>OZ024929.1:137114400-139614400 GCA_964017235.1 Sabellastarte sp. h YS-2021
ACAAAATAAGCAACACACTTAAAATGTCTTATATTTAACACAGAGTGTTTAAAGAAAGCTTCAGAATTGGCCAGAAAAACCCTAGGCTTCCTCCAATATTTTGACCACAAAAACCAGTTTTACATCACTAACATTTAAAAAATTTGACACCCCTCAAATGGTCATAAATTCTACAATTGTAGTTTCAAATGACATTCAGGGGTTACCATTTCTCTAGTGTAATCTAATGCTGTGACAGTTGATTTTTTTTTGAAGCTACAGTAGTGTCAGGTTGATATGGACTGTCATTTTGGCCAGCTGATATTTAGGCAACAGCAGAATCATGACTGCCACATTAGGACCTCACCTATACAACTCTCAGTGACAAACCAATCTTCTTATTAACCCAAACAAAGGATATTTTTTTGCCTCAATCTTCCGAACACCTGGGTCCGAGGTTTAAGTTTGATTTGTTAATATATGCTAAGCCTGGAACTAAGAAGGTACAAGAATTAAGCTGAGGTAATGTTTTAAAGTTAATGATGTTATATATGTAAGGGGCAAGAAATAAACACATCTACAATAACTCATTTGGTAACATAATAATGACTCATTATGAGTAAAAACGACCCACATTCATTATATTAAATAAAAAGGCATAATGATGAAATCACTGAATAGCTGTGATATCCATTTCATTTTTTTCTATAACGATGAAATATTATACATTCCATTTTCAATGCAAAGATTAGAAGACCTGCAAAACTTCTGGAGTGAATAAAACCTCAATCGAAAAACTTAAACATGCGTGAAGAATAGCTTTCACAAACATCAACTGAATACTTCCATAAGTAGCGTTTTTAAACTATACTGAAAATGCAGATGATTTTTCAGTGGTCATATTAAAAAAGAAGGAAGTTTCTGGAATTCTAACACGATATTACAATTATTGTAACTTACTGGGATCTAATCCTAATGAGTTTACTCTTTCCTCAAGAGCAAAGTTTTTATGAAATTTCATCATGTGAAAATTGACATGTTAATTACTGCTTTCGTATTTGCTTTGGTTACTTTTTTGTTTGTTTCTTCAAAAGAAAAGGACGTCATTTTTTGGTTTCTATTGGATTCAGTTCACGAGGAAACCAAATATGGCAATTGACTATTGTTTCACAATTTGAAAAGACGCAGATGGGGTAAACCTTGTCCTGTTCCTTAAGTTGATTACCCCTGTAAATCATGAGTATTTTAACAATCTTAAGCCACAATAAAAATATCTGGTATATTTTGAGAGACAGTCTTCTCTAAGACAGTGTGATAGTAGACATATATCTAGACGGATCAGCATCCAGTCAACAGATGAAACACTGCGATCACTAAAATTCTGTTCACTCTTGAGGAAAGGTCACTTTGAGAGAGGATTGTCGCCTTAACTGCCTATTAAATTTCACATGACTAAAGGCAGTGGGTATTATCAGGTTATATTTCTAAATTACAATGGCTTTTGTCTTCTACTTAGATATAATTACATCCTCTCCATTCTGTCACGTGTATATATAAAGCCATGAGACCATGTCTGGTAGAGACAGTTTTACTTCAGAACCCCTTCCTTGCCATTGGGATATCTTGATCGTTTTCTGTATTTTTAGTTCACTCATATATCTAAAGGAGGCACAAATAAGCTGGAAATAAAACACAACATTTATATCAGAATAAAAAAAATGACTGCAGCACCAGTAAATTGTAAAATATAACTGGAGATAACTTTCTACAGTGGACAATCAAGGTTGTCTGAACCAGTACTAAATGACAATGTTGAAAAGATTCTTGACTGGAAAGATAGGTTTAATCTTTAACAAGACCAGTTGTTAACAAGCTCTTAATACAACTGAGTGATGGATTAAAGAAAATACAATTTTTCTTCTTCAGAGGTACAGATGAATTATTACTGATTTTTATAAACTCAGAGACAGCAAAATAATAAAGGAGAGGTATACATTTACAATCACAGCAATCATGGCATGTACAAACCTTGATCCTCATTTACAGAGAAGAAACCGGACGACCTTCACCCCTCAGCAGTTGGAGGCATTGGAGGAGCTCTTCTCACGGACACACTACCCAGATATCTTTGTCCGTGAAGAACTGGCCATGAGGATCAGTTTGACAGAAGCCAGAGTACAGGTCAGTGTAGTGTTCTTGTAGTACCACATACCATACTGCTACCTGCCATAATTTGGCATACGCCACAGTTTGGCATGAAACAGAATGTAAAAAAAATAATAATAAATTTAGTTTTGATTGTCTCCAGCAACCCCCGTACCTTCCTGAGAATAGACCATACCAAATAAGGTGAAAACCATGTTTGCCAAAGTGATGATGAACAGAAATGAAGAATTTTCGTGAATTTCTGTGTGTAGATTCAGATGTTTATGTTAAGTTGTGATGCTGATGAAAGAAGAAGCTATGTCTTATCGACCCTTAGAAAGAAATCTAAAAGGTTACTTGATTTTATTAGGTGTATTTCACAGACATAATCTATGCAATCCGGATTCAGATTTGGATTCCTTGGATTATATGGATTTGTGAAATACAGTTTTCTCTAGACCAAAATCCAAAATGAAAAAAAAAATAAGATAAACCACAATAAATATAAAAAAAATTCCCAATTTTTAAAATTTGCTGCCACAATTTACCGCCATTCTCTTTTGAAGAATTATGGGTAATCCAATGAATCTGAATCCATAAATCCAACTCCTGAGGTAGATCGGTGGATTCATAAACATAGATTATGTCTGTGGAATACACCTATAACTTGCACTTGAAGGCGTCATGGTAATGCAGTGGTAACACACTCGCCCCCCAAGTCTGAGGGCGACGGTGGGAGGTGAGTTTGAAAGATGGTAGTTTCTTACCGATTGTCGGCAGTTTACAGTACAGAACCTTGACCAACTGTCTGTACTGGTTTCTTCTGCCCATAAAGCTACCCGTTGTGATTTGACCTATACAGTGTTGAAAGCTACGTTAAACCCCAAATAAATAAATATAACTCGCACTTGAGCCAATGCGTATTTTAATCAAAGGAAATCCATGTTTGTACTTACGATACATAAAACAAGCTCTAATAAGATTTTTCTTCATCTTAGCTCTGCCAAGTAACAGTGGGGAACAATGTATTCTTCTACCTTCTTCATTTCTTTCTATTTGTTGACTAACTTGACAAATCGACTTATATCTTTCAATTCATTGACTTATTCACTTGATAAATCGACTGATGTATCTTCATTTATCGACTACTGTATCTCAATTTATTGAATTACTAACTGAATTCATCACCTTACTTACTCAATCAATCAACTAAGCTGTCTCGATTCAGCCATTTACTAACTCAATAAATTGAGATAACTCTCTAGGTATTGCATTAGCCAGTCCCTTACCCCAGTTATTGTAGCTGAACATTCAGAGTTTGGGATAGGAAGTTGGTAATTTATTTTTAATTATCTACATAATTTGTGCTAGAAGCACAAAAACAGTACAATGGCACATTAAATATGACTGAAAATACAATTGGTAAACATTATTACACAGTGGACATAAACTCATGCAATTAATCTCAGACATCCAAATTATTGCAGTTGTTGGATAGTAATAAAGCCTGTGACCCAATAGACCAAAGCAATAACATTTGTAGGAATATTATAGAACCCTTACATGTAGGATTCTCTCGAAAAAATGATCAGATTTAAACAATATAGATCTACCAAATGTACTAGACATGAACATACTCTTGCTTGCACCCTTCAATCCTGTTTTCTAGGCCTCAGTCGCTGATATTTGAACAGGTTAAATATTTAGTCACTGGCCTCTCATCTCAGTAGTTGTTGGTTCATACTGAGGTTATGGTAGAATGTTAGATTTAATGAGGGCCTCCCCTGATATAAAACTATCTGTTAAAATCCCAACTTGAACCATAAGCCCTGAGTTGGTTGCACATATACACCAATTTTACTGCACAGTTTTACCTTTGAACATCGGTACAGTTTGGCCAGTTTTGCCTCTCTATGTGAGTTTAAAAAAGTACTAAGTCATATTTGTACTTAAGTACTACAAACATATTAAGCAATGTAATATATTTAAACGATGAACTGTAAATAAATGATAAATAATATTGTATGTTACAAAAACTAATGTTTAATTAACAATATAGAATTTTTTTGAGGAGAATACTCCTTTGAAAAAGTATATGACTTTTTCTTTTTGTATATTTATACTCAGTTCAACATCTCCTATACTACAAGACGTAAAGGGCTATTTGACCCATCCTGACTGCACAAATACAGCCCTAACTCTAGTGATTGACATTCACTTAACTGAAAGACTAAGTCACAGGTATGACCATTTATCAGTGTTCTTGGGGTTGTTTAGGCTGCCAATGGGGATAACAATAAATGACAGAGGACCACCATTTTAAGTGGTCATAAGAGCCACTATGTATCTGCCTGTGACTGAGACCAAACCCAAGTCCTCTGTGTTCCTTGACAAGTGTTTCCCAATAGGCTGCAGTGGCTATATCTTCTCTCTTTTTTGTAATATAATACAAGAGGTGGTTTAATGCACCTGACATTAGATATTATATGAAATATAGCACATAGGCCTTTCAATTGATGTGTTCATATTTGGCAGTATGGAATAAATAGATTACATCATAGCTCCTATATTTTCATTGGATATTGAGGGCTTGATCTGATATGACTTTTGTTGAACCCATTATGGACAATAAACCAATATTCTTAGACTTCGTACACATATATGTGGCTTATGACATCCAATATCCGATTTGCAACAGCGATTTTTCTCGCCTTCTCAATTTTTTTTTCTATGGGAGGGAAAAAGTAAATGAAAAGTAAAATTGCAGTGTCGTTTGTAGAAAATTGGATGAATGTTGAATAAAACTAATGTGACAAAAATCGCAAAGCGGAGGTCAAATGTCATAAACCGTATACATGTGTAAGAAGACTAACATAACAAGCCTGTTTCAGTGAATCTGATTGA
Source organism: Sabellastarte sp. h YS-2021 (assembly GCA_964017235.1). Taxonomy (NCBI): domain Eukaryota; kingdom Metazoa; phylum Annelida; class Polychaeta; order Sabellida; family Sabellidae; genus Sabellastarte; species Sabellastarte sp. h YS-2021. The sequence goes on from OZ024929.1 coordinate 137,119,429, forward strand.
ATAGGCTTTGAAGAACAGACATGATTTTAATTTTGATCTGATGGATATAAGAGAGATAGCAGACTGGATTTCACCAGGCAAATCATTCCATATGGTTGATGCATCATATGTAAACCTGTGCTTGAAATGTTTCTTTTATCAGTGTAGGGCCTAGGTACACTTAGAAATAATCTATCAGGCCTACTACACCTGGTATTATAGGAAGTGGTATACAAAGATAACTATGGACCAAGATATTTAGGGCAACCCATGTGAAAGTATTTGTACAATAGGGAGGCAGTGTAAACTTCTCAGGATAGACACTAATATGGAAACTGATATCTTTCTGGAACTGGACTATCCCTTTTTGCACATCAGCGCCTTAGAGGATGTTTACATCAAATTCGGCGCTATATAAGTGTTTCTTACTTACTTACTTACTTACTTACTTACACCACATGCAGATACCTATTACTTAGGTTTCACTATGGTAATCACAATATTACTACTTGTTAGACATTTCTTGTAAGCCCATGAACATTTATTTGATCAGTTCACCTCAGCACTGACTTATTTTATTGGATGTTGAGATGAAAGCAAGACATGAAGTCAAATATTTGAAAAGTATAAATATGTAGCTTCATCTGAGAATTTTTTAAAAAAAATTCAGAAAATAGTATATAAAATTTGGTTCTCAGAGCAAAAGAATGGCAAGAAAATTTATGTTCGTCTCACAAAAAATAAATATTATTCATCCAGCAGTTTTAATAAGAATGTTTAAAGGAGCCATTTTAGTGAGAACTTAATTCAACAAATACTTAGAAAATATTAGGTTACATTTTAAAAGTGTTTAATTAGGCTTACATAATGATGACACCTTCTGAGTCAAAAATCAGAAAAGTTGAAGAATTTTGAAAAATAAAACTCATTTGGTATCATTCTTTTGGAGTGAAAATAAGTTATGACATACCACTTCCAATTGTGTTATTGGATTGTGTTGTTTGGTGTATAGAGGCTTTAAGTATTTTATAAAAAACTAAATTATGTGAAAAAAAACCAAACCAAATTCATATGTTTTGTTGGTTAATCTTATTTTGGATCCTGTTAATTTTGCTCCTCTATAGCATTTGAAAATTCAAAGTTGGGGTTTTACATCCCGTTCAAAAGCCAGAGACATTATGACAGGTCCTCAGGATTGTCACAGAGGTCACCGTCTGTGATTAGATGCCAAACTTGCTAACCACTAGGCCACTTAGGACCTCCCATAGGGTTCTGTGGCAAATACCAAGTGTTTATTTATGTTTGCAGGATGGGGGTGGGGGCAAACTCTGCAAAAATAATCATAGCTGTTTGAAATCTGTTACAATGAGACAATCTTAACACCTTCAAATTTGAATGTGATATGGATCTGATGCAAATCTAAGAGAATTGGGGACATTAATATGACACTTTGGTAACTTCTCTATGACCGTAAAGATCAGACGTGTTTACTCAGTACAGAATTTTTTCTAGTTTGCTGCTTTTACACTCTCTGATAAGTTGTATGTCCAATAAGATAATACTTGGGACTAAATGATCAGGGCAGGTAATTAAGCACCGCATTAATTTGTATTTTTCAAATGCTTCACAGGTTTGGTTTCAAAACAGACGGGCAAAATGGAGGAAAGGAATGCGTATTCGCTTGGATCAGAGTGCTTGGAGGTCTTCTATACACAAGCCCAACCCCACTACCCCTAGCACCCCCACAGCTCAGAGGAATGAGACCCCACTCCCTTGGACCCTGCCCCAGCTCCCTCCCTTACCTCAACCCCAACCGATGGTACCACCTTCAACCAATCCAGTGGCTCCCCCGCCAGCCCCAACCAATGACCTCAGCAAGGTTGAGTTCTTGCCAGAGTCCAGTGGGCACCAGACTGGGCCATCAGGGAATGTACTGTTTCCTGGAGGTACTACCATGCATATGATGCTAGCTCAGATGTGTTATAGACAAAGGTGTGTAGATTTAATACAAAGTGATTTTTATTTCGTAGAATGATCAAATGTTTTATTGTATCGTTAGATACTTCGGAAATGTTAAAATCAACCAACTGTTTTGGGTAGGTTATTCTACTTTGTCAGAGACAAACTCCAGTAAAATCTGTGATCCCAGTGTGCTGTTGACAGAATCTGAGCTTGTTTTATCAATGTGTTACAGATGGGGTTTGATACTGGCTCAGGTCTGGGTCAATAGGACTGTAAAATAAAATCTCTGTATTTTTGAGCACGTTGGTATATTTTACACTATAAAACTTGCAATGAATACTATATGCATAGTTTATGTTATTTATCATAGAGGTGTGGTGGTGTAGACAGTCGTCTACAAACTATAAACTTCTGGGTTTGAATCTGGGTCAAGCTGCTTGTCAAGAGTTTTAAGTACAGAATCATTACAGCCAACTATATACTGCTTTCTTCCACCACAAAAACTCCCATGATCTCTTTGTTGGACTATAATAAATTAAAATTAATTAAATAAATTTTATTTATAGTATTCAGATTTATCATAAACAATAGCATAGTCTACTTATACATTTTTGGTAATAGTTAATTCTGACATAGATTCTGAGCATTTGGTTAATTGTTTGTCTATTAAAACAAGTATTACATACATTTTGCAAATTGAATATTGTCTTAGCTGCTTTATAAACGTCTTTAATTGTTTAAATGTTCTTTGTTTTTGAGGTATTAATAACAAAATGTTTTGTGGTTTTCTTTATATAACAGAATCATGTAAAGCAGAAAGTTGAGTTTTTACATGTCTATTGTGTTGACCTCTGGCAAAACAAATGACTTTTCATGACCGCTTTTCTTTGCAATGAAATTTAATCTGTAAGAAAAACATATGGTTTGAAAAAACACAATACTTAGACAGTTTAGAGTCTTTGAGCAAGAGCTAAATTAATAATTGGCAATGATACCACAGTCTTTTTTGTTTTGAGTCTCAGAAGTTTGATTTTTTTTGTTTTTTGTTGCAAACCACTTTATATGCAGTGAAACTTGTTTTATGGAAATGCTGTTCGAATATAGATTTTATTTATGTTATATGCAAAACATTAAACGTGAGTTAAATTGGGACATAGTTTAATGCACTGTACTGAAAGATATATGAACTGAATTTTTTAAACTTCTAAGCTAATATTGATTAAATCTGTATGACAGATACTTACCAGTCCATGGTACATGATATCCCATCTAGAAATATGCTACAAAATTATGAAGCATTTGGTTCTGTCTTGGAGGTCACTGTAGGGTTGATCAACGCAGTTCTAAGTACAGTATTAAATGCATTTTCATTGACAAAATCATTTTTTTCAACCTGAGAGAATGTTTCATAAATGGCTTTTTTGTTTTTTTTAAAGTTTACAATAGTCTTTAGGTGAAACGGAATATACGGTTTCTGATTTACAAATTTGTCTCCACTTTTGTGCTTTTCAATAAATTTTTTAACCAATCTAGCAATATTGTAATAATGTAAAAAATTAACATTTATCTGGTATTTCTCTCTAAATTTCTCATATGACCACACAATCCCTTTATCATTAATTATATCACTTATAAAATTAACGCCATTTTTTGACCAATTCAAATGAAAATTGTATCTATCACTTAGCTGTTTATTAAACCAAATACAACTGTTACAAACATCCTCATTACTTTTTATTTGTTGGCACACACAGAGTTTAGACCAATATGAAGTAACCTGTTGCCAAAAAGGATTAAACTGATGATGGAATTTTAATAGCCATTGTCCACCATAAATGTATATGTTATGAATATCTTTTAATTCATTAGCTAACAAGTTGTACCAAGTGTGTCCTTCCTGAAAAATAATATATTTTAGCCACCTGAGTTTCATTTGTTTCTCAAAATTGAACACATCTATCATTTTTAACCCACCTTTATCATAATCCATACAAATCTTTTTTCTATTTACTTTATCAGGTTTTCCACCCCAAAGGTATTGATAAAAGGTTTTATTAATTTCTTCTAAAATGGAATTAGGTGTTGGAATTGATGAGAAAAGGTGAATGAATTTTGGCAGGATCATTGTTTTCAGAAGGGTTATTTTCCCCATTGGGGTTAATTGCCGGTATTTCCATGAATTTATTACAACTTTTGCTTTCTGTAAAACTTTTTTAAAGTTTTTTGTTGGGATTCTGTTTAAGTTTATAGAAAACTCAATTCCCAAAAGTGAAAAATCTTCTTCTCCCCAAAGCATTTCTTGAGTTACATTTAATTTTTCTCTAGAGTATTTTTTACTTCCAATCCATACAAGTTTAGTTTTTTCTTTGTTAACTCTAAGGCCTGACAAACTACCAAATATCTCTAGAGTATTTAATGCTGCCTGCAGGGATTCCGTACATCCATCCAGTATAATAGTGGTGTCATCTGCAAATTGCGTCAACTTGATTTCTTTATGTCCTACAGGAATGCCTTTTATATCAGAATTTTGTTCTATCATTATATTAAGTATTTCAGCAACCAAGATGAATAGATAAGGTGAGATTGGATCTCCCTGTCGACATCCTCTCTCTATATAAATGGGTTTTGATAGGAATCCACATTGGTTAACATATGCAGTGATGTCATTGTTAAAAAGTTTTTAAAACCATGTAAAGGAAATCCCAGGAGACAGAATCGAAGGCTTTCTGAAAATCTATGAGCATCAAGAGGCCTGGTATTTTAAGTTTTTCTGTATAGCTCATAATGTCATACACTAATCGTGTGCCTTCTTCAATGCGTCGTCCTTTTATAAACCCTGACTGACTTTTAGAGATAATATCTTCAAGATGTGGTTTTAATCTGTTTGCTATGACAGTGGAGGCTAACTTGTATACCGCAGATAAAAGTGATATGGGACGCCAGTTTTGGATAAGTTTCCTATCTTTATTACCTTTAGGCAGACATGTTATCACAGATTGCCTCAGCGAAACGGAGAGTTTACCTTTTTGATAACAAGTATTTAAAGCGTTAAGGACATAGACTTTTAATTTACTCCAAAATACTTTTAAAAAATCAGCTGGGAAGCCATCAATACCTGGAGATTTGTTATTTTTTGTGTTCTTAAGGGCATCAGTGAGTTCCTCTATTTCAATTTCCCTGCCAATACCTGGGCTCAAAATCTTTGTAACCTTTGAAGATATTTGTGGAGGTATATGTATTTTTTCTTTCTGGTCACAGTTTTTAAAAAGGTCTGTATAGAACTTTCTGATTTCCTCCAATATCTCAGTTTGGTTAGTCAGAATGTGTCCATTGTGTAATTGTAGTTTTTTAATAGTTTTTTCCACAAAATTTTTCTTTTCTAAGTTGCAAAAAAAGGACGTTGGCCTCTCCCCTTCGCCAAGCCATTGCAAACGAGTTCTGGTCATATAGCCTTTTATTTTTTGCCTCCGAATATTTTCTAATTCTACTTGTTTATCTTCTAAGTGTTTTAAGGTAAACTGATTTGTTTCTAGATTCTCCAATGTTTTAATATCTTCTAAGAGTTTAGTTTCTGTTTGGGACGTTTGTCTTTTAAGTTTTGAGGCAAATTTAACCGTTTCACCTCTAATTTTTAATAGTAATACTTCCAGAAAAAGATCGTTATCTATAGTCATCTGAATGTTGTCGTTATTTTCTAAAAAATCAAAATTATACACAGGCAGGGCATAATTTAGTTTCTCTTCCTTTATTAATCTGTTGACTAAATTCAAGTATTCGTTGTTTTGTAGCAAACTATTATTAAATTTCCACAAACCTTTACCCTGTTTGAAATTGTTTAAGGCAATTTGCATTTCAACGATTGAGTGGTCTGAACGGTAGCCTGGCTGTATACTACATTTCTCTATTATGTCCATCATATATCTATTTGTGAGAAAGTAGTCTAGCCTGGCTTGTTTAATTGGGTTCTTTTTTCTCCATGTGTAGCGTTTGTGGTTAGGGTGAAAATGTCTGTAAATGTCTATGAGGTCTAGCTCGCTAATGAGATCTAAGACTTTTTGTCTTGATCGTGGATTGTTTACATTTGTATAGTTGTTACAATCTTTTTGGGGGTCTAAAACTAAATTAAAGTCACCGCATATTACAGTATACTCTGTATCACAATGCTCAGCAATTTCCCTTATTGTCTCAAAGAAACTTGGATTATCTTGATTTGGAGCATAAATTGTAATTAAATTAATATTAAAGCCTCCAACAGTTAGTTTTAGTTTTAACCAATTACCATGGTCATCTTTTTGTACATCGTTTACAGTATACTCAAAATTGTTATTAAATAAAATTGCAACTCCCCGAGAATTGTTTCGTTGACCATGTAGATAACAGTCTGGCCAAATTTGTTTAACTGAATTTATTTCTCTTTCTGTGAGATGAGTGTCTTGTAAACACACTATTGATGCCCCTGTTTCTTTCATATAAGATAATACGTCTATGCATTTTTCCAAAGTACGTAAGCCTTGACAATTTGCAGACAACACCACTATGTTAGACTGGGACAACATATCTTCTTTTAGACGAATCCCTGCAGTTACATAAAATTTTTGCTTTACTTTTGCATTGGTTAAATAATAAAAACATGGTTGTTTGGATATCTTTCATCCTGCTCTTTTCGAGTTGGCTGTTTAGGCAATAGACATATTGTACATATTTAAAATTTTTTTTCAGTACCTTTTCAAAAAATTTAAATTTAGGACTATTTATATTTTTAAAACTAAAACACATCTGTAGAAAGACAAACAAAGTGTAACTATTTACAATGTAAATAATGTAACATTTAATAGTTTGAGCATCTTTGTGAGGTTACTATGATTCATAATCATACCCAATTTCCATTACAGAAATGCAAGAAATATATATTGTTTAACTATCTGATAATTTTCAACAAAGTCTCAACAGGTCCAAAAGTACATGCATATAAGTAGTACCAGTATCTCAAGGATATAACCACATTTTAATAGTACATAATAGACGAATGCACCTTAACATTAAAGATTCTAAATGAACACTTTATACTATCTTAAAGTTATCAAGTATTATTTATTTTTAAATCATGAAAGAAAGTACATAAAAAAACCAATATCTCAAGGACAGACACAAATCAAAAAAAAAAAAAAGGTATACTATATTCATCTAGAGAGTGAAAAGTTTATATCTCAAGGACATAACCACATTTTAATAGTGCAAAGAATATGTTTATACACATTAAGGATTCTAAATTCAAAGCCTGTACAGTATATAGCTTTACTTTATCAAATGTTAATTTTTTAAACATAGTAAAAAAAAAAAAAAAAAAAAAAAATATTTATATATTTAATACCACATAAGTCTGAAAAAATAAAAAACATGCATTACTTCTATTCAAAGGGTTTACCTCTTTCAGTAAAATTAACAACCGGAAGTTACTGGATACCGCATTTTAATAATGCAAAGATTATGTTTATACACATTAAGGATTCTAAATTCAAAGCCAAGGTGTTCAGTAAAATTAACAACCGTAAGTTACTGGATACCGCATTTTAATAGTGCAAAGATTATGTTTATACACATTAAGGATTCTAAATTCAAAGCCACGTAGGTCTGAAAAAATAAAAAACATGCATTACTTCCATTCAAAGGGTTTACCTCTTTCAGTAGAATTAACAACCATAAATTACTGGATACCTATTAATTTTAGACAAGAATTCCATATAAAACAAGACCCTATAAAATTCATATTCAATACTCAAGCAAGTATATATATGCTAACTATTATACAATTATTAGGCTTACAGTCCAAGCAGTACAGTCATGGTACATCAAAATGTCAGAATGTCACTGGCTCCTGTCTCCCCATCGTCACTCTGTCCTGCAATGTCACCTGTTGCCGTGGTCATCGAGTAGGCATAGCTGATGTGATGGGCCGTTGACACTTCAGGATTCTGAAGAAGTGCAGACCAAGCCGCCTTTGCCTCAGCCAAGGTGTTAACCATATGACCGACTCATTTACTGGGTCACACTCTGGATGTTTTGATATCTCCTTGCAACTCAGATTTTGTCTGCAATGTTAGTGTTGGAGATTTCATTTCGAACCATGCTGCCATAAGATGCCAACTGGATTTCTCCTACCCATCTACCAGCATCGACAAATGGGTCTCTTATCATTGGTACCACAGGACTGATATCGACCAGTTCAGAAATGACCTTAATAATATACCGTTTGTACGGTCCCCTGAAGGTACTGCTGCAGAACTTTATGATCAGTACATAACTGGTGTTACACAGGTACTTGACAAGCATGCTCCTATCATTTCATGCAAGGCTAAACAGCAGTCTGATGAGTGGTTGTCTGATTCATATCGCATGGCTCGATCTCTTAGGCGGCAATTTGAATGAAGGTGGCGAAAACATAAGTCAGAGTTGAATAGATCAAGACTCTGTAGGCAAATTGCCTGGTGTAATCGACTGGCCAATAAAGACAAGGGTTCATACTATACAAATCTCAAACTGCAAATAGTCGTGACCCCAAGAAGCTATGACAGACATTGAGGAAGGTGTTGCATCGTACCTCTGAGACTGTCCTGCCTGCTCATAGCTCAGATAAAAGCCTCGCGGACATGTTTGCTTCTTTTTTCTCCAATAAAATAAGCGAAATCAGGGACACCTTCTCTACTTCTGGCTCTTTCAATGATGCCTCCTGCTTTCAATGCCTTTATGCCTGTCACTGAAGATGAGGTCTATAAGTGTATTAGTGAATCCCCCACTAAATCTTGTTCACTAGACCCTATACCAACATTCCTCCTTAAGGATTGTCTTGATATCCTCCTCTTTTCTATTACCAAGTTGGTAAATCATTCTCTCATTGAAGGATCTTTCGTAAATTCTTTCAAAAAGGCGGTTGTCACCCCCCTCATAAAAAAGGCTTCCCTTCCCAGAGACTACCTTAAGAATTATCGCCCAGTGTCTGGTCTTTGTTTCCTGTCAAAGTTGGTTGAGGGAGTCATTGCTAGGCAGCTAACATCACACATTAATAACAACAAACTGGACAATCCTCATCAGTCAGCATATAAGCCAGGACATTTCACGGAAGCTGCTTTATTGTCTATAAAAAACGAGGTTCATCTCTCTCTGGCACACGGTGAACCCACAGCTCTAGTATTTCTTGACTTATCAGCCGCATTTGACACTATAGACCATAATATTCTCCTTGGTTACCTTAAATCCTGGTTTGGTCTTGGTGGAACAGTTCTAAGGTGGTTTGCTTCCTACTTAAGAAATCGTTGCCAGGCCATTAAGATAGGCTCCACACTATCTGAATTAAGCAATCTCATCTATGGAGTTCTGCAAGGTTCTGTTCTGAGTCCGTTATTGTTTTCACTCTATACAACACCACTTAGTAAAATAATTCGCCTCCACCTGCATATTAAATTCCATTTTTATGCAGATGATACTCAGTTATACATCCATCTCTCCTACAAGAATGCTTCTTCGGCTCTCGCCAAGCTAAATGCCTGCCTTCATTATGTCAAAGAGTGGATGTTTCTCAGTAAATTGAAGCTCAACCCTGAAAAACTGAGTTTATTGTCTTTGGTTCCAAGGCTCAACATCAGAAGATTTCCTCTCACTTTCTTGTTAGCATTCTTGGTAGCCTTCTTCATCCGGTTGATTCTGTTAGAAATCTGGGTGTGTGGTTTGATACAGATTTTTCATTCTCTGAGCATATCAAGAGGACTTGCAAAGCGTGCTTCCTTCAGATGCGTGACCTCCCTAGAATTAGAAAGTATCTCACTCCTGAAGTGGCAGTCCTTGCTGCAAATGCCTTTGTTAGTAGTCGTCTGGACTATTGTAACTCTCTGTTCAGAGGTTTGTCCGGTTTCAATCAGTACAAATTGCAAAGTATCATGAACACCCTTGCTCGTATTGTTACAAATCATAGATAGTATGCTCATGTTACACCCATTTTACAGAAACTCCACTGGTTGCCTGTTAGGTACCGTTGCATTTTCAAAACTGCAACACTTGTGTATAAATTTTTGCATAGTGGTTCTCCTTCTTATTTCGAACTGTTCTTGTCTTTTAGTAGTTGTCCCTATAGTACTAGGCATAGTCACCCAGATCGTCAATACCTTACAGTTCCTCCTTTCCATTCATCAGTCTTCAAGTCAGCCAAACATTTTGGCCATAGTTTTGCCTTTGATGCTCCTAAGATCTGGAATGACCTCCCTCAAGATATTCGCGGTGCAACATCAGTTGCCTCCTTCAGAAAGAAGCTTAAAACATACCTGTTTGCAAAAGCCTACCCACCATAGCCTCCCCCGTCACATCTGTGTCTCCTTGGTATGACCTGGCTATGTCCCTTGATTAACGCTAACTGCCTTGCTTTATGTTTAGATGCACCTTAGAGTCCATCAGTGATGGAGATTAAACGCTATAAAAGTCCACATTAGATTAGATTAGATTAGACAATTAGGAAGGATGGGCCATGTAGAATTACACTGATTTGTTAGTCCACTATTAGGTAAGATGTGCCAGGTAGAATTACACTGATTTGTCATCACACAATTATGTAGGATGAACTAGGTAGAATTATATTGGTTTTGTTAACACACACTAAGGTATGATTAACTATGTAGAATTACACTGGTGTGTTACCACACAATTAGGAAGGATGAGCTATGTAGAATTACATTGTTACCACCCACTTAGGTGAGATGAACTAGGTAGAATTACATTGATTTGTTACCACACAATTAGGTAGGATGAACTAGGTAGAATTACATTGATCTGTTACCACATTATTAGACAGGATAAATTACGTAGCATTACATAGATTTATTACCACACAATTAGGTAGGATGTAGTAAATATAATTACATTGATCTAGTACCACATAATTAGAGAGGATGAATAACGTACAATTACATTGATTTATTTCCACAGAATTATGTGGGATGAAGTATGTATAATTACACTGATACTAGTACTACACAATAAGGCAGAATGAACTCTGTAGAATTAGAATTTTATTTGGTTAAATTGTGCTTCTGTAAAACACTCTGGATTAATCCCGAAGAGCTACAATTTTATAATGTTGTCACAAAGAAACAAAAGGAGAGCATTTGTGTGATTTGGGGATACCTGATGCCCTACAGTCATCACCATAGGTGGCCTGTGCTTCATCCCCTGTGAGATTAAGTTCTGGGGTAGCAAGTGCGTAGACCTGGCATAGACCCAGCAGGAACCCCTCCTCCTATCCTCAAACCACAACAGAGGTCATCTAGCCACAGTGGGGGTCCCCACTGATAGCAGATCAAAGGGGTTCTCCAGTTCTTCCGTGAATGTGCACGAGTCCCATTATGTATTTGTTTATGAGAAATCGCATCAGTAGAAAACTGTATAAGAAACGATTTATGTCTCATTACTTACTTTCTTTTTTATTTTTCACATATAATTGCAAGTTATTACAAAAAATACAAAAGTGAACATCAAAGAAATTGCATAATATGCAAGTAACTCTAATTTAAAAAAAATAAAACAAAACAAAGATATTTATCTTATTTACTTATTTCTTATGTATTATATAGATGGTATGTTTATATAATAACAAAAACGAATCAAAATATATGTTTAAGTACCACTGAAGAAGCAAAAATTAATACAAAATTAAACCATTATTATTTGTTTTGTCTTTGAAATTCTTAAAAATTTCTAAATATTTAAAAAGTTAGTACAATATTCATCTGGTTGAAATTTTTACTTATATATTAGAGTATATAATTCCAGTTATGATTGTTGTTATTACAGTTTTGCTCCCTTGGACTTACCTGGACAAGCCTTCATGCCGACCAATCCACCCAGGTATCCCATGATGTGCTATGACTGTCCCCACCCCAGCACCAGCGAGTTGGGTCATGCCCGATTGTCACCCCTACCTCCAGTTCTGACTCCTCCCAGTGCTAACCACTCCACTGGTAAGTCCCCTCTCTCCAAGTCTCCAGAGAAAGCCTACAGTTTTGGCAGTAGAGACGACGGTGACATGAAGTTTTAGCCAGTGCAGTATGGACTAACTCCAGGATGTGACCAAATGAAACGTCTGGAAACAAATTGTAAAGATTTGAAGCATATGGAATTATGTTACCAACACACCTGAAGTTAAATAACAGGAGGAATGGCACTTAGTATTATGTATCTATTACAGAGATGGTGGTAGCATGGAATTTTAACTAGGTATTTGGGATGATTTCAGGATGAGACATTAATTCTGAAAAAAAAAACCTGTTTAGATAATGTATTTCAAAGCACATAGTGAGGAATTAAACAAGACAGTGTTACAGTACTAAGTGTTACAGTGGTGACTGCGGTGTTGGCAACTGAAATGAGGACAAGGAAGATTGTTCATTGACACAATGCTAAGGATTTCAAAATGAGTTAAACAAGAACTACTTTAATGGGATATGTATTATTATGTCAAACAGAATTATATTTGTGTCTGACACTACAATTTGAAAGCTGGAATGATTAACCATGAAGACATTTTCACCGAAGTGTTTGACATGGACTTTTAGATTTACTCCAGGCAATAATTAGCAGGGAAATCTCTGGGAAGAACTGCATCATGAAAAAGTGAGCGTAAACGTGGAAGTATTAAAGAAATCCACTCAGAGTATTACATAATTTAGTATTAGTATAATTCAAGTTCCATCTCATACACACTCTCTTGGAAGTACAGGTGGTAAAGATATTAAATTTTCAATATGGAATGAGTGGAAAGATACAGGATGTGACGCCATATGCCAGAAAATATGCAGACAAAAATTGCATCATTAAAAATAGATATTTGTGACTGAAGCCGGGAAGTATCACAGTCGAAAATGAAAAGATTGCAAATGATCAGCAGGTAATTCAGACTTAAACTGCATCTGTGGATGCAAAGAAGGTGGGACACTCTTTTGAGGCAGATATTGATGACTTAATGACACAAAATATGATAGCAGAATATGAAAATAATCTATTTCGTGATTAAGCAGCAGTTAATGCAGGCTTAAACTATTGCTGTTGATGATGCAGAGAAGGGGAGGACATACATTTTAGACAGTGTGAATTGATTAAGCGGGTACAGCGGCTAGGAAAAAGTATAGGGCAAAAATACACATCTGGAAACAAATAGTGATGTGTTTAACAATAGGCTAGATATCACCAATAAGTTTTAGCTTTAACCAAAAACATTTATTTTGCTGTTCTGCAACAGGAAGCAAAAGCATCGTCAGACTAAAGCAAAAGCAAGGACGTTTGGGGTTTTATTCTAAAATGTTCTTCATGTACAAATGTAAAATAATGAAATTGTGTTAACATAGCATTTTATAGCGAAATACCCTTACCATTTCCTAACAGTAGTTATTTGTTGGAGCCATCCAACCCAATGGCCAACGCAGAGATGCAAATTTAAGGTTATATCACAACCTTAACCAGGTCACTGGGTTACAGGAGTCCGTCCTCCCGCCAAATAGGTCACATGACCACATTGTTTACTTCATTATTTTTGTTGGCCATCAACAGTATGGACGTCTTTGGAAATTAGGAGAAGTTTCGTCAGGGTTTTATTTAGTTTTTGAGATTTTAGAGTGAATCTCACTTCATATTTTCATGTATATGATACAGTACTGATACATTTATTGAATCCTCGAAGGTATGTCATCATTATGCAAATAAAGGACTTTTGGATGGTGACATCGAAAGTTCGTTTATCTTCAACCTCTAGGAAATAAATCAACATAAAGAGGGCATAATGCAACAATAATATGTATATAGCTTGCCAGACGTTTGGTTCAGTTTGCTGGACGTTGGAAGCTATAATTGTCCAGCATACATACCTAGAAAGAATGTACTCTTTGAAGAACAAAGGGAGTTATGGACGACGCCATCTTGGACAACAATTAGAATTCACAAGTAGATTGTCGCAAATGCTGTTCGCGCGTTGGGTTCAAATAGCCAGGCATTTGCAGTATTTTTTATCACAATATACTTCCCAGTTGAATAGATTGTCAACGCTACAGAAGAAGGAATCTCCCTTGGGGGCAGCCATTACAGTTACCGTGGACATTGCTCCATGGAGGAGTTTTGAATGCAGCAAAGACTGCCTCTTTGGAAAACACTTCCATCAAGGTCCAGTCAAAACATTCAGTGGAGGAAAATACCTGCATGACATCATTCAAGGACAATCGAGTTTTCTATACCTCCCAAAAGGTTTAGTTTCAGGTTGTCAGATGACGGGGAGTGTCATTCATATCTACAAGGAAAGGCTTTTGATTCAATGATTTTTGGACAAGGAATTAATAAGTACAATTGGGTTTCTATACCTCTCAAAAGGTTTAGAATCGGGTTGTCAGATGATAGGGATTGTGATTCATCTCAAGAATACAAGGAACCTAGTCCTTATTTTTTAGAGTTTTGGCTGACTATTGTTAAGTGGTTAGGGATTGATATAACAGATATGGACACTGTGGATGCTCCATCTGTTTGTCATATTTACCTATATCAAGGAATTGCCACATTCTTTGGGTGTACAACCAGCACAGAATGTGACCAATATTTCGAGTTCTTAAATCACCCTGACAGCTCCTTAGTTGCAGGAGATTTGCAGGAAGATCACTTTTCAGACACTTTGGGAACATTTTCCCTTGTATGAGACTGTAATAGAGGGCAAACATGTATTGTCTGACTTTTCAGTTTCAAGTCTAACTTAACAAATATAAGGGATCAGCATGATATGGTACAGACTTCAATAATGCCTTGGACTGTGTGCAATGTGTTTGCATTTCCAGTCCACAGTCAATCAGTTTTGTGTTCAAATCTTCTTGTTGGAGTTTTACCATGTCTAACAACAACATGTGACTCAACAGGAGTGCTGTAACTTAAAATGTCTTTAGCAAACCTACAAGGTATTATTCGTTCCTTATGAGGTTTTCCTGCTGGACATATTGCCAGATGTTCAGAGGTACTTCATCCAGTTATTTAATGACATTTACTCCTAAACTTCAGTTACAAGTGGCTCCTACTCCTCAGCTAAATACAAGGGGAGAGGATCTTGCTTATCTAGGTCCTATAGAAACAGGGTGATATGTGGTTTCCTGCGTTTTTAGGAAGTTTTTTGTCCAACTTTGCCAGTACACAAGTCTCTTACAGGAGGACATTTTTAACTAGACTTTGCAGGGGCAAGTTTGCAGGAGGAAGTGATTGTCTTACAGGTGATTGGAAAAAAAAGAGACAAAAAACAGAGTTTTGATAGAAGCTGTTTATGAAATGATCGACAAAAACACCAGTCAAGTGTAACATCGCTGGAATTTTACAGTTTTATTTCGTGTGATAAGCAAGGAAGAAATGGCAGCCAGTAATAGTTAAGGTCAGGTAAACAAGCTTGCATGTACCTTACTTAATATGAAACTGTTTAATATTCAGAATTTGTTTATAGAAGGCGAGTGGATGACGTCACTCGACCTTATGGATGTACACATTTTTCACTGATAGACCCAGCTAACAAAGTATCTTTGCCTCATTGGAGGTGACAGATTCTGCCAGTTCACTGCCTTACTCTTCAATATTGCTACAGTTCCTCTCCAGTACACCATGGTGGCAAAAGAGGTGAAACTGATGGCTCTTGCAGAAGGCTTCAGTATTCATCAGTATATAGACGGTTGGCTAATGAGAACAAGCTCAAAACAGCAATGCCAAGAGAACACCCACTGGTTGGTTCATCTTGTTGAAACTCTAGGTTGGATCACAAATTTCTAAAAATCAGATTGATTTCCAACTCAAGTAATCAAATTTTTGGTTACAAATTCGACCTCAGAGTAGGGCAAATTTTCCCAACTCAAAGGAAATTGATTGTCTTCTTGGAAAGACAGTTACCATGTTGAAAGCTTCTCACTCATCTCTAGGGTCTCAAGTCACTTTGAAAGCGTGGCTTTAATGGAGAAGACTATACCATTGGGTTGTCTGCACATGAAGTCACTCCAATAGTCTCTGAATATCCCACTTCTTGTGTTTCTGGTTCACAGGGATCATTTTCAGTGGTGGACCAATCATTCAATTTTGAAGGAGGACTCACCACTCCTTCAGGAGGAGCACACTCTCCTTCTTTTCACAGATGTTTCCCTAAAGGGTTGGGGTACTCACTGGAAGCATCAAATGCGAAATGGTTAATGTGAAGAATCATGGTTTGGACGAATGCCAGGATGATCCAGATTCAGGAAAGTGCATTCCAGGGAATCTCAATGTTCCAGCAGATTCCTTGTCCGGAGAGATAAGGTTTTTCAAACCAAAGGGGCTATGAATCATCAAGTTTTCAATCAAATTAGCCATTGCTCCCATCAATCAGTGGTTGATGTGTTTGCAACAAAGATGAATCACAAGCTTCCTATGTAGGTCTCCTGTCAGGCTTGGGAAACAGATGCTTGAAAATCTCTTGTGAAGGTCTGGACGGACATGTGTTTTGCCCAGGGCCTTGGACCTGCAGGTGATGCAAAAGATGTATGTGTCTCATGTCCCAGACAGTTGGGCTTGGGAAACAGACGCATTGAACGTATCTTGGGAGGGTCTGATCAGTTATGTGTTTTGTCCAATGGCCCTCATCCCTCACTTGATTCAACAGATGACCACCTACAGGTGCAGAATCATCATGATTGTACCAGGGTGGCTAGGGATGTCTTGATTTTGGGTGAATTTGATTTGAATCTGGTGAATTTGTCCACAAAACTCCTTCTAAAACTTTCATTTTGGGTGAATCTGTTGACTCAACCATTCAGCGACAGACTTCACAACAATCTAGCTTATTTGAATCTTCATGTTTGGCCTCAGGAGTCAGTCATGAATATTCAGGAAGGTTCCTAGAGGAAGTGGTGAAACAATTAAGGAGCCTTAGGGGTACTCCTCAAGGAGAATCTGTGAATCAATTGGTCTATTTTGGGAAGTGGTGTGAAGAGAGCCAGGTATATATCTCAGACCCCAATATTCCAGATGGAGCAAATTTCCTGAACTACTAGTTTAAGGAAAACATCCTAATACCATCCACTATTGTGGGCTATAGAACAGCAATTGCAGATGGTTTGGGGCTTAAAGGGTCATGAAGTGTCTAAAAGTTGAGATGAATAAGAGATTAGCAACTTTTAGTAAGAGACAAACCAATAGTTTTGGATTTTGTCATTGGTCCTACATGCTCTTATCAAACAACTTTTGAGCTTGTGAAGAAGGCTTTCTTGAAGTTATTGCCTTCCAAGACAGTCTTTGATTTTGGCTTCAGGTAAAGTAGCGACATTCATGTTTAGACCCTTCCCTTAGTTATAGGGAGAATTGGTCACAAGTAACTCTGGCTCATTGACTGTCTTTTTGGCCAAGAACCAGTTGGCTTCAGATGGGCCTACTGCAATTACTGCAATTAAGCCGGTGGTCTTAGTCTCTGTGGATTACAGATTTATGGTAAAGGAGTGACATTCATGCTTGGACATATTCTTCCTTTAATTAGAAGGAGAATTGGTTACAAGTAACTCTGGCCACATCAATTGCCAGAATCAGTTGGCTTTGGATAGGCCTACTGCAATTAAGCATGTGGTCATGCCAGCTCTTACCCTCTTTGGACAATAGTTTGACTCAATATGGGTCTGTCTGTCCTGTTAGGGGTTTGATATATAGTTGCATGATTAAAAGGTTTGGGATAGAACAAAATCTTTTCTTTTACTGCCATTAAGAAAGTTTCTTAAAGAGTTGTCTCTTGGCAACTGTTGTATCTTGATTGAGTCAAGATTGAGTCACAGAAGCTATTGATGTATGTATGTGATTTCCTTACATGAGTTCTTGATACATGTTATTGGAAATTCCATTGAATGTATACCAATTTCTGTCTTAAAAACCTCTGTTGTCATAGGGTCAGATTTGGAAATTGGGTCCTACAGTTTATGCTCAGCATTTTGTTACTTTATAAGTATGTGTTTGATACTTATATTTGTACATTTGCAGGTTGTGGCTGGTATGTCTGCAAGGCTGGATGTATTTGTAGTAGACATCTATGTTGCCTAAATCTGACTTGAAAAGGATTAGGCATTATGCTGATGACACTTTCCGGTTGGTTTGACCTTGTCTTGGGGTCGGATGTTACAATGTAGATGGGTTATCTATTGATGACATCCAATTGCAGCACCAACAGTGTCAACATTTGTGAGAACTACAGCTACATACTGCCATTTTTGGGAGTTGTATGTTGTGAATGTTGGAAGTTTATATGTTCATTAATGCATGTAAATTCCATTGAGAAGTTCTCATGATGGTTAGTGGTAGGTTAGGTAGTGGTTTTCTTAAAAGAATTCCCTTCATTCTACAAGGCTGGATTCAGCTACTGTTAGTAAATGGTAAGGGTATTTCGCTATAAAATTGAAAAATTTAATAGTAATTTAAATTTTTATTAGAAATACTTACCATTTCCTAACACATGGATTTCCCTCCCGCCTCCCCGCAAGTCATTCTTTTACTTGCAACAAAAATAATGAAGTAAACAATGTGGTCATGTGACCTATTTGGCGGGAGGACAGACTACTGTAACTCAGTGGCCTGGTTAAGGTTATGATATAACCTTAAATTCGCTTCTCTGCGTTGGCCATTAGGCTGGATGGCTCCAACAAATAGCTACTGTTAGGAAATGGTAAATATTTCTAATAAAAATTTAAATTACTATTAAATTTTCCCAATTAAGATAATTGCATGTTACAAATACAACAGTCAACACACACTATCCTCATTTCAACAGGTAATCTCCAGCTTTTGCAATATGAATGAATGAGGGCATTACTGTTTGAGACAGACTACGTTGTTATACAGCAGATACTGGAACTATGTGATTGAACGTTTTTCCGTGTCTTTGATTTTATGAGGTTAGAATAGAAACTATAACATTTCAAGCATTATTGATTGTTTTGAAATTACTTAAAAATATGGTGGAAACTGGGTCACATGAAAAATAAAATCTTGCTGTTTCAGGTAATCTTCTCTGTTACTTCACTTTGTAACTGTAAATGTTTTTAGATTGCATGATCTTTGGCCTTGTGTTTCTTCTATTTTAATTCAAGTGTGTTCAGCCTATAACTGTTTGATTAATTCAAATTTTTGGTGATGCAGATATCAAGTGTCTTTTTACTGTCGCCACAAATTAAAAATATGTTTATAAATACATGTTTTGGCAAAGTATCAGGTCAGACTATTGACTTCACAGTGTTATTACATCTACACCCCAGAAGGAAGAATCAAACAGATTTAGTGATGGGTGAAAGAATTAGAATTTGTCACAGTTGTGAATTTTAAACCACTTCTAATCAATTTTTATAGTGCTTAATCTCCAGAAAATCAGACTTGAAGTCACGACAAAAATAACAATTTTCAATGACACTAATCTATGGGTGAAAAACAGGGTAACACTATGGAGACACAGGGTGAATAAAAGGTGATGGTGGATATCCTTTGAAAAAAATAGGTGAGACTGAAGTTTTCGAAGGTGTCAACAGATTAGGATGAAGAGCTCTCGCCAGGCATCAGCAATTGTCAATCTTTTAAATTTCAAACCAATTCCAATTCAATTTCAATTCAACTTTTATAGCGCTTAATCTCTGCCGAAGTGACAGACTCTAAGGTGCAACATCATAAGCATAGTTACAAAAATCATTGTCCTTATCCATAGCTATGGTCGACATCACGGAGAACGCCATATGAGGTGAAAAATACTAAGGAGGATAAGCTTGGCAGAATAGGTATGCCTTAAGTTTTTTTCTGAAGGAAGCAATAGAAGTGGCAGATCATACATCATCAGGGAGTTCATTCCATTCGAAGTTTGGAGTCCCCAAGGTTCTGTCTTAGGTCCTCTTCTGTTTTCCCTCTACACAACACCTCTTGGTCAAGTCATCAGAAAATATACCGGAGTCCGTTACCACTTCTATGCGGACGACACTCAGCTGTTCATTCACTTATCCCCTGATGATAGTCTCAAGTCTTTTGACCGTCTTAAATCGTGTTTGAATGATATTCAGGTCTGGATGTCTGAAAACAAACTCAAGCTAAATCCTGATAAAACAGAATTCATAGTCTTCGGTGCCAAAGACAGACACAAATGGCTCAGTGACTCATTTCCTGTCAATATCCTGGGTAATTGCCTCTCTCCCGCAGATGTTGTACGCAATCTGGGTGTTCTGTTTGATGCAAAGTTTTGTTTAACCAATCGCGTAATTCTGTTATCAAATCCTGTTTTATTAGCCTCAGGGACCTTCATCGCATCAGGAGGTTTCTTTCTGTGGATACATCAGTGGTGATTGTAAATGCTCTGGTCAGTAGTCGTTTGGATTATTGCAATTCTCTTTTTCGCAGTTTGTCATCCCGAAATGCTACAAGGCTCCAATATGTTCAAAATGCGCTTGCACGGTTTGTCACTGGTGCTTCAAAGTATACTCACATTACATCCACCCTTAGGACACTTCATTGGATACCCATTAGACAACGCATTATCTTCAAAACCCTAGTTTTGGTTTATAAGTACCTCACCACTGGCCAGCCTAAGTATTTTGCACCATATCTCCCCTTGTATAAATCTGCCATGAATACAAGATGTTCCAATCCCCAAAATTTGTTCCTTCAGGTTCCCTCTTACTGTGCTTCAATCCATAAATCAAAGGTCTATTTTAACAATAGTTTCTCATATGATGCCCCTAAGTTATGGAATGATCTTCCATATGATATACGCAGTGCTCCAAATCTCTCGAGTTTCAAAAGTCGACTCAAAACCTACCTATTTCAGAAATCATTCCCACCATAGCTTCTTACTACCGAACACCGGACCGCCTCTCTCGGAATGACTCGGAACATGTCTAATGTCTTATGACTTATGCCTTACGAATTGGATGGTGTGCCTTAGAATCCATTGATACAGAGATTAAGCACTTGGACAACTGATTGATTGATTGATTCCATATTTTGGGAGCATCATATGTAAAGCTTAGACCAAACTGCTTTGTGGATTTGTATATAGATGGTTGGTATTGAGGAACATGTAGAATTATACCATCAGATTGACTCAACCGAGTATTATAGGCACATTGTCTAACTTTGAGAAATGGGCGGAAATATTTTGGACAGTTAGTATGTAGGTATTTATATACCAACAAGGCAGTCTTGAAGATGCAACGGTGCCTTATGGGTAGCCAATGAAGGGCTTTTCTTAGTGGAGTGGTGTGAGAAAGACATGTGGTTCTACAAACAATTCTGGCCAGACTGTTTTGAATTCATTGTAGCTTGCGTAGGTTAGCAACAGACCCCTAAACAAGGAGTTACAGTAGTCAAGCCTACTCCCCACAAGTGCCTTTGCAGCCGTAAGAGCAGCATCACGAGTCAAATACTGTTGAATTTGTCTAAGATCCCTCATCTGGATGAAACAAAGTTTACATACATTTTTAACATGTTTGGTGAAAGAAAAGTCTGAGTCAAACCAGACACCCAAATTCTTAACGGCATCTGAAGGTATCAGTGATTCGCCCAATATATTTACTGGAAAGAATGGGTTAAACTTTTCTTGTTGAGACTTGGCGCCAAATATAATAAAGTCAGTCTTATCAGCATTCAGCTTTAGTTTGTTTGCACACAACCACAGTTTAACATCTTCGAGGCACTTTCCTAGCCGATCAAAGGCAATTTTTGCATTTTTGTGTTTGAGGTGAATAAACAGCTGTGTGTCATCAGCATAGAAGTGAAATTTGACATCTGGATGTTTAGAGATTACTTTGCTCAAATGTGTGGTATACAACGAAAAAAGAATAGGACCAAGAACTGAACCTTGTGGTACACCAAACTTAAGCTTTCTAGCCTCAGAGAGAACAGAACCAATCTTGATGCATTGTGTACGATCAGAAAGGTATGATTTGAATCAGTCAAGGCATCTACCCCCGACACCGAACCATTTTCTTAAGCAATCAAGGAGTTTGTCATGATCAATGGTGTCAAACGCTGCAGATTGATCAAGCAGCACCACAGCTGTGGCCTCACCTCTGGCTAGAGATAGGTGAATCTGATTCTTTATAGACAAAAGAGTTGTTTCAGTTGAATGCCCACATCTATAGGCAGATTGATACTCGTTTTCCAACCCATGGAGAGAGACATGTCTACTGAGTTGTGAGGCAACTACACGTTCCATGAGTTTTGAGATAAAGCTCAACCCAGACACAGGGCGATAGTTTTTCAGTTCATCCTTTGATAAAGAAGATTTCTTTATCAGTGGAGTGACAACAGCACTTTTGAAGCTGTCTGGGACAGCACCTTCCAACAAAGAATAATTCACAAGTTTTGTGATAGAAGGAAGCAGTATATCAAGGCAATCCTTAACTAGGAAAGTGGGCCAAGGATCCAGGAGACAGGATTTTGTAGGTGAATTTTTGATTACCTTCGCAATATTGTCAGGTGAGGCATCATCAAATTTGACAAGTCCTGGCGGATTCACTGGAGATGGCAAGGAAAAAGATGAAGAACTGAAAAAAGACTCTCGGATTTTGGCAATCTTATTGGTAAAAAAAAGCGGCAAACTGATCAGCCAATTTTTTTGTGAACTATTTGATGGAAGAACCTTGTCAGGGATATGGTGTAAGGCAGAACGCAGAAATTGCCATAGTTTTTTAGGGTCGTCACCGTTTTCATTAACAAGAGCTGTGTAATATGTGGCTTTTGTCTTTATTGGCAAGTGAATTACACCTGGCAATTTGTTTGCGCAGCTTTGCACAGTTAAGAGGAGTTTTCTTTTTACGCCAGATGCGTTGAAACTGTCATCGAATAGATTTGGCATTTTTGTAGGTATCTGATAGCCACTTTGCTGGCTCCTTGGCAAGACAGTGAGTAACCTCTGGAGCATGTTTGTCCAGAAGGTTGGAAAGATCATTAGTGTATTGATCATGCAGTTTTTTCACAGTGTCACCCGGACAAGCAACAGAGGAGCAATTGCTCAAGTCATTGCGTAGAGTGTCCATGTTTATTTTATGATATCTCCTGTAAATCACTCTGTTAGCTTGTGATTTAGCAGTTGTTGGAGTTTCAACTTGGCATTTGATCATTGCATGGTCGGAGATGTAGTCACTGACAACCACATTTGAAACCAGAGAACTATCAGACGTAAGGATGAGATCTAGGGTATGGCCATGAAGATGGGTAGCAGAGTGAACATTTTGAGTAATATTACAGGAGTCAAGAGTATTAAGGAAATTAACACTATCTCTTGATGTTGTGTCAATATGAATATTAAAGTCGCCACAAATGATGAAAGAGGAATTCGTAGATGAGAGGAACTCAACCAGCGTGTAAAACTCATCATAAAAAGGATTGGAACATGAACCTGGAGGGCGATAAACACAAGCAACCAGTCTAGAATGAGCATTCAATCCAATACTGACTACCAGACATTCAAAGTAGGTGAAAGTGGGATGATCCACAATTCTATGAGACAGGCTGCTATTTATGAGAAAGCCAACTCCACCACCCGAGCCATGTGCACGAGGTCTTTGACACAATTTATAAGATGGTGGTGTGATGGATTGAAGCAGACAATTGGTATCAGTCGGGAAAATATGAGTTTCGACCAGTGATAATATGTCCAGTAAGTGATTAAACACAATGTCAGAAATCATTGGAGCCTTGTTTCTTGCAGACCGACAGTTAGCAACCCCCATCACAATAGGTCCAGGATTTAGGGATATATCCCCACATAAAAGCAAGAGAACACAGAGGGATCGTGATTTCACTGATGAGGGAAAGCATCTTGCATTTGTAACAAAACTAGCCAGTCTGAAAGATCGAGGTAGTACGGAGCCCACAAAACAACCCTTGACCTGTACTTTATGGTCGGACGTACTGATGAGGAAAAGACTGATGAATACAAGGTACATTTTTTTCCTTACTCCAGAGCCTTAACACACAAAAAGACTGTGGGGAGTCTAAAATAAAAATGACCTTATAGCTAGTGTCCACTAAGCTTTACAGTCGGTTCAGTCAACGTACACTCAAGTCAATCTTCGTCGTGTGGGCGTCTCACAGGCAGCCTAACTACCCCACTGGAGCCACTGTAAAGAAAATAAAAAATAAAACCCTTAGAGGGGCCTGGAAAACATAGGAAAGCCTTATTGGGACCTAAATAGATGGAAATTCTGGAGTGTGGTGTTGTGCAAGTAATTTGTTGTGAAAGGAAAGTAGAAACACAATGTGACAGAACTTGGTTGTAGAACGATAATTCCCGGTAGTGGGCGATAATACCCGCAAATATCAATACATGGAAATATTATTGTAAATCAACATAGATAAACTCCCCGCAACAACTTTATGAAATAATATCAGTATAAAGACAGATAACCATCAATAATATATGAAATATATGTATATAGTGACGATAAGAAACGAAAATAAAATAGCTATTAAAATTTTCGGCGTCTCCGTGATGGGTCCGTACTTGAGTACCCATGCCTCTGAGTGGCAAAGTGTGTTACCAATAGTGTTACGATCGAAACGTATTTGCCGAACCGGTTACCGTAATGTGCAAACCAAACAAAATCGAATTTCAACCGAAAGTCCCCAGTTATTATTACCCAGTCATAAAATAAAAAGGAACTTACCTTTTTAGATGCATAAACACAACCAAATGCCGATATATTGGTGATTTTTCACCTGATTTAAACAACAGGAAATTGGTGCCATTTTGGATGTAAACAACTATGGAAGGTCGAAATATCTTAGACAGGTATTGCAGGTAACAGGATTAAGGTAGGTATGAAGAAATTAACACAGATGCACTATTCATTGCCACAGAAACGAAATTGTTTATTAACTTGGTACAACTAAAAAAGCTTAACCATAAAAAGAATTACTTTGTTATAAAAACAGAAAAACATGGGAACATATTTGAAAAACATAATAGTCCATCAGTGAAAAAAAACATGAGCAATATCTATTTTCAATTATAATGTCCAACTTATAGACAAAATATAAGAGTTTAGAGAACACAAAATTATCTATCAATGAAAGAATGCATCAGTCTTAACTTACCAACTATACTAATCAGTCTTTTAACTTTATTGATGAGAACACAAAAATGACTCAGAGTTTTTCTCAATGTTACACATTGTGCTGAACAAATAAACGTCTAAGATGAGTAAATTACTCAAAGCTTTGGTCACTGCCAGGAATTATGTGGAGACAAACGTAAACGTCAGTGTACATGAAATTTGCAAAACAGTTGGTATAGGGTTATTTGCAAAACCTGATGACCTGCAGACTACCTTTTCATTTAATTGATCATAGGTACTTGGGTTTAACTTCACTTCAAAACAGTAGATAGGTCTTACCAAGAGGGACAGGGTAAGAGATGTTAGAGTGATATAGTGGAAGTTAAACCACAGACTGATACAATATGGACTTCCATTACACTGAACAAAATGGTGAAAAAAAAACATTTCAAAATTGAATGGGAAATAATGAAGTTTCGTTTATTTGAACTAGTGATCTCTGCTGATGCTGGTAATACCTATAAGCTAATAAAAGTAGGAAAATTCTGCAAAATAAAAATAATTTTGTATTGGCTCAAACTGTTTCTGCTCGGTAAAAAATCCCAAGGTCTTGTATCTTATTCGTGTAAGGGTGTACAGGCTTTAAGTCAAATCAAGCAAGGCAGTGGCAGCAATGGAGGAAAACAGCTGCATAATAACTGGTTTAGATTCTGCATTGTAAACCATTGAAAAGTATATCAACAGGCAATGTCCAATGTTGATTTAAGGGCATAGGAACCCAGTGGACACTAGTTGATTAAGATTCTTCACTGTAAAGTGTTGGGCGTCAGTAAGGCCTTAATTGGTTCAATTTCCATAGATGAGCCCCGAATTGTCCCTGAACCGAGATTTTTTTTCCAATCGCGGATGTAATGGAGCCTACCTACACGATCCAGGAGTTTACTGGACGAATCTTTGTTGTTTCATGCCCATCCGTCTTTACCCCCAAATATTCAGTGTAACACAGAATTTCTGGGAGCAGTCTGGGAGTAAAGAGATTTTTATCTCATTCTTGGCTGATCCGAAACTTGCTCCAAGTCTTTGTATTGGTATCCATCATTGACTTAAACTGTTACATTTAAACTAGAAGCTTACAGGAGTTCATTATACCACCAAAATTCTGGAGTAAGGTGGGATAATCTCTAGAAATACTTATTAGGGCTGGGTGTTTCTCCAAAAGTCATAGAGAACCCATATATTACACAAAAGACAAAGGGACTTTGTGAAAGTCTAGGCTAATCCCTAAGCAATAGGGGGCTACTGGGACTGTAGTGGGTCCTTTTAAGATTTCTTAAAGACCGTCCAGGCAAACAGGGCAGGGGCAGGGGGAAATGGAGGGGCCTCAGTAAATTAACATGTTTAGGAACAATCCCTGCCCAGCAGTGAGTGAACCTGAAGCAGTTTTGCATGTACTTAGGGCCTATGTAGGTCGTCTGTGGACATCCTGGGACGCTTACATTCAGGGAGATCTGGGAGTAAACCCTAGAGCACTACTTGGATGTCTGGGATAAAGGGTTCATAAAATTGATGGTAAAAAAATAGATAAAATTTGGCAGTAAAGAGACTATCCAAAGAAGTGGAACTGCCCCTTAAGCAACTAAAGTTTCGGTCAGAATTCTGACTCACTGCCTCATAAGTAGGTGTGTTATCCACTAGGTTAATATACTAGATTATCTGCTCAAGTGAGGACAAGACTTATAGAGTCTATAACACAACCACGTCATGAAATGAAGAACTAGTTAATCACTACCAATGAAGCGTGTGGAAATATCTAAAAAAAAGCTTAACAGAAAATAGACGACACTTAGATTTCAAGTTTATGACCAATAGACTCTGTGTACTTGACGCCTAACCATGTTCAAATTTGTACATCCTTTTGGAGTTTATTTAGTAACATGTGGTAGAGTTTATGACACAAACGTTACAGCTGAGTAATATATCAATATTTGTCAATAAAGCTATGACGCAATCATGAAGCACATGACACACATTTGCTGTGAAAATAAAATCTTGCTTGTTTTAATCATTGGCTTATCACCGAATTCCATAGAATAACTGGATGTGGTAATCACTAAAACGCCCAGCCAAAATTCAAGCATAAATCAGCTCAAATACAGAGTTTTTAATCTTAAGCTGATTTTTGGCTCATCTGTTTCTGATCTCTTTTGTAAATATTGCCTTAAACACTTAAAGCCCGAAGTCTAAGGGTCAAAGAGACGCTCAGTCACTCTTTCCATTGTCAAATATGATTCATACACAATCTGGCGTATGGTTGAAGAGTAGAGTACTTAATGATTGATGCATGTTGAATCAAAGTTACCAGGGTTTTACATTCCTTTTTATAACTACTGTCATATCACAACAAGGTCCACATCTGCGAATCCCATATGATAACATAATCTGTATTCAAACCAATGCCCACAAAATTGAGGATCTAGTGATTAAATGCCCAACTTGTCAACTACTTGACCACTGGGGCCTCTTGATATATGTCAGGAAAGTATCACTATTAACAGAAATGGTTCAATCTGTAGTATCAAACTGATCAGAGTTCTCCACGCCCCTTTAAACATTTGACCTTACTGAATTCTAGATGTTGCTACAAGTTAGATTCGAACATATGACCAGTGGGACAAGAGCCCAGTAAATACAAAAAAATTGTATAATTTTTGTCATTAGATAAAAACATTCTTATATTTGATTCACCATTGTAAGGTTTTCACCACAGATAAAAGGTCAAAGTTTGAAGCTCAAGTGACTTTCAAGAGATCATATCAGGCAAAGTCTTACATGAATATCACGTGGGTTCAAACCTGCGACCAGAGGCGAGAGCCATTTAATGATTTAAACTTATAACC
The DNA here is from genome assembly GCA_964017235.1 of Sabellastarte sp. h YS-2021. Classification (NCBI taxonomy): domain Eukaryota; kingdom Metazoa; phylum Annelida; class Polychaeta; order Sabellida; family Sabellidae; genus Sabellastarte; species Sabellastarte sp. h YS-2021. Next base: position 137,147,354 of record OZ024929.1, read on the forward strand.
AACCGGCAACTCATGATTCCATTGAAAACAAATATATATACTCTCAAGTTTTCACACGCACCCGACCCTTATGCCCCAGTCACACTGCAAGAGGTCCCTCCCGTGGTTATTGGTTTTATTTGGTGGCCGAACTGTCTTCAAGGATGTCTCATATCTTCCTAGATTTGGAACCTCTTTCACACTCCAGGTGCATGGCCACTGATTAGACACGGTTTGTAACTGCTCAGTAACAGTATTATGACAGTACTACAAACATTAGTCAATGAAAGACAACATCCGTTAACCTCACCTCACCTTTGGTAGCCATTGGACAAACATGTGCTGCCCAAATGAAACTGGATCAAATCCTTATATAAACCACGGGCCATGTCTTCAGTTATTGCATGAAATATTTGCTGGGAAAAGTAAGCCTGATTAAACCTGATTATACATATTAAACCTGATTTATCTCATTCCAGCTTGTCACCACAGTATAAAATGTGAGTTGGGTTTGGAATATATGAACTGGATTAAATATTGCCGAAGGTTTTATTGGTTCACTATAGAAATTAAAGGAAGTTATATGAAGTGATTACATATCTTTTAATTTAACATTTTTAACATGAAACTTCAAGGAAGTATAGGATTTCTTCCTCCATTACTGACTGCATCACTGAACCACTCCTTGTTAAAAAATAGGAAGTTTTAACACCATCCTAGAAAGGAGTCACATGGAATGTAAAACAGTATTCCACGTTCTCGTGGCATCCTTAAATGTGAATAATGAAGTTTATCCAGTCCATATTAACAATGTTCAGATAAATTCCAATCTATATTAATCAGAATATACTTTATAAAGTAAATACATCTAAATTCCTATGATGAGCAATTGAACATGTTGGAAAGTTGTCTTCTTCAAAGAATTCAGAATTTGATGAATATTTTAATAACACTCCATGTTTTCAGTTCTTCCCCAATGCTGCTTAAATAGTCTTAGAGTTATATCAAGAAAGTGTGCAGATTTCTGTTTACCAAAGTTAGACTACATGAGTGAAAAATGTCTTTGTTTCTTGAAAAGGTCTTAAGTAGGAACTTCACTTATCCTTGTCTGTGTCCATGACTTCAAATCAGTGTCGGCGACATTGTCAGTGACCAGTGACTTCCCCTGTCCATATTTCTCTCAATTTTTGTCAGTCTTTTTGAGATAACACAGATAGGAGCGGGCAGGTGAACTTTATTTTTATGAAATCCTCAAGCTATATTGAGGGGCCATGCTGGCGCAGTGGTAACACACTCGCCTCCACCCTCTAACATCAGTGGTTCAAACCCTGGATCTTATCTGGGAAAGTTGGTAGTTGCTTACCAATGGTCGGCAGTTTACCCTATAGAACCTTTACCAACTGTATGTACTGTTATCCTCTGCCCATAAAACTACCCGTCGTGATATGACCTGTACAGTGTTGAAAGTGACGTAAAACCCCAAATAAATAAATAAATAAATAAAGCAATATTGAGGTTGTTCTCCACCCCTCACACACACATACATCCATGTCCGTAAACGTACGATCTGAACTGTGAACTGTGACGGGTGTTAAAATGCATGGGCACATGTACTGATAGGTGTTGTTGGCTATGACAATTTCATTTGTTTATACTACATTCACACTACAGGCGGTATCACCCGCGGTAAGCCACTTTTGGGGAAACGTCCCTCTCCTTGGATCACCGTCTGAAGTCTGTGTGCCACTTTGTGAGTTAGTGGCGAAGTCCACTACCTTGCAAGTCCCACGGAAGTTTTAAACTGTTTAAAATTCCTGCCTCTGATTTCGATAGAGTGAGCATGTATAGACGATTTTGTGATATTTTTAATCCCCCCCCCCCCCCCTTTTTTGTCAGTTACATTACCTGTTACTATTTGTTTGAGTTTTTTCTTCTTCCTCGTTTGTTGAAGAAAAATATTGTTTGTCATTCAACATTCAGTTATAATATTATGTAATTGCATGTATATGTGCAACATAATGAATGAATAAACTTATATATATCGTTCACCACATAAAAACTTTTTATTCAGCTGTGTGAATTTGGGACATCAGCAATAGATGATAGTGTAGAACATAGTGAAGTCTTTACCCATGCGTAATGGCTTGTGCTTTCTAACTTTTGTCAATACCAATATGTTTGCCTCAAGCAAATGTTTTCAAAAGACAGAACCAGTGTACGGAACAGAAGTATGGCCAACCCGTTTTGTTTTTATTTCTTTTTCTTTTCAAACTGTCAAGTAATTATAATTAGAGAGTTTTACGATTGGTTAAGGCTGGTGCGTGCACTGTATTTGCACATTTGCATTTTCTCTTTAAGATACGAGTATTACATGACAAAAGGCATGGAATAGTAGTAATGGTGAAGAAAATCAGTAGACCTACAGATAAAATCTATGTTTAAAAGTTCTTACATTTTCAACTGGGTTTTAACTCTGAAAATTGAAGAAAAACGTCTTTAATTAACATCTAGAATGGTTTTATTGTATTTCGTACTTGTGGCATGACGTTATAAAAGTCAACATTATGGGAAAGGTGGTGTAAATTGGTTGATTTGCCAAACACGTTGTAACGGGTATTGGTCTCATAAACTCTCTAGTATATTTATAATATCTTGATAATTCAAGAGGATAATCTCAGTTATAATTAATCGACCGATTATCTTTACAATTAAAGATAACTATCTTCACTTATTGATATGCTAGCTTGGTACTTCGAGATAATTATGTCCATGTATCGTGATAATTCATTCCTGTACTGCTCAGCCAGTGAATTTTGTCACCCCAGTGAAGTTCGTCACCTGCATTTTATGGCAATATTAAAGAGTTTTTTCAATGAACTTTCGGCATACACGTATACCTTGTTGCTGAAAATAGCTATTCTATTTATTTAAAAATAAATATTGCCTATCCTTGAGCATTTTTACGGCAGGTGACGAACTTCACTGGGTGACGAAATTCACTGGCTGAGCAGTAGCTGGTTCAAGTTAGAACTTTTTTAATGGATCAACTTATATCAAAGGAAGCCCTTAAAAATCTAGCATGCTATCTTGACGTCCCTGGGTTGAACCCACAACCTGAGGTGAGAGGCAGGGGACCAAATATTAAACTTGTTCATCTTTCAGCGAATGGGACCTACAAAATAGGATTGAGGTATGCAAATAAAAGTACATGTACATGTATTTTCATGTCAAGTACATTTGGTCATTATTTGAATAAGGTTAATTTTTTTCTACAAAGACATACATGCCAGGGTTCTAAAATACACCCACCAATGTCCTTGCTATGGTCTATTGGGTCACAAGCTTTACTCTTGTCCAACAAATGGAATAGTTTTGTTGTCTGCGATGAATTATATGAATATTTGGCCACTCTATAATAATGTGTAATGATTGTTATTTCAGTTATATTTAATGCTGTCATTGTACTGTATTTGTACTTCTAGTGCAAATTCTGTAAATAAACAAAAATGAACAACAAACTTCCTATGCGTGAACTCTCAATGTTCAGCCAAAATAACTGGGTAGAACACCGACATGTGCAATACACAGAGGATTATCTGGGTTTATTGAGTTATTAAGTGGGTGAATCAAGGCAGCTTAGTGGATTCGTTGAGCTGTTGAGTTAGTCGGCAAATAGAAGCATTAATTTTTTTACAGTGATACTCCTTAGATTTGTTTTACTAATAGGGGACTTATAAACTGATATCGACTTATTAACTTGATAAGACACATAACTGTCTCGATTTTATGGACTTGTAAGTCTATAAATAGACCACTCTTCGTAAGCGATAGTTAATGAATCGATGTATGAACTTTTTTTTATGAAGATAGTGAATTCACAATGAGAGATTTTAGGGGTGTGTGGCCCTCCTCCCCTACCGTAGTTCTAAAGCAAGAGATACTTGACATGGGTGTGTGCGCTCATGTGTGCATTGTTTACATGTAGGCGGGTACACAGTGTATGTGGAATTGTGTGGTACAAAACTTCGGAAGTGTAAATACTGGTGGAAAAAATCAATGGAAATATTATGAGCAGTGCTCCAGTCATTCAATATTGTGTGTAAAAGAACTCCCAAGTTCTATTTCTGGCCTGTACTTGATTGATTTTTGTCACATTACTGTTGCAAAACATTTACCAAGGATTATTTAGCAAGTCTTTTGAAGCGACACCTTTGGATAGTGAGAGGTTTCTGGTGAAATATAACATACAATATCTTGAGGATTTCAGAGTAGTTAAGTTCATATTTTATGTAAAAACATGGCTTATAATTCGGGATATGACAATCCTGTAACAGCACGTGAGTATATTGTTTATGTTTATTTCTATCTCCTGTCACTCACACTTCATTTAATTTTAATGTTACAATGAAAAAATATTATGTAATACGTACGTAAACTCAGTTTGTTCAATACATGATTTGATGTACCACATTTTCCACACCTGTCCGTTTATAAATGAGGTTTCATACTGTTAACTGTTCTCTGTATTATCGGAAAAAAAACTTGTTCTTATAAAAGAGAGAGGATACGTATTATATAACCAGATGGAAGGGAGTGCAGATGAAATGAGATTCAATTTAACCCACTTTGTACTGTAACTGTACAAAATTCCTGTCAAATTTATGGAATACTTAACCTTGCGTGAAAACCTCTTCACTTGAAAAGTTTAGTGTACGGGTAAAACATCCATAATGTCCTCATGTGAGAGACATAAATCTGTCACGCTCTGATAAGTTTGCAGCGTCATACTTGAGACTACACCTGTGTTGCGAACTCGGGACACTTTTTGAACAAATAGTGTAAATACACAATAAAGAATAATAGAATATCTGCTTATCCTTGTCATATGAGAAGACCAGTGACAGTCTAGCAGTCACAGAAAATTACCCTGTATAAAATGCCTCCCTGTCTACTAAACAACAACCAATATGTATTCCTGGGATTTTCATTCTATTTTTAACTCAGGACACTTTTAAAAGATATGCCATTTCCGTAAATCAAAGGTAAACATGATTTTTATTATATCCTGTGTTTATTGATGTTTTTTTACAGATACTATTTTGTATAAAATAAAGCATCACACAATTTAACTAGGATATATGCTGTGCCTAGGGACACTGAGTTCAGCAATATCGCTGAAAATCTGCACTGGATGACATCTTAAAAGTGTCACTCTATCATCTTAGGAATAACATGGTAAAAATTATTCAAAAAATATATTATTTTGGTGGGTTATGACAAATACACTTGTGTATTATTGATATATGGATGGTGCCACTATTTTTATGAAGTTTTTATCATTTTTGTGTTTGGGTGTCCTGAGTTAAAGCCGTCCCGAGTTAACAACATAGGTGTACTGTTTGGAGATTCCTTACCAATTTTCATTATTTAAAAGTTCAAACCAATTGCGGAAATAGATGCCACCGAATATGCCATCAAGTGGTACAAGAAATCACAAACGTTATATTAGCATAGACCACAATTAAATGTAAAGAATCTTCAGTGGTTGGGTGTTGAATAAGATCCAGGCATTTTGATCATTTGACTCTAAACTGTGTGATTGTGGATCCGAATCCATCTCATGGTAATATCATATCTAATATACTGCTTTACAGGTGCAATACCTTCCCCACAATGGGGTACATATACCTTGTTCACAGTACAATCAGTGTTGACAAGGATATTGAGGGTTGAAGCAGATTGAAGCAGATTCATCTCAATTCGGGTTGAGTGTCCACACTACAGGGTTTAATCTGGATTGAAAAGTCACAAAAACTGGATACAATAAAGCCTCTAAATTTTGCTTCATGTAGTACATGTATCTTGTTTAAATGACAATTATTCTTTCCATGTTGTTAAAAATCCCAGTGTTATTATCTCCCGCCGGCCGGGCGGGAGATCATAAAACGCATTCCGTGTGCGTGTGTTATTATTGTGTGTCACACTTTTATAAAGGGCTGTACATCACACTGGTTGTTTCTCCTTGGCCTTTTCAATGTTTTTGATGACCTTATTGCTTATGTCCTTTCATTTGATGCTGTTATTTCACACCTAGGACCATAGCTAAGTGAGTAATAGCAATGGTGGCTACTTTGAGTAAAGTGCTCATAACTCCAAAACGACCGCATTTAGAGTGTTTCTGTAAAATACGTTGTTCAGCTACTTTCTCCATGCCTACAAGATGGTACCATTTTTAGGGTTCTATCTTCATAGCTAAGTGAGTAATAGCTATTTTCTGTTATTAACAATGAGCAAAATGAGTACACCTATGTTGTTAACTCGGGACGGCTTTAACTCAGGACACCCAAACACAAAAATGATAAAAACTTCATAAAAATAGTGGCACCATCCATATATCAATAATACACAAGTGTATTTGTCATAACCCACCAAAATAATATATTTTTTGAATAATTTTTACCATGTTATTCCTAAGATGATAGAGTGACACTTTTAAGATGTCATCCAGTGCAGATTTTCAGCGATATTGCTGAACTCAGTGTCCCTAGGCACAGCATATATCCTAGTTAAATTGTGTGATGCTTTATTTTATACAAAATAGTATCTGTAAAAAAACATCAATAAACACAGGATATAATAAAAATCATGTTTACCTTTGATTTACGGAAATGGCATATCTTTTAAAAGTGTCCTGAGTTAAAAATAGAATGAAAATCCCAGGAATACATATTGGTTGTTGTTTAGTAGACAGGGAGGCATTTTATACAGGGTAATTTTCTGTGACTGCTAGACTGTCGCTGGTCTTCTCATATGATAAGGATAAGCAGATATTCTATTATTCTTTATTGTGTATTTACACTATTTGTTCAAAAAGTGTCCCGAGTTCGCAACACAGGTGTAAATTGATTTTGTCTTTGTAACTGTTACTTACAATATTGGCCTGAAATATGTTGTTCAACAACTCCTTCATGTACTATATCATGGTGAGATGTCCAAGGTGTAGCACCATAACTAACTGAGTAATAGCTATACTAAGTTTAACATTTGACCATTGAGCAAGTCACTTATAACTCAAAAGCTATTGAATATAGAGGATTTTTGTCGAATATGTTGTTCACCTATCTTTTGGATATACTGTATTGTGAATTGTCACAGCTGTAACTCCATAGCTAACTGAGTAATAGCTACTTTGATGATAACCATAATGAGTAAATGGCTTATATCTTCAAAAGTATTGCAGCTACACAATTTTGTTCCAATATGTTGTTCAGCTACTATCTCCACAGCTACAACATGGTCACTAGTTTGGAAGTGTATCTCCATAGCTAAGTGAGTAATAGCTACTTTGTCAATTTTTAATGATAACCATAATGAGTAAATGCCTTATATCTTCAAAAGTATTGCAGCTACACAAGTTCTCTCAAATAAGTTGTTCATCTACTTTTTTGTGAACTGTAACATATTTAAGTTTCATAACTGTTGCTCATTGCACAAGTGAGTAATGGCTACTTTATTGCTACTTTTGGTGAAAATGTGAAAAATGACAAATATCTCGCAAACCGTAATAGCTACTTTGTCAATTTTTAATGATAACCATAATGAGTAAATGCCTTATATCTTCAAAAGTATTGCAGCTACACAATTTCTCTCAAATAAGTTGTTCATCTACTTTTTAAGTCATTCATCTACTTTTGGGAGAGCTTTCACATGGTGAAGTTTCAGACTCGTAGCTAATTATTCACCTACTGAAAATGAGTAAATGCGAATTATCTCTAAAAGTATTGCAGATAGCCAATTTTTCTCACATAACTCATTCACCTACTTTTAGGAGAGCTTTCACTTGGTGAAGTTTCAGACCCATAGCTAATTACTCACCTACTGAAAATGAGTAAATGCGAATTATCTCTAAAAGTATTGCAGATGGCCAATTTTTCTCAAATAACTCATTCACCTACTTTTGGGAGAACTTTCACTTGGTGAAATTTCACACCCATAGCTAATTACTCAACTACTCAAAATGAGTAAATGCGAATTATCGCTAAAAGTATTGCAGATGGCCAATTTTTCTCAAATAACTCATTCACCTACTTTTGGGAGAACTTTCACTTGGTGAAGTTTCACACCCATAGCTAATTACTCACCTACTCAAAATGAGTAAATGCGAATTATCGCTAAAAGTATTGCAGATAGCCAATTTTTCTCAAATAACTCATTCACCTACTTTTGGGAGAACTTTCACTCTGTGAAGTTTCAGACCCATAGCTAATTACTCACCTACTCAAAATGAGTAAATGCGAATTATCGCTAAAAGTATTGCAGATAGCCAATTTTTCTCAAATAACTCATTCACCTACTTTTGGGAGAGCTTTCACATGGTGAAGTTTCAGACCCATAGCTAATTACTCACCTACTCAAAATGAGTAAATGCGAATTATCTCTAAAAGTATTGCAGATAGCCAATTTTTCTCAAATAACTCATTCACCTACTTTTGGGAGAGCTTTCACTTGGTGAAGTTTCAGACCCATAGCTAATTACTCACCTACTCAAAATGAGTAAATGCGAAGTATCGCTAAAACTATTGCAGATAGCCAATTTTTCTCAAATAACTCATTCACCTACTTTTGGGAGAGCTTTCACTTGATGAAGTTTCAGACCCATAGCTAATTACTCACCTACTCAAAATGAGTAAATGCGAATTATCTGTAAAAGTATTGCAGATAGCCAATTTTTCTCAAATAACTCCTTCATCTACTTTTGGGAGAGCTTTCACATGGTGAAGTTTTAGACCCATAGATAATTATTCACCTACTCAAAATGAGTAAATTCGAATTATCGCCAAAAATATTGCAGATAGCCAATTTTTCTCAAATAACTCGTTCACCTACTTTTGGAAGAGCTTTCACATGGTGAAGTTTCAGACCCATAGCTAATTACTCACCTACTGAAAATGAGTAAATGCGAATTACCTCTAAAAGTATTGCAGATGGCCAATTTTTCTCAAATAACTCATTCACCTACTTTTGGGAGAACGTTCACTTGGTGAAGTTTCACACCCATAGCTAATTACTCACCTACTCAAAATGAGTAAATGCGAATTATCTCTAAAACTATTGCAGATAGCCAATTTTTCTCAAATAACTCATTCATCTACTTTTGGGAGAGCTTTCACATGGTGAAGTTTCAGACCCGTAGATAATTGCTCACCTACTCAAAATGAGTAAATGCGAATTATCTCTTAAAAGTATTGTACTTAGCCAATTTTTCTCAAATAACTCATTGCAAATTTTGAAAGCTGTAGGTCCATAGCTAACTCAGTAATAGCTACTTTGACTTTTTTGATTTAAATAATTTATAACAGCAAAACTATTCAATTTAAAGGAGGTTTGTCATATATGTTGTTCACCTACTTTTTGATGTAGTGCGGCGGGAGATCATACCACGGCAGTGGTCTTGTGTTATCTATGATAAAGTTAAAAACTTTATTAAGTTTTGATAATTATTTAAACTGAATGTTATATTTTAAAGATTGTGTCACTTTTTAGCAACACCCCAATTACAATTCTTTGAAATTCTTCTGTTTATTAAAGTACCCTACTACAATTACAAATATCCAGGGACGGATTTCACGAAAGGTCTTAGCCCAGTCTCAGACTCAAACTTGAGACTTTTGTCTCAAATTATTGGAATATTTTACTTGAGCCCATGGGCCTAGCCTTAATGGATTTCACAAAAGGTCTCAGTCTCAGCTTTGGCTGAGCCACTGGCTCAAATGTTGAGCCTGGTAGAAAGTGGGCTTAAGTTTTGTAAACAAAGGCTCAAATATGGCCGCCATAATTCTTTCTTCACTTCAAATTTTGAAATGGCTGAAAATAGGGTACAAGTATATAAAACAACCCCCAGAAGTAGTCTTTGGGTGTTTTTACATGTTTACAAGGTTTCCCATTGCAAAATGGTATTTAACCAGAGATATTATGTGTCAAACAAGGAACATATATGCCATCAGTAGAATATTTTGACTACAAAAAATGGTCACATGACACAGAAAACCACTGTGGTTATTTGATAAGCTTGGTCTCAACTGAGACCCCTTCTGTGAAAACCATTTGAGACAAAGACTTAGCTGAGCCAGAAGGCTCAGATTTGAGCCAGTGGCTCAGCCTGAGACTGGGCTAAGTCTGAGACCTTTGATGAAATCCGCCCCTGACATTGTAAGTCAGATTGCAGTTATACAGAAATCACACAACAATCCATCCTAGTAGCCTATGTTTTAATTATGGCTCCTGCTTAACAAAGGATAAAGGTATATATGTTGTATTGAATGTAGATAACTGTTGAATGTATACATTCAACGGGTCAAACCGTTGAATGTATAGATTCAATGGGCAAACTGTTGAATGTATACATTCAATGGCTCAGCTGTGGAATGTATAGATTCAATGGGTGAAACTGTTGAATGTGTACATTCAATGGCTCAGGGCATGGAATGTGGAAATAATTTATAGTTGATAAGTTGATTGGAAGTATGAAGACTTATGTACACTTTAACATACACTGAGTATTTTCTAAAATCAAATCACTATTTATAGTAGTTGTAGGGATGATCAAAAGAAAAAGTCTTCTATTGAAGTGTTAGCAGGGGCTCAAAGAAGAAGAATTTTGTAGGATTAAAGACTTTATAAACATAAAGAGTTCCCTTTAATCTACACTAGTGGGTAAATTGTTTATCGATATTGCCGATATTTATTGTTTTGGAACTGGACTCCTGATATCGAGATCTAAACATGTATTTCAATATCGCCATTTTAAGTAAAACTGTAAACTTACACTGTTAATACTCGAAGTAAAGCAAAAATCTGAAGACATTGTACACTTTTATCTCACATTTTTGAAGTTTTCAATGGGTTTTTGATGAAAACTGCATTGTTTTGTTTTGATTCATTTCGCTTCCTGTTAGCAGTTCGGGAAACACTAAAATAAAACATTTTCAGTTTCCCGAATTCGGACTATTTGGTAGACAATATGAACCCCCCGATATTGAAATATTTTTACATTCAATATCGATACCCACAAAGCCAAACGATTTACCCCCTAATCTACACACATTAAAACAATTGCTGTGATAATCAAAGCAAAGAACAAAGAGAGACAGTTCAAGCCTGAGTAATCTTTTGATCACTGATTACAGAAAAAGTTGTCACCTGAGTACCTCTTTAATGCTCTCCAAATTTGTGTGTGATTGTTTACAGTTAATCCATGAAAGAGGATCAGAGGTGCAATTGCAATTAGTCTTACCACACCAAGAAACAGAAGAGCATTGGGGTTCATTGTGATTATATAATTGGAAAATAGATTAATATTTCTTGTTCTTTTTTATCCTTTACAAAATATTTAAACAATAATTAAGCCATGTTTTATAAATATTGAAAAAATATTTAAGGCTATAATACACTATACTAATAAACTCATAACTACATTTAACTTTTATATTAGTAAAAATGCATCATTAATTCATACAATATAATATTAAATTAAATAGGTTTTATAATAGTATTAACATTGCATCATTAATTTATACAATATAAATATTAAACTAAATAAGTTTTACATAAATATTAAACTGTTTAGGGACTACTTATAAAAATCATAATATTTAAAGAACTTCTACACATTCAATGATCATAACTGTTGAATGTACACATTCCACAGCCAAACTGTGGAATGTACACATTCAATGGCTATTTGCTGTTGAATGTGTACATTCAACACCTAGGCCATTGAATGTATACATTCAACACTTGGGCCATTGAATCTATACATTCAACAGTTATCTACATTCAATACAACATATACATATTAAATTTAGCAATTGCCTCAAGGCAGTAAGTCAATTGGTTACAGTAGAGAGGTTTAGTGTTACGTTTTGGCTGTCAAAACGTAAACGCAAACTTATTTATGTCAGCAGTAGATGTGTATCAGGTGATTTTTAGCATTTTTGGAGTTTGTTATGTTACATTTTATACGTAAAGGGTGGCTTTCTTATGTTCACTCACCCCTAACTATTTTACTTAAAAACTACATACTACCAATAAATATACCACCGCCTCATAGGTAGATAAATATGTGCACATCATTTTGGTCACGTTCCAGTTCACTATATTTTCCCATATGAATACCAGTGGCCTTTTTACTAAGCATGCATGTTTTGTAGTACATCAAAGAAACTACGTTGACCTGCAGTCTTTCATATGGATGTATTGTTAAACCTAATATAACAAACGCATCCACTTCAAACGTAACATATCTCTTAAGGAAATTATTTAACGTTACGTGCCTTGTAAACATTGTACTAAACCTCTCTATTATCAACGCACTCAACCCTTGTCAACCCGGATGGTGAGTGTTCAGACTAGTCTCCAATCTGGTTCAGTCTGTGTCAGCCCAAGTTGAGTCACTAGTCTGAACCCACAGTTAGTGTGCTAAATTAACAAAAGGAATGTTCAAAGAGGATAGTCAGGTGACTATGTGGGTCCGTAATCCAGGGTTTTGGGTGTGAACAGAGGGAAGAGTACACAGGTTGTCACAATTATGTCTGGGTCATAATTGTGTCCTTTAATTTGTTACTAAATGTGAAGGTACCCAGTTTAGGTGTTTTGTTCAATTTTTAAAGTTTTCATAAAATAAAATTAATTGTATCCCCAGACGAAAGTCGGGGATACTTAGGATTCAGTACGGTCACGCCGCCGCCGCCGCAGAGATTTCCTTTTGGACACGATAACTTAAAAAATATTTTAGTTAGAACTTTCAAATTTGGTATGTGGGTATATATGGGCAATGCCACGAACGCTATTGTTTTATGACCTTGACCTTCAATCTCAAGGTCACTGGTGGCCTCTCAAGGGTCAGATTTTGGCTATTTTTCACTTTTTGGCCCAGTTCTCCTATACAGAAACTCAGATCATCCTATGGCTGGTGTATATAATACATATATATGTCCTCTGTAAGCATGCAGAAATTTGACCTTGAAGCTCTTCATTGAAGGTCATCCACTGACCGCCAAAGTACCTGACCAAGGGTCATTTTTGGCCTTTTTGGAGATATTTTCACACTTAATGCTGACTATATTGCATGGAAACTATTGAAAATGGCTTTGGAGGTTGAGTACATGATGGACTTCTACCATCCAGGCTTACTGGTTACAGATCTTCATTTAAGGTCATCCACTGACCACCAAAGTACCTGACCAAGGGTCATTTTTGGCAAATTTGGAGATATTTTCACACTTAATGCTGACTACATTGCATGGAAACTATTGAAAATGGCTTTGGAGGTTGAGTACATGATGGAGTACCAGCATCCAGGCTTACCGGTTACAGATCTTCATTTAAGGTCATCCACTGACCGCCAAAGTACCTGACCGAGGGTCATTCTTGGCCCTCTATTTGTTTGTTTGTTTGTGAACAAGATAACTCAAACACTGACAGATGGATTTTGATAAAATTTTCAGGATATGTCCAAAATGGTAAAAGGAAGATATGAATAAATTTTGGGAGTGATCCGAATCACTGTCTGGATCTTCTGGATCCATGAAATTTAATTTTAAAGACAGATAACTCAAAAACTTATGGGTGCATTTTGATGAAATTTTCAGGAAATGTCCTTAATGGGACGAGGAACAAGTGATTAGATTTTGGGAGTGATCTGGATCACTGTCTGGATCATCCGGATCCAGGCTGCCACATGTGTTTGTGTACAATATAGCTCAAAAACTTATGGATGGATTTTGATGAAATTTTCAGGATATGTCTGAAAAGGTAAAAGGATGAAATGGTTGAATTTTGGAAGTGATCCGGATCACTATATGGATCTTCTGGATCCATGAAATGGAATTTTTAAAGACAGATACCTCAAAAAGTTATGGATGGATTGTGATGACATTTTCAGCAAATGACCTAAATGGTTCAAGGAACAAGTGATTAGATTTTGGGAGTGATCTGGATCATCTGGATCCAGGCTGCCAGATGTATTTGTGTACAATGTAGCTGAAAAACTTGTGGACAGATTTTGATGAAATTTTCGGGATATATCTGAAAAGGTAAAAGGATGAAATGGCTGAATTTTGGAAGTGATCCGGATCACTATATGGATCTTCTGGATCCATGAAATGGAATTTTTAAAGACAGATACCTAAAAAATTTATGGATGGATTGTGATGACATTTTCAACAAATGACCTAAATGGTACAAGGAACAAGTGATTACATTTTTGGAGTGATCTGGATCATCTGGATCCAGGCTGCAACAGAATTTTAGGATGAATTTTGATGATATTTTTAGGATATGTTAGAAATGGTAAAAGGAAGAAGTGGTAAAAGGAAGAAATGATTCAATTTTGCGAGTGATCTGGACCACTATCTGGATCTTCTGGATCCATGAAATATAATTTTAAAGACAAATAGCTCAAAAAGTCTTAGGTGGATTTTGATGAAAGTTTCAGGAAATGTCCTAAATGGGACAAGGAACAAGTGATTAGATTTTGGGAGTGATCTGGATCATCTGGATCCAGGCTGCCAGATGTGTTTATGTACAAGATAAATCAAAAACTTATGGACGGATTTTGATGAAATTTTTAGGATATGTCTGAAAAGGTAAAAGGATGAAATGATTGAATTTTGGAAGTGATCCGGATCTGGATCTATGAAATGTAATTTTTAAAGAGAGATATAAGTGAAAGAACTAGTGATTAGCTTTTGGGAGTAATCTGGTACTATGGAGAATCCTGACCTGGTGCTCCAGGAAACAGGCTCAAGACCGACATATTCACGCCTTAACTATGTCCCGTCTGGGGATACACTGCGCCGAGACGCAATCTCTAGTCTCAAGGGGAATAATTTGAAAAAAAAAATATTCAAAATTCTGGTTGCAACATTTTAAAAGTAAACTCCAATAAAAATCAGACATTATTATGAATCAGACACAATTGTGACCACCCGTGTACTAAATGGGGATTCTAACATGACACGGATGTGTGAGTGTTCAGACTAGTCTCCAATCTGGTTCAGTCTGTGTCAGCCCAAGTTGAGTCACTAGTCTGAACCCACAGTTAGTGTGCTAAATTAACAAAAGGAATGTTCAAAGAGGATAGTCAGGTGACTATGTGGGTCCGTAATCCAGGGTTTTGGGTGTGAACAGAGGGAAGAGTACACAGGTTGTCACAATTATGTCTGGGTCATAATTGTGTCCTTTAATTTGTTACTAAATGTGAAGGTACCCAGTTTAGGTGTTTTGTTCAATTTTTAAAGTTTTCATAAAATAAAATTAATTGTATCCCCAGACGAAAGTCGGGGATACTTAGGATTCAGTACGGTCACGCCGCCGCCGCCGCCGAGATTTCCTTTTGGACACGATAACTTAAAAAATATTTTAGTTAGAACTTTCAAATTTGGTATGTGGGTATATATGGGCAATGCCACGAACGCTATTGTTTTATGACCTTGACCTTCAATCTCAAGGTCACTGGTGGCCTCTCAAAGGTCAGATTTTGGCTATTTTTCACTTTTTGGCCCAGTTCTCCTATACAGAAACTCAGATCATCCTATGGCTGGTGTATATAATACATATATATGTCCTCTGTAAGCATGCAGAAATTTGACCTTGAAGCTCTTCATTGAAGGTCATCCACTGACCGCCAAAGTACCTGACCAAGGGTCATTTTTGGCCTTTTTGGAGATATTTTCACACTTAATGCTGACTATATTGCATGGAAACTATTGAAAATGGCTTTGGAGGTTGAGTACATGATGGACTTCTACCATCCAGGCTTACTGGTTACAGATCTTCATTTAAGGTCATCCACTGACCACCAAAGTACCTGACCAAGGGTCATTTTTGGCAAATTTGGAGATATTTTCACACTTAATGCTGACTACATTGCATGGAAACTATTGAAAATGGCTTTGGAGGTTGAGTACATGATGGAGTACCAGCATCCAGGCTTACCGGTTACAGATCTTCATTTAAGGTCATCCACTGACCGCCAAAGTACCTGACCGAGGGTCATTCTTGGCCCTCTATTTGTTTGTTTGTTTGTGAACAAGATAACTCAAACACTGACAGATGGATTTTGATAAAATTTTCAGGATATGTCCAAAATGGTAAAAGGAAGATATGAATAAATTTTGGGAGTGATCCGAATCACTGTCTGGATCTTCTGGATCCATGAAATTTAATTTTAAAGACAGATAACTCAAAAACTTATGGGTGCATTTTGATGAAATTTTCAGGAAATGTCCTTAATGGGACGAGGAACAAGTGATTAGATTTTGGGAGTGATCTGGATCACTGTCTGGATCATCCGGATCCAGGCTGCCACATGTGTTTGTGTACAATATAGCTCAAAAACTTATGGATGGATTTTGATGAAATTTTCAGGATATGTCTGAAAAGGTAAAAGGATGAAATGGTTGAATTTTGGAAGTGATCCGGATCACTATATGGATCTTCTGGATCCATGAAATGGAATTTTTAAAGACAGATACCTCAAAAAGTTATGGATGGATTGTGATGACATTTTCAGCAAATGACCTAAATGGTTCAAGGAACAAGTGATTAGATTTTGGGAGTGATCTGGATCATCTGGATCCAGGCTGCCAGATGTATTTGTGTACAATGTAGCTGAAAAACTTGTGGACAGATTTTGATGAAATTTTCGGGATATATCTGAAAAGGTAAAAGGATGAAATGGCTGAATTTTGGAAGTGATCCGGATCACTATATGGATCTTCTGGATCCATGAAATGGAATTTTTAAAGACAGATACCTAAAAAATTTATGGATGGATTGTGATGACATTTTCAACAAATGACCTAAATGGTACAAGGAACAAGTGATTACATTTTTGGAGTGATCTGGATCATCTGGATCCAGGCTGCAACAGAATTTTAGGATGAATTTTGATGATATTTTTAGGATATGTTAGAAATGGTAAAAGGAAGAAGTGGTAAAAGGAAGAAATGATTCAATTTTGCGAGTGATCTGGACCACTATCTGGATCTTCTGGATCCATGAAATATAATTTTAAAGACAAATAGCTCAAAAAGTCTTAGGTGGATTTTGATGAAAGTTTCAGGAAATGTCCTAAATGGGACAAGGAACAAGTGATTAGATTTTGGGAGTGATCTGGATCATCTGGATCCAGGCTGCCAGATGTGTTTATGTACAAGATAAATCAAAAACTTATGGACGGATTTTGATGAAATTTTTAGGATATGTCTGAAAAGGTAAAAGGATGAAATGATTGAATTTTGGAAGTGATCCGGATCTGGATCTATGAAATGTAATTTTTAAAGAGAGATATAAGTGAAAGAACTAGTGATTAGCTTTTGGGAGTAATCTGGTACTATGGAGAATCCTGACCTGGTGCTCCAGGAAACAGGCTCAAGACCGACATATTCACGCCTTAACTATGTCCCGTCTGGGGATACACTGCGCCGAGACGCAATCTCTAGTCTCAAGGGGAATAATTTGAAAAAAAAAATATTCAAAATTCTGGTTGCAACATTTTAAAAGTAAACTCCAATAAAAATCAGACATTATTATGAATCAGACACAATTGTGACCACCCGTGTACTAAATGGGGATTCTAACATGACACGGATGTGTCCGCAATTCTGATTGGTCAGTCGCTATGGTAAAACCAAGCATAACCTCAAGCCCAGTTTTACATAGGTGGGTGATAATCCCATTTCACTTTTTAAAGGTCAAATTACAAAGAATATGCACTACAAATCTCCATCATAATAGTAAGAAGACAAGTAATAATATGAAATGTTAGAATCGGAATAACACACTCCTAGCGTGGGGTTATGCATAGTTTGGAACTCATAGCTCATTAGAAACACTCGGGCTTCGCCTTCGTGTTACTAATATAGCTATTCGTTGTAAAACCCTGCATAACCCCATGCTAGTTGTGTGTTATTCCTTAATTGTAAAATGTGGCATGTACTGAGTGCCTGCCCTAATGTGACCTTGACTATTGAAAGTAGGGAGGTAAACGCTAACATCAAACTGTAACCCACAATTTACAGTCAGTTTACAGGATGGGTTGTTGTCAGTCGCAAACTTCATACAGAGGAATGTTTGTTTTTTACCCGACAACCCTTAAGGGCTGTCGGGGTATTGTTTTCACCCATGGTGTCCCGACGGGTGGGTGGCAGGGGGGGTGTGTAAAAGTTTGTCCGGGCTGTATCTCAGAAACCTTAAAGTGTAGGAAGTTGATACTTGGTAGGGACATTGGTTAGGGGGTGTGGGTGTGCAAATGTCATGATGTGACCTTGATTTGACCTTTGACCTTGCCGTAGTGACCTTGACCTTTAAAATCTTGTACGGGCTATATTTCTTTCACCGTAAGGTGTAGGAAGTTGATACTTTGTAGGGACATTAGCTGGGGGTTGTAGATGTGCAACATCATGGTCTGACCTTGATTTGACCTTTGATCTTGCCATAGTGACCTTGAGTTATGAAATCTTGTCCGGGCTATATCTCTGCAACCGTAAGGTGTAGGAAATTGATATTTGGTGGGGACATTGCTTAGGGGGTGTAGGTGTGCAACATCATGGTGTGACCTTGATTTGACCTTTGACCTTGCCGTAGTGACCTTGACTTTTAAAACTTTGTCTGTGTTATATCTCTGTAACTGTAATGTGTAGGAAGTCGGTGCTTGATAGGGACATTGGTTAGGGGTTGTAGGTGTGCAACATCATGGTCTGACCTTGATTTGACCTTGCTGTAGTGAACTTGACCTTTAAAATCTTGTCTGGGCTATATCTCTTCAATCGTAAGGTGAAGATAATACTTAATAGGGAAATTGGTTGGGGGTTGTAGGTGTGCAACGTCATGGTGTGACCTTGATTTTACCTTTGACCTTACCATAGTGACCTTGACCTATAAAATCTTGTCTGGGCTATATCTCTGCAGCCGTAAGGTTTAGGAAGTAGATACTTGGTAGGGACATTGGTTAGGGGTTGTAGGTGTGCAATGCCATAGTGTGACCTTGATTTGATCTTTGACCTTGCTGTAGTGACTTTGACCTATGAAATCTTGTCCAGGCTATATCTCAGAAACTGTAAGGTCAGGTGTAGCAAGTTGTTACTTAGTAGTGACATTGGTTAGGGGGTGTAGGTGTGCAACATCATGGTGTGACCTTGATTTGACCATTGACCTTGTATTAGTGACCTTGACCTATAAAATCTTGTCCAGGACATATCTCGAAAATTGTAAGGTGTAGGAAGTAGGGCTGCAAGCGAGCCGGAAAATGCACCTCGATTCCTCGTTTTATAAGATTTGACTCGGACTCGGTTAATCGCTTGATTATCGCCCACGAAATAAACTGCTTCATATTTTGCAATACAACGCCTTATTAAATAGTTACAAACCACACAACAGGAAAGAATTTTGATAATTTATTGAATTTTAGGGAAAAGACGCATTTATAATGCAAAATAGAAGAAACTTTAACCATCTTTATATTGCGAGATTTGAGGCGTCTTCGAAATACGTTATATAAAATGCCGTGTTATAAAACGTTGTTACACAAAGAACTAAAGTTTGCAAATACTCAAAATATAAAATACTGAAATGGAAACGCCTTATATTTGTAAAATATATAAATATTTAAAGAAAAAAATGAATTTTGTAGTAGATTTTACGTCTGTGTTTAGTTGTTTTCGAAGACCCGGTTCACTTTTCTTGCCTCGAGTATTGAAGTGAATCGTTTCGCTTCCGAGTAACCGAAGAATCGTTGCAGCCTTAGTAGGAAGTTGATACTTGATAGGGACATTGGTTTGGGATTGTAGGTGTGCAACGTCATGGTGTGACCTTGATTTGACCTTTAACCTTTCTGTTGTGACCTTGTGACACTTGGTAGGGACATTGGTTAGGGGATGTAGGTGTGCATCATGGTGTGACCTTTAACTTTGGCTCTGCCAAAGTGTGTTCACCTTCCATATTTGAGACATCTTCCTCTTATGACAAAGATATATGGATTTCTGCAACTGATTATTTCAAGCATTTTTACATAATTGTGCTATTTCCATTGATATCTGTTCTCCAACTAATAAATTTTACAGCTTCATAATTTTTAGTTTACTGATTAATGCTGTCATCTTGCTATTGAATTGTCTTTATTAATACTTTATCTTTACATACATTTTCTTTCTCTTAGATGCTAGTTTCTCTACTTAAACATTATTTGTAGCTTTATGTAACTGACACTGTTCTGAAAGTATCCTGATCTTTGCACTGTTTCACTGCTTCTATATCTCATGGTGTTGAAAACTATTTCCCCAGACTGTGGGGTACGGGCATCTCTGATTAGTGCTGCGACTCGGTCCGCAAAAAATAACTCCATTATCGCCCACATGTGATCGGCAGACATTAAAATCATACAAAACTTACAGAGTAAATAACTAATCCAAACTTTTAGATAATATTTTTGTACATTTCAACAATTAAGGCAATATCTTTGGGACAAAAACTGCTCCATGTTTATTTTACGGAAAATCACTTCCTCTTTCGTTTGATTTGACTGGAAATATACTAGAACTCAACCCTTTTTCGGCATCCTGAATTTTGTTTTTTTAATCGATGCATTGGAAGTAATGCCGTCATCGATCAATGCATCGAATGGACCACTAATCGGCGCAGCACAGAGAGCTATTTTTTATTCAGTACAATACTTCAAGTAAAGTGAGTGTATAAATTCTCATTTTTTTTGTATTTTCAGAGCCTCGGGCTGGTCAGGGTAAGTGTTTGATTTTTTCTATCACACCTCTACCACACTCTTCCCGTTTAAATCACTGGGATAGACCTTGACCTCTATTACAACCACTAAAATGTGGTAGAGGTCCACTAAAATATACAATTGTATTAGAACTCTGCCACACCTCTACCACATTCTTCCAATTTAAACAACTGGGGTAGACCTCTACCTCTACAGCACCCCATAACATGTGATAGAGGTTCAGTCAAATATATCACTATATCAGACCCCTACCACAACTCTGCACACTCTTTCAATTAAAGTCACTGGGACAAACCTCTACCACTTCTAAAATGTGGTAAAGATTCACTTAAACATATAGGGGGGGGGGTGGGGGGGGGGTGGGGGGGGTCATCATATCAAAAAGGCCTTTATCTCTTTTAACATTGGTTCTAGGGGTTCAGTTATGCTGTGACTGTCCCTGTAATATACAAAGCTGTTGAGAAATCAGCATGATACTAATGCAAGTTTGAATGGGCTAGTGTCTGCTTTGAATATAAAACATTTATTATCTCCCGCCTGCGGCCAAAGGCCATGGTCGGAAGATTATAAAACGCCTTCCATACGTGCGTGCGTGCGTCTGTGAGTCCGTTCGTCACATTTTTACATAAACCTTAATATCTCATTCATATATAAAGATATCTTCACCAAATTTGCAGGGAATGTTTATGGCTATGAAAACCTGTCTGTGCACAATTTTGGCCTCATTTTGAAAAACAAAATGGCTGCCATAGCTAATTGTTTGAAAATCATAAAGGTGCTCTAAATCTTGAAATATTGCAGCTAGTTTCATCAAATTTGCACAAAAGCTATATGGCTAGAAAAGTTACCTGATAGTAATTTTGGCCTAGTTCAAAAAACAAAATGGCCGCCATATTGCATGTTTTATGTCATACAGGGTTATCCTATTAAAAAGGCCTTATATCTCCCCTAAAATTGCTCCGGAATGTGAAAACAACTTGTAGGAAGTCATGGCCTGAGAATCTTTTCCAGGTGTTGAATTTGACCTTTGACCCCTGTTTCAAGGTTAAATGGGGTCATCACACTAAAACGTCCTTATTTCTCCATTTTAATTGGTGCTATGGTTTTAGAATGTAAAGATAGACCATGAAAAGTCCTGGCCTGCAAATGTTTTGTCTGAGAAATATTTTGGCCTTATTTTGAAAACAAAATGGCCACCATAGCCAATTATTTCAAAATCATTCAGATGCTCTAAAACTTGAAATATCGCAGCTAGGTTAATCAAATTTGCACAAAAGATATAAGGCTAGGAAAGTTAGCCTGATAGTAATTTGGCCTAGTTTCGAAAACAAAATGGCCGTCATATTACATGTTTAATGTTAAATGGGATTATCCTATTAAAAAGGCCTTATGTCTCTCTTATTATTGATACTAGGGGTTCCAAATGTGAAAACAACTTAAAGGAAGTCATGGCCTGAGACTTTTCCAACTGCTGACTTTTACCTTTGACCCCTTTTTCAATGTCAAGTGGGGTTATCTTACTACAAAGGCCTTATATTTCCTTTAGTTCTCTATTATTATTGATTCTAAGGTGGGAGATAACTGCTGCAGCAGTGACCTTGTTGCTTCTAAGAGAAATTAAAAGTATCAATTTTTTCACAAAAAAACTTAGACATCCTTCAGAGTATGTTTGCAGTTCATGATAAGTTGATAACATATGAAAGTTGGACACTAGAATGTTATTTTCTTCTATCTTTTTTGTGTGTTTTATCTCCCTTTCCACTGGTGTTCCTTAGTTTTCTTTGTCAGTTTCTTCTCATTGTGTGATGTATACTGTGCATCAATGTTTAGCATGATTGAATAAATAAATAAAAATAATAAAAAAAACAGCACCCACCAGGGAAAGGAGAGTTATTGTGGAGTTCATTGATTTCTGGGAGTCACTATATGTGGACCTAATGGCTAGCAGTGATGACACACATTTTTGTCAGAGCTTTACATTTTAGTAGACTAAGAATGTTGTTTTGTGTTATAGCTCCTTCTCACCTACGGTCACGCGGTCACTGTCCACCAGGACTGGAGTACCTGGCTCAAATAGATCAGCTGGTCATCAAGCAGCAGATAGAGATCTTTGAACGTAATAGTTTTACTGATATATGTGTCCAAAAACTGTTTTTGTGTCTAAAACAACAGTTCTCAGTGATGTATACCCGTTAGAGCTGAAACAATTAGCAGAATTTGGTAGCCGGGTAGTCGCTTGCATTAACCATCGCCTAACCGATTAATTGTTTCTGACGTTTAGTATGTATGAGAAATACCGAAAACATGTGTTCCGGATGTAAACAAACAAAATGGCGGATCGCGAGATGCTGAAAAGCAAAGAATTCACCAGATTATTCGGTAAAATTATTATTGGCCAATAATATAATGTTATAATATTTTAAAAATAAAATGCATATAAAATGCTTTAATTTGATACATTTTAAGGTCTTAACTCGAGATACTCATAGTTCCAACGATTGCGTAAAAAGCGCTATGTGGGGGATATACACAAGAAAACAATTAACCGATTTTACAATATTGGCGTCGACTAGTGCTTTGATAACCTACTAATCGATTAGTACGAATAATCGTTTCAGCTCTAATACCCGTTATGTGGTAAATCATTAGATGGAGCTCTGGCAAATTAAGACTGACTGTTTTGTGATAACTGTTTTTTATGAGAAAACAGTAGATCTCCTCTGAAGTAGGATATACAGTAGAACCTCTATTATCCGACCTTCTGTTATCCAAATTTTTAATTATCCGATCTCAAACCCACTCTCCCAACTCCATTTAAGCCTGTTATTTTAGCCCTTCTATTATCCAAACCAATTGTTCCTTCCCAAAGAGGGTCGGATAATAGAGGTTATACTGTACTGTGTTTTATATGTAAAAATAGTAGCTGTTGTCTGTAATATAAAAAAAACCAAACAATTTTATAAAGTAACTCTTTGACAGTAAGATATCATTTGGTTGGTGCAATAAGATTCCATTTTATATGAAACAAAGACTTCTGTATCTTTGAAGGAAGTTCCTTGGCAGTAAGTTTGCATTTTTAAAGCTCTTAATTGTTTTTGTTACTGTACAACATGCTCCATTCTAGTTACAACTTTGTGCTCTTTTACAAGTAAAGACACAGATTTTATTTTGTACCTGTTTCAGTTTTAACTGGCTGTGAGATGCAGAACAAGTATAGAATTTACAACAGCATGGGCCAGCAGATTTACTATGCACATGAAGGTAATATTTCATCAGTAAATTAACTGTAAATTAATGTGTCAGTGATATAGAGTGAAATATGTGGAATTCACCATTGGGACAGCACCCTTTAACAGTGAGAACAAAAAATTCAAATCTGTGCATAGTTTGCAGTGGAGGAGCTCAGCTCAAAGAACTATATCATATATAGTCTTCTCAAATGTGACAAGTGTGTAAGGAGTTTCCCCCACAAGTCAAGGTATTCATAGGGGGGGGGGGGATTCCCTGCTAGTAAATGTCATAAAACTGTCAGTGGTGAATTTCACATTCTATGCAATGTTTAGGGCAAAAAATTCAGTAACAACCATCAGACTAAATCAAGTTAGGATCTATTAAATTGTTTGGGGGTCAGTGCCATTCAGAAGGTTATAGTTACCGTAATGCCCTACATTATCATTAGATGCCTTTTAATCAGTCATTGTAAAAGTCCACTTTATCTAGAAATAATTTAATACGTATTAAATAAAGTTTATCTCTTTACAAAAACCTACCCACTATAGGTTCATCATATGTTTCCAACAGTCTCTGTGGTGTGAAGTCTCTGGACTATTAATATGTTTAACTTGTTTCTTGGTTGTTGAGCCTTAGAGTCTGTCTTTTAATTGAGACTAAGCACCATAAGTCATATTAGAATAGAATATGGCATCTGGGATGGGGGTAGGTTTTGCACTGGAGTAATCTTACACTTGGGATGGGTTGGTATTAAAAATAGTCCACCAATGTAAAGCCATTCCAGTTCAAGGATTCTCAAAAAAACATGCATCTTAACACATCCAGAAATGTATAGGTACACAAACAGGAAGTGAAACTGATGAAGATAAAACATGGCAATTTCTTTTTTTTTTCAAAAAGTTATCACAAAAGACTTAACCATAAAAAAACAAGAGCACTTGGAGAGCGCAGACCTCCGCCACGGGAGCTCAATTCCTGGACTTTGAAAACCTACCATTAGCACTGATATCCCCCCCTCCATTTCACATTTTTGCCAATAGTAATCCAGAATCACTCCCAATTTATTTTTCATGGATCCAGACAGTGATCCAGATCACTCCCAAAATCCAGTCACTTGTTCCTTGTCCAATTTAGGACATATCCTGAAAATTTCATCAAAATCCCTCCGTAAGTTTTTCAGTTATCCTGTTCACGTTAAAACAAACAGACAGACGGACAGACAAACCCAGGTGAAAACATAACCTCCTTGGCGGAGGTAAATATGGGACAAGGTGTAAAATTTCTTCAGATTTGGTGTTTGATTCCAGTATTTTAAGTCTTCCTTCAGTTATATGTTTTAACAGTCAAGAAAGCGGTTATAAAGTGTCGTCACAGTATTTCAGTGAAATGCTGTTAATACTGAGATACTTGGGGGCCTTGTCCCATCCCTATCTGACACACACCGTTACTCTCCTCTGATGAAAAAAAATTTTAAAAAAATTTGAATTTAGATGTTGAACTCAGACACGATATGCGTTGAATTGCGCCACTTTCTTTTCAATTCTAGTTTCCCAACTTAGTCTCCTTCCCTCTCGGTCTCACTCACAACTCTGGAACACTGACCCTGAACGTCCGTTGACTCTCCTTATTAGAAATGATTTTTGTTAATTAGCACACTGAGTTCCCCTTAGTGGGGAAGATATTGCGCCTGCAAAGCAGTAGATTAGATTAGATTAGATTAGATTTCTGAATTCACATGTTGATGACTTCAACTACTTTCTCAATGTGTGGCTTTATTTGTTTAGACACATCCATTGTTTTTACTGATTTCAGACACGGACTGTTGCATGAGGTACTGGTGTGGACCAGCCAGAGGCTTCACCATCAACATCACGGACAACAACAATCAGGTGCCACTTTACCTACTTCCAAACTCAAATTTAAAAACTTTTATGAAATATTGAATGTCTGAGAATATAATCTTAATCAGTTAATTCAGAAAAACTTTGCTCTGGTTAAAGTAAAATTTTGGAAGTAAAATAAAAAGTACATGTATATTCGTCTTACGTTCTTAAGGTTTTTAAAATTGTATTATTGGCTGCATATTTTGAATTATTTTCCACATATGTCTTTTTCAATGGCATGCCCCAAACACCTTTGATCCTTCTCATCTATCTGCCTGGTATAGTAAGTTAAGCAAGTGGTCCTTAAGTGTTGCGTTGATAACCTCTTAGAAAATGTTCCGTTATCTGTTGTACAGGAAGTGATGCGCGTGGTCCGCCCATTCAAGTGCTTTGCAGGCTGCTGTTGGTGTGCTGATGCTGACTGCTGTGCCTTTGAACTACAAGTGGAAGCACCGGTGGGGAATGTCGTGGGCTATGTTCGGCAAATGTGAGTACAGTTTAAATTATGGCAATTATTGAAACAGCATCATATTTTTCAATTTTAAATATCTCAGCAACTTGTTATATTTTCAAAATAATAAAGTAAATCTGTCTCTTCTCCAGTTTAAAACTCCAGCCAACAAAAACTAAAGTTTAGGAAAAACATTTTTTGTAAAAGTTTAAAAGCTGCTCTATTGTGACAAATATGGAAGTGTTTGCTGCAGGAATTTTACGAGTAAAATTCTCTTGATACTTACAAACACTTATCTAGTAATGGCTGTTAATTGCACTTCTAACTATTATACATTATACATAGGGGATCATGCTAGTAGTCTATATTATCTATTTGTATATAACTTCCCAAATGACATATACAGAAAAAAAATATATCTTGAATGAAGATAACAATATTTTTCGAGTGTAGCAAGAGTATTATATTGTTAATCTTCATTCGTGATATATTTTTTCTGTATATGTCTGATGAGGGATGTTTTACTTTTATTATCCATATTTCACTTAAGCTCCCAGCCTCGTGTTTGGACGACGTTTATAAAATATTGTAGAATGAATATGCAGTCACATTGAACCCGAGACTTTGCGGATATAATTTTGTTGTTATTTGTCTGATAATTTCTGTTGCATTGGTTTTGATATTCATCATTGTCCATTTATGTTGTCATATTGAAAACCCGTCCATTGTGGATAAATAAAATGAATATTTAATGAGAGAATGTGAAAATGGCTGACATATATACAGGGGCAACAGTGAATATGAAAACTTCAATATTTAACTTGCAATACCTCATTCATTTCTATGTGGATTTTTATGAAACAAACACGAGCAGAAGCGCTGTAAAACAACCTTTCTAATTATATATAATACATATTTGTAGGTAAAATAGTTTCCAAGATTTTAGTGAAAAACTGGTTATTGATTATTTAACATGACACGGATGTGTCCATGATTCTGATTGGCTAAACGACGAAATACTTCAAAGAGTAAAATACAGCATAACCCTATAGCTCCCTAATATCGCTCATTATGGCTCTCGTAACAATAAACGTTTTTTCCACAGAATTTGCAATAATTATTTATGATCTGAAAATAATTTGTCATGTTAGAATAGGAATAATCCCTTCCAAAACCAGGGTATACCAGTGTATGACCTTTGCGGCGGACTGGCAGACAACGACCGCCAACTCTGTCATCGGGCCGGAATCTTACTATGCATGCGGACCACCATGTCCTCCATCTTTTAATAGGCGAAAACACATCATATTTTAAAATATATATATATATATAATATTAGCAATATAATCACATCTTTTTTTAATTTCTAGCATATTTCTGGGAGGAAGTTGTCAGCCTGATTTTTCGACCAATCAGCTTTTGTCTTACATATAATACAGGCCAGAGTAAATAAATTCTACATTTTTTGTTCCTGTTAGTGTTAGGAAGTAAAATGTCCCCCCTTGAAGTATTTTTCCAGTGATTCCAATGAATTTGGGTAGACAACTTTTGTGAAGGGCAGACAACTTTTTGAGTTCCTGGACCGATGGTCCAGGATGTTTTTGACACGAAAGTCCTACACTGGGGTATACGCAAAATTTCACCTTTGCCTTCGGGGGTTTATAACCTCAAACCATGGTAAAATTCTGCGTATACCCAGGTTTGGTCAGGGGTATTCCTATATTGACACTAGTTATCCATGGTACGGAGGCGCCATTGTATACAAATAAAATATATCCTGCTTCGTATATCCCTCCATACAGGTAACATAAGGCACACAGTGGATAATAGATGATCAGTATACAGTGTAAACTGTCATACTGGAAGCCAGAAGTATTAAATGGGGCAACATGCTATGAGCTGGTTTAATGTATTTGTGCAAATAATTAGTGTAGATTGCACTCAAGGGGATTGTGTGATAAGCCAGTATTATCTATTTGTACAAACTATCAGTATATATTATACAAAAGGGCATCATACTCCAAGGCAGTACTAGTTATTTGTGCAAACACTTATATATATTATACACAGGGTTCATGCTAAAATGCAGTACTACGTCTTGGTACAAATAATCAGTTTACATTGTACAAATGTATCGTACTATAAGCCAGTACTGTCTAGTTGTATATATAACCAGTATTCTTTGTACAAATAGTACTTGGTACAAATAATCGGTGTACATTGTACAAAGGGGATCATGTTATAAGCTAGTATTAAGTAGTTGTATAAATAATCAGTGTACCATGTACTCAGGGGTTCATGCTGGAAGCCAGTGTTATCTCTGTATGATGAACAACACCAGCAGATAGCCATGGTCAGAGGTCCGTGCTGTGTGTGTAACTGTCCCTGCTGTGGAGATGTGGAGTTCCCTGTAGGTATTAATTCAGTGGTGAAATGTATTGTCTTACTCCTTGAATTAAATTTGTGACAAGTAGAATTTCCATTTGGCAGGAGTAAATATTTCCACTAAAGTTTACTCATAAATAGAAAACTTGGATATGTAGAAATATTTTGGGCCCTAGAGATTCAACAGAATAGGCTTCTACTGTATTAAGCATCATTAAGGTTAATGGTAGTTAAAAACTTCTGTATGTCTAATGAATAGAAGTACATTCAGAAAACTGGTAGTTTGTTCCTGGTGCAAAATTGATGTATTTACATATAGACAAAGTAAAACTTGTTGATTTTAGCAGAAAAAAACTGAGAAACTAATACTCCTTTCCGATATAATAATTATACATTTACATGCATATGGACGGCAATTTAGCCATTTATATCTTCTTTTAATTGAAGGAAAAGGAATATCTTACACAAAGTAATCCGATTATATTGATTAGTACCTGTTTGAGGCCTCGGTGGTGAACAAGATTTGCAATTTATCATTTAGGCCTCTTGTGGTCACACGTTTGAATCCACATTAGCTGTTGATTTAGATGTAAAACTTTCTTCTTTGATATCAACTCTGCTTGGTATCATGCCCAATACTGCAATTATAGACCCAATTTAAAAGTAAGGCATGAAACCGAACAGTGAATTGTTAAGACAGGCACAATAATACATGTTTTAGGATATACATAGCATTAGTATTTGGCTGATTTCAGGTGTCTACACTTTCAATAAATTTTCAACCTTTGCATCTGATATACAGCTGTTGTCAAGCTACAGTAAAATAATTAAAATATTCAGGTGTTGGACCTGAAAACTAGTTCCACGTACCTACATTGAAATTATTTGTGTTTTTTGGGGGGTTATACAAGTCCCACTCTACTATATCTTCAATAAATATTTTGATTAATGTTCATCACTGGTCACATTGCTCTATGAGTAACCTTCACCTGCAATTAGTAAAAATATTTTATATAACTCCTTCCAGATATTCCGAATTTTGAATAATGTTACAACATAGACATCTGAGCTTGACCGATGTAAATTCAAGGTCAAATGATACAGTTTATTGTTATGTTTAATGGAAGTATGCATCTCAGTGTTGCTTCTAGTATGTGTTTCTTGAATGGGTCACATTTCTTTGCCTACAAAACCTATTATGTCATAGTTTTAGCTATATAAAATGAATAGAGAACATGCTTTTGGTTCAAGCTGGCCGGAGATGTCAGAAGTGAAAGGAAGAAAAAAATAAAAGATTTTTCTTGAAATTGAAAAACTGTAAAGAATAAGGTTTCACCACTGTGAAGATTTTTTTATAACCATACATGTTTTGAGTAATACTAGTGACAGTGTGGCAGAAATCACATAAACATCTGTGCAGTAATAATATAATTTTGGTGTATGCCATCTAAGTGTATAAAATAAAAGGTACACTGGATAATTACTTAAAATATGGAAGAAAAAGACGTGATATTTTTAGCCCTCCGCTACTTTAAGTGTGATTTTGAGGGAAGCCTCACTTTTTTTAAATTTCTATAATCAGTGCTACATCTGACGTTAACTTATTTACAAGAATAGGGTAAATGTCTTTTATCCATCATGCAGGTGTCCACACTGGCAGCCACTGAAGAGAATGAGGAGAGGTTTGGTATGTGTGCCAAGCAGTGGTCTGGTACCCTGTTGGAACTCTTCACTGATGCAGACATGTTCAATGTCAGATGTAAGTACCCCAGTGGTATCATAGGAAAACTTCAATATCATCGTTTGTGTGATTTTTCCAGTGGTATCCACTTGCATAACTCGAGTATAGTTCATTGGATCAGAGTTATGTTTTCGTACAAGGTGGGATCTACCGGTGGGTTGATCTTCTTCAAAGTTGTTCCAGATGTAAATAGATAATCCAGATTTTTTTGTATTTTATCAGCACTGTCAATGGGTGGGGATTCGTGTGTTCTTAGGCATTGCTTAGATTTTTCAGAAGTACCGAAATCATTTGCGGAAAAACACCACATCCCCCAAAACACATGAAATAAGCGTAAACGCCCACCCTTTCCAACAAAAAGCAGAGGGCAGATTATTTGGGGAATTTTTTATGCATGTTGTACTTAAGTTTCATCCACTTTATGTCATAAAAACTGCATTATTTAACCATATTGCAAAAATATTTATAACCTCACAACAGTGGGAATTCCCCACACTTAGAAGTTTCAAGGGTTTTGATTGGCTGAACTGTGGTAGGTGCAATGTGCTTGATTGGAAGGCAGTACATGAGATCATTTTTTGAGTTTTTTTTACTGACAAATACTTGGGTGTCAGACATGGATTATTAAATAATAAAAATAAAATACTTGTTTACTTTAGGAGGTATGTTATTTGTTTTGTAATCCATTTGCCTCACTGTTAGCCTATCCTATGTATATCCCATGCTAACGTATCGACCATGCTCGTATTATCAGCCATCCCTAACTTTTCCGGTGTTCCCAGTGAAGGGCCCATGGGCTCTACCAGGAACCCATCATGATGGGCTCTACTATTTAGGTTTAGTAACAACCACCCTTAAATTATCCCATACTTTGACATTTCTTTGCATGTACTAAATATATGCACAATGAATAACATACACATATAACCATATCCTTAACATATTAGAGGATATTAATGTATCTTGTGTCTTCAAGGTCAATGTTTTATCTGTATAGCCTTAAATAATAATGTCATCTGGCTACGTTAATTAGTTTGCACAAAAAAGCATGATTCACCCAATTTGATTTTATTGTGAATGAGGTAGTACTACCTGTATCATTGTATCAATTATTAGACCAATTTACTGAAATATCAAAAGAAAATGTTATAAACAGAATTAATTATCAGCAGGCAAATATTTGGAAAACTTGAGCTATT
The DNA here is from genome assembly GCA_964017235.1 of Sabellastarte sp. h YS-2021. Classification (NCBI taxonomy): domain Eukaryota; kingdom Metazoa; phylum Annelida; class Polychaeta; order Sabellida; family Sabellidae; genus Sabellastarte; species Sabellastarte sp. h YS-2021. The sequence continues at coordinate 137,179,020 of OZ024929.1, forward strand.
ACAGAAAATAAATTTAGGCCCAACAGTTTCTTCATTAAGTTTGCATATTTTATGTTTTTAAATTTATTTTTGATGAACAAGTTTTGTTGTAATTAACTACACTTCCTGTTAGCAGGCATGTTTGATTGATTCAAGACTAGAACACAACTGTATACTGGAATCAGAGTGGGTTTACATTGGTGTATATCAGTATGCAAAATTTGCAACCATCTAATCCCTAATTAACATATATACCCTTGATTGTTGGTTGAACGATTGAGTTATTTGAGTGGCCTGTTAATTCAGGTGCTGTGTGTACATACTGTGGTTATCAGTATTACTTATCTGTTGCTGGATGTTGCATGTTTAAAGACAAAACTAAATGGTTAACGAAGTATATGAACTAAGTTACTTGTTTTCTGTTTAGTCCCCCTGGATTTGGATGTGAAAACCAAGGCAACAATGATTGGAGCCATGTTCTTAATTGTAAGTAGACTTAAATCTTTTTCATGTATTCACAAAAATTTACAAGTCCACAGTATTTTGTTTATTCATTAGACATTCAGAGAATTGTTAATGTCAGTGGAATTTTGAAATGAACATTATGAGGGCACAGCATAAAGAAACGGTGTATTTTTATTTGTATAAGTTTTTAGGGGTTGTTCAATTGTACCTGACTGGTCATACAATGTATTGCAAGTCGCCGAGAACTTTGAGGGGGCAGGGGGTGTATGGATTATGTTTTGGTGACTCAGTCCACAGCCCACTGGATTGGCATTAAAATCTGCTGCTTTAAAAGTTCATAAATAATTCTGAGCAGTAGGGTGATTTAGCAATGCGGCTTGTCTTGTGCACATTTGTGGCCAGTCTTTTGGTCCACAGGGTGGGTTTACAGCAATTTTGAAGGACGTTGGGTGTACTTCTATCAAATTGACACAGTTTTGACTCTCTTGAGGGACCATTGATCTTAGAATATTGCTATTTTGAATAATTTCCAATTTTACAAACCAACAAGTTAGAATGTAGATATCAACAGAGTTTCATCATTTTTATGTCAGCTGACTTGTCAGTCAGCTGACATTATGGCATCACTCTGCGGTGTCTGCGTACATGTACACGTTCGCATGAACATCTCAAAAGTACAAGGCCCAGAGACATGCTGTTACTTTTAAAAGATACCTTATTTATCGAGGATGATAAATCTTAAAATTCATGCAGATCTGTCTGTTTGTCTGTTCCCCAGAGCCGTTAGAAGCGAGGTACCCCCACTCAAAGTGTGAAAATTACAACACTTTATCACAATTTTCTCATTGATTATTGAAGGAATTTCTCTCTTATTTTGAATATGTGTATTATACCACAGGTACATTCCTTTGTGTCAGCATAAGATCTGGATCTCTCTTAATTATTTTTTATGAATTTTTAAAATAATTTTTCATACATTAAAATTCATAAAATCATGCACTAAATCACTTATAACTTGAAAAGTATTGCATTTAGAGCATTTTGCTAAAATATGTTATTCAGCTATCCCCATAGCTAAATGAGTAATAGCTACTTTGTGACTTTTCAGTAACTTCCATAAGGAGTAAAGTCACTTATAAATTGAAAACTATTGCATTTAGAGCATTTTGCTAAAATATGTTATTCAGCTATCCCCATAGCTAAATGAGTAATAGCTACTTTGTGACTTTTCAGTAACTTCCATAAGGAGTAAAGTCACCTATAAATTGAAAACTATTGCATGTACAGAATTTTGTATAAATATGTTATTCAGCTACTTTGGGGTCTGCTATAACATAGTAAAGTTGCAGACCTGTAGCTCATGGCATAGCTCAGTAATAGCTACTTTTAGGTTATCACTGTTGAGTAAATCACTTATAACTTGAAAACTATTGTGTTTAGAGTATTTTGTTTCATATGTTATTCACCTATTTTGGGGTCAGCTATAATATAGTGAAATTCCAGACCTGTAGCTCATTGTATAGCTGAGTAATAGCTACTTGGAGGTTCTCACTGTTGAGTAAATTGCTTATAACTTGAAAACTATTGCATTTAGAGAACTTTGTTTAAATATGTTATTTATCTACTTTTTGGTTAGCTATAACATAGTAAAATTGCAGACATATAGTTCCTGGCATAGCTGAGCAATAGCTACTTTTAAGTTCTCACTGTTGAGTAAATCAGTTGTAACTTGAAAACTATTACATTTAGAGAATTTTGTATTAATATGTTATTCAGCTACTTTTGGGTCAGCTATAACATAGTGAAATTGCAGACCTGTAACATCATTACATGGCTGAGCAATAGCTACTTTCAGGTTCGCACTTTTGAGTAAATCAATTGTAATTTGAAAGCTATTACATTTAGAGTATTTTGTTTAAATATGTTATCCAACTACTTTTGGGTAAGCTATAACATAGTAAAATTGCAGACCTGTAGTTCAATACATAGCTGAGCAATAGCTATTGTGAGGTTCTTACTGTTGAGTAAATTGCTTACAACTAGAAAACTATTACATTTACAGTAATTTCTTTAAATATGTTATTCACCTACATTCAGTCTTTATAACATAGTGAAATTGAATACCTGTAACATAATATTGCATAGCTGAGCAATAGCTTCTTTGAGGTTATCACTGTTGAGTAAATAAGTTGTAAAGTGAAAACTATTGCATTTGGAGTATTTAGTTTAAATATGTTATTCAGCTACTTTTGGATCAGCTATAACATAAGTAAAATTGCAGGCCTGTAGGTCAATGCATAACTGAGTAATAGCTACTTTCAGGTTATCACTGTTGAGTAAATCAGTTCTAACTTGAAAACTATTGCATTTACAGTAATTTCTTTATATTATTCACCTACTTTTCAGTCCTCTATAACATAGTGAAATTGCATACCTGTAGCTCATTGCATAGTTGAGTAATAGCTACTTTCAGGTTATCACTGTTGAGGAAATCAGTTGTAACTTGAAAACTGTTACATTTACAGTAATTTCTTTAAAATATTATTCACATACTTTGAGTCAGTTAGAACATAGTGAAATTGCATATGTGTAGCTCATTGCAAAGATGAACAGTGGCTATTTTCAGGTTCTCACTGTTGAGTAAATCAGTTGTAACTTGAAAACTATTGTATTTACAGTATTTTCTTTAAATATGTTATTCACCTACTTTTCAGTTAGGTAGCTATAACATAGTGAAATCGCAAGCCTGTACCTCATTGTATTGTTGAGTAATAGCTACTTTGAGGTTATTACTTTTGAGTAAATCAGTTGTATCTTGAAAACTATTGCATTTAGAGTATTTTGTATAAATATGTTATTTAGCTACTTTTGGGTCAGCTCTAACATGGTGAAATTGCAGAGCTGTAAGATCATGCATAGCTGAGTAATACCTACTTTCAGGTTATCACTGTTGGATCAGTTAGTTGTAATGTTAAAAATGTTGCATTTAGAATATTTTGTTTAAATATGTTATTCACCTACTTAGGGATGAGCTATACCATAAGTGAAATTGTAGACCTGTAGCTCATGGCATAGCTGAGCAGTAGCTATTTTGAGGCTTTCACTGTTGAGTAAATCAGTTGTAACCTTAAAACTATTGCATTTACAGTAATTTCTGTAAATATGTTATTCACCTACTTTTCAGTTCTCTCTATAAAATAGTGAAATTGCAGACCTGTAACATCATTGCATAGCTGAGCAATAGCTACTTTGAGGTTATCACTGTTGAGTAAATCATTTGTAAAGTGAAAACTATTGCATTTGAAGTATTTTGTTTAAGTATGTTATTCATCTACGTTTGGATTAACTGTAACATAGTAAAATTGCAGACCTGTAGCTCATGGCATAGCTGAGCAATAGCTACTTTCAGGTTCTCACTGTTGAGTAAATCAGTTGTAACTTGAAAACTATTGCATTTACAGTATTTTGTTTGAATATGTTTTCTACCTACTTTTTACTCCTTGATAATTAACTTGGTACTTTACTTCTGTGTACCATTTGCTGAGCACAACTTTTGTGTCCTTTCCTTCTTTCACTTCTAATCTGAAACTCACAACACACAGTCAGCTGACACAGAGTCCGTTCATGGGCACTGATTGCTTGTTATGTAATATGGCTAAGTTTTTAACAAACAGGCCAGAATAATAGAAAAATAATATGTTTTTTGGGGCAATTTCTGTTATTTTATTTTAAAGAGACAAAAAAAAAAGATAAACTTTTTGTCTAGTGTGGACTGTCTTATGAGAAGTATGGCTGGTTGTTTCAAGAATACATCTAGTATGGCTGGTTGCCAGTGTGGGCCATGCAGACTCTCACTCATTGAGGTTCAATACATGTACACTCGTTCATTTGTTACAATACAGACTTATCATTGAGTATTGACCATTTGAGTTTAAGGTCATCTTCAAAGTCAAAGTTGGGGTTTTATGTCCTGGTCAACAGCTGGGTCATATTGGTCATTGCTACTTGTGAGAGTGAAACCCATACAGAGGTGACAGCCTGTGATTAAATGCCAGACTTGCTCCCCCGCCAGGTCACAGAGAACCTATTTAAGGTCACCTTCAGCACGATTGTATATGTCATATCACAATTGGTAGTTGAGGGGATGGAGGGAAGCAATGTATACCATTTGATCACCATTCTGTTCTGACAACCATTGGCACTCCCATACAAATATCAACTCTACTTCAACAGGTCTGATCAAACACACGACCTTTGATGTAGGAAGCCGGTGTTACCCACTTACCCACTGTGTCCCTGCCATCATCCCCCCACCACAGAGTAAAGTGTATGTACAAATGTGCACAGAGCAGTCATTCAATGAAGCTGTTTTGTTTATTTTACAGGATTTTATGTTCTTTGAGAAACAGCAAAATAATAACTAAACACATGAGAGGAAGTGCAGTTTGACACGGAGAAATTACTTCTGGGACAAATGTTAAGAGAATAACACTCATGGGACACTCAACACTCAACTATTACCAAAAGACAATGTATAGGGTATTTGTTTTGATCACATTCTGTAATATTTGTCCAAGAAAAAGTCTCAGTGAAAAGAACAACAGACATACTGAATATACCTAGCCAAAGTTAGCAATTTTGAAAAAAAAAAAAATGATTCGAATTCATCTTTGATGAATATTTTTTTATTCTGACAGAGTCTTTTGAACTTCATTTCGTAAATGAAAAATAGTCTGAAAATTTATTTTAAATATTGATATATGTTAGTGGTGTGAACGGTAAACTGGTATACCACGATTCGTTTCGTTTAGGTAGAAATGACAAAATCCGCAAAGAATATTTAAGTACCGGTAATTGAAAACGTCATTATATTAGGCTTTCTGCTGGTTAATACTTCATCAAAACAATAAAGAACGTATATATTTGAGGAAACAGCTTACATTTTTACTTTATATGGTAAATGAAGTTTACAAACTTCAAACTATCTCGCGAATCCATGTTTCCTATTGGCAATATTGCTCATGTGCGCTCGCATTAAAGTTTTTACCATATCTCTGCACACTTTCGAAATCCCGGATTTCGTTCGGTTTCAAAGCCCCGGAAACCGGTTTTAAATTTCAGAACCGGTCCGACCACTAATATATGTATACTTGCACAAATGTTAATAATGTCTGGGCTTATGAAAGTGTCTAAATGTATTCATAAAATGGTGGTACATTGACTTGAAGTCTGAATATTGACTTTGGACTGCACATTTCAGTAAATTATGACCCCAAATAAATTGTTCTTTGAAAGAAATGCAACAATTTCAGTGGCACCTATTGCACTTGAAGTCCACTATAATAAGTTTTACTATGTGGAACTAAGGAACCAGAACATATAATAGTATTCACATTTATGCTTTTGTGAAGTATTATTCAAATAGAACTGTCCCACTGAGCATTTGGAAGGAGAAGACAATAATGTAGATTTTTACTGTGTACTTATGTTTTGTATACCAATGTGCCATACCATTTATATAGTTTGTTGAATGAAGTGTCATTTGATGTAACCTTGTTGACAAGGGTTTCCATACAAACTGGAGATTCTTTTATATTCACATTTGATCTGTATCTTTAATTGTGATTAATCCTCCTTGTGGATTCTTAGTGGTACCTAAAACATAATTATTTAATCATGGCAAGGCTAATTTTTCACTTGGGAGTAACTCATTTTTGCAATGAATTTGACACTTAACAAAAAAAGGTAGTTATTCTAATTCTTACACTTATGAAAAAACTTTTGCGCAATATGTTGCAATACTCGGTGTGATTTCAGTTATATTTATCCAGGTAAATAGTTCTGCGTAAACTGTTGTTTTGATTTGTAAGATCTTTATCACACCCCTGGCTGCACATTAAAACATCACTAAATATCATCACTATATATATATGGTTAATGTCTCTCAGCAATGCTACAGTAAAAACATTTTGTATTGTTTTATTAGAAGACAATTATTTGAAGTAAACTAAATTTACTGAATAGCACCATTCCAGTACTATTTATTGTGTAAATAGTAAATCCTCGTAACTACTGCACATGCCTGTTTTGTCGTAACCTGGATAGATTTTTCCAAGATTACTTGGTTATTTGCTTGTCGTGTTTACTCACTAAAACAATACCATCATTTGAATACAGTTGATTACTTGGAGGACACTGGTTTTGGGTATGATACTCTTCAAAAACTTGTGTAGCTGTTTTTATTCAGCCTCTATCCATATAGACAGGGGTTATAGTCCTTGCATGAGCTGTCCAGGCAGCTGCTGGGGTTGCAGCCTTCCGAGGCTTGCAGTTTTCTAAGTAGAGCCTCTATTTGCTGAACATGTGTGGGGGGACTAGACACGGCTCAAGGAGTTAACTGTAGTAAGTTAGTAACTGAATATCTGGTTACGCAGGCACTAGTTGATGCCAGTATTGTTGAAGTGGTTAACTGTTATCTCATGTATAACACCTCATTGAGGTTTTATGAGACTGTTAGAATTGTAAATCAAATTGAAGCATATTGTTTGTTGTCTTTGTTGTTAAAAATATAAAATTATGATGTTATTTGGTAATTTGGGTGATGTACAATGAGATATTCAGAGGCGGTAGTTTTAAACATTTCAAAACTTTTGTGGTATGCTCAAGGCATGGGACGGTAGGTCACTGTGTTACAAGTTCACATATGGACGTAAAGTGGTAGTTGAAGGACAGGGAAATTTTGTCAAAAGCCTATAGCAGCGGCTTATATCGCCTGTAGTGGGAAAGGGGTTTTAGTTGATTGTAAAGAAGCGTGTCTCTGGTCAGATTGTATCAGGTGAGTTTGATGTGTGCGGGACTGAAAATTTTGTTTGGGTAAATAGAATTCAGTGAATCTCAGGAGGTATTTTTATGAAAGCCTGGAACCGCCATCCATATTCAAAATTTGAAATATGCTATTTGGAATTCCAGGCTTTCATATATTTTAGTTTAATGAGCAGGGAATACTAAATTTGGGAGAAGGAATGATTGGGCAACTGGAAATCAGTAGTGACCTAATGCATTATGGGTAACTGAGAACTAGAAGTTCATGTTATAGATTGAGACTCTACTGAATTTATTATAGTTTTCTTTGTAATATATGTATATAATACTCATTGTATCCCCGGATGAAAGTTGGGGATACTTAGGATTCAGTACGGTCACGCCGCCGCCGCCGCCGCAGAGATTTCCTTTTGGACACGATAACTTAAAAAATATTTTAGTTAGAACTTTCAAATTTGGTATGTGGGTATATATGGGCAATGCAACGAACGCTATTGTTTTGTGACCTTGACCTTCAATCTCAAGGTCACTGGTGGCCTCTTAAAGGTCAGATTTTGGCCATTTTTTCACTTTTTGGCCCAGTTCTCCTATACAGAAAGTCAGATCATCCTATGGCTGGTATATATAATACATATATATGTCCTTTGTAAGCATGCAGAAATTTGACCTTGAAGCTCTTCATTGAAGGTCATCCACTGACCGCCAAAGTACCTGACCGAGGGTCATTTTGGGCCTTTTTGGAGATATTTTCACATTTAATGCTGATAATATTGCATGGAAACTATTGAAAATGGCTTTGGAGGTTGAGTACATGATGGACTTCTACCATCCAGGCTTACTGGTTACAGATCTTCATTTAAGGTCATCCACTGACCGTCAAAGTACCTGAGCAAGGGTCATTTTTGGCAAATTTGGAGATATTTTCACACTTAATGCTGACTACATTGCATGGAAACTATTGAAAATGGCTTTGGACGTTGAGTACATGATGGAGTACCAGCATCCAGGCTTACCGGTTACAGATCTTCATTTAAGGTCATCCACTGACCGCCAAAGTACCTGACCGAGGGTCATTTTTGGCCCTCTATTTGTTTGTTTGTTTGTGAACAAGATAACTCAAAAACTGACAGATGGATTTTGATAAAATTTTCAGGATATGTCCGAAATGGTAAAAGGAAGATATAATTACATTTTGGGAGTGATCCGGATCACTGTCTGGATCTTCTGGATCCATGAAATTTAATTTTTAAAGACAGATAACTTTTGGGTGCATTTTGATGAAATTTTTAGGAAATGTCCTTAATGGGACGAGGAACAGTGATTAGATTTTGGGAGTGATCTGGATCACTGTCTGGATCATCCGGATCCAGGCTGCCAGATGTGTTTGTGTACAATATAGCTCAAAAACTTATGGATGGATTTTGATGAAATTTTCAGGATATGTCTGAAAAGGTAAAAGGATGAAATGGTTGAATTTTGCAAGTGATCCGGATCACTATATGGATCTTCTGGATCCATGAAATGTAATTTTTAAAGACAGATACCTCAAAAAGTTATGGATGGATTGTGATGACATTTTCAGCAAATGACCTAAATGGTACAAGGAACAAGTGATTACATTTTTGGAGTGATCTGGATCATCTGGATCCAGGCTGCAACATAATTTTAGGATGAATTTTGATGATATTTTTAGGATATGTTACAAATGGTAAAAGGAAGAAGTGGTAAAAGGAAGAAATGGTTCAATTTTGCGAGTGATCTGGACCACTATCTGGATCTTCTGGATCCATGAAATATAATTTTTAAAGACAAATAGCTCAAAAAGTCATGGGTGGATTTTGATGAAATTTTCAGGAAATGTCCTAAATGGGACAAGGAACAAGTGATTAGATTTTGGGAGTAATCTGGATCACTGTCTGGATCATCTGGATCCAGGCTGCCAGATGTGTTTGTGTACAATGTAGCTGAAAAACTTATGGACAGATTTTGATGAAATTTTCAGGATATGTCTGAAAAGGTAAAAGGATGAAATGGCTGAATTTTGGAAGTGATCCGGATCACTATATGGATCTTCTGGATCCATGAAATGTAATTTTTAAAGACAGATACCTCAAAAAGTTATGGATGGATTGTGATGACATTTTCAACAAATGACCTAAATGGGACAAGGAACAAGTGATTACATTTTTGGAGTGATCTGGATCATCTGGATCCAGGCTGCAACAAAATTTTAGGATGAATTTTGATGATATTTTTAGGATATGTTAGAAATGGTAAAAGGAAGAAGTGGTAAAAGGAAGAAATGATTCAATTTTGCGAGTGATCTGGACCACTATCTGGATCTTCTGGATCCATGAAATATAATTTTTAAAGACAAATAGCTCAAAAAGTCATGGGTGGATTTTGATGAAATTTTCAGGAAATGTCCTAAATGGGACAAGGAACAAGTGATTAGATTTTGTGAGTAATCTGGATCACTGTCTAGATCATGTGGATCCAGGCTGCCAGATGTGTTTGTGTACAATGTAGCTGAAAAACTTATGGACGGATTTTGATGAAATTTTCAGGATATGTCGGAAAAGGTAAAAGGATGAAATGGCTGAATTTTGGAAGTGATCCGGATCACTATATGGATCTTCTGGATCCATGAAATGTAATTTTTAAAGACAGATACCTCAAAAAGTTATGGATGGATTGTGATGACATTTTCAACAAATGACCTAAATGGGACAAGGAACAAGTGATTACATTTTTGGAGTGATCTGGATCATCTGGATCCAGGCTGCAACAAAATTTTAGGATGAATTTTGATGATATTTTTAGGATATGTTAGAAATGGTAAAAGGAAGAAGTGGTAAAAGGAAGAAATGATTCAATTTTGCGAGTGATCTGGACCACTATCTGGATCTTCTGGATCCATGAAATATAATTTTTAAAGACAAATAGCTCAAAAAGTCATGGGTGGATTTTGATGAAATTTTCAGGAAATGTCCTAAATGGGACAAGGAACAAGTGATTAGATTTTGGGAGTAATCTGGATCACTGTCTAGATCATGTGGATCCAGGCTGCCAGATGTGTTTGTGTACAATGTAGCTGAAAAACTTATGGACGGATTTTGATGAAATTTTCAGGATATGTCGGAAAAGGTAAAAGGATGAAATGGCTGAATTTTGGAAGTGATCCGGATCACTATATGGATCTTCTGGATCCATGAAATGTAATTTTTAAAGACAGATACCTCAAAAAGTTATGGATGGATTGTGATGACATTTTCAACAAATGACCTAAATGGGACAAGGAACAAGTGACTACATTTTTGGAGTGATCTGGATCATCTGGATCCAGGCTGCAACAAAATTTTAGGATGAATTTTGATGATATTTTTAGGATATGTTAGAAATGGTAAAAGGAAGAAGTGGTAAAAGGAAGAAATGGTTCAATTTTGCGAGTGATCTGGACCACTATCTGGATCTTCTGGATCCATGAAATATAATTTTTAAAGACAAATAGCTCAAAAAGTCATGGATGGATTTTTATGAAACTTTCAGGAAATGTCTTAAATGGGACAAAGAACAAGTGATTAGTTTTTGGGAGTAATCTGGATCACTGTCTGGATCATGTGGATCCAGGCTGCCAGATGTGTACAAGATAACTAAAAAACTTATGGACGGATTTTGATGAAATTTTTAAAATATGTCTGAAAAGGTAAAAGGATTAAATGATTGAATTTTGGAAGTGATCCGGATCACTATATGGATCTTCTGGATCCATGAAATGTAATTTTTAAAGACAGATATAAGTGAAAGAACTAGTGATTAGCTTTTGGGAGTAATCTGGTACTATGGAGAATCCTGACCTGGTGCTCCAGGAAACAGGCTCAAGACCGACATATTCACGCCTTAACTATGTCCCGTCCGGGGATACACTGCGGCGAGCCGCAATCTCTAGTTTACTAGTGTAATATAGCTGTGTATAAAAGAACATTCACTGTGCCTTGGAGTCAGTGTAGCTTTCATTGCTTACTGTGTGTGGACTGGATTGATTCATGTGTTTTAATGGGTGTGGGGTAGACAGGGAAAAATTTGGAAGTTGCTTGCTAATTCGTGATGGTTTTCAGTGCAAAATCTTGAATTAAAACTAGTATATACTGCTTCTCAGCATACTCTCAACTACCCATTGTGATAGGACTTAATAATGTGTTAAAAGTGATGTAGAACAATACTACCTGTACTTTTATGTCTGCCACAGAAACAATTGAACGGGGTGTAAAATAAAATGTATTTAGAAGGCTAGGTCACACAGTTCTATGTCTTGTTTTAGCCATTCTTCACCCCTCTTCACCTCTCTGGTGTGTACATTCTAGTTGAACACCTGAGAGCCCAGGGGAGTTTTTCCAACATTTTAAAAAATTCTGCTACATGCTGGAAACACTGTGGTGAACGTCCCAAATGCATCCTGTCTAAATATGAATCCCGACTTATGAAACCTGATGGATATTACAAAATTATGAACTGCATTGAGCACCAAACAAACCCAAGGAACTTCAATATTTTGTACTGGTATGTAGCTTGTGAGGCTAGCATGGAGCTGTGTGAACTAGGTATTAGTCTGAAAGTTTGTATGTACAACAACAAGTACATAAAATAAACATGGTATAAAAAGAGAACATGCTTCACTCACTGAAATGTTACAGTGCTGCATTTTACGGAGTTTATGTAGTTTCCACCTTTTGTAAATCTTTGTGAAAGAATCTCATGTGGGAAAATGATCTGGTTAAAGATATTTCACATTATTTTTTGGTAGATTACTCAGGGATAAATATAGACCAGAGAAGTTTTTGTGTTATTTTGGAATATAATTGTGAATTTGTCCAGTAATGACTGTTTAAAATTGTTGATACTCATGTTCTGTCAAGTTTCTGTGTTAAAATACCTTGCATGAATAACGTGTGTGAGATTGTTTTTTTTGGGATATAGTTTCAACTAGAAAGAAACTTTATTTGTTTGAAATATTTTTTCTGTATTTCAAAGCGAGCAATCAATATAAATATAACCTTTGAAAGGTTCTAAATTTCAGTCAAACACCTTGTTTGTTTGCAGTGGTAAATTCCAGTGAACTCACTGATGGTAACTAAAAACCACAAACACGTTAGCATCCAGAATTTTGCAGTTTCTGAGTCCGGAAGATTATCAATTGCAATCCGGTCTCAACAACCATGATGTCTTCCAAAGAGAATTTGAAGTCTCATCTCTTCAGAATTGCCTTCCCACAGCCTCAACTTTCTCACCCTTAGTAGACATTTGTATTGGTGTTGATCTGATAATTGTGAACAGCAGCTATATAGTAGTAAACAGTATTAACAGACTTATGCCATTGATTTTTACCTGCATGCCTAAGATTATTCTTAGACTATTGTAGTTCTGCCTCTGATTGGAGTTCCTTTATAATTGTAAACAGCTGCTTTGTAATTGTAAAGAGTACTAACAGTATTGTGGCATTAATGGATTTTGTGGACAAAGCTACTGGAGTGACATTACTAAAGACTGATTTGTTAAGTGTCTCTCTGAGAACAGAATGATGGGATGACAACTTGGTAGTTCTCATTTTACTATACATTTTGTATAGGGGTGCGACCGAGCAGTCGACACTCGATGAGCAAGGCGAATTTCACGAAAATTCGATCCCAATTCTCAGGGTCGAGTACTCGTGTATATATAATAACCTATAGAACTGGTTACGTTTTTTAGTTAATAAAACATAAATAACACATCTCACTTACATTAAATCGCATGATCCACCATTTTAAAAATAATATTATTGATATTATGTGCTGACAATAGCTAATTCAAGCGATTCAAAGCTTTTATCTTTGTATTTTTTTCGTTTACGGGAGCCGCCATATTGGATGTCGTTTCCTGTTAAGGTGGATACTAAACTTTGTGAGGGCTCGATGTCAAGTCGAGTTTTTATCTGTGAGCAATCGACACGAATTATTTGTACTCGTCACACCCCTAATTTTGTATTGCATTGTTGTACACACACATTTCTGTATTGTGCTGATTTTAACAATGTTTTCTATGGCTGATAATAAACATTTATATTATTATACATTTGATCTATTTCTAGTTTTAAAACTATGCAAATCTGTCATTTACACTCAAATTTTATTTTTTTTCTGATGTTATATCCCATGATAGAAAGATTGTACTAGTTTAACGTACACCAATGTTGTCTTTAGCTAGAATGTAGCTATATTCTTTAGGAGTTCAAACCTGTAATTTAAGCTTCCTCTGAAAAGGGGATGCTTATTGTCTTCAGTCCCAGTTTTCAGACAGCCACAAAATTATTTTTTTTTTTTTTTTTTTATTTTTTTTAAAAAATATATATACAAAACTTGCATACTAGTACAAAAATAATAGTTTTGTGAAATTAACAAAAACAATAGCATAGTAATGTGTAATACTACAACTAGCTAGATACTTTTTGGCAAAATTAACTTTATTAACTTTACACTAACATTGTTAAATCTTTACAAATCGACCATGACACATTGAACCTTTCAAGACTATCATTTAATTTTGCTATATATTCTTGCTCCTCATAAATATTCTTCATACAGTACTTGAAATCAAGCAGATTCAAAGATTTCGATTTCTGTAACTGGGTCCAAATAAACTTTTTTACTACTAAGAGTATGAGATTCTTAGAAAATAGGTCAAGCTCGTTTTCTAAGTTTCCAAACAAAATTGTTATTGGTTGTATGTTAAGATATAGCCCAAGATGTTGGAACCAATGTTGTATTGTTTTCCAGAAGTCAGAAACTATGGGACAACTTACAAAAATATGATGTATTGTTTCCACTGCAGTTTGACAAAATCGACAAGAGTCACTGTTACCTATGTTGATTTTGTACAAGTATGCTCTGGTTCCCAGTATTCTTTGAATAATTCTAAACTGAAGCCAAATGAGGTCATTCCTTCCTATAGTTTTAAAGCATATCTTATAAATTTTGTCCCAGTCACTGTCATTTATAGTTGTGTCTAGAATATTGTTCCACTTATCTCTTAGTTTTTCATTTTTAAATTGGGAATTCAGAATTTCGTAGAAAAATTTGGAGCCTTTTCTATGACTAGTTAACATTTTTAAGTATGGGGAAAAAACAGGTCTAGTGTAAGTATCAGGGTTTGTTTGTTTCAGTACCCTTTTAAGAACTCTTTCAATTGAATGGTATTCAAGAAAGTTGGTTCTTAAACCAAAAGTCTGTCTTAATTCGATTATACTTAAAATTCTACCATCTGATTTAACGATGTCTAAAGGCATGCTTATTCCAGCTTGATACCAATGAGGAAAGAAAATCTTCTGTGTAGAAAGCAGAGAATTGTACCACAGAGGGACAGTTAATAATTCGGTGGCCTTGAAGGTTACTTCGTTTAAATAATAGTACCAAGCTTTGAACACATCTTTCCAGAACAGGTTGGATGTTTTTTCTGATTGAAATTTTGACCACGAAGGTCCCATGTAGTAAAGTCTTTTAACAGACATTGAAGATGACAAAAGCTTTGCCCAGGGAGTTTCAGTGGTGTATAGTCGTTTTATCCAGACCAGTTTCTGGGACATTATAAAATTATCTAAGTTCACCATTTGGAGACCCCCTTTAATATAGGTATTTGTAATCTGCTTTTTACTGATTTTATGTGGTTTATTATTCCAGATAAATGAATAGAATATCTGATTCAAATGCATAATAACGTCACTAGAAGGTGATGGGATTGCCGAAAACATATGAGTTAAAGCACTGATAACAAAAGTTTTGATGACAGCTATTTTACCAATTGGAGTCAGATTTCTTCTTTGCCAATTGCTTAAAGTTTTGGTTATAGTTTTTAAAACTGGTGTGTAATTAATTCCTGGAATATCCCTCAAGTCCACAGAAAAGTTAATTCCAAGTAACTTGAATTCTGTGCCCCAGTCCAGTTTGTAGCCGATTTCAAATTTATCCATTGAGTGCTTTTTTTTCCCTAACCAAACAATTTTTGTTTTATCCATATTGATTTTTAGCCCAGACAAAGAACCAAATATTTCTAGGGTATTTAATGCTGCTACCAGAGAGTCCTTGGTTCCATCAAGAAATACAGTAGTATCGTCAGCAAACTGAGTCATTTTATAATTATTATTATTTATAGATATCCCTTTAATATCGGGATTATCTTGAAAAAATAGGTACAAGACTTCTGCACAGATAAGAAACAAATAAGCTGCTATTGGATCGCCTTGCCTACAACCTCTTTCAATATTAATAGGTTTTGACAAAAAACCAGACTGAAGTATAAACGCCTCAATGTCGGTGTTGAAAATATTAATCCATTTACAAAATTCATCGCCAAAATTGTACATTTTAAGTACTCTTTTTAGGAAAGACCAAGAAACTGAGTCAAAAGCTTTCTGAAAATCCACCAGCATTAGCTGCCCAGTTAAATTGTTGTGTTCAAGATATTCCATAATGTCATAGACAAGGCGGGTACAATCTCCAATAAAACGCCCTTTTAGGAACCCATTTTGTGTTTTTGAAATGAGATCAGGCAAAACTGATTTTAGTCTTTCTGCTATTGCAGCAGAGGCCAATTTATACAACACTGACAAAAGTGAGATAGGACGCCAGTTGTTCAGGAATTCTCTTGGTTTGTTACCTTTCGGTAAACAATTTATTATGGAGGTTCTCATTGTGACAGACATTCTGCCAGTTGTAAATGCCGTATTCAAAGCTCTCAAAACAAAAAATTTTAATTTTTTCCAAAATACTTTAAAAAATTCAGCAGGGAAACCATCTACCCCAGGCGATTTATTATTTTTCATTTTATACAAAGCTTTACTAAGTTCGTCCAGTTTAAGTTCCCCTTCTAGTTTAGCTGATTCTAAGTCGGTCAGCTGCCTAAACTGAGAGCTCTTCAAAATACTTTCCAAATCAATGCCTTTAGCTTCAGTATTTTGGGTAGAAAAAAGCTTAGCGTAAAAATGTTGTATTTCTTTCAAAATTTCTTTTTGGTCAGATATTTTTTTGCCACTGTCGATTTGGATATGTTTTATTGTTTTTTCCACATAATTGTATTTTTCCAGAGAACAAAAATATTTAGAAGGTTTCTCCCCTTCATTTAACCATTGGGCCCTTGATCTTATAATATTTCCTTGGATGGACCTTTCTCTAAGCTTTTCTAGCTCAACCTTTTTCTCCTCCATAATAACCAAGTTGTCATGACCTAGTTTGGATTCTAAATCAGCTATTTCCTTAACTAATTTGTTTTCTTGTTCAGCTTTTTTTCTTTTCTGAAATGAAGCAAATTTTATTGTCTCACCCCGTATTCGAAGTAAAACCATCTCTATGAACTGATCATCAGATATAGTAAAAGTGACTAAACTATCTGGAATTTTTCCAATGTGATCTAAATTATACACTGGAACAGAATACTTCTGTTTTTCTTCATCGATTATAGAATTTACCAGATCTAGATATGACTGTTCTTTCAAAAGACTGCAATTGAGTTTCCAGAGTCCCCTGCCTCTTACAAATTTGTTTATTAGTATTTTAAGTCTAATATTAGAATGATCACTTTTATATCCTGGGTTAATAGAACTGCCCGTTATAACATCTTGCATTGCATGTGATACTAGAAAGTAATCTAATCTTGCCTGACGAAATGGATTCTTTCGTCTCCACGTAAATCGTTTCAAGACAGGATGTTGAAAGCGAAAAATGTCAATAAGATTAAAAATATTCATAATATCAAAAACAACTTTTCTAGATCGTGGGTTATTAAGATGCTTATATTGATCACAGTCAAGCAGAGGGTCCAATATCAAATTAAAATCACCAACAATCATTATAAATGTTTGCTTATTAGAGTGCAAAATATCTTTTACTTTCTCAAAGAATTCAGGACTATCTTTATTAGGTGCATACATATTAAGTAATTTGATGGATGTATCTCCAAAGTTCAAATCAAGAGAGATCATATTCCCTTCTTTGTCTTTGTAAAGGGAAATAATTGAATATTCAAAATTTGTATTTAACAATATGGCTACACCTCTAGAGTTTGAGGATTCACCATTTAAAATTACATCTCCTTTCCACATTGACCTTACAATTGATTCGTCATTAGAAGTCCAGTGGGTATCTTGTAGACAGATAATGCTAGCATTGGTTTTTCCCAGATAATCTAAGACGTCCATTCGTTTCTGCTTATTCTGAAGCCCTTGACAGTTTGCTGACAATACCAACAGTTCTTCACCTTGTGACATATAGCTTTTGGATGGACTCTCTTAAGGACAGCAGCATGATTAAAATGGTTCGAATCCTGAATATGCCAAAATTTTTACTTTGATTGCAAGAGCAAGAAAGTTGTTCATATGTTAGGGTCTGTTTAATATGGGTATCAGCTAGTCCTAGTGTTAAGATCACACAGTTATTAAAACAAATTATGTTAACATTGTAATAATATGCAAGTAAAAACATACTAACAGAACATGGTGCCATATAGTGATTACTAAAGATATATATAAGTAAAAAATCAAAAGTGAGAATATGCAAAGAAATTATTTCAAGCAACTCCACAAGTAAAATAAACCTTATTTCATTTACGAGCCTATTAATTGTATATTTAGCTAATTAAAGCCCATTAAAAAGGGATACTTGGTGTACTTTACAAAACAGTAAAAAGAAATTTTGGGATCAATGAATTACTGCTACAAAGGTAAAGTATTTATATTGTTACAAAGAAACACAACTTTTTTCGAAGTAATGGCATACTAATGTAAATAGAAGGGTAGGCTTTACCATATGAATTAACAATTGGTGAACAAGATCTCTTTAATCTTGTTTAATCCTATAGAACTGGTTACGTTTTTTAGTTAATAAAACATAAATAACACATCTCACTTACATTAAATCGCATGATCCACCATTTTAAAAATAATATTATTGATATTATGTGCTGACAATAGCTAATTCAAGCGATTCAAAGCTTTTATCTTTGTATTTTTTTCGTTTACGGGAGCCGCCATATTGGATGTCGTTTCCTGTTAAGGTGGATACTAAACTTTGTGAGGGCTCGATGTCAAGTCGAGTTTTTATCTGTGAGCAATCGACACGAATTATTTGTACTCGTCACACCCCTAATTTTGTATTGCATTGTTGTACACACACATTTCTGTATTGTGCTGATTTTAACAATGTTTTCTATGGCTGATAATAAACATTTATATTATTATACATTTGATCTATTTCTAGTTTTAAAACTATGCAAATCTGTCATTTACACTCAAATTTTATTTTTTTTCTGATGTTATATCCCATGATAGAAAGATTGTACTAGTTTAACGTACACCAATGTTGTCTTTAGCTAGAATGTAGCTATATTCTTTAGGAGTTCAAACCTGTAATTTAAGCTTCCTCTGAAAAGGGGATGCTTATTGTCTTCAGTCCCAGTTTTCAGACAGCCACAAAATTATCGTCTTACTTGAACATCTCCCTTGATATTAGGAATATCAAAATAATATTTAAATGACCTTTCACCTTTGTTTAGGTCACATGATCACAACAATTTTTTTCTTGGACAACCACATTTGGTAAGCATATTCCTCACATCAAAAGAGTTGATTTTGAGTTCAATCAGGCTGTAATTGAATAATTAAAAAACATGCTAAAATTAAACCTTTCAGTCACATCTTTATGTCTCTTTCAAGGAATTAAGGGCCTGAAAAAGGTTGAATATCACATTGAAATATGACACTTGGATGTATAGGTCTAAAAACTTAAACCCTCTTGTTAAGGCTACCTTAAAATCAGTCAAATCAGTCGCCTTTCCTACGCTGTGTTAAGGCGGGAGAGATCCTTAAAATGTCAAATATCTTCTTTATTTGTGGGTTTGGAGCTTTGGAATGTATTTGGGAGGTATTAGGAAACTGCTAGTCTAAAGAGCTTATGTAATTTGCCTCCGAGTCTCTCAAGGGGAAACAGAGGTCATATAGGTAATTTTTTACCTCACAGCCCTTAATGGGTTTGGAGCTTTGGAATGTATTTGGGAGGTATTAGGAAACTGCTAGTCTAAAGAGCTTATGTAATTTACCTCCGAGTCTCCCTCAAGGGGAAACAGAGGTCATATAGGTAATTTTTTACCTCACAGCCCTTAAGGGCTGTCGGGGTATTGTTTTCACCCATGGTGTCCGGATGGGCGGGTGGGCAGGCCGCAGGAAAAAGTTTGTCCGGGCTGTATCTCAGAAACCGTAAGGTGTAGGTAGTTAATATTTGGTAGGGACATTGGTTAGAATGATTAGGTGTGCAACGTCATGGTCTGACCTTCCTTTGACCTTGCTGTAGTGACCTTGAGTTTGAAAAGCTTGTCCGGGCTATATCTCGGAAACCGTACGGTGTAGGAAGTTGATACTTGGTAGGGACATTTGTTAGGGACTGTAGGTGTGCAACGTCATGGTGTGACCTTGATTTGACCTTTTACCTTGCCATAGTGACCTTGAACTATAAAATCTTGTCCGGGCTATATCTCTGAAACCGTAAG
This sequence comes from Sabellastarte sp. h YS-2021, assembly GCA_964017235.1. Classification (NCBI taxonomy): domain Eukaryota; kingdom Metazoa; phylum Annelida; class Polychaeta; order Sabellida; family Sabellidae; genus Sabellastarte; species Sabellastarte sp. h YS-2021. The sequence continues at coordinate 137,198,853 of OZ024929.1, forward strand.
GTGTAGGAAGTTGATACTTGGTAGGGACATTGGCAATGGTTAGGGGGTGTAGGTGTGCAACGTCATGGTCTGACTTTGATTTAACCTTTGACCTTGCTGTAGTGACCTTGACCTATAAAATCTTGTCCTGGCTATATCTTGGAAACTGTAAGGTGTAGGAAGTTGATACTTTGTAGGGACTTTGGTTAGGGGGTGTAGGTGTGCCACATCTTTGTCTCACCTTGATTAAGCGTCCCGCAAGGGACGCTTGTTTGTGTATGGGAGAGCTTCAGGCTCCGCCGGCTCCGCATTTTGTTTTCCTTATAACTCTGTAACCGTTAGGCAGATTCTTTTCAAATTTGGCAGGTTTAGGCAGTAGCCTTGGGGAATTTTTTTGAATATGCTGCAGTGACATTTCAACCAATCAGAGAGGTCACATGACCAAAAATGTCTTTTTTCGATGGGGAAGCTTGTCCGGATGATAACTTGAAAGGAATTTTATCAATTCACCTGAAACTTGGCAAATACATTCATTCTATTAAAATCTGGAAATCATTAGATTTTGGCATTGATTGGTCAAGAAATGGCCGAGTAATTAATGATTAATTAATCATTACGAATTTTCCAAATAAGGAAAACATAAAAATGCTTATATCTCGAAAACCGTGCTAGATAGAGCGATTTCGACGAAATTTTTGACCCACAGGGTATCTCTGCAGAGTAGTTTTCCCAATTTTCAAAAAATTTTTGTCTCGCCCAAAATGGCGGCCATTTTGAATTTTCGAAATTTTCGCAAAAATTGCAAAACACAAAAATCCTTATATCTCAAAAACCGTGCTAGATAGAGCAATTTCGACAAAATTTTTGACCCGCAGGATATCTCTGCGGAGTACTTTTCCCAATTTTCAAAAAATTTTTGTCTCGCCAAAAATGGCGGCCATTTTGAATTTTCGAAATTTTCGCAAAAATTGCAAAACACAAAAATGCTTATATCTCGAAAACCCTGCTAGATAGAGCGATTTCGACGAAATTTTTGACCCGCAGGGTATCTCTGCAGAGTAGTTATCCCAATTTTGAAAAAATTTTTGTCTCGCCAAAAATGGTGGCCATTTTGAATTTTCGAATTTTTCGCAAAAATTGCAAAACATAAAAATGCTTATATCTCGAAAACCCTGCTAGATAGAGCGATTTCGACGAAATTTTTGAATTTTCGAATTTTTCGCAAAAATTGCAAAACATAAAAATGCTTATATCTTGAAAAGCCTGCTAGATAGAGCGATTTCGACGAAACTTTTGACCCACAGGGTATATCTGCAGAGTAGCCATGCCAATTTTCAAAAAAATTTTGTCTCGCCAAAAATGGCGGCCATTTTGAATTTTCGAATTTTTCGCAAAAATTGCAAAACATAAAAAAGCTTATATCTCAAAAACCCTGCTAGATAGAGCGATTTCGACGAAATTTTTGACCCACAGGGTATCTCTGCAGAGTGGCCATGCCAATTTTCAAACAAAAAATTTCTCGCAAAAAATGGCGGCCATTTTGAATTTTCGAATTTTTCGCAAAATTGCAAAACACAAAAATGCTTATATCTCGAAAACCGTGCTAGATAGAGCGATTTCGACGAAATTTTTGACCCACAGGATATCTCTGCAGAGTAGCCATGCCAATTTTCAAAAAAAATTTGTCTTGCAAAAAATGGCAGCCATTTTGAATTTTCGAATTTTTGCGCAAAAATTGCAAAACACAAAAATGCTAATATTTCAAAAAGTGTGTTACATAGAGCGATTTCGACGAAATATTTTATCTTCAGGGTATCTCTGCAGAGCAGCTATCCCAAAGAGCTTTCACTTGGTGAAGTTTCAGACCCATAGCTAATTGCTCACCTACTCAAAAAGAGTAAATGCGAATTACCTCTAAAAGTATTGCAGATGGCCAATTTTTCTCAAATAACTCATTCACTTACTTTTGGAAGAGCTTTCACTTGGTGAAGTTTCAGACCCGTAGCTAATTACTCACCTACTCAAAATGAGTAAATGCTAATTATCTCAAAAACTATTGCAGATACCCAATTTTTATCAAATAACTCATTCATGTACTTTTGGGAGAGCTTTCATATGGTGAAGTTTCAGACCCGTAGATGATTACTCACCTACTCAAAATGAGTAAATGCGAATTATCTCTTAAAAGTATTGCAGATAGCCAATTTTTCTCAAATAACTCATTCACCTACTTTTGGAAGAGCTTTCACATGGTGAAGTTTCAGACCCATAGCCAATTACTCACCTACTCAAAATGAGTAAATGCGAATTATCTCTAAAAGTATTGCAGATAGCCAATTTTTCTCAAATAACTCATTCACCTACTTTTGGGAGAGCTTTCACTTGGTGAAGTTTCAGACCCATAGCTAATTACTCACCTACTCAAAATGAGTAAATGCGAATTATCTCTAAAAGTATTGCAGATAGCCAATTTTTCTCAAATTAATCATTCACCTACTTTTGGGAGAGCGTTCACTTGGTGAAGTTTCAGACCCATAGCTAATTACTCACCTACTCAAAATGAGTAAATGTGAATTATCTCTAAAAGTATTGCAGATAGCCAATTTTTCTCAAATAACTCATTCACCTACTTTTGGCAGAGCTTTCACTTGGTGAAGTTTCAGACCCATAGCTAATTACTCACCTACTGAAAATGAGTAAATGCAAATTATCTCTAAAAGTATTGCAGATAGCCAATTTTTCTCAAATAACTCATTCACCTACTTTTGGGAGAGCTTTCACTTGGTGAAGTTTCAGACCCATAGCTAATTACTCACCTACTCAAAATGAGTAAATGCGAATTATCTCTAAAAGTATTGCAGATAGCCAATTTTTCTCAAATAACTCATTCACCTACTTTTGGGAGAGCTTTCACTCTGTGAAGTTTCAGACCGATAGCTAATTACTCACCTACTCAAAATGAATAAATGCGAATTATCTCTAAAAGTATTGCAGATAGCCAATTTTTCTCAAATTAATCATTCACCTACTTTTGGGAGAGCTTTCACTTGGTGAAGTTTCAGACCCATAGCTAATTACTCACCTACTCAAAATGAGTAAATGCGAATTATCTCTAAAAGTATTGCAGATAGCCAATTTTTCTCAAATAACTCATTCACCTACTTTTGGGAGAGCTTTCACTTGGTGAAGTTTCAGACCCATAGCTAATTACTCACCTACTCAAAATGAGTAAATGCGAATTATCTCTAAAAGTATTGCAGATAGCCAATTTTTCTCAAATAACTCATTCACCTACTTTTGGGAGAGCTTTCACATGGTGAAGTTTCAGACCCATAGCTATTTATTCACCTACTCAAAATGAGTAAATGCGAATTATCTCTAAAAGTATTGCGGATACCCAATTTTTATCAAATACTCATTCATCTACTTGTGGGAGAGCTTTTACATGGTGAAGTTTCAGACCCATAGCTAATTACTCACCTACTCAAAATGAGTAAATGCGAATTATCTCTAAAAGTATTGCAGATAGCCAATTTTTCTCAAATAACTCATTCACCTACTTTTGGGAGAGCTTTCACTTGGTGAAGTTTCAGACCCATAGATAATTATTCACCTACTCAAAATGAGTAAATGTGAATTATCTCTTAATAGTATTGCAGATAGCCAATTTTTCTCAAATAACTCATTCACCTACTTTTGGAAGACCTTTCACACACGAAAATGAAAAATTGTGAATATCTCGGAAAAGCTATTTCTTCTGCTTTAATGCTCAGCGGGAGATACACACCACGGCAGTGGTCTTGACAAAAATTTTTGTCTCCCCAAAAATAGTGGCCATTTTGAATTTTCAAAGTTTTTGCAAAACACAAAAATGCTTATATCTCGAAAACCGTGCTATATGGAGCGAACTCAACAAAATTTTGGACCTGCTGGGTATCTCTGCAGAGTAGCCATGCCAATTTTCAAAATATTTTTGTCTCGCCAAATATAGCGGACATTTTTAATTTTTTTATTTTTTGCAAAACACAAAAATGCTTATATCTTGAAAACCGTGCTAGACTTTGGTTGCCACAACAGTATAAGGCTAGAAACGAAGCATTTTCTTAATACTTTAGCACTCACCTTTATATCCTTTTCGGGACGCTTTGTTTTTGCTATGGAAAAACATTATCTTTTTTTTTTGCGAGCGATCCTCTAGTTTGACCTTGCTGTAGTGACCTTGACCTATAAAATCTTGTTCGGGCTATATCTCGGAAACTGTAAGGTGTAGGAAGTTGATGCGTGGTAGGGACATTGGTTAGGGGTTGCAGGTGTGCAGCATCATGGTGTGACCTTGATTTGACCTTGTCGTAGTGACCTTGATCTTTAAAATCTGGTTGCACCTTTGGGTCTGTCTTTTGGTGCAGATTAAGCACTGTTAAAGTCATATTAGAATTCATTAAGAATTTTACTTTTACAACTTTCCATTGTAACAGATGGAATTTCATCAAGTGAGCCACAGATTTTGCTCCAACACCACACATAAGCATTCATTGAATGTATTACCATTTCTGTATTCATGGTAATATTCAAAACATCCAAAACATAATTTGGCCATGCCAGATGTAGGTAAAGAGTGTCGTAATGTCTACTGATTAATGCTGTCCTCTTGTTATTGAATAGTCTTGTTTTCATACTTCATTATCTCAAGCCGGCGGGAGATTATAATTTGCACCATGTGTGTGCATGGGTGCGTGCGTGAGTGTGTCACGCAGTTTTCTCTGAAACTACTACAGTTACACATTTTGGGTAAATTACTAGTCCTAATGACTTTTTACGCTCTTCAATATTTTTTGCGTTTGGGTGAACTTTGGCCTACTTTTGAATGAGTAATAGCACTTTTACCTAATATAATTATATGACTTATAACTCTTAAACTATTGCATTTAGAGTATTTTGTTCCAATATGTTGTTCAGCTACTTTCTCCACAGCTACAACATGGTCAGTAGTTTGGATGTGTATCTCCATAGCTAAGTGAGTAATAGCTACTTTGTCAATTTTTAATGATAACCATAATGAGTAAATGGCTTATATCTTCAAAAATATTGCAGCTACACAATTTCTCTCAAATATGTTGTTCATCTACTTTTTTGTGACTGTAATATATTTAAGTTTCACAACTGTTGCTCAATGTATAAGTGAGTAATGGCTACTTTATTGCTACTTTTAGTGAAAATATGACTTATAACTGTCAAACTATTGCATTTAGAGTATTTTGTTCCAATATGTTGTTCAGCTACTTTCTCCACAGCTACAACATGGTAGGTAGTTTGGAAGTGTATCTCCATAGCTAAGTGAGTAATAGCTACTTTGTCAATTTTTAATGATAACCGTAATGAGTAAATGGCTTATATCTTCAAAAGTATTGCAGCTACACAATTTCTCTCAAATATGTTGTTCATCTATTATTTTGTGAACTGTAACATATTTAAGTTTCACAACTGTTGTTCAATGTACAAGTGAGTAATGGCTACTTTATTGCTACTTTTACTGAAAATATGACTTATAACTGTCATATTTAAGTTTCACAACTGTTGCTCAATGTACAATTGAGTAATGGCTACTTTATTATGTCCACCCCACTGGGGGGTGGACATAGTATTTTTGCTTTTTCCGCCGTCCGCCGTCCGGCGTCCCACTTGGTTTCCAGACATTTGAGGTAACAGTTCTTATCCTATCTTTACCAAATTTGGCATGCAGGTTTATTGGGTTAATAGCTTGTATGGGATTGCTTTTGGTGATGATAGCTCTATAGCTAACTGAGTAATAGCTACTTTGCTACTTTTGAGTAGCTCTTTGGTTTCCAGACATTTTAAGGAATGCTTTAAGCCTAGCTTTCTGAAATTTGGTATGGAGGTTCATTGGGTTAATAGCTTGTATGGGATTGCTTTTGGTGATGATAGCTCTATAGCTATCTATAACTCCTCCCGATTTTAACTTTCCTCACAAGCCTCGTCCCTCAGGTATTGGTGGTGGTGTGGGTTTTTTCATCAGATCCTCCTACAGACCCCATATAATTGAAACTCCTTGTTATCAGTCATTTGAAAATATAGTGGTGTCAATCGGGCTTCATGGCCATTCATTGTTGCTTGCCTGCATCTATCGCCCTCCAGGATCATGTACCTGTAATTTTCTGGAAGAATTCATGTCATTTGTTGGTTACCTTTCATCCATTAATTCTTCATATTACATTTGTGGCGACTTCAACATTCATGTTGATGTTCCAGTTGGTGACGGTCAGAAATTCACTACCTTTCTTGATTCATGTGACCTCAAACAGTTAGTCAATAAACCTACTCATCTACATGGTCACATATTGGACCTGATTTTATCTCCCTGTGATCAGGACACCATTGCTGATGTTAAAATTTGTGACTTTGTTTCCGATCACGCATTAGTCAAATGTTCAGTTGCCTTCCCTTGTCAAGTGTCTCATACTCCAAATGTAGTTCAATATAGAAGGTTCCACCGTATCAATATGTCTGACTTCCGCTCAGATCTCAAAAATACGTCCTTCGTCAAGTCTCCAGCTGATGCTGTTGTCGATCTGTATGATCAATATGTACATGATTTGAGTGATGTTCTGGATAGGCATGCACCTCTTATATCTAAATTGACGAAAAAGGAGTCCGCCGATTGGATGTCTGATGATTATCGACGTGCGAAGTCCCTTAGGCGCCAATTTGAGAGAACCTGGCGTAGGGCTAAAAGTACACTTAACAGGAGTAGGCTTCGTCGCCAGATTGCTCGGTGCAATGCACTTGTAAATAAAGATAAATCAGACTACTATAGCAAACTGATCTCAGACAATAGTCATGACTCTCGAAAACTTTGGCGTGAGCTCCATAAGACCCTGAACAGGGATTCTGATGCCACACTTCCATCTCATGAGTCCGAAAAGTCATTGGCTGACCAGTTTGCCTCCTTCTTCACCAACAAAATCAAGAAGATCAGAGATAATTTTGCTTCTTCTGGCACTGAATATGATGTTAACCCTCCTTCAGATCCTCCCCAAATTACTGTCTTTAGGCAAGTTTCTGAAGATGCTGTTGATAAAATAATTAAAGCATCACCAACAAAATCATGCCTGTTGGACCCTCTGCCGACATTCCTGATTAAGGAATGCATTGATATATTGCTACCATCCCTTACAAAGCTGGTCAACTGCTCACTCATGGAGGGATGCGTTCCTGATGCCTTCAAATCTGCTGTGGTCACTCCACTTATTAAAAAGCCAAATCTTCCCTCAAATGACCTTAAGAATTATCGCCCTGTATCAGGTCTCAGTTTTATATCGAAATTGGTAGAACGTGTGGTTGCTAAGCAGCTGTTAGAACATATTAATGCCAATAACTTAGACAACCCGTACCAGTCGGCATATAAGGCGGGCCATTCAACTGAGACTGCTCTTCTCTACATAAAAAATGAGGTTCACTTATCATTGTCAAGAGGTGAATCCACTGCCTTGGTATTGCTTGACTTGTCTGCTGCCTTCGACACCATTGATCACTCTACTCTTCTGGGTTGCCTCCAAAACTGGTTTGGGGTCAGTGGCTCCGTTCTGAAATGGTTCACATCCTACCTAATGGACCGTTACCAATCAGTAAAAATTGGTTCTACTTTGTCAGATGTTTGTAAACTCCTATTTGGTGTTCCCCAAGGTTCTGTCCTGGGTCCTTTGTTGTTCTCATTGTACACTACCCCCCTCAGTTCCGTTATCAGTAAACATAATGGAATAAGGTTTCATTTCTACGCAGATGATAGCCAACTTTATATACATTTATCCCAGAAGAATGCATCTGCTGCCTTTGAAAAGCTAAATAAGTGCCTAAATGATGTTAAAGAGTGGATGACAACTAGTAAGCTCAAACTGAATCCTGATAAGACTGAGTTTATCATCTTTGGTTCGAAGATACAAAGGGATAAGTTGAAAGCATGTTTTCCAATTGATATCCTGGGCAACTCACTCTGCCCTGCAGATTCAGTAAAAAATCTGGGTGTGTGGCTTGATTCAGATTTCTCTTTGTCCAAGCATGTTCAGAATGTCTGCAAAAGTTGTTTTGTTAAACTCCGTGACTTCAGACATGTCAGGCGGTTTCTTACTCATGATGTTTCTGTGCTTGTAGCCAACGCTCTTGTTAGTAGTCGGTTGGATTACTGCAACTCACTTTTCAGGAGCCTGTCCAAGTTCAATCTACGCAAATTACAGTGCATCCAAAATAGCGCAGCTAGAATTGTATCAAACACCAGTCGATACACCAGCATAACTCCTGTGCTAAGGAAACTGCATTGGCTTCCTGTTGAACAGCGCATTGTGTTCAAGACAGTCACACTTGTTTATAAGTATCTTCACACAGGTTTTCCCAGGTATTTTTCACCACATCTTTCTTCCTACAGCAGTTCTTATAGTACCAGGCGCAGTCAAAGTGGTGGTAATTTCCTAGTTATTCCAAAGTTCTGCCCCTCTGTTCATAAATCTGTCAAACAGTTTGGTAATAGTTTTGCGTTTGATGCTCCTACTGTGTGGAATACTCTCCCTGATGTGATTCGTGCCTCTCCATCCCTGGCCTCCTTCAGAAAACAGCTTAAAACCTACCTGTACACCAATGCATATCCACCCTAGCCTGAATCATCCTCCTGGCGTTCTCCGTGGTGTTCGACCCCTGTTATGTCCCTGGACACAGAATTTTGTTTACTGCTTTTTGTTTTGTTGCGCCTTAGAGTCCTCTTGTTTGGGGAGATTAAGCGCTATAAAAGTCCAATTAGAATTATAGCTAACTGAGTAATAGCTACTTTGCTACTTTTGAGTAGCTCTTTGGTTTCCAGACATTTTAAGGAATGCTTTAAGCCTAGCTTTCTGAAATTTGGTATGGAGGTTCATTGGGTTAATAGCTTGTATGGGATTGCTTTTGGGGGGAATTGCTTCATAGATGAGTGAGTAATTAATTAAATAAATGAGTAATCAGCTATATTGAATACTGAAAAAGGCAAATGTGCTCATATCTCCTAAACCGTGCGAGATAGAGCGATTTCGTCGAAATTTTCGACCCACAGGGTATCTAAGGAATGTAGTCTTTGCAATTTTCAAAAAATTTTCCCCTCCCCAAAAATGGCGGCCATTTTGAATTTTTGAATTTTTGCCAAAAAGGGCAAAACACAAATTTGCTTCTATCGCCTTAACCGTGCGAGATAGAGCGATTTCGTCGAAATTTTCGACCCACAGGGTATCTAAGGCATGTAGTCTTTGCAATTTCAAAAAATTTTCCCCTCCCCAAAAATGGCGGCCATTTTGAATTTTCGAATTTTTGCCAAAAATGGCAAAACACAAATTTGCTTCTATCTCCTTAACCGTGCAAGATAGACCGATTTCGTCGAAATTTTCGACCCACAGGGTATCTAAGGAATGTAGTCTTTGCAATTTTCAAAAAATTTTCCCCTCCCCAAAAATGGCGGCCATTTTGAATTTTCGAATTTTTGCCAAAAATGGCAAAACACAAATTTGCTTCCATCTCCTTAACCGTGCGAGATAGGGCGATTTCGTCGAAATTTTCGACCCACAGGGTATCTAAGGAATGTATTCTTTGCAATTTTCAAAAAAATTTCCCCTCCCCAAAAATGGCGGCCATTTTGAATTTTCGAATTTTTGCCAAAACTGGCAAAACACAAATTTGCTTCTATCTCCTTAACCGTACGAGATAGGGCGATTTCGTCGAAATTTTCGACCCACAGGGTATCTAAGGAATGTATTCTTTGCAATTTTCAAAAAAATTTCCCCTCCCCAAAAATGGCGGCCATTTTGAATTTTCGAATTTTTGCCAAAACTGGCAAAACACAAATTTGCTTCTATCTCCTTAACCGTACGAGATAGAGCGATTTCGTCGAAATTTTCGACCCACAGGGTATCTAAGGAATGTACTCTTTGCAATTTTCAAAAAATTTTCCCCTCCCCAAAAATGGCGGCCATTTTGATTTTTCGAATTTTTGCCAAAAATGGCAAAACACAAATTTGCTTCTATCTCCTTAACCGTACGAGATAGAGCGATTTCGTCAAAATTTTCGACCCACAGGGTATCTAAAGAAAGTAATCTTTGCAATTTTCAAAAAATTTTCCCCTCCCTAAAAATGGCGGCCATTTTGAATTTTCGAATTTTTGCCAAAAATGGCAAAACACAAATTTGCTTCTATCTCCTTAACCGTGCGAGATAGAGCGATTTCGTCGAAATTTTCGACCCACAGGGTATCTGAGCAATGTATTCTTGGCAATTTTCAAAAAATTTTCCCCTCCCCAAAAAATGGCGGCCATTTTGAATTTTCGAATTTTTGCCAAAAATGGCAAAACACAAATTTGCTTCTATCTCCTTAACCGTGCGAGATAGAGCGATTTCGTCGAAATTTTCAACCCACAGGGTATGTAAGGAATGTATCCTTGCAATTTTCAAAAAATGTTCCCCTCCCCAAAAATGGCGGCCATTTTGATTTTTCGAATTTTTGCCAAAAATAGAAAAACAGGAATTTGCTTCTATCTTCTTAACCGTGCAAGATCGAGTGATTTCGTCAAAATTTTCGACCCAACCAATGCAAAAAGGCATGAAGCTGAAATAATTTACATCTACACTAATAAATATTTAAGCATCATTGATATATTTTACAAATGAAACAGGGTCTTGTAAGACTACTGTACAATTTTGGCAAAAGGTTCATGGGGTGGACATTACACATGATAATGTGTGTTCTTCTATGCTATCCTGTTTCTATTCGCATCTACTATCAACAGGGCGCCCTATTTCTAGTTGCTACTTTTAGTGAAAATGTGAAAAATCACAAATATCTCGCAAACCGTAAGAGATCGAGCGATTTCAAGCAAATTTTTGACCCGCAGTGTAGTACAAGAGTATCCTATGCGAAGGGGAAAAATTTCAATTTTTGCCACTTTTGGCGGCCATCTTGGATTTTAGGGGAAAATGAAAAAGTGTGAATATCTCGAAAACCGTAAGAGATAGAGCGATTTCGAGCGAATTTTTGACCCGCAGGGTAGTACAAGAGTATCCTATGCAAAGGGGAAAAATTTCAATTTTCACCACTTTTGGCAGCCATCTTGGATTTTGCTGAAAATGAAAAAGTGTGAATATCTCGAAAACCGTAAGAGATAGAGGGATTTCGAGCGAATTTTTGACTCACAGCAGGCATCCCAGGGGAACCTTTTAAAAAGGTTTTAGCCTTTTTTTTGCTAAAAAAAAACTTTTTTTCTCATTTTTTCAAGAAAAACCTTTTTTTAAGCTGAAAAATGGCGTGAAAACCTTTTTTAACCTTTTTTTTCAAGCTAAAACCTTTTTTTCCCAGCAGTCAAATTTGTCGATGAAAATTAAATTTTATTGTGCATACATTTAATTGTATATACAGCTATAATTGAGTATTTCAGACTGTTTGACTTTTGATTATATCATACAGTGAAGATGACATTGTGATACCAACAAAAATGTTTGGTCTGAGAGGAGTTAGCAGTCTGTAACATCAGTTATCAGTCTCCAAGAAAACCTAAAAAGTAGGAAGGTCTACAGTTGTTATATTCCCAGCAGAATTTGGGGATATCATGGTTTCATGTTTGTTGCACTGCTGCTGTGCGTTTTGTGTGTCCGATAACACTTTTATGGATTTCATTCAAACTTGGCACACACATGTATTTGGAGATGAACCGAATTTTAAGGTGACCTTAAATGCCCAATAATACAGAGGTTATAGCCACTTTAAGGGCAGAGGTGAACCTTTGGTCACTTAAAGCCCTCCAGGTCACAAACTATGTGGCTCATATGGCTAATTTTTTTTTCTGAGAACAAATTAATATATTCTTCTAAGTCTTCTTCCATGTGTCGAAAAATCAAGAATTTATATTAAGGTAAAAATTGTGTTTGAGGCCCATAAAGTTTTTGCAGATTTTCTCTCCATTTTTCACATTTTGCCTTGTAATGGCAAGTCTAACTGGACTTAAACTGTAGTAAACATAAGTTCCATATAAGCTATGTCCAAATTTTATGAACTTTGTTCCATTTTAAGCCCTATAGCTTTCAAACTCTGTCCATCACCCACCTAATATCTTTTCTAATAATATATTAACATGTTCTTTTTCCATATGCCAAAAATCAAGGCTTAAAATTGATATTGAACCTGTGTATCATGCTCATAAAGACCCTATCCGGGGAAATTTTTCTGTTTTTTTTTTCACAAATTCTGCTTTCTAATTTAGAAATGAAAAGTCTGACCAGCCTTAAACTGTGTTAAATATAACTTGTATATGTGACCTTTGTCTAAAGCTCTGTAGTTTAAATTTTAAGGTCACCTTAAGGTCTCTAAAACATTCCCACCAGTACCCATTTTTGGCACTCTTTACCACTTTTATGCGGTTTACCCAGCAAAAATCTCACCTGGGGACAGTTGTTCCTGTTCATATATGGCAACTTTAAAGTTAGTTGACATTTAGGTAATTTTTAAAGTCCATAAAGATGCCACCTGGTAACTTATTTTTCTGTATTTTTCACATGTTTTGATTATTTGGAAAGTGATTAATTATCTAGTTATGTAAAATTTTTCCTATTTTTGTTTTGTCTTGGTCATAACTTCTAAACTAACATAAACTAAGCTATTTCGCAAGTGAAGTTGCCCAGCCACTTTTTATGTAAAACATATTAAAATCTAAGCTTTTTAGCTGTAATACTTATTGAGTATTGGGGGTATTTAAATTTAAACCAGAATTTGACCTGTGTACTGTGACAAATATCAGCTTTTTTCTGGCAGCCTTTTCCTTTCAATATCTACTTTCCCGCTTGTATTAAACTGTATTTTGGTATGCATATTCCTTCAAGATATATCCCTTAATGAGTGGTGCTTCTGTTTGCATATTAAACTGTGAGGGGAAGTGGGACGAGGTGGTTCTACAGCCTCGAAATGTGAAAACAACCCATAGGAAATCATGTCCTACCAATCTATTGCAAGTGTCAGATTTGATCTTTGTTCCCTGCATCAAGGTTCAGTTGGGTCATCATATTGAAGGGGCCTTTTATCTCCCTTATTATTGCTCCCTTGGCTTTTCATGGTCAGACCGCCTCCACCTTTTCTTAATATCTGGTGGGACGTAAATGCCGCAGCAGTGGTCTTGTTACACAAAATAGCTAAAGTGGCTAGGAAAGCTTGCCTGAGAGTTTGGAGTTGTTTTGAAAACAAAATGGCTGCCATATCACATCTTTAATGTCAAATGGGGCCGAATCATGGGTGTATTATCAAGAAGGCCTAAAATCTCCCTTATCATTGGTCCTAGCTGTTTGGAATGAGGAAACAACTTGTAGAAAATCGTGGTGTGCTGATCTTTTGCAAGTGTCAGATTTGAACTTTGACCTCTGCTGCAAGGTCATGTAGGGTCATCATGCTAAACAAATCTTATATCTCCCTTATAATTGGTTCTAGGGCTTCAAAATGTGAAAACAACTCGTAAGAAATCATGGCCTGTGAATCTTACATTTGACAACATCTCATGGGTTCTGTAGTCTTACAACTGAAGTTGTTTCTAAAGTTTTCTCAAATCTCAGTGTTGTTGCCCATTTAGTTGTACCTGTGGGCTGGGGTTCTTGCCTGCTGATGCTGGCCTTTTTTCTATTAATAAGAAAGAAATCCAAAATTCTTCAGATTTAAGTCAATCTCCTCTGAAGTCCAATCACAGTATTTTATGGTATTTCATCTCCACCAATATATTAAAGGCATACAATCCCCACAAAACTTTTCTCCACTGATTTAGATTATACAGAAATAGGATCATTTAAGGATCAGTCTTATCAGTGTAGGAAGATTGACTAAAAATAATGAAAAATGATTTATAGTACTTGTGCATCACACAAAGTTAGTGCTACAGTCAATCTCCTCTGAAGTCTAATCACAGTATTTTATGGTATTTCATCTCTCCACCAATATATTAAAGGCATACAATCCCCACAAAACTTTTTTCCACTGTTTTAGATTATATAGAAATAGGATCATTTAAGGATCAATCTTATCATTGTAGGAAGATTGACTAAAAATCATGAAAAATTATTTGTAGTACTTGTGCATCACACCAAGTTAGTGCTACAAAAATACTCAATGAATGTCTGTGGTGTGAGAGATGGTCTGTCTTGATATTTGTTAGTGCCAAGTTGTTGCAATTTAGTTGTTATTGGTGGAAGGTAAATCTCTTTCAAAAATGATACTTATGGCCTTACAACTAATAAAATGAATTGATCTTTCAGAATTGTTATTTCAAAACAATGTGAGTGCAATATTAATCAGGGGGGGAAAAACCTTTTTTTCAGATTTAAAACCTTTTTTTCTTCTAAAATAGCCTTTTAAAAACCTTTTTTTCTGTTAAAATTCACTGGGATGCCTGCCACAGGGTAGTACAGGAGTATCCTATGCGAAGGGGAAAAATTTCAATTTTCACCACTTTTGGCGGCCATCTTGGATTTTTGCGGAAACTGAAAAAGTGTGAATATCTCGAAAACCGTAAAAGATAGAGCGATTTCGAGCAAATTTTTGACCCACAGGGTAGTACAACAGTATTTTATGTGAAGGGGAACAATTTCAATTTTCACCACTTTGGGTAGCCATCTTGGTTTTTTGCGGAAAATGAAAAAGTGTGAATATCTCGAAAACCGTAAGAGATAGAGCGATTTCGAGCAAATTTTTGACCCGCAGGGTAGTACAAGAGTATTTTATGTGAAGGGGAACAATTTCAACTTTCGCCACTTTGGGCAGCCATCTTGGATTTTTGCGGAAAATGAAAAAGTGTGAATAGCTCGAAAACCGTAAGAGATAGAGCAATTTCGAGTGAATTTTTGACCCATAGTGTAGTACAAGTGTATTCTATGCAAAGGGGAAAAATTTCAATTGTCGACACTTTTGGCGGCCATCTTGGATCTTTGCGGAAAATGAAAAAGTGTGAATATCTCGAAAACCGTAAGAGATAGAGTGATTTCGAGCAAATTTTTGACCCGCAGGGTAGTACAGGTGTATCCTATGCAAAGGGGGAAAATTTCAATTTTCGCCACTTTTGGCGGCCATCTTGGATTTTGCGGAAAATGAAAAACTGTGAATATCTCGAAAACCGTAAGAGATGGAGCAATTTCGAGCGAATTTTTAACCCACAGGGTAGTACAGGAGTATCCTATACAAAGTGGAAAAATTTCAATTTTCGCCACTTTTGGTGGCCATCTTGGATTTTAGCTGAATATGAAAAAGTGTGAATATCTCGAAAACCATGAGAGATAGAGCGATTTTGAGCAAAGGTTTGACCCGCAGGGTAGTAGAACAGTATCCTATGACAATTTCAATTTTCGCCACTTTGGGCGGCCATCTTGGATTTTTGTGGAAAATGAAAAAGTGTAAATATCTCAAAAACCGTAAAAGATAGAGCGATTTCGAGCAAATTTTTGACCCACAGGGTAGTACAACAGTATTTTATGTGAAGGGGAACAATTTCAATTTTCGCCACTTTGGGCAACCATCTTGGATTTTTGCGGAAAATGAAAAAGTGTGAATATCTCGAAAACCGTAAGAGATAGAGCGATTTCGAGCAAATATTTTACCCGCAGGGTAGTACAAGAGTATTTTATGTGAAGGGGAACAATTTCAACTTTCGCCACTTTGGGCAGCCATCTTGGATTTTTGCGGAAAATGAAAAAGTGTGAATATCTCGAAAACCGTAAGAGATAGAGCGATTTCAAGCAAATTTTTTACCCACAGGGTAGTACAAGAGTATTTTATGTGAAGGGGAACAATTTCAACTTTCGCCACTTTGGGCAGCCATCTTGGATTTTTGCGGAAAATGAAAAAGTGTGAATAGCTCGAAAACCGTAAGAGATAGAGCAATTTCGAGTGAATTTTTGACCCATAGTGTAGTACAAGTGTATTCTATGCAAAGGGGAAAAATTTCAATTGTCGACACTTTTGGCGGCCATCTTGGATCTTTGCGGAAAATGAAAAAGTGTGAATATCTCGAAAACCGTAAGAGATAGAGCGATTTCGAGCGAATTTTTAACCCACAGGGTAGTACATGAGTATCCTATACAAAGTGGAAAAATTTCAATTTTCGCCACTTTTGGCGGCCATCTTGGATTTTAGCTGAATATGAAAAACTGTGAATATCTCGAAAACCATAAGAGATAGAGCAATTTTGAGCAAAGGTTTGACCCGCAGGGTAGTAGAAGAGTATCCTATGACAATTTCAATTTTTGCCACTTTGGGCGGCCATCTTGGATTTTTGCGGAAAATGAAAAAGTGTAAATATCTCGAAATCCGTAAAAGATAGAGCAATTTCGAGCGAATTTTTGACCCACAGGGTAGTACAAGAGTATCCTATGGAAAGGGGAAAAATTTCAATTTTCGCCACTTTTGGCGGCCATCTTGGATTTTTGCGGAAAATGAAAAAGTGTGAATATCTCGAAAACTGTAACAGAACGATTTTGAGCGCATTTTTCACCCACAGGGTAGTACAAGAGTATCCTATGCAAAGGGGAAAAATTTTGATTTTCGCCACTTTTGACGGCCATCTTGGATTTTAGCGGAAAATGAAAAACTGTGAATATCTCGAAAACCGTAAGAGATAGAGCGATTTCGAGCGAATTTTTAACCCACAGGGTAGTACAGGAGTATCCTATACAAAGTGGAAAAATTTCAATTTTCGCCACTTTTGGCGGCCATCTTGGATTTTAGCTGAATATGAAAAAGTGTGAATATCTCGAAAACCATGAGAGATAGAGCGATTTTGAGCAAAGGTTTGACCCGCAGGGTAGTAGAACAGTATCCTATGACAATTTCAATTTTCGCCACTTTGGGCGGCCATCTTGGATTTTTGTGGAAAATGAAAAAGTGTAAATATCTCAAAAACCGTAAAAGATAGAGCGATTTCGAGCAAATTTTTGACCCACAGGGTAGTACAACAGTATTTTATGTGAAGGGGAACAATTTCAATTTTCGCCACTTTGGGCAACCATCTTGGATTTTTGCGGAAAATGAAAAAGTGTGAATATCTCGAAAACCGTAAGAGATAGAGCGATTTCGAGCAAATATTTTACCCGCAGGGTAGTACAAGAGTATTTTATGTGAAGGGGAACAATTTCAACTTTCGCCACTTTGGGCAGCCATCTTGGATTTTTGCGGAAAATGAAAAAGTGTGAATATCTCGAAAACCGTAAGAGATAGAGCGATTTCAAGCAAATTTTTTACCCACAGGGTAGTACAAGAGTATTTTATGTGAAGGGGAACAATTTCAACTTTCGCCACTTTGGGCAGCCATCTTGGATTTTTGCGGAAAATGAAAAAGTGTGAATAGCTCGAAAACCGTAAGAGATAGAGCAATTTCGAGTGAATTTTTGACCCATAGTGTAGTACAAGTGTATTCTATGCAAAGGGGAAAAATTTCAATTGTCGACACTTTTGGCGGCCATCTTGGATCTTTGCGGAAAATGAAAAAGTGTGAATATCTCGAAAACCGTAAGAGATAGAGCGATTTCGAGCGAATTTTTAACCCACAGGGTAGTACAGGAGTATCCTATACAAAGTGGAAAAATTTCAATTTTCGCCACTTTTGGCGGCCATCTTGGATTTTAGCTGAATATGAAAAACTGTGAATATCTCGAAAACCATAAGAGATAGAGCAATTTTGAGCAAAGGTTTGACCCGCAGGGTAGTAGAAGAGTATCCTATGACAATTTCAATTTTTGCCACTTTGGGCGGCCATCTTGGATTTTTGCGGAAAATGAAAAAGTGTAAATATCTCGAAATCCGTAAAAGATAGAGCAATTTCGAGCGAATTTTTGACCCACAGGGTAGTACAAGAGTATCCTATGGAAAGGGGAAAAATTTCAATTTTCGCCACTTTTGGCGGCCATCTTGGATTTTTGCGGAAAATGAAAAAGTGTGAATATCTCGAAAACTGTAACAGAACGATTTTGAGCGCATTTTTCACCCACAGGGTAGTACAAGAGTATCCTATGCAAAGGGGAAAAATTTTGATTTTCGCCACTTTTGACGGCCATCTTGGATTTTAGCGGAAAATGAAAAAGTGTGAATATCTCGAACACCGTAAGAGATAGAGCGATTTCGAGCGAATTTTTGAGCCACAGGGTAGTACAAGAGTATTCTATGCAAAAGGGAAAAATTTCAATTGTCGACACTTTTGGCGGCCAACTTGGATTTTTGCGGAAAATGAAAAAGTGTGAATATCTCGAAAACCGTAAGAGATAGAGCAATTTCGAGCGAATTTTTGACCCACAGGGTAGTACAAGAGTATCCTATGGATAGGGGAAAATTTTCAATTTTCACCACTTTTTGCGGCCATCTTGGATTTTAGTGGAAAATGAAAAAGTGTGAATATCTCGGAAAAGGTATTTCTTCCCCTTTAATGCTCGGTGGGCGATACACACCGCGGCAGTGGTCTTGTCTTTACATGCATTATCATTCTCTTAGACATTATTTTCTCTAACTAAACATTGTTTGGACCTTTCTATAACTGACAGTGCTCTGAAAGTATCCAGAACTTTGTACTGATACAGTACTTCTATATCTCATGGTGTTAAAAATATTTCCCTAGGCTGTAGGGTACGGGCATCTCTGATGCTATTTTTTTCATTTTGCATTATATGTTGAAAAGGATTGGCTAGAATGCTATAAAATTTCATTGTGTCCACCAATCTGGTGGATACTTTGGTTTAGTGTTCACTTGGCCACCTCTGTTGCCACACGTATAGAGATTTTTGACGTTATTAAAAGTGCTTATATCTCCCTTATTATTGGTCCTAGAGGTTTGGCGTGTTTAGCCAACCTATAAGAAATTTTGGCTGGGAATCTTCTGGTGTGGTCAGATTTGACCTTGGCCCCTTCTTCAAAGTCAGACAAGGATAGCCAAACTTAAAAGTGCTTATAACTCACTTATTATTGGACCTACAGGAAATCATGGGCAGAGAGTCTTCTGATGTGGTCAGATTTGACCTTGGGCCCCTCCGTCAAACGGGGATATTCAAATATAAAATGCCCATAACTCACTTGTTATTGGTCCTAGAGTTTTGGGCTGTGAAACTGACCTATAGGAAATCATGGGCATGGAGTCTCCTGATGTGGTCAGATTTGTCTTTTAATCTAATCTAATCTAATCTACTGCTTTGCAGGTGCAATATCTTCCCCATCAAGGGGAACTCAGTGCGCTAGTTAACAAAAATCATTTTTAATAAGGAGAGTCGAGGGGCATTCAAGGTCAGTAATCCGGAGTTGTGGGTGAGACCGAGAGGGAAGGAGACTAAGTTGGGAAACTGGAATTAAAAAGGTGGGTTTTGAGGTGTTTCCTGAAGATGCGACAGAGGGACTGTTTCTTATATGGAAGGGGAAAGAGTTCCATAAAACTGGGGCGTAGTGACTAAAAGAATTAGAAAAGTGTTTAACTGATTTATGAACTCTGCAGTCAAAAGTGGGGGTGTGGAGGAACTTGAGTTTAGGGGTACTACGCCTTGTATTTCTGGAAGAAGTGTAGGGGTGAATTAATTCTCTCAGGTAAACTAGTTGACCTTGGTTAAGGATTTTGTATGTAATGAGGCCTATTTTGAATTGAACCCTGTACCTGACTGGGAGCCAGTGGAGTTTTTTTCAGTTGAGGGGTGATGTGAGAAAATTTTGAGGAACGGGTGACAACCCTGCAGAGTGAGTTTTGGACTAGCTGCAATCTCCTTAACTCAGAATCAGTGAGTGATAAGAACAGGGAATTGCAGTTGTCCAATCTGCTGCTCACCAATGCATTTGCTAGAAGAACTGATGTTTTAAGGTCTAGAAGGGGACGAATTCTGTAGAGGTCTCTCGTATGAACTCTGGTGGACTTTATGACGTGTGACACATGGTCAGAGAAGGTGAAATTGGAATCAAACACCACACCGAGGTTCTTGACACTTTGTGACTGTGAGACCTGATTACCAAGAATATCGATTGGAAAGTGAGGAAGGAGTTGTGTATGGTTGTTTTTCGAACCTATCAAAATGAACTCAGTTTGGTCAGGGTTGAGTTTTAATTTATTTGTGAACATGAAATTTTGAATGTCATTTAGGCAATTCTTTAGTTTTTGTATTGAGTGAAAGAAATTTGCTGGAGAGAGTGTAATGTATAGCTGGGTGTCATCAGCGTAGAAATGGTAATTAATACTACTGTGAGAGTGAATGATTGAGCTGATTGGGTTGGTGTAGAGAGAAAAAAGAATTGGAACAAGGACAGAGCCCTGGGGGACCCAATACTGGAGGCCAACAGGATGTGTGAGTGTGCTGCCTACCTTGACCGAGTGTGTCCTTCCTGACAGGTATGATTTGAACCAGCTGAGTGCCAATTCACTGATACCATAATAACCGTTTAGTCTGTCCAGGAGATGGTGTGATCAATGGTATCGAACGCGGTGGAGAGATCTAGAAGGGTAAGGGCTGTGACAGACCCTTTCGCCATATTGAGAAGAATATCATTGTGAATATTAAGGAGGGCACTCTCACTAGAATGGTGTTTTCTATAGGCCGACTGGAAGTCATCAGGCTGGCTTCATCAAGGTGAGTTTGTAGCTGAAGTGCTACTACCCTTTCAAGTATCTTTGAAATGAAGTTTAGATTAGAGACAGGCCTGTAGTTTTTGAAAACTTCTTTGTTTAAGGATGATCTTTTGAGGATTGGGGTTACATGGGCCTGCTTAAAAAAATTAGGACACTTACCTTGTTCAAGAGAGGCGTTGATTATTGAAGTGATGGGGGTGATGAGAATATCCAGATACTCGAGAACAAGAAAAGTGGGCCAAGGGTCAAGGGAACATGATTTACTTGGAGAGTCTTTAATGATTTTGGTAACTTGTTCTTCGGTTACGGTAGAGAAAGATGCAAACATGGGGGGAGGAGAGTCTGGGGTGATGTGTTGCAAATTCAGAGAAGTAGAGAAAGTTGAGCGTATTTTTTTCAATTTTTTCTGTAAAGAACTCCACAAATCTGTCAGCCAAAAGCTGAGGGGTATTTATTGATGGGAGGATCTTTGCAAGGGAGTCTGTGTAACACATCAGCCAGGACTCGCCATAATTTTTGTGGGTTGTGTTGATTGTCCCAAATTTTTGCTTTCAGGAATTCAGATTTGGCCTGCATGCAGATTTTATTGTAGTGGTGAACTTTCTGCATGTATTGGGATCTATTGAAGGTAGATTTGTTTCTGCTTGGTATCTTTTGCCGCAATTACCGTTTCGTTAACCCATCCTGGGATGTACTTCGCCTTGGTATGTTTGGTACGAGGTGGTGCATGTTTGTCAATAAGGTTGGACAAGGTGGTGTGATATTGTTCATAGAGAGTGTCGGCATCCTTGGATGGATTATTAAGTAGTTCAGAAGCGAGGAGATCTGTTTTCATTTTCTCTTTATCAATTTTGTGGTATTTACGAAAGGTAACAGTAGCATTTGTTTAGGATATGGGGGTTGAGAGATTTAGGGTAAAGCTAATTGAAAAATGGTTGGAAAAAGCATCAGTAGTATGGACATTGGAAATATTGTCATTATTGGATTTGGTTAAAACCAGGTCAAGTGTATGTCCATGAATGTGAGTTGGGAAGTTGACTTTCTGAATTAAATCAAATGAATCAATGAATGAATGAAAGGTTTTTGAATTTAAGCATGTTGTTTCCAAGTGAAAATTGAAGTCGCCGATGATCACCAGATTTTCCGTGGTATGATGAATATCCTCCAAAAGTGCCTGAAACTGTTCAAAAAGATGTGATACTGGAGGACGGTGGTCTATATATTCAGAAAGTAAAAAGATTCTTTGTGTAGGGATATCTTAAGGAGGAGATTTTCAAAGGTGGCACAGGTCTTTGTTGGAACAACGGAAGGATCCAATCCATCTTTGACGAAAAAGCCCAATCCTCCACCACGACTGACCTCTCTTGGCTGTTGATAGAGATTGTAACCTGGTGGTGTGATTTCGAGCAGATTGGCACTTGTGGTGTCAGGTCTGATCCAAGTCTCGGACATTGCAGAGATCAGGGTCATTATCAGAAATAAATTTTGCAATGGCAGGATATTTGTTATGTATTGACCTAATATTTGCGTAGGTGACTTTTGGACACCAGAGTGGTCCTGGGTTTGGGTTGATGTCACCAGAAAGGAGGAGTAGGATGAAAAGGCGGAAAGGTGGCAGGGCTGGTGGAAGAGATATTGAGGATTTGATGATGAAATGCAGGCAGAAAGTAGTGGTGGGGGGTTTGAAGGGGCAGAAATTGACAACATCAGGACACTGAATACTTGAGTTTTAGCCTCTCCTTCAATGTCAAACGCGGATAGCCAAACTTAAAAGTGCTTGTAACTCACCTATTATTGGTCCTAGAGTTTTGGGGTGTGAAACCAACCTGTAGCAAATGGGGAAATGTTCTTTCTAAGATTCTTCAATTTAGACAACAGAATCTTTCAGGAGACTGACCCTGATCCAGTTTTAAGACAGATTGTCACAGCCTATTGCAACAAACTATATTCTCATTTCCTCTGTCATGTAGCTGTTATAAGATGAAATGAGCATTGACTTCAAAGTGACTTTCGACCTGAAACATTCTAGTTACCACCTGAACAAGTGTCCCAGAGAAAATTCTCAGACCCAGGATTAAGGTTATATTTACTGTTTTACGGTTAAACAGACACAAAGCTAGCATATGTTTTTTTTATTTAAAACACTTTTATATCAATGAACATTTTTATCATAGCTTATCCTATGTAGCCTTTGCGGAAGTACAGTTAAACCCTGTTAATTCAGCTCTCAGGGAACCTGAAAACTACTTCTACTAAGCAAGGATTTCAAATAAATTCAGTGAAAAAGGATCAACAACGACCTGATATTTGCTTTGGTTTAGCATTTGCTACGCCACCGCCACCGCCTTGCGTAGAGAGATTTTTTGCGTTAACGCTCTAAGAGGAAAACTACACCAGCTAGGTTAACCAAATTTGCAGGATATCTTCATTGGGGGGTAAGCTTCTCTGGCACTGAAAATAGCCTCATTCTGAAAAACAAGATGGGCGCTGCAGGCATTTCTTTGAAAAGAATCTACATTTTTCTACTGGCTGTTTCTCATAGGTAGAAGGTTGAATCTCTTCATAGGTGATATGTATAACAGATATACATGTCCTCTACAACCTTGCACACATTTGACCTTAAAGCTCTTAATTCAAGGTCATCCACGGAGTGCCGAAGTAACCCACATAACAGACTTTAAAAGTGCCTATATCTCCCTTATATTGGTCCTAGAGGTTTGCAATGTGAAACCAACCTAAAGGAAATCATGTGCTGCGAATCTTCTGATATTGTCAGATTTGACCTTGGACCCCTCCTTCAAGGTCAAACGAGGATAGCCAAAGTTAAAAGTGCTTATAACTCGCTTATGATTGGTCCTAGAGGTTTGGGATGGTAAACCAACATATAGGAAATCATGAGCTGGGAATCTTCTGGTGTGGTTGGTTTTGACCTTGGGCCCTTCCTTCAAGGTCAAACGAGGATAGCCAAAGTTAAAAGTGCTTATAACTCGCTTATGATTGGTCCTAGAGGTTTGGGATTGTAAAGCAACATATAGAAAATCATGGGCTGGGAATCTTTTTGTGTGATCAGATTTGACCTTGGGCCCCCTCATTCAAGGTCAAGCGAGGATAGCCAAACTTAAACTTGCTTATAACTCGCTTATTTTTGGTCCTAGAGGTTTTGGATGGTAAACCAACATATAGGAAATCATTGGCTGGGAATCTTCTGGTGTGGACGGATTTGACCTTAAAGCCAAACTTAAAAGTGCTTATAACTCACTTGTTATTGGTCCTAGAGGTTTTGGATGGTAAACCAACATATAGGAAATCATGGACTGGAAATCTTTTGGTGTTGTCGGATTTGACCTTGGGCCCCTCCTTCAAGGTCAAACGAGGATAGCCAAAGTTAAAAGAGAGGTTTGGGATGGTAAACCAACCTATAGGAAATCATGAGCTGGGAATCTTTTGGTGTGGTCGGATTTGACTTTGGGCCCCTCCTTCAAGGTCAAATGAGGATAGCCAAACTTAAAAGTGCTTATAACTCACTTATTATTGGTCCTAGAGGTTTGGGATGATAAACCAACCTATAGGAAATCATGGGCTGGGAATCTTTTGGGGTGATCAGATTTGACCTTTGGCCCCTCCTCCAAGGTCAAACGATGGTTCACTGGCTTTGGTGAGTTGTCTTTCCGGTGGATACAAGTTTGCATCGGTTCTCCGATGCATAGGTCTAATTATTTCTGCTCAACAGAACCATATTTTATAGAGGTCTACTGAAAGAGTTTCAATTGTGTATATTGCCTGATATGTTTCAAAATGTTTTATTTTTAAAAAATTTGTGCAAGAAGTCCTGTACAAAAGAAAGACGACTGTGACCAAACAAGAATGTTGGGTGTGCTTTTCTCGTTGCCACTATTGTTACTGGTTTTTGGAAAGGTCTGGATGAATCAATATTTGGTGGCTAAATAAGTTTGCTATGGGGTCCAAGCAAATATCGAACAAACTAATTCCCTGTGATGATTTGATAGTAGTTTGTCTCCACAAAAATAGTAAAAGCCATTTCCTTGAGAATGCGATTTGCAAAAGCAGTTTTGACTTGTCTTTTTTGAGTTAAAAAAAAAACATCTTTGTTTGTAAACATGCAACTTTTGTACAGAATCCCCTAAGGGCATTACTACATTAATGTTCAGTCATTTTGGAAAGTTATGATCACCCAATGTTGTGACCTTTCTTTGCTCACCTTGTGTAGCTATGATCATCAGATGATCTGTTAATCTCTACATCATTTGTGCTCACCTGATGTATGGTAAGGAGATCACCGGGTGATCATGATCATAAGTCATATATATGTGAGATAATTTTGTTATTACATAAAAAGTCAGGATCATGAGAAAATTAGAAAAGAAATTGTGTCAGTGTGTGTCTTTGGATCCGCAAAAATGACAGTCTGAAATAGTGTTTGTGGAGACGTATGTAAAAACCGCTATGGTGACATACATTAAAACCAAGTTTTGTTTGTTTCAGCACTTCGTAGCGTAGTGATATGTTAACAAACATTAGTGCTCAATCTTTGCTCTAATAATTCAGCTGTTATATAATGATAAAAACAGATTCTTTGGGATTTGTTTAGCATTGAATTATACAGCCAAAGGTGATTAAAGTTAACACAAATTTAAGTTGGCTGTTTAGAGATACTAAAATAATAAAAAGATCAAATATATATTTAGAATTATTCATTTCAATTAAATAATAATAAAAAATGATTCAGTTGTATGGTCTAAACAAAGCCAGCATTTTCTAATTTAGGAACTAACTTAAATTATAAGTTAATACCACTAGTTAGAAGGATATTTGAAGTTTGTTGTGTACACAAACCACAGCTTTAGGGTAGAGCAATGAACGTTATAGATTCATAAATTACTGAAAACCATTTTATCCTCATTGAACAGTGACAGTCATTTTGTCATTGTTTACACAAGGATTTAGTAACCATAACCGGACCAAGAGTCTATATACTTTATTGGAGAAATAGGCATTGTATTTACTCTGATATCAAACAGAATAGTGTAAAATGATAATCTTAGCATTAGTTAGTATTTAAAACAGTGCTGGAAAATTCAAGCAAACTTACTCTCCCACCTAAATATGGCGGAATGATATCTTCTGACCATTCAAGATAGAAATAATTTGAAATTGTCACACAGAAAAATATTTTCATAGAAAAAAAGCAAAGATGTTTTTTTTTCAGATTAGTGCTGACCTTAAATTGATGGTAAACTGTTAACTTTTCTGTTTATTCTGCTGGCGTAGATATTAAAAGTTTGTACTTGTGACTTGGAGTAGTTTGGCAGTCTTGCAGAATGTTTGACATATAAACTGTTCAAGGTAACCCATTTTACAAGAGAAATTGTTGTACATGACAGACATATTGTAGGAATAACCTGTCAAAATGGCTGATATGCATACAACAAACCAAATTATTACTGGACGTGAGTAGTTTTTCTTTCTCTTGTCATAACTTATTTTGTGTTTATTATAGTATCATCTGATCTACAAAACAGAAATAAATTTGTGTTTAAACGAATATAAATCCCACAGCCCCTAATCGACATAAAAGTCACTTCAAATGTTCTGTAGTTCTTATCTTGTTCGTACGTGTCAGAAAAATATTATTAAAGAGGTGACATAATTATATATTTAGTTTACATAAAATTAACTAAAATTAGAATAGAAAGATTTTTATTGTTATTTGCTTTATAGGTATATTTTATTTGACATGCTGATGTATAAATATGAACAAGCCTTCTACAGATTAAGACAAGTATTGATGGATCAGTGAAAATATGATAATACACTGTTTTATAACATACATATTCAATAATTCACAGAAGCATGGAAGAACTTTTATTGTTGGTATTTGATCATTTGTAAGATGTACATGTTAAATTAACCCCTGATAAAAATTGGTGTTGCTTATTGAGTAGAATAGTCTGCAAGTTGTATATTGATTGCAGAAACATAGTGTTTTAAGAATTGCAAATTTTATTTTTAAAAGGTTAAAAACTTAACTTACATTATGTGTATGCAAAAAACAGCTTCTTTTGAAAATGTATTAAACTGATATGCCACATGGTGTCAGGAAATATTTGTAGTAGTGTCAACAGAAAAGAACATATAGCAACTTATTGGCATAGAAGACATATATGTTGGGATAAATGATTCTAATTTGAATACTTATTGAATAGTTCCAATAGTTAGAATTGAGCGCTTATTTCTGTAATGGTGTAAGCAATCCAGGCATCAGTTATCTTCACTTTTACACTTTTTGCCAAAAAATAATAATAAAAAAAATTATATATAGAAATTAACTAAAATATGTGAACTTTTGCTCTATATATATAATACAATACACACTGCCAAAACATTTTCAAATATTAGATTTACAAAATGTGTGCAAGCTACGCAAAAGTAGGGTATAAACTTACAAAACATTAACTATTCCAGCATGTGTGAATTTATCATTGTTATTATCTGTAATATGTAAATAACCAATATACACAGAGAAGTATCCAGTACAAATATCTTATGGTAA
This sequence comes from Sabellastarte sp. h YS-2021, assembly GCA_964017235.1. Classification (NCBI taxonomy): domain Eukaryota; kingdom Metazoa; phylum Annelida; class Polychaeta; order Sabellida; family Sabellidae; genus Sabellastarte; species Sabellastarte sp. h YS-2021. The sequence continues at coordinate 137,226,033 of OZ024929.1, forward strand.
AAGGATTAATTGCCTTGGAATTTAAAAGTGAAATAATTGCTTTATTGTAGTGAGTTATAAACTCATGGATGGACTGATTATATTTTTGCAATCTTCTGTTAATTTTCTTTTATGCATTTCTCTGTGTTTCAGTATTGTGAATTATATCTGTATCACTGCCATAAATATATGATAAACGTGATAAACAAGGTTTAGAATGTACTTGTTCAGTTCACAACCATTCCATTACAATAAGTAAACTCTCCATGCTAAATGTAGCTTGAACAAGCATAGATTTACCAACTCACACTTTCAGTGTTGATATACTTAAAATATTTTTTAACATTTTTTTTAATTTCAGAACCCAAGCCAGTTCCATTTGGTAAGTGTATTATATCAATAAATATGTAATTAAAAAAGAACCATGTCGCCCTTAAATCTGTAATGATCAGTGAGAAAATATGATTTTATGATTTGAGAAAAGTGTCGGCTTTTGAACACTGTTTGATTTACACATTTGATTTAAGCTCACCATACCAATCTGTGTGTGTGTGTGGAAAATAAAATCACTGTAGGACTTTGTTAATGTTAAATAAAGCTATGCTTTTCAAGGGCTGATACCCAACCTTGAGTGGATTGAGGCTACATTCAGATATATTAAATAAAAGCCAATAACCATCTTAACTTTTTATGCTTTAACAGTCTTATTACTTTCACATAAAATTCTCTAGATAAAATTCTCTAATATTTTCATGATACATTTATTTGTGTGCCGAATGTCAGAAGTATTCCAAGGAATTTAGATGAGGCAGTTTTATAGCCGATAACTAGGTACTCAAATTATTTGAGATGACATAAATTCTAAGTAGATTATACGTGTCACTGTGACAAATAAAAATCAAATCTAAAAACATTTCAAACTCAAATCGGAGTTTTTGGTGACAGTTTCATACCTTGGCAGATTAGAGTTCCTGTAATTACATCTATTATATAAATACAATGTTGGTTAAAACTTTGCTAAAATAACAAAAAAACAAATCTTTCTTTCAAGACTGAGAATGAAGAGGCCTCCAGATGGGTCTGTTTCACAGAAACCCCTGTGATAGTTTTGTGTGTTGTAAGGGTAACATGTTCAATTCTCTCTGCTGATTTCATGGGTTCAAGTCTGGAATCTCTCCCTATATTGAGAGAGTTGGAAGCTACTTGCAGATACTTGGTGGTGTACAGTACAGAATTTTGACCATCTAATATTCACTGCCAGCCTGGCATTCCACCCTATCTGAACTTTAATGCAAACATGAAATATTTTTGCCATAATGCACACTGTATCAACTAAGTAAATATATGACAACTTTTTGAAAAATAATCATAATGCAATCAAACAGTTGTGTCTATACTACACATATTAATGCCACTGCTTTCTCATCTGTAAACTGAGTGTATTCTGTAACTTGCATAAGATCCTTATACTAGCTGGTTTTCAACTTTACTGTCCAGTTGTTGCATTAGCAAAATATGCTGTATGCTCAAAGATTGACAGAAGTTAAAAATGTTTATCTACCAGAATTGGTATTCCTAAAAGAGACTCATATTGTGAAAACAATGTATTACACAGCAATCTTCAGCTTTTTGTTAAAAAATGTTGAGGTTCAGACATAAGGTAATGTATTCATGAAAACTCTTTTTCTTGTGAATTTTTAAAGTCTTGTCAATGTGTGAGTGAATGAACCAATCAATGAATTTATTAATCAGTCCACTTGTCGTCTTTTTACATGACCTATACAAGATGTTGAAATTACTGTTGAATGCAAATCAAACAATTAATCAACATGTACGACTTTTTCTAGAAACCCCTGCCCCGCTGCGTGCATCTGGCTCCTGTCCCCCAGGCCTTGAGTACGTGGCCCAGGTAGATCAGCTCATTGTCAAACAGCAGATAGAACTACTAGAAGGTTAGTTGTATTATCACCTCTATAGGACTGTGTGCACTGCATATGATGGATACAAGCTGACATGATACAATCCAATAGTAAAGTTAAAAAGAATATTCCATACCTTGTCTATACCCTTTGAGGACAATACAAACAAATACAAAGCTTTTTTTATTGTAAAGAGTTTTCCAATATTTATCAGATTGATCGGTATATCTAGCATATGTCATACAGTTAAATGACCAGATCTTCCTTATTTATGAAATTATGAAAATTTGCTCACCATTTTCTTCAGTATAAAGGAGGCTGATATATGAGTGTATGATTTTGTGTTAGGTAAGTTTAGCAGTCTCCTGCATGTTAAATCTCTATACTCTGTGGCCTCTGTGACCTAGTGATTAGGACATTGAACTTCAAAATGGAAGGCTAACTGCATCCTGGAGCAGAAATAGTTTGAATCAGTTTATTGCCACAGACACCAGAAATGTGAACCAGCAATGCAGGTCACTCAGTGCAAGGACCAAAATTAACTAATTTATAAAGTGTCCCTTAAAGGAGGCTCATTTGTTTTTGGGTCGGGTTTGCGTGCTGCCCCATTTTAGCCTCCCTTGGATATTTCCCTTATTAGTGGGCACTTTGAATCCACTTTTGGCACATGTAAACCTTAGGCTTGGGAATTTCAAAGTTTTAGGTTACATTTGACCTTTTGCCGCATCACCAATCACCCAAAACTAGTTACTGCAGGGATATAACGTACATGTTAATATTGTCAGAATCTCAAGCTGATTAGATTTTTGGAGCAATTTGACCAAAATTGGGCAATTTATAATAAGTTTTGATCCATGTAGCAATGAGAAAGTGTAAATTTATCACAACTCCCCTATTATCTACTTATCTATTGCATTTGGAGCATTAAAATGTATTGGAAGGTAATAGGAAAATATATGTAGGGCATCTGAAAAAAATGTCAGATTTGCCATCTGGCCCTCCCTCTCCCTAATATGGGTCAAAGTGGGGTCATGAAGTCACAGATTTTGAGATTTTGGCTTATATATCCTTCATTATTGCTTTTACAGCATTAGAAAGTATTGGGAGGTAACAAGAAACAATATGCAGGCAAGCAAGAAAGCCAGTCAAATTTACCTTCTGTTTCCTGCTTATGGTTAAAAGAATTAGTAAATATTTTTTCAGGCTGAAACTTCTACTTATAGAGTAAATGATGTTTTTCTCAGTTTTTTTTGCCTTTCAAACTTAAAAATGAAAATTTTCCCAAAATTGTAACAATATAAGCCAGTTTCTTTGGATCAAACAATTATTTTATACTGTTTAATCTCTCTACTAATATATTAAATGAACAGGAGAAAGATAAATAGGTTTTTGATTTACCTTTTAAGAATGCACACTCATCCATTAAAATTCTGTTCATTGTTATGTCTAGTGTCTCTGCAAAATATGCATAATTCAGTCGTAAATTTGGTTTTCTGCTTTGCATTATGCTTTTGGGATGCTTTGTTAGCAAAAATATTTTTCTAGTTTACAAAACTAATTTTCCAAATTAAATGAGTAATTGGAAAAGTGTCTGTTTTTAACCTGAGAGAAACCAGATAACCAATAAGAATAGACCTTCTGTAGAGTATGCCAGGGTCCACCCACTTATCAACAGTCAGTAGTTTTTGCCCAAGAATGCCATTTACAACCAGTTGGAAAGTTCACCAGATCATCATGAATTTTTAGCAAAATACATTACAATCTTAATGGGAAAGTAAAATATGAATATGAACACAAACCGGGCCACAGAAAATGGCCAAAACAGGAATAATGCCCACATTGGCACAATAACATTGAAATATCAATTATGTGCTACCCGCCACTTTATTAAATAAAATATTAGAAACACTTTTGGTTACAACCCTAGCCTATTCATTTTTGAGAGTGTACCATAAGTGAATGATGTTATTTATGATACATTCTCTCATAAATATCCTCATTAGTCCTTAGTTCTACAAATAAAAATGGCTGATTGTCAATCATGTTTGTCATTGGATGCCACAGTAAGGTCCTTTGAGGTGAAGATAAAGGTATTATGTTGTTGTGTAGTGAACAGTCAACATTCTGGGAATTTCTATAAGCTGCAGTCAGGTAGTTTTATAAATTATGCTGATGACTATACCTTGAATATCCAGGGCAGACCAGGGCACATGGTTGCATATAGTAGGTACCAAAGTCCTTTTCCAGCCGTCTGGTCCTGGGTTTGATTCTTGGCCTGACCTGAAGCCAGTAGTTGCTTGCTGCTGTGTGATAGTTTTCAGTACAGAAGCTTTACCAACTAGTATACACTGCATTCCTCCATGCCTTCAACTACTTGTGTTGAAAGCAACATTATACACCAATTAATCAATCAATCTAGGGAACTCTACTTAATTTAACACAAACTACTCATCGAAAAGCCATTTTTAAGCACTGATTGTTTAGTATAGCCTAAACATAAAATTTCAATTGCATAAAACTTCAATATTTGAAAATTTCATGTATATAGTGACAAATAAAATGATATATTCATGGGTTGTAAATTCTATAATCAGGTGTATTATTTAATTTTAACATAGTAATGGTGGTTGAGCCATCTTAGTTGATATATTTAATGGTGTCCCTTCATTACAATGCCTGACCTTAACTATGATATGGTTCTTTTACTACTAAAGGATTTGTAAGCAGCACCTTAAAATAAGGTATGGATGCAGTGCTCAAAAAATATCCTGTTTTTATGAATACCTAATATCGAGTTTCAGATTATCTTAAAATTGGACAGTTGTGTCTATAGAGATAGGGTAGACAGTTGACTTGAAATACTAGCTTAGAAATGTTTTATTAACATTACTTGAATCAAGTTACATCATCTTTCTGTGTTACAGTGCTGACTGGATGCGAAACTCAGAACAAGTACAGAATCTACAACAGTATGGGCCAACAGGTGCTCTTTGCTAAAGAAGGTATATAAGTCCATGTTTCCATATACCCTATCAGCAAACCAGAAAACCTTACAAATTTGGGAAAATAGTTTGAAGCCTGACTAGAAGTCAGATCTTTTCAACTTTGCCAGTCTATTACAAACAGGAATATGGCATATTGGCACATTGGATCCAAGTAATTCAAACAAATTCCAGTCCCATTGAGGACTTCTATGATATCGTAAAATATTTTAATATTATTTAAGCTTTGAATATATGAGTATTGCCTTTATGTACTTTCTAGATCTTGTGTATCTGTATACTTTTGAATACATGAAGAAACAGAAAGCCAGATCTGTAGACAGACTGTAATCTCTAAATTGTGAAATCAGTTTATGGAATGTTATGACATGTTTCATCAGTTCTGTTCCGCTAGATTGAGGTTTGTCATACTTTTAATCCACACTCAGCTTTCAACATAACTGTTTTAATTATGATTTCCTGTGCAACACCTTTTGGTTGAACTCATTGTTTATAGAATTTCCCTTTAACTGAATAGAACTATCAAATGCTCAGAGAGCAATTTATAGTGACATTCACCCTATTATCTAAAATTTCAGTTCATTTTTTTATTTTTGACTTATCCATCAAACAAATAACATGATGACATAACAAAAGATATATCATGTTAAAATGATAACCTTATACAAACACTACAAGTAAGTAATATTTTATTTTGTTAAAATTACTGTTGGAGAAACTTACCAGGTCACCATAAATGTGAGGTCCTTTGAGGGCATTTTAAAATGAAAAATGACGCTATTTTCTTACATTTAATTAGGCGTTAAGTGGAGGATGTATTAGGTCCAATGAGATACAATGTAACAAGGTTCAACTGTGCAAGGGACGAAAAATGATATTCCTACTTTTACAGAATCTCTAGACCAAAGGATAAAATTCAATGGAAAAAATTCAAAAGTTAGACCTTCGAAGGTGCTCATCTGTACATGATGTTGATGTTTCAGAGACTGGGTGTCTGATGAGAGTGTGCTGTGGTGCAAGTAGAGGGTTCAGTATCTCAGTGACGGACAACACCAACCAGGTATCAGCTTACACAGCAGATATACATATCCTAACAATGCTTCTGCAAGTGTTAGGGTGTGGATACTAATTTTAATGGGGTTTTCCCATAAACAGGATCTTCTTGGCTGCCATTTTGACATAAACATGGATACTAAAATGTTGGTAGGTGTTGTGTACTAGAACAAACAAACCCAGCTGGTTACTGAGGTGTTACATACCATCTGTGTAACTGTAAAATGGTCTGTAAATGGTGATATTCACAATGGTGTCACTGCCTTGGTATGTTTATTAATTTGTGTATCATGTTCCCTGTAAATGTAAGGATGTTTATTTTTTGCATCATATTTGACAAATAAATGAGTAATTTTAATGCTTTTTGACGTCATTACTTTAGACTTTACATCATATGAATACATTAAAACACTGGAAGCTGAGACCATCAAGTATGTTTACCTGGCATCAACAAAATATCATCAACACACTGCTGGTAGCTGGTGTTTGCTTTGAAAAACAAAACACAAATATAAAATGTAATACAAGAGCACTCGTAGACCACATACCTCTGCCAAGGCATGTATAATTTTTAAAAACAGCTCAATAAGAAATGAATGGAAAAATCTGGATCTTTGATATTTCTTTTTGTATCCAGGTGCTGATCCATGTGGATCACTCAAAATTTAATAGGATATTCTGGTAAGTTAGGCCAAGATCCACCTTCTCATTTTGTCATGAATAACTGACCAATAATATTTGTGTAACCCTGGTAACAAACAGTCATGACTTTAATACTTCCAGTTAAGGTCCTCGGTGGCAGTCACCTCTGCATTTGACTCCCACAAGTGGCAATGCTGAAGACCTGTCCCAATATGACCCTGGCAGTTGAACTGGATAGAAAATCCCAACTTTAATACTTCCTTGGCCGAGGGAAAACAATTAATACAATTGATGTCAGGTTGATATTGGCTATTGATGATCTGTATCATGAAACTACACATGCAGTGTTTTGTAACTTGTAAAAAGTAATGATATTATACATTGATTTGTATAATGTATTTAAATGTGTATATTTTAATCCCTCCACACATAAGTATCTACTTTCTAGCTTAGAATATGTTTAATCAATGATAAAAACAAATACAGACTACATTGTGTCAGTAAATCCTTCATAAGAAAATTAAAATGCATTATTTAGTTCAGAGGAAGTGACGCGAGTGCCATAAAAGCATTTTGTTGGTTGCTAATGGTGACTTCTTATGAGGGTCTGTATTCACAAAGATTCTTAGAATTTTTCTCAGAAGTACACTTAAGTCTAAGCAAAATTCTATGCTAAGAGTTTTCTTATTCTTAGAATAAAGTCCTATTCACAAAATAATTCTTAGCTAAGAATAATTCTAAGAATAGAAGTAAAAGGAAATGTATGCAATTCGTAGAATTTTTCTTAGACTAAGTGTAATTCTGAGGAAAATTCTAAGAATACAGATCTTGGCATTTGTGAAGAGAAAGTTAGACATTTTGAAATAATATAAAGAGGCTGCATTTCGTTACAGTACACACAATAGACAACTTAATATGTAACACTCTATTTTGGATGTCGAGTTGCAATCAGTTGCTGCACCATAATCACCAAAACAACTATTTTTCTTAAGTTAAGCATGCTTCATCTTCGTGAATAGAAAATTCTTATTCTTAGAAAAATTCTAAGAATAAAAACCATTCTTAGAAAAATTCTAAGAATAAGCATAATTCTAAGAATAAGAATCTTTGTGAATATGAAAATTCTTATTCTTAGAATCTTAGAAAACGCCAATTTTAATAAGAATCCTTGTGAATACAGTTCCAGATCTGTCTGTCTGTTCACAGGAAGTGATGTGTGTGTTACAACACATCAAGTCTTGTATGCAAAAGCTTGGTAACTTAGTGAAGTTAGGTCTCTCTCTTCAAAAGAAGCAATGAATCACAGGGTCTCAAATGTTCTGTGTTACTATTGGTGACTTTGTTTTGTCAGGAAGTGATATATTAAGTCTGTATATTTATGTTGTCCATGTTTCTAGAATGTTTGTGTTGTTGATTCTGTCTGTTACAGGAAGTAATACAATGTATGTATAATCCATCCATTTAGGTGTTATGTGGGTTGTTGTTGGTGACTCTGTTAGTTTAAACAAGTAATGTGTGTAATCAGTCCATCATTCAAGTAATGTCCAGGTTCTCAGTGACTGAGTATTAGTAATTGGCTGTGTCTGTGTACAGGAAGTGATGCGAGTATCTCGGGACTTCAAGTGCTGTGCCGGTTGCTCCTGGTGTGCCGGTTGCTGTGACTGTGCTGCTTATGTGGTCAAGGTGGAAGCTCCTGTTGGTACAACAGTTGGCTATGTCAGGCAAATGTGAGTGGAATGACAAATTGTTATTTCTTTCCCCATACATGTCACTCTCACAAGTCCTTGGTCATTTACCCTGTGTATTGCTTATGTGTTTGTCATATTTCAGCTTTTAGAGAGGGTCACATATCAAATAAGACAGATATAATATGAAGAAGTACAGTAAAACATCTTCTCACTGTCTTTGTACTCAGTATTCATTTCGCTATACTTACAGGGGCTCATTCTGGAAACCAGTGCTTGGTATTTTTGACCCTAACATGACACAGACAGCTTTTATTAGAGGACCCTGCTGTGTGTGTAACTGTCCTTGCTGTGGTGATGTGGAATTTCCTGTAAGTTGCCTTGACAACATTGCTTCTGTCATATTTTGCTTGTCAGTCACCATCCTTCAGACCAAGAGGTCAGTTGAGGTTTTTCTTTTGTGGGTCAATGTCAATCACAATATTAAATGCTTTCATTGTCAACAATTTAATCAGTTATGCTGACTTTTTTTAATCTTTTGTCTTATATTTTTCCAATATTGTGGATTGAAGTTGTTACTTTTTGGGAATAATATCACAGTAACAGCACCTGAAACAACCCTCTGAAATAAACTGATATAAATGAAGATATGACTGCAAGATGAGAATGATATAAGTAGTCAATTAAACTACTGTAATTCCCTACTATATGGTGTCAGCAAGAGCAGTGTTGCTTAACTCCAGAAAGTTCGAAATGCCCTCTGCCATATTGTTTTCAGATTGGACAAATTGAGTCATGTCACACCCTATCTAGAAAAAAAATTGTATAAATGTTTCTATTTAGCCAAGTGGTATTATAAATGTACCACACTGTAACGCTAAGATTAACCCTTTTATGCAGTTAAAAGTGTTTTAAGGGTTTTTTTCCAGCATAAAGATTTTGGAGCAACTTGTAAAACCAAGTAAACATAGGGCTTGTTTCACAGAACGATTTAGCCTGGACTTTTGTCTTAAACTCAGACTAATCTGCGGTCTTAGACTTATCACATTTCACAAAGCAGATAATTCTTAGCTAAGTTCTGGAGCTTAGAGTTAAGTGTACCTGGGAGTGGGCTTAACCTTTGAAAACAAAGACTTAAATATGGCTGCTGCAGTTTTTTCTCCACTTCAAAATTTGAAATGCCTGAAAATAAAGAATAAACATACAGAACATACAGAACAGCTGCGTAAATTAGTCTGGATGTTATTTTGCAGTTACAAGGTTTTCCATTGCAAAACAACATTTTCCAAAGATAAAATGTGTCAAAGGAATTGTATCACCAGTAGAATATTTTGACTTGAAATAAAGGGTCACATGATATAAAAGTCACTGTGGTTATTTAATAAGCCTGGTCTTAGCAGACTTTTATGAAATCCATTTTATTCCAAGGTTTAGTTGTACACAACATAAGTACACTTAGTGGAAATCTTTGCATCATATTTATCCCTCTTTGGAAAGAGATTGAACATCTGTCTCTAAAGTAAATTAACTCCTTTGTACATAATAATGCAAAATGTGCATGTACAAATAAAGTAACACTGAATGAAATTTATCAGCAGTTTAATCACAAAATAGCCTCAAATAAAGGATGAAAGCTGGTAAAGTAATTCATCCCTATTATAAATGTCAGTCAGTATTTTACTTTAAAAAATTTGTATTTATTGTTTTAAAATTGGTTTTTGAGATTATACCAAAAACTCACATTTTAAGAATGCAGCAGCTGACAATGCATAAAATGCTCCTTTAAAATGTGCAAAAAAATGCATTACTGTTGGGTGCACAGCTCTCTGGTTTATAATAATCTTCAAACAAAGCAATTAAATATCTGCAATATAACATACTTTTACAGGTGACCACACTACCGGATACATTGGGTAAGGAGGTACAGTTTGGGATGTGTTCCAAGCAGTGGACTGGTGCTCTACTCGAACTTTTCACTGATGCAGACACCTTCAATGTCCGATGTAAGTAGACTACAGTCACCATGAACAATGATTTGTGTCTTATATCAATACATGTCTTATGTCATGTAATTTATGACACATCACCCAGTCATTGTGATAAACCCTTGTATTCTCAGTGTAAGCATATCATTGTCCTGTAATTTATGACACATCAGCCAGTCATTGTGATAGACCCCTTGTACTCTTGAATGTAACCATATCAATGTCATGTTATTTATGACACATCACCCAGTAATACTGAGAAAACCCTGCACAGCTTTACCACATCCACTAGATCTGCAACTGGAAAATTGGCCTCCTGGAAAATTGCCCTCCTAGAAAACTGGCCTCCTAGATATTTGTGGGGGTGGAAAATTGGCCTCCTTTGGTTATTTTTTTAGTGGACCAAATGTTTACACTAGTTTAATTTCACTTAATAGTGCTCTTCATAGTTCCCATTAGGTTTATATGAATGAGTCTTTAATATAATAATAGTTATTTGAATATAGGATAACTGAATGAACAAAGATATAATTCCTTTATGTGCCTATAAACTCAGGATTAAAATTATGCATAAAGCTCTTTTAATCATTAGATTTCAAAGAAAGCAATGTCTGATTGAAATATACTCAGGACACATTCAAATACCTGCTCAGGATTGCAAGAACAAAGATATAATTTTATGTATAACTGCTCAGGGAACTAGTTAACAACTGAGCTACATGTGTAATTGCATTTCAGATTAGTCTCTTGTGTGTATAAAAGCAACATAAGTTTCACCTGTTTATTATCATTCATTGTAAATGTGTTGTTGAATCAATTACTCTTACAATCAAAGATGGTGGAGATTTAAAGTACTAGAGGAGGAATAAAACTCTGTTATGAAGGCTTTCTTTATACCAAGAAGTCAGAGAAAAAGAGTTTAATCCAATGGCAGTGTACCAACAGAAGGAAATTTCTGTGCAAAGCAGCTTTGTACAATGGTTCTATACAATAGGAAAACGTCCCGAATGACATATACAGAAAAAATATATCACGAATGAAGATAACAATATTATACGAGTGCGAAGCACGAGTATTATATTGTTAATCTTCATGAGTGATATATTTTTTCTGTATATGTCTGATGAGGGATGTTTTACTTTTATTATCCACCATTTTGTGCGATTTATGGGTCAAATAATATGAATATTTAATGAGAAAACGTGAAACAGACTGTCAAAAAGAATGAGCAACACTGAATATAAAACTTCAATCTTTACCTTGCAATATCTCAGTCATTTCTGCATGGATATTTATGCAACATACATGAGCAGAAGCGCTAGAATAACACCTTTCTAATGATATATTATACATATTTTTAAGTTACATACTTTCCGAGATATTGTTGAAAAACCGGAAGTTAACCACACTAATATCCATAGTACCGGGGCGCCGGTGTATACAAAAAAAATACATCCCGGTCTGTATTTCCCCGTATTTGGGGCAAATACGTCGCGTGGTGGATAATAAATTATCTATACACTGATTCTATACATTATCTCAACATAATGATTTATATATTCCTGTTTTCAAACTAACTTGGTGTTTGGTCATGTAATGTCATATATTCTTTTTAATTAATGATATACACTTTTTAATCAATGAGAACAACAATTTTACTTTTTTCCATTATCATTAAAAAACTAGAGGGAGGCCAGTTTTCCACCCCCACAAATTTCAGGGATGCCAATTTTCCAGGAGGCCAATTTTCTAGGAGGCCAATTTTCCAGGAGACGAATTTTCCCGGATTCGTTAGAGATCCATATCAAAATTTCCCAGTTTGTATTTCAGTGTATGTTAAATCAATATTGAGTTTCAAAATTGACCAAATTGTAAGTGCTGATGGATAAATGGCTTACTGTTATTTTCTAAAATGGCAAGCATTTAAAAAAGTCAAAATTTCATCAGTTGTGGTAATTAAAAAAGAATGAAAAGCTTTCTTACATTACAGGACATCCAGACCTGTAACTCTAGAAAGATTACAGGTCCGTGATAATAGTTATCAGTGTTGGACAGGGTGATAGGTGTTATTTTCATTCACTGTCAACTACATATTTTGGTAAATCTGTGTGTTGTACTGTGCAGAGTTTGATGATATCATTATCTTATAATTTATAACATATCAACTGGATTTAATTCTGCTGCCTTGTAATTCCCAGAGTGTTAATCTTCAAAAGATCTCACTATTAATTGTTTTGATTTAATGTGTAATTTTAAATAATGGAAATCGAATATGTTTCTTATCAGAAAGACTTACCTTGAGTCTCATCATTCAATTATTTGGGCTTTTAAATAATTTTGATTGTAATAATTACCTTCATATAATTTCAGTTCCAACTGATCTGGACCCATCTTTGAAAGCAGTGATGTTGGGAGCTACTTTGTTGATTGTGAGTAAATCTTAAGTTTATGATTTTATTGGGTTGATAGCTCAGCTTATTGTCAATTCAGGCAGAACTAACCACCTTTGATTGTACTTTTGCATTCAGCGTCAAGGCAAGAAGATGATTTCAGCTAAAGTTTACTTTGTGTGCAACTTTATGACAATGTACAACTTATCAAAACATGTTTGAACATTGTTTTAACATCTACATGTTTTAACCAAAACCAGTAGTTGCCCCTGCAATGTATCCCACATGGAACTGGAGCTGATTATGTCTCGGCCAACATCTAACAAGAACTGTTGCTATGGCGACACTTATTCTGTACTTTGACCTTCTACATTCATGGGTGCACTACAGTCTACCCAAACGTTAATCTTACCAATTTTTTTTTTACCTTTAAAATGGTTGGCAATATTCCAATTGTCTCTGGTGCTTTCCAATTATTCCTGTAGGCTGGGGTTCCTCTCTGCCAATCCTGCCCCCTTGCCTATTTCTTGCATTGAACTTCACTGAACTGTTAATGTAAGATTCATGAAAGAATCAGAGTATTATCAAAATTTCAGCATTTGAAGATACCAAATCTAAGATCATTATAGTTTTTTTAATTCTAGAAGGCAGGGTCTGGTCGTGTAGTGGTAAGCTACTCACCTCCCACATCTAAGGTTTGTATGATGGCCCTGGATAATCAGCAGGAAATAGTTGCTTGCCAGTGACTTTGCAGTAATTAGTGTGCACCTTTATCCTCTACCCCCTCAACCATCTCTTGTGATATGGAGTCTGTGAGGCATTAAAAGTGATGTTACACTCAAATGTATCAATAAAATCAGACATTCTGGAGAAGAATTTTTGTAAAAATGTTCGACTATCTGAACTGTTTTCCCATTGTCATGTCCTTATGTTTGTTTTATATTCAGTAATATCTAGATAACTGGACAAAATTTTATAAAAAATTAAAATGTTGTGATTTTTTCAAATTTTAATAATTTTATTGGAATTAATTATCACCAACAGTTCAATTTTTGATAAAGGTTTAATACTGATTAAAATGTCAAATGGAATGAATTTGAACATTTCATGATTAGAAGCTAAAGCAACCATGGTAAGAAATGTGAAATACACCACAAAATGTGAAATACCCCAACAGTATATGTTGAATACACCATAGTATGTGAAATACAACACAGTATGTGAAATTCACCACAGTATGTGAAATAAAACACAGTATGTGAAATTCACCACAGTATTTGAAGTACAACAGTATGTGAAATTCACCACAGTATGTGAAGTACAACAGTATGTGAAATTCACCACAGTATGTGAAATATGACACAGTGTATGAACATCAGTACAGAATGTGAAATTTGTCATGGGAGGTGGGGGGCAGGCTTCATTGAATTAAAAACATATTCAAATTTTATGCCAATGATTTCATCAGATGAGATCAAAGGTGCAATGTAGTCACAGAAATTAGATATGTAAATAATTTTTCATAAGTCAAGGAAACAGAAGAGGGTTCATAAATTTGATATACTGTGGTGAACTTGTCTTACTGTAAGTAAGTGCCCAATGAAAATGTGCATGAATATATATTACTTTTTTCTCTACAGGATTTCATGTTCTTTGAGAGTGAAGACGAAGGTAGTGCTTGAAGAAGATTCTTCCAGTATCAACTTATACAAATCAGTAGAAAATGAAGCATACTCTCCTTTTTCCAAATGCAAACTTCTCAGGACATTTTGCAACAAAAATGTATCAGTGCAATGGAGGATGTTCAGTGTAAGAAGTTACAATGGTATGCAAACAAAATTGAGGACACACATGTCTGCAGACTTTATAAAAAATCACAAACAAGATACCTTCTTAATCAACTGAATTTGGGTCAGTGTGTTAACCTTTGAAATTTCAAACCAAAATATCCCTGTTTTAAACATGATTCAGCCAATCCATTTGTGTCAGTGTAGTCAAAATAAAATAAATCTGTTTATAAATTTTTATGCTATTTTGGCAATAAATCCACAACGAGCTCAGAGTGTCTGTACCTTAAATTACAGGAACCATATATTCTTGTGTAAAATCTTGTGTAAAGTTTTTTTTTCAAAGGTCAATCCATGTACCAATTATAAATTGATAAGCTGATACTTATGTATATCTTACAAAGGTCAAGGGAATAGGGTTTTGAATAGTGGGCAACAGTTAGCAGTTTTGTGTCAGGTATTTCAACTTTTTGTAGATCATAAACTTTTGTTTTTGCTTAAAAGCTGAGTTGTACTTTCTGCATGTATTTGTAACTGTAGACATTCACAAATCACATAATGTGATTAGATGAAAAATTTCTTGAAACAATACATATGAAGTGCTTTTTTTATAAGAATATGTTCATCAAAATCTCTAGAGACTAACTTTGTACAGATGTGAAGGATTTAAGGAAAATTGTTCATACATATCTAGAATTAGAAGACCACAAATTGTTAACATTTATTTATCAGGCCTTTGTTGTATTCATTTCACTGAAAGACTTGCTGTGATATTTGTTGTCCTTCTGAGTTTCTTGTCTCATATGAGAGCTTTAGTAGTTTTTTTCAGTACTCCCTTGTCAATACTTTGTATTATTTTATATTCAGTATAGTACTCACAAGCAGAATCTGTATCTATTGTCCTTTATACTCAATAAACCCATAAGCAAATGTTATGACTTATGTGCAATCATATTTTGTCAGAATAATATGTATACCTCTGTATTCTGTAGTCTTGCTTTCAATAAAGTTTTCCTACTCACACGATAGTCATACTTTATTCATTTTTGGTCCCTGTTACATATTTAACCAAGAGGTCAACAACTCAAATATAATTTAGGCTGGGTGTGCTTTGACACTTTGTAAAGAATTCAAAATGTTTCCCCAGATACGTTACAAATGGTTCAGAAAATCCATATCATACTGGTATATTTTGATGAGATTCCTTACTGAATTCCTAGAATAAGACCTTATCATTATAAACACATCAAAAGTTTAATATCTTCATGCTTCTTTTTTGCCCTTTGCCTTTGAAAGGTAAGTAACTTCCATTTGGAGTTTGTGACGTCAGGCTTACTAACTTGTATATACGACTTAATATTATGTACAACTTAGTAAGTAGAATAAGTATGACGTAGCATCTCGTATATACAACTTATAGTTTCAGGTAGAATACATAAGAATTAAATCACCTTAGAAATCTGTATATATGACTTTGTATCTTGCATATTCATATTACTAAGTCACATATATGACTTAATAAGTCACCATACCAATAGGTTGAATGTATGGCTTACTAATTTGTATATATGACTCACTAACTCGATATTCAACTTACTAAGCCATATAAAAGACACATCAGCATCAAAAGGAAAACCCTTCCTTGCTGTGGAAAAATAGGTCTCATTTGCAAATCAACTTTCACATTGACCAAACTGTGCAATTCACTTAGCACAAAAACAACTTCAAGATCCAAAAATATAGAGAACTTTTCATCCTTTTAAATTTTGTAAGACATTGGATGATAATGTTGGCCTTTGTGGGCAGAGGCAATATACATTTAAACCCAGTTTAATTCTGTTTTCAAGTGACTACTGGTGAATCACATCTATGAACTGGTTGCTGTATCCGGATATACTGTGGACAAGAGCCCAGGTTGAGGTCAATTATTTTGATCAGTTATAATTTCTTCTAGAACCAGCAGTGGCCAATTACAAATAAACTTAAAATAACTATAGAGTAATAGTAATCAATTACAATAACAATCATAATGTAATGCAATGAGTACTTTTGTAGTGCTTAATCTCTACTATATGACATACTCTAAGGCACTACAAAATAAAGGGAGAAGGAAAAAGCGGAACCAACCACATAGGAGCCGATACCATTGACACCAGGGAGATGGAAGGGCTATGGAGGGGAGGCTCTACTGGTGAGGTGTGTCTTATGGAAGAAACATGGAAGAGAAACCACTGTTCATATGTCCTCAGGTAGCTCATTCCAAAAAGTTGGAGTATCAGATGCAAAGCTGTGGCTACAGTGCTTTTTTGACTTGTGCACCGAAGACAGGAACTTTAGAATGTTAGGGTAATTTTATGGCAGATTTACTGTGCCTGGTGTTGTAAGTGCACAATACTTGAGTAGGGTAGAGGCTGAAATACTCTGGAAATCCACTGTGGAGGTACTTCAACACAAGTCCATGCTATACAATGTATCTTGTATGCTGGTTGTGCTCCACAGCTGCTGGACATTTAGTGTCAAGTTATGGGAAAGTATCATAATATTTAACATCTGTATATATTTAAATTAATATAGGAATCAACAAAATGTTAACTGCACACTGCATACAGCTCCGGCAAGTACAAATAAAAATACATACATACAAAAACATACTCATACATAGTACATCATACTAGTACACCAGACTAATACATATGGAACACATTCCCTCAAAATCTTTAAAGATCAATGAAAACATATTCATACATTGTACTCCATAAGACATACATTATCACAAAGGCTGACATTTTATCATGATCTGTCTAAATATGAACCTTGATCTTTAAAAGAATAAAAACCCTAAGTTTGTCTTTTTTCTCTTCCCATTATGTTTCAAAATTTTGAAATCTGCTATTACCTTTCAGTATATACTGGTTCTATTTATTTCTGTAACATTTTACTGAGACCAAGAAAACATGACTAAACAAAATAAATTGCAGAATAATTGCAGACGGACCCACAACCCAAGTGGAGAGGACCATTGCTCCGGCGATTCCTCAGACCCTGATGCCAGAGATGTCAGTTTCACCCAAGTCACACAAGACCCTGGGGTGAGGCCAGTGAAAAGGAAGACATCCATAAGCTAAGGAAGAAGAAGATGAAGAAATATGCTGTCACCAATCTCTGCAATGAGGAGGAACAAAAAGTGATGGCCTGGGCCAAGGATGTGGAGCATGACTTTTTATACAATAAGAGGTGGAAGGATAACAAGGACAGTCCCAAGAGGGACAGGGCCTGGCTGGAGCTGTCAAAGCATGTAGATGTCTCTATGAAGATGCTGAACCAGTGGTTTTCTCATGCAGAGGGGACCCTGTATAGAAAGCTGAGCCACATCAGGTCTGGACAGGGCAGACAGAATGGCCCATGCACAATTCTGATCATGATCATAGGTCCCATTTATGAGATAGTTTAAGGTTAAGGGGCTCTGCCCTTTGTTTTTCAGATAGTCTCTGCTGCCACAGCAGTATTTTCTAAGTTGAACATGTCCCTTAATATAAGGCCCATATTCTCATCTATAGGCAAAAGATGGGAAAAGTTTTTGACAGGTACAAATTTAACCTTGACCTTTATTCGAGGTCACAAGATCAAAAACAGTTTCTTTCTTTTACTTCCATTTTACCAGATTTACTCAGTAAGTACAAAATAGAGATCAACGAGGAAAGCTCTTTCTGCACATAAAACTTTAGGCACCAGTTAAATTTCAGATCAATCAAACCGTAATTGACCAATTGAGAGCCAATTGATTATCATTTTGTAAAAAAACACATTGTGTATATCCACTCATATTAAAGGTGTTTTTGATGTGAGTCTAGAGGCAGACTATGAAGAAAAAGTAGCTGGTAATATTAGGATCTACTGTCACTCAGAGATTCAACAAACTCTTACTTTACTTTCTCTGAATTAAATGAGATGATTACTTTTCTGTGCTCTTCATGAAGCATATGTACAATTACATTTACTACTTGTGTTTAGCTGTTTGTAAATAACTTACATTATGTGTTCATGTCTGTACTTTTACTTTGTACAAAATAAACTTAATTAATTAAAGACCTTACACATGTTAAATATGTTATTGAAGCATGAAAAATGGGTTTATAGCTTCAAAAGTTAAATCCTCATGTTCAGATTACTTTAAAATCAGCCCAATTAGGTATCTTTGGTATGCTGTACACAGGCAGAAGAGATTTGTAAAATTATTAATTACCGGTAGTATCTACCTCTTTTACTTTTGTACGTAGAACTTTAAAATGTACTGTGAGGTGGAGTCATAAAGTTGAATTTCTTGTATTTTGCAGTTTACTACAAAACCATTGCCTGAAATGCTATAACACTTCACTGAATTATTCTTCAGGACTATTCAAACATATTGATGTGGCTTTTGTCCCCTTCTTGCCTTTCAAGGTCAAGGTTTTTACTTTAGTTCCCTTAATCAAGTCAATTCAAGTTTTAATGTCACACACAATCTGTATGCTGATGTCACCCAGATATATTTAGCAATAGACTATAGGAGGTGTGAAATTGAAATGTGACACTGATGACCAAATTCATCATCATAGGTGATAAACATACTAGAGAGTTACTTGTACCAGAATTTCCTGTCTCATTCCTTGAGAGCTCTATTTCACAGTCACTAGGAGTAACAAATCTAGGTGTCACTTTTGACTCAGAAAACACTTTTGACAATCATATAGCCAAAGTCTGCTGTACCTGTTACTATCACCACAGGGATTTGTTATGCATCTCTAACTTCCTGACATACTGACTTAGGTGTCTGGTTTGACTCTGATATTTCCTTCTCTTGCCATGTCAGGAATATCTGTAAGGCTAGTTTTGTTCATATCAGGGATTTAAAGCGACTCGGACGATATCTAACACGTGAAGCTGCTCTTTTGGCTGCAAATGCCTTGGTGGGAAGTTGTCTTGACTACTGTAATTCCTTGTTCAGAGGTCTCTCTGCTCTAGACATTCGGAGGCTCCAATGTGTTCAGAACAGTCTTGCAAGAATTGTGGCTAATACTACCAAGTACTCACATATCACTCCTGTAAGAAAGAGTCTTCATTGGCTGCCTGTCTTGCATCGCTCTGTCTTTAAGACAGCCCTGTTGGTGTACAAGTTTCTACATAGTGGCCATCCAAAATACTTTGAACCTTTCCTTAAACCCAGACATAGTGTGTATAGAACACGTAGAACTCAATCTGATGGTGTGCTGCTTGAGGTCCCACATTGTGCTTCAATATATAAGTCTAAAAAGCATTTTGGCCTTAGCTTCGCATATGATGCCCCAAGGATTTGGAATGATTTCCCTGATGATGTACGCTCAGCTAAATCTCTCTCCTCATTCAGAAAAAAGTTGAAAACTTACCTCTTTGAAAAAGCTTACCCACCCTAGATTATCCCTAGTTTTTCATTTTGTCTCTCTGTGGTGTCGACCCCTGCAATGTCCCTGATTTAACGATTACGATCTCTGATTTTGGCTTTCTGCGTCTTAGAGTCTATCATTAGATAGAGATTAAGCGCTATAAAAGTACTATTAGAATTAGAATTGAGAATTACTGATATTGCAGTTCTTGTGGCAAACACTATGGTCAGTAGTTGACTAGACCACTGTAATTCCCTACTATATGGATCAGCAGGGCTAGTGTTGCTAAACTTCAGGAAGTTTAAAATGCTCTCTGCTACATTGTTTTCAGACTGGACAGAATGAGTCCTGTTACACCCTATCTGGAAAAACTCCACTAGCTTCCCAATTCTTATCATATTCTTTCAAAATATACCTCCTCACTTTTAAAGCAATAAAATTCTCCCAACCTCAATATATGTCCTCATTTATCAAGTTTAGTAATCTGACTAACAGAAATAAACTACCAGTTTCCTCAGTTTGTCCGAAAAGGCCATAGGCAGGCATGGTTTTGCCATGGTTGCACCAGTGGAATGGAACCGACTCCTATTTAATCTCAGATCCCAACATACCATTTCAAGTTTTAGGAGCAAACGTAAGACTTACCTGTTTAGACTAGAATACCCACCACCATAGCCATCCACCCTTGCTGGGTTTAGTATTAGTATTATTATTGATTCTATGACCCTAAATGATCAGGTTTTCAAATTTTGGTTAATATCTATTTATTATTGCATTTAGAGCTTTGGGATGTCTTGAGAGGGTACAAGAAAACAAGGCCCGAGATTCCAAAATCCATCAAATTCGACCTCCCAGGCTCCCCTCAAATTCAAACTGAGGTCATAATGTTGAATTTTGTGTATTACGTGGTATATCTATAAAACTGTTACCTGAAATCCTATAAAACTTAATTGAGGTATTTTCAAGACAAGGCTTTTTGTCCCTTCTTGTCTTTTAAGGTCAATTCCATGACTCTAATTGGGTAAGATTTTCACCTACTGCTTAATATCTTTTTAATGATGCAATTAGAGCTTTAGAATATATTTTATTAGCCTACCAGAACATTTTCACTATTTTACATAAAACTTTTACAGTGATGAATAACTTTAGTAATATCAAGAAAACTTCTGCTTAACATGATATGTATATTTGATTATATGTACCGGTACATTTATGCAATGGACAAATTATTGTTCATAAAAAAAAATTCTTGTCAAATTTAATTTAATAAATGTTTTGACTTCGAAATATTAAATATCAAGGAAAAGGATTTTCTAGATTCACCATTTTTGTGATTTCTTGATTGGTATTTCTTGTTCAAAATATTGCTTTAATTGTATTCATTGGAAACACCTGGTGGTTACTTTGGCTTGGCGTTTGCTGCACTGTCATCACTGCCGCCACTAATATACAAATTTCTAAGGTGATTTAATTCCTATGTATTCTACCTGAAACTAAGTTGTATATATGAGATGCTAAGTCATACTTATTCTACTTACTAAAATGTACATAATAGTAAGTCATATATATCTCTTCCTACAGGTTTGCAATGTGAAACCAACTTATAGTAAATTATGGGCTGGGAGTCTTCTGATGTGGTCAGATTTGACGTTCGGCCCCTCCTTAATGTGGGTGTTCCACCACACGACTAAGGCTCCCGATTAAGGGTTTTTGAAGGTCGGTTTGAAATATTTGCTTAGTCCCAGACCTTCTGTAAGGGTCGGTTGTGGTCGGTTGAGGCTGTGAGGAAAATCAAACATGTTTGATATTTCTCACGACTCCAACCGATTCATATTTCCCGCCCTCAACAAAATGTCCAGTCCCAGGCTTCCTCAGGCCTCCTCAGACCCAATTTTACACAGTCATGTATTGTCCCAGGCCGCCTGTGACCCTTAGTCCCAGACCTCCGTAGCTTAGTCCCAGGAGGCCGGTTGTTAGTCCCCGACTCATATATGATGCGTATGAATTTCATGCGTCTGAAAGTGAATCGGTTCCATTAGTCCCCGGAAGCCTCAGACTGTCTGTGGTGTCCTGGGACCCAAAAATCAAGGTCTGGGACTAAGCCCCAACTAAGGGTAACCGACCCTAACCGATCCAAGCCGGCGTCCTCAGGCCACCTGGGACAACACAAATTTAGTCTGTGACGGTCTGAGGACGCCCCAGGAGGCCTGGGACTAACAACCAATTAAGAACTGACTCTTTTCCGCGCGTCTGAAATTAAATAGAGGCAATGAGGAGGTCTGGGACTATATAAGCGACTGCGCACACATTCTCATTGTTACTGACTGTTTGGCTACTGAGAGATGTGTGTCACTGTTTTGTAGGGGTTTTTTAAAAGCTTTAGACAAATTTTACAGTTAGGAGACACATTTTACTATTTTTTCATTATTTTGTCGACTGGATTATGAGGAAAGAGAAAGGAGGGAAGAGAGGAAGGAAAAAGATGGATGAGAGGGAGAAGGAAAGTGAAGAACAGGAAAGGATTGAAGTTGCAGAGGAAGGGATTGAGAGGAGAGAGGAGGAGGAGATTGATGAATGTCCAGAAGCTATTGAGGAAGCTGTAGAAGAAGGAGAGAGGTGTGAAGAAGATATAGAGTGCCATTCATCAGCCAAGAGAGCCAGGGTGTGTGCAACTTTTACTGACAGTCAGGAAATTTCCATTGTGGAATTTGTAAAGCAGCACCCAGAACTGTATGACAAGGAACATCCACGGTTCCACGACAGGAACAGAAGAGAGGCTCTCTGGGCAGAAATATCTGCAGAACTGAAGCTCCAGCCCTTTGATGGCAGACGTTGGTTCGAATCCCAGCGAACACGTTATGGCAAGCTGTCCAAGCTCCAATCTGGCCAAGCCCCGAGGGAGATGACCAAGAGACAGTCCTGGGTCTACCAACAGATGGGTTTCCTTAAAACCCACATCAGACGAAAGGGGGCCAACAGAAGTTCAGGGTTCGAGGCCAGTCCAAATACCAGCAAGCAGGACGAATCTCGTGGCTCTACTACTGACACAGAACACCTTGAGTCCAGTGTCCTGAGGGAGAAGAGTCAGTCCATCCTTACATCTACACCCATTTCAACAGACTCCAAGATTCTCGAGCACTTTGACCAGATGAGGACATTGATCTCAGGTTTTCTGCAGCAGAAGTCAGACAGGCAGCCCTTTTTTGACTACGTTTTTTATTATTATTATTATGTATTTATACTCAGCGCAATATCTCCATATACTACAGGACTCAAAGCGCTATTTAACCAATCGGACTGTACAGGTACAGCCCCAACTCACAAGTAACTGACATTCCCCTAATTGGAAGATAGAGGCTCAAGGATGACCATTTATCAACGTCCTTGAGGTTCTTTAACCTGCCACTGGGGATAGGACCCAATGACAGAGGACCGCCATTTTAAGTGGTCATCCGAGCCACTATGTATCTGCCTGTACCTGGGATTGAACCCACGTCTTCTGAGTTCCTAGACAAGTGTGTTACCCGCTAGGCCACAGTGGCAGATGCCGTGGCATCAGAGGCCGAAAAGATGTCTCAAGAAGAATTTGAAGACCTAAAGGGCAGGATATTTAGAGACATTGAAAGTATTAAGAGCAACCGTAGACATCAGTCACTGCCCAGAAGATCAGCCACTGTTACCACGGAGTCACAGAGGGTCGGGCTACTGCCAACAACCACTCCACAGGCGTCTAGTTCCACTCAAGCAGCAGCTGGCAGCAGTTTTGTCTACTATACACCAAGCCCCATTGGCTTTGGTAACCCTACATCAGTCCTAACTGTACAGGACGAAGGGAGCAGACACAAGCCAGCTCCCAGATCTAACATCAGCACAGATCGTCGAGCAGCCTCAGCAGCAGCAGCTCTTTACTATCACCACTTCAGCACCACCTCAACAGCAGCAGCTTCCTCAGTAGCCATCCAGTCAGGGCGGGTCTTTGACCTGCCAGGCCCTTTTCAGGGCCACCAAATCTTCCAAAAACAATTATTCAGCTGCAAGTTATTCCAATCCCCCTCCCGAAACCCCGAAAAACAGCACAAATACTTATCACAAGAAAAAAAAAGCCCAACACTTACACCACCCCAAACATAAAATAACCCGTGGTAATACACTTAACAAAAATAAGGCCACATATAAAAAAATATTGATAAATGAACTCCAATTATGGCCAATAATATGCCCATTTGTAACTTAAAATCCATGCGATTGTTTAAACTTTGTAAAAAAAAGTCCAACACTCACACCATCCCTAGAGTTAAAGATTTTTGGCTATCAACCACCAGCCACCTACCCCAAAACAGACAAACCCACTAGTAAACATAACCACCAACCAAGGAACTGACACACAAATTTGGAAACAGAATTATCCCACCTCCCCCAAAAATTCCACAAACACATGAACTGCACCCTCAACACATCCATTTGGGTGATGATATTTTAGGATATTTTTTAAGCAAGGAAACAGATTTCATTGGGACATTTGTAATATGTTAAAAGATATCATAAAAATTCTCTCTTACTTTCAGTTATTTGTCTATAATTGATTCTAAATTTAAGGCAAATTTGGGGTGTAGTTTTTAAAGATTTGAGAGTTATGTTTAGCATGGGGTTTGTCTGTTTGTCTGTCTGTACAAGTTATGTTTGGCATGGGGTTTGTCTGTTTGTCTGTCTGTACAAGTTATGTTTGGCATGGGATTTGTCCATTTGTCCGTCTGTACAAGTTATGTTTGGCATGGGGTTTGTCTGTTTGTATGTCTGTACAAGTTATGTTTGGCATGGGGTTTGTCTGTTTGTCCGTCTGTACAAGTTATGTTTGGCATGGGGTTTGTCTGTTTGCCCGTCTGTACAAGTTATGTTTGGCATGGGGTTTGTCTGTTTGTCCATCTGTACAAGTTATGTTTGGCATGGGGTTTGTCTGAAGCAAGCATAGTTCATTAATTGTTTTTGGAATAACTGGTAGTCCTGAAAAGGACTGTTTGTTAGTCCTAAAAAGGACTGTTATAGTTAGTCCTGAAAAGGACTGGTTACTGCAGCAAGACTTATATTCTGCCATCTTGCCAGGCCACTGCTCTCTCACTATTGAAGTAGTCCTTCAGGTAATCCCTCTGTCTTTTGGCTTCTCTAGCAGGGTTTCTGTCTTGGCCTCCACCAGCAGCACCACCAATCAATCCACAATCACCAGGCACATCATCATCATCATCATCATCATCCCCAGGCTGCTGACCACCATGTTGACCTTGATACTGGCTTCTCAGTATGTTGTGCAGAACCACACAGGTGAATACCACTTCTCTGACTGTTGCTGGGAGTAGTTCAATGGTGGTCCTCATCACTCTGAAACTTGAAACCAGGATGCCAAAAGCGTTCTCAACAACTCTCCCGCCCCTTGATATTCTATAGTTGGCAATCCTTTCCTCTCTTGTTAACATCCTTCTGCCATAGGGTTTCATGAGCCATGTCTTCAGGGAAAATGCTTTATCTGCCAGGATGAAGTAGGGGACATCTCTACCACCCTGGGTTATAGGTGCTGGGTCAGGGAAGCCTATCCTGCCATCCTCAATCCTCCTCTTCAGCTGAGAGGCATTAAATATCTGGGCATCTGAGCAAGATCCAGCTTTACCAGCATCCACCCATCTAAACTTGTACTGCCCATCTACCAGGGCCAACATGACAATGGAAAAGAACCCCTTGTAGTTGTGGTAGAGGGCTCCAGTGTTCTTGGGTTTCTTCAGGGCCACATGCTTCCCATCCAGGGCTCCCAGGGCATGAGGAACATTCCACCTGATCCTGAATTCCCTCTCCAGTTCTTTCCACTCATCTGGAGTAGTAGGACATTTGAGGTACTCTCTGGTGAACTCATCCTGGATGGCCCTGCAGACCTCTGGTAGAAACTTGGAAATGGTGGATCTGCCAACCCTGAACTGACAGGATAATGATGTGTATGACTCTCCAGTGGCCAGATATCTGATGGTGAGGGCTAACTTCTCCCCAACACTGATTGGAGATCTGTAGTTGGTGGCCTGCCTGGCTAGACGTGGTTCCAGTCTGATCTTTATCATTTCAAAGAATTCTGTGGTCATCCTCATGTAGTTGGTGAATCCTGGAATGTCTGTGGCATACAGATCAGCCATAATGTTGTGGTAGGCCCCCCTCTCCTCTCTCTGTAGTAGCCATGGCCTGACCCACATGTTGTGCCTTCTTCTAGGTCTCTGTATGGCTGGTGGTGGTGGTGGTGCTGGTGGTGGTTTCTGTGGTCGACGTAGAAATAGCAAATACATCATTATTTGTAACTGAATAAAAACCAAAAAAGCCCTAAGTTGTTGTTGAATCTGTCTTCCATTAAAAGGTGGCATCTTGCTGTGTTCCCATTAAAGCAATGGTGATTAGATCGCGAATTTTATATATATATACCCAGAAAATCCAGCTTTTCTTCAAAACAAGAATCGGCGATCCTGGTCTGGGGAAGACTGAGTAGGCCTGAGGACACCTGAGGATGCCGGGACTTAATCGGGGGTTAGTCGGGGCTTAGTCCCAGGAGGCCTGAGGCATCCTGGGACCCAGTCGGTATGTGTACGACAGGATCATGGTTGAAACCAACCAGAAAACTGGCTTAGTCAGTTCTTAGTCCCAGACCAGTCGGGGACTGTCTGGGGCCGCCTAAGGCGTCCTGAGGCTTTCTGAGGACGATCTGTACTTAATCCCAGACTTCAATACCGATTCAGTATTCCCGCCCATTCTACCTTTTTTTCCACCGACTGTCCACGATTAAGGGTCGCTGACAGAATCCGGGCTTAATCATTTTGGTAGAACAGGGGCATAAAGGTCAAACGAGGATAGCCAAACTGAAAGGTGCTTATAATTCGCTTGTTATTGGTCCTTGAGGTTTGCAATGCCAAAGTAACTTATAGATAATCATGGACTCATAGTCTTCTGATGTAGTCAGGTTTGACCTTAGACCCCTCCTTATTTACCTCTTCACATTGGTCCTTTAGCATTTCATATAAAATTACAAGCTGTAGAGACACTATCTTTTTGTGTACAAAAACCGTTTTGTAGTTTTAGTTAAATAAATGATCGCCAACAGTTTGATTTTCTTTTAAGGATTAATACTGACATAAAATGTTAAATTTCATGCTTAGATTAACTAAAGTAACCAGTGTAAGAAATGTAAAATTCACCAGAGTATGTCAAATACACAACACAACACTATGCGAAATTCACCACCAAAGTATGGGAAATGCACCACTGTATGTGAAATTCATCATAGTATGTGAAACACAACACAGTATGTGAAATATGCCCACAGTATGTGATATTCACCACAGTATGTGAAATACAACACATTATGTGAAATTCACCACAGAATGCGAAATTCACCATGTGAGGTGGGGTGACTCCGTCAAATAGAACATTTTCAAATTTTATGCCAATTTTTGCATCAGATGAGACCAGAGGCCCAATGTAAAGTCACAAAAATTAGATATGTAAAGAATTTTCCACAAGTCAAAGAAACAGAAGGGGGTTCCACAGTATATCAAATTTCACATACTTTGGTGAACTTGTCTTACTGTAAGTTAATGCCCAATGCAAATGTACATGTATGCTACTTTTTTCTCTGCAGGATTTCATGTTCTTTGAGAGTGAAGATAAAGGGCAGTGATTGAAGAAGATTTTTCCAGATATCAGCCCATACCAATCAGTAAAAATGAAGCATATTCCACTTTTTCAAATGCAAACCTCCTCGGATTTTTATAGCAAAAATGTATCATTGCAATGGCATGTCATCCAATAAAAACCTGGGACAAATTCACTCAAGGTCCTAGCTAAGTCTTAGTTTAACTTTTGTGTACACATTCAGCCAATGAAAGCCTGAGACTTGGCTAAGACCTTTGGCCAATATGGCTGCAGGATATTTATTATGCCCCTGTTCCACCACAAGACTATGGCTCTCGATTAAGGGTGTTTGGGGATCCAATTCAGAGTCCTGGACAGTCTAAGTCTGTTTGGATCTGTTGTGGTCGGTATAAATATCAAACATGTTTGATATTTTTCACGACTGTAACCAATCCACTTTCGCCCCTACTCACAAATTCCTCAGTCTCAGGCTTCCTGAAGCTTCCTCAGACCCAAATGTACACAATCCTGTGTTGTCTGAGGCTTCCTGCTACTCTTAAACCCAGGACTCTTAGTCCCAGGAGGCCTGGACTTAGTCCCAGACCTCAGCAAAAATCGCCCATTGCTGTCTTAGGAAATTTATTATTAGTCCCAGGAGGCCTGAGGAAGCCTCAGACCAGTCTGAGACCCAGTCAGTATATCCCTGATAGGATCGGGGTTGAAACCGATCACAAACTTAGTTTAATCGCCTCATAGTCGGAGAACGATCGTGACTTGTCTGAGGACGTCTGACACTTCCTAATCTGTGCTTAATCCCACACCTGAATCAAGATTCCATTTTTTTTTCAGATTTTTTTTCACAAGCTCTCAATGATTAAGGATCCCAGGACCAATCGGGGATTGATCCTGTAGTGGAACAGGTTCATAATAAAGATAAACTATATCAGAATGAAGAATGGGTTTTGTATAATCTTCTGCAAAGTTTTTTCCCCCGAAAATCAGTACATGTTCCAGTTCAAAAAGTTGCTACTTATTTAGCTTACAAGGATCAAGGGAGGAGGGTTTTGAAAGTTTCACAACGTGTAGCTGATTTGTATCTGGTATTTCAGGGTTTTTTGTAGATCAGAAACTCTTTGTAACTGTAGACATCCACAAATGACAAGTGAATGCATGAACGTTTTTTCAAACAGTACATATGAAGGTTCTTCTTTTTATAAGTATACATGTATGTTCATCAAAATCTCCAGAGACTAACTTTGTACAGTGTAGTTTAGCACCACCTCAACAGCAGCAGCTTCCTCAGTAGCCATCCAGTCAGGGCGGGTCTTTGACCTGCCAGGCCCTTTTCAGGGCCACCAAATCTTCCAAAAACAATTATTCAGCTGCAAGTTATTCCAATCCCCCTCCCGAAACCCCAAAAAACAGCACAAATACTTATCACAAGAAAAAAAAAGCCCAACACTTACACCACCCCAAACATAAAATAACCCGTGGTAATACACTTAACAAAAATAAGGCCACATATAAAAAAATATTGATAAATGAACTCCAATTATGGCCAATAATATGCCCATTTGTAACTTAAAATCCATGCGATTGTTTAAACTTTGTAAAAAAAAGTCCAACACTCACACCATCCCTAGAGTTAAAGATTTTTGGCTATCAACCACCAGCCACCTACCCCAAAACAGACAAACCCACTAGTAAACATAACCACCAACCAAGGAACTGACACACAAATTTGGAAACAGAATTATCCCACCTCCCCAAAAAATTCCACAAACACATGAACTGCACCCTCAACACATCCATTTGGGTGATGATATTTTATGATATTTTTTAAGCAAGGAAACAGATTTCATTGGGACATTTGTAATATGTTAAAAGATATCATAAAAATTCTCTCTTACTTTCAGTTATTTGTCTATAATTGATTCTAAATTTAAGGCAAATTTGGGGTGTAGTTTTTAAAGATTTGAGAGTTATGTTTAGCATGGGGTTTGTCTGTTTGTCTGTCTGTACAAGTTATGTTTGGCATGGGGTTTGTCTGTTTGTCTGTCTGTACAAGTTATGTTTGGCATGGGATTTGTCCATTTGTCCATCTGTACAAGTTATGTTTGGCATGGGGTTTGTCTGTTTGTATGTCTGTACAAGTTATGTTTGGCATGGGGTTTGTCTGTTTGTCCGTCTGTACAAGTTATGTTTGGCATGGGGTTTGTCTGTTTGCCCGTCTGTACAAGTTATGTTTGGCATGGGGTTTGTCTGTTTGTCCATCTGTACAAGTTATGTTTGGCATGGGGTTTGTCTGAAGCAAGCATAGTTCATTAATTGTTTTTGGAATAACTGGTAGTCCTGAAAAGGACTGTTTGTTAGTCCTAAAAAGGACTGTTATAGTTAGTCCTGAAAAGGACTGGTTACTGCAGCAAGACTTATATTCTGCCATCTTGCCAGGCCACTGCTCTCTTACTATTGAAGTAGTCCTTCAGGTAATCCCTCTGTCTTTTGGCTTCTCTAGCAGGGTTTCTGTCTTGGCCTCCACCAGCAGCACCACCAATCAATCCACAATCACCAGGCACATCATCATCATCATCATCATCATCATCATCCCCAGGCTGCTGACCACCATGTTGACCTTGATACTGGCTTCTCAGTATGTTGTGCAGAACCACACAGGTGAATACCACTTCTCTGACTGTTGCTGGGAGTAGTTCAATGGTGGTCCTCATCACTCTGAAACTTGAAACCAGGATGCCAAAAGCGTTCTCAACAACTCTCCCGCCCCTTGATATTCTATAGTTGGCAATCCTTTCCTCTCTTGTTAACATCCTTCTGCCATAGGGTTTCATGAGCCATGTCTTCAGGGAAAATGCTTTATCTGCCAGGATGAAGTAGGGGACATCTCTACCACCCTGGGTTATAGGTGCTGGGTCAGGGAAGCCTATCCTGCCATCCTCAATCCTCCTCTTCAGCTGAGAGGCATTAAATATCTGGGCATCTGAGCAAGATCCAGCTTTACCAGCATCCACCCATCTAAACTTGTACTGCCCATCTACCAGGGCCAACATGACAATGGAAAAGAACCCCTTGTAGTTGTGGTAGAGGGCTCCAGTGTTCTTGGGTTTCTTCAGGGCCACATACTTCCCATCCAGGGCTCCCAGGGCATGAGGAACATTCCACCTGATCCTGAATTCCCTCTCCAGTTCTTTCCACTCATCTGGAGTAGTAGGACATTTGAGGTACTCTCTGGTGAACTCATCCTGGATGGCCCTGCAGACCTCTGGTAGAAACTTGGAAATGGTGGATCTGCCAACCCTGAACTGACAGGATAATGATGTGTATGACTCTCCAGTGGCCAGATATCTGATGGTGAGGGCTAACTTCTCCCCAACACTGATTGGAGATCTGTAGTTGGTGGCCTGCCTGGCTAGACGTGGTTCCAGTCTGATCTTTATCATTTCAAAGAATTCTGTGGTCATCCTCATGTAGTTGGTGAATCCTGGAATGTCTGTGGCATACAGATCAGCCATAATGTTGTGGTAGGCCCCCCTCTCCTCTCTCTGTAGTAGCCATGGCCTGACCCACATGTTGTGCCTTCTTCTAGGTCTCTGTATGGCTGGTGGTGGTGGTGGTGCTGGTGGTGGTTTCTGTGGTCGACGTAGAAATAGCAAATACATCATTATTTGTAACTGAATAAAAACCAAAAAAGCCCTAAGTTGTTGTTGAATCTGTCTTCCATTAAAAGGTGGCATCTTGCTGTGTTCCCATTAAAGCAATGGTGATTAGATCGCGAATTTTATATATATATACCCAGAAAATCCAGCTTTTCTTCAAAACAAGAATCGGCGATCCTGGTCTGGGGAAGACTGAGTAGGCCTGAGGACACCTGAGGATGCCGGGACTTAATCGGGGGTTAGTCGGGGCTTAGTCCCAGGAGGCCTGAGGCATCCTGGGACCCAGTCGGTATGTGTACGACAGGATCATGGTTGAAACCAACCAGAAAACTGGCTTAGTCAGTTCTTAGTCCCAGACCAGTCGGGGACTGTCTGGGGCCGCCTAAGGCGTCCTGAGGCTTTCTGAGGACGATCTGTACTTAATCCCAGACTTCAATACCGATTCAGTATTCCCGCCCATTCTACCTTTTTTTCCACCGACTGTCCACGATTAAGGGTCGCTGACAGAATCCGGGCTTAATCATTTTGGTAGAACAGGGGCATAAAGGTCAAACGAGGATAGCCAAACTGAAAGGTGCTTATAATTCGCTTGTTATTGGTCCTTGAGGTTTGCAATGCCAAAGTAACTTATAGATAATCATGGACTCATAGTCTTCTGATGTAGTCTTTTTTCTCTGCAGGATTTCATGTTCTTTGAGAGTGAAGATAAAGGGCAGTGATTGAAGAAGATTTTTCCAGATATCAGCCCATACCAATCAGTAAAAATGAAGCATATTCCACTTTTTCAAATGCAAACCTCCTCGGATTTTTATAGCAAAAATGTATCATTGCAATGGCATGTCATCCAATAAAAACCTGGGACAAATTCACTCAAGGTCCTAGCTAAGTCTTAGTTTAACTTTTGTGTACACATTCAGCCAATGAAAGCCTGAGACTTGGCTAAGACCTTTGGCCAATATGGCTGCAGGATATTTATTATGCCCCTGTTCCACCACAAGACTATGGCTCTCGATTAAGGGTGTTTGGGGATCCAATTCAGAGTCCTGGACAGTCTAAGTCTGTTTGGATCTGTTGTGGTCGGTATAAATATCAAACATGTTTGATATTTTTCACGACTGTAACCAATCCACTTTCGCCCCTACTCACAAATTCCTCAGTCTCAGGCTTCCTGAAGCTTCCTCAGACCCAAATGTACACAATCCTGTGTTGTCTGAGGCTTCCTGCTACTCTTAAACCCAGGACTCTTAGTCCCAGGAGGCCTGGACTTAGTCCCAGACCTCAGCAAAAATCGCCCATTGCTGTCTTAGGAAATTTATTATTAGTCCCAGGAGGCCTGAGGAAGCCTCAGACCAGTCTGAGACCCAGTCAGTATATCCCTGATAGGATCGGGGTTGAAACCGATCACAAACTTAGTTTAATCGCCTCATAGTCGGAGAACGATCGTGACTTGTCTGAGGA
Organism: Sabellastarte sp. h YS-2021; assembly: GCA_964017235.1. NCBI lineage: Eukaryota > Metazoa > Annelida > Polychaeta > Sabellida > Sabellidae > Sabellastarte > Sabellastarte sp. h YS-2021. Next base: position 137,258,656 of record OZ024929.1, read on the forward strand.
CGTCTGACACTTCCTAATCTGTGCTTAATCCCACACCTGAATCAAGATTCCATTTTTTTTTCAGATTTTTTTTCACAAGCTCTCAATGATTAAGGATCCCAGGACCAATCGGGGATTGATCCTGTAGTGGAACAGGTTCATAATAAAGATAAACTATATCAGAATGAAGAATGGGTTTTGTATAATCTTCTGCAAAGTTTTTTCCCCCGAAAATCAGTACATGTTCCAGTTCAAAAAGTTGCTACTTATTTAGCTTACAAGGATCAAGGGAGGAGGGTTTTGAAAGTTTCACAACGTGTAGCTGATTTGTATCTGGTATTTCAGGGTTTTTTGTAGATCAGAAACTCTTTGTAACTGTAGACATCCACAAATGACAAGTGAATGCATGAACGTTTTTTCAAACAGTACATATGAAGGTTCTTCTTTTTATAAGTATACATGTATGTTCATCAAAATCTCCAGAGACTAACTTTGTACAGTGTAGTTTAGCACCACCTCAACAGCAGCAGCTTCCTCAGTAGCCATCCAGTCAGGGCGGGTCTTTGACCTGCCAGGCCCTTTTCAGGGCCACCAAATCTTCCAAAAACAATTATTCAGCTGCAAGTTATTCCAATCCCCCTCCCGAAACCCCAAAAAACAGCACAAATACTTATCACAAGAAAAAAAAAGCCCAACACTTACACCACCCCAAACATAAAATAACCCGTGGTAATACACTTAACAAAAATAAGGCCACATATAAAAAAATATTGATAAATGAACTCCAATTATGGCCAATAATATGCCCATTTGTAACTTAAAATCCATGCGATTGTTTAAACTTTGTAAAAAAAAGTCCAACACTCACACCATCCCTAGAGTTAAAGATTTTTGGCTATCAACCACCAGCCACCTACCCCAAAACAGACAAACCCACTAGTAAACATAACCACCAACCAAGGAACTGACACACAAATTTGGAAACAGAATTATCCCACCTCCCCAAAAAATTCCACAAACACATGAACTGCACCCTCAACACATCCATTTGGGTGATGATATTTTATGATATTTTTTAAGCAAGGAAACAGATTTCATTGGGACATTTGTAATATGTTAAAAGATATCATAAAAATTCTCTCTTACTTTCAGTTATTTGTCTATAATTGATTCTAAATTTAAGGCAAATTTGGGGTGTAGTTTTTAAAGATTTGAGAGTTATGTTTAGCATGGGGTTTGTCTGTTTGTCTGTCTGTACAAGTTATGTTTGGCATGGGGTTTGTCTGTTTGTCTGTCTGTACAAGTTATGTTTGGCATGGGATTTGTCCATTTGTCCATCTGTACAAGTTATGTTTGGCATGGGGTTTGTCTGTTTGTATGTCTGTACAAGTTATGTTTGGCATGGGGTTTGTCTGTTTGTCCGTCTGTACAAGTTATGTTTGGCATGGGGTTTGTCTGTTTGCCCGTCTGTACAAGTTATGTTTGGCATGGGGTTTGTCTGTTTGTCCATCTGTACAAGTTATGTTTGGCATGGGGTTTGTCTGAAGCAAGCATAGTTCATTAATTGTTTTTGGAATAACTGGTAGTCCTGAAAAGGACTGTTTGTTAGTCCTAAAAAGGACTGTTATAGTTAGTCCTGAAAAGGACTGGTTACTGCAGCAAGACTTATATTCTGCCATCTTGCCAGGCCACTGCTCTCTTACTATTGAAGTAGTCCTTCAGGTAATCCCTCTGTCTTTTGGCTTCTCTAGCAGGGTTTCTGTCTTGGCCTCCACCAGCAGCACCACCAATCAATCCACAATCACCAGGCACATCATCATCATCATCCCCAGGCTGCTGACCACCATGTTGACCTTGATACTGGCTTCTCAGTATGTTGTGCAGAACCACACAGGTGAATACCACTTCTCTGACTGTTGCTGGGAGTAGTTCAATGGTGGTCCTCATCACTCTGAAACTTGAAACCAGGATGCCAAAAGCGTTCTCAACAACTCTCCCGCCCCTTGATATTCTATAGTTGGCAATCCTTTCCTCTCTTGTTAACATCCTTCTGCCATAGGGTTTCATGAGCCATGTCTTCAGGGAAAATGCTTTATCTGCCAGGATGAAGTAGGGGACATCTCTACCACCCTGGGTTATAGGTGCTGGGTCAGGGAAGCCTATCCTGCCATCCTCAATCCTCCTCTTCAGCTGAGAGGCATTAAATATCTGGGCATCTGAGCAAGATCCAGCTTTACCAGCATCCACCCATCTAAACTTGTACTGCCCATCTACCAGGGCCAACATGACAATGGAAAAGAACCCCTTGTAGTTGTGGTAGAGGGCTCCAGTGTTCTTGGGTTTCTTCAGGGCCACATGCTTCCCATCCAGGGCTCCCAGGGCATGAGGAACATTCCACCTGATCCTGAATTCCCTCTCCAGTTCTTTCCACTCATCTGGAGTAGTAGGACATTTGAGGTACTCTCTGGTGAACTCATCCTGGATGGCCCTGCAGACCTCTGGTAGAAACTTGGAAATGGTGGATCTGCCAACCCTGAACTGACAGGATAATGATGTGTATGACTCTCCAGTGGCCAGATATCTGATGGTGAGGGCTAACTTCTCCCCAACACTGATTGGAGATCTGTAGTTGGTGGCCTGCCTGGCTAGACATGGTTCCAGTCTGATCTTTATCATTTCAAAGAATTCTGTGGTCATCCTCATGTAGTTGGTGAATCCTGGAATGTCTGTGGCATACAGATCAGCCATAATGTTGTGGTAGGCCCCCCTCTCCTCTCTCTGTAGTAGCCATGGCCTGACCCACATGTTGTGCCTTCTTCTAGGTCTCTGTATGGCTGGTGGTGGTGGTGGTGCTGGTGGTGGTTTCTGTGGTCGACGTAGAAATAGCAAATACATCATTATTTGTAACTGAATAAAAACCAAAAAAGCCCTAAGTTGTTGTTGAATCTGTCTTCCATTAAAAGGTGGCATCTTGCTGTGTTCCCATTAAAGCAATGGTGATTAGATCGCGAATTTTATATATATATACCCAGAAAATCCAGCTTTTCTTCAAAACAAGAATCGGCGATCCTGGTCTGGGGAAGACTGAGTAGGCCTGAGGACACCTGAGGATGCCGGGACTTAATCGGGGGTTAGTCGGGGCTTAGTCCCAGGAGGCCTGAGGCATCCTGGGACCCAGTCGGTATGTGTACGACAGGATCATGGTTGAAACCAACCAGAAAACTGGCTTAGTCAGTTCTTAGTCCCAGACCAGTCGGGGACTGTCTGGGGCCGCCTAAGGCGTCCTGAGGCTTTCTGAGGACGATCTGTACTTAATCCCAGACTTCAATACCGATTCAGTATTCCCGCCCATTCTACCTTTTTTTCCACCGACTGTCCACGATTAAGGGTCGCTGACAGAATCCGGGCTTAATCATTTTGGTAGAACAGGGGCATAAAGGTCAAACGAGGATAGCCAAACTGAAAGGTGCTTATAATTCGCTTGTTATTGGTCCTTGAGGTTTGCAATGCCAAAGTAACTTATAGATAATCATGGACTCATAGTCTTCTGATGTAGTCAGGTTTGACCTTAGACCCCTCCTTATTTACCTCTTCACATTGGTCCTTTAGCATTTCATATAAAATTACAAGCTGTAGAGACACTATCTTTTTGTGTACAAAAACCGTTTTGTAGTTTTAGTTAAATAAATGATCGCCAACAGTTTGATTTTCTTTTAAGGATTAATACTGACATAAAATGTTAAATTTCATGCTTAGATTAACTAAAGTAACCAGTGTAAGAAATGTAAAATTCACCAGAGTATGTCAAATACACAACACAACACTATGCGAAATTCACCACCAAAGTATGGGAAATGCACCACTGTATGTGAAATTCATCATAGTATGTGAAACACAACACAGTATGTGAAATATGCCCACAGTATGTGATATTCACCACAGTATGTGAAATACAACACATTATGTGAAATTCACCACAGAATGCGAAATTCACCATGTGAGGTGGGGTGACTCCGTCAAATAGAACATTTTCAAATTTTATGCCAATTTTTGCATCAGATGAGACCAGAGGCCCAATGTAAAGTCACAAAAATTAGATATGTAAAGAATTTTCCACAAGTCAAAGAAACAGAAGGGGGTTCCACAGTATATCAAATTTCACATACTTTGGTGAACTTGTCTTACTGTAAGTTAATGCCCAATGCAAATGTACATGTATGCTACTTTTTTCTCTGCAGGATTTCATGTTCTTTGAGAGTGAAGATAAAGGGCAGTGATTGAAGAAGATTTTTCCAGATATCAGCCCATACCAATCAGTAAAAATGAAGCATATTCCACTTTTTCAAATGCAAACCTCCTCGGATTTTTATAGCAAAAATGTATCATTGCAATGGCATGTCATCCAATAAAAACCTGGGACAAATTCACTCAAGGTCCTAGCTAAGTCTTAGTTTAACTTTTGTGTACACATTCAGCCAATGAAAGCCTGAGACTTGGCTAAGACCTTTGGCCAATATGGCTGCAGGATATTTATTATGCCCCTGTTCCACCACAAGACTATGGCTCTCGATTAAGGGTGTTTGGGGATCCAATTCAGAGTCCTGGACAGTCTAAGTCTGTTTGGATCTGTTGTGGTCGGTATAAATATCAAACATGTTTGATATTTTTCACGACTGTAACCAATCCACTTTCGCCCCTACTCACAAATTCCTCAGTCTCAGGCTTCCTGAAGCTTCCTCAGACCCAAATGTACACAATCCTGTGTTGTCTGAGGCTTCCTGCTACTCTTAAACCCAGGACTCTTAGTCCCAGGAGGCCTGGACTTAGTCCCAGACCTCAGCAAAAATCGCCCATTGCTGTCTTAGGAAATTTATTATTAGTCCCAGGAGGCCTGAGGAAGCCTCAGACCAGTCTGAGACCCAGTCAGTATATCCCTGATAGGATCGGGGTTGAAACCGATCACAAACTTAGTTTAATCGCCTCATAGTCGGAGAACGATCGTGACTTGTCTGAGGACGTCTGACACTTCCTAATCTGTGCTTAATCCCACACCTGAATCAAGATTCCATTTTTTTTTCAGATTTTTTTTCACAAGCTCTCAATGATTAAGGATCCCAGGACCAATCGGGGATTGATCCTGTAGTGGAACAGGTTCATAATAAAGATAAACTATATCAGAATGAAGAATGGGTTTTGTATAATCTTCTGCAAAGTTTTTTCCCCCGAAAATCAGTACATGTTCCAGTTCAAAAAGTTGCTACTTATTTAGCTTACAAGGATCAAGGGAGGAGGGTTTTGAAAGTTTCACAACGTGTAGCTGATTTGTATCTGGTATTTCAGGGTTTTTTGTAGATCAGAAACTCTTTGTAACTGTAGACATCCACAAATGACAAGTGAATGCATGAACGTTTTTTCAAACAGTACATATGAAGGTTCTTCTTTTTATAAGTATACATGTATGTTCATCAAAATCTCCAGAGACTAACTTTGTACAGTGTAGTTTAGCACCACCTCAACAGCAGCAGCTTCCTCAGTAGCCATCCAGTCAGGGCGGGTCTTTGACCTGCCAGGCCCTTTTCAGGGCCACCAAATCTTCCAAAAACAATTATTCAGCTGCAAGTTATTCCAATCCCCCTCCCGAAACCCCAAAAAACAGCACAAATACTTATCACAAGAAAAAAAAAGCCCAACACTTACACCACCCCAAACATAAAATAACCCGTGGTAATACACTTAACAAAAATAAGGCCACATATAAAAAAATATTGATAAATGAACTCCAATTATGGCCAATAATATGCCCATTTGTAACTTAAAATCCATGCGATTGTTTAAACTTTGTAAAAAAAAGTCCAACACTCACACCATCCCTAGAGTTAAAGATTTTTGGCTATCAACCACCAGCCACCTACCCCAAAACAGACAAACCCACTAGTAAACATAACCACCAACCAAGGAACTGACACACAAATTTGGAAACAGAATTATCCCACCTCCCCAAAAAATTCCACAAACACATGAACTGCACCCTCAACACATCCATTTGGGTGATGATATTTTATGATATTTTTTAAGCAAGGAAACAGATTTCATTGGGACATTTGTAATATGTTAAAAGATATCATAAAAATTCTCTCTTACTTTCAGTTATTTGTCTATAATTGATTCTAAATTTAAGGCAAATTTGGGGTGTAGTTTTTAAAGATTTGAGAGTTATGTTTAGCATGGGGTTTGTCTGTTTGTCTGTCTGTACAAGTTATGTTTGGCATGGGGTTTGTCTGTTTGTCTGTCTGTACAAGTTATGTTTGGCATGGGATTTGTCCATTTGTCCATCTGTACAAGTTATGTTTGGCATGGGGTTTGTCTGTTTGTATGTCTGTACAAGTTATGTTTGGCATGGGGTTTGTCTGTTTGTCCGTCTGTACAAGTTATGTTTGGCATGGGGTTTGTCTGTTTGCCCGTCTGTACAAGTTATGTTTGGCATGGGGTTTGTCTGTTTGTCCATCTGTACAAGTTATGTTTGGCATGGGGTTTGTCTGAAGCAAGCATAGTTCATTAATTGTTTTTGGAATAACTGGTAGTCCTGAAAAGGACTGTTTGTTAGTCCTAAAAAGGACTGTTATAGTTAGTCCTGAAAAGGACTGGTTACTGCAGCAAGACTTATATTCTGCCATCTTGCCAGGCCACTGCTCTCTCACTATTGAAGTAGTCCTTCAGGTAATCCCTCTGTCTTTTGGCTTCTCTAGCAGGGTTTCTGTCTTGGCCTCCACCAGCAGCACCACCAATCAATCCACAATCACCAGGCACATCATCATCATCATCATCATCATCATCATCCCCAGGCTGCTGACCACCATGTTGACCTTGATACTGGCTTCTCAGTATGTTGTGCAGAACCACACAGGTGAATACCACTTCTCTGACTGTTGCTGGGAGTAGTTCAATGGTGGTCCTCATCACTCTGAAACTTGAAACCAGGATGCCAAAAGCGTTCTCAACAACTCTCCCGCCCCTTGATATTCTATAGTTGGCAATCCTTTCCTCTCTTGTTAACATCCTTCTGCCATAGGGTTTCATGAGCCATGTCTTCAGGGAAAATGCTTTATCTGCCAGGATGAAGTAGGGGACATCTCTACCACCCTGGGTTATAGGTGCTGGGTCAGGGAAGCCTATCCTGCCATCCTCAATCCTCCTCTTCAGCTGAGAGGCATTAAATATCTGGGCATCTGAGCAAGATCCAGCTTTACCAGCATCCACCCATCTAAACTTGTACTGCCCATCTACCAGGGCCAACATGACAATGGAAAAGAACCCCTTGTAGTTGTGGTAGAGGGCTCCAGTGTTCTTGGGTTTCTTCAGGGCCACATGCTTCCCATCCAGGGCTCCCAGGGCATGAGGAACATTCCACCTGATCCTGAATTCCCTCTCCAGTTCTTTCCACTCATCTGGAGTAGTAGGACATTTGAGGTACTCTCTGGTGAACTCATCCTGGATGGCCCTGCAGACCTCTGGTAGAAACTTGGAAATGGTGGATCTGCCAACCCTGAACTGACAGGATAATGATGTGTATGACTCTCCAGTGGCCAGATATCTGATGGTGAGGGCTAACTTCTCCCCAACACTGATTGGAGATCTGTAGTTGGTGGCCTGCCTGGCTAGACGTGGTTCCAGTCTGATCTTTATCATTTCAAAGAATTCTGTGGTCATCCTCATGTAGTTGGTGAATCCTGGAATGTCTGTGGCATACAGATCAGCCATAATGTTGTGGTAGGCCCCCCTCTCCTCTCTCTGTAGTAGCCATGGCCTGACCCACATGTTGTGCCTTCTTCTAGGTCTCTGTATGGCTGGTGGTGGTGGTGGTGCTGGTGGTGGTTTCTGTGGTCGACGTAGAAATAGCAAATACATCATTATTTGTAACTGAATAAAAACCAAAAAAGCCCTAAGTTGTTGTTGAATCTGTCTTCCATTAAAAGGTGGCATCTTGCTGTGTTCCCATTAAAGCAATGGTGATTAGATCGCGAATTTTATATATATATACCCAGAAAATCCAGCTTTTCTTCAAAACAAGAATCGGCGATCCTGGTCTGGGGAAGACTGAGTAGGCCTGAGGACACCTGAGGATGCCGGGACTTAATCGGGGGTTAGTCGGGGCTTAGTCCCAGGAGGCCTGAGGCATCCTGGGACCCAGTCGGTATGTGTACGACAGGATCATGGTTGAAACCAACCAGAAAACTGGCTTAGTCAGTTCTTAGTCCCAGACCAGTCGGGGACTGTCTGGGGCCGCCTAAGGCGTCCTGAGGCTTTCTGAGGACGATCTGTACTTAATCCCAGACTTCAATACCGATTCAGTATTCCCGCCCATTCTACCTTTTTTTCCACCGACTGTCCACGATTAAGGGTCGCTGACAGAATCCGGGCTTAATCATTTTGGTAGAACAGGGGCATAAAGGTCAAACGAGGATAGCCAAACTGAAAGGTGCTTATAATTCGCTTGTTATTGGTCCTTGAGGTTTGCAATGCCAAAGTAACTTATAGATAATCATGGACTCATAGTCTTCTGATGTAGTCAGGTTTGACCTTAGACCCCTCCTTATTTACCTCTTCACATTGGTCCTTTAGCATTTCATATAAAATTACAAGCTGTAGAGACACTATCTTTTTGTGTACAAAAACCGTTTTGTAGTTTTAGTTAAATAAATGATCGCCAACAGTTTGATTTTCTTTTAAGGATTAATACTGACATAAAATGTTAAATTTCATGCTTAGATTAACTAAAGTAACCAGTGTAAGAAATGTAAAATTCACCAGAGTATGTCAAATACACAACACAACACTATGCGAAATTCACCACCAAAGTATGGGAAATGCACCACTGTATGTGAAATTCATCATAGTATGTGAAACACAACACAGTATGTGAAATATGCCCACAGTATGTGATATTCACCACAGTATGTGAAATACAACACATTATGTGAAATTCACCACAGAATGCGAAATTCACCATGTGAGGTGGGGTGACTCCGTCAAATAGAACATTTTCAAATTTTATGCCAATTTTTGCATCAGATGAGACCAGAGGCCCAATGTAAAGTCACAAAAATTAGATATGTAAAGAATTTTCCACAAGTCAAAGAAACAGAAGGGGGTTCCACAGTATATCAAATTTCACATACTTTGGTGAACTTGTCTTACTGTAAGTTAATGCCCAATGCAAATGTACATGTATGCTACTTTTTTCTCTGCAGGATTTCATGTTCTTTGAGAGTGAAGATAAAGGGCAGTGATTGAAGAAGATTTTTCCAGATATCAGCCCATACCAATCAGTAAAAATGAAGCATATTCCACTTTTTCAAATGCAAACCTCCTCGGATTTTTATAGCAAAAATGTATCATTGCAATGGCATGTCATCCAATAAAAACCTGGGACAAATTCACTCAAGGTCCTAGCTAAGTCTTAGTTTAACTTTTGTGTACACATTCAGCCAATGAAAGCCTGAGACTTGGCTAAGACCTTTGGCCAATATGGCTGCAGGATATTTATTATGCCCCTGTTCCACCACAAGACTATGGCTCTCGATTAAGGGTGTTTGGGGATCCAATTCAGAGTCCTGGACAGTCTAAGTCTGTTTGGATCTGTTGTGGTCGGTATAAATATCAAACATGTTTGATATTTTTCACGACTGTAACCAATCCACTTTCGCCCCTACTCACAAATTCCTCAGTCTCAGGCTTCCTGAAGCTTCCTCAGACCCAAATGTACACAATCCTGTGTTGTCTGAGGCTTCCTGCTACTCTTAAACCCAGGACTCTTAGTCCCAGGAGGCCTGGACTTAGTCCCAGACCTCAGCAAAAATCGCCCATTGCTGTCTTAGGAAATTTATTATTAGTCCCAGGAGGCCTGAGGAAGCCTCAGACCAGTCTGAGACCCAGTCAGTATATCCCTGATAGGATCGGGGTTGAAACCGATCACAAACTTAGTTTAATCGCCTCATAGTCGGAGAACGATCGTGACTTGTCTGAGGACGTCTGACACTTCCTAATCTGTGCTTAATCCCACACCTGAATCAAGATTCCATTTTTTTTTCAGATTTTTTTTCACAAGCTCTCAATGATTAAGGATCCCAGGACCAATCGGGGATTGATCCTGTAGTGGAACAGGTTCATAATAAAGATAAACTATATCAGAATGAAGAATGGGTTTTGTATAATCTTCTGCAAAGTTTTTTCCCCCGAAAATCAGTACATGTTCCAGTTCAAAAAGTTGCTACTTATTTAGCTTACAAGGATCAAGGGAGGAGGGTTTTGAAAGTTTCACAACGTGTAGCTGATTTGTATCTGGTATTTCAGGGTTTTTTGTAGATCAGAAACTCTTTGTAACTGTAGACATCCACAAATGACAAGTGAATGCATGAACGTTTTTTCAAACAGTACATATGAAGGTTCTTCTTTTTATAAGTATACATGTATGTTCATCAAAATCTCCAGAGACTAACTTTGTACAGTGTAGTTTAGCACCACCTCAACAGCAGCAGCTTCCTCAGTAGCCATCCAGTCAGGGCGGGTCTTTGACCTGCCAGGCCCTTTTCAGGGCCACCAAATCTTCCAAAAACAATTATTCAGCTGCAAGTTATTCCAATCCCCCTCCCGAAACCCCAAAAAACAGCACAAATACTTATCACAAGAAAAAAAAAGCCCAACACTTACACCACCCCAAACATAAAATAACCCGTGGTAATACACTTAACAAAAATAAGGCCACATATAAAAAAATATTGATAAATGAACTCCAATTATGGCCAATAATATGCCCATTTGTAACTTAAAATCCATGCGATTGTTTAAACTTTGTAAAAAAAAGTCCAACACTCACACCATCCCTAGAGTTAAAGATTTTTGGCTATCAACCACCAGCCACCTACCCCAAAACAGACAAACCCACTAGTAAACATAACCACCAACCAAGGAACTGACACACAAATTTGGAAACAGAATTATCCCACCTCCCCAAAAAATTCCACAAACACATGAACTGCACCCTCAACACATCCATTTGGGTGATGATATTTTATGATATTTTTTAAGCAAGGAAACAGATTTCATTGGGACATTTGTAATATGTTAAAAGATATCATAAAAATTCTCTCTTACTTTCAGTTATTTGTCTATAATTGATTCTAAATTTAAGGCAAATTTGGGGTGTAGTTTTTAAAGATTTGAGAGTTATGTTTAGCATGGGGTTTGTCTGTTTGTCTGTCTGTACAAGTTATGTTTGGCATGGGGTTTGTCTGTTTGTCTGTCTGTACAAGTTATGTTTGGCATGGGATTTGTCCATTTGTCCATCTGTACAAGTTATGTTTGGCATGGGGTTTGTCTGTTTGTATGTCTGTACAAGTTATGTTTGGCATGGGGTTTGTCTGTTTGTCCGTCTGTACAAGTTATGTTTGGCATGGGGTTTGTCTGTTTGCCCGTCTGTACAAGTTATGTTTGGCATGGGGTTTGTCTGTTTGTCCATCTGTACAAGTTATGTTTGGCATGGGGTTTGTCTGAAGCAAGCATAGTTCATTAATTGTTTTTGGAATAACTGGTAGTCCTGAAAAGGACTGTTTGTTAGTCCTAAAAAGGACTGTTATAGTTAGTCCTGAAAAGGACTGGTTACTGCAGCAAGACTTATATTCTGCCATCTTGCCAGGCCACTGCTCTCTCACTATTGAAGTAGTCCTTCAGGTAATCCCTCTGTCTTTTGGCTTCTCTAGCAGGGTTTCTGTCTTGGCCTCCACCAGCAGCACCACCAATCAATCCACAATCACCAGGCACATCATCATCATCATCATCATCATCATCCCCAGGCTGCTGACCACCATGTTGACCTTGATACTGGCTTCTCAGTATGTTGTGCAGAACCACACAGGTGAATACCACTTCTCTGACTGTTGCTGGGAGTAGTTCAATGGTGGTCCTCATCACTCTGAAACTTGAAACCAGGATGCCAAAAGCGTTCTCAACAACTCTCCCGCCCCTTGATATTCTATAGTTGGCAATCCTTTCCTCTCTTGTTAACATCCTTCTGCCATAGGGTTTCATGAGCCATGTCTTCAGGGAAAATGCTTTATCTGCCAGGATGAAGTAGGGGACATCTCTACCACCCTGGGTTATAGGTGCTGGGTCAGGGAAGCCTATCCTGCCATCCTCAATCCTCCTCTTCAGCTGAGAGGCATTAAATATCTGGGCATCTGAGCAAGATCCAGCTTTACCAGCATCCACCCATCTAAACTTGTACTGCCCATCTACCAGGGCCAACATGACAATGGAAAAGAACCCCTTGTAGTTGTGGTAGAGGGCTCCAGTGTTCTTGGGTTTCTTCAGGGCCACATGCTTCCCATCCAGGGCTCCCAGGGCATGAGGAACATTCCACCTGATCCTGAATTCCCTCTCCAGTTCTTTCCACTCATCTGGAGTAGTAGGACATTTGAGGTACTCTCTGGTGAACTCATCCTGGATGGCCCTGCAGACCTCTGGTAGAAACTTGGAAATGGTGGATCTGCCAACCCTGAACTGACAGGATAATGATGTGTATGACTCTCCAGTGGCCAGATATCTGATGGTGAGGGCTAACTTCTCCCCAACACTGATTGGAGATCTGTAGTTGGTGGCCTGCCTGGCTAGACGTGGTTCCAGTCTGATCTTTATCATTTCAAAGAATTCTGTGGTCATCCTCATGTAGTTGGTGAATCCTGGAATGTCTGTGGCATACAGATCAGCCATAATGTTGTGGTAGGCCCCCCTCTCCTCTCTCTGTAGTAGCCATGGCCTGACCCACATGTTGTGCCTTCTTCTAGGTCTCTGTATGGCTGGTGGTGGTGGTGGTGCTGGTGGTGGTTTCTGTGGTCGACGTAGAAATAGCAAATACATCATTATTTGTAACTGAATAAAAACCAAAAAAGCCCTAAGTTGTTGTTGAATCTGTCTTCCATTAAAAGGTGGCATCTTGCTGTGTTCCCATTAAAGCAATGGTGATTAGATCGCGAATTTTATATATATATACCCAGAAAATCCAGCTTTTCTTCAAAACAAGAATCGGCGATCCTGGTCTGGGGAAGACTGAGTAGGCCTGAGGACACCTGAGGATGCCGGGACTTAATCGGGGGTTAGTCGGGGCTTAGTCCCAGGAGGCCTGAGGCATCCTGGGACCCAGTCGGTATGTGTACGACAGGATCATGGTTGAAACCAACCAGAAAACTGGCTTAGTCAGTTCTTAGTCCCAGACCAGTCGGGGACTGTCTGGGGCCGCCTAAGGCGTCCTGAGGCTTTCTGAGGACGATCTGTACTTAATCCCAGACTTCAATACCGATTCAGTATTCCCGCCCATTCTACCTTTTTTTCCACCGACTGTCCACGATTAAGGGTCGCTGACAGAATCCGGGCTTAATCATTTTGGTAGAACAGGGGCATAAAGGTCAAACGAGGATAGCCAAACTGAAAGGTGCTTATAATTCGCTTGTTATTGGTCCTTGAGGTTTGCAATGCCAAAGTAACTTATAGATAATCATGGACTCATAGTCTTCTGATGTAGTCAGGTTTGACCTTAGACCCCTCCTTATTTACCTCTTCACATTGGTCCTTTAGCATTTCATATAAAATTACAAGCTGTAGAGACACTATCTTTTTGTGTACAAAAACCGTTTTGTAGTTTTAGTTAAATAAATGATCGCCAACAGTTTGATTTTCTTTTAAGGATTAATACTGACATAAAATGTTAAATTTCATGCTTAGATTAACTAAAGTAACCAGTGTAAGAAATGTAAAATTCACCAGAGTATGTCAAATACACAACACAACACTATGCGAAATTCACCACCAAAGTATGGGAAATGCACCACTGTATGTGAAATTCATCATAGTATGTGAAACACAACACAGTATGTGAAATATGCCCACAGTATGTGATATTCACCACAGTATGTGAAATACAACACATTATGTGAAATTCACCACAGAATGCGAAATTCACCATGTGAGGTGGGGTGACTCCGTCAAATAGAACATTTTCAAATTTTATGCCAATTTTTGCATCAGATGAGACCAGAGGCCCAATGTAAAGTCACAAAAATTAGATATGTAAAGAATTTTCCACAAGTCAAAGAAACAGAAGGGGGTTCCACAGTATATCAAATTTCACATACTTTGGTGAACTTGTCTTACTGTAAGTTAATGCCCAATGCAAATGTACATGTATGCTACTTTTTTCTCTGCAGGATTTCATGTTCTTTGAGAGTGAAGATAAAGGGCAGTGATTGAAGAAGATTTTTCCAGATATCAGCCCATACCAATCAGTAAAAATGAAGCATATTCCACTTTTTCAAATGCAAACCTCCTCGGATTTTTATAGCAAAAATGTATCATTGCAATGGCATGTCATCCAATAAAAACCTGGGACAAATTCACTCAAGGTCCTAGCTAAGTCTTAGTTTAACTTTTGTGTACACATTCAGCCAATGAAAGCCTGAGACTTGGCTAAGACCTTTGGCCAATATGGCTGCAGGATATTTATTATGCCCCTGTTCCACCACAAGACTATGGCTCTCGATTAAGGGTGTTTGGGGATCCAATTCAGAGTCCTAGACAGTCTAAGTCTGTTTGGATCTGTTGTGGTCGGTATAAATATCAAACATGTTTGATATTTTTCACGACTGTAACCAATCCACTTTCGCCCCTACTCACAAATTCCTCAGTCTCAGGCTTCCTGAAGCTTCCTCAGACCCAAATGTACACAATCCTGTGTTGTCTGAGGCTTCCTGCTACTCTTAAACCCAGGACTCTTAGTCCCAGGAGGCCTGGACTTAGTCCCAGACCTCAGCAAAAATCGCCCATTGCTGTCTTAGGAAATTTATTATTAGTCCCAGGAGGCCTGAGGAAGCCTCAGACCAGTCTGAGACCCAGTCAGTATATCCCTGATAGGATCGGGGTTGAAACCGATCACAAACTTAGTTTAATCGCCTCATAGTCGGAGAACGATCGTGACTTGTCTGAGGACGTCTGACACTTCCTAATCTGTGCTTAATCCCACACCTGAATCAAGATTCCATTTTCCCACTCATTTTTTTCAGATTTTTTTTCACAAACTCTCAATGATTAAGGATCCCAGGATCAATCAGGGATTAATCCTGTAGTGGAACAGGGTCATAAGAAAGATAAACTATATCAGAATGAAGAATGGGTTTTGTATAACCTTCTGCAAAGTTTTTTTCCCCCGAAAATCAGTACATGTTCCAGTTAAAAAAGTTGCTACTTATTTAGCTTACAAGGATCAAGGGAGGAGGGTTTTGAAAGTTTCACAACGTGTAGCAGAATTGTATCTGGTATTTCAGGGTTTTTTTTGTAGATCAGAAACTCTTTGTGACTGTAGACATCCACAAATGACAAGTGAATGCATGAACGTTTTTTTAAACAGTACATATGAAGGTTCTTCTTTTTATAAGTATACATGTATGTTCATCAAAATCTCCAGAGACTAACTTTGTACAGTGTAGTGTAGCATTTTAAAGAAATTATTTATGCATGTGTGGATAATAGTTTGACAAATTGTTAACATCTTATTATCAGTCCTTGTGTGATTTCTTGTAATATTCATTTCATTGAAAGACTTGCCGTGATAGTTGTCGTCCTTGTCAAGTTCTTGTGTCATATCAGAGCTTCAGCAAAATTTCACTATTTACTGGTCCCTACTTATTATTAAATACCACTGAATCTGTATCTATTCTCCTTCATACTTAATAAATCCCTGAAAAAAGTTATGTTAGTTGCAAGTCTAATATGACACAGTTGTGTCAGTGAATCTGATTGGTCGAGAGGGAAAAAATCATTGTATTAGAACTGTGTAATGGTCAGCCCAATTATCGCCCAAGTAAAACTTGTCATTGAAAAGCAGTTCTAAACTGTCAATTGGACGATAATGTTCACCCAGTGATGGATTATTACTGAATCATATTTTATCAGTATAATATTTATAACTCTTTATTCTGTACTCTTACCTTAAATAAAGTTTCAGTAAGTGGTATACTTTATATATTTACTATTTAATATTTACCCAGGAAGTCAACCCCCAAAATTACAATTCAGATTGTGTGTGTTTTTACATTTTGCCAAGATTCAAAATGTTTTCCCATACACTTTAGACATGATTTAGAAAATTCACACCATCCTATTATAGTTTGATTAAATTCCTTGCTGACTTCCGGTATAAAACCTTGTCATTAATAAACACACATCAAAAGTTTAACATTTTAATGGTTCTTTTTTCCCTTTGACATGGAAATGAAGTATTATTGGTTGATGGAAAACGTTACATTAAATTGATGAGAATATCACACCTCTTGATCATACTCAGAAATTGAATTAGCAAAAGATACACCAAAAATTTGCTTAAGTTTGCTATAAATTCTCTTGAATATTGACTGGGGAATAGTGCAACTATTCCTGTTCCTTTTTAATCCCAAAATGTTAAACTTTGTTTTATTTGGATTAACTTTCAACTGGGTTAACAGACAAACATGTCTTCGCATGTTCTATTTGACCTTCCAAATGCAGCACTTGCATTATTTTGTGGATATGTGTCATTAGGGTAAAAATAGCACATAATATGAGAATATGTAAAAATAACTTTGCTGAGCGGAGTGTAGAGAAAACAATATCTTACCCAAAACAGAGCCTTGAGGAACAGCATGAAGTAGTTTCCACCATTCTGAATTCTGGAGTCACTTTTTATACACAGAAAGCAAGCCTTTGGGTAGGAGTTGAGCTGAGCACTGTGCCACCAACATCAGACCATGGTGATAAACAAGTCAGGACAATGGTCAAAGTTGAGGTTTTAGGTCCTTATCAATAGCTAAAAACACGTTAGGAGTGTGACTGGTCAATAGCTTCAAGGGCTGTAAACAGGTCCAGAGAGTTTGTTAAAACTTTTACTGGGCCAAAAGATGTGAGATCTCCCCTGCAAAATTAAAAACACAGCTTCCTCTTTCTCCATTTTATGGGTCAAAGGTCAAAGTTGGGGTTTTACATCCCGTTCAACAGCCAAGGTCATATTGGGACAGGCCCTCATCATTACCACTTGTGGGAGGACCAGTCATCTGAGAATCCTGGTTCTGTGGCTTCATGGTAGATGTCTTCCTACTTAGAAGAGTAATTCAGCATACAATTACCACTTGAATTACATGCTGCAAATCCTAGAAATATCTTCTGCAATAAAACCTTAAAGTTCAATACCAAGATTGTCTAATTACAAGTTATATATCTTAGAAACTAAGCCCTGTGTATTGTGCATCTTTTATACTCAGTGCAATATCTTCATATACTACAGGACTCAAAACGCTATTTAACTCCGCCGAACACACAAGTACAGCCCAAGCTCTCGTTCCCCTAAGTGAAAGACTGAGGCTCAAGGATGACCATTTATCAATGTCCTTGAAGTTCTTAGCCTGCCCCAGGGGATAGGACCCAATAACTGAGTTAGAATTAATAAGTGCTATATTCGACTTAATAACCTGTATATGTCATATCAGAAATTCCAGTCAATCAGAATTTCAAATCCTAAAATCACAAACTCCAAGTTGGAGTCCTGATATCAAAAAATGCAATTCTGTTGTTTTTATTGGAGTGTTTCTCTGAGGTCCGTATAGACTTGAAGTTCTGGCAGATATTAATACTAACTGATTTGAGTTTCTGATTCTCTTGCATCGCCAAGTTTAATCCATGAGAAACCCCAGTTCTGTTGTGCTTTTATTGCAGAATTGCTGGGAGACATTTGGGTGTCTCGGGGCTCAGTCCTGGTGCCACCTTAATGTAATTTTTATTGTAGGTTCTTGTCCCCATGTGCATTTGATACCACCTCTGTGATTGGCCAGTGAAGCGTGACCTTCCCAATAGCTGGTCAATTGGTCACTTTGAATTTAGAAGGTGACCTGAACACATGAAAAATTTTCCTTCTATCGATGCTGTGATATTTTACATGATTTTAGTTTTTTATTTGTAAATATGAATGAGGCCAGATACAATCTGAGGAACAGAGGGGAGTATCGTATTCCAATTCAACTCCAGCTGGCGTCAGATGTGGACTTTTTGACGGTGTCGGGAGAGGGAGCTGACTCTTCACAGTCTGGGCAAGTGGTTACTGATTTGTCTGACTCCGGATCCAATATTGACATATCAGCATTAGTTGAACATTCTGATCAAAATTTGTCCTCTAGTCCCACACATTCTGGCCTTGATGTTCAAAAAGCTAGGAAAGGTCAAGCTTCACAGGCCTCGGGTTCGAATGTTGGCCTTATGGAGCAACAACACATTAATGCCCAAATTTTGACCCAACTCAGCGCGTTGGGGGCCAGGCTTGATAGCATGGAAAATTCCATGAAGAAACCAGTCAGAAAGACAAATGATGTTACAAAAATTAAAAAGTCAAAAACAAAGGCTAAGGTCGCCGGTGTGCAAGTGCCATCCCAGGAGGTTGGGGCGGCTCCCTCTTCAGTTCATGTTCCTTATACTATTCCCCCACCCAGTCGGTTGAGAGAGGAGGCTAGGATTCAAGAAGAGGTTCAAAGTAGGCTCAGACACTTGGCAGATACTGCAAAACCAGGTATGACCAAACTAAAGTCCCAAAGGGGTGGATCAGTTGATGTTTTCGTCAACCATAAGGTCAGATGGCCACATGAATTCGTACTTTCGGGTCAAAATAAGGATAGGGTCACCTATAACCAGCTGTCTCCGGTTCAATGGATGGCTGGCTTTTGCCGAACCATCAGGGAGGAGTCAGATATTACTGTTAGGGACCATATGCTAGATTATGTTATTGATTTACTAGATGCTACTGACTTCTCCTGGGCTTCTGCAAAGGCCAGCCATGCGGTGCTGCTATGCCGTATGGAGCAGGGCGAGATCAAAAGTTGGTCAGAAACTGAAAAGATAGATAGAGTCCGTAGAGCTCATGCCCAGAGACATACCACTGCTCTAAATAACGCTCAAAAAGGTCAAGATAGGTCTTCATCTAGCAAGGTCACCACCTGTGTCAAAGGTACTTGTGCTCATAAACAAACTCATGAAACCAAAGGGGTGTTGTATAAGCATGTTTGTATGTCATGCTGGACCAAAGATGGCAAATCTTACCCTCACCCACAAACTGAATGTCGTAAGAATACAAAAAACGAGTAATCCTGGACATGACCCTGGGTTCGAGTCATGTCCAGAAGGCCAGGACTGTACTTAATTCTCGATTTTGTCACAAAGATTTCCTTACATCTTCCGGATGGTCCAAAGCTGACATAAAGCAAAAGTTTGAATCTGCCATGGCAATCTTTTAAGTCAGAGACCATAGGACCTATGCACAAGCCTTGCTTTCAAAACACGATAATGGTCATAAAAGTGACACTGGTCGCGTCACTGCACACCAAACACCACAAGGTGACCAAACTGCACTTAAACAGCTGGTGGTTAATACTGATTCCAATACTTCTAAGGTCAAGGAAAGTATTCTTCATATAAACAAACAGAAGTACCAGAATGTTGGGCATAACTATGTGGCCAAGCAGGACAAAGTTGTCAATTGTAAGGTGAATTCTGACTGTGTAGGGACACAACTACGGCCTAGTAGCACACAGGTGAGCGAATGCTACCCCATACCTACAAGCAATAGGTTTCAGTTACTTGATAACAATCATGAGGTCCAGGTAAATACAACTGCTGAGGTCGACTCTCAGATCATAGATAGTTATGTCTGTGAACAGTTACAAACTGACCCCGGTATTCAGCAAACTATTGTACAACCGGATCCAGAAAGGACTATAGCTGACCCTTGTGTCATCCCAGAATACCAAAAATGTAAAGATCAGATTGGCACCAAGTTTGGCTGCGTTCCCCTGGCCCCTATATACGTTTACAAGGGCCCGACAACATACTGGCATGCTATTCCAGATATCTTAACTGCTCACAAGCTCATCCGACAATCTGGACTCCCCAATTTTTTGGGACTTAGGATACCAGTTCGAACTAATTTAAATGTTAACAGTTGGAGGCACCATCTAGTCGATTATTTTGACCAGCAGCTTCCGGACCTGATTGAATTCGGATTCCCTCTCGATTTTGATAGATCCAGAGACCTTCAAAGTACATTGGTCAACCATGCTTCTGCTAGGTTATATCCAGATCATGTAGATAAATATATTGAAGAGGAAGTCGGCTTTCAAGCAATGCTAGGGCCACTAGATTCTAAGCCTTTTGATGTCCATATATCACCCTTTATGACTAGGGCTAAGTCGGATTCTGAATCCAGAAGGACCATTATGGATCTCAGTTTTCCAAAAGGTTTATCCATCAATGATGGAGTACTTAAGGACACATATTTGGGCACAAATTTTCAGATGCATTATCCATCTATTGATTCCATTTTACGGAAACTATGAACTAGGTCCTTCGGCTGAAATTTTTAAGGTCGATATTAGCCGAGCTTTTAGGCATATCCGTATAGATCCAGGAGATATTGACCTACTTGGCTTGCAGCATAGAGATAAGCTTTATCTGGATCTTTCTCTCCCATTTGGATATCGCTTGGGTGCTTTTTTCTTTAGTAAGATAAGCGATGCTGTAAGATATATTATGAATAAAAATGGTCATAATGCACTCATGAACTACATTGATGACCTCATATACTGTGGCTTGCCTTCTAATATAGGTCATTCTTATCAATTTTTGTTGGATCTACTCCAGGACCTTGGACTCGACATTAGTACCAAAAACTTATGCCCTCCTGCTACAAACGTTATATGTTTAGGTATCATGTTTGACACTGTGAATAGAAGTATTTCCATTCCTGATAATAAGTTACAGGAGATATGTACAACATGTAGTGCATGGTCCAATAAGACGATTGTTACAAAAAATGAGTTGCAGTCATTATTGGGTTTATTATTGTATATCACAAAATGCGTTAGACCAGCCAGATATTTCCTTAATTGCATGCTTCAGCTGCTCAGAGATAGCCATAATGACCAGAATATTTATCTCACTGCTGAATTTTTCAAAGACTTGAAATGGTTTCAAGTATTCTTAACTTCTTACAATGGTGTCACATTTTACCACCAACCCCCCCTTCATAAGCGTATATATTTGGATGCTTCTTTGGAAGGTCTAGGTGGTTGTTATGATAACTCTGTATATGCTCTACACATCCCCAGAGGTTTTAAGGACTATAATATTGCACATTTAAAAATTCTTAATGTGGTGGTAGCCCTTAAAATTTGGGCCCCTTCCTGGGCCAATAAGTCCATTGAAATTATGTGTGATAATATGGCAGTAGTGGAGGTCCTTTCTAGTGGCAGAGCCAGGGACTCTATTATGGCCACTTGTGCTCGCAATGTATGGTTGTTGGCAGCTATGTTTAATGTTAATATCATTGTCAACCATATCAGAGGTCGGGACAACTCCATAGCTGACCTACTTTCCAGATGGCATTTAACTGTACATAATACACAATAATTACATCACTTGGTGGAAAATCCGGTCTGGATTGACACACATATAGATTTAACCCTGCTTAATCATGATATTTAGCCACACATTTTCTTCTGTCATTTCAGATTCCCAGGCGGCGACAGCTCCACTGGCTACCCAGGCTTGCACAAGATTGCGTTTTGGCTTCCGTCCCAACACCCTGGCTTCCTATGAACGTATGTTCCAACTCTTCATTGCTTTCCTGGTGGTGGTGGACTTGTCGCTACCTGGGATCTCAACTATGGATGTGCTTGCATTCATGGAATACCTGGCACAGTCTGGTATGTCTCCTGACAATATCACTAACCATATCACTGGCATTAGATCCATGTCCATTGTATACGGTATTGATACTACACCATTTAGAGATCAAAGAATCCCATTGTTTATTAAATCCTTAAAAATCAACCGTCCTTTGGCTCCTCTTGTTAAAATTCTCATAGATCAGACTTTGCTTTTGCAAATTGTTACAGTTCCAGCTCACTTACAATTTCCTTTGGTTTACACACCATTGTATTTACTGGCGTTCTTTTCCTTTCTTAGAATTTCCAATATATTGCCTCACGCTGCCAAGAACTTTGATAAAACAAGGCATCTCTGTGTGGGGGATGTGGTCTTTGCTTTTCAGAGGGTAATCATTGTGGTAAAATGGTCTAAGACTTTACAGGACCGAATGAAGACCACTACAGTTGATATTCCATACTTAGGTGCTTCTGCCCTTTGTCCAATTGCAGCTCTGGAAAGAATGCTGGCCACACATCCTGCCCATCCGGATTCCCCCTTATTTCAGATCCCACAGGCCGACTTATTGTCTCCCCTTACAGATTTGGCTGCTAGAAAACATCTTAAGCAGGTGTCCTCATTACTGGGCCTACATAGGTCCTTGACCTTCCACGACTTTCGCAGGGGGGGGGGGGCACTTGGGCCTTTCAGCATGGAGTTCCTATTCAGGATATCCAGACCCGGGGTACCTGGTCATCCAGTTGTGTATGGCGATATATTACCCTTCCTGCTGCCCAGTCACGAGTTTCAGATGCATTCAGATCATATTTGTACTCCTAGCCTCTTCTCCCTACCTCTACTGGGTGTTTGGGGCCTTCTTTGCATTATCATATTACATTTCTGTCATAATCTTACATGTTTTATACTAGATTATGACCTTCTCATCTGGTGGGACCCCTCCACTTCTTAACTCAAGGTTCATGATCTGCTTCGGTGACCTTGACCTTTGACCTTAAGTCACATCTGTTTGTCATTGATCAAGGTATTGTTTTCACCCCCGAGGTTTTTAGGCATAAGTAAATACCAGTTCATGGTTGACCTGACCTCTTGACCTTGATTCACCTGGGTCTTGACCTCTGGGTATTGTTTTCACCCTTCATTCATGTTACCAACTAGATATGACCTTAGGTAGTACTTCATAATTTGACCTTCAGGTCAACCCCAGTTACATTGGGGTCTTGGAGGGGGGAGGGGGTTTCCACATCTGTATTGATGCTATTATAATGTGAATTTTAATACTCCTTTATTAACATACATTATGTACTCTTTCATATCTTCTGTGTTATATGTCTTTAAAAGTATTTTTAGTAGCAACATTTATTGTATAATGAAATATATAACCCCAATGTGTCTTTCTTGGGGATGGGGACAGGGACTGTGCTCTGATATATGAATTTGTGAAGTTCTGTCATCAGGATTTGCAATTCTGATAGCTTGGGGTTTGAGGTTTCTGATTTTCTTAATTATATCAGATCTAGCTCCAATCAATCAGACTTCGTATTTTGTATATAAAACTTAATGTTGTATATTCAAATTAAAGTAAATTTTAGCATAGACTAAGTCGCACATATAGCTTACTAACTCATATATTTGACTAACAAAGTTGTATGCATGATTTACTTTGTCGAATTAGAATGACTTAGCATCTCATAAATTTAACTTAGTATAACTAACTTAGCATCTTGTTGTATATTCATATTACTAAGTCCTGTACAATATATGATTTTATAAATCAAATATATGACTTAGTATCTTGTACATACCGCTAAATAAGTCATATATTTGACATACTAAGAGGTCGAATGTATGGCTTACCAATTATAAATATGAATTACATATATTCGACTTACTAAGTCATATAAAAAGAATATCAGTCAAAAACACAGCCTTGTTTGCTGTGGGGAAAAAATAGAAGTTCTTGTTTGTAAACTTCCATACCGACCAAACTATGTAATTCTCTTAGTACAAAGAAAACTTTTACTGGTTCATAAAGGTAGAGAACTTTTCACTCATCTGAATGTTGTAAGACATTATGTGATATGCTGGCATTTGTGAACAGAGGCCACACATATTTAAACCTGGTTCAATTCTGTTTTCAAGTGACTACTGGTGAATTCACAATATAAACTGGTCACTGATTGTAGATGTGCCTTGGACAAGAGCCAGGATGTAGTATTACTCTCTGTGATAATGACAATCTTGTGACTCTGGAAATTAATAATAATAGTAGGATTTATATAGCGCAAAATTGATACAAATCCTCTAATGCGCTTGAGTCCAAGAAGGGAGAGTCCAGGGACAGGCATGGGTCGACATCTAAAAAGCGCCCGCCAGGGTATAACTAAGGTGGGGGGTATGCCAGCCTAAACAAGTAGGTCTTTAGCTGGCTTCTGAAACCATCTATTGTTTGCTGAGATCTGACAGTCTGTGGCAGCTTGTTCCATTCAGCTGGTGCAGCTGCTGCAAAGCCACGCCTTCCTATGTGCTTATTAGGGCGGGTTGAGGAGATAGATAGCCTGTTGCCGCAAGTGAGACTGCTCGATCTTATTAAAGCTGAAAGATACGGGGGCTGTGAAAGATTAATAGCCTTGAATACCAAAAGATTATACTTAAACAGGATGCGATGTTGAATTGGGAGCCAGTGGAGTTTTTTCAAAAAGGGTGTAACATGACTCATTTTGTCAAGTCTGAAGATGATGCGGCAAAGAGCATTCTGGACCCTCTGTAGTTTGGCTATGTTGGACTTGCTTACCCCATAGAGTAAAGAGTTACAGTAGTCTAGACGACTACTGACCATAGCATTTGCCAGAAGTATTGCTGTCTCAACTCCAAGGAATTTGCGAATTCGTCGCAAATCACGAAGATGATAGTAACATGCTCTGCAAACCTTGGCAACATGATTGTCAAAGGAGTTGTCTGAGTCGAAAATAACACCCAGATTTTTTACTTTCACCAACGGAGAGATATTGTTTTGGAGGAGTGGAACAGGGAAATTTGGTGCAAGCGACTCTCTGATGGCTTTTTGACCTATAATGATAAATTTGTTTTTTTCTGGGTTTAGTTTTAGTTTGACACCGTCCATCCACTCCTGTACAGACTTGAGACAGTCGGTCAGCTCTTCCATGCTAGAGTCAAAATTCCTGGAGTCAACTGCTAGGTAGATCTGGGTGTCATCGGCATACAGGTGATGAGTAACATTGAATTTTGAAAGTTCCTCTTATACCAAAGGTAAGTTTTTCTTTTTCCAGGCCATTAAGAATGTAATGGCAGTTGGTTGCAGTGACCATTTTACATGTCTGTACTATGCCGATTTGACAATACCAAACTGGTGTCACTGTGTACGTGTACGTTGTATGCTGGCTGTGGTTCCAAAATGGTGGATATTGCCGAGTTATGTAACAAATACAAGTGTATTTAACATGTGTACATGTTGAAATTTATATGGGAATCAATGAAACCCCCACTGTACAACGTACACAGCTTCAGCAGATACAAAGAATGCGGAGCAAATTCCATTAAAGTCTTAAAAAGATATATAAAAACGTACTCGTACATAGTACTTAGTGTGACATACATTATCACAAAAATAATCAAGGTCAAGTTGACCCAAAAATTAGCTCAAGTTTACAGCTACTTATACTAAACTTAAGCTAATTTTTGGCTCAACTTGAGCTTGAGTCAATCTATAACTTTCACGCTATGTGACTAAACAGAATAAATTGCAGAATAATTTGATAAAATCAATCCAATTTTATTGTTGTGCAGTGAAACAAGCCTTCATTCCATAAACGCAGTAACGATTCAAAACCTTCATTATTGAATTTATTTATCCACAGTTCTTTGATGTTAGCTTCGGCCATTGTAAAAATAACATTTCTTAAGAAATTGTACCATACTCATACATATTTGAACATTAAAAAAATGTCTCAAATGTAGTTTAAACATTGAAAATAATAATCCCCTCAGTCTCTGCATCTAGGTTTTCAAAATCCGCAAAATCTGACAGTAATAATTTTACAGACTTAATTAAAGTTTCTTTTGTATCGTACAAACATTGTAGCTATGAATCCATTTTTGGTAAAAAAAATTTTGACTAAATATATCATGTAATAGAAAGTACAAAAGTAATATACAGAAACTATGACTGTTCAATCTGTTACTATTACATTATACTTTTTCCCCACTTTAGGTTTTTTTTGTAACTATGCTTATGATGTTGCGCCTTAGAGTTTGTCACTTAGGCAGAGATTAAGCGCTATAAAAGTTGAATTGGAACTGGAATTACAATCTATAACAGGTACAGTGTGATCCATTACTTTTTTTTTTGCCTTTTGATCGCATCAATTACATTGGCTCCATCCGTAGATGTGGTCTGAGACCAACAAGACAGGAAAAACTTCACCTAATCTGTGACAACATGTACTAAAACTTTAAAAATGAATTCTGCCAATGATATTGTGGTAGAATTATTCATGGAAAATTGATTTTGATATCGTAATTGTTAGACTTCATAAACTTTGGCATGTTTAAGTGGTACACTTAATATATATAATAAAAATAAGTCCGATAATGTTATTTAATTTAGCTTTGTATATTTTATATAGGTTTATCTGACCACAGTATTATTGGTTGTTCAATTTGTGCTTAATGTCTCCTCTCTTAATTATCTCATCGCATGTATTTGAGATGGAAAAGGCAGTTCATGCTAGCCAAAGATTCTCCAATATATACCAGCTAGCAACTATACTTTTTTCCCACTTCAGGTCAAACAGGGCAAAGGTCATCAAAGGTTTTACAGTTAGAGTTTTATGTCCTGTTCAAAGGTCAGGGTCGTATTTAGATTGGCGGTCAGCATTGTCACTCGTGGGAGTTGAAGAGCAGTGTCATAGCTTGGGTTTGCATCGTGTCCAACAGCCAGGGTCTCACACCCAGAGCCTGGGAGAGGTGTCACACCCACTGTGCATCTGTGATCCTAAGTGTAACATGATATGCATAAATATAAGATTAGAAGACAACAAGACATGAACAATTATCATTTTCAAACAGAAAAAAAGTATTATTAAATGACACCACATATCTGAAGGTCACATGGTATTTTCTATTGATTCTTCACAAAACTGGTCAAATATTACACAGTGACGTTGTGGATATTTTTCTTTTCATTACTCTTATGTATTGTGTATGAGATGTAAAGAAATGTATCTATGTTTATCTGTTTACACCTAGGTTACACTTCTCTGTACTGGGGGCATGAGGTACAAATTAACGGGCTTTTCAGCTACAGTTCGACTTCATATCTTGCTGGGACGTCTTCAGTGTAATTCAGCAGGATTCGCTTTTTTCAAGACAACATGCAACATGTTTTACATTTTGATCCACTTTTTAAAAATATATGAAAAACCTACCACGTTCTCCCATAAGCTGTATTAAAGTCTACAGGCTGAGGAGAGGGGGTGGGGTGAAGAGGGGGCGTGATGGATATTCGGGGTGGCACATACTTTCAATATGAACTCCCAAGATACAAGGTCTGTTTTTAGAGGCATATGGACAATGGCAATGGGGAGAAAAACAAGTATGTACAGAAACAACCACAAGGAAAGGTGGGACCTGAGCATTACTGATGAACACAAGATATCCGTGTGGACAATAACCAATGAGGAAATGAACGGTGATAAATGATACCCTTCTCCCTGCACCTAATGGTAACGAAATACACATATTACAGTACCTGTACAGTGGTTTTGAAAATAAACCCTGCCTGGCTTGTGCACCATACCTTTCGGGGACACTGTAGCTATTTGGTGATGCACTGCCGAACAGGAATGCCATTTTAGGAAATTTACTTGTACATTCTATGTCGTTAAAATATTTTTAATTTGATCACCCCCCACCCCCCAACCCCCCCACCCCCACCCCCCACCCCCGCCCCGCGAACTCATGCATTTATACGAAAGCTCTGGACTGCCAGATATTATTTTATTTCTGAATGGAATAAACCAGAAAGCTTCCTTGAATATGCTACTTATTAACTAAAATATATGAATCGTTAAGTTGAAAATGCACGTTAATACCTCAAATATTAGTTGCCATTTTGATTGCAGAAGACTGTGGTCGGGAGATTATAAAACTTCTTCCTTGCGTGTGTGCGTACGTTCATCACATTTTACACAAACCTTTATATCTTGGTCATTTATGAATATATCCTCACCAAATTTACAGGGGATGTTTATTGCCATGAAATGAAAACATGTCTGTACAAATTTTGGCCTCATTTCGAAAAAACAAAATGGCAGTCATAGCCAATTGTTCAAAAATTATTAACATTTTTTAAAAGTTTAAATTTTGCAGCTAGCAGCATCAAATTTGCTCAAAATGTTTATGGCCTTGTCTTGCCTCAGACTAATTTTGACATCATTTTGAAAACAAAATGGCTGTCATATCACAGGTTTAAAGTCAAGTGGGGGTCGTCATATTGAAAAGGCCTTATATCTCCCTTATTGTTGGTCCTATAGTTTCAAACTTTTAAAACAACCTATATGAAATCATATCCTGCGAATCTTTTACAAGTGTCGAATTGGATCTTTGACCCCTGCTTCAAGGTTCAGTTGGGTCATTTCATTGAAAAAAAAAATCTTTTATCTCCCTTATTATTGCTCCTTGGACTTCTCTTTCATGACTTTTCTTTGAATCCTCTTTCATGGTCAAACTACCTCCATTTTCACTTAATATTTGGCAGGCGAAAAATATAGCAGCAGTGGTCTTGTTTGTAGTAAGCTAACTTGACTCGAGTTATTAACTTTAATATATGAGAATAATAACTTAAATATACGATCAATATCTCAAGTAACCAGTATATTGGGGCTATTAACCTGTATATTCCAGTTAGCTAAGTTATATTTCAGTTTTGAAAATGTACATTTAAGTAAGCTCATTTATGTAATGAAGTTGGTTAACTCGTATATTTGAGTTTGTAACTTGCGTATTTGAGTTATCAATTTGTATATTCCAGCTAACACTTAAATTCGAGCTAGTTAGCTCATATATTCAAGTTAGTTAATTTGCATATTCAAGTTAGTTAACTTGAATTTTCAAGATTCATATTAAGATTTTAAGATATTAAGATGCATATTAAAGTTAATTAACTGATATATTCGAGTGAGTTAACTGGAATATTCAACTAAACTATCTCGTGATTTCAAGTAAGTTAATTTGTATATTTAAGTTACTTCCACTTGTATATTCTACTTAATAAGTCGTATGCTTGAGTTAACTCATATATTCAAGTTAGCCGTCAGGTCTACTTCAGTTATAAAAAAATATGTTTGGCAGTCTAGCGCCTCCGTACTTTTGAACACATCGTATACTTATTTTATTTAATTTGAGAAATATGGGAGAACCAGAATAAATTGATCAAAAGTCTGCAAAATGTTATTATGTATTTGTATCTTGTCTCATAACAGAGGTGTTGGTTTGTTTGTTTTGTTTTTTTGTTTGTTTGTTTTTTAACTCAAAGACACGGAAGTCTGTTGGCGAGTGACAGTCTTTACATATACCTGATCGTGAGGTGATACCCTCAAAAAAACAAGATACTCCATTTAAACTATTGTACAAAGAAATATTGACTGGTTTTGTTGAACATTTGTGACACTTTCTGTGGTGACAGTCTGTGCGTTAAATGATGGGATACTGATTTATTCTTAGTGTAAGAATTTCACTGCAGACTTCAAATCAGAGGACAAAAGAATAAATTAAGGGTTTCATGTAAATAAACAGCAATGGGATTGAACTGGGTACAAATGAAATGGGTTGGTAAAAAAGGATGTCCCATGAATGTTTAAGAAAACTTTGGAATAAACTAGAATAAATTTACTCAGTGCTTATACTTTCTGGAATAATTAGGATTATTTGGCGGTACAAAGTGACCTTCAACACCAATTTGACCTTTTATACATGATAACTATAACTAAAGGATGGAATGGTCAGAGTTTAGAGATTCAGTTCAAGCAACAGATTCCTGCATTGAGACAATGACATGATCTTCAATAAAATATGTCAAGACAGTCTGCATCCGTTAACCATGTGGTGTCACATGTGTTTAGGCAAAGGCAGGTTATGGATTTATTGATTTATCATGTTTTTTGTCTTTTTGTTCAAATTCTAATTGTCACAGTCAAAGTCTACAGTGTATAGCAATATTTAATGTAAAATAGTTGAACACTAAATTGTTATCATTCTGTAATAAATTTAGTTTTACATTCCTTGGTGAATGAAATGTCAAACTGTACATTAAGTACTTCACCTGGGGACTGGTGTTCATGTGTCTCGGTACAAACATTTATCCTGTGCATAAACTTGAGAATATTTTGTGGATAAACTGCCAAATTAGACGAAAATATCAAGCAATATTTAAAAAATCTCAACATGACTTTAGAGTATTTCAGATGATATAAAAGATGATTGAAAAACATGATGTTGCAAAACGGAAATTGAAAGCACAACAAATGACACAGATAAACCACACTTGGATTTGTAAACGACACTTGGATAAATATATTCAATAAGTATATATTATGGATACATGAGTAAAATGCGTGTGATTTTGAATAAATATTTCCGACTCCATTGCCGATAATTGATATATCGAGTGCGCGCATATTTTTACAAACCACAGATCGCGTCACTTATTGATCGTCTGGTGACATCATGGGAAGGAAGTGCAAAGAGGTGAAGGCCAGTGAGGGTGGAATGATATCCCTACGCGGGGTGATATCCTGGTCATTACGAGGTTACTGGACAGTGTGGTATCCATGGTGTATTGTGGTAGTACAAATGCTGCTCATTGTTTTGTTGCTGACAAATATTAGTTCACCTACTTACAAAACAGTGGCCAATCATGAGGAACTTGATCCATTAGTGAAGCAATTACATCTAGCAAATCAAATCAAGGATTTACAGACTGGTAAGTTGATTACTCAATCTGCTGCACAATTAAGTTGTTGTTAATAGTCTTTACCAGCAAGTAAATCCAAAATAAATACTCAATGGCTTTAGGACTTGTTAATTAAACACTAATTTTTAGTAAAGCCACATTTAGTTGATCCCTATCTTGCATGGGTTGACATTGTTAAACGTGGGTGTACTAATGGATATATATGAGGTTTCGTACAAGTGTAATATGTAAATAATATGTAAATAATTTTTATATACATGGTCGGTTAGGGTCGGTTGCAAGTTACCGGCCTGTTGGGGAGAGTCGGTGAAATATCAAACATGTTTGATATTTCTACGACCGTTGCCGACCCTTGTATCCGACCCAAATTTTAGCCCCCTAGCAACAGGCCTGACGGTTAACTTAACGGCATGTCGGTTACACTTCCCAGCTTGTCGGTTAATCAAACAGTCCTGTCTGTAACAAGTATCCGGCTTGTCCCAAATATGGACTTCCAGACTGTACGTGATGACTCACTGACCGTGCCGGAAGTGTTGGTAGCTTTAACAGACTGGGTCCTAGAGTTGAGAAAATTTGTAACTGACAGGCCTGAAACTGAAACAGAGAAGCCGTAAACAACAACCGATAGGCCTGTAACACTAACAGACAAGCCGGGAACTGTAACGGACAGGCTGGCAATATTTTTGCATCTTATGGCCTGTCGGTTTCAAAATCTGTGGTATAAAAAGGTGAGTCGGTAGACAATCTGCTTATATTTGGGCTTTGACTTGTCGAGAGACAACTGGTGTGCAGCTTTTCTTTTTTTTTTTTTTGGAAATTAACTTAAGTTTTGAGCTAGGCTGGACTGGTTGGGAGTGAAATCTGTTCTGTTTTTTTGTTTATTGTCATATAACTAGAAAACCATCAGTTATATTATTGGTAGACTTCGAAAAGGCCTTTGATACCATATGTTGGGACTTTTTAAAGTGTTGCTTAGATTACTACGGCTGTGGTACAAATTTCAAGATGTGGATTGCCACCCTCTACAGAAATATTGAAAGTTGTGTTACAAATAATGGATACCAATCAGAGTACTTCCATCTATCAAGAGGTATTAGGCAAGGCTGCCCTTTAATTGCACTCCTATTTTTGTTGGCTACTGAGGTAGTTGCTATAATATTGCGTAATTTAGATTGTATACATGGAATTAATATAAAAGACACATGTATAAAATTATGTCAACTAGCTGATGACATGACTCTATTTGTTGAAGATATTGATTCAATATGTCATGCATTTTCAGTGTTTGAGGAATTTTACAGGTATGCAGGCTTGAAACTCAACAAGGCAAAGACTAAAGCAATTATAATCTATAATGATGGGTCACTTCTACAAAAAAATTTAGGAATAAGTTGGTCTAAACCACCTTTCAAAACCCTGGGTACTTATTTTTCCACAAACTTTGAAGAAGCTAAGTTACTTAACATTAAAGACAGATTTGAAAAAATTAAAGGTATAATAACTACATGGAAGGGGAGGGCACTAACATTAAAGGGAAAAATAACAATTATAAAATCATTAATAGTCCCTCATATACTAACACTGATCTCATGTCTCTCACCAAGTGAAAAGCTAATTGCAGATATAGACAGTCTTGTTACCAAATTTGTATGGAACCACCAAAAGGCATTAATTGCCAAAAATACATTAATTCAACCTATAAGCCGCGGTGGTCTAAAAATGCCTTGTATTAAGAAAATTGTTCAGACATCTCAAATTATGTGGGTCAAGAGACTTACAAATCCCATCAATGCAAAATGGAAACAGCTGTCTTGGTTTCTTTTAAATACAGAGCCTCCCTATATCTTTAAAAAACGTTTATATTATGCGATCGAAAAAAAACCAGCAACCGAATACTATCAAGACCTGCTTCGTAATTGGTATGACCTTATAAGTTTTGAGCCTGCAAGACTGTGTGAATTATTAGAAGAACACCTTTTTCAAAATGATTTGTTTCATATTGGAGGAAAATGGATATTAAATGAATATAAAGAGTTAGACAATAAAGGAATTAATTTGGTTAAACATTTTGTTAAAGACAATGGAATACCTTATCAAAGATGTGAATTTCAAGATAAGTACAATATAAGAATTGATGTCATGAAATATAATAAAATTACCAGTGTTATACAAACTAAATTAAATGGTCTGCCCAAGATAGAGCCATGTTTCTATGATATACCCAAGCAATGTTTGAAAGATCTTAGTAAAATAAAGAGTCGACATGTCTACAACTACTATATTAGTAGAAGCTACTTGAATCCCAGTAGCCAAAATAAATGGGTAGAGTACTATCCCTTTCTTGAGAAAGCTAACTGGACTCAAATTTACTCACTGCCTTCAAAAATAGTAAAGATTCATATCGGATAAGTGTTCAGTTCAAAATAATCCATAGAATATTCAATTGCAATTATAAACTTTTTGTATGGAAAATAAAAGAGTCCCCGCAGTGCCCAATATGCCAACATATTGACAATCTAGAACATTATTTTTATTACTGTGAATCAACCAAATTATTCTGGGTTCAAGTTGAAACATGGCTCAAAGAAAAACTTCTAGTTAATTTTGACTTTACTGTTCTAGAGATATTGTTAGGTGCCATAAATATTGATAAAAGACTTTTCCATACTATAAATTACATCATCCTCCATGGAAAATATTTTATAAAGGAATGTAAGAAAAATGAAAAGGAGTTAAGTTTATATAGATATAAGTATCTTTTAAAAGATAGGTTAAACATTGACATAGTATTATATAAAAACCAAGAAAATTACATTGCTTTTAAAGAAAAGTTTAGTTGTCTTATTGAAATAGTACAATAGTAATGTACAAAGACTATGTACATAGTAAATAGCACCATATTTTAGTAAACTCTAGTATAAAATTATACTCATCTGATTTGGGATTTATAATATCCACACATGTCGTTCCTCTTCAATATCTATCTTGTATATGTTTTTGTTTAAAAACTACTCTATTTGTTGAAGAATATTCTTTATTGTAATAGATATGTAATAGAATGTTGGTTTTTGGTTTTTTTTTCTTTGTTTTTGTAATAATTGCATTGTAACACACCAAAAAGAAAATAAAAAAAAAGTTTTTGTTTTTTAAAACAAGCTGTACAATTGATTGATTGATCAGCTTTCCAAGGGGCAGAAGGAGAAAGATTGAAGTACCAACTGACACTCAACCACAGGTTGAGTTAGGAGATACAGCTGCGGATATAGAAAGAAGGAGGAGGGAAAGAGAGGAGAGGGATGAGAGAGAGAGGATTGAACAGGAGAGGGACAGAGAGAGGATGGAGAGAGAGTGGGAAGAGAGCCCAGAAAGAGGAGAGAAGAGAGTGCGAACTGACATGGATACTGATGTAGAATCAACTCAATCCAGATAGAAGAAGGGCCAGATGAAGTCCATTTTCCTGAGTGATTCATATGAAGAAGCCATCGTGGAGTTCGTTAAACAGCACGAGGAACTGTATGACAAGACCAACGACAGTTTCAAAGACAAGCAGAAGAAAGAAAGACTTTGGGAGCAGCTAGCAGCTACCATAAATTTGCCTGTCAAGACTGTGAAGAAGTGGTTCGATACTCAACGTACCAGATATGGCAAGTTCACTCAGACGAAGTCAGGCCAAGGAGCTGAGAAGAGCACAGAACAACAGAACTGGCTGAAGGACAGTTTCAGTTTTCGACGAGGTCACATCAGAAGGAAGGGAGTTTCCAAGTCTTCTGCATTCAAGTCACCCCAGAGGCCTTCTGCAGCCTCAGCTTCAGCTCCAGATACATCCAAGGACACAGAGTCTGAGATGGAAATCAGCATTGCATCAGATGTTACTCATCAGCCTTCGAGCACCAGTCCCAAGCAACGACATCCTCCAGCCGCGACTGCCACCATGTCTGCAGATCCAGTCTTAGATCAATTCCAGCAGATGAGGTCGATGATTTCCACATTTCTGGGTGAACGTCAGGACCCCACTCGAAGTCCTAGACAGTCGTTCTGCAACTATCTTCACTCTGAGATTGAAAACCTGGAAGAAAGGGACTTTTTAACCTTCAGGAATGAGACAGTGAAGCTTCTCAGTGAAATACAGTACAAGGCGGAAGAACGCAAGAGACAGGTCACCAAAAGTCATGAGGTCACCACATATCAACTTCCAGAAGTATCACAGGCCACAGAAGGACGTGAATACATACCCACCATACCGGAAACTCAACCGGTCTCTGTTCCAGTTGTGCAGCCCACACAAATAGCCACAGGAGAGCCTGTTACAGTGATTGCCAAAGTACAGCAACCGCCAAGGCCTTCATCAGCGTCAGCACAGCCAACTTCTTACGTAGTTGTGGATGATCAACAGCCTGGGACTTCCAGACAGATGCTTTTCAACCCACCTTCAGTTACACCTTCACAACAGGAGGAAAGTCAGCACAACACTTCTGGATTATCCAGTCTTTTTGCAGCGATTCCCAGTGTGCTTACGTATCAGCAGATGGACACACCACAGCCATTTTCACCCTCTCAACTTCAACCAGCACCGTCACTAGTGCCATCTTCCACTCATCAGGAACAGTCAAGACCTCCCAGCCAGTCCAGCCAGCATAGTCAGAGTCAGCCCAAATCAGTGGATTAGGCCGCACAAGTCACACCAAACCCGGCCCTTCTCGGGGCCACCTGAATCATCCAAAAACATTTAACAAGCTACACGTTTGTGCCCAAAAACATAAAAAGCACACTGTCCAACACTTACACCTCCCCACAGTACTAGTGCTGTGAAATTGCTTCGAATATCGGGTTCGATGTTTGGTATCTGTATAAGCTAGCGAACTTCGGTCTAGTTCGATCTTCGAAACAACGTTTTCAAAACCAGTTAAAACACAGAAATCTCACATACAATCTTGTCACTTTATTGCAAATATAGCAAAAATGTAAAATCCATATATATTTTAAATATTTTCCGCCATATTTTCAACAAAAGAAACAAGTTTTATAGATGGGCAAAAATAGGATCTGTTGGATGTGGTGTGATATTGGGGATTTCTAAACGTTTTGCAAAGTCCAAATTTCAGACGTTTCAGAAAGTTCCATCACAAAAAAAAAACAAAAAAAATTAACAAAGAAAATTCCCTTAAGAAAAAATAATCCCCTAAGAACTCAAAGTAAAACCAACCACACCCCCAAACAAAACCCAATTTTAAATAAACAATCCCCACCCCCAAAAAAACAAAATCCAGACTCAAACCCACCTCCCCCAAATTAAAGATGCAGACTCAAACCCAAGTCCCCAAGGGGTGGGATGTCAACTTTGTAAATTGAGGACCTAGGTTCAGTGCTGAAATTTAGTTTTTACCCCACAGCCCTTAAGGGCTGTCGGGGTATTGTTTTCACCCATGGTGTCCGGATGGGCTGGTGGGTGGGCGGCGGGAAAAAGTTTGTCCGGGCTGTATCTCAGAAACCGTAAGGTGTAGGAAGTTCATACTTGGCAGGGACATTGGTTGGGGGGTGTAGGTGTGCAACGTCATGGTCTGACCTTGATTTGACCTTGCCGTAGTGACCTTGAGTTTGAAACTCTTGTCCGGGCTATATCTCGGCAACCATAAGGTGTAGGCAGTTGATACTTGGCAGGGACATTAGTTAGGGGTTGTAGGTGTGCAACGTCATGGTCTGACCTTGATTTGACCTTTGACCTTGCCGTAGTGACCTTGACCTTGAAAATCTTGTCCGGGCTATATCTCAGAAACCGTAAGGTGTAGGAAGTTGATACTTGGTAGGAACATTGGTTAGGAGTTGTAGGTGTGCATCATCATGGTCTGACCTTGATTTGACCTTTGACTTTGCCGTAGTGACCTTGATCTATAAAACCTTATCCGGGCTATATCTCAGCAACTGTAAGGTATAGGAAGTTGATACTTGGTAGGGACATTGGTTAGTGGGTGTAAATGTGCAATGTCATAGTGTGACCTTGATTTGACCTTTGACCCTTCCCGTAGTGACCTTGACCTATAAAATCTTGTCTGGGCTATATTTCGGAAACTGTAAGGTGTAGGAAGCTGATACTTTGTGAGGACATTGGTCGGGGGTAGTAGGTGTGCAACGTCATGGTGTGACATTGATTTGACCTTTGTACTTGCCGTAATGAACTTGACCTATAATACCTGGTCGGGGCTATATCTTGGAAACCGTAAGAGGTGTAGGAAGTTTATACTTGTTAGGGACTTTGCTTAGGGGGTGTAGGTGTGCTACGTCACGTGACCTTGATTTGACCTTTGACCTTGCTGTAGCGACCTTGACCTATAAAATCTTGTCCAGGTTATATCTCAGAGACTGTAAGGTGTAGGAAGTTTACACTTGGTAGGGACATTGGTTGAGGGTTTTAGGTGTGCCACGTCATGGTGCGACACTGATTGACCTTTGACCTTGCTGTATTGACCTTTAAAATCTTGTTGCAATTTTGGGTCTGTCTGTTGATGCAGATTAAGCACTGTTAAAGTCATATTAGAATTCAGTAAGAATTTCCTTTTGCAAGTTCCCATTGTAACAGATGGAATTTCATCAAGTAAGCCACAGGCTTTTCTCCAACACCACACATAAGCATTCATTGAATGTATTGCCACTTCTGTATGCATGGGTAATATTCAAAACATCCAAACCATAATTCGGCCATTTTTGGTTTACTGATAAATGCTGTCATTTTATTATTGAATTGTCTTGTTTTAATACTTAATCTTTATATACATTTCTTTTCCTTAGATATTATTTTCTCTACTTAAGCATTGTTTGGACCTTAATATAACTTACACTGCTCTGAAAGTATCTTGAACTTTGTACTGTTACACTACTTCTATATCTCATGGTGTTGAAAAATATTTCCCCACGCTGTGGGGTACGGGCATCTCTGATGCTATTTTTGTGAACTGAGTTTGGGATGGATTTGTGTTGGTGTTTGTGATGGGGAATATATTTGGTGAAACTGAATTTGAATTAAGTTGTTGGAAAGTTGGGGTTATTTTAAGGGAGGCGACACTTTGCTAA
Source organism: Sabellastarte sp. h YS-2021 (assembly GCA_964017235.1). Taxonomy (NCBI): domain Eukaryota; kingdom Metazoa; phylum Annelida; class Polychaeta; order Sabellida; family Sabellidae; genus Sabellastarte; species Sabellastarte sp. h YS-2021. The sequence continues at coordinate 137,296,469 of OZ024929.1, forward strand.
ATAAAAGTTCTTGGATTATTTGAGTAGTCCTGAAAAGGACTGATAGATGACAGAATGTTCTCCCCCTCAGTCTTCTTAAACTCTGTCCTCATGTGATTAAAGTACTCTTTCAGTAGGTATCGATGTTTGGCCTCCCTCGATGGGTTTCTTAAGTTGTCATGATGTCCCAGTTCCCCCTGGTCTGCCTGTGGTGGTTGTATATCGTCAGCTGGAGTGGGTGGTCTGTCTGCTGCCCCCTGATGGCTTCTCAGCATGTTATGTAGTACCACACATGTTAACACAATGTCTCTCACAACTTTTGGCCTCTGCTCCATGGTGGTCAACAGTACCTGAATCGCTTCACAAGTATACCAAATGAGTTCTCGACCACCCTTCTCCCCCTGGATATCCTGTAGTTGGCTATTCTGTCTTCTCTGGTCAGTTGACATCTACTGTAAGGCTTGACCAGCCAAGGCATCAGGGGAAAGGTGTCATCCCCCAGCAGGAAGTAGTGTAGATCTGGCCCCCCAGGTCCAAGTGGTTCAGGTGGTGGTAGCCCAAGGTTCCGTTTTCAATTCTTCTTTTCAGTTTGCTGCGGTTGAAAATCTGGGCTTCAGATGATGACCCACTGGCCCCCGTGTTGACCCACAGGAACTTGTAATCTGCATCGACTAAAGCCAAAAGTACCAGTGAGAAGTAGCCCTTGTAGTTGAATATTCACTGCCTGACTTTTTGGGCTTCTTGATAGCAATATGTTTTCCATCTAATGCACCGACTGCATGGGGGACATTCCATCTATTTCTAAATCTTTCCTCAATTTTCTTCCAGTCTTCAGGATCAGATACTTTTGTTGAAATTCTTTCAAAATGGCTTTGCAGATGTGGGGGACAAATTTGCAGATGGTTGTTCTTCCAACCCTCCATTGGTATTGTAGTGAGGTGTAGCTTTCCCCTGTGGATAAGTGTCTCAAAGTAACTGCCAGTTTCAACCCGACTCCCAGGGGGTTCCGGAAGTTGGTAATTGACTTCCTGAGGTGCGGGGTGATTCTTTCTTCAATCGAATAAAAAAATGCTGGCTCCATCCTGGTGAAATTTCTGTAGTCTGGTGTGTCAGCAGTGATTAACTTGTCCAAGAGTGTTCTGTAGCAACCTCTCTCCTCTCTCTGCAGTATCCAGGGCAGGACCCATGGATTCTGTGGCTTCCTTCTCCTTCTGGGTGGTGGGGGTGGGGGTGATGCTGGCTGGGCAGGTGCTGGGTTCTGCTGTCTTCTGTGTCTTGAAAATATCATGTACAATAAAAAATTAAACTCAATAAAAACCAAAAAGACCCTCAAGTGATCTAGTTGCTCTTGATGTGTTCCTGTCATCTTTGAAGTGTGAAATGAATGGCACATCACAGGGGAGGGGGGTTTATATAGTGTGATATAGATCCCGATTCTGGATCAAGACCCACAAAAACAATCAGTCCTGTCGGGAAAGGTCGGGAACAAGCTCCAGGCCTGTCTGTTTGTCTTTACGGCTTGTCTGTATGTGATCCGGCTTGTCTGTTAGGAGTTCAGGGCTTGTCATAGTACTTCTACGACTGGCCGTGCAAAAAAACGTCCCCGACCCTGTATCCTGTCGGGAAGGTCATTACGGCCTGTCTGTAACTATACCGTCCTGTCAGGGATTTCATAACTGACCCACCATTTTCCCGTGCTTTTTCTCACGACTCTACGACTTTTGTAACCGACCCTAGGGTCGTAGGGTTGGTTACAGGGTCGGCTCCAGTGGAACACCTGCATAAACTACGATTGTAGAAATTACCTTTTGAAACCATTTGCTGCAAAAAATTTGAACTGGGGCTTTCAAATTTGGTATGTGGCTTGATACTGGTAAGAGGCTTATATTGTGTTACCTTTAATGTCCAATATTTTTTCACATTTTGGCCTATTTCTAACATACAGAAGCTTGAATCACTTGACACCTGCACCTACCCTCCACCCTATGACCCTTTAAGGGGTTTTGGTATAAATAAAGCTATCATCCTTCCCATGAACCCTTAGAGGTTTGGAATGTGTATTTTCTTCATAATATAATATGTAAAAGCAACTTTTATAGCACTTATGCTCCATTATCTGACTAAAATTCATCCTTATAAAAAAAAATTGAACAAGAGTTACACACCATGAATATAGCCAGATTATATAAGAGAAGATGTTTTTACATGTTAAATTTAGTGTTTCACTCTTCCTTCAAAACCAAAACCCCTTTTATCTCCTATTTTATTTACCTGGCTCATTTGAAGTATGAAAAGAATTTATAGGTAATCATGAGCTATTAATCATTTGACAGGGTCATACTTGAACTTTGACGTCTCCTTTAAGTTCAAACTTTTTAAACATTTTCAGTCATATTTCACCTTTGACTTCTACAAATTCTTTAAAATCTCTGGCTTTTTCAAACGGGCCATATACAGTGTATAGTAGTATTCCCACCAGCATGAGAATGTGCTGCTTTCAGATGTAATGTTCAACTTAAATAGTTGTTTTCAAGGCACATGAGAAAAAGTTATCATCACAAAATAACATAGTCTTAGGAAAAACATGGGCCTATCATAAGGTATTTTCATTGATAAAGAAAGAAGCAGTTGATGTTTTGTTTTAGCAGATCAAACGCTACTGAGTGAGCTGCCAATCAGTCCAACATTCAGCCAGTCCACTCGCCTCTTCTACAACCGAGTACCTAAGTGTGCCAGCTCTACACTGATAGACGTGATATTAGAGATGACACGCTACCACAACTTTACCTTCTACAGATCTCCCATTTACATGGCTTTCCACATTGATCCTGTATTCCAGGTGGATGCCCTTCAGTGTTTTCTACTCAAGCCAAATTTACACCTTTCATTTTAGATATTTTAAAACATTTTCATGCACTTATATGTATGTCCAATTTTATTACTTACTGAAAATATTGTTACTGTATCACAAATATGTGTCCACATTTTTGCTTTTTCTAGATCAAATAAGGTCTGTAGTCTAAAAATATGTAACAGTTCATGAAATAATACAGAGCTTGCCATTACATACCATTTTAAACTCGTATATTTTTCTAGCTAAATTATCAGTATTATGCAGACATACATCTTCAGAAAACTGCCCTGAGTGTCTTATATTTGAATTTTGCAGGGCCAGCTGATTGAGAACTTTATGAATACAGAAACTCCTTTTCTGTATGAACGTCACTTACACTTCATGGATTTCACCAAGTAGGCCTTTTTCATATTATGAAACTGCAGTTTTTTTAAACTACCATATTTTTTAGAAAGAAGAGAACATTTAGTATTGTTTTTCAAATTAATTACCATAAATTACAATTCATGCTGTCATTATTTATGAATATAAAAATTCTAGGTAAGGTAACATGTTCAATAAGATAACATGATTAGCAAAGGTGTTCTTGAAAGATGATCACATAATGTGAGATAACATGAATTATAAAGGTTTTATTTATTAATGTTGACATCACTCTCAGTCCTATTTTTCATATTTTTCATTTGATAAATCTGTTTAATGTTGACATCAACTAAAAGAGTTGTGTTCCCATGTCAGTTTTAATTCAGTCTAGTTTGGGCCGTGTTTCAGGTACAACAGTCCCCAGCCTGCCTACTTTAACCTGGTCCGTGATCCACAAGAGAGACTAGTGTCCTGGTATTATTTCAGGAGGTACCAGGCAGGTCACATCAGAAACATGCCTACAAATAAGAGGGTCAGGGTGAGTTGTGACATGGTATAGTTAAATTAATGCCACAGTTATGGCAATCAAGCTTGCTATATCACATAATGAAACATGTACATCCATGCACTGGGAAGACAGAAGACAAGTTACAGTGTGACTTCTTCACTTCAGCAGGTCAGTCATAATGTCTGAAAACTTTAGAAACTGTGTAATAGATGTAATAGTCATATTTTCTCACATCTGTATGTGCCCTTGCTGATTACGTTTGTTTTTATTATGATATTATGTTTCTAATCATGTTGGTCACACCACCATTGTTATTTCATGTATCTTCCAATGTTTCTTAGCTTCACAGTTATCTCACAATTATAACACAACAGTTATTCTCTCACATGCTGTCACATGATGTCTGTGTCCCGGCATCAAGAAAGGTTTTTTTGGACTCTTTTATCATTTTTTTTTCCTTTCAACACAACTGTCAGTTTGTCATTGGCACTCCTATGATGAGTACTGAATCACTTTTATTTGTATATTAGCTGTCATGATTTTGCTCTATTATAGTTGTATGATGCCTTAATACTGGGACTCTACTGCATTTTTATTTTACCTTTTCGACTGCTTCATTCTATTCAGTGCAGTCGTACAATGCCTGTTTATTGGGTCACTTCTATATTCTATCCTGTGCAGTCATACGATGCCTGTATACTTGGTCTTAACTGTATTTTTAAATTAATTTTGTGATTATATTGTATTATCCTATCCCATGCAGTCGAACAATGCCTGTGTATTGGGGCTATACTATGTCTTTACTTTTGAGTTCATTTTGTTCATTCTATCCCATGCAGTAATGCGATGCCTGTTTATTGGGGCTATACTATGTCTTTACTTTTGTGTTCATTTTGTTCATTCTATCCTTTGCAGTAATGCGATGCCTGTTTATTGGGGCTATACTATATCTTTACTTTTGTGTTAATTTTGTTCATTCTATCCCATGCAGTAATGCGATGCCTGTTTATTGGGTCTATACTATATTTCTACTTTTGTGTTAATTTTGTTCATTCTATCCCATGCAGTAATGCGATGCCTGTTTATTGAGTCTATACTATATTTCTACTTTTGTGTGATTATTTTGTTTCATTCTATCCCATGCAGTCGTACAATGCCCGTTTGTTGGTTCTCTACTATATTTTTACTTTGTTTTATCCTGCAGTCATACGATGCCTGTGTATTGGGTAACTACTCAGAATGTGTGGATCCTATGGGGACAGATCCAGAAGAAGGCTACTTCAAACTCATCCCTTTCTTCTGTGGACAGGAGGACTTCTGCAGGTCAGGGTCTGCATGGTTAACTACACAGTTGATCAGGAATATATTTATTTTGTCACCGTCAACACATTATATCAGAAGACAAAAATTTAATGAAGAGATAGAGGACATTTATGCATATAAGTGATCAAAATTCTGTATTCAAAATCATCGCCTTCCAGCAAGTAACTAGCAACTATTTTGACTTATGGTTCGAGCTGGTATTCAAACCAATGACTTGAATGATGGGAAGCAACAGTGTTGCCTACTGCACCTTTCTTAACTTTTGGATATGACTACATTATAACATTCACAAAATGTTCATTGTTTTGATTTTCTACTGTTTCATTACCAACTCCATGTAATGAATATGTCTTAATGTTATGCATAAACCTTATGATAATCACAATATATAATTATATAATAATAATGTTCCTATAAAATTCATAGAGCAAGTCTAATATGACCATGTTTTCCTTTTTCTATGACAGTCCTAGGTGTACAAGATCCTTGTTCTGATTTGAAGATAAATTATAAAACCATAATTATGTCCACCCAACTGGGGGGTGGACATATTAGAGAGGTTGCGCACTACGTTTCATAAACGCCCCTTGCAAAAATACGCAACATAATTGATCAATACGGGAGAAAGCCATTGAGGGGGACAGTTTTGTTTGCGAACAGCGTTTGAACTAGGATTTTTACATGCATTTTATTTAAATTAATTGGGAATTATACAACTCAATAAAGATAAATCCACTGGTTTTATTCATCTACAGTACTGAATGAACTGGGTACTGATATATAATACAAACTTTATTGGCCCAACAACCAGTAAACCCACAAGTTAAATAGCTTATAAAACACACGTACATAAAACTTTGGAAGATTGTGTTCATTACCTCAAAAAAATTAATGACAGGGGATGAAAAAAGGCTGGTCGTTGTACACTTGGGTTTCTCAAAAACTGACAAAGATGCTAAAAATAATCTACAGTCTCTCAAGAACTCTGTACTGACATGTATAGCACACTTTATTGCTCCACTAATTAATAAATCCACAAGGGAAACACATTACGTGGCAAAGCCATTTGCCACGTAAAAACGTAACCTTGTGCAGTTAAAACCTTATGAAATGACATCACACACAGAAATGAATGACGTGTAACGTAGCGGAAAGTAGATACGGGCATCAAAAACGTTGTTCGCAAACTCTCTATTATTTTTGCTTTTTCCGGCGTCTGGCGTCCGGTGTCCGGCGTCCAACGTCACACTTGGTTTCCAGACATTTTAGGCAACAGTTCTTATCCTATCTTTACCAAATTTGGCATGCAGGTTTATTGGGTTAATAGCTTGTATGGGATTGCTTTTGGTGATGATAGCTCTATAGCTAACTGAGTAATAGCTACTTTGCTACTTTTGAGTATCTCTTTGGTTTCCAGACATTTTAAGGAATGCTATTAAGCCTATCTTTCTGAAATTTGGTATGGAGGTTCATTGGGTTAATAGCTTGTATGGGATTGCTTTTAGGGGAATTGCTTCATAGATCAGTGAGTAATTAATTAAATAAATGAGTAATTGGCTATTTTGAGTACTGAAAAAGGCAAATGTGCTCATATCTCCTAAACCGTGCGAGATAGAGCGATTTCATCGAAATTTTCGACCCACAGGGTATCTAAGGAATGTACTCTTTGCAATTAAAAAAAATTTTCCTCTCCCCAAAAATGACGGCCATTTTGAATTTTCGAATTTTTGCCAAAAATGGCAAAACACATATTTGCTTCTATCTCCTTAACCATGCGAGATAGAGCGATTTCGTCGAAATTTTCGACCCACAGGGTATCTAAGGAATGTAATCTTTGCAATTTTCAAAAAATTTTCCCCTCCTCAAAAATGGCGACCATTTTGAATTTTCGAATTTTTTGCCAAAAATGGCAAAACACGAATTTCCTTCTATCTCCTTAACCGTGCGAGATAGAGTGATTTCGTTGAAATTTTCAACCCTAAGGGTATCTGATCAATGTATTCTTGGCAAGTTTCAAAAGATTTTCCCCTCCCCAAAAATGGCGGCCATTTTCGAATTTTTGCCAAAAATGGCAAAACACGAATTTGCTTCTATCTCCTTAACCGTGTGAGATAGAGCGATTTCGTCGAAATTTTCGAGCGACAGGGTATCCGAGCATTGTACTCTTGGCAATTTCAAAAAATTTTCCCCTCCCCAAAAATGGCGGCCATTTTGAATTTTCGAATTTTTGCCAAAAATGGCAAAACACAAAATTGCTTCTATCTCCTTAACCGTGCGAGATAGAGCGATTTCCTCGAAATTTTCGACCCACAGGGTATCTAAGTAATGTACTCTTAGCAATTTTCCAAAAATTTTCCCCTCCCCAAAAATGGGGGCCATTTTGAATTTTCGAATTTTTCCCAAAAATGGCAAAACACATATTTGCTTCTATCTCCTTAACCGTGTGAGATAGAGCGATTTCGTCGAAATTTTCGACCCACAGGGTATCTAAGGAATGTAATCTTTGCAATTTTCAAAAAATTTTCCCCTCCCCAAAAATGGCGTCCATTTTGAATTTTCGGATTTTTTGCCAAAAATGGCAAAACACGAATTTTCTTCTATCTCCTTAACCGTGCGAGATAGAGCGATTTCGTTGAAATTTTCAACCCAAAGGGTATCTGATCAATGTATTCTTGGCAAGTTTCAAAAAATTTTCCCCTCCCCAAAAATGGCGGCCATTTTGAATTTTCGAATTTTTGCCAAAAATAGAAAAACAGAAATTTGCTTCTATCTTCTTAACTGTGCAAGATAGAGTGACTTCGTCAAAATTTTCGACCCAACCAATGCAAAAAGGCATGAAGCTGAAATAATTTACATGTACACTAATAAATATTTAAGCATTATTGATATATTTTACAAATGAAACAGGGTCTTGTAAGACTACTGTACAATTTTGGCAAAAGGTTCATGGGGTGGACATTACACATGATAATGTGTGTTCTTCTATGCTATCCTGTTTCTATTCATATGTCGCAGCTACTATCAACAGGGCGTCTTATTTCTAGTTTTTGAAATAGGAGTTTATTCCAAGGTTAAATAACAACTAAAAACCTCTGAAAATCAAATTTAAGTTAAAAGAAATCTCTTTTAAATAGAAATAAAATAAGTGTATAAATAAATATTTCTAAGAAGCCATTTTCCATTGAAATTTATACACTGTTATCCAATAATCTTGATCAAGATGAAATGTTTTATGGTTTCTTGAGATTTCACTTCACCTGGTTTATTAGAAAGTTGGGAATGATACTCCAGATGAAATCAGTGTCTTAAATCAGCTTCCTTTCCATTTGTCAGGACACCAGGGGAGAAGTCTCTAGTCAGGGCCATACAGAATGTGAAGAAGTACTATGCCATAGTCGGTCTGACTGAAGAGTTTGAAGACTTTGTTGAGGCATTGGAATATGTGATGCCTTCCTTCTTCAGGGGAGCTTCTTTAGTGTATGACTCAATGAGTAAGTACAAGCATTGTTCAGTTTGAATATTCAAAAGGACAGTTTATATATTTGACATACTTATGCAGTCACTCCATTGCTATTTGATTGCATTTGATTGCCGATGTGAGCGTCACAAAGTAAGCAGTGCTTTTTCTGCCACCACCACTGAAATGTTGTAACAAGTAAAACTACACCCTATGTAATTTGTTGCAAATTGAGGCTAATACTTAAAAATTAAAATCAAGTCAAATTTTAAACATTGTGAGTATTGATTTCACAGTAAATATTTTTTTTATTATTTAAATTTTTTTCAGTTGATTTTATATGAATAGGAATGATATATAAAAATGGTGTATGTCACCAACCATATCTAAAACAAATAAAAACAAGATCCCACAGAGAGCGCATTCAGCCACCAAAGCCCAAAAATCATTTCAGAACATCTTGAATCCAGAATTCGATACAAAATTGGATGTAAATTTATGCAGAAAACAATAGAAACAAGAAAACACACAAAACAAGAGCACACAGAGAGCGCATTCCTCCACTAAAGCCCAAAATTTATTTAAGAACATCCTAAATCCAGAATCGGATGTAAAATTATGTGTAAATTTGTGCAGTTTATTTTTTTTCATAATCTTCCTAACAAAGAGAATCCAATCATTGCATAACCTATTTGGCGAAGACAATAACTAGGATTACAAGAACAGGTTTAATCAGGATGGATATGTTATGACACACAGGGGCATTGTCTAGTTGTCAGAAGCAATATTAGTTTCTATCAACTTGTAAACACAAGCTGCTTTAAGTATATTAGCTGGAAGAAAATTACACTGATTTTTTTTAGATTTATAAAAATTCACACTAGTCAATTTTCACTAGCCAAACTCATTAGCTAAAATATCTGGGATTAATGCTTTGTGGAAGTTTACCCTTACATCAAGTAATTTTTTGTATGGTCTTGTGTTTCAGAATCTGAACTGCAGGGTAAACATAAAACCACATTCAAGCTGCCAGTGACAGGTGAGGTGAAGCTGATCATGTACCCTAAACTCAAACATGAATACCAGTTCTACAACTTCCTCAAAAACAGATTCCACAAACTCAGCCATAGCATCAAAGCCATTGCAGACAGCAAGAAAAGCTCGCGAGAACACTGACGTGATTAGAAATAACGTGGCCAACGTGTGAAACGTACTCTGCAAACGGCGTGATAACCACAGGGTGTTGAATTGCTAAAAAATATCTGCTCTAAACAATCAAAATCTTTGGAGTCAGCATGGAAAGCTTTTAGTTGGAACTTTACCAAAGTATTTACAATCAGAACAGGTGACAAGAAAAGTACATTAAAGCATTGAATTGGTCAGAAATAACTTGATCAAGGTATTAAAGCTATGGCAGGTAATAAAGGTACTTCATCAGTGCATTGAAGTGATGAGACATTTAGCGCAAACTCAAAGACAAAACTACAGGTCAGCATTGATGTGGTGGATAAATCCACTGCCTCATTATTCAACTTACTTCTGGCCAAATGAAAAGAACAACTGAAGCCTAATATTGAATTGTTGCGACTCAAATGAGGCAACCACAAAACTACAATGTTGTCTTAAAGTGGCCTGAGACTATTGCCTTGCTTTACAATCACAGCATTGGCATATGCTTTTCATTAAACTTGCATTTCGTGAGACCAATATATTAGTACAGATGTAAAATAATATATGTGCAACTGTAATATGTCCCAGATAATAATATTGGTAAGAGAGTTGACGAAAGAAAACGGTGGCTGATACACAGACTAGTTATAAAACTATAGTTTGGCTCAATAGATTCATTTCATATTATCAACAGAAAGTCAGTACCTTTCTGCTATAGCAACTTCAACACAGTAAATATACTGCTATATACACTCTAGAATACCAACATATTTGTCACATGTTGTGTATTATCAATAGTAAATTATTCTTGTTATTCAGTGTTCCTAGGGTAGTTATAGCTTTTTGCTTGTGTTTTTGAATTTTTGTTTCTGTGACAGATATGTGATGTGCTCATGTCCAGTGTGAGCCTTTTATACCTAAAATGAAGTCATGTTTTCAAGTTGAATATGTTAATTAATTTATAATGTTTATTATTTTTATTACTTGTGGCTTATAGTCTTGTTAGTGGTCTCCTTCGCCACTGGAATTTAATGAGTCTTTCCATATTTAATCTACCCAATTTGAAATGTATTCAAAACAGTGCTGCAAGAATTGTCACCAATACAAGTGGATACACTACAATAACTCCTGTATATGATGAAATGCAGTGGATGCTTGTATATCCATCTCTCCCTTTATTTCAGTCTTACAATGCTAGATGGTCTCAGAGTGATGGTAAACTTCTTGTGGCTGAACATTTTTGTTCATCCTTTCACCGATCAACGAAACAATCAGTTGCAGTGTTGCTTTCAGTATGTATATGATGTAAAAGGCTGCCTGATCAAATTTGTTCATTCTCCTCTATTGTCTCCTTTAGGAAAGAAACGTAACTCATATATCTTTTAAATATCATCACCATAGCACTGCGTTGAACCGGCATCTCTGTGGTGTTAAACCTTTTTACCACCTCTAGATTATTGAAATTGGAACATGTTTTGGAGCACTGTATTAAAGTGGGATAGAATTGGATTATTATGACCTGTATGAACTGTTTGGCTATGCTATCTTTTGCATGTATTTACATAAAGACTTGAATGTGTGTTATAGTATATACACCTGTATAAGTTTTTTGATTGATTGATTTGTGTTTAACATTGCTTTAAGGACAGTGTATGAGTCATATTACTACATATAGGTGAGGCGATGGAAGAAACCTCTTGATACTAGTAAGTGAAGATTCTGCATTATTAACTACTTTGCACTGGAAAGCTACTGTTGACTTTTCCCACTTCAGGTTGGAGCAGGAAGCAAACCCAAGAGCCGAGAGGTTGGAGGTGAGTGGGTTATCCAATACAACCACCATACCTTTCAGTTAGACACATAACAAGAGGCATTTTCAGGACAGATTTATGTTGTAAAAGTATCCAGGAGTCCGCCTATGTGTACACATGCCATGATCTCTTATGTAGGTATGAAACTAAGCAGTGTCTGTTAATGCACAAACTCTCGTTCGTGGGCACTTTTGAAAAACACAAAACACATTCTGGATTCATGATCCAGATCTGTTTCCAGACTGTCTTTGAGGACTGAGCCATAGTTACACCTCATCTTGTGTGAAAACATGACCCAGATCGAATGTGTAATTTTTGAGTTACGTACACAGACAGACAAACAGACCCAATTAAAATACCCTCATCCCTCCCCTCTTGGGGGCAAGTTTAACTACATTAGAAGTATTCAATATTTTATGTGACATGTTTCACAGTAGATTTATAGGCCGAATAATACAAGGTGGGTGTCACCAAAGTACAGTATAACACAGGGAAAAGTGATTCAAGGCATATGTCAAAAACAGCATCAGAGATGCCCGTACCCCACAGCCTGGGGAAATATTTTTCAACACCATGAGATATAGAAGTAGTGTAACAGTACAAAGTTCAAGATACTTTCAGAGCAGCGTCAGTTAAATTAAGGTCCAAATAATGCTTAAGTAGAGAAAATAATATCTCAAGAAAAGAAATCTATGTAAAGATGAAGTATTAAAACAAAACAATTCAATAATAAAATGACAGCATTTATCAGTAAACCAAAAATGGCCGAATTATGGTTTGGATGTTTTGAATATTACCCATGCATACAGAAGTGGCAATACATTCAATGAATGCTTATGTGTGGTGTTGGAGAAAAGCCTGTGGCTCACTTGATGAAATTCCATCTGTTACAATGGGAACTTGCAAAAGGAAATTCTTAATGAATTCTAATATGACTTTAACAGTGCTTAATCTGCATCAACAGACAGACCCAAAGGTGCAACAAGATTTTAATTGTCAATACAGCAAGGTCAAAGGTCAATCAGTGTCACACCATGACATGGCACACCTAAAACCCTCAATCAATGTCCCTACGAAGTATAAACTTCCTACACCTTACAGTCTCTGAGATACAGCCTGGACAAGATTTTATAGGTCAAGGTCACTACAGCAAAGGTCAAATCAAGGTCAGACCACGACGTTGCACATCTACACACCCAACCAATGTCCCTACCAAGTATCAACTTCCTACACCTTACAGTTTCCGAGATATAGCCCGGACCAGGTTTTATAGGTCAAGTACACTACGGCAATGTCAAAGGTCAAATCAAGGTCACACCATGACTTTGCACACCTACTACCCCCAACCAATGTCCTCACCAAGTATCGGCTTCCTACACCTTACAGTTTCCGAAATACAGCCCGGACAAGATTTTATAGGTCAAGGTCACTACGGCAAAGGTCAAATCAAGGTCAGACCACGACATTGCACATCTACACCCTCAACCAATGTCCCTACCAAGTATCAACTTCCTACACCTTACAGTTTCCAAGATATAGCCCGGAAAAGATTTTCAAACTCAAGGTCACTACGGCAAGGTCAAAGGTCAAATCAAGGTCAGACCATGACGTTGCACACCTACACCCCCAACCAATGTCCCTGCCAAGTATGAACTTCCTACACCTTATGGTGTCTGAGATACAGCTCGGACAAACTTTCCCGTCGCCTGCCTGCCCATCCGGACACCATGGGTGAAAACAATACCCCGATAGCCCTTAAGGGCTGTGGGGTAAAAACAATAGTATATAGAATGTAGCCAATAAACAATGTTTGATGCAAATTTTTTTCTGAAAAATTAACTTATTGAAATAACAATACAATCAATTGATTAAAAATAATTAATCTGGAGTAACAACTTCTGTATACTCCTTCTTTGTATCCAAATAATAGTCACAGCATGTAATAGAGAAACATTATTACACAAAAGTAAAGCCTTGCGAAAGAACAGAAAATAATAATAAACAAGTGAAAGTAGGAATAGAAGAAGCAATAAACACACAGCAAGATATAAGGTCAGCTGCAAACAGGCTACAGTATAAAATTCATAGTGTCGCCACATGGAAACATCTTGCTCATGTTTGCAGCTTTACACAAATCCAGGTAACAGGTGAGCACTTTGCATGTTTGTTGAACATACTGGGTTGGTTGTCTTGAAAGGCTTTTTGATGAACTAAAAATGGGAACAAAAGCATTGAAAAATACAATTGCAGGCGTTATAACTCTGTTGTTTCATTTCAAAATATTTTCATGTTGTGAATATGCATACACTGTTATGTTAAATTTATGTGGTACATAATGTAAACATATAGTGCACATATTAAAATAATACCTTGTCACACAACAGTGTCAATTCCCTCTGCTAAACCAATGCGACGAACATACAATTCGAAATCACAAGCAGCAATCCACTTATTCAAACCTGGAAAACTTCAACATTCAGATCCATATCTGCATGGCTCCATGTGAATCTTTCATTTATTGATTTATCAACATATGTACTTCAGAGTGACTCCTGTCTAGCATTTTTGCACACCGGTGTTCAAGGACAAGCCGGTGGGTTGATTGGTACCACCATCTAGAAACTGCATTTGCCAAAACAGGAGGTCATAGAAGGTATCCCATGTCCAAGAATGGTTAAAAGAAATTCCAATTTCTGATCACTTTCAGGTGAAATTTTCACAGTCAACTTGATAACAAACAGCTAAAACAGCTTATTTTGGCCCCACAACAGAGAAACCAGATCTGCTGAAACACAAGTTATGCAAGGTGTCCCATATCTCACTTTTGGACACATAAAGATTTAGATTGGAATGATTAATGAGATTTAAATTACACCTAAGAGTTTTTCTTTTGTTAAAACTGAACAATATCTTTCACTAATGGGCAGTTGTTCCACTCTGTAATTTTGACCCAAAATAGAAGCCTTTTTAACCCCACAGCCCTTAACGGCTGTCAGAGTATCCATGGTGTCCGGATGGGCAGGCGGGCGGCAGGCAGAAGTTTGTCCGGCCTGTATCTCGGAAACCGTAAGGTGTAGGAAGTTGATACTTGGTAGGGACATTGGTTAGAGGGTGTAGGTGTGCAACGTCATGGTGTGACCTTGATTTGACCTTTGACTTTGCCGTAGTGACCTTGACCTATAAAAACTTGTCCGGGCTATATCGCAGAAACCGTACCGTGTATGAAGTTGGTACTGGGTAGTTACATTGGTTAGGGGTTGTAGGTGTGCAACGTCATGGCATGACCTTGATTTGACCGTTGACATTGCTGTGGTGACCTTGACCTATAAAATCGTGTCTGGGCTATATCTCGGCAACCATAAGGTGTAGGAAGTTGGTACATGGTAGGGACATTGGTTCGGCGGTGTAGGTGTGCATCGTCATGATTTGACCTTTGACATTGCTGTAGTGACCTTGACCTTTAAAATCTTGTCCGGGCTATATCTCAGCAACCATAGGGTGTAGGAAGTTGATACTTGGTAGGGACATTGGTTTTTCAGTGTAGATGTGCACATTGGTTTTTCAGTGTAGATGTGCAATGTCATGGTGTGACCTTGATTTGACCTTTGACATTGCTGTAGTGACCTTGACCTTTAAAATCTTGTCCGGGCTATATCTCAGCAACCATAGGGTGTAGGAAGTTGATACTTGGTAGGAACATTGGTTTTTCAGTGTAGATGTGCAACGTCATGGTGTGACCTTGATTTGACCTTTGACCTTGCCGTAGTGACCTTGACCTATAAAATCTTGTTTGGGGTATATCTTGGAAACTGTAAGGTGTAGGAAGTTGATACTGGGTACGGACATTGGCTATGGTGTGTAGATGTAAACGTCATGGTGTGGCGTTGATTTGACCTTTGACCTTGCCATAGTGACCTTGACCTATAATGCCTTATCTGGGCTATATTTCGGAAACCATAAGGTGTAGGAAGTTGACATTTGGTAGGAACATTGGTCGGGGGTTATAGGTGTGCAGCGTCATGCTGTGACCTTGATTTGACCTTTGATCTTGTATATCTGATGCTATTTTGTCTCTCAATGGGGATATCTGATACTATTTTACCTCTCTTATATCTCATATCTTTTTACTTGAATCTTGGTTGTTGCACCTTTGGGTATCTTTTGATGTAGATTAAGCACTGTTAAGGTAATACTACAATTCATTAACCGTTTTACTTTTGCAACTTCCCATTGTAACAGATGGTATTGCATCAAGTGAGCCACAGGTTTTGCCCAACTCCACATAAAAGCATGTATTGCCACATCTGTATGTATGGGTAATATTCAAAACATACAAATGGATATCAAAATGGGAGAAGTCTTAAAGCTTCATAATTTTTAGTTTACTGATTTGTCTTGTTTTAATATGTAATCTTTAGATGCAGTTTCTTTGTCTTAGATGTTATTTTCACTGCTTTAACATTTTTGGACACTGACACTGCTCTGAAAGTATCCCATTCTGTGTACTGTTTCACTACTTCTATATCTCATGGTGTTGAAAACTATTTTCCCAGGCTGTGGGGTGTGGGCATCTCTGATGCTACTTTTAGATTTTTATACATTTCCAAAGAAACCCTTTCACATTTATTTCAACTAAAATCATAGAAAAACCCAAAAGTACACACCATGAATGCAAAACTGAAAAAAATGCACATAAAGTAGAGTATATAGGTTAATCGTCAAGTAAATGTCCAATATTCAAAAATAATGGATGGTTGACTCGGGTACCTTTGGGATCTTGTAAACAGTCCATTACTTTCAAATATTGGACACGTGCATTTTTGTCAGGTTTGCATTCATGGCATATGTACTACTGGACCTGTACTGGTAGTGGAGGAAATCTTTCTTTCAAACACTGCATTTCAATAGATTAACTTGGATTGTTTTGGGTTTGACATTGCTTTAAACACATTGATAGGTTATGGGACGGTTGAAACAGTGTATACTATTTTTTCAAGATTAGGCAGAAGAACCATTAGGCAGAAGTAATCCGGTAGATTTCTATGAAGTTACCCACTTCCAGTTCGGATGGTCTGTAATCTAACTAGTATATTGGCTAAGACATTAAATACAGTATATTCTTTCTTGGCAGCTCAAAGCATATTATATATTGTAAGCAACTGTGAAATAAAATAAATAAAATGCTCTCAATATCTTCTACAAAGTTCTACTGTTGACTCCAGTTTTAATATCACAAGGCAGACTATTCCCTAGAATAGA
Organism: Sabellastarte sp. h YS-2021; assembly: GCA_964017235.1. Classification (NCBI taxonomy): domain Eukaryota; kingdom Metazoa; phylum Annelida; class Polychaeta; order Sabellida; family Sabellidae; genus Sabellastarte; species Sabellastarte sp. h YS-2021. Next base: position 137,313,193 of record OZ024929.1, read on the forward strand.
AACTCGGATGTCAGAAGTCTTTCATCCAACTTTCAAATTTGTATTCTTGCTTTAATGTTACTGTGTTGAATCAGGTTATTTTACTGCGTTTTATAATTAGGTGGATTGGCAACTAATTATGGGGACATGTGTAGGCATAAGTCACTAAATAATACTGAATATTTAATGGTCCAATAGCAACCAGTAAAGTCTGTGTCTTAGGAGCCCGACATTTTCTCTTACACATGCTTAACAAATTAATCTGGTTGGATAGATTTGAAGGTGTTGGAGTTTTCTGAGGTAGTATTTCTTGATACCATAAAGAAAACTTGACCCATTATCTAGTCTTGACACAACAAGAGTTTGAACAAGTGTGTTGCAATCCTCAATACTCATGATCTTGCAAATCCTAAAGAACTTTATCATTTGTTTGTTGATGCTACTACATTTATTTTCAACTGAATACCAGTATTTTAAACTTAAATCAATGGTTCAATGTTGCACTGGCCATTGTAGCATACAATAGAAGGCAACTGTTGTCATCAGTGAGTAACAGCAGTCATGCCAAACTTATAGACAACATTTTACAACATGGTTTATAATAAAAAACCCTGCATAATCAAGGGACATGAGGGTAACCATTATTTTCTTGTCAATGGAGTGCAACATTGTGGCCTGTCATTAGAAGAGTTTCATTCTTTCTTTAGTACTGTTTGGTAGTGTATCATGCAGTAATGGTGATTTTTATAATTCTGTCCCTGATTTTCACAATTTTATCCACGAATTCATCTGCAGGCAGCTTGTCATTAACCCATTCTTTACAAGAGCTGTTTTTTCGGCTTAGTATCATTTTTGTTTTTATCGTCATATGTGAGAGAAATTTTGTCTGTGAAAAGCCTATTAGTTTTTGTGTCTATTGTTTTAGTTTTTGTGTGTATATACAGCTTCCACTGGATTTGAACCAACAACCATATAGTTGAGAGCCAAATGATGAAATGCTAAATTTATTAACGGAACCTGGCCACAGAATCTCTTTTAAATCCAAATTACTGTAAATGTGTACGTCCCTGTTAACATCTCAGGCAAAAGTAGGACATTCAATGAACTCCACATGTTACCATGATAAAAAATCCAGCAAAAAGCATCTTATTTCTAAAATGTACAATGATACATTGCAAATATACATATTGGTAAAATACACAAAAGGGTATAGATTTTAAATGTTGTCTTCTGTGAAGACTTTGGCCTTGGCTAAGATATTAACTTCTTTGCCCTAAGGTAAACTATACTTGACACGAGACTTGTTGGACATACAGTTTTGTTACAACCTTAGCATCTGTAAGCTTTATAACCAACCCAGTTTTGGAATTTCCCGATCAACAAACATTTGGCCAAGAGTTTGGCCATATCTTACAATTATTGTTAAACTTTATGATACAAAATCTTTCTGCCGAAAAAAAGTTGTATATGACATCAGAGAATTGTGCAACATCCACACATAGTGGATTTCTCCTGTTCCTGTGAAATACGTCTGGCCAACCTACTCTTTCCACTATCAGCATCCCCTAAACCTGCTGCAGGTTCAGAAAAAGTGTCTGGATTATAGTCTTCAGTGCCAGTAAAATCCCTTCCTCTCCTTGTATCTGCATCAGCAAGCCTTGCCCTGCTACGGGTATTGGCATTTACATTGAACCCATATCTTGCATTCTCTAAGATAGGTGCTTGGTTGATGGAAGTATGCCAAATTGAGTGTCTGTTGTCTGTTCTGTCAGATGTATACGGCTGACTTATATCTTCGAAATGCTTAATCTGTTTGATGGTCAATGAATCATGGATGTTGTATCGCTGTTCTTCATTGTCTACAACAGCTGCTGTGCCATCATAGAATGTCTCCCCTGTCAAAACACAATTTTCACAATGTGATTTTACAATAGCTCCAATAGAGATACGGACGAGGTAACTCAGGAGCCTTTTACTGACATAAAAATAGTGCCTCAGAATACACAAACCCTGGCCCATGTGTAGAGCTGTAAAAACAAAAAAACACAAAAAATTTTTTTATTCATGTCAGGATTTGAATCATCATTTTAGTTCTGGATCAACTCTACGGACCAAATCATGGATAGGCCACATCTTGAGAGAAAATATAACTACAATGCGATGAATAGCTTTTTTGAGTTATGCAAATGGATATTGCCAAAAAATATGACAAAAACAATTCTGGACTCTTTGAGGAGCACTGAGCCACAGTTACACACCCCACCTTGTGGAAAATATGACCTAGATCCGATGTATAGTATCAGTTGTGGAGAGACAGACAAACTCACTGGATTACCAAAGTGAAGGGTATACTGGACTATTTTTTTGCCAAACTAGATCTAGGAAAAAGGTGCTTATGCAAGATAAATTCTGCTGGATAAAATTGGGTATGCAGGTATCTCAGTGGGTGAAAATATACTGGACAAGTTCCAGCATGTGGGTTTTGAAGGTGTCAGTGAAAGTTTCTCAAAGTGTTTTTAATTGATTACTGATTTATTTTAACTATAAAGAAGTTTTAAAGTTCTTCCTTTACAGATGACATTTGGAATAGACCTAGAGCACTCTTTGACCTCTAGGAACAAATATATTGAAAATGGAGGCGTACAAAATTTGCTGCTTTTTTGGAAATTCGGCAAAACTTCAAGACATGATCCTTAATTGTGTTTTTCTTAGCACGAGCTCTGTTCTAGAGATCAGAATTCTTTTTGAGGGGGGTTTCTGGTCTCTGGACTTAAATGAATTGTGGCATAGCATGATGAGTACCTGTCTCATCACTGAAGTTAACCAGCAATGGGTTACGTTAGTACTTGGATGGGTGACCGCCTTGGTGCACTACTTGTAACTCTGATGGCTTTATGGCTCACTCTAGCAGACTGAAACACCTCTCGGCCTTGTTTTTATATGGAGATTAGAATTGTATTTCTTTTTATAGAAACATGCATGAACACGAGCATAAGTTGAAACTCTTTTACGCCAAAGATTGTGCAGTTTAACTGTTTACAGAATGCCTTTTAGGGATGATTTCCACTTGAAATCAGCACCGCAAATTGACATAATCATTTAACATACAGCTTACAAACCATGGCTTTTGCTACAGCTATAGTGCTTCTATGGGGGCGCACACACTTCACACACTTCCTATAACACAGCCTAATAATTTTCCCTGTTTGGAAATTAATAAAATCTTGACCTGTGTTACATCATTTTATAAAGTGTGTTATCATCACTGCCTTAAGCTAATGTAGAGGGCCTCGGGAGTTAGCAGCTTTGGTATTTAATCACTGTAAATAACAGTAGGATGGCAGTAGGATAATAGTAGTATAAAAGTGTGTCACCCGAGTAAATTCCGTAGGATGCTCAAGGAATTGGACAGTTCACCACTGTGTCACAAATTTTTACACGAAGGTCAGACGGTAGTTGACGGACAGGGACGTTTCTCCCAATGCCCACTTCCGCGGGGTATACTGCCTGTATGGTGAATGGGGTGATATGCATTCGTTCTTAATCTGGTAAAGGTCATATTTGTGGACTTTCCTGATACTTTTGCTTTGCCCTATGATGTCCATGTTTAACCCACATCAGCGGTAAGATCTATCGTGTTATGATCTACATGTCACTGTGTTTCTATCGTAACGTGAAAACTTAAACTCATAAAAATATAATTACCCACATTTATATACTTTCCTCTCTCATCTGGTACGTATTGTTCTATCTGATTATAAAACAGATGTATATATCTGGAGAAGTGTGAACATTGTATTACCTGAGACTTCTGAAGCATTGAGGAAATTCTCTGCAATGTTGTGAAAATTCCCAGGGTAATTTAGGCTATAATTCTGATTCTGGCTGACCCCCTTTGATGTGGATGTATCTTTATTTTTATCTTTATGTGTATCACGATGTTTCTGTACTTTGGTTGAAGAAGTTGATCGTATTGTAGACTGCTCCATAGTTTTATTCTTGTTGCGTGTGACTTCCCTAGCAGTCCGAACAGTCTCATTCATATTGCTTGCAGCCCTCCTGGAGTTTCTACTTCCATTGGTAGGTAATGCAGGCCAGTCTTGCTTGCCACTTGGTGAAGTTTTTGGAACACCTGAGACAGTATTGTTTCTTGATTTTTGTCTATTGTTGTTTGATGCTTTCTGATACTGTGGCAATGATCTCCCTATATGCTGTGCATTGTGTGTCTTCTGAATGAATCCCCTGGAAAGAAAAGAATTTTAAGGATTTTAAACATATTATTATAAACATATTAATGACAACACTTCCATTTATATCTACAGAGTGAAAACTTTAAAAGATTTAGATAAAACTTTGCCAATAAAATCCAGAAAGTATGCATCGGGGTGTGATATATATGTCATGGCAGAAAGTCCAATCTGGTAGAATTTCAAATTCTACCGGTAAAAAGTCCAATTTGAGTTTCTACCAAGATAAATTGAAGTTTCTACTGGTAGAAAGTCCAATCAAGGAGATTTAGGTACTGCTCTGGGGTCCGAAATCTAATAAACTTGGTACTACTGGCAGAAGATGACAGTTCAAAGCTGAAATTTGCAGTCTATTGAAAGAATTTTACAATCAACATCAAATACCACCATTTTTCAAGGGAAATCTGTAATACTAACTGATGTAAGAGTTAAATGTCCTATAACAAGTGTTATACAAAGTACAGTTTTAGCCAATTAAATTTTGACAGCAGTCACTTCCTACATGGCATTTAGTTGAGCACTTAACGCCTATGCTTTTACAGCAGCATTTGTTTGTCACAACTGCCCAGTTGGCCTCATTAGATAAAGCTTGTAGTACTGTCCCTTATCCAGAGTTTCAGCATGTATGGTGAAACAGTTAGGAAAATACATTTTTCTTTTGTCAGCCAAGTCTTCGCTACTATAAACAATGCTTAATATTCCTGCTGTAATGACCAATCTGTACATAGTTTTATCGTTCTTTTTCAATATTCTACCAGTGGTACCAAGTTTATTAGATTTTGGACCCCAGAGCAATACCTAAATCTCCTTGATTGAAGTTTCTACCAGTAGAAACTCCAATAGGACTTTCTACCGGTAGAATTTCAAATTCTACCAGATTGGACTTTCTATCATGACATATATGTATAATGGCAATGTTTGAACAAGCAACCACTGCCCGTGAACGGGTTCTGTGTCAGCTCACTGTGTGTTTTCAGTTTCAGAGTATAGGTGAAAGAAGAAAAGGACACAAAAGTTGTACCCTGCAAATGGTATTCAGAAGCAAAGTACAAACTTAATTATTAAGGTGTAAAAAGTAGGTGGAAAACACATTTATTAAGGTGTAAAAAGTAGGTGCAAAACACATTTAAACAAAATTCTGTAAATCCAGTAGTTCTTGAATTACAACTGATATACTCAACAGTTAGAATCTCAAAGTACCTCTGCGATTTTACTATGTTATAGCTGACCCAAAAGTAGGTGAATAACATATTAAAAGAAAATATTCTAAATGCAATAGTTTTCAAGTTACAACTCATTTATTCAACAGTGAGAACCTCAAATTAACTATTGCTCAGGTATCCAATGAGCTACATGTCTGCAATTTCACTGTGTTATAGCTGACCCAAAAGTAGGTGAATAACACATTTAAAGAAAATACTGTAAATGCAACAGTTTACAAGTTACAACTGATTTACTCAACAGTGAGAACCAGAAAATAACTATTGCTCAGCTTTGCCATGAGCTACAGTCTGCAATTTCAAAATGTTATAGCTGACTGAAAAGAAGGTGAAGAACCTATTTAGACAAAATACTGTAAATGTTAGGGTTTTCAAGTTACAACTGATTTACTCAACAGCGAAAACCTGAAAGTAGCTATTGCTCAGCTATGCCATGAGCTACAGGTCTGCAATTTTACTATCTTATAGCTGACCCAAAAGTATGTGAATAACATATTCAAGGAAAACACTCTAAATGCAACAGTTATCAAGTTACAATTGATTTACACAATAGTGAGAGCCTGAAAGTAGCTCTTGCTCAGCTACACAATATCTACAGGTCTACAATTTCACCATGTTATAGCTGACCTAAAAGTAGGTCATTAATACATTTAAACAAAATTCTCTACATGCAATAGTTTTCGAGTTGCAAGTGATTTACTCAACAGTGAGAACCTCAAAGTAGCTTTTGCTCAGCTATGCAATGAGCTACAGGTCACTATGTTATAGTTGACTGAAAAGTAGCTGAATAACATATTTAAAGAAAATACTGTAAATGCAAATAGTTTTCAAGTTACAACTGATTTACTCAACAGTGAGAACCTCAAAGTAGCTATTACTCAGCTATGCCATGAGCTAGTACAGTTCTATAATTTCACTAGCTGTCCCAATAGTTGGTGAATAACATATATAAACAAAATTCTCTACATGCAATAATTTTCGAGTTACAAATGATTTACTCAACAGTGACAACATGACGGTAGCTATTGCTGAGCTATGCAAAGCCACAGGTTTGCAATTTCACTATGTTAAAGCTGACTCAAAAGTAGGTGAATAATATGTTTAAAGAAAACACTTTTAATGCAATAGTTTTCAAGTTAAAAGTGATTTACTCAACAGTGAGAACCTGAAAGTAGCTATTGTTCAGCTATGCAATGAGCTACAGATCTGCAATTTTACTGTATTATAGCTGACCCAGAAGTAGCGGAATAAGATATTTATAGAAAATTCTCTAAATGCAATATTTTTCAAATTACAAGTGATTTTACTCAATATGGAAGATACTGAAAAATCAGAAAGTAGCTATTTCTCACTTAGCTATTTGGATAGGAAGTTACTCGCCATGTTGTAGCTATAGAAAAAGTAGCTGTATAACATATTTTAACAAAATGCTCTAAGTGCAATACTTTTCCAGTGATTCATGATTTCATGAATTTTAATGCATTAAAATTTTAAAAATTCATAAAAAAATTAAGAAAGATCCAGGCTTGATACTTACACAAGGGAGTCTACTTGTGGTCTAGTACATATGAGCAAGATAAGAGAGAAATCTCTGCAATAGTTAATGAGAAAATTGTGATAAAGTGTTGAAATTTTCACATTTTGGGTGGGGGGGAACTCTTCTAACAGCTCTCGGACAGACGGACAGACAGATCTGCATGGATTTTACAATTTTTCATCCCCGATAGATAAGGTGTCTTTTAAAAGTAACAGCATATCTCTGGGCCTTGTAGTTTTGGAAAAGTTGCTCACGCGGACACTGATGCCGCAGAGTGCTACAATAATGTCAGCTGACTAACAAGTCAGCTAACATAAAAACAATATTGTACCAAATCAAGTCAATCTTATATTTGAAAGAACAAGAAAGTGCAGCAGTTAATGTTGAACTCAGATAATCATGATCCATTTACATATCTTTACACATAGTTGAGACTATGGACTATTTAATACAACTTATCTCATAGCTCTGCTACCCTTATTACAAATGCTTCAGTTGGTAGTCTCCTTCGGTATTATAATTCTGTTTTTAGAAGTTTCACAATGTCATAACTCTATAAGTTGCAGTGCAATAAGAAAAAAAGACAATTTAGCTAGGATAATAACAAACTCCTTTTCAAGTGGACTCGCATCATTCCCATGTTAAAACAAACTTCATTGGCTCCCTATTAAGTACAGGTCATTATTCAAAACAATGATTAGTTTTGCTTATATATTTTTAATTTAGGATTGCTGCAGTGCATCAACGATTACCTAACCCCTTATACAACTGTTACACTATGGTGATCTTGTCCCTGAGTGGAATACAATCTCTCATTTTTGCTGATTAATTCTGAACAATGATTCTGCATTATGAGACTTATAATTGTTAGTACAGATGTTGAGTTCCTATAAAAAGATAAGTTGATTAAATTAGATAAGTTAATTACTGTACCATATGTTGGTATTTCTGTTATCAAGTCGCCCTTGTTTACAGAAGTTCAGGTAAATTTCTTCCAATTCTTCACCCAGTTTTGGATTTCCCCGACACCGGACTGTCTTGCCATTGTTTTTGGTTGTAAACAGAGACCAGAAATGATCTGGTACCTTCCCCAGAATCTTCACTGGTATCTCATATACTATTGCCAGGTCTTCAAGTTTCTGGTAGCAAAACAAAGTTCATATCACAAAAAAACTTGTGAGTCATAATAATATTGCACATTTAAAAAGGGGCTGTATTTGGTCTCATATGTTTTAGTTTTCAAGTTTAGACCATATTTGGAGGGGCCACGGTGGCAGAGTGGTAACACTCTTGCCTCCCACCTCTGAGGCCGGGGTTTGATCCCCGTCAAGGCCTTATGTGGGAAAGCTGGTAGTTGCTTGCCGTTGGTCGGCAGTTTACAGTACAGAACCCTAGCGAACTATATGTACTGGTTTCCTCTGCCCTTCCAACTACCCATCGTGATATGACCTGTACAGTGTTGAAAGCGACGTACAACCCCAAATAAATAAATAGACCATATTTGGACTTCACCAATAATTAAGTTTAGTCTGAAAAAAAAACTTCCGACATGAGAAACTGTTATATCTCTCTGGAGAAAACAATTCTTGCATGCCTTTACTGTATGTTTACAGAGGGAGAAATCAGTCAAATTAAACTCCTGAATTCTAAACCAACTCGGCTAGGTGGAAGTTGCCATGCTGGAGATTAGAAAACAGGCTTTAAACTTTTGCCTTAGCATTTGTGAATCAAATATGCACTTAATCTTATCATGATGTAGACCTTGTACAAGGTCCTTCCTTAGTGCATTCCTTAGATTCTCTGAGAGCATTTCCCTCCAGAAGGAAGTTTACTTCCAGTGAGAGTGTAAAATCCAGACTGTTATAAAATGCACTCATTCATTGTCTTGAAAAAAAACCCAAAGTAAAGACTTGTGAGCAAGTCTAATCATGATGTAACTTAGGTGTGGTGGTGGGGGGCACTCTATTCTATTAGATGTTTTAATCGCGCTTAATCTCTGCAGACTGCAGATTCCCAGCTGCAACATATACAGTGGACCAATCCCAATCAATAAGATATCTGGGGACATGGAAGGGGCGTCAGCAAACCACCAAAACACCAGAAAAGAACATTAACTAAGGTAGAGATGTGTTGAAGAAGTAGTATATTAATTTTGATCTACAAATAGTAAAATATGCGGCAGACTTGAATATCATCAGACAACTCATTTCTTATGTTTAGTACGTTATGAGCAATGCTGCAGTTAAGATGTTTCTTTGATCAGTGAAAAGATGGACAAAATGGAGGGTTTAAAAACAATGTCAGACATTTTTACGTGTATTGTCAACAAGGAGCATAGAATGTTATTAAAGCTAGCCTGGTGACACGGGAAAAAACAGTTTGTACAAGTTGGTAAAAATTATTCAGACAATGAATCAACTACAACTTTCCCATTTCAGATTGAGGGATGAACCCCATGACCTCAGATGTGGGAGGGAAGTGTCTTGCTCACTGCAACACCTTGACACTCATTTTACGTCTTTATGGAACTTTTTCATTTTAGAAGCTTTATAGAAAAATGTTTTAAACAAGGCATCAATATACTATACAGGTTAGGTGTACACAGAAAAACGGAAAAAAGTGTTAAGTAACTTAACCTTATTTCTCATGAAACATGTGGAAGTCACCGAGTGCTTGTCTTTTGCTATTCAATATATATATATAAAAACCACTTTGTGATATCTTTAGTGGAGACTTATATACTGGCCACATTCCATGGTCCATGGATATCTGTACAAGTCAACGGTTTCAGAGGCCATCAAGAAAAAAAATGTAAACTAGTATTATACGTTATAATTAGATTTGATTTATTTGATTATTGGACAAATTTAATTAGGGAAGATTTGATTACATGTGATTTATTGTCATTTTTTACAAGCTATTTATAGGGGCCATGGTGGCAGAGTGATAACACTCTCGCCTCCCTCCTCTGAGGTCGGGGTTCGGTTCCCGGCCCGACCTCAAGTGGGAAAACTGGCAGTTGCTTGCCGTTGGTCGGCAGTTTACAGTACAGAACCTTGACCAACTGTATGTACTGGTTTCCTCTGCCCTCCCAACTACCCGTCGTGATATGACCTGTACAGTGTTAAAAGTGACGTAAAACCCCAAATAAATAAATAAATCACAAGCTACATAGGATATTTCAGTTGTTAAGATTTGAACCAAACAAGCATAGAGACATATTTGCCACCGAAAATAGCATTGTGTTCTAAATTATCAAATAAAGAAAAGGTTAACCACTTGGCTACTGGGATATCCTTTAATATTGAAAAGTTTTAAATTATTTTTATACATCATTGGAGTTTAACTGTTATTCGTTATCAATTTCTTCTGGTTAAAATATTTGATATAATATTAAAAACAAACAGTACCTTGTAAATATAGAGTCTTCTGTTTCCACTACATGCCCAGTATCCATCTACGAGTGATACACATCTAATCCTTGTAACATCCTCGATGTTAACATCTCCATTCAAAATCTGTTTGAAAAATTCAGCTAAACTTGTTCCATTTCTGAATGTACAACGAATGCTGTCCTGGGGATAGTGTATCGACGATGGCGGTAAGTAGACATTCAATGCCATTTTGTTACTAATTAGGAAGAGTGTATTTCTTCAACGTTCATGAATCCCTAATGAATTCATGAATATAAAAATAATAAACCGACTACTGATTCATACTGGCCTAGAGTCATTCTTCTTTTAAATGAAATATCAGTGATTTCACAAGGTATATTGATTCCTGATTTCATATGTAAGAGGTTTTTCTTGAAATATTAAAGACAATTTTGTGTATTTATGCTTTCGGTTTCATATCCTCAGTGTTGTGTTAAATACGGAGCCCTGGAAGGGACATAGAACTGTTTTCCTTGCATTTTTTTATCTCGTTACCACAAGATAGTAAGTCATTCCCACAAGATAGGAAGTCGTTCCCACAAGTTAGTAAGTCGTTCCCACAAGATAGAAAGTCATTCCCACAAGTTAGCAAGTCGTTCCCACAAGATACTAAGTCGTTCCCACAACTTAATAAGTCATTACCACAAGATAGAAAGTCGTTCCCACAAGTTAGCAAGTCGTTACCACAAGTTAGCAAGTCATTACCACAAGTTAGCAAAGTCGTTCCCACAAGATACTAACTCATTCCCACAAGTTAGCAAAGTCGTCACCACAAGATACTAACTCATTCCCACAAGTTAGCAAAGTCGTTCCCACAAGATACTAACTCATTCCCACAAGTTAGCAAAGTTGTTCCCACAAAATGCTAACTCATTCCCACAAGTTAGCAAAGTCGTTAGCACAAGATACTAACTCGTTCCCACAAGTTAGCAAGGTCGTTACCACAAGATACTAACTCGTTCCCACAAGTTAGCAAAGTCATTACCACAAGATACTAACTCATTCCCACAACTTAGCAAAGTCATTACCACAAGATACTAAGTTGTTCCCACAAGACAACAAGTCGTTCCCATAAGATAGCAAGTCATTCCCACAAGTTTTACTAAGTCATGCTTTGATGCCAATGTACAGGCAATTTCTTTGTCTATGATACCTAATTTATATAGAGGTCACCAATCTACTAGCATGCCATTCAAGTTTACATATCCCTGTAGGCCTGGTTATCATTTTATAAATTTTAATGGTTATTCTTCTAAGTTACCTAATTAGTGACCTTCAGAGGTCATCTACTTATTGTTACAGGTATACTGCAATATTGTCTTTTAGAGATTTAATACTAATTGCGTTAGAGTGTCTATATGTGGCACCTAAGGGGGAACCAAGGTAATGGGTATAAAGAAGGGGTTGAGAATGATAAGACTATGCAATTTACTGTATGAAAAGTCTATGCAATTTGCAGCACAGCAAACATGAGTTTTGCTGCATCCAGGTACATAGCTTGTATGAGAATCCAGTGGAGATACTGCAAGGTATGCTCTGCCAATAAGCACCCAGTCCAATGTAACATACTGAAAGACCAAGGAAAGTGCCATAAAACAGGCATTTTGCTTTCTTGCTATCTTGTGGGAACGACTTGGTAACTTGTGGTAACGACTTTGCTAACTTGTGGGAACGAGTTAGTATCTTGTGGTAATGACTTTCTATCTTGTGGGAATGACTTTCTAACTTGTGGGAACGACTTGCTAAGTTGTGGGAACGACTTTCTAGCTTATAGGAACGACTTTCTAACTTGTGGGAACGACTTTGAAACTTGTGGGAATGACTTTCTAATTTGTGGGAACGACTTTGAAACTTGTGGGAACGACTTTGCAAACTTGTGGGAACGACTTTGAAACTTGTGGGAACGACTTTGCAAACTTGTGGGAATGACTTTGAAACTTGTGGGAACAACTTTGCAATCTTGTGGGAACAACTTTCTAACTTGTGGGAACAACTTTGCAATCTTGTGGGAACGACTTGCTAACTTGTGGGAATGACTTTGCAATCTTGTGGGAACGACTTTCTAACTTGTGGGAACGACTTTGCTAACTTGTGGGAACGACTTTCTAACTTGTGGGAACGACTTTGCTAACTTGTGGGAATGAGTTAGTATCTTGTGGGAACGACTTTGCTAACTTGTGGTAACGACTTGCTATTTTGTGGGAACGACTTGCTAACTTGTGGGAATGACTTTCTATCTTGTGGTAACGACTTACTAACTTGTGGGAACGACTTAGTATCTTGTGGGAACAACTTACTAACTTGTGGGAACGACTTAGTATCTTGTGGGAACGACTTACTAACTTGTGGGAACGACTTCCTATGTTGTGGGAATGACTTACTATCTTGTGGTAACGAGATAAAAAAATGCAAGGGAAACAGTTCTATGTCCCTTCCAGGGCTCCGTAGTTAAAACACTGCAGACGTAGATATGTTCACTAGGATTGAACGTTGACTATTTCAGTTAGATAGCTTGAATAATGAAACCTATTTTCCTTGTGTAATGTCAACTAAGTATTCACCTTTGAGGATGGAACTTACTATTGGTAAAAATTCTGAAAATTAAAAATTTTAGTCAAGTTAAAACCTTCTAACTTTATAGCTTGCTAATCACTCGATTTTTAATTCTGTCCTAGCAATCAAACATCGTATTATTTGTCTTATCAGGTTCAGTATCTGTCATTATCCCCGATTATGATATTGAAATAATTCAATAAGATGTAGCAAGTACCTGTGTGGCAATTTTCGCTCATATGATATGCATGTTTTTTATGTGTATATTCGATACTCTTGACGCAGATATAAAGTCAAGACAAATGAAGACTTAGATTAAAGACAACAAGACGATAACTTGTTTTCTACTGAAGTAGTTTCTAAAAATAAATATTTTATCAGTTTGAATCTTTTTTTGTAAAAGTCTGCCAAAAAGTATCTGTAGGCAGATCAATTATTCAATTAGTTGACTGGTTCTTATAAAAACAGTCATTATTGCACCTAATATTATCAGTGAAAGTAATTCAGTTAAACAATCTTTCAATGGATGTTTAAACATGTACTTTATGATAAAACATACTCAAAGGATGCCATAACTATAACTAGAAACCCAAACACCACATTTGGTGATTTATTGATTGCATGGTTTTATCTGCGAGTACATTTTGTCTAACAGCTGATAATTTTGTGGTCGTGGGTCTGAGTCCAGTTCACGGCCTTTGGTGAAATGCGGGCCTGCGTGATTGAGTTAGGAATTTAATTCCTTGGTTCTCACCTATATGGTCATGGGTTCAACCCCATCACATGTCAACAAAATATGTCCCTTTTAACTGCAAGTGTCATATCAGGACAGGCCACAAATACGTACTGCATGATGACATGGGCTGAGACCAACCCACAACCATAGAAGTAGGGAGTGAAGACATTACTTTTTAATGGAAAGAACTACCTAAAAATTACACTTTTAAAAGCATATTGGTACAAAGGATATAGTATTTTTTTTTCGTTTGCTTTAAAGAAATTTAATAGAACTTTGTCTCTTTTATGCCATAATCTTGTTTAAAAGGCTTTCTGTTAATTATTAGATCTGAGGAATTGTAGCCTACCCTTTGAAGATTAGATCTAAGGGTTATTAAAAATAACTGTGAATTTAAAGAGGTTGAAGCCATCCCAAAGGTTACTAAAATAAGTGGGCTAATTACAATTAAATCTAACTTACCAGTGATGAGGCTTTCTTTTAATGATATCTGAAGATTGTAATCACTCTTTTTGAGGATTAGCTATAAGCTGGCATATAGTTTGGGGTTCTATTGCATGCCATAAGTGAGTAATAGCTATTTTCTTATTAGTAGCAAAATAATGACATAAGTAAATGTCAAATATCTTCAGAAGTATTAAAGTTACGGAATTCTTTTCAAATATGTCATTCATCTACTTTTTTGTAAGCTATCACATAGTAAAGTTTCAGACCTGTTGCACATTGCATAGCTAAGTAATAGCTACTTTGAAATTGTGACTGTTGAGTAAATCCATTGTAACTCCAAAACTATTGCAGTTACAGCTTTTTCTTCAAATATGTTGTTCAGCTACTTTGTCTTTAACTATAAGATGGTATATATTTTAGGGTTGTATTCAATGCCATAAGTGAGTAATAGCTATTTTCTTATTTGTAGCAAAATAACAACATAAGTAAATGTCACATATCGTCAAAAGTATTAAAGTTAGGGAAATATTTTCAAATATGTTATTCATCTACTTTTGATAACCTATCACATAGTAAAGTTTCAGACCTGTTGCACATTGGATAGCCGAGTAATACCTACTTTGAAATTGTGACTGTAGGGTAAATGCATATAGTTTGGGGTTCTACTGCATGCCATAAGTGAATAATAGCTATTTTCTTATTTGTGGCAAAATAATGACATAATTTTTCTCAAATAACCGCTTCATCTACTTTTGGGAGAGTTTTCACATGGTGAAATTTCAGACCCGTAGCTAATTATTCACCTACTCAAAATGAGTAAATGATAATTATCTCTAAAAGTATTGCGGATATCCAATTTTTATCAAATAACTCATTCATCTACTTTTGGGAGAGCTTTCACATGGTGAAGTTCCAGACCCGTAGCTAATTACTCACCTACTCAAAATGAGTAAATGTGAATTATCCCTAAAAGTATTGGGGATATCCAATTTTCTTAAATAACTCATTCACCTACTTTTGGAAGAGCTTTCACTTGGTGAAGTTTCAGACCCGTAGCTAATTATTCACCTACTCAAAATGAGTAAATGCGAATTATCTCTAAAAGTATTGTGGATATGCAATTTTTATCAAATTACTCGTTCATCTACTTTTGGGAGAGCTTTCACATGGTGAAGTTCCAGACCCGTAGCTAATTACTCACCTACTCAAAATGAGTACATGTGAATTATCTGTAAAAGTATTGCAGATATCCAATTTTTCTCAAATAACTCATTCACCTACTTTTGGGAGAGCTTTTACTTGGTGAGGTTTCAGACCCGTAGCTAATTATTCACCTACTCAAAATGAGTAAATGTGAATTATCTGTAAAAGTATTGCGGATATCCAATTTTTATCAAATAACTCATTCACCTACTTTTGGGAGGGTTTCACATGGTGAAGTTCCAGACCCATAGCTAATTACTCACCTACTGAAAATGAGCAAATGTAAATTATCTCTAAAAGTATTGCAGATAGCCAATTTTTATCAAATAACTCATTCACCTACTTTTGGGAGAGCTTTCACTTGGTGAATTTTCAGAGCCGTAGCTAATTATTCACCTCCTCAAAATGAGTAAATGCTAATTATCTCTAAAAGTATTGCGGGTATCCAATTTTTATCAAATTACTTGTTCATCTACTTTTGGGAGAGCTTTCACATGGTGAAGTTCCAGACCCGTAGCTAATTACTCACCTAATCAAAATGAGTAAATGTGAATTATCTGTAAAAGTATTGCAGATAGCCAATTTTTCTCAAATAACTCATTCACCTACTTTTGGGAGAGCTTTCACTTGGTGAAGTTTTACACCCATAGTTAATTATTCACCTACTCAAAATGAGTAAATGCGAATTATCTCTACAAGTATTACAGATAGCCAGTATTTCTGAAATAACTCATTCACATACATTTTGGAGAGCTTTCACATGCTAAATTTTTTTAATGAATTTTTTAAATAATTTTTAATGCATTAAAATTCATGAAATCATGCACTAAATCAATTATAACTTGAAAAGTATTACATTTAGAGCACCTTGTTAAAATATGTTATCTTTAGTACATCTAATTTATATGGCGGGAGATAAATGCATGCGTCAGAATGCTTGTTCCAATTAATTTAATTGCTTAGTATTATGCTAAAAATATCCAATCTAGTTTATGAATTGAGTCTTAGCAATCTATATCAGGATTTCATATTAAATTATTTATACATTCCATGCCTTGGCCCATTGAATGTATATATTTGCTACTTGCCGTTTCAAAACCTTTGGCCGTGCCATTTTGATACCTTTGCAAGGTTTAGAAATGGCTTCGCTGTTTCAAAATGGCCAAAAGATAGATTTGGCCATTTTGAAATGGCCAACTATTCCTCTTGGCCGTTTTGATACCTCACCAGTTTGACATTGGTGGAGAGGTTTGTTCTGTTGCTTTTAAGTGTAACAGTTGTAATAAAATAAATCTTATATATTCATTAGAACTGCATTTGGTTTATTGTGAAACATATATTGAACAGAACAGATAACAATATTTATCAGTGCATACAAAAACTTTTACATACATACACCAACTGTGTAACCAATTAACACATGATAAAGTTAATTACATTCACTGGAATAAAAATGATAAAATTTTTGTAAGTATATTTGTAAAAACTACCCATACGCATATGAAATAAATCAACATCAAAAGATAACTTCTAGAGTAATAATAATAGCAAATCATTTCAATTGTGTGTCAGTATTAACTGAGTAAGATTAAGTAAAGAAGGTGCCAAAAAGAAGGAAATCAGATAGCACTGAAAAAAGAAATTATATTAAGCAAATGTATTCTAGCTCATCTATAATTCTTTGAAAAGTCAAACAATAAATCCCTCCTTGATTGATCTTCCTGTTATGTGAATTTGTTTAACCTTTAAAACTAGTCCCTTTTAAACAGCCCACTAATATTTAAGTGAAACAAATCAACATCAAAAGAGAGCTGCGGCAATAAGAATAAATCCAATTAAGCACTTTTGACAATCAATGGCAAACAAATCAACATTCCCTTGCTCAGGATTTTTTTTTGTAATCAAAGGACAGATTTAAAATTTACAGGTTAAGTTAAAGATCCCAAAGTCCAAGAAAATATGAAATGACTTTAATGTAAATTATTAAAATTTGAAGAACCCACATTAAAATAAATTCTATTTTATACATATAAAAGCACATGCTATAGAAAAATTTCGAAATCAGGTGAGGTTTCAAAATGGCCAGGTTATTGATTTGGCCATTTTGAAGCCAGGTTTTGACCTGGCCAGGCCGTTTCAAAACCAAGGAAGGTTTCAAAACGGCCAAGTAAATAATTTGGCCATTTCAAAACGGCCAATGGCTGTTTTGAAACAGCCAGGGTTTCGAAACGGCCGGAAACATATTCATTGGTTATCCACATTCAATACAACATATACTAATATAACCAACTTAAGACTGATGTTTGTGTCTGATTAACAAGGGTAATGAGAGATTTTAGAGACATATCACCCAACGTAGGTACATTGCTGAGTCTCAAGGAAAAATGTAACTGGTGTATTAGCTTGATTATGTCAAACTTGGTATTTTGCTTCCCGGTCAATAGTCAGTCAGGTCCTCAGCATTGCCACTTGGAGATGTTGAATCCACACATAAACTGACAAATTGTTGCTGGGTAAAACACAACTAGGTCAAAAATGATTTCTTTAGTCACAGGAAATTATTTACACAGTATCTATGACAGACAGTTTTGGAATATTCAGGTTTAAATACCAAAAAACAAACAAATTCTATGCTCCTGTTCGTAATTTTGCGCTAGAAGACACGCCCCTTTAAATGTATGTATTATGAAAATAACATATCCTAACAAAAGATATTTTCCTAAGAGAGGATACGAGAATGTATGGAAGCCCATTAGTAACATGAATTGTGAGAAAAAAATATAAGTTTGTTTCCCGTTTCTAAATTTTCGCTATCTCGTTATTTTGAGATAGCAAGTTTGTTTCCCATGGCGTGCACTCATTTCAGCATTACGAATGCCCCTCAACGAAATTCCTATCTCAAAATAACGAGATAGCAAAAAAATAGAAACGGGAAACAAACTAGTGATCTCATAATAATGAGATAGCAAAAATTTAGAAACGGGAAACAAATATACTATCTCATAATAACGAGATACTATCTCAAAATAACGAGATCGTAAAAAAATAGAAACAAGAAACAAACTTCTAAATTTTTTCTCAGAATTTATGTTACTAATGGGCTTCCATAAGAATAAGATATCATTTGTAAAATGTAACTGTACAGACAGAATCACACCTTATTAAAATACTTCTCGCCATGTGAAGTCGACGTATTGACTAGTGAGATTGGTTTGAATGAGTAACTATACAAATTCTACTTGTAATAAACGATCGAATTTGTCACGTGACCAATCAACATACATCTTATAAATAACAATTTTTACATTAGTGTTCCTGATTGGGCAGGGTTTAAATTAATTCGTAACTTAAATTATGTGGTAATTTGATGTGAGCACCATATCACCAAATCATACAGTTTGAAAATGATATAAAATTACAATGACCCCGTATATGTTAATTTTAAAATCCATCCTTATGTCCAAATTATGATCAATTAAATCCGAAGACTTTGTTATTTAAGTTCTGCAGAAAAATAAGCTTGGGTCCCTATGCTTATCGCCCCCCCGCGGGTTTGGGGATGTAGAATAGGCCGAACATATCCTCTTGCATGTCGTAAGAGGTGATTAATTGGGGGCAGCCTGTTTGCCGTGGGTTGCGATCCATGTCAGTGGAAGAGAGGGTCCTGGCTGTTGAGACAATACTTTGTTGCAGCATTGAACAGGCAATACACAGCTTTGGCCTCAATTTCAATTAGTTGGAAGGTTAAGATGACCTGGTTTAATCAATTGGCTGGTAGTGCCAAGCCCTAGTGCTCCAAATTAATGATGGTTTGTTTATTCTAATGGTTTATACTGTTGATTTTGATTGTTGTATTGTGCTGGTGTTTGGTTTGTGCTTTTGTTTGGAGTATCTAGAAGGCGGCTGCTTAACAGGTCAATCAAGGTTCACTTTTGTGTTCTTTTTTGAGTATATTGCTAATGTATCTCTGACATCAGTGTGCAGGGCTCAGCTCGACACTATTATGATATCCCCTTGTTGGGCTCAAAGGGTGGGTGGAGAGCATTGGCAATGAATAACCACTTTGACATTATGGCTTCACAAAATTCCCAAATGACTGATAGAAAAAGGATTAGAACTTCGCCTGAATTCATGATTACAAACTCAGATTCTGCACAGATTTGTTCATGACCACGATTCATGCTAGTAAAAGGAACAGACAATGAGAGACCTTTGTCAAAATTGTCACCATTTGCTGTAAACAAAGCCATTGTTGCTGTATTTGGGTCTGATCCCTTTAATATAAAGAAATTAAGGAATGGAGACATCTTGATTGAAGTAGACAAGGAAACTCAAAGCAGCAAACTATTGAAAACGACCAAATTGAGTTTGACCATGGACAATGTGACACCAATCAGTGTATCTCCTCACTATAGTTTAAACACGAAAAAGGAGTCATTAGATGTCCAGACATAAAACACTGCACTGATGAAGAAATACTTGAAGGCCTAAAGGGTGAGGGTGTCCTCAAACTGGACAGGATAACTGTATTCAGAGATGGTTTTAGGAAGCAAACAGGAACTTTTATATTGACATTTCAAAGCCAGACCTTACCAAAAAATATCAGGGTGGGTTACTACAGGGTGCCTGTGTCACAGTTTATTCCTAATCCAGTTAGATGTTATAATGTCAGAAATTTGGCCACACTAAATTCAACTGCAGGAAAAATGATGTTTGCAATAAATGTGGGCAAGAATATCACACTGACTCCCAGGAATGCACAAATGAACCAAAATTTGTTAATTGCCAAGGAAATCATACATTGAATGATAGGGCATGTCCAAAATGGAAAGAAGAGAAGAAATACAGAAAATAAAGGCTGAAAGAGGAATTTCCTACACAGAAGCCAAGAGGCAAATGGACAGATTCAATTCAGTGAAGACAACCTATACCCAAGTGGCTGCAGCAACCAAATCTGTGGTAAAAATGGTGAACATAGAAATGACTTGGCCAGAAGGCACAAAACAACCAAAAAACTGTGGAGTTGAAAACCAAACAACTAAAGTGAATAAAACCAGCGGATAGAGTCAGACAAGTGCATCTCAAATTGAAAATAAGCCAAAGCAAAGTATATTTGACCAAACAACACAAGGAATCTAATGACCCTGTTAAACGATACAACAAATATGATGCTTTGAGTGATAGTGACAGTGAAATGAGTGTTGAAGAATTTCCAATTACAAATTCACAAGGGCGGAGTGGGAATAAAAGTGTAAATAATGAAACCAAACAAAAATAAAAGTATACTACAGTAGAACTGTCGTGGCTTTAGGCCAAACGTTTCCAGTTTTATACCCTACATTTTAGCACTGCAGGAAACTCATTTTAAAGATTCAGATAATGTACATATTAGAGGATTTGATCATAAAACTTGTGTGTCCGACGTAGATGGGAGAGCCACTGGTGGCTGCTCTATTTTTGTTAAGAAAGGTATACCCCATGAGGTACTTGAATTAGATACAGAACTGCAGACAGTTGCTGTTAAAGTATCTCTACATAGAACTATAACTGTATGTAATGTATATATTCCACCATGTTTTAATGTTGCACAAAGTGATCTTGAAAATCTAGTCAACCAGTTACATGCACCTTTTTTATTTATTGGTGATTTTAATGCACATAGTGATCTATGGGGTTGTTCCTCATCTAATAGTTTAGGTAATAAGGTTGAACATCTTCTTGAATCATATTTGTTTACTTAATGATAAGTCACCTGCCTTTCATCCTGCATCTGGTTCATTCACCGCAATAGAGTTGTCTTTATGTTGTGCATCTGTTTTTCTTGATTTTGCATGGCAGGTTCATTCAGATCAGTGTGGTAGTGACCATTTTTCTATTTTTATTGATATAGTTAAGAGTATACCTAAGGACAATGCTCCTCGTTGGAATCTTAAAATGGCCGATTGGCCAAAATTCAAAGTTCAGTGTTCTTTAGATATTAATAGGCATAGTTTTACTGACATAACAGAAAAGTTTCCTGCATTTTTAAATAATTAAATGATGTAGCAACAAAATGTGTGCCTAAGTCAACTGGACAGTTCACTGGTAGCTACAAACTATGATTCAACAGTGAATGCAAAAAAGCTGTTAAAGCTCGTCAAAATGCAATGGATAAATGCTGTACAAATCCTACATCAGATAACATAAATTAATATAAAAACTGTCGAGCCAATGCTTGTAAAGTAATTAAAGAAAGTAAAAGGAAATCATGGCATGAATATGTATCAAAACTAAATGTAAAGACACCAGCAAAGAAGGTATGGGAAATGATCAGGAAAATAAGTGGCAAACAAAGTAACACCACAATACATCATCTGAAAAATAATGATGGAACCAAGATAACAGAAAGAGTAGACATAGCAAATAGGTTGGTCCAAGAAATTAGCAAGAATTCCAGCAGCAACAATTACCGTACAAAGTTTCAAAAATATCTGAAAACTACAATGTACAATTTACCATTAGAGAACTATGTGATGCTCTAAAAAAGTCTCATGACACAGTCACTGGCCCAGATGATATCCATTATCAACTGCTAAAACATCTAACTAGAGTCTCACTTATGGTGGTACTTGATACATTTAATGATATATGGGCTTCAGGTGAAATTCCTGAATGCTGGAAAGAGGCCACTGATGCCTATTCCAAAACCAGGCAAAGACTCAAAAAATCATCCAATTATCGTACCATATCTCTGACAAGCTGTTTGTGCAAAACCATAGAAAGAATGATTAATACTAGATTAGTTTGGTTCCTTGAGAAAATTAATATTTTAACAAAATATCAGTGGTTTCAGAAAAAGCCTATAATAGGGTATGGAAGCATGGTGTTATTTGAGATCTAGATAAAGTAGGCTTAAGGGGGTGAATGCCCATGTTTATTCAGAATTTTTTATCAAACAGAGTTTTTTAGAGTTTGTTTAGGATCTGTCTTTTCTAATTTCCATGAACAAGAGATGGGGGTCACTTAAGGCAGCATCCTCTCTGTTACTTTATTTATTTTAAAGATTAATAGTATTGCTGAAGTAATTCCATCTAGCTTTGAAAAGTTTCTTTTTGTTGATGATTTTTCAATCACTTGTTCTTCTAGAAATATGGCTTCAATAAAAAGGCAACTTCAGTTGTGTCTCAATAAGGTTGAAAAATGAGCTGATAAAAATGGTTTTAAGGTTTCTAAAACCAAAACTATTTGTATACATTTCTGTAATAAAAGAAAACTTCATCCAGACCCAACATTAAGAACATACAATTCACAAATTCCTGTTGTTTCACAAACTAAGTTGCTTGGTGTAATCATTGACAATAAACTTAATTTTAAAGCTCGCATTAATTATATCCATCAGAAATGTGAGAAAGCCATGAACCTGGTCAAAGTAGTTTCAAAAATGGATTGGGGAAGAGATGTTTTAATGAGACTTTATCGTGCATTTGTTCGCTCTAGAATGGAATATGGTTATGCTGTTTTTAGTTCTGCTCGCAAGTCATATCTTATGAAATTGGAACCCATTCAAAACCAGGGCTTAAGAATATGCCTAGGAGCCTTTAGGACTTATCCAATGCTAAGTTTTATGTAGAGGCAAATGAACCACCCTTGTATTTAAGGCTTGATAAATTATGTATTCAGTTTGCTTTGAAATTGAGAAGTAATCCTGACAATCCAGCTTATGATGTTGTTTTTAACCCCCAGTATTATGATCTTTATGATAAGAAACCATCTGCAATAAGATATTTTAGGCATCGTGTAGAGGAAGGTTTGTCTGCTCTTTGTCCTCGGCTGGATTTAATTCAGACGGTGTCTTTGCCAGATGACCCACACTGGACTATACAGAAGCCTCAGATAAATTTATGTTTCACCCATCAAAAGAAACATCTAGGTGATGATTGTCTTTTTCAAAGTCTGTTTGCTCAGTTGAAAAGTTATTATCCTGACCATTCTCATAAAATGGCTTTTAATATTGTAAAAAATTGGGGATCGTTTTATCATATTCATTGATTCTTTATCTAGTCTTCAGGTTCTTGATAGCAACAACTGTGATCATCCTTTTTTTCAAGATATTTTAAAGCTTTTTAGTGATTGTTTGTAAGTGAATAAGTTGTTTTACCTTGGGTTCCAAGACACATAGGCATAAAGGGCAATAAAAAGCAGATGAGCTTGCCAAACAGGCCATGAATTTTAATATTTTAGACTTGAAAGTCCCCTATACAGACTTGAAAGTGAATGTAAATAGTGTTTGTAAACAAATGTGGCAAGCTCAATGGAATGCATGTCGTGATAACAAACTATTCCAAATAAACCCGACAGTAGGAGATTTTTATGTTTGGACAGGTTTATCTCATAGGGAGGAAATAGTAATTACTCGAGCCCGTATAGGACACACCTATTTCACACACAGTTATCTGTTAAAAGGTGAAGAGATGTCCTGGTGCATTCCACGTCATTGTCCTGATACAGTCAAACATATTTTATTAGACTGTATCAACCTATGTGACACTAGAATAAAATATTATAGAGATATAAATGCAGTGGAAAAGTTATTTAATGAAAATGCTTCTAATATTATAAATCATTTAAAAGAATGTGGCCTGTTTAAAAAAATTAATACATTTTGTTTTCTTTGTTGTTTGTTTGTTGTTTTTTTTTACTCTAGTCTTTATTTTAGTCTTTCTTATAATGTTGTATTTCTTGGTCTTTTTTGGCCACCTATTAATTGCTTGTTGTTATTTGTATATATACTTTTGCTTATTATTGTAAACATTAGTTAATGTATTTATTAGTTTTTAGTAGTGCAGCATAACATGTAAGTGTTTTTGCACTTTAATTTTAACTTACTTACCCCTATGCTTATCATTATCAAACCCCCTCTTAGATAAACATAGGACCCCAATGTGATTAATATTTTTTTTTAAAACTGATGGAGCAGATATTCTTGAAAAAAAATGTACTTGGACATCAAGGTGTCCAGGGGCTCACTCCTTTGGCCGTACCTTAAAATTATTTTTTAAGTATCATCTTGGTGACACAGTTTGTTGACCCCTCCTCTCATTGGCTCTGGTGTTACTAACCTTGTCTTTCAGATGCCTGTGGTGTCACTTTGACATTGGACACAGACCAGCAACCATTGAGGAACAATTTTTACCCACCCTTCCCCCAAATGTCACTGTCATTTATGCTCTTATCAGGCTTGCCCAATTTCAGACTGTCCTGGTGACTGGTGTGTACCATGACTCAACCTCACCTACCTTGATATCTGGCAATTTGAGTCTTGTTCCTGTTGTTGCTGTATTAACATTGCTGTGTCTGGTGGATTTGTGACTTTGTCAAGTGGCTTCATCCTCCACCTGCACTGGCTCCTTCCTGTATTTATCAGTGGTGTCCCTCTTGGATGGATCTTAGGTGCCCGTTGCTGACTCCCTGTGGTTGGATATTATGTGCGGACTCAGAAGTCCTAAGTGCCATAATTATTATATTTCTACTGTATTCTAAGAAGTCATGTGGATTCATGCAGTGGTGCTCTTCATATGGGTGTGTCTCTTATCATATACTGGACAATGGCCTGTTCCCTGCTGTAGAAGGCCAGGTCACTTTCATCTGTCATGTGCTTTCTGCGAATCATGTCATAATTTTGCTATAATTTCAGAACAGTTTTTTGTTGGTTTTTTTTGTTTTGTTTTGTTTTGGTTTTTTCTTTTTTTTTTGGGGGGGGGGGGGGGGGGGGGCAGGTGTGCAGTGACTAGTGGGTAGTGCTGTCAGATGTCTACCTTTCAACGGATCAGCTGTAAAGCAACTTACATTGTTACTCTGGTAATATTAGCAAAAAGTGTAGAACTCCTATCTCTTGATGGATTATGCTTATTGTTTAATGTCCTAAGTATTGGCAAGTAAAGAAATGTGGTCTGTGTTCTTATTATATATCTCAGGATGCTGCTTGTATTTGCCACTTAATACTGTTCATTACTGCACAGATTAGGCATCATAGAAATACTCTAATTACATGGTTGTCCACTCCTACGACTGCTGGCATGAACTACCTTTACAGGGGCCACGGTGGCAGAGTGGTAACACTCTCGCCTCCCACCTCTGCGGTCAGGGTTCGATCCCCGTCATGGCCGTAAGTGGGAAAGCTGGTAGTTGCTTGCCGTTGGTCGGCAGTTTACAGTACAGAACCCTAGCGAACTATATGTACTGGTTTCCTCTGCCCTTCCAACTACCCGTCGTGATATGACCTGTACAGTGTTGAAAGCGACATAAAACCCCAAATAAACAAACGAACTACCTTTACACACTAGACTTTGCTTCATCTGGAAAATGATGGATAGTGCTGGTTTGTGAGTGTTGTTAAATAGTGTTTGACACTGTGCAGATTAGGCGTCATAGATTCACTGTGACCAGGTGGACGTCCACTTATCAGGATTCCTGATAATATTATCTGTTAATATTTATCACGACTGGGAGGTGGTCTACTGGGTGGATCTGGATCTACCAGACAAACACTTGTGCATATGCTGTGGGGAACTTATTACGTCATAATTTATTTAAAGTTGTTGTCAACATCTGTTTTCAAGATGTCTTCATTGTTGGCAGCTGGATTTACCCCCACAAACACTTGTTTACGTGATGTGGTGAACTTATTAAACATATATAGCTTATTTTAACTTGATTTTTTTATTTTACTTATCCCCAATTTTAATTTACACTCTGTTTACATTCATTGCTAAATCTTTATTACTGTTTGTATATATGTGAGCGTTAGTGTATAATTTTAGTACTACTATGTACTCATTTAGGTTTTACATTATTTAACCCCTTCGTTATAGGACCTTGGATGTCACTTCACTTTTTGATTTTTGCTTGGTCTCTTGGGACCTCTTTCATATATTTTCCCCTTTTTAATTGTACCTAGTTTCTGTAAAGAAAATATGTATTATCTTCCAAGCGGGTTTTAAGGGGTCAAACTGGGAGGGGCTTTACTTGGTACTCTCACAATTCACAGGTTGACCTGGTGAGAGTTTTATTGCCTCTGTGTTATGTGACCTCAACCTATGAGCTTTGAGTTCAGGTTTGAACTTGAATGGTAAACCCTTTCCCATTTTGCGACCTTGACCTTCTTTTTCCTGGAACTGGGTTGCTGTATCTTTGGTTTGGATTGGGTTGACCTTATGCTGAACTTTAGCCGAGATGACCTTGTAGTTTGGGATCACTAGTCTTGGAGTGTCACTGTCTTCTTGTCTTCGGGGGGGGGGGGGGGGTCTTAGGAGTGTGCATAAAAATGCTAGAGTCTTGATCTAGATACAAACCATATTTGAGGAGGACTGAGCCACAAATAGACCCCACTTTGTGTAATAATATGACCTTGATCCAATGTAGAGTTTTGTATAGTTATGCCTAAACAGACAAATGGATACCATTACCATACCACCCCCTCCCGCAGGAGGTGAGGGTGAACATATCATTTCTGTCATGTAGTTTTCAGTTAATTCCCACAATGGGTGTAAAGCTATGTGATTAAACGTCAAACTTTTTTCTGCTAGGATCTCTAGGAGAGTTATTCAGACTGAGTGATGACTGATAGGAGTATTGAAATCCATGAATAATGCCCATCAGAACAATGACCATCAGGAACCCATCAATATTTCTTTTCAGGATTGGAATTCTGTTACTTTTTTCTCGTTAATGTTTTGTCCAAAACTTTTTTATTGGTATATAAGCTAAATTTAAAGCAACCAAGACCCACTACGTCTGTGTTTTTTTTTACATTATCAGAGGATGTTAGACAAATAGGGAAAAAATTAATTTCACCCTTTTCATATACTTATTATGTGCTTTGCCAATAGATTGTATAAAACATTATAGAATTACACAAAAATATAATAATCATAAGGCCAGCAACCACAGGAAAGAACTGTTCATATGTTTATAAATCATAAAAATGTAAATATACTATACCATATGAAAACACTTGGGTAAGCTTTGCTTGGCATTCGGTGACCGCCACGTACACCATACATAGAATTTAAAGTATGAGGGGAGACCCTCTTTAAACCTATATACTTGCTACCCTTTGACCCCTGGTGACCTAGTTCACTCTGCTATGCGCATTAATACAGAAATAGTTCATTCTTTTTGTGGCGGTTGAACTCTCAACTTGGCATTTTTGCTGCTCAAATTTTAAGACCTGCTAGGTGTTGTGGTCCTCTGTAAGTACGTTTGTGCTGTTTTTAATCACTTTTCCTTCATTTTTATTCGATTTTATCAATTTCTGGTGTTTTTATTGCTTGTTTTTGCAATATTTCTTGTCCTTTTCGTAACTTAGCTCATGTTGTCATGTGGTGTGGATGTAGGTTTCCCTTCGGAAATAGTCATTTCCCTGGTGGTTTTCATTAAATTTTTACTTCTAAATGTTTATTTTCACCTATTCAGGGTATTCCTTCATTCATTCTTCGAAATTCTTCGAATCACCGCACTTTTGACATTAACTTTAGCTGTTGTACGAAAATTTCACCAGATCACGTGACTGTGACGTCACATTCAAAATGGAGGTTAACCGTGAACTTTCTGAAGAATAGTCATTCTTTCAGTGAGTACAGCATATTTACTTATTCATTTGCTTTATTATTATGTTTATTAGTGTGTACTTTGTTTTCAGAGCAATACTCACAAAAATTCAAATATTTGTGTTTTTTCACAACTACCTACCACACTCGGTTCCTTATGGATCCTCCCCTTAATACCGGTACTTCAGTTTCCTCTGGTTCGTGTTTCTCCACCTTGCCTTCGGGCTTACAGCCTAGTATGACTTCTTTAGAAGCATGCACTAGTTGGCTTCTGGGGGTTAGTCAATCCCCACCGGTGGAGTCATGTCCAGTGATTGGTGTGCCTTTACCCCACAACCCTGTGTAATGTCATCTTGGTCTGTGAATTCCTCGAATTCTTTGGGTAGACCGATTTCCCAGCAACCGGTTTCTGTGGGTAACTTTGTTCCCTCAGCTCAGTCCATTCAGGCTGTCCCGGTGCCGGCAGGCTATCCTGTTTATGACCAATCATTTCACAGGCCCCCTTTTCAGCCTCAGGCTGATTTCTGCAACACTTTCTCATCTTTCATGTCATCCATGTTAGATAGGGTTCAGGGTATTGCCAACCCTGCTGTTACTCAACAGCCATTGGCTAGTCAGGATCTGTCGCAACCTTCGGGTGCGAGTATTAATGACTCTCAGGACTCACTTCAGACTCAGTCTCAGGTTAATCTTGAGGCTGAGCTGCAGGTCGTAGATTCAATGCCAAACATCCCTTATGTCCAGTCGGTCAATAGGGACTACAGGGAGGCCTTAGACTCTGTCTTTGAGGTCTTATCAGATAAGATCTCCAGGCCTTCGGTTCAAAATCACGATCCTGAGGATTGCTCGGAGCTCTACCCCGACCAATCAAAGTCCTCACCCATGAGTCTCCCCATCAGTTCTAGACTCAGGAGTTCCTTCAAGATGGCTGATGCTTATCTATCTGATTTGCATTCATGCTCTTCTAATGTGGGAGCTTCCCAAACTAAGTTGAGGAAGTTGGGAATTTTCCCAAACAAACCCTCAAAGCTTAGTTTTGCCAGGTACAAACCCATGACATCTGATGTTTGGTCTGATCTTTTGAAAGATCCGGATCAGGGGTCAGGTTTGCCATCTCCTAAAAAGGAGATTTACTTGTCCAGAAATATAGCTCATGCCCTGGAGAAGAGTCTCAGGTCAGATTTAATGATTCTGAATTCCCTGGACTTCTTTCGAGAGGCTTTGTCGGTCAATCATACCAACTTAGTGAAGTTGGTTGACCAAAGTGAGTCTAATCTTTCTCTGGACATTCAGCAGGCCTTGGACGTCAATTCTTTGCTGATCAATCAGGTAAAGTTTCACTTAATTGATTTGTTGGCTTCCATCACCCATTCTATCTCTACTGTGACCTTGGCAAGGAGGGATTCCTTTCTTTCTACAGTCCCTAAGCATGTGCCAGATCATATTGTTAGGGAGCTTAGGTCTCATCCTATCTATGGTCCTTCTCTCTTTGGTGAATCTGCCTTGAAGGCTCTTTATTCTCACACTAAAGAGTATAAACAGGAACAGTTCCAGTCTGTCCTGACTAAAGGAGTGTCCAAACAACTTTCTGCTTCTGCATCCAGGGGCAAGTCTTTCAAAAGACAACAATCCCAAGATAGGGATTCTCAAGATAGGAAATTTCAGAAGGGTTATACTTCTGGTTCTGGTTCCTTTCGAGGTTCCAATAAACCACGTGGTGGAAAGTCTTCCAGGGGTAGGGGCAAAAAGCCCCAACCTCAATCTCAACAATGATGTCCTACAGGAGGTAAGAGTGCCCTTGGAACTCTCCAAGGTCCCACTCATACCTCCAGACCCCACCACTTTGCCAGTGGGAGGTCGACTGGGTTATTTCATCTCAATTGGAAGTTTCTAGGCGTCCATCTTTCTGTTATCAAGACCCTGGAATTTGGACTTCAACTTCCAATAGGTTCAGTTCGAATTCCTTTATCCAGGGTTCCTTTGATAAACAGCCAGTATTCTTCCCTAGAGAAGAATGTAGTTCTTTGCCTAGCTGTTGTGGATATGCTGCTCAAAGGAGCAATCCAGGAGGTCAGGGATTCTTCATCCCTGGCTTTCTACAGCAGACTTTTCCTTGTGGCAAAGAAGGAGGCCAGTAATAGATTTGAGTCATTTAAATCTTTATCTGGACTTTCCCACTTTCAGGATGGAAACTACTCAGTCCATCAGAAACTCCCTTCAAGTTGGCCAGTGGACAACTTCTCTGGACCTCAAGGATGCATACTTCCACATTCCCATGGCTCCTTCGGTTCACAAACTGCTCAGGTTTCAAGTCTTGGGCAAGTTGTACCAGTTTGTGGCAATGCCTTTTGGCCTAGCCACAGCTCCCAGGGAATTCACTACCTTAGTCAAGGAAGTGAAAAGGATGGCCTTTAGGTTTGGCATCTCAGTTCACATGTACCTAACACATGTAACTTTGTTGGAGTTGACTCACAAGCTGGGGTGGATTGTAAACAGGGAGAAGTCAGACTTGCTTCCAAAGCAAGTTTTCACCTTCCTGGGCCAGGTTTTTGACCTGTCCAAGGGGCTTTGTTATCCAACAGAGGCCAGGTTCCTGTCCATTCAGTAGGCTATTCATCCTCTGCTTTTCAACCCCCTTACTACTCCACGCCAGGTTATGCACCTTTTGGGTCTACTAGCCTCTACAGAGAAGTTAGTACCTCAGGGTCGCCTTCATATGCGACACCTTCAATTTCATCTCAGGAGGAATTACAATTGCCACCTGAAAGGTGCCCTGGATTCTCCATTCGCCTTGGACCCTTCAGTGAAGGTTCATCTAAGGTGGTGGTTACTGAGGAACAATGTCATGGCGCAAGCTCCACTGCACCCACACAAATATGTAACATCCATTTACATGGATGCCTCAGCTCAGGGTTGGGGAGCTCATTGTGCTCAGATGATTTCCCAAGGTCATTGGTCGACTCAGCAGTCCAAACTGCACATCAATGTTCTGGAGCTCAAAGCTGTGCTCCTGGCTCTCAAGACCTTTGTCCCTCAGTTATCCCTTCATCAAAGGATTATTCAGGTAGCCTCAGACAACACAACTGTCTGTGCTTACATAAACAAACTAGGGGGCACTCGCTCCTGGGACATGTTTGCCCTGACTTGGCACCTGTTTGCCTTCTGTCGCAAGAACAAGGTTGTTCTTACAGCAAGACACGTTCCAGGGGTCATGAATCTTGTGGCAGACCAACTCTCCAGGTCTCAACAGACCCTTCATACAGAGTGGTCTCTCAATCCCAAGATCTTCAGGTGGCTGTCACAAATAGACTTCCAACCTCAGATAGATGTTTTTGCAACAAGATTCAATCACAAGCTTCCCCAGTATGTTTCTCCAGTGCCAGATCCCAAGGCTCTGGCAGTAGATGCCCTGGAGATGAATTGGTCCGGACTTCATCTCTACTCCTTCCCTCCTACAGCTCTTTGTCCACTTGTGGTCAAGAAGTTAATCAACTCTCAGAGCTGCAGGATGCTTCTTGTGGCCCCTCTCTGGGAAACCAAAGAGTGGCTTCAAGATCTATTGGCATTGTCAATAAGAAGACCAATCGCTCTTCCTCTAAAAGAATATCTCTTAAAGCAACCTCATCTTGAGGTGTTTCATCAAAATCTAAGGAGTCTAAACCTTCATGCCTTTGGGCTGAAGTCTCCTTAGAGAAAAAAGGGTTTTCTCAGGAAGTGACTAATAGGATTTTGAGTCCTATTAGAAAGTCTTCTAAATCAGTGTATGAAGCAAAGTGGAACGGCTTCTGCACTTGGTGTGAGGAACATGGCTTCTCTGCCATGCACCCTACTGTCCCCATCATAGCTGAGTTTTTCTTATTTCTTTTCTCTGAAAAGAAATTACTTCCTCAGACTATAGAGGGATATAGGTCAGCTCTCTCCATGAAGCTTGATGCAGATTTGGAGTTGGGTTCTAATAAGGAGCTCAAAAGACTCATTCAGAGCTTTTACAAGTCCAGGCCTAAGACTTCTCATCACATTCCTTCCTGGGACTTGACCTTGGTTTTGCAGGCTCTTACCAAGGCTCCTTTTGAACCTTTGTCTCTTGCTGAGCCAAAGTTCCTCACTTGGAAGACAGTCTTTCTTATTGCCCTTGCATCTGGAAGGAGAAGGAGTGAGATTCATGCCTTTACTTTTAAGGGTTGTTCTCACTCTAAAGGATGGTCAAAGGTCATCCTTAAAACAGATCCTGCTTTTCTGGCTAAGAACCAGTTAGCCTCAGAGGGTGCTTCAATTTTTTCGGAAATTGAAATTCCTGCTTTGACTAAGTGCCTTGGTCAACAGGATACAGAGGACAGGTCTCTATGTCCTGTCAGGGCCCTTAGACATTATCTGTCTAGGACTTCTGACCTTAGGCATGGTAGATCTCTTCTCTTTGTTTCACTCTTGAAGTCAAAACAGGGTGACATCGCTGCCCAGACGATTTCCAATTAGATTAAAGACTTAATCCATTTCACCCTTAAGAACTGTTCCACAGAGAATGCATCTCTTCATGGTGTCAAGGCTCATGATGTCAGGGTGCGTGAATCATTTAAAAACATGAAAATTTGTGTGAAAGTACAAGGTCTCTGTTCTAGGAGTGTTTTCTAGTATTCTCTGGTGAAATGATATGTGAACTTGTAATCTTTTATCACAGCCCCCAAAAATTTTGTTTTCCTAATTTTTTTACAATTCTACTGTTTTGTGTGCGTGAATCACAAAGGATTTATAGTCTGAATACACATTTTAAAGTCACAAAATCTGCACCTGTTAGATTATGTGCCCCCAATATAATCAACCACCATGCAAAAATGTATAAAAAAAAAGTTTAATTTTTACTTTGTATCTTAAACTCCAATAAAACTTGTATTTATTTCTATTTTAAAAGGTTTAAAATAAATTACCTATAATAGGTGATAATAGGCGTCTATGTTACGGAGTCGAAAAATACACAACAAAATACATTCATAGTTAAAATGTATTGATGTATTTGGAAATGACAGATTCTTTTCGGCCAGATCCGTTTCCATGTTTTGATCAGGGGTTACATGTAATATCCAAATACTTTAACAGGTGGGAACACACTTTGTCAGTTTTCTCGAATATAATGTTTACCTAGTATGTTTTCTTTTTTAGCGTCCACTCTTTTGCACAACCCACTAATCCACATGCCTGGGATAAAGTAGAATACAATTCATCTTTTGAGCCAAACTTAAGAGTCAACCCATCTTAAGATGGGCTATAGCCGAACTTAAGGTCCCAATTCTGCCATTGTCAAACATATGAACTGAAACAGAGTCTTTGAAAAACAAGTGAATTGAGAATAATTCTATCAATGTATGCTGGGGTAAATGAAATAGATAAAATATAGTTAGACTGATAAGTAAGATAAGTAAGTAATACAATTTCAATTTGAATATTAAAAATTATATAAAATATAAGTTAGGCTGGTATCTGTAAGCTAACTTTTAGACGGATGAGTACAAAAAGGATTTATATGTACATTTTACAATCATGAGCTGTCTATTGAAATTTCAGTACTTAAATAAACTAGCTAATTTAAATTCAATTTCATGAGTAAAATCACACATGGGGTATGACATAATAAGTTGGACTAATATCTATCAATCTATGTTAACTATTTATATCTGGCTAATTTTAAATTTAAGCTTTAAAATCATTCTTGAATTGAATTATCCTAAGTTTGGTTGATATGTTCTTCCCATCTAAAGATAGGCCAAATGCAACTTAAGACAGACTACCCAACTTACGATCCTAAGTTGGGCTTGTAGCCTTTGTTAAGATGGGCTGACTACTAAGTTGGGCCCTACCGCACCAATGACAAGCCATCTCATTCCTGGTGGTTCTTCAAATGAAAAGGTGTAATTCATACTGACGTCATTTTGTGCAACTGTCCCTCAGTATATATTATGATTCTTACTACTTGACGGCCGAAGTTATAAATTAGAAACCACACATTGGTCATGCTTTGTTACCGTTGAATTGGGTACAGGAATATAGCCTGTACGAGGCGACAATATTTCTACAAATTTAAACATGGAAACTTACAGGTGTGTGCTAATGTTCACGCCCTTTTTCACAGATGGAGTCATATTGAAGCATCAGAATTTTAAACATGGTGTTATGAGTTAGATTTAAACCCATAACCATTGAGATGGGAGTCAAGTGATCAGTGACAAAACTTGAGAACTGGATCACACTATCACCACTTTCACAGGACTTCTTGGGGTGAAAATATACGTCCTACATGAAATGCACATCTTAAATTTGTAAACAACCCATCAATGTATGCCATTAAATCCTGTATTTTTTCACCAGTGGTCGAAATTGTTTTTTTGGTTGGATTTTTGGTTTACTTTATTTTTTGCCAATTCAAGATGGGTGCCAAATTATGGCGAGGAGCAGTAACAGAGTACTGAATTATCTATTTACAGATATACATCTCTGGATCCAAACGTGTATTGTTAATGTAAAAAGTTCTCTTGAAATTAACTTGCAATTCAAAGATGTGCACTTTTGGATGTACAGTATACAGACAGATCTTCGAATCTCTTTACTATCATCAAATAACACCATATTTATTTTTGGTGTAACTTTGCCCGAAAACTTTATAACACTATGTCATTTGTGATCATGTTTTAACCAATTAAAATAATTCATTACCTAAACATGCAAACTGTCACCGGATTTTTTATCTCAGATTTTGACAGCTTAGTGAAACTGACATATAACTGTACTGCAAATAATTAATACAAGTCTGTGATCAGTAAATCAAAGCAGAGATCACTTTTTCATAGGGTTTGTGTCTGGACTTTCAAGAATCGTACAATATTTAGGGCTCGGGAAGTTATAACTGCTTCTTACTACAGTAGAACCTCGGTTATCCGGCCTTCTATTATCCGAATCTCCGGATTAACCGAACCGAAATCATGTCTCCCTACATATAAAACACGGTCAAGCGTGAGCAATAATACAAGATTTTACACAGTCTCGGAAACGATGAACTCCAGTGCTTTATAAAACGTACCATTCACAGAGATGCCTAACTTCTTTCATCTTTATCACCATTGCTACAATAGGGGAGGGATTAATTCAATTACACGACCCCGCTACACAACTTCTTTGATAATGCGCCAATCAATGAAAGTGTGTTCGATTGGGTTTCGCAATTTATAATCTCCCGGAGTAGGTTAAAAAAACTGACGTGTAGAAAAGAAAAAAGACGTCAACAATGCATTACCAATCAAACGCATATCACTGAAGGTGTGTTTGCTTGGGGTTTTACAATAAATAATCTCCCGGAGTTTTTTAATTGACAATATGCGGGATGATGTTAATCTAAAATTAAAACGTCAACAATGCAAGTACCAACCGAACACAACCAGCTCAAGTCCGCGTAATATTTTAAATAAAAATAATAATAATATCCATGGATATGGAGCAAATAAACGACAACTGAAGGGTCACTTATATTATATGACACAAAAATATTAAATTATTTTATTAAGGACCACCAACGTCTATGTTTATTGCATAAAAACGACAATTCTTCAATTATCGCCCACTCGGTAACCCATAGACTGTGAATTCCGGTTTCCTTCATCTATCCGAACCCCTCGATTATCCGGCCGGATTGTATGTCTCCCATGGGGTTCGGATAACCGAGGTTCTACTGTACTTACTTCTCATCTAAATGACACCTCCTGTTCCCTTCTGTAGCCCAGCCAGGTGAAACTTCATTTGCTACTCCCAGTTCTTTGTACGTCTGTGACCTCTTTCACCTGACTTTGACCTTGGGTCTTATGTGGGCTTGTACTGTGAAATATAAGTTGTAATATTTCCCCCACATGTAGAGGGTAGATTCTAGATTTCATTATCATGACAATATTATTTCCACCTCTTTCAAGGTCATTGTTTGCTTGGCCACATTATTGGGGAACAGGAGGTCTAATCTTTCCTGAATACAAGCTGGAAGCTGAAAAGTAGGACATTAAAGTATTATTACACATGTTGCATTAAATAAGAGAAGAATTACATTTATTAACCCATTGCTGTTTTTAATTACTTTCCCCATGAGTAATGTGGGATTTAGTTACTTAACTCTCGCATAAGTAATTTCAAGTCCAGTTAATCACAACAAATGTGATTCACTGACTTTTTAGTATCTATATGATTTTTGTCTAAATATGTACAACGCCTCTGACAAGACTACAGAGGGGCCACCATCTCGCCTAACCGGGGTGCGTAAGTCCATATATGGTAATAAAGTGATTTCATTTCTAAATATATGGTTGCTGAAAAGCTTTTCGTACTTGCGCAATATCGATCGTTGTGGAAAGTGTGCTTTTATAATAAAAAACTTCAGTGTACTGTGGTGTGCAGATATCATACAGTAGTATTCCTGTGAATTATAATGTGGCCGTATTGACAGTGGATTAGAAGAATTTGTTAAAAATTGTGTGTTTATCCCTCAAAGACAAGTAAATATGTTTGGCAGAAAGAAGAGTAAGAAGGACAAAGAAACTGAAAAATCAGACAAAGGGAAAACAGACAAAGAGATCAAAAAGTCAAGCAAGGAAGCCAAATTGAGTAAGGAAGCCAAAGTGAGCAAAGATAAGAAAGCTAAAAAGGATAATCCACTATCAAAAGAGGCCAAGTTTAACGACAGAGCTGGGGTAGGTGCAACTCACAATGGTTACAGGTGGGTACAACACACTGATGGACAAGTAAAGCAGCCCAGTGGGGTTAAATATACTGAACCCCAACAAAGCTACAGGCACCAACCCCTTGGGAATAGGCCCAGTGCTGGACGTGAAGCTAAATATAGTGCACAAAATTTAAACCTTGTGAAGCCGGCAGCATTGGACAAAAAATCTCATGGAATACTATCAAAGAAAACAGGAAAGGTGGATTCAGACCATTTGGGGTTGAAAAATAAGAGTCCAGGTAACAAGAATGACAAAAGTTCAAACCAGGTCACATTTATGGGGCCAGACAATAAAGTTCACCAGTCAGTCGTAAATGTGTCAAGAGACACCATTCCACGAAACTCATCTGCAAATGGAGCTATGAATCCATCAGTTGCATTTCCAAAGTCATTATTCTCCGTTGCCAAGCACACATTACCTCAGCAGCTAGAATCAGAGCAAGTGAAACACATGAACATCGCTCAAGGTGAAAACACCAGGCATGTGACCTCTATCAAGGTCAACACCAAAACACAGATTCAGATTGACGATCCTTCACCACCATCCCAAAAGCATCATGTCCAGGGGGAGTACTCAGAGTCTGCTTTAACTGGATATTCATCTGAGTCATCAACACGTTCAGGAGACCCAACTGAAACAGCCAGAGCATATGCAGGTAGAGATAAAGATGGTCATCTTGCTCGTCAAGAGGACAAAAAATGTAACTGTGGTGCATCAAAACAGGATCCAACATCTATAGAGGCTGTTGGAAGATCAGAGGGTCAGACACGACCACAGAAGTTACAAGGGGGAACTCGAAACTCGCAGGGAATTTTGGATAAACCACAAGGGTCCTCAAATGGGAATGCTAAGGTGTTAGCAGAGGTGAATATCCCTGTTGGATTTGTCAATGCACACACTACCTCAACAGGTGTTCAACATGATATTTGTGACAAAGAAAATATTGGTTACTCAGTCGGTCGGAAAGTACAAGCCCAGAAGGGATACTCGGAAGAAGATGAGATAAAATATGCTGAACTCTTGTTTCACAACCGTGGCCAGAGAAAAAGCAATGGGACTGTAAACGTGTCGCGCCAGAATTCTCAGAATAGCAGCGATTTCACTGAGAACAAGCCAAAAGGTATCCTGAAACCTGCCAGAAAGAAAGTTGAATTCAATAATGATGTGGACGTGAATGTCTTCAGCACACTGTCAAGGCACGAATCTTTAGAGTCACTCCATGACCCCAGATTTGGTACGGGTCGCAGTCAGCAAGCAGGACGCATGATGGTAGGGTCCATGAGAGGGCGATTCACTCACCCACCTCAGTTGGACGATACAGACCTTTATACCCTCCGAAAGAGGCGATGTATTCCTAAGCAGTGGGCCGGAAATAACATCAATAACATGGCTGCTTGGATGGATCATCAAAGGGCTTTGGCGGTATCACGTGAACGCCTTGCCTACGAGGCATGGCATGGGTCGGTTAGAACCAAGCCAATGGTAAGGACTGTTCAGCAGCGACCAGCTGATTGGAGGGCATATCCAGAGTGGATGTGGTGAAGATATGAATGTGAAGAAAGTATTTGGTTTTTCAGTGTTTTGGTGGATACTTGTGTGTAATTAGTTTCTTTTTTTGGGTCCAAAATATTACTTAAGGAAAGAAAAGGAGTGCCAAGTGTAGCGTATGTCTAATTGGCTAAATGATCTGGAAAAATCAGGGATTTCAGTGAGATATTTATGTTTATGAAGCTAATTTATAGCAATCTAGAAATATGCTATGCTATGCTATTTGCAAATACAAGTAAAGCAGTACATTTTTCAGTATATGTAAATGTCAAATTTTGTGAAAATCTTAAAGTGAGAAATTTCATACATTTCTTTTCAAGAAGGATATTCTGTGAGTAGGCTAGAGAAATCTTGAATTGCTAAGTCCCAAATATTTTGAGTGAGAGGTATGCAGACTTAGAGGTTAGCTGGAAGTGTACAGAAGGGGAGAAGGGCAGTTATAGATTAATTTTGAAGATTGAGTATCCTTGATGGATATTTATGTCTTGTTCAGAATAATTATAAAATGAAATTTACAAATTTTTAAGAGTTCTAATGGCTAAATTACAGTATTTTCCTTCTCTGAAATAACTGAAAGCCATTCTGTTAATAATAAACTGCATAAAAATTTGTAGAGGGATGACTTGTTGTCGGCAATTAATACATCTGGGAAACAACAGACTTTATAAATTTTTAAAATATCTCATTTCCAGTTGTAATATATGACTCCTGTACACTTGTGGTTAAGTTTCATTATCAAATACAGTGTTGTGTTCCTTTCTAAGCACTGGACACTGATTTTTAATTTTAAAAACATTCAGACTTATGATTTATCAGTTATCCAGAAGTATGTGACATATGTACTGGCAGTTGTTACATTAAAACTTTTCCATTACAATTGAGAGGTTGTCTGGTGCATTCTTATTGGTCTTTGGCCTAGTTTCTTCCATCCTCTGCTAAGTCCCTGTGTCCACTGGCTGATGCTACTGTTTTTACAAACCAAATTTCAAGGCTGACCTTAATTTCTGAAAATTTTACTTCCAGCTCTATTACTTCCTAATCTGTATGATTGTTTTACCAATGTCATCAGAATGAAAAGAAGATTTGAACGTCTATTTTTAAATATGCATTTAACCTGTAGGCTCAATGTTAATCGCTAACTGCCTTGACCACTGTTGGCTCATTTTTGGCTGCAGGTAGAGAAAACTAAAATTGGTGATCAATCATCTCAGTTGGGTGTATGGAAATGCCTAAAAATAAGGTATTAAATTGACTTCAATAATTGATGATGCAGAATTGCCACCTTTGAGGTTTGAAAAATTTGGAGATTTGCTTTTCAAGAAATAACGTTTAGATGGCTCTGTGTTATCTATAAATTATGTTGACTTATACACTGTTATAGATGATGATTTGTTTAAAAAATTTTCTGTAGAAGTACAGGAGGGGTGCTGGCACAATAACCAGCTCAGTAGTTTAATACTGTGAAGAATGTTGGAATTTTGGTTAAAAATATCAGTTACATATTGTTTACTGATATACACAAATACGGTTGCTATTTAGTTTAATATATTTCTATTAAACTGGTATGGTACAGGAACTACATGCACACAAAAGATATGTAAAGAATGGGCAGAAAATTCAACATAAGATTTTAGTATATGAAAACCTTTATGTTAGAGCTGACATTGACTGCTCTATTTCATGAATACCATCCCTGAATGTGCATTTTATGTTATTCTGCATATTTTTGGATAAACTTATGTCACATGTTTTGTTAATTGTTCCTTTTTTGTTATAAGTACATGTAATCTTTTTGGCTTTCTTTCGAACCTCCGTTGTTTTGAAGCTTCAATGCAAAATATAATTCAATTACAAGGTGTGCACATGTTAATGCATTTTGATAAAAAAAGGTCCAGATAACAAACAAGTGAACAAATTGTGTTTCAGCTGTGACAGTTGACCCTAAGAAGCAGTATTTCTAGCAATGCAAGAAACTGACAATAAATATATTAATTTGATGAGTTAAATATATGTTATAAATAATATAATAGTTGAAAATGTATTAACAAATTTTGAAACCTGAAAAATATTATTATTATGCAATGCAAATTTAAATAGAATATTTTTTTCTGTTTCATATACAAAGAGAAAGGTATATTGATAGGAAGTGAAATAAGATATTTTGTTAGTTTTGTAGGATTTCGCAATCAGTTTACAAGCATTTTAAAAGTACTCACATTTCAAGTATTATTACAATTTTACCGCTTTAGTAAGAGTTGTATGAAGCTTTTAAGACATTCACAATTTACCACACTTTGTGAAATTTACTGAGAAAGAAACCTCTTGTATTTTTCTTTACATTCTTAAAAATTAGTTAAAACTTATTATTTTTGTGACAAAATGTTGGCCATTTATTGAAATCTTACTTCACATTGTTCAATTTTAAAACCGCAAGCCCCATAATAGCGAAATTTAGTGGCTCTGATAAATTTCCCTTTTTTACTGTAACAGCTGCAAGGAATCCCAGTGTCAAATGGGGAGCAGATCTCTTGGCTGTTAGTTTTACCTTGGTTGTTAAAGGGTTTATTTGTCCTTGGAATTTGGTGTTGCATAAATATGAGCCTGCAAGTAGGGCGTCTAATAATTGTTTAAAACATCATAAATCCTTCAGTTTACACAGAGAATACTGATATATGTATATGGGGAATATACATGTATGATGAACATATGTAGATACACATATGTACCTCACTGTGAAGGGAAATAATATCTCATTTATGATGGGGGGGGGGGGGGGGGGGCTTGGAGGGTAAACTACTATCTTATATCCAGCAACTTATCCTTTGTACAAATATAGAAATGTGTTTCATTCGTGTTCAGATGTGGTATTTCTAGTTTATTTAATTTTCTGGGTTTTTTTCCCATTTAGAGGTCCTGATTCACAAAATGTCCCAAGTCTCAGCCCAGTTTTGGTTCAGATTAAAGCGAGCTTTCATGATCATATAAAATATTTTTGGAAATATGATTCTACTCATTAATCAATGTCATGTGATATTTTCAGATAACTTATTCTGAAGGAGTGAGAAATAACACCCTCGTATCATTCTTATAATGTGCAATAAAACTTTAAGTGAAAACTAAGAGATATATAGAAAAGACCCACAAGAAGAAAATTTTAAGACATAACTTAATTTTGACCAAAATGTCTTAGATTTGGGACTTCAAACCTTTTGTGAATCAAGCCTCAGGGTTTTGTTCAGTGTTGTTCTATATGATGTCTATACATATATATTTACTTTTGATGTAATTTATGTATTAATATATTGCATGTATTTATTTGACTTGTATAGTCTAATCGTCTATTGTCTAATTTACAAGTTCTTAATAAATACCTCTATATACAGAATTATCATTGTGTCATAACATTACAAGAGATGTTTTTCTCTTTTTTTCACAAGCACAACAGTGACTAACGAGTTTGGCATGTAATCAGTGGGTTCTAAGCCAATTCATGACAACATGTGGAATTCACGATGGACCTGTCCCTGTGTGTGGATATTTAAAGAGACGTAAAAACCCCAACTTTTGACCTCTGTCCATGTAATTTTTCCTTGAAGTTGCTTTTTCCAATGTCTGACTTCTGTATCTTTGAGAGGACTCCCACACTTGAGAAGATCACCGGACACATTGCTAAACATCTCAGGGTGAAAGTGTAATTTAAAATGGGACTGAGAAGTGAGTGTATACTTTTCTTCTAATTGTAGGCTGGTCATTCTAGTTTCCCCCTATGCTGTCTGGGTGGAAAGTGGTACTGAGTTTTGGGTGCACTTTAGATCTAACCCGTGCACAGGTTTTTACCCCACAGCCTTTAAGGGCTGTCAGGGTATTGTTTTCACCCATGGTGTCTGGATAGGCGGGCGGGCTGGCGGGCGGGTAGGCGGGCGGCGGGAAATCGTTTGTCCGGGCTGTATCTCAGAAACCGTAAGGTGTAGGAAGTTGATACTTGGT
This sequence comes from Sabellastarte sp. h YS-2021, assembly GCA_964017235.1. Taxonomy (NCBI): domain Eukaryota; kingdom Metazoa; phylum Annelida; class Polychaeta; order Sabellida; family Sabellidae; genus Sabellastarte; species Sabellastarte sp. h YS-2021. The sequence continues at coordinate 137,355,418 of OZ024929.1, forward strand.
AGGGACATTGGTTAGGGGGTGTAGGTGTGCAACGTCATGTTCTGACCTTGATTTGACCTTGCCGTAGTGACCTTGAGTTTGAAAATCTTGTCTGGGCTATATCTCGGAAACTGTAAGGTGTAGGAAGTTTATACTTGGTAGGGACATTGGTTAGGGGGTGTAGTTGTGCAATGTCTTAGTCTGACCTTGATTTGACCTTTGACCTTGCCATAGTGACCTTAACCTATAAAATCTTGTGGCTATATCTTGGAAACCGTAAGGTGTAGGAAGTTGATACTTGGTGGGGATATTGGTTAGGAGGTGTAGGTGTGCAACGCCATGGTGTGACCTTGATTTGACCTTACTGTAGTGACCTTGACCTATAAAATGTTGTCTGGGCTATATCTTGGAAACTGTAAGGTGTAGGAAGTTGATATTTGGTAGGGACATTGGTTAGGGGGTGTAGGTGTGCAACGTCATGGTGTGACCTTGATTTGACCTTGCCGTAGTGACCTTGACCTATAAAATCTTGTCCGGGCTATATCTCGGAAATCGTAAGGTGTAGGAAGTTGATATTTCGTAGGGACATTTGTTAGGGGGTGTAGGTGTGCAACGTCATGGTCTGACCTTGATTTGACCTTGCCGTAGTGGCCTTGACCTATAAAATCTTGTCCGGGCTATATCTCAGAAACCGTAAGGTGTAGGAAGTTGATACTTGGTAGGGATATTGGTTAGGGGGTGTAGGTGTGCAACGTCATGGTCTGACCTTGATTTGACCTTGCCATAGTCACCTTGACCTATAAAATCTTGTCCGGGCTATATCTCGGAAACCGCAAGGTGTAGGAAGTTGATATTTGGTAGGGACATTGGTTAGGGGGTGTAGGTGTGCAGCATCATGGTATGACCTTGATTTGACCTTTGACCTTGCCAAAGTGACCTTGACCTATAACATCTTGTCTGGGCTATATCTCGGAAACCGTAAGGTGTAGGAAGTTGATACTTGGTAGGGACATTGGTTAGGGGCTATAGGTGTATATTATCATGGTGTGACCTTAATTTGACCTTTTACCTTGTCATAGTGACCTTGACCTTTAAAATCTTCTTGGACTTTTGGGTCTGTCTTTTGATGCAGATTAAGCAAAAGTCATAATATAATTTATTAAGAATTTTACTTTCATAACTTCCCATTGTAAGAGATGGAATTTCATCAAGTGAGCCACAGATTTTGCTCCAACACCACAATAAGGATTCATTAAATGTATTACCACTTCTGTATGCATGGTAATATTCAAACCATCTAAACCATAATTCAGCCATGCAGATGTAGATAAAGAGTGTTGAATTTTAGTTTACTGATTAATGCTGTCATCTTGTTATTGAATTATCTTGTTTTAATACTTCATCTTTATACGCATTATCTTTCTTTTAAACATTATTTCTCCATTTAAACATTGTTTGGACCTTTGTATAACTGAGAGTGCTCTGAAAGTATCCTGAAGTTTGTACTGGTACAGTACTTCTGTATCTCATGGTGTTGAAAATATTTCTCAAGGCTGTGGGGTACAGGCATCTCTGATGCTATTTTTACCAAATTTGCATATTCTGTTTATCCCAAGATAAATTGGAACTTCTGAAGTTTAAGGCAACCTGTAACACAAAACTTTTTCTATTTATGGACTTTTACATTTGTGGGTTGTCCTACAGATAACACCCCTACACAGATATTCATCAAATTTTCAGGCTGTTATTCCCTGTCAACAAAAATTGAAGGGGATATGAAATACATATAGTCTATGTTCGTCCATCTGTCCTATCTGTCCCTCCACCAATCCTTACCAGATTTTTGCAGTATGTGTATTCCCAAGAACAATTTTCTAAAAACACTTTACCAAAATTCAGCAAAGTGTTGCCATGGTAACCATTTTTCTTTGGAAATGTCAGGATTTCAAAGCTTTTTGCATGCTCCTGACCTCAAACCTGGAGCTGCATTGCTATCAAACAGAGTATGTTCGCCATGACACAATGTCAGTCTCTTGCAGTTTTAATGAAATTATGGTAAATGTTGTTGTCATGGTAACAATTTTACTTTGCATGTTCTGAGTTTCTGTCCATTTTAATTCTTTTATCACCATAAACAAAACCACTTCATATTAATCATATATTTTTATGAAATTTGTACACTGCGTTGAACATTTTACGTGGAACACTTCTCCCAAGATTGGTAAAAGATGTTCCCATGGCAACCGTTTTTCTTTGGAAATTTCATTGTTTTCATTACTTAAAAGCTTAAGCATGCTCCTGACACCAAGCCCAAAGCTTCTTTGCTCTGAAACTATCAGAATATGTTCAGTATGGCACAAGGTCAGTCTCTTCTGGTTTTCCTGAAGTTCAGCAGCCAACTTTATCTGTATTACAATATGAAATATATGGCTACAACCCTGTTGTTCACAGTAATTGCCATGCCTTAGTTAGATGTGTTAAAGGTAACTCTTCTGAATATGACATGAACCTCCATGGCTTTGAGGCAGTATTTCAGTGGTTGGAAATGCAGAACCAATCTTTACAAATAGGTTTAATTTACGACCCACGAAAGACCAAGAACAAATGCTTCATTTAAAAACTTGAAAGAAAAAACACCCCATGAAATTCTTTCAACAGTCTGTCTACTGGCTGTTGAAAGGGGCGTAAAACCCCAACTTTGACCTTTCAACAGTCTGTTTAGAGGTTGGAGGTGACTTCAGTTTGATTCCAGATGGGAATTGCATTAGACATATATGTCAAAACTTTTCCATGCACCACTGGAGTACAGAGTTAACCTATAATGCAGGCAGAACATATGTAGACCGAATTGTTACTTCCTCCTGCACTGATGCTGAAACTGATGCTCTTTCTTTGTCACACACAGTCCACCACATGACTGTACCACTATCTGTGAAAACCAGTATGCATAATCTGAAGTTAAAGTTATGTGTTTTTAATCAAGAAATCCATTTTTACTCCACAGCTCTTAAGGGCTGTTGGGGTATTGTTTTCACCCATGGTGTCCGGATGGGTGGGCGAGTGGGCGGGCGGCGGGAAATAGTTTGTCCGGGCTGTATCTCAGAAACCGTAAGGTGTAGGAAGTTCATACTTGGCAGGGACATTGGTTGGGGGGTGTAGGTGTGCAACGTCATGGTCTGACCTTGATTTGACCTTTGACCTTGCCCTAGTGACTTTGTGTTTGAAAATCTTGTCCGGGCTATATCTCGGCAACCATAAGGTGTAGGAAGTTGATACTTGGGAGGGACATTGGTTGGGGGGTGTAGGTGTGCAACGTCATGGTGTGACCTTGATTTGACCTTGCCGTAGTGACTTTGAGTTTGAAAATCTTGTCCGGGCTATATCTCAGCAACCATAAGGTGGAGGAAGTTGATACTTGGCAGGGACATTAGTTAGGGGTTGTAGGTGTGCAACGTCATGGTCTGACCTTGATTTGACCTTGCCGTAGTGACCTTGACCTATAAAATCTTGTCCGGGCTATATCTCAGCAACTGTAAGGTGTAGGAAGTTGATACTTGGTAGGGACATTGGTTAGGGGGTGTAGATGTGCAATATCATAGTGTGACCTTGATTTGACCTTTGCCGTAGTTACCTTGACCTATAAAACTGTAAGGTGTAGGAAGCTGATACTTGGTGAGGACATTGGTTGGGGGTAGTAGGTGTGCAACATCATGTGTGACCTTGATTTGACCTTTGACCTTGCCGTAGTGAACTTGACCTATAAAACCTGGTCCGGGCTATATCTTGGAAACCGTAAGGTGTAGGAAGTTGATATTTGGTAGGGACATTGGTTAAGGGGTGTAGGTGTGCTATGTCATAGTGAATGGCTGTAGTGACCTTGACCTATAAAATCTTGTCCAGGCTATATCTCAGAGACTGTAAGGTGTAGGAAGTTTATACGTGGTAAGGACATTGGTTGAGGGTTTTAGGTGTGCCACGACATGGTGTGACACTGATTGACCTTTGACCTTGCTGTATTGACCTTTAAAATCTTGTTGCACCTTTGGGTCTGTCTGTTGATGCAGATTAAGCACTGTTAAAGTAGTATTAGAATTCATTAAGAATTTCCTTTTGCAAGTTCCCATTGTAACAGATGGAATTTCATCAAGTGAGCCACAGGCTTTTCTCCAACACCACACACAAGCATTCATTGAATGTATTGCCACTTCTGTATGCATGGGTAATATTCAAAACATCCAAACCATAATTCTGATAAGTGCTGTCATTTTATTATTGAATTGTTTTTGTTTTAATACTTCATCTTTATGTGGGTGTTCCACCACACGACTAAGGCTCCCGATTAAGGGTTTTTGGGGGTCGGTTTGAAATATTTGCTTAGTCCCAGACCTTCTGTAAGGGTCGGTTGTGGTCGGTTGGGGCCGTGTGAAAAATCAAACATGTTTGATATTTCACACGACTACAACCGATTCCTATTTCCCGCCGTCAACAAAATGTCCAGTCCCAGGCGTCCTCAGGCCTCCTCAGACCCAAATTTACAGAGTCGGTTGTTGTCCCAGGCGTCCTGCGACCCTTAGTCCCAGACCTCCGTAGCTTAGTCCCAGGCGGCCGGTTCTTAATCCCAGACTCAAATATGATGCGTATGAATTTCATGCGTCTGAAAGTGAGTCGGTTTCATTAGTCCCCGGAAGCCTCAGACCGTCTGTGGTGTCCTGCGACCCAAAAATCAAGGTCTGGGACTAAGAACCGACTAAGGGTAACCGACCCTAACCGATCCAAACCGGCCTCCCCAGGACGCCTGGGACCACGCATTTTCAGTCTGCGGCGGCCTGAGGACGCCCCAGGCGGCCTGGGACTAACAACCGATTAAGAACCGACTGTTTTCCGCGCGTTGGAAATTAAAACGAGGCAATGAGCAGGTCTGGGACTATATAAGCGACCGCGTACACTTTGTCATTGTTACTGACTGTTTGGCTACTGAGAGACGTGTGTCACTGATTTGTAGGGGTTTTCAATTTTTATTTTACATTTTATATACTTGAGCTTAAGGCAAATTTCACAGTTAGGAGACACATTTTACTATTTTTTTATTATTTTGTCGAATGGATCATGAGAAAAGAGAAAGGAGGGAAGAGAGGAAGGAAAAAGATGGATGAGAGGGAGAAGGAAAGTCAAGTAGAGGAGAGGAGTGAAGTTATTACAGAAGAAGGAAGTGAGAGGAGAGAGGAGGAGGAGATTCAGGAAGATCCAGCTATTGGGGAAGCTGTGGCAGAAGAAGAAGAGAGGTGTGAGGAAGATCCGGAGTGCCATTCTTCAGCCAAGAGAGCCAGGGTGTGTGCCACTTTTACAGACAGTGATGAAGTTTCCATTGTAGAATTCGTCAAGCTGCACCCTGAACTGTATGACAAGGAACATTCACGTTTCCACGACAGGAATAGAAGAGAGGCTCTCTGGGCAGAAATATCTGCAGAACTTAAGCTCCAGCCCTTTGATGTGAGAAGGTGGTTTGAGTCCCAGCGAACCCGTTATGGAAAGCTGTCTAAGCTCCAATCTGGCCAAGCCCCGAGGGAGATGACCAAGAGACAGTCCTGGGTCTACCAACAGATGGGTTTTCTTAAAACCCACATCAGAAGAAAGGGGGCCAATAGAAGTTCAGGTTTTGAGGCCAGTCCAAATACCAGCAAGCAGGACGAATCACGTGGGTCAACTACTGACACAGAACACCTCGAGTCCAGTGTCCTGAGGGAGAGGAGTCAGTCCATCATTACATCAACACCCGTTTCAACTACAGACTCCAAGATTCTCGAACACTTTGAGCAGATGAGGACACTTATCTCAGGTTTTCTGCATCAGAAGTCAGACAGGCAGCCCTTCTTTGACTACGTGGCATCAGAGGCCGAAAAGATGACTCAAGAAGAATTTGAAGAATTAAAGAGCAAGATATTCAGAGATATCGAAAATATTAAGAGTAACCGCAGACGCCAGCCATTGCCCAGAAGATCAGCCACTGTTACCACGGAGTCCCAGAGGGTCGGCCTACTGCCAACAACCACTCCACAGGCGTCAAGTTCCACTCAAGCAGCACCTAGCAGCAGTTTTGTGTACTATACACCAAGCCCCATTGGCTTCAGCAACCCTACATCTGTCCTAACTGTACAGGACGAAGGGAGCAGACACAATCTGAGTGGAATCTTAAGCCAGCTACCAGATCTGACATCAACACAGATCGTCGAGCAGCCTCAGCAGCAGCAGCAACAACCGCAGCAGCAGCTCTTTACTATCACCACTTCAGCACCGCCTCAACAGCAGCAGCAGCCTCCTCAGTAGCCATCCAGTCAGGGCGGGTCTTTGACCTGCCAGGCCCTTTTCAGGGCCACCAATTCTTCCAAAAACAATTATTCAGCTATGTGTTCTTCCAATTCCCCTCCCAAAACAAAAAAGTTCAGTACAAATACTTATCACAAGAAAAAAAAAATTAAAGTCCAACACTTACACCACCCCAAACATGAAACAAATAACCCATGGTACTACACATAACCAAAAAGGCCACATAAAAAATATTAAAAGTAACTCCCAATATGGCCATTAATCAGCCCATTTTTAGATTAAAATCCATGGGATAGTTTAAAATCTGTAATTGAAAAGTCCAACACTTGCACCTTCCCTAGAGTTAAAAGGCATGATTACATACTTACCAACCCACAAACAGACAAACCCAATACCAAACATAACCCCCAAATAACAAACCCAGTACCAAACCTAATACCCAACTACCCCAAAAAACCCAACCCCAGTAACCACCAACCAACAAACACCCAAACCCAAAAGTAGATAGAACCCATGCCAACGAACTGACAAACTATTTAGCAAACACAATCCCCCATTATTGAAAGCAAAACTAGTTCCATGGTTATATTTTCCAAATTTTTGTGATTAGAAATGAATATTTAAAATTGAATATTTCCATAAAAAAATTTCTGCTACAAATAAGTTTCCCAGCCATGAAAAAAGAAAAATGTTTAAATTATGATGTGGATTTGAAAATATATAAAATAATTATTCAATTTAGGATATTATGTGTCACTTTGTGTTTCGCTTTTGTTTAACAGTGGGTTTGTCTGTTTGTTGGGTGAGTAAGTTGTGTTTGTCTGTTTGTCTGTCTGAACAAGTTATGTTTGGCATGGGGTTTGTCTGTTTGTCTGTCTGAACAAGTTATGTTTGGCATGGGGTTTGTCTGTCTGTCTGTCTGAACAAGTTATGTTTGGCATGGGGTTTGTCTGTTTGTCTGTCTGAACAAGTTATGTTTGGCATGGGGTTTGTCTGTTTGTCCGTCTCAACAAGTTATGTTTGGCATGGGGTTTGTCTGTTTGTCCACATAGCTGATTAATTGTTTTTGGAATATTTGGTAGTCCTGAAAAGGACTGTTATAGTTAGTCCTGAAAAGGACTGTTTACTGCAACAGGACTTATATTCTGCCATCTTGCCAGGCCACTGCTCCCTCATTATTGAAGTAGTCCTTCAGGTAATCCCTCTGTCTTTTGGCCTCTCTAGCAGGGTTTCTGTCTTGGCCACCACCAGCAGCACCACCAATCAATCCACAATCACCAGGCACATCATCATCATCATCATCCCCCCCAGGCTGCTGACCAGCAGGTTGACCTTGATACTGGCTTCTGAGTATATTGTGCAGAACCACACAGGTCATGACCACTTCTCTAACTGTTTCTGGGGGTAGTTCAATGGTGGTCCTCATGACTCTAAATCTTGACACAAGGATGCCAAAAGCGTTCTCCACAACTCTCCTGCCCCTTGATATTCTGTAGTTGGCAATCCTTTCCTCCCTTGTTAACAGCCTTCTGCCATAGGGTTTCATGAGCCAGGTCTTCAGGGCAAAGGCATCATCTGCCAAAATGAAGTAGGGGACATCTCTACCACCCTGTGTTATAGGAGCTGGGTCAGGGAAGCCTATCCTGCCATCTTCAATCCTCCTCTTCAGCTGAGAGGCATTAAATATCTGGGCATCTGAGCAAGACCCTTCTGTACCCACATCCACCCATCTGAATTTGTACTGCCCATCTACCAAGGCCAACATGACAATGGAAAAGAACCCCTTGTAGTTGTGGTAGAGGGCTCCAGAGTTCTTGGGTTTCTTCAGGGCCACATGCTTTCCATCCAGGGCTCCCAGGGCATGTGGAACATTCCACCTGATCCTGAATTCCCTTTCCAGTTCTTTCCACTCATCTGGAGTAGTAGGACATTTGAGGTACTCTCTGGTGAACTCATCCTGGATGGCCCTGCAGACCTCTGGTAGAAACTTGGAAATGGTGGATCTGCCAACCCTGAACTGACAGGATAATGATGTGTATGACTCTCCAGTGGCCAGATATCTGATGGTGAGGGCTAACTTCTCCCCAACACTGATAGGAGCTCTGTAGTTGGTGGCCTGCCTGGCTAGACGTGGTTCCAGTCTGGTCTTCATCATTTCAAAGAATTCTGGGGTCATCCTCATGTAGTTGGTGAATCCTGGAATGTCTGTGGCATACAGATCAGCCATAATGTTGTGGTAGGCCCCCCTCTCCTCTCTCTGCAGAAGCCATGGCCTGACCCACATGTTGTGCCTTCTTCTAGGTCTCTGTATGGGTGCTGGTGGTGCTGGTGGTGGTGGTGGTGGTGGTGGTGGTTGCTGTGCTTGACGTAAAAAATGGAAATACATGATTATTTGTAACTGAATAAAAACCAAGAAAGCCCTAAGTTGTTGTTGAATCTGTCTTCCATTAAAAGGTGGCATCCTGGTGTGTTCCTAGAAAAGCAATGATGATTAGATCGCAAATTTTATATATATATACCCAGAAAATCCAGCAACTTTGCAAAACAATAATCGGGGATCGTGGTCTGGGGAGGCCTGAGGAGGCCTGAGGACGCGGTAGTTAATCGTGTGTTAGTCGGCTCTTAGTCCCAGGAGGCCTGAGGCGTCCTGGGACCCAGTCGGTTTGTGTCCGACAGGATCGTGGTTGAAACCGACCCGAAAACTGGCTTAGTCGGTTCTTAGTCCCAGACCAGTCGGGGACTGTCTGCGGCCGCCTGAGGCGTCCTGAGGTGTCCTGAGGCGTCCTGGGGACGATCTGTTCTTAATCCCAGACTTCAGTACCGACCCAGTATTCCCGCCCATTTTTGTCTTTTTTCAACCGACTGTGCACGATTAAGGGTCGCCGACAGGATCGGGGCTTAATCCTTTGGTGGAACAGGGGCATTACATACATTTCTTTTCCTTAGATATTATTTTCTCTACTGAAGCATTATTTGGACCTTAATATAACTGACACTGCTCTGAAAGTATCTTGAACTTTGTACTGTTATACTACTTCTATATCTCATGGTGTTGAAAAATATTTCCCCAGGCTGTGGGGTATGGGCATCTCTGATGCTATTTTAATCAATTTGATTATTTGATAGTTATTGCTATTTTTTATACCACAAGTGCTTCCCTTGCCAACTATTTAGAACTTTCTTTTTCTACTGATGAGGGGACCCTCGGCTTTTATGTTTTTAACTTTCATTAACATGTAGAAGATTCCAGAATTTTAAATTGTAAAGTATTTTTTTTTCTAGTACTGCTACATCATATTACATGATTTCACGTATGAAAAATATCAAATTTTTGCTTTTGGTTCAGTTCAAATTTTTGCTTTGGGTTCAGTTCAAAACCTGCACCAAGTCTGCACTTTCATCATCATTTATTTGCACGTCAGTAATATGAAGACTAATATCCATACAAAAAGGCTTCAAGCAATGTAAATGGCAAAATGTGCAAACCACCTAATCTTATTTTGACATTCTGACGTCACAAATACGCAAACTGCGAAAAAATGAAATAGTTTTTTTATCTTTAAACAGCTTAGATCATATTGGGACATGCCTGCAGAATACCTGGTATGTTATCTTGAGCCAAATTCAAACCCACGACCACAGAAACGAGACACAAGTGATCAAATGCCAGACTTACCAAACAGATACTTAAATGATCTCAAATGTGTTATTTAAATATTGTACAAATATGTTTGTACATATTAAACAAATGCCCTTCCATATAGAAGTCAAAACATTCTTTAACAGAAACTTACTGCTCATTTTGGTATTCTGCCCTTTTCTAACATTGCCTATTGTTATTATTTCCAATGGAAACTTTTTGCCTTTATTTCCTTTCACCAAATGTATAAAAACACCCACCCAACGAATTCGTTCTGAACTTTGACACAAATTGCATGTCTTGTTACATATTATTGGTTTGTCAACATTTTCGCACTACATAAGTCTTTTTCCGAAAGATAGACATTGGTATTATGTACCAGAGACCAATCAAATATCTTGACCTTGACTTTTGAATGGCTATTTCTTTGCAACATGGTATTAAAAGGGAGACTCCCCACATTGAAGATGTGTAGAATATTTCATTTGTGACTATACCTGGCCATTTATGTTGCTACTTGTTGCACAATTACCATAAATATCCCAAATATCGCCCACATTCAAAATTATGTCTGGTTTTTCACAAAAGTCCAGTGCAATTCGCTCCTTCAAATGAACACTTGGATTGTTGTTATTTTCATCTAAGTTAAGAAAATTTTCAGAAAAATTCCACATTTTGTGAACATATAGGTAATCTTGGCAAGCTTGACCCTTGAGTTCATTTCATTTAACTAATACCCAGCTGTATATATAGGCACAGCTGCATAGTTTGAAGTAGAAGTTGGTGTTTCTAAGTTGGAAATGGCTAAGAGGTTTGTAAGTTTGACACTGAATCACTTGGCTTCCACCTCTGTTTTCATGGGTTTGAATTTAGCTCATAACACATAGGATTCACATCAGGACCAGTCCTCACATCACCACATATATAATAATCAGTTGCAGCAATCCATATGTCTGTCATAAGACGAACATGTCTCAAATATGGCAGGTGAAACACACTTTGGTAGAGCCAAAGTTAAAAGGTCACACAATGATGCACACCTACACCCACTAACCAATGTCTATACCAAGTGTCAGCCTTCTACACCTTATGGAATGCAACAAATAGCCCGGACAAGATTTAAAAACTCATGGACACTATGACATGGTCAAAGGTCAAATCAAGATCCACCATAATGTTGCACAACTAAATCCCCCAAGTAATGTCCCCACTAAATATCAACTTCCTACACTTTACGGATACAGAGATATTGCCCGGCCAAAGTTTTACAGGTCAAGGTCACTACGGCAAGATCAAAAGTCAAATCAAGGTCATACCATGACGTTGCACACCTACATCCCCTAACATATGTCCCTACCAAGTATCAACTTCTTACACCTCACAGTTTCTGATATACAGCCCGTACAAACTTTTTCCTGCCAACGGCCCACCTGCCCATCCGGACACCATGGGTGAAAACAATACCCCGACAGCCCTTTAGGACTGTGGGGTCAAAAGGAAGCAAAAACTCCAAATTTAACCGTTCTGTGTGTTGTTTTAACATTAAAAGTGTCCACCACAGTTCGCCCACCCTTAATTACAGTAATGCCAGGTAGTGTATTTGTTGTTAATTCTAGTGTTCTAGTTTCACATTGGAGGTCCTGTGGTTGGGTCTTGTTTACATCTGTCTTCAGGAGTCCAGGGACCTGGCGTGTGTTGTGTTTGGAGTATTGCAGTAGTCCAATCTTCCACTCTTCCTTGTATTTCTGGAACTTTGGGTCGGGACATAATAACTTTATCATCTATTACCATGCTCCACTGTATTTGAATGTGTTGTAGAGATTACAGACTATAATTTGAATGACAGTGTATGCGATGGCAGATAAAATGCCCCTTTGTGTATCTCACTTGCAATTGTTTTTTATTTAAAAGTGTCTTTTATTGTTTTACATTTTATTATGGTATTTACCTTATAAGTGATTGTTGAAGCTTTTAGTCATATGATCTGTAGGCAAAATTGAAATATATATGACCTAAAACCTTGGGGCATTTTACCTTCTTAGAACTCAAATTACAGTCAGATCTGGTCACCTTATATGTTGTCATGTCACCTTAGTGATGCTATATGAGGGAGCCCTTCCTGGGTTCCTGGCAAGGTGGTCCTTTTAACAGGATGGGCTCATAATCTTACTATACATTTATATTTTAACTCAAGGTATACTATTGCTTTGCCCTCCTGGTGTCCCCACATGTATTTTTGGGGACCCCAGGTTGGGACTGCATTTGTTTGTCCGATATGAGGAATGTATGTTGAATTTTACAATATTGGTGTGTTATAACTTGACCTCTTTTCCTACGGACCTTACATAATTCTATGCTGGGCTCACCTCTGTCTTCATAGTACAGATTCCTGCTGGGTTTGCCGCAATTGTCCATTTTTTAACCTCCACACTTGGGTTGAACTTTGACCTGTACGTATTTAACATATAAATGGGTGGCTATATATATATTTTTTTATTTCCTAGACATACTTTGCCCATTTCACACAGCATTTTAAATCCATGCCAGTTAAATGTGTGACATTTATTTGTCTTTTCTGTTTTTGGTTCAGTAAATTTGAGCCAAAGTTGTCAAATATTTCAAAATTTACTACATTCGACTGAGGGTTTACAACCCCTTTGGTGAATCTTAATCAATTCAGTTACTTTTGGCATAAAACTTTGATATCACCTTGATTTGACCTTGTGACACGGTTTGACCTTGGCTGGGTCACTGGGGTCATGTTCTGTCTCAGATGTTCATCTCTTTCATATCTTCAAAATTTTAAGTTTAGTACTTCATTCATTCACCAGCGCGGTTGTTTTCCTTTCACTGAAAATATTATTACTGATTATAAACATACAATTGATAATCTGAATACAAATCTATTGCTAATCATATCATAGTTTACAATGTCATATTGTTTATATTTGTATATTAACATTATATTAACGTATATTATATTTGTTCTTGGGGGCCCAGGGAATGTTGAAGCATTCATAATATAGCAGAACAGGATAGACTGCCACAAATTGTCAGATCCCGACAGACCATCTCCAGTTTGAGGAACCAACTCCAGACCTATTTGTTAAGATTGGCATACCAAGCAACCATAACCTTATCCCCTGGCGGGTACTAACTGGGTAATAAGCTCTGCCTGGTTTTGGACTGTCCCTTTTTGGATTCTAGCGCATTGGAGGATCTTCAATTTTGCCCAATGTAAATGCTGATTATATACAGTACAGTAGCCCAAAGGTTCCTGTGCCGAAACCCATTGTTCTGTAGTTTGTGCCATAACTTTGCTCATTTTTTCACAGTGGCTTCCAAAAGGTATCATGAGTACAGACTTCAAACTGTGGTTAAATAAAACTTAGCTGGCTAAATCAAATTAAAATTGGGGTTTTACGTCCCCGTTCAATAGCCAGGGTCATATTGGGACAGGTCTTCAGCATTGTCACTTGTGGAAGTCGAACCCAAAGAGAGGTGACCTGTCCCCAACCCTGGCTGTTGAACAGGATGTGACAACTTGGTTGTGTGTTTATTTATCAATCTAAGGTTATCCAAAGCAAGTTAAGAATAGAAAAATAGAAATATCAGGGAAACGTATGCAGCGTTCTTGACTGAAGAATGGATGGTTACCACACAATTATCGTCAGTGCCACAGGTCTAGTTGCCACTTGAGAAGGTTGGAAAGTCAGTAAAATGTTCACATTCACACTGTTCTGTGTTGTTGTATGAACTTGTATTTGAATTTTGCTCCACGACCTTGACCTAATTGGACCCTTAATGAAACTCAAATCTGAGTAGATAATGTTTTAAAATGAGCTGCACCATATAGTTATTCCGCCCTCCTTTACCCCTCCAGGGGTTTACATTTTGGTTTAGTTTGTGAGAGGCCGTGGCAGATTTTTCAAATATTTTTTAAAAGCTCTCACTTTCTGACAATTCTGTCCATGTTGAATGCATTCTTCTTAAACATGAATTGTGACTTACTAAACCTTATAGTTGCTACCAAAACACGAAATACATTGAGTCAGAAACATGCCTCAATCAGTTAATATTTTGCGGTAATGTGTAGCTCGTGAGGCCAGAACAGTATAATCTTGGTATAAAGCATTATTTAGTGTTCCATATCACATAAATCTAGCCCACAGATTGTTAATATGCAGTATGTTTTAAATTTAAAACGAGGCAAAGTTGAAGCGGAGCAGTTTCTAAGTGTGAGCTCTAGCGAGGCTTGTGCTTCTAGAGACCACTTCTTTTCTATTTTTAACTCATTTTTTGTCTCCAGATTTTCATGAATTGTAGTGTAATATGGTGAGTATCATATATTAACTGCAGTTAAGCAGCAATGAGCTACAGTGGTATTTCAATGGGTGACCGCAGTGCACTACTCGTATCTCTGATGGCTTTGCGGCTTGTGCTAGTGGACCGAAACCTTTCCAGCCTTGGTTATCCATGTTTTATGTATGCAGTGACACTTTCTTTCCTGTTACAGCTACAATTGTGAACTCTGTTTCCATAGTAAATTAACAGCGAAAAATTTAAAAATGCACAATTGTATGTTCAGTTGCTTTCCTGCAATGTGACAGTTCCCTGATGCATATAATAGGAAAATCATTTACTTCTCTTATCCACCGTTTTACTTCAACAATAAGTAAAATGAGCCAATATTGAACAAATTATATATGTAGTATTATTGCACTAGTTTGCAGAAATCATCCAGAAGCTTATCTTATGCCCCAGTCTTCCTACAGGCTTCTATCGAGGTGCTTTGTGTTGCTTGGAATGATTTAAATTAAAGTCATTGATCACAACTTAGGGAGTGGTCATACTCTAACTGGTATACATTTTGTATCTAAATATTATGGGAGAAATAAAAGTGGTCTCAACCGACAACAGTTCGTTCATTGGGAGTGGTCACATGTACAAGTTTCACTGTACTTGAGAATCATTTGGCAAAGAAATGACACACTGTATATAACTCTGACTGGATTGGACTACAGTGTACTTGGTGGCCCAGTGGTTAGCAAGTTTGGCTTCTAATCACAGGCTGTCACCTCTGTGTGTGTGTTTGAGACCCACAAGTGGAACTGCTGGGAAACTGTCCAGTCTGTTGAACAAGACACAAAACCCTTTAACTTTGACCTTTTCTGGATATTTGGTTTTGAACTAATGGTACAAAAATTTGGGACACTTATGACAGACATTTCAAATCAACTATATATTACAATGTTCGATGTTTCCACAACACAGACCGCATCAAAATCTTAGTACAGAGGACACAGATGACAGAATTCTCAAAATGGGTTCATAGGTATCAAACGTATGGTTTCATTATGTTGAAAATGGAAAGGCTTTTGTTCTATACATGTAATTTATTAAAATCTAGTGTGTATATAGTAGAGCATAGCTATTCCATGTCGTTGGTTAGTGGTGGGGAAACACAACCTAAGGAGAAGGGTAAGGACTAAACTTCTATGCGAATCTTCTGTTTAGAAATACATAAAGTGGTGGTTATTTTTTGTTGCCACTGGGGAAAAGATACAAAATGATAAGGTACTAACATGTAAAGATATGTCATCCAGAGGACTTCTGTGTCTGTCTGTATCAGGGAACATCTTCTAATTTGCCAATACAAAAAAAATCTTAATTTTGTGTGTGTCATAGGCATGATATTTTGTGTCAGAAAGAAAAGCTTAAATCACACAATGTTATTTAACCAAAGTTTCTCTGTTTATATGATAACTGGGATATATAAAATAAATATAATAAACACAAACTATTTTATCATAATATAAATATTCATCATATGAAGATAATAAACGCAAAGTATTTTATGACAAAATGAATATTCACAAAATGAAGGTAATAAACTTTAATTTCTATTGAGCCACTTGCCAACACAGAACTGTATGAACGTTTTATAAATTCTTTCTGGATTTCTACAATGCTGGTGGCCCAAATGCTGATCATAAAAACAAACAATTGTTATGTGTTGAAAATTACAATTTGTATTTGAATAAATTAATGGAACCCTGATGAAATGTATGAAAAACATAAAATTTTAAATGGGTTGTAATTTGCACGAAAAAATAATATTTAGCAAATTATGTGTGATAAAATATAACTAAGTGTTGATTACCAGGACTTCATGCCCTCCATATTACGAAAACAATCAGCTTATATCGTAAGTTAATAACATACAAATATCATATGAATATATATATGCATGGTTCAGTATATATATTCGGCACATATGGAATCAAAATTAAAACTAGGACCAATAATAAGCAAGTTATAAGCACTTTTACGTTTGGCGGTCCTCGTTTCAAGATCTTGAAGGAGGAGCCCAAGGTCAAATTTGACCACATCAGAAGATTCCCAGCCCATGATTTCCTACAAGTTGGTTTCACATTGCAAACCTCTAGGACCAATAATAAGCGAGTTATAAGCACTTTAAGGTTTGGCTGTCCTCGTTTGATCTTCAAGAAGAGGCCCAAGGTAAAATTTGACCAGATCGGAAGATTCCTTAAGTGAGAAACTTCAAGGTCAAATATCTGTAAGGTTGTATAGGACATGTATATCTGTTATATATATATCATCTTTGAAGAGATTTAACCTTCTACGTATGAGAACAAGCCATTAGAAAAAGGTAGATAATATTCAAAGAAATGTCCGTGGTGGCCATCTTGTTTTTCAGAATGAGGATAATTTCAGTCCCACGCTGTGTAAGTTATATCTTGACTGGTAATTTTACCAGCAGAGGAAACTAGTACATACTAGTTGGTCAGGATTCTGCACATGCAATGTAAAGTGTCAGGCGTCAGTAAAAAAACCCGTCATTTTCTCCACACAACATATATCACATGCCGCAGAGAACCATTGTGGTTATTTGATAAGCTTGGACTTATAGCTAAGTCACCATTTGTGAAGAATCCCATATAAGTCCAAGACTTGGCAAAGACAAAATGCTCAGATTTAAGCCCCTGGCTTATGTATGTCCGGGCTAAGTCTAAGACCCTTTGTGAAACCGGCCCCCTTAAGATAAAGGTCACCTCAAATTCTAGGAATTCCTTGATTTTCTCCCTCCTTTAAAAAATCTCAGTTTCATAAAACCTCCTTCCTTAAAGGAAACCTTGAAAACTCCCTTGAATTTCAAGGAAGCTAAGGACCTACCTTAGATTTAAGGAAGTGTCCTTCAAGGAATGTTTATTAACTTTAATGAACATTTTAAGGTGAATCCACCTAAATATATAGAACTTGAAACATTATTGTCAAACCTACATCCGCAAACAATGATTTGCGGTTTATTTCAAACAATTTGGTTGTTTAATTCTTGACAAACTGATGTTCAAACTTTTGAAGTGAGAAACATATTCATGGAGTTTCCTTGACCATAAAGGGCCCCTCCCTTACTTTGAGTAAAAAATTGTCATGTGATCGACTGTATTAATTTGCAAAATCTAATCTAATCTACTTCTTTGCAGGCGCAATATCTTCCCCACTTAGGGG
This sequence comes from Sabellastarte sp. h YS-2021, assembly GCA_964017235.1. Lineage (NCBI taxonomy): Eukaryota > Metazoa > Annelida > Polychaeta > Sabellida > Sabellidae > Sabellastarte > Sabellastarte sp. h YS-2021. The sequence continues at coordinate 137,372,894 of OZ024929.1, forward strand.
AACTCAGTGCGCTAGTTAACAAAAATCATTTCTTATAAAGAGAGTCGAGGGGCGTTCAAGGTCAGTGTACCATTTTTGTGGGTGGGACCGAGAGGGAAGGAGACTAAGTTGGGAAGCTAGAGTTGAAAAGGTGGGTTTTGAGGTGTTTCCTGAAAGATGCGACAGAGGGACTGTTTCTTATTTGGAAGGGGAGAGAGTTCCAAAGAACTGGGCCATAGTGACTAAAAGAATTTGAGAAGTGTTTAATTGATTTATGAACTCTACGGTCAAAAGTGGGGGTATGAAGGAACTTGAGTTTAGGGGTACTTCGTCTAGTATTTCTAAAGGAAGTGTAGGGTTGGATTAGTTCTCTTAGGTAAACAGGCTGACCTTGGTTGAGGATTTTGTATGTAATGAGGCCTATTTTGAATTGTACCCTATACCTAACTGGAAACCAATGGAGTTTTTTCAGTTGAGGGGTGATGTGAGAAAATTTTGAGGAACGGGTGACAACCCTGCAGAGTGAGTTTTGCACTAGTTGCAATCCCCTTAGCTCAAAGTCTGTGAGTGATAGAAACAGGGAATTGCAGTAGTCCAATCTGCTGCTGACCAAGGCATTGGCTAAAAGAACTGATGTTTTAAGGTCTAGAAGGGGGCGTATTCTGTAGAGGTCTCTTGCATGAGCTTTAGTGGACTTTATAACCTGTGACACATGGTCGGAGAAAGTGAAATTGGAGTTGAACACCACTCCGAGGTTCTTGACACTTTGTGCTGGTGAGACCTGATTACCAAGAATATTGATTGGAAAGTGAGGAAGGAGTTGTTTACGGTTGTTTTTCGAACCTATCAAAATGAACTCGGTTTTATCAGGGTTGAGTTTTAATTTATTTGTGAACATGAAGTTTTGGATGTTGTTTAGGCAATTTTTTAGTTTTTGTACAGAGTGAGAAAAATTTGCTGGAGAGAGTGAAATGTATAGCTGAGTGTCATTGGCGTAGAAATGGTAATTGATGCTACTGTGAGATTGAATGATGGAGCTGATTGGGTTGGTGTAAAGGCAAAAAAGAATTGGACCAAGGACGGAGCCCTGGGGGACCCCATGCTAAAGGGTAACAGGATTTGAGAGTGTGCCGCCTACCTTGACCGAGTGTGTCCTTCCCGACAAGTATGATTTGAACCAGCCGAGTGCCAGTTCACTGATTCCATAGTAACCATTAAGTCTGTCCAGGAGTATAGTGTGATCAATGGTATCGAAAGCGGCGGAGAGATCTAGAAGGGTGAGGGCTGTAACAGGCCCTTTGGCCATATTGAGAAGAATATCATTATGAATGTTAAGGAGGGCACTTTCAGTAGAATGGTGTTTTCTATAAGCCGACTGGAAGGCAGTCATCAAGCCGGCTTCATCAAGGTGAGTTTGTAGCTGGGCTGCTACTACCCTTTCAAGTATCTTTGAAATAAAGTTTAGATTGGAATCAGGTCTGTAATTTTTGAAAACTTCCTTGTCTAAGGATGATTATTTGAGAATTGGGGTTACATGGGCCTGCTTAAAGAAATTAGGACATGTACCTTGTGCTAGAGAGGCGTTGATTATTGAGGTGATGGGGTAATAAGAATATCCAGGAATTCAAGAACAAGAAAAGTGGGCCAAGGGTCAAGGGAACATGATTTAGTGGGAGAGTCTTGAATGATTTTGGTGACCTGCTCTTCAGTTACAGCAGAGAAAGAGGCGAATGTGGGTGGAGGAGAGTCTGGGGTGATGTATCGGAAATTGAGTAAGGTAGAGAAAATTTAGTGTATTTTTTCATTTTTTTCTGTAAAGAACTCGACAAATCTGTCAGCCAAAAGCTTTGGGGGGTTTATAGATGGGAGAATCTTTGCTGGGATTCTGTGCTACACATCACCCAGGACTCGCCATAGTTTTTGTGGGTTGGGGTGATTGTCCCGAATTTTTTCTTTGAGGAATTCAGATTTGGCCTGCATGCAGATTTTATTGTACTGGTGGACTTTCTGCATGTATTGGGATCTATTGAAGGTAGATTTATTTCGGCGCCAAATACGTTCAAACAAACGCTTGGTCTCCTTTGCCGCAATTACCGTTTCATTAACCCATCCTGGGATGTACTTCGCCTTGGTATTTTTGGTGTGTGGTGGTGCATATTTGTCAATAAGGGTGGACAAAGTAGTATGATATTGTTCATAAAGAGTGTTGGCTTCCTTGGAAGGATTATTAAGTAGTTCAGAAGCGAGGAGATCTGTTTTCAATTTGTCTTTATCAATTTTATGGTATTTACGAAAGGTGACAGTAGCCTTGGTTTGGGTTGTAGGGGTTGAGAGATTAAGGGTAAAACTAATTGAAAAGTGGTCGGAAAAGACATCAGTGGTATGGACATTGGAAATATAGTCATTGTTAGATTTGGTTAATACCTGGTCAAGTGTATGTCCATGAATGTGAGTTGGAAAGTTAACTTTCTGAGTTAAATCAAATGAATCAATCAAAGAATGAAAGGTTTTTGAATTTGAACATGTTGTTTCGAGGTGAAAATTAAAGTCACCGATGATCACCAGATTCTCCGTGGTATGGTGAATATCCTTCAAAAGTGACTGAAACTGGTCAAAAAAGGATGTAGTACTGCATGACGGAGGTCTATATATATTCAGAAGGTAAAAGGATTCTTTGTGAAGGGTTATCTTGAGGAGGAAATTTTCGAAGGTGGTGCAGGTCTTTGTTGGAACTACGGAAGGATCCAGTCCGTCTTTGACAAAAAAGCCCAATCCTCCACCGCGACGGGCCGCTCGTGGCTGTTGATAGAGTTTGTAGCGTGGTGGGGTAATTTCGGACAGATTTGTACTTGTGGTGTCAGGTCTTATCCAGGTCTCGGACATGGCGAAGAAATCGGTGTCATTATCAGAAATAAATTTTGCAATGGCAGGATATTTGTTGTGTATTGATCTAATGTTTGCATAGGTGACCTTTGGACACCTGGGTGGTCCTGGGTTTGGGTTTATGTCACCAGCAAGCAGGAGTAGGATGAAAAGACGGAAAGGTGGTAGGGCAGGTGGAATTGAGATTGTAGATTTGATGATAAAATGTAGACAGAAGGTGGTGGTGGGGGGTTTGAAGGGGCAGAAACTGACGACATCAGGGCACTTAATGCTTGAGTTGCTATGGTGCTGATATGAAGCAATAACTGGTTGGATTGCCAGTAAAAAATAAAGGAAAATCATGTTTGAGGTCTTTAGAGTGAATTAGAGTGGTTTGGTGGGTTTGAGTTTTGAGTTTGATGATCCCCGATAATGGGGAATGTGAACGATAAATGGGGATCAAACGATAAAGTGGGCAGTTTGCATGTGTAAATATCAATTAACTATGTCAAAAGGGGGTAGATTAAAAAGATTATTTTATTAGTTCTTTCAATAATAGCACCAAGGCAGATGTAAAGTGAGGTTATTTAATTTTTAACTCTATCCGTAACTGATTTTCAAAAACGGTACTTCCCTGACGGAACCATGCCACCATCGCCACCATCACAACCAATCTGCATTTTACAAAACTTATTAAAACATAGTATAATTTAGATTTACTGACTTTACTGATCTTTAACAGAGTTATAATAAGGACATTGCCTCCATAAGGTAATTTAGGTACAAAATAAGTGCACAAGTACACATGTACTTAAAGTGAAAGAAAAACATTGGTGTGGTTATAGGTTTTGGAAACAACTCCCAAAAGAAATAAAAATGCAAATAATGTATCTGAAAATTAAAATGTACCTAATGTACCAAGTTTAAAATAGTTAAAATGCTGAAATGCAATTTACTCTCTTAATATCTAAAATAAATTGTGTGAAGGTTATATAAGTAATGGAGGGGAAATTCCAAGCAGTGTGGTTATACAGGGAATCGCCCTGCCTTTGTTTTAAGGAAGATCTTTGGTAAGGTGGAATAAAAGAGGCTTTGTGAAACAGGATTTAAGGGAAGCCTTTCCAAAGGTTAGAAATCCCCCTTCCTTTACTTTAAGGAAGGAAAGAACGAAGGAGGCTTCGTGAAACCGGCCCCAGGTGTCTAAAAAGCACTTCTATGCATTTGGCTGGAAATCCAAGCTCCGAGGACACCTCGAACCATGTGTCAAACTTGCCCTGAGTGAATATTAGGATGTAGTTTACAGGGTAGAAAAGTATATAATCTATGTTGCATTATAAAGACCGGAAGTGTGCAGACTACAAAAAACAATGCAGTGCGCATATTTCTGCGTACAATTATCTGAGGCAATAACTGGACGATCGCCGATAATAGAGAACTAAATGACACAGACAAAATGTAGTGCCACAACTAGGTGTGTACAGAAACATATTTACAATAATATTTATGGATTAATAAATGAAACCGGTCTTTATAATAGAAATAAAGTCCTCTGTTTTGTGATTTATAACCCCAGATAATTCACAACTTTCCGGCGAATAACGGACTCGCGCGTATTTCCGGCGAATAACGGACAAGCGCGTTATTCGCCAGAAATTTGTGAATTATCTGGGGTTATAAATCACAAAACAGAGGACTTTATTTCTACATTAATTAGCTTCTTCCATCACTAAACTAATGATTTAAGTCCCAACATAGAGAGACAAAGAACATTTAAAATCATATATAAATCATTGTCAACATACAGTGTCACATTCTATCAAATGTTTCCTCCTTGATCAAAGGTCACAGTTGGGGTTTTACATCCTGATCAACAGCCAGGGTCATACTCGGACAGGTTCTTAGCACTGGGACTTGTGGGAGTGGAACCCACATATAGTTTACAACCTGTGATTAGATGCTAAAGTAGCTAATAGAGAATAATTGCCTTATAATTAATGTATCTCTCAAAGCAGTAGGACTGCTGTTTATAGAAAGGTTTTTGGAAGATTTCACTGTTACAGAAATGATATGCAATAAGTCAACAAGTGTAATTTCATACTAATTTTCTCTTGGAACGAAAACTTGGCCTTTTAGTCATGTATTTTATGACTGGATGACATTTTATGAATAATAAAAAAACCTACCATAACAGAAAAGTTTGTCATGTAAACTTACATAAACAGTGAACTTGGAACAGACTAAATTAAAAGTGCATAACAATACGTGAATTTTAACTCAACTTTGGCCTTTCTTTATTAATCAAGATTCACCTGCATGTATGTACACATTTATGTATAGTACAGTAGCTAAGTTTAATTCACATAGAGTTCTGTGTAAATACCATGGGTCCATACAATGTATATTTGGGATGAAATATGGGACGTTGAAGAGATTTATCCATCGTTTATATCTTTTAATAGCCTTTGTGAAGGCCTTTATTTTCAATAAATCTCACTACACTACGAAGCTCACTACATATGGCGTTAACAAGTTTTGGCATTTGGAAGGTATGCCTTGAACATATGTAAAAAGTTAAATTTAATTGTTTAGTTGGGCTGAAAATCACTATATTATGTCTTTTAATTAATTATAATCATTTGTTTTAAATTTCTCTTGTTTTAAATTTTAACTCCATTTATTATTTTAATCACTATATTATGTCTTTTAATTAATTATAATCATTTGTTTTAAATTTTAACTCCATTTATTTTAACTGTTTATATATTTTAGAATATGTTAAGCAACATAAGAAAAGTATTCGTTAACAGAGTTATAAACCAATTGAAGGTGTATATTCAGAATGTTTGGTCAAGCGTCAAAGTTCATTCAGAATGATAGATTTATGTATAAACAACATTTTAAAAATATTTTTACTTCCCCAAACCTTACCATATGTTCAAATGAAGACTTTTAACTTAAAAACAACACACATGTATTTTGTTTTGTTGTTCAACTATCTTTGTATCACATGACATTTTGGACCTCACACTTTCACCTAACACATGAAAAGTTCACCAAGAAAGATGTTCACGTACAAAGCTTGTCAAAGAACTAAACCTGTCAAGCAAAATGAAAATAATTACTTGTTGTGTGTTACTTTGACAAAAAATCAGACAACACCACAGATGCCATCTATATTTTTGGTCCTAATTTTGAGAAGAACTGAAACAAATCATCTGTTTTTTTTCATATTCTTACAGGCTGTTTTTTTACCAAACTGTTTACTTATGAGGGTGTTATATACAGTTGCCAGTACATTTAAAATATGAATAAATACTTTAAGGGCTGGACTTGTATTATTTATCTCTGCTAGTAGTCTGTTCACTTGTTTGTCTTTGTTCGTGATAACTCAAAAAGTGATGAACATGATCTATCTGATTTGTTTTTGTATGTAGGCTTTGGGCAATGCATGGATGAATGAATGGAAAAAGTGATTAAATTTTGGGACAAATCCTGATCATGTTGTGGATACAAATGTTCCACAGTATTTTCTGTGTATTTTATAACTTATTTATTATTGATGATAGTACTTATTTCTTATGGAAAATCATATTAGTATAATTAGTATCATTATATATGTGTCTTATATTTGTATATCAGTGTAAATATATTGTGTATCACTTATTTAAAATTGACTTGTTTCTTCTTTTGGGATATATTTATAGAGCAAATTAGAGAAAATCATATTGAGTACTAGAAAAAGCACCAAGCCAAGCAACAATACCACTAACTAACAGTGACCACTATTTGTTAGAACAGTGGGTGAACTCCAGCTCTGCGATGGCTATTCTTATCTAAAAACGTCTAGTGTAGTTACCCATCATATAGCTTTGCACTTCATCTGTTCCCAATGTATTATTAGTCATGCTCTTGTTTCTGGTCCTTTGATCCAGTTTAGATAACCTAACATATTTTGTAGCTGACCAACCCAATTGATTATTTGACACAATTAATAACTGACCTATTTTGTATCTGACTGTCCTAATTGATTATATGACACAGATTTGTAACCGTACCTGATATAGTTAAGTCTGACTGAGTTTCCAACTGACCTACCTTATTGTTCTAATTACCTGACATGGTTAAGATAATCCCACCTGACATAGTTCTCTCTGACTGAGATACAGCTGATCTACCTTATTGTTCTAATTATCTGACATAATTAAAATAATCCCACCTGACATAGTTCTCTCTGACTGAGTTACAGCTGACCTACCTTATTGTTCTTATTACCTCACATGGTTAAGATAACCGTACCTGATATAGTTTTGTCTGACCAAGTTTCCAACTGACCTACCTATTTTGTACCTGACCAACCCAATTGATTATTTGACACAATTAATAACTGACCTATTTTGTATCTGACTGTCCTAATTGTTTATATGACTCAGATTTGTAAATGTACCTGATATAGTTATGTCTGACCGAGTTTCCAACTGACCTACCTTATTGTTCTAATTATCTGACATGGTTAAGATAATCCCACCTGACATAGTTCTCTCTGACAGAGTTACAGCTGACCTACCATATTGTTCTAATTACCTGACATAGTTTGTCCAGCTAGCCTACCTTGCTCTACTTATCTAACACATTTAAGATAACCTTTCCTGACATAGACCTGCTCACCTTACCTCAATTATCTTGACCGACTGTTATGTTATAAATGCTTTGTGATTTTGTGTTATTGTGTGCTTGTTACTTGGGTTGTGATGCTGATGGTCTAGCTTACATCAAGAGTATTTCAGGAAATTAATTACAAAACATCATTGAGAAAACTGTTTGGAAATTCATGTGATTTGCTAACTTTGTTTTGGGAAGATTGTACATTGTATATTTATATTTTAGAGAACTGTTTGATTTGTGTTACTTTGCTTCTTGAAGACTTGATATTATTATCTTGGAAGATAAATTAAAATAAACATCTCAAATTGACTTTTAATCAATAAAACTGCCACCACCGGGTACTTAAGGACCCCACGGAAACCAGTTGCGGCACACACAAAAAATCCCAAATTTTCAAAGGTAATTGTACATCTGGATTGAACATGTTGCTGAGATGGTGAAACTTTATTTCTGTCACGTGTCATAATTTTCAACAACATTATATCATTTCAGGAGGGTTAGTTGGGGAGACTGAGGAAAACCAGTTGCACTGTGAGGTATGGTACATATATAAATAACTACTGGGGTTTGAACCCAAGCAGAGAGGTCAGTGTATTACCAACTATCCCAAAACGCCCAACATCTTAGTTCCAGTCTGGTGAGTTATCAAAATCCAAATTGAAATTTTATGCCCCACTCAACTGTCAGGGTTATATTGGGATGGGTCTTCAGCATTGCCACTTGTGGTAATTGAACCCACACAGAGATGGCAGCCTGTGATCAGAGGCTAACTACTAGACCAGTGAGGACCAGCCTGATGAGTAATACACCCAGATAACCATACATCAGGGTCAACCTTCTCTTACACTTGACTCCATCATTCTATTCTATTCTAATTGGATTTTTATAGCACTTAATCTCTCCATACAAGAGGACTCTAAGGCGCAACAAAACCAGAAGAGCAGTAGACCAAATTTCAGTATCCAGAGACAGAAGAGGGGTCAAGCACCACGCAGAACACCAGGGGATGATCCAGACTAAGGTGGGTATGCTTTGGTGTACAGATAGGTTTTAAGCTGCTTTCTGAAAGAGGCCAAGGATGGAAAAGCACGAATCTCACCTGGAAAAGCATTCCACACAGTGGGAGCATCAAAAGCAAAACTATAACCAAATTGTTTGATAGTTTTATGAACAGAAGGGTAGAACTTTGGAATGACAAGGAAATTGCCACCACTTTGGCTGTGCCTGGTGCTGTAAGAACTGGTGTAGGAAGAAAGATATGGAGCAAAATACCTGTGTGTAGAAACTTGTAAACAAGTGTAGCTGTCTTAAACACCATGTGACTCATTCCAGTGTTAGGTTTAACTTCATAAGGTTAGCGATAAATTACTTCCCCAAAATACTGTAATCTTTTCTGACTCTGTTTAAGCTATACAAATTTATAATTCTGTCTAGAAAACGTCACAAAACTAAATAGCATAGGATTTGTCAAGCTTATGCTTCACTAGCTTTCTATAACCATTCTGGTCAAATCAGGAAGGACTTGAGGATTTCTTACATGTTGTCAGAACTTGGATTCAAACCCACAATTGCAGAGATGAAGGCCCGATAATTTTTCAAAAACGATAACTTCTGGACTTTTTAAGGCAAATGAGAGTTGTTATGTGATGGTTTAAAGCTGTACCATAAAATTCAGTTGAGCAAATATACAGGAAATTTTGTAAAAATTTAGAAGAATACAATGAAACACTATAGATTTCCTTAGTTTTTGAAAGATCTAAACTTACACCCACACACAAGGCTAGGTTTTCCTTCAGAGTAAAACGATTTCTTTTCCTTTCAGAGTCTTTCAGTGTCATTACAAGGGCACAGATATGGAAATTCCTGTAATATTCCCAAATTTAGCACACCTTAGACAAGGCTGATCATGGTTTTCTATTTTTTTCAGGAATTTCCACAAAAATAACAAAATATGCATACCTGTATCGCAATTTTTAGAAATGTTTCATACTAAAACCTACACTACATAACACTTGCCATGTGTCTGTCAAATTCAATAACTTAAAAATATAATCTGAAAGTGTTGCCATACTCTTAAGGAGAAATAGCTTAGCTGCAATGGCACCATGACATACCCATAAGACAAATCTACTTTTTTCATGAACATAGTGATGTTTTCTTTCATCTAAACGTTTTGGTGAACTTCTAAAAATTCTAAATTAAAAAAAAACAAATTGGCATCGTTATAATATGAATACTGGAGAGGTATTTTTTACAAATAAATCGGCCCACTTTTTGGACAATCCCTTTAGCTGACTTTCAAAGGTTTGTATAAAATAAGGTTAGACATAAATTATTTAGATTAAGTAATTGTTATTACTTTCTTCTACATATATGTCAGAAATCATGCTGCCATGTAATTTACTTTTCACACAGTACTAAAATTATACAGTTGTAGCAGTTGTGAAATTTAACTCTCTTTTTCATTTTTTCGTATTTTACTGTTAAGCAATATATTTACATAACCTTTTATGGAAGGGTAAGAATGTGTATCCACGCCAAGAGCCTTCAAGTGATATTGTCTAGTTCACACTTTACCAATGTTTTGTTTCCAATCTGGCTCTGTCCCCCTGTGGGTCCGGGGAAGTAGAATAGGCCTAACGTGTTCTCCTGCATACAGTAAGAGGCGATTAAATGGAGGAAGTATAGATATCAAAGTAGGGTACTAGACTGGATTGAATAAAGTTTTATTTTCATTCCCCACGCCCCCCCCCCCCCCCCCCCAAGACAATAAACAATGTTATGGGTTTAAAATAATTTTGTATTAATATTTATATATATATAACCAGTTTTTTGCAACATGTATACATCTGAAGCATAATAAGTGATGTGATAAACCGTGTCACCTGACACCATACTGAACCATATACTATTATAAATGAGAAATTTCTGTCAACCCTACCCCCACTTCAGGGCAGTAAAGCACTTTACTGCCCTGAAGAAGAAATTATGAATATCTTATAAAAGCAATATCTAATAAGATTACAAGGTGACATGGCAAGCCATCAAAGAAGTTTGAATCTGTACTCATAATGTACAAATACAGAATTTAATGCAAAGCAGAAATGAAATGGCTTGATATAAAGGTATATTACATAATCATGACTATAATCAGTAAATCTTTGCACCTGAATATATGAAAATGTCTGCCAAATGCCAAACTAAAGGTACAGGAATTGGCGAAAGGTACGAGAAACTTGAGAGTCAGGCGTAGGTAGTGAATGAACATAGTGCCACACAGCATCACTGCTCCAAGTACCATGTTGCATAATTTGCTGCATAGGTACACCATTGTGAAATGCCCATGTAGTGGCAGATTTGCAAAATAAATGGAAGGTCAAAGGAGGTTGAATGTGAAGCAATAAGGAGACTTGTTTCAAGTGCTTTCTGGCAATGGAATCTGTGAGGGGAAGGAAGGTACCTTGCTTATCATGGGAAAATAGGGGAGAATTTTTATCAGCTGGGAATTTTTCAAACATAAGGTGTAAAGCCCTAATTGGGCAAAGCATGGAATGGCCCAAGTTTGGAATGGAAATGGTACGACTCTGCTGTCTATCTTGTAAAGTTTTTGTCCATTTAATTATTACAGTGCAATAATTCTGTGAAAAGATCAGATCTCCCCGCAAGAGATGCCTAGTACCATCAAATTGCTTCACAGAATGTGGAAGAATATTGGACATTCGTAGGAAAGAGAAAAATGTAAATAGGTACAAAGCTTTGAACAACACAGGGTCTGTAAGCAAATCACAAGTTTGAAGTATTTGTTGAAGCATTTGAATTGTTATAATTTTTTTGGACTTAAGCGAGAGAGGAGCATTAATGCGAAGTGCCTTGACAAACAAAGGAATACGTTCATCTTTGAAAGCCTCAGTGTTTAAGCCATATACTATGAAGGAGGACCTAATGCCAGTCAAATGGTTGGCAATACTGGCATGTGATTGGCCCTTTTGGTGCAAATACTCCATGTATGACAAGAGAATAAGTGTATTCACCTGATTCGTTGGAACTTGAACCATTTCAAGAAATTGTAAAAAATCTCGAAACATTCTGTTATACTGAAGAGCTGTCGCAGGCCTGAAGCCAGAATGCAACCTTTCCAAGGCAGAAGACACCAGTGGGTCTGTCAATCCATGTATTTCTAAAACAAAGAAAAACGTATTAGATGGTTGTATTTAGTATAGTATGATCTATATGTACTGGCAACCACTGATGATCTGTTACAAGTTTATTCAATTTACTGATATTTTGATCATTATGTTGCCATCTGGATAACAAGTTAGCCACCACATTAGTGACTCCTGGAATATGGGTAACCACCAGTTCTATATCATACATGGAGGTCAACAACCAAATATTTCTGGCGCTTGTGGCCAGCATTGGGTCCCTGGCTCTGCCAGAATTTAGAACCTCCACTACTGCCATATTGTCACACTTGACTTCAATAGCATGACTCTCCCATAGAGGTCCCCATAGTTTCAATGCTACCACAATATTCAGTATTTCTAAATGTACTATAGTGTAGTTATTGAAACCTTTTGGTATTTGTAGACTATAAACCATATTTTTGAAGACACCCCCTAACCCTTGTAAGGAAGCATCCAAAAATACCTTATGTTGGGGGTGAACTTTATCATAAAACGTAATTCCATTATATTGGAGCAAAAAGGTATTGAACCAGTTCAGATCTTTTTGAAATTCTTGGTCAAGAAGAACGTAGTTCTTAGATGCCTGTTGCCTCAACAATGATAACATACGGTTTAAGAAGTAACAAGCCGGTTTCACACATTTAGTTATGTAAAGGAGTAAACCCAGAAGGAATTGAAATTGTGGTTTTGTAACTTTAGTTTTTGAGACATAAGCTAAGCATATGTCACATATTTCATTCAACTTGTCTTGAGGTATACTGCGAGTCCTTGTAACTGTATTAATTTCTATACCTAAGCAAACTGCCTTTGTAGTGGGCTGTATAAGCTTAGGAACACTAATTTCTAGGCCCAATTCTTGCAATAAAGCTTTTAAGGTATCAAAAGAACGATATATATCCACAGGAAGACCAGTATAGATCAGATCATCTATATAATTGTATAAGTTGGGAAAATGGAACTTATCTTTCATGATATACCGTACTGCATCCGTACAGCGTTGAAAGAAAACCGAGCCATGCCGAAAGCCGAACGGCAAAGTACCGTCAATAAAGTATTCCCCATGCTTAAGGCCTAATAGGTCTAGATCCCCAGGATCTATTCTGATGTGCCTAAATGCTCGGCTTATATCTATTTTATAAAGCAAAGCTGTGGGGCCTAACTGCTTTAGACTGTCAACAATGTTATCTACTGAAGGGTACTTAAGTTCAAAGTATGAACCCAAATATTTATCTTTAAAGACCCCTGCATTAACCGAATTGCCGGGGGGGAAACTTAGATCTAATATAACCCTTCTATTATTAGAATTAGGTTTATCCCTGGTAAGAAAGGGAGAAACATGGCAAGTAAAGGGAAACTGTTTAAAAGGGCCCAATACTGCGCCGTACTGAAGCTCTTCCTGTATATATTTTGAAACATGTTCAGGATATTTCAAAGCCGAGTTGTGATTGACCTCAGTGGATTGAAGAGGAATCCGTCTATCAAAGTCTAGCGGAAAACCGAATTGTATAAGGTCCACTAGCTGTTGATCCCAATAACTATGTAAATATTTCTGCCAACAATGTACCTTAAGTTGTGTATTAAGAGGAATACGTGCATGCATGAAATTAGGTAATCCTGATCTCTGAATTTTTGCATGAGCTTCAACTATATCAGGTACTGAAATCCATATAACTTCTGGTCCAGTATAGACCATAAGATCATTAAGTGGGATAAAGCCAAAATTTTTATCATTTTGGTAAAGACAGTTTTTATGATCAATGGATTGGAATCGAGCTGCATATACTTCTGAGGGTATTTGTCTTGCACGTTTGCAAGTTAACTGTTGTGCATCAGTAACTGTCGGATCCGACAAGTGGAAAGCATCAGTATAGGTTGGCATTGAGATTGGAGTTTAACCAGTATCATCTTGCACTGCCTGTAAACCCAATTTGGTCCCATTTCCATTTTTATTGCCCGAGAAATGAATTAAGGCAGGACTATGAGTAACTTGGTGATCATAATTCCGATTGGCCAACATAACATTATGTTGAGTGTCCTCAGCTGTATTGTGCATGTGACCCAATTTAGACCCATTTCCGTTTTATTGCCCTTAAAATTTGAAGGAACATGCACAGGACATGTAACTAATGTGGTGGAACAAACGTTCTGAAAAGCATGTTGTTTTACATGATTGTGGGACTGTCCCAATGATTTCCCAGTTTTGTTTTTATTGCCCCCAGAAACGTTATCCAACAAGTCCCCATGCATAGAATGACCAATGGCAGGACGAGCTGTGCCCAATGTTTGCCCAGTTGTTTTTATTGCCCGTGAATGATGAAGAATAAACAGCATGGCCTGCATCTTTCTTATTTATAAGGTCATGTTCAACATCATCATTATGCAATTCATCTTGCAATGGTTGAAAACGGTTGAAAGTCGGAATACGCTGTGTTTTTAACAGCCTCTGTCCAGAGTATGTAGGGTATTGAACCCTAACACTGTCGTGCACATTCTTTGAAGTATTACTTGTATTTTTTGTTTTAGAAAAAGATTCAGTCAATTTGTGTCTTTTACTTGGCCGAATTTTTTCACAAACTTGGTTAGGTTGGACTACTGCTTTCCCCTGCTTGAGAACTTGTGCATAGGAACGACTGTCACATACAGTTTGCAAAGCACTAGCTTGAGCTAACCACAAGGTCCAGGTAGGACGTGAGCAATGAATATTTGCATCAGTTTGTACAATATTTACATGAGAATTATATACAACCCTTGTTTTATGGATAGGACCAGTCCTATCCGACATCATTCGTTTTTTGAATTTTGTCTATTTTTATTTTTGCAATCTACTTCAGAATGTGGGAACGTTTTCCCACTACTAGCAAAGCATGCAGAACCAGTATGTTTATATAACACCCCTTTTGTCTCATGGGATTTTCTCTGCATACAAGAATTCTGGTTGAAATATGTACAAGGCATTGACTTTGTCACCTTAGTAGATTTTTTGAAGGAATTTGAAACCACCGAAGATGCAGTTTGCAAATTTGGTACATGTTTTTGAGCATTTGCCCATCTGATCCGATCGATAGCGAATGTATCCGAAAAATCTTTCACCTCTCCTTGTTCCATTCTACATAACAGAACAGCATGACTTGCTTTGGCCAAAGTCCAAGAAAAGTCATTTGCATCATCCATGAGGGCTATAAGATAATCTAACATATGCTGTTTAAGATTCGGATTCGACTCATCCCTCATGGTCCGACCAAAGCCAGTGACCCATTGGGTTACATTGAGCTGGTCATAAGACACTCGTTCTTTATTCAATCCAGATAGAACGTATTCGTGTGGCCCTCTGACCCGATTTTTGATCAAAACATCTACAGGGCCACCACGTTGAGATTTAGTCTTTTGAAAAGTACCTCATTTAGCCAGATCCGACAATTCTTGTAACCTTTGGTCGACCTTCAGTTGCAGTAACGTTTCATCTGCCAATGAAGAATGCTGATCCGGTGTCGGAGTATGTAATTTTTGAGAAGGTTGCTGAGTTTTTGCCGAAGTTTTCTTCTGTTTCACAACTTTGCTTGCAGAATTTTTGATTTTTGATTTATCAGCCGTCTTTTTACATTCTTTGTTTTCAATTCTATCCAACCTTTGACCGATTTTATCCAATTGTTCCAGAATTCTAGCATTAATCAGCTGTTGGATATTCGGATCCGAATTATCAGAATTGTAATTTGAAGCAGTTTGTGAAGAACCAGCTAAATTGTTTACAGGACTGGACACTTCTTTTGAATCATTTATCAAACCACTGCAATCCAAATCACTGACAGAAACGTCAGAGTCCGACATACTGTTTTCAATATCCGACACGATGGAATTGTTTTTCAATACTGTTTCAATAAAAGTTTTATCTCCCGTGAGTTGTATTTCAACAGCCAATTCAATAGTATTTTTCTTGGCAGAACGCAGATTGTACATAGTTTGCACGAGTAAACTGTATTGACAAGAATATTACATGATACAAACACACAAGCGTAAATAAAACTTATACACAAGCATTAGTTTCATAAAATATTTAAAATACTAAAATACTAAAATGTAAATATAAAAGAAAAGAAAACCATACAGTAAGTTCCACATGCTGTCCAGTATATAGTGCAGTAAATTTCAGATGTGTGTTCTACATGTAAATGAAAGGTTGCAGGTTGTATTTCAGAGAGGTCCCACGCTTGACCATTGACCAAGTGTAAATCAATGCAGTACTGGCTGCAAAAATTTAGGGTCGTCAGAAATGATCTAGATGGCACCCAAATGCCATCCCGCAATGTTTTGTTTAGTCTGTACATTATACTTTCTTTTAGAATTTTTATTTAATTGATGCTTAAATTTGTATCTGTTTTAGCTGTATTTGTTTGTATCTATACAATTTGTTGTTTGTTTATTCTAGTCGTTTATTGTGATCTTTCTTTTTATGTTTAGAACCTATTGAAATATTGCCTCATATTTTTGTTTTTAATCTGTATATCTTGTTGTATGTTTTATTAGTATTTTTGGTCACCTTTTTGTATATATTTCCCGTAATTTTTTTTATAACTTTGTCTAGTCATTATTGTAATTGCGTGTTTTGGTTATTTTGCCAAATGTAATATATTTGTATATACTTATGTATTTTCAGAACATTTGTAAATATTTTAGTGCAGTGTAACACGTAAGTGTTTTTGCACTGTAATTTTAACAAAATAACCAATCTCGCTGTGACACAGTTGATCAGATCAGACTAGATTAACAGGCGACAATCTGCCAAAACTAACTCTTATGGATGAACATGTCTACATTTTTGATAATTTTTGCCACTGTAGAAATTGATATAATTGTATGTCTTGTAATGTATCGATCATTAACATGGGTCAAATGGCAATAATACCTAAGTTAAACTGATCACTTAAATATCAGGCAAGTGTAGAAACCCAGTTCTTGTTTGGCACAAACAAACTTTTTCACAGGTCTGAAAACAAGCCTGCGGTGACAACAGACTTCAAAGTTAAAGCAGGGCTTTTATGTCCAGTTCAACATTCAGGTTCATATAGGAGTAGAACCTCAGCATTAATTGTCACACTGTGGGAGTGGAATCCACGCATAGGTGATTAGATATTCAACCTGCTAACCACAAGGCTGACGAGGACCTATCTGAGACTTTAAAGATACATTCCCAAACCAGGTTACATGGTCGTCTGTTATCGGGTCAGTGTGAAAGGGATGTCAGGTCTATGTACAAATCAGGGCCCGTATTCACGAAAGGTCTTAGCCAGGGCGTAGGCTTAAAGTTAAGACTTTTGTCTCAAGTTTCTGCCCAAAACCTGCTAAGACTTTTGTCTTAGCCTTAGTGGTATTGACAAAGAATGTAAGACTGGTCTTAGGCTTAGCCAAGGGCTCAACTTTAAGACTGGGCCCGTATTCACGAAAGGTCTTAGCCAGAGCCTAGGCTTAAAGTTGAGACAGTTCCCCAAGCTCCAGAACACAAGACAGTCAAACGCATGGCTGAGGGACACATTAATAATTTTATTACTAACTATATACTACAATCGTATTATTAATAAAGTTTAATAACTTGGGGTGACCTTAAGTCACTTTCTTAAAATACTGACAAAGTTAACCTTTACATAACCTGAGCAAAGGTCACCCCAAAAAGCTATATATATGCAATGCAAACTAGATTAAGGTGACCTTAAAATAAGCCCCAGCCGCACTGCTAATCTTAGGGGCAGTTTTAAGATTTACATGATATGAATACAAACATAAAGGTCACCAGCAAACATTTAGAATTATTACATAGATACATTCCCTTTCAGCATTATTTTATTTGTTTTTTTTTAGAATTATTACATAGATACATTCCCTTTCAGCATTATTTTATTTTATTTGTTTTTTTTTTTAGAATTATTACATAGATACATTCCCTTTCAGCATTATTTTATTTTATTTGTTTTTTTACAACTATTCGCTGAATAAACTTATTTATTATTATTATTATACACATTTACATTACTGGTTAATATGTTACTGTTAGATTTAAAAACTTGTAATTACAGACTATAACTGATAATATGAAGGTGCAAATAAACACCCCCTATGTACAACTATGTAGAACTGTATAAGAATACATATAATAAAGACAACATACTGATGTAAAATATAATGTAAAAGAGAATATCATGATAAAAAGGAACACTGTACATGGTTACTGACTAAAATAAATATGTATAAAATTACTAATGTAACTTGATACTTTGTTACACTGATTAGCACTTTTTGTGAAAAATGGGTGCAGGAAAGCACTGTAAACCAGCAGGAAGAGGAACCTGGGGGAGGCAAGACCCACTGTAGTTGAGAGGCAGCCACGTAAACCACGCCCAGAGGCAAAAATGCACACTTGATCCTGACCCCAAAAGGTCAAACTGATGATGACAGACGGACGCCACAGCAGAATTACTGAGCAAGACCCATACTGAGGGAGCCGAGCCCCAATATTACTGTCCACAAGCATGATTAGGCTTGACAAGACCACTACCGCAGCACTACAGGAACCAGAAGAAAGCTGCTGCCACTTCCTTCAGCTCAGCTCTTACAGGGTCTGAAACTACACAATACTGAGTCAGAAACAAGTAAAATTTATAAGCAGGGGAGGGAGGGTGGGGAAAAGTTCTTGACACATCAAATTCTATTTTACAAGTGAAGTTTACACTTAGGCTTCAACCCAAACACTGAGCCCTCAGCCAATAAGGGGGGAGAAAGCCCTAGCAACCAATAAGAATGTAAAGCATCTTAAAGTCAAATGCAGGACCTAGCCTGTCAGGGGCTCAGGGAACTGAACTCTCTAGCCCTAAGGTGCAAGAATGCACTTTTGTCTCAAGTTTTTTTTTTCCTTAGGCTTAGTGGTATTCAAAAAGAATTTAAGACTGGTCTTAGGCTTAGCCAAGGGCTCAACTTTAAGACTGGTTAGTAGTGGGCTTAAATTTTGTAAAGAGGACTTAAATATGGCCGCCATAAACTTTTCTTCACTTTAAAATTTGAAATGGCTATAAATGAAGTATAACATCTCACTAAAGCAGTCTTTGGAAGTTTATATGTGGTAACAAGGTTTTCCATTTCAAAAAGGCACTTTTTGTTAGATAAAATGCGTTAAAGGAAGGATATATGTCACCAATAGTATAGTTTGAATAGAAAAAAAGGTCACATGACACAGAAAACCACTGTGGTTATTTGTAATCTTGGACTTAGCTAAGTTACCCTTTTTGAATACGGCTTTAAGACAAAACTTAGTTCAGACAAAAGTCTTAACTTTAAGACTGGATTAAGCCTAAGACCTGGCTAAGTCTAAGACCTTTCGTGAATACGCGCCCTGTGGTAAATGGGATAGATGTACTTGTGTCAGGCACTGGACCATTATATACACAGGGTGATCAATCACAGATAAATTCTATAAATGTAATTATCTTGAAATATAAGAAATGGAGAGGGATTCCAAACACACTGAGCCTTAGCATATATTTCAAAGGGATTTTGTAAAACTTAAAATAATTATGCTTTGAGGATGGTTTTTATAAAATTTGCTGATTGGACATACATTTAACAGAAAATACGTAATCATTTAAATGTACCAACCAACAAAGGAATATCCAATATTAAATTATTTCAACTTAGTTTACATGCCAACATTTAATCTTTATCACCTAATTGTGTAAATTGTGCGTTATCACATTTAATCTAAATAGCGTTTATTTCTTATGGAAAAGTTATTTTTAATTATAGTGAATTGTACATACAAAACATATTCAGACATACAAAACAATAATTTAAATACCCATCCCTGCATGGGCTTATTAGTCACTGTTTCACACAAACTGTAATGATTTTGATAATCAGTTACAATCAATTAAGTAATATCAGTAAACATGACATTTATCTTCTTCCCCAGCTTATCATTATTGATACATTGAAACTTATTATTATTAAATTTGCAATTTTATTGTGTTAATACATCCTATCCAAAGGACAATTGCTTAATATCTACAGGCCTGGGTTTATTTAAAGTCAGGAAACCTGCAGGCCTATAGTGGGTCACCAGTGCTCGGTTACCTGGGATATACCGACACTGCACCTCCTTTTTACAGACCTGCTCTGAGGTAGGGGAATAGAAGGATGAGTTCAGTCCCAGGAAATAAACCTCCCGATGATTTTTCCCCACTTCTGGGCCCAAATGGTAGAGCTCTGAATCATCCCAAGCAACATCCTTCAGGTAGAACTGTGTGAAGGTGTTGTGTGACTTCCAATTGCAGGCTGACAGGATTTGTTCCAAGGAGACTCCTGACTGGAAGGACTTGGAAGCAGCGAAAGCCCTCACACCATGGGCTTTAACCTGATGTAAGGTGAGGGCCTCTTGATCAGAGAGCTCACAACACCAGGTCTGGGGTATTCATATTCATGTTGTCCTTGTTAAAACCTTTCTTAAAGGAGACAAAAACTAACTCCTTTTTCTGCCTGAGGTTCTGTCCAAATAGTAGCGAAAAGCTCTGACCGGATAAAAGGCCCTATCAGACCTAAGTGATCTATCCAGAGCTGGGGCCAGGACTGGTATAACCACTGCGGCCACACTGCCTGGACCCTCCTTGGCAAGCTGGTTCTTCAAAAGAAAGCTGGGTGAGGGGCAAAGAGAGAATTTAGGCCAGTCTGACTGATGCCTGATGTTCTTGTTTTGCTAAGCATGGATCTCACTCCTCTGTTTGGCCGAATCCAGGGCCAAGAGGAAAACAGTGTTGAAGGTCAATTCCTTCAGAGATGCCTCTTTTATGAGTTCAAATGGAGTCTTTGTCAGCTGGTGTAACACCAGGGACAGGTTCCAGGAGGGGATGCCCCTCCGCCTCTTGGGCCTGTCTCTGTGGAAACTATCCAAGAGACGAGTGAGATTCTCCTCTTTGCTGATATTAATGGGCGAATTCCCCAGTTTGTCAGCAATGGCTAATCTGTAACTATCAATAGTACTTGGCTGTAACTTCCTGTCCTGGAACAGGTACCCAAAAATTTAGGGTCGTCAGAAATGATCTAGATGGCACCCAAATGCCATCCCGCAATGTTTTGTTTAGTCTGTACATTATACTTTCTTTTAGAATTTTTATTTAATTGATGCTTAAATTTGTATCTGTTTTAGCTGTATTTGTTTGTATCTATACAATTTGTTGTTTGTTTATTCTAGTCGTTTATTGTGATCTTTCTTTTTATGTTTAGAACCTATTGAAATATTGCCTCATATTTTTGTTTTTAATCTGTATATCTTGTTGTATGTTTTATTAGTATTTTTGGTCACCTTTTTGTATATATTTCCCGTAATTTTTTTTATAACTTTGTCTAGTCATTATTGTAATTGCGTGTTTTGGTTATTTTGCCAAATGTAATATATTTGTATATACTTATGTATTTTCAGAACATTTGTAAATATTTTAGTGCAGTGTAACACGTAAGTGTTTTTGCACTGTAATTTTAACAAAATAACCAATCTCGCTGTGACACAGTTGATCAGATCAGACTAGATTAACAGGCGACAATCTGCCAAAACTAACTCTTATGGATGAACATGTCTACATTTTTGATAATTTTTGCCACTGTAGAAATTGATATAATTGTATGTCTTGTAATGTATCGATCATTAACATGGGTCAAATGGCAATAATACCTAAGTTAAACTGATCACTTAAATATCAGGCAAGTGTAGAAACCCAGTTCTTGTTTGGCACAAACAAACTTTTTCACAGGTCTGAAAACAAGCCTGCGGTGACAACAGACTTCAAAGTTAAAGCAGGGCTTTTATGTCCAGTTCAACATTCAGGTTCATATAGGAGTAGAACCTCAGCATTAATTGTCACACTGTGGGAGTGGAATCCACGCATAGGTGATTAGATATTCAACCTGCTAACCACAAGGCTGACGAGGACCTATCTGAGACTTTAAAGATACATTCCCAAACCAGGTTACATGGTCGTCTGTTATCGGGTCAGTGTGAAAGGGATGTCAGGTCTATGTACAAATCAGGGCCCGTATTCACGAAAGGTCTTAGCCAGGGCGTAGGCTTAAAGTTAAGACTTTTGTCTCAAGTTTCTGCCCAAAACCTGCTAAGACTTTTGTCTTAGCCTTAGTGGTATTGACAAAGAATGTAAGACTGGTCTTAGGCTTAGCCAAGGGCTCAACTTTAAGACTGGGCCCGTATTCACGAAAGGTCTTAGCCAGAGCCTAGGCTTAAAGTTGAGACAGTTCCCCAAGCTCCAGAACACAAGACAGTCAAACGCATGGCTGAGGGACACATTAATAATTTTATTACTAACTATATACTACAATCGTATTATTAATAAAGTTTAATAACTTGGGGTGACCTTAAGTCACTTTCTTAAAATACTGACAAAGTTAACCTTTACATAACCTGAGCAAAGGTCACCCCAAAAAGCTATATATATGCAATGCAAACTAGATTAAGGTGACCTTAAAATAAGCCCCAGCCGCACTGCTAATCTTAGGGGCAGTTTTAAGATTTACATGATATGAATACAAACATAAAGGTCACCAGCAAACATTTAGAATTATTACATAGATACATTCCCTTTCAGCATTATTTTATTTTATTTGTTTTTTTTTAGAATTATTACATAGATACATTCCCTTTCAGCATTATTTTATTTTATTTGTTTTTTTTTTTTAGAATTATTACATAGATACATTCCCTTTCAGCATTATTTTATTTTATTTGTTTTTTTACAACTATTCGCTGAATAAACTTATTTATTATTATTATTATACACATTTACATTACTGGTTAATATGTTACTGTTAGATTTAAAAACTTGTAATTACAGACTATAACTGATAATATGAAGGTGCAAATAAACACCCCCTATGTACAACTATGTAGAACTGTATAAGAATACATATAATAAAGACAACATACTGATGTAAAATATAATGTAAAAGAGAATATCATGATAAAAAGGAACACTGTACATGGTTACTGACTAAAATAAATATGTATAAAATTACTAATGTAACTTGATACTTTGTTACACTGATTAGCACTTTTTGTGAAAAATGGGTGCAGGAAAGCACTGTAAACCAGCAGGAAGAGGAACCTGGGGGAGGCAAGACCCACTGTAGTTGAGAGGCAGCCACGTAAACCACGCCCAGAGGCAAAAATGCACACTTGATCCTGACCCCAAAAGGTCAAACTGATGATGACAGACGGACGCCACAGCAGAATTACTGAGCAAGACCCATACTGAGGGAGCCGAGCCCCAATATTACTGTCCACAAGCATGATTAGGCTTGATAAGACCACTACCGCAGCACTACAGGAACCAGAAGAAAGCTGCTGCCACTTCCTTCAGCTCAGCTCTTACAGGGTCTGAAACTACACAATACTGAGTCAGAAACAAGTAAAATTTATAAGCAGGGGAGGGAGGGTGGGGAAAAGTTCTTGACACATCAAATTCTATTTTACAAGTGAAGTTTACACTTAGGCTTCAACCCAAACACTGAGCCCTCAGCCAATAAGGGGGGAGAAAGCCCTAGCAACCAATAAGAATGTAAAGCATCTTAAAGTCAAATGCAGGACCTAGCCTGTCAGGGGCTCAGGGAACTGAACTCTCTAGCCCTAAGGTGCAAGAATGCACTTTTGTCTCAAGTTTTTTTTTTCCTTAGGCTTAGTGGTATTCAAAAAGAATTTAAGACTGGTCTTAGGCTTAGCCAAGGGCTCAACTTTAAGACTGGTTAGTAGTGGGCTTAAATTTTGTAAAGAGGACTTAAATATGGCCGCCATAAACTTTTCTTCACTTTAAAATTTGAAATGGCTATAAATGAAGTATAACATCTCACTAAAGCAGTCTTTGGAAGTTTATATGTGGTAACAAGGTTTTCCATTTCAAAAAGGCACTTTTTGTTAGATAAAATGCGTTAAAGGAAGGATATATGTCACCAATAGTATAGTTTGAATAGAAAAAAAGGTCACATGACACAGAAAACCACTGTGGTTATTTGTAATCTTGGACTTAGCTAAGTTACCCTTTTTGAATACGGCTTTAAGACAAAACTTAGCTCAGACAAAAGTCTTAACTTTAAGACTGGATTAAGCCTAAGACCTGGCTAAGTCTAAGACCTTTCGTGAATACGCGCCCTGTGGTAAATGGGATAGATGTACTTGTGTCAGGCACTGGACCATTATATACACAGGGTGATCAATCACAGATAAATTCTATAAATGTAATTATCTTGAAATATAAGAAATGGAGAGGGATTCCAAACACACTGAGCCTTAGCATATATTTCAAAGGGATTTTGTAAAACTTAAAATAATTATGCTTTGAGGATGGTTTTTATAAAATTTGCTGATTGGACATACATTTAACAGAAAATACGTAATCATTTAAATGTACCAACCAACAAAGGAATATCCAATATTAAATTATTTCAACTTAGTTTACATGCCAACATTTAATCTTTATCACCTAATTGTGTAAATTGTGCGTTATCACATTTAATCTAAATAGCGTTTATTTCTTATGGAAAAGTTATTTTTAATTATAGTGAATTGTACATACAAAACATATTCAGACATACAAAACAATAATTTAAATACCCATCCCTGCATGGGCTTATTAGTCACTGTTTCACACAAACTGTAATGATTTTGATAATCAGTTACAATCAATTAAGTAATATCAGTAAACATGACATTTATCTTCTTCCCCAGCTTATCATTATTGATACATTGAAACTTATTATTATTAAATTTGCAATTTTATTGTGTTAATACATCCTATCCAAAGGACAATTGCTTAATATCTACAGGCCTGGGTTTATTTAAAGTCAGGAAACCTGCAGGCCTATAGTGGGTCACCAGTGCTCGGTTACCTGGGATATACCGACACTGCACCTCCTTTTTACAGACCTGCTCTGAGGTAGGGGAATAGAAGGATGAGTTCAGTCCCAGGAAATAAACCTCCCGATGATTTTTCCCCACTTCTGGGCCCAAATGGTAGAGCTCTGAATCATCCCAAGCAACATCCTTCAGGTAGAACTGTGTGAAGGTGTTGTGTGACTTCCAATTGCAGGCTGACAGGATTTGTTCCAAGGAGACTCCTGACTGGAAGGACTTGGAAGCAGCGAAAGCCCTCACACCATGGGCTTTAACCTGATGTAAGGTGAGGGCCTCTTGATCAGAGAGCTCACAACACCAGGTCTGGGGTATTCATATTCATGTTGTCCTTGTTAAAACCTTTCTTAAAGGAGACAAAAACTAACTCCTTTTTCTGCCTGAGGTTCTGTCCAAATAGTAGCGAAAAGCTCTGACCGGATAAAAGGCCCTATCAGACCTAAGTGATCTATCCAGAGCTGGGGCCAGGACTGGTATAACCACTGCGGCCACACTGCCTGGACCCTCCTTGGCAAGCTGGTTCTTCAAAAGAAAGCTGGGTGAGGGGCAAAGAGAGAATTTAGGCCAGTCTGACTGATGCCTGATGTTCTTGTTTTGCTAAGCATGGATCTCACTCCTCTGTTTGGCCGAATCCAGGGCCAAGAGGAAAACAGTGTTGAAGGTCAATTCCTTCAGAGATGCCTCTTTTATGAGTTCAAATGGAGTCTTTGTCAGCTGGTGTAACACCAGGGACAGGTTCCAGGAGGGGATGCCCCTCCGCCTCTTGGGCCTGTCTCTGTGGAAACTATCCAAGAGACGAGTGAGATTCTCCTCTTTGCTGATATTAATGGGCGAATTCCCCAGTTTGTCAGCAATGGCTAATCTGTAACTATCAATAGTACTTGGCTGTAACTTCCTGTCCTGGAACAGGTACAGAAGGAAGTCGGCTATGGACTTTACATGGGGTGCCCTGAAGTCCACCTGATTACTGAGGCATCATGTTGTAAAAATGGCCCACTTTGCTTCATAGACTGATCTGGTTGATCCTCTTTGAGGAGACTCAATTCATGCTGTCACTGCCTCAGAGAAGCTGAGCCTCTAAGAGCTAAACATGTATATTTAGGTTTGACAGATTCCTGTGAGGAGTCTGATTGAAGGGCTGTGTTAGCAGATTGGGCAGGTACAGAATGATCTGGCTTGACATGGCCACTAGGTCCCAGAACCAAGACATGTTTTGAATCAGAATGATTGTACTGCAGTTTCGCCAATACTTTGCCCAAGATGGCTACCGATGGAAAGTCATATGCATCCAGATCCTCCCATGCCAGATCCTCCCATCCTCCACCCCAGTTGCTAAACAGCTGGTTTATCATATTCATCAACATGGCTTGGAGAACTCTGCTTTCCATTAAAATTATATTCATTTGTCACTATCTCAGGGTGAAGCTACTGCCTTGGTACTTCTGGATCTCTCTGCTGCCTTTGATATGATTTATCATTCCACTCTCCTCAGCTGTCTTCTGGATTGGTTCGGTGTTGGTGGCTCTGCTCTCAAATGGTTCCCTTTTTATTTGAGAGAACGCTATCGGTCTGTTAAAATTTGATCTACTTTGTCGGATTTACAAAAACTGCTGTTCAGCATACCTCAAGGTTCTGTTCTGGGTCGTCTGCTGTTCTCTCTGTACACATCTCCCCTTAGTACACTGATTGGTAAACACAAAGGCGTAAACTTCCATTTCTATGCCAATGACACACAACTTTACATCCATCTGTCACATATGAATGCTTTTGATAAGTTGAACAGATGCCTTCAAGATGTTAAAGAATGGATGTCGGCTAGCAAACTTAAACTCAATCCTGATAAAACTGAGTTCATACTTTTTAGCCTCAAGAAACAGACAGAAAGCTTCAATGCATGTTTCCCAATTGACATCTTGGGCAACCCCCTTCACCCCACCGAGTCAGTCAGGAACCTGGGTATGTGGTTTGACTCTGATTTTTCCTTCTCTAAACATGTCCAGAATGTTTGTAAAGGCTGCTTTAGTCAACTGAGGGATTTTAGAAATATTAGGCAGTTCTTGACTCACGATGCAGCTGTGTCGGTTGCCAATGCTTTTGTTAGTAGTCACTTGGACTACTGCAACTCACTTTTCAGGAGTCTCTCTTAAGTCAATCTTCATAGATTACAGTCTATCCAAAACGGTGCTGCTAGAATTGTTACAAATTCATGTAAATACACTCGGATAACTCTGGTACTCAGAAAACTCCATTGGCTCTCTATTCAGTTTGGCTCAGAGCTCAAACTGGCTACCCTGGTGTACAAGTTTATTCATACCAGTTTCCCTAAATATTTTGCTCCACATCTATCCACATACCGCACTACTTGCAATACTAGACGTAGTCAAAGTGTTGCCAATTTCCTCAATGTACCAAAATTTCAACCTATAATTCACAAGTCCACTAAGCAGTTTGGCTTCAGTTTTACCTTTGATGCTCCCACTGTTTGGAATTCACTTCCTGAAGACATTCGTGCATCACCCACTATTGCCTCTTTTAGAAAGAAGTTCAAAACCTATCTCTACACAAAGGCATATCCTCCTTAGCTCATTTTCTTGTATGGCTTCTCCATGGTGCTGACCTATTTCTGTCCCTGGACTTTGAATTTGCATATTGCTATTGTCTTGTTGCGCCTTAGAGTCCACTACTCAGTGGAGATTAAGTGCTATAAAAGTCCAATTAGAATTAGAATGACAGACTGAGTGCATCCACTGCCCAGGTGTGGGGGTCCAGTACTGGTGACACAAAAAGAGGTAACATGCTGTTGAACTTCGTGGCAAATAGGTCTATCTGGGCCCGGTGCCACCTGTTGCATATTATTGGAAAACCTCTGGGAGAGACCACCCTGTCTGGATTGTCTCGGGCTAGCCTGCATAACTTATCTGCTGCCACATTCAGCCAGTCACAGTCACCTGTTTCCCTGAACACCAGATTAGTATTCTCCACAGAAGGGCACACAGAGGGCCCGACTTCATCCCCCTCCTTGTTTATGTATGCGACCACTGTGGTGTTGTCTGTAGCTATGAGAACTAGGTTGTTCAAGCAGAGGTCTTGGAATTCTTTCAGGGCCAGAAAGACCCCCTTTTAGTTCTAGATAATTTATGTGTAGCTTGCTTTATGGAAGGGACCAGACTCCCCTTCCAGTGTGCTCATTCAAGTTAGCGCCCCACCCTTCTTTTGATGCATCTGTAATGGTTGACCTTGAAGCACATCTGTAGCCACCATCTGAGACACAAGTGGAGCGACCCTGGAATAGATATGACCTTTTTCTATGGACTCTTGTACTTTTCAGGTGCCACTGTATGAGTCTCATGTGTAGATGGCTGAGGTGAACTTGCTCTACTGTGGCTGTTAGCAGACCTATAAAGGACATGAACTGCCAGACCTGACAAGTCGTTCAGGAGAGTAGCTTCAGTATTTTCTGCTGCAGGGTCTGCCACCAGCCCAGTGTGGGCAGGACCTGGCCATCTTTGAGGTCGAAACTGGTAACCTATGAAGTCAAAGACTTGCTTGGGGTCCAGCTCTGATTTCTCCAAATTCACTAGCCAACCTACTTTGTGACAAATTTTTACTAGTTCCAGAGTATGCTGGAGACAATCTTGGTGGGATCTGGCTCTCACCAACCAGTCGACTAGGTACTGATGGATCCTTAGACAGTCCGAATGGCAGTGCCTTGAACAGATATGACCCACCCTGGAGGTGAATTCCCAGATATTTCCTGGACTGTTCCTGTATTGGTATGTGGAAGTAGACATCCTTGAAATCTATTGAGGTCACCCACTCCCTTTGTTGAAGGAAGGTCCTGATGGTTTCTGGTGTCTCCATTTTGAATTTTTCTGCCTTGAGTAATTGATTCAGATTGCTCAGTTCTAGTACCAAAAAAATAGCTGGTTGAAAAAGCCCAAAGATGTCTGTTTGTTTACCAGTTCTACTGCATTTTTGTTCATAAGCTGTTGTAATGCCTCCAACAGGTAGAGGTTCCTGTGGGGATTGACATAGCAGCTTATGATGGTCGGTGACCTTGTCAAGTTTGGCCGGGTCCGAAAGGGGAGGGTGTACCCTTCTTTGAGAATTTTTACTACTTTCGGACCGTCACCCAGAGCTTCCCAAGTTTCCCAAAACTTTGCAGTCTTGCCCCTACAGGTAGATTTAATGCAACAGTTGGGATATTGGTTACAGGTTTTGCAAAAGACAATTGAATGACACTGGAAACATCTTTCACATACTTTAATTTCTAATAACAATATACAACAGGACTTAGGCATTTCTTTTGCGAATGCCCTTTTACAGTATGTGCAAGAGTTACAACAGGTGAATTTACACTTAAAATCTGTTGTGTCTGAGTTTCTATTGTGTTTCTGCTGGAGTGAGAGTGTCCTTTGGATTCATAGTGCGCAAGGTCCTCCTCAGCCCACTTAATGACACTGTCTGGACACAACCATTTGAAGTGGAGCAGTCCTCAACGCAGCAAGTGTGTCGCATTTGATGCCAGTCTTAAGATGAGAAAGGTAGAAGTCTCACCTTGCCAGAGTAAGATTAGCTATTGAAACGAAGACCAAGTCACTAAGATGCTCCATAGTCTTGGCCATGGCTTAGCTAATGCTGGCATTAAAGTCTGTAAGGTACTGAAGTTCATCAGTGGCAGTTGTGACTTTGGTTGCAGACTTCCCTTTACTACTTTCAGACCGTATTGCCTTCACTTGTGTCTGCATGTTCTCTTGTACTCTGTAAAGACATCGGTTGAAACTGGCCGTCTGATTACAGATGACAGTGACCTCATGTGCAGACTTCTCCCATCTCCTGAGGTCCTCTTGCGAGATCTTGTGAGATGCTGGTGGACTTGAGGCAATGCCGGCCAGTCTGGCTATCCAACTGTAGCTAGTGTTCAACCTTGAGGCATCCGTGTTCCATGAAAATATAGTCTGAGTCAGTTTTTGGTTGGTTGAAGTGTAGCGTGTTACACTTTGTCTGTGACTATGACATTGTCCATATCAGGGATGTGTGACCAACCCATGTTGGAACGAATCCCCTCATAGTCTCTTTGTATGTCTTCTTCAGAGAGGGTCTGACCTGGGTCTGTAATGGTGACATCCTGTTCCAATTTGGACGACTCACCTTCTTCAACAAAAATGTTTACTGCTGGTCTGTATCCATACTGGAAGCACTCTGGTCAGTTCAGTGGTCGATTTGCTGGTAGCCTGTTGCTGTGGAGCAGGAGAGTCGGTACCAGTCAAATCTGTAGTTCTTGGTCGGTTCAGTTTCTGAGGTCAGTCGGTGGTCGATTTTCTGGTAACCTCTCTCTGTACAGCAGAGGTTTGGTATCAGTTGGTCAGTCAGAAGGCTGTGGAAGAGACTGAAGTCAGTCGACTGGCTTGATGAGGGGGTCGGTAGACTTGACAGAGCCAACTGGTGGGGTGTGCATTGGCATGACCTTGACAGTCTGAAAGGTCGGTTCCTTATCCAAAGTTCTAGCCATCAAAAGTGCCTCTAGCCTTTTGAATCTGCCCAACCATTTCTGATCTAAAGCGTTGATTCTGGCATCAGCTGAGGACTTGGCCGACCTGCTATCAGAGACCGACTTGGCAAGCTTGTCTGTGGACGACTTGGCCAGCTTACTTGGCTTTATCTTCAGAAGAGGTGATCTTTTTCTTCTTTTCCTTTGGAGCACTCAAACCAGGGCTGGTATTCATAAAACTTGCTGAGACCAAATTTTGTCCCAAGTCTCAAGTTTTGGTCTCAAATCTGAGACTGTTTTTGGTCTCAAACTTGTTAACTATTCACAAAATAGTTGAGACCAAATTTAGTCTCAGATTTGGTCTAAACTTAAGACTGGTATATAGTTGTCTCAAATATTTTGGTAAAGTCTCAAGCATTATTTCATCTTAACTGAGATTCATGTTTTTACTTTTTATGACTTAATGTAATTTGAAATAATTTACAACATATATAATAGTTGGCCTAAACTTTTGTAACAACGGATATCCCAAACTTTGGTTTCAAAAGTACCTTACTTTGAGACACTTTTCAACAGAGTTTTCTGACTGCATAGCAACAAAGAAGTAGATCATGTGACAGTTTTTTTTTGACACAATTTTCTATTTATTTTTTATTTAAATGGACAGTATAATTTTTGTTGAGAATTAAAACACACAAAAACTATTGATCTTTAAAAAAATGTTGGATATATTTGCAAGTTTATGATTTGTTTACATTGGAAAGACTTGAGACTGGTCTCAGCTTGGTCTCAGCTGAGAACCTGTTTGTGAATACAAAATTAAGACTTGGTCTCAGCTGAGACCAAATTTCAAGCCGAGACTATTTTTTTGTCTCAGACGTAAGATCTCTTTATGAATACGGCCCCAGGAGACTGAGACATCCCCTGGCCATCCACTACCCCCACTACCGACACAAGTGCTGGGTCCACAAGAGAGGAACTGTCAGTGTCCATAGTAGTCTTAGCTGGAGTTTCAGTCTTCTCAGATTTCTTTGATTCATGTTCTCCTTTTTTAGTTTGTAACTTGGGGTTGACAACTGTGTATGTTGGTCAGCAGTTAATACATTGCAGAAGCTACAATCACTATTAGAAACACAAGCCATTAAATGGCCACAACCTCGTTTCTGCCCAGGAGACACCATATTGTTCTATACAGTGACAAAGATCTGCAGAAGTAAAATAAAGTTACAAACTTCCAATAATCGACAAACATTCAAACTCTTATGAGTTGATAAAATAAGCTGTCTGCACAGTACACGCACCAAACAAAAAAAAGATGCTATAACGTCACTCTGTCTAGACAGGAAGGAAATACGATGCACCACCTGGCAAATTCACAGTGATGAACGGGCCTAACTGGTGAAAACACAGGATGGCTTTTTCTGCTGTTTGGCGGACCGGTCCACGCCAATCAGACCCTAGTTAATACCCTATCCAATGGACAATTGCTAATCCGGTCGGCGCAGACCCCAAACGTCAGAAAAAGACATCCTGTGTTTCCACCGGCCGGCCAGTCCCAGTTCTGTGTACTCGCCAGGTGGCACATCGTACTTCCTTCCTGTCTAGACAGTGTGACGTCATAGCATCTTTTTCATTGTCTAAACCTATTAGACCCCTAGTAAGCTGATAGCGGGGTCGGTGGGAGACAAAAACCAACTCCTTATTCTGCCTGAGGTTCGAGGTCCTGTCCAAATAGTAGCGTAATGCTCTGAATGGACAGAGAAACTTGATGGATCAGACTTGAGGGATCTATCCAGAGTTGGGGCCAGGGCTGGTATAACCACTGGGGCCAAACTGTCTGGACCCTCTTTGGCCAGCTGATTCTTGGAAAGAAAGCTGGGTGATGGGTACAGAGACACCTTTGACCAGTCAGATTGGTGTCTAATGTTTCTGTTTTACCAAGCATGTATCTCACTTCTACGCTTGCCCGACCAAAGGGCCAAGAGGAAAACTGTCTTGAAGGAGGCCTCTTTAATCAGTTCAAACGGAGCCTTTGTCAGCTGGTGCAAAACCAGGGAGAGGTTCCAGGAGGGGATTCCCCCCTGCCTTTGAGTCTGTCTCTGTGGAAACTATCCAGGAGACGAGTGAGATTTTCAACCTTGCTGATATTAATATGTGAGTTTCCCAGTTTATCAGCAATGGCTGACCTGTAACCATCAACAGTGCTGGGTTGTAACTTCCTGTCCTGAAATTGGTACATAAGGAAATCAGCCATTGACTTTACAGGGGGTGCCCTGAAGTCCACCTGATTAGTGACACACCACTTTGTAAAAATGGCCCACTTTGCCTTATAGACTGATCAGGTTGATCCCCTTTGAGGAGCCTCAATGCTTGCTGCTACTGCAAGAAGCCCTGCTCCTTGATTGTTGAGGCTCTAGGAGCCATGCATAAATTTAGATTTGTCAGATTTCTGTGAGGAATCTGATTGAAAGGCTGAGTCAAAAAGGTTGGGCAGATTGGGCAGACTCAGTGGAATTTGGTTGGACATGGCCACCAGATCCCAAAACCAAGGCATGTTAGGCCACCCCGGAGCAATCAGAATGATTCCCTTGCATGGGGAGTTTTGCAACTTCTCCACCACTTTGCCCAATATGGCTGCTGGTGAGAAGGCATGTGCGTCCAGATCCTCCCATGGCAGACCAGGGGATCCGGTTTTGTGACACAAACAGAGGCAACTTGTTGTTGAACCTTGTTTGGGGCCGGTGCCACCTGCTGCATATTGTCTGGAAAACTTCTGGAAGGAGAGACCACTCTGTTTGAATGGTCTGGCCTAGCCTTGATAGCTTGCCTGCTACCAGGTTCCACCGGCCTGGAATGTATCGGGCTTTGAGAGTCACTTGTTTTCTAGTACACCAGGTCAAGATTCTCCATAGCAGGGCACAAAGTGGGCCCTACCTCATACCTCCCTCCTTGTTTATGTATGACACCACTGTGGTGTTGTCAGTTGCTACCAGTACTATCTTGTCTGAGCAGAGTTTTTGGAACTGTTTTAAGGCTAGAAAGACTGCTTTGAGTTCCAGATAGTTTATATGCAGCTTGCTTTCCAGAAGGGACCAGGTTTCTCTTGCAGTGTGCTCATCTAAGTGAGCGCCCCACCCTTCTTTTGATGTGTCTGTAAATATTTGCAGAGCATGTTTTATTGGGTGTAATGGTTGGCCTGTGAGTACATTGTCTTCTTCCAGCCACCATTGCAAATGGGGGTGCAGAGACCTGGGAATTGGGATCACCTTTTCTAGAGATTCCGGTACCCTCCAGTTGTTTTATAAATGCCACTGTATGGGTCTCATATGCAGTCAGCCTAGGTGAACTTGTTTCTCTGTGGCTGTTAACAGACCTAACAAAGACATGAATTGCCGGACCGCACAAGCCGGAAGGCCTAGTCGTTGACACATTTTTACTGCATCCTGTGTATGCTGGAGACAAGGCTGGTGGGATCTGGCCCTCATCAACCAGTCGTCTAGGTACTGGTGGATTTTTATGCCGTTATGTATGACCATCAGCTTTACCTCCTTTGCTATTACAATGAACTCCATGGGTGCTTTGGATAAACTGAATGGCAGTGCTTTGAATTGTTAAGTCTGTCCCTGGACATGAAATCTCAGATATTTCCTGGACTGTTCCTGTATTGATATATGCATATGGAAGTAGGCGTCCTTAAAGTCTATTGAGGTCACCCACTCCCCTTGTTGGAGGGAGGTCCTGATGGTTTCTGGTATCTCCATTTTGAATTTTTGAGCCTTGAGGAATTGGTTTAAATTGCTCAGATCTAGGATGGGTCTCCACTTGTTGGGTTTGGGCACTAAAAATAGTCGGTTGAAAAACCCCAGAGACCTTTGACAGGTTACCAACTCTACTGCGTTTTGTTTCTAAGCTGATGTAATGCCTCCAACAGGTAGAGGTTCCTGTGGGGATTGACATAGTAGTTTATAATGTTTGGTGATCTTGTCAAGTTTGGTTGGATCCAAAAGGGGAGGGTGTAACCCTCTTTCAGGATTTGAACTACTTTCGGAATGGCACCCAAATTCAGGCAAGTTTGCCAAAAGTTTTGAAGTCTTGCCCCTACAGGCAGATTTGGAGCAGCAGTAGTTACATTTGTTACAGGTTTGACACAAGACAACTGAGTGACACAAGAAACACCTTTCACATATTTCATATTTTAATTGGTATTCTTTTTGATAATGACAACCTTCTGACCCGGAACTTATTTCTTTCTTTTGGGAATGCCCGGGCACAGTTAGGTACAGCTTTTACAACACGAGATTTTACAAAAGTGTTCATTGTCTGGGTAGGGATTCTTCTCCCAGCCAACAGTCGTGCTTGTAACTTGTTTAAACAGTAATTGTCATTTATACGACTGCTGGCCCTTGGCTGGTCGTGATGCATACTGGTGTTTGCCTTTACCATGCCTGTGTTGGTTATGGGAAATATTCTTCCATGCAGGCCTATCCTGCTTCTTGTTGTATGACCTCTTTTCCTCCCGTTCATAAGGGTGGTACTGACCCTTCTTGTACATGGAGCGGGTGCGACTTTTATCACAGGCAGCTATGTCTTCCTCCGCTTGCTTAATGACACTGTCCTGAAACAGAGTATCCAACTGCAAGGGGGCGGTCCTGTGGGCAGCTAATGTGTCGGGTTTTATTCCGGTTTTGAGGTACGACAGGTAGGAATCTCTTCTAACTAATGTCAAGTTAGCCATGTTCACAAAAACAAAATCAGTTAAATGTTCCATGGATTTAGCCATGGCCTGACAGATGCTGGTTGAAGTCTACCAAGTACTGTAAATCTTCCCTGGCTGCTGACACTTTGGATGCTGACTTTCCCTTGGACTCTGTTCTAATAGCTTTAATTTGTGTCGGCATATTCTTTTGGACCTTTAGAAGGCAACGATTAAATCTGGCTGCCTGGTTGCAGATCACTGACGACTCATATGCTGACTTTTCCCATTTTTGTAAACTTTCCTGGGAAATGGGTCTAGACAGTGGATTAGTGGCAATCCCAGTCTGGCAATCCAGAGGTAAATGATGTTGAGATGGGAGGAGCTGGTTTTCCAAGATGAAATACTTTCGGTAGGGTCCTGTTTCTTCTCAGTGTGAAGTCCATACCATTTGCTTTGGGACCTAGCCAGCTTTACAAATTGGTCCCTGAGTAGACCTCCTGCCTCTGAAGTACGAGAGGGGTAACCCTGTACTAAAGTCAGATTCAGCTTGCTCATTTTCCTACAAAGCCACTAACCAGTAGGAAGGTTAACTGAAATCTTTCCTGCAATTTGGTCCGCCAAAGGGGTTATCATCTGATGTTGTAGTCCCGGAATCAATGTCTGGTATATGGGTCCATCCCATATAGGACCTAATCCCCCTCATGGTTTCCCTATATGTGTCCCCTTCCGAGAGGGATTGGTCAGTGTCAGTGATGGTAAGTTCTTGGTCATCAGACAGTTCCCCCTCTTCAGCAAATAAATCCATCGGGGGCTGGTCAGATGTAAAGCTATCAGTCTGAATCACTTGAGAAGCTATCCTTTGCTGGGTTCTGCAGCACTACTAGTCAGTTTAATAATAGGCCGTCCAGTCGGTTCAGTAGTTGCTGGCTGGTGTGAAGCCTGGGGGAGGTCAGAGCCCGACTTTTCAGTAGCCTTTTGCTTTGAAAGTGAAGGGTCGGTAGCAGATGAA
The DNA here is from genome assembly GCA_964017235.1 of Sabellastarte sp. h YS-2021. Lineage (NCBI taxonomy): Eukaryota > Metazoa > Annelida > Polychaeta > Sabellida > Sabellidae > Sabellastarte > Sabellastarte sp. h YS-2021. Next base: position 137,408,720 of record OZ024929.1, read on the forward strand.
TCAGAGGCAGATCAGTCGGTGTGCTGATGAGGTTGGTCAGCTGGTTTCAAAAAAGGTTCCGTCCTGACCACATTGGCTGGTGGACCATGGGAGGGTGTCACCTTAACAGTGCTGAAGGTAGGTTCTTGTGGTCAGTTCGAGAGTTCTTGCCATTAACAAAGCTTCCAACCGGTTGAACTGGTCTGACCACTTCTGGTCCAGTTCCTCAATTTTAGAGTCGGTAGAGGAAGATGGTTGGTGAGATGTAGATTTAACTGGCTTGTCCTGTTTGACCAGCTTATAACTCGTGGCCTTCTTATCCTCTGTATTCTTCTTCTTCTCAGCCAGCTGTCCACTCAAACCAGGCGACCTAATGGTGCTCTGGCCATCCACGACCCCCACTACCTTACATGTGCTGGGTCCACAAGGGTGGGACTGAGAGTGACAGAAGATGGCGGATCCTTGGATGGAGATGAAGACTTGGTTTCTTGTTTCTTTAATTTATAAGACTGTGTGGAAAGCTGGGCTAATTCTTCAGGAGTCAGAAGTTTACAATGCTGGCAATCAGAGTCTGGTTTTTCAACACAGGGGTCCTTACCCTTTTTTTCTTGTCACAACAGCGTGCACAGACGCTATGCAAATCAAAACCAGCCATCATGTGGCCGCAGCCCCCATGTTGTTGACTAGGAGAAGACATAATAGTCTATACAATACCAAGAATGCGAAAATATATATTTCAGAAGCAAAAAGTAACTCTTCTCACAAAAAACTTTTATATTTCAATTCCACAAAATTTCTGCGTGCACTGAACATGCACCAAACGAAAAAGATGCTATGACGTCACGCTGTCTAGACAGGAAAGAAGTACGTCACGCTGTCTAGACAGGAAGGAAGTACAATGCGCCATCTGGCGAGTGGACTGAACTGGGACCAGCCGGCCGGTGGAAACACAGGACATCTTTTTCTGATGTTTGGCGGGCCGCTCTGCGCCAACCGGATTAGCAACTGTCCATTGGATAGGATGTATTAACGCAATAAAACTGACTTTTTTAAGACTCATGTCTCAGGATTTCCTGCATTTTGTTTTCATGTCACAAAGCCCCAGGATCAATAATAAAGACATAAGGCATTATCGGTGTACAAACACAGTTTTGATTTGAAGCAGGGGTCAAAAGTCAAATCCAACCCTTCCATAAGACTCCCAGCCTATAATTTCCTATAAACTGATTTAACATTCTAAACCTGTATGACCAATATTAAAGGAGTTATAAATGAAAGTATCCAAAAGTATAGTAAAAGTCCCACATTCGGAGGCCAACCAATGACCGTGTTGAAAGTGCTTGAAGTTCAAATTTCTGAATGCTTTGTATCACATACTAGTATATCAGCCACAGGATGATGTATCCTTAAGTATTGGGCCAATATGTGAAGAAATGCCCACAATTTGACCTTCATATTGCCACCATTGGTCTTACAACCAACGCCACAATACAATGTGCTCCGAGGCTTTACCCATATATACCTGCATACCAGATTTGAATGTTATACATAAAATATTAAGTTAACACTTACTTAAAATTCCGATAGGAAAAAAATGACATACCAATATTTGAAGGCCACCCATGGCCCTGAAGAAAGAAGTCCAAAGCCAACTTTCTGTATGCTTACAGCGAACATATATATGTATTATATGCATCAGCCATCGGATGAACCGTCTTTCTTCACGTGTCTCAAATGTGAAGACATAGCCCAAATTGATTTTTAGAAGGCTGTCACTGGCCTTATAGATGAAAGCCAAGGCTACAAAAATGGGCTCTGAGGCCTTGTCCATATAAAGGTCTACTTGCATTTTTTAAAGGTATTGTCTTATTGACCTGTCGAGTGCTGTCATTGGTCTCATAGTTGAAGGCTGTGGCAATAAAACAATAAGCTCTGGGGCCTTACCCACATACCACATTTGAAAGGTCTACACAAAATACTTTTCAAGTTAATGTGTATGAATGGAAATCTGTGGCAGCAGGTGATTGTGCTAAAACCTACGTATCACAGACTTGTATCTTGGGATACAAGGTCTAAGGAATGACCTTGCCCTGGATCTTCCGGGGACTGACAATCCAATGGATAATTCATATACACAGTCAAAACAAAAACATCTTTATGTTCCAATACACATTTATTTATATTCATATAATATTAATAGTAGTGTATCTTAAATACATGATGAATGTAGACTTATCATAAAGTTTCCATCAGAAATGCATTATCACACACAAAATACTCTACTGCATTGCAGGTTTAAATAACTTTTTATTTCCTAAAGACTGTCACTGTCACATGCAAATACAACAACAATCATCATCAGTAAAACTAACCATTGCCAAGAGTGAAAAATTGAAGAATATTACCACTATTTAGTACTCTCCAGAACCTTTTGGTTAAAAAATGACCAGTCTAGGATAGCCACCAAATGTGAATAATAGAGAAAATTTCATTATTAATTTAATTCCAAATAATATTAAAAGCTATACTGTTAAAAAATGACATTACATTTTCTGTACAAGACAAATATATGCATATGCAAAAATTAATAATGAACACCTTGCAGAGCAGATTATAAGCACACTGGTACAATGAAGTATTTTATCAAAAAAATAATAACAAAGCTGAATATCTAAGTCCAAACTGATATCATCTCCATCCCTGCTAAAATTCAACCATGGTTGACTATAGTCACTATGATGACCCATGCCTGACCATACTTAACCGAGATAAAAAAACACGTTTAATACATTGTTGGGCAATGTACTATAGTCACTATGATGACCCATGCCTGACCATACTTAACAGAGATAAAAAAAACCACGTTTAATACATTGTTGGGCAATGTACTATAGTCACTATGATGACCCATGGATGACCATACTTAACTGAGATAAAAAAACCACGTTTAATACATTGTTGGGCAATGTCTGGCAAAGGTTAAAATTATAGCCATGGGCAACCATAGATCCAAACACAGCAACCAATGTTTCAAATCCTTTAATGGCCGGCAGAAAAACCATGGTTAAACTTACACAAACTATCGAGTTATAATATTGACTAAACTATGATCAACTGTGGTTAAATGTGGCTTAATTGAGAAGAGTAATTGAGTATACTTATTGTGTTAAGGAATCTGGTTCCAATTTGCAGTTATTCGGTGATGTCATCAAGTACTAGTGTATGCATTCTGGACTGTTTCATAATATTGGATGTCAAGCAAAACTGCATAAAATTTAGGTACAGGAACAATGACATCATTTCCATCTGAAATGGTGGTGTGGAATACGACGGTGTTACGTGAAACAAGAATTAAAATATTTCGCCATTAGATTTTATGTTTATTTAGCCAGTTCTTCTTCATATTTGTGTTTCATTTCTATTACCTTTATTTTTCAAAAAGTATTTACATTGGGCTTGATATTAAATTTGCTTTATAGAAAAAAGCAGTCACAATTTAGTCTCAATTGTATTAGTATATTTTAAAACGACCAAGCCACTACACAACATAATTATGACTTAAAACAGCCACATTTTAAACCAGCCCACAACTTATGTACTTACCTATAATGAACACACAAAAGTTAACACTCTGCTTAATAGAATCTCTTGGAACCAGATATATACATCTACTGGAATCCCACATAAAGAGTAAATTTTACTTTAAAAATTCTCCACTCAATAACTGGACATTCTCTTCTACTTAAAGGCAATTTTTTGTCAACAGAGTTGCAGAGTTGAAATGTATTATGTGCAAAAGATAAAGTTTCAACTTAACATGACACACATGTTAGCATTAATTTGATCGCCTTTGTTTACTTTTGAGAAAATCTACCTATATATTGTTAAATTAATGGACATAACTTCAGATATAATATTAGTATTTTAATATTAAATTAGTTAGCTTTCAGTATTTCAATATCCATATTGAAAGAATGACTTTAATTCCAAATGGTAACAATCATGAAGAAAGACTGTATAAGGGTCAACTCATCAAGATTTGTATTGTGAAAACATGCAAAGTTTTAGAGGTAGTGTTGTGGCACTGACAAATACATTGTTAGAATTATTTCTTTCTGAAGAGTATATGATTAATAACTTACTGTTAAATTTTATTCTGCAATAAATACTGAATGTGAATAAAAACAAGATGATATGTATGTGGGAACTTCAATAATACAGAATTTTCTCTTACCATCTTTACGATATGACTATATTCTTAAAAGAAATTTGGTGAAAGCAAAACATTATGTTTTAATCAGAAAAACTTCTAATTTCTGAACACTAGCTACTTGTTGGAGCCATCATTGGCCACTGCAGTCATGCATCTTTATGGTTTAACAACAATCTTAATTGGACAAGTGAGTTAAAGTAGTCTGTCCTCCAGGCAGTAGGTCACAAGACCACTCCTTTTACTGCACTATTTTAGTTGGACATCAATGTGAAGATATCTTTTGAGAGTTTGGGATTTGCATTTGATAGGAGTTTTTGCTTTACGCTTTAGATAATCTGTTTTTATTGCACAGGTTCTACTTATGACAAACTCATAAAAGGTAAAAAAATACTTAAGTAGAAACACTGAAACAATTTTTTCATGCAGGGATGCAAAATATACAACTTTATTTTTGACTCTGAGCTAGGTCTTCCCCAATAACATAAATAGACAAAACAATTCTAACGGTGAGTTTGGTTGTACAGTTAACAAAATGCCACAAAAGTCTAATGTAAAAGAATTGAACTCATTTCTATCATGTTTAAGAGGTAACTGTTTATATATTAAGCATATGTAGCCAGTATTTTCATGCGAGATGATTCGGTAGCACTGGTATGTTGGAGTTTACGCCATTTTACTGGGTACTGTAATGACCACCTTGATGGTCAGCATATAGAAATGGTGTGAAAGATTACAATATTACTTATGGATACAAAATCTGAAGAAATGATAGCCTTTTGTTATGACAGCTCTCATCACTATTTTTTGTTGATTTTTTTTTGTCACCGGACTTTCATGAATTGTGGCATGGCTATTACTTGGATTTTTTTTTGTCACCGGACTTTGAAGTTCATGAATTGTGGCATGGCTATTACTTGGATTTTTTTTTGTCACCGAACTTTGAAGTTCATGAATTGTGGCATGGCTATTACTTGGATTTTTTTTTGTCACCGGACTTTGAAGTTCATGAATTGTGGCATGGCTATTACTTGGATTTTTTTTTTGTCACCGGACTTTCATGAATTGTGGCATGGCTATGTTACTAGGATGGTTGATTGTCCAAGTTCTAGGCCAGGTATGGGCTGTATCTGATTCAGAATTTGTTTTTGTCGCTGGATTTTCATAAATTCTAGTGCACCTCTCTTTCCCCTGATGGCATCCATGCTCTGATGTCAGTGCTCTACCACTGATGGCTTTGTGGCTCATGCCTATAGATTAAAGGACTTTTGGGCTATGTTTTTTTAAAACGCTACCTACTAATGCATACTTTTTATACGGACAAAATAAAGAACCCCCATTGTGACTTTTATGATGATGAAAAATTGCAACTTGCAATACTGGAGGTCATTATACACTGGTCATGCTGTAGTCATATTAACTAATGCTATGAAAAGAGATATTCCAGGCAACTGTTTATGCATCGTCCCTCCCCAACTCCCAATGAACATAACAATTTCACAGTATCAAAAGACAGAAAACTCAATCTCTAACAAAACAATTGACATAAACTAACCAAATAATTGACATTGACTAACAATTAATGTTAGACATTGACTAACAAAAAAAAAACACATTCCTTAACTAAATGAGCTAAAGTCAAAGTTAGGGTTTAATATCCTGTTCAACAGCCAGAGTCATATTCAGATAATCCATCAGCACTGCCCCATGTGGGAAGTTGACTTAGAGCGATACATTAACAAACATCTATATTAAGGGCTGAAATTAGTGATAGATATTGTACTCATTATTATTCCTTCAACCAGTATTCTTTTTGGCAGTGACAACAACAAAGCCTATTTCTTTTACTTGGAAATCAACCCAGTTTATGTTCATTTTTGTAAGAATGAAACTACCAATGCTTACACGGTAAGGAGTCATCTTTTTCTGGTTTCTCCAGATAAGCCATCACTCCACTCTTTACCATGTACTTGACTACCCTTCAATACCCCTAGAAATATGTGTTTTCATGGGTATAACTCAAGAGTACCTGGAGAGCGCATACCTCCACCAAGGCAAGTAATAACAAGAGGAGAGTGCCTGTGAACGGGCACTGTGTCAGCTGACTGAGTGATTTTGATTTGTGAAGGTGATTAGAGGACAGAATAATTATCAGGAAAAGGGCTGTACAGAAATACAGTAAATGGTAACTGAACAGCAAGTTCGAAAGAAATTCCGAAGCTGACAGAAGAAAAGGATAAAAAAGTTGTGCCCTGTAAATGGTATTATGAAGGAAAATAACAAGGTAATTGTTTAAGTGTAAAAAATAGGTTAAAACATTTTTAAAGAAATACTACAAATGCAATATCCTCGTTCGACCTTGAAGAAGGGGTCCAAGGTCAAATCTAACCACACAAATACATTCCCAGCCCATGATTTCCTATGGTTTACCATTCCAAACCTCTAGGACCAATTATAAATGAGTTATAAGCACTTTTAAGCTTGGCTGTCCTCATTTGACCTTGAAGGAGGGGTCCAAAGGTCAAATCTGACCATACCAAAAGATTCCGAGCCAATGATTTCCTATGGGATGGTTTACCATCCCAAATCTCTGTCACCAATAATAAGCGAGTTGTAGGCACTTTCAATTTTCGCTATCCTCATTTGACCTTGAAGGAGGGTTCCAAGGTCAAATCGGACCGTATATACAGATTCACAGCCCATGATTTCCTGTCTGTTTACCATCCCAAACCTCTGGGACCAATAATAAGCGAGTTATAAGCACTTTTAAGTTTGGCTATCCTTGTTTGACCTTGAAGGAGGGGTCATTGAAGGTCAAATCTGACCACACCAAAAGATTCCCACCCCATGATTTCCTACAGGTTGGTTTATCATCCCAAACCTCTAGGATCAATAATACGGGAGATATAAGCACTTTTCATGACTGACAAAAAACACCTGTGGCAGCCATCTTGTTTCTCAAAATGAGGCCAAAGATATTCCCAGACAACATTTTATGGTTATTAATATATACTGCAAACTTAAGAAAGCTAGCTATAATATTTTTTTTCATCAGAGCAGTAATGGTGAAATCTCTCTCTACACACTGCGGCTATCCAGTGGATACAATGATTTACTCAACAGTGAGAACCTGAAAGTAGCTATTGCTCAGCTATGCCATGACATAGAGGTCTGCAATTTCACTATGTTATAGCTGACCAAAAATTCTGTGAATAACATATTTAACAAATTACTCTAAATGTAATAGTTTTCAAGTTACAACTGATTTACTCAACAGTGAGAACCTCAAAGGAACTATTACTCAGCTATGCAATGAGCTACATGTCTGAAATTTTACTATGTTATAGCTAACCCAAAAGTAGGTGAACAACATATTTAAGTAAACTACTGTAAATGCAATAGTTTTCAAGCTACAACTGATTTACTCAATAGTGAGAACCTGAAAATAGCTATTGCTCCGCTATGCCATGAGCTATAGGTCTGTAATTTCACTATGTTATAGCTGACCCAAAAGTAGGTGAACAATATATTTTAACAAAATACTCCAAATGCAATATTTTTCAAGTTATAGCTGATTTACTCAACAGTCAGTACCTGAGAATAGCTATTGCTCAGTTGTGCCATGAGCTATAGGTCTATAATTTCACTATGTTATAGCTGACCCAAAAGTAGCTGAATAACATATTTGCACAAATTTCTGTAAATGCAATAGTTTTCCAATTATAACTGATTTACTCAACAGTGAGAACTTCAAAGTAGCTATTACTCAGCTATGAAATGAGCCACAGGTCTGAAACTTCACTATGTTATAGCTGACCCCAAAATAGGTGAATAACATATTGAAACAAAATACTCTAAATGCAATAGTTTTCAAGTTATAAGTGATTTACTCAACAGTGATAACCTAAAAGTAGCTATTACTCAGCTATGCCATGAGCTACAGGTCTGAAATTTTACTATGTTATAGCTGGCCCAAAAGTAGCTGAACAACATATTTATACGAAATTCTCTAAATGCAATAGTTTTTAAGTTACAAGTGATTTTACTCATGATGGAAGTTACTGAAAAGCCCAAAATTGCAAATTTAATAAGTAAATTAAATTTTTATAAGTTAATACCCTATCCAATGGACAATTGCTAAACCGGCCCGCCAAACGCCAGAAAAAGACGTCCTGTGTTTCCACCGGCTGGCCGGTCCCAGTACTGTGCATTCGCAAGGTGGCGCATGGTATTTACTTCCTGTCTAGACAACATGACGTCATAGCATCTTTTTCGTTGTCTAAAACTATTAGACCCCTAGTAAGCTGATAGCGGGGTCGGTGGGAGGGTCTTGTGTGTCCATTGGATAGGGTATTAACTTATAAAAATTTAATTTACTTATTAAATTTGCAATTTTATTGCGTTAATACATCCTATCCAATGGACAATTGCTGAATAACTACCGCTTGGTCAGCGGGTAAGTTACTAGGGACTTATGTGAACTCACAAGTAATAGCAAATTTTAACCTACGGTCTAGGCTGACTTCGTCAGGAGACCTATAGGTCCAGGCCTGGGTTGACTTTAAGGTCAGGAAACCCTGCAAGGCCATGGTCGGTTGCCAGCAGCCGGTTACCCGGGGCTATACCGCCGTCGCCCCCCCCTCCTTTTTTGCAGACCTGCTCTGAGGTAGGGGAAGAGAGGGATGAGTTCAGTCCCAGAATGCAAATAAACCTCCCAAAGGAAGCACGCCACACTTAATTCTTATGTACATGAAGAAACTGTTTATACATATATACAAATCTCCTCAATCTAAGGGCCACTTGTGGATCTGCTGAGCAGCCACTACCGAGCCCAATTGGTAAAGCTCTGAATCAGCCCAAGCCCCGCCCTTCATATAGAACTGTGTGAAGGTATTGTGACTTCAGTGGCAGGCTGACAAGATTGGATCTAAGGAGACTCCCGACTGGAAGGCCTTAGAAGCAGCAAAGGCCCTGACATCATGGGCTTTAACCTGATGTTAAAAGTGGGCCTCCTGGTCAGAGAGCTCATAACATAGGATCACAGTCTGCTTGATCCAAGAGGAGATAGTGGCAGGTGAGATGTCTTTGTTGAGACAAAAACCACCTCCTTATTCTGCCTGATGTCTGAGGTCCTGTCCAAATAGTAGCATAATGCTCTGACCGGACAGAGGGACCTGTCAGACTTGAGGGATCTATCCAGAGTCGAGGCCAGGGCTGTTATAACCCCAGAGGCCACACTGGACACTCTATGGCCAGCTGATTCTAGGATAGAAAGCTGGGTGATGGATACAGGGACACCTTTGACCAATCGGATTGGTGTCCAATATATCAGTTTTGCCAGGCATGAATCTCACTTTTGCACTTGCCCGACCCAAGGGCCAAGAGGAATACCGTCTTGAAGGTCAAATGCTTCAAGGGGGCCTCCTTGATTGGATCAAAAGGAGTCTCAGCTGGTGCCCGGCCAGTGAGAAGTTCCAGGAGGGTATGCCACTCCTGCCTCTGGGTCTGTCTCTGAGGAAACTATCCAGGAGACGAGCGAGATTTTCGTCCTTACTGATGTTAAAGGGTGAATTTCCAGTTTATCAACAATGAGTGACCTATAAGCATCAATGGTGTTGGGCTGTTTGCCAAGCATGTATCTCACTTCTATGCTTGCCCGAACCCAGGGCCAAGAGGAAAACTGCCTTGAAGGTCAAATGCTTCAAGGAGGCCTTTAATTGGTTCAAAATGAACCTTGTCAGCTGGTGCAAAAACCAGGGAGAGGTTCCAGGAAGGGGTTACCCTCCGGCCTTTGGGTCTGTCTCAGTGGAAGCTATCCAGGAGACGAGTGAGATTTTCATCCTTACAAAAATTGATGGGCAAATTTCTAGACCATCAGCAATGGCTGACCTGTAACCATCAATGGTACTGGGCTGCAACTTCCTGTCCTGAAACAGGTACCTAAGGAAGTAAACAACTGACTTTACAGGTGGTGCCCGAAGTCCACCTGATGAATGATACATCACTTGGTAAAAATGACCTATTTGCCTCATAGACTGATCTGATTGACCCTCCTTTGAGGAGCCTCAATTCTTGCTGCCACTGCCTCAGACAAGTCCTGCTCCTCGATTGCTGAGGCTCTAGGAGCCCTGCATGGTGATTAAGATTTGTCAGATTTCTGTGAGGGATCTGATCGAATGGCTGTGAACAGGCTGGACAGATTGGGCAGGCTCAGCGGGATGTGGCTGGACATGGCCACTAGATCCCAAAACCAAGGCATGTTGGGCCACCCCGGAGCAATCAGAATGATTCTCTTACATGGGGAGTCTTGCAACTTCACCACTTTGCCCAATATGGCTGATGGTGAGGTGTATGCTTTTAGATCCTACCATGGCCGACTGAGCACATCCACTGCTGTGGCCAGGGGATCCGGTACCGGTGACACAAAACAGAGGTGACTTGTTGTTGAACCTCGTGGCAAATAAGTTTATTTTGGGCCGGTGCCACCTACTGCATAGAGTGGAAGACCTCTGGAAAGAGAAACCACTGATGGGATGGTCTGGCCTAGCCTGGACAGCCTGTCTGCTACCACATTAGGCCGGCCTGGAATGTGTCGTGCTTTAGAGTCACTTGTTTCCTGGTACACCAGGTCAAGATTCTCCATAGTAGGGCACAAAGTGGGCCCAACCTCATTCCTCCTTCCTTTATGTATGACACTACTGTGGTGTTGTCAGTTGCTACAAGTACTACAAGTACTATCTTGTTGAGCAAAGGTCTTGGAACTCTTTTAAAGCCAGAAAGGCTGCTTTAAGTTCTAGATAGTTCATATACAACTTGCTTCCCGGAGGGGACCAAGTTGCTCTTGCCAAGTGCTCATCTGAGTGAGCGCCCCACCCTTCTATTGATGCGTCTGTAAATATTTGCAGAGCATGTTTTATTGGGTGTAATGGTTGGCCTGTAAGTGCATTGTCTTCCTTCAGCCGCCATTGTAAATGGGGGTGCAGGGACCTGGGGACTTGGATCACCTTTTGCAGTGCTTCTGGATACCCTCCAGTTGTTTTTGAGATGCCACTGTATGGGTCTCATATGAAGTCTGCCTAGATTAATATGCTTTCTATAGATGTTAGTAACCTATCAAGGACATGAATTCCCGGACCGGGCAAGCCGGTAGGGATAGCAGTTTTAACAGTCTCTTGAAGGTTCTGTCACCAGTCCAGAGTCGGTCGGAACCGATCAGAACTGAAGTCGAACTGGTAGCCTACAAAATCGAAGTCTTGTTTGGGCTCCAGCTCTGATTTCTCTAAGTTCATCAGCCAACCCAGTTGCTGACACATTATTTCCTAGTTCCTGTGTATGTTGGAGACAAGCCTGGTGGGATCTGGCTCTCACCAACCAGTCGTCTAGGACTCTAGGTACTGGTGGCTTCTTAAATCCTTGTGTATGGCCATCAATTTCAACTCCTTTGGTATCACGGTGAACTCAAAAGGTGCTGTGGGCAACCTGAATGGCGGGGTTCTTGAACTGGTATGCCCGACCTTGGATGTGAAATCTCAGGCATTTCCTCGATTGTTCTTGTATAGGTATATGGACGTAGGTATCCCTCCTTCAACAGTTGTACTACCTAAAGTCCAGCCCCCATGGTTTCCTAAGTTCCCAAAAAGGGCTTAGTCTGGACCTTATAGGCAGATTGTGTGCCACATTTGGGACATTTGGTATTCTGACAACATTTTCTGTCCCTCCGGAGACTGGTCCGGTCTGGTGACAATGATCCAGGTTAACAGTCTCTCTGTTTTTATTGTGGTCTTATTTGCACATTAATAAACTCTTCGCCCCGGGCCAGCAGCCTGCAAGGTGCAGCATTTACAGAGCAATTGTCATATGTGAGATGTCAGTCCCCTGGCCGGACCTGATGACAAAATTTATTATTATCTCTGCAGCCAAGTCCAGCACCGATAACAGGTTGTTGAGAGGTGTGATAAGGGAAGGTTGCCTGGCAGTAGCTTGGGACACTGTCATATCATCAAGACCACTGACCAGTTTAAGAATTCTCTGTAACCCAATTAACCTTAGGCAACTCTGTCCGGTACCCGGACTCCATACCCGGTACTTTACTGTAACCAGTAATTCTCTGTAACCGGCAAAAACTGGCAGGTTGGGGTCACCAATGAATGTTGACAGCTACTGGTCTATATTTAGCCAGCTTTTTTTTTTTTTTTTTTTTATGTAACCAGTTGGGTTGAAGCACTGTACAGTAAGGATTGTGTAGCCAACACCCTGTTAGTAGACTTGTAACCCATAGAATGAAGCAAGTGTACAAGGCTGTGTAGCCAGTACCAGCCAGTACACTCTGTAGCCAGTTGCTGAAGCAAGTGTACAAGGCTGTGTAGCCAGTACCAGCCGGTACACTCTGTAACCAGTTGTTGAAGCCAGTGTACAAGGCTGTGTAGCCGGTACACTGTAACCAGTTCAGGCTACTGTATAAGGCTGTGAAGCCGGTAGCCGGTCGGTACATACTGTAACCAGTTGTTGAAGTGAGTGTACAAGCTGTGTAGCCAGTACCAGCCGGTACACTCTGTAACCAGTTGTTGAAGCCAGTGTACAAGGCTGTGTAGCCGGTACACTGTAACCAGTTCAGGCTACTGTATAAGGCTGTGAAGCCGGTAGACGGTCGGTACATACTGTAACCAGTTACTGAAGTAACTGTACAAGGATGTTTAGCCGGTAGTCGGTCGGTACACTCTGTAACCAGTTGTTGAAGTAAGTGTACAAGGCTGTGTAGCCAGTACCCGGTCAGTACCCTGTAGCTAGTTGTTGAAGTAACTGTACAAGGCTGTGCTGTGTAGCCGGTAGGTACACTCTGTAACCAGTTGCTGAGTGAAGTTTACAACTATCTTGTGTTGAATTCAGTTTCTTCCATTAATTAAAATATTACTTTTAAAAACACACGTCTTGTTTGTAGATTTGACAGTTGCTGGGGAAGCCCTAGTGAACTATATTTAGCACAATTGTTGGTCGGTGTGTCACGTGACCAGCTTGCTGGTCGGAGGGACAACGTGATTGGCTGATTGGAGATGACGATCTGCTTCGTTGAATCACGTGACCAACTTCGGGGATATGTCCTCACTAGACGCGTTCATTCCTTAAATTCACAGTAATGTAAGCTTACTGGTCGACTGATGTCTGCAGTAGAGAGGTCTGTACCAGTACGCAGTAGGAGGATTACAGGAACTAAAAATTGGAATCACAGTAGACGTGAGTGCAAAGAATGTACTTCCGACCTTCTTGTTCGGCGAATCACGTGACCAGCTTCGTGAAGACACGCGATTGGCTGACTGTATATGACGTCAGAGGTCGCGTTCTTTGTGCTGGCCGGTCGGTTGATGCTTTAAAAGCAGAGAAGCCTGGGCCAGTGCACTCTGTAGATAAAATTCCTGGCCGGTCTGAAGTCGGTTCTTCTTCTCAGCCGGCTGTACACTCAAACCAGTTTCCTGGCCATCCACTGCCCTTACTACCGACACAAATGCCGGGTCCACAAGGGTGGGACTGAGAGTGACAAAGGTTCCTTCTATGTAGTAAATATTTGAGAGGTCGGTAGAAGAAGTCTGAAGAATTCACCTCTTGATTCTGATGAAAAAATACTCGAGCTAGGCTGGTGTGACTGATGCTTTACAGCAGAGAAGTCGGTACCAGTGCGCTCTGAAGAAATCTGAAGAATTCCTCTCATGCTTCTGATTAAAAACACCAATACTCGAGCTGGGCTGGTGTGACTGATGCTTTACAGCAGAGAAGTTGGTACCAGTGCGCTCTGAAAGAATGCACCTGTGATGGGGAATTCCTTCCATTCACAGTTTTCAAAACTACGTAGACTGAAGTTCTCGTGTAGTACTAGGAGACGTTTCTATGGTGACTGTAGCTGGAAGGTTATAGATGAAATATTCAAACAAAAGACACAGATAAAAATACCTGTTAGAAGTATATCCATAATTCCTCAATATTGTTGATCTGCCCCTAACAACACAAAGGTTGAATGGGAGGAAACTAGCAAAATGGCTGCCTTCATATATCTCGTCGATTACTGCCGTATCATCAAAAGTAAATTGAGTCAGCTAGGGAGCGTTTCCAGCAGATTTCTAAATGTATATCCGTGCTTGACCAGTTGGTAACACTTTACAAGGAAACTCTCCACATATAAGGTTCAAAATCCGTCATAAAGCACACTTTTCCTTTAATAATCTGGAGATGTTGAAAACACGTCTGCACAGTTCTGCCCAGTACACGCGCCAAACGAAAAAGATGCTATGACGTCATGTTGTCTAGACAGGAAGTAAATACCATGCGCCACCTTGCGAATGCACAGTACTGGGACCGGCCAGCCGGTGGAAACACAGGACGTCTTTTTCTGGCATTTGGCGGGCCGGTCAGCGCCGACCGGTTTAGCAATTGTCCATTGGATAGGATGTATTAACGCAATAAAAGTAGCTATTACTCACTTAGCTATTGAGACAGACACCCAACTTACTCACCATATATATTGTAGCTATGAAAAAAGTAGCTGAATAACATATTTTAACAAAATGCTCTAAATGCAACACTTTTCAAGTTATAAGTGATTTACTCAACAGTGATAACCTAAAAGTAGCTATTACTCAGCTATGCCATGAGCTACAGGTCTGAAATTTTACTATGTTATAGCTGACCTAAAAGTAGCTGAATAACATATTTATACGAAATTCTCTAAATGCAATAGTTTTCAAGTTATAAGCGATTTACTCAACAGTGATAACCTAAAAGTAGCTATTACTCAGCTATGCCATGAGCTACAGGTCTGAAATTTCACTATGTTATAGCTGGCCCAAAAGTAGCTGAATAACATATTTATACGAAATTCTCTAAATGCAATAGTTTTTAAGTTACAAGTGATTTTACTCATAATGGAAGTTACTGAAAAGCCCAAAAGTAGCTATTACTCACTTAGCTATTGAGACAGACACCCAACTTACTCACCATATTGTAGCTATGAAAAAAGTAGCTGAACAACATATTTTCACAAAATGCTGTAAATGCAACACTTTCGAAGTTATAAGTGATTTAGTGCATGATTTCATGAATTTTAATGCATTAAAAATTATTAAAAAAATTTATTAAAAAAAAAGTAAGACAGATCCAGGTCTCATACTCACACAAGAGAATCTACCTCTGGCCTAGTACATATATGCAAGATATGAGAGAAATCCCTGCAATAGTCACTGAGAAAATTGTGATAAAAAGTTGAAATTTTCACACTTTTGGTGGGGGTACCCCCCTTGTAATGTCTCTAGCAAACAGACGAACAGACAGATTTGCATGCCTTGAACAATTTTTCATCCTCGATAGATAAGGTATCTTTTAAAAAAAACAGCATGTCTCTAGGCCTTGTAGTTTTGGAGAAGAAGTTGTTCACGCGGACGCCCACGCCGCAGAGTGATGACATAATGTCAGCTGACATAAAAAGTAAATGAGAAAATATCGATTATATTTACTTTGTATCCAGATGTTGATCCAGATGACTCTAAAAATTTAATGGGATTTAAGCTGAACGAAGGCCCATCTGATTTTTTTTCAGGAAGATCCAACCAGTAGTATTTGTGTAATCTCACTAACAAACAGACAAACGGTCATGAAAATAATACCTCCTTGGTAGTGTTGTTAACAGTTTACCGGTATGCGGAATATCGTTTCGTTTTGGTAGAAAAAACGAAATCCACAAAGAATATTTGGGAACCGGTTTTTGAAGATGTTATCATTTTAGGCTTTCTAATGGCTGACACTTCATTAAAACGACAAAAAATATACATATTTTGTAAAATATGTCATATTTTTTTCCTTATATTGAGGAAAAATCATTTTTGCATACATAAAACATCTCACGAAAGCCACTTCCACTTACAAGTTATCGCTCACGTACGACTAAAAATAATATTTTCAATGCACAGAACAAGCATACGAAATACCGGATTTCGTTTCGTTTCAAAGCCCCGGTAACCGGTTTTGATTTCTGTAAACGATGCCACCACTACTCCTTGGCGGAGGTTATGAATTTAGATTTTGTTAAGTTAATGCTCTCAGTATGTACATTTGATTTATTGCTATAATCGGTAAAGCTCAGTTTCCTTACACTAAAATTGGCAACCAGCAGAGATGAGTTTTAGTGTCGGTGTTCTCATACTGGCAAATCTGTGATGCAATTTTATCAATACTCACCCACATCTAAAAATGCTGACACATTTTCTGGTGCATTTCATAATGTCCTGTTTCCAGGCTTTTAACTGGAATTTAACTGAAGCAAATCACACTAATAAGAAACTCACACTTCCCTGATAAGACACCCTGACACACACACACACACACATTTAGAAAACGAGTCTTTAAAGTCTGAATATCCATTGCAGCTATGGTGTCAACTTTTGACCTATTTTAGTGAAAAGTTCCAAAGATGCTTACTCGCCCATCATGACTAAATTACATAAAAAATATGGACACAATCCTCTACAAAAAGCATTTTTCTTCGCATATTTTCTCTCAGCGATCTTGTCTGCTCCAACAGGCCCTGTCAGAACTACAGTGGAGACAACAGACCAGAGAAGTATTAACCAGCTACTACTTTGAATAAAATACACTTCAATAACAGGCTTTTTAACACAGCATAAAATTAACATGAAGCTTTCCCCTGCACACCGTTCACAAAAAACAACTGACAAATATCAACTAGGGAAGTGATTAAAAAAGCACACAAGAGCTCTCTATAAATACCTTTCACTGAAACTCAGCCATAACAAAACATACACCAAATTCATAAAACTGAGAGCCATGCAGGTGCCTAGTCTAAGAGTAACTGGAATAAATAAGTACATCAAATCTCCTACATAAAATGTGAAACATATACAAAAATATAAATACTTAGAGAATAACGATAGTAAAATTCACTATAGCCAATATAAACCACCACTGGGGGTCCATGTGTAATGATATTGCAAGAAGCAAAATTCACTGGAATCCTATTCTTCACTGAAAACCAATGGGCACCAGGCAAACAACTAGCAACTTTCTCACTCTAGGTTAGGGCATGGATTTATACCTACAATCTGAAAACTGGGAGGCAAGGGTATTACTTAGAGACAAAGACTGATGTACAAATCAGTCTGGAACTGAAAATTTTGAGATTTAACTATTTTTTTTTTCAAACACACCCAGCTCTTGTGGTGAAGTGTGCTTGATTATTTGTCAGTGACATGTAGCATCATGGTCAGTCACTGACAATTTTTAACAAGGCCTAGTACTTCAAAGAACTGATGCATATTGGTCAACAGAAAAGACAAAGCAGCCTAGTTAGCAAGCACTTTACATTACCCCATACGGACATATAACATTTAGGACAATAATAAGCAACATGCAGGCATTTTTAAGTGTGGCTAGTCTTGTTTGACCTTGAAGCAGGGAACAAGGTCAAATCTGACCACATCAAAAGATTTCCAGCTCAAGATTTCCTCAACATGCATTTGACATCCAACAAATGTTGCAAAGAACTTAAAAGTTTGATCAAAATCTGATTTGCAGAGTACTTTGTATGACAATACATATCACCCATGAGGAATTCCAACTTTACAATTACGAGAACCAGCCAATTGGAAAAGGCAGAAAAATTTCAAAGGAATACCCTGGGCTGCCATCATTTTTTTTATTTTTTATTTATTTTTTTTTCAAAATGAGGTATTTCAGTAAAATTGCTCTCAATACTGAGACACTGGCAACAATGACCCACTCCTAATTCTGAGTAGATTCATACATATTATCCCTGTTATATAATGACAAATAACACTACTCGGCAATATCAGGGATAATATACATGAAAACTAACACAAGTTGTTTGCTTGAGGTAGCAATTCTTCAAACAGTTGGATACCACACTGGTCTTTGCATGTGTAAACACGAATATGTGACCAGGTATGTGGTATTCTCCATATATATACGCACATCCTGTTATAGGTAACACGAAGAGAGATTGCTATTTTCCTCAATGACTGAGATTTAAAGCTTTTATACAGACCTAAGATTTTTTTGTGCAAGTTGCAACTTGCATAAAGGATGTTGTTGCAACTGGTACAAACTTATAAATTTTACATGATAAAAAAAGAATAAGAAATATGAAATTCGAACAAAGAAAAAAATTCAGCATTGGGGATTACCCCTTCCCCCTCTTCACCACCCAAACCCCCAATTATTTTACTTTGAATCTTGAAACATTCTTTTCTATAATGTGAAAAATCTTTTACATCTCACAATTGTGGCATACTGGGGTTAAATATCCTTCATAATGTAGGTATATGACTGTATTCGGCAATAAAAGTCGATTATGCCTCCGAGAAATCCTGAGTATTTGCAGATCGCATATTCTAAGATGAAAAGACAGACAGCTCAGAATATCTTCTTGGATTAAAGTAAACAAATGGCAATGGTGGGAAATGCTTAGTTTGAATGTACAAAAAATATTGTATAATAATTATAATAATAATAATTATGGGTGTACTTTCCTTCATGGTGCTGCTAAGTATGCATGAATGTTACTATATACCCAGTATTAACTAGGGCTGTAAGCGAGCCCGAAAATGTGCCTCGATTCCTCGTTTTAGAAGATTCGACTCGGATTCGGTTATTCGCTTGATTATCGCCCACAAAATAAACTGCTTCATATTTTTACATATCCCGCCTTATAATATGGTTACACACCACACAACAGGAAAGAATTTTGATAATTTATTGAATTTCGGGAAAAAGACGCATTTACAGTGCAAAAGATAAGAAACTTTAACCATCTTTATATTGCAAGATTTGAGGCGTCTTCGAAGTACGTTGTAATAAAATGCCATCTTATAAAACGTTGTTACACAAAGAATTAAAGTTTGCAAATGCTGAAAATATAAAATACTGAAATGGAAATGCCTCATATTAGTAAAATATATAAATATATTCATATATTTAAAGGAAAAAATTTAATTTTATAGTAGATTTTACGTCTATGTTTAGTTGTTTTCGAAGACCCGGTTCACTTTTCTTGCCTCGAGTATTGAACTGAATCGTTTCGTTTCCGAGTAACCGAAGAATCGTTGCAGCCTTAGTATTAACTGGTGTTTAGATCCCGCTTTGTTTACACCGCCACTGGTGGTGGAGATGACTTGACAAGCATAAATTTCACGTTCTAAGGATTAAATCTGATATGTTTGACTGCAATTCCTCATGCACCGCATGTGCCGACGTATTTAGCAATATACACTCCATGCCAGTTTCACCAATTAGTGACAAGTGTACAAAATATCAGATTTCGTACAATTTCAAACCCCTGGAAACAAACTCTTAATAATTTTTGTAAACAGTCCAACCAATAACTAGACCTACGCATCGGAGAACCGATGCAAATCTATATCCACCGGAAAGACAACTCACCAAAGCCAGTGAACCATCATTTGACCTTAAAGGAGGGGCCAAAGGTCAAATCTGACATCAGAAGATTCCCAGCCCACAATAACCTGCAAATTGGTTTCACACTGCAAACCTCTGGGATCAATAATAAACGAGTTATAAGCCCTTTTAAGTTTGGCTGCCCTCGTTTGACCTTGAAGGAGGGGCTCAAGGTCAAATCTGACCACATCATAAGATTCCCAGCCCATGATTTCCTATAAGGTGGTTTCACATTGCAAAACTCTAGGACCAATAATAAGCAAGTTATAAGCACTCTGAAGTTTAGCTATCCTCGTATGACCTTGAAGGAGGGGTCCAAGGTCAAATCTGACCACATCAAAAGATTCCCAGCCCATAATTTCTTATAAGTTGCTTTACCATCCCAAACCTCTAGGACCAAAAATAAGCGAGTTATAAACACTTTGAAGCACTCTGAAGTTTAGCTATCCTCGTTTGACCTTGAAGAAGGGGCCCAAGGTCAAATCCGACCACACCAGAAGATTCCCAGCCCACGATTTCCTATTGGTTGGTTTACCATCCAAAACCTCTAGGACCAATAATAAGCGAGTTATAAGCACTTTTAAGTTTGGCTATCCTCGTTTGACCTTGAAGGAGGGGTCCCAAGGTCAAATCTGACCACATCAAAAGGATATGGAAATTTTAAGTCACCTTTTGAAGCAATCTACTTCAGTGGGAAATTTTACAATGTCAATCATTTCACACATACACACTTTTTACACTGACCAGAAGTCAATATCCATCACAGTACCACTAGGAAAAAATAAACACACAAAAAAGAATTCTACCTATATTTTATGATGTTCCACTTTTATGTCCACCAATCAACACACAGTGAAACTTTTTTTTATCTTAATATTCAATTAACAAACGACTTATTCCCACTCTGCCGATTTTATAGTTCCCTCTTGTCTTACACTAAAATGCCTCTTCTATTAACAAACTTCACCAAACAAAGAGCACACCAAACCTGTGGTAATACTGGATATATGTGGAAATTTTAGCTATATCCTCTTATAACATTGGACAGGGATAATTTAGACCCAGTGAATTTAAAAAAAAAAAAAAAAAAATCTGTTTCTGTTTCTACAATGGAAACTAACCATTAGTCAAAACTAATCAACACTAATTTCCATGATTTATTTTTTAAATCGTTAGTTTCCTTTTCCCTTTATCTAATCTGAAGGGAAAAATAACAGTGTGAATGAATGATAACCATGAATGGATTGTTACCACAAAGTATTAAGAACTTGACAATTTAAGTTTCCTTGAGATGCTGACATACCATTGTAAAAAAAAAAAAAAAAAGAAATTGACAGAACATGTCTTTGCACTTTCATACGCCACACTAAAAGTGATCGGTAAGATGGCTGCTAGGCAGACCGTTTTATTCATAATCCTCTGCTATGCATTCCACATACAAGAATATCAGTAGAAATAATATTCAGGTAGGTTGACTGGTTTTTCACACCAAACCACAATATCAGTAAAGATAACCAAATTTCTATTTTCTGACACCAATCTCACACTTGCTCCACCTGGTTAGATAACAGGGGTTATTCTGTACCACTTACTTGGTATGTATCGTATTTGTTTACCTCCTTAACTCTGTCATCAACCTACTATAGCAATTGTCTACTCCACAGCTACGATTCCAGTATTCTATGTTGTCCATAAAAACAAGTCGTCACACTATTTACCCAGTGTGAATGTCTTCTATAGCTTGACCTGCTCATGTCGCTGTAGGCTGGCGATGGTCTTTTTAATCCTTAAAGCAGTGAGGCGGGCAGCCCCATTGTGATACCAACACTCCTTCATTACTTTGGACATCACTCGTAGGGTCTGTGCAAAAACAAAAGGGAGTTCTGAATTAACCTGTGACTCAGGAAAAACAGGGCCTGTATCCATACGGTGAGAAATGACCCAAACAAATGGACTCCCAATTTTGTCTACAATTATAACTGGAAAATACCAGAGCGGCAAAATACAGTAGTTAGTGTTAGCAAATTTATATATATAAAATTAAATATCTGTGAGAAAAAGGAGAAATCTAACACATTTGGCTCTGGCTTTTTAGTATCTGACATGGCTATACCACCTGTTTGTACAAAGCTCTATACAAAGTATCAGATTACATCACTTGTATCTCACCTGGCCGTGCCACCTGTTTGTACTGAGCTTATGTTTCATAAAAGGTATCAGAATAGATCACCTGTATCTCACCTAGCCATGCCACCTGTTTGTACAAGCATAAAAATTTATATAAAGTGTTGGACTAGATCACATCTCACCTCCTGGCCGTGCCACCTGTTCGGGATCTCGGGCCTCAGTTTTTGTACACACACGACTTCCCGCATATCTTCTATTGAAGGGTCAGAGGGCACTTTGTCAAAATATGGCAGTTGGTATTCATCCTGTATGCCTAAAATATGCACAATGTTTTCCCAAATGGGTCACAGTTGCAACAGACATTTCAGCTGCTCTTCTGTTTTTATCCCAAGTGCAACAAATCACCCTTTTAACCACATTTTGGAAGCTGCTGGAAAATAAATGTTAAATCTTCACAACAATTATGGCTCAGACTCAGTTTTACATGGATACTGATAATTTTCATTCTTTGCAGGTTTGTGTTCAAGCAAGTCAAGCATTAGCCTTACACTTTGAGATAACTGATTGGGTTAACTTTATTTTCTTTCAAGATTCAACACACTGTACAGGTGATCACACTGTAAATAGTGCAGGACAAACAGGAAAGCAGTGCAGACCTATTGGTCAAGTTTCTGCATAGGAAACCACTGAGTATTGGCAAGCAACTGTAAATACTATCAGTCAAGGACTCAAGGTCAATGCAATTGAATAAGTGCTGATGCTGCAACTCAGCCATAATTTTAAAGTCAATTAATCATTTATAATTCTGACCACTAACTAACCAAAACTACAGTTTTTAGGGTGTTTTTTCCCCCACTTTACTTTTCATGTTTCATCATGTAATATAGCCCAATACAATTTCTGAAAAGAAATATGTGGATAAACATGTTATGGTGTTGCCTATACTGCATAACATTCATAC
The DNA here is from genome assembly GCA_964017235.1 of Sabellastarte sp. h YS-2021. Classification (NCBI taxonomy): domain Eukaryota; kingdom Metazoa; phylum Annelida; class Polychaeta; order Sabellida; family Sabellidae; genus Sabellastarte; species Sabellastarte sp. h YS-2021. The sequence goes on from OZ024929.1 coordinate 137,431,468, forward strand.
AAATGATGTGACATAGAGATAGACTATGCAGTGTTTGAAATTCCTGACAACCCGCCGGTCAGAAACAGACAACTTAACTCAGGACCAGTAACTCTAGCAAGTAGACGGTCTATGTGTCCAGAAACTGTCAAAATAAGGTACATCCACATATCTTTGACTTGTTTTTCAACATATTTTAGAGGAATTATGGCAGTAGCCATACTGTTAACAGTACTGCAATATGGATACTGCAGCTCAGCCACCACCTTACCTGCAACGGTAGTCCTTCTAGCAAGTTCCCAGAAGACTAGTCCCAATGCATAGACATCCACCCTCTTGAAGGACTCAAAGTGCTGCATGTTGAGACTCATGTCTAGGAGTTCTGGTGCCAAGTAACGCTTGGTTCCCACACGGTTGTGGTTTGAGGTTCGGTCCACTTCATCAGTGGCTGGATTGTGTTTTACTGACAGACCCAGGTCAGCAATACAGCAGGTGAGGTGAGACTTTACCAGAATGTTCTTACTCTTCAGGTCATTGTGGGCGATAGCTGGCTTACCTGGACAGTGGGAATGTAGCATTAGTGGAAAATGTACAGTGAAATATGTGATTAGAGTGCATAAACTATGGGTGAGAAATCTGTCGAACCATGAAATCTTTAACCACCTAGATTCACACTTGAGTCATGAAAATAGCATCAGAGATGCTGTACCTTACAGTCCGGGTGAATATGTCAAAGTATCCTCCTGTGTGATAAACTATTTTTACATGTATGTAAACCCTGAAAATATTCAATGCTTACGAATCTCTGTGGTCAGTATAAGAATATCCCGAGTATGAGTTTCCTGTGCATTACAGTTTACAAGATATTGCCCTGACAAGATTTTAAACGTCAAAATCACTATGGCAAGGTCAAAGGACAAATCCAGTAATGATGCAGAAAATTCTTTTGTACAAAGTATTCAATGTTGGTCAAAGTAAGAGTGGCAATATGGTTTTTATGCTGATTGGTGCACTATATCAGTGCACCATCTAGCCAATGCAGTAAAAATCTGTGTCCATGACAAACAGCTAGTCATTGCAAGCAATGGTTTTAGATTATGCAAGTAGCTTTTATGTAATAAAACAAGTTCATACTATGACATTCCACCTACATCTCCAAAACATCGTTTCTGCCGGGTATGAAGTTAAACAACGTAGCTTTTTTGAGATATGACCTGAGCTGGATTTTAAAGAACAAGAACCCTAGAGCGAGGTTAAATCAAGGTCACACAATGAGGCCCTCCTCCCCAACTAACATCCATGTAAGTATGACCTTCCTACCTACTATTTCTAAGAAATCTGGAAAAGATTTTCAAAGCCACTACGGTAAGATCAAATCAAGATGACAAGATAATTTTCCACAGATATGTCCCAGAAAGATTTTAAATGCTTAAGTAACTATAGTAAGGCCAAAAGTCAAGACAAGATCATACCATTGCATTCCACACACCCACAAACCAATGTCCCTACCAAATAAGGACTTCCTGTGCCCTATGGTTTCTGAGAAACAGCTCCAACAAGATTCTCACACAATCCAACCACCTGCTCATACAGGACGACACTGGTGTAAACAATACCCACACAGCCTATAGGGACTGTGACATTATAAGCATCCATACAAACAGCCACATAAAGTTCTCAGTATTTCATCAATATGTTCCAGTTAGGATTATATTCATTAAATCTAGCACATAAAAATATATTTATGAACAATGAAAATTTAGACCCAAAATTAAACCACCCTGCATATTGCCACGTGTAAATGATATAAATGTGAATGCCAAGATCTGAATAAATATGAATTATAGTGACCTGACACAAGTTTAATTTTATGAGTACAGGACCCACCTTGTGTTCCGAGTATTTCCATGTGTAGGTGTGCGAGTCCATTTGCGATAGAGAGTGCCATCTTGACCATCATGGCGACATCAATGGTGCGGCAGTTCAGGAAGTCAAACAGTGAGCCATTCTCATGGAAATCTGTGACCAGCCACAGCTGGGTCCATGTGCCATTATCTGAAAGCATGTCACCAACATATAAGGCCACAAAACCATACACTGTGGCCTAGCGAGTAGCATACTTGTTTAGGAACTCAGAGGACATGGGTTCAAACCCAGGTACAGGCACATACATAGTGGATCGGATGACCACTTAAAATGGCGGTCCTCTGTCATTGGGTCCTATCCCCAGTGGCAGGCTAACAAACCTCAAGGACATTGACAAATGGTCATCCCTAAGCCTGTGTCTTTCAGTTAGGGGAATGTCAGTTACTTGTGAGTTGGGGCTGTACCTGTGCAGTCGAATGGGTTTAATAGCACTTTGAGTCCTGTACTATATGGAGATATTGGGCTGAGTATAAATACACAATACAATACAATACACATTTAACTATAAAAATATATTTCACTATTATTAATAATAATAATAACTAGAAATAGGACGCCCTGTTGATAGTAGATGCGAATAGAAACAGGATAGCATAGAAGAACACACATTATCATGTGTAATGTCCACCCCATGAACCTTTTGCCAAAATTGTACAGTAGTCTTACAAGACCCTGTTTCATTTGTAAAATATATCAATGATGCTTAAATATTTATTAGTGTAGATGTAAATTATTTCAGCTTCATGCCTTTTTGCATTGGTTGGGTCGAAAATTTTGACGAAATCACTCTATCTTGCACGGTTAAGAAGATAGAAGCAAATTCCTGTTTTCCTATTTTTGGCAAAAATTTGAAAAATCAAAATGGCCGCCATTTTTGGGAAAAGGAAAATATTTTGAAAATTGGCAAGAGTACATTTCTTAGATACCCTGTGGGTCAAAAATTTCGACGAAATCGCTCTATCTCGCACGGTTAAGGAGATAGAAGCAAATTTGTGTTTTGCCATTTTTGGCAAAAATTCGAAAATTCCAAATCGCCGCCATTTTTGGGGAGGGGAACATTTTTGGAAAATTGCAAAGATTACATTCCTTAGATACCCTGTGGGTCGAAAATTTCGACGAAATCGCTCTATCTCGCACGGTTAAGGAGATAGAAACAAATTTGTGTTTTGCCATTTTTGGCAAAAATTCAAAATGGCCGCCATTTTTGGGGAGGGGAAAATTTTTTGAAAATTGCAAAGAGTACATTCCTTAGATACCCTGTGGGTCGAAAATTTCGACGAAATCGCTCTATCTCGCACGGTTAAGGAGATAGAAGCAAATTTGTGTTTTGCCATTTTTGGCAAAAATTCGAAAATTCAAAATGGCCGCCATTTTTGGGGAGGGGAAAATTTTTTGAAAATTGCAAAGAGTACATTCCTTAGATACACTGTGGGTCGAAAATTTCGACGAAATCGCTCTATCTCGCACGGTTTAGGAGATATGAGCACAATTGCCTTTTTCAGTATTCAAAATAGCTAATTACTCATTTATTTAATTAATTACTCACTCATCTATGAAGCAATTCCCCCCAAAAGCAATCCCATACAAGCTATTAACCCAATGAACCTCCATACCAAATTTCATAAAGCTAGGCTTAATAGCATTCCTTAAAATGTCTGGAAACCAAAGAGCTACTCAAAAGTAGCAAAGTAGCTATTACTCAGTTAGTTATAGAGCTATCATCACCAAAAGCAATCCCATACAAGCTATTAACCCAATAAACCTGCATGCCAAATTTGGTAAAGATAGGATAAGAACTGTTGCCTAAAATGTCTGGAAACCAAGTGGGACGCCGGACACCGGACGGCGGAAAAAGCAAAAATAATATGTCCACCCCCCAGTGGGGTGGACATAATTACTCACTCATCTATGAAGCAATTACCCCCAAAAGCAATCCCATACAAGCTATTAACCCAATGAACCTCCATACCAAATTTCAGAAAGATAGGCTTAATAGCATTCCTTAAAATGTCTGGAAACCAAAGAGATACTCAAAAGTAGCAAAGTAGCTATTACTCAGTTAGCTATAGAGCTATCATCACCAAAAGCAATCCCATACAAGCTATTAACCCAATAAACCTGCATGCCAAATTTGGTAAAGATAGGATAAGTACTGTTGCCTAAAATGTCTGGAAACCAAGTGGGACGCCGGACGGCGGAAAAAGCAAAAATAATATGTCCACCCCCTAGTGGGTGGACATAATAATAGTAGTAGGATTTATATAGCGCAAAATTGATACAAATCCTGTAATGCGTAATCTAATCAGTAATTTATGGTCATTATCTATTTGAAGATATTAATATAGAGATAAAATTCCTGCGAGAATAATGATACCAAACAAACTGCAACCAAATTAATTTTGATCTGGTTAAATCTCAGGGCAGAAAATGCACCAGCTGATCCACCACAAAAAATTGGAGTCACATCAGAACCTGCTACTGTAATCTACACCAATTCATGGAACAATTCAGAATTGTGTTCGTTTTAGTGGTTTAGTTTCCCTTGCTGGTACATTTTAACAGCCAAGGAAAAAAATCAAAAATTTCTTGCTTGAAAGGCAACAAAAAATCTAAAACATGTAAAAGAAAGTTTCACACTTGTCTTAAAGGAGTATTTTCCATGCAGTGCTTGCACAATGCACATATAATACATTTGTGCTTGTGAACCACTAAATATTCATGCGGTTTTTCACAAAGCTATTGTATTCAAGTTGTCATTATTATTTGTTTATTAGTTGTTTTTTTCTCGTTATTGTTAGAATTAGTCTTACAAAAATGTTTTGTTAGTAGATATGACCCTTGGTGTACCATTACATCCAACTTACCTTTATTATCTGCTGCGATGAAGCCCAGTATATTTTCATGTCTTAGCATCACTGTCTGATAGATCTCTGCCTCTCGTCCCCATGATTTTTCTTCACGCGAGTTAAAGATCTTGACAGCCACATACTCGCCCCGCCAGTGTCCCTTCCACACCTCACCATACCGACCCTTGCCCACAAGATGCAAGAGTTGGATCTGACGGGCAATTGTTCTCTGTACAAGCAACGGCAGACCTGCAAGTAGAGTATGTCACTGAAGGCATACTGGTCATATAGTTTATATCATTGTGATGGAGAAAACTGTGCTGATAAAGTATAATCCAGGGCATCCTACATACCCTCTATTGGTTCCTCTGCGAGAAAACAGCTGGCCTGTGAGTGAGGGGTTTAACCAGGGAGGATTCTCACATCCTTGTAAGTTCTCTTTCTAAGAAACAGCAGAAATGAAAGTAAGAGCTTCAGCTATGGCTATATCTTAGATTACGATGGACGAGCAATATAGTGCTGAAGCATTAGTAGCCATTAACCGTTCAAGTCATAACAATGGCAGGAATGAAATAAAAAAATTAAACTTTTAATGTCCTTTGTACTACACCTCAGTGTTCAAATATTATTAGAGGCCTCAGTCTTCAAGCTGTAACCAAGTTTTCACCTTCCTCTCCCCTCTATGGTCCTGGGTTTGAATCCAGCTCACAATGTGGGATTAATGGAGGGCTTGTCTAGATATCACATTAGCTGTTAAAAGAGAACCTTAGTTGTAGATAACCCAAACTCTGAACTTGTCAAGGTGTTGAGTGGTGGAACAAATCAGTTCTAAGGAAATGCAAACCAATAGCCCATACCGATCTGCCAATTTGGTGCAATATCTAGCTTTGTATATCGCACCCAATAAACCTTGTATTGTAATTTTCATTGTGGAGAAAAGAAGTTCTGAAAGAAATACAAACTAATATCCAATACCTCTCCAGAATGAGCTCACATACAAAAGTTTGTAATGACCTCTTGTATTACACCCAGCCTACTTTATTGAAGACACGTGTACAGCAGTGTATATTCTGATGCCATTTAACATACTTTTTAAATTGCTTTAATAGTGCTGTTTTTTGTTGTTTTTTTTTTTTTTGTGTACCTGTTTGCGAAAAACTGAAAGACACTGACATGACAGATCAAATTACTGCTGCAGTATGTTCATAAAACAGGCTTAATTTTCTTCCAAAAAATGCAAAGTTATCCTCAGAAGTGGGTAGAACTAAAAGTTGGTATTGGTACAAGGAACAGCCTGAGATTTGCAAGCATTCAACTGAACCAAATCCTCTGTACTTACCTGAACCAGAGGAAGTGAATTCATTGAGCAGATCCTGTAGCGTATGCTGACTGGGGACGTCACTGTGTAGAAATGGCTGCTCACTAGCTGTGTCATTTGGCGACTGACCCCTAGCAATAAAAGACACAAGTAACAGTAATTTTTTTAAATATCTTCCTAGATTAGACAACTTATCTTGATATAAAAGTGGTATCACCAAACCAAAACATTTTTCTGGATAGTTTCACTGTTATTATGCAACTTGTCATGGTGAACCTAACAGAATTGTGATGTTTGATGACTACGACTGAACATTTACTGACATTTTGACTAGAAAATAAAACCAGCAGCAAAGAAATTTTAAACATCTTTACAAGATGTGTTAACATGTGTAGATATATTTTTCACTAAAATTTTGCAGACTTTAGTATTGCTGTTGAAGTATGATTTCCCTTGAATACATATTTTATGACTGTTATCATCACTTAAAATTATAATCATGATAAATTTCAAATATATTGGTGATATTAAGATAGATGACCTTACCAATCAAAATTCAAAATGTATAATCAGTTCAAATTAATTACTGGGGAAAGAATATATTTTGTTACAACTGAAAGCATTTTATGTAATGATGAATTCACAATGAGACATACTGAATATTTTTTTCTTGTTCATTCTCATTCTTGACACATTCTCTGTACTGGTATTATGCTAATGCAAAACAACACTCTGATTCTGGGACCAAGAAACAATTGTGTTTTGGAGTTTTCCCAATTAAGCAGATCCTTTTCAGGAAGAGGAGTTGAGAAGACACTCCATCAAAATCGCTATGCATTGACAAATCAAGGATACTTTCTGAAGATCTAGTGTTTTTGGTAGTGGTGTTAACATTTTGTTTCATTTGGGACTAAATTGGATAAACACTGCAAACAATATTAATAGCAGTAGCGAGTGTCGAGACCATACTAATATTGATAACTTTTTACCCTTTAATCATCTTATTGTAAAAATCACATATTGATGGATTTGAAAGAATACATACATTTAAACCTTAAAACAGGAGCCAATCCTGCATTTTTGAGCAACAAATTTCACACATGACTAATTGACTCTCAGTCCCTCACCGGAATATCCTGAAATCTTGAAAAGTATGTCAAGAAACTTTGAACTTTGACAAGGTGAAATGGATGAACAGAATCTAAGACAACAGAGTTTCAACTTACTTGAAAACCCTACGTGCTTCCCGGCGGCGAAGGTAGCAGAAAACCACCAAAGTAACAATAAGAAGGACAGATACCACGACTGAGACGAGAACCAGGCACAGCATCTCCCATCTGTCAAAGGAACTTGCACCACTAGTCGTCTGCTGATCTGCTGGATCTGGTCAAAAACATGTCTCATAAAAAAACTGGTATGCAATAATGGGGGAAAATTCCAAGTCACTAAATGCTCCCTAGCCAGTGAAGTCAATATCAAGATAGCCCAGCTGAAGATTCTGTTCATTTTTGAAAGATTGACAGGGATAATCAAATGAAGTTGGGTGTACGGTGTATACCCCATAAGAAACTAAACTAAAAAATATGAGCAACATACGACATTTTTTGGGGTGACAATTCAATTACATGCTCAAGCCCAGTCAAAACAAAAACAGAACTCTCTAAAAAATATAAAGAACTCTAACTACCCAAAAATTACTCTACTTCTAACAGTTTTCAAGACAAACGCATTTTCCTTTTTCACAAAATATTCATGATAGTGGCCAAAATTCTGAAAACTAAAAATTTTTCAAATCCCACAAGGAAGAAATTTACCTAAAATTGCTCTTTCTTATGAATTTTGAAATAACTGACATTTTCAATTTTCCCAAAAATTCATAATAGTGGCAGAAATTCAGAAAATTAAAATATATTTGAGGTCATAAAGGAGTAATCTTTACCAGCCACATGGGCAGAAGTTTGCCTATTACAATTTTCAAGAAAAACAACATTTTCGAGTTCCGTCAAAGTTCAAGAAGGCGGCCAAAATTCAGAAAGTTTATACAATATCAGAGGTCTTACAGAAGTAGTCCTTAGTTCCCAAAGGGTCTAAAATTTGCCTGAAATCACTGTATCTCTTATATTTTTCAATAAAAAACATTTTGCTTTGCCGGCAAAAGTTTAAGATGGCACCCGAAATTTAGCAAATTTAAAATTTTTCAGAGGCCATAAAGGAGTGGGCCTTACTACCCAGAGGATCCAAAATTTCCCCCAATTCGCTTTATCTCTTACAGTTTTTGAGGTAAAGATATATGCCATTAAGTCATTATGGTAACCAATGAAAAGAAGGAAAAAGTAGCTATAACTCACTAAGCTTTAGCGATTCTCACTAATACATTGAAAAGTCAGTCTGAACTTTCATTATGATGTTGTGCAAACAGTGGTTTAAGAACATATTAAAAGGAAAAAGTGTAACTGCACTTTCATTTAAGACCAAAGCTATTTACTAATTATGTGAACTGCTGAAAGTGAGCAAATAAACCGTAAATCATTCAGCTATGGCATCCCAAAAGTTAAGTTGCAGTTAAAATATCTGAAAAGTAGGGGTGAGTCAGCAGTGGCAGTATACCAGTATCGAGACAATTATGCTTAAATACTGTGATCATTTTCACAACCGGAATCTCAAATGTCAGCAAATATACTTATTGGGAAACATAAAATATTAAATACCAAACCTGAATCTATAGCAATTATAAACTATTTCCCCATTTTTCATGAGATTTTAATGCATTTATATCGATTTCTTTGAGAAAAACTTCCATGTTTTGGATTACGGAAAATCACTTCCTGTTTGTAGGTCTATTTTTCGTTTGGGGAAATGCTAAAACTCAAACCTTTTCGGTATCCCGGAATCGGGACAGTTTTGCATTGGCAGAATCCCAAACTAGAAAACCTGGTACTGTCGCACCCCTACTGAAAAGTGAAAAAATATATTTTGTGAAAATCCAAAAATTGCATTCATTTTCAATATACAAGCAATTTACTCAACTATGAGGACAAGCTTCAAGATCAAATGTTTGTGGGTCAGAGACATATGTACAGTGTATGCTTAAAAACAAGCCACTCTGTATACCTATTCCATCCCCTCCCTCTTCATCTCTCTTGTATCTACATTTTAGTTTAGCAAGTGAGACCTTCTGACAGGTTTTTCAAGCATTTTGAAGAATTGTAAAAAAAGTGTCCTGTCCTGTGCTGTATGCCTCCAACCAAAATATGAATCTGACTTATTAAACCTAATGAATACAATGAAAAATATGAAATGTCTTGAACCACAAACAAAACCGGATGAGTTAAATATTTTGCACTCGTATGTAACCTCTGAGGCCAGCACAGAACCAAGTGTTCTGGAAAAAAGAAATCATTGGCAAGGGCACCCATAGATGTCCATCACTAGCAATTATTTAACAATTGATTATAAGAGCTGCTATAAATGGAAAAGTAACCTCATATAAAGCCCCAAATCGAGCGGTTAAAGAGCATCAGTCATTCCTCAGTCAAACTTGATGCTAAAGTAAATATCTTACCATATATATGACAAGTGCCATACAGTAAACATGCATATCAAAGCTGTGGCACAATAAGGGGTTTAGAGAGGATTTCACTGTCAAGATGACATGCAATACCTCAGCACCCAGTTGTGTTTTTATTCAATTAGATAACGTCTATAAATATGTTAAGAGTGAATTTTAATGAGATTTTCAGCCCAGGATGAAATTATTCCCACAATTTCTTGTTCTTACATTGTATTCTGTTATTTTAACACACAGATCAATAAAATACAAATGATCCATTGTGCATAGATTATTGGTTGAAAAAAGTCGCCAATTAATAAAATCCCCAAATTAGAGAAAGTCCACAAACTATAGTTTACATAATTTTCTCATTTCGGTAAATATGGCATTAGTAACTGCCAAATAATTATATTTTACAACTTGAATCAATAATTCAAGACTGACTGACTGATATAGAAAAGAAAATTTGGGTTTCATACCAATATTGAAACTGCACTGCAGTCCCAGCATGAACTGTCACAGACGATTCTTTACAGAATATAAACAGGACCTCGACACTTACTAGTGGTGGTGATGGGTACAGGTGACAGGGTGAAGGTCAGATCTGCATTACACATGTCACGGTCCTTGCAGCACTGGATGTATTTGGCATAGAGCTGACCCTGGCTGTTCTGGCATTTAATAGGATGGCCCGGAGGACCAACAGTGTCATGAATACATCCAGAACTAGAATGATAAATACACAAGAAAACCCAGATTTTACAACATTCTGAATAATTTGTAGGTATTAACAGACCAGTATATCTTGCTAAGCAAGGCAAGCAATTTTTACATGTTACAAGGTTAAATGCAATATAATATAAAGTAGAAAATATTTTTGAAAATTAAAAGATGCAGCGCTGAGAGAAGAAGTGAAAGTTAAGAAGACAATGTGGAGGTTTATGCATTAACATGAAAGGAAAATTTAAGCTTTATTTTGTTTTCTATGGTCATAAATTGCTATAGTTTGCAAAAAAATGCTATAGTTTGCAAGAAGAGTAGTTTTAAAGGAGATATAAGACAAAAACAGAAAATCTGATTTTTTATGACCCCAGTTTGACCCATAAGAGGGTGTCAGGTGGTAAATCTTACCGGCTATCTAGACTCTCCTTATATGAAATCTATTCTAAAGCTGTAAAAGCAATAATAAAGGAGATATAAGGCAAAAGGATCAAATCTGCTATTTTATGACCCCAGTTTGACCAACAAGGGGGTCAGGGGGTAAATCTGACTGGCTAATTAGACTCTCCTTATATGATATCCATTCTAAAGCTGTAAAAGCAATAATAAAGGAGATATAAGGCAAAAGGATCAAATTTGCAAATTTAACTAGACCTAGCGCATCGGAAAACCGATGCAAATTGTATCCACCGTAAAGACAATGCACCAAAACCGCTGTCCTCATTTGACCTTCAAGGAGGGGCCCAAGGTCAAATCCGACCACGCCAGAAGATTCCCTGCCCATGATTTCCTATATGTTGCTTTACCATCCCAAACATCTAGGACCAATAATAAGCGAGTTATAAGCACTTTTAAGTTTGGCTGTCCTCATTTGACCTTCAAGGAGGGGCCCAAGGTCAAATCCGACCACACCAGAAGATTCCCAGCCCATGATTTTCTATATGTTGGTTTACCATCCCAAACCTCTAGGACCAATAATAAGCGAGTTATAAGCGCTTTTAAGTTTGGCTGTCCTCATTTGACCTTGAAGGAGGGGCCCAAGGTCAAATCTGACCACACCAGAAGATTCCCAGCCCATGATTTTCTATATGTTGGTTTACCATCCCAAACCTCTAGGACCAATAATAAGCGAGTTATAGGCACTTTTACCTTTGGCTGTCCTCGTTTGACCTTGAGGGAGGGGCCCAAGGTCAAATCCGACCACGCCAGAAGATTCCCAGCCCATGATTTCCTATTTGTTGGTTTACTATCCCAAACCTCTAAGTCCAATAATAAGCAAGTTATAAGCACTTTTAAGTTTGGCTGTCCTCACTTGACCTAGAAGGAGGGGCCCAAGGTCAAATCCGACCATGCCAGAAGATTCCCCGCCCATGATTTCCTGTATGTTGGTTTACCATCCCAAACCACTGGGATCAATAATAAGTGAGCTAAAAGCACTTTTAAGTTTGGCTATCCTCGTTTGACCTCGAAGGAGGGGCCCAAGGTCAAATCCGACCACGCCAGAAGATTCCCAGCCCATGATTTCCTATAGGTTGGTTCACCATCCCAAACCTCTAGAACCAATAATAAGCGAGTTATAAGCACTTTTAAGTTTGGCTGTCCTCATTTGACCTTGAAGAGGGGCCCAAGGTCAAATCCGACCACACCAGAAGATTCCCAGCGCATGATTTCCTATATGTTGGTTTACCATCCCAAACATCTAGGACCAATAATAAGCGAGTTATAAGCACTTTTAAGTTTGGCTGTCCTCGTTTGACCTTGAATGAGCGGCCCAAGGTCAAATCCGACCACACCAGAAGATTCCCAGCCCATGATTTTCTATATGTTGGTTTACCATCCCAAACCTCTAGGACCAATAATAAGTGAGTTATAGGCACTTTTACCTTTGGCTATCCTCGTTTGACCTTGAAGGAGGGGCCCAAGGTCAAATCCGACCTCACCACAAGATTCCCAGCCCATGATTTCCTATATGCTGGTTTACCATCCCAAACCTCTAGGACCAATAATAAGCGAGTTATAAGCACTTTTAAGTTTGGCTGTCCTCGTTTGACCTTGAAGGAGGGGCCCAAGGTCAAATCCGACCACTCCAGAGGATTCCCAGCCCATGATTTCCTATATGTTGGTTTACCATCCCAAACCTTTAGGACCAATAATAAGCAAGTTATAAGCACTTTTAAGTTTGGCTGTCCTCATTTGACCTTGAAGGAGGGGCCCAAGGTCAAATCTGACCACACCAGAAGATTCCCAGCCCATGATTTCCTATATGCTGGTTTACCATCCCAAACCTCTAGGATCGATAATAAGCGAGTTATAAGCACTTTTAAGTTTGGCTATCCTCGTTTGACCTTGAAGGAGGGGTCCAAGGTCAAAACTGACCACATCAGAAGATTCGCAGCACATGATTTCCTATATGTTGGTTTACCATCCCAAACCTCTAGGATCGATAATAAGTGACTTATAAGCACTTTTAAGTTTGGCTATCCTTGTTTGACCTTGAAGGAGGGGTCCAAGGTCAAATCTGACCACATCAGAAGATTCGTAGCACATGATTTCCTATAGGTTGGCTTCACATTGCAAACCTCTAGGACCAATAATAAGGGAGATATAGGCACTTTTAAAGTCCTCCATGTGGGTTACTTCGGCACTCCGTGGACGACCTTGAGTTAGGAGCTTCAAGGTCAAATGTGTGCAAGGTTGTAGAGGACATGTATATGTGTCATACATATCACCTATGAAGAGATTCAACCTTCTACCCCCCAATGAAGATATCCTGCAAATTTGGTGAACCTAGCTGCTGTTGTTTTCCTCTTAGAGCGTTAATGCCGAAAATCTCTCTACACGCGGCGGCGGCGGCGGCGTAGCGAACGCTAAACCAAAGTATCCACCGGATGCTTCCGGTGGATACAATAAGTAAATTAAATTTCTATAAGTTAATACCCTATCCAATGGACAATATGCTAAACTGGTCGGCGCAGACCGGCCTGCCAAACGTCAGAAAAAGACGTCCTGTGTTTCCACCAGCTGGCCGGTCCTGACACTGCACTCGCCAGGTGGCGCTTCGCACTTCCTTCCTGTCTAGACAACCTGACGTCATAGCATCTTTTTAGTTTGGCGCATGCACTGCCTGCACGGAATATTTTGAGTTGTGAAACTTTTTACAATTTTGTGAGTTTGTGGAAGTGTTTTACTTAACAACTTTATTATTTACTTCCATACATCTTATAGACTATTATGTCTTCTCCCAGCCAGCGTTGAGGGGGTTGCGGCCACATGATGGCAGGGTTTGATCTTCACTCTGTTTGTGCGCGTTGTCGCGATAAGAAAAAGGGCTCTGATCCTTGTATTGAAACACCACCTGCTTCTTGCTCACATTAAGATGCATTGACTTCAGAACAAAAGGCCCAGTTATCCACCCCTTCGTACAAGCTTAAGAAGGAGAAGAAAGAAGCCAAGTCATCTACACCAGCCAAGGCATCAGACACTTTCAGTCCCACCTTCGTGGGCCCGGCACTTGTGTCATTAATGGGGATCGTGGATGGCCAGACAACCTCTGGTTTGAGTGGGCTGGCTAAGAAGAAATCTAAGAAGGCTGAGAGCAAGAAATCTTCAACTACATCTGCCAAGCCGGCTAGATCAGACAAGTCGGTGAAGTCCTCTTCCAGCCGACCACCGACTACTTCAACCACCGACCAGGGCAAGTCCACCACCTCCTCTACCGATTCAAGAATTTCTGATCTCGACAGGAAGTGGTCGGACAGATTCAATAGGCTAGAAGCCTTGTTAATGGCAAAGACTCTAGACAAGCCTCAGGACCCTGTGTTCAGCATGGTGAAAGTCACTCCGGCTCATGCTCCACCAGCCGACGTGGTCCGACCCGACCCGTTTTTGAAACCAGCCTCTAAGCCTTCTCAACCAACCGACCCTGCTATTGACTCACCGGCCACCGCCTCCTCTCAGCACAGACCTGCTGCAAGAGCTTCATCGTCTGCCCAGCTGGATCAAATCTGCTATTTTATTACCCCAGTTTGACCAACAAGGGGGTCAGGGGGTAAATCTGACTGGCTAATTAGACTCTCCTTACATGAAATCCATTCTAAGCAGTAAAAGCAATAATAAAGGAGATATAAGGCAAAAGGATCAAATCTGCTATTTTATTACCCCAGTTTGGCCAACAAGGGGGTCATGGGGTAAATCTGACCAGCTAATTAGACTCTCCTTATATGAAATCCATTCTAGGGCTGTAAAAGCAATAATAAAGGAGATATAAGGCAAAAGGATCAAATCTGCTATTTTATTACCCCAGTTTGGCCAACAAGGGGGGGTCAGGGGGTAAATCTGAATGGCTAATTAGACTCTCCTTATATGAAATCCATTCTAGGGCTGTAAAAGCAATAATAAAGGAGATATAAGGCAAAAGGATCAAATCTGCTATTTTATGACCCCAGTTTGACCAATAAGGGGGGGGTCAGGGGGTAAATCTGACCGGCTAATTAGACTCTCCTTATATGAAATCCATTCAAAAGCTGTAAAAGCAATAATAAAGGAGATATAAGGCAAAAGGATCAAATCTGCTATTTTATGACCCCAGTTTGACCAACAAGGGGGTCAGGGGGTAAATCTGACCGGCTAATTAGACTCTCCTTATATGAAATCCATTCTAAAGCTGTAAAAGCAATAATAAAGGAGATATAAGGCAAAAGGATCAAATCTGCTATTTTATGACCCCAGTTTGACCAACAAGGGGGTCAGGGGGTAAATCTGACCGGCTAATTAGACTCTCCTTATATGAAATCCATTCTAAAGCTGTAAAAGCAATAATAAAGGAGATATAAGGCAAAAGGATCAAATCTGCTATTTTATGACCCCAGTTTGACCAACAAGGGGGTCAGGGGGGTAAATCTGACCGGCTAATTAGACTCTCCTTATATGAAATCCATTCTAAAGTTCACCATCTATGGGTTACCGAGTTGGCAATAAAAAAGAAACATCGTTTTTATGCACTAGATATAGACCTTTGTAGTCACTGATGAAGTAGTTTGATATATTTTCGTAATATAAGTGACCCTCTAATTGTCGTCTATTTTGCTCCATATCTATGGATATGAACATTTTTATTTAAAATATTACGCAGACTTGAGCTGGGCCTGTTCGGTTCGGTTTTTAATTTTAGATAAACACTGTTATCCATTTTGTCAACTGAAAAGCTCCGGGAGATTATTTATTGTAAAACCCCTAGTGAACACACCTTCAGTGATATGTGTGTTTGGTTGGTAATGCATTGTTACCCCATCTTTTCTTTTGAAACTCATTGTCAGTCTGTGATCTACTTCGGGAGATTATAACATTGCAAAACCCAATCAAACACCCTTTCATAGATTGGCGCATTAGCAAAGAAGTTGTGTAGCGGGGTCGTGTAACTGAATTAATCCCTCACCTATTGTAACAATGGTGATAAAGATCAAGGAAGTCAGGCATTTCATGGATGGTATGTTTTATAAAGCATTAGAATCGAGGTTCTACTGTACCTCCCAATACATTTTATGGTTCTAAATGCAATAATAGATGATAGGGGGTTCACATGAATTTTAAGCTTTCTGGTTGGTACCTGTGAGAAAATCGCTCATAAATCAGTCAATTTTCATTGGATTGCTCCCAAAAACTAATCAGCTTGTGTTTTTGATAGTATGAACATGTGTGTAAAATAACAAGCCTCTGCGGTCAGCAGATTTTGTTGAGCAGCGATGACGGGCAGGTGTACCCCAAAAAAACTATTTTTTGATCATGTGACCTTTATAAAGATCAAAGATCAAATTTAAGCATGTAGAAAAAACTTTCCACGCCTAAGGTATATAACTGCAAAATATATTTACAAAGCTTCTAATAATAAGGGACATTTCAAGGGAGACCATAATGCGGCGGCAGTGGCGAGGAAACTGAAACGAAAACAAACAAGCGCCCTTTTCAGGAATGCTTAATTACATGATTCTTTTCAAAATACTGGAGGCAACACAGAATCAGTCAGGCTTGAGATGCTGATGCGGTAAACCTGATATTCCAGTTCTTCTTTCATTATGGCAGAAACAATGAAGTTTGAATTAGTGAAAATTCTATTATTTTAGATCTTTTATAAGGCTGATACTTATAGAAAATAGACCCCTGGGGATAATTTTTCCACAAAATATTATCCTGAGTAATCACACAATCAAACTCTGTGAGGTCAAAGTGATTGTGAAATTTGTATATATCTTTCAATATTTCTTGATCTGACTGACCACATGTTAATATTATAACAAAAGTTGCAAAATTGAATTTAATAAAAATCCAAAATATCACACATCAGAAAGCTCCTGAATAAGTATTCATTAGATATCATATGACTGAAATATTTAAATAACAGCAAATATTACATTATATACTTTTGTAAAAACATTGATTTGCTTAGTTATTTGACTGTCATGTCTCATCCAGGTACATCCGTGTCTTAACAGTTTGGGTTGTATTAAAAGAAATATACCCAAATTCAGCTAATATTTCTTTTAGAAACCGATTCTGCAAAAGTAAAACAATGAGACTTAGACATACTCATGTTATGGCAGACACCCTTCCATCCTATCTCTGAGATACAGTGTTTGAATCTGGCAATGATCCTAAATTCCTAAGTAAACTGGGACGGACTTGTCTGACTGCAAACAACACAAAATCTTAACCTAAGTATGAACTAGTTTCATCCATGCCCTCAACTATCCATCCTGATATGTTTTATGTATAATAATTATATATAACCAAAAACAATCCAAAACATCTTACTTTTCAAAGAGGCTTCCATCAGATTTCCTGGAAAGGCTTCTGAAGCAGAATCCCTCAGTTTCACAGAATGTCGTGCCCTTGCCACATTGTTGACACTTACATCTTAGTAAAGCTGAAATATAAATGTGTGATATGATCACACAACCCTAAACTACATAAATATCACTCGCACTCTTAAGACTGAAAAGACAAAGCACCAGATATTTGTAACAAAATTTGCCCACAAGACTCCAATAACAAATATTTTGTACATTACAATCACCCGTAAAATTGAAGGAGGGGCCCAAGGTCAAATCCGACCACATCAAAAGATTCCCAGCCCATGATTTTCTATATGTTGGTTTACCATCCCAAACCTCTAGGACCAATAATAAGCGAGTTATAGGCACTTTTACCTTTGGCTATCCTCGTTTGACCTTGAAGGAGGGGCCCAAGGGCAAATCCGACCACGCCAGAAGATTCCCAGCCCACGATTTCCTATAGGTTGGTTTACCATCCCAAACCTCTAGAACCAATAATAAGCGAGTTATAAGCACTTTTAAGTTTGGCTGTCATCATTTGACCTTGAAGGAGGGGCCCAAGGTCAAATCCGACCACACCAGAAGATTCCCAGCGCATGATTTCCTATATGTTGGTTTACCATCCCAAACCTCTAGGACCAATAATAAGTGAGTTATAAGCACTTTTAAGTTTGGCTGTCCTCATTTGACCTTGAAGGAGGGGCCCAAGGTCAAATCCGACCACACCAGAAGATTCCCAGCCCCTGATTTCCTATAGGTTGGTTTACCATCCCAAACCTCTAGGACCAATAATAAGCGAGTTATAAGCACTTTTACCTTTGGCTATCCTCATTTGACCTTGAAGGAGGGGCCCAAGGTCAAATTCGATCACACCAGAAGATTCCCAGCCCATGATTTTCTATATGTTGGTTTACCATCCCAAACCTCTAGGACCAATAATAAGTGAGTTATAGGCACTTTTACCTTTGGCTATCCTCGTTTGACCTTGAAGGAGGGGCCCAAGGTCAAATCCGACCACACCAGAAGATTCCCAGCCCATGATTTTCTATATGCTGGTTTACCATCCCAAACCTCTAGGACCAATAATAAGCGAGTTATAAGCACTTTTAAGTTTGGCTGTCCTCCTTCGACCTTGAAGGAGGGGCCCAAGGTCAAATCTGACAAGGCCAGAAGATTCCCAGCCCATGATTTCCTATATGTTGGTTTACCATCCCAAACCTCTAGGACCAATAATAAGCAAGTTATAAGCACTTTTAAGTTTGGCTATCCTCGTTTGACCTTGAAGGAGGGGTCCAAGGTCAAATCTGACCACATCAGATGATTCGCAGCACATGATTTCCTATATGTTGGTTTACCATCCCAAACCTCTAGGATCGATAATACGCGAGTTATAAGCACTTTTAAGTTTGGCTATCCTCGTTTGACCTTGAAGGAGGGGCCCAAAGAGGGGCCCAAGGTCAAATTCGATCACACCAGAAGATTCCCAGCCCATGATTTTCTATATGTTGGTTTACCATACCAAACCTCTAGGACCAATAATAAGTGAGTTATAGGCAAGGAGGGGTCCAAGGTCAAATCTGACCACATCAGAAGATTCGCAGCACATGATTTCCTATAGGTTGGCTTCACATTGCAAACCTCTAGGACCAATAATAAGGGAGATATAGGCACTTTTAAAGTCCTCTATATGGGTTACTTCGGCACTCCGTGGATGACCTTCAGTTAGGAGCTTCAAGGTCAAATGTGTGCAAGGTTGTAGAGGACATGTATATGTGTCATACATATCACCTATGAAGAGATTTAACCTTCTACCTATGAGGAACAGCCAGTAGAAAAATGTAGATTATTTTCAAAGAAATGCCCGTGGCGGCCATCTTGTTTTTCAGAATGAGGCTATTTTCCTTCCCAGAGAAGCTTACCCCCCAATAAAGATATCCTGCAAATTTGGTGAACCTAGCTGCTGTTGTTTTCCTCTTAGAGCGATCACACCAGAAGATTCCCAGCCCATGATTTTCTATATGTTGGTTTACCATACCAAACCTCTAGGACCAATAATAAGTGAGTTATAGGCACTTTTACCTTTGGCTATCCTGAGCGTTTGACCTTGAAGGAGGGGCCCAAGGTCAAATCCGACCACACCTGAAGATTCCCAGCGCATGATTTCCTATATGCTGGTTTACCATCCCAAACCTCTAGGACCAATAATAAGCGAGTTATAAGCACTTTTAAGTTTGGCTGTCCTCGTTTGACCTTGAAGGAGGGGCCCAAGGTCAAATCTGACAACGCCAGAAGATTCCCAGCCCATGATTTCCTATATGTTGGTTTACCATCCCAAACCTCTAGGACCAATAATAAGCAAGTTATAAGCACTTTTAAGTTTGGCTATCCTCGTTTGACCTTGAAGGAGGGGTCCAAGGTCAAATCTGACCACATCAGAAGATTCGCAGCACATGATTTCCTATATGTTGGTTTACCATCCCAAACCTCTAGGATCGATAATAAGCGAGTTATAAGCACTTTTAAGTTTGGCTATCCTCGTTTGACCTTGAAGGAGGGGCCCAAAGATGGAGGGGCCCAAGAAGAAGGGCCAAAGAAGGAGGGGCCCAAGGTCAAATTCGATCACACCAGAAGATTCCCAGCCCATGATTTTCTATATGTTGGTTTACCATACCAAACCTCTAGGACCAATAATGAGTTATAGGCAAGGAGGGGTCCAAGGTCAAATCTGACCACATCAGAAGATTCGCAGCACATGATTTCCTATAGGTTGGCTTCACATTGCAAACCTCTAGGACCAATAATAAGGGAGATATAGGCACTTTTAAAGTCCTCTATGTGGGTTACTTCGGCACTCCGTGGATGACCTTCAGTTAGGAGCTTCAAGGTCAAATGTGTGCAAGGTTGTAGAGGACATGTATATGTGTCATACATATCACCTATGAAGAGATTTAACCTTCTACCTATGAGGAACAGCCAGTAGAAAAATGTAGATTATTTTCAAAGAAATGCCCGTGGCGGCCATCTTGTTTTTCAGAATGAGGCTATTTTCCTTCCCAGAGAAGCTTACCCCGCAATAAAGATATCCTGCAAATTTGGTGAACCTAGCTGCTGTTGTTTTCCTCTTAGAGCGTTAACGCCGAAAATCTCTCTACGCGCGGCGGCGGCGTAGCGAACGCTAAACCAATGTATCCACCGGATGCTTCCGGTGGGTACAACTATCAATTGCAGGCAGAAGCAAAGCTTTGCTCTAATGTAGATAAAGATATTAAAACTAGATGAATGCTTTTGCTAACAGAAGCGAAGCGTCCCTGAGAGTTTAAAATGTCTTGTGGTCTTAATAAGCATGCTGTAAAGCTAAGAATGCACAAAGCTGCACCGTACTGTTACATAAACCAACCCCCTTAGTGATATCATGACAGGGAAAATCCTACAAAGGTCTTCTTTAATTAACATAAACAAGGGTTGTAGACATAGACAAGCTGGAGAAAGTGTTGTACATTGGATGTACAATATTGGATGTAACTTTAGTAAATTTTGTGTAAATGCTACAAAGCATTTCAGTAACAAGTATTGATAACTTCATGTATAATCATGTGTGCAAGTATGTATTGCTATTTAGATTGTCCACAGGGTTTTGCAATAGGTTTTAATACATTGTGAAAGCATAAAAGCAACAATAAAAGGCAAAAGCTATTTCATGACCCCAGTTTGACCCATACATGGGGGTCAGGAGGTAAAACTAACCGGCTATTTAGACTGTCCAGATATGGTTTCCCAATACCTCTTAATACATTCCGAAGCTATAAAAGCAACAATGAAGGAGATATCAGGTAAAAACTGCAAAACAGCTATTTTTTTACCCCAGTTTGACCTATAAGGGGGGGTCGGGGGGTAAAACTGACTGGCTATTTAGACTCTGGACATATGCTTTCCCAATACCTCTTAATACATTCCGAAGCTATAAAAGCAACAATGAAGGAGATATCAGGTAAAAACTGCAAAACAGCTATTTTTTTACCCCAGTTTGACCTATAAGGGGGGGTCGGGGGGTAAAACTGACTGGCTATTAGACTCTCCACATATGCTTTCCCAATACCTCTTAATACATTCTAAAGCTATAAAAGCAACAATAAAGGAGATATAAGGCAAAATTGCAAATTTCATAAGTAAATTAAATTTTTATATGTTAATACCCTATCCAATGGACAATTGCTTATCCGGTCGGCGCAGACCGGACCGCCAAACGTCAGAAAAAGACGTCCTGTGTTTCCACCGGCCAGGCCGGTCCAGTACTGTGCACTCGCCAGATGGCGTGTCGTACTTCCTTCCTGTCTAGACAGCGTGACGTCATAGCATCTTTTTCGTTGTCTAAACCTATTAGACCCCTAGTAAGCTGATAGCGGGGTCGGTGGGAGGGTCTTGTGTGTCCATTGGATAGGGTATTAACTTATAAAAATTTAATTTACTTATTAAATTTGCAATTTTATTGCGTTAATACATCCTATCCAATGGACAATTGCTGAATAACTACCGCTTGGATGGCGGGTAAGTTACTAGGGAATAGAAGTGTGAACTCATATTGGAAATAATGACAATTCTTTTTAAGCCCGGTTAGACCTTGAAGTCAATAACCCTTAGGGCTATGGTCGAATATCATCATCCGGTTATCCGGAATGGAACCGTCAGAGTCGACCTTGCCCCCCCCCCCCCCCCCCCCCCCCCCCTTTGTTTAAAAACAGACCTGCTCTGAGGTGGGGGAAGAGAGGGATGAGTTCAATCCCATAGCATTAAGTCTCCCGGAGGAAGTACGTGAGATTTTTTTTTTTTTTTTTTTTTTTTGTGTTGCTCCTTAACTATATATGCAATATATACAAATATGTACAACTATGTACCTATGTACAGATCTCCTCTAGGTACCAGTCTGTTGGTAGATCTGCTGAGCAGCCACAACAGGACCAAGATGGTAGAGCTCTGAGTCAGCCCAAGCCACATCCTTCAGATAGAATTGAGTGAAGGTATTATGGGATTTCCAGTGGCAGGCTGATAAGATCTGCTCTAAGGAGACTCCGGACTGGAAGGCCTTAGAAGCAGCAAAGGCCCTAACATCATGAGCTTTGACTTGATGTAGGGTGATGTTCCTATGCTGCCACGCATGGATCTCACTCCTTCTTTTACCAGAGCCCAGGGCCAAAAGGAAGACAGTTTTGAAGGTCAGATGCTTCAGTGATGCCTCCCTGAGAGGTTCAAAAGGAGCCTTTGTCAGCTGGTGCAATACCAGGGAAAGGTCTGTCCCTTTGGGTCTGTCCCTGTGGAAACTGTCCAGGAGACGGGTGAGATTATCATCCTTGCTGATATTGAGAGTACTATTACCCAGTTTATCAGCAATGGTAGACCTGTATCCATCAATGGTGCTGGGCTGCAATTTTTTGACCTCAAAGAGGTAGAGTAAGAAGTCAGCCACCGATTTTACAGGTGGTGAGTTGAATTCCACCTGATTAGAGATGCACCACTTTGTAAAAATGGCCCACTTTGCCTCATAGACTGATCTGGTTGATCTTCTTTGAGGAGCCTCAATTCTTGCTGCCACTGCCTCAGAGAAGCCCTGTTCTTTGATTGATGTGGCTCTAGGAGCCATGCATGGAGATTTAGGCTTGTCAGGTTTCTGTGAGGGATCTGGTTGAAGGGCTGTGTCAACAGATTGGGCAGACTTGGAAGGCTGAGAGGGACCAGACTGGACATGGTCACCAAGTCATGTTGGGCCAACCCGGGGCAATCAGAATGAGTCTCTTGCATGGGGAGTCCAGAAGTTTCTCCACCACTTTGCCCAATATGGCGGTCGGTGGGAAGGCATACGCCTCCAGATCCTCCCATGGCAGAGTGAGTGCGTCCACTGCTACAGCCAGGGAATCTGGAACTGGAGACACAAAACGAGGTAACTTGTGGTTGTACCTCGTGGCAAACAGATCTATCTGAGGTTGGTGCCATCTGTTGCACAATTTGTGAAAAATTTCTGGAAGGAGGGACCATTCTGTCTGGATGGTCTGACCCAGCCGGGACAGTTTGTCTGCTATTACATTCAGACGGCCCGGGATGTGTCGGGCTTTTAGAGTTACTTGTTTTTGGGAACACCAGGTCAAGTTTCTCCACAGGAGAGCACATAGAGAGCCCGACCTCATGCCTCCTTCCTTGTTTATGTAGACTACCACTGTAGTGTTGTCGGTTGCCACTAACACCGTCTTGCCTACGCAGAGTTCTTGAAACTCTTTCAAAGCTAGGAACACTGCTTTTAGCTCCAGATAATTGATGTGCAATTTGCTTTCTGGCACCGACCAGGACACTCTTGCAGTGATTGTCCGGGCGCAGTAGTGACAGAATGAACAACAGGAACTTTTACATTTAAAAAGTCTCTTGTCTGTGACTGGAGTGGGCTCCCGGCCAGCAGTTGTATTGGGAGCTTGTTTAAACAGTAATTGTCATTTATACGACTGCTGGCCCTTGGCAGGTCGTGAAGAGTAGGGGGTAGCCTGGCGTTTGCCTTTCCTGTGCTGTCTCTTCCCAATAGTTTTCCATGCTGGTTTCTCTTGTCGGAACTCTTTACTGCTTTGCTTCTTCTCTACCCCTTCATAAGGATGGTACCGACCTTTATTGTGGCTGGAAGCCGAGTGACTCTTTGACTCAAATTGAGCAATGTCCTCTTCCGCTCGTTTAACAGTAGCATCAGGAAAGAGGGTTGAGATGTGTAGAGGGGCCGTCCTCAGTGCAGTAAGCGTGTCCTGTTTGATGCCAGTTCTAAGATGGCTGAGATACGCGTCCCGGCGGACTAAGGTCAAATTACCCATGGTGATAAACACGAATTCAGACAAGTGTTCCATAGATTTGGCAGCCGCCTGTGAAATACTTGCGTTGAAATCCATGAGGTATTGTAATTCCTCCACAGCTGGCGAGGTTTTAGCCGACCCTTTGCCTTTCTGATCTCACTTTAAGGCTTTAAGTTGTTCCTTCATGTTCTGCTGGACTCTAACAATGCAGCGATTGAAGCTGGCAGTCTGGTTGCAGATAATGGAGGCCTCTCTGGCCGACCTTTCCCACCATCTTAAAGTTTCCTGTAAGATTCTGCGGGAAGCAGGCGGGGTAGAACCCAGGCCGGTATACTTTGCTATCCGACTATAACTACTGTTCAATTTAACTGCATCTGTGTGCCATGAGGAAACTTTGGAGGAATCAGATTTCTGGTCGGTATGTAGTCCGTACCACTTAGATGGAGAACGTGGCGGTCTGAGGAAAGTGTCTTTAGCTAACCCTCCGGCCTCCGACCCTCTGGAAGGGTACCCTTCAGATAGGGTTAAGTTGAGATTGGAAAGTTTCTTGCATAGCCATTATTCTGTAGGCATCTTAATAGACACTTTGCCCGGAGTCATAGCCTTGGGGCCGGCAAAGGGGTTATCTTCTGCTGTGGCGGTAGAATTGTCAACCTCTGGGATATGGGTCCAGCCCATATAAGAACGGATACCTTGCATAGTGTCCCGGTAGTTCTGCTCCTCCGACACTGGCTGGTCCTGATCAATAATGGAGTGTTCAGGGTTCTCAGATAATTCGCCTTCCTCAGCATACAAATCTAAGGGAGGCCTATCCGACAAGTCGCTACCGGCCTCTGATGAGAGACTGGAAATACTATCCTGTCTAGTTCGGTGAAGTACAGGTGAAGCAGAGTCTGCTGTATCAGAAGGCATAGGCCGGTCGGTAGAAGGGGGTCGGTGAGCACCCTGCTGTGTCTGAGGTGGATCAGTGGAATTATCCGGCTGCAGGCTAGGTCGGTCGGTTTTGGTTTGACTGGCAGGCTGATGCGTAAGTGCAGAGGAACCTTGTCCAGTAAACCTTGTAGATGAAGTAGGTCGTCTTGTTTTAGTTTGACTGGCCGGCTGATGCTTAGTAGCAGAGGAGCCCGTACCAGGAAACTTAGTTGCTGAAGACTGTTGGCTGGTTAAAGCTTTACTGGTCGGCTGATGCCTTTCGGCAGAGAAGCCAGTTCCAGGAAGCGTTGCTGAAGTGGAAGGTCGGATAAAAGGTTCCATAGTATGCTCAACAGAAGATGGAGGTGAGTGAGTCGGAGTCACTTTAACATCAGTAGAAAACTTGGGTTCAAAATTCTTAGCCATAATGAGGGCTTATAGTCGGTTGAAATGTTCCAACCACTTGCTGTCTAAGTCTGCTATCTTGTCGTCAGCTGAACTTTGAGGGGGTTTTGAAGCAGAAGAAGAGGGTGATCTGTCTTTCTTACCGACTTTCTTAATGTCCTTCTTTGTTTTCTTATCTGGCGGGGCCTCAGTAGGTGCTTTAGAAGCAGAAGATTGTTTCTCAACAGGCCCAATAACGGACACATTAGCCGGATCAATGAGTTCCTCACTTTCCTTAGCTGGAGTGGATTCCCTCTTGTCTTTTTTAATCCTGTATGAGGGGGTGGCGAGCTGAAGGCGTTGTTCTTCAGAAGGCACTGCAAATTTTACAATCTGAAGATTGGGGATTTTTAACACAGTCATCAGACCCCTTACCCTTCTCGCGACATCTTGCACAAAATGCAGGTGAGTCAAAATTCGCCATTGCATGGCCACAGCCCCCTCTACGTTGACCAGGAGACGACATGATAGTTCTAAGATGTGATGAACACAATAATAACTGAAGATGATACACAATTCTTGAATAAAACGCTGATAAAAAACTCTTCGAAAATATTACAAGTGCACAGTCATGCGCCAAACGAAAAAGATGCTACGACGTCACGCTGTCTAGACAGGAAGGAAGTACGACACACCATCTAGCGAGTGCACAGTACTGGACCGGCCTGGCCGGTGGAACCACAGGACGTCTTTTTCTGACGTTTGGCGGGCCGGTCTGCGCCGACCGGATAAGCAATTGTCCATTGGATAGGATGTATTAACGCAATAAAAACTCAAAATCAGCTATTTTATGACCCCAGTTTGACCCATAAGGGGGGTCGGGGAGTAAAACTGACCGGCTATTTAGACTCTCCACATATGGTTTCCTATTACCTCCCAATACATGTTATGGCTCTAAATGCAATACTTAAGAAGATAATAGGGGGGTTGACCTAAATTTAAGGCTTTCAGATTGGAAGGTGTCAGAAAATCACCCATAAATGAGACATTTTTCAAGGGATTGCTCCCAAAATCTAATCAGCTCGCGTTTTTGATAGTATGAACAGGTGTGTCAAATTATAAGGCTGTGTAGCAGGTAGTTTTTCCTGAACTGCGATGAAGGGGGGTGTACTTCAAAAATTTTTTTTTGATCATGTGACCTTCATAAAGGTCAAAGGTCAAATTTAAGCATGCAGAAAAATTTTCCCACGCCTAAGGTATATAACTGCCAAATAAGGTTTGAAACCTTCTAATAATAAGGGACATATTCAAGGTAGACCATAATGCGGCGGCGGCGGCGAGGAAACTGAGGTGAAAACAAAGAAGCGCCCTTTCAGGGACGCTTAATTACTAAATGTATATCGACCCTCTGCACCAGTTGAGGTTCAACTTTATTGCATTATCTGAATTTCATTGTTTTAGATTCGATATATTTGTCCAGTAAATTACTTTAATTTTGACAAATACATTGAAAGGGGGAACTAAAATAGGCTTGTGTTTTTGAACAGATGTTCATTAAATATATTATTCTAAATTGTGAAAAGTTCAATTGAAATCGATCTCAACCTCTACCTGTTGTGAAACTGATTTTTACAGGAGAATAATTAAATTTTACAGCACATCTTCAATATCTCTAACAAACAGGCAGAGCAAAAATTACAGCAAGACTGAATAACATATACGAAAGTGTAGCAAAAACATTTTTACAATACCAGAGATCACTTTTTTTGTCACTGGACTTTCATGAGAATTGGCATTTCATCACTGAAGTTAAGCGGCAATGGGTAACATTTGTACTTGGATAGGTGACTATCTGAGTTCGAGTCCAGGTATAGGAATGGATGTGATTTGGAATTTGATTTTATTGACAGACTTTCATAAATTCCAGTGCACTACTCATGTTTCCGATGGCTTTGCAGCTCGTATATGTACACCAAAAGTTTTCTAGGCCTTGTTTATAATAGATACCATATTTCACCTTGAGAACTGAACTCTTTTGGCCTTTGGTCTTGTGACTATGTCCGATAGACTGTCCAGCTGTTAAATCAAAGGCCCAGCTACACTTTTTTTTTATTTTTCAAAGAAATAACCAACTTTTAAATTTAGTAGTCCCATTGGTCTTTCAGGCCTAGGCCACAAATTAATAATCACAGAAGCTTTACCCATACATGCTCATATGCCAAATTTGAAAGTTCTACATGAAATATTTTTCGAGTTATCAAAGAAATACTCCAAATTTGATCTTTAAGATATCATCGGTCTTATAGTGGAAGGCGGAGGCCACAAAATAGGGTCACAGGTAGTGGGATGCTATTATTTGCGTATACCCAAACTTGGCAAACTGGTGTAATGGTTAATCTCCCCCTCCCCATAATATCCCCCCCCCCCCCGTCCTAGGGGGAAGATCCCCCCCACTTAAGGACATTAATCTTCAACTGATAGTGTTGTGCTTTAATTGTTTTTTAGAATATCTATCTTCTAAAACTATACAAGCCTGCAGTTTGCCATTTCTTATTTTACTATCTTTTTAGATTTATAATAATACCTTCCCTTTTGGTGAATCCATAATTTTCACTTGTACAAATTCTTTGAATGAAATCAAATCATGAAACTCATTATGTAGACCTCTACTTTATCATTTTATGTTTTTATTTCATAAACTAGACCAAGGATGCATCTGTGGCCAAATGCAAGATGTATCCACCGGAAAAGGCCAACTAACATAGTTTAGAAGATAAACAGCATTTTTCAATAATCAGCAAGTTGAAAGGTCTTTTAAGTTTGGCTACCCTCATTTGACCTTGAAGCAAGGGCCCAAGGTCAAATCTGACCCCATCAGAAGATTCCCAGTCCATGACTTCCTATAGGTTGGTTTCACATTGCAAACCTTTAGGGCCAATAATAAGCAAGTTATAAGCACTTTTAAGTTTGGCTATCTTCGTTTGACCTTGAAGGAGGGATCCAAGGTCAAATCTGACCACATCAGAAGACTCACAGCCCATGATTTCCTATAGGTTGGTTTACCATCCCAAACCTCTAGGACCAATAATAAGCGAGTTATAAGCACTTTTAAGTTTGGCTATCCTCGTTTGACCTTGAAGGAGGGGCCCAAGGTCAAATCCCAACACACCACAAGATTCTCAGCCTATGATTTCCTATATGTTGGTTTACCATCCCAAACCTCTAGGACTGATAATAAGCAAGTTATAAGCACTATTAAGTTTGGCTATCTTCGTTTGACCTTGAAGGAGGGATCCAAGGTCAAATCTGACCACATCAGAAGACTCACAGCCCATGATTTCATATAGGTTGGTTTACCATCCCAAACCTCTAGGACCAATAATAAGTGAGTTATAAGCACTTTTAGGTTTGCCTATCCTCGTTTGACCTTGAAGGGGCGGCCCAAGGTCAAATCTGACCACACCAGAAGATTCGCAGCCCATGATATTTGTTATAGGTAGGTTTAACATTCCAAACCTCTAAGACCAATAATAAGGGAGATATAAGCACTTGTCATGACTGAAAAGAAACGCCCGTGGCGGCCATCTTGTTTTTCAAAATGAGGCCAAAAATATTTTCAGTCAAGATTTTGTAATGATGAACAAATCCGGCGAATTTGAGACCTCTACCTATAACTCCCTTTGTTCTAGAGGGCCAACAAAACTTACTGAAAGTTGAAAAAAAAAGCCCGTGGCGGCCATCTTGTTTTTCAAATGAGGCCAAAAATATTCCCAGGCAAGATTTTATGGTTATGAATATAACCTGAAAATTTGAGAAGTCTACCTATAATACCCTGGCCTCTAGACGAATAACGAGAAAATCTCTACACACTGCGGCGGCGTACTCAAGCGTAATCCATATTATCCACCGGATAGCATCCGGTGGATACAATAATACCTTCAATTTTGGTGGATCCATTAGTTACACTTGTAAAACTTCTTTAACGAAACAAAAAAGCAATTGAGTATAAACTATCCAGGGAAGGTGTGACTGAAAAAGCTATGTCAAACATTGTAAAGGCTCAGGCTCATCCCAAAAAAATTATGACAAACAGTTCAATCCAGTGGGGTTCAAATGAGGCTCTGTTGCAAGAGGTGAAAAATAAAGCATGTGTTGGAGGAAAGTTTGACACCAGGTACACAGGACTATATACCATCATGGATGAAGTCCGAAAAGGTGTATACAGATTCGAGAGGGATGGCAAGCCACTTGAGAAAATCATAAATGGAAGTAGATTGAAGTAGTATGTGTGTCATGATGACTCGCCTGAAAAAGATTGTGAAATAACAAGCGCTGGCTCGAATCCTGGCAATAAGCCAGTACTTCCAAAGTTTTACCCACTAGATGGACACGAATTTGCAAATTTAATAAGTAAATTAAATTTTTATAAGTTAATACCCTATCCAATGGACAATTGCTTTACCGGTCGGCGCGACCGGTCCCGCCAAACGCCAGAAAAAGACGTCCTGTATAGAATACCGGTAGGACCGGTCAGGAGAGTGCATTCGCCAGGTGGCGCATCGTACTTCCTCTTCCTGTCTAGACATCGTGACGTCATAGCATCTTTTTTCGTGTCTAGTCCTAGTAAGACCCCTAGTAAGCTGATAGCGGGGCCGGTTGGGTGGGCCTTGCTGTCCATTGGATAGGGTATTAACTTATAAAAATTTTATTTACTTATTAAATTTGCAATTTTATTGCGTTAATACATCCTATCGAATGGATAATTGCTGAATAACTACCGCTTGGTAGGCGGGTAAGCAGCTAAGGACTTATGTGAACTCATAACAAAACAAAATAGTACAGGCCCATTTGACCTAGGGTCAGAGAACCCTGACAGGTGAAGGTCGGCCACCAACTCACCGGTTAACCGGGAGTCTACCGACGTTGCCCCCCCCCTTTTTCTTTCCTTCCAGAGTTGGTTTGAAAAGGGAAAGACAGAGAGAGAGGGGCTGAGTTCAGTCCCAGAAGAATAAACTTCCCAAGGGAAGC
Source organism: Sabellastarte sp. h YS-2021 (assembly GCA_964017235.1). Classification (NCBI taxonomy): domain Eukaryota; kingdom Metazoa; phylum Annelida; class Polychaeta; order Sabellida; family Sabellidae; genus Sabellastarte; species Sabellastarte sp. h YS-2021. Next base: position 137,461,776 of record OZ024929.1, read on the forward strand.
AAGTCACAGTTTGTTTTTTTTAATATATGTACATTCAACATATTTACATTATGTACATATTTAACATATTTACAATATGTACATATTTACATATATACAATATCTCCTCACTTCTGGGCCTGGTGGTGCACCTGTTGGGCAGCCACTACAGGTCCCAGGTGGAAAAGCTCTGAGTCTGCCCAGGCAACATCCTTCAAATAAAATTGGGTGAAGGTGTTGTGAGATTTCCAGTGGCAGGCTGACAAGATCTGATCTAAGGAGATCCCTGATTGGAAAGCCTTAGAGGCAGCAAAGGCCCTAACATCATGGGCTTTAACCTGATGTAAAGTGAGGGCCTCCTGGTCAGAGAGCTCATAGCACAGAATCACAGTCTGTTTGATCCATGAGGAGATGGTGGCAGGTGGGATGTCTTTGTCAAACCCCTTCTTGAAGGAGACAAAGACTAACTCCTTATTCTGCCTGAGATCTGCAGTCCTGTCCAAGTAGTAGCGCAGGGCTCTAACTGGACATAGGGACCTGTCACCCATGAGTGACCTATCCAGAGATGGTGCCAGGGCTGGAATGACCACTGGAGCCACACTATCTGGACCTTCCTTGGCCAGCTGGTTCTTGGATAGGAAGCTGGGTGAAGGGTACAAAGACACCTTAGACCAGTCTGACTGGTGTCTGATGTTCTTATGTAACCAAGCATGGATCTCACTCCTGCGTTTACCTGAGCCTAAGGCCAGCAAGAAAACAGTCTTGAAAGTTATATGTTTCAAGGAGGCCTCTTTTAGGGGTTCAAAGGGAGCCTTTGTGAGCTGGTGTAGAACCAGGGAAAGATTCCAGGAGGGGATGCCCCTCCTGCCCCTAGGCCTGTCTCTATGGAAACTATCCAGGAGACGAGAGAGATTCTCATCTTTGCTGACATTAATGGTGGAATTGCCCAGTTTGTCAGCAATGGCTGATCTGTAGCCATCAATAGTGCCTGGTTGTAACTTCTTGTCCTGAAACAAGTGCAGGAGGAAGTCAGCAATGGCTTTCAGAGGTGGTGCCCTGAAGTCCACCTGATTACTGAGGCACCACTTTGTAAAAATGGACCACTTTGCCTCATAGACAGATCTGGTTGATCCTCTTTGAGGAGCCTCAATTCGTGCTGCCACTGCCTCAGAGAAGCCTTGCTCCTTGATTGCTGAGGCTCTAGGAGCCAGGCATGTAGGTTCAGATTCGACAGGTTCCTGTGAAGGACCTGGTTGAATGGCTGAGACACTAGATTGGGTATACTGGGCAGACACAGTGGGATCTGGCTTGACATTGCTACCAGGTCCCAAAACCAGGGCATGTTGGGCCACCCTGGAGCAATCAGAATTATTCTGTTGCAGGGGTAGTCCTGGAGCTTCTCCACCACTTTGCCCAAGATGGCTGCCGTGGGAAGGCGTATGGGCCCAGGTCCTCCCAGGAGAGACTGAGTGCATCCACTGCCCAAGCCTGGGGGTCTGGGACCGGTGACACAAACTGTGGCAGTTTGTTGTTGAACCTGGTGGCAAACAGGTCCACTTGTGGCTGATGCCACCTTGAGCATACAGCTTGGAACACTTCGGGATGAAGTGACCATTCTGTTTGAATGGTCTGGCCAAGCCTGGATAGCTTGTCTGCTATCACATTCAGCCGGCCGGGGATGTGACGTGCCCTGAGTGTTACTTGCTGCCTGGTACACCAGGACAGTATTCTCCACAGTAGGGCACACAGGGAGCCCGATTTCATCCCCCCCCCCTCTTTGTTGATATAGGCAACCACTGTTGTGTTGTCTGTAGCTATCAACACTGTCTTGTTGGAGACCAGGGTTCGAAACTCCTTTAGAGCTAGAAATACTGATTTCAGCTCCAAGTGGTTTATGTGTAACTTGCTCTATGGTAGGGACCAAGTTCCCCTTGCAGTGTGTTCGTCTAAGTGAGCGCCCCACCCTTCTTTTGATGCATCTGTAAATATTTGCAGAGCATGTTTTAGAGGCTGTAATGGTTGACCTCTTAGCACATTGCTTTCCTCCAGCCACCACCTTAGATGGGGGTGGAGGGACTTGGGGACCGGGATCACCTTTTCCAGTGATTCTGGGACCCTCCAGTTGTTTTTCAAGTGCCACTGTATGGGTCTCATGTGTAGTCACCCTAAGTGGACTTGCTTTTCTGTTGCTGTGAGTAGACCTATGAGGGACATGAATTGTCGGACCGGGCAAACCGGATCCGACAGTATGGATCTGATCTTCGCTGCCAACGTTCTCTTGTTGGTCTGACCTTGCCCTCTTTCAGGTCGACCTGGTAACATACGAAGTTCAAGACCTGTTTGGGGACCAGTTCTGATTTTTCCCTGTTCACCAGCCACCCTAGTTCCTGACAAAGTGTGACCAGGATTTGGGTATGCTGGAGACAAGTGTCGTGGGTAGAGGCTCTCACCAGCCAGTCGTCTAGGTACTGGTGGGTCCTTATACCCTTCTGAAGTGCCATGAGTTTGACCTCTTTGGCCACCACTGTGAACTCCATGGGGGCTGTGGATAGACCAAAGGGTAGGGCTTTGAACTGGTAAAACCGACCCTGGAGATGAAAACGCATGTACTTCCTGGACTGACTGTGAATTGGTATGTGAAAATATGCGTCTTTGAAATCTATGGATGTGACCCACTCCCCTGCCTGTAGGGAGGTTCTTATTGTCTCTGGGGTCTCCATCTTGAACGACTCTGTGTTTAAAAAGGTGTTCAAGATGCTCAGGTCCAGGATGGGTCTCCACCGGTTGTTGGGTTTGGGTACCAAAAATAGCCGGTTGTAAAAACCCAGTGAATTTTGGTTTTCCACCGGTTCGACTGCATTTTTGTTTATCAGCTGATGCAGTGCCTCCACAAGGAAGGACTGTTTGCTTGGATTGTGGTAATTGCTTATTACAGTAGGTGACCTTGTCAAGTTAGGTCTGAACCAGAAGGGGAGGGTGTAGCCCTCCCTCAGTGTGGTGACTACTTTTGGACTCTAACCCAGAGCTTCCCATTTCTCCCAAAACTGGTGTAACCTTGCCCCTACAGGAGGACCTATAACAGCATGTGGGGCATTGGTGACAAGATTTACAGAACTCAAGTGACCTACACAAGAAACATTTTTCACATATTTTATTTCTGTGTACATTTGACAAAAGGTGGGATTTACGCCTTTCCTTTGTGGCAACCCGGTGACAATATGAGCATTTGCAACATGTGAGTCTACATTGAAATTTAAAGTCACTTTGCTGTTCTTGGACACCACTGGTGCTGGGTTCAAGTCTCCCTGACCGGTGAGGCGGTGACATGTACAGAGTTCTTCTGACCGGTCACAGAATTTACACAGTGATTGTCATTTATGAGACTTGAACCCCTTGGCAGGCTTCTGGGAGAACGTTGAGGCTTTGCCACGACCTTTCCTGGCTTGTTGCTTGTCTTTAATCTGCTTCCAAGCCGGAAGAGTAGGTTTCCTGTCGTGGTGAGTCGTAGATCTATCACTTGCAGGGTAAGGCCGGAAGCGATTTTGCTGTCGGTGTGATGTACCCGACGAACGTCTCTCTTCATTCCTACTGATTTCCTCTTCAGCCTTGGTGATCAGCTGATCCGGGAACAGTGCGTTTAGATGTACTGGAGACGTTCTAAGGGCGTGCACAGTATCTTGCTTCACTCCCGCATGTAGATAGTCCAGGTAACTATCCCTGCGAGCTAAGGTGAAGTTGGCCATGTTGATAAAAATACCCTCGGATAGATCTTGCATGGTTCTGGCCATGGCCTGTAAGATTGACCGGTTAAATGTGGTCAGATACTCCAGTTCACTGACAGCTTGCTTCATCTTCTCTGATGACTTGCTGTCGAGATGTAGAGTTTCTCTGATGACTTACTGTCGAGATGTAGAGTTTTGAGTTGAGTGGCCATAGAGTCTTGAACTCTAGTCAAACACCTTGACAAACCAGCAGCCTGGTTACACATAATTGTCTGTTCTCTTGCTGCTCTCTCCCACCTCCTGAGTAACTCTTGACTGAAGGCTCGGGAGGGTGGGGCAGTAGGTAAGTTTCTTCTAGCCACCCTGCTGAATGAATGGTTGAGCTTGGCAGGATCCGGTGACCAGGTGCGTACGGTTGTGCTTTCAGAGTCCTTCTCAGCATGCATCCCGTACCACTATGAAGATCTGGGAGTTTTGATGAACTGATCTCTGAGGAGACTGGTATTGTCCGTATTTCTAGTTAGGTAGCCCTCTGTGAGTGTGAGGTTAAGACTGGACATCTTATGACACAACCAGTCGTCCACCGGAAGCTTCACCAACACTTTATCGGTTGGTCTAACACATGCACCGGCAAAGGGGTTGTCATCAGCAGTGGAGGACACAGTTTCGAACTCAGGAACCTTGTGCCAGTTCATGAAACTTCTCACACCCCTCATGGTCTCCCTGTAGTTTGCCTCCTCAGTAGGTTCACTTTCAGGATCATCTCTGGAGACATCCCTGTCTGCTGACCGGTCCCGGTGGATCTCCTCATCCAGGGAACCGGTATCACTGAGCTGGTCAGCTTCACTATCAGAAGCTGCACTCACATCTCCCTCACCGGTTGGCTGAACTTCAGGGAACGAACCGGGGGCCTGAACAGACTGGGTTGCTATCCCTGCACCGGGAGCCCCAAGGGGCTGGGTGGCAGTCTCCATCTCCTCTACAGCCTCACCGGTGACCTGATCAAGGCCAGGACCGGATTTCTCTGCAGCCAGCTTGCTGGTGGTGGCACCAGGATCAAACAAGAGGAGAGTGCCCGTGAACGGGCACTGTGTCAGCTGACTGAATGTTTTTGATTTGTGATGGTGATAATGAGAGGAAAGCATAATTATCAGGGAAAGGGCTGTACAGAAATACAGTAAATGGTAACTGAACAGCATGTTCGAAAGATATTCCGAAGCTGACAGAAAAAAAGGACAAAAAGTTGTGCCCTGCAAATGGTATTATGAAATAAAGTAACAAGGTAATTGTTTAAGTGTAAAAAGTAGGTTAAAAATATTTAAAGAAATACTATAAATGCAATATCCTCGTTCGACCATGAAGAAGGGGTCCAAAGGTCAAATCTGACCATACCAAAAGATTCCCAGCCAAAGAATTTAGGATGGTTTACCATCCCAAACCTCTCGGACCAATAATAAGTGAGTCATAGGCACTTTTTAAGTTTGGCTATCCTTGTTTGACCTTGACGGAGGGGGTCCAAGGTCAAATCCGACCACACAAAAAAATTCCCAGCCCATGATTTCCTGTAGCTTGTTTACCATCCCAAACCTGTAGGACCAATAATAAGCGAGTTCTAAGCAATTGTAAGTTTGGCTATCCTCAATTGACCTTGAAGGAGGGGTCCCAGGTCAAATCTGACCACACCAAAAGAATCCCAGCCCATGATTTCCTATATGTTGGTTTACCATCCCAAACCTCCAAGACCAATAATACGCGAGTTATAAGCACTTTAAGTTTGGCTATCTTCGTTTTACCTGGAAGGAGGGGTCTAAGGTGAAATCTGACCACACCAAAAGATTCCCAGCCCATGATTTTCTATAGGTTGGTTTTCCATTCCAAACCTCTAGGACCAATAATAAGCGAGTTATAAGCACTTTTAAGTTTGGCTATCCTCATTTGACCTTGAAGGAGGGGTCCAAGGTCAAATACGACCACACCAAAAAATTCCCAGCTCATGATTTTCTATAGGTTGGTTTTCATTCCAAACCTCTAGGACCAATAATAAGCGAGTTATAAGCACTTTTATGTTTGGCTATCCTCATTTGACCTTGAAGGAGGGTTCCAAGGTCAAATCGGACCATATTAACAGATTCCCAGCCCATGATTTCCTACAGGTTGGATACAATGATTTACTCAACAGTGAGAACCTGAAAGAAGCTATTGATCAGCTATGACATGACTTAGAGGTCTGCAATTTCACTATGTTATAGCTGACCAAAACGTCTGTGAATAACATATTTAACAAAATACTCTAAATGTAATAGTTTTCAAGTTACTACTGATTTACTCAAGAGTGAGAACCTCAAAGTAACTATTACTCAGCTATGCCATGAGCTACATGTCTGAATTTTTGCTCTGTTATAGCTGACCTAAAAGTAGGTGAACAACATATTTAAGCAAAATACTGTAAATGCAATAGTTTTCAAGTTACAACTGATTTACTCAATAGTGAGAACCTGAAAATAGCTATTGCTCCACTATGCCATGAGCTATAGGTCTGTAATTTCACTATGTTATAGCTAACCCAAAAGTAGGTGAACAATATATTTTAACAAAATACTCCAAATGCAATATTTTTCAAGTTATAGCCAATTTACTCAACAGTCAGTGCCTGAGAATAGCTATTGCTCAGTTGTGCCATGAGCTACAGGTCTGTAATTTCACTATGTTATAGCTGACCCAAAAGTAGCTGAATAACATATTTGCACAAATTTCTGTAAAGGCAATAGTTTTCCAATTACAACTGATTTACTCAACAGTGAGAACTTCAAAGTAGCTATTACTCAGCTATGCAATGAGCCACAGGTCTGGAACTTCACTATGTTATAGCTGACCCCAAAATAGGTGAATAACATATTGCAACAAAATACTCTAAATGCAATAGTTTCCAAGTTATAAGTGATTTACTCAACAGTGATAACCTAAAAGTAGCTATTACTCAGCTATGCCATGAGCTACAGGTCTGAAATTTTACTATGTTATAGCTGACCCAAAAGTAGCTGAATAACATATTTATACTAAATTCTCTAAATGCAATAGTTTTCAAATTATAAGTGATTTGCTCAACATTGAGAACTTCAAAGTAGCTATTACTCAGCTATGCAATGTGTCACAGGTCTGGAACTTCACTATGTTATAGCTAACCCCAAAATAGCTGAATAACATATTGAAACAAAATACTCTAAATGCAATAATTTCCAAGTTATAAGCGATTTACTCAACAGTGATAACCTCAAAGTAGCTATTACTCAGCTATGCCATGAGCTACAGGTCTGAAATTTTACTATGTTATAGCTGACCCAAAAGTAGGTGAACAACATATTTAAGCAAAATACTGTACATGCAATAGTTTTCAAGTTACAACTGATTTACTCAATAGTGATGACCTAAAAGTAGCTATTACTCAGCTATGCCATGAGCTACAGGTCTGAAATTTTACTATGTTATAGCTGACCCAAAAGTAGCTGAATAACGTATTTATACTAAATTCTCTAAATGCAATAGTTTTGCAATTACAACTGATTTACTCAATAGTGAGAACCTCAAAGTAGTCATTACTCAGCTATGCAATGAGCTACAGGTCTGAAATTTTACTATGTTATAGCTGACCCAAAAGTAGCTGAATAACATATTTATACGAAATTCTGTAAATGCAATAGTTTTCCAATTACAACTGATTTACTCAATAGTGAGAACTTCAAAGTAGCTATTACTCAGCTGTGCCATGACCTACAGATCTGAAACTTCACTATGTTATAGCTGGCCCAAAAGTAGCTGAATAACATATTTATACGAAATTCTCTAAATGCAATAGTTTTGCAATTACAACTGATTTACTCAATAGTGAGAACCTCAAAGTAGTTATTACTCAGCTATGCAATGAGCTACAGGTCTGAAATTTTACTATGTTATAGCTGACCCAAAAGTAGGTGAACAACATATTTAAGCAAAATACTGTAAATGCAATAGTTTTCAAGTTACAACTGATTTACTCAATAGTGATGACCTAAAAGTAGCTATTACTCAGCTATGCCATGAGCTACAGGTCTGAAATTTTACTATGTTATAGCTGACCCAAAAGTAGCTGAATAACATATTTATACGAAATACTCTAAATGCAATAGTTTTCCAATTACAACTGATTTACTCAATAGTGAGAACTTTAAAGTAGCTATTACTCAGCTATGCCATGACCTACAGATCTGAAATTTCACTATGTTATAGCTGGCCCAAAAGTAGCTGAATAACATGTTTATACGAAATTCTCTAAATGCAATAGGTTTTAAGTTACAAGTGATTTACTCAATAGTGAGAACTTCAAAGTAGCTATTACTCAGCTATGCAATGAGCCACAGATCTGAAACTTCACTATGTTATAGCTGATCCCAAAATAGGTGAACAACATATTGAAACAAAATACTGTAAATGCAATAGTTTCCAAGTTATAAGCGATTTACTCAACAGTGATAACCTAAAAGTAGCTATTACTCAGCTATGCCATGAGCTACAGGTCTGAAATTTTACTATGTTATAGCTGACCCAAAAGTAGCTGAATAACATATTTATACGAAATTCTGTAAATGCAATAGTTTTCCAATTACAACTGATTTACTCAATAGTGAGAACTTCAAAGTAGCTATTACTCAGCTGTGCCATGACCTACAGATCTGAAATTTCACTATGTTATAGCTGGCCCAAAAGTAGCTGAATAACATATTTATACGAAATTCTCTAAATGCAATAGTTTTGCAATTACAACTGATTTACTCAATAGTGAGAACCTCAAAGTAGTTATTACTCAGCTATGCAATGAGCTACAGGTCTGAAATTTTACTATGTTATAGCTGACCCAAAAGTAGGTGAACAACATATTTAAGCAAAATACTGTACATGCAATAGTTTTCAAGTTACAACTGATTTACTCAATAGTGATGACCTAAAAGTAGCTATTACTCAGCTATGCCATGAGCTACAGGTCTGAAATTTTACTATGTTATAGCTGACCCAAAAGTAGCTGAATAACATATTTATACGAAATACTCTAAATGCAATAGTTTTCCAATTACAACTGATTTACTCAATAGTGAGAACTTTAAAGTAGCTATTACTCAGCTATGCCATGACCTACAGATCTGAAATTTCACTATGTTATAGCTGGCCCAAAAGTAGCTGAATAACATGTTTATACGAAATTCTCTAAATGCAATAGGTTTTAAGTTACAAGTGATTTACTCAATAGTGAGAACTTCAAAGTAGCTATTACTCAGCTATGCAATGAGCCACAGATCTGAAACTTCACTATGTTATAGCTGATCCCAAAATAGGTGAATAACATATTGAAACAAAATACTGTAAATGCAATAGTTTCCAAGTTATAAGCGATTTACTCAACAGTGATAACCTAAAAGTAGCTATTACTCAGCTATGCCATGAGCTACAGGTCTGAAATTTTACTATGTTATAGCTGACCCAAAAGTAGCTGAATAACATATTTATACGAAATACTCTAAATGCAATAGTTTTGAAGTTATAAGCGATTTACTCAACAGTGATAACCTAAAAGTAGCTATTACTCAGCTATGCCATGAGCTACAGGTCTAAAATTTTACTATGTTATAGCTGACCCAAAAGTAGCTGAATAACATATTTATACGAAATTCTCTAAATGCAATAGTTTTTAAGTTACAAGTGATTTTACTCATGATGGAAGTTACTGAAAAGCCCAAAAGTAGCTATTACTCACTTAGCTATTGAGACAGGCACCCAACTTACTCACCATATTGTAGCTATGAAAAAAGTAGCTGAATAACATATTTTAACAAAATGCTCTAAATGCAACACTTTTCAAGTTATAAATGATTTTGTGCATGATTTCATGAATTTTAATGCATTAAAAATTATTAAAAAAATTTATTAAAAAAAAAGTAAGACAGATCCAGGTCTCATACTCACACAAGAGAATCTACCTCTGGCCTAGTACATATATGCAAGATATGAGAGAAATCCCTGCAATAGTCACTGAGAAAATTGTGATTAAGTGTTGAAATTTTCACACTTTTGGTGGGGGTATCCCCCTTGTAATGTCTCTAGCAAACAGACGAACAGACAGATTTGCATGCCTTGAACAATTTTTCATCCTCGATAGATACGGTATCTTTTAAAAAAAACAGCACGTCTCTAGGCCTTGTAGTTTTGGAGGAGAAGTTGTTCACGCGGACGCGTACGCCCACGCCGCAGAGTGACGACATAATGTCAGCTGACTGACAAGTCAGCTGACATAAAAATGGCTTCTGGCTGGGAGTCACATCTGAAGCTGGTTTCACAACCGGTTCAACCGGTACTGTGAAAGTCTTGGCCAATAACATTGCCTCAAGACGGGAGAATCGTTCTGCCCACTTCTCCTCCAGTTGTTTCAAATCTTCAGCTGATGGTTTACTGCTGGAAGATTTCTTCTTATTGGAAGAAGGCTTGGGGGATTCACTACGCTTTGTCTTCTTGGTGGTAGGGGTAGAATTAACAGCCTTGACCTTCTCCACTTTACCCAGCACACTAACGTGAGCAGGGTCCACAAGAGTGGGAGTGGAGGAGGACGCAGTCGCCTTCTTGTCTTTCCTGTCTTTATAAGTAGGGGTAGACAATTGCTGGATCTGTTCAGGGTTAAACCCTCTACAGATAACACATTCCTTCTTCTGGACGCAGGGGTCGTCGCCTAGCCCTTTGTCCCTACAACGTGCACACTTGGAGTGGACAGTGTTCGCTCTCGAGCGCGATTTCGCGAGTTTGTACACACTCTGGGGCGAGTTGTCGCAAAACCAACTCACCAACGCGTCTGTGCTGTCGCTACCAGGCGAAACACTCAAAACTGATGGAAGAAATTTGTCTATTATCGGAAGCGACAACGTACATATTTCCTCATAGAAATATTTGAGAAAAGCATGAAAAGCAGTTTATTTTATTTCATATATCCAGCTAACAGTAATTCACATGAGAATTCGGGTATTCTCGCGAGATTTCCGTGCTTTTTGTTGATTTTTAAACTCGTCTTCTGCTTTTCGTGTCACAGGCGAAACAGTTGAAACAACTACTGACCAAAGAAATTCGTCTATTATCGAAAGCGACGACGTACATACTTCCTCACAGAAATAGGTGAGAAAGACATACATAGCCTACTTATGGCAGAATCTAAAGTGTGATCAACGTCAGTAATCTGTAACACACTGTTAATATAAACAGGTTAACTGTTTTGGAATCTGCATTTTATATTAGCTTTTATGTTGCTTTTCTATTGTAGAAACAAGACCACTACCGTGGTATTATCTCCCGCCGAGCATTACAGGGGAAGAAATGCCTTTTCAGAGATATTCACAATTTTCATTTTCTGCTAAAATCCAAGATGGCCGCCAAAAGTGGCGAAAATTGAAATTTTTTCCCCTTTGCATAAGATACTCTTGAAGTTTTTCCCCTTTGCATACGACACTGTCGTACTACCCTGCGGGTCAAAAATTCACGTGAAATCGCTCTATCTCTTACAGTTTTCGAGATATTCACACTTTTTCATTTTCCGCAAAACTCCAAGATGGCCGCCAAAAGTGGTGAAAATTGAAATTTTTCACTTTTGCATAGGACACTCTTGTACTACCCTGTGGGTCAAAAATTCGCTCGAAATCATTCTATCTCTTACGGTTTTCGAGATATTCACACTTTTTCATTTTCCGCAAAAATCCAAGATGGCCGCCAAAAGTGGCGAAAATTGAAATTTTTCCCTTTTGCATAGGACTTTTGCGGGTCAAAAATTCGCACAAAATCGCTCTATCTCGTACGGTTTTCGAGATATTCAAGCTTTGCCGTTAAAAGTGACTTACTGAAAGGAAAACAATCAAAGTAGCTATTACTCAGTTAGCTATGGACTTACAGCTCTGAAACTTTGCCACGATACAGAACATTAAAAAGTAGATGAACAACATATTTGACAAAAATCCTCTAAATGTAATAGTTTTGCAGTTATAAATGATTTACTCAATGGAGAACCATCAAAGTAGCTATTACTCAGTTAGTTATGGACTTACAGCTCTCAAAATCTGCCATTACACAGTACATAAAAAAAGTAGCTAAACAACATATTTGAGAAAAATCCTTTAAATTCAACAGTTTGCTGTTATAAGTGATTTCCTCAATGGAGAACCATTAAAGTAGCTATTACTCGGTTAGCTACCGACCTACAGCTCTCAAAATTTGCCATTACACAGTATATCAAAAAGTAGGTGAAGAACATATTTGACAAAAATCCTCTAAATTCAACAGTTTTGCTGTTAAAAGTGATTTACTCAAAAAGGAAAACAATTAAAGTAGCTATTACTCAGTTAGCTATGGACTTACAGCTCTCAAAATTTTCCACGACACAAAACATTAAAAAGTAGGTGAACAACATATTTGACAAAAATCCTGTAAATTTAATAGTTTTACAGTTATAAGTGATTTACTCAATGGAGAACCATCAAAATAACTATTACTCAGTTAGCTATGGACTTACAGCTCTCAAAATTGCCATTACACAGTACATCAAAAAGTAGGTGAAGAACATACTTGACAAAAATCCTTTAAATTCAACAGTTTTGCTGTTACAAAATGATTTACTCAATGGAGAACCATCAAAGTAGCTATTACTCAGATAGCTATGGAGATACAGCTGTAATTTCTCATGACACAGTACATCAAAAAGTAAGTGAACAACATATTTAACAATAATTCTCTAAATTCAATAGTTTGGAGTTATAAGTGATTTACTCAATGTTGAAATTCAAAGTAGCCATTACTCAGTTAACTATGGAGATACAGCTCTCGAACTTTTCCACGACACAGAACATTAAAAAGTAACTGATTAACACATTTGACAATAATTCCCTAAATTCAATAGTTTTGGAGGTATAAGTGATTTACTGAATGTTGAAATTAAGAAATTTCAAAGTAGCTATCACTCAGTTAGCTATGGACTTACAGCTCTGAAAATTCACGACACAGTACATCAAAAAGTAGGTAAAGAACATATTTGACAAAACTCCTGTATATTCAATAGTTTTTGAGTTATAAGTGTCTTGCTCAATGGTCAAATGTTAAACTTAGTGTAGCTATTACTCAGCTAGCTATGGTGTTACACCTTGGAAACCCCACCATAATATAGTACATGAAGGAGTTGTTCAACAACATATTCGAGACCAATATTGTAAGTAACAGTTACAAAGATAAAAGCAACTTACTCATTTTGGTCAGAAAATAGCTATTACTCACTTAGCTATCAAGATAGACCCCTAAAATGGTACCATCTTGTAGGCATGGAGAAAGTAGCTGAACAACGTATTTTACAGAAATGCTCTAAATGCAGTCATTTTGGAGTTATGAGCACTTTATTGAAATTAGCCACCATTGCTATTATACTCACTTAGCTATGGACCTAGGTCTGAAAAAACAGCATCAAATGAAAAAAACATAAGCAATAAGGTCATAAAACATTGAAAAGGCCAAGGAGAAACAACCAGTGCGATGTACAGCCCTTTTTAAAAACATGACACACACACGCACGCACGCACCCCCGCACGCACGGAATGCGTTTTACAATTATTGACTTCCCTTGTATTCATTATCACAGACAGGGAGGAAAATTTTCATGGTTGGGGGGGGGGGGGGGGGGGGGAGACTATTTTGTGGAAATTGTAACCCCAAGTAGGAAGATGGGGGGGGATTTACTTTTACTTCTCATCACTTGAAAGCAGATGTTTCTATTTTAGTCACGTGTGAAACAAAATATGGTATACTGGCATCAACAAAACCAGCCACAGGCCATAATGTAGCCATGTGTATTTATTTTTATGTACTTAACAGCAACATTCATAAAACCACTGTATTATTAACTATTAGTGATACAGAAACTCTATGACAACATAGTCTCACTCTCAACTATCTGAAGGTCTCCATGATCCAAACTTAAGCGCTGTTTCCTAATGGGTATAGTGTACTGTTTCAAAACTAAAACTATGATTACAAGAGGTTTCGCAGTATGGAGGTTTCATGGTAAAACTCACTGGAGGATTCACAGTAAACTTTAGATTGAATTAGATTTTAAATTAGATTTAGATTTTATAGTTTAGATGGATATAAAATCATCATTTATGGATGGATTTTGATCATTGAGGTACCATTTTCAGTTTTTAATCATGGATATAATGGTATGTGATAATATTAAATTATATTGAGATAGGATATTAAATTTGTGAGCAACCAGTATATCTAATTAATTCCACATGTATATGCTGATTGCAATTCTTTTGACTAGCTAGGATTGGGTTCTCTTGTGTGGTAGCAATTACATAATGCACTGTCAGGGCTTAATCCTCATGTAGAAACTTCACCTGTCCTTTTTTCCTGACCCGTATCCGTGTCCTTCATTGCCTGTATCCGTGATACCCTACATCTTTTGGTATAAAACAGTGAACTCATCCATGTCCGTGATTAGGAAGGAAACAATTCGTTCTTCACAGACACGGGCAGCTAGGTCACTGTTTTTACCAAAAGATCTAGGGTATCATGGATACGGGCAAAAACAGACATGGAAACGGGCGAGGAAAAAAGGACAGGTGAAGTTCCCACTTTATAATTGACTTCAAAGAAGTTAGGGTTTTTGTGTTTATCAATTAGTTTTGGATATTAGGGTGTATGGTGATTCATGGGGTTTTCGTGGTAGTAAACATTTTATCTTCTCCTAATTTCTCAGAACATTTTTTGATTGATTTTCTACAATTTACACCCAAATATGAATTTAAATTAAATTAAAAACATGTTACATATTTCACAAAAATTATGATATTCTGGCAGTGTCAGTGTTTAATCCTAGGTCAAATACAGAAGTAATCACTGTACCACGAAAACTCCAGTGACACGAGAATACCACAGCTACTAGTACCCATACTGTATTGTGGTGTACAGAACATTAAGATAACGCTGTTAAGATAAACGGTCACAGAGATAAACGGTCTTCAAACTTTTTCACATTTAAATAGTGTAAATAGCAAAATCGCACAAACTAAATAACAAAATAGACGTAAACAGTGCTTTCCATGATATCTGGTTTGTCTTACATTGTTGTTTAGCACTACAGTAAACCTTTTACAGTACTGAGTAACCGTTTTATGTGAGAATTTCTGATACACGGGTGGTCACTAAGATAAACGGTCACAGAGATAAACGGTCCTCAGAAATGCTCACATAAAAACAGTTAAAAGGTTTAAACAACAATATAACACAAACTAAAATCATGAAAAGCATTGTTTAAGTCTATTTTATTGTTTAGTTTCTGTGATTTTGCTATTTACAATACATGGGTTAGCATGAAGTGGGTCGATTTTTCAAGTGTTTTTAGTGCTATGTTAAAAGTAGATTGGCTAGAAACATTATATTTAGCAGACATACAGAAGAAAGTGGTAGCAGCAACATAATGCAAAAATTGGTGTATAACTTTTTTCTCTGAAATGTAAAATTGTACAAAATCTTTGAAAAATATCTGCACCAAACATTCATGAAGTGGGTCGATTTTTCAGTCAAAAATACTTCTCCCATATTCATATTTTGACCAAATCAATGTGTTTCTTGGATTTATTATACTTACAAGTTCACAAAAATGTTCACAAGAAAGACAATAGGAATAAATCTATGATCAATAGATTTGGTTTGTGAATGTACCATGATGTAATTGCAGTAAGGATTTTTCCTCCCATGAGAAGGGCAATAAAATTTATTTTTAATAATTAAAATTATTAAATTTAACAGACATCAAAACATCCAAATCTGATCTTTTATAATTTAAATATGTACTGTAAAACTTTTCCCAAAATTTTATGATATAGGAATACAGCAAACTTTTATTTTGGTAGAATTTCTTGAAAAATTGACCCACTTCATGAATCGACCCACTTCATGCTAACCCATGTATTTAAATTTGAAAACTTTGAAGACCGTTTATCTTCGTGACCGTTTATCTTCGTGATGGAATCTGGTCAACTCGGCCCATTTCAAAGTCGGCCCCCTAGGTTGGGTTAAACAAAGTTTCACGTAAATTATTTAACTTTTATGCAACATTTCTATTGATAAAATGTTGAAAGGAAACCCCACGGAATTCTGTGACCCTATATTTTTATGTATAAATGAATATAATTGAATTGTGTAAGTCCACAAAATTGAAATATTAATTCGTCAGCTAACTACAAGTTTCCAGGTAACATACTTGATCTCCCAGCAGCATTTCTATAACATATTGTTAGAAAATCGTAAAGAATACTGTGATTTCATATTTTATACATAAATGTGAATATTATTAAATGGGCCGAGTTTGAAGTGGGCCGAGTTGTCCATACTGTAAACCTTCGTGACCATCCGTGTACCGAAGCATGTTTCTGACAGCCAGTATCTCGATCAATATTCCCTGGGTGTTTTTAAGTATCTTACCCGATGCTGTACTCTGGTTCCCAGAGCTCTGCAACGAAATCAGTGCAATGAAAACTAAATATTTGGAAATTCCGCACATTTCTTCTTTATTTATGTCAAATTCTCTTATTATGTCGACTCCATGTTGTTTTGTTTAGAAATACGAGGATTTATCTATAACATTACATGTTAACCAAAGATTAACAACAAATAGTAATGCATTACCGTTAAAGATACAGGAAACGTTTTATATTTGTTACATTGATTTATGCTATAACATTCTCTGTATTTCTAATAATTAAAATTGATGTCGGAACTATAACTTTAGCGTAAGTTTTAACAGCCTGTGTGGTTTGGTGTCTGGATTTTTTTTTTTTTTTTGCGCGCGCGGTATTAGCGCTGAAAAGAGCCGAACACACAAGAGCGGGTTTGTTTGTTTATTTGGGGTTTTACATCGCTTTCAACACTGTACAGGTCATATCACGACGGGTAGTTGGAAGGCAGAGGAAACCAGTACTTACAGTTTGCTAGGGTTCTGTACTGTAAACTGCCGACCAATCAACTACCAGCTTTCCCACTTAAGGCCATGACGGGGATCGAACCCCGGCCTCAGAGGAGGGAGGCGAGAGTGTTACCACTCTGCCACCGTGGCCCCTCACAAGAGCCGGGGTAATATGGTTACTTATAGGCCATAGAGAGTGAAGTAAGTTAAAGTCTAAATTTTAACATGTCATGTTACATTGACTAAAATTTAGATTTTGGAGGTAAAAAATATTTAGAACACATATATGTACATGGGTTAGCATAAAGTGGGTCAATTGATGAAATGGGTCAATTTTTCAAGAAATTCTATCAAAATATTAGTTTGCAGTTTTCCTGTATAATAAAACTTTGAAAAAGTTTCACAATACATAGTTAAATTACAAATGATCAGATTTGGATGTTTTGGCTTCTGTCAAATTTAATAATTTTAATAATTTAAATTATTAAAAAATTTTTTTTTTTGCCCTTCTCACGGGAGGGAAAATCCTAACTGCAATTACATCGTGACACATTCACAGACCAAATCTACTGACCATGGATTTATTGCTACTTTCTTTCTTGTGAACATTTTTTTGAACTTTTAAGCATAATAAATCCAAGAAACACATTAATTTGGTCAAAATATGAATCTGTGAGAAGTATTTTTGACTGAAAAATCAACCCACTTCATGAATGTTTTGTGAAAGATTTTGTTCAATTTTACATATGAGAGAAGAAAGTTATGAACCAATTTTTGCATTGGTGCTGCTATCACTTTCTTCTGTATACCTGCCAAACATAATGTCTCTAGCCAATCCACTTTTTACATAGCACTAAAAACACTTAAAAATCGACCCACTTCATGCTAACCCATGTAATTACAAGAAATTAATATGTTTTGAAGCCAAGATAAAAATGAACATTAAAGTAAAAAATATTATAAGATAAGAACAGACAAATAAAACAAAAACATATAGAGTTTCAACATAGCAAAACAGACAATAAACACTACATAATATATCAATCATTATCATCAATCACATATCTTAAATATCACAACCAAAAAAAGACAATTGCACAATTAGTAATGACTTAATACAAATACATAGGTAAACTTAAAAAATACAAGCCAACTAAGTTTACATATTCAAATATATTTTTGCTATTGCCACATTAATCTTGTAAATAATTATCAAGCATTATCATATTTAATAGTAATGTCACATAAATTGATAAAATATATTTAACTGAACTGGTATCTGGAATCTGGTAACTAGCATTGGATGCATGCACAATTTAATAACATAACCTCAGTTTTTCAACAAACAGATATATTGAGGCAATATCGACATCAAAATCTCTCAGCAGATCGACAGGATATGA
This sequence comes from Sabellastarte sp. h YS-2021, assembly GCA_964017235.1. Classification (NCBI taxonomy): domain Eukaryota; kingdom Metazoa; phylum Annelida; class Polychaeta; order Sabellida; family Sabellidae; genus Sabellastarte; species Sabellastarte sp. h YS-2021. The sequence continues at coordinate 137,479,892 of OZ024929.1, forward strand.
ATTTATATTGTGGGTTATCTGCATGCCAGTGAGTAATGTAAATTTATCAGAGCTCTATCCCAAGACATCTCTAACTTGTCAGAATTATTAAAAGTTATTTGAGATCACTTTATAAAGATTTATTATCATATTTAAAGGCATTGATAATTAAAGTAAAAGTTTGGTTTACATCCCCATATACAGTTAATGAATAAAAAGAAAATAAAAAAACTGCCCTGTGCAGCTGATATTTCCAAGAATCAACTTGCAACATTTATGACATTAATATGAATTTTACGAATATGCATGCTTGTAACTTCAAACAGTAAAATTAAAGGGCGACCATCATAATTGAATATAAAAAACAGCCCTATAAAGCATTTGTAAGCAGAAATACCTTCTTCAGTAGAAAATGACCTCAGATCAGAGTAAATTCAGTTGTGATATTGATGTATACACTATGTATAGTGAGGTATGTTTTTGAAGTGTTAAGTAAATTAAACACCTAAAATACAGCATTTACTAATATTTATATTAATTTCTTTTATCTGCTTCATTTAAAACTCTGTGGCAATGCAAATATATTTGTAGCTAATTATAAGCTGTCAACATGACATTCAAGTTTCAACAGAGTGAAAATTTTATTCACTGACTCTTTCCAATCTTCAAGTTAATGGTGGCAATAATTGTTTACCTTTTTGTAACTTATTTTAAAACTTTTAAAGAACTGTTTGTCAGTGAATATGAAAGTTGTTTTAATTAGCTTGGGTCCAGGTCATGCAGGCTTATGGGGGTAATCAAAAGGCAGACAATCTCAAAAGTGAATGTAAACAGTGTTTCAAAAAAAGTAACCAGCTTGATGAAATGCCAAAGTTTGTCTTATTTTAACCAATACAAATTACAATGCATCCAGAATATTCTTGTATGGATTTTACCAACTATAAAAAATACACCAGGGCTACCCCAATCCTAAATAGTCTCTACTGGTGAGACACTGCAGTAATAGAAACATTTGCACAGCACAAAATTGATCAAAATCCTTTAATGCACTGAAATCCAAAAAGGGACAGTCATAAAAAACTTACCAAATTCATAACGTAGCAAGCGCCGGCTAGGGAAGATAACTATGGTGGGTTGGTAAGAAGATCGAAACAGGTGAGTCTTGAGTTGGCTTCTAAACCTTGAAATGATCTGTTTTGATCTGACACTAATTGGGAACCTATTTCAATCCACTGGTGCAGCAGTAGAAAAAAATATGCCTCTCTGTGGCGTTTCTGGGGTGGACTAAGAAAACTGATAATCTACTTCCACATGTCAGACTATTAGATTTGATCAGAGATGAAAAAATCCAGTAAACTTTAGAAACGTTTTTAAATGGTTTACACTTTTACAAAATGTTTTTAAAACCTTTAATCCCTATCTTATGGTTTTTCTAAATGTTTCCAAGTAAACATTTAAGCTGTAATGTTTAAAAAATGTTTTATAAACATTCTCTATGCAAACATCTTTACTAAACACGTTTATGAAATGTTTATAAAATAAATCAAGAAGCTAGATTTGACTGGAAGCGTTTTTAAACATTTATAATATAGCTACAGAAATGAGGGTTATGCTGGAAACTTTTTCAAATGTTCATTATAAAATGGTTTATAAACGGTACACATAAAATGTTTTAAAAACATTGTTGATCAAATGATTTAAAAACATTCTATCAAAAATGTTTTTAAACACATATTTTCAGAATGCTTATTAAACCTTCACCTCCAAACATGTTCCAATAAAGATACTGCCAAATATGTCTGAAAATCATCAGCATAATGATGGTGTGTGACCTTAAACCTTGAATGGACTTGATTAAGGAGACTAGCATAAAGCTTGAAAAGAAGGGGACCCAGAACTGACTCTTGGGGGACACCAAAAGGGAAATGAAAAGTCCCACAACACTCGTCTCTTTTTCTATTTGCAATTAGTAAGGTAAGAATCTCTCAACACAGTACCATCTATGTCAACACAGTATACCATCAACACAAAACCAGTCTTTTAGGCAATCATGTAAGATGGAGTGATCTTTAGTGTCAAAAACCATGAAAAGATGTTGGAGCAACTGCCTTCCCAGATTCCACAGATGTAGATAAGTCATTTTGAATTTTCAGCAGTGTTGTTTCAGTTGAGTGAAAACTCCTGTATACTAACTGATACACATTGGAGATCCCCTCTTGGCTTATGAAGTTGTTCAACTCTTTAGCCACAACTTTCTCAATTAACATGGATATATAACTGAGACTGGACACAGGTCTATAATTTTTTCATAGTGTTTTTGTCCATTATACTTTTTTTGACAAATGGAGTAAGATGAGCAGTTCTAAAACATTTGGGAAACCCCTCCTCCTTAAGTGAGTAATTTATGATATTAGTGATAGGACTTTTAAGTATACCAGCACATTCCTTAACAGGCAATGAAGTTGCAATAGCATCAAGGTCACATGTTTTGGCTTTAGAGGATGCTTGGATTTTTAATACATAGATACCAGTGTAAATGAAAACAATGTATTTTATAGGGCTAGATCTAATAACTGGGGATGCCTGAGTTTTTTCAGCTTTATGTATCACCTGTTTCAGAAAGAAACTTTAGTCATATTGTTCTCCATTGACTTTCTACCATAGTTTGTTATTTGGTGTCTCTGTGGTAACAACATTGCTATGCCAATAGACTGGGTAATTTTGCAATACTGCTTAGGATTGTTGCACCTTAGCATTTGCTTTAATGCAGAGTTTAAGCTTTATAAAAGTCATGAACAGAACAGAATGCATGCCCAGATAATAAACCATTTCAAATTAACCCTTGTGTTGGAGTTTTATTTTTTAGACAGACATACCTTGTAAAGAGGAAATAGTAATTACTTGACAGACACTCATATTTTATACATACTTACAAAAATGAGGATATGCCCTGGAGCATTCCATGTCATTGTCCAGATAGTCAAACAAATATTAGACTGTACTGCCTTATGTGTACAGTTGAACCTTAGAATATAAATAATTTAAAAGATTTACTTTCTGGCAATATTAAAAATATGCTTGGAATGATTATGTAGAAGAAAGTGGATTATTTTGTACGTTTCAGTAACTTAGATAATTTTGTATTTGTGTCTTAATTTATACTAATTTATCATGAGTTTTATTCTATTTTTGTATGTCGTTTAGTTTTTATATGTGTATTTGCAGTTTTTGTGAATTCTATCCTTTATGATATTATTTTGTTATGATCTTCTCTGTAACTATTTTTTCTTTAACTCTTTTCCAATCTAGTCATTGCTTGTTTTTTATGTTTCTGTTATATTTAAATATTGCTACAAATCTCTTTTACTGTAACCAAGATTTTTTATTAATGGACACTACAAATTCAGTTATGCTGTCTCTTAAGATGGTTCAAGGTAAATCGTTAATCTTTAAATGTTAAGAAGACTAACTATATAATTTTCAAAAGAAGAAATGAAATTGGTAATATAGAATGAAGCAACAGTAAACGTTGATAGTACAATTTTTTTAAAGTTATAATTGATGAAAGGCTTTCTTGGACAGACAGTTTGAACATATTGAAAATGAACTTTGTGAAGAAATTGGGAAAATTTAACAGAGTTAACGAAGACTGAATGAAAAACCTTGTTCATGATATTGTGATGATCCTAGATGGTATATTTATAATCTTATCTTGTAGTTGTGCTAATTGTCATAATCACAACATTCTGGTCAATGGTAACTTATAATAGTTACCTGATAATTTCAATTCCATGATAATGATTAATATATACTATTCAATTGCCTGTTAATAAATGTGAATGGTTCTTATATCCCTTGATTTTGCTTGCTTGCTTGCTTCCTGTTCTGTAACTTTCCTTAGTTAAAACATACAATAAGAATTGCTGCAGATGAAGATTTGCAATCACATTTTATTACACCCGGGGTCATGCAGTTCTGACATTTGGGTGTCCTGTGAGGTGTAATGAGGTTCAGCAGTGAACCTGTTAAATGATACTTGGAAATCCTAGAGATGTCCGGTGATTCTCTACAGGAATCTATTTCTGACATTTGGATGTCCTGGAAGGTATCACAAGAATTAGTAGTGAATCTGGTTTAAGGCACTTGGGGATCCTGGAGATGTCCGGTGGTTCAATGAAGAATCTGTTTCTGACATTTGGATCTCCTGGAGGTGTCTGATGAAGAATCTGTTTCAGTACTTGGAGACGTCCTGGAGGTGCTGGTGATTCTGAAGGCTTGAGTAAGCCTTGTTTGAAACTCAGTAGTGAGTCTGGAAAATTCCTGTACAGGTCGGAAAATTAAAGAATTTATGGACTGCACAGACCGTCCAGTTGGGCACCAGAGTATGAGATATTTATGCCGCTCGGATCCGTCACAATATACTCTCCACTTGTTATGCCAAATTTGTATGTTACTGTGCTGAAGTATGAAAAATACATATGAGTTTAGGTTATCTCAGTTAAGTTGATTATTAAAACGAGCAATTAAAGTCATTGAGGGTGTGAAACATGAATATGGTATTTTGTAATAAATATTTTCAAAAAACATTATTGTCTGAAACTTAAAAGATAGTATTAATGTTAAAATATACTTAGATGTATTTCAGGCTGAAAAGACTATGCTCACTAAGAGAAGATTCAAAGATTTGTCAATCAAAAATATTCTTACTAGAAAATAAACTGTTTAAAATTATACCATGATCCCATCAAATGCTTTAAAAAGCACATGCCCCATTGTGACAATTTTTATTTATTTATTTATTTGGGATTTTACGTCGCTTTCAACACTGTACAGGTCATATCACAACGGGTAGTTGGAAGGGCAGAGGAAACCAGTACATATAGTTCGCTAGGGTTCTGTACTGTAAACTGCCGACCAACGGCAAGCAACTACCAGCTTTCCCACTTACGGCCATGATGGGGATAGAACCCCGGCTGCAGAGGTGGGAGGCGAGAGTGTTACCACTCTGCCACCGTGGCCCCCCCATTGTGACAAATGTAGCACTTTATAACAATCTCACACAGAAAATGAAAACTTCCTTTACTGTGGGTGAATTGAAAAAGACTGAAGACATGAAGTTAGCTAAAACTCATTCATAATGGTGTAAATATAGAAAGAGGCTTGAGCATATTTTATATAATTTCTAAGGACATAAACCAGTATAATCAAATATTAATTTGATGATGCAAAAAATTTTAATTGTGTAACTATATGTTTAGTAATTACATAGAAGTTAGAATTTCAAATTACATAAGTTTTTAACTTAAGACCTCAACTTCAGCCCAGGTTAATATAACATTAGGCCCTTTCTGGTAGTCTATAAAATACTTATTGACCTTATCAAAAATCTCGCAGCATTAGTACACACCGTTGTATAAACAAATGAGTTTTTTCTTCGATATAAAATTTGGAAATAATAGTATTAGTACATAAGCATCAAATACCAGATTAAGTACGTATATATGGCCAACATCTTACGTTATTTTGTTTTCCGATCTTTTGTATAAAGTATAGTAGAGAGTAATAATTATTAAGATCCGATATTTTCGCCCACTGTTAGTAGACCGAGTTTCTGTCCCGTAGCCAATTGCTATTGATATACTGATGCACACAATGGCGAGGGACAGAGCTCACATATACTTGTTTTTCTGTGTAAATTTTGAATTGCGGGAAATTATTGCATCAACATTAAAAATTCCATGAAATGTCTACATAGCTGTACTGGTAGGCCAGTGAATCTCGTCACCCCGGTGAAGTTCGTCACCTGCCGTAAAAACACTCAAGGACAGGCAATATTCATATTTAAATAAATGGAATAGGATATTTTCGCCCACTGTTAGTAGACCGAGTTTCTGTCCCGTAGCCAATTGCTATTGATATACTGATGGACACAATGGCGAGGGACAGAGCTCACATATACTTGTTTTTCTGTGTAAATTTTGAATTGCGGGAAATTATTGCATCAACATTAAAAATTCCATGAAATGTCTACATAGCTGTACTGGTAGGCCAGTGAATCTCGTCACCCCAGTGAAGTTCGTCACCTGCCGTAAAAACACTCAAGGACAGGCAATATTCATATTTAAATAAATGGAATAGTTGCTGCCAGCATCAAGGTATACATGTATGCTGAAAGTTCACAGTAAAAACTCTGTAATTTTGTCATAAAATGCGGGTGACGAACTTCTGATCACTGGGGTGACGAAATTCACTGGCTGAGCTGTATCTTGTTTACAATACATGTGTCGATACCCTAAACTGCTTTTGCAAGCCAGGAATTTCTTTTGTAGATTGCTGTGTAATGTTGAAGATTTGTTTACATTTTAAAAATAGGTTGAACTATATACACAACAGTTGGATATAGGCATTAAACAGTGTTTCCGTTTACGCACAAACGTGTGTAAATTTACGCTGAAATCAAGCGATTTACGCACATATTATTTACCAGGGGGTCAGACTGACGCAGAAGTATTTGTAGAAAGAAATATCGATATTTCGTCAATATATGAAGCAATTCTTTATTTATTCCAATTTCAAAACAAAAATGGCCGATTTCCTGCTGTTTACTTGTCACTGCGCATGCGTGCTATCAAAAGGTCCAGAGGTGAAGAGTTCGCGAGGTCACGCATGCGCATTCGGGTTATTCAGTTACAAAATCCACCAAAGGAAGCAAGATTTTTTACTGAAAGCGTACATATACATGCAAAATCCACCAAAGGAAGCAAGATTTTTTACTGAAAGCGTACATATACATGCAATAAAACAGCACTGAAAGTAAGCTGTATATTTTAAAATTTCTTGTAAGGTGAGAGCTACGCATATGAAATCCATCTTAAACGGCCACTGTTAGAATGTACCCTAGCAAATCTTATTCGAAACGACACACATCGAAGGAAAACATGATCTCTGCAAGGAAACAATTGGAAACAACATCTCCGAACGATGACAAATACCTTGTGCATTGGGAGACACGTTCTACTAAATCTCGGAAACTCTTGAATTTTTAACCCCGGAAACCTCCCCGGAAAATGCTATCTGTGAAATTCGAAAATATTCGCAAAAACACTATAACTCTGGAACCACTCAATGGATTTTTGTCAAATAAAAAGCAAAATAAACTACAATAATTTGTCTTTCAACCAGTATAAATATTATATTTGTAGGGTAAATAAAAAAATTTTAGTCAAGTTTATATTTTGACTATTTTCTTTACCCTGATGTACACAGGTGAATTGATCAGATATCTTTATGAAAATACAGCCATGTACAATGTACTGTATTTTTTTTGTCAATGTCATAAATAAAAGAATTTTATTGCTTTTTAGTAACTGGGCATATCTAAACATCTAAACATTATTTATTGAGGAAAATGTGGCAGAATATTACTTGTACCCCATTTTAAGTACCCCATGGGATACATGGTACCCCACATTTCATAACTCTAATGCGAACACCAGCTTTGCGAGGTTGTTTGTCTATTATTTTTCTACCCTGCAGTTTAACTAGAAGGGGTCAAGACTAACTGACCCTCAAAAATTTGCATTGACCCCCGGTTTTCAAAAGCGGGGGTCAGTTGACCTCCAGAAAAACGAGGCTCGGGAAACACTGATTAAATATTCAGAGTGTCTTCAGAACCGACAAGAATGGGTGATAATTCTCTTAATTTCAGAACTGTCACATCCATATATCCAATCTTTTTAGTGTTCTTAAACTTACTTATCTATGGTTTGCTGTTTAGACAGGTGGGTACACAGGAAAGGTAGGTTCATCTTTTTCTAGTTTTCTTTTTCTTTTTTTTGGTATTTCTTTTGGACATGCATTGCACTTTCTGGCTCTGTCTTTACTTTTTGCTGGTTGCTCGAGCAACCAATACCACCACTGACAACCCTTCTACAACACCAATTCCTGTTGCCTCAAGTCTGCCTTTTTCTTTCCCCACCTATTCAACCATATTTTTTGCTTCTGGCATTCACCCATGTCTCAATGGGGTCAATTATGCCTTTTTGGCTATACAAGGACATATTAGTAGGGTAACACATTCATATAAACATGTCAGCCCATGGGTGTCCATCTTGTTGATCCTCTCAGGGGATGTCAGTATAAATCCTGGCCCAAATACTAGCCTTCTAACTGGGAGTCTAATAAACATTAGATCCATTAGAAACAAGTCTGTTGCTCTTGCAGAATTTATCAATAGCAATAAGTCTCATATTATTGCGGTCACTGAAACCTGGCTTCGACCAGACGACACAGACAGCTTTATAGCAAGTGTCACTCCTCCGGGCTATAAATGTACTCATGTTCCACGCCAGCAGGGGAGAGGTGGTGGTGTTGGGTTTTTCATCCGTGATGATATCGATTTTAAGGTTCTGCCTCAACCGTGTTTCAATACCTTCGAGTCCATATCTGTTCACCTATCCACAGGCAATGCTCAGGATATTGTTTTCCATACTGTGTATAGGCCTCCCAATGTTTCCAAAGCCAATTTCATTGAGGATTTCAGTTCCTTTGTCGAAGGTGCTGCCTTATCATGTTGTGAAAATGTAATATTAGGTGATTTAAATCTACACCTGGATAAACAGGACGGTTGGTCGCAGAAATTCAATGATTCCCTCTGCCAATATAATTTCACCCAAATTATTGATTCCCCAACACACATTCATGGCCATATATTAGATGTCATATGTGTGAGGGACACCTTTTCAAAGGCACTCTGCGCTATTATTATAGCTGGGCTATCTGACCATTTTGCCATCACTTTTTCGGTCAATATACTTATTGAGGTTCCCTGCAAATTTAGACAAGTTAATACCCGGAAAATTCACAAGATAAACATCACGGATTTTAAAGAGGACATCCTGAATTCTGATCTAATCAAGCATCCTCACAGAACAGCCAGTTTGCTCAGTCACCAATATTTCAACACCTTGCGCAGCATTCTAGACAAGCATGCCCCAATAAAGAGGAAAATGGCTCCAGTGCACCCCGACAAAGGCTTTGTGAATTCAGACATCCTCTCAGCAAAGCGTCTGAAGCGCAAGTGTGAGCGAGTATGGCGCAGTAACAACTCTGCAATCAACCGGAGAAGATATCGAGCTGCTGTCAATCGCTACAATTTCCTACTGGAACAATCAAGACGCAGGCACTATTCCACTGTCATTGCTGAAAATAATGGTAACCCCAAGGCTCTGTGGAACACTTTCAAGAAAATCTTGCACAAAACCTCAACTATCATCCTACCCGATCATATTAGTCCTACTGATTTAGCTAACACTTTCGGTCATTTTTTCAGTGACAAAATTGTGAAAATCAGAGTTGCTTTAGAGTCATCAGTGCCTGTTTCCCTCACAATACCGAAGAGTAATAGCAGTGCCCTGACCTCTTTTGAGCCTGTATCTGAGGATGACATCCTCAAAATCCTAAGGTCATCCAACACCAAATCATCCGACCTGGACCCAATCCCTACCGCACTAGTCAAAGAGTGTGCGGACATTTTGGTCACTCCAATCACCAATATTATAAACTATTCACTCAAAGAAGGGAGTTTCCCAAACTGTTTCAAAACAGCATATGTCACTCCTCTTCTCAAGAAACCAAACTTAGACAGAAATCTCCTAAAAAACTATAGACCGGTATCCAACCTTAGTTTCTTATCCAAACTGATCGAAAAAGTAGTTGCCAAACAGTTAAATAATTATATCGATAGCGAGGGGCTCTCCAATGTCAACCAATCCGCTTACAGGAGACTCCATTCCACAGAAACAGCGCTGTTGAAAATCCAGAATGACATTGCTGCTTCGTTGGACTCTGGTAAGGCTGTTGCACTCACACTGCTAGACCTCTCAGCGGCATTCGACACTATCGACCATGACATTCTTTTTAATTCCCTAAGAGATTGGTTTGGGGTTGATGGCACTGTGTTGAGGTGGATCAGATCCTATCTCTCAAACCGGAAACAGAAGGTTAAATTAGGAAATAGCTTTTCAGATGTGTTCTCACTTCCGTATGGTGTGCCTCAGGGTTCTGTCCTGGGCCCTCTCCTTTTTACCCTTTACACAACCCCTCTCAGTAATATCATTTCCAATTTCAATGTCACCCACCATCTATATGCTGATGACACCCAAATATATCTAGCATTGGACAATAGGAATTTTGATTCCAGTTTCGCTGAGCTTACAGAGTGTCTCACATGTATCCAAAACTGGATGGCTGGCGTGAAATTGAAACTCAATCCCGAGAAAACTGAATTTATTATAATAGGTGATAGACAAGCCAGAGAGTCCCTCATTAATAAATTCCCTACTCAACTTCTCGGAAATTCTATTTCCCCTACTGATACAGTCAAGAACCTGGGTGTAATTTTTGACTCTGGAAACACCTTTTCCAACCACATAACTAATATGTGTCGAGCCTGCTACTACCACCTTAAGGACCTAAGACGTATTTGTAAATTCCTCAGTGTGGAAACTGCAGCCTTGCTTGCAAACTCAATGATCAGTAGTCGACTTGACTACTGCAATTCCCTACTTTATGGCATCAGTAAGTACAATGTTGCTAAACTCCAAAAGATACAAAATGCCCTTTGTAGAATTGTTTTTAGACTTGATAGAACTAGCCATGTCACTCCTTTTCTTCAAAAACTACACTGGCTTCCTATCACTTACCGTATATTGTTTAAGTACAATCTAATTACTTTCAAGGCTATAAATTTCTCTCAACCCATATACCTATCATCCTTGATCAAAACCAGTTGTCTAACACATGGAAATCGTCTTTCTCTTTCCTCAGCCTCTCACAAAAAGGCCATCGGTAGGAGAGGTTTTGTAGTGGCTTCCCCCATAGAATGGAACAGACTCCCACAATCAGTACGATCACAACAAACAATAACAGGTTTCCGTAGCCAGCTAAAGACCTACTTGTTTAGATTAGCATATCCTCCACCATAGTACATCTCCCTGGCGGGCGCTAACCTTGGATCATGACCTCGAACGTCCCTCGACTTTCCCTTTTTGATTTCAAGCGCATTAGAGGATGTTGCATCAATTTTGCGCTATATAAATGTTTCTATTCTTTCTATTCTATATGCAATGTATAAAATATTTTGTGACTTTACTTATATTGGCTGTTGAATTAAAGCATGCGGTCTGTGAAAATGGATTGAAACAAAGACGGATAATAAAAATATATGGTGTTTTATTTTTTTAAATAAATGTGAATAATCTTTGTATTTTTACAAAATTCTTTTTAGGGGATAAAATTTGCGTATTATACGGAAATTTGTGAGTGTTGTCATTGACAAATAATGTAATGAATTAATTAGAATATTAAACTGTAAAGAACAGTAATAGTAAATTAAAATTGTAATTGGTGAAAAGTACCTAACTGGAAGTGGGGATTGGCGTTAGTATAAGCAATATTTGCTTCTGCCACTTCCCTTTCAAAAATAAGCTTAACCAAATAAAGGTAAGAGATTGATACTCGTGACTGTTAGAAATATATGACGTATATAGTAATCAATTTTTTATATACTATGCAAATTGTATTATTATGTGTTGCTGGCTTAGAAATAAACTATTATTTATTATTATTATTATTTATTGATAACCATATTTTAATTTGCGTTCAAAATTCATATATTACTTTACATAACAAAATCGGGATTTACTAGGGGTGTTGCGGTAGTACCGGTATCGTCAGTACGGTAAATAAATTACTGCAAACCGTCAAATATGCAGCTACCGGTTTTCCACTTATACTTCAATTTAAAGAAACTTTACTAACCTTACACACAAAATAAGTGTCATAATCCACTTTTATATGCTTTTTACTGTAATACCAAAGCCATAATGAGCGATAATTTGCAGAAACTATATATTTCGTTGTTTAGCCAATGAGATTCGAGAACACATCTGTGTTATGTTAGAATTCCTGTTTTTACAGTAAGGAAAGTATTTGGTTCTCATGTTTTCTTAAATAAGAGACGGTTAACCGGTAACCGACCGGGAAGTGAAAGACGGGAAACCGGAAGGAAAAAATTGCTACCGCAACACCCCTAGGATTTACTGCACCTTACATAAAAATTATTTATTTAAACTGAAGTAACGCATATATATTTTATAAAAGACATGAAGGGGAAGGACATTTTTGTCTATAATGGGTCTTAAAGCAAATAATTTGTAAACCGTTTCCATTAGCGGTTCTGAAAGTGATTATTTTCCGACCTGTCAGTGACTGTTCTGAAGCCACAGCGTTAAATATTAGTGAACGGCACATGTACATACCTAAACAAATGCAAATAACACTTTGTACCAGTAATAATATGTGTAAAATATGCCGTTGAAGATTTACACAGAAAACAAGTACATGGGAGCTCTGTCCCTCGCCATTGCGTACCGTCAGAAATATCAACAGCAATGCGCGACGGGACAGAAACTCGGTCTAGCCCACTGTGTGCTTGCAAATCTATGTACCAGTAAACCCCCACGCTGTGATTTAAAGTTTTATTGGAAATTAAGACATAAATTATGTTTTTATTGAAAAAAAAACACCAGACGAAACTTATATATGTATGTTTGAAATTAAGACATAAATAAAAACAAAAAAACCCCGCATATATGTTTATTTAATGTAGTACTACTACACAGTTATATACTGCTCAGCCAGTAAAGTCTCAAATTTGGTTGCACTAAAGAGCATATGGAGGCGTATGAGAGTGTATGGAGGCATTTCGATTTTCGCCACTTTTGGCGGCCATCTTGGATTTGAGCAGAAAATGAAAAAGTGTGAATATCTCGAAAACTGTAAGAGATAAGGTGATTTTGAGTGAATTTTTGACCCAGAATTGGTAGTATAACACCATCCTATGTAAAGGAGAAAAAAATTTTAATTGTTGCCACTTTGGCAGCCATCTTGGATTTTAACGGAATATAAAAAAGTGTAAATATCTTGAAAACCCCTCAGGGTAGTACAGGAGTATCCTGTGCCGTGGGGAAACATTTCAATTTTCGCCACTTTTGGCGGCCATCTTGGATTTCAGTGGAAAATGAAAAAGTGTAATTATCCCAAAATCGTAAGAGAGAAATTTCAAGCAATTTTTGACCCGCAGAGTAGTAGAAGAGTATCCTATGCAGATGGGATAAATTTCAATTTTACCACTTTTGGTGGCCATCTTGGATTTTAACAGAAAATAAAACGTTGAAAATATATCAAAAACGGTAAGAGATAAAGCGATTTCGAGCGAATTTTTTACCTACAGGGTAGTAAAGGAGTATCCTGTGCCTAGGTGAAAAATTTCAATTTTTGCCACTTTTGGTGGCCGTCTTGGAGTTTAGCAAAAAATAAAACATTGAAAATATCTCGGAAACGGTAAGAGATAGAGCAGTTTCAGCTGAGTTTTTGACCCACAGGGTAGTACATGAGTACCCTGTGCCAAGGAGAAAAATTTCAATTTTCGCCACTTTTGGCGGCCATCTTGGATTTTAGCAGAAAATTAAAAACTGTGAATATCTCGGAAAATTGACACTCCCTTTAATACTCGGCGGGAGATACACACCGCGGCAGTGGTCTTGTTCATTATGTTTTTTTATATTGTTATTTCTTTTTGACATTTTAAGTACATGTACAAAATAAAAATTAAATAATAGAGGAGAAAAAAAAAACTGTACAGCAAGACAAAAGAATAACATATCAAAGTTAAGACATTGGTTACAAAAAGGAAAACACTGGTTACAAAACATATGCTATATATTTTTAATTGAAGTAGTTATTATTGGGAAATATAAGACAACCAAGGAAAAAAAAATATACATATATGATTACAGATGTTTATACTGGAGGTTAAAAAAGGCAGAACTATGAAGACATAAAAAGGCAAAGTTTAAGCATACTTATATAGGGTAATTCTACATGACTTCAAATATTTGTCAGCAGATTTTGCCATATCAGCCAAATACTGTCAAACTTTTCTCTTCTAAAATTTATTCTCGACAGTTGCTTTTGTTCTTCAAATTTCTGTTTTATCTCTTTTTGGAGGGAATAAATATTTAAAATCAGTCTCTTTTACTGAACAACGATATATATAGTGTCTTGTTAATAACAGAATGAAGTTTAGTGGCCAAAAATTAGGATCGAAAATTGTATATCCTAGTATTTTCATACACTAGGTTATTCCATAACTCCTGGACTCTCTGACATTGCCCAAATAGATGCCTCACACTTTCAGTTTCTTTTTGGCAGAAAAAACATTTATCACTTTTTGAGACTTTAATTTTATTTAAATATTCTCTGGTATTTAATATATTATAAAGTATTTTGTATTGAAACCAAAAGTATTTATTGTCTTGAACAGCTTTTGAACATGCCCAAAAAATTTTCTCCCAGCTTTCATCTGGGTTGTTTACAATGTTAGACCATTTACTTTTGCAGTAAGGCGTTACTTTCTCCTGCTTCATGAAGACATGGTAAAAATTTTTACATACTGTTTTCGGTTTATTAAGAATTTTTACATGATATGGAATACTTGGACAAAAATATGGAAATATATCGGATGATTTGTGTTTGTTGATAAATGCTTTTACCAACAACTTAACTCTGTAATAATCTAGAAAATTTATGGTGATTTTGTATTGTTTTTGAAGGATTGCTAAAGTGATAACTACTCCATTGGAATCAACAATATCACCAACAAGGTTTATACCACTTTTAAACCATTTATCAATAAAGAGAGTTGTGTCTGACAACTGGTTATTGTACCATAAGCAGGACTGCATAATGTCTGCATTCGACATAACTTTTTGTTGATGACACAGCTCTTGCCAAAAGTCAAACACTTGAATCCAAAAAGTATTAAGCATTTTTTTTGTGGTAAAGATGACCACTCTCCTCCCATCACTGTTAGGTACTTTGGTTCTCCATATCTTTCGACAAAGAGAGCATACCATGGTGGGTTTTTATCTGCTATTAGCCTCTTTACCCAACTTATTTTTAATGCTTTCACAAAATTAAAAATATTTATCATTTTTAAACCACCTTCTACATAACTTGTACATAGCACTTTTATTTTTATTTTATCGGGTTTATTGTCCCACACAAATTTATAGAGGATATCATTAATTTCTTTGATAACATCCATTGATGTTGGCAGTGTTGTGAAAAGATGAATAAATTTTGACAAAATCTTTGTTTTTATTAGTAATATTTTCCCAAGAGGTGTCAGACATCTATTTTCCCACTTCCCTAGAAATGCTTTAGTGCTTTCAATTGCCTTTGAGTAATTCATTTCTGGAATAAGATTCAAATTTGTAGAAAATTGTAAACCTAAGAGAGTAAAATCAGAATTGTTCCAGTCTAACTTTTCTGAAATAAACAATTTTTCTCTTGAATATCTCTTTCTACCTATCCATACTACTTTTGTTTTCTCTTTATTCATTTTCAGTCCTGAAAAGCTGCCAAAAATTTCCAGAGTATTTAAGGCCGATTGCAGAGAGTGTGTGGTTCCATCTAACATAAGAGTGGTGTCATCTGCAAACTGTGTTAGTTTAAATTCAGTATTGTTTATTTTAATTCCTGTTATATGAGGATTTACTTTTATTAAAAGGGAAAGAATTTCAGCTCCAATAAGAAATAAGTAGGCGGCAATGGGGTCACCTTGGCATCCCCTTTCAATTGAAATTTCTGATGATAAATATCCACACTGAAGTACATATGCTTTTATGTCGGTATTAAAAAGTTCAATCCACTGAATAAATTCTTTACTGTAACCAAAAAACTGAAGTGCTTTGTATAAAAAGGTCCAGGAAATGGAATCAAAAGCTTTTTCAAAATCTATAAGCATTAAGAGTCCAGGGATATTTTTTTGTTCTGTTATATGCATTATATCGTAAATTAGTCTTGTGTTTTCACTAATCATTCTGCCACTGATGAATCCTGTTTGAGTTTCTGAGATAATTGTGGGAAGAGTTCTTTTCAATCTGTATGCTATGGTGCCAGATGCCAATTTATATATTACACTAAGCAAAGAAATAGGCCTCCAGTTTTTAATTAGGCTTCTGTCCTTTTTACCTTTTGGGATACAAGTTATTAAACATTGGCGCAATGATGTTGACAATTTTCCTTTATGAAGGCATGAATTTAATGCATTACAGATAAAAAAACTTTAATTTTCCCCAGAAGACTTTAAGAAATTCATTATGTTCTATTATGTTTTATTATTAACACAACTTGCTTTTTAATCTGTATAACTATATTATTTGGATATTAAAATAAGTTAATAAAAGTGTTTTGAATCTGTATAACTATATTATTTGGATATTAAAATAAGTTAATAAAAGTGTTTTGATGTTATAATGATCAATATATAGCTCGAAGAAGTCTACATATCATGTTTCTCTGTATTGCTGCACTGTGTCATTTTATTTGTAAAATTTAATAAAGGAACTGTTAAAACATCACTGGCATTTTACCCTACCCCTGAAAAAAGTCACCGGAAAAATATTTTGCCAGCCACACGTCCACTGGTGAAATGTCCGGAATTTAAAGAGTAATTAAGAGGGATGAGGTACTTAAAAATGCTGCAAAGCTATTCAAGAACTTCTGACTTACTTGGACAAAACACATGTCAGTTTTGAAAAAAAAAAGAAATTTTATATCCAGGTTCAGCTGTTTTAACTTGGTGAAATTGGGAAAAGATTACATTGGAATTTATTATTAATGCCAAATCATCCATATATTGGGGCAAAAAGTCTGGCTATTGATGGACTTTTACAATAACTGAAATTTTGAGACTTAGTCCTAGCTTGGAGAAATGATTGAAGATGACTTCTGAATTGAATTGGACCAATGGTAATTTATCCAGTGGAATACCCTTTCACCATTACTCTCCTATCTTATGATTACTCATACCAGCAAATATAGCATATAAAATAATGACTCATTTTCCAGTGAGATTTGCCTAAAGCTGATTCATTTTACACCACCTGTTGGTACAAATTCAAGTACTTGTGTACTCTTCCAAAGCACTTCTTTTATAACTGATCTCTCCTGGGAGCTTGGCATTCATTAAGATGATTAAATGGATGTTGGAACCAGCCAATATTCTTTCTTACATTTGTTCATTTATTTGGGGTTTACATCGCTTTCAACACAGTACAGGTCATATCACGATGGGTAGTTTTGTGGGCAGAGGAAACCAGTACATACAGTTGGTTAAGGTTCTGTACTGTAAACTGCCAACCAATGGAAAGCAATACATTTGTTTAAGTTCAGGAAAGAGATGGGTGATTTTCCGAGCATAACTACCAGACTTAATGAGTGAGGACCTAAAAGTAGACACTGTTGTGGCTATGTAAGACAGGTCTAAAATAAATAAGTTGAAAACAAGATCATGTTGAGTCTCCTGATTGATATAGCTAAGAGAGCAGTTCTTTAAACATGGTGAGACTGAGCCCTGTTTAGCAGTTACTGTAATATTTATTTTCAGGACCCATGGACCATCTTCAAAATGTCCTGTGTACAGACATTATCAGAAATCGCTAGGTAATAAATAATTTTAATAACTTGGTTTTTTGGACTGGCGTAAATTTTAAATATTGAATTATGACTCCAATTGGTGTAGTCACTAAAATCAGTCTTGTATATAGTTGGCTTCACCAAGACTGTCTGCTTTCATTTGGTCTGGTAGATTTTCTTTCCATTTGGCTGATGAAAAGCAAGAATTGTTTTATAAAGTGCTTTTGTTTAATGTGTTAGCGCCCAATAAATATGTAATAAATCCTGTGATTGTGGTATAATTAAAACATGTGCATTACCGTAAGCCATTAGAGGAGAGAAAATAATGAAAAAAAAATCTTAATTGCTGATGAGTTTTGGCATCAGTAAATTAGACCTCACATGGTTTGGTAATTTAAGGATACTAGAAAGTTTATTTACAATAATTTGAAAAACTTATTGAATCTGTAACTTATTCTTGATTGAAAACATCTGGAAACCCCAATTTTGACTGCTTGTTACAAAGAAATAGAACTTCTTGTAAATTAGACCAAGTTTAGTCCAATGTAGACTCAGAATTTCTCTGGCTCTGCTGTTTACACTGAAGTACTCTTTCACAAGCAATCCCCTCTCTGATATGCACTCTTTTTAGCAAGAAAATGCACAAAATGGCTTATTTTTGCTGCAAATATATGTCTAAAATTGACTTGTTTTACACCATCTCCTTTTGAATATCTATTAAGTATTTAAAGTTAATCAATACAGGAAAGAGTCTTCTCTTAATTTTGTATTCTAATATACTCATTACTCCATTCTTTAGTGAGTACTAGTACTTGAGTACTGTTTCAAATTTATATTATGCTAGTGTTATCAAGTATTGATGATATATATGTGACTCTGCGATAGGAAAATTATATAAGTGAGATATTTCTTTAAATTTTATCTTGATTAAAGATAAATTTAAACAGAAAAAGTCATATGTCATATCTTAATTTCTAGATCACAAAGTTTCTGATACATTAAGAAAAAATTGTTAACACTTTTATAAACTAACTATCCACAGTAAGGGGATTCGGTCTATTGTCTTGTCTATGAGTTTTAAAGGGTTATATCTCTATTATTTTTTTGGGTGCCGCAGAACTGTAGTGGTATTTGGTCTGACAGGAGGGAAGGACACACAGTCATATCTTATCACACAGTTCAGTTCTGGTGCCTACTCAGCCATCAGGTTTGTTAAATACAGTTTTCAACGGTACTAGGAATGGTCTAATATGGGTTGATTCATGGAGTGAAATCCAGTCAAAAAACCCTTGGGAAAAATAGTTCACAATAGAAACCAACACTGTAGAATATCAGTTCGGGTTGTTTTCACATATGTTAAATAAATCGATATTTTGAAATTTTTCTCATGCTTAATGAGAGCAAAATGCCCAGCTGCAATGATATGATGTATTAGGATTTAGCACAACTGCTTTAGTTTTCACATTTTCATTCTTGTTCACATCTTTCAGGAAATTGTAAATAATAAAAAAGATATACTCACATTGTACTACTCATAATATGGGGAAGGAATTGCCAAAAACTGTGTTCATGAACATTTTGTGCAGAACTTTTCAAAATATAATTTGTGCAATTGAAAAAAAAACAAGAAGTGTTAAATCAGTAATATAATGTAACTGATATTTCTTTGTTTTATACACCTCATTCTCATCACCAGTTGTGTAAAGATCAGTAATGTTTTTGTCAGAATTTAATGGTTTGTTACCACACAGTCCCGCTGGGCGGGTGGGAGATTATAAAACGCATTCCGTGCGTGTGTTCGTGTGTTATTGAGTGTCACGTTTTTATAAAGGGCTGTACATCACACTGGTTGCTTCTCCTTGGCCTTTTCAATGTTTTTTATGACCTTATTGCTTATGTCCTTTCATTTGATGCTGTTATTTCACACCTAGGACCATAGGTAAGTGTGTAATAGCAATGGTGGCTACTTTGAGTAAAGTGCTCATAACTCCAAAACGACTGCATTTAGAGTGTTTCTGTAAAATACGTTGTTCAGCTACTTTCTCCATGCCTACAAGATGGTACCATTTTTAGGGTTCTATCTTCATAGCTAAGTGAGTAATAGCTATTTTCTGTTATTAACAATGAGCAAAATGAGTAAATTGATTTTGTCTTTGTAACTGTTACTTACAATATTGGCCTGAAATATGTTGTTCAACAACTCCTTCATGTACTATATCATGGTGAGGTGTCCAAGGTGTAGCACCATAGCTAACTGAGTAATAGCTATACTAAGTTTAATATTTGACCATTGAGCAAGTCACTTATAACTCAAAAACTATTGAATATAGAGGATTTTTGTCAAATATGTTGTTCACCTATCTTTTGGATATACTGTATTGTGAATTTTCACAGCTGTAACTCCATAGCTAACTGAGTAATAGCTACTTTGATGATAACCATAATGAGTAAATGGCTTATATCTTCAAAAGTATTGCAGCTACACAATTTTGTTCCAATATGTTGTTCAGCTACTATCTCCACAGCTACAACATGGTCACTAGTTTGGAAGTGTATCTCCATAGCTAAGTGAGTAATAGCTACTTTGTCAATTTTTAATGATAACCATAATGAGTAAATGCCTTATATCTTCAAAAGTATTGCAGCTACACAATTTCTCTCCAATAAGTTGTTCATCTACTTTTTTGTGAACTGTAACATATTTAAGTTTCACAACTGTTGCTCAATGTACAAGTGAGTAATGGCTACTTTATTGCTACTTTTGGTGAAAATGTGAAAAATGACAAATATCTCGCAAACCGTAATAGCTACTTTGTCAATTTTTAATGATAACGATAATGAGTAAATGCCTTATATCTTCAAAAGTATTGCAGCTACACAATTTCTCTCAAATAAGTTGTTCATCTACTTTTTAAGTCATTCATCTACTTTTGGGAGAGCTTTCACATGGTGAAGTTTCAGACTCGTAGGTAATTACTCACCTACTGAAAACGAGTAAATGCGAATTATCTCTAAAAGTATTGGAGATAGCCAATTTTTCTCAAATAACTCATTCACCTACTTTTGGGAGAGCTTTCACTTGGTGAAGTTTCACACCCATAGCTAATTACTCACCTACTGAAAATGAGTAAATCGAATTATCGCTAAAAGTATTGGAGATAGCCAATTTTTCTCAAATAACTCATTCACCTACTTTTGGGAGAGCTTTCACTTGGTGAAGTTTCAGACCCATAGCTAATTACTCGCCTACTCAAAATGAGTAAATGCGAATTATCTCTAAAAGTATTGCAGATAGCCAATTTTTATCAAATAACTCATTCACCAACTTTTGGGAGAGCTTTCACTTGGTGAAGTTTCAGACCCATAGCTAATTACTCACCTACTCAAAATGAGTAAATGCGAAGTATCGCTAAAAGTATTGCAGATAGTGAATTTTTCTCAAATAACTCATTCACCTACTTTTGGGAGAGCTTTCACTTGATGAAGTTTCAGACCCATAGCTAATTACTCACCCACTCAAAATGAGTAAATGCGAATTATCTGTAAAAGTATTGCACGCGTAGATACAACCCAGACAATATGTTATAGGACTCGGCAACCATAAGGTGTAGGAAGTTGACACTTACTGTTTCCCTAATTCTATATCTTATTGTGTTGATAACTATTTCCGCAGGCTGTGCGGTACGGGCATCTCTGATGCTATTTTTGTCAAGCGTTATTGAAGAATGGACCAACCAGCTTTACATACAGTATTTGAGACATGTTTCTCTTATGACAAAAATATATGGATTTCGACAACTGATTATTCCATGTACCTTTACATAATTGTGCTATTTCCATTGACAGCTATTTTCCCAATTAATAAATTTTACAGCTTCATAATTTTTAGTTCACTGATTAATGCTATCATCTTAGTCCACCCTTTCAAAAGAGGATTTGAAGAGCTACCGACCAGTGTCCGGTCTTAGCTTCTTGTCAAAATTGGTCGAGCGAATTGTGGCTGCCCAAATTAGATCTTACATGGATTCTCATGATCTTGGTAATACTTTCCAGTCAGCCTACAAGGTAGGGCACTTGACAGAAACTGCCTTGCTGTGCATCAAAAATGAGATTCACCTATCTCTGTCCAAGGGCATGCCTACAGCACTAGTGTTACTCGACCTGTCTGCGGCATTTGATACTATCGATCATGACACACTCCTATCCTGTCTGTCATCTAGATTTGGTTTTGCTGGATCGGCATTAAAATGGTTTAGATCCTATCTCCAGGATCGTTTTCAGTCAGTCAAGATTGGTTCTAGTCTTTCGAATTTGTTCAAATTGAAGTTTGGAGTCCCCCAAGGTTCTGTCTTAGGTCCCCTTCTGTTTTCCCTCTACACAACACCTCTGAGTCAAGTCATCAGAAATTATACCGGAGTCCGTTACCACTTCTATGCGGACGACACCCAGTTGTTCATTCACTTATCCCCTGACGATAGTCTCAAGTCTTTTGACCGTCTTAAATCATGTTTGAATGATATTCAGGTCTGGATGTCTGAAAACAAACTCAAGCTAAATCCTGATAAAACAGAATTCATAGTCTTCGGTGCCAAAGACAGACACAAATGGCTCAGTGACTCACTACCTGTCAATATCCTGGGTAATTGTCTCTCTCCCGCAGATGTTGTACGCAATCTGGGCGTTCTGTTTGATGCAAAGTTTTGTTTCACCAATCACGTAAATTCTGTTATCAAATCCTGCTTTATCAGCCTCAGGGACCTTCATCGTATCAGGAGGTTTCTTTCTGTGGATACATCAGTGGTGATTGCAAATGCTCTGGTCAGTAGTCGTTTGGATTATTGCAACTCTCTTTTTCGCAGTTTGTCATCCCGAAATGCTACAAGGCTCCAATATGTTCAAAATGCGCTTGCACGGTTTGTCACTGGTGCTTCAAAGTACACTCACATTACATCCACCCTTAGGACACTCCATTGGCTACCCGTTAGACAACGTATTATCTTCAAAACCCTAGTTTTGGTCTATAAGTACCTCACCACTGGCCAGCCTAAGTATTTTGCACCATATCTCCCCTTGTACAAATCTGCCGTGAATACAAGACATTCCAATCCCAAAAATTTGTTCCTTCTGGTTCCCTCTTACTGTCCTTCCATCCATAAATCTAAGGTCCATTTTAACAATAGTTTCTCATATGATGCCCCTAAGTTATGGAATGATCTTCCATATGATATACGCAGTGCTCCTAATCTCTCCAGTTTCAAAAGTCGACTCAAAACCTACCTATTTCAGAAATCATTCCCACCATAGCTTCTTACTACTGAACACCGGACCGCCTCCCTGGAAACGACTCGGAACATGTCTAATGTCTCATGATTTATGCCTTACGGATTGGATGGTGTGCCTTAGAATCCGTTGATACGGAGATTAAGCACCTGGACAACTGATTGATTGATTGATTGATCTTGCTATTGAATTGTCTTGTTTTAATACTTTATCTCTACATACATTTTCTTTCTTATAGATGTTATTTTCTGTACTTAAATATTATTTGGATCCTTTTAACTGACACTGCTTTGAAAGTATCCTGATCTTTGTACTGTTTCCCTACATCTATATCTCATGGTGTTGAAAACTATTTCCACAGGCTGTGGGGTACGGGCATCTCTGATGCTATTTTTGTCAAGCGTTATTGAAGAATGGACCAACCAGCTTTAGATGTTTCTGTTATTGATTTAATGTACTTTTAATTTAACATTTCATAAATGTTCTTTCTTTCTTATGGCACCATTTTTGTCTGTTTCAGTTGAATGAAGATAACTGAAAAAAATTTAGTGTCATTAAAATAAATTCTTACATACTATTTCCTGAGAATATTTTGAATTACTTTTCAAGAGATGATGAATTAAGCAATATGATTGGTGTCTTTATTATATCCCCAGACGAAAGTCGGGGATATATTGGATTCATGTCCGTCGCGCTGCCGCCACAGTACATTTTGACTTGTGTGCACGATAGCTATGCTTTCACAGATTTCATTCAAACTTGACACACATATGTATTTGTGTCAGAAAGGGAACCCTAGTTTAAGGTAACCTTAAACTCATAATAGTAAAGAACCTATGGCCACCTTAAGGTCATAAATTTTTGCCACTCAGTGCCTTCTAGGTCACAATCTATGTGGCTCATCTGGCTCAAATTTTACCTTGGAACACATTACTATATTCTCATTATATATGCCAAAAATAAAGACTATGTTAAGGTTAAAATTGTCTTTGGGGCCCATAAGACCATACTTGACATTTTTTTCGTCATTTTTCCCATATTTTCTCCTCCAACTTAGAAATAGTAAGTCTGACAAGTCTGTAACTGTAGACAGACATAACTTCTACATGTACTCGTAGTCTGTGAAAAATTTGATGTCTGTAACTTTTAATTTTAAGGTCACCTTAAAGTCTCTAAAATGCCCACAGAGACGTAATTTATGGACTTTTTGCCTGATATACAGCTGAAATCTCACCCGGGAATATATGATTATGTTTTGTTTACATGTGAGAAAAATCAAGGCTTTAAATAGACATATAACCTGTGCATGAGGATCATAAACACCCACCCGAAGGACCCTTTTTCGACATTTTCAATATATTTGGTAATATAACCTGGAAATGTTAAGTCTGACAAGTCTTAAACTGTAGTAGATATAACTTCTGCATGTGATCTTTGTCTGTCAAATATTTTAAGTCTGTAATTCTAAGGTCACCTTAAGGTCTCTGAAATGCCCACAGACACCTAATTTATTGACTTTTTACTCTTGTTAAGCCCTATAACTGTCAAAATAGGCGGCTGATATAGCTGAAATCTCATCCTGGAATATATTGATATGTTCTTTTTTCATGTGCCAAAAACCAAGGCTTTAAGTAGGAATATAACATGTGTGTGAGGCCCAAGAATAATCTACTCCGATTCAAAATTGACCCCCAAGTGCATGTCCGGTGATAACTTAAAAAGTACTTCATCTATTCACATGAAATTTAGCAAGTAGGTTCGTTGTATAGATGTCTGGAAATCATTTACTTTTGGAAGTGATCAAATACAAAATGGGTGACTTATTAACGATTAACTAAATGCCACAGTTTTTCTTAATGTTGAAAATGAAAAAGCTTTAATATCTCAGAAACGGTGTGAGATAGAGCGATTTCGATGAAATTTTTGACTCACAGGGTGTCTGTAGAGTTTGCTGGCGAGTTTTCCCCAAAATTGTTTTCCTGCCATTTTTTGTGGCCATCTTGAGTTTCTGCGTAAAACGCAAAAATGTGTTTATCTTGGAAACAGTGAGAGATAGAGCGATTTTGACGTAATTTTCTTACCTGCATGGTATCTACAGAGTCTACTGGCGACTTTCCTCAAAAATCATTTTCTCGCCATTGTTGGCATTGTAAAATGAAAAAAAAAAAAAAATTAGATGTTCATCTATAAAACCTTGCATTTTGCACAAATGTAAAAACATATTAAACACAGGAAGATGGTCATTATACAAAATCATTATTACTCATTGGAACTCTTTGTTTTTGCTATGCGAAAACAATTTCTTTTTCTCAATACTCTAGTTATTTTTTTAGAATACTTGGCATTATTTTTTGTAGTGGTGATAAAATGAGTGATCTGTTTTGTCTTTTTAATTTTTCATGGAAATCTTACTTTATTCTTTCCAGCGGTGATGTATTGAGTGATCTGATTAATCTCTTTGGTGGCCAGTTGACCAATGAGGTGTTAGCTGTGGTGTGCCCGCCTTACACCCGGGTGTTAAGGCTGAGTGGTTGTCTGTCTGTCAGTGTGAAGGGAATACTGAGTGTACTGAATAAGTGAGTATAAATGTATCCCCAGATAAATGTTAGGGATATTTGTTTTTTCTTGTCACCGAACTGGAGAGATATACTTTCAGATGTAATGACTCAAAGTATATGATCTCGAGTTTTCAGAGTTGGTACATGTGTATATATGGGTACAGATAAGAGCGCCTATTCTTTGGTGACCTTGACCTGCATTTTTGATGAAGATTGCGACTTTGAGAAGGTGAGATTAATCATTGTAACAATATGATTAGGTCACATGTTTGTTTTGCAGATGTCCTAACTTGCGCTGTGTAGAGCTATGCCGGTGTGACCATTTAATGCAGACACCCTTCTTCACTGTCCTGTCTCGCTACACGCCTAACCTGGTGACCTTGACTTTGGATGAGTGTGATCAGCTGACCAGTCTACACATTCAGGTTTACATATTCATTTTGCATTACATTTAGTCATTTTTGGCGGCCATCTTGAATTTCTATGTAAAACTCAAAAATACATTTATATCTAAAACGATGCGAGATAAAGTGATTTTAATAAATTTTTTGGCCCCAGGATACATGCAGTCATCTG
Source organism: Sabellastarte sp. h YS-2021 (assembly GCA_964017235.1). NCBI lineage: Eukaryota > Metazoa > Annelida > Polychaeta > Sabellida > Sabellidae > Sabellastarte > Sabellastarte sp. h YS-2021. The sequence goes on from OZ024929.1 coordinate 137,505,829, forward strand.
CCCCTTTTTTGCCTAATATTGCTTTCCTGCCATTTTTTTGCGGGCATCTTGAATTTCAGCGTAAAACGGAAAAACACATTTATATCTTAAACGGTGCGAGATAGAGCAATTTTGACAAATTGTTTGGCCCCTAGGGTATATGCAGAGTCATCTGTCACTTATCGGAAAAAATTGTTTTCCTGCCATTTTTGGCAGCCATCTTGAATTTCTACGTAAATCACAAAATGCATTTGTCTTAGAAACAGTGCGAGGTAGAGTGATTTTGACAAAATTTTTGACTTGCAGGGTATACGCCGAGTAATAATTTTACGAAGCCGTAGGCTGAGTAAAATTATCCAGAAGTGACATGGTTAAATGCCGTGTATAACCATCATCACAAGTGGATTATTTCTATTCTAACATAACATTTAAGCTTAATTAAGATACTTTTTTCATTTTTAAAAATATTTACAAGGAATAAATTGTTACACGTAGGTTTGTTTACATTGTGGTGACCTTAGCAACCGGCTGTTCCATTCATTGTACCTTGCAACTGCAGAGTTAAAATGTTCTGATACAGGAATATTTAATATAAATATAATGTATAATATTTGTTATTCAATGAATATTTAATATTCAATAAAATATAAATAAAAATAACTTGTTTCTGCGCACCTCGTCATGTTAGAATTAAGGTCCAAATTTGAACATTTTAAATGTTTTCGCCTTCCTGTTCAGTCAAAAAGAGGGAGTTTATCTATGCATCATGGCATCAGATATTGTCGGTTGAGTGTGTACATGTGTTTGTGGTGAGAATCAATAAGAAATGTTTCTAAAAATAAAAACCTTTTAATTCTTGAAATTTTTAAAATTCTTTTCTGATACATACAACATATCATTGGAAAGTACTTCTTTCCAAAATATTTTAAAACCTACTTTACAAACACATATGTAATATATATCTTTAAAAGGGTGTTTGAACAATAACCCCTGAACAATGCTTCTGCTTATTTTTTCTTTGTATTAAAATTCATTTTCAAATAAGGGAGAAATAAATTATTGAAAGTCAAGCTTATTTTTGCTCTTATTTGATTGCATTTAGTGTACATAACAATTATTGAACCATCTTAGTGAACATAAGACCAAACTTTCCCACCTAAAAACAGAAACTTGTGGTGGTATCAAATTTGAACGTTAACCCCTGCTTTGTTAACCCCAGCCCATAAAGCCTGGGATTATATTCCTCACTTAAGGCTTCTGGGAAGCAGCAGTGGGCATGAAGTTTGTGGGCGTTCCGCAGCCTAAACCACGGATGAATTTTCACCACATTTTCAGGATATTTTTAGCCCAAAGAGGATCTAGGACTACTTAAGTTTTGGGGAGTGTCTGACAACAGCAGTAGCAATGGTAACACTTTTAAGATTTTTAGGTCTTAAACTTTGTGGGTGTTCCACAGCCCAATCACATGCATGGATTTTCACCAAATTTTCAGGATATGTTTTTATGTCAGATGACTTGTCAGTCAGCTGACATTATGTCGTCACTCTGCGGCGTGGGCGTCCGCGTCCGCGTGAACAACTTCTCCTCCAAAACTACAAGGCCTAGAGACGTGCTGTTTTTTTTAAAAGATACCTTATCTATCGAGGATGAAAAATTGTTCAAGGCATGCAAATCTGTCTGTTCGTCTGTTTGCTAGAGACATTACAAGGGGGGTACCCCCACCAAAAGTGTGAAAATTTCAACACTTAATCACAATTTTCTCAGTGACTATTGCAGGGATTTCTCTCATATCTTGCATATATGTACTAGGCCAGAGGTAGATTCTCTTGTGTGAGTATGAGACCTGGATCTGTCTTACTTTGTTTTTAATAAATTTTTTTAATAATTTTTAATGCATTAAAATTCATGAAATCATGTACAAAATCATTTATAACTTGAAAACTGTTGCATCTAGAGCATTTTGTTAAAATATATTATTCAGCTACTTTTTTCATAGCTACAATATGGTGAGTAAGTTGGGTGCCTGTCTCAATAGCTAAGTGAGTAATAGCTACTTTTGGGCTTTTCAGTAACTTCCATCATGAGTAGAATCACTTGTAACTTAAAAACTATTGCATTTAGAGAATTTCGTATAAATATGTTCTTCAGCCACTTTTGGGTCAGCTATAACATAGTAAAATTTTAGACCTGTAGCTCATGGCATAGCTGAGTAATAGTTACTTTTAGGTTATCACTGTTGAGTAAATCGCTTATAACTTCAAAACTATTGCATTTAGAGAATTTCGTATAAATATGTTATTCAGCTACTTTTGGGTCAGCTATAACATAGTAAAATTTCAGACCTGTAGCTCATGGCATAGCTGAGTAATAGCTACTTTTAGGTCATCACTATTGAGTAAATCAGTTGTAACTTGAAAACTATTGCATTTACAGTATTTTGCTTAAATATGTTGTTCACCTACTTTTGGGTCAGCTATAACATAGTAAAATTTCAGACCTGTAGCTCATTGCATAGCTGAGTAATAACTACTTTGAGGTTCTCACTATTGAGTAAATCAGTTGTAATTGCAAAACTATTGCATTTAGAGAATTTCGTATAAATATGTTATTCAGCTACTTTTGGGTCAGCTATAACATAGTAAAATTTCAGACCTGTAGCTCATGGCATAGCTGAGTAATAGCTACTTTTAGGTCATCACTATTGAGTAAATCAGTTGTAACTTGAAAACTATTGCATTTACAGTATGTTGCTTAAATATGTTGTTCACCTACTTTTGGGTCAGCTATAACATAGTAAAATTTCAGACCTGTAGCTCATTGCATAGCTGAGTAATATCTACTTTTAGGTTATCACTGTTGAGTAAATCGCTTATAACTTGGAAATTATTGCATTTAGAGTATTTTGTTTCAATATGTTATTCACCTATTTTGGGGTCAGCTATAACATAGTGAAGTTCCAGACCTGTGACTCATTGCATAGCTGAGTAATAGCTACTTTGAAGTTCTCAATGTTGAGTAAATCACTTGTAATTTGAAAACTATTGCATTTAGAGAATTTAGTATAAATATGTTATTCAGCTACTTTTTGGTCAGCTATAACATAGTAAAATTTCAGACCTGTAGCTCATGGCATAGCTGAGTAATAGCTACTTTTAGGTTATCACTGTTGAGTAAATCACTTATAACTTGAAAACTATTGCATTTAGAGTATTTTGTTGCAATATGTTATTCACCTATTTTGGGGTCAGCTATAACTTAGTGAAGTTCCAGACCTGTGGCTCATTGCATAGCTGAGTAATAGCTACTTTGAAGTTCTCACTGTTGAGTAAATCAGTTGTAATTGGAAAACTATTGCCTTTACAGAAATTTGTGCAAATATGTTATTCAGCTACTTTTGGGTCAGCTATAACATAGTGAAATTACAGACCTGTAGCTCATGGCACAACTGAGCAATAGCTATTCTCAGGCGCTGACTGTTGAGTAAATCAGCTATAACTTGAAAAATATTGCATTTGGAGTATTTTGTTAAAATATATTGTTCACCTGCTTTTGGGTTAGCTATAACATAGTGAAATTACAGACCTATAGCTCATGGCATAGCGGAGCAATAGCTATTTTCAGGTTCTCACTATTGAGTAAATCAGTTGTAACTTGAAAACTATTGCATTTACAGTATTTTGCTTAAATATGTTGTTCACCTACTTTTAGGTCAGCTATAACAGAGCAAAAATTCAGACATGTAGCTCATTGCATAGCTGAATAATAGTTACTTTGAGGTTCTCACTCTTGAGTAAATCAGTTGTAACTTGAAAATTATTACATTTAGAGTATTTTTAGTCGAATCTTTGATTCGAGTTATGTACTGAGTTGCGGTCACGATTTTAAATTTGCTGTTTAAACCCTTAAATATCAATTCTGCATAATATTTTCTTCACATATCTGTACATTAAGGTGTATATTATACACTCTGCCATTTTGAAGATTTTTAATGCCTTTATTAAGTTATATTTTATGAAGTAAAAAGCATGTCTGGCACTTCGTCTGGCTTTCCCCAAGGACCCGTATGTCCTAGAAACTATTGTGTTTGCCATTGTAATGGTCTACTCGAACGAGTCTTTTTTAACCGTTTCGTCTGCTGGTTTCTAGCCGTGAAGCCCCAATCAATTTATTCGTCTGCAGGGTTTATCACGCAGTCACTGTTAATGTAAAATTGCTGTCTGCGCATCTACGTGTACTCAATTATTTGTCAAACAAATAAACCGCAAAGAAATTAATGAATGAAGTGACGTCACGGTAGTACTACACATTTGTCGTTCAGCCAATCAGAATCGAGAACACCCCTTTCAGAGACAATGAAAATATTCAAACTCCTTAGTTCTACATTCAACCACTCGAGGGCGCTTTTGCATGTCCTAGAAGTTATCACGTCATAAAATACAGCATAATCTGTGTCTGCCTATTTTCGCCCATTGTGGCTATTCGTAATATTGTAGAAACAACACACGAATATTTTATTTAAATACTTACAATTTGCTTCTGTAAAATATCTATATACAGCCTTGTAAAATATTGTTACGAAACCCCCACAAAGAACTGCCGTGACTGCGCATATTTGCTCATTAATATTAATGAGGCAAGTCCGCGAACAGGAAATATGCTGGTAGTTTTCATCTTAAACCAGCCTTGTAGAATGTCAGGAAACCCCACAAAGAACTGCCGTGACTGCGCATATTTGCTCATTAATATTAATGAGGCAAGTCCGTGGACAGGAAATATGCTGGTGGTTTTCATCTTAAACCAGCTTTGTAAAACTGCGCATCTACAGACCCTTTATATTTGTAAACAAATTCCCATCTCGCGACACAAATCTGAAAACGGTTTCTAAATGCGGGCGATAATACAGAGTTTACAGATTTCAACACCCAGTGCTGTCCTAAGATTCGACTCTGTGGTTGGGTGAAAGCTAACCACGTCACCCTTGTGTTAAATATGTTATTCACAGACGTTTTGGTCAGCTATAACATAGTGAAATTGCAGACCTCTACCTCTTCTCTTCTGGAACTGGACTATCCCTTTTTGCTCATCAGCGCCTTAGAGGATGTTTACATCAATTTCGGCGCTATATAAGTGTTTCTTACTTACTTACTTACTTACTATGTCATGGCATAGCTGAGCATTAGCTTCTTTCAGGTTCTCACTGTTGAGTAAATCATTGTATCCAACCTGTAGGAAATCATGGGCTGGGAATCTGTTAATATGGTCCGATTTGACCTTGGAACCCTCCTTCAAGGTCAAATGAGGATAGCCAAACATAAAAGTGCTTATAACTCGCTTATTATTGGTCCTAGAGGTTGGAATGAAAACCAACCTATAGAAAATCATGAGCTGGGAATTTTTTGGTGTGGTCGGATTTCACCTTGGACCCCTCCTTCAAGGTCAAATGAGGATAGCCAAACTTAAAAGTGCTTATAACTCACTTATTATTGGTCCTAGGGGTTTCGAATGGAAAACCAACCTATAGAAAATCATGGGCTGGGAATCTTTTGGTGTGGTCGGATTTGACCTTAGACCCCTCCTTCCAGGTCAAACGAAGATAGCCAAACTTAAAGTGCTTATAACTCGCGTATTATTGGTCTTGGAGGTTTGGGATGGTAAACCAACGTATAGGAAATCATGGGCTGGGATTCTTTTGGTGTGGTCAGATTTGACCTGGGACCCCTCCTTCAAGGTCAATTGAGGATTAGCCAAACTTACAATTGCTTAGAACTCGCTTATTATTGGTCCTACAAGTTTGGGATGGTAAACAAGCTACAGGAAATCATGGGCTGGGAATTTTTTTGTGTGGTCGGATTTGACCTTGGACCCCCTCCTTCAAGGTCAAACAAGGATAGCCAAACTTAAAAAGTGCCTATGACTCACTTATTATTGGTCCGAGAGGTTTGAGATGGTAAGCCATCCTAAATTCTTTGGCTGGGAATCTTTTGGTATGGTCAGATTTGACCTTTGGACCCCTTCTTCATGGTCGAACGAGGATATTGCATTTATAGAATTTCTTTAAATATTTTTAACCTACTTTTTACACTTAAACAATTACCTTGTTACTTTATTTCATAATACCATTTGCAGGGCACAACTTTTTTGTCCTTTTCTTCTGTCAGCTTCGGAATATCTTTCGAACATGCTGTTCACTTACCATTTACTGTATTTCTGTACAGCCCTTTCCCTGATAATTATGCTTTCCTCTCATTATCACCATCACAAATCAAAAACATTCAGTCAGCTGACACAGTGCCCGTTCACGGGCACTCTCCTCTTGTTTGGGGAGTATTTGGCAAAAGCTGGTCTCGTAGGTTCTGTATAATTCTGACATTTGAAGGATTTTTTTCTTTTATTGCAGCTTTTATTCACCATTTTTTAACTGGGCCTATGAGACCCTGATAAGGGGAGGGTGGCCAACCCTCCGTCAGGGCCTAACAACTTCTTTTGAAGGTATTTGTTAGATTTTCCACATCTCAGTGTTGTTGCCCATTTAGTTGTACCCGCGATGGTTTTGGTTTCAATGGTTCAGGTATAATTGGGTTGCATTATTTAATGCAACTGTTATCGCATCAATTTACTTTTTACATTAATCATATTATAGTTGAACTTGGGTAATAATTATGGTTATGTTTTCACTTTCAGAAAATACTTGTGCTACTTCCAAATCTGCAGCATTTAAGTTTGGCACAAACCAATGTCACAGATGAATCGTTTATTCTTGAGGTAAAGTTTTTGGCTGGTACAGAGATTAACCCCCATCAATGTATGATTTAGAATTAGTAAGCACCAATAATAAAGTCTAACTGAATAATTTGCAAGTTCTATGAAGATCAAATTTTTAATTAGTGAGCCCCATAACAGTTTCATTAGATTTTTGGTTTGGCCCATAAATTGGGTCTGATTTACAATTACTTTAAAAGTATTGCTCATGCATATATAATTGTAACAGTTGTGTATTGATTAAAACTTCCCTCCCGCTTCCAAAGTTGCAGGTTCAACTTGTGGAGTGAGAAAGTTGGCAGTTGCTTGATAATGTCTGTACTGAAAGAACAGAATGCTGACCAACCAGTATTCAGTAGTATCCTCCATCCTATCATCTCTCCATTCTGATAATCCCTATATATTACGGTTGTGACAGGCTGATTGGTTGAGAAATAGTGTACAAAATAGTGAACTGGCTACTTGTAAAGCTCTTCAATTATTTTGTACTTTTATTAATAAGCAGGGTGAACCTAAGCTTTAGTCCAATTCGTCCACCAGTCTTATAATTTTTCGTTATTTTCAAATATTTGGCACTTTATCTTTGGATAAATATGTTTACATTAGCTGCCATATTTGGTCTATATATGTTTCCTGTTTTTACCCCACAGCTGTTAAGGGCTGTCGGGGTATTGTTTTCACCCATGGTGTCCGGATGGGCGAGGGGAGGCGGGAAAAAGTTTGTCCAGGCTATATCTCAGAAACGGTAAGGTGTAGGAAGTTGATACTTAGTAGGGACATTGGTTAGGGGGTGTAGGTGTGCAACGTCATGGTGTGACCTTGATTTGACCATTGATCTTGCCGTAGTGACCTTCAGTTTGAAAATCTTGTCCGGGTTATATCTCGGCAACCGCAAGGCGTAGGAAGGTGATACGTGGTAGGGACATTGGTTAGGGGTTGTAGGTGTGCAATGTGATGGTGTGACCTTGATTTGACCTTTGCCGTTGCCGTAGTGACCTTGACCTGTAAAATCTTGTCCGGGCTATATCTCGACAACTGTAAGGTATAGGAAGTTGATACTTGGTAGGGACATTGGTTATGGGGTGTAGGTGTGCAACGTCATGGTCTGACCTTGATTTGACCTTTGACCTTGCCATAGTGACCTTGACCTATAAAATCTTGTCTGGGCTATATCTCGGAAACCATAAGGTGTAGGAAGTTGATACTTGGTAGGGACATTGGTTATGGGGTGTAGGTGTGCAACGTCATGGTGTGACCTTGATTTGACCTTTGACCTTGCCATAGTGACCTTGACCTATAAAATCTTGTCTGGGCTATATCTCGGAAACCATAAGGTGTAGGAAGTTGATACTTGGTAGGGACATTGGTTATGGGGTGTAGATGCGCAAAGTCATGGTGTGACCTTGATTAGACCTTTGACCTTGCTGTAGTGACCTTGACCTGTAAAATCTTCCCAGGGCTATATCTCGGAAACTATAAGGTATACGAAGTTGATACTTGGTAGGGACATTGGTTAGGGGGTGTAGATGTGCAATGTCATGGTGTGAGCTTGATTTAACCTTTGACCTTGCTGTAGTGACCTTGACCTAGAAAATCTTGTCCAGGCTATATCTCAGAAACCGTAAGGTGTAGGAAGTTGATATTTAGTAGGGACATTGGTTAAGGGGTGAAGGTGTGCAACGTCATGGTCTGACCTTGATTTGACCTTGTCATAGTGACCATGAGTTTTAAAATCTTGTCGGTTATTTCTTTGTTTCCATAAGGTGTAGAAAGTTGACACTTGGTATGGACATTTGGGGGTATATGTGTGCGTCATGGTTTGACCTTTTTGCTCTGCCAAAGTGTGTGCACCTGCCATATTTGAGACAGCTTTCTCTTATGACAAAGATATACGGATTGCTGCAACTGATTGTTACATACACTTTTACATAATTGTGCTATTTCCATTGACAGCTATTCTCCAATTAATAAATTTTACAGATTTATATTTTTTAGTTTGCTGATTAATGCTGTCATCTTGCTATTGAATTGCCTTGTTTTAGTACTTTATCTTTACATACATTTTCTTTCTACTTAAACATTATTTGGAGCTTTTTATAACTGACACTGCTCTGAAAGTATTCAGATCTTTTACTGTTTCACCACTTCTATATCTCATGGTGTTGAAAACTTTTTCCCCAGGCTGTGGGATACGGGCATCTCTGATGCTATTTTTACTATTGAAATGTATGTCAACAGACCTGGTCCATATATATTTGGCCCTGTCTCAACTCTAGTATACAGTGTATTGAAAACTGTGTTCAACCAAAAACAGTAAGTCAGTGTTCTTGAAATAAAGCTTTGTATCATGTTTTGTTTTCTGGAGAAAAAATAACTTAGAATGCTTTTTGCATATTGTGAAAGATTGACAAGGTGATATTAAAGTTACAAAGCACACATGTATATGACATGAGGGTGTTATTTAATATCATCAAGACAAGGTACTAGTTGGGAGTGTAGACTATTGAAATATCCCAGTGTCATGTTAGCTAACAATCCAAAGAAAGGAATTTAAACTACTCTGTGGAAAATTCATGCTGAGATGCTCCTCATCAGCAAATTTGATCCAGATTAACTCAGTAGCTGTATTGGATAAGCAAAAGCTCATTGGCTCTAGAAGTTGCTGTATAGCTTGTCCTACTTTATAATAGGACATCTGCTCTGTATGTCCCCCTATAGGCTAAAAGCAGCATGTGGCTCAAAATAAAATTGTGTCCATTACTTAGGAGCTTTAGCTCAAGCACTTGCTCCTGTCTCTGTCTGGACTATTGCTGCAAGTAGAAGTGGTTGGCATTACAAGTTAGAAACTTGGGGCTTACGTTTGCAGAATCATTATGTCAGCTGACTTTTCAGTCAGCTGACATTATGTCATCACTCTGCGGCGTGGGCGTACGTGTACGCGTCCGCGTGAACAACTTCTTCTCCAAAACTACAAGGCCTAGAGACATGCTGTTTTTTCTAAAAGATACCTTGATGAAAAATTGTTCAAGGCATGCAAATCTGTCTGTTCGTCTGTTTGCTAGAGACATTACAAGGGGGGTACCCCCACCAAAAGTGTGAAAATTTCAACTTTTTATCACAATTTTCTCAGTGACTATTGCAGGGATTTCTCTCATATCTTGCATATATGTACTAGGCCAGAGGTAGATTCTCTTGTGTGAGTATGAGACCTGGATCTGTCTTACTTTTTTTTTAATAAATTTTTTTAATAATTTTTAATGCATTAAAATTCATGAAATCATGCACTAAATCACTTATAACTTCAAAAGTGTTGCATTTACAGCATTTTGTGAAAATATGTTGTTCAGCTACTTTTTTCATAGCTACAATATGGTGAGTAAGTTGGGTGTCTGTCTCAATAGCTAAGTGAGTAATAGCTACTTTTGGGCTTTTCAGTAACTTCCATTATGAGTAAAATCACTTGTAACTTAAAAACTATTGCATTTAGAGAATTTCGTATAAATATGTTATTCAGCTACTTTTGGGCCAGCTATAACATAGTGAAATTTCAGACCTGTAGCTCATGGCATAGCTGAGTAATAGCTACTTTTAGGTTATCACTGTTGAGTAAATCGCTTATAACTTGAAAACTATTGCATTTAGAGAATTTCGTATAAATATGTTATTCAGCTACTTTTGGGTCAGCTATAACATAGTAAAATTTCAGACCTGTAGCTCATGGCATAGCTGAGTAATAGCTACTTTTAGGTTATCACTGTTGAGTAAATCACTTATAACTTGAAAAGTGTTGCATTTAGAGCATTTTGTTAAAATATGTTATTCAGCTACTTTTTTCATAGCTACAATATGGTGAGTAAGTTGGGTGTCTGTCTCAATAGCTAAGTGAGTAATAGCTACTTTTGGGCTTTTCAGTAACTTCCATCATGAGTAAAATCACTTGTAACTTAAAAACTATTGCATTTAGAGAATTTCGTATAAATATGTTATTCAGCTACTTTTGGGCCAGCTATAACATAGTAAAATTTCAGACCTGTAGCTCATGGCATAGCGGAGTAATAGCTACTTTTAGGTTATCACTGTTGAGTAAATCACTTATAACTTGAAAACTATTGCATTTAGAGTATTTTGTTTCAATATGTTATTCACCTATTTTGGGGTCAGCTATAACATAGTGAAGTTTCAGACCTGTGGCTCATTTCATAGCTGAGTAATAGCTACTTTGAAGTTCTCACTGTTGAGTAAATCAGTTATAATTGGAAAACTATTGCATTTACAGAAATTTGTGGAAATATGTTATTCAGCTACTTTTGGGTCAGCTATAATATAGTGAAATTATAGACCTATAGCTCATGGCACAACTGAGCAATAGCTATTCTCAGGTACTGACTGTTGAGTAAATCAGCTATAACTTGAAAAATATTGCATTTGGAGTATTTTGTTAAAATATATTGTTCACCTACTTTTGGGTCAGCTATAACATAGTGAAATTACAGACCTATAGCTCATGGCATAGCGGAGCAATAGCTATTTTCAGGTTCTCACTATTGAGTAAATCAGTTGTAGCTTGAAAACTATTGCATTTACAGTAGTTTGCTTAAATATGTTGTTCACCTACTTTTGGGTTAGCTATAACATAGTAAAATTTCAGACATGTAGCTCATTGCATAGCTGAGTAATAGTTCCTTTGAGGTTCTCACTGTTGAGTAAATCAGTTGTAACTTGAAAACTATTACATTTAGAGTAATTTGTTAAATATGTTATTCACAGAATTTTTGGTCAGCTATAACATAGTGAAATTGCAGACCTCTATGTCATGGCATAGCTGAGCAATAGCTACTTTCAGGTTCTCACTGTTGAGTAAATCATTGTATCCACTGGATAGCCGCAATGTGTAGAGAGAGATTTCACCATTACTGCTCTGATGAAAAAAAATATTATAGCTAGCTTTCTTAAGTTTGCAGTATATATTAATAACCATAAAATGTTGTCTGGGAATATTTTTGGCCTCATTTTGAGAAACAAGATGGCCGCCACAGGTGTTTTTTGTCAGTCATGAAAAGTGCTTATATCTCCCTTATTATTGATCCTAGAGGTTTGGGATGATAAACCAACCTGTAGGAAATCATGGGATGGGAATCTTTTGGTGTGGTCAGATTTGACCTTCAATGACCCCTCCTTCAAGGTCAAACAAGGATAGCCAAACTTAAAAGTGCTTATAACTCGCTTATTATTGGTCCCAGAGGTTTGGGATGGTAAACAGACAGGAAATCATGGGCTGTGAATCTGTTGATATGGTCCGATTTGACCTTGGAACCCTCCTTCAAGGTCAAATGAGGATAGCGAAAATTGAAAGTGCCTACAACTCGCTTATTATTGGTGACAGAGATTTGGGATGGTAAACCATCCCATAGGAAATCATTGGCTCGGAATCTTTTGGTATGGTCAGATTTGACCTTTGGACCCCTCCTTCAAGGTCAAATGAGGACAGCCAAGCTTAAAAGTGCTTATAACTCATTTATAATTGGTCCTAGAGGTTTGGAATGGTAAACCATAGGAAATCATGGGCTGGGAATGTATTTGTGTGGTTAGATTTGACCTTGGACCCCTTCTTCAAGGTCGAACGAGGATATTGCATTTGTAGTATTTCTTTAAATATGTTTTAACCTATTTTTTACACTTAAACAATTACCTTGTTATTTTCCTTCATAATACCATTTACAGGGCACAACTTTTTTATCCTTTTCTTCTGTCAGCTTCGGAATTTCTTTCGAACTTGCTGTTCAGTTACCATTTACTGTATTTCTGTACAGCCCTTTTCCTGATAATTATTCTGTCCTCTAATCACCTTAACAAATCAAAAACACTCAAGTCAGCTGACACAGTGCCCGTTCACGGGCACTCTCCTCTTGTTTTTGTAGTGTTGTGGAAGAACAAAGATTCAACAGTGAAATAACAAACTTACCCTTGTGCCCTACGTGACATGTCTTTGCAAATATTTTTTAAGTTAAAATATAAATTATTGTAATTTTTCCTCAGTTACCATTGTCCTGTCTTTTTTTTGTTTCTTTCAGGGTGACATTGGCCATTCCTGTCAGTTGACCCATGTCAATGTGTCAGGGTGTCAGGCTTTGACACTTGCAGCCATTGTTAATCTCACTCGCCTTTGTGGTCCAACTCTACAACACATCAACTTGTCATTTACAGCAGTAAGTGTTTTTTAAGTTTTTTTTATAAATTTAACTGAATGACTGAGGCTAAATTTGACTGAATTCTAGTGGTATTTGAAAATAGTTAAAAGATACAGCAACTTGTTAACTACACTTATAGTCTTATACGCAGCATTTTCTGGGTTGTGAGTGAAATAAGTGAAAACACATTAGAACCTTGAATCTGAGATTATTCAGAGTCATAGCCTTATCTGCAAAAAATAGGCTAAAGTGTAGAGTGCTTTGCGTTGAATTTCAGCTTATTATGGCCGATCTTTCACTCGAACTCCTTTGTGAGTATGACCCCAGTAAAAGTTTCCTGTAAAAATATGTTCCATTTCATTTTCATTTTGCTGGGTGTATTTGATAATGAAACAAGTTTTTTTTTCAAAGTGACAGTATATTGGTTTTTGATATGGAAGATTTCCAACTAACTCCTGCCTCAGAAGTAAACTTTTCATATTGATATTATAGAACTTTAGTCCCATGTAAGTATAGCTGAAGAAGTATTTATATTATTTTTCAGTTCACTAACAAAGTGTTTGACTTCAGTTTTACTCATTTAAATATTTTCGATTTGAATACTACAACATAAATTATGCATCATATCACAAATAGTAGTCATTTTATGAAATAAGAATGGAAATAACTGGAAATAAACTTGCCCTCGTTTGTAACTGTTTTATGACAACTTCTTGTTTTTGCACATGCAATCAAACTCTTGGTTCCTTAGTAAAACCAGTTAGCTGTATTAACACTACTTAAATAAGTAGAAATAAGTCAGAGAAATGGTTAAAAACCACGATCATTGGATAATGTGTAAAATTAATCTAGTGTTATTTGAATGTCTGGCTTGGAGCCCTGATTATCTTTACTTCTCCAACCAAAAGGCACATGCCTAAACCTAGCTTGTTGTTATAATGTTACAACAAAGCAACACTTGCAGAGTTATTTTGTACCAACTACAATGTACACATGTACAAGTACCAGCTTGGGTATTTTTTTTTCAGATTGACTCTGCTGCATTGTGGTATCTCAGTGGTTTCACCCTACAGTCAGCTCTAGATATTCTCAGCTGGATGATTGTCAAGTCAGCTGACTTCACAATCTCCTCCCACCCAGACCATCTCTACAGTGATGAACCACACCAGAAAGGCCAGGTTCAGGAAGTGAGGGATTTATTCAGTGTGGATACAATAAAGGCATTGATAAACATCTTTACAAAAACAGGGATTACAGAGGTGGAGGAAAAGTGTAGTGATGAAACTCAGACAAAACAATATCACTTGATTAATATAGAAAGAGCAGAGACCAATAAATGTGCCCATAATGGGGTTGAAATTGATTTTGAAGGTTTGGGGACCAGTTTAAATAAACAGCAGTGTGATACTGAAAGTTTGGGCACCAGTCTTAAGAAAGAAAGAAATGATAGCACAGGTTTGACTCCCAGTCTTAAAACCCAACACTGTGATAATGAAAGTTTAGGCACCAGTCTAAAGGCACAGAAAAATGATGGTGGAGCTTTTGGTACAACTCTCTATGAACAACAGTGTGAAACAGGAACTTTGGGAACCATTGTGACCAAAGAGAAAAATGAAAGAACCGCTCAGATTTATGAAAGTAGAAATGATAGTTATCAAGAAACTTTGTGTACCAATCAAGTGAGACAAAGTAGTGAATGTACTACTAACAGCTTAAGTTACAATATCAAATGCATGGATACTGCATCTGGTAGTAGTTTTGATGACAAAAGTAAAGAAGCACAGGATTCAGTCATCAAAGATCAAACTGGTGCTTACAAGGTAGAATTTCCACAGAAGGATGTCAGTTTTCCACCGGGTGATGTAAAATGTAGTAATTCAGAAGCAAATAATCCTTCTGTATATTCCATATCTGCAGGCCGTGACTTTGCAGAAGAAATCAGTAATAACTCTCTAGATATTCTCTATTCCTCTCCAGGCCACAAAAGTCAGGTATGTGACCAGTTAATGCTACTAAACACCAGAACACAGCAAGATCTGGCTGGATATGTTAAAGATTCGAAAGAGCTGGTGTCTGAAGGTTCTAGGAAGGGTCGATTCAAGTCTGATATGGCTGTGATTGTGAGGAGTGAAGTTGGGTGTTATAAGACTGACAAGGCTGAGATCCGGAGGTGTGGGACAGAGGGAACTGGAGTGGGTACCAGCAATTTGGGCACCAAAGATCTAGGAACCAGTGACTTGATGAATATTGCTGTGGGTACAGCTGACTTTGATATTGAAGTTTCAGGTAAAAGTGCAATTGGAGTAGGTACCAGTGAATTTGGTACTAAAGACTTGGAAACTAGTCATTTGGGAACCAATGAATTAAGTACCATGCTGGAAAATAAAGATCAACTTATCAAAGCTGGTTGTGATATTGAAAACACTGATTATAATGAACATGTCACCAGTGGTGAAAATGATGATACTGATAACATGAATTACAGTAATAGCGGTGCTTTTTGTAATGATACAGGTGTTCTCCAGTCCGGCTGTGGCAGTGAGTATGTGAAGTGTAGAAGTACTTTTGAAAAGAGTGCAGACAAAAGTAATCACCCAAATTGTGACACTGAAAAGACTAACTGTTGCTCACAAGTAAATACAAAACATTCTTGCTATGCTAGTGACATCATCAGCTCGGTAACCAGTCAGATTAGTAACTGTCCTGTAAGTTCCACATCAGACATTTGTCAGAACTTCTTGAAGAAACTGGATCAGTCTACATCCACGATAGACCCACTGTCCCAATGTATACAGTCAGACACAAACTCTTCAGGCATTGAATTTCAACCACAGCTTATCACCAAGGCTTACAATCCAGCCCTTATCTCTGTAGAGCTTTGTTCCCCACTGATTAGTGACCTTGATGTTTTTAATGCCTGTGTTAAGAGTCTGTTTGTGATGAATTCTGGAATACGACGTTTTGAGGTGTCGTGCCGCCAATTAAGTGACAATGTTGTTGGGTACATCGCAGAGCATGCTCCAAAGATGCGACATCTGGCATTGGTGAGATTTTGTTATATGCAGTGTATATGACAAGTGTAAGCATATAATACAGTGGCTTAACACAAGAGTAACACAAAATGCTAGCTTTAAATTCATTTTCATCAATGGAATATAAATTTCCTTGAAACATAATTTCCATTTATCCAACTTTTACTTCAAGAATAGTTAGATTCACAAATTGTCAAAAAGATTAAGAAATATTTCTTGTATGTTATTTTCTTGACCCTTACAGTTGTAGAGGTTACATTACACTTCAGATTTTGACATCAGGTTAAGTAGAAGTTTAAAAGAGAAAATAAGGTTTTTGTGACTTTTTTGATTGTTGAAAGCCATTGATCCACAAGAATATTATAATTAACTGCATTAGTTTTGTGTTATCATGCAGAGGTTTACCAAACATATTTCACAAACTTTTTAATTTTGTTGTACTTTTCTTTACAGTCAATTCCAAGTGTACTTTAAGTAATGAATACCAGGGGCCGTATTCTACAACAGTACTTAGATAAGGTGACCTTAAATCTAAGTAAAAGGGAAGGTTTATCAGGTTTTTTTTGCACTTTGTGTTCATGAAAGAAAAGTTAGGAATGTTCAGTTTCATAATTTCTTACCTGAAATCTAAGAAATACTTGCAATCTAAGTTAGAAATGATCCAAGTATTGTTGTAGAATACGTCCCCAGAACTGATATTCCCAAAAATAATCAAACATCGGGAAAATATCAGCTCAAGTACTCAGATTTTTATACTAAACTTCAGTTGATTTTGGCTTCTCTTTCACTGATACTTTGTATAAATATGATGCTAGTCCTCAAGGGTTTTTTTCTATTCATATTAGAAAAGGATAAGTGCAGGTTGTGAGGGTATTCTTAGACTATTGATTTAAAAACTTACTTCAGACTTGCAAACCAGGAACTCCTACAACTGTTAAAATATTCATCATTTCCAAAAATAAGAATGGTGAAAAAAGAATTCAGTTTAAATGTCTCTGCTTGACATTCATTTTTCATTTAATTTCCTAATTTCCATTAATGCGTGGCAGTTTACTTAAATTTGTCTACACCAACCGTTATATTTGCTCTATTGGTACTTCTCTTAGGTTACTACTAAAATAGTAAAATGTGGATACGTAGATAACTTTAATATGATATCTGTGTATATTTTTTGTTTTGTAATAAATGTGGCAGTTAAATAAACTCACAGATCAATATCAGTCCTGCAAACATTTCTTACTCTGTCAAGATGATGCCAGTCAGGTGTAATAACACAATTCAAATTTGCAGAATAGCACTCAAAAATAACTTGGTTAATGGAAAATATGAGGCTGGGGATTATAAACTCTTGTGAAGAGATCTGGACCATGTTTCTGACAATTGTGACAGCTCCTTATGAATCCATAGCTTTTTGTAAAGTGAGAAATATCCACTGTTTGGACATTAAAAGTAATTCAACTCTGTTAAAATTCACACTTTGATGTATAAAAACATCTGGAAATATTTTCAGTGATTCAAATATAATCAGTGTATAAAAAGTTTGTTTAAAAAAGAAAAAGAAACACATAAATTTTGCTTAATGAATCATCCTCACATATTTCTCTTTTTATAGAATATGAGCTTCTAAATAATCTCTTATTTATTGGGATGATATTGCATTAAATGAAGAAACCTGCACATGGTCTTATATCAAAAGTTGTACAACATAATGTTTCAACCTTTCGCTGTACTTTATTAGATGGAGTGTGAGATGCTGACATCCACTGGTGTTCATGCAGTGTGTAGCAAGTGTCCACTTACTTACTTAAACCTACAAGGTACTGGTCAACTAACTAGATATTAGAAGTAGTACTAGTGCTCCATTTATAACTCCGACAGTGACTATATGCCACTGTGTCCTGATGGTAACACACTTGCCTAATACCACAGAGGACCTGGGTTCAGTCCCAGAAACTGGAAGATAGATTTTTTGCTTGGATAACCACTTAAAATTTCAGTTGAATCATATCCAATATTCTGTTACTGGGGACAGGACCCAATAACATTGGACTCCAGTGTTATTGAGTCCCGTCCCCAGTAACAGAATAATGAACCTCTGGGACATGGATAGATGGTCATCCTTGGTCTGTATTTGTGGAGTTGGGATTGGTCAGTTAATTCTTTACATCCTGACCATAAGTGAAAAATTCATTCCCGTGAATTTCTTAAAATTTGAAAATTGCTGAAGTTGTTTTTTTCATATTGTTCATAATTGCAGCTATATACATCACTTGTACATTATTGATAAAGTCACAGTGGTCATCAAGTTTGGTAAAAATTACATGGCTGTCAATTCTGTTGTGAATCCACCTAATGACACCATGTGGCAAATACTAATTGGTTGTTGTACTGTATCCCAAACTGTTTAAAGGAATGTAAAATTAAAAAAGAACTTTGTATATTATATTGCTACACTATATATTTATCAGCTACATTAAGGTCTGTCTATTAGTAAGTAGAATAAATGTAAGTTGAATTGAGGTGTAAGGAGTAGTCCCAGTATCAGAAAATTAAAAAATTTATGCGTATACGTGAAAGTCAGCCATAACAAGAACCAAATAGTGTGGATATTGGAGATCCTAATTATACAAAGTCTACTATATATTAAATTTCATCATGATTGTATTGTGGTCTACACTTTCTACAGGTGTGTGTTTCATACAGAACTGGGCACTGTTTCCTCTGTGGTCACATGACCATATCACTTCACTCATACTGGCAGAATGTAACGTTACTGAGGTGACACTGGCAAGAATTGCTCAACATGCTCCGCAGGTGTGTAGGAATACAGTTTAGTGTTTCTGTGTGATTGTTTACATTTATGGATTCGATGTTTGGGATCTCTATGGCCAATCAAACTTTAATTAAATAATCTTACTAACTGAATAAAAATACTGAAACTTACCACAAAATCTGTACTATGTGAAAAATGCCAAAAACATGTATAAATATTTTGGATAAATTTACCTATATTCTTAGTACCATGTACATTTTCCTTTTATAGTTGAGCAAAAATAGGTTCATTTGTGTGATGTTTATTATCTCCCGCCGGGCTTTAGCCCGGGAGGGAGATTATGAAATGATGCCTGTGTGTTCGTGCGTGCGTGCGTGCGTGCGTTAGTTAGTCACGCAGATTTCTCCAAAACTACTGCAGCTACAGATTTTTTGTAAATTAATAGTCCCAATGAATTTTCATGCCCTTGAAAATTTTTTTGGTTTTATGGACTTAGGCCTAAAGATAAGTGAGTAATAGCAATCATAGCTACTTGGAGTAAAGGGCTCATAACTCAAAAACTATTGCAGATACAACTTTTTCTTGAAATATGTTGTTCAGCTACTTTGTCCTTAGCTATAAGATGGTACATAGTTTGGGGTTCTATTGCATACCGTAAGTGAGTAATAGCTATTTTCTCATTTGTAGCTAAATAACGACATGAGTAAATGTCAAATATCTTCAAAAGTATTAGAGTTACAGAAATCTTTTCAAATATGTTGTTCATCTACTTTTTGGTAAGCTATCACATAGTAAAGTTTCAGACCTCTCGCACCTTGGATAGCTGAGTAATAGCTACTTTGAAATTCTGACTGTTGAGTAAAGCCATTGTAACTCCAAAACCATTGCAGTTAGAGTGTTTTCCTAAAATATGTTGTTCAGCTACTTTGTCCTTAGCTATAAGATGGTACATAGTTTGGGGTTCTATTGCATGCCATAAGTGAGTAATAGCTATTTTCTCATTTGTAGCTAAATAACAAAAGAAGTAAATGTCAAATATCTTCAAAAGTATTAAAGTTAGGGAAATCTTTTCAAATATGTTGTTCATCTACTTTTTGGTAAGCTATCACACAGTAAAGTTTCAGACTTGTTGCACCTTGGATAGCCGAGTAATAGCTACTTTGAAATTCTGACTGTTGAGTAAAGCCATTGTAACTCCAAAACTATTGCAGTTAGAGTGTTTTCCTTAAATATGTTGTTCAGCTACTTTGTCCTTAGCTATAAGATGGTACATAGTTTGGGGTTCTATTGCATGCCATAAGTGAGTAAAAGCTACTTTCTCATTTGTAGCTAAATAACAAAAGGAGTAAATGTCAAATATCTTCAAAAGTATTAAAATTAGGGAAATCTTTTCAAATATGTTATCCATCTACTTTTTGGTAAGCTATCACATAGTAAAGTTTCAGACCTCTTGCACCTTGGATAGCTGAGTAATAGCTACTTTGAAATTCTGACTGTTGAGTAAAGCCATTGTAACTCCAAAACTATTGCAGTTAGAGGGTTTTCCTAAAATATGTTGTTCAGCTACTTTTTCCTTAGCTGTAAGATGGTACATAGTTTAGAGTTCTGTTGCATGCTATAAGTGAGTAATAGCTATTTTCTCATTTGTAGCTAAATAACAGAAGGAGTAAATGCCAAATATATTTAAAAGTATTAGAGTTAGGGAAATCTTTTCTAATATGTTGTCCATCTACTTTTTGGTAAGCTATCACATAGTAAAGTTTCAGACCTCTTGCACCTTGGATAGCTGAGTAATAGCTACTTTGAAATTCTGACTGTTGAGTAAAGCCATTGTAACTCCAAAACTATTGCAGTTAGAGTGTTTTCCTTAAATATGTTGTTCAGCTACTTTGTCCTTAGCTATAAGATGGTACATAGTTTGGGGTTCTATTACATGCCATAAGTCAGTAATAGCTACTTTCTCATTTGTAGCTAAATAACAAAAGGAGTAAATGTCAAATATCTTCAAAAGTATTAAAGTTAGGGAAATCTTTTCAAATATGTTATCCCTCTACTTTTTGGTAAGCTATCACATAGTAAAGTTTCAGACCTCTTGCACCTTGGATAGCTGAATAATAGCTACTTTGAAATTCTGACTGTTGAGTAAAGCCATTGTAACTCCAAAACTATTGCAGTTAGAGTGTTTTCCTAAAATATGTTGTTCAGCTACTTTGTCCTTAGCTATAACATGGTACATAGTTTGGGGTTCTATTACATGCCATAAGTGAGTAATAGCTACTTTCTCATTTGTAGCTAAATAACAAAAGGAGTAAATGTCAAATATCTTCAAATGTATTAAAGTTAGGGAAATCTTTTCAAATATGTTATCCATCTACTTTTTGGTAAGCTATCACATAGTAAAGTTTCAGACCTGTTGCACCTTGGATAGCTGAGTAATAGCTACTTTGAAATTCTGACTGTTCAGTAAAGCCATTGTAACTCCAAAACTATTGCTGTTAGACTGTTTTCCTTAAATATGTTGTTCAGCTACTTTGTCCTTAGCTATAACATGGTACATAGTTTGGGGTTCTATTGCATGCCATAAGTGAGTAATAGCTATTTTCTCATTTGTAGCTAAATAACAAAAGAAGTAAATGTCAAATATCTTCAAAAGTATTAAAGTTAGGGAAATCTTTTCAAATATGTTGTTCATCTACTTTTTGGTAAGCTATCACACAGTAAAGTTTCAGACTTGTTGCACCTTGGATAGCCGAGTAATAGCTACTTTGAAATTCTGACTGTTGAGTAAAGCCATTGTAACTCCAAAACTATTGCAGTTAGAGTGTTTTCCTTAAATATGTTGTTCAGCTACTTTGTCCTTAGCTATAAGATGGTACATAGTTTGGGGTTCTATTGCATGCCATAAGTGAGTAAAAGCTACTTTCTCATTTGTAGCTAAATAACAAAAGGAGTAAATGTCAAATATCTTCAAAAGTATTAAAATTAGGGAAATCTTTTCAAATATGTTATCCATCTACTTTTTGGTAAGCTATCACATAGTAAAGTTTCAGACCTCTTGCACCTTGGATAGCTGAGTAATAGCTACTTTGAAATTCTGACTGTTGAGTAAAGCCATTGTAACTCCAAAACTATTGCAGTTAGAGTGTTTTCCTTAAATATGTTGTTCAGCTACTTTTTCCTTAGCTGTAAGATGGTACATAGTTTAGAGTTCTGTTGCATGCTATAAGTGAGTAATAGCTATTTTCTCATTTGTAGCTAAATAACAGAAGGAGTAAATGCCAAATATATTTAAAAGTATTAGAGTTAGGGAAATCTTTTCTAATATGTTGTCCATCTACTTTTTGGTAAGCTATCACATAGTAAAGTTTCAGACCTCTTGCACCTTGGATAGCTGAGTAATAGCTACTTTGAAATTCTGACTGTTGAGTAAAGCCATTGTAACTCCAAAACTATTGCAGTTAGAGTGTTTTCCTTAAATATGTTGTTCAGCTACTTTGTCCTTAGCTATAAGATGGTACATAGTTTGGGGTTCTATTACATGCCATAAGTCAGTAATAGCTACTTTCTCATTTGTAGCTAAATAACAAAAGGAGTAAATGTCAAATATCTTCAAAAGTATTAAAGTTAGGGAAATCTTTTCAAATATGTTATCCATCTACTTTTTGGTAAGCTATCATATAGTAAAGTTTCAGACCTCTTGCACCTTGGATAGCTGAATAATAGCTACTTTGAAATTCTGACTGTTGAGTAAAGCCATTGTAACTCCAAAACTATTGCAGTTAGAGTGTTTTCCTAAAATATGTTGTTCAGCTACTTTGTCCTTAGCTATAACATGGTACATAGTTTGGGGTTCTATTACATGCCATAAGTGAGTAATAGCTACTTTCTCATTTGTAGCTAAATAACAAAAGGAGTAAATGTCAAATATCTTCAAATGTATTAAAGTTAGGGAAATCTTTTCAAATATGTTATCCATCTACTTTTTGGTAAGCTATCACATAGTAAAGTTTCAGACCTGTTGCACCTTGGATAGCTGAGTAATAGCTACTTTGAAATTCTGACTGTTCAGTAAAGCCATTGTAACTCCAAAACTATTGCTGTTAGACTGTTTTCCTTAAATATGTTGTTCAGCTACTTTGTCCTTAGCTATAAGATGGTACATAGTTTGGGGTTCTATTGCATACCATAAGTGAGTAATAGCTACTTTCTCATTTGTAGCTAAATAACAGAAGGAGTAAATGTCAAATATCTTCAAAAGTATTAAAGTTAGGGAAATCTTTTCAAATATGTTATCCATCTACTTTTTGGTAAGCTATCACAGAGTAAAGTTTCAAATTTCAAAGTTTACAACTTTTGGTGGCCATCTTGAATTTTTGCGGAAAATGAAAAATGGCAAATATCTCTGAAACTGTCAAAGAAAGAGCGATTTCGAGCAAGTTTTGGACCCGCAGTGTAGTAGAAGGGTATTCTGTTGAAACATGAAAGTTTTCAATTTCACATGGTGAAGTTTCAGACCCATAGCTAATTACTCACCTACTCAAAATGAGTAAATGCTAATTATCTCTAAAAGTATTGCAGAGAGCCAATTTTTCTCAAATAACTCATTCACCTACTTTTGGGAGAGCTTTCACTTGGTGAAGTTTCAGACCCATAGCTAATTACTCACCTACTCAAAATGAGTAAATGTGAATTATATCTAAAAGTACTGCAGATAGCCAATTTTTCTCAAATAACTCATTCACCTACTTTTGGGAGAGCTTTCACTTGGTGAAGTTTCAGGCACGTAGCTAATTACTCACCTACTCAAAATGAGTAAATGCTAATTACTCATTCATCTACTTTTGGGAGAGCTTTCACTTGGTGAAGTTTCAGACCCATAGCTAATTACTCACCTACTCAAAATGAGTAAATGCTAATTATCTCTAAAAGTATTGCAGAGAGCCAATTTTTCTCAAATAACTCATTCACCTACTTTTGGGAGAGCTTTCACTTGGTGAAGTTTCAGACCCATAGCTAATTACTCACCTACTCAAAATGAGTAAATGTGAATTATATCTAAAAGTACTGCAGATAGCCAATTTTTCTCAAATAACTCATTCACCTACTTTTGGGAGAGCTTTCACTTGGTGAAGTTTCAGGCACGTAGCTAATTACTCACCTACTCAAAATGAGTAAATGCTAATTACTCATTCATCTACTTTTGGGAGAGCTTTCACTTGGTGAAGTTTCAGACCCATAGCTAATTACTCACCTACTCAAAATGAGTAAATGCTAATTATCTCTAAAAGTATTGCACAGAGCCAATTTTTCTCAAATAACTCATTCACCTACTTTGGGAAGAGCTTTCACTTGGTGAAGTTTCAGACCCATAGCTAATTACTCACCTACTCAAAATGAGTAAATGTGAATTATATCTAAAAGTACTGCAGATAGCCAATTTTTCTCAAATAACTCATTCACCTACTTTTGGGAGAGCTTTCACTTGGTGAAGTTTCAGGCACGTAGCTAATTACTCACCTACTCAAAATGAGTAAATGCTAATTATCTCTAAAAGTATTGCAGATAGCCAATTTTTCTCAAATAACTCATTCACCAACTTTTGAAAGAGCTTTCACATGGTGAAGTTTCAGACCCGTAGCTAATTACTCACTTACTCAAAATGAGTAAATGTGAATTATCTCTAAAAGTATTGCAGATAGCCAATTTTTCTCAAATAACTCATTCACCTACTTTTGGGAGAGCTTTCAGTTGGTTAAGTTTCAGACCCGGAGCTAATTACTCACCTACTCAAAATGAGTAAATTTGAATTATCTCTAAAAGTATTGCAGATAGCCAATTTTTCTCAAATGACTGATTCACCTACTTTGGGAAGAGCTTTCAGTTGGTGAAGTTTTAGACCCATAGCTAATTACTCACCTACTCAAAATGAGTAAATGCGAATTATCTCTAAAAGTACTGCAGATAGCCAATTTTTCTTAAATAACTCATTCACCTACTTTTGGAAGAGCTTTCAGTTGGTGAAGTTTCAGACCCATAGCTAATTATTCACCTACTCAAAATGAGTAAATGCGAATTATCTCCAAAAGTACTGCAGATAGCCAATTTTTCTTAAATAACTCATTCACCTACTTTTGGAAGAACTTCCACATGGTGAAGTTTCAGACCCGTAGCTAATTACTCACTTACTCAAAATGAGTAAATGTGAATTATCTCTAAAAGTACTGCAGATAGCCAATTTTTCTCAAATAACTCATTCACCTACTTTTGGGAGAGCTTTCACTTGGTGAAGTTTCAGGCACGTAGCTAATTACTCACCTACTCAAAATGAGTAAATGCTAATTATCTCTAAAAGTATTGCAGATAGCCAATTTTTCTCAAATAACTCATTCACCTACTTTGGGAATAGCTTTCACTTGATGAAGTTTCAGACCCATAGCTAATTACTCACCTACTCAAAATGAGTAAATACGAATTATCTCTAAAAATACTGCAGATAGCCAATTTTTATCTCCCGCCAGGCTTTAGCCCGGGAGGGAGATTATGAAATGATGCCTGTGTGCGTGCGTGCGTGCATTAGTTACTCACGCAGATTTCTCCAAAACTACTGCAGCTACAGATTTTTTGTAAATTAATTGTCCCAATGAATTTTCACGCCCTTGAAAATTTTTTTGGTTTTATGGACTTAGGCCTAAAGATAAGTGAGTATTCCACTATCTTTAGTACATCTTATTTATACGGCGGGAGATAAATGCATGCGTCAGAATGCTTGTTTCTAAATGTTTTGGAGTGCCCAAGCTTTGGAGGTTCAACCAAACTTGGTTTTGGGGGCAGTTACTAAGCAAACTATCACTCTTCGCACACATTGTCGCAATACTACAATTTAAGGCTGTACAATACACAAATATTGGTTAAGCTATAGAATAATTAACTACAGTAGAGACCCAAATAAGTCAAATCTCGGAAGACCATAAGTAAAGGTCTACTGAACCACAATGTCTAGACAATAGGATGAATTTTGGTGAGGAAAGGCCTTCCTTTGACAACTTCATATTTACTCCTGTATATAGAAAAATTCTACAGAAAGGAGCTAACATTGATCACTATGGCATCCTCAAATTCAGTGTCAGTATTTGATGCTACAGAAATATACCATTGTTAAAATTGATGTTAATACACTTAATCATAAATACACCTGAAACAATTAACTGTACTAACCAAACATTAGGTTACCTGAGCATTATCTGGCACCAATATTGTTGCACCTGTTAACTGTTATCTTATATATCAACTTATGTGGGATTTGACATGATCACTAGCATTCTTAATATTTGAAATCATATTTACACCTGCATAAAGAGAAATTCTACAGAAAGGATGTTATAATGATTGATTGTTGTCAAAAACTATTCTTACAGCAGTAGTTTCTGAATATTGTTGTAATTTATGATGACTGTATTGTTAAAACATTCCAACAGCTCCATAAATGTCTATTGAAACTTTTTCTGAAAGTGTGACAATTTGCATAGATCACTTGCTTAAATCATTCAATAAGAAATAGGTTTACAATTTATTTACCTGAATTTTAACCTAAACATGGATGTGAACTATCGGTAGATCTGGACTACTAGAAATTGAAATTTGAAATTGAAATTTCAGTGTTCATATCAAACAGTTTGAATTTCCATTATATTAATTTAATATTATGTGATATCATTTCTCATGGTAAAATGATTAATTGTACAACAAAAATCATGTTGAACTCACCAATACATTTATATTATAAATCATCATAACCATCTTAAATTACTGCAATAAAACTTTCAAAATTCAACTTATATCTTAAAATAAGTTATGCAAGCTATATACATGAAGAAGTTTAATGTTTTGTGGTTCAAAAGTGAAATGCTATATTGTTTACTACTTTCTTGCAAATGATATGAAATTAACATTTTTGTATCCACCGGAAGCATCCGGTGGATACTTTGGTTTAGCGTTCGCTACGCGGCCGCCGCCGCGCGTAGAGAGATTTTCGGCGTTAACGCTCTAAGAGGAAAACAACAGCAGCTAGGTTCACCAAATTTGCAGGATATCTTCAATGGGGGGGTAAGCTTCTCTGTGAAGGAAAAAAGCCTCATTCTGAAGAACAAGATGGCCGCCACGGGCATTTCTTTAAAAATAATCTACATTTTTCTACTGGCTGTTCCTCATAGGTAGAAGGTTGAATCTCTTCATAGGTGATATGTATGACACATATACATGTCCTCTACAACCTTGCACACATTTGACCTTGAAGCTCCTAACTCAAGGTCATCCACGGAGTGCCGAAGTAACCCACATAGAGGACTTTAAAAGTTCCTATATCTCCCTTATTATTGGTCCTAGAGGTTTGCAATGGTAAACCAACATATAGGAAATCATGTGCTGCGAATCTTCTAATGTGGTCAGATTTGACCTTGGACCCCTCCTTCAAGGTCAAACGAGGATAGCCAAACTTAAAAGTGCTTATAACTCGCTTATTATCGATCCTGGAGGTTTGGGATGGTAAACCAACATACAGGAAATCATGTGCTGCGAATCTTCTGATGTGGTCAGATTTGACCTTGGACCCCTCCTTCAAGGTCAGACGAGGATAGCCAAACTTAAAAGTGCTTATAACTCGCTTATTATCGATCCTAGAGGTTTTGGGATGGTAAACCAACATATAGGAAATCATGGGCTGGGAATCTTCTGGTGTGGTCAGATTTGACCTTGGGCCCCTCCTTCAAGGTCAAATGAGGACAGCCAAACTTAAAAGTGCTTATAACTTGCTTATTATTGGTCCTAGAGGTTTGGGATGGTAAACCAGCATATAGGAAATCATGGGCTGGGAGTCTTCTGGTGTGGTCAGATTTGACCTTGGGCCCCTCCTTCAAGGTCAAACGAGGATAGCCAAAGGTAAAAGTGCCTATAACTCACTTATTATTGGTCCTAGAGGTTTGGGATGGTAAACCAACATATAGAAAATCATGGGCTGGGAATCTTCTGGTGTGGTCGGATTTGATGTTGGGCCCCTCATTCAAGGTCAAGCAAGGACAGCCAAACTTTAAAGTGCTTATAACTCGCTTATTATTGGTCCTAGATGTTTGGGATGGTAAACCAGCATATATAAAATCATGGGCTGGGAATCTTCTGGTGTGGTCGGATTTGACCTTGGACCCCTCCTTCAAGGTCAAATGAGGATAGCCAAAGGTAAAAGTGCTTATAACTCGCTTATTATTGGTCCTAGAGGTTTGGGATGGTAAACCAACCTATAGGAAATCATGGGCTGGGAATCTTCTGGTGTAGTCGGATTTGACCTTGGGCCCCTCGTTCAAGGTCAAATGAGGACAGCCAAATTTAAAAGTGCTTATAACTCACTTATTATTGGTCCTGGAGGTTTGGGATGGAAAACCAACATATAGGAAATCATGGGCTGGGAATCTTCTGGCGTGGTCGGATTTGACCTTGGGCCCCTCCTTCAAGGTCAAATGGGGACAGCCAAACTTAAAAGTGCTTATAACTCGCTCATTATTGGTTCTAGAGGTTTGGGATGGTAAACCAACCTATAGGAAATCATGGGCTGGGAATCCTCTGGCATGGTCCGATTTGACCTTGGGCCCCTCCTTCGAGGTCAAACAAGGATAGCCAAACTTAAAAGTGCTTATAACTCGCTTATTATTGATCCCAGTGGTTTGGGATGGTAAACCAACATACAGGAAATCATGGGCAGGGAATCTTCTGGCATGGTCGGATTTGACCTTGGGCCCCTCCTTCAAGGTCGAGTGAGGACAGCCAAACTTAAAAGTGCTTATAACTTGCTTATTATTGGACTTAGAGGTTTGAGATGGTAAACCAGCATATAGGAAATCATGGGCTGGGAATCTTCTGGCGTGGTCGGATTTGACCTTGGGCCCCTCCTTGAAGGTCAAATGAGAACAGCCAAACTTAAAAGTGCTTATAACTCGCTTATTATTGGTCCTAGATGTTTGGGATGGTAAACCAACATATAGGAAATCATGGGCTTGGAATCTTCTGGTGTGGTCAGATTTGACCTTGGGCCCCTCCTTGAAGGTCAAATGAGGACAGCCAAACTTAAAAGTGCTGATAACTTGCTTATTATTGGTCCTAGAGGTTTTGGTGCATTGTCTTTACAGTGGATACAATTTGCATCGGTTTTCTGATGTGCTAGGTCTAGTTTAATATTAATATTAACACATAGAGGCATGACCAGTCATTATTGAAATATTGATATGTGATACAAACACCACTGGTAACTAGGCCTGAGATAAGATAACCAGGTCTCAAAAACATACCAACTTTGTGGGTCCACAGAGTAGAAACCATTGAACTGAGT
This sequence comes from Sabellastarte sp. h YS-2021, assembly GCA_964017235.1. NCBI lineage: Eukaryota > Metazoa > Annelida > Polychaeta > Sabellida > Sabellidae > Sabellastarte > Sabellastarte sp. h YS-2021. Next base: position 137,534,932 of record OZ024929.1, read on the forward strand.
ACTCTGCAAGCAACTCACACTTTGTTTATATTCAAAAATCACAAGGATGAAACTGGATATTAAAATTTGTTGACCTAACTTTCATATTTCGATCCTTTTCCTTATTTTTACATATATATTACATTTGATATTTTATTTTTGATAAATTCATTTCCATCAACCAACATAGTTGTTTTAATGGTACACCCAGGTGGTTTTTACTAAAACTTACGTCGGGTAGATAAGGCTGGATTTTACATAGCAAGCGCCTGGTCCCAATGTTAGAAGTTCATCTCCATTCGTAAAATGTACCTGCAACTTCAATATTTCCAGTTAACTCAAAGCAGTATGCCTTTTAGCTCACACACCTGGACCTCTCTTGGTGCGAGGAAATTGACGTGGAAGAGCATTGTCAGACTTTCTTGAATTTCATCCAATCAGGTGCCTCCTTACAAACCCTGCTGTTGCGTCACCTTACCCTCTGTGAGTCTATCCTCTTCTCATTGGCTGAGAACTGTGTCAACCTGTCATACCTGACCCTCTCCAGTGTGACCTATTTAAATGACAGCAGCCTGCTAGCAATTTCACTGAGATGCCGGAAATTAGAAGAATTAGATGTCAGTTGGAATTCAGGTAAGATTTATAATGTTGCCTCAAAGTACTACAAAACCAAATGATATGACCATACAAGCTGACACATATTTTAAATTTGCCCCATGTAATGGACCAAAATAGCAGGACACATGTACATATTTTTATTTGAGCAACTCAAATAATGAGAAGATATATCGCAAAAAGCACCTAACTTATTATATTTTAATATCTATTTGCATATTTTATAGTGAAACATTAGTGAGGAATTCAAATTTAAACCTATTTTACTTGTAGTATCTTTGCTTGACAATAGTGTACCTTAACATTGGCACATTAATACACTGCAGTTTGATGCACCTGTCTCTTTTAAATTAGTTATATTAGTTATATAACCTTATTTCAAACTACCTAGGTAATCTTAATTTTTCTCCTTTTTGCATAAGTTACTTTCTAACACTGCCGAACACTATTAGTGCTGGGCAATGGAAGTGTATGTAAAATGGCAACTGTGAATTAACACACTTGTCAAAGAAAGTGTTGAGATATCCACTAAGTCTAAATCATTGAATATTTTGTAATTATAGTAAAGTACATACTGTTTTTCTTGTATACAATATCCAAATGACAAAGTTTCATATAGTACAAATGATTATACATGTATATTCATTATGTAAACTTGCTAGTTTATACAAATGATTGTACATGTATATTCATTATATAAACTTGCTAGTTTATTAATTAGATTGATGTGTCCTTCTATCCGTCCACATTTTCGTTTCTGGACTCTAACTCGAAAACGGTTTGTCTAATTGAATTTTAACTTGACAGGGAGATAGATCACCATCATAGCTAGGATCCTTTAAAAATTGGTGTAATTCCGTCCGTTTTTTGTCTGTCCGTCCGTCCGGCTGTCCGTCCACATTTTTGTTTCTGGACTCTAACTCGAAAAAGGGTTTGTCCAATCGAATTCAAACTTGACAGGGACATAGATCACCATCATAGCTAGGTTCCTTTCGAAATTGGTGTAATTCCGTCTGTTCGTTTGTTCGTTTTTTTGTCCGTTTGTCCGTCCACATTTTTGTTTCTGGATTCTAACTCGAAAACGGTTTGTCCAATCGAATTCAAGCTTGATAGAGACATAGATCACCATCATAGCTAGGATCCTTTTTGAAATTGATGTAAATCCATCCGTTCGTTTGTCTGTCCGTCTGTCTGTCCATCCACATTTTCGTTTCCGGACTCTAACTCGAAAACAGTTTGTCCAATCGAACAAAACTTGACAGGGTCATAGATCACCATCATAGCTAGGTTCCTTTCGAAATTGGTGTTTTTATTGCGTTAATACATCCTATCCAATGGACAAGTGCTTTACCGGTCGGCGCGACCAGTCCCGCCAAACGTCAGAAAAAGACGTCCTGTATATACTACCGGCAGGACCGGTCAGTAGTGTGCATTCGCTAGGTGGCGCATCATACTTGCTTCCTGTCTAGACTGAGTGACGTCAGTTCATCTTTTTCGTTTGGCGCGTGTAGTGTGCAGATGTGTTTTTGAAGTGATCTCGAAGTTTGAAGAAAAGATGGAATTTTCTACGAATTTAAAGCTTATTTTCATCTGAAAATATAAATATTGTGTTACTTACTTATCATGGCCTCTCCAGGTTGTGTGTCGTCCCTGAAGCATTCCTTCTTCTGAGCGGAAGTGTATATTTACCACGATTCACCCTCCATTTAATTCTGCATAGTCGAGTAACACTGCGTGTATGTCGACGACAAGAAATTAGAAGAAAAGAAGAATGCATCATCTGACGTTATCACTTCCAGCTTATACTTGTCACGTGACATGGACCTGGTCACGTGATACACATTCAACAATGGAGGAATCGTGTTTTTTAACTGGCAAGAAGAAATCCAGCAACTCGTCTGTTGGCCTGAAGATTTAGACGACAAGTGGCCACAGAAATCTGTGGTTTTTGCCGGTGCCGGTCATGTGACTTCACAGATCTCAACACAACTACCGGCAAGCAGATCCCCAAGTGTGACTGGTTCAGCTGACAAGAAGTGATGAGTTTTACCGGTACCAGTTCTGTTCAGACTACCGGTGGGGACCCCTAGTGATGAGTTTTGCCGGTTCCAGTCTGTTCAGACTACCAGTGGGGTCCCCTGCTAGCTAGCAAGAATTGATGGCTGTTTTACCGGTACTAGTTCTGTTCAGACTACCGGTGGGTGCTGTTCCTGTGGTCCTGTGAAGAAACCCCCTTCAGTGGTTACCAGTGATCAGCCCTTTCTGATCCTGGAACCTCCACCAGTGGCCTGTTCTCTGGTGTGACTGTTGGGGGTACCGATTCCAGTGATGTTCCTCCTTTAGTGGTTACCAGTGATCAGCCCTTTTTTTGATCCTGGAACCTCCACCAGTGGCCTTTCCCCTGTTGTGACTGTTGTTCAGACCATCGGTGAGGCTGCTCAGAGGGTTCACCTACCAGAAGTTGCTGTGACCATTGAGACCCTTATCTCCCCAGTGCAGATTTTTGGACCGGTACCAGTCCTGTTCAGGCTACCGGTAGGGTCTCTAGCCAGCCAGTGATGAGGGATACCGGCACCAGTTCTGCTCAGACTGCCGGTTGTGGTCACACAGAGATCCAGCAAGGGCTACCGGTTAAACAGGATTACCGGTTACAGAGAGTTGCTGGTGACACAGCAGGGCTACCGGTTACAGAGAATTACCGGTTACAGAGAAATCTGCTATTCCCACCATTACTGGCAAGAAGGCAGATACAGTGAACAAATCAAGTGAGGACAGCAGGTCTACCGGTTACAGAGTATTGCTGGTTACAAAGAAATCTGCTGTTACCATCCTTACTGGCAAGAAACCAGCTTCCAATCCAGTGCTGACAACAGGTTCACCGGTTACAGAGGTTTCCTGGTTACAGAGAATTGATGGTGACAAGTTAGTTGGACAGGAAGTTTCTTTAGAAAAGTTCCTTTAAGCAACCGGTTACAGAGCCTACCGACCGGTGCCAGCTTACACAACCTTCAGTGACAGTTGCTTCACAAGATCTAGAGATACTGGTGAAGTAACCAGGTACAGACCTGTGTTGCTCCAATTCTCTGATAACAGAGCTTTCTCCCAGAAAACTTTGGTTACAGAGAATCACCAGCCTACCGGTTTGACCAGTTACAGAGATTATTTGTTGCAGAGGAAAGCTGCTGAACCACCACTGTACAGGAAGAAGGCAACTTCATATGAGCCTATCCCTGCTAAGAAGTAGTTCAGTTCACCCAGTTCTGCCAACTCCAGTGAGTTTATGCAGAACTGTGGAGCCACCAGGAACTGGTTACAGAGCATTGCTTCATGTATAACCGTTTAGGGCCTGGTACTGGCCAGGACTCCAGGACTGACTAACAGACCAGCAGAAGTTCTTTAAGGGTCAAGTAGCTGTTTAGGCCAACCAGTTGCTGCCTAAGGAAACTGGTTAAAGAGGAATTTTTGGACCAGTCACTGGTCCCGGTGAAATGTCTGTCAATCTGCCGGACCAGTCAGCCAGCCTACCTTTCATGACCTAGCTGGTCAGACAGTGGCTATATATAAGAGGAAGAGTGTCAAGCAAGACTTGTCCAACAACTATCAGTCATCCTCCCCGTATCACGTCACACCTATTAGACTGGCCATCCAGTTTGCCTTTTTAACCAGCCTGTGACCAGTGTCAGCTGCCACAAGGGGGCCTGCGTTTGCAAGCTCAGTTTTCCCCTCAAGATTATAACCCGTTTTGCCAGTTTTCAAAACTCAAGCCATGGGAAAAATATCTGTTAATCAGACCAGGGGTCACCGATGTTATAAATGGCTATTTGGATCAGTGAGGTCTAGCCTGTCACCAGTGTTGACACTGTTTTTTTGGCTAAATCTGCCTACTCAAAACTTGGGCCATCCTAGGGCCTAGTCCAAGTGCATAAGAAATCTCCCAGGAAGGCTACATCCTCACCTTCCGGAAATGACCGGCTTGATCAGATCTCCAGGCAGCAGAAGTGGCCCAGTACCCTGAATAATTCAGATTGGGAAACATTGGGAACCATATTAACCTCTCTTCAGCAAGGGGAGTGGATAACTTCAAGGTTCCCTACTCCCTCACCCCTTTCCACCAACAAGGAAGTACCAGAGTTTTTCATGTCCAGGGTCTTCCCCACCAGTTCAGTCACTCCCCTTTGGTCTGTTCACAGTACATGGGAGTCTTCTCTCGGTGGTGGCGAAGGAGGTCTAACTATGGCATTACAAAGTACCACAATCCACCAGTACGACTGGTTGGTCAAAGCCAGTTCCCACCAAGCCTGTCTCCAGCATACAAAGTCACTAGGAGCTCAGTGTCAGGAGTAAGCTTAAATGGTAAACATGAAAAATTAGAACTGGACCTCGTGCAAGTCTTCGACTTAGTAGGCTTCCAGTTAGCTTGGAAGAGCGTAAGGTCAGACCCACCCTAGAGCGTTGGTAGACCTTGAATTCTTATCCAGAAACTTCTCCCTGGACCTACATGCCTGGTCTGGCAGTTGATGCCCCTGATAGGGTTACTGACAGCCATAGAGAAGCAAGTGCACCTAGTTCACCTCCACATGAGGCCGATAAGTGGCACTAGAAGAACAGCTGGAGGGTACCAGAATCACTAGAAAAGGTGACCCCAGTTCCCTCCACCCCAATCTTAAATGGTGGCTGCAGGAAGACAATGTGCTTCAAGGTCAACCATTACACCTGCTAAATATACTCTTCAATCATTATAGATGCATCAAGAAGGGTGGGGTTCTCACTTAGGAGAACACACTGCAAGGGGAACCTGGTCCCTTCCAGAAGCGGGTTACACATTAAACTATCTGGAACTAAGGCGGTCATTTGGCCCTTAAAGAATTAAGAAGACCTCTGAATTAAGAAGGCCCTAAGAAGACCTCTGGTTGAACAATATTGCTGTCATAACTACAGACAACACAACAGTGGTTGCCTGTATGAAGAAAGAGGGGGGGGGGATGAAGTCAGGCCCTCTTTGTGCCCTACTATGGAGAATCCTGACCTGGTGTTCCAGGAAACAGGTGACTCTAGCCTGACATATTCCAGGTGGCTGAATGTCATAGCAGACAAGCTATCCAATCTCACGCAAACTAGACAGAGCAGACAGAATGGTCCCTTCTGTCAGAGTTTTTCCAAACAATATGCTTCTGGTGGCACCAGCCCTAAGTGGGCCTGTTTTTGCTACCTGGCTCAACAACAAACTGTCTCAACTTGTATCACCGGGGCCAGATCTCCCAATATGGACAATGATACAATCAGTCTACCATGGGAGGATCTGGACCCATGTGCCTTCCCACTGATAGCCATCTTGGGCAAGTGGTGGAGAAGTTGCAGGACTACCCATGCAGGGGAATCACTCCGATTGCTCCAAAGTGGCCCAACATGCCTGGTTCTGGGATCATGTCAAGTCAGATTCCTTGGTACCTGTCCAACCTGCTCTCTCAACCATTTAATCAGACTCCTCACAGGAATCTGTCAAAATTAGATCTGCATACATGTCCCCTAGAGCCTCAGCAATCAAGGAGCAGGGCTTCTCTGAGGCAGTGGCAGTAGGAATTGAGGCTCCTCAAAGTGAGAACAACTGAGTAATTCATCAATAAATTTCAGCACAATGAGAACCTTGCTCGTCTCTTGGACAGTTTACAGAGACAGACTTAAGGGTCGGAGGGCATCCCCTCCTGGAACCTCCCCCTGGTGTTGCACCAATTGGCAAGGCTCCATTGGAACCCCTTAAAGAGGCCTCTTTGAAGCATTGACCTTCAAGACTGTTTTCCTCTTGACCATGGGTTCTGGCAAACACAGGAGTGAGATCCATGCTTTGCAAAACAAAAGCATCAGACACCAGTCAGACTGGTCAAAGGTGTCTTTGTACCCAGCACCCAGCCTTTTTTCCAAGAACCAGCTGGCCAAGGAGAGTCTGGACAGTGTGGCCCCAGTGGTTATACCAACCCTGGCCCCAACTCTGGATAAGTCCCTCAAGTCTGATAGGTCCTCTGTCTGTTCAGAGCACTGTGCTACTTATTGGCACAGGATCTCAAACAGAACAATGAGTTAGTCTGTCTCCCTTTAGAAAGGTTTTGACAAGACATCTCACCTGTCACTATCTCATGGATCAAGCAACTGTGATCCTATGTTATGAGCTCTCTGGTCAGGAGGCCCTCACCCTATATCAGGTTAAAGCCCATGTTGTCAGGGCCCCTTGCTGCTTCTAAGGCATTCCAGTTGGGAGTCTCTTCAGAACAATTTTTCAGCCGACCACTGGAAATAACATAACACCTTCACACAGTTCTTTTTGAAGGATGTGGCTTGGGCTGGTTCAGAACCCCTTCAATTGGGCCCAGTAGTGGCTGCTCAGCAGATCCACAATTAGCCCTTATATGGAGATTTGTATATATGTAGTGTTAATAGTTCATGGAACTAACTACATGCCTTCCTGCGGGAGGTTATTGACTTCTGGGACTGAACTCATCCCTCTCTTCCCCTACCTCAGAGCAGGTCTGTTTAAAAGGGGGGGGGGGAACCGTCGGTAAACGCCCCGGCAACCGGGCACTGGTATCCGACCATAGGCCTACAGGTTTCCTGACTAAAAGTCAACCTAGGCCAGAGGGAATTTTCTTATCATTTATGAGTTCACCTAAGTCCCTAGTAACTTACCCTCCGACCAAGCGGTAGTTATTCAGCAATTGTCCATTGGATAGGATGTATTAACACAATAAAATTGCAAATTTAATAAGTAAATTAAATTAAGTTAATACCCTATCCAATGGACAGGCAAGGCCCTCCCTCCCAACCAACCCTGCTACCAGCCTACTAGGGGTCTAAATCTGTTTAGACAACGAAAAAGATGAACTGACGTCACTCTGTCTAGACAGGAACCAAGTATGATGTGCCACCTAGCGAATGCACACTACTGACCGGTCCTGCCGGTATTATATACAGGACGTCTTTTTCTGGCGTTTGGCGGGACCGGTAAAGCAATTGTCCATTGGATAGGGTATTAACTTATAAAAATTTAATTTACTTATTAAATTTGCAAAATTTCCTCCGTTCGTTTGTCCGTTTTTTGTCCGTTTGTCTGTCCGTCCGTCTGTCCGTCCGTCTGTCCGTCCACATTTTCGTTTCCGGACTCTAACTCAAAAACGGTTTCTCCAATCGAATTCTAATTTGACAGGGACATAGATCACCATCATAGCTAGGTTCCTTTTGAAATTGATGTAATTCCGTCCTTTCGTTTGTCTGCTTTTGTCCGTTTGTCTGTCCGTTTGTCTGTCCGTCCGTCTGTCGGTGTAATTCCATCCTTTTGTTTGTCGGTTTATAGCATAGATACAATTATGTAACCTAGATTACAAGTTTTACATTTCTTAGCATGTCTAACACATTCACCTTAACTGGGTGACCTAACATTTCTTTCTTTGTTTCTAAATGTAATTAGTTATTGCTGCCTGCGCAACCCGCCTTTTGGGGCATCTTTGACCCTCTTGTGTAATATTTCACTTCCTCACATCTTGCCCTAGACCAGTTCACTCTTGGGAAGTAAGACTCGGGCAACTTATCTCCAGTTCTAACAAGATCACTTGGCTCAATTTTCACAAATGGAGTAGTCATGGACAAAATAATCAGACTGGAAAGATTGATCAAGAGTACTTTGGACCTACATGGTCACTCAAAAAAGGACTTTGAACATGTTGACCATTTTGGATGGATGTTTAGTACGATTAGGCTGCCTTCCTTAAGTAAAGATTTGTCATAGGGCTGGTAGGATTATACTCCTGGCCACATATTCAGGTCATTAATGAGAATTTGTGATGGTAAAATTAGGAAATTAGGGTAGAATTTGTATGACCAGTGTTGGCTGAAGACTTTATAGTATGTTTTTAAGAATTTTTTTAGATTTTTTTTGGCAAATTTAGAAGCAGTAACATTCTAATTGTTAGAATACTCATATTTTATGATTTTCTTGAGTAATAACAGTTGTTTTTTACCGTAATTTATCATAAAATCTATTTTCAATAAATTTTTTTTCAACAGACAACATGCCTTAAAAATTAAAGCCACCTATTTTCTTCACAGCTATTATGTCCAATTTTCTTTAGACTTCTGAAAACTGTTTGAGATTAAAACAATTCTTATTTTTATACATTGTTGTTAATCTAAGAAAATTTAGGCCTGTATGCACCCAAATGATACAAGACAATCCGATGCATCTGAAGTAATAAGATATACTTTGTCTAAATGCACCAGAAATAATTCACTCTGATCTAAAAGCAAACAATTTTTTTGTTTTAACGAATTCTTACTTATCAGATTAGTAGATACTGTTGGTATCTGCCTGGGAGTCCTTCAAATAAAGTCGCGTTGACTTCCTTATTTTTGGTATGATTTCAAAACTTTGTCATTTTGTTCAGCTTAAAAAGGGATTGTATCCCAGTGTTCCACATTGAATAAATTTAGTGTGTACAGGACTAAAAAATGTTAAAAAATATGTGTCCAGCCAATCAAGGTTTTACCGACTTGTATGTGTAAAACTTGTACATTCACATTTTAGATATTTTCCTGAATAGGCGTATTTCACAACCGTAATCCATCGAATCTAGATTCTTCGGATTAACAGATTCACTTGCGATGTGATCAGAATCCTAATCTGGATTATGAATCCGTTGCACTACCTCCTGATGTGTATCAATGGATTCAGATTCACTGGATTACCCATAATGCATTTCAAAATAATGGTGGCCCATTGTGGTAGCACATTTAAAAAAATTGAGTGCTTTTTATTCTTTAAAAAGTAGGGTTTTTAAAAGTTTTTTTTCATTTTTCATTTTGGATTAGGAATTTGAGAGTGCATTTCATAAATATAGCTAATCCAATGAATCCAAATCTGAATCCGGATTACAGAGATTACAAGGATTCTTGTCTGAAATATGCCTAATGTTGTTTTTTTTTCAGATATCACTGATGTTGGTTACCGTGGTGTGTTGCTACATTTGGTATGTCTGCGCCACCTATGTATGAATGGGGTCAAACAGATTACATCCAAACCACTGATGCCCATTATTGCAGGTGAGGTCAATAATATTTGAACAATAAGTAGGTGCCATAAGAGAGTGAACAATTCAATGGACATTTAGGCAATCATCACCAAGTGCACACAAGAACACAAATCAGCAGCAAAAATGTAACAGTTTTTTATTAAGAACTATTGTAAAGCAAAACTTGTCTCATATACTTCTCTCATACAACTTGTGGTTTTCATCATTTCCATTGGTATATTATTGTACAATTTTAGTACAATATGATTGTTTATACCAGCTGACAAATCTCTGAGAAGTGGATTCTGGGAAGGCTGTACTAAATGCCGAATATTTTAAAGCAGCTGGATTGTATGTTTTTTTTTTTCACATTTTGTAATTTGGAATTTAGAAAGAATTTCATCCTGAAGCAAAAAAGTTACCTTTTAGTTATGCAATACATTATGTGTTGGGAGAGAGAAATTATTGATTGGTTCTGCCTTCAGTCGATTTGGCGGACTTTGGATTACACACAGATATAAACACAAGTCTAGCTCGTTAACCAACTGAGCTAAAGGGGAATCCCCAGAAGCCCAGGTATTAACAGAACTAATATACATGAGGATATTACAATTAGCATATATATATTACCTCTCTAGTATTGATTGTCATTAATGAATACTATAAACTTTTCTATTTCTCTGTCACAAATTTCTCAACTTTCAAAAGGTAGTTGTTCTTTGATCACAGTAGATCAGTATGCTTCATCAACTACATAAAGTTTCACAATGATGTCAGAAATTTGGCCTTTACAATTAGACATAAACTAAGAAAATTTGTGGGGTAAATATAATGGATTTATTGACCATAATTATTTGGCAAGCACCAGAGTTAATAACAAATTTAATTTGTAGATTACTGTACAGTTTTCATGACCAGTTTAAATAGTAATTCCCATCTCCTGTAATACAGATCTGTCCAATTGGCGTCGTTGTCAAGCTTTACTTCAACTGAAGCTACAAGAGCGCCATCTACGAGAGAAAGGTGGCATTGTGGACAGTTATTCCAGTGATGAGGTGAGTTTTGGCATGAATTTTACATATTTAAGTAATTTGTTGGTTGATATGATAATTGGTTGGTGTCAATGTCAGAGTAAGATGAGTAGTTGCAGGGATGGAGGATAGCATTGGTCAAGATCCTGCTCTGAAAATAATCTGACATAGTAGAGGAATAACCAACTGTGCCACTTGTAGATATAAACACAAGACTTCAGAAGTGGAAAGTAAGTGTGTTATCACTACATGCTCTCCCTACCCTCCTCATTTACATACAGGAATATGTAAAGTTACATGAACCCTTCTTTCATAATTTTTGAGCACTTGTTTCCATTGGTACACACCATGATCTTCAAAATGAAATTAAACTAGTACATATAAACATTTACATACAGAATCCTAATACAGGTAACAGTAAAGCTGGTTTTAGTTGTCGTAGATAATAGTAAAAGCTACTACTATTCCAGAACTAGCTTTTAAAAACATCTGTCTTCTGCCATTTGCTATGGCTGATATTGCATGGAAACAATGAAAACCTATAATTTTATTGCGTTAATACATCCTATCCAATGGACAATTGCTAATCCGGTTGGCGCAGACTGGCCCGCCAAACGCCAGAAAAAGACGTCCTGTGTTTCCACCGGCTGGCCGGTCCCAGTACTGTGCATTCGCCAGGTGGCGCATGGTATTTACTTCCTGTCTAGACAACATGACGTCATAGCATCTTTTTCGTTTGGCGCGTGTACTGTGCAGACGTGTTTTCAACAATCTCCAGATATTTTAAAGAAAAGTGTGCATTATGACGGATTTTATACCTTATTTGCAAGCAATTTATTGTAAAAGTGTTACCTACATATCAAGCATGGATATACATCGAGAAATCTGCTGGAAACGCTCCCTAGTTGACTCAATTTAGTGTTGATGATAGGGCAGTAATCTACGAGAATATGAAGGCAGCCATTTTCTAGTTTCCTCCCATTCAACAATTGTGTTGTTAGGGGCAGATCGACAATATTTAGAAATATAATGGATATACTACTTACAAGGTATTTTTATCCGTGTTTTTTGTTTGAATGTACCTGCTGTAACCTTCCAGCTACAATCACCATAGAAACGTCTTTTCTAGTACGTACTACAAATAGAAATCACGGGAAACTTCAGTCTACGTAGTTTTGAGCACTGTAAGAAGGAATTCCCCCAGCAAGATGCATTCTTCATCTTCAGAGCGCACTAGCTCGAGTATTTAGTGTTTTTCAACAGAAGCAAGAGGTACTTTCTTCAGATTTCTTCAGAGCGTACTGGTACCGACTTCTCTGCTGTAAAGCATCAGTCACACCAGCCTAGCTCGAGTATTTAGTGTTTTTTCATCAGAAGCAAGAGGTGAATTCTTCAGATTTCTTCAGAGCGCACTGGTCCAGACATCTTTGCTGTAAAGCATTTGTCGACTGGCAAGCTCGTAGTCAGCCGACCTCACCTAGTAATTACATAGAAGGAACTCATCTTTAATCACTCTCAGTCCCACCCTTGTGGACCCGGCACTTGTGTCAGTAGCAAGGGTTGTGGATGGCCAGGACACTGGTTTGAGTGCACAGCCGGCTGAGTAAGAAGAACCGACTTCAGATCCGGACAGGACTTCACCTTCACAGCGCACTGGTCCAGGCTTCTCTGCTTTAAAAGCATCAGCCGACCGGCCAGCTGTAAAGAACGCGACCTCTGACGTCATATCCAGTCAGCCAATCGCGTGTCTTTCCGACAACTCACGAAGCTGGTCACGTGTTTTCACCGACCAGGAAGGTCGGAAGTGCATTCTTCAAAATTCACGTCTACTGTGTTTACAGTTGCTTGCAGACCCAGCCTTGTTGTCGGTAGTGGGGTTTGTGGACTGTAAAGTTGCCGGTGAGGCATCACACAAAGAACGCGAATACTGACGTCATCTCCAGTTAGCCAATCGCGTGTCCTTCCGAACAATCACGAAGCAGGTCACATGTTTTCACCGAACAGGAAGGGTGGAAGTGCGTTCTTCAGAACTCACGTCTACTGTGATTCCAGTCCCTGCCTTGCAGACCTGGCTTCGTCGTCGGTAGTGGGGTTTGTGTTTAAATATCACAAAAGAACGCCACATCTGACGAGTTCCAATCAGCCAATCGCGTGTCTTCTGACCAGCAAGCTGGTCACGTGACACACCGAACAAGTGTTTCTAAAAATAGTTCACAAGGGCTTTCCCAGTAACTGTCAAATCTACAAATAAGACGTACGTTTAAGAAATACTTTAATTAATGGAGGAAACTTACAGCAAGCTGAATTCAACACACAAGATAGTTGTAACAATGCTTCAACAACTGGTTACAGAGTGTACCGGCTGGTATTGGCTACACAGCCTTGTACACTTGCTTCAACAACTGGTTACAGAGTGTACCGGCTGGTACTGGCTACACAGCTTTGTACACTTACTTCAACAACTGGTTACAGAGTGTACCGGCTGGTAATGGCTACACAGCCTTGTACACTTGCTTCAACAACTGGTTACAGAGTGTACCGACTGGTACTGGCTACACAGTCTTGTACACTTGCTTCAACCTACCGGTTACAAAGTCTACTAACAGGGTGCTGGCTACACAGTCCTTAGAACTCCTTACTGTACAGTGCTTCACCCCAACATAAAAAAAAAAAAAAGCTGGCTAAATGCGCCGACCGGATTAGCAATTGTCCATTGGATAGGGTATTAACTTATAAAAATTTAATTTACTTATTAAATTTGCAAATTTGATGAAGTATCTCACATTTTGAGGTAATTAACTTTAAAATGTCTCAGCCATCTCACTGACAAGCAAAAAAAGGCCAGATTTCTTTTGTTTCAAAATCTGTTATGAATTTGGAAAATGGTTGAGCCACTAAAACTCCTAGCACTTTCTGGAGTCAGTGTCATCGACATAATTGAACTTGAACATTTTATTTTTACAGGAATTTGAAGATCTGTATGTGCCCCATAGAAGTACTAGTTTTGCACCGTGTTTACGCCATTTATCACTGGAGTACAGTGACCAGCAGACGGATACACATTTGGCGGAAGTTGCTGCTGTGTGCCGTGGAACTCTCACCATTATAGACTATTATGGCAGTAATGTGGAACCCTGCTACATTTCAGCTACCAGAGGACATGTGTTCAAGTCCTCACAGTTTGTAATGTAACACAGTAATAGCTCATGATTTGTTAGAGTGTTTTCAGTGCCTGCTTGTATGTTGTTGGTAGTCGCTTGGACTTCTGCAGTTCATGTATTTAAAATAGTGCTGCCAGAATTGTATCTAATACAAGTAGATTTTTGGCGTTAACGCTCTAAGAGGAAAACTACACCAGCTAGGTTCACCAAATTTGCAGGATATCTTCATTGGGGAGTAAGCTTCTCTGGGACTGAAAATAGCCTCATTCTGAAAGATATACATGTCTTCTACAACCTTGCAGACATTTGACCTTGAAGCTGTTAATGCCTATATCTCCCTTATTATTGCTGCTAGAGGTTTGCAGTGTGAAACCAACCTATAGGAAATCATGTGCTGTGAATCTTCTGATGTCAGATTTGACCTTGGACCCTTCCTACAAGGTCAAACAAGGATAGCCAAAGTTAAAAGTGCTTATAACTCACTTATGATTGGTCCTAGAGGTTTGGGATGGTAAACCAACCTATAGGAAATCATGGGCTGGGAATCTTTTGGTGTGGTCAGATTTGACCTTGGGCCCCTCTTTCAAGGTCAAATGAGGATAGCCAAACTTAAAAGTGCTTATAACTTGCTTATTATTGGTCCTAGAGGTTTGGGATGGTAAACCAACCTATAGGAAATCATGGGCTGGGAATCTTTTGGTGTGGTCAGATTTGACCTTGGGCCCCTCGTTCAAGGACAAACGAGGATAGCCAAACTTAAAAGTGCTTATAACTCGCTTATTATTGGTCCTAGAGCTTTGGGATGGTATACGAACATATAGGAAATCATGTGCTTGGGAATCTTCTGGTGTGGTCGGATTTGACCTTGGGCCCCTCGTTCAAGGTCAAAGGAGCATAGCCAAACTAAAAAGTGCTTATAACTCACTTATTATTGGTCCTAGAGGTTTATGATGGTATACCAACATATAGAAATCATGGGCTGGGAATCTTTTGATGTGTTCAGATTTGACATTGGGCCCCTCCTTCAACATTTCAACATCAAACGAGGAGGGCCAAACCTAAAAGTGCCAGTCCCCACACCCCAAGACAGTAAAGACACTACTGCGGGTACTCTTTTATTATACACATAACATGAATAATACAGTAAATCTAGTATTATATACAAATCAGTAAAAGTTACATATAAAAGTTAATGAAGTTTAAGATATATAAAATTAGTAATTAATCAGGCTGCAATTAATATTGCTATAAAGACAGCCCATAATAAATTAAAAGTTAATCTACCAACTGTGACTAGCATCATTTAACGTACAGTTCAGAGTTCAAAGTTCATAGTCCATAAGTTCATACACATTACCTCAAGGTCACAGTTGAAGTTCAAATTTTACGACCTATGTTGACCCCTGGGGTGACCTTCCACCCCAGCAGAAGGGAGGCTTGAGTTTGCTAAACAGCAGGGAGATGGATTTACAAACCATAAAGAATTTAGAGCAAAGGAGATCAAGCCCCCCTAAACTGCCCAAGGAGGAAGAAACCCCCAGAGTTTACAGAAATTAAACTAAAATGTTAAGAATTTTACTGAAAATAAAACAATATCAAAAGGAAAAGCCCTGACCTCCAAAAAACTCTCACAAGGGCATATCTGTTAACCACCAGGGAGGGAGGGAGGGAAATTCATGTTTGCCCTTCAAATGTCAGTAACAAAGTGATAATGGCTGAGTTGTAGAACAGAGGTCAGATCCTTGACCAATTGAATTGGCTTGCATTCTCTGTTGACAAGGAGATTGGGCACTGAGCACAGAAACCCCACATTGGGTTTTCATGCTGTAAATCACAGAGTTCTAGTCTGGTATCCATGACCCCATACTAAGGTACCCACACAAAGAGCTGCCTTGAGGCTGGACTGACACCTGGGGCGCCCAAACGCCCCAAGCGATTATAACTTGCTTATTATTGGTCCTAGAGGTTTGGGATGGTAAACCAGCATATAGGAAATCATGGGCTGGGAATCTTTTGATGTGTTCAGATTTGACATTGGGCCCCTCCTTCAACATTTCAACATCAAACGAGGAGGGCCAAACCTAAAAGTGCTTATAACTTGCTTATTATTGATTCTAGAGGTTTGCAATGTGAAACCAACTCATACAAAATCTTTGGCTAGGAATCTTCTGATGTTACATTTGACCTTTGGCCCCTCCTTCAAGGTCAAACGATGGTTCACTGGCTTTGGTGAGTTGTATTTCCGGTGGATACAAATTTGCATCGGTTCTCACAATTATTAAGCGTCCCTGAAAGGGCGCTTATTTGGTTTCTCGTCAGTTTCCTCGCCACCGCCGCATTATGGTCTCCCATGAATATCTCCCTTATTATTGCAAGCTTTTTAACCATATTTGGCAGTTATATACCTTAGGCGTGGGAAAATTTTTCCACATGCTTAAATTTGACCTTTGATCTTTATCAAGGTCACATGATCAAAAAATAGTTTTTTCGGGTACACCCACCCGTCATCGCAGTTCAGGAAAATCTGCTGACCGCAGAGGCTTGTACCTTCATACACATGTTTATACTATCAAAAATGTGAGCTGATTAGATTTTGGGAGCAATTCGATGAAAATTGAGCGATTTATGAGTGATTTTCTCACAGGTACCAATCAGAAAGCTTAAAATTCATGTGAACCCCCCTATTATCTTCTTAAGTATTGCATTTAGAGCCATAAAATGTATTGGGAGGTAGTAGGAAACCATATGTGGAGAGTCTAGAAAGCAAGTCAAATTTCCCCCTCGACCCCCCTGTAGGGGTCAAACTGGGGTCATAAAATAGCCAATTTCATCTTTTCCCCTTATATCTCCTTTATTCTTGCTTCTAGACCTTGAGAATGTATTAAGAGGTATTGGGAAACCATATGTGAAGAGTCCAGATAGCCTGTCATATTTACCGCCAGACCCTCCCTTATGGGTCAAACTGGGGTCATAAAATAGCCGATTTTGTGTTTTTGCCTTTTATCTCCTTTATTCTTGCTTTTACAGCTTTAGAATGTATTAAGAGGTATTGGGAAACCATATGTGAAGAGTCTAGATAGCTGGTCAGATTTACCCCCGGACCCCTCCTTATGGGTCAAACTGGGGTCATAAAATAGCCAATTTTGTGTTTTTGCCTTATATCTCCTTTATTCTTGCTTTTACAGTTTTAGAATGTATTAAGAGGTATTGGGAAACCTTATGTGATGATTCTAGATAGCCGGTCAGATTTACCCCCGCATCCCCCCTTATGGATCAAACTGGGGTCATAAAATAGTCGATTTTGTGTTTTGGCCTTTTATCTCCTTTATTCTTGCTTTTACAGCTTTAGAATGTATTAAGAGGTATTGGGAAACCATATGTGAAGAATCTAGAGAGCTGGTCAGATTTACCCCTGGACCCCTCCTTATGGGTCAAACTGGGGGTCATAAAATAGCTGATTTTGTGTTTTTGCCTTATATCTCCTTTATTCTTGCTTTTAGAATTTAGAATGTATTAAGAGGTATTTGGAAACCTTGTGTGAAGAGTCTAGGTAGCTGGTCAGATTTACCCCCGGATCACCCCTTATGGGTCAAACTGGGGTTATAAAATAGCCGAGTATGTGTTTTTGCCTTTTATCTCCTTTATCCTTGCTTTTAGAGCTTTAGAATGTATTAAGAGGTATTGGGAAACCATATGTGAAGAATCTAGATAGCTGGTCAGATTTACCCCCGGACCCCTCCTTATGGGTCAAACTGGGGTCATAAAATAGCCGATTTTGTGTTTTTGCCTTATATCCTTTATTCTTGCTTTTACAGTTTTAGAATGTATTAAGAGGTATTAGGAAACCTTATGTGATGAGTCTAGATAGCCGGTCAGATTTACCCCCGCATCCCCCCTTATGGATCAAACTGGGGTCATAAAATAGTCGATTTTGTGTTTTGGCCTTTTATCTCCTTTATTCTTGCTTTTAGAGCTTTAGAATGTATTAAGAGGTATTGGGAAACCATATGTGAAGAATCTAGATAGCTGGTCAGATTATAAAATAGCCGATTTTGTGTTTTTGCCTTTTAGCTCTTTTATTCTTTTAGAGATTTACAATGTATTCAGAGGCATTGGGAAACCTTATGTGAAGAGTCTAGATAGCTGGTCAGATTTACCAGATAGATGTGTTCAAAGCATTGTGTCATAAACTTCTTGCCTTTCTAAAGGCTCACATTTTACTATGCCTTTTTCTAAAATGTAAATAGATATATGGCATTTATAAAGCACTGTTACTCTTTAATTAAGTAGTTTTATGGTGTAACTTTTGACCTATTATAAGTATTGATGCTTTATGCATTCTTAGCCCGAGCATTTATTCAATTAAGTTTTCGTAATTTATGACCATAGAAAACAAAATAAAGCTTAAATTTTTCTTTCATGGTAATGCATGAACTTCCACACTGTCTGCTTAACTTTCACTTCTTCTCTCAGGACTGCATGTTTTTATTTTCAAAAACCTTTTTCTACTGTATATTATATTGCAGTGAACCTTTTTGGGACGCTTAGTTTTTGTTAGCAAAAACATTTTTCTAGTTATAAACTATTTGTCTTTTTTTTTTTTTTTTTTTTTTTTTTGGGGTCAAAACTTTTTTTTTTTTTTTTTCATCATCTTTGGGGGGGGGGGGGGGGGTGTCAATTTAAAAAAAAAGTCCTCTGAGTGGATCATTCATGGGTCTCACATACATGTTAAATGTCTACTTAAAGCCTTGGTTTTTGGCACATGAAAAAGGAACATATTAATATATTCCCGGATGAGATTTCAGCTGTATCAGGCGCATATTATGACAGTTACAGGGCTTAAAAGTGGTAAAAAGTCAATAAATTGGGGGTCTGTGGGTATTTAAGAGACCTTAAGGTGACCTTAAAATTAAAGTTACAGACTTAAAATTTTTGACAGACAAAGATTTCATGTAGAAGTTATGTCTCCTACAGTTCGAGACTTGTTGAAAATGCCGTAAAAGGGTCACTCGGGTGGGTGTTTATGGTCCTCATACACAGGTTAAACATCTATTTAAAGCCTTGATTTTTCTCACATGTAAACAGAACATAATCATATATTCCCAGGTGAGATTTCAACTGTATCAGTCACATCGTTTGACAGCTATAGGCCTTCAAAGTGGCAAAAAGTCCATAACTTGGGTCTGTGTGGGCAATTTAGAGACTTTAAGGTGACCTTAAAATTAAAATTACAGACTTAAAATTTTTCATAAACTTAGAGTACATGTAGAAGTTATTTCTACTATATTTACAGACTTGTCAGACAGACCTACCACTTTTGCGTTATAGGGGAAAATATGGGAAAAATGTCAATAAAAAACATCTAAGTATGGTCTTTATGGGCCTCAAAAACAATTTTAACCTTAACATAAAGTCTTGATTTTTGGTATATATTAGGAGAATATAGTAATGTGGTCCCAGGTAAAATTTGAGCCAGTTAAGCCACATAGCCTGTGACCTAGAGGGCATTAAGTGGCAAAAAGTCAAATTTCTGACCTTAAGGTGGCCATAAGTTCTTTATTATTGGGAGTTTAAGGTCACCTTAAAATAGGGTTCCTATCCTGACCAAATACTTGTGTGTGCCAAGTTTGAATGAAATCCGTCAAAGCATTTTTGAGTTATTGCGCACACAAGTCAAAACGTATGGTGGCGGTGCGACGGACGTGAAACCAATATATCCCTGACTTTCGTCTGGGGATATAATAAATATTTCAGTGAAGTTGGAATTCTGTGGAACTTAAACAGAACAGGGTATACATTTTAACCTTCAGAGATGATATTGTGACATTGAAATTGCTGCATTATTTGGTTTGTGTTATTAAATGAGCACATTATGTCACTATTGTGAATTATCAGTATTGGAAAATAATGGTTAAATTGTGATTATATATTACAAGTTTTTTATCACATATCACATGCAAATGCTTTTGAAACTATAAAGTGATGTTAAATAGTTATCCCAGTGCTGGATTGTACACAAGTATCAAACTTTGAATATGACAAAGTCATTTAAACTTTGAAATAACTGTTAATATGAAGACATAGCGGATAACACCCAACTATTAAAGATATAAAGTCTTCCTTATGGTTTTAGTAAATACACGTATTTACTGGACCAAAAAACCAGTAAATACGCGTATTTACTGATTTTGCATATTTACTGTAACATATATAAAGTGAGAAAAGAATTAATAAGTGGATTAATTTATGAATTAATTGATTTTTAAAATTAATGTCATTGATTAATATTTTATGTTATTTTATACATTTTATTATTAAATTAATTTATTAATTAATTGAATTTTTTAAAATTAATTTTATTGATTAATATTTGGTGTTATTTTATACATATTATAATGTGTCATAAGAGACATTAGATTACATTAGTTTATGTTAAATTACTTTATTACGTTGCACTTTTTGAAAGATTGATAGGGTAACAATGATATATATTATTAAAAAACCGTAGTAAATAGCTTGAACTGTTATATTTTGTATAAACTTTTTCATTTAAAAAAAAATGAATCTTGCATCAAAGTCACCTAACTTGAACAGCTCTGGGTAACTATATTTAAAATGAAGAATAATTTTTAAAAGTTAATAATTTTTTTTAATTCTTTGTTTCAAGCTGAGATACAGCTGAGAATCATCAGGACTAAATGGTCAATTGAGATTTTACCTGTCAAGGTTTTGATAAAATGAAATGAGAAAATTAAGTCACACTCTAAACAGTCTTATAATGAGGACAAAACTTAAACAAAAACTGAAGCCTTGGTACCTTTAATTAATGTCAATTGACAAAACAAATAACAAGTCTTGGACAAACCTTAGATATTAGGTAAAAAAGTGGAGCTTGATAATGCCATAGAACCTCTGTTATCCAACCTTTTCATGTGCAACTATTCTAGTTCTAATTGGACTTTTATAGCGCTTAATCTCCCCATACAAGAGGACTCTAAGGCGCAACAAAACAAAAAAATAGCCAGCCTCGGCAGGCAAGAACCCCAGCCCGCAGGTACAGCTAAATGGCCAACAACATTGAGATTTGAGAAAATCGTTGGAACAACTTCTGTTGTAAGAAGTATAGAGAACCCACAAGACGTTGTACAAAAGATTCACAGACCATGATTTCTTACAAGTACTTTTCATATTTTGAAGCCAAAAAAAACAATGATAAGGGAGATATAAGGCCTTTTTGATATGATGACCCTCAATTACTCTCAGGCAAGCTTTCCTATCCATTTGCATTTTGTGCAAATCTCATGAAGCTAGCTGCAATATTTTAGGTTACAGAAAACATTAAAGATTTTAGAACAAACTTTAAGACCCGAAAATTTTAAAAGTGTTGCAACAGTTGCCGCTGGATACCCCCCAAAACCTAATCAGCTGTAGATCCTCTTGGGGTAAACATATCCTGAAAATTTGGTGAAAATCCAAGCATGGGTTTAAGCTGTGGAACACCCACAAACTTTAAGGCCCGAAAATCTTAAAAGTGTTGCCATGGCAACAGTGGTAGCCGGATACCCACCAAAACCTAATCAGCTGTAGATCCTCTTGGGGTAAACATATCCTTAAAATTTGGTGAAAATCCATACATGGCTTTAGGCTGTGGAACACCTACAAAGTTTAAGACCTGAATATCTCAAAAGTGTTGCCCTGGCAACAGATATTGCCGGATACCCTCCAAAACCTAAACAGCTCTAGATCCACTTGGGGTAAACATCCCCTGAAAATTTGGTGAAAATCCATGTGGAGGTTAAGTCTGTGGAACACCCACAACGTTTAAGACCCAAAAATCTTAAAAGTGTTGTCATGGCAACAGTTGTTACCGGATACCCCCAAAAACCTAATCAGCTTTAGATCCTCTTGGGGTAAACATCCCCTGAAAATTTGTTAAAAATCTGTGCAGCGGTTTCGGCTGTAGAACACCCACAAGCTTTATGCCCGCCGCCCGGATGACTATAACCCCAACCTTTATGGGCTGGGATTAAAAACAGACCAAATTTCAATATCCAGAGATAGAAGAGGGGTCAAGCACCACAGAGAATACCAGGGGATGATCTAGGCTAAGTGGATATGCTTTGGTGTACAGGTAGGTTTTAAGCTGCTTTTTGAAAGAAGCCAAGGTTGGAGAGGCATGAATCGCATCTGGAAGAGCATTCCAAACAGTGGGAGCATCAAAAGCAAAACTATTAATAAACTGCTTGACAGATTTATGAACAGAAGGGTAGAACTTTGGAATGACAAGTACTATTCTATTTTATGTACCCATTTCCACTCCCAAATTTGGTTTCTGGTTCCACTCTATTTAGCCCCTAGGAGATACCTCAGAAGAAAAAAAATCTGGCCATCCTATTATTTTGGTAGACCAGGAGGTAAAATTGTTACAGCTACATAATAACATTGAGTTTGGATCTCTATTGCATTAGATAAGAGAGAAATAGCTACTTTTCATATTGTAGCAAAATAGTATAATGAGTAAAGGTCAAAACTTTTGAAGTCACATGAATCTTGTCAAAAATGTTCTTCATGCAGTCCCAAGTTAAAGGCATTAGTTTGACCAAGTAAAGTGTCTATTATAAATCTAGGCAAATATGAAGATACTTTAAATGAAAGCAAATATATAATGACATACTTTTTGGGTTGTTTTATTAATCTTATTAGTACATTGTTTAGCATTGTTAACACTAATTTTATTATATCTAACATTCATGTTTACAACACTGAAAGTCCCATAGCCATATTATTGTAAAACTTTAGAGGCTATTTTATGAAGGGACTATTATTTACAAGCCCATAAGATTCTAAGCAAATATTTTCTTTTACTGTTAATCTGTAGGACTAAAAAACTAAAAGATGATCAGTCAAGGATAATCTTCTTGACTAACTACTATAAAAGTTAACATTTATAAAATACCATAAAACAGAAAGCCCAACCCAAAGAGTAGTGTAGAAGTAGAGCTAGAAAAGAAATTTTTGAAAGGCTGAGGTCACAGCCGATGAAGTACAGAATGTAGTAGGCAGATACGACCACACCGCCTCGCTATGCCAATGGCCATGGATTTTAATTTTTTCAAGAGGCACCCCCCTTGAAAAAGCCCAAGACGCCCCACTCCGCCTAAAGGTATGGAAACCAAAGTCTCGAGGGTTCAAATCCATTTTTATTACTAAACTTTTCAAAACTTTTCTCGCCACATAAGCTGTCAAGTGCTGTTTCCCTGTTGAAATTTTTATCATAAAAAGGGGGTCAGATTGTGACAAGGCCATTCGTTTGATCATGGTTTGAACTGCCACTACTGGACATAACTGTACATTGGACAAACGTGGCAACTGGACCAATCTATACTCAGATGCAGACTGCATATTTTTGGCTGTTTTTTGGATGTATTGCATACCCGGAGAAGCCCAGATGATATCCTTAACCAAGGGATAACGTGTCGGGTCAAAGGTTGACAATGAAGGGGGGGCCAAAGAAGCCAATCTAAAAAATCCATAGAACGCGAACAAAAATAAAGCTTTGAATGTTTCAGCATTAGGGAGGTCAGAGGTCAAATGAAGCAGTCTTTCTAACATATCTACTGTAAAAATACCTTTCACTTTAGGCTTTAATGGCAGATGTTTTTTGCTGATTTACACATTAATACTACTTTCCTTGAAGACAAATTAGCCACATTCCACGAATACAATGCAAAATAATGTTGCAGCACTGACAATGCATTATGTAACGACACTGCTGACAGGCCATTCTGAATCAAAAACTCTAAGTATAACACTATTGTAGTCTCTGTTGTACAGTCTTGAAATTTACAAAAAATTACAAAAGCCAGAAACATTTTAAAAGTTCTTTCATAGGCAGCCGCAGTCCTTGGACGCAACGCTCCTGAAATCCTGGAAGCCGCACTGGAAGCCAACTTTTTCAATAGCCCTTCATCCGCATCTAAAACAAAGAGGCAAGGCAGTACTGATGCTTACAAAGGGGGCACCATGTGCCCTATATGTTAAAGTCGGGAATCATACTATTAAGGTCAGGCTGCAGCCATTTACAAGTTTTCAAGATTCTGACTGGCAATGTGTTTTGATTATTATAATGACTCCATCTTGACAAAATATCTGCATAAACATTACTCACACCTTGTATATGTTTAACTTTAAGGTCAATATTATAAACTGCTGCTAATAGCCATACGTTACGTACACAAGACATTAAAATGGGATCTCTAATCTTAAAATTAGTGAATATATTTACCACTGCACTATTATCACACCAAAAAACAACTTTCTGATTCGTTAAATACTTTGCCCAACATTTTAGTGCCACCAATATGTTTAAAGCTTCAAAATGAACAATCGTACATATATGCTTTAGTGCATTTAATATTGGGATTGCATATACCATGTTACCCAATTTTGCTCCTAACCCCTGCAGGGATGCATCCACATAAATGTCATATGTATAGGAATTTTTTAAATGCATTTCCACTGAACCATTAAATTGTTCCATAAAGCTTAAAAACCAGTTCAAATCCTTTCGAAACCCCTGGGATATTGCAATGCAACCCTTAATTGGACATTGTCTTAACAATTGCAGCATTCGATTGGAAAAAAGCCTGGCTGGCTTTATACATCTATTAATGTACAACAGTTTACCCAACAGTTTCTGTAATTGATTCCTGGTTGCAACCTCTTTACCTATCCATGTAACACATAATTTTCTGATTTCCCTCAATTTTTTAGGGGGAATAGTTAGAATCCCTAATTTTGCATCCACATCTATCCCTAAACATGTGAGCTTTGAAACTGGGGCCACAACCTTGCTCTCATTGAGAGGTAACCCTAAATTTTGTAATAGTCGGACCAACGTCAGAAAAGCGTCGTTAGCCCTATCAGGGGACGACGCCCCTATGACGTCATCCAAGTACGACATAACCCAGTGGCGTTGTGACGCCATAAGATATGTAACTGCGTGTGTGGAAAACTGGCACCCCAACGCCCCTTGCTTTAGTCCAAACAGAATTGCTACGTCATAATACGTTGCGTCACGCCACTTCAACCCCAACAAGGGGTAATCACGCGGATCCACCCTTAGGTTACGGTATGCTCTTTGCAGATCCACCTTATATAACCGAGCAGAAGGGCCTAATATTGATATTCTTTCTACTAAGTTATCTATAGTTGGGTACCTCAATTTTGCAGACAATATATCAAGCCTATCATCTGGAATGGCTGAATTAACACTATTATTAATGGGCCAAGACAAATCTACTATCACCCTAACGCCTCCATCTGGTTTATTCCTAGTCATAAGGGGAGAATAGTGAGTACGTTCGAATGGTGAGACCTGTAATGGACCCACCATAGCCTTATGTGTAATTTCTGTTGCAAAATACTTATCAACCCCTTCTAGGCTTCGACATGCAGAACTGTGATTATCTATATCTGTGTTGAATGTAAATTTATTCTGGTCAATATTTAATGGAAACCCAAAGGCCAGATATTCACACAAAATTTTATATTTATAATCTTTAAGATAACGCCTCCAGTTATATATGTTTAATCCAGAAGGTATAAGCAATCTACTATGCACATAATTGGGGACCCCTGATTTTTGGACCGCCTGATGGGCTTTCACCGTCCAAGTGTACATATCTGCAGCCATTAACTGTCTTGCCCCTGAATTAATATCTATGAAAGGTTGATCATACACCATGACCCCAAATTCTTGTTGAAACGAAAAGTTGTGTACTGGTTTAAGGATAAATGACAAATCTTTTTGAACAATGTCCCTACTACTAAACTTATCATTTTTATAACTACTAAAATAACCAGGAAAATACTTATATACTCCTGGTGTATGTGATTGCACGCTGTTATTCTTAACTACCATAAGGCGTGACTGTGATAGATTGTGAACTACACTGGACGTGCCTGATAAACTGTAACTGTCGTACATAGCCCTGTCAACCGTTTTACTTTCAATTACACTGTATGTTTTTCCAGTAATTTTTTCAAACGTAAGGGTGGCCAACCAGTCCTCTAGACCAGTGTTCTGGATCATGTTAAATGCTGTACAATCAGACTCTAGCATATAATTTTTGGGGCCACATGTTAAACTCTCCATGGGGACGGGACCTTCCCTCATACCTTGTCCTGAATCGGCCCCCTTCCTCATGGAGGCCTCAGTGGCCCTTTCCATGCAAAACTTTCTACTATATACACTCCTAATTTCTTTGTGGCCACCCTTCGTTACTCCTGTGTTATTACTACTTCTTTCCCCATCCTTAAACGTTACAATTTTTATTTTTTGTGGACCATCTTGGCCCCCATGTATATAGCTGCAGTTCTTGCCCCCACCATTGTTGGCCATCTCCCAACCACAATCCCCAACATACACTTGACCTGCATTATCGACTGCCACTGTATGTTGGTACTTGTACTGACC
Organism: Sabellastarte sp. h YS-2021; assembly: GCA_964017235.1. Taxonomy (NCBI): domain Eukaryota; kingdom Metazoa; phylum Annelida; class Polychaeta; order Sabellida; family Sabellidae; genus Sabellastarte; species Sabellastarte sp. h YS-2021. The sequence goes on from OZ024929.1 coordinate 137,561,249, forward strand.
AGGGACAAAGACTGCAGCAAAAACATTACCCCAGGGTAAAGATTCCTGACCCGGGATAAAAGAAAACGCATCTAAATTAAAAAGAACGCGTCTGTCATTACAGTAATATTTAAGACCAGACAATTTGCTTGTTGAAATGGGTAATTTACTGAAAATTTTCGGTTTAACAGCCTGGCCTACATTATGTAAACAATAAGCATAATCATGACCATTGTGAGAACATGTACGGACTTCATAACAGTTGTTAGACACATCCTTAATATCACTTTTAAATATGCTGCACATTTTCATCCGATTTACCTTCTCGCTTCAATCTCAAGCATTGAGTTCGAGGGTGTTCGAATTTCTTGCCACAAACCGAGAAGCAGCGACTACAAAAGTGTTGATAATTAATACCTTTCTCCGTATGTTCAGTTTTTTCACTTCTACAAGTGCCCTTGTTGTATAATTTGCAGATAAAATTCTTATCTACGACCTCTGGGTTTTGCTTGACAGTACCTACTGGGGAAGCAAATCTTTGCGTGTTACGACTACGAATCTTCTCTACTAAATCGAAATCTTTCCAAGTACAAATGCCTTTCTCAATCTCCTGTAATAGGATTCCATGTGCTCGCCTAGCTGTGGGGAAAGACACCTCTATTGCGTCTTGAGCTATACTAATGAAATATTTTAGCATGTTTTCCCTTATTATAGGGTCTTTTTCCTCAAGGGCTGTGGCAACAATACCCTGGGACCACTGCATGGGACTTAACTCGTCGTACGTTGGTTGTTTCCCCCCAGCCAGAATCGTACAAAAATCTTGAGGCCAGCTAATTATATGACGGACCTTATGAGAGCCAGTACGAAATCTACCCGACTTCAAAGCATCAGTAAGCCTACCTCTATGTTCAAGTCGTGATGTGTAGTCGTAGTCATGTAGACGTTTCCTTATCTCAGCCTGGATCCGTGAATCGCCCTTCAATTCTTGGAAGGATGGCAGCGAACCCTTGTCTTCTTCTCCCACCACTGAACTGTGTGCCGATGGAACTGGAGACATGGACTTCTCTTCTTGCTTGTGAAGGCGTTCGTTGAACCCCACCATCATCTCCATCATCTTGTCCATCTTATCTTCTAACAGTTTAAAACGTGTCTCTTCTTGCTCAGCAACTGGTACTGGGGTAGACGGTGTTGCCTTCTTTCTACCCATCCTCCTAACAGCTTTAGCTTGAGTAACTGGCCACCACGTGTGTAAATGTGACAAGGTACGACTCAGCCCTCAACAAAAACCTGCCAGCACGCCCAGTGCAATTTCACAATCTGAAATTTCTGGTGAATTCACCGGAATTTAAACTTGATTTTTGACTAACTCCAAACCAGCTGGCAGGGTTAACTATTTTACTATTTTTATACAGACTTGATTGAGAGTAGATTGGATATACTGTCTTTCAGATTACTTTCTCCTAAATGGGATCTTTGGACATTTAAAAATCATGTGTCTTTTTGTATCAATATGGTTTAATTAATACAAGTTTAATACTTGAGTGTTAAAAGACAGATTTGAACAATCAATTTAGTTTGCATGTGATTGAGGCTAAACAATTTAAAAAGACCTCAGTGCAGTGTAAATCTTTTTGGACAACTTGCATTGTGACAAAGTTGGACAAATTAAAAGACAGATTTGAACAATCAATTAAGTTTGCATGTGTTTGAGGCTAAACAATTTAAAAAGACCTCAGTGCAGTGTAAATCTTTTTGGACAACCTGCATTGTGACAAAGTTGGACAAACAAGCTTGACAAACTAATTATAGTTCAAAAAGAAGTGAATTAGTGAAAGAGGGCTAAATTGGGCATTGAATAATAAAAACATGCACCTTTTGTCAACCTGCCTGACTGGTTTACCTGAGAAAACAAAGTTCATTGGATATCACTTGTCACCATATGAAAAAGGAACAAACTATTAACTAATCTGTTTTATCAAACATACAGTGTTAGTGTCTTGTGAAGTTAGATTATCCTTTGACTATAAAAAAAAGGAAAGTTAATCTACCAAAATAGTTAAAGATGTCAGGAAAAAACACTGTTTGTAGTTTACGTGATGGAAGGAGATCTAGTTCACAGCCTAATGTGTCTAAGTCACAAAAAAGATCCATTGACTTTGTTTCTCCCACATCACCAGAAAACACACTTACTTTGTCTTCCATGCGGATACTCCTCAAGGAAAGCATGGCTCCTGTTACTGCTGACCTTGATGACTTGAAAGCTTCAGCTCAATCTACTGATGCAAAACTGGATGAGATAACTTCCTTGACCAAAAGAATAGACAACTTAGAAAAAGAGAATTCTGATTTGAAAAGTAAGTTAGAAAGATCAGATGCAAGGTGTAAAGCACTTGAAGAGCGTGTGATCTCTATGGAAAGTTACAGCAGGCGTCATAATCTTAAATTCATCAATGTTGCAGACCAGTCAGCCAGTGAGAATTGCGAGCAACTTATCCTAGAGCTCTGTAACAGGCTTGATATTCACTTGGATGATCATCAGATAGATCGTGCCCACAGGCTTGGAAGTAAATCGAAAGTAAAAGCTCCAATTCTGGTTAAGTTCCTGAGCTACAAGGTCAGGCAACGTGTGTTAAGAGAGAAAGCAAGGTTTAAAGAGAAGGGTATTCTTGTTGTGGAAGATTATCCAAAAGAAGTCCTACAGCGCCGCAAAATGTTCACACCTACACTGAATGCTGCTTATAACTCCCATTCACACAAAGCAAGGCTGCAAGGTGACAAGTTGTTACTTGATGACAAGCTGTACTCCATTAACGATTTCAACAAGCTGCCTGAAGAGTTAAGACCTGAAAACCTCACCACAATCACAAAGCAAAACATGACAGCCTTCTTTTCGCGTCACTCCAAGCTATCAAACCACTATCCATGTGAATTTATGCAGGATGGCGTTTTTTATGTGTCTGTTGAACAATGCCTAATGCATAAGAAAGCTGCTCTCTTTGATGACTATCACACTGCCACTGCTATCCTGAAATGCAAGGATCCAGCTGACGCAAAAGCCTTAGGGAAAAAGGTGCATAACTACAACTCAGATGTCTGGAACAAAAATAGGGACTTGATCATGAAGTCCGCCATAGATGCGAAATTTTCCCAAAATCACTCTCTTGCTGAGTTCCTCAAGAGTACGGGCAACAACATTTTAATTGAAGCTAATCCTTTTGACCGATACTGGGGTGTAGGTCAATCCCTACAAGATGCTAATATTTGGAAGAAGGACTTGTGGAACGGTCGTAATAAGCTTGGGACCATACTAGCTGAAATTCGTGCTAAGTTGTCTAGACAGTGATTCTGTATGAAAAACTTGAAATAGTTACTCTGTCTTTTTAAAAAACTTTAAACTAAATGTTAATCGTATTGCAAAAACAGCCTGACCATATCGAAAAAATAAGATGTTTATATGTTATTTGAACCTGTTTTTTAACTGCTATTAAAAACTACCTATATTTGTTAAAGATAATGTAAGTCAGATTACTTTTACATACAAAAACTATGTCCAAATAGTTTAATAATCAAAACTGTCTATAAAACAGTGTTCTAATGTATTTAAAGTTGTTTCAAACTACCTTTTTGATCATGTTTTGTTAACATAATTAAAAACTGCTTTGATTATAATTATACGCAATACTGACTAATACTTAAAAGATTCATTTTATAAGATATGTTTCAAGTTAATTACATTTATTCAACAAGAACCTTATTGGTAGATACATCAATTTGTGCAGATCACTCTCATTTTATTTAAAAGGATTGTATTTTTTTTTTTTTTTTTTTTTTGCTGAACTGTTTCTAATTGTAAATTGGCTGAAGGCTAACACTCTAAACTAATACTGATAATGTTTTGTAATTAAAACATCCTAACCTACTAAAGAAAATTATTGATCATGTTTTGTTAACTTTGATTATGATTATACGCAAATACTGAATATCAATTAAAAGACTAATTTTATGTGATATGTTTGAATTTGATTACATTTATTCAACAAGTATCTTATTTGTACTTACATCATTTTGTACAGATCACTCTCATCTTATTTAAAACTATTGAAAATTGGTGTTTTTTGTTTTACGGTTCCTAATTGTAAATTGGCTGAAGGCTAACTTTCTAAAACAAATACTGATGTTATTGTAATTAAAAGACCATTTTTAATAGTTTTTCCTTATATGTATTTTTTTTTTTTTTTTTTACAAAATAAAAACTGCTTATCATTATGATTATACATAAATACAGAATATTAATTAGAAGACTTATTTTAATAGTCCTTTTCCGTATATGTATTTTTATTCTATCTAAGTTTGTTATTTTCAAAATTATTCTTTGATTTAATGATACACCTACCCAGAAATCCATCATAGAGTTTTAACATTAATGCCTAATATATTTTGGATATTACAAAATCCTGCAGTGGAGTTTCCCTTCCCCATTTGACCATATGCTTGTTCTGTATGTCATATTGTATATAAACATTGTACATATGTTTTTCCATGTAAATGCCAGGTATTCAGTTTTTATAAATGTCAACGTTCATGATAGAGTCCTCTATAAAAATTACAGCAAGTGTTGCAGTGAATTATATTTAAATCTTTATAAGGAAGTGCACATTTTAAGTTTATTTTTTGAGTCTAAAAATATGTTATGGCTAACAACCCTGAAACATTGAATATCTTTAGCCTAAATGCAAGAGGCTTGGGAGATAAAAAGAAAAGACAGGCTGTTTTCAATTGGTTAAATGACAAAGGTCCTGGTATATTTCTTATTCAGGAAGCCCACTCATGTCCTGAAAAGGAAAACGAATGGCGTTCTATGTGGAATGGTGTTATAAAATTTTCTCATGGCACTTCAAACAGCAGGGGACTTGCAGTTTTGATTTCCAGTGGCTTTGATATTAATATCACAAAAACCGTTACCGATAATGATGGAAGGTTTTTAATCCTTACTTGCACTGTTTCAGATTTAAATCTTACATTTGTAAATATTTATGCACCTACTATTGATAAGAGAAGTGAACAAGTGGCTTTTGCCAACTCTATCTGTGAAACATTAAGTAACTACAAAGAAGAAAATATTATCTTAGGCGGTGATTTAAATATCAATCTTGACACCTATGCCACAGATGGACTGTATAGCAAAAACCCAGGCTATAGGATTTTTAAGTTAAGTTAAAAAATTTTGGTGCTTAAACACCTTGGTGTCATACAGCACCATTAAAACTAATAAGTACATTAACTAAAATATATACAACATCAATAAATACAAGTAAAATGGAGAACTATACAAAAACAATCAATAGAAATACAATACACTTTACTGGTCAAAAAACCAAAACAAATGACTAGATAAGGAAAGTAAAAATAACATAGAAAATATAAAATATATCATAATACAATAGAATACAAATACGACTAGACTACACAAAATAGATATACATATATCACAGACAAAACAAGAAAACTAGAAAACACACAATAACTTAACAAAAATTACGACAATACAAAATAAATTAGATTGCTAAAATTTATAAAATAATCCACATTCTTTTAAATAATTACATATAACTTTAATGTTTCCATATAGTAAGTCTTTTAAATTATTTATGTTTCTATAGTATTTAATTCTTGTGTCACGTAGGTCGATACAGTCTAGTAATATGTGTTTCACTGTATCAGGACAATGACATGGAATGCACCAGGGCATATCTTCACCTTTCAACAGATAACTATGGGTGAAATAAGTGTGTCCTATACGGGCTCGTGTTATAACTATTTCTTCCCTACGAGATAAATCCGTCCAAACATAAAAATCTCCAACAGTAGGGTTTATTTGGAATAGTTTATTATCAGGACACGCATTCCATTGAGCTTGCCACTTCTGTTTAAAAACACTATTTACATTTACTTTCAAGTCTGTATAGGGGACTTTCAAGTCTAAAACATTAAAATTCAAGGCCTGTTTGGCAAGCTCATCTGCTTTTTCATTGCCCTTTATGCCTACATGACTAGGAACCCAAGCTAAAACAACTTTCTTATTTACTGAACAACAATCATTAAAAAGCTTTAAAATATCTTGAATAAAAGGATGATCACAGTTGTTGCTATCAAGAGCTTGAAGACTAGATAAAGAGTCACAAAATATGATAAAACGATCCTCATCACAACTTTTAACTATATTAAAAGCCATTTTCAGAGCCTGTAATTCAGCTGTGAATATGCTAGCATTGCCAGGAAGTCTGACCTGGGCACTGAGGCCATCAGATGTAGCAGCTGCAGCAACCCTATTTTCTGTTTTCGATCCATCAGTATATATAGCCCTATGGTCAGAGTAATAGCTTCTTAACTCAGCAAATAGACTTTGAAACATACAATCATCACCAAGATGTTTCTTTTGATGTGTGAGATATAAGTCTATGTGAGGTTTCTGTATAGTCCAGGGTGGGTCATCTGGCAATGACACAGTCTGAATTAGATCCAGCTGAGGACAGACAACAGACAAATCTTCCTCTACTCGATGCCCAAAAGATCTTATTGCAGATGGTTTCTTATCATACAGATCATATAACTGAGGGTTAAAAACAACATCGTAAGCTGGATTGTCAGGATTACTTCTCAATTTCAAAGCATACTGAATACATAATTTATCAAACCTTAAATACAAGGGTGGCTCATTTGCCTCTACATACAAGCTTTGCATTGGAGAAGTCCTGAAGGCTCCCAGGCATATTCTCAAGCCCTGGTTTTGAATGGGTTCCAATTTCTTAAGATAAGACTTACGAGCAGAACTAAAAACAGCACAACCATATTCCAATCTAGAACGAACAAATGAACGATAAAGTCTCATTAAAACACTTCTATCTGCTCCCCAATCCATTTTGGCAACTACTTTCAGTAAGTTCATGGCTTTTTCACATTTCTGGCGAATATAATCAATGTGTGCCTTAAAATTCAGTTTACTGTCAAATATAACACCAAGGAACTTAGTTTGTGACACAACAGGGATTTGTGAGTTATATATTGTCAATGTTGGGTCTGGATGAAGTTTTCTTTTATTACAGAAATGCATGCAAACAGTTTTGGTTTTAGAAAATTTAAAACCATTTTCATCAGCCCATTTCTCTACTTTATTCAAACACAATTGAAGTTGCCTTTCTATTGAAGCCATATTTCTAGAAGAACAAGTGATTGAGAAATCATCAACAAAAAGAGACTTTTCAAAGCTAGCTGGAATCACATCAGCAATACTGTTAATCTTTAAAATAAATAATGTAACAGAGAGGATGCTGCCCTGGGGAACACCCATCTCTTGCCCATGTATATCTGAATAAACGGATCCTAAACGAACTCTAAAAACTCTGTTTGATAAAAAATTCTGAATAAACATGGGCATTCGCCCCCTTAGGCCTACTTTATGTAGATCTCTTATAACGCCATACTTCCATACTGTATCGTAGGCTTTTTCTAAATCAAAAAATACAGAGACTACATGGTTGCCTTTTAAAAAGGAATCTCTAATAAAAGATTCAAGTCTTATTAATTGGTCTGTTGTAGTTCGACCTTTTCTAAAACCACTTTGATATTTTGTTAAAATATTATTTTTCTCAAGGAACCAAACTAGTCTAGTATTAATCATTCTTTCCATGGTTTTGCATAAACAGCTCGTCAGAGATATGGGGCGGTAATTGGACGGGTTTTTTGGGTCTTTGCCTGGTTTAGAAATAGGTATTACAGTGGCCTCTTTCCAGCATTCAGGAATTTCACCTGAAGCCCATATATCATTAAATACATCAAGTAACACCATAAGTGAGTCTCTTGGTAGATGTTTTAGCAGCTGATAATGGATCTCATCTGGACCAGTGGCTGTATCATGAGACTTTTTCATAGCATCACATAGTTCTCTAATTGTAAATGGTACATTGTAGTTTTCAGAGTTGTCTGTGTCAAAATCCAAGTGTTCTTTTTCAGTTTTCTCTTTATATTTTTGAAACTCTGTACGGTAATTGTTGCTGCTAGAATTCTTGTGGATTTCTTCGGCCAACCTATTTGCTATATCAACTCTTTCTGTTACTTTTGTCCCATCATTATTTTCCAGATGGTGTATTGTGGTGTTACTTTGTTTGCCACTTATTTTCCTTATCATTTCCCATACCTTCTTTGCTGGTGTCTTTACATTTAGTTTTGATACATATTCATGCCACGATTTCCTTTTATTTTCTTTAATTATTTTACGAGCATTAGCTCGACAGGTTTTATATGCATTTATGTTATCCGATGTAGGATTTATACGGCATTTATCCATTGCATTTTGACGAGCCTTAACAGCTTTTTTGCATTCACTGTTAAACCATGGTTTGTAGCTACCAGTGGACTGTCCAGTTGACTTTGGCACACATTTTGTTGCTATGTCATTTAACTTATTTAAAAATGCAGGAAACTTTTCTGTAGAGTCAGTAAAATTATGTCTATTAATATCCAGAGAACACTGAAGTTTGAATTTTGGCCAATCAGCCTTTTTAAGATTCCAACGAGGAACATTGTCCTTAGGCATACTCTTAACTATATCAATTAAAATAGGAAAATGGTCACTACCACACTGATCTGAATGGACCTGCCATGTAAAATCAAGAAAAACAGATGCAGAACATAAAGACAAATCTATTGAGGTGAATGAACCTGATGCAGGATGAAAGTAGGTAGGTGACTTATCATTAAGTAAACAAATATCTGAGGATTCAAGAAGATGTTCCACCTTATAGCCTAAACTATTGGATGAGGAACAACCCCACAAATCACTATGTGCATTAAAATCTCCAATAAATAGAAAAGGTGCAGGTAACTGGTTGACTAGATTATCAATATCACTTTGTGCAACATTAAAACGTGGTGGAATATATACATTACATACAGTTATAGTTTTATGCAGAGATACTTTTACAGCAACTGCCTGCAGTTCTGTATCTAACTCAAGTACCTCATGGGGTATACCTTTCTTAACAAAAATAGAGCAGCCACCAGTGGCTCTCCCATCTACTTCAGACATACAAGTTTTAAAATAATGATCAAATCCTCTAATATTTACATTATCTGTTTCTTTAAAATGAGTTTCCTGTAATGCTAAAATGTAGGGTCTAAAATTGGAAATTAAATTTTTAATTTCTTCAAAATTTGGCCTAAAGCCACGACAGTTCCACTGTATTATACTTTTATTTTTGTTTGGTTCCATTATTTACACTTTTATTGTCACTCCGCCCTTGTGAACTTGTGATTGGGGATTCTTCGACACTCATTTCACTGTCACTATCACTCAAAACATCATATTTGTTGTATTGTTTAATAGGGTCATTAGATCCCTTATGTTGTTTCGTCAAATATACTTTGCTTTGACTTATTTTCAGTTTAATAGGGTCATTTTGAGATGCACTTGTCTGACTTGATGAACTTGTTTTAGTCACTTTAGGTGTCTGTTTTTCAACTGCACACTTTTTTGGTTGTTTTGTGCCTTCTGGCCAAGTCAGTTCTGTTTGTGTTTCCACTGTTGCTGTTTTCACCACAGGTTTGGTTGCTGCAGCTGCCTGGGCATATGTTGTTTTCACAGAATTAAATATGTCCATCTGTTTCTTCGCTTCTATGTATGAAATTCCTCTTTCTGTCTTGATTCTTTGAATTTCCTTTTCTTCTTTCCATTTTGGACATTCTTTATTATTTGATTCATGCTTACCTTGGCAATTGACACATTTTGCTTCATTCTTGCATTCTTGATGGTCTGTGTGATCTTCTTGCCCACATTTAGTGCAAACTTCATTCTTTCTGCAGTTGAATTTAGTATGACCAAACTTTTGACACTTGTAGCACCTCACAGGATTTGGGATAAATTGTGACACAGCCACCCTATAGTAACCCACCCTGATGTATTTAGGTAAGGTCTGGCTTTGAAATGTCAATATAAAGGTCCCTGTTGGTTTTCTCTGTCCATCTCTAAATACCGAAATCCTGTCTAGTTTGATGACACCTTCAGTTTTCAGGCCTTCTAATATTTTGTCATCAGTACAGTCTTTTATGTCTGGGCATCTAATGACCCCTTTCTTAGTGTTTAAACTGTAATGTGGTGAAACATCGATTGGGATAGCATTGTCCATTGTCAGATTCAATTTTGTAGTTTTCAGTAATTTCTGGCTCTGTGTTTCCTTGTCCACTTCCACCAAAATGCTTCCATTCCTTAACTTATTTATGTTAAATGGATCAGAACCAAGTATAGCAACAATGGCTTTGTTAACAGCAAATGGTGACAGTTTGTATAAAGGTCTTTCATCATTTGTACCTTTAATAAGCAGGAAACGTGGCCATGAGCAAATCTGAGCAGAATCAAAGTCCGTAGTCGTAATATCAGGTCTAGATCTTTTCCTATCAATCAGTAGAGAGTGTTGAGTTGCCATAATGTAGTAAAGATTTTTCGTTGCCAATGCTCTCCACCCACCCTTCGAGCCCAATAAGGGGATATCATAATAGTGTGGAGCTGAGCCCTGCACACTGATATCAGAGATACATTAGCAATATACTCAAAGAACACATAAAAAGTGAACCTTGATTGACCTGTTAAGCAGCCGCCTTCTAGATACTCCAAACCAAAGCACAGACCAAACACCATCAGAATACAACAATCAAGTACAACAGTATAAACCATTACAAACAACAAGCCATCACTAATTTGGAGTATTAGGGCTTGGCACTACCAGCCGATTGATTAAGCCAGGCCATCTTAACCTTCCGACTAAGTGAAATTGAGGCCAAAGCTGTGTATTGCCTCCTCAATGCCGCAACAAAGTATTGGCTCAACAGCCAGGACCCTCTCTTCCACTGACACGGATCGCAACCCACGGCAAACAGGCTGCCCCCAATTAGTCGCCTCTTACGACACGCAGGAGGATACGTTGGGCCTATTCTACATCCCCGGACCCACAGGGGGAACCCAGGCTATAGGAAAGCCTTATTATCGTTAATGGATTCACATGATCTTGTTGATATCTGGAGAATTCAGCACCCAGATATTCTGCGTTACACACGTCGAGAAAAGACTAAATCTGGTTTGAAGCAGTCCCGATTAGATTACTTTCTCATCCCATGTAATATGGGTTATATCACAACTCACACTGATATCAAGCCTAGTATTAAATCTGACCATAGTCTTCTTCATATACGTTTAGCTCTTTTAGGTCAACAAAGACGAGGAAAAGGATTTTGGAAGTTAAATGTAAAACTACTATCGGATAAAAAATACATAGAGCTTATTAAAAATGTGATAAAAGACTCGATTTCTGATGCTAAAAATCTTACACAAGACTCTCTAATTTGGGATTTCATAAAATGTAGAATACGATCTGAGAGTATATCTTATTCCATAGCCAAAAGAAAAATGGAGAGGCAAGAGATTGAATCATTAACTAAACACTTAAGTGAATTAGAAGAAATAATATCTACCTCACCTACTACAGAATCCTTGGATGAGTATAGCCTTATTAAAACACAGCTAAATGGTCACTATGAGGAATTAGCAAAAGGTTCTATAATCAGATCACGCTGTCAACAAATTCATGAATCGGAAAAGCCAACCCAATACTTTTTCAACTTAGAAAAGGCCAATTACAACATTAAGCATATTAGGTCCTTAAAACATAATGATGAATACATTTCTGATCCTCAAAAAATTTTAGATCTACAGAAAAGGTATTTTTCAAAAATCTATACTGAAATAATTCATGACAGTGAAAAACTGCAATCTGAAACTAACTTTTATTTAAATAAAATTAACATTCCATCTATTTCAGAGGACAGTAAGTTTTCTTGTGACCTTCCCATTTCTTTGGAAGAAGTAAAGACAGCAGTCCAAAGTATGGCCAATAACAAATCTCCTGGCCCGGATGGCATTCCTACTGAGTTTTACAAAACCTTCTGGCCTGACATTGGCGAGTCAGTTTATAGAAGTTTTACACTTGCTTACGAGCTAGGTAAATTATGTGGTAGTCAAAAACAGGGTGTAATCACCCTTATACCGAAAAAAGACAAAGATTTAACAGATTTGAAGTCATGGCGCCCACTTTCTATCTTGAACACGGACTACAAAATTATTGCAAAAGTATTAAGTACCAGGCTAAAATCTGTTTTAAAGGAAATTATAAACCCAGATCAGGTAGGCTACATGAAAGAGAGACTTTGTGGGGAGAATACTAGACTTATTTCAGATGTGATAGAATATTGTACAATTAAAAATCTTCCAAGCATAATCTTATTGGCGGACTTCGAAAAAGCTTTCGATTCAGTAAAATGGTCTTTTTTGACACAGATCTTGGGCTTTTATGGCTTTGGACAAAACTTTAGAAAGTGGATCTCTATTTTGTATAAAGACTCTGAGAGTTGTGTGACAAACAATGGGTATTTGTCTTCATTCTTTAAACTGTCAAAAGGCATCAGACAAGGTTGCCCAATAAGCGCACTGCTATTTTTGTTAATAGCTGAAATTGTAGCCATTGTTTTAAGAAGCTCCGAAAGGATACATGGCATAAATGTCAATGGGAAAAATATAAAATTCTGTCAATTAGCTGATGATTTAACATTGTTTTTATCCAATACCCCTTCTGTCTTAAGTGCAATAGAAATTTTTGAAGAATTCTACAGATATGCTGGCTTAAAGTTAAATAAATCAAAAACTATTGCTTTTCTTTTAAAAACTGATCAGGAAAAGGTCTATCAAGATGACAACATTGGTATTCAATGGACATCAAAACCATTCAAAACTTTAGGTGCATGGTTTTCCCCCGACATTGGTGAGTCCTCGCAGCTAAATATACAAGGTAAAATGATAACAATTAAAAAAATTTTAAATTCCTGGTCTGCTAGATGCCTTACCTTAAAAGGTAAGATTACTGTTATAAAGTCTCTGGTAATCCCACATATTCTGCAGCTTGCTTCTATTGTAACTTTTAGCCACAATCTGATATCGGATATAGATAAAATACTGTTTGAATTCATTTGGAAAAAAAAACACCTAGTTTCAAAAAATACTTTACAGCTGTCTTACGACCTAGGAGGTTTAAAACTGGTATCTATCAACCACATTGTAGAAACAGCAAAAATCATGTGGGTTAAAAGGTTTTTCAGTGAAATAAATGCAAGTTGGAAAATCTTGGCATCAGAGCTGATGGGACTTGGAAAACATGTCTTGTTGAAAAAACAGTCTTTCAATAGTATCAAAAATAATGTGAAGACTATCTTCTACTATGATCTATTACGTATTTGGTTTCAATTTCTGATGAAAAATTTAAAAAATGTAGATAACGTGCTTCATGAGCCAATTTTTAATAATCCCCATTTCTTGGTGGGAAATCATCCATTATCATCTCAGAATGTGAAAAATCCAGTGTTAAAGTGTTTCACTGTCCAGGACATTTGGGACAGTGATCATGATACTTTCAGATCTAGAAATTATATTGAAAATTTTTATAACATTAGTTTGCCATATATGTTATACAATCAGGTTGTTAGATCAGTGTCATCTGTAATGAAGTTGATTAACAAATGTGGTAACAACATTGCCCTGGAAAGATGCTGTAATATTCCTGATAAGTGTCTGTCTAACATAAGCCAAATAAAAAGTTCAGAGGTTTATTCATATTTCTTAGCACTTGAGTATAAGACACCAAAGAGTCAGGAAAAATGGATTGAAAACTACCCATTTCTTGAAAGTTTGGACTGGAAACCAGTGTATTTACTTCCAAATTTAATCCTAAATGATGCTTACCTGATCACCTTTCAATATAAAATACTACATAGAGTTTTTGCCTGCAATTATAACCTCTTTAAGTGGAATATTAAAAATTCACCTCTCTGTGACATCTGTCAAAAAATAGACAATCTTGAACATTATTTCTACTATTGCATAGACACAAATGTATTCTGGGTTCAAGTAAAGAGCTGGCTGAACCAGTTGTTATCTATTGAATTGAGCTTGACTGTCTTGGAGATATTTTTCGGAGTCTTAAAGTTGGACCCAAAGGACTGGTATACAGTTAACTTTGTTATACTAATAGGGAAAAAATTTATATCAAAGTGCAAAAAAAATAACAAAGAATTATTTTTTAACAATTTTCTGGAGTACCTAAATTGGATGTTAAGTTTAGAAGAGGGGGTCTACATCAGGCAGGGAAAATCAACAGCATTCTCTGCAAGATATAGCCTCTTGCAAGCACATTTTTTCTAATTTTCTAATTTATCCATATAACGAGTGAATATGTATGTGTATCTTCCTGTACAATTTATTTTCTCTTTTTGTTCTAATTATTGTCTGCTCACCTTTTGTATCTTTTTGAATATCTTTTTAGATCTATTGTACATCTTGTGTCATGCTGTTTTTCTGGCAATAAAAACAAATAAAAAAAAACAAAAAAAAACAGACTTGATTGACAGGTCACCTGAATATTTTTCCCCAGTTCACCCAGTTTCTAAAACTCATCAACGTCCTTGCCCTGAGGCCAAATAACAGTTCACCTAATTTGTGAGTTCAGACAATTCACCCAATTTAACTATTCACCCAAATTCACCAGTCCAAAAACCAGTACACACCATAATGTATATTTTTCTAGCCACTACTTTATTTTTGCCTGCAAATACTGTTGAATCTTGTGACTGAAATTCTGCGCTACTTTTCGTACTCGCAGACATAAACTGTTTGATAATCTATGTTACAATAAAGTTCCAGAACTGTTGAGCATATTTTTAGCAAAATAATACAATGAGTAACTATGAAATATCTTAAAAAGTATTATACATAGCCAATTTCTTTCTGTATTTTATTCAGGTGCTTTAGGGTACATGGTGAAGTTGCACATGTAGCTCATTGTACAGCTGAGTAATAGCTACTTTGACTTACTAATTGTTGAGTAAATCACTTGTCAATTCAAAATTGTTGCTTCTAGAGGCCTTCTATGTTCAACAAAGCTACAGGAAATCATATGCTGTGAATCTTTTCATGTGGTCAGATTTGACCTTTGACCCCTTCTTCAAGGACTCATCATGGAAAGTTATCTTGAAGGGTCATTCTCTCGCCTATTATTGCTTGTGTAGAAGTTTGGCATGTACAAACAACTTATCGGAAACCATGTGATGCAAATCTTCTGATGCGGTACAATTTGACCTGTGACCCCTCCTTCAAGGTCAAATGATGAAACTAAACTTTAAAAGGACTATATCTCAATTACTCTTGCTTGTATAGGTTTGAAATGTTGATATAACTTGATATAAGTGGTCAGATTTCAACTTCTGGCCCTGCATCAAGGTCAAACAATGTAACTGAACTTTCAAAAGCCATTATTTCAATTTGTTCTTGCTGGTAGAGGTTTGGGGTGTTCATATAGCTTACAGGAAACCTTAGGCTGCGCTGATTATGATCTCCCACAGGGTTCAAAGTTTGTATATTGCTAAGGCCTTTAATCTGCGTATATTTATTTGTGCACACAATGAATTTGTAAGCCTGTAGGTCACTGCATAGCTGACTAATAGCTACTTTGACTAACTCACTATTGTGTAAATCGCTTGAAACTGAAAAACTATTGCTTGAAGAGGTTTCCTTTGTAATGCCAAGCTATAGGAAATCACTAGCTGCGTATCTATAGATGGAATCACAGTTGACCTTTGACCCCTTTTTCAAGATCAAACGATGGTAATCAAACTTTAATGTGCCTCTATCTCACTTATTTTGGCTTCTATAGGTCTCATTTGTAAAACCAACCTATATGAAATCATATAAGCCGTAGCTCTTTTATGGTTCTCTGCCTTTTCTGTTTGGAGAGTCTGTCTTTAGATGGAGATTAAGCACTATGAAAATACTAGAATTAGAATTTTTTAGGATCTCAGATTTTACCATGGACTCCTCCTTCAAGGTGAAACAACATTAGTAAAACCCAAAGTGCCTCGATCTCTTTTATTATTGCTTTTACAGGTTTGCTATGTTTGGGGATACACAGTCAGCTCGCAGTAAAGCAAGTGGCATATTTCTAGTTACAAATTGACCTCAAATTTTTTTCCCTACCTTTATATGTTGTGGTGGTTATTAGCAGCGAGAGAAATTAATTAATTCTCACTAAATGACTTGTCTTTATGCATCTGTAGTTTGTGTCAATAATAACTAGGTTGTCAAATGTTTATTGTGAAAATACCGTCGTGGGTTACTGCTTAACTTAATAGTTTTCATCAGCTGAAGACAAAATCCTCATTTTGAGCTTGTTCTGGGTAAATTAGCATTGGTTTCATTTTGTACTCCTGCATTGACACAATTACCAGTAATATGAAATTATATACTTCTGTTCTATAATTTATCTCACCAATTATTAAACTTTTAGGGTGCTATCTAAGGGGTGATAATACAATGTACTTGAAAATCAGCTTCCCAAATTAGCACACAGTTCATAAGTAAAAATTTGAATGCAATCATTCCTGATTGGCTGAAGTCTGAATGTATTAATTTATTTTTTTTTTTGTTTAAATTATTTTTGCCAAATTAAGGTGTGAGCTAAATTACAAAGCCATACAATATGTCCCATTAGCATTTTAATAATCTGATGTACACTTACCTGGCAGAGAATTGCCTTTGACCAGTATCTGTGATTCATCACCAGCCTAGACCATTGTTACTTGTCTTTTCTACAGATGGCTGTGTGCTTCCTCTTTTATTTGACGTGAAGAAGTCATTACTATTAACATTATTTCTAAAGAATTCAATATTTTTTTGTAGTAGGTACACACTAGATTTACATTTACTTCTTTGGTACTAAGATAGCGTACTCAGTACCTCCAAGTTCATATTGTCTTCATGTGGTTTTATAAAACAGTTCTGTGACAATATTACAGCAAGTTTATAATAATAATAGTAGGATTTATATAGCGCAAAATTGATACAAATCCTCTAATGCGCTTGAGTCCAAGAAGGGAAAGTCCAGGGACAGGCATGGGTCGACATCTAAAAAGCGCCCGCCAGGGTATAACTAAGGTGGGGGGTATGCCAGCCTAAACAAGTAGGTCTTTAGCTGGCTTCTGAAACCATCTATTGTTTGCTGAGATCTGACAGTCTGTGGCAGCTTGTTCCATTCGGCTGGTGCAGCTACTGCAAAGCCACGCCTTCCTATGTGCTTATTAGGGCGGGTTGAGGAGATAGATAGCCTGTTGCCACGAGTGAGACTGCTCGATCTTATTAAAGCTGAAAGATACGGGGGCTGTGAAAGATTTATAGCCTTGAATACCAAAAGGTTGTACTTAAACAGGATGCGATGTTGAATTGGGAGCCAGTGGAGTTTTTTCAAAAAGGGTGTAACATGACTCATTTTGTCAAGTCTGAAGATGATGCAACAAAGAGCATTCTGGACTCTCTGTAGTTTGGCTCTGTAGTTTTGCTTACCCCATAGAGTAAAGAGTTACAGTAGTCTAGACGACTACTGACCATAGCGTTTGCCAGAAGTATTGCTGTCTCAACTCCAAGGAATTTGCGAATTCGTCGCAAATCACGAAGATGATAGTAACATGCTCTGCAAACCTTGGCAACATGATTGTCAAAGGAGTTGTCTGAGTCGAAAATAACACCCAGGTTTTTATGTCATCACTCTGCGGCGTACGCGGACACGCGTCCGCGTGAACAACTTCTTCTCCAAAACTACAAGGCCTAGAGACATGCTGTTTTTTTTAAAAGATACCTTATCTATCGAGGATGAAAAATTGTTCAAGGCATGCAAATCTGTCTGTTCGTCTGTTTGCTAGAGACATTACAAGGGGGGTACCCCCACCAAAAGTGTGAAAATTTCAACTTTTTATCACAATTTTCTCAGTGACTATTGCAGGGATTTCTCTCATATCTTGCATATATGTACTAGGCCAGAGGTAGATTCTCTTGTGTGAGTATGAGACCTGGATCTGTCTTACTTTTTTTTTAATAAATTTTTTTAATAATTTTTAATGCATTAAAATTCATGAAATCATGCACTAAATCGCTTATAACTTCAAAAGTGTTGCATTTACAGCATTTTGTGAAAATATGTTGTTCAACTACTTTTTTCATAGCTACAATATGGTGAGTAAGTTGGGTGTCTGTCTCAATAGCTAAGTGAGTAATAGCTACTTTTGGGCTTTTCAGTAACTTCCATTATGAGTAAAATCACTTGTAACTTAAAAACTATTGCATTTAGAGAATTTCGTATAAAATATGTTATTCAGCTACTTTTGGGCCAGCTATAACATAGTGAAATTTCAGACCTGTAGCTCATGGCATAGCTGAGTAATAGCTACTTTTAGGTTATCACTGTTGAGTAAATCGCTTATAACTTGAAAACTATTGCATATAGAGAATTTCGTATAAATATGTTATTCAGCTACTTTTGGGTCAGCTATAACATAGTAAAATTTCAGACCTGTAGCTCATGGCATAGCTGAGTAATAGCTACTTTTAGGTTATCACTGTTGAGTAAATCACTTATAACTTGAAAAGTGTTGCATTTAGAGCATTTTGTTAAAATATGTTATTCAGCTACTTTTTTCATAGCTACAATATGGTGAGTAAGTTGGGTGTCTGTCTCAATAGCTAAGTGAGTAATAGCTACTTTTGGGCTTTTCAGTAACTTCCATCATGAGTAAAATCACTTGTAACTTAAAAACTATTGCATTTAGAGAATTTCGTATAAATATGTTATTCAGCTACTTTTGGGCCAGCTATAACATAGTAAAATTTCAGACCTGTAGCTCATGGCATAGCTGAGTAATAGCTACTTTTAGGTTATCGCTGTTGAGTAAATCACTTATAACTTGAAAACTATTGCATTTAGAGTATTTTGTTTCAATATGTTATTCACCTATTTTGGGGTCAGCTATAACATAGTGAAGTTTCAGACCTGTGGCTCATTTCATAGCTGAGTAATAGCTACTTTGAAGTTCTCACTGTTGAGTAAATCAGTTATTATTGGAAAACTATTGCATTTACAGAAATTTGTCCAAATATGTTATTCAGCTACTTTTGGGTCAGCTATAACTTAGTGAAATTATAGACCTATAGCTCATGGCACAACTGAGCAATAGCTATTCTCAGGTACTGACTGTTGAGTAAATCAGCTATAACTTGAAAAATATTGCATTTGGAGTATTTTGTTAAAATATATTGTTCACCTACTTTTGGGTCAGCCATAACATAGTGAAATTACAGACCTATAGCTCATGGCATAGCGGAGCAATAGCTATTTTCAGGTTCTCACTATTGAGTAAATCAGTTGTAGCTTGAAAACTATTGCATTTACAGTAGTTTGCTTAAATATGTTGTTCACCTACTTTTGGGTTAGCTATAACATAGTAAAATTTCAGACATGTAGCTCATTGCATAGCTGAGTAATAGTTCCTTTGAGGTTCTCACTGTTGAGTAAATCAGTTGTAACTTGAAAACTATTACATTTAGAGTAATTTGTTAAATATGTTATTCACAGAATTTTTGGTCAGCTATAACATAGTGAAATTGCAGACCTCTATGTCATGGCATAGCTGAGCAATAGCTACTTTCAGGTGCTCACTGTTGAGTAAATCATTGTATCCACTGGATAGCCGCAGTGTGTAGAGAGAGATTTCACCGTTACTGCTCTGATGAAAAAAAATATTATAGCTATCTTTCTTAAGTTTGCAGTATATATTAATAACCATAAAATGTTGTCTGGGAATATTTTTGGCCTCATTTTGAGAAACAAGATGGCCGCCACAGGTGTTTTTTGTCAGTCATGAAAAGTGCTTATATCTCCCTTATTATTGATCCTAGAGCTTTGGGATGATAAACCAACCTGTAGGAAATCATGGGGTGGGAATCTTTTGGTGTGGTCAGATTTGACCTTCAATGACCCCTCCTTCAAGGTCAAACAAGTATAGCCAAACTTAAAAGTGCTTATAACTCGCTTATTATTGGTCCCAGAGGTTTGGGATGGTAAACAGACAGGAAATCATGGGCTGTGAATCTGTTGATATGGTCCGATTTGACCTTGGAACCCTCCTTCAAGGTCAAATGAGGATAGCGAAAATTGAAAGTGCCTACAACTCGCTTATTATTGGTGACAGAGATTTGGGATGGTAAACCATCCCATAGGAAATCATTGGCTCGGAATCTTCTGGTATGGTCAGATTTGACCTTTGGACCCCTCCTTCAAGGTCAAATGAGGACAGCCAAGCTTAAAAGTGCTTATAACTCATTTATAATTGGTCCTAGAGGTTTGGAATGGTAAACCATAGGAAATCATGGGCTGAGAATGTATTTGTGTGGTTAGATTTGACCTTGGACCCCTTCTTCAAGGTCGAACGAGGATATTGCATTTGTAGTATTTCTTTAAATATGTTTTAACCTATTTTTTACACTTAAACAATTACCTTGTTATTTTCCTTCATAATACCATTTACAGGGCACAACTTTTTTATCCTTTTCTTCTGTCAGCTTCGGAATTTCTTTCGAACTTGCTGTTCAGTTACCATTTACTGTATTTCTGTACAGCCCTTTTCCTGATAATTATTCTGTCCTCTAATCACCTTCACAAATCAAAAACACTGAGTCAGCTGACACAGTGCCCGTTCACGGGCACTCTCCTCTTGTTTACTTCCACTGACGGAGAGATATTGTTTTGGAGGAGTGGAACAGGAAAATTTGGTGTAAGTGACTCTCTGATGGCTTTTTGACCTATAATTTTACACTCCAAGTGTACTGTGTCTCATGACAATAAGATTGCTCTGAGCCTTTGGTTATACCAGTACTTACATTTCTCAGGATACTCGATATTTTATTACAGTTTACACTTCTGTAAAATAAGCATTTTTAAAAGGGTCAAAACACCTTTTAGTGCAAATATGGTACATGTACTATAATTCAGAAGTGCCCCTGCCAAAAGTCAACCATGGTTGACCATGGTTACCATGGTTGACCACTGTCAACCATGGTTAACCAAGGGAGAAACCATGGTTAAACCATTGCCGGACAATATTTGGAAATGGTTAGAATTATGACCATGGTTAGCCATGGTTTCAAACACTGAGTAACCATGGATGATCATGCTTTCAAGTTATGGTTGAAAGCAAAACCATGGTTAAGTTTTAATAACCATGGTTAAACCTAAATTAACCTTGGTTTGAATGTAATTAATGGTGGCTTATTATATTATAAATTATAAGGTTACAAGTACATTAAAAATCCTATGACAGAACTATACAGTTAAAGTTAGGTCCATAATTTTTTAGTTTGTACTGAATTTGTACTTTATTGCATGCTGTCTTATATAAATAATACATTTAATAACCAAATATATAATATACAGAATAGATTACTTTTTAATTAAATGAATTATCTGCATGATAGTGAATATAT
Source organism: Sabellastarte sp. h YS-2021 (assembly GCA_964017235.1). NCBI lineage: Eukaryota > Metazoa > Annelida > Polychaeta > Sabellida > Sabellidae > Sabellastarte > Sabellastarte sp. h YS-2021. The sequence goes on from OZ024929.1 coordinate 137,582,682, forward strand.
GCAAAACAGCAAATATGCACTAAATACAGAACTCTAGCGTGATCACATAAGACACAAAATTAATGCAACAAGACTGATTAATTCATTACCAAAGAAATTGACAAGGGATACTCTGTTATACTAGGTCCAGTTCCTCAATAGACCTTGTATATATAACACCCCACATGCAAACAAAATAGCCACAGGGTATTTGTTTAGGTTAGCACATCATCCCTCACACAGACTGAATCTATGAATAGATGTGTGGGAGATGCTCTTTATTTATCACATAAACAACAGATACAGTGAAAGAGAAGATTAGCTGAGTCATCTTTGTATCTTGCATTTTGATTGGCCAGGCCATGGGAAGTTTTTATAGAATGGAGGGAATTTCAAACACAAAAGAAAAAGTGAACAAGAATTTGCATTATAAAGCTGTTGTTTCTTTTTGCTTTATATAGTGCTCACTTTATTTGGATAGAATGAAACAAGTATTATATTGACATGAACAATGCAAGTGGTTTGTTAATAAGGAAGAAACTAGATATATAATACTTACAAAATAGGCATATAAGTTGATGTCAGATAATAATAGAAGGAATGCATGTACATACTCATCAATGGAATAACAGGATATATAATCTAAAGGGTTACATTCTTACTTCTCTCCAGAAGGCTTTTAAGATGAAGCCAAATATCAATAGAAGGATCAAATACCCTTGTGATTGTGGGAATATTGAGATAATTACATATTGCAGTTACAAGATTTATATTTTAAATGTTACATGAAATTACTGGTCATGTCTTTCAGTAAAATAAAGTATATTTAAAAATTGCAGCAACCATCTGGAGTTTATGTGTAAGCTAGTATTTAAGATGACATATATTATTGATATCACTTTGTTGAATAACACATTTAATTCAAGTTTATTATTGTGTTAGACCATTGTAACAACCATAGTTTATAACGATGGTGAACCACAGTCAACCATGGTGTATTGCGGTAACCATGGTTAACAACCATGGGTGACTATGGTTACTAACCATGGTGAACCACTGTCACAAACTAAAGTTATTTGAAGCAACCATGGTTAGCAATGGTGCGATTTGTCAAAAATGTTAAATTTTTACCGTGGTAGACCATGGTATACCATAGTTAACCATGGTCTATAATCGTCGTCTGTAACCATGGTCACCCATGGTTAATAACCATGGTAGACCATTGTCACAAACCATGGTTACTTAAAACCATGGTTTGCAACCATGGTTGGTAATGGTGCAATTTGTCAAAAATGTTAAATTTTAACCATGGTTGACCAAGGTAGACCATGGTCAACCATGGGATAAACCAAGGTTATACTACCATGGTTAACCGTGGTTAACCTTGCTTTAACAATGGTTAACCATGGTTATTACTGGACAATTTGGCAGGGGACTAGTTTATGATTCACAAAGTAATCAAACTTCTCTGTAGATTAGTTATTTTATAGATGAGAAGTTGTCTTCTATTCAAAGAGACTTGCATGGGTACACAGTTCTACAACACGGAGTTATTAACTTTAGTCCACTTCTCTAACCCAGTGTCAGCCACTTTGGTCACTTTTCATCGGCTCACATTGGTGCATCTTTATCAATTAGCTTCAGGACTGGGACCTTTGAGTATTTTCTTTAATATGTTTTTCATGTACTTTTGGGTCAGCTATAACATAGTAAAATTGCAGACCTGTAGCTCATGGCATAGCTGAGCAATAGCTACTTTGACATTCTCACATTTAAGTAAATCAGTTGTAACTTGAAAGCTATTGCATTTAGAGTATTTTGTTTAAATATGTTGTTGACCTACTTTTGAGTCAGCTGTAACATAGTGAAATTGCAGACCTGTATGTCATTGTATAGCTACTTTGAGGTTATCACTGTTGAGTAAATCAGTTGTAACTTGAAAACTATTGCATTTAGAGTATTTTCTTTTAATATGTTATTCACCTACTTTTGGGTCAGCTATAACATAGTAAAGTTGCAGACCTAGCTGTAGCGCATTGCATAGCTGAGTAAATCAGATATTACTTGAAAACTGTTGCATTTAGAGAATTTTCTTTACATATCTTATTCATTAAGCGTCCCGCAAGGGACGCTTGTTTGTGTATGGGAGAGCTTCAGGCTCCGCCGGCTCCGCATTTTGTTTTCCTTATAACTCTGTAACCGTTAGGCGGATTCTTTTCAAATTTGGCAGGTTTAGGCAGTAGCCTTGGGGAATTTTTTTGAATATGCTGCAGTGACATTTCAACCAATCAGAGAGGTCACATGACCAAAAATGTCTTTTTTCGATGGGGAAGCTTGTCCGGATGATAACTTGAAAGGAATTTTATCAATTCACCTGAAACTTGGCAAATACATTCATTCTATTAAAATCTGGAAATCATTAGATTTTGGCATTGATTGGTCAAGAAATGGCCGAGTAATTAATGATTAATTAATCATTACGAATTTTCCAAATAAGGAAAACACAAAAAGGCTTATATCTCGAAAACCGTGCTAGATAGAGCGATTTCGACAGAATTTTTGACCCGCAGGGTATCTCTGCGGAGTAGTTTTCCCAATTTTCAAAAAATTTTTGTCTCGCCCAAAATGGCGGCCATTTTGAATTTTCGAAATTTTCACAAAAATTGCAAAACACAAAAATGCTTATATCTCAAAAACCGTGCTAGATAGAGCAATTTCGACAAAATTTTTGACCCGCAGGATATCTCTGCGGAGTACTTTTCCCAATTTTCAAAAAATTTTTGTCTCGTCAAAAATGGCGGCCATTTTGAATTTTCGAAATTTTCGCAAAAATTGCAAAACACAAAAATGTTTATATCTCGAAAACCGTGCTAGATAGAGCGATTTCGACGAAATTTTTGACCCGCAGGGTATCTCTGCAGAGTAGTTATCCCAATTTTGAAAGAATTTTTGTCTCGCCAAAAATGGCGGCCATTTTGAATTTTCAAATTTTTCGCAAAAATTGCAAAACATAAAAATGCTTATATCTCGAAAACCCTGCTAGATAGAGCGATTTCGACGAAATTTTTGACCCACAGGGTATATCTGCAGAGTATAGCCATGCCAATTTTCAAAAAAATTTTATCTCGCCAAAAATGGCGGCCATTTTGAATTTTCGAATTTTTCGCAAAAATTGCAAAGCATAAAAATGCTTATATCTCAAAAACCCTGCTAGATAGAGCGATTTCGACGAAATTTTTGACCCGCAGGGTATCTCTGCAGAGTAGCCATGCCAATTTTCAAACAAAAAATTTCTCGCAAAAAATGGCGGCCATTTTGAATTTTCGAATTTTTCGCAAAATTGCAAAACACAAAAATGCTAATATTTCGAAAACCGTGCTAGATAGAGCGATTTCGACGAAATTTTTGACCCACAGGGTATCTCTGTAGAGTAGCCATGCCAATTTTCAAAAAAATTTTATCTTGCCAAAAATGGCGGCCATTTTGAATTTTCGAATTTTTGCGCAAAAATTGCAAAACACAAAAATGCTAATATTTCGAAAACCGTGCTACATAGAGCAATTTCGACGAAATTTTTTATCTTCAGGGTATCTCTGCAGAGCAGCTATCCCAAAGAGCTTTCACTTGGTGAAGTTTCAGACCCATAGCTAATTATTCACCTACTCAAAAAAAGTAAATGCGAATTACCTCTAAAAGTATTGCAGATGGCCAATCTTTCTCAAATAACTCATCCACCTACTTTTGGAAGAGCTTTCACATGGTGAAGTTTCAGACCCATAGCTAATTATTTACCTACTCAAAATGAGTAAATGCTAATTATCTGTAAAAGTATTGCGGATACCCAATTTTTATCAAATAACTCATTCACCTACTTTTGGGAGAGCTTTCACTTGGTGAAGTTTCAGACCCATAGCTAATTCCTCACCTACTCAAAATGAGTAAATGTGAATTATCTCTAAAAGTATTGCAGATAGCCAATTTTTCTCAAATAACTCATTCACCTACTTTTGGGAGAGCTTTCACTTGGTGAAGTTTCAGACCCATAGTTAATTACTCACCTACTCAAAATGAGTAAATGCGAATTATCTCTAAAAGTATTGCAGATAGCCAAATTTTCTCAAATTAATCATTCACCTACTTTTGGGAGAGCTTTCACTTGGTGAAGTTTCAGACCCATAGCTAATTACTCGTCTACTCAAAATGAGTAAATGCGAATTATCTCTAAAAGTATTGCAGATAGCCAATTTTTTTCAAATAACTCATTCACCTACTTTTGGGAGAGCTTTCACTTGGTGAAGTTTCAGACCCATAGCTAATTACTCACCTACTCAAAATGAGTAAATGCGAATTATCTCTAAAAGTATTGCAGATAGCCAATTTTTCTCAAATAACTCATTCACCTACTTTTGGCAGAGCTTTCACTTGGTGAAGTTTCAGACCCATAGCTAATTATTCACCTACTCAAAATGAGTAAATGTGAATTATCTCTAAAAGTATTGCAGATAGCCAATTTTTCTCAAATAACTCATTCACCTACTTTTGGGAGAGCTTTCACTCTGTGAAGTTTCAGACCCATAGCTATTTATTCACCTACTCAAAATGAGTAAATGCTAATTATCTGTAAAAGTATTGCAGATACCCAATTTTTATCAAATACTCATTCATCTACTGGTGGGAGAGCTTTCACATGGTGAAGTTTCAGACCCATAGCTAATTACTCACCTACTCAAAATGAGTAAATGCGAATTATCTCTAAAAGTATTGCAGATAGCCAATTTTTCTCAAATAACTCATTCACCTACTTTTGGAAGGCCTTTCACACACGAAAATGAAAAATTGTGAATATCTCGGAAAAGCTATTTCTTCTGCTTTAATGCTCGACGGGAGATACACACCACGGCAGTGGTCTTGATAAAAATTTTTGTCTCCCCAAAAATGGTGGCCATTTTGAATTTTCAAAGTTTTTGCAAAACACAAAAATGCTTATATCTTTAAAACCGTGCTATATGGAGCAAACTCAACAAAATTTTGGACCTGCTGGGTATCTCTGCAGAGTAGCCATGCCAATTTTCAAAATATTTTTGTCTCGCCAAATATAGCGGACATTTTTAATTTTTTTATTTTTTGCAAAACACAAAAATGCTTATATCTTGAAAACCGTGCTAGATAGAGCAGACTACGCTGACTTTGGTTGCCACAACAGTATAAGGCTAGAAACGAAGCATTTTCTTAATACTTTAGCACTCACCTTTATATCCTTTTCGGGACGCTTTGTTTTTGCTATGCAAAAACATTATCTTTTTTTTTTGCGAGCGATCCTCTAGTTTACTTTTGAATTAGCTATAACATTGTAAAATTGCAGATGTGTAGCTCATGGCATAGCTGAGTAATAGCTATTCTCAGGTTCTCACATTTGAGTAAATCAGTTGTAACTTTAAAACTATTGCATTTAGAGTATTTTGTTTAAATATGTTGTTCACCTACTTTCGGGTCAGTTGTAACATAGTGAAATTGGAGACCTGTAGGTCATGGCTACTTTCAGGTTCTCACTGTTGAGTAAATCAGTTGTAATGTGAAAAAATATTGCATTTAGAGTATTTTGTCTTAATATGTTATTCACCTACCTTTGGGTTAGCTGTAATATAATATCTCTGTAGCTCATTTCATAGCTGAGCAATAGCTACTTTGAGGTTTTCTCTGTTGAACTAGCTATAACATTGTAAACTTGGAAACATGTAGCTCATGGCATAGCTGTGTAATAGCTATTCTCAGGTTCTCACTGATGAGTAAATCAGTTGTAATTTGAAAAACATTACATTTAAGGTATTTTCTATGAATATGTTGTTCACCTACTTTTGGGTCAGTTGTAACATAGTGAAATTGCAGACCTGTAGGTCATGGCATAGCTGAGCAAGAGCTGCTTTCAGGTTCTCACTGTTGAGTAAATCAGATGTAACTTGAAAACTATTGCATTTAGAGAATTCTGTACTAGTATGTTGTTCACATACTTATGGGTCAGCTATAACACAGTGAAATTGTAGACTTGTAGCTCATGGCTGACCAATAGCTACTTCAAGATTTTCACTGTTCAGTCAATCAGTTGTAACTTGAAAACTATTGCATTTACTGTATTTTGTTTAAATAAGTTATTAACCTACTTTTGGATCAGTTATAAAATAGTAAAATTGCAGACCTGCAGCTCTTTGCGTAGCTGAGTAATAACTACTTTCAGGTTCTAACTGTTGAGTTAATTGGTTGTAACTTGAAAATTATTTCATTTACAGTATTTCTTTAAATATGTTTTTTATAGCGAAATACCCTTACCATTTCCTAACAGTAGATATTTGTTGGAGCCATCCAACCCAATGGCCAACGCAGAGATGCGATTTTTATGTCAGCTGACTTGTCAGTCAGCTGACATTATGGCATCACTCTGCGGCGTCCGCGTCTGTGTATGCGTACGCGTCCGCGTGACAAACTTCTTCTCCAAAACTACAAGACCCAGAGACATGTTGTTTTTTTTAAAAGATACCTTAACTATCGAGGATGATAAATCATAAAATTCATGCAGATCTGTCTGTTCGTCTGTTTGCCAGAGCCATTACAAGTGAGGTACCCCCACCCAAAGTGTGAAAATTTCAACACTTGATCACAATTTTCTCATTCACTATTGCGGGGATTTTTCTCATATCTTGCATAGATGTAATAGGCCACTAGTAGAGTACCTTGTGTGAATATAAGACCTGGATCTGTCTTAATTTTTTTTTTATTAATTTTTTAAATAATTTTTAATGTAATAAAATTCATGAAATCATGCGCTAAATCAATTATAACTTGAAAAGTATTGCATTTAGAGCATTTTATTAAAATATGTTATTCAGCTACTTTTTCCATAGCTACAACATGGTGAGTAACTTGGGTGTCTATCTCAATAGCTAAGTGAGTAATAGCTACTTTTGGACTTTTCAGTAACTTCCATCATGAGTAAAATCACTTGTAACTTGAAAACTATTGCATTTAGAGAATTTTGTGTAAGTATGTTATTCAGCTACTTTTGGGTCAGCTATAACATAGTAAAATTTCAGACCTGTAGCTCATGGCATAGCTGAGTAATAGCTACTTTTAGGTTATCACTGTAGCGTAAATCACTTATAACTTGAAAAGTATTGTATTTAGAGTATTTAGTTTCATATGTTATTCACCTACTTTTGGGTCAGCTATAACATAGTAAAATTTCAGACCTGTAGCTCATGGCATAGCTGAGTAATAGCTACTTTCAGGTTATCACTGTTGAGTAAATCACTTATAACTTGAAAACTATTGCATTTACAGTAATTTGTTTGTATATGTTATTCAGCTACTTTTGAGTCAGCTATAACATAGTAAAATTTCAGACCTGTAGCTCATGGCATAGCTGAGTAATAGCTACTTTCAGGTTATCACTGTTGAGTAAATCACTTATAACTTGAAAACTATTGCATTCACAGTAATTTGTTTGTATATGTTATTCAGCTACTTTTGGGCCAGCTATAACATAGTAAAATTTCAGACCTGTAGCTCATGGCATAGCTGAGGAATAGCTACTTTTAGGTTATCACTGTTGAGTAAATCACTTATAATTTGAAAAGTATTGTATTTAGAGAATTTAGTTTCATATGTTATTCACCTATTTTGGGGTAACCTATACCATGGTAAAATTCCAGACCAATGGCTCATTGCTTAGCTGAGTAATAGCTACTTTGAGGTTCTTACTCAACACTAAATCATTTATAACTTGAAAAGTATTGCATTTAGAGCATTTTATTTAAATATGTTATTCAGCTACTTTTTCCATAGCTACAACATGGTGAGTAACTTGGGTGTCTATCTCAATAGCTAAGCGAGTAATAGCTACTTTTGGACTTTTCAGTAACTTACATCATGAGTAAAATCACTTGTAACTTGAAAACTATTGCATTTAGAGAATTTTGTGTAAATATGTTATTCAGGTACTTTTGGGTCAGCTATAACATAGTAAAATTTCAGACCTGTAGCTCATGGCATAGCTGAGTAATAGCTACTTTTAGGTTATCACTGTTGAGTAAATCACTTATAACTTGAAAAGTATTGCATTTAGAGTATTTACTTTCATATGTTATTCACCTATTTTGGGGTCAGCTATAACATAGTAAAATTCCAGAGCAGTGGCTCATTGCATAGCTGAGTAATAGCTACTTTGAGGTTTTTACTCAACACTAAATCATCTATAACTTGAAAAGTATTGTATTTAGAGCATTTTGTGTAAATATGTTATTCAGCTACTTTTGGGTCAGCTATAACATAGTAAAATTTCAGACCTGTAGCTCATGGCATAGCTGAGTAATAGCTACTTTCAGGTTATCACTGTTGAGTAAATCACTTATAACTTGAAAACTATTGCATTTACAGTAATTTGTTTGTATATGTTATTCAGCTACTTTTGGGTCAGCTATAACATAGTAAAATTTCAGACCTGTAGCTCATGGCATAGCTGAGTAATAGCTACTTTCAGGTTATCACTGTTGAGTAAATCACGTATAACTTGAAAACTATTGCATTTACAATAATTTGTTTGTATATGTTATTCAGCTACTTTTGGGTCAGCTATAACATAGTAAAATTTTAGACCTGTAGCTCATGGCATAGCTGAGTAATAGCTACTTTCAGGTTATCACTGTTGAGTAAATCACTTATAACTTCAAAAGTATTGCATTTAGAGTATTTAGTTGTATCCACCGGACAGCAGGATATGTTCCTCATTATAAAATCTTGATTGCAAATATTTAGGTCCTCATTTTGAAAAAAAAAAAAAAACATGGCCGCCACAGGTGTTTCTTTATCAGTCATGAAAAGTGGTTATAGGTCGCTTATTATCGGTCCTAGAGGTTTGGGATGGTAAACCAACATATAGGAAATCATGGGCCTGGATTCTTTTGGTGTGGTCGGATTTGACCTTGGACCCCTCTTTCAAGGTCAAACGAGGATAGCCACACTTAAATGTGCTTATAGCTCACTTATTATTGGTTCTAGAGGGTTGGGATGATAGAACAACCTATAGGAAATCACGGGCTGGGTATCTTTTGGTGTGGTCAGATATGACCTTGGACCCCTCCTTCAAGGTCAAATGAGGATACCCAAACTTAAAAGTGCTTATAACACGCCTATTATTGGTCCTAGAGGTTTGGGATGGTAAACCAACCTAAAGGAAATCATGGGCTGGGAATCTTTTGGTACTGTCGGATTTGACCTTGGACCCCTCCTTCAAGGTCAAACGAGGATAGCCAAACTGAAAAGTGTTTTTAAGTCGCTTATTATTGGTTCTAGAGGTTTGGGATGGTGAACCAACCTATAGGAAATCATGGGCCTGGATTCTTTTGGTGTGGTTGGATTTGACCTTGGACCTCTCTTTCAAGGTCAAACAAAAATAGCCAAACTTAAAAGTGGTTATAACTTGCTTATTATTGGTCCTAGAGATTTGGGATGGTAAACCAACCTATAGGAAATCATGGGCCTGGATTCTTTTGGTGTGGTCGGATTTGACCGTGGACCCCTCTTTCAAGGTCAAAAGAGGGTAGCCAAACTTAAAAGTGCTTATAGCTCGCTTATTATTGGTCCTAGAGATTTGGGATGGTAAACCAACCTATAGGAAATCATGGGCCTGGATTCTTTTGGTGTGGTCGGATTTGACCTTGGACCCCTCCTTCAAGGTCAAACAAAAATAGCCCAACTTAAAAGTGCTTATAACTTGCTTATTATTGGTCCTAGAGGTTTGGGATGGAAAACCAACCTCTAGGAAATCATGGGCTGAGAATCTTTTGGTGTGGTCGGATTTCACCTTGAAACCCTCCTTCAAGGTCAAACGAAGATAGCTAAACTTAAAAGTGCTTATAGCTCGCTTATTATTAGTTCTAGAGGTTTGGAACGGAAAACCAACCTATAGGAAATAATGGGCTAGGAATCTTTTGATGTGATCAGATTTGACCTTTGGCCCCTCTTTGAAGGTCAAATGAGGAAAGCCAAAATTAACAGTGCTTATATCTCGCTTATTTGTGTTCCTAAAGGTTTGCAATGTCACACCAACCCATAGGAATCATGGGCTAAGAATCTTTTGACATGGTCAGATTTCACCTTGAGCTCCAAGGTTAAGCATGTTTTAATGGCTTTTGTGAGTTTTCTGGTGGATACAATTTGCATCAGTTCTCCGATGCTATAGGTCTAGTTTCAGTGTGTTATTCACATATTTTGGGGTCAGCTATAACATAGTAAAATTAAAACTATTGCATTTGCAATATTTTCTTTAAATATGTTTTTAACTTACTTTTTACACCTTAACAGTTACCTTCTTAGTTTTCTTCCAAACACCATTTCCAGGGCACAACTTTTGTGTTTTTTTCTTCTGTCACTTCTACTCTGAAACTCAAAACACACAGTCAGCTGACACAGAGCCCGTTCACGGGCACTGATTGCTTGTTAAGGTTATATAACAACCTTAATCAAGCCATTGGGTTACAGTAGTCCGTCCTCCCGCCAATTAGGTCACATGACCACATTGTTTACTTCATTATTTTTGTTGGCCATCATCAGTATGGACGTCCTTGGGAATAAATAGAAGTTTTGTCAAGGTTTTATTTATTTTTTGAGATTTTAATGTGAATCTCACATCATATTTTACATGTATATGATACAGAACTTATACATTTATTCAATCTTCGAAGGTATGCATTATATTATGCAATAAAGGACTTTTTGGATGGCGACATCGAAAGTTTGATCGTCTTCAACCTCGAGGAAATAAGTCTTCATGAAGAAGGTCCTAATGCAACAATAATATTATTATTCAGCTTGCCAGTCGTTTGGTTCAGTTTGCTGGACGTTGGAAGCTATAATTTTGCAGCATACATATATAGAAACAATGTACCCTTCAATAACAGAAGCGATCTGGACGACGCCATCTTGGATGAGAATGACAATTTGAGTGGCCGTTATTGCTGTTCACGTTGGGTTCTAATAGCCAGGCGTTGAAAGCAATTTTGATCACAGTATACATCCCAGTTGAATAGATTGTCAACGATTCAGTAGAAGGAATCTCCCTTGGGGGCAGCCATTGTAGTTGCTGTTGGACACTGCATCGTGGAGGAGTTTTGAATGCAGGAATAGACTATCTCTTCGGAAAATTCTTCCGTCGAGGTCCAGTCAAAACATTCAGTAAAGGAAAATACCTGCGTGACGTCATTCAAGGATAATCGAGTTTTCTATACCTCCCAAAAGGTTTAGATTCGGGTTGTCAGATGACCGGGAGTGTGTTTTATATCTACTTTTGATTCAATGATTTGCACAAGAATAAATAAAGGAGTGGTTTTTATACCATCTCAAGAATACAAGGAAGCTAGTCCTTATTTTTTCAGAGTTTTGGCGAACTCTTATTAAGTGGCTAGGGATTGATATAACAGTCATGGACACTGTGAATGCTCCCTCTGTTCTGTTATATTTCCTTCAGCAGGGAATTCCCACATTCCTTGGGTGAACAGCCAGCATTGAATATGGCTTACATTTGAGGTTTCAAGGCGTTTGAGGCTTCTGGTGATTTTTAAAAGAGCAGTTATGCAGGAATAATTTTTTGCTACAGTTCCTCTCCAGTTCACCAAGGTAGCAAAAGAGGTGAAGCTGATGGCTCATGCAGAAGGCATCAGTATTCGCCAGTATATAGACGGTTGGCTAATGAGAACAAACTCAATTTAAGCAGCAATGCCAAGACATCACCCTCTGGTTGGTGCATCTTGTCAAAGCCTGGGTTGGATCACAAATTTCAAAAAATCAGATTTATTTCCAACTCCAGTAATCAAATTTATTGTTACAATTCGACCTCAGGGTAGATCTAGTCTTCTCAATTCAAAGGAAATTGATTGTCTTCTTGGAAAGACAGTTACCATGTTGGAAGCTTCTCACTCATCTCCAGGGAAGCTCATGTCACTTTGAAAGCATGGCTTCAATGGAATAGGCTACACCATTGGGATGTCTACACATGAAGTCACTCCAATGGTATCTGGAAACACTGCGTATATCCTTAGCTTCTGGATATCCCACTTTTTTGTTTCTCTGGTTAACAGGGATCATCTTCAGTGGTCAATCGATCATTCAATTTTGAAGGAGGACTCACCACTCTTTCGGTAAGGAGCTCAGTCTCTCTTTTCACAGAAGCTTCCCTAAAGTGTTGGGGTCCTCTCTTGAAGTACAGATGGGGGAACAGATGCATTGAATGTCATGGGGGAGGGTCTGGTCAGTTATGTCCAGTGGCCCTCATCCCTCAGGTGACTCAACAAATTACCACCTACAGGTGTAGAATCATCATGATTGGGTGGCCAGGGATATCTTGGTTTTGTGTCTGGTGAATCTGTTCCACAAAACTCCTAAATGGGTGAATCTGTTAGTTCAATTTTTCAGCAACAGACTTCACAACAATCTAGCTTACTTGAATCTTCATGATTGTCATCTGGAGTCAGGCATGAATATTATGGAAGGTTCCCAGAGGAAGTGGTGAAACAATGAAGGAGCACTCCTCAAGGAGAATCTGAGAATCAATTGTTCTATTTTGGGAAGTGGTGTGAAGAGAGCCAGGTTTATATCTCAGACCCCACTATTCCACATTGAGCAAATTTCCTGAAATTCTAGTTTAAGGAACATACTAATACCATCCGCTATTGTGGGCTATAGAACAGCAATTACGTATGGTTTGGCGCTTAAAGGGTCAAAAAGTATATAAAAGTTGAGCTAAATATTAGATTAGCAACTTTTAGAAAGAGACAAACCAATAGTTTTGGATTTTGTCATTGGTCCTTCATGCTCTTATCAAACCACTTTTGAGCTTGTGAGGAAGGCTTTCGTGAAGTTATTACCTTTCAAGACAGTTTTTGGGTTTGGCTTCAGGTAAAGAAGTGAAATTCATGCTTCCCTTACTTGTAGGGAGAATTAGTCACAAGTAACTTTGGCCCATTAACTGCCTTTTTGGCCATGAACCAGTTGGCTTCAGATGGGCCTACTGCAATTACTGCAATTGAGCCAGTGGTCTTTGTCTCTCTGGATTACAGATTCATGGTAAAGGAGTGACATATTCTTCCTTTAGTTATAAGGAGAATGGGTCACAAGTAACTCTGGCCCCTTCAATTGCCAGAACCAGTTGGCTTTGGATGGGCCTACTGCAAATAAGCCTGTGGTCATGCCAGCTCTTAGCCTCTTTGGACAACAGTTTGACTCAATATGGGTTTGTCTGTTCTTGTTAGGGGTTTGATGATCAAAAGGTTTGGGATAGAACAAATCTTTTGTTTTACTGCCATTAAGAAAGTTTCTTAAAAGGACTTCTCTTTTGGCACCTATTTCATCTTGATTGAGTCAAGATTGAGTTACAGAAGCTATTGATGTATGTTTCGATTGCATCTTTAGTTTTATAGGTGATTTCCTTACATGAGTTTCTTGATACATGTTATTGGAAATTGCATTGTATGTATACCAATTTCTGTCTGAAAAACCTCTATTGTCATAGGGTCAGATTTGAAATTGGGTCCTACAGTTGCAGTTACAGTTTTGTTACTTTATAAGTATGTGTTTCATACTTATATTGGTACATTTGCAGTTTGTGGCTGGTATGTCTGCAATGCTGGATGTATTTGTAGTTAGATATCAATGTTTCCTAAATCTGACTTGGGGAGGATTTGGCATTATGCTGATGACACTTACAGGTTGGTTTGACCTTTTTTGGGGGTCGGATGTTACAATGTAGATGGGCTATCTATTTATGACATCCTTTTGCAACACCAACATTGTCAGCAGTTGTGAGAACTACAACTACATACTGTCATTTTTTGGGAGTTGTATGTTGTGATTGTTGGAAGTTTGTATGTTCATTAATGCATGTAAATTCCATTGTGAAGTTCTCATGATGTTCAGTTGTAGGTTAGGTAGTGGTTTTCTTAAAAGAATTCCCTCCATCCTACAAGGCTGCATTCAGCTACTGTTAGGAAATGGTAAGGGTATTTCGGTATAAAATTGGAAAATTTAATAGTAATTTAAATTTTTATTAGAAATACTTACCATTTCGTAACACTCATATTTCCCTCCCGCCTCCCTGCAAGTCATTCTTTTACTTGCAACAAAAATAATGAAGTAAACAATGTGGTCATGTGACCTAATTGGCAGGAGGAGGGACTACTGTAACCCAATGGCTTGATTAAGGTTGTTATATAACCTTAAAAGTCGCATCTCTGCGTTGGCCATTGGGTTGGATGGCTCCAACAAATAGCTACTGTTAGGAAATGGTAAGTATTTCTAATAAAAATTTTAATTGCTATTAAATTTTCCAAATTTACCTACTTTTGCATGAGCTATACCATATTAAAACTGCAGCCCTTTAACTGATTGCATAGCTGAGCAAAAGCTACTTTGAGATTTTCACTGTTGAGTAAATCAGTTGTAGCTATTGCATTTGCATTATTTTCTTTAAATATGTTTTTAACCTACCTTTTACTCCTAAACAGTTACCTTGTTACTTTCCTTCTAAATACCATTTGCAGGGCACAACTTATGTGTCCTTTTCTTCTGTCACTTCTACTCTGAAACTCAAAACACTCAGCTGACAACAGAGCATGTTCACGGGCACTGATTGCTTGTTTTCACCTGCAGACTGATTGTACAGAATGTTACTGCCAACTCTACTCCTGTGTGGCTGTAACACACCAATTACATTGGTTATCTCTGTGAGGATTTGTTCCATAGCACCCGTCAGTCACATGCCAAGTGGTACAGGATGTCTCAGTCAGTGAGAAGAAATGTATGAGACTATATGATCTGTTATGTACTCTTTACCAATGTACGCTCCATCTCTTTACTGTAAATTGTGTGATATATAGAGAATATATTGAGAATAAAATAATGGCATAAAATTGAGAATATTGAGAATATAATAATGGCATAAAAATAAGTAATAGTAAAAAGTATTGGGGCACTGGGGGAAGAGTTTTGAAGTTAAATGTATTTGCTATTTGTTGGCACACTGTATTGTGGAAACATCCAGTAGTTATGGACAGAATGAATAATTCACACAGTAGTTGTGGAGGAGAGGGTGAGGGGGAGGGAGTCATTCCACTCTTTTTCTCTATGTTTGACATCATTATGTACTACAAACAAAAATCATCTATGTTATTACTCAGGTTTAATTAGTTTTACTGGAGTGTCTATGTTCAACAAGCGGAAGACGATGAAGGATGGCAGACGTCATAGAAACAAACTAAAATGGCAAATTTATGAAAAAATATCAATTAATATAGTAAGCGTGAAAGTTTCTTTTATGGTTTTCAGGTAGTCACCTCTGTCATGGAATTAGAAGGAGACTTCCACCAGAACGAGGAATTTTAGATATCGGGGTAATTTGTATAGACAAGGGCCTTCAATTATCTCATACTTATTATCCACAACTCCCATTATGTCTATTTGTTGGTGCATAACTTCAAAACTATATATTGAATAAGGTCATACTTTCACAAAAGGTTAGGTCTACTAGTCACTCAATCTTCCTCAAAGATGATCTAGATAAATATCCAGATCATCACTCTAGAACTTTTTAGGAATTTTTCAAAAATTTCTGTTTCATAACTCAAAAACTCTTTATCACATTGGGACCTTATTTTCACAAAGGGTGGGGGTCTACTTCTGGTTCAGTCCTCAATGATCATCTACAATATCCTGTTTCTGGAAATCTAGGCGAGGGTTTGTGCTCTTTCAGACACTTTTTATTTCTATTTTAAAGAGAATTCTAATAGTTCTGCTTAAATGGATTCTGATGTAATTCAAATAAAAAGAAACTGGCACATATCCATATTTGCCACTGCCTTTTTGGGGGCTCAGTGTGGTGTAGTAACAGCTTGCCTCTCATCTTTGAGGTCAGCAGTTCAAACCCTGGCCCTGACCCTATGTGAGATAGTTGGTGGTTGCTTACTGATGCCTAGCAGATACACGGTTGGTTTCTTCTGCCCTTAAAACTACCCATCATGATTATAACGTATATAATGTGTTGAGAAGCATCTTTAAACCCAAAATAAATCAAACTACTGTCTTCTCCGCAGTTATGGCTATCTATATAGTACAAATTATAGACACCCCATAATGTACTTTTATCTAACCTCAATATCCCAACAAGCAATCAGTGCCCGTGAACGGGCTCTGTGTCAGCTGACTGTGTGTTTTGAGTTTCAGAGTAGAAGTGACAGAAGAAAAAAACACAAAAGTTGTGCCCTGGAAATGGTGTTTGGAAGAAAACTAAGAAGGTAACTGTTAAGGTGTAAAAAGTAAGTTAAAAACATATTTAAAGAAAATATTGCAAATGCAATAGTTTTAATTTTACTATGTTATAGCTGACCCCAAAATATGTGAATAACACACTGAAACTAGACCTATAGCATCGGAGAACTGATGCAAATTGTATCCACCAGAAAACTCACAAAAGCCATTAAAACATGCTTAACCTTGGAGCTCAAGGTGAAATCTGACCATGTCAAAAGATTCTTAGCCCATGATTCCTATGGGTTGGTGTGACATTGCAAACCTCTAGGAACGCAAATAAGCCAGATATAAGCATTGTTAATTTTGGCTTTCCTCATTTGACCTTCAAAGACAGGCCAAAGGTCAAATCTGATCTAAAGATTCCTAGCCCATTATTTCCTATAGGTTGGTTTTCCATTCCAAACCTCTAGAACCAATAATAAGCGAGCTATAAGTACTTTTAAGTTTGGCTATCCTTGTTTGACCTTGAAGGAGGGTTTCAAGGTGAAATCCGACCACACCAAAAGATTCCCAGCCCATGATTTCCTAGAGGTTGGTTTTCCATCCCAAACCTCTAGGACCAATAATAAGCAAGTTATAAGCACTTTTAAGTTTGGCTATTTTTGTTTGACCTTGAAGGAGGGGTCCAAGGTCAAATCCGACCACACCAAAAGAATCCAGGCCCATGATTTCCTATAGGTTGGTTTACCATACCAAATCTCTAGGACCAATAATAAGCGAGCTATAAGCACTTTTAAGTTTGGCTACCCTCTTTTGACCTTGAAAGAGGGGTCCACAGTCAAATCCGACTACACCAAAAGAATCCAGGCCCATGATTTCCTATAGGTTTGTTTACCATCCCAAATCTCTAGGACCAATAATAAGCAAGTTATAACCACTTTTAAGTTTGGCTATTTTTGTTTGACCTTGAAAGAGGGGTCCAAGGTCAAATCCAACCACACCAAAAGAATCCAGGCCCATGATTTCCTATAGGTTGGTTTACCATCCCAAACTTCTAGAACCAATAATAAGTGACTTAAAAGCACTTTTCATGACTGATAAAGAAACGCCTGTGGCGGCCATGTTTTTTTTTTCTCAAAATGAGGACCCAAATATTTCCAGTCAAGATTTTATAATGAGGAACATATCCTGCTGTCCGGTGGATACAACTAAATACTCTAAATGCAATACTTTTGAAGTTATAAGTGATTTACTCAACAGCGATAATCTAAAAGTAGCTATTACTCAGCTATGCCATGAGCTACAGGTCTAAAATTTTACTATGTTATAGCTGACCCAAAAGTAGCTGAATAACATATACAAACAAATTACTGTAAATGCAATAGTTTTCAAGTTATAAGTGATTTACTCAACAGTGATAACCTGAAAGTAGCTATTACTCAGCTATGCCATGAGCTACATGTCTGAAATTTTACTATGTTATAGCTTACCCAAAAGTAGCTGAATAACATATACAAACAAATTACTGTAAATGCAATAGTTTTCAAGTTATAAGTGATTTACTCAACAGTGATAACCTGAAAGTAGCGATTACTCAGCTATGCCATGAGCTACAGGTCTGAAATTTTACTATGTTATAGCTGACCCAAAAGTAGCTGAATAACATATTTACACAAAATGCTCTAAATACAATACTTTTCAAGTTATAGATGATTTAGTGTTGAGTAAAAACCTCAAAGTAGCTATTACTCAGCTATGCAATAAGCCACTGGTCTGGAATTTTACTATGTTATAGCTGCCCCCAAAATAGGTGAATAACATATGAAAGTAAATACTCTAAATGCAATACTTTTCAAGTTATAAGTGATTTACTCAACAGTGATAACCTAAAAGTAGCTATTACTCAGCTATGTCATGAGCTACAGGTCTGAAATTTTACTATGTTATAGCTGACCCAAAAGTAGCTGAATAACATATTTACACAAAATTCTCTAACTGCAATAGTTTTCAAGTTACAAGTGATTTTACTCATGATGTAAGTTACTGAAAAGTCCAAAAGTAGTATTACTCGCTTAGCTATTGAGATAGACACCCAAGTTACTCACCATGTTGTAGCTATGGAAAAAGTAGCTGAATAACATATTTAAAGGAAATGCTCTAAATGCAATACTTTTCAAGTTATAAATGATTTAGTGTTGAGTAAGAACCTCAAAGTAGCTATTACTCAGCTAAGCAATGAGCCATTGATCTGGAATTTTACCATGGTATAGCTTACCCCAAAATAGGTGAATAACATAGAAATTAAATTCTCTAAATACAATACTTTTCAAATTATAAGTGATTTACTCAACAGTGATAACCTAAAAGTAGCTATTACTCAGCTATGCCATGAGCTACAGGTCTGAAATTTTACTATGTTATAGCTGACCCAAAAGTAGCTGAATAACATATACAAACAAATTACTGTGAATGCAATAGTTTTCAAGTTATAAGTGATTTACTCAACAGTGATAACCTGAAAGTAGCTATTACTCAGCTATGCCATGAGCTACAGGTCTGAAATTTTACTATGTTATAGCTGCCTCAAAAGTAGCTGAATAACATATACAAACAAATTACTGTAAATGCAATAGTTTTCAAGTTATAAGTGATTTACTCAACAGTGATAACCTGAAAGTAGCTATTACTCAGCTATGCCATGAGCTGTAATGGCTCTGGCAAACAGACGAACAGACAGATCTGCATGAATTTTACGATTTATCATCCTCGATAGTTAAGGTATCTTTTTAAAAAAAACAGCATGTCTCTGGGTCTTGTAGTTTTGGAGAAGAAGTTTGTCACGCGGACGCGGACGCGTACACAGACGCGGACACTGCAGAGTGATGCCATAATGTCAGCTGACTGACAAGTCAGCTGACATAAAAATAACTGAGTTTTAGTGAATCTAAGGTCACTGCTCTAATGACCAATGCCCCTAAAGCTAAATGATGGATTGTATTTATAGTTGGTATGACTGAGGCCCAGGAAAGATGGCAATTTTATGGTAACCTCAAAGTCCCCAAGACAACTTTAGCAAATTAACTTAAGTTTTACTGTTCAAATGCCTAATTTGCCAAAAAAACATGAATTAATTTATATTTCCTAGATTCTGACCATAGGAATACACAGCAGGAAGTAACTGCCATGGCAGTAGTCTGGTTCTATCATCAGTCATTAAGATAAACTACTACTGCTTGACTGTGCAGTAAGACTGGAGAAATACAATTCCACATTAATATTAGAATTTGGGCCTTTTTTATTAGCGAAAAATGTATCATTTAAGATATTCCGTTTCTTTTTGAGTTTCACAAAAACATTTTTCGATTTCGATTTACCTTACTTATAATTAAGTTTTCTATCTCTTTTAACTAAACAAAATAACCTAAGTAACTAGATTCTAATGCAGGGTGTGATAAAATAGATAAATAGTATGCACTCTAATATCCATTTTAGCAGTCCTGATATGTTATAAAGACCAATCATGCAATTAATAACAAGAGCACTTGGAGAATGTATATCTCTGCCAAGGCTCAACACCTTCAATATTGCTTGTGAGTGCAGAAATAAAACTCCTCCAAAAAGTCCTGGATCCAGATGGTGATCTGGATCACCACAAAAATCGAATTATCTGTTCCTTGTGCCATTATCATCATTTCTTGAAAACTTTCTCGGTCCATAACTTTTTGAATTAGTTTGCAATTAAACAAGTGATGTCAACTGATAACCTGCTTCATGGAAATAAATTAGAGTTTTCATTGTAGAATGGAGTATTAAAAATTCAGATTTTAAAATTAGAAAAAGGTACTCTATTTTAGTTTGCAATCAGCTGTCTTACAATATTTCAAAATTGGTGTCTAAGAATCATTTACTGTAAGCTTTGGCTATTTTGTAATAAAAAGAGTGCGTGTTTAAGAGTACAGTAATGGTTATAGCGTAACCAAATAAAAAATGTTGCCACTTGTTTCATTGTAAAATAAATGTACGTGTTTGTTCTTTAATTCTTCAATTGGTTTCATTCCTGGCATGCAGAAATAATTCTATTTATATCACCTATATGTACTAGCTACTCCTGCGGAGTGGGGCTAGGAATGAAAATTTTTGCTTTAATGAGTACTTGCAGAATACCAAGACTTTGCATACATGTTTCATAAAGACTTTTTCATAGATGTGAGGCTATAACAAGGTTTGGTAATGTGCCAGCTGATGGATGTTTGAATGTGACATAAAGGTATAATAATAGTTATGAGCAAAGTAGGTGTATATTGATAATCAAACGCTTGTAAATCAGTCAATATAGGCCCATTTTATCGCCATATTACCTGGGGTGTATTTCATGAAAAGTCTTAGACTTAGCCCGAACTCAGGCTAAGCTATGATCAGCTAAGTTTATATCTCAAACCTTGCCTCAAGATTCCATATGTCACACCCTTGCTGAAGAAAGCTGGTGTCAACAGAAATACCCTGAAGAATTATTGACCAGTATCTAACCTCAGCTATATCTCCAAACCTATTGAGAAAGCTGTGGCCAAGCAAATGAGCATATTGCTCGGGCGGGTATATCTAATATGAATTAGTCGACATATAGATCATTTCACTGTACGAAAATGGCACTGCTAATAATACAAAATGACATTGCCTCCTCAATGGACAAGTGTGTGGCTGTTGGTACTGGGCCTCTTGTACTTGCCTGCAGCATTTGATACATTAGGTTATTCTATATGTTTTGACTGCCTAAAATATAGGTATGGCACTGATGGGGTTTGTACTCACATAGGTAGAGTCTTGTCTCAGTTTAAGGAAACGGAAGATTCTAATAGATGGACATTTCTCAGATACCTTTTCAACTCAATGCAAAGATATTTCACTAATTTAAGTTGTGTATGCTACTGCCATCTCTGGGAACTACAGAGGGTTTGTAGCTATCTAACCCACAAAACTGCTGTAAAGGTGGCAAAAACCATGGTCAGCAGCCATCTACACTACTGCAACTTTCTGCTCTACCACACAAAAAAAGACAAATATTAGTGGACTTCAAAGAATTCAAAACACTCTGTCGCATTGTGTGCTAACTTAGCAAATTCAGCCATGTGACACCTTTCCTACACAAACTACACTAGCTTCTAATTCAGTACCTTATATTTTTTTAAATACAACCTTTTATCCACAAGGCAATAAATTTTAGAGTAGTGACTTTACACGGGGTAACCGCATCTCAGTTTCCTCAACTAGACCAAACAAACGCATGGGGATGTGTAGTTTTGTAGGTGCTGCTCCCACAGAATGGAACAAATTCCCTCAGGTCATCAGAACTGAGGATAGTATTAATGAATTTAGACAACAGTTGAAGACCTACCTATTCAGGCTAGCCTGCCCATCACTATAGTCCTTCTCCCCGATCAGACACTAACCTGGACATGAACTTTTTTCGGAAATTGGACTATCCCTTCTTGTACATCAGTGCCTTAGAGGATGTCTTCATCGATTTGGTGCTTTATAAATACACCATACTACTAATACATGTACTACTACAAATGACCAAGCTTATGAAATAACCAGAGTGTTTTTTGTGTCACATGACTGCTTAGTTCAAGTCAAAATATTCTACCAATGACATTAATCCTTTGTGCGATACATTTTACTTATGGTACAAACCTTGTTACCACATAAAAATGTCCAAAGAATACTTTAGGGAGGTGTTTTACAAATTTGTACTCATTATTACATGAGCCCATGTTTCAAAGAATTTGAGAGAAAGTCTTAACTTTGAGCCTGAGACCAGACTAACACATTTTGTGAAATTGGCCCCTGATGCCTAGACATTAATGCAGTTAATATGCATTTCATATTGGGCAGTGCCATCTTGTTTATTCAAGTGACCCTTATAAAAGTCAAAAGTCAAGTTATGCAAATGATTTTTGGCATGTATATTCATTGGCTGTTCTACACATTTGTCAGATATATGCTGTTGATAATTAAGGAAATCTGAAATCAAAATGTTGTTACTTCTTCTTGTACCCGGTATATAGGACTAGATAAGTATCACAATTAGTCTGCTGAAACCTGAATTACATAATCTGCATGAAAAAGTAACAGAGAAACTTATTTTGTGAATCATTACAGATAAAGACATAATCTGTCACTCAACTGAAATTAAGTACATCATGTATTTTATCCCCCAATGGCTCTGAAAATCAACTGGGGGCATATATTTTTTTCCTTATTATCATGTGGTTATCATTTGTCTTTGTGCTTTAAAGGGTTTCTTACACTCCATCTTTTTCTTGATGAGAAGTCAGGAACAGTTTTGCAAAACGGTATACTTTACCCAACATACCTGAATATATCAATTATCTTTGATGGTACTTTTTTGCACTTGATGTATTTGATTTCAATGTCAGTTTATGCAGGGTCAATCCAGTAAATACTTGCATGTCAATTCCCCATTAGACTGACTCTTAATGAATATATGAAGGTGGCTTCAGATCAAATTAGAAACTTCTACAGACAGGTTTACTGGTGACAGATCCACTGTGATTGTTTAAAACTGAGGGAAACTATCTTAAAAGTAAACCTGAAAATGGGGTGTTTTTTGTCCAGCATAAGTCACTTCTCATGACCTTTCTGGTACTAAACATTCCTGTTTTAAGTATGAAGTAATACATTCTATCACCTTGGAATTACAAAGCACACTGTTCCATTATATTTCCCTGGTTATGGTAAAATACAAACTGAGAAGAAATATTGATGCATTTGCAAACTTTCATCTCTGGCTTGGTGTGTACTGTTCAACTGTAATTTTCCAAGAACTGAGCTGTTTGAGCAGGGAAATGTGAAAACCCCATAGGGGATAATATTTACACTTTATCATATCACATAAACATGCAAAATGTCTTCCATGTTTAAGTTAATGCCATGTTAAAATAAAGGTCTGCTTGGAATCAAATGAAACACAATTTTTTGGTACTGTTGTTGTTTTACTACATAATTAGGCACAATAGAAAACACAAAAATGTAATTGACATATGTTTTGTTTATATCAATGTGGATTTTGTTATAATAAGAGTAGTGTCTCATAAGTAGACATTCCATTCCTATGTCCTTTGATTAACCTTAACTGCCTTGTTTTATGTTCAGATGTGCCTTAGAGTCCATCAGTGGTGGAGATTAAGCGCTATAGAAGTCCACATTAGATTAGATTAGATGAGAATACACCAACTTATTAACCTTTTAGTATTTTTTCAAGGGGTAATAATGCTAAAGAAAATTAATCTGTATTTTAAAAAAATGTTACATTTATATAATTAGTCCTAATCAGCTAGAGTTTAAATTCATTGTCTGATTCATTTTGTGCCATTTTGAACTGTGTGCTAAATTACCAAATTGTGTGTCAAAATAGGGTATTTGCAATATACCGGTATGTTGTTATTTAGCCCTGCCTGTAATAATGTTGCGATATTTACGGTAGTGGGCATGTTTTCAAGCTGGCTTAAACTTATGCTACACTCTGACTGATGAGCTTGGCTTTGTACTGATTCCCTGTTAGCTCACCTTGAAGCCATGCCCTTTAACTGTGGGCTGGCAATGCTATGATTTGAACAATCACACAATGGCATAGAAAGCCAATTTTTTTATCAAAATATTACCGGGCCAGTAACAGTTTTCAAAGTCCTGGAGAAATTCTTTGAATATATTTAATGAACCATGTTCCACTGAGTCATGTATTTTTTGCCAAGACAATTTTACCACCTGCAACCCTGTTTTTTCCGCTTGTTATTTTATCTCATATTAAACAATGCTTGGATTCATCGTTTGAAAGTTTTAGTTTATTTTTTTTTTCAGTTTCAAATATCTCTAAAAAAGTTAAAGATATAATGATTTTGAATTCATTTTAACTCATTCTCTGTATTTTGAAAAAAAAATTATTTTCCGGATATTTTTGTGAGTTAATGGTATTGCTAAAAGTGGTAGTATCGCGCTCACAGATTTGTGATCTAAACCCAGAATTCATGCGCTAAATTTGCATAGAGTATGGATTGTTATGGTATATCCCTATTCCATAATAAAATATTTTTATTATTTTTTTTTTGTGTTGTATTTTACGTTTTTAGGAGGCTAAAGATAGCCTGAAGTAACAGCCACAACTTTGTGAGGATAATGAGCATGATATTTTTGTTTGATTAACCAATCAGAAACTCTGTTACATCGCTGCCATGTTAGAATCTAATATAAAGACCTTTTTTTAATGAACCTTCTATCATCTGACTACAATTTTACTCTCTCAGTATGTTTAGAAAATAGAAGTTGAACCCCCCCCAAAATATGTTTCTTGATGAGCTATACAGATACATAGATCCAAATTGTAGAATAGCAAGTGGCAGTAATTGAATAAAACAGATTCACCCAAATAAACCATGCTTGATGGATTTATTCTCAAATGGTAGATGATAAAAGGTTAACATTTATTTGCTGTTGTAATATAAGACAACACACTAGCCAGTAATAAAGCGATTTGTGACTGGTACTAACTGATTAGTGAATGCGATTTTTTGTAGAGGGAGCCCTAGAAAAAGCAACCACATGGCAATATGCAACTAGACTAAGGACGCATCTGTGGCCAGATGCTGGATGTATCCACCGACAAAGGCCAACTAACATAGTTTAGAAGATAAACAGCATTTTTCGTTAATAAGCAAGCTGAAAGCACTTTTAAGTTTGGCTACCCTTATTTGACCCTGTAGCAGGGGCCCAAGGTGAAGTCTGACCACATCAAAAGATTCGCAGCCCATGATTTCCTATAAGTCGTTTTCACATTGCAAACCTCTAGGACGAATAATAAGCAGGAGGGGTCCAAGGTCAAATCTGACCACATGAAAAGATTCGGAGCCCATGACTTCCTATAAGTTGTTTTCATATTAATGAGTTATTTGAGAAATACTGGCTATCTGCAATACTTTTACAGATAATTCGCATTTACTCATTTTGAGTAGGTGAATAATTAGCTACGGGTCTGAAACTTCACCAAGTGAAAGCTCTCTCAAAAGTAGGCGAATGAGTTATTTGACAAAAATTGGCTATCTGGAATACTTTTAGAGATAATTCGAATTTACTCATTTTCAGTAGGTGAGTAATTACCTACGGGTCTGGAACTTCACCATGTGAAAGCTCTCCCAAAAGTAGATGAATCAGTTATTTGATAAGAATTGGATATCTGCAATACTTTTAGAGATAATTAGCATTTACTCATTTTGAGTAGGTGAATAATTAGCTACAGGTCTGAAACTTCACCAAGTGAAAGGTCTCCCAAAAGTAGGTGAAGGAGTTATTTGACAAAAATTGGCTATCTGGAATACTTTTAGAGATAATTTGCATTTACTCATTTTCAGTAGGTGAGTAATTACGTACGGGTCTGAAACTTCACCAAGTGAAAGCTCTCCCAAAAGTAGGTGAAGGAGTTATTTGACAAAAATTGGCTATCTGCAATACTTTTAGAGATAATTTGCATTTACTCATTTTGAGTAGTTGAGTAATTACCTACGGGTCTGAAACTTCGCCAAGTGAAAGCTCTCCCAAAAGTAGGTGAATGAGTTATTTGAGAAAAATTGGCTATCTGCAATAATTTTAGAGATAATTTGCATTTACTCATTTTGAGTAGGTGAGTAATTACCTACAGGTCTGGAACTTCAGCATGTGAAAGCTCTCCCAAAAGTAGGTGAATGAGTTATTTAAGAAAAATTTGCTATCTGCAATACTTTTAGAGAAAATGCAGAATTACTCATTTTTAGTAGGCAAGTAATTTAGCCACAGGCCTAATTTAGACATAAAGCCTACCAATAGAATACTGTGGTGCACCCTCTAATATACCTTGCAAACTTGAGAAGGCTAACTATAATATTTTTTTCGTTAGAGCGGTAATGGTGAAATCTCTCTACACACTGCGGCTATCCAGTGGATAGAATGATTTACTCAACAGGTTTCAGAACCTGAAAGTAGATATTGGTAAGCTATGCCATGACATAGAGGTCTGCAATTTCACTCTGTTATAGCTGACCAAAAATTATGTGAATAACATATTTAAACAAAATACTGTAAATGTAATAGTTTTCACGTTATAACTGATTTACTCAACAGTGATAACCTCAAAGTAGCTATTACTCAGCTATGCAATGAGCTACATGTCTGAATTTTTTCTATGTTATAGCTGACCCAAAATTAGGTGAACAACATATTTAAGCATAATACTGTAAATGCAATAGTTTTCAAGTTACAACTGATTTACTCAATAGTGAGAACCTGAAAATAGCTATTGCTCAGCTATGCCATGAGCTATAAGTCTGTAATTTCACGACGTTATAGCTGACCCAAAAGTAGGTGAACAACATATTTTAACAAAATACTCCAAATGCAATATTTTTCAAGTTACAAGTCATTTACTCAACAGTCAGTACCTGAAAATAGCTATTGCTCAGTTGTGCCATGAGCTACAGGTCTGTAATTTCACTATGTTATAGCTGACCCAAAAGTAGCTGAATAACATATTTACACAAATTTCTGTAAATGCAATAGTTTTCCAATTACAACTGATTTACTCAACAGTGTGAACTTCAAAGTAGCTATTACTCAGCTATGCAATGAGCCACAGGTGTGGAACTTCACTATGTTATAGCTGACTCCAAAATAGGTGAATAACATATTGAAACAAAATACTCTAAATGTAATGCTTTTGAAGTTATAAGTAATTTACTCAACAGTGATAACCTAAAAGTAGCTATTGCTCAGCTATGCCATGAGCTACAGGTCTGAAATTTTACTATGTTATAGCTGACCCAAAAGTAGCTGAATAACATATTTATACAAAATTGTGTAAATGCAATAGTTTTCAAGTTACAAGTGATTTTACTCATGAGGGAAGTTACTGAAAAGCCCAAAAGTAGCTATTACTCACTTAGCTATTGAGACAGACACCCAAGTTACTCACCATGTTGTAGCTATGACAAAAGTATCTGAATAACATATTTTAACAAAATGCTCTAAATGCAACACTTTTCAAGTTATAAGATATGCATGATTTCATGAATTTTAATGCATTTTAGACATTTTTGTCTACCAGAGGCCTAATTTAGACATAAAGCCTACCAAAAAGATAGGGTGGCAAGTCCTCTAGCATACCAAGCCACCTGCCAAATATGAAAGAAATCTGGAAAGAAATGTGGACTGTAGGTCGCTAACAAGCAATATTCCACATTTTAGACATTTTTATCTACCACAGGCCTAATTTAGACATAAAGCCTACCAAAAAGATAGGGTGGCGAGTCCTTTACCATATCAAGCCACCTGCCAAATATGAAAGAAATCCGGAAAGAAATGTGGACTGTAGGTCGCTAACAAGAAATCTCTGCGGACGAGGGCGCGGACGTGGACGACAACGATGATGAATCCATAGTATCCCCGCTTCGCGTCGGGGATACAATAAGTATTTGCTAAGGTAGAAATCCCTCAAATATCCACAGTGAGTCAGGGTGCACAGTGAGGTTAATGTTTTGGCCAAGACAGTTTTTGCCATATCCCACCTGTGACCCTACTTTTTTCCCTTTCCTTTTTTGCATCAAATACCAAGTTAAAGGTATAAACACACCGAGTGGTATTTATTGAAAAATGGCATTTAAACCCTGCATGTACAAATTTATTTTTCTCTGTATACTACTGCTTGCCTTACAGCTTGTGTTTGTATCAATGGATATATTTATTATAAGAAACTATTATTAAATGACACAATAATAAAAGAAAATAAAGATTTTGTCTTTAAATTGCGCCAAATTATTATTTTCAAGCCAAGCAGTAGGTATACTCTATAATGCATTTCTTCTTTGAGGCCCTATTTAAATTATTTGTGTAGAGTCTTGTTAGGACATTAATGTCTATATTCCTTTTGTTGTGATCATGAAAGAATAAGTTGTGAACACCAGGTAATCTCTTGCTCATCAATTAGTATGCTTTGATCTTCTTGTGACCACCAGATGTTCTTATGCTCATGACATAATAATTGTTGAACCACAACATAATAAGTACAGTGGATTTGGTCTAAGTCAAAGTTGCAAATTTCAGCTATTTACTTATACTTATGACAAGTTTTTAGTTTTACTCACTTTCAAATATATGGAATACTGAAGATAGCATTCAATTTAAATCTTTTGAAACTTTAGTTATCCTTTAATTTTGCATTAAATAATTAGCTTCTTCTGCTTATGGCAGTTCTAGTTATACCAAATCCACTATAGTAAGTTCAACATACTAAGTAGAAAAGACTAAATCGCCTGGTTTTTCTGTCTTATTTTCTTGTGAATATATTTTTTGAAAATGAAAAAAAAGATATATTGTAATCTGGTAATAGAGGCTACATAGTTGCCAACTTATGCCCTTGCTCAAATGGTCAACACCTTTTTGTTTTGAAGCTAAGTACCAGACATAATTGACAGATGGGAGGCTGTGTATTTGTAACAATGAGATCTTCAATCCAAATCCTCAACCCCATTCAGCAGAGTGTGTTTATACCATAAGACATACCCTGAGGACACTCTGCTGTGATATGGTTCAAACATGCAATCTCTATGATTTGTGATTTGTCAAAGCCTCTATACAGATAAAAACATCCATTTCTTCCTTGAAATGCTGTGTACTTCTGTAACCCACATGTAAAGTAAAGCATTGTATCTGCTACAGAACCCTCAAAATTTGCCACAAAGAAAAACACACTAATTTTACTTCAACTGTGCAACATTTGTGTGAACTTTGTGATTTTTGTCATAATACAATCCCATTTATCTAATATATTACAGATTTTTAGTGACTCTTGTTTTGCTTTGACAAATTTGAAGGTGTGTGACACAGGTAGCATAATTCACATTCTGTGGTGAATTTTCATAGTTTTTGCCCTTCGTTAATGGCCTGGTGTCTCCACAATTTTAAACTCTTGTTCATATTTCTGTCTTGCTTAGCATGGAAGCTAATACTTTGCTAACTGAGATTAATAAGTGTCTTTTTAGATCATGTTTTCATACCTTCATAAATGACCAGTCTTAATTCTCTGTTTCAGAATTAATATAATATTGACCCATATCCACTCGCATTCTTGGTCTTGCAATTAGAGTTAGTCTAATAATTATAAAAAATACAAGAAATTTCTCAGAAAATTTCTAAGAATAAGATCTCACGAGTGACGATGCTGAGGACCTGTCCCAATATGACCTTGGCTGCAAAATCGGACATAAAACCCCAACTTTCACTCTGATTTTGACTTAGAATAACAATAGTTTCTAACAGTATACATTTTTAGTTCCTTAGAAATTTTAGGATTTTAAAAATGATGACAAATTGGATACAAAAGGTGTGTTAAAAATAGCATTATTATTGTAATTGTTCAGATAAAGGTATTATTGGTTGGAAAAAAATGTCTAAAAAATATTCACTTATGGCGGTTATTATTCTCAGAAATTTCTCCGATTCCTGGATGCTTTTTTTCCTCAGAAAATTGCTATTTTCTCAGAAAATTCAAAGAATAATACTTAAAGTTGATTTAATCACACACATTATACATGCTGTCAGACTTTAAAGTCTTGTTTTCCAGGATATATCAAGGCACTTTATCCCCCCAAAATTAAATGGGGATGTATGTTTCCATATACAGAGGACTAAACTAGGCTGCCATTTTCAGGGGTTTTTTTTTTTTTTTTTTTTTTTTTTGGGGGGGGGGGGGTGGGGTGGTAAAATTACTCTTCCTGGAGCTTTTTTCTGTGGTATTTTTTCAGGAGGGCTTTTCTCCATCTCTGTTCATGAAAGCCCATACTTTAAATAGGAACACAGATCATGTCCCCAGATGCTGATACTTATTTTCAGATTTTACGATCCAAACAAATTGTATACATTTATTTTATTTTTGTCCATGGAGGCAAAATATCAGTTAATTTCTTAATGTATAATAAAACTTTGAATTGATTATCTGAGAAATTATTAAACCAATTTAAAATTTTATAAATTGAAAATTTTATGATTGAAGCTTTTGTCATAATTTAGGCATTTGCATCAGTAAGAAACTGTACTTGTGATACCATTGTTCCACAAAAGTACATTTACTGCTTACATGAAACAGGGATTTCTAGATAGAATTAATTTATAACCGACTAAGAATGAAGAGTGAAACACTTGAGCTGATTTTTGACTGGTCATTCACTGATTCCCTTGTCAATAGAGTCCCTATTTACTGGAGGTGATCCTAGATTGGAATTGCTAATACGGACAAGTATATAGTCTTAGGAATTTCTTGCAATGAGCAGGTCACACTTGTATTTTTTGTGATATCACATTAAACAAGGCTGTGCTGACAATGTTTCTCACAACATACATTAATTACAACATAAAATTAGAAAATTATGGAAATATGAATTCATTTAGTTTCCTGTTTCATGTGATTTGCCTTAATTAACTGGAGAAATTCTGAAAATTAATCCATTCATCCAGAGAGCTGTGAACATGGAGAGTGTGAGTTTAAGTGTTTTGTTGCCATGTCACAGATGTTTTGTTACATAGTTGCTGTTAATGTGTGTTGTGTGCTAAAAAATATAAAAAAATCTTTCTTCCCACTTCCTGTTTTTCACTCTCTCTCTCAGCATTCTCAGAGAAGTAAAAGAGAGAGGTTTTGGGAGACAGTGGGTGAACCTTAACTGTAGAACTACTTGACTTAGGCATTTGGCAGACACCTAAAATGAAAGTAATAGAAATATTTTTTTAGCGCACAAAATAAGGATCGTATAATGTGCTGGAATCCACAAAGGTGCATTCCTGAAACCAAGCAAAGTCATAACCCAGTAATACCTGCCAGGGGAGGGGACACAAAGGGGAGTAAAGAGTGAATTCAAACGCCAACCAATCAGAAATACTGATACATAAATTATGATTAGTAAGCCATACACTGATTGGTCATGTGCCAGTTTGGGGCACTGATTTCATATACAAACAAGGTTTTGACCAAAACACATTTCGAAAGTAACCATTAGTTGTGGCCGTGATATAATGAGATTTAAATGACACAGATAAACAGCTTGTTTGTAGTTT
This sequence comes from Sabellastarte sp. h YS-2021, assembly GCA_964017235.1. Classification (NCBI taxonomy): domain Eukaryota; kingdom Metazoa; phylum Annelida; class Polychaeta; order Sabellida; family Sabellidae; genus Sabellastarte; species Sabellastarte sp. h YS-2021. Next base: position 137,614,092 of record OZ024929.1, read on the forward strand.
ACACCATTTGATGACCACATTGCAGCTCCCTGGTTATAGCAAAGGATACTGGTGTAAAATGACCAAGGCCTCTATGAAGGCTACAGATTTGTTTTAGGTCCTGTTTGAGTACCAAGCCAAGATAAGGTTGTGCAGAGTTGTTAATTTTTTTAAAAAAATTAATATCTTTGTATAATTTATAACCTGTCTCACATAAATATATTTTTATTAAAATATATGCACTGGTTGACACAAGTGTAACTTTTGTGATCATTTGCTTATCACTATTGTACAAATAAACACCATTAATTCATACTGAAATCTATTTTTATCTTCTGTACTAACACAGTATAAAAAGCAAATAATTTATCAACAGAAAACATTTAGTTATAAACTGTATATTGGAAACTCTTTGCATTCTTAATAAAACCAAAGTTGTGTTTTACATCCCATTCAACAGCAAGATAGGGTCATATTGGGACAGCATGCATTCTCACTTGCCAGAGTTGAACCCACACAGAGGTGTGTACCTACCTGTAAATTAGATGCCAAACTTGCTTATTACTAGGCCACTGTGCATTTCGTAAAGACGGAAGGGCACCAGTCAAAGGGCTACTTAAAACAACAAAGGATTTAGCAACTGCATGAGTTGTTAACAAGTTTTATCATTAATTTAATTGCTTAGCTCTCAGCTATGTGGGCTTGGGTTTTAATCTAGCTTATGAAAAGGGCTGAGTTGTAATAAAAATAATTTTAAAACATTTGGTACAAGTGTCAGTACAGTTTTTAAGAAAAGCATATTTAGTACAAGTCCTTTTGAAAAGTATTTAGTATAAATATTTTTTCTTCACAGACAGTTAAAAGTTAATTTCTTGACAGTAATTGATAGTCCATTGTTAATCAGTGTTCACAAAATATTAATAATATGTAACTTAAACACAAAAATATCAAACAAATTCATCCACATATATATGTTTAGATAAATTAAAGGACATAATTACATGTAATTGGAGGGGGATTTTAGGATTAAGTGTCAACTTTCATGTGTCTGATACACACTAAGGAGACTGTGATCTTAACCTTCAGTTTGTTCTTTTCCTATCAATAATTTCTTGTTGCAACATCCAGTTACTGGGACAGTCTACCTAATGCAACATCAAAACTGGATTGAAATGCCTTAAATAAAATCCTTAAAACTAACTCCCTGATTGATGATCGCACATGATTTAGTATACAGAATTTGGCTTTATGACAACTAAATATTATCAAGAATATAAGTAAATGTAAAAAGTGGGTAGAACAATTTATACCCATATGTGTATACAGTAAAAATATTTCTAGGGATAAATTATTCCACTCATAAAATGTTGTGTACAAATATCAAATTTATTTAAAGTATAGTCGATTGGTAAACATGAGAAAAATTAGAACAGGATGTGTTTGTGTGCACAGGAGACTGGATATCCTTTTGTGTCTTTTGCCAATCGATTCAAATAGAAAATAACACTTATGTCTGGTTTCTATGCACCCAGAACATGTCAACCAATAAACAAATGTAACATAGTTACATGTTTTAATTTAAAAGAACAGCCATCAAAATTAAGCTGGATCCGTATTTTATTGGTGATATGGAATTTAGATGTAAGGGATTTTTTCTGTCTAGCTCACACTGATTCATTTATAATAGAAATGTTATGTTTTATTTATTTAAATTCTGATTTGATTAATTAAACAAGAGGAGAGTGCCCGTGAACGGGCACTGTGTCAGCTGACTGAGTGTTTTTGATTTGTGAAGGTGATTAGAGGACAGAATAATTATCAGGAAAAGGGCTGTACAGAAATACAGTAAATGGTAACTGAACAGCAAGTTTGAAAGAAATTCCGAAGCTGACAGAAGAAAAGGATAAAAAAGTTGTGCCCTGTAAATGGTATTATGAAGGAAAATAACAAGGTAATTGTTTACGTGTAAAAAATAGGTTAAAACATATTTAAAGAAATACTACAAATGCAATATCCTCGTTCGACCTTGAAGAAGGGGTCCAAGGTCAAATCTAACCACACAAATACATTCCCAGCCCATGATTTCCTATGGTTTACTATTCCAAACCTCTAGGACCAATTATAAATGAGTTATAAGCACTTTTAAGCTTGGCTGTCCTCATTTGACCTTGAAGGAGGGGTCCAAAGGTCAAATCTGACCATACCAAAAGATTCCGAGCCAATGATTTCCTATGGGATGGTTTACCATCCCAAATCTCTGTCACCAATAATAAGCGAGTTGTAGGCACTTTCAATTTTTGCTATCCTCATTTGACCTTGAAGGAGGGTTCCAAGGTCAAATCGGACCATATCAACAGATTCACAGCCCATGATTTCCTGTCTGTTTACCATCCCAAACCTCTGGGACCAATAATAAGCGAGTTATAAGCACTTTTAAGTTTGGCTATCCTTGTTTGACCTTGAAGGAGGGGTCATTGAAGGTCAAATCTGACCACACCAAAAGATTCCCACCCCATGATTTCCTACAGGTTGGTTTATCATCCCAAACCTCTAGGATCAATAATAAGGGAGATATAAGCACTTTTCATGACTGACAAAAAACACCTGTGGCGGCCATCTTGTTTCTCAAAATGAGGCCAAAAATATTCCCAGACAACATTTTATGGTTATTAATATATACTGCAAACTTAAGAAAGCTAGCTATAATATTTTTTTTCATCAGAGCAGTAATGGTGAAATCTCTCTCTACACATTGCGGCTATCCAGTGGATACAATGATTTACTCAACAGTGAGAACCTGAAAGTAGCTATTGCTCAGCTATGCCATGACATAGAGGTCTGCAATTTCACTATGTTATAGCTGACCAAAAATTCTGTGAATAACATATTTAACAAATTACTCTAAATGTAATAGTTTTCAAGTTACAACTGATTTACTCAACAGTGAGAACCTCAAAGGAACTATTACTCAGCTATGCAATGAGCTACATGTCTGAAATTTTACTATGTTATAGCTAACCCAAAAGTAGGTGAACAACATATTTAAGCATAATACTGTAAATGCAATAGTTTTCAAGCTACAACTGATTTACTCAATAGTGAGAACCTGAAAATAGCTATTGCTCCGCTATGCCATGAGCTATAGGTCTGTAATTTCACTATGTTATAGCTGACCCAAAAGTAGGTGAACAATATATTTTAACAAAATACTCCAAATGCAATATTTTTCAAGTTATAGCTGATTTACTCAACAGTCAGTACCTGAGAATAGCTATTGCTCAGTTGTGCCATGAGCTATAGGTCTATAATTTCACTATGTTATAGCTGACCCAAAAGTAGCTGAATAACATATTTGCACAAATTTCTGTAAATGCAATAGTTTTCCAATTATAACTGATTTACTCAACAGTGAGAACTTCAAAGTAGCTATTACTCAGCTATGAAATGAGCCACAGGTCTGAAACTTCACTATGTTATAGCTGACCCCAAAATAGGTGAATAACATATTGAAACAAAATACTCTAAATGCAATAGTTTTCAAGTTATAAGTGATTTACTCAACAGTGATAACCTAAAAGTAGCTATTACTCAGCTATGCCATGAGCTACAGGTCTCAAATTTTACTATGTTATAGCTGGCCCAAAAGTAGCTGAATAACATATTTATACGAAATTCTCTAAATGCAATAGTTTTTAAGTTACAAGTGATTTTACTCATGATGGAAGTTACTGAAAAGCCCAAAAGTAGCTATTACTCACTTAGCTATTGAGACAGACACCCAACTTACTCACCATATTGTAGCTATGAAAAAAAGTAGCTGAATAACATATTTTAACAAAATGCTCTAAATGCAACACTTTTCAAGTTATAAGTGATTTACTCAACAGTGATAACGTAAAAGTAGCTATTACTCAGCTATGCCATGAGCTACAGGTCTGAAATTTTACTATGTTATAGCTGACCCAAAAGTAGCTGAATAACATATTTATACGAAATTCTCTAAATGCAATAGTTTTCAAGTTATAAGCGATTTACTCAACAGTGATAACCTAAAAGTAGCTATTACTCAGCTATGCCATGAGCTACAGGTCTCAAATTTCACTACGTTATAGCTGGCCCAAAAGTAGCTGAATAACATATTTATACGAAATTCTCTAAATGCAATAGTTTTTAAGTTACAAGTGATTTTACTCATAATGGAAGTTACTGAAAAGCCCAAAAGTAGCTATTACTCACTTAGCTATTGAGACAGACACCCAACTTACTCACCATATTGTAGCTATGAAAAAAGTAGCTGAACAACATATTTTCACAAAATGCTGTAAATGCAACACTTTTGAAGTTATAAGTGATTTAGTGCATGATTTCATGAATTTTAATGCATTAAAAATTATTAAAAAAGTTTATTAAAAAAAAAGTAAGACAGATCCAGGTCTCATACTCACACAAGAGAATCTACCTCTGGCCTAGTACATATATGCAAGATATGAGAGAAATCCCTGCAATAGTCACTGAGAAAATTGTGATAAAAAGTTGAAATTTTCACACTTTTGGTGGGGGTACCCCCCTTGTAATGTCTCTAGCAAACAGACGAACAGACAGATTTGCATGCCTTGAACAATTTTTCATCCTCGATAGATAAGGTATCTTTTAAAAAAACAGCATGTCTCTAGGCCTTGTAGTTTTGGAGAAGAAGTTGTTCACGCGGACGCGGACGCCCACGCCGCAGAGTGATGACATAATGTCAGCTGACTGACAAGTCAGCTGACATAAAAAGCATCTAATATTGTGATCAGGCGTTGTTATCCTTGTCCCTCCCTTTTTTGTTTTATAATCAAGTTTGTTTGTCCACATATATAAATTAAAAACTATATCAGATCAGAGTATTATTTTCACACAAGATAGATTCAACCCATGGATCATTCCTTTACAAAAATGATCCACATCCACACTGTACAATTTTAAAGGTTTTTCACCAATATTTACACACCTATGATTTTTTCAGTAATTAAGTGCATCTTTCTAATTTAATTATTATATCATTGTGTTTGAAGTACAGCCACAATATGGTTAAGTTTAGATGCAGTACAATACCAGAAATAAATAGAAACTATTTTAGTTAAATAAATAAAGGAAGAGAACAGTGGCACAATAATCAGTATTTTAATAATTAACTAGCAACACAAAACTATTTATGCATACAGTTAACATCCCCAACGATGAATTTTAAGCCAAATTAACTTTTCTAATAATTGTTTCATTTAAAAGGGACAGCAGACTTCAGATTTTGGTTATGCTAACATAATCATCAATACTTCAATAATGAAAGCAAACATCAAAGAGTCTGAAAATTGACTGATCTGTTAGTCTCTGCGGAACCAACAGTACTGTTTGACTTAAACCTGATATAATTAATGTTTTTCCAAACAAATTGCATACTGCCACCTAAACAAGGTTAGCTAATGCTTTAGTCTGAACATTCCTTCAAAAATATGCTCTGTTCCCCAGAGCTGTTAGAAGCAAGGTACCCCCACCCAGAGTGTGAAAATTTCAACACTTTAACACAATTTTCTCATTGACTATTGAAGGGATTTCTCTCGTACTTGCATATATGTACTAGGCCAGAAGTAGATTCCCTTTTGAGTTTTTAAAGTAATTTTTATTTAGTAATTTTTAATGCATTAAAATTCATGAATTCATGCGATAAATCACTTATAACCTTAATGAAAAGTATTGCGTTTAGAGCATTTTGTTAAAATATGTTGTTTAGCTACTTTTTTCATAGCTACAACATGGTGAGTAACAAACTTACCTTCCACCTCTGAGATCAGATTTCAAATCCCGGCCTGACCTCAAGTGGGAAAGCTGGTAGTTGCTTGCCATTGGTTGGCAGTTTACAGTACAGAACCTTGACCAACTGTATGTATTGGTTTCCTCTGCCCTTCCAACTACCCATCGTGAAATGACCTGTACAGTGATGAAAGTGTTGTAAAACCCCACATAAATAAATAAATTAACTTCAAAACTATTGTATTTGGAGTATTTTGATTACATATGTTATTCATCTACTTTCCGATCAGCTATAACATAGTAAAATTGCAGACCTGTAGCTCATTGCATAGCTGGACAATAGCTTTTTTCAGATACGTCCTTTTCTACTTTCACTTGTTCTCTGACATTAAAACACAAAGTCAGCTGACACAGAGCCCATTCATGGGCACTGATTGCTTGCTTTTTTGTATTATAAGTGACTTAATTTCCCCCTTTTTGTCTGGTAGAACTCATTGTCATAGGTTAAATGAAGCAAGATTCATGATACTCAACTCAGTTTTGTGTCAAGTTTTATATATATTTTTTCAGTTGAGTATTTGCTGGAATGGAAATACAATGGAACAATTGTAGAAAAATCACTGTCATAAATCACATTCATAGAGACATAGTCTGAGTGATTATTCTATTGTTAGGTGTTATTAGTAACTGAGTGGAGCACTCAGTATATTCTATTTACATCTCACTAAACCAAAAAGCTACATGATGGGCAGGTATTTTAACAGCTATTCATCAGGTCTTATCAAACTAATGCTGTGATGTGGTTTACCATTTTATATTATATATATATATTTATTTATTGTAGTGACATGTGAGTGTACATATAACAATTACATATTTCAAAATAATAACTTTACACCCAGTCCACCATGGGACTTATATGTCACTTTAAACTTACAATATTTTTAAATTAGTGTTTGGTGTGATAGCAAATGACAACATACATCAATTCAGAGTATCATGACACATTGTTTTCAAAGACCTCCTTTGTCCTTAGTTTCCAAGCCTCTTCAACATATATATAAAGGTATTTACTATTAGAGTTTATGATTTTTACAAATTTTTCTTCTGGTGAAATGGTACCAATGTTTCCAATTTCAACCTGTATTTAGTTAAATATAGAACTTCTTAAATCACTATACAAAGTACAATTACAGATGAAATGAAACTCATCTTCAATAGAATCTTTACACCAGAAACATTTTCTGTCATTGAGATCAACATTCGTATATCTACCAATTTCAACTGCAAGTGGGAGAATATCCATGCGTAATTGAGCAATTAGACTTCAGAATCTTTGATATTTTGTACAGTTGAATTTAACATAATTTTTGGTTTCATAATTTGTAAAAGTTAAAGAAGTTATTGTGACACAAAAGTTATGTCACAATATTATGAAATATTTTATGGTAAAATCAGATATCATCACAGAATCATTGTTTCAGTGTTATAGAGTAATAATAACTTTACATGTTCACTGATGCAATATAAAAGTTTTTCACTAGATAGTTACACAGATAATATTAAAATTTGGCACATTTGGCAAAAACTTAAAAGTATCCTTGTAGTCCGTATATAAATTACTTGCCTAAATATAGAATATCTTGTATACTGAAGATATTGTAATTATTTACCTTTATAACATAGCTTGATAAAATGGCATTAAAATACTGCAATTTATGATGACATCGCTACTTAGGATTTAAATTAACTGTAACAACTGGTTTTGTTAGCATCAAGGACCTGTTTGGCTTTGTTGCAATGCTGAGGTTTTAGGTGCCTATTGGTGTTTACAGCTAAGTCCATAAAAAGACAAGAAACTGTCTTCAAGTAGATCAAATACAGTAATGTTGAACATTACACCGGCTGACCTGGGCAGGTATTCATAAAAATAATCATCAACCAAAGTAATAAATCTGCCATGTATGTTGCTTTTTATTGTGTATTTTATTTCTGAATGTTCGCACTATGAAACTCACTCTGGTTGCCCTACATTAACACAGATTAGGGATTAATGTGAAGTCTCATTATCCTGATTAATCTGGGTAAATCTCAATGCCTTTTATGGTTTGAAGCTGATGCATTGAAGCCCCTTAAGAAGTCTGAACATGAAATTTCAATCTGGCCTGAAATAGGTTAATAACTTGAGTGCTACAGTCCAAAGCCTATTTTCCTTCCTTCATTCTTTTTATTTCCAAAAAGATTACCTGACAAAGCAATATGGGGCGCACTGAGAGATCAGAGTTTACAGAAGACAAATGACAGTCATATTCATGAATAATTGGACACTAAACTGTCTGAAGTGTCAATGTGGATTATAAAAGGGTCCCCTAAATGCCTAATTAGGTAATCAACTACATGTACTGGTATGCATAGTACCAAATACAGTGTAATAACAAATTTCAATTCTGTGCTGATGATACACAGATTTTCTTCATCTGTCCCACAAAAATATGTCACCTTCATTTTACAAGTAGAGCAACTGATTCAGTTCATATAAAAGCTGGAGGTCTTACAAAAAACTTCAGCTGAATCATGACAAGATTGAGTTATTATTTAACTCATTTTTGGTAGTTCACTCCAGCCAGCAAAGTTGGTCAAAAATTTTGGAGTCTGGTTTGACTCTGATTTCTCCTCTAAACATGTACAAAATGTTTGCAAGGGTTGTTTTCTGCCACTTGGAGAATCTAGAAGGGTTGGAAAGTTTCCTGTTGACCTTTCTCTTGTCCCTAATGAAGATTCTTTGCTTGTGGCCAGTGCTCCTGTTAGTCGCCATTTGGTCTGCTGCAATTCACTTTTCAGGAGTATTTCTAGATCCAAGTGGTAAAATTTGTAGTTACTTCACTCCAAACAGCACTGTCAGAATTGTATTTAATACAAACAGATATGCTAGAATCACTCATATTCTCAAGAAATTGCATTGGTTGTCTATTGATAATTGCCTGACTGGTCTACAAGTTTCTTCAAACTGGTAACCCTAAATATTTTGATGTGTATCTTTCACCTTGTAGCAGTGTGTACAATACTGGGTGGTGTTGAGGTGATGATAACCTTCTTGTGGTTCCACAGTTTTGTTCCCCAGTCATAAACCCATTCATTAATTTCCAGTCAATCCTAGTTTCTTGAGTTATTTTATAAACGCTGATTAAATGTTTTCAGCAACAATGTTTGTATATAGAATGGTTATAAAATGTTTTTTAAACATTACCATATAATTGTTTACTTGGAAACATTTAGTAACCCAAAAGATAGGGTTTAAAGGTTTTTAAATGTTTTGAAAACATTTAAACCATTCAAAAATATTTTTAATAATTACTGGGACAGGAGACTGCTATGGAGGCTACACATGAGGCTGCTATGGAGGGTATACAGTAGGCTACTATGGAGGCTACACAGGAGGCAACCCAGGAGGATACCACTATGAGTGCTACACAAAAGGCTCAAGAGGAGAGAAAGAGGACAATTGCTGTGTTTAAAGAAGATGATATGAAGCTCATTGAATTTCTGAGAGACAGTGAACTGCTGTATAACAAAAGACTTATGGACAATAAAGATCCAAATAAGAGGGAGACCCTATGGGATAAATTTTGCATTGAAAACATGGACAAAGTTGCCTGTAAGAAGTGGATCCAGAGCCTGAGGACAATGTATGGCAAGATCACACATATGAAATTGGGTCAGTGTGTGCCACACTACACAAATAGGCAGAAGTGGCTCAAGAAGAACTTTGGGTTTCTCAACACCGACATCGTGCACCATCATTTCTCAAAGAGTGCCTTTAAGCCAGCCCGTGAAGCCACAGTTTCAAGACCACCCAATGGTGGTCATTGGAGTTTATTTCAGTTGGCAGCAGACGTGGATCGACTGAAGAACCACAACAACTATCTGATGTTTATATATTGGAAAATACTAGGCATTAACAAATCAATAAAATACTTTAAACATTCAACATATTTTACAAAAAAAAATAATAAATGCTGATATTTCTCATGTATATATTGTCCTTTTACAAGTGTCCAGATGTTATATCCTGTCCATCTGCCAAGGCGCAGCTCCTTCATTCCTGAAATAATCTGTCAGAACTCGTCGCTGTGCCTTGGGAGCTTCAGTGGAGTTTCTTCCCTGATAAGGCATCTGGTTCCCTTGCAATACATTGTCCGGGTACAATCCCATGTTATCCACTTGAAATTGTCCTTTTCCTGATCATATTCTCAATAAGTTGTGTAGTACCACAGCAGCTGTGACTATCCACATGACTACACATTGTTCTTGCTGCATGTTGGATTGCAGGACTTGAAATGTACTGGCCAGAATCCCAAAGGCATTCTCCGCCATCCTTCTCCCGCAGTTCAGCTGATAGTTGAATACCCATTCATTGACGTCAAGGATTCTGCAGAAGGGTTTCATCAGTCAAGTGCAGAGTGGAAAGACGCGGGACTCCTGGTCCACAAGTGATTTTGACTTATATCACTGTACAGGAAAATCTAGCTGTCAGAAATGGATCCACAGGAGGCGATGTCAAACTAAATAAAGTTGTATAATCTAATCTACTGCTTTGCAAAAGCAATATCTTCCCCACAAGGGGAACTCAGTGCACTAATTATACAAAACCATTATCATAGGAAGAGTTGAGGGGCATCCAAGGTCAGTAATCCAGGATCGTGGGTGTGACCAGGAGGGAAGAAAACTAAGTTGGGAAACTAGAGGGGGCTTTTGAAGTGCTTCCTAAAAGATGCAACAGAGGGACTGTTTCTTACATGAAAGGAGAAAGAGTTCCAAAGGACTGGGGCGTAGTGACTGAAGGAATTAGAGAAATGTTTGATTGATTTGTGAACTCTACAGTTGAAAATTGGGGTTTGAAGGAACTTGAGTTTGGGGGTGCTTCGCCTTGTATTTCAGGAAGAGGTGTAGGGGTGGATTAATTCTCTTTTGTAAACTGGTTGACCTTGGTTGAGAATTTTGTATGTAATAAGCCCAATTTTAAATTGTACCCTGTATCTGACTGGTAGGCTATGGAGTTTTTTTAGTTGAGGGATAATGTGAGAAAATTTAGAGGAACGGTTAACAACCCTGGAGAATGAGTTTTGGACTAGCTGCAATCTCCTTAACTCAAAATCAGTGAGCGATAAGAAAAGTGAATTGCAATAATCCAATCTGCTGCTCACCAAAGCATTCGATAACAGCACTGGTGTATTAAGGTCCAGAAGGGGACGAATTCTGTAGAGGTCTCTCGCATGAACTCTAGTGGACTTTATGACCCGTGTCACATGGTTCGAGAGGTTCCTGACACTTTGTGCTGGCGAGACCTGATTTCCCAGAATATTAATAGGGAAGTGAGGGAGGAGTTGTTTACGATTTTTCTGGGAGCCTATGAGAATAAACTTGGTTTTGTCTGAGTTCAATTTTAATTTATTTGTAAACATGAAGTTTTGAATGTCGTTTAGGCAGTTCTTTAGTTTTTGTACAGAGTGAGAGAAATTTGCTGGTAAGTTATAGTTCGCATCCACCAGGCCTAGTAGGACAAGGAATTGGAATCCCTTATCATAGAAGTAGAAACTCCCCCTTTATCTGGGGAATCTGATGGGGATGTGTTTCTCGTCTTTGGAGTATGGGGTAGGTTCCATCTCTCCCTGAATCCCTGCTCAATCTCCAACCAGTCCTCACGACAGGTAGGACAAGTGACATCCTCATCACAGTAGTATCGGATTATGGTGTCGCACACCTCAGGGATGAAGTGGTTAATGGTTGACTTCCCCACCCTGGAGGCAAATTGTAGGGATACATAGCTTTCCTGTATGGCCAGATGTGTCATTGTAATAGCTAATTTCAGGCTCTCTGAGAAAGGTTATCTACCATTCGAGGTCCCGTGTTAATCGGTGCTCAATTTCAGTGAATGTCTCTGGGGATACCCACATAAAATTTGTGAAAACAGGCTAATCTGCTTCGTAGAGCTCTGCAATGACATTATGGTATTGACCCATGTCCTCACGTCTCCTAAGCCACTGTCTAACCCAAGTGACTGGGCCCTCCTCCTTCTCTTTGGAACAACTCTTTGGCTTAACATCATAATCCTGTCATCTAAATCCAACATCTTCCTGAACAGTTACAGAAATATAACCATGATATGTAGCACTTCAGTTATTGATTGATACATGTTGCTCAAAGTCAAAATCGTCAATGAATTTGACCTGTCCAGTGACCCTTATATGGGGATCCAGGCTGGACATGGGAGGAAATTGGTGAAATCACCAGCGGACAACGGCGATGTGTCATTATTCTTTTCTATTCTTTACTTCTATAGTGCTTAATCTCTGTCAAGGCAGACTCTAAGGTGTGACACCAAGTCCAAAATTCAATAATCATCACTCCAGAGACATAGCCAGGTCGACACCACAGAGACGCCAAGAAATTTAGATACTAAGGTGGGAAAGCTTTATCAAAGAGAAAGGATTTTAGTTTTTTCCTGAAAGACGCAAGAGTTGGAGCAGATCGTACATCATCAGGCAAATCATTCCAGAGTGTGGGAGCATCAAAAGCAAAATTGTGACCGAAGTGTTTTTTGATTTATGTGCAGATGGGTAGAATTGAGGAACCTCCAGGAACCTCTAATCTGGGCAGTTGTATCTTGTGCCATACCTTCCGCTACAAATAGACAGATGAGGGCTGGAATAGTTTGGGTGACCATTGTGAAGAAACTTATAAACCAAAGTGGCTCTTTTGAAAATACACGGAAGTTCGACTGGCAAATAATGGATTTTTTTGAGAATAGGACTAGCCCATGAGTATCTATTGCAATTTGTGACAATCCTACTGAGTGTATTTTGAATACACTGCAGTTTGCACATGTGGCAACGGATAGACTCTGAAAAGAGAGTTGCAGTAGTTAAGACGACGGCTCACCAGGGCATTTGCCGCTAGGACAGTAGCATCATCCGTCAGGTACTGCCTTACCCACCTGAGATCATGCATTTGAATGAAGCAAGTCTTACAAATATTGCGGACATGATCAGCAAACGGAAAAAATAGCATCAAACCAGACACCCAGATTCTTTACAACAGCTGATGGATGCAAAAGTTTACCAAATATCCTGACAGTGAGGTGAGAATCTACATTCTTTAGCTGAGCATGAGATCCAAATATGACGAGCTCTGTTTTTCGGGGTTTAATTTAAGCATGCTTGATGTCATCCATTCTTGAACATCCTGAAGACAAGAATTTATCAAAGGCAGAGGTGAGCATGAGATCCAAATATGAAGCACTCTTTTCAATCTTTTGCATTGTATACCCAATAATTTTATTGTATACCCCATCAGGACCATTATAAACCCAATCGGTCCTGTTGTATTCCTAACATAGATTGTTTTGCAATTGTATACATTTTTTGCCAAATCGGGAGCCTATCGGAAACCTTATTGGGGAGCAATCGTTGCACTTGTAAAACCTGAAATCAGATAGGTGAGTGGATCCAAACCCATTGCAAACCTGTCACAGTCCCACCCACTGAGCCACCAATCACAGAAATTTTCATGATTCCCACATTTTCATAATCAGAAGCAAAGCTTACAATATATCACAGAAATGGAACAGCCCATTAGGCAAGTGGCTCAAGTTTCTGACTTGGCCACAGTGGTCATGCAATGTCATAACCTCGCAAAAGTTTGACAGGTAAAATCTCACCCGACTAAATTTGTCACAGGTAAGATTTATTTTGTACATCACATTACAACTTGAGCATAGCTCTGCTGAAAATAAAAATCTCAAATATTAGACAAAATTTGACTGAGTTCTGGCTGAGAATTGAGATATTTTATAAATGTGATCCCAGTTCTTGTGTTTTTGAAAAGGATAAATATCTGGGCAATAATTAATAAAATAGATTAAGTAGAGTCTACTGGCATGATAAAAATAAAGGACATTCAGTTTCCATACCAACTGTAGAATCCTTAGACAAACAGGAACTGATCATATTTCTTTGGAGATATGATGCATAAATTCTGCTCGGCAGCGTCTGACTTGAAGTACTTTCTTTTCAAATCATACTGCATGTCCTTATATGGATGTCAGCTTTGGAATTTTGAATATGTCTGTGTCAACAAGTTCTATGTTGCGTGGCGTAAGTGCTGTAGACGTTTATTGGATGTTCCTTATAAAACCCACTCAGACCTTGTTCACTTGCTGTGTGATGATGAAGATGTTGACATTCAGATGCATTGTAGACAGTTAAAATTCATTAAAAACTGTCTTAGCAGTGAAAACACCATCATTAGACTCTGGTCATTTAGCCATTAATGGCAGTAAGTCTGATGTTTCCTGTAGTAACCATATCTGTTATCTTTATAACCTTAACAAGTATAGCCTTAACATGAACAATAGGTGCTATAAAGTAAAGCAAGAAGGTAAAATACAACGAGCTGGTATCATCAAAGACTTTATGCATATGCGCGAAGACATTCTATTAAATGCAAAAGACAAATCAAATGTATCTGAAATAATAGAATTTTGTGCACATCTTAATATTTTAATCCTTCCCTTTTTTTTTCTTTTTTTTTTTTGTCCGTTACATTACCTGTTACTATTTGTTTGGTTTTTTTTTTCTTCCTCATTTGTTGAAGAAAAATAATGTTTGTCATTCAACATTCAGTTATAATATTATGTATTTGCATGTATATGTGCAACATAATGAATAAATAAACGTATATATAGGGTCTCTAATGATGGAAAGGTTTGTGTAGTGTCATTACCCTCCACAGAAATGACGGTAATCACACCATTCATCTAAGCTGATGAAAACAACACTTTTCACTTGTCATTCTTCACAAAAAAAATTGTAGAAGTGACTAGTGTTAACACTTTTGCAGTTTGTCATCTCTATTGTACTTTTGATCTGGTTTATTGGGGGTGAGTAAGATCAGATGGAGTGGGAGATGAAAATTTCCCCAAAATAACTGTTAAAGCTGAACATGTCCATATCTTTGCAATTTTGTCACCATGGAAACCACAATTATAGTCATTCTAAACTATTAAATATTAATTACACAGGTTAATTATCATTACCATTGAAGTTGCAATGAATCCCAAATGTAGCCAGAGAAAGTCCAGAAAGTGACTCTGGTTGAGTCAAAAATAATTTACAATCACTCATTCCTCTGTCAAAAGTGATGCTAAAGTACCAGTAAAGATCTTAGCATTTTCATGGCAAATACCGGAAAAGGTAATTAATATTCATATCAAAGCAGGAGCACTGTTGTGAATGTAAGGGTTTATAGAGGATGTCATTGTCACATAGCCAATGTGTAATATACATCAGTTGCCAGTTATGTTTGTTTTACTCTTGCACAGAAGACCTCTAAATATGCAAGAAGTGAAATTTAATGTGAAAATTTTACCTTTTAAGTCAGAAAGAAGATAAAAAGCAGAATTTGAGATAGAAAAGCACAGAGATACAAAAGAAGGAATAGGATACAATAATTCTTAAAGCATAAGTTTAATTTGGCAACCAAGATGCAATTTGAAAAAGAGACTCTTCATTAATAAAGATAAGAAAAGATTGTTTTGACATTAGAATATAGTTAAATTGAAATTAAGAGATATACCATCAGGTGTGAAGCAAATTAACTGTGTGAAATATTGGGAACTGTATGTCGGTTAGCTATTGAATCATTATGAAGCTGTCATCAAATAAATAATGACATCACTTTACACTTCCACTCCAAGTCTCCAAAATGACTTAATTTAATAATCAAAGAATGTGTTCATTGCGAATGATGATAATATATCAACTGCACTGAAGGAATATGGTGTTGCATTTAAGCACTGTTTGACTGGTGTTGACAAAGTATAGCATCGTGTAAATGCCAGTGACCTACATGGCCAAGGAAGACATACTAGTCAAATGGTTGAAGTTCTGTGTCACTAATTTGGCTTTAGTGCTGATGAAAATTGGCAAATTACAAAGCTAAATTTCTTACAATTAAGACACTAAGGGCATTTCCATCTTTGTAACTACTAAGACTTATCATATAATAGATTTACAGATGACATGAATTCTACATTACCAATAAATTACCACACTTTTATCATTCTCTTCAGTCTGCTGAGTGATATAGGACAAAACCTTGTTAAAAATAGAACTGTTTTCACAGAAATTCACCTTTTAAAAGTGTCAACATCAGTATGTAATTATACAAGTCTTCCATTTCTGTTTAAATTTTCAGTCACTAGTAACTTTCACAAGAACGAGACAAAAAGAAACACCAAACAAATGGTTGGTCAGAATTCACGTCCGCTTATAAAGTAGGGTTAATGCACACATTTGTGTCAGTAAATATTGCAAATCATGTATTTAAAAACAAATGTTTCCCATAACTTTCAGTATTCTTGTGTTTATTTCAAAGTATTCTTTCAGTAATTTACACAACTTTTATTTTCAGCAAATCAAGAAAATGTTTATGGCCAGAATTTGTCATCTGTGTGCTGAAAATTCCTCTGTTTCTCCATTTAATGCATCTCTCTCACAAGTAGCAAATAGCTTAATGAACTAATTCCACATGGATATTAAAATAAAGGATTGCAGACAGGTAAACATGTCCTTGAGGGAAAAGTAATTAGACCTGAGGGATTCCAGAGAATCATAACACATCAAAATCCCCACCAATTTACTCTTTGGCATAGGGACAGTCAGAAAAAGAAAGCACAGTATTGATCAGTTGTGCATTTCTCCACACAGTAACTTAACATCATTGTATTCCAGCCAATGTAGTTGATGGCATGTTGATAACTTCTCTGATGAAACTATACAAATACAAGCTAAAGAGAGGAGGAATGGTTTTGTCTGATAGCGTACTAATGTGGCATTAAATGTTAAAATGACATTCACATGTTTTTGTTCATCTCTTTTGAGACTGCATCAAAGTCTAGTACCCCACTTTCCCACATTGTGGGCATTTTTGCAGGCCCATTGAAGGTATTTGCCAGATTTGCCAGATATATTGAGTTTGTAAATCACATCAGTGGCACTTTATTCCATTCAAGTAACTTAGTTACAGGCTTACTGGAGGTTGTAATGTTCAAGTTAAAATCAACATTTTGCAGCTATTATACTGGAAGATGTTGGTGCATCAGTCTACAAAGCCTAAACAAATACGCCGATAAAAAGTATGAAAATATATAAATACTAGACGGTGGGATAATGGAGGTGCTAGTTTACATGTAGAGCTTACTTGTTGTTTTCCTGTATGTGTACTGAGGGAAACAATCCCAAACCTGAAGTGGAAAAGTTAAAGCTAGTGTTCTCAATATCGGGTGGTTTACCAGGTAGTAATGGTTTACCATTACTAGTAGTTTGCTGTTTTCACCCATCCTCAGATATGTTTGCCCTGATATCGACTGCACAGTGTGAAGACAGCAATATGAAACCAAAATCATCAAATAAGCTCACTAAAAATAACGTTAATAAACCCTACTGCTTGCTAATTTGGCACACACCTTAAATTAGCATTATTAATTTCATAGTCCATGTTTGTTACTGGTTTAACTTTTAGGAAGTAAATAAAAAAATACAAGAGAGGCAATTTAAAATTTATTTTTAAAGTAGTTACTTAACTTCTAAATGTCCCATTTTGGGGGGAAATTGGACACTATTCATCATTTATATTTATGGTAGTTATTTTACTTATAAACAACCCAATTTTGGAAAAAATGACTAGACCACATACTTAGCATGAGTTAATGCTGTTCCTCACACTTTGAAAAAACAAGGCTGCACACTCACTCATTGGAGACCCACTTAAAAATGTAGGTACACCCGAGCTCTTTATTGGAAAAGTGTCAAGAATATATAGGAATAAAAATAAAGTTAATGCAATATTCACAGATTTTATTACTTCATTGTGAATATGTAGGCTATGCAATCATGGAATAAAGAGATATATTTTGGTGCAAAGTTTCCTATGTTACATTAATGACTTGTGACACAGTAATATACAGTAACAATATGATTTCAAAAAACACAATAACAATAATAACATAAATAATATTCATGTAATATACAACAACAGACATATCACTTGAGCTTTTGCCTTTTTCAAAAGCTGCTATAACAAAAATTCAGTAACTTACTGATCAGATTCAAGTATTTGGCAGATGAACTGATTTATGTACAATTACATTTGTAACAAAACTAAAACATTTAATAGCCAAGATATAATTATAATGTTTACATAAAAGTTTTCATAAAAGGAAGTATTTGTCAGCTTTGGCAAAAATTAAAAGTTTAGAGGAAACAATTCAGTAAATCACTATGACTAATAATGCAGAAATTAAGAAAAAAAATCTCCCTACTAATTTTAACCAAGTATAAAAATGTCCAAAAAGGGTTGTATGGAAAATAAGAATGTGCCTTACAGGAGTGTTGGAGGGGCTGGTTGTCTCAACATCTTTGCACATTCAGCCATTTTTACATGCAGTCATTGACTTTCACACCCAAAGGCTAAAGTTACAACATTTACTAAAATGTGTTTATGAAAGGAAAAAATTAAACTACTACACTACCCAACTACTAAAATTTACCAATTAAATAATTCTCAGAGGAGTTACTTCAGCAACTAACAATAAATAGGCAGCAAAAAGTAAGCATTTAGCAGGAGTTAACAGTTCCTTATCACTTTCACAAATTTTGCTAAAGCCTACGACATTGTCTACTGTGTACAAAATTTATTCTTTAACCCTGTCATGGTGACAATACTGTGATGATGAGCCAGCTTTTTCAGCCACAAATTCATTTTGATAACACAGCAAAACCCTGTTACATTAGCTCTGCTTCTAGGAGCTCCACTAGGCTAAGTATAAGTTTGATCATTAACTATTTGGTCCATTAGTTCTGGGTGTAAATTAACACCTCTGGTCATTTGTTAAATAAATGCAAATCTACAATGATCCATTCTAAAGTGGATAGTTCACCTGTCTGTGTATGTGTCTGCTTCTGTCCCTACCAATGATACCCTAGATGTGTTGGCATAAAACAGTGTGGATGTCTGTGTCCATTAAGAACTTGATCCTTCCTCATCATGGCCACCGACAACTACACTGCTTTATACAAATGTATCTAAGTAATCAGTGATACAACAGTAGCAGTAACAAACAGAGATAACAAGACCTACGCATCAGAGAACCGATGCAAATCTGTATCCACCGGAAAGACAATTCACCAAAGCCAGTGAACCATCGTTTGACCTTGAAGGAGGGGCCAAATGTCAAATCTGACATCAGAAGATTCCCAGCCCACAATATCCTGCAAGTTGGTTTCACATTGCAAACCTCTGGGATCAATAATAAACGAGTTATAAGCACTCTTAAGTTTGGCTATCCTCGTTTGACCTTGAAGGAGGGGCCCAAGGTCAAATCCGACCACACTAGAAAATTCCCAGCTAATGATTTCCTATTGGCTGGTTTACCATCCCAAACGTCTTGAACCAATAATAAGCGAGTTATAAACACTTTTAACTTTGCTTATCCTCGTTTGACCTTGAAGGAGGGGCCCAAGGTCAAATCCGACGACACCCGAAGATTCCCAGTTCATGATTTCCTATAGGTCGGTTATCATCCCAAGAGTCTTGGATCAATAATAAGCGAGTTATAAGCACTTTTAACTTTGGCTATCCTCGTTTGACCTTGAAGGAGGGGCCCAAGGTCAAATCCGACCAGAACCAGAAGATTCTTTTATATAGGTTAGTTTACCATCCCAAACCTTTAGGACCAATAATAAGTGAGTTATAAGCACTTTTAAGTTTGGCCGTCCTCATATGACCTTGAAGGAGGGGTCCAAGGTCAAATCTGACTACATCAAAAGATTCCCAGCCCACGATTTCCTATAGGTTGGTTTACCATCCCAAACCTCCAGGACCAATATTAAGCGAGTTATAAGCACTTTTAAGTTTGGCTATCCTCGTATGACCTTGAAGGAGGGGTCCAAGGTCAAATCTGACTACATCAAAAGATTCCCAGCCCATGATTTCCTATAAGTTGCTTTGCCATCCCAAACCTCTAGGACCAATAATGAGCGAGTTATAGGCACTTTTAAGTTTGGCTATCCTCGTTTGACTTGAACGAGGGGCCCAAGGTCAAATCCGACCACACCACAAGATTCACAGTCCATGATTTCATATAGGTTGGTTTACCATCCCAAACCTCTTGGACAAATAATAAGGGAGTTATAAGCACATTTAAGTTTGGCAATCCTCATATGACCTTGAAGGAGGGGGTCCAAGGTCAAATCTGACCACATCAAAAGATTCCCAGCCCATGATTTCCTGTAAGTTGCTTTACCATCCCAAACCTCTAGGACCAATAATAGGCGAGTTATAAGCACTTTTAAGTTTGACTATAATCGTTTGAACTTGAAGAAGGGGTCCAAGGTCAAATCCGACCACACCAGAAGATTCTCAGCCCATGATTTCATATGAGTTGGTTTCACATTGCAAACCTCTAAGATCAATAATAAGCAAGTTATAAGCAATTTTAGGTTTGGCCGTCCTCGTTTGATGTTGAAGGAGGGGCCCAATGTCAAATCTGAACACATCAAAAGATTCCCAGCCCATGATTTCCTATATGTTGGTTTACCATCCCAAACCTCAAGGACCAATAATGAGTGAGTTTTTATAGCGCTTTTAAGTTTGGCTATCCTCGTTTGACCTTAGAGGAGGGGTCCAAGGTCAAATCTGACCACATCAAAAGATTCCCAGCCCATGATTTCCTATAGGTTGGTTTACCATCCCAAACCTCTAGGACCAATAATAAGCGAGTTATAAGCACTTTTAAGTTTGGCTATCCTCATTTGACCTTGAAGGAGGGGCCAAGGTCAAATCTGACCACATCAAAAGATTCGCAGCACATGATTTCCTATAGGATGGTTTCACATTGCAAACCTCTAGGACCAATAATAAGGGAGATATAACACTTTTAAAGTCCACTATGTGGGTTAATTTGACATTCTGTGGATGACCTTGAATTAAGAGCTTCAAGGTCAAATGTGTGCAAGTTTGTAGAGGACATATATATCTGTTACATATCACCTATGAAAACATTCAACCTATATATATCTGTTACATATCACCTATGAAGACATTCAATCTTCTACCTATGAGAAACAACCAGTAGAAAAATTAGATAATTTTCAAAGAAATGCCCGCGGCAGCCATCTTGTTTTTCAGAATGAAGCTCATTTCCTTCCCAGAGAAGCTTACCCCCCAATGAAGATATCCTGCAAATTTGGTGAACCTAGCTGACGTAGTTTTCCTCTTAGAGTGTTAACGCTGAAAATCTCTCTACGCGCAGTGTAGCAAACGCTAAACCAAAGTATCCACCGGATAGGAGAAATATCACTGAAGAAAGAGAAAATGTATGTAAAACAAACATCAAAATGACAAGATCAGAACAAGATTATAGCATTAATTTGTAAAGTACAAGCTATAAAGCTTTAAAACTTTAAAACAAAATGATCTGTTTATTCATTCATTTATTCATTGAAGTATAGCTGTCAATGGAAAGAGCACAATGAGGGAAAAATAAATATAGTGACCCAGTGCAGCAATCCATATAAATTTTTGATGATTTAAATTTTCTTTGCGGAGAAATGTGCATCCATTGTGACATTAGAAAATATTCTGACAGAGCCCAGGTTAATGGCCACCCCAAGGTCACACCATGAGGCTGCACACCTGCACCCTCTAATCAATACACAGACCTATAACATAACACCTTCCTACACCCATCAGCTTCTCAAATATAGTGCACAAGATTTTTAAAGGTTGCGCTCACTACATAAAGGTGAATGGTCAAATCATGGTTACACCATGAGGTTGCACACCTACACCCCCAACCAATGCCCACCAAGTATGACCTTCCAATACTCGAGATTTCTCAGATACAGCCAGGACAACATTTTTAAGTGTGAGCCTCACTAGAGCTCACACTTCTAGGAAGAATTTTTTTTTTTTAATTTTGTCTCTGGACTTTCAGGAATTGTGGCACGGCCACAATGACCATCTTTTACAGAAGTTTAGTGGCGATTGGCTGCATTAGTACTGGGATGGGTTACTGCTTCTGTGTACTACTCGTGTCTCTGATGGCTTTGCGTTCGCACTAGGGGACCAAAACACCTTCCGGCCTTATTTTTGCTGCCTCCCGCACAGCCAGATGACATGGAGGAAAACAATAGCTGCACAGCCTTTAAGACTGTACCATAAAAAAGATACTGGACACACAAAAATGAATTTCACATTTACTATCACTACAAATGATTAAAGAACATCTCTGAAAATTGACAGGTAATTCTGACGATGATAAAAAACTGTTGCAGAGTTGAACCCTATTGAGACAAATCTAAAGGACCAGAAACCAAGAGTTTGCACACATATCAGTATAAAAGGCCCTCAAGGACCTAATCTGCTCTATAACCATGAAGTTTGATGCTTAATATCTGTACTAAGGCCAATTCATTCAGGTATTGGACGTGCATAGCTAAACTAGAGATTGTGGGGAACCAATGGGAAGTTCACAGGTGTAAAACCCCGCTGAATTAGGTTTTTTGCCTTTTCCTGAAACAAGTTCGAGGGATAGCAGTCATATATATGAAGGAGCAATACATGCCAGAGATCAGGAGCACAGTAGGAAAACCAATTGTTACAGTGTTGTGTTTGGACTTAGAAATTAATGGTCAGAAAGCTCAAGTAAGGAGGCTTTATTGGGTCAGAAAGCTCAAGTAAGGAGGCTTTATTGGGTCTACTAAGTCTTTTTGTTATTTACTTGTGCAAAGAGTAAGGAAAAAAATACGGGCAAGCCTGAATCAAGGAAATTACCACCCAAACTAACTGAACCAAACCTGATGTTCAAAATACAGTAACACACAATTTGTATTTTTGTAATGACCTTGAAGCAGGTAAGTCCCCATCAAAATATTTGCTAATAATTAGTTATTTTGACATTCTAAACCCCTAAGCCCAATAATAAGGTAGAAAAAAGCACATTTGCTAGGTCTTTCCTTTTTGACCTCGAAGTGGTGGTCAAAGGTTAAACCTAACACTGTAAGAAGATTCACAGTCTATGAGTTCCTGTGAATCTGTGAACTGTTTTGGAATTCCAGATCCCTAAGTCTACTAATAAGTGTTAGATATTAAATCTCTGACTTTGAAACAGGGATCAAAAATAAAATTGACAAGCACCACCCCCCCCCCCCCCCCCCCCCCACACACACACAAAAAAAAAAAATGAGTTCATAATTGAGTCACTCTCCAGACTAACAATAAGGAGATAAAAGGCATTTTTTGGTAGTGATATCCTATCTGACCTTAAAGCTGTGGTCAAAGGTCAGATGAACAAAGACATACATGGTCAAGGTACATATACAATAAGGAGATAAAAGGCATTTTTTGGTAGTGATATCCTATCTGACCTTAAAGCTGTGGTCAAAGGTCAGATGAACAAAGACATACATGGTCAAGGTACATATCAATACATATACATCAGGGTTTTCTCAAGTTCCAATGCAAATCTGAATGCTTTCCATTGTGTATTTGCACATCTCCAAGTTAAACTGTACCCAAAACATGGCCCAATGGGTCCAGCTAGAAGGGGAATTCTTTTCTGTTTTCATGACCTTAATTAGATTCAATGTCAGGGTTTGACTATTTGAGAATCAAGCCATAATTTGACAAATGGCCAGATACTGGCCTTCTATATGCCAACAGACCTTAAATGTGAAGGTGAAGATCACCTAGAAATAGGCATACAGCATTTGCCAAAATCTACCCACATTCCAAATTTGAGGATTCAGGTCAAACACTTTTTGTTTTGTTGGGCCAGAAAACATGTCTCTGCAGAGGCATGACAAACTCAAAGTCAATTTATCATCAATTTTTGCTGGAGACAAAATATAAATTTTCAAATATAGTATTAAATATAATATTACATTTGTAACACTACTTACTAAGAGTACTTCATGATGAACACTTAGTCTAGTATTAACAATAAAAAATAGTCAAAATGTTTTGGGTATTAAGATTTAATTTTGTTAATTTTTCTGGAAATGTACAAAGTTATTTTACATTACACAAAGATTATCATGAAAATAAATGATGGTGAGGTGAGGGAAAATCTGCGTAATCACTAAAGTCACTTTACTAGAACTTTTTCTAAAGGGGTTACAATTTTTGTAAAAGTAACAATTATGAATATGAATGTCAGTGAAGATGTACTGTCAGTACTTTTGATCAACTTGTGCTTTTTCTTTGGGAATTATGTTAGCATTGACTAAGATGTAATACTGGTATTGCAAATTAATATTATATGGATGACTTTCAAAAATGTTACCAGAAACACTAGTTTCAATGTCCTTTCCAAGAAAAACAGAAAGCAATACTCTCAGAATGGTTCTGTAATTTAGAATACAGATACTGTTTCACTGTTAAACTATTTTGCCAACTAGTACATAAAATCTTTATGTGTGCCTATTTTGTTAAATTTTAGCTTTAACTTTTGTTAAACAAAAATAGAGAACTGGTTCTACTACTTTTATTGTATTTATTTATTTATTTATTTTTTGGGTTTTAAAGTCGCTTCCAACACTGCATAAGGTCATATCATGACGAGTAGTTCTATGGGTAGAGGAAACCAGTACATACAGTTGGTCAAGGTTCTGTACTGTAAACTGCCAACCATCGGTAAGCAACTTCCAACTTTACCACTTAGGGTCTGCAGTTTGAACCACATACCTCAGAGGTGGAAGGTGACTGTGTTACCACTGCACCACCGTGGCCCATGGTTCTACTACAATATATAAAAATATACTTTGTACAAAAACAGCCAACTAATCACCCATAACAACACAGAAACAATGCAATTTTTATGTATTTGTGATTCTGACTGGCTTCATGGTGAATTGACTGCTTACATTATTTGTATACCCATATGAGGCGTGTCCCTACTTATCAGGCGGTAATTAAGGAAATTTGCAATTTACATAACATATTCTCTGATATTATTTGATGTTTCTGAAATTTATTGCAATACCCAATGGAGTTTGTGATTACTTGCTGAGACAAGTAGTCATTTTTGCACTCTTTTTTCCTGTATCCCCTCTCATGCACTCTTTTCAATGAAATAACACAGAAAAATGGTTTATTTTCAGGGAAAATGGGTAGGAAATTGGTTCACTTTACACCATCTGCAGGCGTATATCTAAATTGATATTAAATTGAACCACACAAAAAAAGAACTCAATGTTGTCTTTATGAATACTCACTATTCCATGGTTTACTCTCATATCTGGATACTCCTTGAGAGCACTACACATAATGAAAACATAGAATAATAAGACACACTGTTTTGCAAGAGACATAATGGGAAATTTTATATAATTCCAAGTCAAAGACAAGCATGTATGGCTCATTCTAACTCTAATTGGACTTTTATAGGGCTTAATCTCCCCTTAAGAGGAGGGGACTCTAAGGAAACACAGCACAAGACAGTCAAATAATTTTAGTATCCAGAGATAGAAGAAGAGGTCAAGCAGCACAGAGAACGCCAGGGGTTGATTAAGACTAAGGTGGGTATGTCTTGGTGTCTTGGTTTTAAAGTGCCTTCTGAAAGAGGCTAGGGAGGGAGATGCACAAATCTCATCTGGTAGAGAATTCCAAATAGTGGCAGAATCGAAAGCAAAACTAAAAGCAAACTGTTTGACAGACTTATAAGGACCAGGAATTTTCACCACTTTGACTACGCCTGGTACTGGAAGCACCACTGTAAGTACAAAGATATGGAGTAAAATACTTAGGAAAACCAGTGTGAAGAAACTTATAAACAAGTATGGCTGTTTAAACAGTGAACAATGTTGAACAGGAAGCCAAAGCAATTTCTTAAGAATAGGAGTTATACTAGTGTATCAGCTCATGTTTGGATACAATTCTAGCTGCACTATTTTAGATGCATTGTAATTTACATAGATTGAACTAGGAGAGACTTCTGAAAAAAGAAATACAATAATCCAACCGACTACTAACAAGAGCATTGGCCACAAATATAGACACATCATAAGTATGAAACTGCCTGATATTTCTGAAGTTATGGAGTTAGATACAGCAACTTTTGCAGTCACTCTGAACATTTTTAGACAAGGATTATCATTGTTACAAACACTGTAAATCTCAAATATTATGTGTGAATATAGCAGGATACCCAACAACACAAAACAGTCTCAATTGTCAAAATACAGATATTGTACTTTGTTAAATGTAAAATCCCTGGTGTTCATGACTTTGTGAGAATACAAGAACATGTGATTTACACACATAAATTCAATACAACAAGACCACCACTCAAGTATTATCTCTTGCTGAGAGTAAATACTAAATGATTACATTCCGCACCTCTACGACCAATAATACATATGAATAAAGGAGGCACGGGGATACATTTAAGCATCAAGAACCCCAGATGATTTAGAAGCAGGGGTACACATTTAAATCTGTTGCCAGAAGATTCAGAGTACATGTTTTTTCTGTAAGTTGTCTTCACATTCCAAACCTGCTGAACTAATACTGGAGATATGGGACATTTAACGAACCAAGGACCACATCAAACATTGAAGGATGGTCTAAGGTCAAAGTTAACTCCATTCAAAAGATTTGGGCCACATGATTTCCTTCAGGTTGTCTTTACAAAGATGATCTATATTCAATAGTTTTGAAGTTGTAAGTGATTAAGTAAATGTTGGACAGTCAAAGTAGCTATTACTGAGTTACCTACAGAGCAACATTTCTGAAAGTTGGCCATGACACAATTCATCCATAAGGGGTTTAGAAAACAGGAATGAATGTACATGAAATCTAGCTGCTAGACCAATAGCTGAAGAATCATATTAGCATGAAAACTTAGTTAAGTTCATATGTGAAGAGTGGACTAAATATGAGGAATTAAAACTGAAGTGTCAGAAGATATATTGCTAAATTTACTATTTTTAGCATGAATTGTTACTTATTGTGTCATCACTAGTGTTGTGGTTGCACTTAATTTTCCAAAGGCTTTTTAAGGGGAGATAATATAATTTCTACATGAAACCAGTGTCCAACTTGGCAAAATTTGCATGCAGAAATTTCCCGAAGATAATTAATTTATTTATCAGGTCTGTGCCATGATACGGTGCCAAGCAGTAACCATTATAAAAATTTACACCCCACTGTTGGTGTTCACCACAGAAACTTTTTTAGTGCTACAATATAAACCACACCATATGATTTGTTTCAATGTTTCAATCATCCGTCCACCTTTCCCTTGCAATATCACATTAAATTGCATTGTACAAAAATGAAAGTTTGGGCTTTGTGACACTTTAAACAGATTACTCAGTAGGACAGGTGTGGATAGATCCTCACCTATTGGAACAAGAAGTAATCCTGACAACTCTTTTTTATGACTTGACAAATAAAAAGTTCAATATAACTTTTGCCTATGATACACCTAAGTTGTGGAATGACTATCTTACAAATGCCTCATATAATACATTCTTCTACTTCTGAAGGCAGACTAAAGACCTATTTCTTTTGCAAAGCCTTCCCATCTGAGTTGCAATGTACAGAACACCAGAGGCTACAATGATTACCATTTTTTTAAATGAAAAATTTGACAATTGATCTTTTTCCTAGCGTATTTGGATGTCATGCCTTTATGTCCACTGGTACAGACACACTGATCACATGGTTCTTTGATGCTTTGATTTAACGGATCCCACGTGTTACTTTGGGTTGGGTTTGAACACATGGTTACAGATGTGTGACGTAGTCTCCTGTCCACATTGACTCATTTATTTCCTATGTCTCACAAAGATTCTCTTCAAATGTCCCTGCTGCAAAACAATTCTTCATGGCTTTTCTGTTACTTGCCCTGCAACAATTATAGAACACCAAACACGTATTTCCTGTGGTTCTGAGGAGACGCACTTTCCCACTATATTTTCCATTATTCCCCTTTGTATGGTCATTACCTATGCTTCCAGTCTTCCGTCCCATCAAGAATGTCATTAGTCAAATATGATATCCTGATATCATCTTCAGGCACTTGAAATCAATTGCTATTCAATAATGCGATATTTTGTTGTTTTTTTTACTATAGTCTATATTTCAGGCAAATATTATACAACTGACAAGGAGCATTGCTGAGGAGGATTTACATTATTATTTCTCTGTAGTTTTCATTTTTACCTGCCTTATTTTCTAACATTTCCCATTACACTACAACACCACACATACTTTGGTCTGTTTCCTGTGACTCTGAGGGTCGCTGTTTTCTTTCCCTGCCCCCCACCTCCCATTCAACTCCTCGTCCATGTAATACTCGTGTTCTCGAGTTCTGTGCTTCTGTATTTTGTGTAACACAATCCTGTAAGTCCCATTAATACTGGAGCGTGACTCTTTGCCGTGTGCCTGCTTGAGATGCGAGTCTGTAATACCTAGGTTTTTTAGTTCTGAATGTGCCTCATCTTCCACTTCTGTTCTGGAGCTGTGTTCACTGGACGGATTTAACTGGAACGATTCAAATGCCTCGGGAAACTCCTCACCTTCCAACCAATCACTGCAGCGAATCTCGCCCAAGTTTGCGCGATCAGCTGGTATTGGTTTTAGAATGTTCCTGATCAGTAATTTGCAGCTGTCCGACACATATGCTGGGATTGTGTAGGTTCCTTCTAAGATGCACTTTTTCAATTTGGCCACAGTTTCAGCTCGAAAAGGCATAATTCCTGTGACCATGAAATACAGGAGGATCCCAAGAGCCCAGATGTCCACATAGATGCCATAATAACTCTCGTCTTTGAAGAGTTCGGGTGCTGCATAAGGTGGCGAGCCACAGAATGTGTCCAGTGTGTTGTCAAAGCGACTGAACGTACTGAAGCCAAAGTCTCCAACTTTCACGAGACAGGAAGTAGCGAAAAACACATTCTCTGCCTTGAGGTCCCGGTGGATGATGTGGTTTGCATGCTGGAAAATAGAGGACAAGGTCAAAGGTTAACATAGGGGTGGCATAGTCTTAGTGATATCATCATCAACACTGAAATCTATAAAAATCAGTACAATAACACAATGTAATTTCAAAGTTGTGATATCATGAATACCTAATCAACACTAGATGTCAAAGTGCAATTCTAAATGCTGGTCAACTAGAATATTCCAATTTCCTACACCCCTCAACAACCCAGTCATGATATTACCTGTGAAGTCATGTGGTTTCTGAGAAATAATAGACAAAATTAAATCAGAAATCTCAAATCTGTGAGCTATATTTTCAACATAGTTAAACTGTGTTCA
This sequence comes from Sabellastarte sp. h YS-2021, assembly GCA_964017235.1. NCBI lineage: Eukaryota > Metazoa > Annelida > Polychaeta > Sabellida > Sabellidae > Sabellastarte > Sabellastarte sp. h YS-2021. The sequence goes on from OZ024929.1 coordinate 137,643,249, forward strand.
AAGAGTAAATTTAGTTTGAAAGGAAGATTCCCTCAAGTATTTATTACTTCAACTTTAATGGACCTAGAATTTTGTCATTTTGTTAATTGTTTTCCCAGTGATGAAGTTTTGGGGACAATGTTTAGTTGGGTTACTTTGCCAACACTATAATCCTTATCAAATATAAACCTCCAGATTGAACATATCATACACCTCAGCATACTCTCTGGTAACACTTTGCTTTCAATTGGCTACAGAAATACGTAAGCAATTTGGTTGAATATCTATATATGCTGGTTCTGCCTACTCAAAGAGTTACAGGCCACAAGCAAATCTCAATCAGGGAGAGTTTATTGAGCAGCCTCATTGTCCAGAGGAAAGTAAACTTTGATGTTACACACTAAACGATGGTGTACCTCTATGGGAATGGCAGTTAATTTAAAGCAAGTTTGGCTTTACCTGTTGAGAGCAATTAGAGTATGCAAATCTAAGGACAAATAGCATCCTGGATAAAAGTTATTAGAAGCAAACAGTGAATATGTTACATATGCCTAATTTTTTTCTGAGAACAATTAATTTATCCAGTGGATAATATATCAACAAAAATTATCAGATATATCAGTTTTGAGGTGAAATATTATACCGGGTAATATAAAATAGATTATTTTTTTTTCTATGTTGTTATTATTATATACGTTAACATTTTGAGTTTATTATCTCCCGCCGGCCCATAGGCCCGGTACGGGAGATTATACAATGCCCTCTGTCCGTATGTCCGTGCGTGCGTCCATTCCTCATGTTATAACAAAAGCCTTTCTATCTCTTAAAATATTATAGTTAGAGCTTCCAAATTTGCAGGATAAATTCATCATTGGAAAAACTTGCCTGGGAATCTTTTTCGGCTGATTCGGAAAAACAAGATGGCCGCCAAGGATGTTAACAAGATGGCTGCCATGGTTTTTTTTTCAGGTGTTCTGCCATGGGCTTTTTTTCGTTGATTTAGATGGCTACCATAAGTGTGTAGTTGCACTTTTATACAGCCTAAAAATAGCCTGCTTGGTATTGATTTTGGGCCTATTTTGAAAAACACCATGGCCGCCAGAGCCTTGCCAAATCTCTGCAAATAGCAGAATGTAAGGCCTAAAGGTCTGTCTAAAGAAAAGTGTTGCTGGTATCCTCACCAGTTTCTCCTTGGCCTTTTCAATGTTTTATGACCTTATTGTTAATGTCTTTTAATTTGATGCTTTTTTTTTCAGACCTAGGTCCATAGCTAAGTGAGTAATAGCAATGGTGGCTACTTTCAGTAAAGTGCTCATAACTCCAAAACGACTGCATTTAGAGCATTTCTGTACAATATGTTGTTCAGCTACTTTCTCCATGCCTACAAGATGGTACCATTTTTAGGTGTCTATCTTGATAGCTAAGTGAGTAATAGCTATTTTCTGTTTTTAACAATGACCAAAATGAGTAAGTTGCTTTTATCTTTGTAACTGTTACTTACAATATTGGTCTCAAATATGTTGTTGAACAACTCCTTCATGTACTATATCATGGTGAGGTTTCCAAGGTGTAGCACCATAGCTAGCTGAGTAATAGCTACACTAAGTTTAACATTTGACCATTCAGCAAGTCACTTATAACTCAAAAACTATTGAATATAGAGGATTTTTGTCAAATATGTTGTTTATCTACTTTTTGATGTACTGTGTCGTGGTGAATTTTCAGAGCTGTAAGTCCATAGCTAACTGAGTAATAACTACTTTGAAATTTCTTAATTTCAACATTGAATAAATCACTTATACATTATTGTCAAATAAGTTAATCAGTTACTTTTTAATCTTCTGTGTCGTGGAAAAGTTTCAGAGCTGTATCTCCATAGCTAACTGAGTAATGGCTACTTTCAATTTCAATGAGTAAATCACTTATAACTCCAAAACTATTAAATTTAGAGAATTATTGTCAAATATGTTGTTCACTGTGTCATGGGAAATTTTCACAGCTGTATCTCCATAGCTACCTGAGGTAGTTAGCTACCTCAAAGTAGCTACTTTGAGGGTTTCCATTGAGTAAATCACCTTTAACAGCAAAACTGTTGAATTTAGAGGATTTTTGTCACATATGTTCTCCATCTACTTTTTGATGTACTGTGAAATGGCAAATTTTGAGAGCTGTAGGTCCATAGCTAACCGAGTAATAGCTACTTTAATGGTTCTCCATTGAGTAAATCACTTATAACAGCAAAACTGTTGGATTGAAAGGATTTTTCTCAGATATGTTGTTTAGCTACTTTTTTATGTACTGTGTAATGGCAAATTTTGAGACCTGTAAGTCCATAACTAACTGAGTAATAGCTACTTTGATGGTTCTCCAATGAGTAAATCACTTATAACAGCAAAACTATTAAATTTACAGGATTTTTGTCAAATATGTTGTTCATGTACTTTTTAATGTTCTGTGTCATGGCAAAGTTTCAGAGCTGTAGGTCCATAGCTAACTGAGTAATAGCTACTTTCATGGTTCTCCATTGAGTAAATCGCTTATCACAGCAAAACTGTTGAATTTAAAGGATTTTTGTCAAATATGTTGTTCACCTACTTTTTGATGTATTGTGTAATGGCAAATTTTGAGACCTGTAGGTCCATAGCTAACTGAGTAATAGCTACTTTGATTTTTGCGGAAAATGAAAAAGTCTTAATATCTTGAAAACCGTAACAGACAGAGCGATTTCGAGCGAATTTTTGACCCACAGGGTAGTACAACAGTATTCTGTGCCTAGGGGAAAAATGTCATCTTGGATTTTAGTGGAAAATGAAAAATTGTGAATATCTCGGAAAAGGTATTTCCTCCCCTTTAATGCTTGGCGGGAGATACACACCGCGGCAGTGGTCTTGTTTTATATATAACTTTTGTCTTTTCATTGTTTACTAATGTTTACAGAAGTTTTATGTAATAATGACTGGCACTGAAGGCCTTTGCACATATATCTGGCACGGTGTGGCATGGTACGATTTTTACTACATGCTAAGCAGGGGAATTTTCTTTACCTTGCACATTTGGGGGATTTTTCCCAGTGGTTTCAGTATACTGATAAAATATTTTAAACTACAGTGAAAGTGATTAGAATAGTTTAAATAATCATATATAATGTAACAGTGCATTTCCACACCCTACTACCCTTTACATGCATTTAATCTCTCCACAATAAAGAGCCTTGACCAGTGTCTTTTTTATAACACTGGTGAATACATCCCCTTTCAATTAATCATCTACTGGCTGTGTTGTGTTTACATATATTGTAACACACCTAACTTGACATACCTTTCTCCATTATAAATACTTAATCCTGCAGACAACGACCCTTGTACAGTGTGTCCCTTTTAGTATTCGAAGTGTCTGGAGTACGGTAAATCACTGCACTCGAGAAGAAATTCTGCAGTACGTTAGCAGTCATTTGCTGTATTCCAGTAAATTAACTAGAGTGTGGTTCAAGCTGGTAACCTAAACAAACTTAAAACTAGACCAAGGATGCAAGATGTATCCACCGGCAAAGGCAAAAGTAGCTATTACTCAGCTATGCCACGAGCGAGACGTCTGAAATTTTACTATGTTATAGCTGACCCAAAAGTAGGTGAATAACAGATTTGTACAAAATTCTCTAAATGCAATAGTTTTCAAGTTACAAGTGATTTTACTCATGATGGAAGTTAGTGAAAAGTCCAAAAATAGCTATTACTCACTTAGCTATTGAGATAGACACCCAAGTTACTCACCATGTTGTAGCTATGGAAAAAGTAGCTGAATAACATATTTTAACAAAGTGCTCTAAATGCAATACTTTTCAAGTTATAATTGATTTAGTGCATGATTTCATTAATTTTAATGCATTAAAAATTATTTTAAAAATTCATAAAAAAACTTTAGCATGTGAAAGCTCTCCGAAATGTAGGTGAATGAGTTATTTGAGAAGTACTGGCTATGTGCAATACTTTCAGTGATAATAGGCATTTACTCATTTTGAGTAGGTGATTAATTAACTACGGATCTGAAAATTCACTAATTGAAAGCTCTCCAAAATGTAGGTGAATGAGTTATTTGAGAAGTACTGGCTATCTGCAATACTTCTAGAGATAATTCGCATTTACTCATTTTGAGTAGGTGAATAATTAGCTATGAGTCTGAAACTTCACCAAGTGAAAGCTCTCCCAAAAGTAGATGAATGAGTTATTTGATAAAAATTGGGTATCCGCAATACTTTTAGAGATAATTCGCATTTACTCATTTTGTGTAGGTGAGTAATTAGCTACGGGTCTGAAACTTCACCAAGTAAAAGCTCTCCCAAAAGTAGGTGAATGAGTTTTCATATTGCAACTGAATACTCCTGTACTACCCTGTGGGTCAAAAATTCACTCGAAATCGCTCTATCTCGTACGGTTTTTGAGATATTTGCACTTTTTGTATTTTGTAAAAAAAACAGTCAAAGAAACACCCACGGCGGCCATCTTGTTTTTGTCCAGATATCCAGAATAATTCCCAAGGAAGCTTTGACCATGATGAACATATCATACAAATTTGGAAAGTGTACATTGCATGCCCTTTGATATACTGGGGCAGCAAAAGTCCCTAAAAATTTGAATGAACGGCAGTGGTGGCCATCTTGTTTTTGGAAACGAGGCCAAAAAAACTCGGAGCCAAGCGTTTGTAAAATTGAACCTATCCTGAAAATTTGAGGCCTATACTGCTAATACTTTTGGCTGCAGCGGGGTAACGAGAAATCATCTACACACTGCGGCGGCGGCGTACCCCCGCAAAAACCATGGTATCCACTGGATGTATCCGGTGGATACAATTACTGGTAACTGCAATCCTCATTTAGTTAAACCTTTTATGTGTCTATATATCATCTCTCTCCTAATCATTAATCCCTTTACACTAATTGCATTTTGTTAATATATCTGTGTATAGTTCTGTGATAAACTACCATTTTAACATGTGGGAAAACTAAATATTAATGAAAACTTCGGGAAAACAGTAAAAAAGCCGTGCGGCTTTCTGAAAGAATTAGAAAATTTTCTAAATTGAAAAATTGGTGCTGCACCGCTACCTGCCACAGCACACATATGTATAAGCAGTGGACTATTTCCTTTATTTCTATTTTATTTAGCTGTGCGGCGATAGTATACAATGAGCTTGACTGCTTCACAAAAATAGGAACAGTGGTAACTGTAGTATAAATGTGGATATGTTCAAAATCCAAAATGACTCAATATCACCTAAATTAAACCTAAAATATTGCTTTTTCCCTATTTCCATCCTTTTCATTTTCTTCTATATCGGCTCAAAAAAATATTTTGATGCAAGAGATATGAAATGTTTGCGGACATCTGATCTCGTGAAAAAAAAGCTCATCCTATTCATCAGTTCCCATGGTAAAATCAATAAGAGCATGGCACTGAATGTATCAATTCAATATACAAGACAATTTACTGATATATTTTACAACTTTTTTGTTTTTTTAAATGATCAAATAATTTATTAAAGTATATTTACCTCTGACAATAAACCATAAGTATAAGTAGAACTGATGCTAGTAAAATTTAAGCGCAAAGAAAGTTATGAGCTCACAATATGATGAAGTGCTTTATTTTTACATGTATAAGTTTAAGTTCACCATCACTACAATCTGGCCTAAAGACAAATTCTGTTGCCATTATTCAACTATTTGGTTATGCTACTTGTTGAATATTCAAATATTTTGTATCTGTTTTAAAATTTATATAACTTAGACAGTTTCTTTTGTAAAACAATATGTTGTCTTTGTCTACTTATATGCATGACTAAAATGGTTATTTTCTATTATTATTCTATTTTATGATTATGCTTATTTGTATTTCCTAAATACAGATGATGAATCTTTTGATTTCTCACTATTTGAGTCTAAATATAAAAATAATTAATGAATAGTTCTAATTATTTTTCAAAGGTTACTTGTTATTCTTTTACTTTTTAAAGAACTAAAGTGTATAAATTATATTCAGAGAAACAGCAAAATTGTGAATAAGATTACTTTTTATCACAAAAATAATTTCCTGGTATTGCTCTGCTAGTGTCAGATTTTACAATTAAATCAGATATTTGTGAAACTTAAGGTCCCATCGGTCTTATATACAATTCATGAGACCCAAGTTTATATGATGACATTGGATTCAATATAGATAGATATCACCACCTGTTTATTAAAAATATGATAATTCTAAATTGCCTGCATTTAACAGCATTTTTTTTTTGTACAACACTGCTGGGTTAAGTAAGTAAACATCAATTATACAGATTGACTGATGTTGGATATCAAATACTATTAAACAAGTGGATACATGTGGATGACTCGATGGCTGTAAGTTTTAAAATTTATTGCATATTTTAATATATTAATCAGGATTGGAGTTACTGTAGACAGATTTTAAGAAATCTTGTCAGATTAAAGTTAATCTATCAAAACATGTATATAAGAAGTTATATCTTAAAAATGATTTTACAAATTTTTCATAGAATTGAATTTAAATGTTGTTGACAGACATAAACAATGAAGAAAACACATCGATTCTATCCTCTAGATTTTCCAACTCAATAATGAACTCTTCAGTTTTGTGTCCTAGATAACAAGACGGTGGTTTATGTAAACTGGCCCAACTCAAACAAGATATTCATTTACAGATTACTCAAGACGTCAATACAAACCAATGATCTCCTGAACAAACTGTTCTGATCATCTATATTTAAGCTTAAGTACACAAAGTTTTGTACATTCAATACCTTGTCTTCCTGAAATATTCTGGTGGGCAAATATTTCTTCAATACAACTGCTCCCCAATATAAAAATAGCATAAATGGCACACAACCTGTTTTGTGTACACTTGTTTTGTGAGTTGGATTTAATTTTCAAAACTAGCAGTTGGTCACCACATTAAAGAACACATAACGGAGTCAAAGCTGGCCTGACCTCAAATGGGAAAGCTTGTAGTTGCTTGCCGTTGGTCAGCAGTTTATAGTGCAGAGCATTGACCAACTGTATGTGCTGGTTTAATTCATCTGTTTTTTTCTTAAACAAATCAGTTAGATATTAGATACAATTCAATTCATAGTTAACATCATCATAAGACAAAGTACTATTGACAAGTCTATTGTACACGAAAACACAAAAATCATGAAGTAATCAGGTCAGGGAATTAAGTTTGAATGAATATTGTACATTGGAGATAAAGAAGGATATAATTGCAAAATTTCACGTTTAAAGTTTAAATAAGACTGGGTAAAAGGGACCAACACCTTATATCTTTGTAAATTTTACACTAAGTTCTGACTCACTTATCAGACATGCACATACATATTACAAAGCTTTCATTTACAACATAAAAGTTCTATTTCTGTTAAAGGAGTGCTTAGTTCTCAACCATGATTTAAACTGCATAAAAGTGATAAAAATTCAACAGAATCAAACCCAACTCATGTATAAGTCCCTGAGGGTATACCGTGATCTAAAAAGTTCTAAAATGCAGACCAAGTTATGACGAACTCATAATTGACCTTTTAATTGTTAGTACTACGTTCATCCCCAGTGATTATCAATTATGCTGAAATGAAATGAAATTTTCCTCTCTGGTAACCATTAACCATTACCCTACTGATTAAACAAGACTGTTACTAAATGTAAAAAAGAGCCAAAGTTTTGCATGATTTCAAATTAGGCCAATTTTATGATAACACTTACCAAACTGCTGATATCAAATAGACCACACTACTTTTTGAGTACTACTTAATGAGTATTTGAATCAATCTTTGAAGCAATACTCATCGAGATTGGCACGAGTCATGTGACATGACACTTAGCTCACACTTACCTCTGATGTTGTCGCTTCACTTATCACTACATCTGCTTAAAGCAATGTAAAAACCCAACTTTACTTCATTTGAACCAGATATTAATCTGAATCTGAGCAACATTCCAGCACTGTACTGTGCATGATATAAATGTTGCTTAAGTTAAAAAAGGGCAAGTTACTGTGGAAAAAAACATCCTGGGCATATAAAATACCTAAGTGATAAATGAAATTTAAAGTGTTACCATTGGCGTATCTTTGCTTACAAATAATTTGCCACTGCCAGGTCAGAATGGCAACCAGTGATTCAACACTGTCAGCTCTACAAATATTACACAATACAAAAACAATCCCTCAATATGAACAACATTTATGATTTATTTTATTTCTGGAAGAAAAAAAATGCCATCAATTACCTTCTCAAAAACCATTCACACTGAGATTAAACATTGAAATACTTTACAACACTTTAGAAATAAAGATAAATACAAAGCTCACAGTTGTGGAAACTTAATCTGAAAATTGATTTGGGATTAGTTTTGCACCATGACTTTACCACAAAATTTGTACAAAGTCATGCATCAACTGTCAATATTTGCCACTTGTTTGCTAAGGCTTTTTATAGAAGACTAAGGCCCAGATTTTGATCTGACAGAGTTCAATAGCTCGTACATATAGCACGCTACACTCTGCTCCAAAATTGGATAGGCAAAGTCAAAACCAGAGAAATCCATTCTTTCTATTTAGGGAAGAGAAAGGTCTACAATATTGAGATCAGAAGCTTGAAACACAAAAAAACATGGCCCAAATTCTGGGACCAGAATTTTGGTAGTAACCTGAACTAGAAATACCAATATTATATTGAGTATAATTATAACAGTTGCTCTAAATGATAAGTTTATTGAAACTAAAATGTCCAATATCTGTGAAAAAAAAGAAAATTATATTAAAAAAAAAATATATGTAAAAAAATCCGACCCATTTTTTTCATGGAAGTGAAACAACATAATTTACCACTTTGACAATTACCAAATTTGATGGTAAGTACTATATTTTTTAAAACTGTCAAGTCCTTTTTCAAGAAACTCAGGCACCATGTCTGAGCACTTTATTTTATACCTATGTTAATATGATGACAGGCCCTCTCTGCATCCCATATGTTGTCATTACCTATGACCATACAGATGAGTCGAGTCAGATTCAATGCCAAACTTGTCCACCACTGTGTGACTGATGCCTCTCAAGTATTGTCAAAGCTATGAGAAGGCAAAACTGAGGGTGTAAATTTGGTTCTGCCTCTTCCAATATCTAGAGCCTCGAGTGCATATCACACAATGACATCAGCTGGGTGTGAATGAATGTATGACCAAATCCAGTAAAAAGAGCGGATTAGGCTGAACTAGAGTCTAAAGTGGTCTCAATTTCAAAAGGGATGAGACAAACTTTTAAGGTTAGACACTGGATTAGTGTTATTGACAAGAGTCAGCCAAATGTCCACATAAAGCAAGCTAAAGTGTCAAGCTCCCTTGTGTTAAAGGAGAAATTTTCAATCCTAGAAAAAAATCTGATGAAATATCAGTTATGTATACATTATGGTCCAACTATGAAACTGTCCATTACATGAAATGAAAAAGGAAATTGTGCATTTCGTGAAACGGACAATGCAATTATCCATTTCATGAATGAACAATTTCACCATTGTTTTCATGAAATGGACATTTATGTATTTAAAATAAACTTAATGAAGCTTTTTTGTGTAAAATAAAGTTACCTTTTAGGTAAAGTTTAAGAACATTTTTATCATTCTGTCCTTTTCAAAAGCTTAATATACTTTTGAAGCTTTTACTTAAGTGATCAAACAAAACTGGTGTAACAGTTTCACTTTATAAATAAACTGGCAATTTGTTTCTTTTGTACTGGTTATTAGTAAAACTAGGCTGATTGCAATTAAATCCTAGTTGTCAGTGGTGAAGCTTTCTTTTAATGACTTCATCTGGGGATTGTCACAAATGCCAATTAAAGCCATTCCTTTAATGAACAGATCTGAGGATTATTTCTAGTAAAAATATAGAATTATGCCCAGTTCGTTCACCATAAATATTCCTGAACACCTTACTTATCAAAAAAAAAACATGAGATAGACCTGTTCATTACTTTGGAGTTTATCATAACCTCTTTGTGGAGGTAAAAAACTTGTTGGAGTCACAAAAATTTGATATATAATTTTACAGGTTGATGTCGAGATACTTAAATCATAATGGTTGCAAAGGACTAATGAATACATCCCTTTTTGTCATACATCCCTTTTTGTCTTAGTATTATTACCTTTAGGCTTTTGACAAGTTTGAAAAAACAATTCTTTTGTTCTGTCATGCCATTTTATAGATTAATGACGTCAAAATCCAACAACTACTCCAGATAAAAGTCTGTTCTATACAAAGCACATAATACAGGTCTGAGTAGAATACTTTTATGTACCATGTGTTTTTGCAAAACACTGTCCCTACATTGAATTATCTCAGTAGTATGTTTGGTAGAAAACACCACAATGAATTTCAACCTGATCAAATAATACCTCTGGAATTGATAGTGATATACCTTGTTTATATAGACTGAATGCTGACAGAATTTTTATTTTAGAGAATTCTTCAACTCTTTTTGAATCATTTGACAGCACATACCATGAAGCTCTGATAAAAAATGACCAGAGTTTCCTTATTTCTGGTCCAATTTTAAAACTATTTGTCATTTTGCTCTTCAGTTTGCAGAGGACCGGTATCTGTCTAAATAATTTGAGCATGTCATACATCAGCTTGCTGTGAATGGTATCAGCCTGCTGTAACAATCATAGGATGTCTTTTTCAAGAAAAACAAAAGAAAAGTTTTGTTTACAACTTCTGTCATTTAGCCACAGAATAAAGAGGACAAAAATGTTGATTTCATTATTATTAGTAGTAATTGGTTTCTCATTTTGGTTTCCTGTTGGAACACTTAAAAGTCACTTTGGTTTATTTGAATCTAACTGTGGTGGACATATTTGACTACCAGTATTCCTTTGACAACACTAAACTTTTCTTCACACACTGAAATTACTCGTACAGCAGACACGGGCCAAGATCAAATAACATTCTAATTCTTTACTCCTATTCAAAAAAATTTGGTAGAAATTGTGACTTCTCAAAGAAAACAATATAAGAATAAGAAACGTTTTACAAGCTTTATGCTGATAAACAGGTAAACCACTAATGCTACTTCTGAGCAGCTATTGTATCCATTTTGTGATCATTTTCTCGGAAATTAAAAAAAAAGCAATCAGTGCCTGTGAACGGGCTCTGTGTCAGCTCACTGTGTGTTTTGAGTTTCATAGTAGAAGTGAAAGAAGGTCACAAAGGTTGTGCCCTGCAAATGGTATTCAGAAGTAAAGTTAGCTGTTAAGGTATAAATAGTAGGTGGACATATTTCAACAAAATACTGTAAATGCAATAGTTTTCAAGTTACAAGTGATTTAATCAACAGTGATAATCTCCAATTAGCTTTTGCTCAGCTTTGTACTGAGCTACAGGTCTGCAATTATACTATGTTACAGCTGAGCAAAATGTAGGTGAATCACAGATTTAAACCAAATACTGTAAATGAACTAGTTTTCAAGATACAACTGATTTACTCAACAGTGAGAACCTCAAAGTAGCTATTGCTCTTGTACGCAATGAGCTACAGATCTGAAACTTTACAATGTTATAGCTGTTCAAAAAGTAGCTGAATAACATATTTAAAGGAAATTCTCTAAGTGCAATAGTTTTCAAGTTACAATTGATTTACTCAACATTGAAAATCTGAAAGTAGCTACTGCTCATGTATGCAATTAGCTGCAGGTCTGCAACTCTACTATGTTATAGCTGACCTCAAAACAGGTGAACAACACATTTAAAAAATACTGTAATGCAATAGCTTCAAGTTACAACTCATTTACTCAACTGTGATACCCTGAAAGTAGCTATTGCTCAGCTATGCTATGAGCTACAGGTATATAATTTCATTTTGTTATAACTGACTGAAAAGTAGATTAATAACACATTTAAACAAAATACTGTAGATGCAATAGTTTCAAGTTACAACTGAACAGTGAGAACCTGTAAGTAGCTATTGTTTAGCTTTGCAATAAGCTACATGTTTGCAATTTTACTATGTTATGGCTGACCCAAAAGTAGATTAATAACATATTAAAGAAAATTCTCTAAATGCAATAGTTTTCAAGTTACATGTGATTCACACAGCAATGATAACCTGAAAATAGCTATTGCTCAGCTATGCAATGAGCTACAGGTCTGCAATTCCACTATGTTATAGCTGACTGAAAAGTACATGAATAACACATTTAAACAAAATACTGTAAATGCAATATTGTTCAAGTTACAACTGATTTACTCAACAGTGAGAACGTCAAAGTAGATATTGCTCAGCTATGCTACGAGCTACAGGTCTGCAACTTTACTATGTTATAGCTGATCCAAAAGTTGCTGAATAACAAGGAAATTCTCAAAATGCAATAGTTTTCAAGTTATAAGTGATTTACTCAACAGTGAAAACCTGAAAATAGCTATTGCTCAGTTATGCAATGACCTACAGGTCTGCTATTTTTCTATGTTAAAGCTCACCCGAAAGTAGGTGAATAACATATTTAAACAAAATACTCTAAATGCAATCGTTTTCCAGTTAAAACTGATTTACTCAACAGTGAGAACCTGAAAGTAGCTATTGCTCAGCTATCCTATAAGCTACAGGTCTGCAATTGCAATATGTTATAGCTGACTGAAAAGTAGGTGAATAACATATAAAATAAAATACAGTAGATTTGTTATAAGTAGAACTGCCATAAGTAGAATATTGCCATAAGTAGAAGTAGTTTCTAGGTCCCAACAATTATTAGTGCAAAATATAAGGATAACTAGAAGTTCGACTTACAGAAAGTTGCCATAACTAGAACCTAATTTGATGCACAAAGTGTTACTTATCAATGGGAATAACAAGGTATAAGTAGAACCTATAAATTTTGTGTATACAGAAATGTAAATATCCAAGAAAGAGGTGACAAAATAGTACCATTGTGACACTCTTTGCCTGATTCCTCACTTTTGTGTTATTAAGTCTGAACACCAAGCAAATAAATTTCACAGTAGAGTGATCACACAAGTGTTAATTATTGCAAGAGACTTAAATTACATAGTGTCTCTAGTCCTTCATATATTTCTCAAAGTGGGTATAACTAGAAGTTGCCATAAGTAGAAGTAAATGGCTGACATTTTGCAACTTCAACTTAGACCAAATCCACTGCACTGTAAAATTGCAAATTTAATAAGTAAATTAAATTTTTATAAGTTAATACCCTATCCAATGGACAATTGCTTTACCGGTCGGCGCGACCGGTCCCGCCAAACGCCAGAAAAAGACATCCTGTATATACTACCGGCAGGACCGGTCACAGAGTGTGCATTCGCCAGGTGGCGCATCGTACTTCATTTCCTGTTTACCTATTGACGTCATAGCATCTTTTTCGTGTCTAATCCTAGTAAGACCCCTAGTAAGCTGATAGCGGGGCCGGTTGGGTGGGCCTTGCCTGTCCATTGGATAGGGTATTAACTTATAAAAATTTAATTTACTTATTAAATTTGCAATTTTATTGCGTTAATACATCCTATCCAATGGACAATTGCTGAATAACTACCGCTTGGTAGGCGGGTAAGCAGCTAGGGACTTATGTGAACTCATAACAACAAATTTTAACAGGCCCATTTGACCTAGGGTCAGAGAACCCTGAAAGGTCAGGGTCGGCCACTAACTCACCGGTTAACCGGGAGCCTACCGACGTTGCCCCCCCCCTTTTTCTTTCCTTTCAGAGTTGGTCTGAGTTGGAAAGATAGAGAGAGAGAGGGGCTGAGTTCAGTCCCAGAAGAAATAAACTTCCCAAAGGAAGCAAGTCACAGTTTTTTGTTTTTTTTTTGTTTTTTTTTGAACATATATGTACATTCAACGTATTTACATTATGTACATATCTAACATATTTACAATATGTACATATTTACATATATACAACATCCCCTCACTTCTGGGCCTGGTGGTGCACCTGCTGGGCAGCCACTACAGGTCCCAGATGGAAAAGCTCTGAGTCAGCCCAGGCAACATCCTTCAAATAGAATTGGGTGAAGGTGTTGTGAGATTTCCAGTGGCAGGCTGACAAGATCTGATCTAAGGAGATCCCTGATTGGAAAGCCTTAGAAGCAGCAAAGGCCCTAACATCATGGGCTTTAACCTGATGTAAGGTGAGGGCCTCCTGGTCAGAGAGCTCATAGCACAGAACCACAGTCTGTTTGATCCATGTGGAGATGGTGGCAGGCGAGATGTCTTTATCAAAACCCTTCTTGAAGGAGACAAAGACTAACTCCTTATTCTGCCTGAGGTCTGCAGTCCTGTCCAAGTAGTAACGCAGGGCTCTAACTGAACATAGAGACCTGTCACCCTTGAGTGACCTATCCAGAGATGGTGCCAGGGCTGGGATGACCACTGGTGCCACACTATCTGGAACTTCCTTAGCCAGCTGGTTCTTGGATAGGAAGCTGGGTGAGGGGTACAAAGACACCTTAGACCAGTCTGACTGGTGTCTGATGTTCTTATGCAACCAAGCATGGATCTCACTCCTGCGTTTACCTGAACCCAAAGCCAGCAAGAAAACAGTCTTGAAAGTTAAATGTTTCAAGGAGGACTCTTTCAGGGGTTCAAAAGGAGCCTTTGTGAGCTGATGTAAGACCAGTGAAAGGTTCCAGGAGGGGATGCCCCTCCTGCCCTTAGGTCTGTCTCTATGGAAACTATCCAGGAGACGAGTAAGATTCTCATCTTTGCTGACATTAATGGTGGAATTGCCCAGTTTGTCAGCAATGGCGGATCTGTAGCCATCAATAGTGCCTGGTTGTAACTTCTTGTCCTGAAACAAGTGCAGGAGGAAGTCAGCAATGGCTTTCAGAGGTGGTGCCCTGAAGTCCACCTGATTACTGAGGCACCACTTTGTAAAAATAGTCCACTTTGCCTCATAGACAGATCTGGTTGATCTTCTTTGAGGAGCCTCAATTCGTGCTGCCACTGCCTCAGAGAAGCCTTGCTCCTTGATTGCTGAGGTTCTAGGAGCCAGGCATGTAGGTTCAGATTCGACAGGTTCCTGTGAAGGACCTGGTTGAATGGCTGAGACACTAGGTTGGGTATGCTGGGCAGACATAGTGGGATCTGGCTTGACATTGCCACCAGGTTCCAAAACCAGGGCATGTTGGGCCACCCTGGGGCAATCAGGATTATTCTGTTGCAGGGGTAGTCCTGGAGCTTCTCCACCACTTTGCCCAAGATGGCTGCCGGTGGGAAGGCGTATGGGTCCAGGTCCTCCCAGGAGAGACTGAGTGCATCCACTGCCCAAGCCTGGGGGTCTGGCACCGGTGACACAAACTGAGGCAGTTTGTTGTTGAACCTGGTGGCAAACAGGTCCACTTGTGGCTGGTGCCACCTTGCGCATACAGCTTGGAATACTGCTGGATGAAGTGACCACTCTGTTTGAATGGTCTGGCCAAGTCTGGATAGCTTGTCTGCTATCACGTTCAGCCGGCCGGGGATGTGACGTGCCCTGAGGGTTACCTGCTGTCTGGTGCACCAGGACAGGATTCTCCACAGTAGGGCACACAGTGACCCCGACTTCATCCCCCCTTCTTTGTTGATATAGGCAACCACTGTTGTGTTGTCTGTAGCTATCAACACAGTCTTGTTGCAGACCAGGGTTCGAAACTCCTTTAGAGCTAGAAAAACTGCTTTTAGCTCTAAGTGGTTTATGTGCAACTTGCTTTCTGGAAGGGACCAGGTTCCCCTTGCAGTATGGTCATCCAAGTGAGCGCCCCACCCTTCGTTGGATGCGTCTGTAAAGATCTGCAGAGCATGTTTTAGAGGGTGTAATGGTTGACCTAGTAGCACATTGCTTTCCTCCAGCCACCACCTTAGATGAGGGTGGAGGGACTTGGGGACCTGGATCACCTTTTCCAGTGACTCTGGGATCCTCCAATTGTTTTTCAAGTACCACTGTATGGGTCTCATGTGGAGTCGCCCTAAGTGGACTTGTTTTTCTGTTGCTGTGAGGAGACCTATGAGGGACATGAATTTCCGGACCGGACAAACCGGATCCGACATCATTGATCTGATCTTGCCTGTCAAGGCCTGCCAACGTTCTTCTGTTGGTCTGACCTTGCCCTCTTTCAGGTCGAACTGGTAACCTACGAAGTTGAACACCTGTTTGGGTGCCAGTTCTGACTTTTCCTTGTTCACCAGCCACCCTAGCTCCTGACAAAGTGTGACCAGGGTTTGAGTATGCTGGAGACAGGTGTGGAGGGTAGAGGCTCTCACCAGCCAGTCGTCTAGGTACTGGTGGATTCTTATACCCTGTCATAAGGCCATAAGCTTGACCTCTTTGGCCACCACTGTGAACTCCATGGGTGCTGTGGAAAGACCAAAGGGCAGGGCCTTGAACTGGTAGGATTGGCCCTGAATGTGAAAACGCATGTACTTCCTGGACTGACTGTGAATTGGAATGTGGAAGTATGCGTCTTTGAAATCTATTGAGGTGACCCACTCCCCTACCTGTAGGGAGCTTCTTATGGTTTCTGGAGTCTCCATTTTGAACGACTCTGTGTTTAAAAAGATGTTCAAAGTGCTCAGGTCCAGGATAGGTCTCCACCGGTTGTTGGGTTTGGGAACCAAAAATAGCCGGTTGTAAAACCCTAGGGAGGTCTGATTTGTTTACCGGTTCCACTGCATTTTTGTTTGTTAGCTGAGCCAGTGCCTCCAAAAGGAGGGACTGTCTTTGGGGGTTTACATATTTGCTGATGACCATTGGTGACCTGGTTAGGTTGGGTCTGAACCGGAAGGGAAGGGTGTAGCCCTCTCTCAGTATTCTGATAACTTTTGGACTCGAACCCAGAGTTTCCCACTTCTCCCAAAACTGCTGAAGCCTTGCCCCTACAGGAAGATTTGTGACAACAGTTGGGACATTTGTGACAATTTTTACAAAACTCAAGTGATCTACACAGGAAACATCGTTCACATGGTTTATTTCTCTGATAGATTGACAATAAACGGGATTTACACCTTTCTTTTGCGGTGACCCGCTGGCAAAAGGAACACTTGCAACAAAAGAGTTTACATGTGATAACACAGTCTCGCTCTTGCTTGTCACTGGTGGTGGTGGGTTCAAGCCCTCCATCTTGTCGGATACATTTACAGAGTTCACCAATCCGACCACATTTGAAACACAGTGATTGTCATTTATGTTTTTTAAAACCCCTGGCCGGCTTCTGGCTGAAGTTTGAGGCTTTACCACCACCTTTCTGAGCAGTTTGCCGGTCTCTAATCTGCTTCCATGCCGGAGTAGTGGGCTTCTGGTCCGGCTGGTGAGGGGTTCGATTGGAGGGGACATATGGATGAAAACGTCCAGGTTTCCTTTGTGTGGTACCAGCAGAACGCCTCTCTTCACTACGTAAGATCTCCTCTTCAGCCTTGACCAGTAAGCTGTCCGGGAAGAGTGATAGTTGGTGAACTGGCGACGTACGTAAGGCAGACAAGGTGTCCGGTTTAATTCCTCCTCGTATGAACTCTAAATAACTGTCCCGACGGGCCAGGGTGAGATTAGCCATGCTGATAAAGACTCCCTCTGAAAGATCCTGCATAGTACGCTGCATAGCCTGTGAAATTGACCGGTTAAATGTAACCAGATACTCCAGTTCCTCAACAGCCTGTTGTTGTTTCTCAGCACCTTTGCCCTTTGAGGAATCGAACCTGAGGGACTTTAACTGGGTGACCATGGAGTCCTGTACTTTGGTGAGGCATCTAGATAAGCCAGCAGCGTGATTACACATCACTGATTGCTCTCTGAAGGACCTCTCCCACCTTCTAAGGGTGTCCTGGCTGAAAGTCCGGGAAGCTGGAGCAGAAGGTAAACTGCGCCTTGCAACTCTAGAAAACATACTGTTAAGTTTTGCCGGTTCCGGAGACCAGTCACCAACAGCCTGGGTAGACGTATCCTTCTTAACAGCTTGCATGTCGTACCACTTTGAAGTACGGGGTGTCTTGACAAATTGATCACGCAGCAGACCACTGGTTTCTGTATTCCTGGAAGGATAACCTTCAGCAATAGTTACATTTAGTTTCTCCAGCTTTTTACAAAGCCATTCATCCACCGGCAATTTAACTGACACTTTACCGGTAGTCTTCACTCTAGAACCGGCAAAGGGATTGTCATCCATAGATGCAGCTGAGGTGTCATAATCCGGGATTTGATGCCAGCCCATGAAACTCCTCACCCCTCTCAAGGTTTCCCGGTAATTGGCATCTTCAGAGAGGTCCTGGTCAGTGTTTGTTTCCGGTACATCACCCTAGTAGTGAACACTAGCCGGTGAAGCCGGTTCCGCATCCAACTCAGCCTCACTGTCAGATTCCCTAGCAACCTCAGTATTCTGGCCAATGGGAGGCGACTGGTGAGACAGCGTAGTTTCATAACCGGAAGGCAGAACCTCAGGACCAGCACCGGGAGCCTGTGGAGGCTGGGTGGCAGTCCCTGCACCGGGAACCAGTAGAGGTTGGGTGGCAACAGTCTCAGAGGTACCAGGGCCCTGAACAGGGTGGGTAGCACTCTCAGTCACTTCCTTCACAGCTTGTGTACCGGGAACCCCCAGAGGAGGTTGGGTAGCCGTCAACTGCGTAGCAACGTCACCAGTGCCCTCAGAAAACATAACACTAGTAGAAGCACCCGGATCAAAGAAGGGGTGTTCTCTGGGCACCACAGAAGCAGAATTCACCGGTCTCACCGGAACAGCAAATGACTGGTTAATCAGCATAGCTTCCAGACGGGAAAATCTCTCACTCCACTTGTCATCAAGGGACTTGAGGTCGTCTGAAGTGGGCTTACTGCTGTGCTTCCGTTTACTAGACCTTGGGGAGCCATCAGAACCCTCCTTCTTCTGCTTGGGTGTAGAATCAACAGGAGACTGCGTCCCTGAATTGACAGGACCCAGCAGTGAAACCTCAGACGGATCAACAAGCTTGGGAGACGTACTTGTCAAATCTTCAGATTTCTTCTGGCTAGAGCGTTCTTTCCGTTCCTTGTAGGTCGGGGTTGCTAACTGGTGGATCTGAGCAGGCGTAAACGCCTTACAGATACTACAATCCAACTTCTTCACACAGGGGTCGTCTCCCACCCCCTTGTCACGACAACGCGCGCATTTCTTATGGTTGTCGAAAAGGGCCATAACGTGCCCGCAAGAACCTCGCTTCTGTCCAGGAGACGACATAATGATCAGTAACGTTGTAGAATTACTCCGTACTAATAAAAAACAAGAAACTTGGAAGAGTTCGTTGTAAAACTTCAAAAACGTTTCTCTGAAGAAAATCTTCTGCACACTCTTTCGCGCCAAACGAAAAAAGATGCTATGACGTCAATAGGTAAACAGGAAATGAAGTACGATGCGCCACCTGGCGAATGCACACTCTGTGACCGGTCCTGCCGGTAGTATATACAGGACGTCTTTTTCTGGCGTTTGGCGGGACCGGTCGCGCCGACCGGTAAAGCAATTGTCCATTGGATAGGATGTATTAACGCAATAAAAACAACAGTTTTCAAGTTACAGCTGATTTACTCAACAGTCATAACCTCAAAGTAGCTACTACTCAGCTATTCAATGAGCTACATGTCTGAAACTTTACCATGTTACAGCTGACCCAAAAGTAACTGAATAACATATACAAAATTCTCTAACCACAATAGTTTTCAAGTTATAAGTGATTTTACTCATTATGGAAGGCACTGAAAAGTCAGAAACTAGCTATTACTCACTTAGCTATAGAGATTATAAGACTCCCAATTTACTCACCATGTGTGTAGCTATAAAAAAAGTAACTGAATAACATATTTTTACAAAACGCTCAAAAGTGCAATACTTTTCAAGTTAAAAGTGATTCAGTGTATGATTTAATTAATTTTAATGCATTAACAATTATTTTAAAAATTCATAAAAAATAATTAAGAGAGATTCTGGCCTGATACTCACACAACGGAATCTACTTGTGCCCTTAAGTACACATATGCAAGATAAGAGAGAAATCCCTGCAACAGTCAATGAGAAAATAAGTGGTTTAGTGCATGATATAATAATTTTTCATGCATTAAAAATTATTTTAAAAATTCATAAAAAATTAAGAAAGATCCAGGCCTGATACTCTCCTGATACAAAGGAACCTACTTGTGGCCTAGCACATATATGCAAGATACGAGAGAAATCCCTGCAATAGTCAATGAGAAAATTGTGATAAAGTGTTGGACTTTTCACACTTTTTGTGGGGGGTACCTCACTTGTAATGGCTCTAGCAAACAGACGAACAGACAGATTTGCATGCCTTGAACAATTTTTCATCCTTGATAGTTAAGGTATCTTAAAAAAAAACACAGCATGTCTCTAGGCCTTGTAGTTTTGGAGAAGTTGTTCATGCGGACACGTACGCGGACACCGCAGAGTCATGCCATAATGTCAGCTGACTTATCAGCCAGCTGACATAAAAATGTATTCTTGGAAAGTTCTCCAGTCCAACAATATAAATTAAAAGATACCTCTATCTACATCACCGATGCCACTATTGATTACAGTTTATTATCCACTACGTGCAGTATATAACCCTTAAAGCGGGATATACAGAGCAAGACATATATTTTTGTGTATACAGCGGCTTCTCCTTATCATGGATAACTAGCGTCAACAGGTGCAAATCTTTCATTAATACCTCAGAAAAACTATGTAACCTACAAATATGTATTAAATATCACTAGAAAGGCCTTTTCACAGTATTTTTGCTAATTTTGTTGCATAAAACACCATGCAGAAATGACTGAGTTATAAATTAAAGTTTTTAATATTCACTTGTGCCCTTCATATATGACAGCCTTTTTAACATTCTCTCTTTAAATATGGATGGATTTAACTTATAAATCATACAAGCTGGTGGATAATAAAAGTAAAACATCCCTTATTAGACATATACAAAAAATATATCATTCATGAAGATTAACCATATGATACTCACGCTATGTACTTGTATACTATGCATACTATTGTCATCTTCAATCATGATATATTTGTTCTGTATATGTCATTCTTGCTACATAATCTGACAATGTCACAATGTCTTAACATTTCTAGACTATCACTCGCTGACTACATCCATCTTGCTGCGATTGGGGTGAAAACTGTTTTACTTGGTTCTACTATTTCAGAATCAGTTATTTGTACCATTTTAAAATTAAAAGGGAATTTTGCACCTTCTCATACTGTTAACTACTCAGATTTAGTGCAAACCTGGCAGCTATCTCCCATGGGCCAGAGGTTAAGATACTGAATGCTAAAATTTTGAAACATGCAAAATCTCCCAAATTCTGTTGAAACATTAATAAATATTTATACAGTGAAACTTTCATTATCTGGCCACACTGTGAGAGATAGACTGTGCTGAGATACTGAAAGGTTTTATAAATACAAGAGTTTTAAGTGTAAAACAAAAGAGAAATACAAAGCCTGAGGAGCAGAAATGGGTTTGTATGACTGAATATTAGGAAAACAGAAGGTTGGATAATAGAGTCTCTGCTGGGTATGATCCCATCCCCAATAAAGACATCATACCACAACGCTTCCTCAGCAACTATCATGAAACCACTTTTATCCGCTTTAAATTGACAAAATAATCCCCCTGAGAAACCCTTTGAAACTTAAAATTCTCAAAGGTAAGTTAAACAATACTAGTCACTAACACACCATATTTCACTATTTTGATCTGTAATAGTATTGAGGTACTGTCAGCGATATGAGTCAATATATGAAGACTTTCTTCTCTCATTTGCGCTGTTAAACAACTTCTGAATTATGCCCAAGGTTAAATACCATGGTAGTGGGAATGGAACATTAGAGACTTCTATCTGAAAAGAAGTGAGAACTTGAGGACACTAAATATGTGATAATTTTCTTGTTGCAAGCATCATTGGTCATTACTTGCTTCAAGATACAAAATACCAATTATCTGTCTTCAATAATGATAAATTGCCATCATTATTACCATTGGGACAATGATCAGAAAATTGTCAGCTAGTCCAATCAGTCTAATGTTCGCACAAGAAAATTGGAAGATAGTTCACAGTTCTGGGAGACAATATTAGGTTGCCATCTTAAAGTTCTGCAATTTATTGACTTTTTAAAAAAAATCTATGACACTTTGTAACATGTTACAAGATTTTCAGGTCTGTTAGTTCTTGGAGTAAATACAGATTTTCACATTTTTTTAACTTTTGATCTAAGTTTCAAACTTGTATCCTGAATGAGTATTTATAAAGAAGACTTAAATCTGAGACCCCAAAAAGAGTCTCACATTAGATATTTCATTTCAGCTGGGGACCAAGTCTTAATCTGCATTCATAAAAAGGGTTCTCGGTGGAGACTATTTAACCAGAAGCAAGCTTTAGTATGAATCAGATGTCTGAGTACATGTTTATGTTGATTCAAGTCACCTGGCCCTCATTGGCTGCAGGCTACACTAACTGTACACATGCATTTCCAATAATCTAGTACAAGTCTACAAGATTACCCTTTTATCAAGTTTCACTTTTGCAACATTCTTTACAGAAGCCAGTTTGTGTTGCAAAATGGGTACCAACCTGATACATAATAAATTGAATTTGGGTGTTGAAATATGTAAAGGAAGGCATTTTTATTATTTGTGGTCTGAGGTATTTATATGTTGATATATATCCGAACAAGTCACCTTGCTGACCTTTGAAATATTTTAAAATATACATGTATACATTGGTATATATACATATATATGACTTGTTTTTGTGTGATTTGAAGATTTTAATATGCTTAAATTGCCAATCTGAAACAAGAGGAGAGTGCCCATGAACGGGCACTGTGTCAGCTGACTGAATGTTTTTGATTTGTGATGGTGATAATGAGAGGAAAGCATAATTATCAGGGAAAGGGCTGTACAGAAATACAGTAAATGGTAACTGAACAGCATGTTCGAAAGATATTCCGAAGCTGACAGAAGAAAAGGACAAAAAAGTTGTGCCCTGCAAATGGTATTATGAAATAAAGTAACAAGGTAATTGTTTAAGTGTAAAAAGTAGGTTAAAAATATTTAAAGAAATACTATAAATGCAATATCCTCGTTCGACCATGAAGAAGGGGTCCAAAGGTCAGATCTGACCATACCAAAAGATTCCCAGCCAAAGAATTTAGGATGGTTTACCATCCCAAACCTCTCGGACCAATAATAAGTGAGTCATAGGCACTTTTTAAGTTTGGCTATCCTTGTTTGACCTTGACGGAGGGGTCCAAGGTCAAATCCGACCACACAAAAAAATTCCCAGCCCATGATTTCCTGTAGCTTGTTTACCATCCCAAACCTGTAGGACCAATAATAAGCGAGTTCTAAGCAATTGTAAGTTTGCCTATCCTCAACTGACCTTGAAGGAGGGGTCCCAGGTCAAATCTGACCACACCAAAAGAATCCCAGCCCATGATTTCCTATATGTTGGTTTACCATCCCAAACCTCCAAGACCAATAATACGCGAGTTATAAGCACTTTAAGTTTGGCTATCTTCGTTTGACTTGGAAGGAGGGGTCTAAGGTGAAATCCGACCACACCAAAAGATTCCCAGCCCATGATTTTCTATAGGTTGGTTTTCCATTCCAAACCTATAGGACCAATAATAAGCGAGTTATAAGCACTTTTAAGTTTGGCTATCCTCATTTGACCTTGAAGGAGGGGTCCAAGGTGAAATCCGACCACACCAAAAAATTCCCAGCTCATGATTTTCTATAGGTTGGTTTTCATTCCAAACCTCTAGGACCAATAATGAGCGAGTTATAAGCACTTTTATGTTTGGCTATCCTCATTTGACTTTGAAGGAGGGTTCCAAGGTCAAATCGGACCATATTAACAGATTCCCAGCCCATGATTTCCTACAGGTTGGATACAATGATTTACTCAACAGTGAGAACCTGAAAGAAGCTATTGCTCAGCTATGCCATGACATAGAGGTCTGCAATTTCACTATGTTATAGCTGACCAAAACGTCTGTGAATAACATATTTAACAAAATACTCTAAATGTAATAGTTTTCAAGTTACAACTGATTTACTCAAGAGTGAGAACCTCAAAGTAACTATTACTCAGCTATGCAATGAGCTACAAGTCTGAATTTTTGCTCTGTTATAGCTGACCTAAAAGTAGGTGAACAACATATTTAAGCAAAATACTGTAAATGCAATAGTTTTCAAGTTACAACTGATTTACTCAATAGTGAGAACTTGAAAATAGCTATTGCTCCGCTATGCCATGAGCTATAGGTCTGTAATTTCACTATGTTATAGCTAACCCAAAAGTAGGTGAACAATATATTTTAACAAAATACTCCAAATGCAATATTTTTCAAGTTATAGCCGATTTACTCAACAGTCAGTGCCTGAGAATAGCTATTGCTCAGTTGTGCCATGAGCTACAGGTCTGTAATTTCACTATGTTATAGCTGACCCAAAAGTAGCTGAATAACATATTTGCACAAATTTCTGTAAAGGCAATAGTTTTCCAATTACAACTGATTTACTCAACAGTGAGAACTTCAAAGTAGCTATTACTCAGCTATGCAATGAGCCACAGGTCTGGAACTTCACTATGTTATAGCTGACCCCAAAATAGGTGAATAACATATTGAAACAAAATACTCTAAATGCAATAGTTTCCAAGTTATAAGTGATTTACTCAACAGTGATAACCTAAAAGTAGCTATTACTCAGCTATGCCATGAGCTACAGGTCTGAAATTTTACTATGTTATAGCTGACCCAAAAGTAGCTGAATAACATATTTATACTAAATTCTCTAAATGCAATAGTTTTCAAATTATAAGTGATTTACTCAACATTGAGAACTTCAAAGTAGCTATTACTCAGCTATGCAATGAGTCACAGGTCTGGAACTTCACTATGTTATAGCTGACCCCAAAATAGGTGAATAACATAGTGAAACAAAATACTCTAAATGCAATAATTTCCAAGTTATAAGCGATTTACTCAACAGTGATAACCTCAAAGTAGTTATTACTCAGCTATGCAATGAGCTACAGGTCTGAAATTTTACTATGTTATAGCTGACCCAAAAGTAGGTGAACAACATATTTAAGCAAAATACTGTAAATGCAATAGTTTTCAAGTTACAACTGATTTACTCAATAGTGATGACCTAAAAGTAGCTATTACTCAGCTATGCCATGAGCTACAGGTCTGAAATTTTACTATGTTATAGCTGACCCAAAAGTAGCTGAATAACATATTTATACGAAATTCTCTAAATGCAATAGTTTTCCAATTACAACTGATTTACTCAATAGTGAGAACTTTAAAGTAGCTATTACTCAGCTATGCCATGACCTACAGATCTGAAATTTCACTATGTTATAGCTGGCCCAAAAGTAGCTGAATAACATATTTATACGAAATTCTCTAAATGCAATAGGTTTTAAGTTACAAGTGATTTACTCAATAGTGAGAACTTCAAAGTAGCTATTACTCAGCTATGCAATGAGCCACAGATCTGAAACTTCACTATGTTATAGCCGATCCCAAAATAGGTGAATAACATATTGAAACAAAATACTGTAAATGCAATAGTTTCCAAGTTATAAGCGATTTACTCAACAGTGATAACCTAAAAGTAACTATTACTCAGCTATGCCATGAGCTAAAGGTCTGAAATTTTACTATGTTGTAGCTGACCCAAAAGTAGCTCAATAACATATTGATACGAAATTCTCTAAATGCAATAGTTTTGAAGTTATAAGCGATTTACTCAACAGTGATAACCTAAAAGTAGCTATTACTCAGCTATGCCATGAGCTACAGGTCTAAAATTTTACTATGTTATAGCTGACCCAAAAGTAGCTGAATAACATATTTATACGAAATTCTCTAAATGCAATAGTTTTTAAGTTACAAGTGATTTTACTAATGATGGAACTTACTGAAAAGCCCAAAAGTAGCTATTACTCACTTAGCTATTGAGACAGGCACCCAACTTACTCACCATATTGTAGCTATGAAAAAAGTAGCTGAATAACATATTTTAACAAAATGCTCTAAATGCAACACTTTTCAAGTTATAAATGATTTTGTGCATGATTTCATGAATTTTAATGCATTAAAAATTATTAAAAAATTTTATTAAAAAAAAGTAAGACAGATCCAGGTCTCATATTCACACAAGAGAATCTACCTGTGGCCTAGTACATATATGCAAGATATGAGAGAAATCCCTGCAATAGTCACTGAGAAAATTGTGATTAAGTGTTGAAATTTTCACACTTTTGGTGGGGGTACCCCCCTTGTAATGTCTCTAGCAAACAGACGAACAGACAGATTTGCATGCCTTGAACAATTTTTCATCCTCGATAGATAAGGTATCTTTTAAAAAAAACAGCACGTCTCTAGGCCTTGTAGTTTTGGAGGAGAAGTTGTTCACGCGTATGCCCACGCCGCAGAGTGACGACATAATGTCAGCTGACTGACAAGTCAGCTGACATAAAAAGTCACATTCTACCAGTTGTTTACATGTGTGTCATAACCAACTGACAACTGGTTAAGCTGGTTTTCTATTTCCATCTTTACTATAAAATATAAAAGAGCAAAGTTGTTAATTATTTAGGTCTTTTTTCTTTGCTTTAACACCTGATGTTTACTTCTTATTAAAATGTTATTCCGCTGGACAGATTTCTTCTAAAATTAGATGTTTCTTTAAGCATTTATCATGGCTCACAATAATAAAACCATTCCATTTTTATTCTCTCTGTGCACCCTGTCCACTAAGAGATCTTACGAGATCAGAACAATTATTTCAATCTGACAAGTCCAAAATCCCTTTTAATCAGTAAAGGAAAAAAAAATTATCAGAAGGCAGTACAAGGCACTAAAGTAAAAGGTTGAAATTATGGAATTGAGGTGATAAGCTATAGACTTTACTGGGAATATACTTCGGGATTCTACTTTTTCATAGAGCTGATTGGAGCTCTCCAACACTCATTGGTAAAAAGCTATAAATATTTTTTTTTACATTTGCTAAAGTAAAACAAGTCTCAATAACAGATTCATTTCTGGGAATTTGATCCACACAAGATTAAAATGTAGAAGGAGAAAACTCCACATACTTTTCTATATTTTTCTTTGCTGTATACATAATAAAATGTGTTTCTGAAAGAATACTGGCACTTTATTTTCATTTTTCATTTGAGTGTGTCCATTGTGTGTGGTTGGACTTAAATCAAATGAATCAATCTTACCAAAATAGTAGGGGAGGACTTCACCAACTGTATGTACTGGTTTCCTCTGCCCTTCCAACTATCCATCACAATATAATGGACATGGTACTAGGCTTGACATCCAGCAATAAATAAATAAATAAAACAAAAAGTGAACAAGTTGCTGCTAGGAAATTAGGAATTTTTACTTATAACCATTTTCCACTGAGATTTGACCAAACAGGGTAAAACTCTGTTAACTATATGCTCACCATATGTATAACTGCAGCCACCACCTGTGCAAACAGTGGTCGTGCCTCTCTTTCAGCTAACCTTCCTTCACTTGAGATTTTGGTGAAGAGTTCGCCACCGCCCGCATACTCCATGATGATGTGAAGTTTAGCCAGGGTCTCCACCACCTCATACAAGCGGATCACATTGGGATGGTGGAGTCGCTCCATACTAGAGATCTCACGTGACAAAAGTCGCTGTGTCTTCTGGTCCAGTTTGGTCTTGTCGAGTATCTTGATGGCAACCTTCTCTGTAAAATGGATATGTTACAGGCCAAATTAAAATCCAGGTGGATTTGAATTCTGCCTAGGTGAAATCAAAACTGTGATCTCACCTAGGCAAAATCAAAATTGTGATCTCACCTAGGTGGATTTAAAATCTGCCTGGACCAAATTTTGATTTCGCCTAGCAGGGATTAAAATTTTACAAGTTTAATGATGTATAGCTATTATTTAAACCTTGCATCATATATCAGAAAGAACGTTGAGCTGCTGGAACACCATATCACATCTCTTGATAAGAAGGACAAGTTTACTATTACCCAAGAGGTCTACAGGAATATTCAGTAAATTCTCTAACTGCCAAAAAGGAACTCCTTGTAATGATGCAGCTAACATCAAATTCTGGTGCCATAAACACTTCAAGATAGAGACCATCGGAAGTAACCAGCTGATATACTGCAAGAAGACTTTATGCCCACTGACCACCAAACAAGACATGTATGACGCTATAAAGCAGTGTCATCAACATGTTGGACAATGATTAATTTACTATGTGTTAATAATATTCATAATCTATCCAAATTTTATAATTACTCAGGCAAAATTAGAATTTCAATTTGGCCTAGGCAGATTTCAAATTCGCCTTGGCAGATTTGGAGATCACAATTTTGATTGCGCCTAGTTTTTAATTTGACCTGAACATAGGCAATTATATTTTCACTTAAGTATATTAGTATATTCGTTTTTTTCAGCTGTTCTGGTTTTAACTTGGTCTTGTCCTGGATTTAGATGGCAACTTTGTATATACTGGATATTAATGTTTGCTTCCAATTTTAATCAATACTGAAATGTTTTTTCTCGGCAGTAAATACATCCCTTTACAAATAAACTTGAGCTTATTTTACTAATGGCTGAGCACTGTAAAGCTTGGAAATATCAATATGATATCTCATAAGACTTATATTAAGTAATGTAGTCTATAGTTTATGATTCTAATTTTAAAAATTATTGCGCACTATAGATTCTAAGAAATCATAATTAAATTTTAACTTTCAATGTGAATATTGAAACTTTCAAGCATTTATCAATGAATATTGAAATATTTATACATGGTATCAACTGTGTTTCAAAAAGTAGATTATCAATGAATTTTAATGTAACTTGTTAGAAGTTCACACCAAACTGATAAGATATAATCTGATAAAATACATTCAGATGAAAAAATGTCTAAAATTAGTCAAGTGGAAGCATATGTTGTATAATAATTGATAATACCTTCCAATTCAGATACAACTTGAAATTTTTTTTTTCAAATAAAATTTCTTTCGGTGTGAATAAATAAGCTAAAACATATAAGTTCCAACTTCATTATTGGATCCTGTCATGTGGGACTCTATTATTTTTGGTGTATATAGTCAGTCTTTGGAGAGCGTTCCTCAGGTTCAAAAAAACTTGTAGTAATATTCTACTTGAGTGCTGTTTTTTTAACCATTTTTACAACCTTTGAAGAATGTTCTTTGTGGTCTAAAAATATCAAGATTTCACCTTATTTCCATTTAGAAGATGTAGGAAATGACTTATTTTAGGTCAATTTAACATGAATATTTGCAAAAAACTGCTAATTACAAACAAGAGAACACTTTTTTCTTATAATAAAAATCCAAACAATTTATTACTGTCTTTATACGTATTCAAGAAATCAATGCAGCCCTATTTTTCAATAGTTTTCAAATTTTCATCCAGTCAGCTGATGATATTAATGTAAAATAGCAGCTGAGACGCCCGTACCCCACAGTCTGCGGAACTAGTACTGAACACCATGACATACTGAAGAGATGAAACAACATAAAGGTCAGAATAGACAGTGTAAATTATGTAAAGGTGCAGGCGAAAATAACATATAAAACAGCAAATATGTATGTAAAGACAAAGTATCAAAACAAGGTAATTCAATAGCAAGATGACAACATTTCTTACTTGAATTAGAGCTGTCACAGGAGTTAGTCCAATCAGGTAAAAGTACATACAAAAATCAGATGCAGCAATCCATATATCTTGGTGAAAGAAATATATCTCAAATATGGTATCAGAAACATCATTGCAAACCAAAGTAAAACATTACACCAAAATCACACCATAATGTTGCATACCTACATGCCCCAATCAATGACCCTACAAAGTATCAACTTTCTACACCATACATATTCCGAGATATAGCATCAAAAAGATTTTAAAGTCAAGGTCACTGTGGTAAGAGGTCAAAGGTCAAATCAACATCACACCATGATGATGCAGTTACAACTCCCAACCAATGTCCCTACCATGAATCAACACCCATGTCTTACAGTTTCCAAGATACAGCCCATACAAGATTATAAGGGTCAAGATAACTACAGCAAAGTCAAAGGTCAAATCAAGGTCACACCATCATGTTCACATCTACAACTCCAACCAATGTCCCTATCAAGTTTCACCTTACGATTTTGGAGATATCACCGGGGTAAGATTTTAAAGGTCAAGATAATTGCAGCAAGTTCAAAGGTCAAATCAAAATCTCACCATGACACTGTATATCTACACTCCCCAACCAATGTCCCTACCAAGTATCAACATCCTGCACCTTAGAGTTTCTGAGATAGAGTGCGGACAAAAATTTCAAACTCAATGTTATTAGGGCAAGGTCAAAGGTCAAAATCAAGGTTACAACAGGACAGTGCACACCTACACCCCCCACCAATGTCCCTACCAAGTATAAACTCCTTATACCAAACAGTTTCTGACATACCGCCCAGCCAGATGCCATGGGTGAAAACAATACTCATATAGCCTCTAAAAGCTGTGAGGTAAAAATTGTACAGTTTTAAATGACTATAACATACACTAACACTAAATTATGATGATTATTTCCTGGTTTATACCCCTTTCACACTACAGGCAGTATACCCTGCGGTTATAGGCTTTAAACAACATGTCACTGTCCTTCAACTACCATCTGACTTGAACTCGGGATATAGTGGTCTGCCCATCCCAATCCTTCATGTTTAAAATTTCCACCTCTGGACGTCACAACATCAGTTTTTATCAGTCACCGTCCCTTT
The DNA here is from genome assembly GCA_964017235.1 of Sabellastarte sp. h YS-2021. Taxonomy (NCBI): domain Eukaryota; kingdom Metazoa; phylum Annelida; class Polychaeta; order Sabellida; family Sabellidae; genus Sabellastarte; species Sabellastarte sp. h YS-2021. The sequence continues at coordinate 137,674,114 of OZ024929.1, forward strand.
TCAGCCCTACCCCCATCCCTATATCCATGTCTGTCAGTCCATTTGACCATTTCAGTGACCTTCCGCAGATAAAATAAAATTTTCATATGGTAACTGATCCATGGTTGATATAAGGTTGTGACTCGTTCTAGTTTCGGTAGCACGTGTTCATACGACATTGGCCGAAGGTGAGTAGAGGTTCATGGAGGTTGCCTCTCGTTGACCAACACACCATGTCACTTCAGTGGCCATGCGCATAATACCATATGGATACACCAAATCTCGCAAGATATGAGGCATCCTGGGAGGAGGTTCCACCACCGAGTAACCGCAGGGTATACCACCTATAGTGTGAACGGGGCATTAGTAACTTTTTATGCCGCCAAAAAAGAAGTATTTCCCTTATTGCATGTCAAATGACACACACATTTGGCAGGATTACATTAAAAGCACACTGATCAATGGCTAAAAGGATTGGTAAAAGAGTAATTGTTTACACTGTCTGTAAGAATTCTTTGCTATTTAGAATCCTATTGACAAACCCACAGTTTATGTAACGCATGACCTCAATATAAAATCATTTTCATTTGGAGACATTTGAAGACCATTTCCTTCAATTTAGTGATAACCTGTTATTAAATCCTTATTTAACACTGTATGCTGTATGGTATACTCAGTGCAATATCTCATTATTGAATTACCACAATATCATCAATGCCGACTACACAAGTTCTAGTGACTGACATTCCCCTAACTACAAAACATAGGCTCAGGGATGACCATTCATCAATGTTCCCCTGGCTACTTGTCATACAACTAAGAATACGATGTACTGTGAAAGAGGATTATCATTTTAAGTGTTCATCTGAGCCACAACAGTAAGGCGGTATTTGTAAAGCCCCGAATAGATTCAGACACACTTCAGGGTTCCGAAATTCAAAAGGGATATTCCAATTACCAGAAACAATTTGTCTGTGTGTCTGCTGTACCTGGGATCAAACCTAGATCCTCTGTGTTCCGAAGTGAGTGTACCACCCCCAAACCACTAAAAATAGCCTTCATAAAGTGCAACAAATTTCGAAAATAAAATCATATCTCAAAATTTATCGTGCAAACAAAAAATTTAGTAAATTTTATACACAGTAGTTGCCACTCAATAATGAAACTGAAATTGCCGCTTCTATGATCAATATAGAAACCTTGAATCTAGTTATTAACATTTGATACCAAAATTACTGAACATGTTAACAATAATCAAATTAATTTCCGGGCTCTGAAACTGGTATTCTGTATGCTTGGCAGTGGAATGGTAAAACTTGGCATCAGTAGGATGCATCACTAAAATGGATCAAACATGACATCATACTAGGTAATGAATATTACCAGGAAAGTGTAGAAACATGGCACTCACTTGACTACAAATGTCCCATTTTCAGTTTGAGGCAGAACATTTTTGAGTATTTTAAAACATTTTATACTTAAAAATAACTTTTGTTACAGATGAGATATTATGGCATTCAAACTCTTTATACAACAATATGACACAATATGTTTGGCTTCAGTGACCTGTATGGCTTTGAAACATCAATGTCCCACACCTGATTAGTGTGAATGACATACAAGAAATCTGACAAATCATCAATAAATACCACTTTACAAAATCTTGATGACTAGAGCCAAATAGATTATTTGAGATTTATCACAGAAATATCATTTTTTATTCCATATTTTTCATTAGACAGAACACCTGACCAGTGGTCAATCACTGACCAACACCTCAAGTGTGGCTTAATACAGGTTTAGCATAGACCATTATTAATTACTACCAATGGCCAATTCATTAATAACTAATGGTTTAAGTGGTTTATCTGCTTACTGGTTGCTATGTCATGAATACCTACAACCAGTTATAAACATTCAAACCTTACTGGTCTCAGCATTCAACATACATATTTTTGGACAAATTTCTTACAAGATTTCACTGAGTATTTTTATATGTTATAAAAGACATTTTTTTCTTGGTTGTTGTACCCTGAAGTCTGTCTTTTCATGGCGATTAAGCGGTACAAAAGTCAATATTTGATCTTACAATTGGGTAGGCTCTTTAATGAAATACCCTACTATTGTCACCTTATCTGCAAGGTCAAAGGTCAAATCAAGGTCACACCATGACATTGTACAGCTACACTCCCTAACCATTGTCTCTACCAAGTATCAATATCCTACACCTTGAGGTTTCTGAGATATAGCCCGAACAAAAGTGTAAAGGTCAAGGTTACTACGGCAAAGTCAAAAGTCAGATCAAGGTCACATCATGACTTTGCACACCTACACCTCCCAACCAATGTACCTGTCAGGTATCGACTTCCTACACCTTGCATTCCTGAGATACAGCCCAGACAAAGTTTTTGCCACTGTCCACTCATCCCCCACCCCCCATCAAGATTCCATCGGTAAAAACAATACCTACATAGCCTTTTGTTTGTCTGTAGACTCTCGTTTATATAGTGCAGTTATCGTTTCTTATCCAAAGTTCACAACACTTTAATATTCACAAACTAACGATTTCAATTCTTATTGTTGGTAAGCTGTGATTTTGGTTTAGTTTACTCGCATGTATAACCCTGTTGTTTTATGTTGAAATAATCCTTTTCCATTCTCACAAGATATCATCACAGAAACAAAACTTATCTCCCCCAGAAGCAGACGTATCTATGAGCCAGGATTTGATTTCCCCAGGATTTCTAAATCACTTTTCAATGGGAAAAAAGTCGACGATTTGTTATTTACTTCAATTTACAAGCCTTAGGGTGATTCTCACTTCCCCAAGCTACTGAAACTAAAACAGGTTATACTACTCAACAGATTTTAAAACCTCTATAATTCTGTCATTTATTATGACCCCTATTACTCATCGATTTGTTTTCAAGATGGCTGTATTGGTGTACAAGTTTCTACATAGTGGTCATCCAAACTACTTTGCACCTTACCCTAAACCCAGACAGTGTGTATAGAACTCGAAGAAGTCAATCAGATGGTATGCCGCTGAAGTCCCACACTTTGCATCAATACAAAAGTTTAAAGGCATTTTGGCCTCGGCTTTGTATATGATACCCAAGGATTTGGAATGATCTGCCTGATGATGTACACTCAGCCATCTATCTCTTCATTCCAGAAAAGCTGAGAACCTATCTCTTTCCAAAAGCTTACCCACCCTAGTTTTTCTTGTTTTGTCTTGTTGCTTTTCTGTGGTGCCAACCCCTGCAAGGTTTTCTGATATAACAATCTCTGATTTCTGGATTTATGCACCTTAGAGTCTGTCAACAGATGGAGATTAAGCGCTATAAAACTTGCTATACATAAAAATGACATCATTTTTTGCAGCAGTAACAGAATTGGCCTTTTTCATAACTATATACTAATAATGCTTATTTAAGCCATTTTTAAAAAGCAACTTGTAAAAATAAAAGTGATAATTTGAAGCATTTTTCAGCACAATTGATAATAATTGTGATTTTTTTCAAGCCTATAAGGACCCTCCAGGCGACTGCCCCTGAAATGGAAGCTATGCTCTAATTAGCAAAAGATTGGCCAGCTGACTAATGGTGATAACTTGTAAAACTTACACTCTTTACACTAATCCAATAAGATGCCCTGGGCCAATATCCACTAACATTCTTAGAACTAGACAAAGGCCGCTCGCTTTATTGCGAGCCGGCGGTTTATCCCCGAATATAACAAACCTGTAGAAGCAATAACAAAAGAGGTCAAGGCAGTTTAGGGTTTTAGAAATGTTGTTTCACCTTAAAGGAGGTGTATAAAAAGGATATGTCACTGTCAAATCTGACCACATCAGAAAATTCCTAGCCCAAAATAGATTCCCAGACCACACCAGTAGATTCCCAGCCCAGGATTTCCTTTGTTTTACATTTCAAACCTCTAGGACCAATAATAAGCGAGTTATAAGCACTTTTACATTTGGCTATCCTTAGATGTTTGACCTTGAAGGAGGCCCAAGGTCAAATCTAATCACATCAGAAGAATCCTAGCCCATGATTTCCTATAGGTTGTTTCCACATTTCATACCTCTAAGACCAATAATAAGTGAGTTATAAGCACTTTAAGTTTGGCTATCCTCATTTGACCTTGAAGGAGAGGTCCAAGGTCAAATCTGATCACATCAGAACATTCCTAGCCTATGATTTCCTACAGGTTGGTTTCACATTCAAACCTCTAGGACCAATAATAACCGAGTTATAAACATTTTTAAGTTTGGCTATCCTCGTTTGACCTCAAAGGAGGGGCCCAAGGTCAAATTTGAAAACACATCAGAGGATTCCTAGCCCATGATTTCTTATAAGTTGATTTCACATTGCAAACCTCTAGGACCAATAATAAGCGAATTATAAGCACTGTTACATTTGGCTATCACAGTAGTTTGACCTTGAACGAGGGGCCCAAGGTCAAATCTGATCACATCAGAAGAATCTAGCCCATGATTTCCTATAGATTGTTTTCACATTGCAAACCTCTAGGACCAATAATAAGCGAGTTATAAGCACTTTTAAATTTGGCTATCCTTGTTTGAAGGAGGGGCCCAAGGTCAAATCTGACCACACCAGAAGATTCCCAGCCCACGATTTCCTATAGGTTGGTTTCACATTGCAAACCTCTAAGATCAATAATAAGCAAGTTATAAGCACTTTTAGGTTTGGCCATCCTTGTTTGATGTTGAAGGAGAGGCCCAATGTCAAATCTGAAAACATCAAAAAATTCCCAGCCCATGATTTCCTATATGTTGGTTTCACATTTCAAACCTGTAGGACCAATAATAAGTGAGTTAGAAGCACTTTTAACTTTGACTATCCTAGTTTGACCTCAAAGGAGGGGCCCAAGGTCAAATCTGAACACGTCAGGGATTCCTAGCCCATGATTTCTTATAAGTTGATTTCACATTGCAAACCTCTAGGACCAATAATAAGCGAATTATAAGCACTGTTACATTTGGCTATCACAGTAGATTGACCTTGAAGGAGGGGCCCAAGGTCAAATCTGATCACATCAGAAGAATCCTAGCCCATGATTTCCTATACATTGTTTTCACATTGCAAACCTCTAGGACCAATAATAAGCGAGTAATAAGCACTTTTAAATTTGGCTATCCTTGTTTGACCTTGAAGGAGGGGCCCCAGGTCAAATCTGATCACATCAGAAGATTGCTAGCCTATGATTTCCTGCTAGACTGCTTTGACATTTCAAACCTCTAGGACCAATAATAAGCGAGTTATAAGCACTTTTGCAACAGTTTTCAAGTTACAACTGATTTACTCAGCAGTGAGAACCTTAAAGTAGCTATTACTTGGCTATGCAAGGAGCTACAGGTCTGCAATTTTACTATGTTATAGCTGACCCAAAAGTAGCTGAATAACATATTTAAATAAAATAAAATAAATGCAATAGTTTTCAAGTTACAAGTCAAAATTATCGATGTTTTTGACTCCCCAGAGTATAATTTGGACTCCTGGGCTTAAAATAGCTAAAACTTGCTTGATTTTGACCCTAGGCCTACAAAAAAGATAGGGTGGCGAGACATCATACTCACCAATTCATGTACTAAATATCAAACAAATCTGAAAGAAACTGTGCACTACAGCTAGAACACAAGCAATAGTCAAAATTTTTAGACATTTTTGACTCCCCAGAGCCTAATTTTGACTCATTCCAAAACAATAGGGTGGCCAGATCTCTGCCATAGTAAGCCACTTGCAAAGTTAAAAAGAAATCCCAAAAGAAATGTGGCTTGTAGGTTGAATACAAAAAAATCTCTGCGGACGCGGATGATGACCATCATGATCCATAGTATCCCCGCTTTTCGGGGGTACAATAAGCCTACCTTTACTCCAATGATTATCTGCATTTTATAATTCTAATTCTAATAGTATTTTTATAGTGCTTAATCTCCATATAAAGACAGACTCTAGACGCACCATACAGAAAAAGCAGAAAAATATAATCATTATCCTGAGACATAGCAAGGGTCAGCACCATGGAGAGAAACTGGAAAAAGCAGAAATTAGGGTGGATATGCTTGTGCATTTATAAGTAGGAACTCCAAGAAAAACAAGTTTTTATATCACAAAGAAAGTGTAATTTCCATACATTTTTCCCCAATCTCTTCATGCTTATGAAAAAAAATGCCTGTATAATTGTTATAATCTCTAAATCTGAAAAATTGTCAGAAATATAAAAATTGTAATTGAACTTTTATAATACTTAATCTCCCCTTTAGTAAGGGGACTCTAAGGTGCAACATCACCAAAACAGTGAACCATTCTCAGTACCCAGGGACAGAAAGGGGTCTAAGCACAATGGAGTGCAATCATGGTGGATATGCCTTGGTGTAGAGGTGGGCAAAGTCAAAGTTGTGGTTTTACATCCCCGTTCAACAGCCAGGGTCACATTGGGGTCCAGGTCTTTAGTAATGTCACTTGTGGGAGTTTGAAACCCACAGAGGTGACAGCCTGTGATTAGATACTAAACTTGTGAATCCAAGCCTTCATTCTGCCAATGCATTTGTTAGGTCTTAGTGAACCCTATGTCAGCAAACACTTGTGTAAATCAAAACCTTAGTTAGTTTGCTGTTCGTTATTTTTTTTTCTAAAAACTCCTCCAATTTAAAGTTAACTGTTGTGAAGTATAAGTTATGTAAGTCATCAGTTCTTTACATGCATATAAAGTTACCATTGGTGTATAAAACAAAGTTCTTGAAGTGTAAGGTGATATGTAATTTATCTAAATTTTACAATAATTTAGACATTTCAATTATATTTATGATCTGGAGGAAGTGTCTAATGACAATGTAATAACTACTGACAGTGTAACAAGTACTCAAAGAAAGCTTCTCTTTACTCCCTGAATTCTTTTGTTTAAAGTGTTATTGCATTGACATTAAGTATTTGTTAGTTTCCTATTTTACGAAGGCTTCCACTTACAGGTCCCTGTATCATGTGTACCGTATACATATTATAACAGCAATATATGCACCTATTATATTTCTAGGTCAAAGTTGGGGTTTTATGTCCACAGCCAGGGTCATATTGGGACAGGTCCTCAGAGCAATGTTACTTGTGGGAGTCAAACTAGTGTAGGGATTGAAATGCAATTTCAATATCGATATCAAACTCCAATTTGGCTTTGCATATCGATCGATATTGATGATGTTTCACACCGTAAAATGCATTATTTTGCAAATACTGATCCTTTAGTTATCAAAAACGATTTTGCAAGCATATAACAACTACAAAACAAACCATGAATTTCATTAAACAACCTGCCTGTATAGCAATTAAATCTCATGGAAAATCTCATAAGTCTTTTAATGTATCATAATCGATGATCAATCGGCAGGGAATTGATAAGCTGCAACACTTTTTTGTGAAAATTCTTCCTGGTAGGTGCTAGAAACGATATTGAAATTAACATTTTTAGTAACGATACTGAAGTTTAGGATGATATATCGATCGATATTGAAATATTGATAAATGATCCCATCATTAAGGTGAACCCACACAGAAGTGACCACCTGTGATTATATGCCAAACTTGCTTACCCACTAGGCCACCTAGTACCTTAGGTGCAGAGATAGGATTTAAGCTTTTCTCTGAAAAAAGCCATAGAGTGGTGACACACTGATTTCATCAGGAGGAAACAATGCTAAACTTTTTGTAATTTTTAAAAATTTCCCCACAAAATGGACATTTTTGATGAAAATTTTAAGAATAACAATAATTTAAAGAGCACAGTCTCCCGTGTCCCAAAAACAGATTTGTCATATTGGAGTCTCTCATTGGAAAAGTCAAAAATGTTTATTAATGGTGGAAATGTGGTCATGGTTTTGTGAGGCCTTGAACCAAACAAAGTCTCTTACTTTGTCTGTGTGTTTGAAATATTGTTTTTGATATGGTGAAAATGTACATATCTCCATACTTAAGCAATAATTCAAATTAAGAAATGTCTGAAATGGCATTACATGATGTTTTATATATATCAACCATATATCGGGTAAAATGTAGAAGCTTTCATGAACACATTCTTTACAACACAACGGTGGTTTTGCTTTGTTTCACAACCAAACTAATAATAGCATCAGAGATGCCCGTACCCCACAGCCGAGGGAAATATTTTTAACACCATGAGATATAGAAGTACTGTATCAGTACAAAGTTCAGGATATTTTCAGAGCACTGTCAGTTATATAAAGGTCCAAACAATGTTTAAATAGACAAAATAATGTCTAAGAGAAAGACGATGCATGTAAAGATGAAGTATTAAAACAAGACAATTCAATAACAAGAGGACACCATTAATCAGTAAACTAAACATTACAACACTCGTTACTTTATCTACATCTGGCATGGCCGAATTATGGTTTGGATGTTTTGAATATTATCATGCATACAGAAGTGGTAATACATTCAATGAATGCTTATGTGTGGTGTTGAGCAAAATCTGTGGCTCACTTGATGAAATTCCATCTGTTACAATGAGAAGTGGTAAAAGTAAAATTCTTAATGAATTCTAATATGACTTTAACAGTGCTTAATCTGCATCAAAAGACAGACCTAAAGGTGATTTTAAAGGTCAAATCAAGGTCACACCATGATACTGCACACCTACAACCCCTAACCAATGTCCCCACCAAGCATCAACTTCCTACACCTCACAGATTCCGAGATATAGCCCGGACAAGATTTTATAGGTCAAGGTCACTACAGCAAGGTCAAAGGTCAAATCAAGGTCAGACCATGACGTTGCACACCTACACCCCCTAACCAATGTCCCTACCAAGTATCAACTTCCTACACCTTACGGTTTCTGAGATACAGCCCGGACAAATTTTTTCCTGCCGCCCGCCCGTCCATCCGGACACCATGGGTGAAAACAATACCCCAACCCCGACCACGGGTAAAAATGGAATACCAGTATTTCTTTTACAGTAGAGAGTGAACATAAACTTATCAGCAACTGGGTAACAATAACAGGTAATTTGTGCTATTGGTGATGGATTGCCATTTTTGTAAGCATTGTAATTAGACCTGAGATTCGAAACATGACTAAGTAATGCTTTCACTGAGAAGAATTTGGCATATTGATTTACTGGGTGTTAATTACTGTTTTTATGAATACTGGAAATAGACCCAACAAGAAAGGAAAACAACTGCACATAGTATCTCCTATAAAGGACCTCCATTCCATTATGTTTGACTTTTAAGCAAGTTGAAATGTTTTTCTGCAACGATCACCAAAACAAACCAGCTGCTGGGGTATTGACTGAAGTGGAAAAGCTGGAAGTTACTTACTGATGCCTGATAGTTTTCAGAGCAGAATCTTGACCAACTAGCATGCACTACTGTTCTCCACCACCTCGCTACCCATCATAATAAAACCTATTATACAGTGTCTTAACAGCAATGTTATACACAAATTCATCAATTAATCACCAAAAAGAATTTGGAATTTATCATCACATATGACAGACCACCTGGTGATTTAGAATTCCCTCTAATGTTTGAACTTTGGGGTTTAATTTTACTCTACTCTTTAATGACTACTCACCAAGCAGTAAAAATCAAGTGCTCTGAAATTAACCCCCCCCCCCCCCCCCCCCCCCCATAAACTTATCTGTTGCACTACCTTCAAACACAAGTGATCCAGGCCTTTACTTTGAACAAAAAGTCTATTGGAAATATAAATACTGCCAATTTTTTGCTATTAAGCTGTTCTCCACCAGGGCCCACATTCATTCAGTTGCTCACCCTAGTTCTGTCTCACATTTGAACTTATTTGTCTTTTTTGGGGTACAAAACTCATCCAAAGACCTTAAGGGAATGCTGAGAAAAAACAGGCAAATCTCAGATCTGAGAAATCAAAAACTTGCAAGATTTGAAACTTAAGTGTTTCACTGAATCCTATCCAATATTTAGGAATCATTAAATCAACCATGTTAAAAAAGGGAACTTTTCTATCTACTTTGCGCACAAGAGGGAAGTGTGCGAGACATTAGATATAAGACATAAAATATATTCATTAATTATACTATTGTGTATTTTTAGGATATACCCACATATCTTTACATAGTATGTTGCAGAGATTACTTAATCCTCACATTGTAATCATAATTGTATGCCACATAGAAATAAATATAGAATCTATCAGGGAAGAATCTCTTTCATGTAGTGGTATGGAATCAAATTTTCATTTCACTATTTTAATATAGGTTAGACTGAAATCAAAAGAAGTACCTCATGTTGTCCACAATAAACAGTATATTTGTATCTACCCAAAATACAAAGCACCCTAGTCAGCAAAGACCATGCTTCAAATTCATCCAGAAATTCATGCCATTACAATTTTTCCCGCATCTATAGATAACTGTAAAAATAACATGAAAAGCCTTAAATTAAGGAGCTCTTCAACTTAACACAGCAGCATAAGTTGTGTGAAAACAGGAGGCAAAACCAACTAGAGGATCGCTCGCAAAAAAAGATAATGTTTTTGCATAGCTAAAACAAAGCGTCCCAAAAAGGATATAAAAGTGAGTGCTATAGTATTAAGAAAATGCTCCGTTTCTAGCCTTATACTGTTGTGGCAACAAAAGTCAGCGCAGTCTGCTCTGTCTAGCACGGTTTTCAAGATATAAGCATTTTCGTGTTTTGCAATTTTTGCAAAAAAATTCAAAATGGCCGTTATATTTGGCGAGACAAAAATATTTTGAAAATTGGCATGGCTACTCTGCAGAGATATCCAGCAGGTCAAAAATTTTGTTGAATTCGCTGCATCTAGCACGGTTTTTGAGATATAAGCATTTTTGTGTTTTGCAAAAACTTCGAAAATTCAAAATCGCCACCATTTTCGGTGAGACAAAAATTTTTGAAAACAAGACCACTGCCGCGGTGTGTATCTCCCGCCGAGCATTAAAGGAGAAGAAATAGCTTTTCCGAGATATTCACCATTTTTCATTTTCGTGTGTGAATGCTCTTCCAAACGTAGGTGAATGAGTTATTTGAGAAAAATTGGCTACCTGCAATACTTAAAAAAAAAATCAAGTGAAAGCTCTCCCAAAAGTAGATGAATGAGTTATTTGATAAAAATTGGGTATCCGCAATACTTTTAGAAATAATTAGCATTTACTCATTTTGAGTAGGTGAATAATTAGCTACAGGTCTGAAACTTCACGGAGTGAAAGCTCTCCCCAAAATAGATGAATGAGTTATTTGATAAAAATTGGGTATCCCCAATACTTTTACAGATAATTAGCATTTACTCATTTTGAGTAGGTGAATAATTAGCTACAGGTCTGAAACTTCACCAAGTAAAAGCTCTCCCAAAAGTAGGTGAATGAGTTATCTGAGAAAAATTGGGTATCCGCAATACTTTTAGAGATAATTCGCATTTACTCATTTTGAGTAGGTGAGAAATTAGCTATGGGTCTGAAACTTCACCATGTGAAAGCTCTTCCAAAAGTAGGTGAATGAATTATTTGAGAAGAATTGGCTATCTGCAATACTTTTAAGAGATAATTCGTCATCTAACACAGTTTTCGAGATATTAGCAGTTTTGTATTTTGCAATTTTTGCATAAAATTCGAAAATTCAAAATGGCCGCTATTTTTGGCGAGGCAAATATTTTTTGAAAATTGGCATGGCTACTCTCCAGAGATACCCTGTGGATCAAAAATTTCGTCGAAAACGCTCTATCTAGCACAGTTTTCGAGATATAAGCATTTTTATGCTTTGCAATTTTTGCAAAAAATTCAAAATGGCCGCCATTTTTGGCGAAACAAAAATTTTTGGCAAATTGGGATAGCTACTCTGCAGAGATACCCTGAAGATCAAAAATGTCGTCCAAATCACTCTATCTTGCACAGTTATCGAGATATTAGCATTTTTGTGTTTTGCAATTTTTGCGCAAAATTCGAAAATTTAAAATGGCCGCCATTTTTGGCGAGACAAAATTTTTTTGAAAATTGGCATGGCTACTCTGCAGAGATGCCCTGTGGGTCAAAAATTTCGTCGAAATCGCTCTATCTAGTACTGTTTTTGAGATATAAGCATTTTTATGTTTTGCAATTTTTGCGAAAAATTCAAAAATTCAAAATGGCCAAGTTTCAGGTGAATTGATAAAATCCCTTTCAAGTTATCATCCGGACAAGCTTCCCAATCGAAAAAAGACATTTTTGGTCATGTGACCTCTCTGATTGGTTGAAATGTCACTGCAGCATATTCAAAAAAATTCCCCAAGGCTACTGCATACACCTGCCAAATTTGAAAAGAATCCGCCTAACGGTTACAGAGTTATAAGGAAAACAAAATGCGGAGCCAGCAGAGCTGGCGGAGCCTGAAGATTTCCCATACACAAACAAGCGTCCCTTGCGGGACGCTTAACAAGCATCCCCTTTGCAAGGGTTGCTTAATTATTCATAATACAGAATGGGGGAAGAGTTGTTTTTTTGGTTAGAAATCACAACAGGTTTCCAGGGTTTCGACATCATGTTAAGGGTGGAAGAAAATTATCATCCCAAGTCTCAGTCTTGTTGATATTAAAATGTGTCAAATTTTGCTTTGCATTCGACTACTGTGACCTCCCCTAACTTTGCACAACTTGGAGACAAGAACCTTAATCTTGCTTGTTTGAAGTGTATAGTTACATGGAGTATTTTAATCAAAATATAAATGGCAGAAGTTATAAATGTATTTTACTAACATAAAATCAAAACAATAAACCTTTTAGAATCATTGTTAAGGGGTAATAATATAATTTCTACTGGAAATCTGGGCCCCAACTTTGCACAAATTGCATACAGAAAATCTTAGTTTAGTTTGTGTTTGCTGCCACTTCAAATTCCTTATTTGGTGTGCAGAAGTGCACAAGGTTTACAGATGGAAACTGAATGTTATTAAATATTCTATCTTCCATTTTGTGCAAAGCTGAGGTTTGTGCAAAGTTATGGCCAGAAGAAGTAGATACACCAAATACCAACTACTTGAACATTTGCAAAATGCCATGATTAAATATTCAAACTGTAATTCTGCTATTTCTTTTTAGCCTTTGAGCTACTAAAAACACTGTAACCCAATTACCTTTTGTTAGTGCATGTATCCCAAGTTTCACTTGTGAGAAGTTGCCAGTCCCCAGCTCGCCTCTGATGCGGTAGAATCCAATGCGTTTGCCTAGTGTAATTTCTTTAAGTACTCGCTGGTCGTTTGAAAGATCGCTAGAGAGACGTTCGTAGGCTGTACTCCGTCTCTCTCCACCCCCAGAAGGCCCGTCCGTAGAAATTGAGTGAACCACAGATCTGGAGCCATTGAATTGCTGGTAGTTTCTTGTATACCCCCCAGGTGACATTTCTGCAGACATGGTCATGTCGCAATTTGTACTTTTGTTATTTTAAAGATGAACAAGAAAACTTTACCTCGTTTTAAAAGTGTGGAAATTATCTTAGTTTGCACAATTCATTTTTATCTCAAGAATTACTGAGATATTTTTGATATTAATAAAAATATTTCAATTGTAACTCAAATACAGTGCAAATTATATTGACTTTCACAGTACCGAAGTTCATTTTCCATTACAGAATTGTAGATACATCCGTCATTAATATTTTTTTATTATTTTCTCCAAAAGTAATCCAGTTTCTCAAATTTTACAGCTATCTATGCCTATTTTTTAAAGTCACACTGCCTTTTGGAATGGTGATGATCGATATAATCATATTTCTATAAACAAAGTCCTCATGAGAACTTTCTTCCACTGAAGATGTTTTTACGTCACATCATCCAAAATCAAGATAACTTTCTCAACTCATTAGCCATTATTATCGCACTGCCACTGCACTCTTACTTGAAATAGCCTTTGTGTGTCATATGTACGTAATTTTACTGTCATTAATTCTGTCACATTATCCCCTCATTATGCTTTTTAGTGATAATTTAACCTGCTTTCCTGCTTGTTTATGCTTATTTTACCTTCTGATCTGGAATCCAGTGCTTTCCTTTTGCCTGAAATTACAAAGAATCTGCATGTCAGTTGCTCAACTGTGATAAATATTTTTACAAACTTAACCCCCCACCCCCAGCACACCACAGACACCTCATCTACCTTATTATACTGTGTCAGAATTTTGTGGGGAGACAGACCAAAGAACTTTGTATGGTATTTAGTGTTTCTCTGCACCCCACTTTTGTCTCTACATTGTCATTAAGAAACACTGTATTTTCCTGCTGTTATATGCCTGAAACTGGCACACAATAAAACTGAATTAAGTGTATAAATCTATTAGCTGGTGACACATTACTCATTATATGAACTTTGAAAGGGATTCATTAACAAGAAAGATTGTAGGGTACACAGCCTCACAACACAGACATAATTATATGAACAGGAAAATAATGTTTCTACTCTGTAATACATGATGCATACCTGAAAAAGGCTAAAAAAGAACAAAAGATGATAAAAGACCAATGTAAAGTGACAGGAAACTATTCAATTGTCAAGGTGGATGGAAAAAGGTCAAATCACTATTTTATGGTTCATGATTATTTTTTTTCAAGCTGTAGGAACACTAAAAGGGAGATACCATGGACATAAATGTAGTCTAACCTTGAATGGGGGATCAAAGGTAATATGTTACTCTGCAAATAACCACCACCCCATGATTTCCTTGTGGATTTGAGGCACAAGAAAATTTTGCTACATGTGGCTTACTATAAACTGTCCTGATATTTCAAACCAGTTGGAATTACAATGAGCAAGATATAACAGGTTTATCCTTTCCACAAAAATCACTTTACTCACAATAAATGAAAACAACCAAAAGTTTCACTAATTTAGTGATGAAGGGCTTTTTCACAAATCAACTAGCTTCATCAGTTGAAAACTGCAGGTTAGAATTATTTGAAATTTATACCAATCAGTACTTAGCAGACTCACAGTGAAAGTTTTCTGACTATACAAATTGTACTATCAAGTTGAATGGGTACATCTTGAATGCAAAATCCTTAACTGACACATGAGCCAGTCAAAAGATAAATTGCAAAACATTACTTTTTCATCAAAGGTACAATCTGGTAAAATTTTATATTTACTTGTGTACTTTGTGTTTCTCCTAATTTAGGTTGAAAAAAATTACCTTATCATATATGCATGCACTGGGGCACACACTTCACCAGTATTTATCCACAGAATTACACATGTAGTAAAAGAAGTAAAAATCATACAGAATTGGAAGTTCTGTTGACATAAAATAAAATCCTGATTCTTTCTAACTTTGATTTCAATTTTCGTTGACACAGTTTACAATCCGGACTTTATTTTACTTTTTTTTTTGTGTAACAGCAGTTACACTACACAAGGGTGTTGCTGTGAAAGGAAAGGCACTAAATCTTCCACTTAAGATGATCAACAGCATGCCATGTCAAAACAAAACATTGACTAGTATCTGCTACATTTTTAAATTGTCTCAATTATCAGTTTATTGTTTGTTTTTCTGAAATCTTCAAATATACTTGCTATGGTTTTTTATGCTCTCGGAGGGGGATGGGGTGGCAGAGTAGTAACACTCTCGCCTCCCACCTCGGAGATCCTTGACCAACTGTATGTACTGGTTTCCTCTGCCCATAAAACGACCCGACGTGATATGACCTATACAATGTGTTGAAAGCGACTTTAAAACCCAAATGAGAAACTGTAATCCACTAGAATTTCAATTTCTGATGTGACTGACATAAGAAACTCCAACTGAAAGTTGTGATGTCAGAAATTCCAATCCTATTTTTCAATTTGAAAATTGTCACTAAGGTACACTTCAAAGTTCTGATCATCTGAATCTGAAATTGTAATATCAGAAATTTAAATCCTGAAATTGCAATTTCAAATAATTATCGCTTTTTAGCTTATTTCCAATATATGTTATATTTATCAAAAATATTAATGTTAAAGGTGTTATCACAAGGCTACACACACCAGAAAATCAAAGGTACAAAAAGTAACTTGTTTTCATTGAAAAACAAAATTAAGAGCAGCTATTTTACCCTATCTAAAGGGCCTTATTACTCTGGAAAAACTGAATTATAAAACTAGACCAAGGACGTATCTGTGGCCAGATGCAAGATGTATCCACCGGCAAAGGCAAAAGTAGCTATTACTCAGCTATGCCACGAGCTAGAGGTCTGAAATTTTAGTATGTTATAGCTGACCCAAAAGTAGGTGAATAACAGATTTGCACAAAATTCTCTAAATTCAATAGTTTTCAAGTTACAAGTGATTTTACTCATAATGGAAGTTAGTGAAAAGTTCAAAAATAGCTATTACTCACTTAGCTATTGAGATAGACACTCAAGTTACTCACCATGTTGTAGCTATGGAAAAAAGTAGCTGAATAACATATTTTAACAAAATGCTCTAAATGCAATACTTTTCAAGTTATAAATGATTTAGTGTTGAGTAAGAACCTCAAAGTAGCTATTACTCAGCTATGCAATGAGTCACAGGTCTGGAATTTTACTATGTTATAGCTGCCTCAAAATAGGTGAATAACAGTTTGAAACTAAATAATCTAAATGCAACATTTTTCAAGTTATAAGTGATTTACTCAACAGTGATAACCTAAAAGTAGCTATTACTCTGCTATGCCATGAGCTACAGGTCCGAAATTTTTTTATGTAATAGCTGACCCAAAAGTAGATGAATAACATACCTGCACAAAATTCTGTAAATGCAAGCTATTACTCACTTAGCTATTGAGATAGACACCCAAGTTACTCACCATGTTGTAGCTATGGAAAAAGTATTTTAACAAAGTGCTCTAAATGCAATACTTTTCAAGTTATAATTGATTTAGTGCATGCTTTCATTAATTTTAATGCATTAAAATTATTTTAAAAATTCATAAAAAAACTTTAACATGTGAAAGCTCTCCAAAATGTAGGTGAATGAATTATTTGAGAAATACTGGCTATCTGCAATACTTTCAGTGATAATAGGCATTTACTCATTTTGAGTAGGTGAGTAATTAGCTACGGATCTGAAAATTCACTAATTGAAAGCTGTCCAAAATGTAGGTGAATGAGTTATTAGAGAAATACTGGCTATCTGCAATACTTCTAGAGATAATTTGCATTTACTCCTTTTGAGTAGGTGAGTAATTACCTACGGGTTTGGAACTTCACCATGTGAAAGCTCTCCCAAAAGTAGATGAATGAGTTATTTGATAAAAATTGGGTATCTGCAATACTTTTAGAGATAATTCACATTTAATCATTTTGAGTAGGTGAGTAATTAGCTATGGGTCTGAAACTTCACCATGTGAAACCTCTTCCAATAGTAGATGAATGAGTTATTTGAGAAAAATTGGGTATCCGCAATACTTTTACAGATAATTAGCATTTACTCCTTTTGAGTAGGCGAGTAATTAGGTATGGGTCTGAAACTTCACCAAGTGAAAGCTCTCCCAAAAGTAGGTGAATGAGTTATTTGAGAAAAACTGGCTATCTGCAATACTTTTAGAGATAATTCGCATTTACTCATTTTGAGTAGGTGAGTAATTACCTACGGGTCTGGAACTTCACCATGTGAAAGCTCTCCCAAAAGTAGATGAATGAGTTATTTGATGAAAATTTTCATGTTTCAACAGAATACTCTTCTACTACCCCGCGGGTCCAAAATTCGCTCAAAATCGCTCTATCTCTGATGGTTTCAGAGATATATGCAATTTTTAATTTTCTGCAAAAATTCAAGATGGCCGCCAAAAGTTGTAAAAATAGAAAACTTTCATGTTTCAACAGAATACTCTTCTACTACCCTGCGGCTCCAAAATTCGCTCGAAATCGCTCTATCTTTGACAGTTTCAGAGATATTTGCAATTTTTCATTTTCCACAAAAATTCAAGATGGCCTCCAAAAGTTGTAAAATTTGAAACCAAATACTCCTGTACTACCCTGTGGGTCAAAAATTCACTTGAAATCGCTCTATCTCTTATGGTTTTCGAGATATTTGCACTTTTTGTATTTTGTAAAAAAATGGTAAACGGCAGCCATCTTGTTTTTGTCCAGATATCCAGAATAATTCCCAAGGAAGCTTTGACCATGATGAACATATCCTACAAATTTGGAAAGTGTACATTGCATGCCCTTTGATATACTGGGGCAGCAAAAGTCCCTAAAAATTTGAATGAAACGGCCGTGGCGGCCATCTTGTTTTTGGAAACGAGACCAAAAAAACTCGGAGGCAAGCTTTTGTACAATTGAACCTATCATGCAAATTTGAGGCCTCTACTGCTAATACTTTTTGCTGCAGAGGGTAACTGCGGCGGCGGTGTACCCCCGCGAAAACCATGGTAGCCACCGGATGCATCCGGTGGATACAAATAACATCAGAGATGCCCGTACCCCAAAGCCTGAAGAAATAGTTTTCAACACCATAAGACATAGAAGTAGTGAAACAGTTATTCACAATTTTTCATTTTCCAAGATGACATTTTTCCCCTAGGCACAGAATACTGTTGTACTACCCTGTGGGTCAAAAATTCGCGAAATCGCTCTGTCCGTTACCATTTCGAAGATATTTCCAATGTTTATTTTCTGCTAAAAATCCAAGATAGCTGCCAAAAGTGGCGAAAATTGAATTTTTTTCCCTTTTGCATAGTATACTCATGTACTACCCTGCGTGTCAAAAATTCACTCAAAATCGCTCTATCTGTTACGGTTTTCCAGATATTAAGACTTTTTCATTTTCCACAAAAATCAAAGCAGCTGTTACTCAGTTAGCTATGGATCTACAGCTCTGAAACTTTGCCATGACATAGAACATTAAAAAGTACATGAACAACATATTTGACAAAAATCCTGTAAATTTAATAGTTTTGCTGTTATAAGTGATTTACTCAGTGGAGAACCATCAAAGTAGCTATTACTCAGTTAGTTATGGACTTACAGGTCTCAAAATTTGCCATTACACAGTACATAAAAAAAGTAGCTAAACAACATATCTGAGAAAAATCCTTTAAATTCAACAGTTTTGCTGTTATAAGTGATTTACTCAATGGAGAACCATTAAAGTAGCTATTACTCGGTTAGGTATGGACCTACAGCTCTCAAAATTTGCCATTTCACAGTACATCAAAAAGTAGGTGAAGAACATATTTGAAAAAATCCTCTAAATTCAACAGTTTTGCTGTTAAAGGTGATTTACTCAATGGAAACCCTCAAAGTAGCTATTACTCAGGTAGCTATGGAGATACAGCTGTGAAAATTTCCCATGACACAGTACATCAAATAGTAAGTGAACAACATATTTGACAATAATTCTCTAAATTTAATAGTTTTGGAGTTATAAGGGATTTACTCATTGTTGAAATTCAAAGTAGCCATTACTCAGTTAGCTATGGAAATACAGCTCTGAAACTTTTCCACGAGACAGGACATTAAAAAGTAACTGATTAACATATTTGACAATAATTCCCTAAATTCAATAGTTTGGGAGGTATAAGTGATTTATTCAATGTTGAAATTAAGAAATTTAAAAGTAGCTATTACTCAGTTAGCTATGGACTTACAGCTCTGAAAATTCACCACGACACAGTACACCAAAAAGTAGATATATACAACATATTTGACAAAACTCCTCTATATTCAATAGTTTTTGAGTTATAAGTGACTTGCTGAATGGTCAAATGTTAAACTTAGTGTAGCTATTACTCAGCTAGCTATGGTGCTACACCTTGGAAACCTCACCATGATATAGTACATGAAGGAGTTGTTCAACAACATATTTGAGACCAATATTGTAAATAACAGTTACAAAGATAAAAGCAACTTACTCATTTTGGTCATTCTTAAAAACAGAAAATAGCTATTACTGACTTAGCTATCAAGATAGACCCCTAAAAATGGTACCATCTTGTAGGCATGGAGAAAGTAGCTGAACAACATATTTTACAGAAATGCTCTAAATGCAGTCGTTTTGGAGTTATGAGCACTTTACTGAAAGTAGCCACCATTGCTATTACTCACTTAGCCATGGACCTAGGTCTGAAAAATACCAAGCAGGCTATTTTTAGGCTGTATAAAAGTGCAACTACACACTTATGGCAGCCATCTAAATCAACAAAAAAAGACCCATGGCAGAACACCTGAAAAAAAAACCATGGCAGCCATCTTTTTAACACCCGTGGCGGCCATCTTGTTTTTCTGAATCAGACGAAAAAGATTCCCAGGCAAGTTTTTCCAATGATGAATTTATCTTGCAAATTTGGAAGCTCTAGCTATAATATTTTAAGAGATAGAAAGGCTTTTGTTAAAATGTGATGAACGGATGGACGCACGGACACAGGGCATTTTATAATCTCCCGTACCAGGCCTATCGGCCGGCTGGAGATAATAACATCTGAGAGAAAGAAACTGCATGTAAAGATTAAGTATTAAAACATGACAATTCAGTAAACTAAAAATTATGAAGATTTAAAGCTTCTCCCATTTTGATATCCATTTGTATGGTCAATTTATGGTTTGAATGTTTTGAATATTACGCATACATAGAGATGTGGCAAGACATGCTTTTATGTGGAGTTGGGGCAAAACCTACAGCTCACTTGATGCAATACCATCTGTTACAATGGGAAGTTGCAAAGGTAGAACGGATCATGAATTCTAATATGACTTTAACAGTGCTCAATCTACATCAAAAGACACCCAAAGGTGCAACAACCAAGATTCAAGTAAAAAGATATAAAAGAGATATAAGAAAGATCAAATAGTATCAGGTACTAGTATCCCTGTAGAGAGATAAAATAGCATCAGATATGCAAGGTCACACCATGATGTTGCACACCTAAACCCCCTAACCAATGTCCCTACCAAGTATAAACTTCCTACACCTTACGGTTTCAGAGATATAGCCCAGACAAGATTTTATAAGTCAAGGTCACTATGGCAAGGTCAAAGGTCAAATCAAGGTCACACCACGACGTTTGCACACCTACACCTCCTAACCAATGTCCATACCAAGTATCAACTTCCTACACCTTATGGTTTCCGAGATATAGCCTGGACAAGATTTTATAGGTCAAGGTCACTGCGGAAAGGTCAGATCAAGGTCACACCATGACGTTCCACACCTACACCCCCTAACCAATGCCCCTCACAAGTATCAAGTTCCTACACCTTACAGTTTCACAGATATAGCCTGGACAAAATTTTCAAACTCAAGGTCACTACGGCAAGGTCAAATCAAGGTCCCACCATGACATTGCACACATATACTCCCTAACCAATGTCCTACAAAGTATCATCTGAGAAACGATGCAAATTTGTATCCACCAGAAAGACAACTCACCATAGGTCCAAAGGTCAAATCTGACATCAGAAGATTCCCAGCCCATGATATCCGCAAGTTGGTTGCACATTGCAAACCTCTAGGATCAATAATAAGCAAGTTATAAGCATTTTTAACTTTTGCTGTCCTCATTTGACCTTGAAGGAGGGGCCCAAGGTCAAATCCAACCACACCAGAAGATTCCTAGCCCATGATTTCCTATAGGTTGGTTTACCATCCCAAACCTCTATGACCAATAATAAATGAGTTATAAGTACTTTTAAGCTTGGATATCTTTGTTTAACCTTGAAGGAGAGGCCCAAGGTCAAATCCGACCACACCAAAAGATTCCCAACCCATGATTTCCTATGTGTTGGTTTACCATCCCAAACCTCTAGGACCAATAATAAACGAGTTATAAAGCACTTTTAAGTTTGGCTATCCTCATTTGACCTTAAAGGAGGGGGTCCAAGGTCAAATCTGGCCACATCAGGAGATTCGCAGCACATGATTTCCTATAGGTTGGTTTCAAATTGCAAACCTCTAGGACCACTAATAAGGGAGATAAAGGCACTTTTAAAGTCTGCTATGTGGATTACTTTGGCTCTCCGGGGATGACCTTGAATTAAGAGCTTCAAGGTCAAATATCTGCAATGTTGTAAAGAACATGTATATCTGTTATACATATCACCTATGAAGAGATTCAACCTTCTACCTATGAGAAACAAAGAAAATCCGGCGGTGACCATCTTGTTTTTCAGAATGAGGCTAATTTCAGTCCCAAAGAAGCTTACCCCCAATGAAGATATCTCACAAATTTGGTGAACCTAGCTGGTGCAGTTTTCCTCTGAGAACGTTAATGCCGAAAATCTCTCTACGCGCGGACTGGATGCCTCCGCTTGATAGAAAGAAAAGAGAAACTATAATACTCCACAATCTTTTCCCAATGAAAGGGAAAATAAGTATTTTTCCAGAAATACTCTGTCAGTATATGTGCATTTCATGGGCAAATTGAGCCATACCAAAATATAAGCAGATGCAACTCGCATGAAAAGTTTAAACACAAATCTCTCAATGGATATTGACTGTGCAGTAAATTTTGTACAAGTTTAATACCCAATCATTATCTTTTGAGAAATATGCATTAATATCACCATACTTGATAGCAAGTCTGACATTTCAATAGGAATAAAAGACTACAATAAATACTATAGCTAGAACCTATTATCTTTGCGTGCAGTGAAGTGCCAAAATCCTATAAAGAAGCAGCACAAAAGCACATTGTGTTTTTCTACACATGATTGGTCCTGTATCAATATCTTGTGAAAAACAATATTGTCTTATTAAGTCCCAATACGAAAACAAATAAATTATTCAGCAGAACGATTACACAAGCATTAAGTATTGTAAAAGAATTAAATCACTTGTTCATTTTTTTCTGCAAAAGCTGACAATGACACAAAACTATAATCAATACTAGAAATAGGACGTATTAGCATGCGTAATGTCCACCCAAAGGGAAGCATGAGTTTTGCTCTAAAACTTGGACAAAATTGGCAAGAGTTGATTGCTGAGATACCCTGCGGATGGAAAATTTCGACGAAATCGCTGTATCTCACACGGTTAAGGAGATAGAAGCAAATTTGTGTTTTTCCATTTTTGGCAAAAATTTTAAATGGCCTCGATTTTTGGGGCGAGTAAAATTTTTTTGGAAAATTGCCTGGAGTACATTGCTGAGATACCCTGTGGATGGAAAATTTCGACGAAATCGCTATATCTCGTACGGTTAAGGAGATAGAAGCAAATTTGTGTTTTCCCATTTTGGGAAAAATTCTAAATTTAAAATTGGCGCTATTTTTGGGGAGTGGAAAATGTTTTTGAAAATTGTCTACAGCACCTTTTTTTAGATACCCTGTGGTTTGAAAATTTCGACGAAATCGTCACGGTTACGGAGATAAGCAAATTTGTGTTTTTCCATTGTTGGCAAAAATTTGAAAATTCAAAATGGCCCACATTTTGGGGAGAGTAAAATTTTTTGAAAATTGCCAATATATATAGTACATTTCTTAGATACCCTGAGGGTCAAAAATTTCGACAAAATCGCTCTATCTCACACGGTTAAGGAGATAGAAGCAATTTTATAGTGAAATACCCTTACCATTTCCTAACAGTAGTTATTTGTTGGAGCAATCCAACCCAATGGCCAACGCAGAGATACGATTTTAAGGTTATCTAATAACCTTAACCAAGCCATTGGGTTACAGTAGTCCGTCCTCCCGCCAATTAGGTCACATGAGCACACTGTTTACTTCATTATTTTTGTTGGCCATCAACAGTATGGACATCTTTGGGAACTAGGACAAGTTTTGTTAGGGTTCATTTATTTTTTGAGATTTTACAGTAAATCTCACTTCATATTTCACATGTATATGATTCATAACTTGAATATATATTTATTGGATCGTCGAAGGTATGTCATTATATGCAAATAAATGACTTTTGGATGGTGACATGAAAAGTTCGATCATCTTCAACTATTAGGAATAAATCAACATAAAGAGAGCATGATGCAATAATAATTGTATATATAATTGGTAGTATAAACATCAAGAGACTTTCAATACAGACATTACAGGTTTTATGTATAGGTGCAGGAAAAAATGATATGTACAAGAACAAATATGTATGTAAAGACAATTAATTATCAATTAATTACTTCAATTAAGGCATTAATTAGTAAACTAAAAGTTAAGAAGCTTTAAAATTTTTTAATTGAAGTGCAGTGTCAAAAGAGATAGTACAACCATTTAAATATACATACAATAATCAGTTGCAGGAATCAATGCACAAGAAATTTCAAGTTATGTTTAACTCATGACCACGGCACCTCGCCACCAGCAACTCGCTATCAATAGATTATCATAGTGAATCGGAAGTATTTGATGTTCAAGTCACAGTTTTATTAAAATATTGCAAGGAATGTCCACAGGATTCAATGACCTCATATGTGTTCCACACATACATAAAATAAAATGTACTAAAAATAAAATCACTGCAAGCATGCTCAATGGCTTTAAAGAAATGATATCACTGTATGATTTATGTCACTGCTTGCACACCCAAGAGCTGTGTACAGTACTGGCGTACCCAACTACCCTGTACCCATGGCAGTGAAATCTATGTTCCGAATGATTGTTCACCTTAGACGAATAATATCATTGCTGACCTACCCAGCAGCTTTCTACACAAAATCCATATCACTGCTAGTGTACCCAGTAGTTGTGCACACCAGCAGTGATATTGGTCTAGTGTACCCAGCAATTGTGTATACAAGATTTAGTTTGCTGCTAGCATACCCAACAATGCCGAATTTTTACAGCATACTCAATTTCTCATTACCTAATGCAGTAAGTAGTATGTACTCAAAGGTTGTGCACTCGATATCAGTACCTTTTACAGCATACTCAACAGGTCCGTATCCAAGGCATTGTGAAGTAACTAGTTTTTAAGGAAATTTTTCAAGTAGTCAGAAAGTGCAAAGGATCACTCTCTGGATTAAAATTATTTAGCTTGGCATGGGCAGAATAACTTAGTTATATTATTGTTACATTTTGACAAAATTTAAAAGACATGTCAAAAATGAGCCAAGGAAGAAGTGATGGAAATTTGGGTACACTAACAATGATCTATATAGCTCTTGGTGTACGGTGTCCCTAAATGACGAAAACGGCCTTCTTGACGAAAACGGATGAAAACAACCCATTTGTGACGAAAACGACTTAAAAAATGTCATATTTACTTACAAAACACACTTTTAAACTTCATAAAAGACGATTCTTACTATTTCCTGACAATATTTTATAAATAGAAAGGCTGGTTTAAGATGAAAGTTATTGCTAGGAAACCCCCTTCAAAGAAATTCCATGACCTCATATTTGCTCATTAATATTAATGAGACAGGTCCGTGAACAAGATCGAAGCACACATATTGATCTTATAGGTTACAAGAGGTTTCGCGGTAAAACTCACTGGAGGATTCGTGGCAAATTTTAATAATTTCTTTAAAGTTTAGAGTATCACAAAATCTTTATTTATGGATGGATTTTAATAATTTCGGTACCATTCTTTTCAGTTTTTAATCGTGAATCTAATGGTATGCAATAATGTTAAATTATATTGACATAGGGTATTATATTTTTGAGCAAACCAGTCATTCTGTTTATAAAATATTGCTAAGAAATGCTCAAATGTGTCCCTTATGCCTCGCTGGATTTTCATGAAACCAAAGCCAAAATGTGCATTTTAAAATTGGCAGAGGATATTTACACCACCGCTGTGTACGCAATGCCGAAAAGTCGTCTTATGTACACCACCGCTGTGTACATAAGCTACATATGGTTCCTTATGTACACCACTGTTGTGTATATTAGCCAAATAATGTCTCTTATGTACACCACCGTTGTGTATATTAGCCAGATAATGTCTCTTATGTACACCACCGTTGTGTATATTAGCCAGATAATGTCCCTTATGTACACCACCGCTGTTTATGTAAGCTAGATTGAATATCTTGTGTACATATGCAAGATATTTGGGATATTTTGTGTACCACTAAAATGTAGGTAAGCTAATGTACATGGTCTTCTACACCACCTTATTGTGCATGCTATGTCAGTCCCCCTAGAAATGGGATGATTAGTCTTCCCCACTATTGTACTGTGGAAACTAAATTAAATTTCTTATACACACCTTGTTGTGTACCCGGCCAGGTAAAATTTGTTACATAATTAGCCTTTTGATCCCCACAGGTCAAATAGTTGTGGCTTAACTTGGGTTAGATGACACTTAGATGACAAAGACGGTGAAGATGTGATTTTTTGTTTCATTATTTATTCATTATACACATGGAACAAGAATCATACAAGTAACATACATTACAAATGTACCAGGTTCTAATGGCATGAAAGCCTCTACACACGGCCATCTACACACCTTAAAAAAAAGTGATATATAGCAAAAATACAAAAAGAAAAACATTCTTTTTAAGATTCTATATTTCTCACTAAATACATATCCATGGAGAGTGAACAGGACAATGTCAACTTGTTTTTGGCCTTTCTGTTTCAACTTTATAAGCATTAATCAAATATATTCTTGTAAAAGAGAGAAATTGCATTTATTTTCAAACTAACACTGATAAAACAGCTTTTGTTTTACTTTATATTATTGTAGTGTATTATTGCATTACTCGACAGCCGTGGTGTACATAAAGAACTGAAATACCCTTATGTACACAGCCGTGGTGTAAATAACCAGTTCGTTTAAAATTACCTTTCCAGCAATATATGGTTTTGTATATCTATCTGCAGTAATGACAGAGTTATTGGCAAAAAACTAAGTCGTTTTCATCAAAATTGGGTCGTTTTCGTCCGTTTTCATCAAAAAGGCCGTTTTCTTCATTTAGGGTGACCCCTTGGTGTACATAGCCGTTGGGTATGCTAGCGGTGAGATAGATTGTTCATACACAGTCGTTGGGTACGCTAGACCAATATTACCACTAGTGTATACAGCTGTTGGGTAAATAAGTACTCCAAATGAAAAAAAGAATAGGTATAGTTCCTACTTTATACTTTAGTCGCAATTAAACTACTGCAATGCTAATGCATGTATGGTGACCAATTGGTTGGAACTACTGTTCCTGGTAATGTTGTTATTCTTGGTGTATTCAACAACACTTCAAAGTAGAGGTAACTAGTTGAAATGTGTCTAAATCAAGTTTGAGATTCTGCACATATACTGCCTGGTGCTTTACTGTACTTTACACTACTGGGACTGTATTCACAAAATAGACTTTGCTCAAATTGAGCCAAAAATCGCTCAAGTTTAGTATAAACAGCTGTAAAGTTGATCTGATTATGCGCTCAACTTGAACTTGACCCCTTTGGTGAATACCCACCCTGACTGTTTACTGTACTGTAGAGTACACGTAGTTCTACAGTACTGGTAGCACTACTGTACTGTACAGTAGTCTACAGTACAGTAGTAAAATTGAAATTTTACTTTCACCAAAAATTGTCAGAAAATATATATATTCACCTGGTTGATTTATCCAACTGAAGTTTAAACACATTATAACACCTAGTCTCTGTTTTATTTTACAAAAATAAAATATTTTGGGGTTTGTATGTTATCACTCTTGACAACATTTATACAAACGTTTATTTCCTCCTTCTGATATCAACTTAACAACAAATATACACATCAATCGTTCATAATTTTCCAAAATGAGACACCAAAATCTAATCGTGGATATTTAGGTAGATCTATGATTATACGAATTTAGAGTCTTATACCAAAACATAAACAAATGAGGGGGGTATTTTATCTGATTATTAAGTAATATCTTATCAGTTGTAAGTAAATTCATTTGAAAAGACATTTATCATCGATATTGGTAAAAACATTGTACACATTGTATTTTGCAAATAACCCTGAAAAACTCTTCTTTCGAATACTTGTAAAATACATGTGATAATTTTCCATGTACATTATAGAAATAGAGTGTCATAGTCATAAATCTTTTAAATACTGCAAGATGAGTCAATCAATTTAAGCCAATTTTTTCGAACTTTTATGCATTATTACCTAAAGGTGGTTGGACATGCAAAAAATATATATCCAATTTTTGGAATAGGACATGATTCTAGATACCTTCAAAACACATCAGACATCTAATTGAACTGTCTATCAAATTGAGATCCATTCAAATACTAGTGATTTAACATTGCATGAAGTATACTGGATCAAGAATTGATGTTTTTTTTTTTTGTAATTTGTAAATTGATGTTTCTCATTTTTGTAAATCTATAGATAAAGAACACACATTTTTTTCTCAAAGGATCAGAGCACTTATCCTGTATTTTTAAGCTTCTCTTTAGTATACTGTTGAACTACAAGTGGGGGACAGCATATCGCCCATAAAAACATCAAAATGCAGTTTCTTGAAACCAAAGATGCGGTGTTGTTTTATAAAAGTAATCAGAATCAAAAGCAGCTGCTCAAACTTTAAAATAACAGTAGCATCCTAAAATATATTTTGTGATAAGTACAAATACATCCATAGAACTTGTCCTACTGTAACAAAGTCAGGGCTGTCAAAAAGTGGACAGCATTTTGCCAATTAATTTTTACTGTTCCCAAAAAGTTAAAAAACTGTTAAACACTTTGCATACAATAATTAAAGCTAAAGATCAATTCTTCTCATTGCATTCTAGCATATCATGAAGTTATAAATAGTATTTATATTGACCCCAGACACAGTTTAGAGAACATACAGCTCTTTGCACATATCAGTCAAATGCAGTTTGTTGGGTATATTTTTCACTGACATATAATTTTTTTTTATTGATCTTTATAATCCTGCATACTGTGAGTTCTAAAATCCTAGAAAAGTATTAAGACATATTGCACGTGCCCTTTCCATGGTATACAGTTCCTTCAGTGTCACGGTAGATGTTAGTTTTAAATGAAGTACAATAGAAATTGGTGAAACACTGTCCACTGCGAAATGCTGCCCCCTCCTGTATAGATCCTATTGGAGTTAACATATCCTGAAAATTTGGGGAAAATCCTTGCATTGGTTTAGGCTGCGGAACACCCACAAACTTTAAGAGCCAAAATCTTTAAAGTGTTGCCATGGTAACAGTTGTTGCCAGAAACCTAATCAGCTCTAAATCCTCCTGGGGTGAATATATCCTGAAAAAGTTGGTGAAAATAATTGCATGGGTTTAGGTTGTGGAAGACCCACAAGCTTTTTGCCCGCTGCCGCCGGCACCTGGACTGTAAAATTTGTTGTGTAAAACTAGTAAAAGCTGTTTAGGTTGACTGATAAAATATAATTCTCATGTTACTTGCTTAGTAAAAATGCAGCAATGAGAATGTAGCATTGATATCTATATTTTGTGAAATTAAACTCTAATGTCTAATGCACAGGTTTTGTATGCTACAAAAATTACAACTCATACAACCTATCACTATGCATGAATAGTCCCGATTATTAATTAACTTAGTTTTTAAGGTAATATTTTTGAAGACACTGAAAAATACAACAAATTCAGGTTTATGACCCCATTTTTCACTGAAGGAGGGCTTGGGAACATATTTTATAGGCTTTTCGGAATCCCAGACCTTGGTTTCCTATAACCTCTCAATACATTCCAAAGCTCTAATTTCAATAATGA
This sequence comes from Sabellastarte sp. h YS-2021, assembly GCA_964017235.1. Lineage (NCBI taxonomy): Eukaryota > Metazoa > Annelida > Polychaeta > Sabellida > Sabellidae > Sabellastarte > Sabellastarte sp. h YS-2021. The sequence goes on from OZ024929.1 coordinate 137,703,699, forward strand.
AAAAGATATTACACAATAAATGAAAACCTGAGCCATTTATAGTCATAGAATTGACCTTTAAAGGCAAGAAAGGAGTGAAGAGTCACATCACTACGTTTAAATGAGCCTGAAGAGTAATTCAATTAAGATTTTTAGGATTCACTGCAATCTTTTTGTAGATACACTGCAAAATACAAGACCTTAAAATATATATATAAATATATATGTCGTGTACAAGTTGGGATTTTGTACAAGTTGTAACTTGTACAAAATCTTGTACAAGTTATAACTTGTACGGCTGAGTTGTACAAGTTATAACTTGTACAAAAATTATGCTTGTACAAGTTATAACTTGTACAACACTATTCTTCATGATGTTTGGTAATATCTTTTTGCATTTAACTTTTCAAATTACAGTAGGCTTTAATATAGGTATTCCACTTAAGGAAATGGATTTTTGTAGATATTAGGCGTATTCCACAGCCGTGATCTGTAGAATCCAGATTCGACAGATCAATGGATCAGGTCAAAAGAACCTGATCTGACTGATCCGGATCATGATCTGAGTGATCTCATGAAAAGGTGGATTCGAGAGATCAGATCTGCGAGATATCCCATAATTCTTTGTAAAGATGGCGGAAAACACGAGGTTTGAAATTTTCATTTATAATTTTAATTGTTGATATTTCTGAAACTGGGGCCGGATTTGGTTATTATTATTTAAGTCCTGTCAATCCACTTGTACAAACGTGGCGTTAATTTCGCCATACCGTCAATTCTGCCCACTTATGTGTATAAATGGTGAAACAAAATCCTGACAAAATGCTTAAAATGCTTTGAGATGATGTATTTTGTTGAAACACTAAGTGATCCACATGTTCCCAGTCACCAGGGTACATTTTTTATTGTTAAAAACGGTCACGCCAATTTTTTGAGAGTGGTGTTAAATTTACAGGAAATGCATTATATTTTTACCAAAATTTTATTTTTTTCCCGGGGGGGGGGGTAACCCCCCAAGTTTATTAATCGTCTGTGACAGTGTAGAATCACAGTCGGCCACTGACGTTTTCCAGTGATCGATTATTAAGCTTATATCTTACCTTTCCTGATTTATATCAATACCCACATAAAAGATACCTTAACTATCGAGGATGATAAATCGTAAAATTCATGCAGATCTGTCTGTTTGTCTGTTTGCCAGAGCCATTACAAGTGAGGTACCCCCACCCAAAGTGTGAAAATTTCAACACTTGATCACAATTTTCTCATTCACTATTGCGGGGATTTTTCTCATATCTTGCATAGATGTAATAGGCCACTAGTAGAGTACCTTGTGTGAATATAAGACCTGGATCTGTCTTAATTTTTATGTCAGCTGACTTGTCAGTCAGCTGACATTATGTCGTCACTCTGCGGCGTGGGCGTATGCGTACGCGTCCGCGTACGCATACGCGTGAACAACTTCTCCTCCAAAACTACAAGGCCTAGAGACGTGCTGTTTTTTTTAAAAGATACCTTATCTATCGAGGATGAAAAATTGTTCAAGGCATGCAAATCTGTCTGTTCGTCTGTTTGCTAGAGACATTACAAGGGGGGTACCCCCACCAAAAGTGTGAAAATTTCAACACTTAATCACAATTTTCTCAGTGACTATTGCAGGGATTTCTCTCATATCTTGCATATATGTACTAGGCCACAGGTAGATTCTCTTGTGTGAGTATGAGACCTGGATCTGTCTTACTTTTTTTTTAATAAATTTTTTTAATAATTTTTAATGCATTAAAATTCAGGAAATCATGCACAAAATCATTTATAACTTGAAAAGTGTTGCATTTAGAGCATTTTGTTAAAATATGTTATTCAGCTACTTTTTTCATAGCTACAATATGGTGAGTAAGTTGGGTGCCTGTCTCAATAGCTAAGTGAGTAATAGCTACTTTTGGGCTTTTCAGTAACTTCCATCATGAGTAAAATCACTTGTAACTTAAAAACTATTGCATTTAGAGAATTTCGTATAAATATGTTATTCAGCTACTTTTGGGTCAGCTATAACATAGTAAAATTTCAGACCTGTAGCTCATGGCATAGCTGAGTAATAGCTACTTTTAGGTCATCACTATTGAGTAAATCAGTTGTAACTTGAAAACTATTGCATTTACAGTATTTTGCTTAAATATGTTGTTCACCTACTTTTGGGTCAGCTATAACATAGTAAAATTTCAGACCTGTAGCTCATGGCATAGCTGAGTAATAGCTACTTTTAGGTTATCACTGTTGAGTAATTCGCTTATAACTTGGAAACTATTGCATTTAGAGTATTTTGTTTCAATATGTTATTCACCTATTTTGGGGTCAGCTATAACATAGTCAAATTTCAGACCTATAGCTCATGGCATAGCTGAGTAATAGCTACTTTGAAGTTCTCACTATTGAGTAAATCAGTTGTAATTGGAAAACTATTGCATTTAGAGAATTTCGTATAAATATGTTATTCAGCTACTTTTGGGTCAGCTATAACATAGTAAAATTTCAGACCTGTAGCTCATGGCATAGCTGAGTAATAGCTACTTTTAGGTCATCACTATTGAGTAAATCAGTTGTAATTGGAAAACTATTGCATTTAGAGAATTTCGTATAAATATGTTATTCAGCTACTTTTGGGTCAGCTATAACATAGTAAAATTTCAGACCTGTAGCTCATGGCATAGCTGAGTAATAGCTACTTTTAGGTCATCACTATTGAGTAAATCAGTTGTAACTTGAAAACTATTGCATTTACAGTATTTTGCTTAAATATGTTGTTCACCTACTTTTGGGTCAGCTATAACATAGTCAAATTTCAGACCTGTAGCTCATGGCATAGCTGAGTAATAGCTACTTTTAGGCTATCACTGTTGAGTAAATCACTTATAACTTGAAAACTATTGCATTCAGAGTATTTTGTTTCAATATGTTATTCACCTATTTTGGGGTCAGCTATAACATAGTGAAGTTCCAGACCTGTGGCTCATTGCATAGCTGAGTAATAGCTACTTTAAAGTTCTCACTGTTGAGTAAATCAGTTGTAATTGGAAAACTATTGCCTTTACAGAAATTTGTGCAAATATGTTATTCAGCTACTTTTGGGTCAGCTATAACATAGTGAAATTACAGACCTGTAGCTCATGGCACAACTGAGCAATAGCTGTTCTCGGGCACTGACTGTTGAGTAAATCAGCTATAACTTGAAAAATATTGCATTTGGAGTATTTTGTTAAAATATATTGTTCACCTACTTTTGGGTTAGCTATAACATAGTGAAATTACAGACCTATAGCTCATGGCATAGCGGAGCAATAGCTATTTTCTGGTTCTCACTATTGAGTAAATCAGTTGTAACTTGAAAACTATTGCATTTACAGTATTTTGCTTAAATATGTTGTTCAGCTACTTTTAGGTCAGCTATAACAGAGCAAAAATTCAGACATGTAGCTCATTGCATAGCTGAGTAATAGTTACTTTGAGGTTCTCACTCTTGAGTAAATCAGTTGTAACTTGAAAATTATTACATTTAGAGTATTTTGTTAAATATGTTATTCACAGACGTTTTGGTCAGCTATAACATAGTGAAATTGCAGACCTCTATGTCATGGGATAGCTGAGCAATAGCTTCTTTCAGGTTCTCACTGTTGAGTAAATCATTGTATCCAACCTGTAGGAAATCATGGGCTGGGAATCTGTTAATATGGTCCGATTTGACCTTGGAACCCTCCTTCAAGGTCAAATGAGGATAGCCAAACATAAAAGTGCTTATAACTCGCTTATTATTGGTCCCAGAGGTTGGAATGAAAACCAACCTATAGAAAATCATGAGCTGGGAATTTTTTGGTGTGGTCGGATTTGACCTGGGACCCCTCCTTCAAGGGCAGTTGAGGATAGCCAAACTTACAATTGCTTAGAACTCGCTTATTATTGGTCCTACAAGTTTGGGATGATAAACAAGCTACAGGAAATCATGGGCTGGGAATTTTTTTGTGTGGTCAGATTTGACCTTGGACCCCCTCCTTCCAGGTCAAACGAAGATAGCCAAACTTAAAGTGCTTATAACTCGCGTATTATTGGTCTTGGAGGTTTGGGATGGTAAACCAACATATAGGAAATCATGGGCTGGGATTCTTTTGGTGTGGTCAGATTTGACCTGGGACCCCTCCTTCAAGGGCAGTTGAGGATAGCCAAACTTACAATTGCTTAGAACTCGCTTATTATTGGTCCTACAAGTTTGGGATGGTAAACAAGCTACAGGAAATCATGGGCTGGGAATTTTTTTGTGTGGTCGGATTTGACCTTGGACCCCCTCCTTCAAGGTCAAACAAGGAGAGCCAAACTTAAAAAGTGCCTATAACTCACTTATTATTGGTCCGAGAGGTTTGGGATGGTAAACCATCCTAAATTCTTTGGCTGGGAATCTTTTGGTATGGTCAGATTTGACCTTTGGACCCCTTCTTCATGGTGGAACGAGGATATTGCATTTATAGTATTTCTTTAAATATTTTTAACCTACTTTTTACCCTTGAACAATTACCTTGTTACTTTATTTCATAATACCATTTGCAGGGCACAACTTTTTTGTCGTTTTCTTCTGTCAGCTTCGGAATATCTTTCGAACATGTGTTCAGTTACCATTTACTGTATTTCTGTACAGCCCTTTCCCTGATAATTATGCTTTTCTCTCATTATCACCATCACAAATCAAAAACATTCAGTCAGCTGACACAGTGCCCGTTCACGGGCACTCTCCTCTTGTTTAAACTGGGGTCGGATTTGTCAATGTGTCACCAGCATATTTATCTTGGGTGGTATACTGCTTAAGTTGGCCACAGTTGTAAGTTGACCGCCACTCATTTTTGAACAACTAATTAATCCCACATGTACAGGGGGGGTCACATTAGCGAACGGGACAGCCATAGCGAAAGGCAATCTACTGTGGCATTTAAAACAATATACAGGAGGGGGACAGGGTTCACCAGTGATTAGACGATCATTTCTTCTTTCATATTTTAAAATAAATGGGGCCTTGGAACCCTATGCCCCTGCTATCTATCTTTTTAATGTTATGGTAGGTTGCCGTTCGCTATGGCTGTCCCGTTCGCTAACGTGACCCCCCCCCCTGTATATATAATGGCTTTCTACTAGTGAATGCCCGCCTACCAGTGATGCGCTGATTTCATGTAGAAAATATATTATCGCCCCTTAAAAATGATTTCAACAGCTTATTGTTTTGGTTTGATATTAGTAAAATAGTATAATAACTTGCGCTTGTGTCAATTCATATTTTAATACAAAAAATATTTATTTATTGCATTTTGCAGTACAAAAGCGATGGATCCAAATGGTGCAAAGATAAAGGTTACATATCCTGATGGTTTAAGTTGTAATGTCTTACTTAAAACCACTGACATAGAAAAAATAACAGAAACAGGTATTACTGTTTAGATAAGTGTTTGAGTTACACTTCACAACTGTTAGGTTTATTCTCCCTGGTGGTGATGGCCTGCCAATTTGTTTTGTTTGATATTTTAAAGTCAGATACAACCTTATTATGTGACCCTGTATTTAAAATTTTTAATTACCTGACCTCAAGCAACACTTGTCTGAAAGTAGACTAAACATGACTTTGGAGTTTTTCCATTATCATATTTTTTATTAAACCCCACTTACTATCCAACAAAATAATGAAAAACATTTTCCAATTATAGTGTTCTGCCACTTACACAGAATACCGTATTATTTCGAAATATGGCCCAGGCGTTAATTATTTTCAAATGAGACCAGACCACACGTTAAATTGAACCAGGCGTTCTTTTGAAATATAAAAAACAGTGTAATAAATTGTAAACAGTGTGCTTGGTCCCAGGCCTTAATTTGAACCAGGCGTTTATTTAAACCTGGGCGTTATTTTGGAAATTTAAGGTATATCTATTGTACTGTGTGCTTTTGTAGATTTTTGGGTGGTTATTTATTAACAAGAACAATCTCTGTCAGAATCCATGGTGTTGACAATCGTGTTTAAGGCTATAGGACCATCAATTTTTAATTCTCTCCATTGCTTATACGAATCAACACATTCGCTGAAATATATATAATAATAATATAGGTGTTATGCCCACTTTCATTCCAAAGCGTTTCCCCAAATCATTGGTTCATGTACATTATTGAATGTAACGTAACACTTAAATTTAAAGAAGTACCTAGATTCAGTGAGGTGAAATTTTATTTTGACAAAACAATCTCACATGGCTGTTGCATACTGGATGTGTAATGACAGATTTGATTGAATTGTAGGAGAATCCGAGCTGTTGCGAAAAATGTATGTAACATTGTCTGGCAAGGATGCTTGGCCACCTGGAGAAATTCTGATGGAATTTCAAGAGCAAGGTAAGCTGTACTTATTAATATGGAATCTACACTTTGAAAGACAATTTTTATCTATGAAATACTTTCAGCAATCAATAATTATTGGGGGGATTTTACAAGTATATTTCTATCTATAGGCATAACTCTGTAGAACATTCATCTAATTCGCAAGAGACTTACAGAATGTGTGCTTGCCACATAGCTGGCACCTGTAACCATAGGCAAGAAATCTAATTCCCAATGTATACCAATATATGTGGGTTGGTGCCTGGGGCTTGGACAAATCTTCATCATGAATTTCCTCAGTGTACTACACTTTCCTCTTTCAAGTATTAAGGAAATGGTTAGTGAACCATGAAACTGACTGGCACATGGTTTACAGTCTGTTCTTATTTGGCTTCTGTAAAATAATTTGTACAATAAACTTGTACTAATTTAAATATTTTTTTCATTTGTTCACTTACTGCTATCTGTTTGCTTGACAATATTTAAAAACTATGAGATTAAGGTCATGAGGCTAGGTTGCTAGTGGTGGAGGTGTTCAGTTAGGCAAAAAAAATAATTTTGTCCAGTATGTATCTTTGAAACCATAAGGGAGTCATGAATGCATTATTCAGGCATGTTATTTTAAAATACTGATTTGGACAATTAGTAAGAATAGCAAAGCTGTTTCATATTTTTTAATATCTTAAATTGCATAAAGGAATTTTAAATGTCCGTTAGAGTTTGTTGATCAACAAATTGTCAATAAATTTTATCTCTGTCTAAAGACATAGTCTAAGCAAATTCTAAGGCACAACAACCAAAAAGAAGTACAATATTCATAAGCCACAGGCATTGCCAAGTTCGACGGCCAAAATATGATACAATATCAATATGTTTGTATTTCCAGGTTCCTATGACACACTACTAAAAAAAGGCCAGAAAACCAGTGGTAAAAGTAAGTAGTCATTTTCTTAAATTTAGATTTGTATGTAAGTACTATATTTACATATACAGTAGAACCTCAATTATCTGAACCCCATGGGAGACATACAATCCGGTCGGATAATCGAGGGGTTCAGATAGATGAAGGAAACCGAAATTCACCATCTATGGGTTACTGAGTGGGTGATAATTGAAGATACTTCGTTTTATGCACTTAATGTAAATATCGGTATTCATTGATGATATATTTAATATATTTGTGTAATATATTGTAACTGACCTCTAATTGTCGCTTGTTTGCTCCACATCTATGAATATTATTGTTTCTATTTAATATATTACGCGGATTTTAACTGGCTGTGTTCGGTTGGTACATGCATTATTCACATTTTAATTTGTGATTACTATTGTCAATTGAAAAACTCCATGAGATCATTTATTGTAAAACCCCAAGCGAACACGCCTTCAGTGATATGTTTGGTTGGTAGTGCATTGTTGACGTCTTTTATACACATTATCAGTTTGTGAGTAGACAAACTCCCGGAGATAATAAATTGTGAAATCCAATCGAAAACGCTTTCATTGATTAGCGCATTAAGAAAGACGTTGTGTAGTGGGGTCGTGTAAGTGAATTAATCCCTCCCCTATTGTAACAATGGTGATAAAGATCAAAGAAGTTAGGCATTTCTGTGGATGGTAGGTTTTATGGGGTTTTATAAAGCACAAGAATTAATCGTTTCCGAGACCGTATAAAAACTTGTATTATCGCTCACGCTACACGGTGCATTATATGTACTGCCAGTAGGGAGACACAATTTCGGTGCGGTTAATCCGGAGATTCGGATAGTAGAAGGCCGGATAATCGAGGTTCTACTGTAATTAAGTTGAGTGGTTGTGGTAAAGCATCTCTGCAGGGGCGTTTATGTGTTTTCATCTCAGTTTCGTTGCTGCTGCCACCACCGCTGCATGCTGTATTATGGTCTCCCTTTATTAATGAAATATATCACACAAAATTTTGAAGTAATATACCTTTAGCTTTGGAATATTAAGGGTCAAATTGAAGTCATAAAATAGTATTTTTTTTTCTTTTTGCTTCATAGCGCCTTTATTATTGGTTTTACATCTTTAGAATATATCAAGAGTGCTTATTATTTTTTCTAATCACACAAATAACAAAGAAATTGCATGAGAACTCTTCCAATTATTAGTCTTGCTGATGATCTAATGCTAATTTTTACCCCACAGCCCTTCGCGGTATTATTGTTTTCACCCATGGTGAACGTGGCCATGTTTTAAATAATAAAATGTTTTAAAAATAAAAGCGTGATATGATTACACATCACGCTTTTATTTTTAAATAAATCATAGATGTGATGTAACTTGTCCTTGTATTGATATATTTTCAGATCCTGTTGATCGCTTTGCAGGTCCTTTAAAAGATTTTGTCCCTTATCGTTATCATGGCTACCTGGGAGAAGACTTGCTAAACTCATATGTTGTGAGAAACCATGTGGATGGCAGGAAATGCGAGGAAGAAGGACTCATTCCACCGGGGTGCAATTTGATAGTTACTTCTCAACCAAACTATGAAGAGGTTTACCCACAGATTTGCGAAAATCTCACAGAAATAGGCAAAGATGCAATAAAGGATATAAAGCCTTGGATCATTAACTGCCTTATTGACTTTGGCAATTTCGACCAAGTGATTTGTACTTGTCCCATTAGAGATGATGCTGTGGCATCAGAGTCATCAGAATTGGACACTTCCTGCCAAGGTGCAAGTGTTAAAATAGGAACTGCCAGCAACTACGTCTGGACGGACAAAGACACAAAATATTTTTTGCAATTGATTGAACAACATTATGAACGAATGGTTAACCCCAGAGTCAAGAAAACAGCAATTTGGGTGGACATTGCTTCAGAAATGATAGAGCAAGGCTTTCTTGTGACACCGAAACAATGTGAGACAAAATGGAAGAACCTCAAAAGATCCTTCCACGATGGTGAAAAACATAACAAACAATCCGGAAATAGCCGAAAAGACATTACCTTCTATGATGACTTGTCACGTATACTAGGGGGAAAGCCAACTGTAAGACCTGTCTGTCTTTTAGAAAGCAGTGGAACAACAACTTGTGGCTCTGGTAATGAAACAGCTACTGACGGCCAAGCAACTTCTGACACTACACCAAGCAAAGATGTCAAGGGGAAGCAGCTGAAGAAGAAGAAAACCCCCAAGAAAAGTAAGGTCACAACAACACAACTATTAGATTATATGAAAGAGATGAGGACAGAAGAAAAGGAAATGATGGAAAGGCAGCATCAAGAACGGATGGACTTGTTCAAGACTTTCATTGATGTACTGAAGGAAAAAAAATAAGCAGGATATTTAATTTGTTAGATATAAAGATGATGGGGTACTTTGAAAAAATATCTGTACAGGCTGTTCTAAAACCAGATTTGTTGCCATTTGTTTGTACCATGTAGTTTTCAAAGTAAATTACAATATTGAAAGAAAACAATATTACTGTAACTGAATAATAGTGAATACACTGTTGTAGTAATCAGGTCATGATTTATTGTGTCATATAGGGATTGCTTCGTCATCCAATTTTTTGGCGCCATTGTCGCACTTTGTATTCCGGACAGTATCTCAAAAAGGGCTTGTCAGATTTCATTCAAATTTGGCATGTGGATGTAACTGGTCCTGAGCGTGTGCTGTATAGTTTTGTGACCTTGAACTCCCAACAGTAAGACACTTAAACTCAATTTAAATTATTTCTTTTCCGGACAGTATCTCAAAATAGCTCGATGGATTTAGTTCAAATTTGGCATGTGGATGTAACTGGTCCTGAGCGTGTGCTGTATAGTTTTGTGACCTTGAACTCCCAACAGTAAGACACTTAAACTCAATTTAAATTATTTCTTTTCCGGACAGTATCTCAAAATAGCTCGATGGATTTAGTTCAAATTTGGCATGTCGTTGTAACTAGTTTTGAAGGTGTGCCCATCTTAAGGTGACCTCCCACGTATAAAAAACGTTTTTTCTTTCTCCATGGAGTATTCTGAAAGTAACTGCAGAAATTTCATTCTCTTTTTCAATTATATGTATCTGGACATAGGTAAGTGTCACATGATAAGGTGACCTTAAACTCCTATTAATAACAGAATTATATTCACTTTCAGTTTGATCATTTTTGAACAGCATTTCAAATATTGTGCAATTCTAGGCATTTCAGTTGTGGATGTAACAAACCTTGAATAGAACTTTCAGCAAAAGATTACCTTAAACTTGCTACAATATACAACAGTGCAAGCAAACTTTGATTTTAAGGTTGGGGCAATATTTTTGGTGTTTGGAAGATATTTTATATATGTCTTGTACAAGTTGGGATTTTGTACAAGTTATAACTTGTATGGCTGAGTTGTATCTCAGAAACCGTAAGGTGTAGGAAGTTGATAGTTGATAGTGACATTGGTTAGGGGTGTATGTGTGCAATGGCATGGTCTGACCTTGATTTGACCTTGCCGTAGTGACCGTGACCTTTAAAATCTTGTTGCACTTCTGGGTCTGTCTTTTGCTTGAGATTAAGCCCTGTTAATGTCATATTAGATTTCATTAAGAATTTTACTTTTGCAACTTTCCATTGTAACTGATGGAATTTCATGGTTGTATTCAAAACATCTAAGCCATAATTTGGCCATGCCAGATGTAGATAAAGAGTGTCATAATGTTTAGTTTACTAATTAATGCTGTGATCTTATTATTGAATTGTCTTCTTTTAATAATTAAGCGGCCCGTCAGGGACGCTTATTTGTTTTCACCGAAGTTCGACTGATCACCGCCGACGCAGGATTATGGTCTCCCTTGAATAACTTCTTAGGCTTTCAAATTTTCTTTCCTTCTTATCTTTCTTTAAAACTATAGGGGCGGGAAAAATTTTTGGGATACTTTGCGCAGACCTTAAGCTTTACTTAAGGTAACCTTAAGCATAAGTCAAAAACACCCCGTCATCGCATTTCGGAAAAAACCAAACACACCTGTGCTATAAAATTTATCTGGTACATCCTAGACCAAATTTCCAAGGTCGGAAAGGATTTTCTTATCAATCGTACCATAGATGCCCGAATGGGAGGCGTTTTATTTTCGTAAATTTTTTAAAAATGGGTACTTGGTCTTGTATCTCAAAAACGGTCAGGATTTCAGCATTTTGTTGGCATAACTTATTCAGCTACCTTTTTGATAATCTTTCACATGCCGAAGTTTTAGCCCTGTATCTGCAACCTTAAGGTCACCTTAATGTCAAAAAAGGGGGTTTTAGCCCTCCAGTTCACTTACTTTTTCACTTTTTTCAACCAAACTTGGCACATATATTGAGATTTGCCAAAGGAATATTATGATTTTATGGTGACCTTAAACTCAAAATCTTAATGGACCTATGGCCTGCTTAAAGTAATCAAATTGGAATAAAATCTTCTTTCTCCTTTCTTTTTCAATTTTTTTTTATTTCTAAATTATCACTGGTATTTAAATAGATAAAAAGAATACTTATGGTCACCTTAAACTCTCAGTATGAATAGAGTTGTAGCCACCTTAAAGTGAAATAAGGGGTTTTCAGCCTCCAACTATCTTATTGTTCGGCTGACCTCAATTAAACTTTGCGCACCTATAAAGGATGGCAAACCAAAGGGTTATCCTGACTTTATGGTGACCTTAAACTGTTAATGTAACTTTTGGCCCTCCTTAAGTCATAGCATTTGAATAAAGCCATCTGGCCCCTTTCTTTTTCCATATCTAACATATATTGGTATTGAAGGGACATTACCATATTATGGTCACCTTAAAGTCGCAATATGAATGAAGTTATGGTCATCTTACAGTGAAAAAAGGGAAGTTTCAGCCTCCAGTTATCTTATTGTTTAACTGACCTGAGCTAAACTTTATGCACTTATAAAGGATGAAAAAAGGGAGATTCTTATTGTATAGTCACCTTAAAGTCCCAATATGAATGAAGTTATGGCCACCTTGCAGTGAAATTGTGGAGTTTTAATCTCCAGCTATTGTATTGTTCAGCTGACCTCACTTTAATTGTGCACACTTATTAAAGATGAAAATAGGGACAAGTAACATACACAATGCAATTAAGTTCACAGTTTCTATTGCTTATGATGCATATCTTGACATCTTTTACGGATAACTTCTTTTTCATCAGGGCCGCTTCGTTTTTGTCAGCAAAAACATTTTTCTAGTTCCATCTTTACATACATTATCTTTCTCTTAGATGTTATTTTCTCTATTTAAACATTATTTCGACCTTTATGCAACTGACAGCCCTTAAAGTATCCTGAACTTTGTACTGATACACTATTTCTATATCTCATGGTGTTGAAAATATTTCCCTAGGCTGTGGGGTAAGGGCATCTCTGATGCTATTTGAAATAATTACTGATGGTTTAAATGCAACAGAAGAAGCAAGTCAGTTTTAGTGAGGGGCAAAGTTCCTGAAGGTTTAAGTTCACAAAGGCAAAATTCCTGAAGGTCCACCATCTACAAGAAATGCATAAAAGAGGTACAAACATTTTTGAGATCTAAAAACACCCCCTTATATCCTTATTACAAAGATAAAATTGTGATATTTCGCAATTCATAAAGTTAATGTTGTTTAGATGTTCATACAGCTTTGTACTTGTAAGGAAAAAAAAAGAGTAAAACTGAACTGAAGACATTTTAATGCACAGTTTTACACTCTCACAAAGACAATAAGATGATTAAAAAACTAGAAGGTTAAAATGCAATTTTTTACCAATGTATAGTTATTAGCCTTCACTTGCATATACTTAATATTAAGGCATAAATAACATTGTAATTTTGAAATTTATGCTCAAAAAGTCCAAGTCTTGGTGACATTTGTACTGACATATTTTACTTAGTGTTTTTTCAAACATTATCCCGAAAATTATTTGTTCTACACATGTTTCAAATAACAAGCCCTGATGATTAATGTAGCAGTTACACATATATGATTGTAACCATAAATACGCCATGAATAGCTTATTTTGAAATACAGGGGCATCTATATACAAATAATCATAATGGATCCCAATATAAACTGAATTTATCTAGAATTTCCCACAAGTACGTTGATAAGCTAAGGTTTACCAGATATTCCCGAAAATGTGAGTTTGTAATTTTGGGCCATTCGGCCTATGCCCTATCATTGGCCAGAAGACAATAGGATATACTGAACTTTAAAAATCATATTAAACAAATAAAATAAAAAGATGAACTCATATTTTTGATTTGTACCATAATATTTAGAAGTGGCGGTGCTTTTGAGGCTACATTCGGGTGTGTGTAACTGCCCCTTAAAAACGTAATTTGTTGTACACTCACAGTAATTTACAGTGTGTTTAAGATCAGTTATGACATAAATACAATGCTGTTTTATCACCAAGGATAAACTGTGATAGATTGTTGTCTCCCAATTTAGGTAGTTATTTGTGTCAGCACTCATTTGCTTTTCCGTAGTATTGGCACCTAATTTGCACAAAATATCTAGGTAAAATTATTATTATTGTTATGAGTAAGGACAACTTGAAAGCTTAAAAAAAATTTTTTAAATTTTTATCCAGAAATGTTTTGATCTGGCAGATTTGCATTTAAAAGGCATTATTTGAAAGTGTTCTTGTGCTTTGCCAAAAAAAAATACCAAATTTAGAAATAACTCAACATTTTTCGAAACATGGTAACTAATGGATGTGTCCAGTTGCCATTCATCAACATTCTGATTTCCTCTGTTACTGAATGGTTTATTCATTATTTAACAGTAAATTTTGTGATCCTGCATTGAAGTGCTGGAAATGCATGCTTCAGAATTTGAAATATTTAAGATGGTCCTGCCTGGTGAGCACTGTTATGCTTCATACAAATAAATTGTATATTTCTAACTTGTGCAATTTACTGGTGTAATCCGGAAACATTATTTGAAGTTTTAGAGTTTTCATTATGAGGCAAGTATCTGGTTCATGATTTGCTCCCTCTTCAATTTAGCATTTTCATCTTCCCTCTCTCGGCCCATATTCAAATTGTCCCCAAGGTGAAGGTCATTAATGTCAGTTTCATCCATAAAGTCTTCATCAACGTCTTCATGAAGTACACAATGGTTATGCAGAACACAACAGGCCATGATCACACTGCAAATCCTTGCTATATCATTCATGTCCATATACTTCAACCTACGATACCGTCCTTTCAATAGGGCAAATGATCTTTCAATTGCCACTCTTGTTTTAGAAAGCAGATAGTTGTATCTCTTTTTGCGTTGTGACAGCAAACCATTATCCCTGAATGGTGTCATCAGCCATGGTTCCAATTGATATGCACAATCGCCCAATAAATGGCTGTTATCTGGGAACATTAAGTGTGTATTGGCCTTTATTTTCTGATAAATACCTGAAGATTTAAAGACCCGTGAATCATGAACAGACCCTGGATATCCAGTGAAACAATCCAAGAATAATAGGTCGGCATTGCATATGGCCTGGAGGACAATCGAGAAAAATTTTTTTCTATTGTAGTAACATTCTTTATCTTCAGATGGTGTTTTGATTTGTATATGGCAACCGTCAATGGCTCCAACAACATTAGGAAAGTTGCACTGTTCCTCAAACTTTTCCATGCATTCTTGTATTCTGATTCCATTTGGCCACTTGATTACCTGAAAAAGAAACTCTTATGTGTCATGAAAAATATTAATCTTATGGCTTACATCAATAATAATGTTAAAATACACATAATTATATGTCCACAAGAATAATTCTAAGTTGTTAATTCAAAAGTCAAATAAGTAACACACTCGTCTGCTGTGCTGATAATCCGGGTTCTAGCCCGGGTCAGGGAGATACATAGTGACTTTAATGAATACTCTGGCGGTCTTGTGTCATTTGGCATTATCCCCAGTGGCACGTAAAAAAACTTGGCGACGTTAATACTTGGTCATCTCCAAGCTTCTGCCTTTCTCAGTTGTACATGTGATCGTCCCAGTATGACCATTAACTGTGGATGTGGACATTAAACTACTAAGTTTAATTTTAAAGTCTAACTTCACTGCATTAAGATCCAATGTCTTTAACAAAATGAGAAACTTTGTTTTTTTTACAAACTTGAAAATAATTTTCCGAAATCCAAATCATCGGGTGAATAAAGGGCATAATTACAAGTCATTATGGGATTTAAATTCAAATGTTATGGAACCTGTATGTCTATCTTATAATAATGGACTCATAACTGCTTCGATTTAATAAGTTGTATTTAATCTTACAGTTCATTTAAAATTGGCCTTTTAATACGTGTGAGAAAAACAAGGATCCAAGTAAAACTTTTGTTTACAGTTATTGGAACTCTTTATCCCATGCAGGATATTTATACACCTATAGACACTGGGAGTGCTGTCCTATGCACAGAAATGCCAGCTTTGCGAGGCTAACACCCGCGCTGGCAATGGACAAAAGAGTTGAATTCTGTATAACTGTTACCACTCATCAATGTTATGTTTCCGATATGAATCAACTGACTAAAAAAACTAAAAATAAGTGCAGTGCATTTATTACTAGGAATTTGCTTTCAACATTATATGTCAAGCAAATATAAACTTATAAATTTATGACATTTATTTTTACCTGCTTGGCATAATTTACAAGGGCATCACTAACTGCATCCACTGTACGTTTAACAGTGCTCTCTGCCACATTGAACTTTTCAGCAATCAGGAAGTAAGATTCTTGGTGGCCAAAGTAGTAGACTGCAATCATTATCTGAAACACATTAATTAGCCAAGTATATTCCCCAGTTCTAAAAATAATTATGTTGTATTAATATGTATTAAGTGCCTTCATTAATACATCAACATGGGTATGATAATGTTGTTCAAGGACAAATTTGTACAAAATTGGTATGTACTTTAAGCATTTTCACCTTTGATGTAGCCGCAAACCCAATTTATTTACAAATCTATAAATGTCGTGGCTTTAACAACTCAAAAATCAAAGAAGTATGAGGGAGATAAATACAGAGATTAAGACATTTCATAAAGGTTAAAGATTCACAGTATATATTTACATTAACTTCAAATCTACAAAGGTCCACAGATATTGCAACCATAACATAACCTATATTATCTAGAAACTTTCGAAGGAAAATTGGGATTAGGATTTGAGATTTCTGCTGGCTACTTTGCAGTATTAAACAGTAATGAAAAATTTGATTTAATAGACCTTGTTCAGAGTTGTAATCAAGGTATTTTATCATCTAATCTGGTCCACGCAATTACATGCAGATTTATTTTAAATGCTATTTTATCATCATAGATGCTTTCTACATATTCTCAGCTTTAAAATTATGCATTCTCTGTTAAAATCACGCAAGAAATTAACATTTTATGAACTTTTTGGAAAGTTGTTTTTGTTCATTTTCGTCAAAAATGCTATTTTCGTCTTTTAGGGATATAATGTTCAATATAATAACAATATACTCGTATAATGTAATGTTTATATATATATGATAATGTAGGCTTATTCACAATGTACCTTTTTTTCATGGGGAATTAAGAAAAGCTCACTGCCATAATCCATGTAAGGAAATATGTTTCTGCAAAGTGCCTCTAAGGTAGATGGCGTCATTCTAAACACCCTTTGAAAGTCATTGTCACTGTATAGGGGGACGATTTTCTCCCAGTAGTCCTCTACTCTTATTTTATCTTCTGTTATTGTTGTTAACAGTGGCACTAGAATATCATTTTTTCCTTTACTTCTACCATTATTATCAAAAAGGAATTTTAAAGATGCAAAGCATGCCATTTCAGTGGCCATCTTGGATCATCATTTCTAGAATTTTTGCATTTCACAGATTCTACTGATCTGAAGGATCTCGATCTCGATCTGGATCACAAAGATCACACAGATCTCAAGTTGTGGAATACGCCTATTGTATAGTAATGTGACAAATTCTATATCGGATTATGCAGAAAGATTCAAGTAGATAGACACTTTTTTAGTGTACTGACTGTATGTTTTTAATATACTATTGCTTTGAACTTTTCAAAATACAATAGGCTTTAATAGTGGTATTCCATATAACATAACAAAAACTTAAACTTTTTAAGTAAGAATTTTCCAAGTCATCAATTAAATAAACTTGACAAATATTAAGTGATACTGATGATGTGTTTAAATTATTTACCATGGTGCACCATAAGCAGAATATTAACACGAAAGGGTAAGATTTTAATTCTGATTTCTTTGATGTAAGTGAAAAAAGTTAAATGTTATTTAAGGATGAATAGATAAGACCCCATGCCAAAGGAAACCACATGTGAATTACTGTTATTGAAGGTCTTTTTATACCTTTGAATGATACTGATTACAGAGTCCAACAGGGTCAAGAAGCCCCTATTGTAAGGGAATCACAATTACATCAACCCTTACAGACCGTGAGTGAACAGGACACTACCGGTCCCGGCCAGAGCCCAGCTCAGGTAAGGTAAGATAGGTAGGCAGGATGTATTAACGCAATAAAACTGCTAATTTAAAGCATTCCTGTTTAAAAGAAAATTGTATTTAGAACTGTTACTGTTGCTCCTAGCCTAGACAGTTTCATGACATTTGGTGCCCTGCTGGTCTCGCCAAATGTTAGAAAAAAAAGTCCTGAGCTGGGCTCTGGCCGGGACCGGTAGTGTCCCAGGTGGCTGTGTAGCACCTCAGTTGTTCAAGTTAAGCTTTTTAGTTTGGTTTATTTGGGGTTTTTATGTCGCTTTCAACACTGTACAGGTCATATCAAGGTGGGTAGTTGGAAGGGCAGAGGAAACCAGTACATATAGTTTGCTAGGGTTCTGTACTGTAAACTGCCGACCAACGGCAAGCAACTACCAGCTTTCCCACTTACGGCCATGACGGGGATCGAACCCCGGCCGCAGAGGTGGGAGGCAAGAGTGTTACCACTCTGCCACCGTGGCCCCTGTTAAGCTTTTTAGAAGCACAAAATCCGCACAAGTTATAATTTGTACAAAATTTAAAAAAGATTATGTACAAGTTATAACATGTACAACTCATGCAGCTGTACAAGTTATAACTTGTACAAGAATTTGTACAACTTATAACTTGTAAAAAATCCCTACTTGTACACGAATATATACATATAAAATATGACCCCAGTTTGTCCTTGAGAGTATTGCTCATTGGGCAAATTTGATAGGAGTTTTAGAATCTGGAAACAAAAGGAAACAAATGATATTCCAGTTATTTGGTTACAAGACACAATACCTCGACTTTTGAATGCATTTTTTATTCTGTTGGTGCACATATATAGGCTTCTTATGTGGCAGACCAAACTGACTAATAAGGGCCAGGAAACTTACATACGAGAGAGAAATGTATAACAGTGTAAATACTTGTTCCATGTGTCCCGTAA
This sequence comes from Sabellastarte sp. h YS-2021, assembly GCA_964017235.1. NCBI lineage: Eukaryota > Metazoa > Annelida > Polychaeta > Sabellida > Sabellidae > Sabellastarte > Sabellastarte sp. h YS-2021. The sequence continues at coordinate 137,722,462 of OZ024929.1, forward strand.
TACCTCAAAATGAGGTGCGCAGTCCCTCTGAAAACTATTCCAATAACTAAAATATCCTCACTATATGTTACAGAGCTCAATCAAAAGTCTATTGGGCTATAAAAGCTACTAATTTTCACCAGAAACTAATTAGAGTCATGAAAAAAATATATAATTATAGTAATGGTCTCATATTTTCAAAGTCTATATTGGTGTGCATTTTCCCATTAATATCAGATTTTGGGATAAAATATATCATTTTCAGTCTGGGAGGCTTGATACCCAGTGACGTGAACAAGACATCTTAGCTCAGTGCTAGAACACTCGGTGCTTTTCTTTTCTGCACTTTTATAACAGTTTAAAAATAATTATACTTTTAAAATTTGCTTCAATCTTCGCTGACATTAATGGGCGAGTTTCTCAGTTTGTCAGCAATAGCTGATCTATAGCCATCAATGGTACTTGGATGTAACTTCCTGTCCTGGAACAGACACAGGCTTCTTCTTAGACTGATCTGGTTGAACCTCTTCGAGGTACCTCGATTGGTGCTGCTACCGCCTCAGAGAAACCCTGCTCCTTGATAGCTGAGGCCCTAGGAGCCAAGAGTGTAGATTTAGGTTTAACAGATTCCTATGAGGAGTCTGGTTGAAAGACTGTCAGTAGATTGGGCAGCTTGGGCAGGCACAAAAGGATCTGGCTTGCTATGGCCAACAGATCCCAAAACCAGGGCATTTCGGGCCACCCTAGAGCAATCAAATGATTCTACTTGCAATTTCGCCACCACTTTGCCCACTATAGCTACTTGTGGGAAGGCATACGTGTCCAGATCCTCCCAAGAGTACATGGAAATTAAAAGGCATCCTCTTGCGAAATGGCGTTGTTCCTTTCTTTCTAAAAGAACAATTCGCCACCAAATGGGCGAAGAAATTTGGTATGTGGAGGGGTGTAACCGATACCCAGTCGGTCGGCTCTGCCACCCTTGTGGGTCTGAAATTCTTACATTTATTTATTTGGGGTTTTACGTTGCTTTCAACACTGTACAGGTCATATCACGACGGGTAGTTGGAAGGGCAGAGGAAACCAGTACATACAGTTTGTTAGGGTTTTGTACTGTAAACTGCCGACCAACGGCAAGCAACTACCAGCTTTCCCACTCGAGGCCGTGCCGAAAATCAAACCCTGGCCTCAGAGGTGGGAGGCGAGAATGTTACCACTCTGCCACCGTGGCCCCTGGAATTCTTATACGTTTACCTGTGAAGTCAATGACCAGCACTGGCCCAGTGTCAAAATCAAAAGGCTATCTATATTTATGGATGAAGAATCGCCCATAAATAAGTCTCCATCTGCAAAGGTTATGTCGTCAGTACCAGGTTGGTTGGCTCTGTAACTGGTAAATTTTCTTTTGAAAAATCTCATTTGTAGGTATTTCCAAGCTCTTCTTGTCCACTGACCAAATAAAATCCAGATCAGGAGCTACATGTAATGAGGAAAATCACAACCTTACAAACATATGTTTATTTTAGCATTTTACTACTGTAAATAATTGAAAATACATTAAAATTTAAAGATGCTGATAAAGCTATTTAAATAATATTAAACTTCAAAAGCAAGTGATTTTCACTTAACATATTTCACTGAACTTCACCACACTCTAACGAGTCCTTAAAAAGCATTAAGAAAAAAGAATAGATTTTTAAACAAAGAGGCCCTTCAAAGAAGTGGATACCCATAACTTACACTTCAACAGGAAGTCAACAACTGAAAAGTGGAACTTCTTAAAATGATAAAGCAAATTATAGTTTTCCAAACAAGTATTCATGAAACCAACAATATTGTAATGAGACAGTTTCAAGCTTGTATTAGCCATAAAATGGGAATAAGAATAACACCATCTTTTAGACACATAAATGTACACCTAAAATTTACATTGTGATGCCTTTCAAAAGTGTATATAACCTAGACAGATTTTTTTTAAAACAAAGTAGCTGGCTCAGCTTCAAATTTATTTGTAAAAGAGCTTAGTCAAACTTTGATGTGACATTAAACAGCTTAGAGGAGTTTACCACACAGATATTTCATACTTTTGCTAGGACAATCTGTAGTATTTATTCAAAAGGCCCATGACAAGTAATAGAACTACCTCACCGATAGTGTCATGAAAATAGCAAGCCGAAGCAGGAAGGAACCCCAACATGCAGGTAAAACTAAAATGGGCAAAAACATTGGGATTTAGGAAAATTTTAGGAACAAATTCTGCTGTAAGAAGTATACAGAATCCACAAGATGTTGTCAGATGTAAGAACTTTCATGTAGTAGAAGGTCAAATTTGACACTTGCAAAAGATTCACAGACTATGACTTCTTACAAGTTGTTTTTATATTTTGAAGCCTCAGGGCACATCATAAAGGATATAAGGCCTTTTCAGCATGATGATAATACTTGACCTTGAAACCGGAGTCATAGGTCAAATTTGACACAAAAGATTCGCAGACCATGATATCCTGCAAGCTGTTTTCTCATTCCTAACCTCTAGGACCAATGATAAGGGATATATTAGGCCTTTCTGATATGATAACCCCATTTTGACATTAAAGATGTGATATGGCACCCATTTTGTTTTCAAAACAAGGCCAAAATTACTCCCAGGCAAGCTTTCCTAGCCATTTACATTTTGTGCAAATCAGATGGAACTAGCTACAATACTGTTAGTTAAGAACATATGAATGATTTTCGAACAATCAGTTATGGAGGCTATGTTGTTTTTTAAAATGAGGACCAGATACCCACGAAAACCTAATCAGCTCTGGATCCTAGTGGGGTAAACATATCTTGAACATTTGGTGAAAATCGGTGCATGGGTTTAAGTCATGGAACATCCACAAACTTTAAGACCCAAACATTTTAAAAGTGTTGCTATGGCAACAGTTGTTGCCAGATACCCCACAAAACCTCAGCTTTAGATCCTTTTGGGGTATACACAGCCTGAAAATTTGGTGAAAATCGGTGCGTGGGTTTAGGCTGTGGGTGTTTAAGACCCAAAATTTTAAGTGTTGCCATGGCAACAGTTGTTGCCGGATACCCCGCAAAACCTACTCAGCTCTAGATTCTCCTTGGTTAAACATATCCTACAAATTTGGTGAAAATCTGTGCATGGGTTTAGACTGTGGAACACTCATAAGCTTTTTGGTTGGTGCCGCCACCGGAGGGTGCAGGGGACGACTATAACCCCTGCCTTTGTGGGCTGGGATTAAAAACTGGAACACAAAATTTAAGCCACTATTTATAATGTTTTTAACAACTTGGCCTCCAAATGTACATGTAAAGGGTTTAAGAAGTCATAGTGAAATAGTAATTATACAGGTTGAAGATTCTCAGACTTCATTGCTATATCAATCTAATCATCTTTGTGATGCATCAAAGAAGTGAGACAAAGGTCAATAGACAAAAATTAAATATGTGTACTTTCTCAGCAATGAGGGGAACAGAAGTCACTGAAAGTAAAGCAAATATATTAGTCAACATTACTAATGTTAAATACTATTTTTGTTTTGTTCACTACAAAATTTTACATGGCACTAACACAGTAGAGTCGCAAACTGTGATACAATAACAAGAATTCATCTCTCTATGATAAATAAAAAACTGAAATGTCTAAGATCATAATAAAATACTAAAGTATACAAGTTCATTGCAATAATGACAATAATATTAAGTTGTATAAAAAGAAGACAATATATAAATATGACATTCACACAATCATACATTCAGACCACTTGATGGTGCAAAATACAACACCTAGATACGGAAATATTTGTGCAATAAATCCAAAACCTTCCACCATTATAAAATGTATTGATGTAATATCTTCATTAAGTTTGGCAATGTATTTAACACTATTTGGTGATACAGCTAGAATGAAAATTCCAAAATACCTAAGTACCGTCTGTACAGCTACAGTGAAAATATTCCAAAATCAAGAAAATCAAGAAATGATAGTTCTATATGGAAGCCTAAGTGGAAATTTTTGATTAATATTAATATTTTTAATGCACACCAACACCAGAAAACAGTAGATAGTAACTGACCAAGATTGAGCATGTACACTACCAATACACTGCCAAGCTCTAACTCCTCCTCCAATGTGTAAAGCATGTGTCTAGAATGGATTCAGACAATGTTTCACCGAAGCTGCAAAGAGAGCTGCCAGATATAAATCAATTCTTACTGACATAGAAGCTCTCCTGAAGGAAATTTACGTGCAAAAGCTCCCGACATTAGTGAACAGCCAAATTTAGAGATTTATGTCCCTTTCAACAGTTTGGATCATACCAGGACATACTCTCAGCGAATTCTATGTTGTCACGAGCTAGATTTAAAACACCTGACAGGAGATTTAAGAGTTGTGTCATTAAATTATTAAATGCCAAGCTAACCACGAACCCACCAACGTCTCTGCAAAAACATGACTTGTTAAGGTTTGGAATTATTACACAGATATATATTTATGTATATATAACATTCAGCTTTCACACTATTTATTGCAGTAACATTATCACACTGGCGGATGACACCAAGGCAAATAACATCCCAGCCATATAAAGATGGTCTTGTGACCCTACACAAAAAATATTAACAAAGCTTGAGCTTGATAAACAATTTTAAGAAGAAAATATGATAAATTTTCCATCATAAGTAACAATACATAATCTGTAACATTTTGGAATTTGCTTGCAGATATGGTACTCTGTGCATCATTGAATGTGTTTTAAATATACATGGTAACCAAAGCATAGCCAAACCTTTTTTTTCTGTTAAGTCATTTCAACAAATAGGGTGTTCAAACCTTGCTTATGGTAACATTGTGAATATCCTGAAGATTACATCTATCCTTGTATGACCTTAGCTGCCGAGAAAGATGTAAAACTTCCACCTTTCAACTTTCTAAACAGACAAGGTCAAATGAGGACAGACACTCAATGCATCCCAGATAATAGAATAAGATGGATTTAAGCCCATGGCCACAGACATGCCACACAGCACCTTACAACAACTGGTGACCTAATGACGTAAACATCACATGAACTGGCACAACAAAGAAACACCTGACAAAATTCATGGATGGTGACTTGAAATCATTCAGTGGTTTTCTCAACAACCAAAATATTCACCATTTTATCATTTGTCAGACATATATCAGATAATATAAAGCATCCAACAGGATACAATATTAAAACTTCAACAATACTACACGCCAAAGGGAAATATTGTTCTTCATCAGGTAACAGATGTATATATATTGATTGCAAGCGAGAACAAGTTTTTAAAAGATGAGTAGCACCTACAGAACAAAACAGTACCCATAACAAAAATCAAAGTTGCTATTTTGCCAACTTTGTCAGTAAAGTACACAACCAGTCATTTAACAGACACATTAGTTTTGGAAAGATTCAGGCTATTTTACAGAAGGTTACTATTATTTTACTGGCATATCATATTCCAAATAGCCCAGTCACACTACAGGCGGAACATCCCACATTTATAGACGTTGGGCGAAATACCCCTGTTCTTCAACTACTGTCCAAGATTTGTATGCAAATTTGTGACACAGTGGCAAAACATCCATTACCTTGCACATTCTATGGAAGTTTTAAAATGTTAAAAATTTCTGCCTCTGACTGCCTCACCATGAGCATGTGCATTTGAAGTTTTCGCTACGATAACTGTAGGTGTGGTTCAAATTGTATAGAAGGTTGTGACTCGGTCATCTTTCTGTGTAATATGGGGACATAAAGTGGGTGCAGGAATTGGACGTTTGGCCACTAGGTCACAAGGTTGCACACAAACTTCAGATGGTAGTTGAAGGGACTGGGGCATTTTGACCAATATGTACTACCACATTTTATATGGAATGTAGTATGATGGATACACCAAATCTCGGAAGGTATGAGGCGTTGTTGGAGGCGATTCTACTGCCTATAACTGTGGGACAACCTTTAGTGTGACTGAGGTGTAACACTATTTTACTGAGAATTATTTGTTTACTAACATTAGTGTATGGACATTATCAAGCCCCATATCTGGGTGTTTTTCATATGCATTGGTGACTTTTAATGTGAATGAAAACATCACTTAATAAAGAAGCCATTACTGGATGTAAACATTTTTCAATGTGTGCATTTCTACTTAAAATGTAGTCAAAAGGCAAATAGAGAATGTAATTGTTAAAATTACATCCATTACCTATTAGGTGTAAGATAATTATTGAATATCACAAGGAATTCTCATGCAAATAATCTGCAGGTAAAATAGCCAAATGATTATCTTACCACCTAGTCCTGCAAAATAGCAACCTTGAACAAAAGTACACAAGCTGCAAGACAAAATTTTAAAAAAATGTGCAAAACACATACACACTTTCACATAAAAACATCAATCACCATGTAAATAACCTGAGAAAAAAATGCAAGTAATTCTATCGAGTAAACACAAGCCACAAGCAGTAGATACAAATGGTTCCTAAAAAAAAAAGCGGCCACATTTCCAAAGATCGTCATGTGCAACTCACAACCATTTGGCCTGTCACACACTGACCATACAACAGACCACATAACTTTTCCTTCTGCACCAGGTCTCTCATCTGAAATGTTTTTTTTTTCATTATTTTAAAGAATTCTGCCTCTTTTATCAAATTTGGTTGTATCATCAGCATACATCAGAGAATAATTTAACTGACCAGAACTTATTTGTAAGGTAAAATTTTGAAATTGTCTGCACCAGTTTCTTCAGTTTGAAGAAGCATCTGTTTTAATTTTTTTTTTCTAATTGTTACAATGATCTATTTTTGATCTTAAAATAAAGAATTTCCCTTATTTCAAAAAATGTAGTTTTTAGAATAAAGTATTCTTTACATTTAGAATGTTCTTTATTTTGTGTTCTTATATTTTTGGTACTATAGTTTAGGTATTAAATTAACACACTGATACAAATACAGCTATAACAAAATTTAAGAATGAAGTATATAAACTATCAAATGACCTATTGTCTGTTATTTTGTTCTGATAATTGGTTTGTAAAAGAGACAAGGTATTTTGTTATAAGAAATAGGAAAACACAATTCTGTTTGATTTGAAATGAGTTCACAAAATTGAATACTTGGATAACAGGTTGGATAATAGAATCTACAGTATTACATTCTGTTTATACGACCTGTAGCATCAAAATTCACTAATATCTATATTTCTAGAATAACTTTGATCTTTGTCTTGGAAAACAATCATTTCTTAGTTCAGACAGCATTTTTTATTGAAGAATGGTATCCAAGAAAATAGAATAAAAGTATTCGAACAAGAAAAAAGCCAGTGAATGTGGGCTTTGGTCCTAATACAGTTTGACAGTATTGCTTATCAGTTACGGTATGTCATTCACAGAAGACACAGGCCCTATTAATGAGGGTAACAAAGAGTAGTCACTATTGCACTCGAGCACTATTATACAATTTCTCCGATAGGTTTCAGAAAATAAGTGAATACGAGTATGTAGTGAAAACTTCAGCAAGATACTCTTATCACTGAATTAGTCAATGAAAAATGTGTTATCCTTAAATATTCATTTTAACAGGCATATTTACTTACGTTTAACTCTGATTATGTCACGTGCCTACTTACTGTAATTACAGTAAACTTGTGGAATTGAAAGTAAAATCACTTTGGCCTTTTATGTACGTGGACGAGAAGTTATATCTTTGTAAAAAAAAATTTAAAACTGTTTTTCACTCTTAACCCTTTAATGCATATTATTAATATTTTATTACCAATTCAGTGATTCAACATATTTTACTGTGACACATTAATTTTTCAACACTCAATGTACCTTGGCGAACACTCAATGTTCACCAATGTACCTTTTTCAGCATGCTGTACTTTGCAATTAATGTTTTCTATTGCTATTGTAACAGTGATTGAAAAATGTGGCTGAACCCCTATATTGAGTTTTAATATACTATTTTCATTTAAATTGATTTTCATGTTTTTGGTTCTTTCAAACTTCTGGCATTTAGAATCAAATAAACATCAGTCTTTTCTGCAAAAAATGGCATCCAAGGTTTTTCCCCATTTAGCACTCAAAAATGCTTCAATGGCCACTATTATGCCCATACCTAAAACCTTCAATATTATTGCATAGGAAAAAACAGTAAACAAATGATTTTGAAAAACTAAAGCAAAACATAGAACTCATAAAGATAAACTTGAGCCTTTACTGATGCAGAAGCTCTACTGAAGGAAGTTACACTAACAAGCTCTCAATATAAACATATTATGAGCCCTTTAATACACTACAAGGGTGATGTTAGCAGAAAAAACATTTGACTTTGGTCGTCTAATAAATAGGAAAATATATTTTCTTCAACTTTTAAAATATATAAATATTTTTGTTTTATTTGTAATTTACTGTTGTATAGAGGGTAGATGCAATATACAATAACTGAAGCAATGTGAAAAATTTTAACTTTTTACTAGAAACACCGTTTTCAAACAACATTATTTACTGGAACCACTCAACTTGTTACCCAATGCTGACATTCAAATCACTACACTAAATTTCTTTTTGCTACTGAAGGTCAAGCACTTCGCACACTATATGAACATAACTCAGGACTTGATAGATCTATTGGCTAGAAAATCAGTTTAGTTCTGAGCGGGATACAATACCCACAAAAATAGCAAAGAACTAGATTGGGCCAACTCGGCGCCAACATATCCCCAGACAGGTCATCACTCACGCCACAGGTTTTGATCGGGAATTTTTTAAAACATAATTACCCATTATTATATGAACTTCAGCACATCAATCTACTCTGTTTATATCTCCCCAAGGAAGATGGTGTATCCCCAGACGCCGAATACATAACTCAAATTATATTTTCAATCTTCCTGCAATGATAACTCTAAACCTATTTTCAAAGTATTTAAATGATTGATGATTGAATGTCCATTCTAAAATAATAATCCCAAAAGAGCATATCTGTTTCTATATTTGTTGACAAATAAAATATTATTTTTAACTCAACTCATCATATTTTTCAATCTTCCTTCAAAGTATTTAAATGATTGATGATTCAATGTCCATTCTAAAATTCATAATCCCAAAAGCGCATATCTGTTTCTATATTTGTTCACAAATAAAATATTATTTAAAAAAAAATTATTTATATTATTATTTTATTATATTATTTTTAGAATTTGCAAATTGTTTTCAGTTATTCATTTCCTCTATACCTATATATGTGGTCCATATATATGCAACCTAAATATGTGACACAATCTCAGTTCTGACTCCCCTTTGTGTTATATGTAATGAAGCCCACCACCTCCCACCCCCACCCCTCTCCCCTTCTCCACACCTCTCTCACTATTACACAACATCTGCAACCCCATTGAGTTCTTTGTTTCTCATCTGATATCATTAAATACCTTTGTTTATTTAGTGTCACTCAATATAGCTGGAGGTCCCAGAGGTGGGGGGGGGGGGAATCCGGGTGGGGGATGCGGGTTGAGCATAAATGGTAAACAAACAATCTATATAAAAGGGGTACTCAAATACAAAAAGAATTGAGAATTTTAAGTATGTGATTATCAACTGAAATGAGTTCATAACTGTAGGAGCTGTGCCAAAATTAACTGAGGCAAGTTGAATAAAACTGGGCTAGTTGAGGGTTAAAAATCCCCTAGTTTTACTACATAAGGATATAATTTCATTAATATTGGGACTTAAAGCTCACTTAAAGTGTCCATTTTGTCTACTTCAATATGTTTCACCAGTTTCATTTTAAAAAGTGAAAAACTCAGCAAGCAGAGGTATAACACACAAAAATAAGTTCTTAAAAGACTAAGATAGCCATAACATTATTAATGTTCAAAATTTAAATAGACAGGCATTTCCTTTTAAAAATTCAAAGATTTCAGCTCTATAACCCACATAGTTTGACAGTTACTGGGCTTTAAAGTGGCATAATATCCATAAATTGGGTTTCTGTGGGCATTTTACAATTGTTAAAGAGACCTTAGCAATTAAACTACAGATGTGAAACTTTTTGGGGGACATACATAACAAACAAAAATCATATATAATACAGTTTAAGACTTGTCACACTAAGCATTTCCAAATAACAGGGCAAAATACGGAAAAAATGTCAAAAAAGGCACTTGGGCGAGTGTCTGGCCCTCATACACAGGTTAAATGTCTACTAAAAACCTTGATTTTCGGCATATGTAAAAAGGACATAATAATGCATTCCCAGATGGGATTTCAGCTCCATCAATCACATAGTTTAACAGTTACAGGGCTTAAAGGTGGTAAAAAGTCCAAATATTGGGTCATTGTGGGCCTTTTAGAGATCTCGATGTGGCTTTCAAATTAAAGCTTCAGACTTAAAATTTGTTACATACTAAGATTACACATAGAATATGTATCTAATAAAGTTTGAAACTTCTCAGACTTACCATTTCCAAGTTACAGAGCAAAATATGTGAAAAATGTCTTAAAAGGGTCACTCAGGTGGGTGTTAAAGGTCCTCATACACAGGTTAAATGTCTACTTGAAGCCTTGATTTTTGGCACATGTAAAAAGAACATAATAATGTATTCCCAGATGAGATTTCAGCTCTATCAGTCACATAGTTTAACAGTCACAGGCCTTAAAATTGGCAAAAAGTCCAAATACTGGGTCTTTATGGGGCCTTCTAGAGACCTAAATGTGGCCTTCAAATTAAAGCTTCAGACTTAAAATTTGTCACATACTAAGATTACACATAGAATATGCATCTAATACAGTTTGAAACTTCTTAGACTTACCATTTCCAAGTTACAGGGAAAAATGTGTGAAAAATGTCTAAAAATGGTCACTCGGGTGGGGATTTATGGTCCTCATACACAGGTTAAATGTCTTCTTAAAGCCTTAATTTTTGGCACATATAAAAATAACATACTAATATCTTCTCAGATAGGATTTGAGCTCTATCAGTCACATAGTTTGACAGTCACAGGGCTTAAAAGTAGCAAAAAGTCCAAATATTGGGTCTTTGGGAGCCTTTTAGAGACCTCAATTTGACCTTCAAAATTAAAGCTTCAGACTTAAAATCTGTTACATACTAAGATTACACACAGAATATATATCTAATACAGTTTGAAACTTCTCAGACTTACCATTTCCAAGTTACAGGGAAAAAGATGTGAAAAATGTCTTATAAGGGTCACTCGGGTGGGTGTTTATGCTCCTGATACACAGGTTAACTGTCTATTAAAGGCCTAAATGTTGGGGCACATATAAGAAAACACATAGATATATTCCCAGATGATATTTAACTTAGATGAGAGACATAGTTTGAAAGCTACAGTGCTTGAAAGTGGCAAAAAGTGCATAAATTGGGTCTCTGTGGGCACTTTTGAGACCTTAAGTCGACCCCTTTGGGTAAACCTACAGCCCTAAAATTTTCTACAGACAAGGATTACATATCAAAGTTATACCTAGCACAGTTTGAGACTCATCAGAATTATCACTTCCAAATTATAGGGCAAAATATGTGTAAAGTATAGCAAAAAATCCCTAAGTGGGGGTATTTATGGGCCTCAAACACAATTTTCTCAACTTAAAGTCATGATTTTCGGCACATGTACTAAGAACATATTAATGTGTTGTCAGGTAAAATTTCAGCCAGCTGAGCATCATAGTTTGTGACCTACAGGGCTCTAAGTGGCCAAAAGTGCAATTTCTGACCTTAAGGTGGCCATAAGTTCTTTTTTACTGGGAGTTTAAGGTCACCTTAAAATAGGGATCTTCCTTTGGGCACCCTTAACATGTGTACCAAGTTTGAAAAAAAAATATTAATTTGTTTTTGAGTTATCGCGTCCACAAGGAAATTTCTACGGCGGCGGCGGCGGCGGCGCGACGGACCTGAATCCAATATATCCCCGACTTTCGTCTGGGGATATAATAATGCACAATAGAATACTGAATACATAAGTGGAAATAGCCAGAAGACATTTTTAGTTTTAGACATTTTTAGTTACAAAGTTCGAAATTTGAAATCTGCATTAATATCATGAGTAAAAGCTAACTAATACAGCTGAAAAACAAATTCTGACTTTTTTATGTTTTTGAATTTTGAAAATAAACTCAATTTGTTCTATTTTATGAAATTTTCTCTTACAACTGAAAACACTTGAAACTTCCAGTTAACACTAGGTATGGGTTGGTATCGAAAATGTGAAGGTCAGGTGGTTGCCAATGTAAAAATATTCTGATTCTGGAACTCGCGTCTTAGTACAGCCCCATTCAAATAGAGGAAGTGAAACTCATGAAACCAAAACTTGGATGTTCCCTCTCATGGACAATGCAATTAAAGTCCCCAAATGCATAAAACTATGGATAAAAGAGTGCAATTCTTCAGATTTCTTGTTTGTTTCCAATATTTTAAGTTTTCCTTCCATTATTTGTGTTAACAAGCAAGATGTAAGTTATAAAGTACTATTATAAAGTGCTGTTACTTATTTACCACAAAATCACAATAAAAGGCTGCAAATGAACAAGAATATGGGATGAAAGTTAGCAATTTCTTCAGACTTGGGGTTTGTTTCCAATATTTTAAGTTTTCCTCCAAGTACATGTGTTGACAAGCGAAATAGCAGTTCAAAAATCTCCTCACAGTATTTCACTAAAATGCTGAAATGCTCTCAATACAGAGATACCTGGCCTACCGACCCATCCCTACCTAACACACATCCACTTTCGTAGTACCTGAAATTGTGAGCTAAGTCTAGAAGAAAGTCTGGCCAGAGATACATCATACATAAGGATTAAGACCCAACAACACAACCTGATCATGACACTTCAGCATCCACTTGAACTGATGCCCAATAGTGATCCATCTTCACTGCTTGCTTAAGTCAGCTAAAGTGGACAACCTGGAAAGATGTAGTTATTTTCCAAAAGGGTGTGTCACACCTCTCAGGAGGAACAGACTCATAGTGAAAACTTCTTCAGTTAAACAAAGTACACCAAACACAGAATATACAATTGGCAATAGTTTTACTTCTTTAAGTTGTGATGTCACAATTTAATGTACATCTACTGGCACATGAAGGGTATGGACCAGGCATCAGTGACCAATTGGAGAAGTCATGAAATCTGACAGTGACTACACTAAACATTACTTCACTTGGTTTACAACTTGAACATTTTACTCATTTCATTATAATCAGAAGCTGCTGTGAAAATCAATCCAAATCTACAAATATTTTACAAATTTTATAATGTACTTATGAAAATTCATACATTTTTTCTAAATAGGAAGCTATTGTAGAATCAAATCAGGGGAAGTGTAATTTGAGTTTAATGAAAGAATTTCAGCTTCTGGAATTCAATAGACAACCTCTTAATTTGAATATTTTTTATTCAAACCATTCTGTAAATGTTAATCTGAAACGGCTTGAAAAAAATACTTTTAATGAGTAGTTTTTCAGAATAGTAAAATGGTAAAACTGAATCACAAGGGAATATACAACATAAACCCCCATCCTTACTACACATAAAGTAATAAAATGCAAGATTTAAATCAAATTTACACGTATTTTAATATTTTAATCAAATATTAGTTTTACAAACTATAAAATATTGATATGTTCAATTACTGGTTCCTAAATATTTCTTGTAATTTTCCTTATCTTTACCAAAACAAAATGGAAAGAGGACATCAAACATTACACTAAATCTTTAATAATGATTCAGTCAACATTATTGAACATCTGGTGCTTGATTTCCTATTTGTGAATATTTTAAACCAACCAACACTAAACACACAAAATCACACATAAATACTCAACAGTTTGCTTTTCCTCCCCTCTCTAACGCCAGTACTCCAGTAATAGCTTGCTACATGAAGTTAACATCAAGTAATTTGAACATGTATATGCTACACGATAATAGAATTTTAGGATGACACAAATTTGACTAATACCAACAATAATACCAACATTTGTAACTACCCATAACCTCCATCACTAAATCTTTCTACTTTGTATAATTTAACATTTTTTTTAACTTATTGATACGTTAAACCTGTATGATAAAGATGGAACAAACAATAATTTTGAATCGAGTACTCATTTACAATTCACTATGACCCAATTTCTTGAAACAAATACTCTTTTTTACTATCACACTAGACAGAATATGTCTGTTTTTTATATGTAACGTAAACTGGTTTATGGCTCAGGTATGTTTTGTGAGAATATTGATAACATTGGTAAAATAAAGCCAATTTTCTAATCCCAAATACCTCATTGCTCATTAACAAGAACTCTTTACATTTCCAGCAACAACATGACTTTTAACTATCTCACATTGTCATGTTAATGCAAATTATTTTCATATGCCATAGCTAATAAATACTCAAATAGGTTCCTGCCTATTACATTATCTAAAACTCCAATTGAACTCTATCCTTTATTCTATGGAAGCAATGACCTCCTTGATTGTAATGCTTTAATTAATTGCACTTTGTCCACAAGTCCTATAGAAAAAGTTCTATTTGATTGCACTGTGTCCTTTATTCCATGGGAATGTCTCCTTTTGTGGCTGCCTCAATATCTACCCGACAGATGGGGCATTTCTTGTTCTGTGAGAGCCATTGATCCACGCAACTGATGTGGAATAGATGCATACATGGCAGGCGTCTACAAACCAAAAAAAAGAAACTTTTTAATAATAACAATCAACCTGTCAAGCCATTTTCTAAGGCCTAGTGGCCACACATGGCTGATGCTAACTTAATTAGAATGTCTCTTTATAGAATTTGGTTACTGAATCAATGTAATTTTGCTGGCTTCTTGAAGAAGATTTTCTGAATGCAAAGCCAGAAATTTCTTATCCACTTATATTTGTGTGGTACTGTTGGTAAACAAACAACTATCTTCTACTTGCCTTTCAGCCTTATTTATTAAATACTAGGCCATGAAGACTTTCACATTAATTTTTCTACATTCAGAAAGGGTCAGTGAAATCAGCTTATGGTCCCAATGTAAAGATAATAATATTCCTTAATTGCTAAGTGGCCTACAAAAGATATCCAATTTAATCCTGCATTTACAGAACTTCAACTCTGTGGTGGCACATTCTACAACACCTACGACAAAATCAATGTCTGAAAGTAATACACAACTTAGAACAGCACTGGTTATTAAGAACAAGTACAATTCAAGTAAATTTCACATCTTATACTTGAGCTGGTGAAAAGGACTCTTCACAGATGACTTGAATGCTGTATGAGGAGCATGTTCTTTGTGCAGGACAGTCATGATCAACTCACGAACAATCTAGCAACTCTTTAATCCTATATTTTGTACACCCACCTCACATCCTCATCCTCCTCAAACTCACTCAGACAAATCGTACACTTCTCTGTGTCTTCCTCTCCACCCGCAGAATCTGCTGACTCAGCAGAAGCAGCCACCTCCTCTGTAGTTCTCTTTACCTGGAATGAAATACAAGAGCATTGGTTTCAGTGCAGAATAATAAAATACCAGACATTTTGATTCACAATGAGGGAAATCTGAGAAAACCTTGACGAAATAGAGTCAACAGCCTTCATAGATATGGCCATGTGTGGGTTATATCTGCTGTTTAACAGTTTGTACTCGTTGTATACCAGTGTATGTATCTTTACCTGTTAACACTCATTATTTATCTGTTTCTTGTGTTATTTTAACTGTTTGAACTCATTGTTTACATGTCTGTAATAATTTACCTGCATGTTTTCTATCACCTGTTCATACCTGTTGTTAACTTGTTTGGATTTGTTGTTTAGCTGTTGTACTTGATGTTTAACTGTTAAGACTACATTGGTTTCCCTGTTTATACTTCTTGCTTACCTGTTTGTAATCATTGTTTACCTTTTTTATGCTATTTACTTGTTTGTGCTACATTTATTTACCTGTTTGTACTTATGCGGGTAGGTGTTATTCTCTATTACAGGCTGGCTGGCACCTCTCACCACATTTCCCATGCGATCTTCGAGGTTGATTAGTTCCTGGAACAACACCACAAAACCTTTTATTGATTTGATTCCAACATTACTGTCAATACACTGGACTGTTTATATAAGGAGACTGGTGGATAAGGCATGGAAGGGAGTCTTGTATACAGGTCAGTTAGGATTTAACACTATGAAGTGCTGTTTACATCTGCATGCAACCACACACTTTGTCCTTTAGGATCATAGAGTCTAATGTATTGCCAAACTGACTTTTTCCTTAATTATCTACAGTATTAGGACTACATTATTTATAATAGTACGAACGGTTGATATCAGCCTTTTGTACTTTGTCATATTACATTTGAACAATCCTTGTGAGTACCCGACTTATTGTAACTATTATAAAGATGTTCATGTTACCTCATATGTGGGCTGTCTGTTGAACATCATGCGCCCCATGCGGAACTGAACCCGTGGCACCATTGGGAAAGGGCCAAATGCTGTGATCTGTGGAACTTGCTGAAAAATGATAAAAATTAAACCCTTTAAGATAGTTCCAGAAAATAAAAAGAAGCAAAATATCTGAAAGCCAAATGAGGATACATCTTCATAATAATCAAAAATTTAATTTTATTTGCCATAAATAATTCACCATACTCAAGTTTATACAACAGAGTCCAACTTTATATTTATTTCAGTATGCTTTTTATGTGCAATTGTTTCGAAAGGACCCGAGGAAGGTTAATTAGTTAAACGGTTTTTGTATATTTTTATAGTGCTTATATTTTTGTTAAATATATTATAAAATACATATCCATACTATTTTCAGGGTTGTAGTGGGCTAGCCCTTAGACACCAAAGTTAGTGAACCATCGTTTGACCTTGAAGGAGGGGCCCAAGGTCAAATCTGACAACACCAGAAGATTCCCAGCCCATGATTTCCTATATGCTGGTTTGCCATCCCAAACCTCTAGGACCAATAATAAGCGAGTTATAAGCACTTTTAAGTTTGGCCGTCCTCATTTGACCTTGAAGGAGGGTCCAAGGTCAAATCTGACCACATCAGAAGATTCCCAGCCCATGATTTTCTAGAGGTTGGTTTCACATTGCAATAAGGGAGATATAGGCATTTTTAAAGTCTGTTATGTGGGGTACTTTGGCACTCCGTGGATGACCTTGAATTAAGAGCTTCAAGGTCAAGTGTCTGCAAGGTTGTAGAGGACATGTATATCTGTTATACATATCACCTATGACGATATTCAACCTTCTACCTATGAAAACCAGCCAGTAGAAAAAGGTAGATAATTTTGAAAGAAATGCCCGAGGCAGTCATTTTGTTTTTCAGAATGAGGCTAATTTTAGTTCCAAAGAAGCTTACCTCCCAATGAAGATATCCTGCAAATTTGGTGGATACAATTAAACGGAAGTTACAGAATTTCAAATTTATAAAAGATGCAATGCAAAAAGTTGTGTTGCAGTTATGCCAATTTGTGGAAGCAAACTGAGTATACCTTTAAGCTTATCTCTGAAAAACGACAGAAATGCAAGACATTGAATATTAATCCACAAATTAAATTTGGAACTGCCATTGTGAGATATTTTAAAGTTAACTAAACCAGTTATTTTCTTGTTACTGGCATTGCTAACCTTTAATGCATTTTGTTTTTCTTAACAAGCTTGTGACACGTACATTAAGACTTCCACTCACCATTCCGGGCCCAAAGCTGATGTTGATGCCAGGTAAGTTGAACTGGTCAAATGGATTAACACGGTTGGGGTCACCATGGATATGATGATGGTGGGGATGAGGTGGATGGTGGTGTGGGGTAGGATGCTGAGGGGCAAGAGGGGGTGCAGCAATCAGGGGGGTGGGACGTCCTGTCACACCACGACCTAGCTCTGACCTGTAATGTAAATGTGATAAATTTGACATAGGTTGTTCGGAAGCAGATTCTGGTAATGTTCATATTTTCAAACCACGAACTCTTGTCATCAATGATGTGACTCATCAATTCTTCCTTATTACATAAGCAAACTCCCACTGGCTATGGAAGACGCTACATAACTCCCTGTCATAATAATAAATAGACTGCACCAACCTGACACCAACATATACCCAGAAAGACCATCTTTCACACCACAGGTGTTGACTCGGTATTTTCTGAGGGACCCACTTTTTTTAAAGCATATAAATGGCTCAATTTACATTCTATAGGCCCAAAACAGTTCAATCCGTTTTATTTATTTTGCAAATTATGTTTAACAATGGCGATCAGCTCTCTCAGGATTTGTTTGACTTTTCAAGCACTATAGTTAATGGCTGATAATCACTGTACTGTTGAATTAATGAGAATCGGTCATCCCTAATTCCTTGTCAAACTAGACTAAGGACGCATCTGTGGCCAAATGCTGGATGTATCCACCGACAAAGGCCAACTAACATAGTTCAGAAGATAAACAGCATATTTCGTTAATAAGCAAGCTGAAAGCACTTTTAAGTTTGGCTACCCTTATTTGACCCTGTAGCAGGGGCCCAAGGTGAAGTCTGACCACATCAAAAGATTCGCAGCCCCTGATTTCCTATAAGTCGTTTTCACATTGCAAACCTCTAGGACCAATAATAAGCAGGAGGGGCCCAAGGTGAAATCTGACCACATGAAAAGATTTGCAGCCCATGACTTCCTTTTAGTTGTTTTCATATTAATGAGTTATTTGAGAAATACTGGCTATCTGCAATAATTCTAGAGATAATTCGAATTTACTCATTTTCAGTAGGTGAGTAATTATCTACAGGTCTGGAACTTCACCATGTGAAAGCTCTCCCAAAAGTAGATGAATGAGTTATTTGATAAGAATTGGATATCTGCAATACTTTTAGAGATAATTAGCATTTACTCATTTTGAGTAGGTGAATAATTAGCTACAGGTCTGAAACTTCACCAAGTGAAAGCTCTCCCAAAAGTAGGTGAAGGAGTTATTTGACAAAAATTGGCTATCTGCAATACTTTTAGAGATAATTTGCATTTACTCATTTTCAGTAGGTAATTACCTGCGGGTCTGAAACTTCACCAAGTGAAAGCTCTCCCAAAAGTAGGTGAAGGAGTTATTTGACAAAAATTGGCTATCTGCAATACTTTTAGAGATAATTTGCATTTACTCATTTTGAGTAGGTGAGTAATTACGTACAGGTCTGAAACTTCAACATGTGAAAGCTCTCCCAAAAGTAGATGAATGAGTTATTTGATAAGAATTGGATATCTACAATACTTTAAGAGATAATTGGCATTTACTCATTTTGAGTAGGTGAATAATTAGCTACAGGTCTGAAACTTCAAGTGAAAGGTCTCCCAAAAGTAGGTGAAGGAGTTATTTGACAAAAATTGGCTATCTGCAATACTTTTAGAGATAATTTGCATTTACTCATTTTGAGTAGGTGAGTAATTACCTACGGGTCTGAAACTTCACCAAGTGAAAGCTCTCCCAAAAGTAGGTGAAGGAGTTATTTGACAAAAATTGGCTATCTGCAATACTTTTAGAGATAATTTGCATTTACTCATTTTGAGTAGGTGAGTAATTACCTACGGGTCTGAAACTTCACCAAGTGAAAGCTCTCCCAAAAGTAGGTGAATGAGTTATTTGAAAGAAATTGGCTATCTGCAATACTTTTAGAGAAAATGCAGAATTACTCATTTTTAGTAGGCAAGTAATTTAGCCACAGGCCTAATTTAGACATAAAGCCTACCAATAGAATACTGTGGTGCACCCTCTAATATACCTTGCAAACTTGAGAAGGCTAGCTATAATATTTTTTTTCGTTAGAGCGGTAATGGTGAAATCTCTCTGCACACTGCGGCTATCCAGTGGATACAATGATTTACTCAACAGTGAGAACCTGAAAGTAGATATTGGTAAGCTATGGCATGACATAGAGGTCTGCAATTTCACTCTGTTATAGCTGACCAAAAATTATGTGAATAACATATTTAAACAAAATACTGTAAATGTAATAGTTTTCACGTTATAACTGATTTACTCAACAGTGATAACCTCAAAGTAGCTATTACTCAGCTATGCAATGAGCTACATGTCTGAATTTTTTCTATGTTCTAGCTGACCCAAAATTAGGTGAACAACATATTTAAGCAAAATACTGTAAATGCAATAGTTTTCAAGTTACAACTGATTTACTCAATAGTGAGAACCTGAATATAGCTATTGCTCAGCTATGCCATGAGCTATAAGTCTGTAATTTCATGATGTTATAGCTGACCCAAAAGTAGGTGAACACCATATTTTAACAAAATACTCCAAATGCAATATTTTTCAAGTTATAGCTGATTTACTCAACAGTCAGTACCTGAAAATAGCTATTGCTCAGTTGTGCCATGAGCTACAGGTCTGTAATTTCACTATGTTATAGCTGACCCAAATGTAGCTAAATAACATATTTACACAAATTTCTGTAAATGCAATAGTTTTCCAATTACAACTGATTTACTCAACAGTGTGAACTTCAAAGTAGCTATTACTCAGCTATGCAATGAGCCACAGGTCTGGAACTTCACTATGTTATAGCTGACTCCGAAATAGGTGAATAACATATTGAAACAAAATACTCTAAATGTAATACTTTTGAAGTTATAAGTAATTTACTCAACAGTGATAACCTAAAAGTAGCTATTACTCAGCTATGCCATGAGCTACAGGTCTGAACTTTTACTATGTTATAGCTGACCCAAAAGTAGCTGAATAACATATTTATACAAAATTGTGTAAATGCAATAGTTTTCAAGTTACAAGTGATTTTACTCATGATGGAAGTTACTGAAAAGCCCAAAAGTAGCTATTACTCACTTAGCTATTGAGGCAGACACCCAAGTTACTCACCATGTTGTAGCTATGAAAAAAGCAGCTGAATAACATATTTTAACAAAATGCTCTAAATGCAACACTTTTCAAGTTATAAGTGATTTAGTGCATGATTTCATGACTTTTAATGCATTTTAGACATTTTTGTCTAACACAGGCCTAATTTAGACATAAAGCCTACCAAAAAGATAGGGTGGCGAGTCCTCTAGCATACCAAGCCACCTGCCAAATATGAAAGAAATCTGGAAAGAAATGTGGACTGTAGGTCGCTAACAAGCAATATTCCACATTTTAGACATTTTTGTCTACCACAGGCCTAATTTAGACATAAAGCCTACCAAAAAGATAGGGTGGCGAGTCCTCTACCATATGAAGCCACCTGCCAAATATGAAAGAAATCCGGAAAGAAATGTGGACTGTAGGTCGCTAACAAGAAATCTCTGCGGACGACGACGATGATGAATCCATAGTATCCCCGCTTCGCGTCGGGGATACAATAAACCATTATTTGCTTCAAGTTTTCCCTTGAAAATGTAACATAATCACCTTTTTCTGGCCTCATAATATTGGAACTTGAACCTAAAGCATGAATCTTTACAGTAAATGTAAGGATTTCATTCTTGGTTCCAATTTTGTTCAAATTCAATTGACACAGAATCGGCTTTTAGGAACACTGTTACAATTAAGGCTGTGACTTTCTTAGAAAAACTAGACCAAAGACGCATCTGTGGCCAGATGCTGGATGTATCCTCCGACAAAGGCCAACTAACATAGTTTAGAAGATGAACAGCATTTTTCGTTAATAAGCAAGCTGAAAGCACTTTTAAGTTTGGCTAACCTTATTTGACCCTGTAGCAGGGGCCCAAGGTGAAGTCTGACCACATCGAAAGATTCGCAGCCCATGATTTCCTATAAGTCATTTTCACATTGCAAACCTTTAGGACCAATAATAAGCAGGAGGGGCCCAAGGTCAAATCTGACCACATGAAAAGATTTGCAGCCCATGACTTCCTTTTAGTTGTTTTCATATTAATGAGTTATTTGAGAAATACTGGCTATCTGCAATACTTCTAGAGATAATTCGCATTTACTCATTTTGAGTAGGTGAATAATTAGCTATGGGTCTGAAACTTCACCAAGTGAAAGCTCTCCCAAAAGTAGGCGAATGAGTTATTTGAGAAAAATTGGCTATCTACAATACTTTTAGAGATAGTTAGCATTTACTCATTTTGAGTAGGTGAATAATTAGCTACAGGTCTGAAACTTCACCAAGTGAAAGCTCTCCCAAAAGTAGGTGGAGTTATTTGAGAAAAATTGGCTATCTGCAATACTTTTAGAGATAATTCGCATTTACTCATTTTCAGTAGGTGAGTAATTACCTACTGGTCTGAAACTTCACCAAGTGAAAGCTCTCCCAAAAGTAGGCGAATGAGTTATTTGAGAAAAGTTGGCTATCTACAATACTTTTAGAGATAATTCAAATTTACTCATTTTGAGTAGGTGAGTAATTACCTACGGGTCTGAAACTTCACCAAGTGAAAGCTCTCCCAAAAGTACGTGAATGAGTTATTTGAGAAAAATTGGCTATCCGGAATACTTTTACAGATAATTTGCATTTACTCATTTTGAGTAGGTGAGTAATTATCTACGGGTATGAAACTTCGCCATGTGAAAGCTCTCCCAAAACTAGATGAATGACTTGTTTGAGAAAAATTGGCTATCTGCAATACTTTTAGAGATAATTCGCATTTACTCATTTTGAGTAGGTGAGTAATTACCTACAGGTCTGGAACTTCAGCATGTGAAAGCTCTCCCAAAAGTAGGTGAATGAGTTATTTAAAAAAAATTTGCTATCTGCAATACTTTTAGGGAAAATGCAGAATTACTCATTTTTAGTAGGCAAGTAATTTAGCCACAGGCCTAATTTAGACATAAAGCCTACCAATAGAATACTGTGGTGCACCCTCTAATATACCTTGCAAACTTGAGAAGGCTAGCTATAATATTTTTTTTCGTTAGAGCGGTAATGGTGAAATCTCTCTACACACTGCGGCTATCCAGTGGATACAATGATTTACTCAACAGTGAGAACCTGAAAGTAGATATTGGTAAACTATGCCATGACATAGAGGTCTGCAATTTCACTCTGTTATAGCTGACCAAAAATTATGTGAATAACATATTTAAACAAAATACTGTAAATGTAATAGTTTTCACGTTATAACTGATTTACTCAACAGTGATAACCTCAAAGTAGCTATTGCTCAGCTATACAATAAGCTACATGTCTGGATTTTTTCTATGTTATAGCTGACCCAAAATTAGGTGAACAACATATTTAAGCAAAATACTGTAAATGCAATAATTTTCAAGTTACAACTGATTTACTCAATAGTGAGAACCTGAAAATAGCTATTGCTCAGCTATGCCATGAGCTATAAGTCTGTAATTTCTCGATGTTATAGCTGACCCAAAAGTAGGTGAACAACATATTTTAACCAAATACTCCAAATGCAATATTTTTCAAGTTACAAGTCATTTACTCAACAGTCAGTACCTGAAAATAGCTATTGCTCAGTTGTGCCATGAGCTACAGGTCTGTAATTTCAGTATGTTATAGCTGACCCAAAAGTAGCTGAATAACATATTTACACAAATTTCTGTAAATGCAATAGTTTTCCAATTACAACTGATTTACTCAACAGTGTGAACTTCAAAGTAGCTATTACTCAGCTATGCAATGAGCCACAGGTCTGGAACTTCACTATGTTATAGCTGACTCCGAAATAGGTGAATAACATATTGAAACAAAATACTCTAAATGTAATACTTTTGAAGTTATAAGTAATTTACTCAATAGTGATAACCTAAAAGTAGCTATTACTCAGCTATGCCATGAGCTACAGGTCTGAAATTTTACTATGTTATAGCTGACCCAAAAGTAGCTGAATAACATATCTATACAAAATTGTGTAAATGCAATAGTTTTCAAGTTACAAGTGATTTTACTCATGATGGAAGTTACTGAAAAGCCCAAAAGTAGCTATTACTCACTTAGCTATTGAGACAGACACCCAAGTTACTCACCATGTTGTAGCTATGAAAAAAGCAGCTGAATAACATATTTTAACAAAATGCTCTAAATGCAACACTTTTCAAGTTATAAGTGATTTAGTGCATGATTTCATGACTTTTAATGCATTTTAGACATTTTTGTCTACCACAGGCCTAATTTAGACATAAAGCCTACCAAAAGATAGGGTGGCGAGTCCTCTACCGTATCAAGCCACCTGCCAAATATGAAAGAAATCCAGAAAGAAATGTGGACTGTAGGTCGCTAACAAGAAATCTCTGCGGACGCGGACGAGGGTGCGGACGACAACGATGATGAATCCATAGTATCCCCGCTTCGCGTCAGGGATACAATGACACTGGGTATTCGCCTTGAAAGAACTGATCCGAATTCGGGTAACCGTGTTTTAGTTGTCACCCAGTGGAAGTATCATAGAATCAAATATGTCGGATGATGTAAACAAAACGTTATGAAAAATAATGTTCAATATCTGTAAAAATAAGGAAAATTAAGTGAAAAACTGAGATCAGTTAAAGAAATCTGAGAATAGTAAGGTTTGTCCGGGTATTTCATTGATTTACGTTATTTCACATTTTTTTCGGTTAACCGCTTCGCCAGTTTGTACTCGGTTTCTTAAGGAATTTGGACTGTTTTTAGGTAACCAGGTAACCCATCACAGCCTTAGTTACAATCCTTAAGTTTATCTAAACTGTTTTACACTGACATACCATTTATATTTAATCTGATCTATTATTCAAATAAAATTCGCAATGTTTAGATATCTGTTTTATATCTGCCACAAATTTACTGATTTACATATGCATCTGACTATATACCACATAACTCACCCATGTGGCTGTGCATGCTGATATATCCCCACCCCTTCCATCGCTCCCAGTGAGTTCCGCAGGTGACTGTTACTACTGTGTGCCGGGGGTGGGACCTGGGGAACAAATCCAGGTCCACCGTGGTGACGGAACACTTCATTAAATGACCCCACCGGGTTCTGCCGCATCCTTCGCTGCAAGGGATCCCAAGATTCATAGGGGTTAGGCTCTACTCGGCCATGGGGCACCAAGTGGGGTATTGGTGTATGGGGCATGGGATGAGGGGTATATGGGTAGCCATGCGAGGGATAGGGATGTTGGTGAGCCCTAGGGGGTTGGGGGACAGCTGTGCCCATGGATGCAGGTATAGGAACATTAGGGGGTTGGGCACATGCCCCCATACAGCGGTGGTTGCTATGTGCAATAGGAGGTGGATGATGATGATGATGATGGCCTGTTGGCAACTGACGACAGTAATTATGGAAAGTGCAGGAGGTGGACCCAGGTGATGCTGTATCTTGAGGGATCGTTCGGACACTCTGCAAAATTAATTGAATAGAATTTTTTGCTTATCATCTGATTTCATAAACAACTATTTAAAACAACTGCTTCTTAGTGCTGGGACGAAGTTTGCAAACTTCGGCATTATCACTTGCTGGCTCATTGCCAATCAATGATCGGTAAAATTTAAGTACAGCCGATGTTTGCTAAACTCATTTCTTTGTAGCCTTTTTGTCACAATAAAACACTAATTGCAATAAAACACTAATTGCACTTTTTGAACGTTTACCAGTTAAAATCACAAAATTCTCCATAAATGCAAAAATTTATAGTAAACAGAAAACACCTTGGGGTTTTCTCACTGTAGTCAAGGCGATAGTAAAATCAGTCAATCACAAGCAAGGATAGACTAGAAGAATGTTTTTGCTGACAAAAACGAAGCGGCCCTGATGAAAAAGAAGTCACCCATAAAAGATGTCAACATATGCATCATAAGTGAACTTTATTGCATTGTGTATGTTACTTGTCCCTATTTTCATCTTTAACTAGATTGGGCCAACTCAGCGCCAACATATCCCCAGACAGGTCCTCACTCACGCCACAGGTTTTGATCGGGAATTTTTTATTTAATCCATTTGTTGTATGCCATAAATATTGGGAAAAGTTATATGAACTTCAGCACATCAATCTACTAAGTTTATATCTTCCCAAGGAAGATGGTGTATCCCCAGACGTCGAATACATAACTCAACAGATCATATTTTCAATCTTCCTGCAATGATAACTCTGAACCTATTTTCAAAGTATTTAAATGATTGATGATTGAATGTCCATTCTAAATTAATAATCTCAAAAGAGCATATCTGTTTCTATATTTGTTGACAAATAAAATATTATTTTTAACTCAACTCATCATACTTTTCAATCTTCCTGCAAAGGGTAACTCTGAACCTATTTTCAAAGTATTTAAATGATTGATGATTGAATGTCCATTCTAAATTCATAATTCCAAAAGCGTATCTCTGTTTCTATATTTGTTCACAAATAAAATATTATTTAAAAATCATATATTATTTATATTATTATTTTATTATATTATTTTTAGAATTTGCATTGTTTTTCAGTTATTCATTTCCTCAATTCCTATATATGTGGTCCATATTTCTGCAACCTAAATATGTGACACAATCTCAGTTCTGACTCCCTTTGTCTTAGATAATTAGATAATGAAGCAAACACCACCTCCCACCCCCACCCCACCTCTCTCCCCTTCTCCACACCTCTCTCACTATTACAGAAGATCTGTATACCTTTGTTTATTTAGTGTCACTCAATAGCTGGAGGTCCCAGAGGTGGGTGGGGGATGGGGGGTGGGACTACAAAGAGATGGAGTGCTGCAGCACAAATGGTAAACAAACACTTATAATATAAAAGGGGTAATCAAATACAAAAAGCTCAGTTAATCTTATCACTAAAATAAAATCAAATATATAAATAAGGAATGTCCAACAGGAAGATTATGTACCTCCAGAATTAAATATAAA
Organism: Sabellastarte sp. h YS-2021; assembly: GCA_964017235.1. Taxonomy (NCBI): domain Eukaryota; kingdom Metazoa; phylum Annelida; class Polychaeta; order Sabellida; family Sabellidae; genus Sabellastarte; species Sabellastarte sp. h YS-2021. The sequence goes on from OZ024929.1 coordinate 137,749,282, forward strand.
TTATCAAACGACAAGAACAGATTTATAATAATAATCCAGAATTGAGAATTTTAAGTATGTGATTATCAATTGAAATGAGTTCGTAACTGTAGGAGCTGTGTCAAAATTAAGGCAAGTTGAATAAAACTGGGCTAGTTGAGGGTTAAAAATCCCCTATTTTTACTACATAAGACTATAATTTCATTAATATTTGGGACTTAAAGCTCACCAGAAAATAACAGTGTCCATTTTGCCTACTTGAATATGTTTAACCAGTTTCATATTAAAAAGTTAAAAACTCAGCAAGCAGAGAGATAACACACAAAAATAAGTTCTTAAAAGCCTAAGATAGCCATAACATTATTAATATTCAAAATTTAAATAGACAGGCACTTCCTTTGAAAAATTCAAAGATTTCAGCTCTATGAGCCACAAAGTTTGACAGTTACAGGGCTTTAAAGTGGCATAATATCCATAAATTGGGTCTCTGTGGGCATTTTACAATTGTTAAAGAGACCTTAGCAATTAAACTACAGAACTGAAACTTTTTGGGGGACATACACAACAAACAAAAATTATATATAATACAGTTTAAGACTTGTCACACTAAGCATTTCCACATAACAGGGCAAAATACAGAAAAAAATGTCAAAAAAGGTCACTTGGGCAAGTGTCCATGACCCTCATACACAGGTTAAATGTCTACTAAAAGCCTTGATTTTCGGCACATGTGAAAAGGACATAATAATGCATTCCCAGATGGGATTTCAGCTCAATCAATCACATAGTTTAAAGTCACAGGGCTTAAAGGTGGCAAAAAGTCCAAATATTGGGTCTCTGTAGGCCTTTTAGAGATCTCGATGTGGCCTTCAAATTAAAGCATCAGACTTAAAATCTGCTACATACTAAGACTACACATAGAATATGTATCTAATAATAAAGTTTGAAACTTCTCAGACCCACCATTTCCAAGTTACAGAGCAAAATATGTGAAAAATGTCTTAAAACGGTCACTCGGATGGGTGTTAATGGTCCTCATACACAGTTTAAATGTCTACTTGAAGCCTTGATTTTGGGCACATGTAAAAAGAACATAATAATGTATTCCCAGATGAGATTTCAGCTCTATCAGTCACATAGTTTAACAGTCATGGGCCTTAAAACTGGCAAAAAGTCCAAATAGTGGGTCTCTATGGGGCCTTTTAGAGACCTCAATGTGGCCTTCAAATTAAAGCTTCAGACTTAAAATTTGTCACATACTAAGATTACACATAGAATATGTATCTAATACAGTTTGAAACTTTTCAGACTTACCATTTCCAAGTTACAGGGCAAAATATGTGAAAAATGTCTAAAAAGGGTCACTCGAGTGGGGATTTATGGTCCTCAAACACAGGTTAAATGTCTACTTAAAGCCTTGATTTTCGGCACATGTAAAAAGGACATAATAATGCATTCCCAGATGGGATTTCAGCTCCATCAATAACATAGTTTAACAGTCACAGGGATTAAAGGTGGCAAAAAGTCCATATATTGGGTCTTTGGGAGTCCGCCAGAGACCTCAATTTGACCTTCAAATTAAAGCTTCAGACTTAAAATCTGTTACATACTAACATTACACATAGAATATATATCTAATACAGTTTGAAACTTCTCAGACTTACCATTTCCAAGTTACAGAGCAAAATATGTGAAAAATGTCTTAAAAGGGTCACTCGGGTGGGTGTTTATGGTCCTCATACATGGGTTAAATGTCTATTAAAGGCCTAAATTTTGGAGTACATACAAGAAAAACATATTGATATATTCTCAGAAGATATTTCACTTAGATGAGAGACATAGTTTGAAAGCTACATAAATTGGGTCTCTGTGGGCAATTTTGAGATCTTAAGTTGGCCTAACAGGTAAACCTACAGCCTTTAAATTTTTCACAGACAAGGATTACATATAAGAGTTACATCTAGTGCAGTTTGAGATTCATCAGAATTACCACTTCCAAATTATAGGGCAAAATAAGTTAAAAATATAGGAAAAAAGTCCTAAGTGGGGTCTTTATGGGCCTCAAAGACAATTTTCTCCTCAACTTAAAGTCTTGATTTTCGGCACATGTACTAAGAATATATTAATGTGTTCTCAGGTAAAATTTGAGGCAGATAAGCCTCATAGTTTGTGACCTAGAGGGCTCTAAGTGGCCAAAAGTGCAATTTCTGACCTTAAGGTGGCCATAAGTTCTTTATTATTGGGAGTTTAAGGTCACCTTAAAATAGGGATCTTCCTTTGGGCATCCTTAACATGTGTACCAAGTTTGAAAAAAAATATTAATCCGTTTTTGAGTTATCGCGTACACAAGGAAATTTCTACGGTGGCGGCGCGACGGCGGCAGCGCGACGGACCTGAATCCAATATATCCCCGACTTTCGTCTGGGGATATAATAAGTGTGCACAATTAAAGTGAGGTCAGCTGAACAATACAATAGCTGGAGATTAAAAACATAACTTCATTCATATTGCGACTTTAAGGTGACCATAATATGAGAATGTCCCTTCAATATCAATATATGTTAGATATGGAAAAAGAAAAGAGCCAGACGGCTTTATTCAAATGTTATGACTTTATGGGGGCCAAAATTATATTAACAGTTTAAGGTCACCTTAAAGTCAGGATATCCCTTTGGTTTGCCATCCTTTATAGGTGTGCAAAGTTTAACTGAGGTCAGTCGAACAATAAGATACTTGGAGGCTGAAAACCCCCTTATTTCACTTTAAGGTGGCTACAACTCCATTCATACTCAGAGTTTAAGGTGACCATAAGTATTATTTTTATCTACTTTAATACCAGTGATAATTTCAATATAAAAAAATGGAAAAAGAAAGGAGTCAGAGGATTTTATTCCAATTTGATGACTTTAAGCAGGCCATATGTCCATTAACATTTTGAGTTTAAGGTCACCATAAAGTCAGGATATTCTTTGGCAAATCTTAATATATGTGCCAAGTTTGTTGAAAAAAGTGAAAAACTAAGTGAACTGGAGGGCTAAAACCCCCTTTTTTGACATTAAGGTGACCTTAAGATTGCAGATACAGGGCTAAAACTTCGGCATGTGAAAGATTATCAAAAAGTAGCTGAATAAGTTATTCCAACAAAACGCCGAAATCCTAACCGTTTTTGAGATACAGACCAACTACCCATTTTAAAAAAATTTACAAAAATAAAACGCCTCCCATTCAGGTATCTATGGTACGATTGATGAGAAAATCCTTTCCGACCTTGGAAATTTGGTCTAGAATGTACCAGATAAATTTTATAGCACAGGTGTGTGTGTTTTTTTCCGAAACGCGATGACGGGGTGTTTTGGAGTTATGCTTAAGGTTACCTTAAGTAAAGCTTAAGGTCTGCGCAAAGTATCCCAAAATTTTTCCCGCCCCTATACTTTTAAAGAAAGATAAGAAGGAAAGAAAAATTTGAAAGGCTAAGAAGTTATTCAAGGGAGACCATAATCCTGCGGCGGCGGCAATCAGTCGAACTTCGGTGAAAACCAATAAGCGTCTCTCACGGGCCGCTTAATAAAGCATGGCATGAATGAGGTAGACGTTTGTGAAAGGCTTTTGGTTTATATCTTGGTTATATTTGTGCTAATTTATGTACACTTTCCTTGTTTTTATTTAATATTTGAATTTTTTTTGTCTGGTTCACACTACTGATTCCATGATCGGCAATGATCGATCTTTGTTCACATTATTCCGATTTGAACATCGACAAGTAAAATCGTGCCGATCTCCCAGCACTACTGCTTCTAACAGGATTATTTACATAATTGCCAAACTCCCCAATTTTCACACAAAAACATTCAGAATTCCACCTTAAAAATGCTTATCATCTTTTGCATGTCCAAAAAATCCGTAACTCCGGTTTAAAAAAAATTTTCATAAAATTAGGCAATAAAAAGATATACATCACTAAGCCATATAAAATAATACGGTAAAATTTTGACATTTTCAATAACTGTTTGAGTATCCATTCAAGGTTTTGTTACTTCTGCCACAACAAAATGAAAATCAGACTTTACTGTCAATAAGTAGTAATTCATTGCATGTCACAATACACAATGCTGATACTAGTGTTGTTAACGGTTTACCAGTATGCGGAATATCGTTTCGTTTTGGTAGAAAAAAACGAAATCCGCAAAGAATATTTGGGAACCGGTTTTTGAAGACGTTATTATTTTAGGCTTTCTAATGGCCAATACTTCATCAAAACGACAAAACATATACATATTTTGTAAAATATGTGACATTTTTACCTTATATTGAGGAAAAATAATTTTTGCATACATAAAAACATCTCGCGAAAGCCACCTCCATTTACAAGTTATCGCTCATGTACACCCGCGAATAATTTTTCAATGCACAGAACAAGAGTACGAAATACCGGATTTCGTTTCGTTTCAAAGCCCCAGTAACCGGTTTTGATTTCTGTAATCGATGCCACCACTAGCTGATACACTATTATTCTTGTGTGTTAGTTTACCTTACTCTCACATACATACCTGTCTAGTACAGATGTAACAAATGCCATATTTGTTCTTTTTAACACAGCAGCAAGTGCACACAAAACATGATACAATAGGATACAATACCATGCTTATTCATAACATAGTTCTAGTAGATCAATTAAAATAAACTGATGTTTCTAAAGCATAAATAAAAAAAAAACTTACTTCATATTTACAAAGAACATAATAACTTCACCAAATGTATTTTTGAAGCACTCAATGTTGATTTGACCACATTAAATCTGTGAATTACTTCTCAAATTCTTGATTTAACAGAACAAGATATTTTGTAGCAAATTATTACATCACACAACATTAAAACTGATCAAACTATTTCTGGTTTTTGAGTTAGAAAAATATTCCCCGTCTATGTACCTGTCTAGCACGGGGGTTGGCAGCGCTGTTTGTTGCTGTCTGTGGAGGTATGACTGTGTGTCTCCCAGCCCGGGAATGTCTGCAGGCTGGATGTCTGTGTGCAGGAGGAGGAGCAGCTGCAGAGTTCTGGTAAAGTATAATGAGAGTGCTGGGCTATAGTATGTTTACACTAAATAAAGTGAAAAAGAGCCAGTCTCAGCAGGGCAAAAACCCCAGCCCACACACACAACTAAATGGGCAACAACACTGAGATTTGGGAAAATCTAAGGAACAATCTCAGGTGAGAATTATGCAGAAACCATTAGATGTTGTCAGATAGAAGAACTTTCTTGTGTATGAACAAGGGGGAATACAAACATATTTTATTTGTTTATGATGTAAGTTCTATGCCTAAGGTTAATATATCAGAGATATATAGCTGTTTTAGTATGATGACCTACTTGACCTTGAAGCATGGGTCAAAGGTCAAATTTTATACTTGCAAAAGATTTGTCGGCCATGATTTTCTGTAAGTTGTTTTCACATTTGGAAGCCCTAGAACCAATAATAAGAGAGATAGACTAGCTTTTCAGTATGATGACCCCACCTGACCTTGAAGACAGGGTCAAAGGCCAATTCAGTATTTGCTAAAGACCCAACACCATGACTTCCTATAGATTAGTTTCACATTTTCAAGCCTTAAGAGCAATAATAAGGGAGATATAAGGCTTTTTTTGTATGATGACCCCATTTTACCTTAGAGCAAAGGTAAAAGGACAAATTTGACACTTGCAAAAGATTTGCATGCCATGATTTCCTGTAAGTTGTCTTCTCATTCCAAACCCCCCGGGCCGATGATAAGGGAGATATTGGCCCTTTTTTGATATCATGACCCCTCCCCCCATATTTGTCAGTGTTTTTAAAACAAGGACATAACTAGAGGATCGCTCGCAAAAAAAAAAGATAATGTTTTTGCATAGCAAAAACAAAGCGTCCCGAAAAGGATATAAAGGTGAGTGCTAAAGTATTAAGAAAATGCTTCGTTTCTAGCCTTATACTGTTGTGGCAACCAAAGTCAGCGCAGTCTGCTCTATCTAGCACGGTTTTCAAGATATAAGCATTTTTGTGTTTTGCAAAAAACTAAAAAATTCAAAATGTCCGCTATATTTAGCGAGACAAAAATATTTTGAAAATTGGCATGGCTACTCTGAGAGATACCCAGCAGGTCAAAAATTTTGTTGAGTTCGCTCCATATAGCACGGTTTTCGAGATATAAGCATTTTTGTGTTTTGCAAAAACTTTGAAAATTCAAAATGGCCACCATTTTTGGGGAGACAAAAATTTTTGTCAAGACTACTGCCGCGGTGTGTATCTCCCGCCAAGCACTAAAGCAGAAGAAATAGCTTTTCCGAGATATTCACAATTTTTCATTTTCGTGACTTGATGTCATTTTATGTTGATGATTGTCTCCAGTCTCATCCTGAAAGAGATACTCTGATGAACATTTTGAAGAACACTGTGAAACTACTAGACACAAGAGGTTTTCACTTGACAAAATTTGTTGTCAACGATGCGTCTTTGCTCAAACAGATTCCAGAAAGTGAACATGCAGAAAACACTGAGTTGGTAAAAAAGGACACAAGTAGCAAAGTGTTGGGTGTTATTTGGGATGTGCATAAAGATGCTTTCAAATTTGAAACCAGTCCACCACAACCAGTTGGTGAGATTACCAGGCGCAGAATGTTGAGTTGTTTGTCTGCAATATATGATCCACTGGGACTGATGAATCCTCTCATTGTACAAGGGAAATTGGTGCTTCAGCAGGCAACTCAGTGCAAGATATCGTGGGATGATGAAGTTCCCTGTTCATTACAACAGAAGTGGGAAAACTGGTTGTCAGCATTGCAATCTGTACCAAAAGTGAATATTCCAAGATGTATTAAGCCTTACAAGTTCAATGATGCACATGTGGAACTGCACCATTTCTCCGATGCTAGTCAACAAGCATATGGGTCATGTAGTTATTTGAGGAGTGTCAACAAGGCTGGTCAAGTTCATGTTGCTCTTGTTATGAGCAAGTCCAGGGTTGCGCCCATCAAGTCAATCACCATACCACGCTTGGAGCTACAAGCAGCTGTGCTTTCTGCCAAGGTCGATTCATCATTATTAGAAGAACTTGAATTGACACTTGCACCTTCATATTTTTGGACAGATAGTGAAATTGTCCTTCGATACATTCGCAATGAATCACGAAGGTTCCATATATTTGTAGCAAATAGGGTGAGTTTAATACACCAACTAACAGCAGTTGAACAATGGAACTTTGTGCCAGGAAACCAAAACCCTGCTGATTTGCTTACCAGAGGTGAAAAGATGCAAGACCACGACAGGAAAGTTTGGCTGGAAGGTCCTCAGCTTCTTCACAGTTACAAGGATTCTTGGTTTCCAAAGGGCAAGATATCAAACAACTCATTGTGTGATCAGGACCCGGAAGTAAAGAAGGTAGCATGCATGACAGCTTCAATCCAAGAGTCTGTGTCTCAACAATTATTCAAACATTATTCTAGTTGGTATCGGTTGAAGAGAGCTGTGGCATGGTTGCTAAGGTACAAACAATATCTTTCCAGTGACAAGAAGTGTTTGAAAGGCATTTTGACAGTCAATGAAATTGAAGAGGCAGAGAAGATCATTCTCAAAACTGTACAAACTGATTGTTTTCAAAATGAATTCAAATCATTAGCAAAAGGTCAAGCTGTCAACAGGAAAAGCAAAATCATTTCCTTAGACCCTGTGATAGATGCAGATGGACTTTTAAGAGTTAGTGGACGGCTAAAGAATGCCAGATTGTCGGGGAAAATGAAAAATCCAATTATTTTGCCAAGTGATCATCCTGTCTCAAGACTTATTGCACTACAATTTCACAATATTGCACATTGTGGTTCAGAATGGGTGACAAGTGAAATTAGGAAGCATTTCTGGATAGTAAAGGTGAGAGCTCTTTTAAAAAGTGTTGCTCATCACTGTATGTTTTGCAAAAAGATGTTTGCCAAGTCAAGCTCACAGAAGATGGCGGATTTACCAGCTGAGCGGTTGGAGAGCGGCCATAAACCTTTTACCTATGTAGGGTTGGACTGTTTTGGACATTTCCTCATAAAACAAGGACGTGCAGAAGTGAAACGTTATGCTTGTCTTTTCACTTGTTTGAATACAAGAGCAGTACACCTGGAAAAGTTGAACAACTTAGATACTGACAGTTTCCTAAATGGATTTCGCAGATTTGTTTCACGAAGGGGAACACCCAAAAAAGTGTGGTCAGATAATGGCACAAACTTCGTTGGAGGCTCTTCAGAGATGAAAAAATGTTATCAACAACTGAATGAGAGTGATTTGATGAGGTATTCTGTGAAACAAGGCATTGAATGGCATTTCAACCCTCCTCATGCGTCTCACATGGGTGGCATTTGGGAACGGCTCATTCGGACGGTCCGAAAAGTGATGCTGGGACTTCTTGGTACTCACTGCAGAATATCAGATGAAGAATTAGAAACTTTGTTTTGCGAAGTTGAATCCATAGTTAACAGTAGACCAATTACTAAGACTAGTGATAGTATTCTTGATGCAGAGGCCTTGACACCAAATCATCTACTATTACTAGACAATGCGCCATCTCTAACCCCTGGGATGTTTTCGGATTCAGATTTGTACCACAGGAGGTGGAGGCAGGTTCAACAATTGGCAAACATTTTCTGGAGTCGTTGGATAAAACTTTATCTTCCAAGTCTGATGGAGAGACAAAAGTGGCATCAGCCCAAGAGAAACATTGCAAAAGGGGATTTAGTTCTTGTATGTACAGAGTGTACTCCTCGTGGACTGTGGCCAATGGGACTGGTGACAGATGTCCAGGAAGGTCTTGATGGTCTTGTTAGGTCAGCAAAGGTCAAAACAAGATGTACTGAATTAATTAGACCAGTGACCAAATTAGTGTTACTTGAAGGAACTCAGTAATGATTTGAATATTTTTTGGTTATCATTGGTCGGTTTGTGTTTTTTTTTATTTCATTTTTTTTTTTTTTTTTTTTTTGAATCCAGTTGAATTCAAAGGTCGGGGAGTGTTGGGAATTTCTTGTAGTTCATTTTTTTTATACATATGTATTTTGTTATTTTGTATGTATTTCTGGTATAAATCACTTAAAAAGCATTATAAATGGAGCCTTCCTTTTTTTTATGCAGCTATAGAAACTTTGTCAAGGCTAGTTCTGTTTGTTGGGTTGAAATATTTCAATATTGGTTTTGTATTGTTTTTTATACTAAGGCTTGGTCAATGATGTGTGAAAAGGGGAAAAGGTTAGGAACTTTGGAATTTATGGGAGTGTTGAAAAGAACCTTCAGGGAACAACACCCTAAAGTTTAACTTTTTGGATTTATTTCTGTACAAGTTTGTGAGGTTGAAAGCCAAATGATTGTGAGTATATATTTTACTTAATTTTTAGAGTTTCTGTTTTATTTGGTACTGTAATACTACTTTCAAATTATCATTTCATTTGTAAAATAGCTTTTGGAATTTTGTAATGGCCAATTATTTGATAATCATAACTTCAGCTTGACAGTGTTTGTAATTAATTAATTCAGAGTATGTTATATTTATGTGGGAGTAATTTCAGTAATGTTCAAATGTTGAGGTCTAAGTACACCAGTACATGTTATTGCATTAGATTTTTAGAGTAAAAGGTGATTGTAGTTTTTTTTATTTGGTGAAATTATAGTGGAATTTATATATTTGTTTTCAGTCATAATTGCTTGATTTGTGCTTAGTTGATTTTTTTTTTTTGTTTTTTTGTTTGTTGTTTCAGGTTTACCTGAACTTTCAGTGTCAACAATAAAGCTTTCATAAAGAAAACTTTTTCTCAAATCCATAACCACCTCACATATCCAACAGCAATACTTTTACAGATAATTAGCATTTACTCATTTGAGTAGGTGAATAAATAGCTATGGGTCTGAAACTTCACAGAGTGAAAGCTCTCCCAAAAGTAGGTGAATGAGTTATTTGAGAAAAATTAGCTATCTGCAATACTTTTAGAGATAATTCACATTTACTCATTTTCAGTAGGTGAATAATTAGCTATGGGTCTGAAACTTCACCAAGTGAAAGCTCTGCCAAAAGTAGGTGAATGAGTTATTTGAGAAAAATTGGCTGTCTGCAATACTTTTAGAGATAATTCGCATTTACTCATTTTGAGTAGGTGAGTAATTAGCTATGGGTCTGAAACTTCACCAAGTGAAAGCTCTCCCAAAAGTAGGTGAATGAGTTATTTGAGAAAAATTGGCTATCTGCAATACTTTTAGAGATGATTCGCATTTACTCATTTTGAGTAGGTGAGTAATTAGCTATGGGTCTGAAACTTCACAGAGTGAAAACTCTCCCAAAAGTAGGTGAATGAGTTATTTGAGAAAAATTGGCTATCTGCAATACTTTTAGAGATGATTTGCATTTACTCATTTTGAGCAGGTGAATAATTAGCTATGGGTCTGAAACTTCACCAAGTGAAAGCTCTCCCAAAAGTAGGTGAATGAGTTATTTGAGAAAAATTGGCTTTCTGCAATACTTTTAGAGATAATTCGCATTTACTCATTTTGAGTAGGTGAGTAATTAGCTATGGGTCTGAAACTTCACAGAGTGAAAGCTCTCCCAAAAGTAGGTGAATGAGTTATTTGAGAAAAATTGGCTATCTGCAATACTTTTAGAGATAATTCGCATTTACTCATTTTGAGTAGGTCAGTAATTAGCTATGGGTCTGAAACTTCACCAAGTAAAAGCTCTCCCAAAAGGAGGTGAATGATTTATTTGAGAAAAATTGGCTATCTGCAATACTTTTAGAGATAATTCGCATTTACTCATTTTGAGTAGGTGAGTAATTAGCTATGGGTCTGAAACTTCACCATGTGAAAGCTCTCCCAAAAGTAGGTGAATGAGTTATTTGAGAAAAATTGGCTATCTGCAATACTTTTAGAGGTAATTCGCATTTAGGTGGGCAAGTAGGTGAGCAATTAGCTATGGGTCTGAAACTTCACCAAGTGAAAGCTCTTTGGGATAGCTGCTCTGCAGAGATACCCTGAAGATAAAAAATTTCGTCGAAATCGCTCTATGTAGCACGGTTTTCGAAATATTAGCATTTTTGTGTTTTGCAATTTTTGCGCAAAAATTCGAAAATTTAAAATGGCCGCCATTTTTGGCGAGACAAAAGTTTTTTGAAAATTGGCATGGCTATTCTGCAGATATACACTGTGGGTCAAAAATTTCGTCGAAATCGCTCTATCTAGCAGGGTTTTCGAGATATAAGCATTTTTATGTTTTGCAATTTTTGCGAAAAATTCGAAAATTCAAAATGGCCGCAATTTTTGGCGAGACAATTTTTTTTTTTTAAAATAGGCATGGCTACTCTGCAGGGATACCCTGTGGGTCAAAAATTTCGTCGAAATCGCTCTATCTAGTACGGTTTTCGAGATATAAGCATTTTTATGTTTTGCAATTTTTGCGAAAAATTCGAAAATTCAAAATGGCCGCGATTTTTTGCGAGACAAAATTTTTTTCAAAATTGGGGTAACTACTCTGCAGAGATACCCTGTGGGTCAAAAATTTCGTCGAAATCGCTCTATCTAGCACGGTTTTCGAGATATAAGCATTTTTGTGTTTTGCAATTTTTGCGAAAATTTCGAAAATTCAAAATGGCCGCCATTTTTGGCGAGACAAAATTTTTTTGAAAATTGGGAAAACTACTCTGCAGAGATATCCTGCGGGTCAAAAATTTCGTCGAAATTGCTCTATCTAGCACGGTTTTTGAGATATAAGCATTTTTGTGTTTTGCAATTTTTGCGAAAATTTCGAAAATTCAAAATGGCCGCCATTTTGGGCGAGACAAAATTTTTTTGAAAATTGGGAAAACTACTCCGCAGATACCCTGGGGGTCAAAAATTTCGTCGAAATCGCTCTATCTAGCACGGTTTTCGAGATATAAGCATTTTTGTGTTTTCCTTATTTGGAAAATTCATAACGATTAATTAATCATTAATACTCGGCCATTTCTTGACCAATCAATGCCAAAATCTAATGATTTCCAGATTTTAATAGAATGAATGTATTTGCCAAGTTTCAGGTGAATTGATAAAATTCCTTTCAAGTTATCATCCGGACAAGCTTCCCCATCAAAAAAAGACATTTTTGGTCATGTGACCTCTCTGATTGGTTGAAATGTCACTGCAGCATATTCCAAAAAATTCCCCAAGGCTACTGCCTAAACCTGCCAAATTTGAAAAGAATCCGCCTAACGGTTACAGAGTTATAAGGAAAACAAAATGCGGAGCCGGCGGAGCCTGAACGTCTCCCATACACAAACAAGCGTCCCTTGCGGGACGCTTAATTATTCTCAGACAAGCTTTCTATAACGATGTACATATTGTGAAAATCTCATGAAGCTAGCTGCAATATTTTAAATTTTAGAATGCTATTGTAGCCATTTTTTTTTTTTTTTTAAATGACGACAAAATTTTTACAGACATGTTTCCATAGCCATAAACATTCTCAATTTGGTGAACATTTCTTCATAAATGACGGATATATAAAGGTTTATGTGAAAACATGACTGACGCATTCATGCATCATGAATGCACCCACCCCCACACACCTGCTTGGAAGGTATTTATGATCTCCTAAAATCTTAAAACTGTTACCATTGCCAGATACCTCCAAAATCTAATAAGCTCTAGATTCTCTTGGGGTTAACATATCCTGTAAATTTGGTGAAAATCCATGCATGGGTTTAGGCTACAAAACACCCACAAATTTTATCCCTACCGCCGTCACTTAGACGGCACAGGGGATGACAATAAACCCAGCCTTTATTGGCTGGGGTTAAATATGCATAGAATGGCAGCACTAGTTAAGAAAGATAGTTATTAACTCTTTCACTACTGATGCATAAAAGTTTAAATTCACATTATTATAGCACTTGGCAATATTAGAATTCCTGTGTCATCTGAATTGTTGTATCGGTGTAAAATTAATCCACAATGGACAGCTGAATACTTCCTTAAATGTTTTCAGAAAATTACATTAGAAACATACAACATTCTTAAGAAGTTATAAATTATATATTATTATACATAATTTGTTTTGTTTTTAATTATTCCACATGCGAGATTTGGTTCAAAGGTGTGAAATTCAGATTCCACGAAACATTTAGAAATCGCCAATATCAGAAATGATGCCATTTTCGCCCATTTATAAAACTTGTGTTTTATTGAGAATAAGGTGAAATTTTCCCAAAATATCTACGGATGTTATGTTTTTGTCATAATTGGCAGCTGGTTAGTTGATGATCGATCTAGAGCAAAGTTTGTTGGCTTTTGAATACTAAACCTCAAACCAAAAATTCCTTACAATTTCCCAAGACTATTTTGCAGGCACATTAACGACAATGGAGTCATACTGACACATTACCAACTCTATACATACCGTGGTTTGTTGGGCTATCGGTCCAGGGCTGTGAGATATGCTAGCACCTATTACTTCCACTAGTGAGCGCTGTGCCTCATTTTCTAAGGTGGCAGAAGAGGGAACTCCAACAGGGAAAGTATTGTCCGAGAATGAACTGCTTGGCATCTGATTGGAGTAAACATTCGGAATGTTTAAAACTTGTTCAATTCAAACTTAGACAAAGCTCACTAATGATTACCATAAATCATCAGAACTTCCTTTATCTGACTATTATCTGCATAAAACAATTTCTGTTATAAATGTCCCTCTCTTGTTAGGGCCAACTCCCCAACACTTTTTAATAACACTATTTAGCTACCAAGATTCAATCTGTATCTTGTATATTATTCCAATGTAGCAAAGTCTTAATAAAACAAAAATAGTACCATTTTGCAAATTTAATAAGTAAATTAAATTTTTATAAGTTAATACCCTATCCAATGGACAATTGCTAATCCGGTCGGCGCAGACCGGCCCGCCAAACGCCAGAAAAAGACGTCCTGTGTTGCCACCGGCTGGCCGGTCCGTAGTACTGTGCACTCCCCAGATGGCGCCTCGTACTTCCTTCCTGTCTAGACAACCTGACGTCATAGCATCTTTTTCGTTGTCTAAACCTCTTAGACCCCTAGTAAGCTGATAGCGGGGTCGGTGGGAGGGTCTTGTGTGTCCATTGGATAGGGTATTAACTTATAAAAATTTAATTTACTTATTAAATTTGCAATTTTATTGCGTTAATACATCCTATCCAATGGACAATTGCTGAATAACTACCGCTTGGTCGGCGGGTAAGTTACTAGGGACTTATGTGAACTCACAAGTAATGGCAAATTTTAACCTACGGTCTAGGCTGACTTTGTCAGGAGACCTATAGGTCCAGGCCTGGGTTGACTTTAAGGTCAGGAAACCCTGCAAGGCCATGGTCGGTTGCCAGCAGCCGGTTAACCGGGGCTATACCGCCGTTGCCCCCCCCCCTTTTTTGCAGTCCCAGAATGCAAATAAACCTCCCGAAGGAAGCACGCCACACTTAATTCTTATGTACATGAAGAACTGTTATGCACATATACAAATCTCCTCAATCAAAGGGCCACTTGTGGATCTGCTGAGCAGCCACTACCTAGCCCAATGGTAAAGCTCTGAATCAGCCCAAGCCCCGCCCTTCAATTAGAACTGTGTGAAGGTATTGTGACTTCAGTGGCGGGCTGACAAGATTGGATCTAAGGAGACTCCCGACTGGAAGACCTTAGAAGCAGCAAAGGCCCTGACATCATGGGCTTTAACCTGATGTTAAAAGTGGGCCTCCTGGTCAGAGAGCTCATAACATAGGATCACAGTCTGCTTGATCCAAGAGGAGATAGTGGCAGGTGAGCTGTCTTTGTTGAAACCGTTCTTAAAGGAGACAAAAACCACCTCCTTATTCTGCCTGATGTCTGAGGTCCTGTCCAAATAGTAGCACAATGCTCTGACCGGACAGAGGGACCTGTCAGACTTGAGGGATCTATCCAGAGTTTGGGCCAGGGCTGTTATAACCCCAGGGGCCACACTGGACACTCTATGGCCAGCTGATTCTAGGATAGAAAGCTGGGTGATGGATACAGAGACACCTTTGACCAATCGGATTGGTGTCCAATATATCAGTTTTGCTAGGCAGGAATCTCACTTTTGCACTTGCCCGACCCAAGGGCCAAGAGGAATACCGTCTTGAAGGTCAAATGCTTCAAGGGGGCCTCCTTAATTGGATCAAATGGAGTCTTAGCTGGTGCACGGCCAGTAAGAAGTTCCAGGAGGGTATGCCACTCCTGCCTTTGGGTCTGTCTCTGAGGAATCTATCCAGGAGACGAGCGAGATTTCCGTCCTTACTGATGTTGAAGGGTGAATTTCCCAGTTTATCAACAATGGGTGACCTATAACCATCAATGGTGCTGGGCTGTTTGCCAAGCATGTATCTCACTTCTACGCTTGCCCGACCCCAAGGCCAAGAGGAAAACTGCCTTGAAGGTCAAATGCTTCAAGAAGGCCTATAATTGGTTCAAAATGAACCTTGTCAGTTGGTGCAAAAACCAGGGAGAGGTTCCAGGAGGGGGTTCCCTCCGGCCTTTGGGTCTGTCTCAGTGGAAGCTATCCAGGGGACGAGTGAGATTTTCATCCTTACTAACATTGATGGGCAAATTTTCCAGACTATCAGCAATGGCTGACCTGTAACCATCAATGGTACTGGGCTGCAACTTCCTGTCCTGAAGCAGGTACCTAAGGAAGTCAGCAACTGACTTTACAGGTGGTGCCCGAAATCCACCTGATGAATGATACATCACTTGGTAAAAAAAAATGACCCATTTGCCTCATAGACCGATCTGATTGACCCCCCTTTGAGGAGCCTCAATTCTTGCTGCCACTGCCTCAGACAAGTCCTGCTCCTCGATTGCTCAGGCTCTAGGAGCCCTTGCATGGAGATTAAGATTTGTCAGATTTCTGTGAGGGATCTGATCGAATGGCTGTGAACAGGCTGGGCAGATTGGGCAGGCTCAGCGGGATGTGGCTGGACATGGCCACTAGATCCCAAAACCAAGGCATGTTGGGCCACCCCGGAGCAATCAGAATGATTCTCTTACATGGGGAGTCTTGCAACTTCTCCACCACTTTGCCCAATATGGCTGATGGTGAGAAGGTGTATCCTTTTAGATCCTACCATGGCCGACTGAGCACATCCACTGCTGTGGCCAGGGGATCCGGTACCGGTGACACAAAACAGGTGACTTGTTGTTGAACCTCGTGGCAAATAAGTCTATTTTGGGCCGGTACCACCTACTGCATAGAGTGGAAGACCTCTGGAAGGAGAAACCACTGTTTGGATGGTCTGGCCTAGCCTGGACAGCCTGTCTGCTACCACATTAGGCCGGCCTGGAATGTGTCGTGCTTTAGAGTCACTTGTTTCCTGGTACACCAGGTCAAGATTCTCCATAGTAGGGCACAAAGTGGGCCCAACCATATTCCTCCTTCCTTTATGTATGACACTACTGTGGTGTTGTCAGTTGCTACAAGTACTATCTTGTTTGAGCAAAAGTCTTAGAACTCTTAAAGTCAGAAAAACTGCTTAAAGTTCTAGATAGTTTATATACAACTTGTTTCCCGGAGGGGACCCGGTTGCTCTTGCAAAGTGCTCATCTAAGTGAGCGCCCCACCCTTCTATTGATGCGTCTGTAAATATTTGCAGAGCATGTTTTATTGGGTGTAATGGTTGGCCTGTAAGTGCATCGTCTTCCTTCAGCCGCCATTGTAAATGGGGGTGCAGGGACCTGGGGACTTGGATCACCTTTTCCAGTGATTCTGGTACCCTCCAGTTGTTTTTGAGATGCCACTGTATGGGTCTCATATGAAGTCTGCCTGGATTAACATGCTTTCCTGTAGATGTTAGTAAGCTATCAAGGACATGAATTCCCAAACCGGGCAAGCCGGTAGGGATAGAAGTTTTAACAGTCTCTTGAAGGCTCTGTCACCAGTCCAGAGTCGGTCGGAACCGATCAGACCCGAAGACAAACCGGTAGCCTACAAAATCAAAGTCTTGTTTGGGCTCCAGCTCTGATTTCTCTAAGTTCATCAGCCAACCAAGTTGCTGACACATTATTTACTAGTTCCTGTATATGTTGGAGACAAGCCTGGTGGGATCTGGCTCTCACCAACCAGTCGTCTAGGTACTGGTGGCTTCTTAAATCCTTGTGTATGGCCATCAATTTCACCTGCTGTGGACAAACCGAATGGCAGGGCCTTGAACTGATATGCCCGACCTTGGATGTGAAATCTCAGTCATTTCCTGGATTGTTCTTGTATAGGTATATGGACATAGGTATCCCTCCTTCAACAGTTGTACTACCTAGGGTCCAGCCCCAAGGCTTCCTACGTTCCCAAGAAGGGCTTAGTCTGGATCCTATAGGCAGATAGTGTGCCACATTTGGGACATTTGGTATTCTGACAAACATTTTCTGTCCCTCCGGACACTGGTCCGGTCTGGTGACAATGATCCCGGTTAACACTCTCCCTGCTCTTATTGCGGTCCGGTGGGGCTGACACAACTTTTCACATTAATAGACTCTTCGCCCCGGGCTAGCAGCCTGCAAGGTGTAGCATTTACAGAGCAATTGTCATTTGTGAGATGTCTGACGCCTGGCCGGACATGATGACAAAATTTATTATCTCTCCAGTCAAGTCCAGCACCGATAACAGGCTGTTGAGAGGTGTGATAAGGGAAGGTTGCCTGGCAGTAGCTTGGGACACTGTCATATCCCTGTCATATCACCAAGACCACTGACCGGTCTAAGAATTCTCTGTAACCAAATTCACAGTAGGCAACTCTGTCCGGTACCAAGACTCCATAACCGGTAACTCGCTGTAAACAGCAAGTCTCTGTAACCGGCACAAAAAACTGGCAGGCTGGGGTCACCAATGAATTTAGACGGCTACTGGGCTACATTTAGCCAGCTGATTTTTTTTTTTTTTTTTTTTTTGTGTGTGTGTGTTGGGGTGAAGCACTGTACAGTAAGGAGTTCTAAGGACTGTGTAGCCAGCACCCTGTTAGTAGACTTTGTAACCGGTAGGTTGAAGCAAGTGTACAGGACTGTGTAACCAGTACCAGTCGGTACACTCTGTAACCAGTTGTTGAAGCAAGTGTACAAGGCTGTGTAGCCAGTACCAGCCAGTACACTCTGTAACCAGTTGTTGAAGCAAGTGTACAAGGCTGTGTAGCCACTACCAGCCGGTACACTCTGTAACCAGTTGTTGAAGCAAGTGTACAAGGCTGTGTAGCCAGTACCAGCCCGGCACACTCTGTAACCAGTTGTTGAAGCAAGTGTACAAGGCTGTGTAGCCAGTACCAGCCCGGCACACTCTGTAACCAGTTGTTGAAGCATTGTTACAACTATCTTGTGTGTTGAATTCAGCTTGCTGTAGGTTTCCTCCATTAATTAAAGTATTTCTTAAATCGCACGTCTTATTTGTAGATTTGACAGTTGCTGGGAAAGCCCTTGTAAACTATTTTTAGAAACACTTGGTGTTCGGTGTGTCACGTGACCAGCTTGCTGGTCGGAAGACACGCGATTGGCTGATTGGAGCTTGTCAGTTGTGACGTTCTTTTGTGATACTTAAACATGCAAATGCGCAGTATTCTGCTCATCCACCAACCACACTACCGACAACGAAGCTGGGTCTGCAAGGCAGGGACTGGAATCACAAAAGACGTGAGTTCTGAAGAACGCACTTCCGACCTTCCTGGTCGGTGAAGACATGTGACCTGCTTCGTGATTGTTCGGAAGGACACGCGATTGGCTGACTGGGGATGACGTCAGTATTCGCGTTCTTTGTGTGATGCTTTACCGGCAACTTTACAGTCCACAAAACCCCACTACCGACAACCAGGCCGGGTCTGCAAGGCAGGGACTGTAGTCACAGTAGACGTGAGCTCTGAAGAACGCACTTCCGACCTTCCTGGTCGGTGAAAACACGTGACCTGCTTCGTGATTGGTCGGAAGGACACGCGATTGGCTGACTGGATATGACGTCAGAGGTCGCGTTCTTTTGAGCTGGCCGGTCGGCTGATGCTTTAAAAGCAGAGAAGCCTGGACCAGTGCGCTCTGTAGATGAAATTCCTGGCCGGTCTGAAGTCGGTTCTTCTTCTCAGCCGGCTGTACACTCAAACCAGTTTCCTGGCCATCCACTGCCCTTATTACCGACACAAAGGCCGGGTCCACAAGGGTGGGACTGAGAGTGAAAATTCCTTCTATGTAGAGGTCGGTTGAAGAAATCTGAAGAATTCACCTCCTGCTTCTGATGAAAAATACTCGAGCTAGGCTGGTGTGACTGATGCTTTACAGCAGAGAAGTCTGTACCAGTGCGCTCTGATGAAGAATGAACCTTCCATAAGGGAATCCCCTCTATATACAGTATTCAAAACTACGTAGATTGAAGTTTTCCGTGATTTGCATTTGTAGTACTAGAAAAGACGTTTCTATGGTGACTGTAGCTGGAAGGTTACAGAAGGTACATTAAAAAAGACACGGATAAAAATACCTTGTAAGTAGTATATCCATTATTTCCTTTAATATTGTCGATCTGCCCTTAACAACACAATGGTTAAATGGAGGAAACTAGCAAAATGGTTGCCTTCATAATTCATATTTGTCGTCGCTTACTGCCCTATCATCAATACTAAATTGAGTCAGCTAGGGAGCGTTTCCAGCAGATTTCTTGAAGTATATCCGTGCTTGATATGTAGGTAACATTTTAACAATAAATTATTGAAAATAAGGTAGAAAATCCGTCATAATGCACACTTTTCCTTAAACTATCTGGAGATCGTAGAAAACACGTCTACACAGTACACGCGCCAAACGAAAAAGATGCTATGACGTCAGGTTGTCTAGACAGGAAGGAAGTACGAGGCGCCATCTGGGGAGTGCACAGTACTACGGACCGGCCAGCCGGTGGCAACACAGGACGTCTTTTTCTGGCGTTTGGCGGGCCGGTCTGCGCCGACCGGATTAGCAATTGTCCATTGGATAGGATGTATTAACGCAATAAAATGCCTTTTTCACAATAGATGGACATAATTAAGAGTATGAAGTACATACTATCATTAACTTTGTAAGACATTTTTAATTACCAATTATTCCCCTGTTTGAGAGAGAAATAAGAATTTGTTTAACTCTATTATACCTTATACCAGTGTTTTTATTTTTTACACAATTAGGACACTTTTAATTTTATGAACTAATTCCCAAACTTCCTTATTGTTTTATATGAAGATGTCGTCTTCTATTTAATGAACCTTGTCAAAAGGTGCATATGTGGATATAAAGCTGAAAATCAGTTAACCATTCCCAACACCCACCTGTGCCTGGCTAATACTGCTCATGTCTACAAATGTCGCCTCATCTACCTGAGAACTATCTACCACAATCACGTCAGAACTCGAGTCTTCATTCTCCCCATCCTGACCGCCTCGGTAATCCCCTGAAGCTGACGGAAGGTTGGGAAACAGCCCATCGCTTGTGCCTTCTGTATCCAGAGTGAGCAAAGAATCCGACTGGTTGAACATCCCCTGAATCTGCTCAAACATGGGATCCGATTGGTCCAGAGGCTGAAAGATGGTGGGGTCTGACTGGTCACTTGTAGAGGATCTATTGCCATGGGAACTATTTGTAATCTCCACTTCCTCTGTGGACAGTAATATATCCTGTGGCTCTGTCGTGGGATCAGTAGGTTCTAAAGGTGAAAAGTAAGACACTGATATGACATGATTATTTAACTCTAGATGAAACTAGAAATCGGCCGCCCTGTTGATAGTAGATGCGAATAGAAACAGGATAGCATAGAAGAACACACATTATCATGTGTAATGTCCACCCATGAACCTTTTGCCCAAATTGTACAGTAGTCTTACAAGACCCTGTTTCATTTGTAAAATATATCAATGATGCTTAAATATTTGTTAGTGTAGATGTAAATTATTTCAGCTTCATGCCTTTTTGCATTGGTTGGGTTGAAAATTTTGACGAAATCACTCTATCTGGCACGGTTAAGAAGATAGAAGCAAATTCCTGTTTTTTTATTTTTGGCAAAAATTTGAAAATTCAAAATGGCCGCCATTTTTGGGAAAAGGAAATTTTTTTGAAAATTGCCAAGAGTACATTTTTTAGATACCCTATGGGTCGAAAATTTCAACGAAATAACTCTATTTTGCACGGTTAAGGCCAGTTTGTGTTTTTCCATTTTGGGCAAAAATTCGAAAATTCAAAATGGCTGTCATTTTTGGGGAGGGGAAAATTTTTTGAAAATTGCAAAGATTACATTCCTTAGATACCCTGTGGGTTGAAAATTTCGACGAAATCGCTCTATCTCGCATGGTTAAGGAGATAGAAGCAAATTTGTGTTTTGCCATTTTTGACAAAAATTTGAAAATTCAAAATGGCCGCCATTTTAGGGGACGGGAAATTTTTTTTTAAATTGCCAAGAATACAATGCTGAAATACCTGTGGGTCGAAAATTTTGATGAAATCGATCTATCTCGCACGGTTAAGGAGATAGAAGCAAATTTGTGTTTTGCCATTTTTGGCAAAAATTCGAAAATTCAAAATGGCCGCCATTTTTGGGGAGGGGAAAATTTTTCGTAAAATTGCAAAGATTGCATTCCTTCGATACCCTGTGGGTCGAAAATTTCGACGAAATCGCTCTATCTCGCACGGTTAAGGAGATAGAAGCAAATTTGTGTTTTGCCATTTTTGGCAAAAATTCGAAAATTCAAAAT
Source organism: Sabellastarte sp. h YS-2021 (assembly GCA_964017235.1). Classification (NCBI taxonomy): domain Eukaryota; kingdom Metazoa; phylum Annelida; class Polychaeta; order Sabellida; family Sabellidae; genus Sabellastarte; species Sabellastarte sp. h YS-2021. Next base: position 137,770,991 of record OZ024929.1, read on the forward strand.
GGCTGCCATTTTTGGGGAGGGGAAAATTTGTTGGAAAATTGCAAAGATTGCATTCCTTAGATACCCTGTGGGTCGAAAATTTCGACGAAATCGCTCTATCTCGCACGGTTAAGGAGATAGAAGCAAATTTGTGTTTTACCATTTTTGGCAAAAATTCGAAAATTCAAAATGGCCGCCATTTTTGGGGAGGGGAAAATTTTTTGAAAATTGCAAAGATTGCATTCCTTAGATACCCTGTGGGTCGAAAATTTCGACGAAATCGCTCTATCTCGCACGGTTAAGGAGATAGAAGCAAATTAGTGTTTTGCCATTTTTGGCAAAAATTCGAAAATTCAAAATGGCCGCCATTTTTGGGGAGGGGAAAATTTTTGGAAAATTACCAAGAGCACAATGCTCAGATACCCTGTGGGTCGAAAATTTCGACGAAATCGCTCTATCTCGCACGGTTAAGGAGATAGAAGCAAATTAGTGTTTTGTCATTTTTGGCAAAAATTCGAAAATTCAAAATGGCCGCCATTTTTGGGGAGGGGAAAATTTTGTAAAAATTACCAAGAGCACAATGCTCAGATACCCTGTGGGTCGAAAATTTTGACGAAATCGCTCTATCTGGCACGGTTAAGGAGATAGGAGGAAATTTGTGTTTTGCCATTTTTGGCAAAAATTCGAAAATTCAAAATGGCCGCCATTTTTGGGGAGGGGAAAATTTTGTAAAAATTACCAAGAGTACAATGCTCAGATGCCCTGTGGGTCGAAAATTTTGACGAAATCGCTCTATCTCGCACGGTTAAGGAGATAGAAGCAGATTGGTGTTTTGCCATTTTTGGCAAAAATTCGAAAATTCAAAATGGCCGCCATTTTTGGGGAGGGGAAAATTTTTTGAAAATTGCAAAGATTGCATTCCTTAGATACCCTGTGGGTCGAAAATTTCGACGAAATCGCTCTATCTCGCACGGTTAAGGAGATAGAAGGAAATTTGTGTTTTGCCATTTTTGGCAAAAATTCGAAAATTCAAAATGGCCGCCATTTTTGGGGAGGGGAAAATTTTTGGAAAATTGCAAAGATTGCATTCCTTAGATACCCTGTGGGTCGAAAATTTCGACGAAATCACTCTATCTCGCACGGTTAAGGAGATAGAAGCAAATTAGTGTTTTGCCATTTTTGGCAAAAATTCGAAAATTCAAAATGGCCGCCATATTTGGGGAGGGGAAATTTTTTTAAAAATTGCCAAGAGTACAATGCTCAGATACCCTGTGGGTCGAAAATTTTGACGAAATCGCTCTATCTGGCACGGTTAAGGAGATAGAAGGAAATTTGTGTTTTGCCATTTTTGGCAAAAATTCGAAAATTCAAAATGGCCGCCATTTTTTGGGGAGGGGAAAATTTTTGGAAAATTGCAAAGATTGCATTTCTTAGATACCCTGTGGGTCGAAAATTTCGACGAAATCGCTCTATCTGGCACGGTTAAGGAGATAGAAGCAAATTAGTGTTTTGCCATTTTTGGCAAAAATTCGAAAATTCAAAATGGCCGCCATTTTTGGGGAGGGGAAAATTTTGTAAAAATTACCAAGAGCACAATGCTCAGATACCCTGTGGGTCAAAAATTTTGACGAAATCGCTCTATCTGGCACGGTTAAGGAGATAGAAGCAAATTTGTGTTTTGCCATTTTTGGCAAAAATTCGAAAATTCAAAATGGCCGCCATTTTTGGGGAGGGGAAAATTTTTGGAAAATTGCAAAGATTGCATTCCTTAGATACCCTGTGGGTCGAAAATTTCGACGAAATCACTCTATCTCGCATGGTTAAGGAGATAGAAGCAAATTAGTGTTTTGCCATTTTTGGCAAAAATTCGAAAGTTCAAATGGCCGCCATTTTTGGGGAGGGGAAAATTTTTTAAAAATTACCAAGAGTACAATGCTCAGATACCCTGTGGGTCGAAAATTTTGACGAAATCGCTCTATCTGGCACGGTTAAGGAGATAGGAGGAAATTTGTGTTTTGCCATTTTTGGCAAAAATTCGAAAATTCAAAATGGCCGCCATTTTTGGGGAGGGGAAAATTTTTGGAAAATTGCAAAGATTGCATTCCTTAGATACCCTGTGGGTCGAAAATTTTGACGAAATCGCTCTATCTGGCACGGTTAAGGAGATAGAAGCAAATTTGTGTTTTGCCATTTTTGGCAAAAATTCGAAAATTCAAAATGGCCGCCATTTTTGGGGAGGGGAAAATTTTTGGAAAATTACCAAGAGTACAATGCTCAGATACCCTGTGGGTCGAAAATTTTTACGAAATCGCTCTATCTGGCACGGTTAAGGAGATAGAAGGAAATTTGTGTTTTGCCATTTTTGGCAAAAATTCGAAAATTCAAAATGGCCGCCATTTTTGGGGAGGGGAAAATTTTTGGAAAATTGCAAAGATTGCATTCCTTAGATACCCTGTGGGTCGAAAATTTCGACGAAATCACTCTATCTCGCACGGTTAAGGAGATAGAAGCAAATTAGTGTTTTGCCATTTTTGGCAAAAATTCGAAAATTCAAAATGGCCGCCATTTTTGGGGAGGGGAAAATTTTTGGAAAATTACCAAGAGCACAATGCTCAGATACCCTGTGGGTCGAAAATTTCGACGAAATCGCGCTATCTCGCACGGTTAAGGAGATAGAAGCAAATTAGTGTTTTGTCATTTTTGGCAAAAATTCGAAAATTCAAAATGGCCGCCATTTTTGGGGAGGGGAAAATTTTGTAAAAATTACCAAGAGCACAATGCTCAGATACCCTGTGGGTCGAAAATTTTGACAAAATCGCTCTATCTGGCACGGTTAAGGAGATAGAAGCAAATTTGTGTTTTGCCATTTTTGGCAAAAATTCGAAAATTCAAAATGGCCGCCATTTTTGGGGAGGGGAAAATTTTTTAAAAATTACCAAGAGTACAATGCTCAGATGCCCTGTGGGTCGAAAATTTTGACGAAATCGCTCTATCTCGGACGGTTAAGGAGATAGAAGCAGATTGGTGTTTTGCCATTTTTGTCAAAAATTCGAAAATTCAAAATGGCTGCCATTTTTGGGGAGGGGAAAATTTTTTGAAAATTGCAAAGATTGCATTCCTTAGATACCCTGTGGGTCGAAAATTTCGACGAAATCGCTCTATCTCGCACGGTTAAGGAGATAGAAGGAAATTAGTGTTTTGCCATTTTTGGCAAAAATTCGAAAATTCAAAATGGCCGCCATTTTTGGGGAGGGGAAAATTTTTGGAAAATTACCAAGAGCACAATGCTCAGATACCCTGTGGGTCGAAAATTTCGACGAAATCGCGCTATCTCGCACGGTTAAGGAGATAGAAGCAAATTAGTGTTTTGTCATTTTTGGCAAAAATTCGAAAATTCAAAATGGCCGCCATTTTTGGGGAGGGGAAAATTTTGTAAAAATTACCAAGAGCACAATGCTCAGATACCCTGTGGGTCGAAAATTTTGACAAAATCGCTCTATCTGGCACGGTTAAGGAGATAGAAGCAAATTTGTGTTTTGCCATTTTTGGCAAAAATTCGAAAATTCAAAATGGCCGCCATTTTTGGGGAGGGGAAAATTTTTTAAAAATTACCAAGAGTACAATGCTCAGATGCCCTGTGGGTCAAAAATTTTGACGAAATCGCTCTATCTCGCACGGTTAAGGAGATAGAAGCAGATTGGTGTTTTGCCATTTTTGGCAAAAATTCGAAAATTCAAAATGGCCGCCATTTTTGGGGAGGGGAAAATTTTTTGAAAATTGCAAAGATTGCATTCCTTAGATACCCTGTGGGTCGAAAATTTCGACGAAATCGCTCTATCTCGCACGGTTAAGGAGATAGAAGGAAATTTGTTTTGCCATTTTTGGCAAAAATTCGAAAATTCAAAATGGCCGCCATTTTTGGGGAGGGGAAAATTTTTGGAAAATTGCAAAGATTGCATTCCTTAGATACCCTGTGGGTCGAAAATTTTGACGAAATCGCTCTATCTGGCACGGTTAAGGAGATAGAAGCAAATTTGTGTTTTGCCATTTTTGGCAAAAATTCGAAAATTCAAAATGGCCGCCATTTTTGGGGAGGGGAAAATTTTTGGAAAATTACCAAGAGTACAATGCTCAGATACCCTGTGGGTCGAAAATTTTGACGAAATCGCTCTATCTGGCACGGTTAAGGAGATAGAAGCAAATTTGTGTTTTGCCATTTTTGGCAAAAATTCGAAAATTCAAAATGGCCGCCATTTTTGGGGAGGGGAAAATTTTTTGAAAATTGCAAAAATTGCATTCCTTAGATACCCTGTGGGTCGAAAATTTCGACGAAATCACTCTATCTCGCACGGTTAAGGAGATAGAAGCAAATTAGTGTTTTGCCATTTTTGGCAAAAATTCGAAAATTCAAAATGGCCGCCATTTTTGGGGAGGGGAAAATTTTTGGAAAAATTACCAAGAGCACAATGCTCAGATACCCTGTGGGTCAAAAATTTTGACGAAATCGCTCTATCTGGCACGGTTAAGGAGATAGAAGCAAATTTGTGTTTTGCCATTTTTGGCAAAAATTCGAAAATTCAAAATGGCCGCCATTTTTGGGGAGGGGAAAATTTTTGGAAAATTGCAAAGATTGCATTCCTTAGATACCCTGTGGGTCGAAAATTTCGACGAAATCACTCTATCTCGCACGGTTAAGGAGATAGAAGCAAATTAGTGTTTTGCCATTTTTGGCAAAAATTCAAAAGTTCAAATGGCCACCATTTTTGGGGAGGGGAAAATTTTTGGAAAATTACCAAGAGTACAATGCTCAGATACCCTGTGGGTCGAAAATTATCTGGCACGGTTAAGGAGATAGGAGGAAATTTGTGTTTTGCCATTTTTGGCAAAAATTCGAAAATTCAAAATGGCCGCCATTTTTGGGGAGGGGAAAATTTTTGGAAAATTGCAAAGATTGCATTCCTTAGATACCCTGTGGGTCGAAAATTTCGACGAAATCGCTCTATCTCGCACGGTTAAGGAGATAGAAGCAAATTAGTGTTTTGCCATTTTTGGCAAAAATTCGAAAATTCAAAATGGCCGCCATTTTTGGGGAGGGGAAAATTTTTTGAAAATTGCAAAGATTGCATTCCTTAGATACCCTGTGGGTCGAAAATTTCGACGAAATCGCTCTATCTCGCACGGTTAAGGAGATAGAAGGAAATTTGTTTTGCCATTTTTGGCAAAAATTCGAAAATTCAAAATGGCCGCCATTTTTGGGGAGGGGAAAATTTTTGGAAAATTGCAAAGATTGCATTCCTTAGATACCCTGTGGGTCGAAAATTTTGACGAAATCGCTCTATCTGGCACGGTTAAGGAGATAGAAGCAAATTTGTGTTTTGCCATTTTTGGCAAAAATTCGAAAATTCAAAATGGCCGCCATTTTTGGGGAGGGGAAAATTTTTGGAAAATTACCAAGAGTACAATGCTCAGATACCCTGTGGGTCGAAAATTTTGACGAAATCGCTCTATCTGGCACGGTTAAGGAGATAGAAGCAAATTTGTGTTTTGCCATTTTTGGCAAAAATTCGAAAATTCAAAATGGCCGCCATTTTTGGGGAGGGGAAAATTTTTTGAAAATTGCAAAAATTGCATTCCTTAGATACCCTGTGGGTCGAAAATTTCGACGAAATCACTCTATCTCGCACGGTTAAGGAGATAGAAGCAAATTAGTGTTTTGCCATTTTTGGCAAAAATTCGAAAATTCAAAATGGCCGCCATTTTTGGGGAGGGGAAAATTTTTGGAAAAATTACCAAGAGCACAATGCTCAGATACCCTGTGGGTCAAAAATTTTGACGAAATCGCTCTATCTGGCACGGTTAAGGAGATAGAAGCAAATTTGTGTTTTGCCATTTTTGGCAAAAATTCGAAAATTCAAAATGGCCGCCATTTTTGGGGAGGGGAAAATTTTTGGAAAATTGCAAAGATTGCATTCCTTAGATACCCTGTGGGTCGAAAATTTCGACGAAATCACTCTATCTCGCACGGTTAAGGAGATAGAAGCAAATTAGTGTTTTGCCATTTTTGGCAAAAATTCAAAAGTTCAAATGGCCACCATTTTTGGGGAGGGGAAAATTTTTGGAAAATTACCAAGAGTACAATGCTCAGATACCCTGTGGGTCGAAAATTATCTGGCACGGTTAAGGAGATAGGAGGAAATTTGTGTTTTGCCATTTTTGGCAAAAATTCGAAAATTCAAAATGGCCGCCATTTTTGGGGAGGGGAAAATTTTTGGAAAATTGCAAAGATTGCATTCCTTAGATACCCTGTGGGTCGAAAATTTCGACGAAATCGCTCTATCTCGCACGGTTAAGGAGATAGAAGCAAATTAGTGTTTTGCCATTTTTGGCAAAAATTCGAAAATTCAAAATGGCCGCCATTTTTGGGGAGGGGAAAATTTTTGGAAAATTACCAAGAGCACAATGCTCAGATACCCTGTGGGTCGAAAATTTCGACGAAATCGCGCTATCTCGCACGGTTAAGGAGATAGAAGCAAATTAGTGTTTTGTCATTTTTGGCAAAAATTCGAAAATTCAAAATGGCCGCCATTTTTGGGGAGGGGAAAATTTTGTAAAAATTACCAAGAGCACAATGCTCAGATACCCTGTGGGTCGAAAATTTTGACAAAATCGCTCTATCTGGCACGGTTAAGGAGATAGAAGCAAATTTGTGTTTTGCCATTTTTGGCAAAAATTCGAAAATTCAAAATGGCCGCCATTTTTGGGGAGGGGAAAATTTTTTAAAAATTACCAAGAGTACAATGCTCAGATGCCCTGTGGGTCAAAAATTTTGACGAAATCGCTCTATCTCGCACGGTTAAGGAGATAGAAGCAGATTGGTGTTTTGCCATTTTTGGCAAAAATTCGAAAATTCAAAATGGCCGCCATTTTTGGGGAGGGGAAAATTTTTTGAAAATTGCAAAGATTGCATTCCTTAGATACCCTGTGGGTCGAAAATTTCGACGAAATCGCTCTATCTCGCACGGTTAAGGAGATAGAAGGAAATTTGTTTTGCCATTTTTGGCAAAAATTCGAAAATTCAAAATGGCCGCCATTTTTGGGGAGGGGAAAATTTTTGGAAAATTGCAAAGATTGCATTCCTTAGATACCCTGTGGGTCGAAAATTTCGACGAAATCACTCTATCTCGCACGGTTAAGGAGATAGAAGCAAATTAGTGTTTTGCCATTTTTGGCAAAAATTCGAAAATTCAAAATGGCCGCCATTTTTGGGGAGGGGAAATTTTTTTAAAAATTGCCAAGAGTACAATGCTCAGATACCCTGTGGGTCGAAAATTTTGACAAAATCGCTCTATCTGGCACGGTTAAGGAGATAGAAGGAAATTTGTGTTTTGCCATTTTTGGCAAAAATTCGAAAATTCAAAATGGCCGCCATTTTTTGGGGAGGGGAAAATTTTTGGAAAATTGCAAAGATTGCATTCCTTAGTTGCCCTGTGGGTCGAAAATTTCGACGAAATCGCTCTATCTCGCACGGTTAAGGAGATAGAAGCAAATTTGTGTTTTGCCATTTTTGGCAAAAATTCGAAAATTCAAAATGGCCGCCATTTTTGGGGAGGGGAAAATTTTTGGAAAATTGCAAAGATTACATTCCTTAGATACCCTGTGGGTCGAAAATTTCGACGAAATCGCTCTATCTCGCACGGTTAAGGAGATAGAAGCAAATTAGTGTTTTGCCATTTTTGGCAAAAATTCGAAAATTCAAAATGGCCGCCATTTTTGGGGAGGGGAAAATTTTGTAAAAATTACCAAGAGCACAATGCTCAGATACCCTGTAGGTCGAAAATTTTGACGAAATCGCTCTATCTGGCACGGTTAAGGAGATAGAAGCAAATTTGTGTTTTGCCATTTTTGGCAAAAATTCGAAAATTCAAAATGGCCGCCATTTTTGGGGAGGGGAAAATTTTTTGAAAATTGCAAAAATTGCATTCCTTAGATACTCTGTGGGTCGAAAATTTCGACGAAATCACTCTATCTCGCACGGTTAAGGAGATAGAAGCAAATTAGTGTTTTGCCATTTTTGGCAAAAATTCGAAAATTCAAAATGGCCGCCATTTTTGGGGAGGGGAAAATTTTTGGAAAAATTACCAAGAGCACAATGCTCAGATGCCCTGTGGGTCAAAAATTTTGACGAAATCGCTCTATCTGGCACGGTTAAGGAGATAGAAGCAAATTTGTGTTTTGCCATTTTTGGCAAAAATTCGAAAATTCAAAATGGCCGCCATTTTTGGGGAGGGGAAAATTTTTTTAAAATTACCAAGAGTACAATGCTCAGATACCCTGTGGGTCGAAAATTTTGACGAAATCGCTCTATCTCGCACGGTTAAGGAGATAGAAGCAAATTAGTGTTTTGCCATTTTTGGCAAAAATTCGAAAATTCAAAATGGCCGCCATTTTTGGGGAGGGGAAAATTTTTTGAAAATTGCAAATATTACATTCCTTAAATACCCTGTGGGTCGAAAATTTCGACGAAATCGCTCTATCTCACACGGTTTCTGAGATATTAGCAAATTACTCAAAAGTAGTACTGAAAATACACAATGAAGTACCTAAATGGCTATTACTCATGTACTGACAAAGCTATCAGTCCCAAATGCAATACCAAGCGAGCTATGGACATAACAATCTTGTATTCAAAATTGTAGTAAAATATCTTTAATTATTTTGGCTTAAATGCACGGAAACCAATGGGTACTGAAAATAGCTGTACTTAAGTATTACTCAGTAAGCAAAAGAGGTACAACAGCCAAAAGCAATCCCAAGCAAGCTACTGACCCAATAAGCCTGCATACCAAATTTGGTGACAATAGCTCTAATACTTTTCCTTTAAATGAGCGGAAACCATGCGTGACGCCGGACATCGGACGCCGGACGCCGGACATCGGACATCGGACGGCGAAAAAAGCAAAAATAATATATCCACCCCCCACGGGGATGGACATAATTTTACTGATATCGTTACAGTTTTTTATTTTGTGTACTTTAGAGTCTGGAGGTAAGCAGTACACATCAGAAGCTAGATGGGGATCTTGTGTCATTTCTGTTAATCATGATATCACTATGTCACCTTTGGGGACTTCTGTTGCTGGTGACAATGCCTCTTGGTTCACTCACTATTACATTATTAAGGTTTGTTGATATCATCCACTCATTAGCCAATGTAACCACAACTCACTTGTAATGCACAAAATCCACTTACCATTATCAGACTCTGTTAGATCCACAACCACAGTAGCTCCTCGCTGCTCATTGGAACTTTAAAACACAGGAATATGTTATAGATGACATGCTCAATAAAGGAAATACAGTGTGAATATGTTATTTAGAGTTGATATTGGCTTAATTTTTAAAGACTGGTCAGTGGTTTCCAAAACTAATAAATTTAAGTAATTACAATTAGTATAGGGATTGATGCTCGAGCTTTCAATATTGATCGATCATCCGACAGAACTGCCGATATCGACACATACTACCAGCATTTCAATATCGAAATAACAATACAGCTAACAGACAAAATTAAAAAACTGGTAATTTTACTGCTTAAATGAATATTAATTACATAAAATCTTTAAAAAGCACATTTACAACCGAAACATAACGGGGTCATCTTTGTTTGAATTGTCAGTGACCTACTTCCAGTTTCATGGAAGAGACAAAACCTGACAACTAGTACACAGGAAAGCATGAAAACTCTTGTTTTATGGGAGTTTTGTTCATTTTATTTTACAATGCAGAAACGTCTTTTTGGTGTACAAATAGTATGTTTTGATCATTTAGTGAATTAATATGTGAACGTTTTCAAAGAACCTGTATTATAGCCCACTGCTTACGTTAACGGTCCCGATATTGAAATATCGATCCACCACAATAAATTTTCATCCGATATCGATCCTCAACATGGCACTCGATCCCTATACTAACATAATACAAGAGGGTCAAAGAGGCCCCAAAAGGCGGGTTGCGCAGGCAGTAATAAGGTTAGCGACTGCTGTAATTACATTTAGAAACAAGGAAAGAAATGTTAGGTCACCCAGTTAAGGTGAATGTGTTAGACATGCTAAGAAATGTAAAACTTGTAATCTAGGTTACATAATTGTATCTATGCTATAAACGGACAAACGAAAGGACGGAATTACACCAATTTCGAAAGCGACTTAGCTATGATGGTGATCTATCTCCCTGTCAAGTTTGAATTCGATTGGACAAAGCGTTTTCTAGTTAGAGTCCGGAAACGGAAATGTTGACGGACAAACGGAATTACCCCAATTTTGAAAGGAACCTAGCTATGATGGTGATCTATCTCCCTGTCAAGTTTGAATTTGATTGGACACAGCGTTTTCAAGTTAGAGTCCGGAAATAGAAATGTTGACGGACAGACAAACGGACAAACGAACGGACAGAATTACACCAATTTTGAAAGGAACCTAGCTATGATGGTAATCTATCTCCCTGTCAAGTTTGAATTCGACTGAACACAGCATTTTTGAGTTAGTCCGGAAACAGAAATGTTGACGGACAACAAACGGACAAAAAATAGACAAACGAACGGACAGAATTACACCAATTTTGAAAGGAACCTAGCTATGATGGTGATCTATCTCCCTGTCAAGTTTGAAGAATTCGATTGGACAAACCGTTTTCGAGTTAGAGTTCGGAAACGTAAATTTTGATGGACAAACACACAAAAAACGGACAAACGAACGGACGGAATTACACCAATTTCGAAAGGAACCTAGCTGTGATGGTGATCTATGTCCCTGTCAAGTTTGAATTCGATTGGACAAAATATTTTTGAGTTAGAGTCCGGAAACAGAAATGTGGATGGACAGACGAACGGACAGACGGATGTCGGACACATCAATCTAATAGGCGGGTTGGTTACACGCAACCCACCTAAAAAGTAGCATCAGAGATGCCCATACCCACAGCCTGGGGAAATAGTTTTCAACATCATGAGATAAACAAGTGACACAGTACAATGATCAGGAGACTTTCAGAGAAAACAGTGTCACATGATGTTGAACATCTACACCCATTACGATGTCCATACCACATACAAATTTCCTACACCTTATGGTTTCCAAGATATAGCCCAGACAAGATTTTATGTCACGGTTACTATGGCAAGGTAAAATATCAAATCAAGGCCACATCATAATGTTGCACACCTACAACCACTATCCAATGTCCATACCTGGTAACAATCTTCTACACTTTACGGTTTCCAAGATATAACCCAAACAAAATTTTAAAGGTTAAAGTAACTAAAGAAAATAGCATCAGAGATGCCCGTACCCCACAGCCTGAGAAAATAGTTTTCAACACCATGAGATATAGAAGTAGTGAAACAGTACACAGATTGGGATACTTTCAGAACAGTGTCAGTGTCCAAATAATGTTTAAGTAGAGAAAATAACATCTAAGAGAAAGAAATTGCATGTCAAGAATAAGTATTAAAACAAGACAATTCAGTAAACTAAAAATTATGAAGCTGTAAGACTTCTCCCATTTTGATTTTCATTTGTATGGTCGAATTATGGTTTGGATGTTTTGAATATTACCCATACATACAGATGTAGCAATACATGCTTTTATGTGGAATAGGGGCAAAACCTGTGGCTCACTTGATGCAATACCATCTGTTACAATGGGAATTTGCAAAAGTAAAACAGTTAATGACTTCTAATATGACTTTAACAGTGCTTAATCTACATCAAAAGACACCCAAGGGTGCAACAACCAAGATTCAAGTAAAAAGATATAAGAGAGATATAAGAGAGATAAATATTATCAGATATCCTTGTAGAGACATACAATAGCATCAGATATGCAAGATCAAAGGTCAAATCGAGGTCACACCATGACGTTGCACACATATAACCCTTGACCAATGTCCCTACCAAATATCAACTTCCTACACCTTACAGTTTCCGAGATATAGCCCGGACAAGATTTTATAGGTCAAGGTCACTACAGCAAGGTCAAATCAAGGTCACACCATGACGTTGCACACCTACACCCCCTAACCAATATCCCTACCAAGTATCAACTTCCTACAACTTACGGTTTCCGAGATATACCCCAGGACATTTTATAGGTCAAGGTCACTACGGCATGGTCAAAGGTCAAATCAAGGTCACGCTATGACGTTGCACACCTACACCCCCTAACCAATGTCCCTACCAAGTATCAACTTCCTACACCTTACAGTTTCCGAGATATAGCCCGGACAAGATTTTATAGGTCAAGGTCACTACGGCAAGGTCAAATCAAGGTCAGACCATGACGTTGCACACCTACACCCCCTAACCAATATCCCTACCAAGTATCAACTTCCTACACCTTACGGTTTCCGAGATATAGCCCGGACAAGATTTTAGAGGTCAAGGTCACTACGGCAAGGTCAAAGGTCAAATCAAGGTCACATCATGACATTGCACACCTACACCCCCTAACCAATGTCCCTACCAAGTATCAACTTCCTACACCTTACGGTTTCCGAGATATAGCCCGGACAAGATTTTCAAACTCAAGGTCACTACGGCAAGGTTAAAGGTCAAATCAAGGTCAGACCATGACATTGCACACCTACACCCCCTAACCAATGTCCCTACCAAGTATCAACTTCCTACACCTTACGGTTTCCGAGATATAGCCCGGACAAGATTTTCAAACTCAAGGTCACTACGGCAAGGTTAAAGGTCAAATCAAGGTCAGACCATGACGTTGTACACCTACACCTCCTAACCAATGTCCCTACCAAGTATCAACTTCCTATACCTTACGGTTTCTGAGATACAGCCCAGACAAACTTTTTCCCGCCGCCCGCCCACCCACCCATCCGGACACCATGGGTGAAAACAATACCCCGACCGCCCTTAAGGGCTGTGGGGTAAAAATCAAAGGTCAAATCAAGGTCACACCATGATGATGCACCCTTACACTCCCTAACCAATGTCCCTACCAAGCATCAACTTCCTACACCTATGGTTTGTGAAATATAATCCATGAAGTTTAATAGTCTTCAAATTACATATTTTGTTAGGTTAAATGGTATTTATATTGTATTTCAATCAGTGCACACTCAGGCAGTGTTGAATTTAACTCCTTCAGCTTGAATGCATAATGAAAAACCCTCATATTATTTCAAGACTAACTTGGCAGCACAAAATAACATTAAAAATAGAAACTGAATTTGAATGGTATTCGCCAACTGTTGATTTTTATCAAGTAATCAATCAATCTTTAACTTTAAAATTGACTTCACCTAATTCTTCTAATAATTCAACTAATAACATTGACCAATTATGACAGCCAAAACCTTATTTCATTTCCACCAATGCCTTAAACAATTTATACCTTGGTGGGACCACTGATAAGACTTCAATGTCACTGTCTTCATCTTCAATCACTTGTGCAATCTGTGGTTCTGTTTCCACTACTTCTATGTGACTTGTATCTCCCAAAATGTTACCCAAACTCACAGCCAATGGCCCCTCCTCCTCACCCACACTTGCACCCAGTGACCTCCCATTATCGGGGCTACTCTCCAACCGCATGTTTTCCACCATCTGTGTCTCTGTTTCTATTTCTGGAGAAGTTGCCGCTGCAGCTCTTGTTACTGTGGCTGTTGGCCGTCGGCTTTTTACCCTCATACCAGAACCGAGGCTGTAGGCAACAATACTGGGGTCGGCATTCAAGACAAAATTATCAGGGCTTGCAAAATTACTGTGGGAATTAGCGGAATCATCCCTGGAAATTTCTGTTGAGGTAGTAAAAGTTGCAGTAGCAGAGGAAGCAGGGTGAGTCCTATCGCTCCCCGACTGGCTCATCATATCACATATGTAATCGCGAAGGCCTGATTGGTTGCCATGGCGACTGGGAGTTGGGTCATTGTTGGGGTGATGATGCTGATGATGGGTCTTTTTGTCAATCTGAGAGTTTGAACAGCTTGAGTTGTCCTGTGCAAGTGTTCCAGAATTACTATGATGACAATTAGAAGAAGAAGCCATTGAACTGGCACCCAATGAATGGTGGCTACTATCACAACTCTCATTTGTACCGACTGAACTGCAGGAACTAGTCGGATAACTATTGACTTTTTTATTGCTAGGACCACATTTGTCACTGTGGCTACTATTGTTCCTATGGATATTAGAAGTGCCTCCATTTGAAGCTCCTGAGTCTGTTGATACTCCCCTATTACTACTTCTGATAGTTGTATCATTTTGCAATCTCCCTACTGTAGGCTGACATGCACTAATCTCCCATTCTCTTCTATTCGGATCCCTGAGGTCATTACTTGCTCCGTGGTCATGTGATTTCTTGACACTGCCCTCCTCCGAGCTGGAGTGGGACAGAGTGCGCTTTTTGCGCAGATTTAGTACCCCAGTAGTGGCTGCTGGGGCCTCTAAGGGGTCAGGGAGCTCAGAACATATGTCAAGAGGAGTAGATACAGAGGCGGAGGGACTGGCCGGGTATGTACTGCTGTAGTACCCTGGAATGAAATGGATAAACAAGGTATTGTTGTATTAACCTGGAATAAAAGACACATGTTTTTCTTTTAGCTGTTTTCATATTTTGATGCACTAGAAGCAAATAATAAGGGGGCTTTTAGGCATTTTCAGTTTAATGAACCCACTTGACCTTGAAACAGAGGTGAAAGATCAGCTTAACATTTGAAAAAGATTCCCAGATCATAACTTTTTAAAATTAATTTAACTCCCTTCTTGTTATTTTCAATTTTATATGAAGTGTTAAAAGGAGCCTAATCTGACAAATACTGTTGTAATTTTCAAAGGTAACATATGGTTAATAATATGTATCTTCACAAAAACGCTCAATACATAGCCCTGTAATTAATTAAAGTTTATAAAGGGCAGATGTTTATAAATAGCGGTTTGAGATTTACATTTCTTTCAACAGCTAACATTAAATTTTTTCTGTAAATATAGCAACAACAAAAAAACAAACTACCACATCAAAGGAACCTTTTAAGCAATCTATCAAACAAACTCCTTACTTTTTGCTGGCTGTATCTGTAAACAATGTCTTCCATCACCCCCATAATCATAGTAACCCCTGCTGTAGTAATCATGCTCTACTTCTGCGACTTCTGGCATAGCTGCCGTCCAGCCGTAAGGGTCCTGGGAGGTATCCATGCCTTCCCCACTGCTACCAGAGGGCCCAGTGGAGTACGGACTTGGTCCTGAGTGCCCCTGGGGGTAGGGACTGACCCCCTGGGTCCGCAAGTAGTCTGGCTGGGTGTAGCTGTGGTCCAGGGACTGTGGGGGTAAAGGCAGGGCATGTCCAAAGTCAGTAGATACAAACTCGGGGCTTCCCGTGGCTTGGACATGCACCTCATCCAGCGACACAATGTCAATGTTACTATCAGCAGCTGACCAGGCTGGTCCTGACATGGCTGGACCTAAAAAGAATTTGTGACTGTGAAATCATACACCCAATGCCAGCATGGAAAATACTGTATAAGTGGTTTTTTTTTTTCGCGGGGGCATAACTTTACACACATAGTAAATTGCACTTCAGAATGAATTGGAGGGCTGTGACGTTTACTTTATGTGATACAAACCATGAGATTTAGTGAGATTTGGATATGCTTACTTGAAAATGTTCAGCAGTTAATTTTTAGTGAAAAACTTTGTTGTTATTGTAGGCGATAATAGAGTATCTTTCACCGCGAAAATAAATTCTCGCGAAACAAGCCTACTCTGATGATTCGCGAACTTAAATACCAACGAAAAAAGCCACTTATACAGTAATCATTAAACAAGGATCTAAAATTACGTAAGTACCAGGACTCTGAATGTAAGTGTAACACCTGGTCAAATACTTAATCTTATTCAGTATTTGTCTGGTGACAGTAATATTCAAATATCATTTGACAAAAACAGAAATTTGGTCCAAAATGAAAACAAGTTAAATATTCACCTTCCTAAGTGACCCAAAATTCAGACATTTTTTCTATTTTATTTATTTAGTTTTATTTGAAACACAACTATTTTCACAGAAGACTCTTTTAAAAAATCTCAAGTGACTAACCTGGATTGGCTGGTATCACCATGGATCTGTCCACCACCAGTTCATCATCTTCCTCTTCCTAGAAATAAAGCCAAATACAGGATACAATAGAACCCCAATCATTCAAATCTCCACTTGTAATGATAACATGACATAGCACAACACTCTGGCTATGTGATTGATCACAATGGCCAATGGTTGTGAGGTGAATAAAATATTTCGAACTTGCCATCAAAACACTCTCAGCAAGATGGAAACTACTTAACACTACATACCAAATGGTCTAGTAACTATTTTATGCAAATATAAGTAATATGAAGCAAAAATACCAAATTGATTATCAAGATATATTGGAGCCTAATTGTATTGTAAATTAAGGTTTTAAGAAGGAAAAATACAAGTTTCTGTTGACACAGCTGCCTTTTTTCACTAAAACTTACAAGGGACCCAGAACCAGGATCTTTATGGGAGAACATAGTCCATAAGAATCTGGTATTTACTTTTACTTTGAAGGAAGGACTCAACTGTGATACATTTTAGTATATCAAAGCAGTTAACAAACCAGCACACATACACTGTGTTTCTGAGCAGGACCAGTCCATGCATGATCACCACGGTAACGATAGCTCGCCATCTCTCCAACTTACAAATGCATATGTTGTGTGTTGCAACCTTCAATGACTTTTTGCTCTCTGCAATCTCAAGGTACCTTAGTAACCCTTGTATAGGGTACCAATGTAACCTCAAAAGTGCCACTCCAGTCCAATACCTGCAAAAACCATCAAAATGAAACTTCTATAGAAAAAGTGTACCTGCAGTGTACAAAAATTAACATCCACCTCCCTGTCTATTTTAACAGACCTGTATCTTTCTAGAGTTACAGGTCCAGATGTACTGTAGAAAATAAAGTCCAAGGGTGAGTACTTTATGACCTCTATAAAAGGACAGTACTTCGGCCGATAATGGATGAGCGCAGCAGCGTGAGTCCATTATGCCAGAAGGTCCGTCCTTTTATAGAGGTCATAAAGTGTGAACCCGAGGACTTTATTTCTATTATAAAGGCCGGTTTATTTTATAAATCCATATTATTGTAAATATGATTTTTCTACACACCTATTTGTTGCACTATATTTTGTCTGTATTATTTGGTTCTCTATTATCAACATTCGTCCATTTATTGCTTCAGATAAATCTACGCAAAAATATGCGCGCTGCATTGTTTTGTGTAGTCAGCGCACTTCGGTCTTTGTAATGTAACTTTAACAAATATAACAACTGTATTTCTTGAGCAGTGGAGAAACTGCTACAATCAGCAAAAGTACCATTAAAGATAACACACAAAAGGCAGTAATACTTTCAGTTTAACACTATGTTAGTGTGAAGAAGTACTGGTCACCAAGTTTCTCAACTTTTTTCAGAAAGAGCAGATTCAAATATATCAGAATTTCTTCAAGTTTTCTTTCAGAAAGTTTGTGGGACTAAGTTTTACAAGTTGTTTGTACATATATGGTCAACAGAGTTAGTGTTTAAGATATCCACTAAATGTATTGGTGTTGTGACAATTTGAAAAATACAGTTGTCTGAATATATTAGTTATCTGAATTAAAGATGACTCATCATTTGTTATATATTTTGCAAAACAGCTGTGTAGCTATTCATGTGTCTTTAGCTCCTCATTAATATTAACAAGTTGTCTGAGGAAGAACAAACAAAGTGTCAGCTATTTCTTACAAATATTTATTTATTAGTATAAATAATGAAATGTCCAGCTAAAGTGCCATTCATTTATAGTTTATTTCCTCAACAATTAAGTGTAATGAAGCACTGAATAAAAATGCCAACTCTTACTGCTCACCACATGCTATTTGCTCATTAATATTTAATGATAACTAAGGCTGTGACTAGTGGTAAAAATCCACCCTGATGGCTGAGCTATCCAGTTTGTCTCGCAATTTAGTGTTTGCATGGTTTAGTGTGCACATTTTTTCTCTCCATAAATGAATGTTTTTTTCTGGAAATGATGTCTTTGCATTAAAATAGTTGTGAAAAGTACCCCAAAATTACTTTGCTGCTTTAAATGAGAAATATTAGCAGAAACTCAAAAGTTAGAAAAGATTCTGTGTTGTCATGTTTTGTCACATTTAAAAAAAAACTAGATTGGGCCAACTCGGCGCCAACATATCCCCAGACAGGTCATCACTCACGCCACAGGTTTTGATCGGGAATTTTTTATTTAATCCATATGTTGTATGCCATAAATATTGGGAAAAGTTATATGAACTTCAGCACATCAATGTACTAAGTTTATATCTTCCCAAGGAAGATGGTGTATCCCCAGACGTCGAATACATAACTCAACAGATCATATTTTCAATCTTCCTGCAATGATAACTCTGAACCTATTTTCAAAGTATTTAAATGATTGATGATTGAATGTCCATTCTAAATTAATAATCTCAAAAGAGCATATCTGTTTCTATATTTGTTGACAAATAAAATATTATTTTTAACTCAACTCATCATACTTTTCAATCTTCCTGCAAAGGGTAACTCTGAACCTATTTTCAAAGTATTTAAATGATTGATGATTGAATGTCCAATCTAAATTCATAATTCCAAAAGCGTATCTCTGTTTCTATATTTGTTCACAAATAAAATATTATTTAAAAATCATATATTATTTATATTATTATTTTATTACATTATTTTTAGAATTTGCATTGTTTTTCAGTTATTCATTTCCTCAATTCCTATATATGTGGTCCATATATATGCAACCTAAATATGTGACACAATCTCAGTTCTGACTCCCTTTGTCTTAGATAATTAGATAATGAAGCAAACACCACCTCCCACCCCCACCCCAGCTCTCTCCCCTTCTCCACACCTCTCTCACTATTACAGAAGATCTGTATACCTTTGTTTATTTAGTGTCACTCAATAGCTGGAGGTCCCAGAGGTGGGTGGGGGATGGGACTACAAAGAGATGGAGTGCTGCAGCACAAATGGTAAACAAACACTTATAATATAAAAGGGGTAATCAAATACAAAAAGCTCAGTTAATCTTATCACTAAAATAAAATAAAATATATAAATAAGGAATGTCCAACAGGAAGATTATATACCTCCAGAATTAAATATAAATTATCAAACGACAAGAACAGATTTATAATAATAATTCAGAATTGAGAATTTTAAGTATGTGATTATCAATTGAAATGAGTTCGTAACTGTAGGAGCTGTGTCAAAATTAAGGTAAGTTGAATAAAACTGGGATAGTTGAGGGTTAAAAATCCCCTATTTTTACTACATAAGGCTATAATTTCATTAATATTTGGGACTTAAAGCTCACCAGAAAATAACAGTGTCCATTTTGCCTACTTGAAAATGTTTAACCAGTTTCATCTTAAAAAGTTAAAAACTCAGCAAGCAGAGAGATAACACACAAAAATAAGTTCTTAAAAGCCAAAGATAGCCATAACATTATTAATATTCAAAATTTAAATAGACAGGCACTTCCTTTGAAAAATTCAAAGATTTCAGCTCTATGAGCCACATAGTTTGACAGTTACAGGGCTTTAAAGTGGCATAATATCCATAAATTGGGTCTCTGTGGGCATTTTACAATTGTTAAAGAGACCTTAGCAATTAAACTACAGAACTGAAACTTTTTGGGGGACAACAAACAAAAATTATATATAATACAGTTTAAGACTTGTCACACTAAGCATTTCCAAATAACAGGGCAAAATACAGAAAAAAATGTCAAAAAAGGTCACTTGGGCAAGTGTCTATGGCCCTCATACACAGGTTAAATGTCTACTTAAAGCCTTGATTTTCGGCACATGTGAAAAGGACATAATAATGCATTCCCAGATGGGATTTCAGCTCAATCAATCACATAGTTTAACAGTCACAGGGCTTAAAGGTGGCAAAAAGTCCAAATATTGGGTCTCTGTGGGCCTTTTAGAGATCTCGATGTGGTTTTCAAATTAAAGCATCAGACTTAAAATCTGCTACATACTAAGACTACACATAGAATATGTATCTAATAATAAAGTTTGAAACTTCTCAGACTCACCATTTCCAAGTTACAGAGCAAAATATGTGAAAAATGTCTTAAAACGGTCACTCGGGTGGGTGTTAATGGTCCTCATACACAGTTTAAATGTCTACTTGAAGCCTTGATTTTTGGCACATGTAAAAAGAACATAATAATGTATTCCCAGATGAGATTTCAGCTCTATCAGTCACATAGTTTAACAGTCATGGGCCTTAAAACTGGCAAAAAGTCCAAATAGTGGGTCTCTATGGGGCCTTTTAGAGACCTCAATGTGGCCTTCAAATTAAAGCTTCAGACTTAAAATTTGTCACATACTAAGATTACACATAGAATATGTATCTAATACAGTTTGAAACTTCTCAGACTTACCATTTCCAAGTTACAGGGCAAAATATGTGAAAAATGTCTAAAAAGGGTCACTCGGGTGGGGATTTATGGTTCTCAAACACAGGTTAAATGTCTACTTAAAGCCTTGATTTTCGGCACATGTAAAAAGGACATAATAATGCATTCCCAGATGGGATTTCAGCTCCATCAATAACATAGTTTAACAGTCACAGGGCTTAAAGGTGGCAAAAAGTTCATATATTGGGTCTTTGGGAGCCCGTCAGAGACCTCAATTTGACCTTCAAATTAAAGCTTCAGACTTAAAATCTGTTACATACTAACATTACACATAGAATATATATCTAATACAGTTTGAAACTTCTCAGACTTACCATTTCCAAGTTACAGAGCAAAATACGTGGAAAATGTCTTAAAAGGGTCACTCGGGTGGGTGTTTATGGTCCTCATACATGGGTTAAATGTCTATTAAAGGCCTAAATTTTGGAGTACATACAAGAAAAACATATTGATATATTCTCAGATGATATTTCACTTAGATGAGAGACATAGTTTGAAAGCTACAGTGCTTGAAGATGGCAAAAAGTCCATAAATTGGGTCTCTGTGGGCAATTTTGAGATCTTAAGTCGGCCTAACAGGTAAACCTACAGCCTTTAAATTTTTCACAGACAAGGATTACATATAAGAGTTACATCTAGTGCAGTTTGAGACTCATCAGAATTACCACTTCCAAACTAGATTGGGCCAACTCGGCGCCAACATATCCCCAGACAGGTCATCACTCACGCCACAGGTTTTGATCGGAAATTTTTTAAAACATAATTACCCATTATTATATGAACTTCAGCACATCAATCTACTCTGTTTATATCTCCCCAAGGAAGATGGTGTATCCCCAGACGCCGAATACATAACTCAAATTATATTTTCAATCTTCCTGCAATGATAACTCTAAACCTATTTTCAAAGTATTTAAATGATTGATGATTGAATGTCCATTCTAAAATAATAATCCCAAAAGAGCATATCTGTTTCTATATTTGTTGACAAATAAAATATTATTTTTAACTCAACTCATCATATTTTTCAATCTTCCTTCAAAGTATTTAAATGATTGATGATTCAATGTCCATTCTAAAATTCATAATCCCAAAAGCGCATATCTGTTTCTATATTTGTTCACAAATAAAATATTATTTAAAAAAAAATTGTTTATATTATTATTTTATTATATTATTTTTAGAATTTGCAAATTGTTTTCAGTTATTCATTTCCTCTATACCTATATATGTGGTCCATATATATGCAACCTAAATATGTGACACAATCTCAGTTCTGACTCCCCTTTGTGTTATATGTAATGAAGCCCACCACCTCCCACCCCCACCCCTCTCCCCTTCTCCACACCTCTCTCACTATTACACAAGATCTGCAACCCCATTGAGTTCTTTGTTTCTTATCTGATATCATTAAATACCATTGTTTATTTAGTGTCACTCAATATAGCTGGAGGTCCCAGAGGTGGGTGGGGGGAATCCGGGTGGGGGATGTGGGTTGAGCATAAATGGTAAACAAACAATCTATATAAAAGGGGTACTCAAATACAAAAAGAATTGAGAATTTTAAGTATGTGATTATCAACTGAAATGAGTTCATAACTGTAGGAGCTGTGCCAAAATTAACTGAGGCAAGTTGAATAAAACTGGGCTAGTTGAGGGTTAAAAATCCCCTAGTTTTACTACATAAGGATATAATTTCATTAATATTGGGACTTAAAGCTCACTTAAAGTGTCCATTTTGTCTACTTGAATATGTTTAACCAGTTTCATTTTAAAAAGTGAAAAACTCAGCAAGCAGAGGTATAACACACAAAAATAAGTTCTTAAAAGACTAAGATAGCCATAACATTATTAATATTCAAAATTTAAATAGACAGGCATTTCCTTTTAAAAATTCAAAGATTTCAGCTCTATACCCCACATCGTTTGACAGTTACTGGGCTTTAAAGTGGCATAATATCCATAAATTGGGTTTCTGTGGGCATTTTACAATTGTTAAAGAGACCTTAGCAATTAAACTACAGATCTGAAACTTTTTGGGGGACATACATAACAAACAAAAATTATATATAATACAGTTTAAGACTTGTCACACTAAGCATTTCCAAATAACAGGGCAAAATACGGAAAAAATGTCAAAAAAGGCACTTGGGCGAGTGTCTATGGCCCTCATACACAGGTTAAATGTCTACTAAAAACCTTGATTTTCGGCATATGTAAAAAGGACATAATAATGCATTCCCAGATGGGATTTCAGCTCCATCAATCACATAGTTTAACAGTTACAGGGCTTAAAGGTGGTAAAAAGTCCAAATATTGGGTCATTGTGGGCCTTTTAGAGATCTCGATGTGGCTTTCAAATTAAAGCTTCAGACTTAAAATTTGTTACATACTAAGATTACACATAGAATATGTATCTAATAAAGTTTGAAACTTCTCAGACTTACCATTTCCAAGTTACAGAGCAAAATATGTGAAAAATGTCTTAAAAGGGTCACTCAGGTGGGTGTTTAAGGTCCTCATACACAGGTTAAATGTCTACTTGAAGCCTTGATTTTTGGCACATGTAAAAAGAACATAATAATGTATTCCCAGATGAGATTTCAGCTCTATCAGTCACATAGTTTAACAGTCACAGGCCTTAAAATTGGCAAAAAGTCCAAATATTGGGTCTTTATGGGGCCTTCTAGAGACCTAAATGTAGCCTTCAAATTAAAGCTTCAGACTTAAAATTTGTCACATACTAAGATTACACATAGAATATGCATCTAATACAGTTTGAAACTTCTTAGACTTACCATTTCCAAGTTACAGGGAAAAATATGTGAAAAATGTCTAAAAATGGTCACTCGGGTGGGGATTTATGGTCCTCATACACAGGTTAAATGTCTTCTTAAAGCCTTAATTTTTGGCACATATAAAAATAACATACTAATATCTTCTCAGATAGGATTTGAGCTCTATCAGTCACATAGTTTGACAGTCACAGGGCTTAAAAGTAGCAAAAAGTCCAAATATTGGGTCTTTGGGAGCCTTTTAGAGACCTCAATTTGACCTTCAAAATTAAAGCTTCAGACTTAAAATCTGTTACATACTAAGATTACACACAGAATATATATCTAATACAGTTTGAAACTTCTCAGACTTACCATTTCCAAGTTACAGGGAAAAAGATGTGAAAAATGTCTTATAAGGGTCACTCGGGTGGGTGTTTATGGTCCTGATACACAGGTTAACTGTCTATTAAAGGCCTAAATGTTGGGGCACATATAAGAAAACACATAGATATATTCCCAGATGATATTTAACTTAGATGAGAGACATAGTTTGAAAGCTACAGTGCTTGAAAGTGGCAAAAAGTGCATAAATTGGGTCTCTGTGGGCACTTTTGAGACCTTAAGTCGACCCCTTTGGGTAAACCTACAGCCCTAAAATTTTCTACAGACAAGGATTACATATCAAAGTTATACCTAGCGCAGTTTGAGACTCATCAGAATTATCACTTCCAAATTATAGGGCAAAATATGTGTAAAGTATAGCAAAAAATCCCTAAGTGGGGGTATTTATGGGCCTCAAACACAATTTTCTCCTCAACTTAAAGTCATGATTTTCGGCACATGTACTAAGAACATATTAATGTGTTGTCAGGTAAAATTTCAGCCAGCTGAGCATCATAGTTTGTGACCTACAGGGCTCTAAGTGGCCAAAAGTGCAATTTCTGACCTTAAGGTGGCCATAAGTTCTTTTTTACTGGGAGTTTAAGGTCACCTTAAAATAGGGATCTTCCTTTGGGCACCCTTAACATGTGTACCAAGTTTGAAAAAAAAATATTAATTTGTTTTTGAGTTATCGCGTCCACAAGGAAATTTCTACGGCGGCGGCGCGACGGACCTGAATCCAATATATCCCCGACTTTCGTCTGGGGATATAATTATAGGGCAAAATAAGTTAAAAATATAGGAAAAAAGTCCTAAGTGGGGTCTTTATGGGCCTCAAAGACAATTTTCTCCTCAACTTAAAGTCTTGATTTTCGGCACATGTACTAAGAATATATTAATGTGTTCTCAGGTAAAATTTGAGGCAGATAAGCCTCATAGTTTGTGACCTAGAGGGCTCTAAGTGGCCAAAAGTGCAATTTCTGACCTTAAGGTGGCCATAAGTTCTTTATTATTGGGAGTTTAAGGTCACCTTAAAATAGGGATCTTCCTTTGGGCATCCTTAACATGTATACCAAGTTTGAAAAAAAATATTAATCCGTTTTTGAGTTCTCGCGTCCACAAGGAAATTTCTACGGCGGCGGCGGCGGCGCGACGGACCTGAATCCAATATATCCCCGACTTTCGTCTGGGGATATAATAAAGTTTAAACATGTTAACAAGGCAGAATGAAGATAGGATGTTTCTGGGTGTACCTGTAGTTTTCCTTACTGATTCAAGATTTTGTACACAAGAACACAATTTGATTACAATTTGGGTTTCATTGTTATCTCCCGCTGGCCGATAGGCCCGGTACGGGAGATTATAAAATACCCTGTGTCCGTGCGTGACATTTTTACAAAAGCCTTTCAATCTCTTAAACTATTATAGCTAGAGCTTCCAAATTTGCAGGATAAATTCATCATTGGAAAAACTTGCCTAGGAATCTTTTTCGGCTGATTCGGAAAAACAAGATGGCCGCCATGGGTGTTAACAAGATGGCTGCCATGGTTTTTTTTCAGGTGTTCTGCCATGGGGTTTTTTTTCGTTGATTTAGATGGCTGCCATAAGTGTGTAGTTGCACTTTTATACAGCCTAAAAAGAGCCTGCTTGGTATTTTTCAGACCTAGGTCCATAGCTAAGTGAGTAATAGCAATGGTGGCTACTTCGAGTAAAGTGCTCATAACTCCAAAACGACTGCATTTAGAGCATTTCTGTAAAATATATTGTTCAGCTACTTTCTCTATGCCTACAAGATGGTACCATTTTTAGGGGTCTATCTTGATAGCTAAGTGAGTAATAGCTATTTTCTGTTTTTAACAATGACCAAAATGAGTAAGTTGCTTTTATCTTTGTAACTGTTACTTACAATATTGGTCTCAAATATGTTGTTGAACAACTCCTTCATGTACTATATCATGGTGAGGTTTCCAAGGTGTAGCACCATAGCTGGCTGAGTAATAGCTACACTAAGTTTAACATTTGACCATTCAGCAAGTCACTTATAACTCAAAAAATATTGAATATAGAGCATTTTTGTGAAATATGTTATCCACTTTTTCATGTACTGTGTCGTGGTGAATTTTCAGAGCTGTAAGTCCATAGCTAACTGAGTAATAGCTACTTTTAAATTTCTTAATTTCAACATTGAATAAATCACTTATACCTCCAAAACTATTGAATTTAGGGAATTATTGTCAAATTTGTTAATTGGTTACTTTTTAATGTTCTGTGTTGTGGAAAAGTTTCAGATCTGTTCTTCAAATATGTTCTTCACCTACTTTTTGATGTACTGTGAAATGGCAAATTTTGAGAGCTGTAGGTCCATAGCTAATCGAGTAATAGCTACTTTAATGGTTCTCCATTGAGTAAATCGCTTAGAACAGCAAAACTGTTGAATTTAAAGGATTTTTCTCAGATATGTTGTTTAGCTACTTTTTTATGTACTGTGTAATGGCAAATTTTGAAACCTGTAAGTCCATAACTAACTGAGTAATAGCTACTTTGATGGTTCTCCATTGGGTAAATCACTTATAACAGCAAAACTATTAAATTTACAGGATTTTTGTCAAATATGTTGTTCATGTACTTTTTAATGTTCTGTGTCATGGCAAAGTTTCCGAGCTGTAGGTCCATAGCTAACTGAGTAATAGCTACTTTCATGGTTTTCCATTGAGTAAATCGCTTATCACAGCAAAACTGTTGAATTTAAAGGATTTTTGTCAAATATGTTGTTCACCTTCTTTTTGATGTATTCTGTAATGGCAAATTTTGAGACCTGTAGGTCCATAGCTAACTGAGTAATAGCTACTTTGATTTTTGCGGAAAATGAAAAAGTCTTAATATCTCGAAAAACTGTAACAGATAGAGCGATTTTGAGTGAATTTTTGACCTGCAGGGTACTACAGGAGTATACTATGCAAAAGGGAAAAAAATTCAATTTTAGCCACTTTTGGCTGCTATCTTGTATTTTTAGCAGAAAATAAACATTGAAAATATCTTCGAAATGGTAACAGACAGAGCGATTTCGAGCGAATTTTTTACCCACAGGGTAGTACAACAGTATTCTGTGCCTAGGTGAAAAATGTCATCTTGGATTTTGGCGGAAAATGAAAAATTGTGAATATCTCGGAAAAGGTATTTCCTCCCCTTTAATGCTCGGCGGGAGATACACACCGCGGCAGTGGTCTTGTTATGACAAAAAGTTATAATGTTATTTCCCCAGGCTCACTGACAACCTATAAAAAATTAATATGTAACAAACGTGCCATTTGTTATTACTTCCTTACAGGTTTGATTGGAATTGACAATGGGGAACAGACTATGGGAATAAAAATGGAGTACATTGATATCAAAGAGTAGGCATTATAATAACTGTATTTCTGTTCAGAAGTCTCTTCATCCTTTGCATCTTATGTCACAATGTTACGTATTATGAATTGGACGGCAAGACATTGTGCTTGAATGAATATGTCTGTAAAATACAAGAGGTGTATATGGGAAGATATACCTTATGTTAAAAATTAATTAAAAAATAAATATGCATCGTACTGACTTCAAAACTGCACCAGTAAAAGAACAAGCACTAACCTATCTGGTTGGTACTGTTTGCAAAATAACATAAGGATGCAGGATTGCCGAGATAAAGAGCACTGAACTTTCAGTAAAATGCAAAATATCCGTTTTTTCTGTAATGTGTGTCTTAAATACAGGCAGATATAACAGTGTTGGGCCATAGAAGAATTCCTTCTTTTCATTTTACCAAATTGTTCATTTCCTTCACATAAATATACTTTTTACAGAACAAAAATGGACAAATTATTCAGAGAAATAACCATTTAAATGTTGTATACTTTTGATATACAGTACATTTTTAGTTACAGTAAATGTTTCGCCACTGCAAATGAAAACTAACAAAAGTTCCTGTAGAATATCAAAATAATATATTTTCAAAAGCTGTACATTCAATAAGGAAATATATTAGAAATATTGTCCTTTTTACACTCAAATATATGATTTATAGAGTCATAGGTTTATTTTTTCTGTCAAAGTACAGCATTAACTAGAGGATCGCTCGCAAAAAAAAAAGATAATGTTTTTGCATAGCAAAAACAAAGCGTCCCGAAAAGGATATAAAGGTGAGTGCTAAAGTATTAAGAAAATGCTTCGTTTCTAGCCTTATACTGTTGTGGCAACCAAAGTCAGCGCAGTCTGCTCTATCTAGCACGGTTTTCAAGATATAAGCATTTTTGTGTTTTGCAAAAAATAAAAAAATTAAAAATGTCCGCTATATTTGGCGAGACAAAAATATTTTGAAAATTGGCATGGCTACTCTGCAGAGATACCCAGCAGGTCCAAAATTTTGTTGAGTTTACTCCATATAGCACGGTTTTCGAGATATAAGCATTTTTGTGTTTTGCAAAAACTTTGAAAATTCAAAATGGCCACCATTTTTGGGGAGACAAAAATTTTTGTCAAGACCACTGCCGTGGTGTGTATCTCCCGCCGAGCATTAAAGCAGAATAAATAGCTTTTCCGAGATATTCACAATTTTTCATTTTCGTGTGTGAAAGGTCTTCCAAAAGTAGGTGAATGAGTTATTTGAGAAAAATTGGCTATCTGCAATACTATTAAGAGATAATTCACATTTACTCATTTTGAGTAGGTGAATAATTATCTATGGGTCTGAAACTTCACCAAGTGAAAGCTCTCCCACAAGTAGGTGAATGAGTTATTTGAGAAAAATTGGCTATCTGCAATACTTTTAGAGATAATTCGCATTTACTCATTTTGAGTAGGTGAGTAATTAGCTATGGGTCTGAAACTTCACCATGTGAAAGCTCTCCCACAAGTAGATGAATGAGTATTTGATAAAAATTGGGTATCCGCAATACTTTTACAGATAATTAGCATTTACTCATTTTGAGTAGGTGAATAAATAGCTATGGGTCTGAAACTTCACAGAGTGAAAGCTCTCCCAAAAGTAGGTGAATGAATTATTTGAGAAAAATTGGCTATCTGCAATACTTTTAGAGATAATTCACATTTACTCATTTTGAGTAGGTGAATAATTAGCTATGGGTCTGAAACTTCACCAAGTGAAAGCTCTGCCAAAAGTAGGTGAAGGATTTATTTGAGAAAAATTGGCTATCTGCAATACTTTTAGAGATAATTTGCATTTACTCATTTTGAGTAGGTGAGTAATTAGCTATGGGTCTGAAACTTCACCAAGTGAAAGCTCTCCCAAAAGTAGGTGAATGAGTTATTTGAGAAAAATTGGCTATCTGCAATACTTTTAGAGATAATTTGCATTTACTCATTTTGAGTAGACGAGTAATTAGCTATGGGTCTGAAACTTCACCAAGTGAAAGCTCTCCCAAAAGTAGGTGAATGATTAATTTGAGAAAAATTGGCTATCTGCAATACTTTTAGAGATAATTCGCATTTACTCATTTTGAGTAGACGAGTAATTAGCTATGGGTCTGAAACTTCACCAAGTGAAAGCTCTCCCAAAAGTAGGTGAATGAGTTATTTGAGAAAAATTGGCTATCTGCAATACTTTTACAGATAATTCGCATTTACTCATTTTGAGTAGGTGAGTAATTAGCTATGGGTGTGAAACTTCACCAAGTGAAAGCTCTCCCAAAAGTAGGTGAATGATTAATTTGAGAAAAATTGGCTATCTGCAATACTTTTAGAGATAATTCGCATTTACTCATTTTGAGTAGGTGAGTAATTAGCTATGGGTCTGAAACTTCACCAAGTGAAAGCTCTCCCAAAAGTAGGTGAATGAGTTATTTGAGAAAAATTGGCTATCTGCAATACTTTTAGAGATAATTCACATTTACTCATTTTGAGTAGGTGAGTAATTAGCTATGGGTCTGAAACTTCACAGAGTGAAAGCTCTGCCAAAAGTAGGTGAATGAGTTATTTGAGAAAAATTGGCTATCTGCAATACTTTTACAGATAATTCGCATTTACTCATTTTGAGTAGGTGAGTAATTAGCTATGGGTCTGAAACTTCACAGAGTGAAAGCTGTCCCAAAAGTAGGTGAATGAGTTATTTGAGAAAAATTGGCTATCTGCAATACTTTTAGAGATAATTCGCATTTACTCATTTTGAGTAGGTGAGTAATTAGCTATGGGTCTGAAACTTCACCAAGTGAAAGCTCTCCCAAAAGTAGGTGAATGATTAATTTGAGAAGAATTGGCTATCTGCAATACTTTTAGAGATAATTCACATTTACTCATTTTGAGTAGGTGAGTAATTAGCTATGGGTCTGAAACTTCACCAAGTGAAAGCTCTCTCAAAAGTAGGTGAATGAGTTATTTGAGAAAAATTGGCTATCTGCAATACTTTTAGAGATAATTCACATTTACTCATTTTGAGTAGGTGAGTAATTAGCTATGGGTCTGAAACTTCACCAAGTGAAAGCTCTCCCAAAAGTAGGTGAATGAGTTATTTGAGAAAAATTGGCTATCTGCAATACTTTTAGAGATAATTCGCATTTACTCATTTTGAGTAGGTGAGTAATTAGCTATGGGTCTGAAACTTCACCAAGTGAAAGCTCTCCCAAAAGTAGGTGAATGAGTTATTTGAGAAAAATTGGCTATCTGCAATACTTTTAGAGATAATTCGCATTTACTCATTTTGAGTAGGTGAGTAATTAGCTATGGGTCTGAAACTTCACCAAGTGAAAGCTCTCCCAAAAGTAGGTGAATGAGTTATTTGAGAAAAATTGGCTATCTGCAATACTTTTAGAGATAATTCGCATTTACTCATTTTGAGTAGGTGAGTAATTGGCTATGGGTCTGAAACTTCACCATGTGAAAGCTCTTCCAAAAGTAGGTGAATGAGTTATTTGAGAAAAATTGGCCATCTGCAATACTTTTAGAGGTAATTCGCATTTACTCTTTTTGAGTAGGTCAAAGTTCAAAGGTCAAAGTTGGGGTTTTACGTCCCGTTCAACAGCCAGGGTCATATTGGGACAGGTCCTCAGAATTGCCACTTGTGGGACTCGAACCCACAGAGGTGACAGCCTATGATTAGATGCCAAACTTGCTAACCACTAGGCCACTGAGGACCTCTTGAGTAGGTGAGCAATTAGCTATGGGTCTGAAACTTCACCAAGTGAAAGCTCTTTGGGATAGCTGCTCTGCAGAGATACCCTGAAGATAAAAAATTTTGTTGAAATCGCTCTATGTAGCACGGTTTTCGAAATATTAGCATTTTTGTGTTTTGCAATTTTTGCGCAAAAATTCGAAAATTCAAAATGGCCGCCATTTTTGGCAAGACAAAATTTTTTTGAAAATTGGCATGGCTACTCTGCATAGATACCCTGTGGGTCAAAAATTTCGTCGAAATCGCTCTATCTAGCACGGTTTTCGAGATATAAGCATTTTTGTGTTTTGCAATTTTGCGAAAAATTCGAAAATTCAAAATGGCCGCCATTTTTTGCGAGAAATTTTTTATTTGAAAATTGGCAGCTAATCTGCAGAGATACCCTGCGGGTCAAAAATTTCGTCGAAATCGCTCTATCTAGCAGGGTTTTCGAGATATAAGCATTTTTATGTTTTGCAATTTTTGCGAAAAATTCGAAAATTCAAAATGGCCGCCATTTTTGGCGAGACAAAAATTTTTTCAAAATTGGGATAACTACTCTGCAGAGATACCCTGTGGCTCAAAAATTTCGTCGAAATCGCTCTATCTAGCACGGTTTTCGAGATATAAGCATTTTTGTGTTTTGCAATTTTTGCGAAAATTTCGAAAATTCAAAATGGCCGCCATTTTGGGCGAGACAAAATTTTTTTGAAAATTGGGAAAACTACTCCGCAGAGATACCCTGCGGGTCAAAAATTTCGTCGAAATCGCTCTATCTAGCACGGTTTTCGAGATATAAGCATTTTTGTGTTTTCCTTATTTGGAAAATTCGTAATAATTAATTAATCATTAATTACTCGGCCATTTCTTGACCAATCAATGCCAAAATCTAATGATTTCCAGATTTTAATAGAATGAATGTATTTGCCAAGTTTCAGGTGAATTGATAAAATTCCTTTCAAGTTATCATCCGGACAAGCTTCCCCATCGAAAAAAGACATTTTTGGTCATGTGACCTCTCTGATTGGTTGAAATGTCACTGCAGCATATTCAAAAAAATTCCCCAAGGCTACTGCCTAAACCTGCCAAATTTGAAAAGAATCCGCCTAACGGTTACAGAGTTATAAGGAAAACAAAATGCGGAGCCGGCGGAGCCGGCGGAGCCGGCGGAGCCGCCGGAGCCGGCGGAGCCGGCGGAGCCAGAAGCTCTCCCATACACAAACAAGCGTCCCTTGCGGGACGCTTAATAATCCATGTTTTGCCGTCCAAAATGAATATTGTTCACCGAAAACATCATCCTGACGTCATCCTGTCACATAATGACTTTGATGCAAACCAAAAGGTCAATATTGGCTACTACTACCTGGTGTTGGTTAGCAAGTTCTATATTTTAATTAAAAATTTGAATTGTTTTGAAATCTCCTCGCAGTATTTTAATCTTCTTTCAGACTCCTTGCGGTGGTTAGCCCTATACTGCATATTTTCTGACCAAAAGCATACTGTAAATCTTTAAGAAAATTGCGGTTGGATGTGAAGGTATAAGAGCAAATCGCCGACAAGACAACTCGCCGACAGATTTTAAATAAATCAATGACACATTTATTACCCCATTTTTTCACTGAAAAGACGTTACAATATTCAAATAATCATTTATACATGTCTTCAAAGCAGGCAAATCACGTTTTTACTGTCCAAAAGATGAACTCCTCTGTCATTTTATTGTGAATGGTCCGTTAAGTTACATACATACTTAAACTTGAGAAGTTTCATCACATTTTCGTAGTATAACATGTTTTAACTAGATTGGGCCAACTCGGCGCCAACATATCCCCAGACAGGTCATCACTCACGCCACAGGTTTTGATCGGGAATTTTTTAAAACATAATTACCCATTATTATATGAACTTCAGCACATCAATCTACTCTGTTTATATCTCCCCAAGGAAGATGGTGTATCCCCAGACGCCGAATACATAACTCAAATTATATTTTCAATCTTCCTGCAATGATAACTCTAAACCTATTTTCAAAGTATTTAAATGATTGATGATTGAATGTCCATTCTAAAATAATAATCCCAAAAGAGCATATCTGTTTCTATATTTGTTGACAAATAAAATATTATTTTTAACTCAACTCATCATATTTTTCAATCTTCCTTCAAAGTATTTAAATGATTGATGATTCAATGTCCATTCTAAAATTCATAATCCCAAAAGCGCATATCTGTTTCTATATTTGTTCACAAATAAAATATTATTTAAAAAAAAATTATTTATATTATTATTTTATTATATTATTTTTAGAATTTGCAAATTGTTTTCAGTTATTCATTTCCTCTATACCTATATATGTGGTCCATATATATGCAACCTAAATATGTGACACAATCTCAGTTCTGACTCCCCTTTGTGTTATATGTAATGAAGCCCACCACCTCCCACCCCCACCCCTCTCCCCTTCTCCACACCTCTCTCACTATTACACAAGATCTGCAACCCCATTGAGTTCTTTGTTTCTCATCTGATATCATTAAATACCTTTGTTTATTTAGTGTCACTCAATATAGCTGGAGGTCCCAGAGGTGGGTGGGGGGAATCCGGGTGGGGGATGTGGGTTGAGCATAAATGGTAAACAAACAATCTATATAAAAGGGGTACTCAAATACAAAAAGAATTGAGAATTTTAAGTATGTGATTATCAACTGAAATGAGTTCATAACTGTAGGAGCTGTGCCAAAATTAACTGAGGCAAGTTGAATAAAACTGGGCTAGTTGAGGGTTAAAAATCCCCTAGTTTTACTACATAAGGATATAATTTCATTAATATTGGGACTTCAAGCTCACTTAAAGTGTCCATTTTGTCTACTTGAATATGTTTAACCAGTTTCATTTTAAAAAGTGAAAAACTCAGCAAGCAGAGGTATAACACACAAAAATAAGTTCTTAAAAGACTAAGATAGCCATAACATTATTAATATTCAAAATTTAAGTAGACAGGCATTTCCTTTTAAAAATTCAAAGATTTCAGCTCTATAACCCACATAGTTTGACAGTTACTGGGCTTTAAAGTGGCATAATATCCATAAATTGGGTTTCTGTGGGCATTTTACAATTGTTAAAGAGACCTTAGCAATTAAACTACAGATCTGAAACTTTTTGGGGGACATACATAACAAACAAAAATTATATATAATACAGTTTAAGACTTGTCACACTAAGCATTTCCAAATAACAGGGCAAAATATGGAAAAAATGTGAAAAAAGGCACTTGGGCGAGTGTCTATGGCCCTCATACACAGGTTAAATGTCTACTAAAAACCTTGATTTTCGGCATATGTAAAAAGGACATAATAATGCATTCCCAGATGGGATTTCA
The DNA here is from genome assembly GCA_964017235.1 of Sabellastarte sp. h YS-2021. Classification (NCBI taxonomy): domain Eukaryota; kingdom Metazoa; phylum Annelida; class Polychaeta; order Sabellida; family Sabellidae; genus Sabellastarte; species Sabellastarte sp. h YS-2021. The sequence goes on from OZ024929.1 coordinate 137,805,202, forward strand.
GCTCCATCAATCACATAGTTTAACAGTTACAGGGCTTAAAGGTGGTAAAAAGTCCAAATATTGGGTCATTGTGGGCCTTTTAGAGATCTCGATGTGGCTTTCAAATTAAAGCTTCAGACTTAAAATTTGTTACATACTAAGATTACACATAGAATATGTATCTAATAAAGTTTGAAACTTCTCAGACTTACCATTTCCAAGTTACAGAGCAAAATATGTGAAAAATGTCTTAAAAGGGTCACTCAGGTGGGTGTTTAAGGTCCTCATACACAGGTTAAATGTCTACTTGAAGCCTTGATTTTTGGCACATGTAAAAAGAACATAATAATGTATTCCCAGATGAGATTTCAGCTCTATCAGTCACATAGTTTAACAGTCACAGGCCTTAAAATTGGCAAAAAGTCCAAATACTGGGTCTTTATGGGGCCTTCTAGAGACCTAAATGTAGCCTTCAAATTAAAGCTTCAGACTTAAAATTCGTCACATACTAAGATTACACATAGAATATGCATCTAATACAATTTGAAACTTCTTAGACTTACCATTTCCAAGTTACAGGGAAAAATATGTGAAAAATGTCTAAAAATGGTCACTCGGGTGGGGATTTATGGTCCTCATACACAGGTTAAATGTCTTCTTAAAGCCTTAATTTTTGGCACATATAAAAATAACATACTAATATCTTCTCAGATAGGATTTGAGCTCTATCAGTCACATAGTTTGACAGTCACAGGGCTTAAAAGTAGCAAAAAGTCCAAATATTGGGTCTTTGGGAGCCTTTTAGAGACCTCAATTTGACCTTCAAAATTAAAGCTTCAGACTTAAAATCTGTTACATACTAAGATTACACACAGAATATATATCTAATACAGTTTGAAACTTCTCAGACTTACCATTTCCAAGTTACAGTGAAAAAGGTGTGAAAAATGTCTTATAAGGGTCACTCGGGTGGGTGTTTATGGTCCTGATACACAGGTTAACTGTCTATTAAAGGCCTAAATGTTGGGGCACATATAAGAAAACACATAGATATATTCCCAGATGATATTTAACTTAGATGAGAGACATAGTTTGAAAGCTACAGTGCTTGAAAGTGGCAAAAAGTGCATAAATTGGGTCTCTGTGGGCACTTTTGAGACCTTAAGTCGACCCCTTTGGGTAAACCTACAGCCCTAAAATTTTCTACAGACAAGGATTACATATCAAAGTTATACCTAGCGCAGTTTGAGACTCATCAGAATTATCACTTCCAAATTATAGGGCAAAATATGTGTAAAGTATAGCAAAAAATCCCTAAGTGGGGGTATTTATGGGCCTCAAACACAATTTTCTCCTCAACTTAAAGTCATGACTTTCGGCACATGTACTAAGAACATATTAATGTGTTGTCAGGTAAAATTTCAGCCAGCTGAGCATCATAGTTTGTGACCTACAGGGCTCTAAGTGGCCAAAAGTGCAATTTCTGACCTTAAGGTGGCCATAAGTTCTTTTTTACTGGGAGTTTAAGGTCACCTTAAAATAGGGATCTTCCTTTGGGCACCCTTAACATGTGTACCAAGTTTGAAAAAAAAATATTAATTTGTTTTTGAGTTATCGCGTCCACAAGGAAATTTCTACGGCGGCGGCGGCGGCGCGACGGACCTGAATCCAATATATCCCCGACTTTCGTCTGGGGATATAATGAAGGGAAATGAATGATTGCACATATATAATACATTTTAAAACAATTTATGGCAATACTTTAGTGTTATAAAAGCTGCAAGGGTCACTTTTGTATTTAAATACGGAGTGGTTATTTACCCAACGGCTGTGTACGCTAGTTGTGATATTGGTCTAGCGTACCCAACGGCTGTGTATACAAGATTTATATCATCGCTAGCGTACCCAACGGCTATGTACACAAGATCAGTGCTAGTGTACCCATATCTTAATCACTTCTTCCTTAAATTAACTTTGTTAAAATGTAACAATAAGCTGAATAAGTTTAATTAAGAGAGTGGTCCTTGGCCCATTTCTTACTACTCAAAAAAATTCCTTAAAAACTAATTACTTCACAATGCCTTGGATACAGACCTGTTGAGTACGCTATGAACTGTACTGATATCGAGTGCACAACCATTGAGTGCATACTACCTTGGGTAATGAGAAATTGGGCAGGCTGTAAAAAATTTGGAGTTGTTGGCTACAGTAGCAGCGATATAGATCTTGTGTGCACAACCACTGGGTACACTAGATCAATATCACAACTACTGGGTACGCTAGCAGAGATATGGATCTTGTGCACACAGCCACTGGGTATGCCAGCAATGATACTGATCTTGGGTGCAAAACCATTGGGAACACAGAGTTTACTGCCTTGGGTACAGGGTAGTTGGGTATGCCAGTACCTTAAACAGCTTTTGGTTACACTAACAAAAGAAAATATCAATGACGTTAATCTAGGGTACATAACCATTGTGAAAACAGAACTTAGTGCTTTAACTAGATGCAGGAGAGTTGCATATGCCATTAGTGTACATACACAGCCGTTGGGCATGCTAGCAGTGATATAGATCTTGTGTACACAACCGTTGGGTAGGCTAGACCGATATCACTGTTAGAGTACACAACCGTTGGGTACACTAGCAGTGAAATACATCTTGTGTACACAACAGTTGGGTACACTAACAATGCTATTGATGTAGGGTGCACAACCATTGGGAACAAAGGGTTCACTGCTTTGATTGCAGGATAGTCGGGTATGCTGTTAGTGTACTTACACAGCTGTTGGGTATGCTAGCAGTGATATAGGTCTTCCATACACAGTCTTTGGGTAAGCTAGACTCATATCACTGCTAACGTACACAACCGTTGGGTAGGCTAGCAGTGAAATACATCTTGTGTACACAACAGTTGGGTACACTAACAATGCTATTGATGTAGGGTGCACAACCATTGGGAACAAAGGGTTCACTGCTTTGATTGCAGGATAGTTGGGTATGCTGTTAGTGTACTTACACAGCTGTTGGGTATGCTAGCAGTGATATGGGTCTTCCATACACAGTCTTTTGGTAAGCTAGACTCATATCACTGCTAACGTACACAACCGTTGGGTAGGCTAGCAGTGAAATAGATCTTGCATACACAACTGTTGGGTATGCTAAGAAAGCTATTGACCTAGGGTGCACAACCATTGGGAACATAGGGTTCACTACCTTGAGTGCAGGGTAGTTGGGTATGCCAGTAGTGTATGTATACAGCCATTGGGTAGGCTAGCTGCGATATAAATCTTGCGTACACAACCGTTGGGTATGCTAGACCAATATCACTGCTAGCGTTCATAACTAGGGCTGCGAACGAGTACTCGAGCCTCGGTGTACGAGTCGATCTTGGCTTGTACTCGAGTCCATTTTAAGTACTCGGTTACTCACGAGGTATTGTATTATCGCCCACGTAATGAAACGTTTGTGTAAAATATGCTGCATTTCCGTCACATAACATCAATTAAAGTTGTTGTTTTCCCTTGAAAACCTATAATTTACTCCATAATCTATAATATCTGATTAAATAGGAGGTGTTTTTCTTCAAAAGTTTCGTTTCCAGAATCGACTATTTGTTTACAGAAGACTTCTAATGGTGAGAACTAAATGTTGATGCCGTTTTTTTGTACCCGTCACAGCCCTATTCACAACCGTTGGGTACGCTAGCAGTAAAATAGATCTTACGTACACAACCATTGGGTACACTAGACTGAGACTGATATCCCTGCTAGCGTACAGAACCATTGGGAATGCTAGCAGTGTAATACATCTTGCGTACCCAACCATTGGCTACACTAGCAGTGAAACTGATCTAGTGTACACAGCCTTTGGGAACATAGGGTTCAATGCCTGGGGTGCAGGGTAGTTGGGTATGCCAGTAGTGTATGTACACAGCCGTTGGGCACACTAGCACTGATATAAATCTTGGGTACACAGCCGTTGGGTACGCTAGCAGTGAAACTGATCTAGCGTACACAGCCGTTGGGTAAATATCCTCTACCATTTAAATAATATGTCGGCGAGTTGCTGTCGGTGAGTTGACTTGTCGGCGACTAGACGTGGTTACCTTGGCTCTACTTTACTTGTGTGTACACTACTGCTTCCCTGCATAAGTTGGCCGCGGGTCGTAAGTTGGCCGCCACTCATTTAAATGTATCAAACAGACAAATGTGTTGTTGCACAGGTTTTAAAAGTGGTAGTTCTAATAAATCTTATTATAATAGACCATTCAAGAATGATACAGGCCTTTAGATTTATAGAAATTTCAAAATATGATGATGGCGGCCAACTTACGACCCGCGGCCAACTTATGCAGGGAAGCAGTAGAGCCAAGTAGAGCCGAGGTAACCACGTCTAGTCGGCGACTTGCAGGTAATTCGGACATGAATAGGTACAATAGAAGGTCCGAATTAAACACAATCCGGATTAGAAACCAGCCAATTACACATCAAAGTCAAGATTATGTTTTAACATCCCCTTCAACTCTCACCGACGGGACAATATCTGTGAGTGATACTGTAGTTACACAGAAAGATTATGAGTAAAACCAAATGGATTTTCTATCACGTATTAGAAATCGATACTGTGCAAATGTCCTTTGTTTGGTCTATTTCTGAAATTACATACTCAATGATATTTTAATCAATTTTAAACGTTAATATCGCATCAAAATACCGTAACAGTGGTGGTATTTCGTATATAAATGCAGATTTATGAGGGAAATATCACAGTCTTCCTACTAATATTTTCCTTTCCTTGAAAACAACAGGAAGTTACAATTTGCGAACATAAATTACCGCATTTCACTTAAATATTACGGTACCGGCAAATATTTTCGGAGGCGAGTGCAAACTTGTGTGTCAATTTTTGTTTGTTATGTAATTAAATGCGTACTTTTTATCACTAATCAAATGGCAGACTATAAGGCCCTAGAGCTACGGACAGAGAAAGTAAATAAATCAGAATCATAGAAGACATAGCAAGATAGTTCTAGATGGTAAGTATAGAAGGCTAACTTTACAACACAGTTTTGTCCAAGTTAAATGCAGTCACATGATGTATAATTCTGTGTATGTTGCTGTGTGATGCTCTATATACTTGAAGTTGTATGTGTTAAATATTATCTAAGTTTCTTTATTTCCTAGTTCAAATGTATTGCGTGTTTAGAAAGGCTAACACTTTTTCTCTTAATTATGTGTAGTTATTTCACCAACAGAAGTTGACACAATGCTGCTATTTTAGAAAAGACAAAGGATGAGTGGACACCTGCCTATATTCCCTGTTTTCTTTGTGACTTTATAAACCTGGCAGAATTGAGTTTTATGTGTCTTGTTTTATATTTTCTATTCTTTGTGATGAAAAGACCCCAAACTATAAGCTACGTAAAAATAAATTATGTAAGTAAAGCATATATTTAAGATTAACACAATAAAGAAATAAAGTATGAAGAACATTTTTTTTTTTTTTTCAGATGCAATCCATGAATTCCTTTTTTTTTTTTTTTTTTTTTATATCTTTTTATTTTGACATAAAATAGACATAACAATATATACATAATACACAGGACATTTAAAAAGACAATTTCACAAACACAAACATATTTCAGTCTCCGCTGGTATTTTATTTTTATTAAAGATTATTGAATGAGGAAATTAATCACTCATTAGTGATTCATAATACTGCAGTAAAGTTGTTTCTGATTCTCCGTTAAGTCTTACTGTTACCGAACTGATATATATTTTAACATTTTCTTTCAAAGTATAGATAAAGCTATGAAATGTCAGTTTTTTACCATTATGTCTCTGTTTATTTATGAAATATTTTGCCAAAATAATAACATAATTAATAATTTGCATCAAGCTGTCATTTGAAAAAGGTATCCCAAAAATTACCTCACACACTGTTAAATTAAACTTAACTTTCAATTTTTCAAACAGCCATTGTTCAACTTTCTTCCAGAACTCGATACAATCAGCACATTCAAAGAAGTGGTGTGTCACTGTATCAATATTTTCACAGTAAGCACAATTCGGTGAATTTTTTATACCCCACTTAAATAGATTAAAATTACAGTTAATAACTCTATTTAATACTTTGTATTGAAAACTCTGCATATACGTTTCTTTTATTACTTTATAAGGAAGCACAAATGTGTCATTCCAGTTATATTTTTCTAAGAAGGGGTAGAGTTCAATCCATGATATTAAGGATGTTGGTGGCTTTGACCGAAACCTTATCAGCTCATTATAAATTTTTTTTGATGTAATATTACTTATAGGGACTAGTTTGTTATCAACTTTAATTTGAATTTCATCAGATGATCTGTTTTCAGGTCTAGTGCCTATTTCTTTTATTTTTTGTCTCCATTCTTTGGGAATTGCACTGATGATTGAATTATATGACAGTTGAGTCAACTTTGTATCTAGTGATAAGTTTAAAATATCTTTATTCAAAATTTTGCAATTTTGGTCTAGAATATGTCTAACTTTGATATTGTAACCAAATTTATTTGGAAACTGGTTCAAAGAGATAGATTTTTTAGCTATGGTTATATTTTTATTGTACAAGATATATTCATTTAATATTTCTTCAGTACTATTTGGATCAGTCCCATAAAAATTGTACCAGCTTTCTAATACTTGTTTATGAAATGACGACATGTCATTTTTAACAATATGAAATGACGACATGTCATTTTTAACAATCTGAGATAAACTAACTTTTTTGTTTAGCATATTTTTTTCTAAAGATAACATTTTGTAGAATAACAGTTTCCAGTCTGTATCTTCATTTGTACAAAGTCTTTTAATCCAGCTAATTTTAGCTGCTGTATGCATAGAATATACATCAACCATTTTCAAGCCTCCTAGTTCAATTGGAGCAACTATAGTGTCTTTCCTTATTTTTGGAGCTTTATTCCTCCATAAAAATTTAAAAAACATCTCATTAATTTGGTCAAGAATGTAGACTGGTACATAAATTAAATTGAATAAGAATAAGATTTGTGGTAATATCAGAGGCTTCAGTATAGTTATTCTCCCTTTTAGTGACAGATTTCTAGAATTCCAGATGTTCAGTAATGTTTTCATCTTGTCAAGCCTAAGCTTAAAATTTAGATCAACAGTTTCATTTTTATCATTGGAAAACCAAATACCCAATGTTTTAAAAGGTCCCTTTGTCATTCTTATTTGTTTTAATGTACATGTTATTTTAGGTTCTTTGAGACTGTTTGTACCAATTGGAATTATTTCTGTCTTTTCCAGATTCAGCTTTAATCCTGATATTTTTGAGAAACAATCAAAGTCATGAATGGCCTGTTTGATATCCTGCATGCATTCTGAAATAAGTGTGGTATCATCAGCTAACATTTTTATTTTGAATTCTTTCCCATTTATACGAATACCATTTATATCTTTGTTGCATCTAATGTATATTGCTATTACTTCAGCAACAAGTAAAAACAGCAGGGCTGATATAGGACAGCCTTGCCTAATACCACGAGTTAGTTTAAAATATTTAGAGTAGTATCCATTATTACCAACACAGGATGAAATATCATGATATATGATTTTAATCCAGCTTATAAAATCTGGGCCAAAATTGAAATGCTTTAAACTTTTTATTAAGAAAGGCCATTCTATTGAATCAAATGCCTTTTGAAAATCTAATAAGGTAATATATCCAGGAATTTTGTTTTTGACTGTATAGACCATCAAATCAGCTATTGTTCTTATGTTCTCTCCAATGTATCTGCCTGGTATATAGCCGACCTGGTCTGTATTAATTATATTCGGTAAAACTTTTTGTAGTCTGAGGGCCAGGGCTTTCGTTAAAATCTTATAATCTGTTTGTAATAGGGTTACAGGTCTCCAGTTTGATAAAAAGCGTACATCTTTGTTGCTTTTGGGAATAAGATTAATCACTCCTCTTTTTTGTTCCTCACTTAGGGTATTATTTTGAAAAGAATATTGAAAGCTATCAAATAGTAATTCCTTTAGGTCAATCCAAAAAAATTTATAAAAGTTTGTGGTAAAGCCATCTGATCCTGGAGACTTGTTATTTGGTAAAAGTTTTAGGGCCTTTGTACATTCCTCTAGTGATAGCATTTTATCACATATTAATCTATCTGATTCATTTAATTTTGGTATATTATTTTTTAGAAATTTTTCCTGACTACCAACAGAGTTCATTCCAGTTGTAGTGTACAATGTTTTATAAAATAATACTTCTTCTTCAATAATATCTTCTAGTGATGTTAATTCTTTGTCTTCCTTAGTTATTAGTTTTCTGATGCATTTATTATTATAATTTCGTTTCTCTAGGTTTAAAAAGTATTTTGTATTTTTTTCACCATCTTCCACCCATCTTGCCTTTGATCTAAAAATGATTCCATTATTCTTTTTTCTAATTAAACTTTCCCATTCTTCTTTACATTGCAAATAGGTTGTGTAACTCTCTTTATTATCAGATTTTAGGTTTTGTTCTAAATGATTTAGTTTTTTGGTCAATTCTGTTTCATATTTTTTGTCTTGCTTTGCTTTTTTACTTGCATAACTTATAGTGTGACTTCTAATATCACATTTTACATAATCCCAAAGTATGTTTTTATTGTCAATATCTGTGTTGCTTTTTATTTCCTTTATCAGGTCTTTAATTATTGCTACATAATTTTTATCTGATAAAAGGTTGTTATTGAATTTCCATAAGCCTTGCCCTCTTTTTTGACTATCTAAAATCTGTAGACCTAATGAAATAAGACTATGGTCAGAACTGTTTCCAACTTTTATCTTGACATCTTTTATTATGTATTCTAATTGGACAGAAATGAGCCAAAAATCTAGCCGTGATTGAATTAACCCAGCTTTAGTCATTTCCCTTCGGTTGAAAACTTGCTTGTCATTGTACCGAACCCTCCATATATCGACTAATGAAAATTCTTCACACAAGCTGTCAATGCTTTCACTAAAAGCAGATTTTTTTTCCAGTTTACCGTCCTTTTTATCTAGCGATGTATTTAAATATGTGTTAAAGTCCCCTCCAATAATCAGTGTCTTATCACAGTATTCATCTAAGAGGTTTTTTAGATTTTGAGAAAATTCAAGTTGCATGTCTAATCTGTTTTTTGTTGGGGCATACACATTAATAATCACAAATTTGTTCTTTTCAATGTTGCATTCTAGCAGTAAGATACGACCTGACGTATCTTTAAATGTCGAAGCGATTTTGAAGTTTAATTTCAGGGGCTCTGGTATTAAAATTGCCACTCCTCTACTGTTAGTAGAACCATGTGAAAATATTATTTCACCACCCCATTCTCTTGACCAGTCTGTCTCATCAGTCAATGCTGAATGAGTTTCTTGTAACAGTGTGATGCCATTATGATGCTTTTTTAACCAGGTAAATATATTGATTCGCTTTTGTCGGTCACGTAATCCTCTGCAGTTAAAGGAATTTAATGTAATGTTTTCTGTTTTGTTCATTCTGGTGATCTATGACAATAATATTTCTGTTTACATATCTGTTGTTTTATATTTAGCTTTTCAAAATAGGTACCAGTGATACCAGCTGAGACTGACATATTCAGCAAATACACAAAGTGAAACAAATAACAATAATGAAATTCAAAACATATACATCTCAAAGGGTGAAACATTTTATCTTAAGTCTGAACCAATAAAGTGACTGTGAGCAAATAATACACATTTACAACCATTTCATAAAAATTATACAAGACTGTACCTTTCCAAAACTAAACTCTGTCAAAGTTAAGATAGTCATACAAATCCTCCAATTGTTTCACACTGTGTAGTGGAGGTAAATATATATCTATTTGAGAATAATCCGAAATATTTTTCAAAGTATACATCTACTGTATCCATGTATAACATGAATCCATCTGATGGATTAATAGAAACGGTTATTTAACATTAAATCTTCTATTAAGCTATGTTAAGTATCTAGACAAAGTCATTTTCTGCATGCCCTAAATACAAAGTTTCCCTTCACAAATTAATTATATATCATACTTAGTAAACAAAAGTTGTCATATGTGATAACTATGATAGAACTTGTTAGTTTTTAAAATTATATATATAGAAAAGAAAATTAATCAAATTTTATGTATATTATACACACAACATTCTGTATGATTTTAGCAAGTATCATACTTAGTAAATGAAACTTACCACAGTCATGTAATGATTATGACTGAACCTGTTGGTTCTTTAATATTGAAAAACTGAAAGAAAAAAACCTTCAACAAATTCATATAATCCATTTTAGGTAATTATACAACATTACTATTTTGACAAGTATCACATTTCGCAAACAAAAAGTTTCACATGTAATAACTATGATTAAACATATCCGTTCATGTTCTGTTTGATATTGTACACATTTAAGGGTTACCAGTTATTAATAATTTATGTAGACTAAAACAGTATACCTTAAGTGCAATGAGTTAGTTCTATTGTTTTCAACAAACAATAAGGATGAACACCTGATTGATTTGACAAAGCATTGTTTTTGCTGTTCTGCTTCAGTAGAATAATCATACACATTTGATAGAAATTCCAAACAATGATTAAGTCTTTGGAAAAAATAATGTTACAACATTAATCTTAATTATTTACTATTCACTCATTTGACTCTTGTCAAGTATTATAAAAAAAAAAAAAAAAAAAAAAATTTCATTGGCAGCATGGTTCAACACAGATAGCTCAGCAAACCTCCTTACTTACGCAAAACATACACTCCTAGCAACGTTGCCAAATATTGGTTAGGTAATCTAAAAATATATGAATTTGTTTTTTATCAAGTGTTCTACTTAATTAACATTTATTGCATTACATATACATACTTCACTTGTATCATACAGTAACAAGAGTTAATATTTAGTAGTTCATGCAAAATTTATTTCACTTTTGAAGATATATCGAAATTTAATGACTCACTTAACCATGTCTTTTAATTTTAATAGTTGTATTCAATATATGTTTATAGTTACATCTTGTCACAAATTTCCATTAACATTTCACCAAGTTTATTTTGTCCTTTCCAATTCTTGAAGTTCCAGATATTTCTGTCTCTTAAATGTAACCCTACACCCCAGTACTTGTCTGTAGGGTTAGCTTCTGCCAGTCTAGTTTTCCTAGTACTTTTGAGAAAGTTTCTACAATGTTCTGATTGGTCAAATTTAGCAGTTAGTGCCTCCATCATAACATCGTTTCGTCTACTGTCCCACACATTCTTCTTTTGGCCATGATCCTTAATCATGTATCCAAGCTTTTTTTGATATTTAGGATTCTCTGTCATCAAGATTTTCTGAGCAGTTTCTTCATCACCAAGTGTAAGAGCTTTTTGGTGGAAGTATCGCTGTTCAACACAATTGTATTTCCATTTTCCTATTTCTATGGAGCATTTGTAGTGATTGGATAAGGGGCTGGCTCCAGGGAAAAAAGCTGTCACTGCTTGTTTTGAAGGTGTAGCCACGGCTTCTGGCCTGAATTGAGATGGTAGCTTGTCCAGGCTTGTAGTTGTTATTACTAGCCCATTCCATATGAGACGTTCAGCTGTTAATTTCACCTTGTTTCTGTAAGGGAAATTGTACCCGTCCTCTGTGAAATTGAATATTGCCCAGTATATCGGTATCAAAATCTGCCGCTGTTTGTCAATTTCATCAGGAAAGTCTTCCATAATTTTCACGCCAACTTGTTTTAGTTTATTTTGGTTCCCAAGGGTGTACTCTTTATCTTTGTAGTGACTAAATCTCACTAGAATTGGTCTAGATTTTGAGTCTGTACCATATGATGGTGGGCCCACTCTGTGTGCTCTAACAATGGCTCTGGGATGGATATTTCCAAGCCCAGAGGTTTTAATGGCTTGGATTACTTTCCTTTCACAACCCATTGCTGTTTCTCCTTTCTCTTCGGGTATACCAAGGAAACGTAGGTTGTCACTCCTTGTATAGCTTTCCAACTTGAGTATCTTCTCTTCTAATATTTTCACATATTGCCTTTCTTTTACCAATTTTTCTTTGCAACTGTCTAGCTCTTTCTCTTGATTATTTAGCTTTTCTGTCAATATGTTTAGTTTAACCAAAAGGTCACTATTTCCCTTTTCAATTTCCTCTCTTATAATTGATCTGAAGCTGATCTGCACTTGCTGCTGTATCATTTCCATGAGATCAGTTTCCCCTTGTTTTCTACTAACCAGGTAGTCATATTCATCATTTGATATTTTACTTGACTTTGGTTGTTTAGTTATGGAGGGTGATGGAGTATCTGGTTCAACATCACTGTGTGATCTATAATTTTTCCTTGGTGTTTTAGAGCCTAGTGTGTCCATTGCATCATATGTAGTGACAGGTATGGTGACAAATGTGCTTTCTGGTTATTACTAAATAGTTCAGTTATTACTGTTACAAAATGGATTTCAGTTATGTACACTGTAAAACTGGGTGGGTCAAAATTACTTAAAAAATTTGGTGTAACTTGGGTGCATTGTTTCAACTTAAAATTTGTGTTTGTTTTTACAGAAAAAAAAGTATGAGAATTAACCTAACTTTTTAAGTGAACAAAATTAAAGTGCATGCAAATTTTAAGATTGTTTACTTTAAAAAAATGTGTACGTTAACTCCAATTTTTAAGGCAATGGAAAAGTAAAATTTTAAGTATTTCTACTTAAAAAATTGTATGTATTTAACTCAAATTTAAAGCTTTCATGAATAAATATTTTTAGCATTATAACTAAAATATTTTACGTAATTTAGCATTAACCAAATATTTCTAGTTGAAACAATGCACCCAAGTCACACCAAAATTTTAAAGTAATTTATACCATTAAAAGTTAAGTTTATTAACTTAAAATTATAAATATATATCAGCAGGTATTGTGACCATTTAAACCATTCAAATTGATCTTGTTAAATGAAAAAAGCAATATAATGAATTCTTTTATTAAAATGGTTAGATTACAATAAACTAGATACTTTATGTGATAAGGAATTACACCAAAATGTATTTTAAAAAAACTTTTTCAAAGTTATGCTTCTTCAAGAGTAGAATAACAACAGAAATAGGTACACACACCCCCAGTGGGTAAACATAATAACATGGTTCTCTTTAATTACAAGAAAGAAGCCTGGGGAAGACAATACTTGTTATAATTCCAATGAGGAAATTCAGAAATGACATACAAGTACTTGAAGATTTGTAAAACAAGAGAAAAAATATAGTACTTTTTTAAAAATTAGTCATTCAGATACAGTAACATAATGCTAAATATTTTATGGAGACTTTTAATAATGTACTAGTTGTCATTCTAATTAGAAACAGCACAAGGGGAATTAGGAAGATCATATCGGTTAGAATTATGAAATATGCATCATACACAAATACCTTGTGTATGAGAAGAACATTTAATAAAAACACTTAAAGTTGTGTTTATATGTTTTACTCAAAGTACACACATGAACCGTCATAAAACTAGGCAACGAGGCCAATTTTAGATCATTTTAGGCAAATTTGTTAAATTAAGAGAATTGGAAGATAACCATATTAGCCTAGATTACCCAGTTACCTAATGACCATTCCATATTAGGAATGTTCCACATAAGATTCAAGAGTGTAATAGTGTCACTGAAGCTACAATTGTGTGAAGTGAAAAATCATTGAAAAATAGTTTTAGATATATCTAAGTCGCACATGCACACTAATAGAGGGTCAATTCAATCATCTCAAACACTAATCTCAAACACTACAACAATTACTCCTATTTAGGGAATACAAATAAAAATAACCCCATGTTAGAGAAGAATAAATTAACAGAAAAAGGTCAATACCTTCCTAAAAATAAAACCATTTTCATAAGATTTGAGAGAACAAAATAAACCTTATTAAAATATAGGGCAAATTACAATCTACATAATATTCATTTCTTTTAAGACAAAACTGAAGCTGTTTGTAAGGTTATGATATATATCCTCAACTTTTTAAGAAAAATATCAGATGAAATTGAAAATGTCACCACCAAATCTTCACACTTAAGTATTTGGGGACAGTATAATGCCACCAAGTTCAAATATATAAAACATGATTTTGTTTACTGATTAACAAGAGTCAGACAAGAGTCATTTAAACAGCAGCATTTAACTTTTGTTTAAAAAGAGCCATTTTTGCGGAGATATTTCCAGGGCTGATCTTGAGCAGAACTTTTTCAACAAACTCCCATATATACTTGCTGTCTTTTGGATATTGTAAATTCAATACCCATATGAAGGCAAACAAAATGTACATGGCTTTTGTCAATGTAGATATGTCTTTTGCGACAAGATTGTTCTCTATTAAAACTCCATAACTTTCTCCATCTTTAACGATTGCAAAGCTCTTGAATTCATTTACATCATCTGAATCAAACTTTAGGACCTAAATAAAATATACACAGAACACATTACTTTAGAAAAGTAGAAATTGTAGCAATGTTATTGGATTCATCCGTAGCCTGCTGAAATAATGCACTGAAAACCTCTGACAAATATTAATTTGTCATTTATTTGTCAAAATGGTGCCTAAAACAACAAACTTCCTAAATGACAAATTTAAACTTGTCATTTTCTTGTTGAACAAATTAACTGACAAACTTATGACAACTAAATAACCCTGATATTCCAATTAATTTGTCATTTTAGGCATCTGTTATTGGTGACATTCTTATGAAATTAATGTTAAGTGCACTAATTTTTTTGTCATAAGCTTTCAAGTAATATGACCTATAATTTATCAACATTTGACTATCATTCAACAAGAAAATGGGACTGAAATTTGTCATTTAGGAAACTTGTTGTTTTAGGCACCATTTTGACAAATTAATAATTTTCAGTGTGCATAACACCTGTAAGAATGAGCAGGTCAAGATTAGTATACTATTTAAAATATTGTAGTCTAGTTTTGAGAAAAACCAACAGCAAAAAGAGACACATATCTCATTTACAAGCAGTAGCACAACAGTTTGCTTTTGTTTATGGGTCAAATCAACAATTTTATATTTTGTGTCACTGAGCAGAATGGTATAGTTTTATCAAGTTTCTCAAAATAACTAGACCTCGGCCGGTTGCATCTGAACCAGAAGCAAGAGTGTATCCACCGCTAAAATAATCCTCCTAACGCAGCAATAGATCATTTTGCTATATGTTTGCAATTTGTCCAAACATCAGGACAGCCTCATCATCCAACCTCCAAAAGCAATAGTAAGAGGCATTTCAAAGATGGTAAACCTTAATTTGATCATAAAGGAGTTGGTAAAAGCTGATATGTGAGAGCATAAAAAAGCCAAAAGTCTAATTTGATCTCATCAAAAGATTCACAGTACATGGTTTCCTATAGGTTGGCTTAACATCACAAACCTCCCAGACCAATAATTAAAGAGTTTTAGGCCATTTAAAAATGGTTGACCCATGTTTGACCTTGAAAGAGGGGAGAAGGTCAAATTTTACCTATCAAAGTTTCGCACGACATGATATCCTATAGGTTGGCTTTACATCCCAAACCTCTAGGACCAATAATAAGTCAGACAACACTGCCTAAGACTGGCATAATTGCTTATATGGGGAACTTGGATATCCCATAGATGACCTTGAATGAAGAGCCTCAAAGTCAAATGTTCACATACATGAAGAAGACACATATATGTGTGTAGCATATCAATTATAAAAATGTTCCACCTTCTATTGAGGAGAACAATAAACAGATGTGTAAAAAAGGCATTTTTCCACAAAGAAATGTCTATGGCGGCCATCTTGTTTTCAAAATGATCCAAAAATATTCCTAGAGAATCTTTTCTGATAAGGAACATGTCCAATAAATTTGAGAATGCTAGGTCAAAAATTGCGGCTTATGGAGCAGTAACATTGAAATCTTTCGACAGTCTACACACTGCGGGGGCAGGGTAATGAAGTGAAATCCATAGTATCCACCAGATGGGTCCTGTGGATACAATGAAAGCATGCCTCACAAACATATTTACACATTAAAAAGGCAGCTGAATTACTGAATTTAGCATGCCTGCATCTAGCCTGTAGGTGATCTCTATATGTGGATATGTAGTTTTGCCAAAATATAATAGAAATATAGGGGGAAAGGTGATCTGAAAAAGATAACACAGATGTTGTGGAAAAGGTGACCTGAAGCAATCGATAACCTTGAAAAAAGGACTTTAATATAAAAATATTGCAAGCTTATAAAGGTCATATTTATATTGTATATGTGAAAGCTGTCGGGACAGATCGGTTTTAGAATCTTTCCTATATATCTGACTCGGACAGGTTGCTTGTATTCTGCCAACCTTTAACTTTGAAAACTTGGTGGTCTGGTATGAATTTAGGCGGCCATGGACCAGCAGAATGGTGTGACTTCAATCACTTCTTGAGCAGCTTAGATTTGTAAAGCTTGAACTTCTGTTTGGACTTCTATTGAAGATCTGTAAATGTTTTAATTATTGTGCAAGATTATTTCAAGCATATGGCAATAAAATACCTGCACTAAAGGACTGTTATGCTTCTCTCCTAGCAGTACTCTCAAAACATTTATCGCCAGGTCACACTGCAGCTGAAAACAAAAGCATTGATAAAGCACATACCCTTGTATAATCTGTGGTAACTTTTAGCATAGTAAAAGGGAAAAAGAACGCGTCGCTGAATACCCTTCGGCGCCGGTCGTCTCAGGGTCAAGGTCAAAGGTCACATGGAGGTCAGACCATGACGTTGCACAACTAGACCCCTAAGAAACATCCCTGCCAAGTTTGAACTTCCCGCAATGGTTGCGGAGATATAGCCCGGACAAGATTCCCGGACAGACGGACGAAATGCTGACAATACCCCTACAGCAGAGTTCGGCCCAGGAGTAAAAATTACCTTCGAATATATGATATTTACTAGATGATGGTCATGTTTTAATTACTAGTTTATATATAAGCTTTAGAAAAATCTCATTAAAATAAATGACAATCTATTGCAATATCCTTTCTAATTATACAGAGCCTAAAACTTTTCACCACCTTTCAAGAAGAGATGATAAAGTATCTGAACACCTTTAAATTGTTGCTTGCATCATCTGACCTTAAAGCAGATTTAAAGGCACCTTAAATTTGACTACTCCAGTTTGACCTTTAAAGAGGGAAAACTTCAAATAAAACACCAAATGACTATCAATTGATCAGCAGCTGAAATCGCTTGTTATAGGAGCAAACCTCTGGAAGAAATAACT
Source organism: Sabellastarte sp. h YS-2021 (assembly GCA_964017235.1). NCBI lineage: Eukaryota > Metazoa > Annelida > Polychaeta > Sabellida > Sabellidae > Sabellastarte > Sabellastarte sp. h YS-2021. Next base: position 137,822,480 of record OZ024929.1, read on the forward strand.
TTTCACAAGTAAGTTACTCAAAATGTAAATGGAAAGTTCCTAATTATGCAAGAACCTACAGGTGTGCTACTTCACAATGTCATAGCTTACCATTAATGGGAGAAACGGAAAACCAGAAGAAACAAATGCCGGTCGGAACACTCAAAATACCTGATATTCGACAGAAATATTTTCAAACCAGTTTCCGGTTTATCATATAAATTATTTGTTTCAATGAGGATTTCTATTATATAAGCATGCATATATCCAAAATATTGTTTAAAAAGAGAAATAAAAGAAAACCTACGATTTGAAAACTTCAATGCGAGAACTAGCTATGGGGATATCCCCACTCATCATTTCCATATTAGGAAATTATTGCCTTCCTGGATTTTATGCATTGATCGCAATGCTCCAAACGTTTTGACACGTTTGATGCTTTCATATCTTTACCTCTGCCAAGGAGGTTATGTTTTCGCCTCCGTTTGTCTGTCTGTTTGTCTGTCAACAGTCTAGCGTAAACAGTTATAGACGGATTTTCACAAAATTTTCAGGATAGGTCCGAAATGGGCCAAGGACCAATCGAATAGATTTTGGCGCAAATCCAAGTCACTATGGATCTTTTACAGCACTTTAAAGATTTGACTTCAATAGAAGTCAATGGGGGGCATAATTTGCAAAGACTATATCTCAAAAAGTACTGCACATATTCACTTCAGATTTTCAGAGTAGTTACATATCATGAGTGCCTAACACTGCTGTTACTTTGGGGTCAATCTGGAATTATCTGGATCTTCTGGAGCACTTTGTGAAATAATTTATATGTATTTCACACTTTCCAGTTCAACAGAGCATGAGCATTAACTATCTTACAGCCAAAAATAAAGTACCTGAACAATACATTTCATGTAAACACTGTTAATGCAGAAGCTTTGAATTATAGGTCAATTACTCAAATAAAATCTTAAGAGATGCCGAGACCCCACCCACAGTCAAAGGTTACAGTGACAAACCATGCAGTACTCCCCAAATAACAATATACTGGACGAGATAAATATCCTTCTGTACTGGGACTGTGCCTCACTTGAACTGATTCTTTCCGACAGGTGCAAAGATATGGCATAAACAAGATTTTCAAAATCAAGGTAACAGGGTTAAGGTCAAAGGTAACGTCAAGGTCACACCATGACGTTGCATAACTAGACCCCTCTAAGGAAATTCTTTCACAATATGATTGCTGAGACCTGGCCCGGACAAGGTTGGCAGCAGCCCAGGACAAGATTTTAACATCCAAGGCCAGAGGGTCAAGTCATGGTCACAATATGACATTGCAAAACTAGATCCCCCGATGAATGTCTCTACCAAGTTTGAACCTCCTCCACCCTATAGTTGCTGATGACAGTGGTGAAAACAATACCCGCACAGCCATTAATGGATGAATGGTAAAATACTAAAAATAGCTATTTCTTTACTCTTACCCCAGGTCTACACAGAGGGTAGCAAAAGTTGAGACATAATAATTGTTTTTATCAGACATAAATTAATTCTAAAAATGAATGGTGTAGTGTCTGTTTTAAATAAGCAATATAGGTCCTGATAATTATATTTCAGAAAGTGTTCATTTCCTTTTATAAAAAAAGGTATTACAGACATAACATCACATACTGATACCACAAAGTTGGTTAGTTTGAAGAAGTTAACACACTAGAAAAGCTTAGATTTTCAAATTATCTTTGTAATAAAGACAAAAGTCATTACCTCAATTGAATCCGGGAGAGATGTACACAAATGTCTGGATTCTTTTCGTTTTGCCCCAAGCATAAACACTTTGGGAAGTAAGTCATCTAAGGCTGGACAAAATGCATCTTCTATCGAGACATTTGTAAGTCTCGTAAAGTCCATCAGAACCTATAAGTAATATAAATGGGCCACTAAAACTATTTAAACATTCTAAACCTATACTTCGGGCTAATTGAAGCATTAACAATTCTAAAAGAAAGGAAACTGGAAAACTGGAAAATGTCATTTTATTATTAAACAATCTAAAATTACATCCCCAAAGGCATTGAACTCCTGCACAAATTAGAGCTTGCATAATGAGACAAGTTTTCAGGCAAAAAGGAAACATCAGTGATTGAAGAGTCTTTAATCGATGCTGTTACCATTTGGTTTCATCTGTCAGTGTAATATCTTAATGATCAGTGTAAGGCCATCACCAGCTAATTCTGGTACTAATATGGATGTCAACAAGTGCCTTAGTCATCTGTTGAAAATCACTTTAGTAAGGATAAATCACTTAATTATTGCCAATAAAATTCATTGCTCCATAAAACAGTGTTTTAAACAACACTTTTAAACACCATGCACTACCAAAGTCAGTATCCCCCATCAACATATCACTTATTCATGATATACTTACTCAATACAATAAAGCACTAGAATATTTAGTATCTTGGTTCCTATGATAAAGTTCCTGAAGAATGTATTTTACAACATACTCTCAATGCACTACTTTTAAAGTCATAACATCAGATAAGAATAGTCGTAATATTGAATACATACTGTGAAAGTTTGACAGCTACTGACCATCACATTTGATGAACCCACAGGATAGTTAATTTAAAATGGATATGTAACATAGATACATTCTATTTCTATAGCCTTTGATACGTTATTTTCCGTTGCTTAATTATTGGTCTACCTTGTTTACAACAAACTCTTTGTAAACAGATGAACTCAATTCAAAATCTGGTACTTCTACTTACACATTGTTCAAAACTGTAGGTGGGCCATTCTTTCAAAATATCTGCTATGGGTGGATCATTTTGAATGTACCTCCATCGGGCAGGCCAAGTCTTGCCCATGACATCTTTTATCTATTCAAAATGTAGAAAAAAAGGTTTCTATTGTTTAGATTATAAAAAAATGTGCCGAACTCAAGGTTTTCAATTTTTGATGCTAGCCAGAAGTCTGTTGTCTCTTGATGGCCCACACACCACTTATATCTTATCAGCTCCCAAAATATTTACAAGCCTAAACACATTTTAGGCTTTTGATCCAAACTCTTTTTGAAGCATTAACAAAATTCCATGACAAGAAAAGTGGAGCTGCAAAAAAATGGAAATCTGCTGAAGATTTAGACGTAAAAGGCATTTACTACTTTTAGTAGTTATACATTATTTAGTTATACAATGTGTTCGAGTTCTGTAATTTTATTAGATCATCTGATCAGCCAAATCTAGATGAACGATTGCCACCCTTGATAAAATAACCTTTATGTTATGCATTTAAAAGTAAAGACGTTTATTACTTACATTATTTATCTAAAACAACTCACAACTTTTTGTAATTATATTGAAGGACCTAAAATATACTTCTGTTTCTTAAGTATTCAATCAACAAAATTACCATACCTGTCTGAAATTTGGCTCAGGCTTCATCAACTTGGTACCCAAGAAAAGTTTGCTTTCATACACATCATCAGCAGCCATCACGTTTCTTGGAACCATCACAGTACCTGTTCTCTGCTTTTTGATGGATGTATGTGGAGATGGTGCTGAAGGGTTTTCTTTGGAACGTTTCCCACTATTGGTTGCAATTTCTGGTACTGTATGCTTGAGAGATTTTCGTAAGTTACCAATTCTAAATTTCACGCAAGTACACCAGGTGCTTTAGCCACCTGGGCCTAGATCTTTTAGATATGGATATTGATTGATGAGACTTCTGCACATATTGTCAATATCCTTTCCAGATGGATAGAAAGTAAATTTTATGATTTCCTCTGCCATTGAAGCAACAATCTTGCGGCGCAGCATTTCAGGGACAACAGTCAATTCACCATTTGAAAAATCTAGAGCAAGTTTCTCTAAACTGGTTTTGATGACTGCAGTTTCAAAGTTGGGCAACGGGAATGTACTTGGCCAAGGATTTAAAGCTGTCTCTGCTTTCTTAGAAACACTTTCAGTTTTCTCCGCTGGATGGCGGACTACCTTAATTGTCCCCAGATGAGTAACATTTTCGATATCATCCAAGTTGAAGAAGTCTTTGAAATCTTCATCCAGATACTGTAGCACAAAGTCAGTTTTAAGATTTGCCTTTTGCTTCACCAGTTCTTTGAGATCTTCAATTGTGGACAAACTCTGTAATTTAAGTTTCTGTACATTCTGTTCACTAATAACCAATTTCACAAGTATGTGATTAGCTGCCATGATAGCATTTCAATTGAACTCACAATTTTGACAAAGAAATTGACTCTCAATAATATCAATGAGGTCTTGCACATCCAAGTACCTAGGCAGGCACTTCAAATGAAAAAAATTTTTGCACCCTGAGCAATGAAGCCAAACAATATTTTTTACCAATATGATGGCTATTTCATCTATGCTAAATAACTGTTGTAGTTCTTGTGAATTGGGATTGGGAAGGTTGCAAATTAAACACTTTTTCTCTGTATCTTGAGTGCCTCCTTCCGCTGTTTGTGAAAAAACTTCTGTCTCAGCTTGAGAACTTTGATATGTAGTATCTGGTTCATCCATTGACTAAACCTCTGCAATAGATTGAGTATGTATCTGGAAAAAACAGAATTAGTTTATTAGTATATAATGTTTCAAAGGGACTACATTATCGTCATTGTAATAATAGTCGACAAGAGGTTGAGGATCATGGCACTTGTGCAATGAAATAATCTCTCGGGAGTCAGTTGCAGTCACTGTGAACATTCTCAGATGATCAACATACCCAGTTTCCATTACCTCTAGATAAAGGTGAACAATACCATTGTACATGAGAATTTTATTGATTCTACCAAATTTTGGCATCAGATCAACTGAGTGAACAACTAAAAATCCAGGTTTATACATAATTCCACCAATGTCTACTTTGGAAAGAGAAAAAAGTTGTCCACAGTCAAAGTTACTGAAACACTGTCTATCTCTTTCACAAAACTCTGCAAGATCAATCAACGTAAGCTCATTGCTGCAAATATCAGTTCTTAGGTAGTTTGGATTACACAAATAATTTGCTTGCTCAAGTTGGTGATGTTCTGCAAGCATCTTGCAAACATTTTTAAAGTTTTTCTTACTTCTTGTAACATTCTTGAAATAACTGTGCTTTGCCTCATATCGAATGGTTGAGCATTGTACAAGGGGGCCATAGCATCTCATTAGATGTGGATAATGCTCAATAAAGTGGTGCTTAGGCTTGAGTTTATTAAGCGGAAAACATTTCCTAAACATTGTATTATGAGAATTTATCCTGGCCTCAAGAATGCAAATTTCATTTTCACCCAGAGCTGGAGCATGGCACAATTCAACAATGTCCTTTAAGTCTAATAACAAATGCCATGTGGATGATTCTTCTGGCACAATACTGCCGATAAGAAGAAAAATAAATTTTAACAAACACCTGTTCTCTGTGGCATTTCCACCTACTGTCAGAGTTTTCCTGAATGTAGAATTTATTTCATGTGGTTTATTTGTTATATCCTGACCTTTGAAGGGGAAATCTCTTATCCTATGATTAAAAAAATCCAAGCTGAAGTGTCCACAACTAATGAAATAACCAATGCATAAAGCTAATTCATAAGGGACGATCCCCTCTAAGAGGTCGTGAGAGACATCTGGAGGTAATCCGCTGGTAATATGGAAGTTTGTAAGATAACTATGTATAACACATTCACTCTTCAAGCCACAAATTCTAGAGTTTTCTTGATTATCTTTTAACAATTTAACTTGCTCTTCATAAACATGTTTGTCTCTGAATTTAGCAGTCCTGATACTAGGGTTTTCTGATTGTAAAAAGTCATGTAAAGTTAAGCAACAAAACCTGCAAAAGTACTGGACAGTTGAAAAATTTTCAAAGAACCCTCCAATTGTGTGAGCACCTAGGTTATCAGCAGATATGTAGGCCAGTGTACCTGTGATATCTGCTTGCAGTGAGTCAACATACAAACCACTAGTTTCAAGACTGTGAATGTCTCTAAGCAAATGCCCTAAAACAGCATCCTTGCCGAAGTACTTGTAATCACTACTCTTACACAAAATACATGTATTAATCAACTGCAGTGAACTACGAAAACGATAGGGTATATTGATCAGTGACCAATAAAAGGAACATATTTTGTGAACCTTTTTACTTGTTCCTAATGGGTTAGCTACTTCAAAATCATCCTGATAAAGTCCAATTAATAAAACTGTCCCATTGCTCTGACATAAAGTGTTACTCTTAAAAAACAATCCATCTTGAAAACCACTATACTTTGCACTTGCTTCATCTCTTTCATTAACAGCAGGAATGACTTCATGTAATACGTCACGCTTCAAAAGTATATTTCTTAACACTGATAAAATTGGAATGTATGCAAATGTTCTCAATTTACCTTCCCTATAGCCAAGTTCAATCTCCACAGGTTCAACATAAGAGAGATTTTGCTTCACATATTTCTGTCGAAGTTTCCTTGTAGCAAGTTCACCACCAGTTTTACAAGTTAATGAGAAGAATGGATATCTCTGAATAACAGATTCACTGATTTCATTTGCCAAACTAGGATTCACATCACTTTTACATAATATAGATCTGATTTCAGAAAATATAACAGGTTTTGAGAGTTCATGAATGTCATTCAAACCAGATAAAATTGTTTGAATTGTTGATGATGGAACACGCAATTTTGTTTCCAATTGTATCAAGAATGCTGCTATTTTAATTTTCAATTTATTATGATAATCTGCAACATCACTAGTTTCCGATGGAACAAGATCTTCAAATGCATTGCTTTGTTGGTCAGAGGTACAACAATTGAAGTTAGCCTCCTGACTCTCAGTATAATTGCAAGTAGCACAGCTGGTGTCTGAAAATTCTGGTGTATCTTGATGAGGAACTGAAGAAACACTGCTGTCACAAATTACTAAATCTTCTTTAAAATGTGACACATTTGAACTGTTACATGCAGAGATATGCTTTCTTGCCTTGTGAGGTTTGAATGAATTTATGTTGTTACTATTAAAGGAGCATTCCTTGTATGGACACTGAACTGTCTCCTTTTCTTTCAAATGCCTATATAGATGGTGGAAATACTTTTCAAGCACAACACTATTGTGACAGCAAACACATTTCAGTAAAATGTTATTTGCCACACTTTTAGATGAATGATTTCTGAACACATGTGCTTTCAAAGCACCAGCAGAATTGAAATTTAATTTACAATGATCAAAATAACATGGGATGGTAGATTGTTTGGTGTGAAGATGCTGCAGGCGGTAGTGTTGTAAAATATGACGACAGCTTTCACCACACAGTTTACACACAATATTGTCTCTTGGCATCTGGACTGAATACAAAGATAATACTCACAAGGTAAGACAGGTATACATTTTATGTTCTTAACATACTATATATGTCCTAATGAAACCCTAATATATAGATTGCTTTTTTTTAAAAATAGACATTTATTCACTTCCGTACCTATTACTTAGCTATGCTATTAGCTACAGGCTGAAACTTCATCATGTGATAGGTGTCCCAAAAGTAGATGAATGATTTATTTGTGAAAAATTCACTATCATTTACTCATTCTAGTAGGTATTACTCAGCTATGCAATAACTACAGCTGTGAAACTTCACCATATGAAAGGTCACCTAAAAGTAAGTGAATGACTTATTTGATAAAATAGGCTATCTTCAATATTTTTAGAGACTACAAATTGTGTATCCCTAGATGGGACATGGTGAAGAACAGAAAAGTAAAAACACAATGACTATCCGTATGATTAGTTACAGGTTGTGCGAAAATCCTAAACCTATACAAGCAACAAAATTCACACTGAAAGTTCATTGACCCCATTAGACCTTGAAGGTGGGGTCAGAGGTCAAGACTGACCACTCAAAAAAGATTCGTGGCCCATGATTTCCTATAAGTTGGGTGAACATCCCAAACATCTAGAACCAATAACAAGCGAGAAAAATTACCTTAAAAGGTCATTGACCACATTTGACCTTGTAGGGGGGTTGGATGTCAAAACTGACCACTCCAAAAGACTCATGACCCATGACTTCCTATAAGTTGGGTGAACATCCCAAACAGCTAGAACCAATAATAAGCGAGAAAAATGACCTTAAAAGGTCATTGACCCCATTTGACCTTGAGGGGGGGGGGGGGTTGGATGTCAAAGCTGACCACTCCAAAAGACTCATGACCCATGATTTCCTATAAATTGGGTGAACATCCCAAACAGCTAGAACCAATAATAAGCGAGAAAAATGACCTTAAAAGGTCATTGACCCTCCTTTGACCTTCAGGGGGCATCCAAGGACAAATTTAAACTCACCAGAAGATTCACAAGACATGATTTCCTATAGGCTGGTTTAACATTCCAAACCTCTAGAACTGATAATAAGTAAGTTTAGGCCCTTTAAAGGTGATAGACCCTCCTTTGACCTTGAAGGAGGCGTCCAAGGTCAAATTCAAATGCACCAAAACATTTGCAAGACATGATTACCTATTGGCTGGTTCAACATTCTGAACCTCTAGAATTGATAATAAGTAAGTTTTAGGCCCTTTTAGGAAGTTTGGAGAAGAGCACATTATTGATCCACTCCACTCCAGCCAAAATGGCTGCTTTCAAAAACATCTAAATTTCAATCGAAAACTGTATATTTTATTGAATATTGTGTGGAGATTAATCCTTAAGTGAAACATCAGCCGGAAGCAGCACTACTTTTCTGCATACACCACATATACTTCAAAGGCAGTTGTGTGTCTTCTCTTGCCTTAACCAGAAACTTCCAAGGACAGCCAGTCAAGTGTGCAGTGGTCCAATTGAAATCAGACCTTCTGTATGTAAAGTATTTATTAAAGCATTGAATAAATTGTCTGCACCTTAAGGTGCCCCCCTACGCTGGTGACACAATAATGAGTGAGTTTTAGGCCCTTTAAAGGTGACAGACCCTCCTTTGACCTTAAAAGAGGCATCAAAATTCAGAATTAAACTCAACAAACTATTCATAGGACATTATTTCCTATTAAACAACCTCTACCCACTCATACAATACACGTCCTTTGAAAATATGAACTAAATCGGACCAGTAGTTTTTGAGAAATGTTGCAAAATAGTTTTGACTTTCGTCCCTCAGAATCTCTTTACATGAAAAGATTAAGTCCTATACAATTAACAAACTCTACCCACTCATACAATACACATCCTGTGAAAATATGACCTAAATCCGACCACTAGTTTTTGAGAAATGTTGCAAAATAGTTTTGACTTTCGTCCCTCAGAATCTCTTTAGATGAAGAGATTAAGTCCAGTAAAATCAACAAACTCTAAATTAACCGATGTTCTGCCGGCCACACTCGGGAGTAGATGGCGAATTTTTACTCAAGATGGCGGTGAGCAATAATAGGGGATTTGTGGAAACTTAGAAAAAAAATATTTATAATGGTATATCTAAAAATCGTATTTCAGTGAGCCCACAAATTATAACTATTTATTTAATAATTTTGGACATAAAAACAATATTCTCATTATAAATTTGGACATAAAAAATTGTTTGGGACATTATCTGATTGGTTGATGCTGTACATAAAATATAATTTGGAAAATTTAATAGTAAATTAAATTTTTATAAGTTAATACCTTACCTAGTGGACAGGGGGACTCCCACCCTACCTTCCCCGCTATTCTAAGCTAAAAAGGGGACCTTCTAAGGTAGACAACAAAAAGAGGAAGTGCGCGTGCGCACGCATGCGCAGTACACAGGGAGGCTACACAGCCACCTGGTGAATGAACAGGACACTACCGGTCCCGGCCAGAGCCCAGCTCAGGACATTTTTTTCTAACGTTTGGCGAGACCGGCAGAGCGCCGGACAAATGCATCTGTCCACTAGGTAAGATGTATTAACGCAATAAAATATAGCGTTGGCTTGTCGACGTTGGGCCGACGGTCAAAAAGCCGTCGGCCCAACGTCGGACCGACAGATGTGCTGACGTTGGGCCAACGTCGGCCCGGTGCTATCTTGGTCATAGCCCCACGTTTTCAGCACTCTGTACAAGTACCAGCATTTGATATTTTGTTGTAAATATTTCGTGAAGGCAGTATTAGGTGCGGTGACAGTAAAATATTGCTGGATTATATATTTGTAAAATATTGTTAGAAACCCCATCGTAGCCTCACATTTTCAGCACTCTGTGGGTGTATAAGTACCAGTACTTGATATTTTATTTGCTTTAAATTATTGCGAGGTGCGGTGACAGTAAAATATTGCTGGATTATATATTTGTAAAATACTGTTAGAAACCCAATGGTAGCCTCACGTTTTCATCACTCTGTGGGTGTACAAGTACCAGTACTTGATATTTTATTTGCTTTAAATTATTGCGAGGTGCGGTGACAGTAAAATATTGCTGGATTATATATTTGTAAAATACTGTTAGAAACCCAATGGTAGCCTCACGTTTCCAGCACTCTGTGGGTGTACAAGTACCAGTACTTGATATTTTATTTGCTTTAAATTATTGCGAGGTGCGGTGACAGTAAAATATTGCTGGATTATATATTTGTAAAATACTGTTAGAAACCCAATGGTAGCCTCACGTTTTCAGCACTCTGTGGGTGTACAAGTACCAGTACTTGATATTTTATTTGCTTTAAATTATTGCGAGGTGCGGTGACAGTAAAATATTGCTGGATTATATATTTGTAAAATACTGTTAGAAACCCAATGGTAGCCTCACGTTTCCAGCACTCTGTGGGTGTACAAGTACCAGTACTTGATATTTTATTTGCTTTAAATTATTGCGAGGTGCGGTGACAGTAAAATATTGCTGGATTATATATTTGTAAAATACTGTTAGAAACCCAATGGTAGCCTCACGTTTCCAGCACTCTGTGGGTGTACAAGTACCAGTACTTGATATTTTATTTGCTTTAAATTATTGCGAGGTGCGGTGACAGTAAAATATTGCTGGATTATATATTTGTAAAATACTGTTAGAAACCCAATGGTAGCCTCACGTTTTCAGCACTCTGTGGGTGTACAAGTACCAGTACTTGATATTTTATTTGCTTTAAATTATTGCGAGGTGCGGTGACAGTAAAATATTGCTGGATTATATATTTGTAAAATACTGTTAGAAACCCAATGGTAGCCTCACGTTTTCAGCACTCTGTGGGTGTACACAAAGTCGCGAGGGACCGTCGTGCACGACGCACGACGGTCCCTCGCGACTGTGGCGGTGACAGTAAAATATTGCTGGATTATATATTTGTAAAATGTTGTTAGAAACACCATTGTAGCCTCACGTTTTCATCACTGTGTGGGTGTACAACTACCAGCATTTGATATTTTATTTGTTTTAAATATTGCGAGAAGACAGAAATATTGCTGGATTATATATTTGTAAAATACTGTTAGAAACCCAATGGTAGCCTCACGTTTTCAGCACTCTGTGGGTGTACACAAAGTCCCTCGCGACTGTGGCGGTGACAGTAAAATATTGCTGGATTATATATTTGTAAAATGTTGTTAGAAACCCCATTGTAGCCTCACGTTTTCATCACTGTGTGGGTGTACAACTACCAGCATTTGATATTTTATTTGTTTTATATATTGCGAGAAGACAGAGTGAGGTGCGGCGACAGTAAAATATTGCTGGATTTGTAAAATATTGTTAGAAACCCCATCGTAGCCTCACGTTTTCATCACTCTGTGGGTGTACAACTACCAGCATTTGATATTTTATTTGTTTTAAATATTGCGAGAAGACAGAAATATTGCTGGATTATATATTTGTAAAATATTGTTAGAAACCCCATTGTAGCCTCACGTTTTCATCACTGTGTGGGTGTACAACTACCAGCATTTGATATTTTATTTGTTTTATATATTGCGAGAAGACAGAGTGAGGTGCGGCGACAGTAAAATATTGCTGGATTTGTAAAATATTGTTAGAAACCCCATCGTAGCCTCACGTTTTCATCACTCTGTGGGTGTACAACTACCAGCATTTGATATTTTATTTGTTTTAAATATTGCGAGAAGACAGAAATATTGCTGGATTATATATTTGTAAAATATTGTTAGAAACCCCATTGTAGCCTCACGTTTTCATCACTGTGTGGGTGTACAACTACCAGCATTTGATATTTTATTTGTTTTATATATTGCGAGAAGACAGAGTGAGGTGCGGCGACAGTAAAATATTGCTGGATTTGTAAAATATTGTTAGAAACCCCATCGTAGCCTCACGTTTTCATCACTCTGTGGGTGTACAACTACCAGCATTTGATATTTTATTTGTTTTAAATATTGCGAGAAGACAGAAATATTGCTGGATTATATATTTGTAAAATATTGTTAGAAACCCCATTGTAGCCTCACGTTTTCATCACTGTGTGGGTGTACAACTACCAGCATTTGATATTTTATTTGTTTTAAATATTGCGAGAAGACAGAAATATTGCTGGATTATATATTTGTAAAATACTGTTAGAAACCCAATGGTAGCCTCACGTTTTCAGCACTCTGTGGGTGTACACAAAGTCGCGAGGGACTGTGGCGGTGACAGTAAAATATTGCTGAATTATATATTTGTAAAATATCAAATGCTGGTACTTGTACACCCACAGAGTGTAGTCCTACAGATGCAACAATTACTAATAACAAATTTTACACAATAGATAAAGACTGATGGCTTGCATATCCCCAGATGCAATCCGATATACTTACACTACATCCAAATCTTCAACACAAGTCTCCTCTGCATGCTGATGTCATAGTAGAAACGGCGGGAAACGCTAAACCTGAAACAGATGGCGGCCCAACGTCGGCAAAATCTTTTGAGTCTATTCAACCTTAAATATTTAGGTTGATATGACAAAGTTGTATTTACTCAAAATTTTTATGTTCTAGTAATCATGATGTGAGGTAATGTCAAAATTACTTAAAACTTTTGTGTTCAGTCAAACACCCGGTTTTACAGTGTAAGCTGCAAATGATTTACACTTTTGTTTACATCTGCTATGATCCCCTATTACTGTCCACTTGTTTAATACCAAACATAATATAGGTATCTGAAAATATGTCTCTGTTCTGTTTTATTTTGGGGGTTAAAATAGTTCTTCTCCATAGTGTATCTTTCAATCACTGTTTGTTCTTTTTGCATACTTTATGGTTGAAGATACTTCATGTCATTGTTTACATTCAGTAAAGTCTGGTATTACTGCTCACCTGTCACAGTTTCAAAGAATTCTTTCATAATACTACATGTTTCCACTCACTGTCTGATTCTGTTGATTCCACATAATATTATACTTCCTTCTGCGAAATAGGGTCCAGCAATGCTTATTAAAACTATCAATAAAATTCAATTATAACTTTTTCACTCTTCACACTGTTGATTCCACATGTATGAAGAACATCATTCTATTTCCTTTTTTGTTGTGTTTCAATTTTCAAAAGACAAACACAGTAGCTGATAGGGGAATATAACTTAATTCTCCATGTGCTTCACTTGTGGAACAAAGGATTTCTTCTAAAAGACTGTTTTTGAAAACAATTCTATTTCCTGGTCATCAGGATACTGGGATTTTGATGTTAATTCTTTTTTTTTTGTGATTCATTCAAAAGTGTACTCTAACTTGATCAGCAGTATATTATTGCTTCACATTCAAGGATATTTATGCATTCAGTGTTCAGTTCAGGCATCTAAGGATTCATCATGACAGACACAGAAGGTTCCAGTGGTTCAACACAAACTGCAGAATTAGCTTCTGCAGAAGAATTGAATAAAAGAAAGATCATTGCACAGTCTTCATTCACCAGGACGTTTAACAGCCTGTGCAAATTACTTGACTCTGGAAGTCCCAGTGCTGCTCTCAATAAAACAATTGAAGAACTGGAAGCAAAATATAAAGTGCTTGAGGAACGATGTGAAGCTATTTCAATGTCAAGTGAACCAGATCCCAAAGTGGAAGATCTTCTCACAGATAAATATGACATGTTAAATGACATACGTTCCAAAGTTATGAGAACAAAACCCAAGACAAGTGATTTTACTCATACAGATGGCCATGACTGAAGAACTTATCAAGTCCTTTAAAGTTTCTTTGACCATGCCTAAACCTGAAACCAAAAAGTTTGATGGTGATCCCAGTACATTTGCGAAGTATATGTCATATGTAGAAACATATGTTGAACCAAATGTTTCTGATGCCAAACAGTGCCTTGCTCTTCTAGTGGATACATGCACAAGCAAAGCACAAGATTCCATAGCCAACTTACTGCAATGTTCAAATGCATCGGAAGCCTATCACGCAGCCAAAGATGTATTGAGAGAAATGTTCGGACGAAAACACCAGATTGTGTGAGCTGTAATGGATGAGTGTACAAATGGACCAAACATCGGACCAGGTGACTTCAACAACCTGAGGAGTTTGGTTATTAGCATGAGGAAGGCTGAGACAACACTCACTGAATACGGATCATCAGAAGAACTGGTAGCAATGGAGAAACTAGTTAGGATCTACAAAAGATTGCCAAGACCTATACAAGGTAAATGGAGTGACAAACTTTTTGAACTGCAAGAGAAGGATCAAAAGCTAAGTGTCTCACACATGTGAAAGATAGTAGAATCTTACATTCGATCCAGAGACAATGAGTATGCAACTACAAGTGCTGTCAACCATTCTGCGAACTCTCAAAAAGACAAAAAGATTTCAAAACCAGTTTATTCTATAAGTACTGGATCAGTAAAGGTAGAGTGTGTGTTTTGTAAAAATGATCATTACTTGAATCAGTGCCCTGAATTTCTCCAGTTGAGCCTGAAATTTAGTATGACCTTGTGTCTCAAAAGAGCTTATGTAGAAATTGTCTTCATCCAGGGCATATAGCAAGTAAATGTAGGTGTAAAGGCATGTGCAGGCAAACACAATAATGTTTTGCATGATCATGATTTCAAAACAGCAAGTCAGTGCATTCAAAATGGTAGTAATGTGGTTTCTAGTTCAGATACAGTGTTGAATGTTACAAAGAATGATGAGTCAAACAGCATTGCTGGTATTTCTTGTGTGAATGGTTGTTGAAGATTCAGATGCATTGTATAAATGTAAGGCCATTGTAGATCAAAAGTCATCTGTCAATTTGTGCTCTGAAAGGTTGGCAAAGAGATTAGGTTTGCCTGGTACACAATATAAAACCACATTCAATTTTGCTACAGGAAATTATGTTGTTGAAGGTAGCAAGCTTTCTGGAACAAAGGTGTATTCTCAAGATATGCAAAACAGTGTCCAAGTGAATGATGTATTAACTGTCAAACAAAAACCTGTATCAATGAATTCAGTGTTCAAAGAGTCAGACATTCATAGTATGGAACATCTCAAAGGGATAGAAATCCCAAGCTGTACAAATTCTGATCAGATTGATCTACTCATAGGTTCTGGTGTTCCTAAGGCTTTTCCCCAATATGAGCAAAGAAAAGGTGCAGATGAGCAAATTTATGTTGTTCGCCTAACACTTGGTTGGGATCTAGTGGGACCCAAGGTGGTAAGTGATAGTGGGCAATTTTGTGGGATGCTGACTGAGCCAAATGTACAGTATTTCTAATTGACCATTCCCCAAACAACACTGACACAATCCCACTTTACTTAGAAAAGGTTTTTGGTCATGACTTCAAAGATTGCTCGCCATTCAGTTCAAAGGTAGGTCCATCTATTGAAGATAATCATGCTTTAGAGTTGGCCAAATCTTCAATGACCATCACAGATGGAAAATTTTGTGTTGGTATTCCATGGAAACAAAACCCTATCAATCTACCTTTAAACAGAGAAGTTGCCTCAAAAGTGTTTGAATGGCCTCGCAAGGAAATTTCAGAAAGATCAAAAGCTATTCACTGCTTATTCAAATGAGATGAAAAAATTCATAGATTCTGGCTTCATTGAACCAGGTAGGTCGGATGATTCTGATTTGTGTCACTACATACCCCATCACCCAGTCTGGCACCCAAGAAAGGGTACCTTGAGAATTGTTTGGGACTGTGCTGTTTCTCTAAATGACTTCATTTATGAAGGACCTGATCTTTTGAACCAGTTGACTGATGTTCTCATCAGATTCCGTAGATTGAGGTATGCTGTCACTTCGTAAGATAGAGGTGCACTCAGGATCTTATGGTGGCCTGATGATGACATATCCAAAGCTCCAACAGAGTATCGAGCTGCAGTCCACATATATGGGGCAAAGTCTTCTGGCTTCATTGCCAATCTTTGTGTTAATGACCTGGCAAACAGAACTGAAGATTCAGTGCTTTCAGATGTATTGGCAAAAGACTTATATGTTGATGATCAAGATTCATCAGTTCAGTATGAAGGTGATGCTATTTCCCTTGTTTCTGGTCTCTCTGCCTTATTTAGTGAAGGCGGTTCCATCTTACAAAGTTTGTGTCAAACTCCAAAAATGTAGTTGATGCAATTCCTGAGGGAGACCAAGGTCTAGGTCAGTCTGAAGTCAATCATTCAATCCTTGGCCTAATTTGGAATGTTGAAACAAATGAGCTAGGTATACCCTGCTCAATCTCAGATGATTCTCAAGCTCCTACTCGGCAGTCGTTATTGTCAGTGGCTGCCAAGGTATATGATCCACTGGGAATAGTTTCTCCTGTTCTACTTCCAGTGAAGGCAATGCTCCAAGAAAAAAACCACAGTAGGTTGGGATGATCCTAATCCAGACATTGCAAAATCCTTACATGAATTTATTTCTGGGCTTCAACTTATTTCCCTGTTTTCTCTTTTGCGCTGCTACAATCCTGATTCAGACTCCTTTGACAAGCCAAAACATATTTCTATCCATGGATTCAGTGATGCCATGCAGCAATATTGGCTCTTCTGCTGTTGTTTACCTTTGGAAAGTGTCCACTAGTGGACAAGTTGCTTCTTCCTTTGTGATTGGCAAGTCTAGACTTGCCCCAAAGCTCAAGGGTCATATTTCTGCTGCGACTATTCCTAAATTAGAACTCAATGCTGCAGCATTATTGACAAAGCTTGTTGATAAGGTGAAAAAGTGTATAGATATTCAAATTGATGACACTTTCTACTGGTGTGACAGTCAGGCTGTTTTGAGCTGTCTGTTTGCAACTGATCAGAGATTCCCAGTTTACTGGACAAACAGATTGGCAGTAATTCTGGGAATGTCAGACAGTCAACAATGGCGATATGTCCCAACAAAATGAAATCCAGCTGACATTGGTTCACGTGGAGTTCATCCAAAGGATTTCTCCAAAAAGATCCGAACTTGGGTCATAGGCCCAGCATTCTTGACTCTCCCACCTGAATGATGGCCAGAACAATCTGATGTGAAATGTTTCAGTCCTATATTCTTGACTGATATTGAAACACCCCATCCTTCAAAACATCTATGTTTGCTGACAAGACTCAGAACATTATTCAGAGCTCCCAAGATTGCTCAATGTTATTGTGAGGTTAATGCTTTTCTCCAAGAGTGTTCTGAGACACAGACAAGATTCAACACGCAAAGATAACAAGAATGAATTTTCCAATGAGAAAGAGGCAATGTCGGCCTTAATTCCACATGAGCAACATTCATTTCCTGTAGATCACTTGAAACGGGCTCTTCCTTGATCAGCAAGGTATCTACCATCAGATTTTCAAATGTGGACCATCTTTCTTATGATGAGAGATTTCCCATCATATATAGTTCCCAAAGGGTCATACCTCACAAAGCTGATCATTTGGCAAGAACACAAGTTATCAGCTCACATGGGCCCAGATTATGTTCTAACCCGACTTAGGGCAAAGTTTCGGGTTATTGGTGGAAGAAGTGCTGTTAGAAATGTGATTTCTAAATGTATAGACTCTGCAAGGAGAAAAAACGCAAGGCCACTTCAACAAGTGATGTATCCCCTTCCTGAAAAAAGAGGAACTCCATCATTTCCCTTTCAGTATGTTGGACTTGACTACTTTGGTCCTTTCTACTGTAAAGTTCTCAGGCAACATTTCAAACGGTATGGTTGTGTTTTTGTGTGTTTGGCCACAAGAGCCATTCACATTGAATGTGTCAATTCTTTAGAAGCAGCTGCATTCTTATGTGCCCTCTCAAGGTTTATTGCCAGACGTGGTAAACCAGAAAAGATTTATAGTGACAACGGAACAAATTTCAGGGGTGCTAAAGAGGACCTTCAAAATGCAATCACTTCTTTGGATGGCCCAGCTGGTAGTTATGCACAAAGCAAAGGATTTATATGGCATTTCTATATCCTCCCCTTGGATCACACCATGGTGGTCACTATGAAAGACTTATTAGAAGCACACGTGTGACACTACTTGGTTTAACAACTGAACAAGAAATGAGTGAGGACAATTAAAACACCTTTCTCGGTGAGGCTGAAAAAATCTAAATGACAGGCCACTGACAAAGGTGTCAGATGACCCCAATGACCAGACACCACTCACCCCAAATCTTATCCTGTTGCTTCGGGGTAATGTTTGTAAACCAGTGTATAAGGCAGAAAATGTACCAAAGGCCTATAATAGACAGGCACAGTTTTTGGCTGATCTCTTCTGGAAACAATGGCTAAAAGAGTATGTCCCGTCATTGCAACTGTGCCAAAAATGGCTTTTGCCAAAACAAAATCTTAAGTTTGGGGATTTGGTACTTATGTGTGGTGAGGGATATCCACGTGGACGCTGGCCCCTTGCAAAGGTTGTAGAGGTATCAAAAGACATTGATGGTAATGTCAGAAAGGTGACAATTAAAGACAAAAATGCTTTAAAGGTTCGACCAATTACTAAACTAGCACTGCTAGAGAGTGCCAAGTAGTTTTGTTTCCTGTATATAATAGTATGTGTACATATTCATTTAAAGTTGCTGTGTGATGCTCTATATACTTGAAGTTGTATGTGTTAAAATATTATCTAAGTTTCAGTATTTCCTAGTTCAAATGTGTTGCGTGTTTAGAAAGGCTAACACTTTTTCTCTTAATTATGTGTTTAGTTATTTTACCAACAGAAGTTGACACAATGCTGGTGTTTTAGAAAAGACAAAGGATGAGTGGACACCTGCATATATTCCCTGTTTTCTTTGTGACTTTATAAACCTGGCAGAGTTGAGTTTTATGTGTCTTGTTTTATATTTTCTATTCTTTGTGATGAAAAGACCCCAAACTATAAGCTATGTAAAAATAAATTATGTAAGTAAAGCATATATTCAAGATTAACACAATAAAGAAATAAAGTTTTAGATAGATATATAGATAAATTGGGGAGATAGATTTTATTTCAGGCTCAAGGCCTATATGTAAAAATAAAAATTACAAAAAATATAATAAAGTAGATTATAAAACAGTTCATAAATACAAAGTAGCTAAAAAAAAAAAAAAAAAAAACTGCTAAAAGACCATAAAATCCTCAATAAAAATATATCATGCATGTCAACCAAGTGTATATAGTGCAGTTTGCCAACACTTGTTTATTGCTCCAGAGCTCCTTATATAAAAGTTATCACAAATGCTTTTCAAAATATCATTCTCAGAAGATTCTATACGGACTTTTAAATTGTACATATGCTTTCTCAACAATACTTTTACAGAGTCTAAATTATTTGTAACAAACATTTCACTAGCACTGTCTCTGTAGTGATATCCCAGTAGTCTACGTGTTATGTTATTATATGCAACTTTGAATTTGTTAAAATTTGCTTTGGTGTAGTTAGCCCATAATGGACAGCAATAAACATCTGTAAAATAACTCTGAAATAGAGTTTTCTTTACTTCTGTAGAGCAGCAACCAAATTTTCATAGCATAACATTTCCTTGGGCATATAGAGTCCTGGTTTGTTTCAATATTTCTTCATCATCACACAAATTTTCAGTCAGAATAACTCCAAGATATTTGACAGAAGTTATGACAAATACAGTAGCTTAAAGGGGAATATAACTTCATTCTCCATGTGCTTCACTTGTAGAAAAAAGGATTTCTTCTAAAAGACTGTTTCTGCAAACAATTCAATGTCTTTTATTGAAGCATAGCAAGTGGAAAATGCCAAAGTGTATGTCAGAGAATATACAAAATTCATGTTTTATCACATGTGGTTACTTTCCTTAAGAATGTATCATTAAGAATATTATTGCTCTGTACATTTTGCTAACAATTTCGGCATGTTATAGCTATACTTTCTCCACAATTATGGTACAGCTTTGGTGGATATGATATATAGGCACTTAAGTGCAGTACAACCTCTATTCTGCTGTGAGAGTATAAGATTGTTTTACTTCCCATTCAACAGCCAGGATCATATTGAGATATGCCCTCAGTGTTGCCACTTGTGAGGTTTGAACCCAAATAGAGGTTTCAGCCTGTGATTAGATACCAAACTTGTTAATCACTAGGCCACTGAGGACCTGGGATAATACAAAGATAATAATCTAGAAGACATACTTATGTATAAAACAATAATATCAAATTTGACAGATTGGAAACAAGTTTATGAAATCAAATGCACAATAAAACAAAAGGTCATGCAGATAATAGAGTTTCTGGCATACTTCAACAATGGTCACTTACAACCTTAAGTGTTCATTATTAAAAGCTTTTTTATTTCAATACTGTCGCATCAGGCAGAATATCATCATTCTCATGCACTATTGATACATTTTGACCCTGTTAGCATAAACAGGTGAGATCATAGTCTTAGTACCTACAGTAAGACAGTCAAAGTAAGCTATATATACAGGTGTATTGAATACTTGTATGCAATTCTTAGGTAGTTATATTGAAGTTTACAAACACAATACCCAATAGGCCTACACCAGATGGGCCTTAAATATTTAGTCTAATAGTATCTCATATAAACTTTTATAATGTTAAATCTCTATCATTTGGCAAACTCTAAGGTGCAACAATTAAAACCTGTGATTTTAGAGTGAGTCCATTACATATAATAGGGTCATAGCATGCATGAAGACAATAGTAGGTTTGGTGGCTAAGGTAGATGGGTTTTTGCAAACTGGCAAGCTTTAAGCTTGTTTCTGAAGGAGGCAATAGAGGCTGAATTCATTTCTTATTTTTTAGGTGCATCAAAGGTAAAACTATGGCCAAAATGTGAGCTTGTCTTGTGTTACAGGGACAACTACTGAGAGATAGGGTCCAAAATTGCTCAGATAGCCTCAATGAAATAAATTATAAACCAATGAAGCTGTTTTGAATACACAACAGTATTCAATAGGCATCCAGTGGTGATTTTTTAAGATGGGGGTTACCTAAGCAAATTTACTGTGATTTGTAAATTTCCAGTAAGAGTGTTTGGAATGGACTGGAGTTTATACAGATTGAACTAGATAACTTGGTTTAAGGTTATTTGTGGGCTTAAAATTACTATGTCGAGACATGTTTTGGCTATAATTTTTGCATTGGTTTGTGTAGCTTGGATAAGTTGACACATAAAACCACCAATATTCAGTGGCTGGTTTCAGACACCCACATAGTCAAATCTTTGGATTAAAGTATTGTTGAAACTAGAACTCCAGATGTGAATTAACATGCATGCCTGCCTTTAATCTTCTATTTGTAAAATATTGCGAGGGAATCCCCATTGAGGTCTCATGTTTTCTTCATAGGTTGTACAACTGCAGCTATGATGAGAGTAAAATATTGTTAGACAACCCACCTCGGCCTCATATTTTGTTGAGTCTGGGTGTACAAGTAATATACATGCGTGGACAACAATTTTACATTAATATTGACTGCACAAAATGTGCTTAAGCTAGCAGACGGATAAATTGAAAATGTTTTCAACATGTGAGATTTAAGCTTTGAGCCCTGCTTCAAGGTTCAGTTGGGTCATTGTATTAAACAGGCCTTTTATCTTCCTTTTTATTGCTTCTTGGACTTTGAACCTTTTTTGTGGTCAAACTACCTCCATTTCTTCGTAATATCGGGCAGGAGATACACACTGCAGCAGTGGTCTTGTTTTGTATAATACTTTTAAAAGCATCAAACCAAAAAAACTAAATAACAGAATGTATACTACAACTTATGTAGTAGTATATGTACAAATATTTTGCAAAATTTTAATATTTAAAGGCTAAACAGGCATTTTAATATCATGGCCACAAGTCAGAAGATAAGTTGAATCAAAGATTTGACTAAAAAGTAAGCATACAACTGATGTGTGGTGGACATATCTATCAAAATTGATCAAATTAGATTTATATTTTTTCCCGCTTTATAAGTGATAGCATGTATCTGATGCTATATATGTGTTTGTATATATCATCTTATGACAGGCAATCACCTCTGTGTGGGTTCGACTCCCAAAAATGACAATGTTGAGGACCTGTCCCAATATGACCCTGGCTGTTGAACGGGACATAAAACACCAACTTTGACCTTTGAAGTCTGTATCAATGATAGTGTAAATCAAACACTAGACTTGACAGAGTTCTCTTTTTATCCTCAATAGATATGTACAAAAGGGACATATGGGTGGAACAGTTAGCAAAAAATAAAAAATGTGCTCTTCTCACCTGTGTTGTAAGAACCATTACTTAAACCATACCCTACCATATACACATAAATTCAAATAGAAAATATGACATTTTGTCATTTTCTGGATACCTGAATGGCTTGTATTTTTTATAGAAATGAAACACTATTTATAGAGTATTTAAAGATATTCAAAATATTATTTACTTGGCCCACTTTGAATCAATAATTTTACATACAAATTTATAATTTTTCTGGGATTATGCCAAATTTGTGGCATAAATCATTCTATTTTGAGTTTACACATTTTTATTTAAAGTCGTAAATTCTGTTATTTGCAACAGGAAACATGTTCTTTTGATTTACTTGCCATGGATCTAATTTTATGGTAATTTTACAGTTATGCAATGACATTTTAATTGTTTCCCAGTAAAGGGACAAATGTGTGTGGGTTCGACTCCCAAAAATGGCAATGTTGAGGACCTGTCCCAATATGACCCTGGCTGTTGAACGGGACATAAAACACCAACTTTGACCTTTGAAGTCTGTATCAATGATAGTGTAAATCAAACACTAGACTTGACAGAGTTCTCTTTTTATCCTCAATAGATATGTACAAAAGGGACATACGGGTGGAACAGTTAGCAAAAAATAAAAAATGTGCTCTTCTCACCTGTGTTGTAAGAACCATTACTTAAACCATACCCTACCATATACACATAAATTCAAATAGAAAATATGACATTTTGTCATTTTCTGGATACCTGAATGGCTTGTATTTTTTTATAGAAATGAAACACTATTTATAGAGTATTTAAAGATATTCAAAATATTATTTACTTGGCCCACTTTGAATCAATAATTTTACATACAAATTTATAATTTTTCTGGGATTATGCCAAATTTGTGGCATAAATCATTCTATTTTGAGTTTACACATTTTTATTTAAAGTCGTAAATTCTGTTATTTGCAACAGGAAACATGTTCTTTTGATTTACTTGCCATGGATCTAATTTTATGGTAATTTTACAGTTATGCAATGACATTTTAATTGTTTCCCAGTAAAGGGACAAATGTGTGTGGGTTCGACTCCCAAAAATGGCAATGTTGAGGACCTGTCCCAATATGACCCTGGCTGTTGAACGGGACATAAAACACCAACTTTGACCTTTGAAGTCTGTATCAATGATAGTGTAAATCAAACACTAGACTTGACAGAGTTCTCTTTTGATCCTCAATAGATATGTACAAAAGGGACATACGGGTGGAACAGTTAGCAAAAAATAAAAAATGTGCTCTTCTCACCTGTGTTGTAAGAACCATTACTTAAACCATACCCTACCATATACACATAAATTCAAATAGAAAATATGACATTTTGTCATTTTCTGGATACCTGAATGGCTTGTATTTTTTATTTAAATGAAACACTATTTATAGAGTATTTAAAGATATTCAAAATATTATTTACTTGGTCCAATTTGAATCAATAATTTTACATACAAATTTATAATTTTTCTGGGATTATGCCAAATTTGTGGCGTAAATCATTCTATTTTGAGTTTTACACATTTTTATTTAAAGTCGTAAATTCTGTTATTTGCAACAGGAAAAATGTTCTTTTGATTTACTCGGCATGGATCTAATTTTACGGTAATTTTACAGTTATGCAATGACATTTTAATTGTTTCCCAGTAAACATTAGAAACGTTTTTAAATGGTTTAAATGTTTATAAAACATTTTTAAAACCTATTTAAAACCTATCTTATGGTTTTCTAAACGTTTCCAAGTAAACGTTTATGCTGTAATGTTTAAAAAACATTTTGTAAACATTCTTTATACAAACGTTTTTACTGAAGACGTTTATTAAACATTTATAAAATAACTGGAGGAGCTAGGTTTGACTAGAAAAATGTTTTTTAAACATTTATAAAATAGCTGAAGAAATGGAGGTTTTGCTGGAAATGTTTTTCAAAGATTCATCATAAAATGTTTGATAAACAGTACACATAAAATGTTGCTTGTCAAATGTTTTAAAAACATTCTATCAAAAACGTTTTTTAAACCCATATTTTTAAACCTTCACCTTCAAACATGTCCAAACAAAGATGGTGGTGAGCAGTAATAGGGGATTTTAGAGGACTTTGGCAAAAATTGCCACACATGCAATCCCTAAAAGTAAGAACTGAATGGGGCACAATTTCTAAGCCACTATCTTATAATTTTAGACATAAAAATAATATTTTCATTAGTGAGCAACCTTAAAAAGATATTAAATTTGACCTCTGACCCCATATTCAGACATTATTATGTTCATTTGAAACATTTTTCTAACATTTGTCATTAAATGTTTCATAAACGGTATACATAAAACATTTTTAAAACATTCTATTATAAATGGTTTTCGTACCCATCATTTTTTAAACTTTGCCAAACGTATCCTATCAAATGTTTGCAAAACCTCAAAATGTTTACTGGGTTAAAATAGACAGTTGTTCAGGCATTCACAAAGAATATGAAATTAAAATCTATAATTGCTGTAACTTTATATCTTGTCTCACATTACTTACTTAAATGTCAAAGGAATATATTTTGTCAATTCTGCAGTTGTTTATTTGACAGGAACCTATCATACAAATAGAAAATAGTTAAGTCCTAATTTCTGGTAAAACCAGCGAGTACTGGAGTGCCAACCAGATGGAATAGTAGGTTTATACCTATTACAGCAACAATATATAGTCAAAAGAGTGCACATTTATTGAATATTGGAACATTGAATTGAACATTGGAAAAAAATGAAGCCCTAATGTGCGCCACGGCTGGACTGGATTCTTAGATAGTCAATAATTATTATAAGTTTTGAGAAAAGGTCAAATGGGATCCTCTGTGATCTAGTGTTTAGCAAGTTACTTTTGTGTCAGTTACAAATGGAACTGCTGAAGGATCTGTGTCAATATGATTTTAGCTGTTGAATGGGATATAACACCCTAACTTGAACTTAGCAAAAAGTTAAATTGACTGGTTTTCACATAAACATACTAAGCATTAAAAACATTATTTAGCTGGCCACCACTACACGGTACCAGTTTAGAATAAATTAAATCAACAAGTTAATGCATATGGAAAAAACAGCACCACTGGATTTATATGAATACCCAGTTGACCATTATCTCTATCTGGGAAAAGGCCCAACCAGCCCTCATTGATCCTCACTGGGTCTTCATATTACTCGACTAGGACTGGTTTAATCTATTTTTGAAATAGATTATGTACTCACTGAGTCATCTTATTAATCTAGTTTTGTTGGTTCAGTGTCTTTCCTTACACAGATTATAAGCCCACTTGATTTCACTGAATTCTTGCATAAATCGAGTTAAAGGTTTCTCACTTTTATATAATAGAAAGAGCATTAATTTTTTTCTGATTGACGAAATTGTGTAGAATTTGTATTTTTAGCGTTTTGAAAAAAAAAGTGTAAACTTTAGGGTATAAAAACAGCACCGGATGTTGTCTTAAATTAATCTTATATGTTTTCCTTTAAACAACTATGCTCTCTACTGTAGTGTTAAAACTACGGAGTCCATTTACATAGTTTTTCATGGAGCTGGCTACGCACAATGAGACCATACGTCATCCTCTTTCTTCGCTGAAACCCATGTCGTGGTTGTCATGTCTTGGTTGAAAAGCCTTCTCATATTTTGACATTCGTGATGCATGTGCTCATTACAGTTGGAACAACATCTTTCGATTGTCTGATAAAAGAAGTAATAGCTCCTAAATTTATAAAGGTACTGACTACCGGGAACATTTGTATATTTTATTGTACACCTCATCATCGCCCACTTTCGAGAGCTCCTCACAGTCGTCAATCGACAACGGTATCGTTGTGTCGTCTATTATCGACGGGGAAGGATTGCAGAATTCCCCTCCCGGAAGTAGAAAGGCGTAGGAATATCACTGAATTTTTTTTCTGCAAAAATATAGTTCATAAGTAAATTGAAAATAAGAGACGTGGACAGGTAGACATGTAGGCAGGTAGACATGTAGGCAGGTAGACATGTAGGCAGGTAGACAGGTCGGCTGGTAGGCAGGTCGGCAGGTCGGCGGGTCGGCAGGTCACCAGAACAAATATCCACACCTTTATGGCACTATAATGCATGTTTTTTTTGTCTGATTAACCAATCAGAAACTATGTTACATTGTTCCTTTATTTTATAATCTCGAAATATAAAATTATTTTTTGTCAATTATTTTTATTATTTTCTTTTATACTTTTTATAATATCTGTCTACCTGCCGACCTGTCTACCTGCCGACCCGCCGACCTGTCTACCAGCCGACCTGTCTACCTGTCTACCTGCCTTCATGTCTACTTACTAATCTACATATTTATTAATTTGTATTATTTTATTTCATTTTTATTTATTTTTTGCATATATATATATATCTAGATATATATATATATAGATGTATGACGGAACTACTTTCAACTATATCCGGGAGGGGAATTCTGCAATTTAGCCAAAATGAAATAAAGAAATATAATGACCTTACTTATTTTAAAATATATTACAAGATATTACCGGCCCGATATTACGGTAAATTCAAATATTGTTTTACATTTTATAAAATAAAGTTTCTATTACATGGTGCAGTAAAATTCCGATTTTGTTAGGTGAAATATAATATGAATGTTCAAAGCAAAATAAAATATGGTTGTCATTGGTAACACTCGTAAGTTTCCGTGAAATATGCAAATTTCATCCTGTTAAAATACTGTTCTAACATATTTTGTAAAAGACAAATAAATTTATAAGATTTTATTTTTAAAAATAAAATGCCATCGATCTTTTTTTAATTATTAACCTTTATTTTAATTGTTTTCACTGACAGCATGCTTTAGTTCAGCAGCAAATATAAGAAAAACGTGCAATAAAATATTTTGAGTTTTGGATGTTATAATAAAATAAACCATGCCCATGCTCATTAACATAAAATCACGTGCTTTGTCTTGACACAAAATGGAAGAAACAGTCTTCAAAACCAACTTTAAAAATTAATGATGTAATAGTCTACGAAAATAATTTTATGTCCACACCTTCAAAAAAGAATGTTATTTGAAATTTTTATGATATAATTGCAACAATTATTCCGTTTATTTGCTAAATTATCATTTGACAGACGACAATGTAGAAAATAAAAACTTTAGAATATATTGTGAATACCTTTAATATTGATTTTATTTTACCGTTGATAACAGACAACCATTTGTAAAATAAAAACACTGTACACACAGAAATTGAATTGCAATAAAAAAAAAAAAAAGTTAAACTATTTAACCCATTATATTTGTTCTTGCCACTTAAACAGCATATTTTTAAATTTTAAGTTTAAAATACCGTAGGGACTGATGAAAGAAACAAAAATGGATTAAAATGCGTAAGACCGTCGAAAACCGGCAATGCAAGGATACTGCTACCCTGCATAAGTTGGCCGCAGTCATAAGTTGGCCGCGGCTCATCTACAGGCTGCAGAAAGACAAATAGGTTATTGTACACCAATGAAAACTATTGCATATAATAAGTTTAACAATAATACATGGTTTCAGAGTGTAGTAGGCCACTCATGTTAAAGCCCTGTGAAGCTGTGGTGAGGGCGGCCAACTTATGACTGCGGCCAACTTATGCAGGGAAGCAGTAGAAATGGAATACAGGAATATACGCGGTCAAGAATATTCGCGGTAGGAAGTTTCGCGTACAAATTTTTGAATAAACGCGGTCAATGCAGGAATATACGCGGTCAATCTACTGCTCAGCCAGTGAATTTCGTCACCCAGTGAATTTCGTCACCTGCATTTCATGGCAATATTAAATCATTTTTACACTTTATTTACATCGCTGAATTACATATTAATATTGCAAGTTGTGGTTACATGTATTTAAACACAAGTATTGCTGGTTTTTTGAGGGTTTAAATGGCAGGTGACGAAATTCAGTGGGTGACGAAATTCACTGGCTGAGCAGTAGGAATATTCGCGGTCAATCTAGGAACATTTCCAAACAATATTTTACAAATAGAAAGGTTGGTTTAAGATCAAATACCAGTGCATTTCCTGTTCACAGACTTGCCTATGGTACAATACAAACATGTCATGCCATGAAATGTTCATCCTAAATTGGTTTGAAAAGGGCATTACCACAGTATCTGATGTTCTTAACTCAGATGGTTCAGTTAAATCTTTTAGATGAAGTCAAACAAGAATATTTTATAAACTCTATTAACCCTTTGCACTATTTGAGGGTCCAGCAAAATGTTAAGAAATTTCTTAAAAAACATATGCCAATTAATAGCTGATTCTAATGTGCAGAGGCCCTTTATTCCTTTTTATATATTACCTGTTTGGAAAAATAATAAGGGAGTAGGAGCTTTTTATAAATTACTTTTGCAAAAAGAAAAAAATAATCATAATATCAAACAAAAATGGCAATTTGAGCTGGATATGAGTATTGATGACAAAATGTGGATGTCAATATTTAATGTATGTTTTAACAGTTTAGATAACAACAGCTTACAGTGGTTTCAGTTAAAACTCATTTATAGAATATTCCCTACAAAGGAATATTTAAAGAAAATTAATATTGTGAACACTGCAGAATGTAGTTATTGTCAAGAAAGTGAAACTATTTTGCATATGTTTGTTGCATGCAATAGAGTTGTAGAATTTTGGAAGGAAATAGAAGAATTGTACATCAAATCATTGGTTTTCAGATTAAATTTTCAGCTTTTGATATACTGTTTGGCTATCAGAATAGGGACCAAAACAAAATCCCTTTAAATTTGATACTACTTGTAACAAAAAATATGTTTTAGACACAAACTCTACAAATGGCATTCTTAACTTAAATGTATTGAAATATAGATATTACCAAACATATACTGATGAAAAATACCTTGCTGTTCTGTCAGGTAAACAAAATGATTTTAATAGAATTTGGGATAAATGGGGTACAGCCCTGGAAGAAATGACAAGTAATTGATATATCAGTTAATCATTATAATAGCCACAGACCCCAATGGTCAGGTCTTGATGTTTATTTATCTATTTTTTTTCTTCAATTTGTTTCCTAATTATGTTTGTAGGAGAATTTTTGCTTTTATGTAAAAGAATTATGTAACACGTAATATGCAGAAATAAAAAGATATATATAAAAAAAAAAGATATATTAACGCAATAAAATGGAAAATTTAATAGTTAAATTAAATTTTTATAAGATAATATCTTACCTAGTGGACCAATGCATTTGTCCGGCGCGCAGCCGGTCCCGCCAAACGGTCCACTAGGTAAAATATTATCTTATAAAAATTTAATTTAACTATTAAATTTTCCATTTTGTTCAGCTACTTTTTCCGTTGTGAGTAACTTGGGAGTGTATCCCATTAGCTAAGTGAGTAATAGATACTTTCTGACTTTTCAGTACATTCTGTAATGAGTGAAAATCACTTGTAACCTGTATCTTGTATCTAGCCACAGATTCGTTCTTGTCAAATTCTAATTTGAAGTCTTCATTCAGTGAATAAAGTGCATTAGTATGAGGTATATGTTTATTTTTTTCACCAAATACAAATGCAAATCTCTCAAATTTTTCAAAATTTTATTTTATAATGTTAACAAAGTAGAAAGTCTTAAAATTTTTCATCTGTTGTCTGGTGATTGACCCAGCCGTCACTCTCCATTAGAGATGTGCTGATAAAAATACAGTAGGACCTCTATTATCCAGCCCTCTATCATCCAAATGTTAAATTATCTGACCCCAAACCAACTCTCCCACCTCCATTGAAATCTGTTATTATCTCCCGCCGGCCGGGCGGGAGATTATAAAACGCATTCCATGCGTGTGTGCGTATGTTATTGAGTGTGTGTCACGCTTTTATAAAGGGCTGTACATCACACTGGTTGTTTCTCCTTGGCCTTTTCAATGTTTTTTATGACCTTATTGCTTATGTCCTTTCATTTGGTGCTGTTATTTCACACCTAGGACCATAGCTAAGTGAGTAATAGCAATGGTGGCTACTTTGAGTAAAATGCTCATAACTCCAAAACGACTGCATTTAGAGTGTTTCTGTAAAATACGTTGTTCAGCTACTTTCTCCATGCCTACAAGATGGTACCATTTTTAGGATTCTATCTTCATAGCTAAGTGAGTAATAGCTATTTTCTGTTATTAACAATGAGCAAAATGAGTAAATTGATTTTGTCTTTGTAACTGTTACTTACAATATTGGCCTGAAATATGTTGTTCAACAACTCCTTCATGTACTATATCGTGGTGAGGTGTCCAAGGTGTAGCACCATAGCTAACTGAGTAATAGCTATACTAAGTTTAACATTTGACCATTAAGCAAGTCACTTATAACTCAAAAACTATTGAATATAGAGGATTTTTGTCGAATATGTTGTTCACCTATCTTTTGGATATACTGTATTGTGCATTTTCACAGCTGTAACTCCATAGCTAACTGAGTAATAGCTACTTTGATGATAACCATAATGAGTAAATGGCTTATATCTTCAAAAGTATTGCAGCTACACAATTTTGTTCCAATATGTTGTTCAGCTACTATCTCCACAGCTACAACATGGTCACTAGTTTGGAAGTGTATCTCCATAGCTAAGTGAGTAATAGCTACTTTGTCAATTTTTAATGATAACCATAATGAGTAAATGCCTTATATCTTCAAAAGTATTGCAGCTACACAATTTCTCTCAAATAAGTTGTTCATCTACTTTTTTGTGAACTGTAACATATTTAAGTTTCACAACTGTTGCTCAATGTACAAGTGAGTAATGGCTACTTTATTGCTACTTTTGGTGAAAATGTGAAAAATGACAAATATCTCGCAAACCGTAATAGCTACTTTGTCAATTTTTAATGATAACCATAATGAGTAAATGCCTTATATCTTCAAAAGTATTGCAGCTATACAGTTTCTCTCAAATAAGTTGTTCATCTACTTTTTAAGTCATTCATCTACTTTTGGGAGAGCTTTCACATGGTGAAGTTTCAGACTCGTAGCTAATTACTCACCTACTGAAAATGAGTAAATGCGAATTATCTCTAAAAGTATTGCAGATAGCCAATTTTTCTCAAATAACTCATTCACCTACTTTTGGGAGAGCATTCATTTGGTGAAGTTTCAGACCCATAGCTAATTACTCACCTACTGAAAATGAGTAAATGCGAATTATCGCTAAAAGTATGGCAGATAGCCAATTTTTCTCAAATAACTCATTCACCTACTTTTGGGAGAACTTTCACTTGGTGAAGTTTCACACCCATAGCTAATTACTCACCTACTCAAAATGAGTAAATGCGAATTATCTCTAAAAGTATTGCAGATAGCCAATTTTTCTCAAATAACTCATTCACCTACTTTTGGGAGAGCTTTCACTTGGTGAAGTTTCAGACCCATAGCTAATTACTCACCTACTCAAAATGAGTAAATGCAAAGTATCGCTAAAACTATTGCAGATAGCCAATTTTTCTCAAATAGCTCATTCACCTACTTTTGGGACCTACTCAAAATGAGTAAATGCGAATCATCTCTAAAAGTATTGCAGATAGCCAATTTTTCTCAAATAACTCATTCGTCTACTTTTGGGAGAGCTTTCACATGGTGAAGTTTCAGACCCGTAGATAATTACTCACCTACTCAAAATGAGTAAATGCGAATTATCTCTTAAAAGTATTGTTCTTAGCCAATTTTTCTCAAATAACTCATTCACCTACTTTTGGGAGAGCTTTCACATGGTGAAGTTTCAGACCCATAGCTAATTACTCACCTACTGAAAATGAGTAAATGCGAATTATCGCTAAAAGTATTGCAGATAGCCAATTTTTCTCAAATAACTCATCAGAGTTGCTTCTAGGATGCGTTTTCCGCGGGATCGCGCATTAATTCGCCTACAAACGCGGATTTTCTTGGCGAAAAGACGAGAGATCTATAAAATCGAAACACTGCACGGATCGAGAGTTTGTCGAGGTTTTGATTTTTCCGTCGAAACGTTCTTCGAATAATGCCTGTTGACGATTGTGGTTTCGTGATCGTTTACAAACTTAAATATATTATGAGGTACAGACAGTATTTGGACATATTATAACCAAAAACATAAAATTAAGCCGAAAGTCGATGATTATATAAAAAATGGCTGCAAGAAAAACGAAACTTACAGGAGACTGGATTGTTACAACAGGCCATGGCAGTGAAGCCGGTGCTGACCCGGCGTAGGTATCTGTCGGATTTCCCAATAATACATGTGTAGAAAAATATTTTACTTGATCAAAATTCATGGACAGCTCATTAATATTAATGAGGTCACAGATTTTGATGTTGGTTTCTTAATATTTTTCTGCTTTAAGATCAAATATCACATCTACTAGATGGACTACTGTACTGTACAGAGCTCATGAATATTTACATATGCGTAAAAAATATTTGAAGATTCCATTGGATTTTTTAACAATATTTTTCTTGAAGAATTTGTGGACTACTCATTAATGTTCATGAGGTCATAGTATTCTGTGGGGTTTTCCAACATATTTGTACGAATTGATGGTGTAATGACTGAGTTTATGATGCCCTGACATTAGATGAAAACTTAAAACCACAATGCCGTGACAGGCAAGGAGCCACTTTGATGTAAATAACCATTTTCAGTATTTTTTTAAAATTCTATCACTAGCCTTGAAGTTTATTTTTATTGGACAAGACAATAAAAATTGACCACTAATTAATAGAAGCCCAGTTAAAAATGTCTAAATAAACTGAAAATGTATTTTTTATTACTTTAAACTTCATCATAAAGTCGTCCCCCATAATTTTTAGCCCCTCCCCCACATTTTGTGTAGTGGTGGGGGATCGCCCCCACTTTTTGAAATTCCTAGAATCAACACTGACTCATTCACCTACTTTTGGAAGAGCTTTCACATGGTGAAGTTTCACACCCATAGCTAATTACTCACCTACTCAAAATGAATAAATGCGAAGTATCTCTAAAAGTATTGCAGATAGCCAATTTTTCTCAAATAACTCATTCACCTACTTTTGGGAGAACTTTCACTTGGTGAAGTTTCACACCCATAGCTAATTACTCACCTACTCAAAATGAGTAAATGCGAATTATCGCTAAAAGTATTGCAGATAGCCAATTTTTCTCAAATAACTCATTCACCTACTTTTGGGAGAGCTTTCACTTGGTGAAGTTTCACACTCATAGCTAATTACTCACCTACTCAAAATGAGTAAATGCGAATTATCGCTAAAAGTATTGCAGATAGCCAATTTTTCTCAAATAACTCATTCACTTACTTTTGGGAGAGCTTTCACTTGGTGAAGTTTCACACCCATAGCTAATTACTCACCTACTCAAAATGAGTAAATGTGAATTATCTCTGAAAAGTATTGCAGATAGCCAATTTTTTCTCAAATAACTCATTCACCTACTTTTGCAAGGGCCTTCACATAGCAGGGTTGGGGTCAAATCCTTTGAGGATTTGGATTTGAAGGATTTAAATCCTTTTTATAAAGGATTTGAAAGGATTTGAAATCCTTTTGCCAAAAAAGGATTTTGGATTTGGAATTGATTTAAATCCTTTTGTTTTTGGGCAAAATCCTTCTGCTTTTTAAAATCCTTTAAATTTTAATAGTATAATGTGTGTCTATTTTTAATATGTAATGTATTAATGCTTCTTTGTCCTTTTTATAAAATATGTTAACAAATTCTAGTAATCTTGTGCAGGCTGCAAAAGTATACAAACAAAATACAATTGTTGCTTTACATGTAATATTATCTTTGTAGTTTACAGTGAGTAGGAAACGGAGTACAGTTGAAAGAAGCCTCAGTACTTTGATGAAATAGTACTTAGCTTTCATAAACTTAATAAACATAAAATATGTTAACAAATTCTAGTAATCTTTTGCAGGCTGCAAAAGTATACAAACAAAATACAATTGTTGCTTTACATGTAATATTATCTTTGTAGTTTACAGTGAGTAGGAAAGGGAGTACAGTTGAAAGAAGCCTCAGTACTTTGATGAAATAGCACTTACCTTTCATAAACTTAATAAACATAAATAAACTTCATAAACAGGATAGAAATCCACATTGACCAGCAATGGGAGCATAGTTGAAAAAAGCTATGGAAATGCAATTAACTTGTCTGTTTGTGTGTAAAAGATGCCTCATTTCTTTTAATCCCATTCATTCCAAAAACACATTGACATCCCCCAGGGTGTGAATGGGAATTTCAAAGCCAAGTGCAAACATTACACAGCTATTATTTCTGCTTTAACAAAAGCCTCTTCAAACATCTATTGGTGTGTATATTCAGCTTTTGTCTAAAGAAAGTGAAACATGACAGAGTTATATAAGTCACTTTAGTTCTGCTTGTTGTCTATAAAAAGCCTACTGTTATACATGCTTGTGGTCAGTAATATAACTTTTGATAAAATTATATATATTTGTTTGAAATTTGAACAAATATAAACAGGAACATTGTGACACAAAATTTTAATTAGATTAACATTTCATTTAATTGCGAATTATTTACAGTATTTGTTACTAATTAATTAATTTGTTACTTCTGTTATAGTACAGTAGATATTATAGTACACATCCATCATAGTTTATTCAAGCATGTTTTTCAAAAGATTTTAATTCCTTTTTCAAAAAGGATTTGGATTTAAATCCTTTTGAAAAAGTAAGGATTTGGATTTGAAAAAATTCAAAGGATTTGGATTTGGATTTAAATCCTTTTTCAAGGATTTGACCCCAACCCTGTCACATAGTGAAGTTTCAGACCCATAGCTAATTACTCGCCTACTGAAAATGAGTATATGTGAATTATCTCTAGAAGTATTGCAGATGGCCAATTTTTCTGAAATAACTCATTCACCTACTTTTGGGAGAGCTTCAAACCAACCTGTGGAAAAGCACAGGGTAAGGGTAAGACCTTGGGCCCCTTCTTTGAGGTGGAATGAAGATATCCAAACCTTTTTAGTGCATATCTTACATGTACATAACTGCGGAATATGTACATTCAGTGGCTCTAACTCTGGAATGTGGCCATTTGATGGCCAAATCATTGAATGGGTATATGCTATGATTTGCCATTGAATGTGTACATTCAGTTGCCAGAACTATTGAATGTATACATTCCATGCTGTGAGTAATGGAATGTATAAATGACTTTGTGACAAAAGAAAGACAATGTACCAAAAAAAAAAAATTTTATTAATACATTAAAACATTAAAAGCAACTATGAAATGTAAATTTTTAGTAAATAGCACAAACATATTGTTCAAGTACATCGTTTTGATATTTCAAAAATGTTCCTGTCATTAACCATTATTACTTTGACTGATTTCCTTTTTATCTTTCAACCATTTCATTAGTACTAAACCACAAAGAGAAACTTATGAAATGCACAACATTACTTAATACAGCTATTGCTGAAGCCCATGATAATTAGATTTATTATTATTCTTCATTATTTAGCATACGCAGGGAATCTTTTCATGTTATTGGATTTCATCTTAAAGTTAATATGATTGTCCTCAACAATACATTTCTAATTTCAATAACAAACATCTTTGATGTGTACGCAACAGATTCTTCTTTTTACAAATTTCATTCTCTATTGCTAATTGCCTTTTATTGTAATTTGCTTTTACTGACGATATTTAATTGTATCGTGTATAGACCTGCAAAACATTGATAGTGTCAACAATTATTATCTCCCGCCGGGCTTTAGCCCGGGAGGGAGATTATGAAATGATGCCTGTGTGTGCGTGCGTGTGTGCGTGCGTTAGTTAGTCACGCAGATTCCTCCAAAACTACTACAGCTACAGATTTTTTGTAAATTAATTGTCCCAATGAATTTTCACGCCCTTGAAAATTTTTTTGGTTTTATGGACTTAGGCCTAAAGATAACTGAGTAATAGCTATCTTAGCTACTTG
The DNA here is from genome assembly GCA_964017235.1 of Sabellastarte sp. h YS-2021. Classification (NCBI taxonomy): domain Eukaryota; kingdom Metazoa; phylum Annelida; class Polychaeta; order Sabellida; family Sabellidae; genus Sabellastarte; species Sabellastarte sp. h YS-2021. The sequence continues at coordinate 137,858,963 of OZ024929.1, forward strand.
GAGTAAAGGGCTCATAACTCAAAAACTATTGCAGTTACAACTTTTTCTTCAAATATGTTGTTCGGCTACTTTGTCCTTAGCTATAAGATGGTACATAGTTTGGGGTCCCATTGCATGCCATAAGTGAGTAATAGCTATTTTCTCATTTGTAGCTAAATAACAAAAGGAATAAATGTCAAATATCTTCAAAAGTATTAGAGTTACAGAAATCTTTTCAAATATGTTGTTCATCTACTTTTTGGTAAGCTATCACATAGTAAAGTTTCAGACCTGTTGCACCTTGGATAGCTGAGTAATAGCTACTTTGAAATTCTGACTGTTGAGTAAAGCCATTGTATCTCCAAAACTATTGCACTTAGAGTGTTTTCCTAAAATATGGTGTTCAGCTACTTTGTCCTTAGCTATAAGATGGTACATAGTTTGGGGTTCTATTGCATGCCATAAGTGAGTAATAGCTATTTTCTCATTTGTAGCTAAATAACAAAAGAAGTAAATGTCAAATATCTTCATAAGTATTAGAGTTACAGAAATCTTTTCAAATATGTTATTCATCTACTTTTGGGTAAGCTATCACATAGTAAAGTTTCAGACCTGTTGCACCGTGGATAGCTGAGTAATAGCTACTTTGAAATTCCGACTGTTGAGTAAAGCCATTGTATCTCCAAAACTATTGCAGTTAGAGTGTTTTCCTAAAATATGTTGTTCAGCTACTTTGTCCTTAGCTATAAGATGGTACATAGTTTGGGGTTCTATTGCATGCCATAAGTGAGTAATAGCTATTTTCTCATTTGTAGCTAAATAACAAAAGAAGTAAATGTCAAATATCTTCAAAAGTATTAAAGTTAGTGAAATCTTTTCAAATATGTTGTCCATCTACTTTTTGGTAAGCTATCACATAGTAAAGTTTCAGACCTGTTGAACCTTTGATAGCTGAGTAATAGCTACTTTCAAATTCCGACGGTTGAGTAAAGCCATTATAACTCCAAAACTATTGCAGTTAGAGTGTTTTCCTAAAATATGTTGTTCAGCTACTTTGTCCTTAGCTATAAGATGGTACATAGTTTGGGGTTCTATTGCATGCCATAAGTGAGTAATAGCTATTTTCTCATTTGTAGCTAAATAACAAAAGAAGTAAATGTCAAATATCTTCAAAAGTATTAAAGTTAGGGAAATCTTTTCAAATATGTTGTCCATCTACTTTTTGGTAAGCTATTACATAGTAAAGTTTCAGACCTGTTGAACCTTTAATAGCCGAGTCATAGCTACTTTCAAATTCCGACTGTTGAGTAAAGCCATTGTATCTCCAAAACTATTGCAGTTAGAGTGTTTTCCTAAAATATGTTGTTCAGCTACTTTGTCCTTAGCTATAAGATGGTACATAGTTTGGGGTTCTATTGCATGCCATAAGTGAGTAATAGCTATTTTCTCATTTGTAGCTAAATAACAAAAGAAGTAAATGTCAAATATCTTCAAAAGTATTAAAGTTAGGGAAATCTTTTCAAATATGTTGTCCATCTACTTTTTGGTAAGCTATCACATAGTAAAGTTTCAGACCTGTTGAATCTTTGATAGCTGAGTAATAGCTACTTTCAAATTCTGACTGTTGAGTAAAGCCATTGTAACTCCAAAACTATTGCAGTTAGAGTGTTTTCCTAAAATATGTTGTTCGGCTACTTTGTCCTTAGCTATAAGATGGTACATACTTTGGGGTTCTATTGCATGCCATAAGTGAGTAATAGCTATTTTCTCATTTGTAGCTAATTGAGAGCTTTCACTTGGTGAAGTTTCAGACCCTTAGCTAATTACTCACCTACTCAAAATGAGTAAATGCGAATTATCTCTAAAAGTATTGCAGATAGCCAATTTTTCTCAACTCATTCACCTACTTTTGGAAGAGCTTTCACATGGCCAAGTTTCAGACCCGTAGCTAATTACTCAAAATGAGTAAATGCTAATTATCTCTAAAAGTATTGCAGATAGCCAATTTTTCTCAAATAACTCATTCACCTACTTTTGAGAGAGCTTTCACTTGGTGAAGTTTCAGACCTGTAGCTAATTATTCACCTACTCAAAATGAGTAAATGCAAATTATCTGTAAAAGTATTGCAGATAGCCAATTTTTCTCAAATAACTCATTCACCTACTTTTGGAAGAGCTTTCACTTGGTGAAGTTTCAGACCCGTAGCTAATTACTCACCTGCTCAAAATGAGTAAATGCGAATCATCTCTAAAAGTATTGCAGATAGCCAATTTTTCTCAAATAACTCATTCACCTACTTTTGGAAGAGCTTTCACTTGGTGAAGTTTCAGACCTGTAGCTAATTACTCACCTGCTCAAAATGAGTAAATGCGAATCATCTCTAAAAGTATTGCAGATAGCCAATTTTTCTCAAATAACTCATTCACCTACTTTTGAGAGAGCTTTCACTTGGTGAAGTTTCAGACCCGTAGCTAATTATTCACCTGCTGAAAATGAGTAAATGCTAATTATCTCTAAAAGTATTGCAGGTAGCCAATTTTTAGGCGGGTTGCGTGTAACCAACCCGCCTATTAGATTGATGTGTCCGACGTCCGTCTGTCTGTCTGTCCGTCTGTCCGTCCACATTTTTCGTTTCCGGACTCTAACTTTAAAACGGTTTGACCAATCAAATTCAAACTTCACAGGGAGATAGATCACCATCATAGCTAGGTTCCTTTCGAAATTGGTGAAATTCCGTGTGTTCGTTTGTCCGTTTTTCGTCCGTTTGTCTGTCCATCCATCTGTTTGTCCACATTTTCGTTTCCGGACTCTAACTTTAAAACGGTTTGACCAATCAAATTCAAACTTCACAGGGAGATAGATCACCATCATAGCTAGGTTCCTTTCGAAATTGGTGAAATTCCGTGTGTTCGTTTGTCCGTTTTTCGTCCGTTTGTCTGTCCATCCATCTGTTTGTCCACATTTTCGTTTCCGGACTCTAACTTTAAAACGGTTTGACCAATCAAATTCAAACTTCACAGGGAGATAGATCACCATCATAGCTAGGTTCCTTTCGAAATTGGTGAAATTCCGTGTGTTCGTTTGTCCGTTTTTCGTCCGTTTGTCTGTCCATCCATCTGTTTGTCCACATTTTCGTTTCCGGACTCTAACTTTAAAACGGTTTGACCAATCAAATTCAAACTTCACAGGGAGATAGATCACCATCATAGCTAGGTTCCTTTCGAAATTGGTGAAATTCCGTGTGTTCGTTTGTCCGTTTTTCGTCCGTTTGTCTGTCCATCCATCTGTTTGTCCACATTTTCGTTTCCGGACTCTAACTTTAAAACGGTTTGACCAATCAAATTCAAACTTCACAGGGAGATAGATCACCATCATAGCTAGGTTCCTTTCGAAATTGGTGAAATTCCGTCTGTTTGTTTGTCCGTTTTTCCGTCCGTTTCTTCGTTTTTGTCCGTTTTTCTGTCCATCCATCTGTCCGTCCACATTTTTGTTTCCGGACTCTAACTCGAAAACGGTTACTCCAATCTAATTCAAACTTCACAGGGACATACATCACCATCATAGCTAGGTTCCTTTCGAAATTGGTGTAAATCCGTCCGTTCATTTGTCTTGTTTTTCTGTCCATTTGTTCGTTTTTAGGCGGGTTGCGTGTAACCAACCTGCCTATTAGATTGATGTGTCCGACGTCCGTCTGTCCGTCCACATTTTCCATTTCCGGACTCTAACTTGAAAACGGTTTGACCAATCAAATTCAAACTTGACAGGGACATAGATCAACATGATAGCTAGGTTCCTTTCGATATTGGTGAAATTCTGTCCGTTCGTTTGTCCGTTTTTCGTCCGTATGTCTGTCCATCCGTCTGTTTGTCTACATTTTCGTTTCCGGACTCTAACTTGAAAACGGTTTGACCAATCGAATTCAAACTTGATAGGGAGATAGATCTCCATCATAGGTAGGTTCCTTTCGATATTGGTGAAATTCCGTCCGTTCATTTGTCTGTTTTTCGTCCGTTTGTCCATCCATCTGTTTGTCTACATTTTCATTTCCGGACTCTAACTCGAAAATGGTTTGACCAATCGGATTCAAACTTGATAGGGAGATAGATCTCCATCATAGCTAGGTTCCTTTCGAAATTGGTGAAATTGCGTCTGTTCGTTTGTCTGTTTTTCGTCCATTTGTCTGTCCATCTGTCTGTCCGTCCACATTTATCCTGTACATATGGTAAATAATACTATGACTTACATTTATTTTAATAAATTATCTTTTGTGATTAGGTGCCATGCAATATTATGGTACATTTTGTAAGTATATGCTATAGCCAAATTTCCCAAGTTCTCACTAAAATAATTTCACCAAATTTTTTGTTATTACCGTTTCATAGTTTTTACTCTTTACTTTATTATTTTATAGCATATACTTACATTGTTTTGCAGACCCTTATAAAGATAAGAAAAGGCACCTAATCATATACACTTTTAGCCAAATGAGTTTATTAGTAAATAATTATAGTTACTAACCAACTAGTATTGAATTCCAAATAATATACCATTTCGGTAACACTTTTTGAGGTTCTGCAATGCGTGTCAGCAGCACCTCCTCGTGGTTGTACCGGTAACATGAACAGTGATACATTTTTCCATTTGCACTAGGTATTGTACAGTTCTTACATTGTCAAAAATGTTTCTGCATGTATAGTAGTGGTAACTAGTACATAATTTGTAGTGGTTTGGCTATCACTTTTCATGGCAAAGCTGCTAATCACTGATTAATATTTATAACTCTTTTTCTGTACAGATTACACTTAGTATGTTTTTAATTATGCATATTTTTCATTCTTGATTTAGTGGGTCCATGTGCTGCTGTATAACCTACATTATGTAATAACATTTCCTATTTTTTTCATTCTTGATTTAATAGGTGCATGTTACATGTAGTGCTTTTATTTTGGTACGTGGGTTCTTCTGTCATTACTTACTACTTACTTTGCATATTGTGTTATATTGTCATCTTCACTCGTGATATATTTTTTCATATATGTCGTTCATGACGTTTTCCTGTTATAGATGTTGCTGTCAGTTATTGCTGTTATTCCTCCTCAGTTGCTATCTATGTTCAATGTCAATATCTATGTTTGTATACACTGCATTTGGTATAAGTTAAATGGTCATTGTTCAATATTACTGATTACTCAATACAAATGAAAATCACTGAGTTTCGTTCTTAGTTCTTACAAACAGAAACCTTACAACTAGATCATCTGTGGATATTTCAATTACTGGTGAAAATAAGTGGTAAATTAATGGTCTTCATTTACTTAGTTTTAGTTCTATATTTATTATAGTATAGATACAATAATGTAACTTAGATTAGAAGTATTACAATTCTTAGCACGTCGAACACATTTACCTTAAGTGGGTAACCTAACATTTCTTTCCTTGTTCCTAAATTTAATGAGAGCAGTTGCTAACCTTGTTTCCTGCGTGCGCAACCCGCCTTTTGGGGCACCTCTGACCCTCTTGTTCTCAAATAATTATATCCCCAGATGAAAGTCGGGGATATATTGGATTCAGGTCCGTCGCGCCGCCGCCGCCGTAGAAATTTCCTTGTGGACGCAATAACTCAAAAACAAATTAATATTTTTTTTTCAAACTTGGTACACATGTTAAGGGTGCCCAAAGGAAGATCCCTATTTTAAGGTGACCTTAAACTCCCAGTAAAAAAGAACTTATGGCCACCTTAAGGTCAGAAATTGCACTTTTGGCCACTTAGAGCCCTGTAGGTCACAAACTATGATGCTCAGCTGGCTGAAATTTTACCTGACAACACATTAATATGTTCTTAGTACATGTGCCGAAAATCATGACTTTAAGTTGAGGAGAAAATTGTGTTTGAGGCCCATAAATACCCCCACTTAGGGATTTTTTGCTATACTTTTCACATATTTTGCCCTATAATTTGGAAGTGATAATTCTGATGAGTCTCAAACTGCGCTAGGTATAACTTTGATATGTAATCCTTGTCTGTAGAAAATTTTAGGGCTGTAGGTTTACCCAAAGGGGTCGACTTAAGGTCTCAAAAGTGCCCACAGAGACCCAATTTATGCACATTTTGCCACTTTCAAGCACTGTAGCTTTCAAACTATGTCTCTCATCTAAGTTAAATATCATCTGGGAATATATCTATGTGTTTTCTTATATGTGCCCCAACATTTAGGCCTTTAATAGACAGTTAACCTGTGTATCAGGACCATAAACACCCACCCGAGTGACCCTTATAAGACATTTTTCACATCTTTTTCCCTGTAACTTGGAAATGGTAAGTCTGAGAAGTTTCAAACTGTATTAGATATATATTCTGTGTGTAATCTTAGTATGTAACAGATTTTAAGTCTGAAGCTTTAATTTTGAAGGTCAAATTGAGGTCTCTAAAAGGCTCCCAAAGACCCAATATTTGGACTTTTTGCTACTTTTAAGCCCTGTGACTGTCAAACTATGTGACTGATAGAGCTCAAATCCTATCTGAGAAGATATTAGTATGTTATTTTTATATGTGCCAAAAATTAAGGCTTTAAGAAGACATTTAACCTGTGTATGAGGACCATAAATCCCCACCCGAGTGACCATTTTTAGACATTTTTCACATATTTTTCCCTGTAACTTGGAAATGGTAAGTCTAAGAAGTTTCAAACTGTATTAGATGCATATTCTATGTGTAATCTTAGTATGTGACAAATTTTAAGTCTGAAGCTTTAATTTGAAGGCCACATTTAGGTCTCTAGAAGGCCCCATAAAGACCCAGTATTTGGACTTTTTGCCAATTTTAAGGCCTGTGACTGTTAAACTATGTGACTGATAGAGCTGAAATCTCATCTCGGAATACATGATTATGTTCTTTTTACATGTGCCAAAAATCAAGGCTTCAAGTAGACATTTAACCTGTGTATGAGGACCTTAAACACCCACCTGAGTGACCCTTTTAAGACATTTTTCACATATTTTGCTCTGTAACTTGGAAATGGTAAGTCTGAGAAGTTTCAAACTTTATTAGATACATATTCTATGTGTAATCTTAGTATGTAACAAATTTTAAGTCTGAAGCTTTAATTTGAAAGCCACATCGAGATCTCTAAAAGGCCCACAATGACCCAATATTTGGACTTTTTACCACCTTTAAGCCCTGTAACTGTTAAACTATGTGATTGATGGAGCTGAAATCCCATCTGGGAATGCATTATTATGTCCTTTTTACATATGCCGAAAATCAAGGTTTTTAGTAGACATTTAACCTGTGTATGAGGGCCATAGACACTCGCCCAAGTGCCTTTTTTTGACATTTTTTCCGTATTTTGCCCTGCTAATTTGAAATGCTTAGTGTGACAAGTCTTAAAATGTATTATATATAATTTTTGTTTGTTATGTATGTCCCCCAAAAAGTTTCAGATCTGTAGTTTAATTGCTAAGGTCTCTTTAACAATTGTAAAATGCCCACAGAAACCCAATTTATGGATATTATGCCACTTTAAAGCCCAGTAACTGTCAAACTATGTGGGTTATAGAGCTGAAATCTTTGAATTTTTAAAAGGAAATGCCTGTCTATTTAAATTTTGAATATTAATAATGTTATGGCTATCTTAGTCTTTTAAGAACTTATTTTTGTGTGTTATACCTCTGCTTGCTGAGTTTTTCACTTTTTAAAATGAAACTGGTTAAACATATTCAAGTAGACAAAATGGACACTTTAAGTGAGCTTTAAGTCCCAATATTAATGAAATTATATCCTTATGTAGTAAAACTAGGGGATTTTTAACCCTCAACTAGCCCAGTTTTATTCAACTTGCCTCAGTTAATTTTGGCACAGCTCCTACAGTTATGAACTCATTTCAGTTGATAATCACATACTTAAAATTCTCAATTCTTTTTGTATTTGAGTACCCCTTTTATATAGATTGTTTGTTTACCATTTATGCTCAACCCACATCCCCCACCCGGATTCCCCCCACCCACCTCTGGGACCTCCAGCTATATTGAGTGACACTAAATAAACAAAGGTATTTAATGATATCAGATGAGAAACAAAGAACTCAATGGGGTTGCAGATCTTGTGTAATAGTGAGAGAGGTGTGGAGAAGGGGAGAGGGGTGGGGGTGGGAGGTGGTGGGCTTCATTACATATAACACAAAGGGGAGTCAGAACTGAGATTGTGTCACATATTTAGGTTGCATATATATGGACCACATATATACGTATAGAGGAAATGAATAACTGAAAACAATTTGCAAATTCTAAAAATAATATAATAAAATAATAATATAAATAATTTTTTTTTAAATAATATTTTATTTGTGAACAAATATAGAAACAGATATGCGCTTTTGGGATTATGAATTTTAGAATGGACATTGAATCATCAATCATTTAAATACTTTGAAGGAAGATTGAAAAATATGATGAGTTGAGTTAAAAATAATATTTTATTTGTCAACAAATATAGAAACAGATATGCTCTTTTGGGATTATTATTTTAGAATGGACATTCAATCATCAATCATTTAAATACTTTGAAAATAGGTTTAGAGTTATCATTGCAGGAAGATTGAAAATATAATTTGAGTTATGTATTCGGCGTCTGGGGATACACCATCTTCCTTGGGAAGATATAAACAGAGTAGATTGATGTGCTGAAGTTCATATAATAATGGGTAATTATGTTTTAAAAAATTCCCGATCAAAACCTGTGGCGTGAGTGATGATCTGTCTGGGGATATGTTGGCGCCGAGTTGGCCCAATCTAGTTTATTCACGTACTTTTGGAAGAGCTTTCACATGGTCAAGTTTCAGATCCGTAGCTAATTACTCACCTACTCAAAATGAGTAAATGCTAATTATCTCTAAAATTATTGCAGATAGACAATTTTTCTCAAATAACTTCTTCACGTACTTTTGGAAGAGCTTTCACATGGTCAATTTTCAGATCCGTAGCTAATTACTCACCTACTCAAAATGAGTAAATGCTAATTATCTCTAAAATTATTGCAGATAGACAATTTTTCTCAAATAACTCATTCATCTACTTTTGGGAGAGCTTTCACTTGGTAAAGTTTCAGACCCGTAGCTAATTATTCACCTGCTGAAAATGAGTAAATGCTAATTATCTCTAAAAGTATTGCAGGTAGCCAATTTTTCTCAAATAACTCCTTCACGTACTTTCGGAAGAGCTTTCACATGGTCAAGTTTCAGATCCGTAGCTAATTACTCACCTACTCAAAATGAGTAAATACGAATTATCTCTAAAAGTATTACAGATAGCCAATTTTCTCAGATAACTCATTCACCTACTTTTGGGAGAGCTTTCACTTGGTGAAATTTCAGACCCATAGCTAATTACTCACCTACTCAAAATGAGTAAATGCTAATTATCTCTAAAAGTATTGCAGATAGCCAATTTTTCTCAAATAACTCATTCATCTACTATTGGGAGAGCTTTCACTTGGTGAAGTTTCAGACCTGTAGCTAATTATTCACCTACTCAAAATGAGTAAATGCTAATTATCTCTAAAAGTATTGCAGATAGCCAATTTTTCTCATATAACTCATTCACCTACTTTTGGGAGAGCTTTCACTTGGTGAAGTTTCAGACCCGTAGCTAATTATTCACCTACTCAAAATGAGTAAATGCTAATTATCTCTAAAAGTATTGCGGATAGCCAATTTTTCTCATATAACTCATTCACCTACTTTTGGGAGAGCTTTCACTTGTTTATTTGTGACATTACATTTCAAACTAATTATAACATAACGAAACTGTAAATGTTGCTTGTATCAATCGTTCGATCAATATTAAATGATTACTGTGTAATATTAAGAAAATACATACATATACATCTATATAGATACAGAGAAGAAAATAAATTGGTGGTCACTGTAGTAAAGCGGCATTTGACTTGTTGTTAATTTTAAACTTTCGGTTGCAAACACAAGGTCAAGAATACCACCACATATATGACTTGGTTCACTTATGTATTGCTTCAAAGAATACCTCTGCAAAAGTGATGTAGCTTTATTAAGATTATATAAATCAAAGTTAAAGTCACCACAAATGATTATGTCATACATATCTTCTTTCAATTGCACTATAAGCTTTCCAACTTCTTCCAAAAATTTTTATGCTGTCTTTAGGAGATCTGTAAACAGTCACTAGAGCAAAGATTACTTCATTCGCTTCGATTATCACACATGTACATTCTATGTTAATTGCATGGAATTTCTTCTCACAACATTTGGTGTCCCGTTTGACATAAATACCTGTACCATGAACTGACTTACTACACGTTAATATGTAATTATCCATTTCAAATTTCTTATGTGACGCTATTTTAGAAATATGTGTTTCCGTTAAACATATAGCATCTAACAGTTTAACTGATGGATCACTCTTTAAATCTTGCAGATGCATTTTCAGAGATCTTATATTTAGGCAACCCAAAAGAAAGGCATTTTCCCTTGCTATTTTTTCAGTTGGAGATCTCCATTGTAATATAGATTCAGCTTCTATCCATTTCATTTCTTCAAGAGCACCTGCGTTTACTTTTATATGGCTTGGGTTAAAATTGCAGATTTTTATTCCCCTACTTGTTTTGGCTCTACTTAGCATAGTGTAAATTAGTCCTTGAGGAACACATTTCAAGTTTGATGGTTTCATCATATCTGCGACCATTTCGCTGTATGTACTACCCTGTGTTTTGTGTGTTGTTAATCCCCATGCTAGGTCAAATATGTTGTTCACCTACTTTTTGATGTAGTGCGGCGGGAGATCATACCACGGCAGTGGTCTTGTTTTATCCCTTATGTTATCTCCCAGAAGGGTCAGATAATAAAGATTATATTGCATTTATATCCTTCAGGTACTAGGCAATTTTGGATGCAGTAAATTGAGCCTACCGATTGGACTTTAAGATAATAATAAAGTTATTATTATCCCACAGGTTCTTGAGGATCTTGGATGCAATAAATTGAGCCTGCACACTGGCCGGAGTGAATTGGAACCTAGTTATAGCTAATTTGGTTCTTTCATTTTGGTAGAGTGCTACTGTTTTAAAGATTCCTTACTCCATTTAAGATGTGGTAGTGAATGTATTTATATCCTTAATGTCCTAGAGAATCTCGGATGCTGTAAATTATACCAGTAGATTGGACTTTAATGATAAAGTTATTATTATCTCACATTTACTTGAGGATCTTTGATGCATTAAATTGAAAGTGTAGGTTGGAATTTAAGATGATAATAATGTTATTATTGTCCCACAGGTACTTGAGGATCTTGGATGCAGTAAATTGAGCCTGCAAATTGGCCGGAGTGAGTTGGAACCTTGTGATATCCAGTTTGGTTCTTCTATTTTGGTAGAGTGCTACCGTTATAAAGATTCCCTGCTCGAAGCAATTCAACAAGCTGATTTGGTCATAAGTCATGCAGGTTTGTGTATAATGATTGACTCTGTATAACTAGGACCCCCCCATTGTCAACAGGATTATATCTAGTTTTTGGTTAAGTTTCAGTTGTAGTTTCAAAATACAGTTTTCTGTAGTATTGAGACCTTAACACCAATTTCAGTAACTGTTTAGTAACAGTAATAGATTTAATATATTCTGTTTCTAGTCACAGCGTGTATACTGTGTTCATAATTAGATACATTAAAAAACTTGTACTCAGGTTTTAAGTGAGAATCTGAGTGGCATTGTAAATTCGTTCATCTCAGAAGAAAAGAGGAGAGCAAGTGTTGTAAATAAGTCTGTCAGATGCGTATCTCCATGTACCTGTGCATGTGATGCCAGAAAATACCTCCGATTCACACATGGATATGTTGTATTTTTATTTTTTATTTTATTTTCATTTATTATAGTGACATGTAACAATCACATTTAAACACAAAACAGGAATAATAAAAAGAATATTACCCAGCCCTCTGATGGGCTTATAAGTCACTATTACAATCTAATATACTGTTATATATAGTGTGGAAAGTGGACTATACCTCTTAAAATTATAAAAGGAGCCTGCTTTTTCGTTTAAACCAGTTTTTTTCGACATATTGACCAACAATTTTATTGTCAAATAACATGATACGTATAAATTGTTCATTTAAGGAGTAATTTCGAAAATCTGGGCAGCACAATATGATTTTTTCAAACAGGGCTTCACGTTCTTCTACAAAAAATTTACAAACACAAATAAAATGAATTTCATCTTCAATAACATTTTCATCACATAACCTACAGAGTCTATTAGCTAAAGGTATCCTATAATATCTATCTGTTTCAACGGCTAAAGGTAAAATTCCAAGTCGTAATTGTGCAAGTAAGGAGCGCTGTGTTCTTGTTATGTTTGCTTTCAAATAGGATGCTGTTACAATGTCAGATTTAAATTTCACATAGTATCTTAATTTTGGCAATGTTGGTATTTTATTAGCCCATTCTTCTTGCATAAGACAGAGTAGTTTCTCTTGAACGTATTTAAGGTCAAATGTTTCACCCTTAATTAAAACATCTTCCATCTGGAGTTTTTCAGCAATAAATAAAATTTTGCCTGACCAGTTGGCACTTTTAATATGTGTGAAATCGTACTCAAAAATTTTTCTCGTCAACCGACAAGAATCCATTTTCATTAATCTGTTCCAATATCTTAACATACATAAGAGGAAGTGAAATTTAATGTTAAGCCATCCCATTTCAGAGTGGAGACCTAGTATTGGAGTAAATCTATGTACTCCCAAGTAATAGCGCACCGCTCTGTCCTGAATACGTTGACCAAGCCTTTCATTGTTAAAACCCCAGATCGAGGCCCCATAATCTAGGATAGGACGAACACAGCTTGTGAATATCTTGGTAAAACTTTCAAAATTAACTTTACTGAATGTGAATTGTTGAAGCTTAGAAATTATCGAGGACAGCGCTCTTCCGGCAGACTCACTTAAGCTTTCAGCACAATTTTTAAATGTCAGATGCTGATCAAACAGAACGCCAAGGTACTTATAACATGCAACTTTTTCAATTTCATTTTCTCCTATCTTGAATTTATATTTTGTTTCGTTTTTCCGTATTTTCCTAAAATGGATGACTTTTGTCTTACTAATGTTTACTTTCATTTGCCACTTGGAGCACCACTTGTCAACCAATTTGAGCATCTTTTGGAGGTTTTTCTCATTTTCACTAATAAGGACAATGTCATCAGCATATAGCAAAATTGATAATCTTGAATTGTCAAATTCAACCCCTAAGTTTTGTGCATTGATTTCAAGGGCTAAATCATTAACGTATAGAGCAAATAAGGTTGGAGATAAGTTGTCCCCTTGTCTGACACCTGATTCTGTTATGAACCAGTCTGTTAGAACATCATTAACTAACACTGCTGACAGTGTGTTGGAATAAACTGCTTTTATAGCATAATAAATATTTCCAGTGATGTTATTATGCAAGAGTTTGTAGTAAAGAAAGTCTCTATTGATACAGTCAAACGCTTTGTTCATATCGATGAATGCTGCAAAGGTTTGCTTTTTTTCTAACATTCTGTTATTTATCACTGATGACAATGAGAAGATGTGATCCTCACAGGACCGGTTTTTCCGAAATCCATTTTGCTCATCAACAATTATATTTTTAGATTCTAGGAATTCATTTAATCTTGTGTTTAATATATTTGAGTATAATTTGCCAATACATGATAACAAACTAATACCCCTGTAATTAACAGGCATATGCGGGTCTTTATCACTACTTTTTGGGATAGGCTTAATTATTGCTTTTGCCCATAGGTTAGGCACAACATGATTTATGAAACAGACATTAAACAATTTGTATAAAATTCTTTTGAAATTATCATTTTTAATTAATTCATTTGGTATTTTATCGACACCTGTTGCCTTTTTACACTTACATTTTGCTAGTGATAGACTAATTTCAACCATTGATATTTCAGTGTTCAGTTTTTCATTTTCAGAATTTAGGCAATTCTCCAAAGTTTCTTTTTGCCTTTTTATCTCTGTTTCAAAATCAATTTGGGTTGTAGTTTTTTCAAGTGTTGGATTATACAAATTCTTAAAGTCGTGCTTCCATTTGTGTCTAAAGCACACCATCTTTATAAACTTTATTTGGTAGTTTATTTTGTTTTGGCCCAAGACTTTTCAATTTAGCCCAGAATTCCTTAGGGTTATTTGTGCTTATGTCCTCAAACTTTTTAAGGAACGAATAGTTATAATTTCTTTCAGACTTTTTCAACATTTTGTCGAAATTTCTTTGATTAGTTAGAAAGTCATTTCTGAGAAGTATTTTAGTGTGCCTGTGCCCCTTAAACTTTCTATACAGTTTCTTGGATTTAACCATATTTTTCCAAGCTAAAGCCAATTCATAAGACCAGTAAGGTTTTGAGTGCTTAAATTTTTTCCTATGTTTCTTGGATACCTCTTTAAAATTGACAAATCTATCCATCTCTTGTACACTTATACTAACTAAATCATCATAAAGATTATCCAGTTCATTTTTCACCTTTAAGCTATTTTCAAGTTGAGATATGATTCTTTCAATGGATATTTGCCATTCACTATTGTTCATAAAACCAGATTTGACATCACTAAAATCATACAATTTCTTGTTATTTACGGACTGATTCATTTGCTTTTGAGCAGCAAGAGGGATTTTTAGAACGTTTGCTGGAAAAGTAAATTTTGTAACAATAATGCTATGGTCAGGTGCTTTGCTTGTGCTTGAAAGCAGCTTTTCACATTCAAGTTTATCAATTACATCTGTAACAGCTAATACACAACAACTATTACATAAATCCAAACACCTTTGAGGAATAACTACATAGTCAACAACAGACTTACCCCTGGATGACATAAATGTAAAATCATCTAGGTTAGGTGTTACACGGCCATTACACACACAAAATTTAACATCTTTCAAAAAATCAAGAAAGATATCACAGTATGAATTTACCTCATTTTCTAAGGGAATACGTAAAGGGATACTGTCAATGTAATTTATAAAATCTTGACTATTCCCTATTCTTGCATTAAAGTCACCACCTACTATAATTAAGTCAGCAGAGTTATTGTCATATATTTGAGATATGAGATGAGTAAAGAAGACCGAAGTATCTGCCCAAGGGGAACCATCTGGAGGAAGGTAACATGAGTATACAACGATACAGTACTTGGTTGATTTACATTCTAAAGATACACCAAGGATGCCATCTATTTTATCACTAACAACTTTTACTGTAAAATTTGATATGAATTTATCTGATATCAATACAGCCACACCCCCTGAGCCTTTTTTTGCCTTCAGTTTAATATTCTTCCTACTGTTACTGAAACATACATATCCGGGGACATTAATACTCCCAGTGTTTTTAAGGTGAGTCTCTGAAACACAAAAAATGTCATAACTTAAATTTTGTATTATATGTGATCTTAAGTCCTGGTTAGTTGTAGTCCATCCATTGATATTCCAATATGCAACAGAACAGTCACTGACTTCACAGAAGGACTGGGTTGAATTCTACTTATATGTAACTGAGGTTGGTGAAGTATACGTTCGACGGCTATCCTGAGAGGATGTCTTAGTCTTAGCTCCCTGTTGCCACTGAGAACTCGATGAGACACCTTGAGCACCTGCACTCTGAGAGGCCCAGTCAGTAATTGAAGATGGTCTGTATGATGATGGCTGTCCATTTGTAGGAGGGGTCTGGAGCACTGAACTGTATGTCATAGCTTGAGACATAGGGGAGGTAATATCCTGAGTGTCAGTCTTGCTTTGACTCTGTTGCAATGATGCTGATGTAGGATCGTGATGAGATACCGGCTGCTGTGCACTGGGGAAATCCTTTTTCACCAAACGCCCATTTCCTGCAACACGATACTGAGTTCCATTAGGAATTTCACTGAGCAAAGTTTTGATGTTCACTTCTAAGAGCCTTTCACTGTGGGATTTTGAGGAGCGGAGATAGACCCGTTTGAATTCTGTTGACTGCTTTAGGTTAGATTTCTTCTTCAACACATCTATCTTATCTTGTTTACTTTTGAGTTCAATCTTCAAGATTCCATTACGGCCATTCCTTTGCTTCGTCCTCAAAGTGTTCACTATCTCCTTGTCTCCACTGCCACCTGCTTGAAGGATATGTTGAGCCAGGATAAAGGTATCTTCACCTGCAAAAAAAGGGGTATTGATTGCCACTAGAGTAACATCAGGATCAAAATCCTCTTTCTTATGATCAATGTGTTTCACCTGATCTTTGAGTTCTTCATGTTCCTGCTTTAAGTCCTTGATATCCTTATCATGCTGTGTTAATTTGGTCTCCATATCCTTTAATTTTTTCATTATTTTGTCTTGTTTTTTGTTTACTGTCCTAATTTCTGACACCACATTACATAATTTACTCCACACTTCTTGAAGTAATTGCCTGTCAGATTTATTTTGAATGTCCAAGTTCCCAGGCCAGTTTTCATCACTTTCATGGTCTGTGTCAGACCCATTGGATTCATTCAGTGATTGCATTGTGTTATGCTTCTTACACTCTTGTGGGCTTGGAGTTTCACCTTTCTTGGCTTTTCTTTTCAACCTTCCCATTCAAGTTTAATTAGTTCACACACCTTGGTAATTTCAATGTTAAGTGTCACAAATTGACATGTCAAATCACATATATTGGTGACAGAAAATATCAAAACACTATTCAAATTTTTCAAACTTTTCATATAATTTTCCTTTAAAATAGGAAATCCAAATAAGTGTTAACATCTAACAAATTCATAAATATGTTCCAGACACTTTTAACCTTTTATTCATGTGATTTTAAGTATATCGGTCCAATATTCTTGCAGAAAAATCCACATTTTTTTTTTTTTTTTATAAGAGCTCCATAAAAACACATCCACTCTTCTCCACACTTTCCACACTTTTTCCATATATACCAGTTTACTGCCTTTCTATTAAGGTTAGCAACAGTCCCCCGGCTCTTCACCATGGTAGAAAAGGAGACCATGGTCATGGTAACTATTAAGGAGCATAAGATTACATCAATGTCAAGACTGGCTGTTAAGGGCCCATTTAAAACAAGAAGCTCTATAGTACACCAAAGTAAAGGTGGATCTTATTTGAAGCCAGGTACAGGAAGCTACCTGTAGGGCTAGGGAATGTGCTGATGGTGTTTTAGAAATAAATAATGCTTGCACCAGGTTTGTTAATGCAAGGTTATTTTTACTCACTGGTTCAGGTAGCTATCAGTGGGGGCTAGGTGTTGGGAAGGTGTGGTCATTGATTTGTAAATAAGAAATGCTTGCAGGAAATTTTGGTAAAACATCTTAGCTTTTGTTGACAAGTGCTAGTGATGTTTTTGATAAACGAGTAATGCTCTTAATATATTGAGTAAATTAATAATACATGGTAGCTTTTGTTGACAGGTGCAGGCACCTGCCTTGAGGTGCTAGGTGCAGGGAAAGCACTAGTGGTTGTGATCAATGAGGAACTGATGAACAACCACCAGCTGGAACTTGCCCAAAAACTGGCAGAAGAGGGTCACTTGTTTTACTGTACATGTGGGTAGGTGCTGATACTGAGAATTGAACAGCAAAATCATGGTCATAGTATTGAGTGGTATTGGGAATTACCTCCAGTTTTTAGATTGATTAACAATTATGATAACCGATGATCAAGTCAGAGTATGTTATGACATTTATTTTGTCAGACTTTAAACACAAAAACAAAATTTTAAAGCTTTTAATTGTATACTATATACCAAAAATACCAATTTTATTGCGTTAATACATCCTATCCAATGGACAATAGCTTATCCGGTCGGCGCGGACCGGCCCGCCAAACGTCAGAAAAAGACGTCCTGTGTCTCCACCGGCTAGGCCGGCCCAGTACTGTGCACTCGCCAGATGGCGTGTCGTACTTCCTTCCTGTCTAGACAGAGTGACGTCATAGCATCTTTTTCGTTTGGCGCATGTACATGTTGCACGGATTTTCACAGTGAAGTTTTAATTCAGGTTTTTTGTAAGAACTCTTACCTTTTTTCATTTACATTTTATATATACGGATTCTAGAAGACTTATAGCTTATTATGTCTTCTCCCAGTCAACGTAGGGGAAGTTGTGGCCACATGATGGCAGGTTTTGATTTGCATGGGGTTTGCGCGCGCTGTCGCGACAAGAAGAAAGGGAAGGATCCCTGTGTGGAAAAACCTGAAGCTGACTGCCCTATATGTAATTCTTTTACCCCAGAACAATTAACACAACTGTCAACCCCAACTTACAAGAATAAGAAGGAGAAGCGGGAGCAAAAGTCTTCAACACCAGCAAAGAATCCTTCAGATGTCGCTCTCAGTCCCACCCTTGTGGACCCGTCCTTAGTGACGGTAATGGGGGTTGTGGATGGTCAGCCGGCCTCTGGGCCGTCTGATTTGAGTGAGAAACCAGCTGAGAAGAAAAAGAAGAAAGAGGATAAGAAGGTCTCCAGCTCCAAGCCGGTCAAGTCATCTCACCGGCCCTCTGCAGAGTCTACCGACCAGAAGCTTGAGGTCATGGAGCAAAAATGGTCGGACCGGTTTAACCGGTTGGAGGCACTTCTACTGGCCAAAACTCTGGACCGGGAGCCTACTTTCAGTACTGTCAAGGTTGCACCGACACATGCTCCTCCGGCCACTGCTATCAGCTCTGAGCCCTTCATCAGACCACCTGGCCAACCCTCTTCATCCTCACAGCCACCGGCTGCTTCTATGTCACCGGCCACCGGCCCCACTATTAGTGTGCCTGCCTCCAAGGCCGGATCTGACTCTTCTCAGCCTGCCCACCGACCAGGGACTTCAAAGACAACCGACCAACCTGCTAAGAGGTCGTTCTCTACTGCCTTTGACACTAGAAGGGATACCTCGTCCAGTGAGTCGGACTCTGATAGTACTAGTTCAGATAGACCTCCTATTGATTTGTACCCGGAAGAGGGTGAACTTTCTGATGACCCGGAAGTGTCACTGACCGACCCCGACCAATCCCTCACTGAAGAGCAATCATATAGAGAGACAATGAGGGGTATACGGTCCTACATGGGGTGGACTCATGTGCCCGACATGGATTCAGGCACCAAGACCTCAGATGATAACCCTTTTGCCGGACCGAAACTCCAGACGCCGGGCAAAGTTTCGGTTAATCTACCCGTGGACGAATGGCTTTCCAACAAATTGTCAAAGCTCAATCTCACCCTAGTACAGGGCTACCCTTCTCGTACCACTGAAGCCGGCTCTCTTCAACGAGATCAGTTTGTCCGGCCAGCCAAGTCCCAAAGCAAATGGTACGGTGTACACTCAGAAAGCAAGAAGGACACTAGCTCCACAGCTAAAACTTGGAACACTGGCTCTTCCCGCATCAATAGCACTTACTTGAGGATAGCTCGTCAGGCTGGCATTGCATCCAATCCACCTTTGTCCAGACCCATTTCCCAGGAAAGCCTAAGAAAATGGGAGAGATCAGCTCGGGAATCATCTACAATCTGCAATCAAGCAGCCGGTTTCAACCGCTGCCTACTTAAAGTACAGCAGAATATGCACTCTCAACTCCGCACTATCTGGGCTGATTCCAAGGGCAAAACAGCAAGCAAGGTTTCTGCAGCAACAGACGAACTTCAGTTCCTGTTGGACTTTAACTCCAGTATTTGCCAGGCCATGGCTAAGGCTATGGAGCATCTAACGGACTACGTATTTGTCAACATGGCCAACACCACCCTTTTAAGGCGTGATTCATACTTATCGTACCTCAAGTCTGGAGTAAAGGCGGACACTTTGAATGCTCTCAGATCTGCTCCACTAGAATTGGACACCTTGTTCCCAGACTCAGTGATTAAGCAGGCTGAGGAGGAGATTGCTAACTTTGATAGAAACCGGTCTGGATCGGCCTACAAGAAGGGCAGATACCATCCCTATGAGAAACAGGACAGAAAATCTGACCCCAAGAAGCAGGACCGACCGGCCTGGAAGAACATCTCACACAGCCAATACAGACGAGGGAAGGGAAAACACCAGTATTCCTCACGTCCAGCCAAGGGCCAGCAGCCGTATAAATGACAATCACTGTGTAACAAAGTTATGGGCACGGCTGCTGGCCGGGAGCACTCCCAGAGAGACATTGACTGTTCAATCTTTAGAGAGACATGTAAATTTAAATGTTGTAAACCATGTTCATTCTGCAACCGGGCATCCGCAAAGGAAAGGAATAAGTCCTGGCTTGTCAGCTGTAATTTCAAAAGATTGTCTATTAAAACATGTCAAAGGTGCTTCTTCTGTCATTCAATTGCCTTATGTCCAAACTGTGACCAATGTCCCTCTTGTTGTACAAAATCTACCTGTAGGGGCCAGACTTCAAAACTTTTGGCAAATTTGGCTGGAAAGAGGTGCCGGACCCAAAATAGTTCAAATCTTGAGAGAGGGCTACACCCTCCCCTTTCGGATCCGGCCAAACCTCACAAGGTCTCCCATTGTCATAAGCCGGTATGCCAATCCCCACAGGAACAGTTACCTGCTGGAGGCATTGCATCAGCTTATAGACAAGAATGCAATAGAACTGGTCCACAATCAAACATCTCTAGGGTTTTTCAACCGACTTTTTCTGGTACCCAAACCCAACAACAAGTGGAGACCCATTCTGGACCTAAGCAAATTAAACCTCTTCCTCAAGGTGGAGAAATTCAAAATGGAGACACCGGAAACCATCAGGACATCCCTCCAGCAAGGGGAGTGGGTAACCTCAGTAGACTTCAAGGATGCCTACTTCCATATACCAATACAGGAACAGTCCAGGAAATACTTAAGGTTCCATGTCCAGGGCCGGACTTACCAGTTCAGGGCACTACCTTTTGGTCTGCCCACAGCGCCCATGGAGTTCACTGTGTTAGCAAAGGAGGTGAAACTGATGGCCATACACAAGGGTATAAGGATCCACCAATACCTAGACGACTGGTTGGTGAGAGCCGGATCCCACCAAGATTGTCTCCATCACACCCAAATTCTGGTCAAGATGTGCCAGGATCTGGGTTGGCTGGTGAACTTAGAAAAGTCAGAATTGGAGCCCAAACAAGTCTTCAACTTCGTAGGTTACCAGTTCGACCTCAGGTCCGGCCGGGTCAGACCGACACCGGACCGATGGCAAAGTCTTCAAGGAAAAATACAAACACTGCTGTCATTACCGGCCTGTCCGGTCCGACAGTTCATGTCCTTGATAGGTCTTTTGACAGCCACAGAGAAACAGGTTCACCTAGGTCGGTTACACATGAGACCCATACAGTGGCACCTCAAAAACAATTGGAGGGTACCGGAATCTCTGGAAAAGGTCATCCCGCTACCCAGATCCTTGCACCCGCACTTACAATGGTGGCTGAACGAAAGCAATGTACTTCAAGGTCAACCATTACACCCCATAAGACATGCTCTGCAAATGTTTACAGACGCATCAAAAGAAGGGTGGGGCGCTCATTTAAACGAGCTCACTGCAAGGGGCTCCTGGTCAGTGCCGGAAAGCAAACTGCACATAAATTACTTGGAACTGAAAGCAGTCTTCTTGGCTCTAAAAGAGTTCCAAGACCTATGCACCGACAAAATAGTCCTAGTGGCCACAGACAACACCACAGTGGTGGCCTACATAAACAAAGAAGGAGGTATGAAGTCGGGCCCACTGTGTGCCCTACTGTGGAGAATCTTGACCTGGTGTTCCCAGCGACAAGCGACTCTAAAAGCCCGGCATATCCCTGGCCGACTAAATGTGATAGCAGACAAGCTATCCCGGCTCAATCAGACCATCCAAACAGAATGGTCACTCCTTCCGGACGTTTTTCAAAGCTTATGCAGCAAATGGCACCGGCCTCAGATAGACCTATTTGCCACGAGGTTCAACCACAAGTTACCTCTATTTGTCTCTCCAGTACCGGATACCCTGGCTCTAGCAGTGGATGCACTCACTCTGCCATGGGAGGATCTGGACGCATACGCCTTCCCACCGACCGCCTTATTGGGCAAAGTGGTGGAGAAGCTATTGGACTCCCCGTGCAAGAAACTCATTCTGATTGCCCCGGGGTGGCCCAACATGCCTTGGTTTTGGGATTTGGTGACCATGTCCAGTCAGATCCCTCTCAGCCTGCCCAACCGGCCCAATCTGCTGACACAGCCCTTCAATCAGATCCCTCACAGAAATCTGATAAATCTAAATCTCCATGCCTGGCTCCTAGAGCCACAACAATCAAAGAACAGGGCTTCTCTGAGGCAGTGGCAGCAAGAATTGAGGCTCCTCAAAGAAGATCTACCAGATCAGTCTATGAGGCAAAGTGGGCCATTTTTACAAAGTGGTGCGTCACTAATCAGGTGGACTTCCTAATGTACCTCTTTGAGGACAAGAAGTTACAGCCCAGCACCATTGATGGATACAGATCTGCCATTGCTGATAAACTAGGTCCTACAACAGTCAATATCAGCAAAGATGATAATCTCACTCGTCTCTTGGAAAGTTTCCACAGAGATAGACCCAAAGGGCGGAGGGGGATTCCCTCCTGGAACCTTTCCCTGGTGCTACACCAGCTGACAAAGGCTCCTTTTGAACCTCTTAGGGAGGCATCTCTGAAGCACCTGACCTTCAAAACTGTCTTCCTTTTAGCCCTAGGCTCTGGCAAAAGAAGGAGTGAGATCCATGCTTGGCAGCACAAGAACATCAGACACCAATCCGATTGGTCTAAGGTGTCCCTGTTTCCATCTCCCAGTTTTCTTTCCAAGAATCAGCTGGCCAAAGAGGGTCCAGAGAGTGTAGCCCCAGTGGTCATACCAGCCCTGGCTCCTACTCTAGATAAATCCCTCAAGTCTGACAGATCCCTTTGTCCGGTCAGAGCCTTGCGCTACTATTTGGACAGGACTTCAGACCTCAGACAACATAAGGAGCTAGTCTTTGTTTCCTTCAAAAAAGGCTTCGACAAAGACATCTCCCCTGCCACTATCTCCTCATGGATCAAACAGACTGTGATCCTATGCTATGAGCTCTCTGATCATCAAGCCCACACCCTGCATCAAGTTAAAGCTCATGATGTCAGGGCTTTTGCTGCCTCTAAGGCCTTCCAGTCGGGAGTCTCCTTGGAGCAGATCTTATCAGCCTGCCACTGGAAATCTCATAATACCTTCACTCAATTCTATCTGAAGGATGTGGCCTGGGCCGACTCAGAGCTCTACCATCTTGGTCCGGTTGTTTAATTTAATTTAATTTACTTATTAAATTTGCAATTTCCTGAAAATATGGTAGCAGCTGTAATCCAGACAATTCCATCAGTTATTTGTATAAAATGTATGCTTATGTAAAATAGTCAATTATATATTCCCAGAAGAAACTTTGGGATATAATGGGTTTTTTTTTCAGCCACAGTTGATTTATTTTAAGATACCATTACTCAACATAGCACAACATTCAAATTTACTCTTTGTGTGAAATATGTTTGAGATTAAGATACTCAAATGTCAGTCACTTTCACTTCAATTTGACGTGTTTCTTGAAACCTGGTTTATTGGTTTTTGATTGTTATATGTGGTTATTGATTATAACTTTCTACACCCACAGCCTTTAAGGGCTGTGCAAGTATTGTTTTCATCCATGGCGTTCGTATGGGCAGGTGGGCGGCGGGAAAAATTTATCCAGGCTGTATCTCAGAAACCATAAGGAATAGGAAGTTGAAACATGGTGGGGACAGTGGTTGGGAGCTGTAGGTGTGGAACATCATGGTGTGACATTAATTTGACCTTTGACCTTGCTGTAGTGACCTTGACCTTTAAAATTTTGTTCCGGTTATATCTCAGAAAGCATAAGATGCTGTCCGGTCTATATCTAGGAAACCATAAGGAGTAGGAAGTTGATATTTGTTATGCACATTGGTTAGGAAGTGTAGGTGAGCAACGATCTTGATATAACCTTGTTGTAGTGACTTGACCTTTAAAATCTGCCTGGGCCATATTTCAGAAACAGTAAAAAAAGAAAGATGTAGAAAAGTGTAGGAAGTTGATTTTTGGATGGCTCATTGGTTGGGGGTGTAGGTATGCTAAGTCGTGGTGTGATCTTTAACCTTGGCTCTACCAAAGTGTGTTCACCTGCAATAATTGAGACATATTTCTCTTATGACAGAGATGTATGAATTGCTGTAACTGATTATTATATGTAGTTTTACTTAATTATATCCCCAGACGAAAGTCGGGGATATATTGGATTCAGGTCCGTCGCGCTGCTGCCGCCGCCGCCACCGTAGAAATTTCCTTGTGGACACGATAACTCAAAAACAAATTAATATTTTTTTTTCAAACTTGGTACACATGTTAAGGGTGCCCAAAGGAAGATCCCTATTTTAAGGTGACCTTAAACTCCCAGTAAAAAAGAACTTATGGCCACCTTAAGGTCAGAAATTGGACTTTTGGCCACTTAGAGCCCTGTAGGTCACAAACTATGATGCTCAGCTGGCTGAAATTTTACCTGACAACACATTAATATGTTCTTAGTACATGTGCCGAAAATCATGACTTTAAGTTGAGGAGAAAATTGTGTTCGAGGCCCATAAATACCCCCACTTAGGGATTTTTTGCTATACTTTTCACATATTTTGCCCTATAATTTGGAAGTGGTAATTCTGATGAGTCTCAAACTGCGCTAGGTATAACTTTGATATGTCATCCTTGTCTGTAGAAAATTTTAGGGCTGTAGGTTTACCCAAAGGGGTCGACTTAAGGTATCAAAAGTGCCCACAGAGACCCAATTTATGCACTTTTTGGCACTTTCAAGCACTGTAGCTTTCAAACTATGTCTCTCATCTAAGTTAAATATCATCTGGGAATATATCTATGTGTTTTCTTATATGTGCCCCAACATTTAGGCCTTTAATAGACAGTTAACCTGTGTATCAGGACCATAAATACCCACCCGAGTGACCCTTATAAGACATTTTTCACATCTTTTTCCCTGTAACTTGGAAATGGTAAGTCTGAGAAGTTTCAAACTGTATTAGATATATATTCTGTGTGTAATCTTAGTATGTAACAGATTTTAAGTCTGAAGCTTTAATTTTGAAGGTCAAATTGAGGTCTCTAAAAGGCTCCCAAAGACCCAATATTTGGACTTTTTGCCAATTTTAAGGCCTGTGACTGTTAAACTATGTGACTGATAGAGCTGAAATCTCATCTGGGAATACATTATTATGTTCTTTTTACATGTGCCAAAAATCAAGGCTTCAAGTAGACACAATGACCCAATATTTGGACTTTTTACCACCTTTAAGCCCTGTGACTGTTAAGGAGCTGAAATCCCATCTGGGAATGCATTATTATGTCCTTTTTACATATGCCGAAAATCAAGGTTTTTAGTAGACATTTAACCTGTGTATGAGGGCCATAGACACTCGCCCAAGTGCCTTTTTTGACATTTTTTCCGTATTTTGCCCTGTTATTTGGAAATGCTTAGTGTGACAAGTCTTAAACTGTATTATATATAATTTTTGTTTGTTATGTATGTCCCCCAAAAAGTTTCAGATCTGTAGTTTAATTGCTAAGGTCTCTTTAACAATTGTAAAATGCCCACAGAAACCATTATGCCACTTTAAAGCCCAGTAACTGTCAAACTATGTGGGTTATAGAGCTGAAATCTTTGAATTTTTCAAAGGAAATGCCTGTCTATTTAAATTTTGAATATTAATAATGTTATGGCTATCTTAGGCTTTTAAGAACTTATTTTTGTGTGTTATACCTCTGCTTGCTGAGTTTTTAACTTTTTAAAATGAAACTGGTTAAACATATTCAAGTAGACAAAATGGACACTTTAAGTGAGCTTTAAGTCACAATATTAATGAAATTATATCCTTATGTAGTAAAACTAGGGGATTTTTAACCCTCAACTAGCCCAGTTTTATTCAACTTGCCTCAGTTAATTTTGACACAGCTCCTACAGTTATGAACTCATTTCAGTTGATAATCACATACTTAAAATTCTCAATTCTTTTTGTATTTGAGTACCCCTTTTATATAGATTGTTTGTTTACCATTTATGCTGTAGCACTCCATCTCTTTGTAGTCCCAACCCACATCCCCCACCCGGATTCCCCCCACCCACCTCTGGGACCTCCAGCTATATTGAGTGACACTAAATAAACAAAGGTATTTAATGATATCAGATGAGAAACAAAGAACTCAATGGGGTTGCAGATCTTGTGTAATAGTGAGAGAGGTGTGGAGAAGGGGAGAGGGGCGGGGGTGGGAGGTGGTGGGCTTCATTACATATAACAGAAAGGGGAGTCAGAACTGAGATTGTGTCACATATTTAGGTTGCATATATATGGACCACATATATAGGTATAGAGGAAATGAATAACTGAAAACAATTTGCAAATTCTAAAAATAATATAATAAAATAATAATATAAATAATTTTTTTTTAAATAATATTTCATTTGTGAACAAATATAGAAACAGATATGCGCTTTTGGGATTATGAATTTTAGAATGGACATTGAATCATCAATCATTTAAATACTTTGAAGGAAGATTGAAAAGTATGATGAGTTGAGTTAAAAATAATATTTTATTTGTCAACAAATATAGAAACAGATATGCTCTTTTGGGATTATTATTTTAGAATGGACATTCAATCATCAATCATTTAAATACTTTGAAAATAGGTTTAGAGTTATCATTGCAGGAAGATTGAAAATATAATTTGAGTTATGTATTCGGTGTCTGGGGATACACCATCTTCCTTGGGAAGATATAAACAGAGTAGATTGATTTGCTGAAGTTCATATAATAATGGGTAATTATGTTTTAAAAAATTCCCGATCAAAACCTGTGGCGTGAGTGATGACCTGTCTGGGGATATGTTGGCGCCGAGTTGGCCCAATCTAGTTGTGTTATGTCTATTGGTAGCTATACTTAATTAATAAATTTTACAGTTTCAAAATTTACAGACATTTTGTCTCTCAAACGTTATGTTTTCTAATGACATTATTTGGACCTGTACATAACTGACATCGTGAAGCTAGCTCTAATATTTCAAGTTTTAGAATTTCTTAATGATTTTCAAGGAATCAGGAGAATTTTCCACAGTGTACAAACTTCAAAATCATACACAAATTTCATGGCATAATAATATTCAGTCTTTGTTTTTTCCTTGTTATTCAGTACCCTTGGAGACACACTGAAGTCACAAGACTTTAGCAGCCTTGAACCTTTTGCGCCCGGACAGCCACAGAAGTTTGCCAGTTTCATTGACAAGATGATGGGAATTTCATAAACTGCATCAATTCTAGCTTAATCTGATGAATAAATTAATGCACAAGCAATGATCTGGACGGTTACAGTTGTCTTATCAGAGTTATATAACTTGTATGTAAAACTTCCAAAATACTGTAGAGTGTAGATTTATGCTGAACTGCAAGAATGATTCAAGAGTTGTATCTCACAGGACCAAAAAATATTTCTCTTTAACCAGGATCCCAAGAGGTAGATTTCAATCAAAAATGATAGGTGAAGCATAAACAGCTGGTCTAGTACATATAAGGAAGAGATTTACAAAAATGATTCTTTGCTCTTCACATGAAAGTAAATTCTGGCTGCACTTCTATCTCTCAGGATTATTCAAAGTAGAGAAGGCCTTTGAATTTGCCAGTCAACAGTCAAAAAGGTCCATATTACAAAGGATTGCTGCTTTAAAGCAACATGTCACATGAAATAGAGAATTTCTTTGGAGTCTATCTACTCTACAACATCAACCCAAGGTAAAGTTTTTAATGGAAAACAGTAAGGATGGGTTGGTATAAAAAATATGAACAGGGAGGTCAGCAATACAAAACTGTTCCGATTCTGGGTTCAATATTGTAGTACATCCCAATCAACCATGCGACTGAGGGGAAGTGAAACTTATGAAACCAAAACACGGATGTTTCCTCTCAATGAAATCACATTCTAAGATGACACAGCAATGTCCGTGATTCTGTGATTGGCTAATCGAGGAAATAGTTCATTGGTAAAATCAACATGACCACATTGATTTGAATTCTTGCTCATTTTGTGACTCTTTTGGTGAATCTGATTGGCTAATGGAGGGAATATGGCTGTCCCGCCATTAAACCCCCAGGCTAGTTTTTACTTTACCGGTACGAGATTTGGGCGATAATATAATTAAACGTTTTTAGCGATTCTATCCTTCTATTTCAGTTGTAATACACAGGAATAATATTTAAGGGGGTTGGGGGCTTGCCCCCATTCATAATTCCGTTAATTTAATTTCATATTTCCGTAACAATTTTCCTGCAATTAACAAATATGGCGGATCCCGTAACGGTAAAGTAAAATTGCCCCAACCCCCATGTAAAGTAAAATGGTTAATACAACTTGTTTTTTTTTGCTAAAATATGAATGATAGTATGTATACTATTTAAAGAATTGTCAGAATAGAAATAACCAATTCCAATCTTGGTGTTATAAGAGATTTTACAACTCATAGCTCATACAAATCACTCAGGCTTCAACCCTCGTGATCCTAATATTGCTATTCAATGTAAAATCTCTTATAACATTTCACTTGTCATTGGTTATTCTATAATAAAAGTCTCCAAATTCACAAAATTATGGGATCAAAGTGTGCAATTTCTTCAGATTTCTGGTTTGTTTCCAATATTTTTCAAGTTTTCCTTCAATTATATGTGTTCACAAGTGAGATGGCGGTTGTAAAATCATGTCATAGTATTTCAGTAAAATGCTATCAGTACCATGACATTGGGGCTGCTGACCCATCCCTAGAAAACAGAATTAACTGGTTATTGTATAGTTTTTATCATAAAAAACAACCGCTTGGTATAAACTCCCTGGCCAATGTTCTTTCAAGATCTCAGTGGAATATTGTTACAGGTTATACAAAGCTTAATGGTAGATAACTAATAAGAGTAACATATTATTTCAGCTTGTTACCTCTGCCATGGAGGTATTATTTCTTTGACCATTTGTCTGTTTACATGTTAGCAGGACTACACAAATACTGCTGGTTGCATCTTCCTGAAAAAGTCAGAAGACAGGCCTTGGTCCAACTTAAATCCCATTAAATTTTGACAGTCATCTGGATCACCATCTCATTACGAAAAAAAGAAAAAAAAATCTGGATTTTCCCATTAACTCATTATTATGTGCTTTGGGGGAAGTATACGCACTCTGAGTGCTCTTGTTTGACCTTCTTTTGCCAAAATCATACTACAAGGCCTCCTAGGCTTTGCATTATATTTTTATGGCTTTTAGTATGTAATTGTTTATTGCTTATGTTAACCAGTTAGTTTGCAACCACATGCAAGTTTTTCAGTAACTAGCTGATTTTGCATAACTATTACTAACTATATGTCTAACCCTAGGTACAAAGGCAGAACATACATTGGGTTTACTGTGAACCCCAACCGCCGAGTCAACCAGCATAACAAAGGCCACCAATTTGGTGGGGCCCGAAAGACCAGCGGTAAAGGACCATGGGACATGGTCCTCATTGTGCATGGGTTTCCCAATAGCATTTCAGCCCTGAGATTTGAGTGGGCGTGGCAAAATCCAAAGAAGTCACGACGTCTGCGCCATTTGACAGGCAAAAAGAAAAATGAAAATGCTTACCAGTATGTATGTTTGTTTATGCTTACCCTAGTGATGAAATATGGTTTATTAATGGGAGTTTTCAGCACTTTCGAGTGGTCATTAATTTTTTTGTTTTCAGAAGTTATGATTATTTAAAACTATCCAACCTTATGAGTGAATTTTACAGTATTCCTTTTATTTAACAATTGGGACAAACTGCTTTTTGCAGTTTCTTATCAAGAAAATTCCAGGAATCACATGGTCAGACAACCTTGAAATATTTACATTGGCTGTAAACAACAAAAGACAATATGTCTCGGGAACTATTTAGTGATTGAAATTCAGTCGCCACACAATAAAATTGCCAGTCAGGCTAACTTGAAATAGGGTTGACTGGCCCTCAGCATAACGAAGTTGCTAATTCTTTGCTACTGCAATTTTTACTATGCCAGGTGTGACCTGTTAGAGATATTAAAAAGGTTAGGTGAAGTTAAAAGAATTCACATTAAATTCACAGGCACTGGATAAAATCAAATCTGACTTGTGAGGTCACATGTGTTTTACTGTGTACACCAAATTTCATTGGGAAAGGTAGAAGTTGCGTGCTGATGCGTGGTATAATGATGTGTATTGTGATATACAAGGTACCCGAAATCAAGGTATCATGATTCCAATTTCAGAATCATGATATCATGGGGAGTATGTAGATACTTAAAACCACAACAGAATGTGCCAAATATTATTGAAATGTGTGAATGTAAAAATGTGAAAAAGTTTTGAAAAGATGAAGGTTTAAATCTCAACATTGAAGGTCAGAACAACTGGTGATCAGTATTAAAATATCGATACATAAAACAGACCCTAGTCCACACTTTACATATGTCTGTCATAAGACCCTCTGATCAGTTGAAAGCAAACTTCTATGTGTTATTGCAGGTACTGTTTCCGTATCGTGGGGGAGATGTTACAGACCAGCCCTTGGTGTCGATTGCCCTTGACCTTCAGATGGCTGAAACAGGAGTACATCTTGGACTTTCCTCCCCAGCTCATGCCTCCAGTACACATGCCACTCCAATACGGACCTGTAATTGCCAAAAAAATCAGCAAAACAGCCACAGAAAGTGCTGAGAATGTTAATGAGGGGGATGACGACCTTCCAGTGCTTGCAAGTCCTGCTAATACTCTGCGCAAGTGTTGTGTGTGCAATGGTCCATTGCAGGCGGGTGATAATACGCTGAGGTGTTTGGACAAGACGTGTCATGCGACCTCCCACACACTATGTTTAGCACGACGTTTTCTTGCATTAGAGGGTTGTGCCAAAGACGAAGTTTTGCCTGTGAAGGGTAACTGCCCCAGGTGTAGTTTGGACCTACTTTGGGGAAATCTGATTAAGTACAAAGCAGGCTGCTACCAGAATGAAGATGTGGACATCTCGTGTATGCAGGCTCACTGGGCAGATGATATATAGTACAGCATGCAGTACCACAGTACTTAAAAGCAGTGCTGGGAAACTTGAATAAATAATTTACAATTAATTGTGACAATTATTTATTCAACAGTTATATCCAAAATCAAGCTGAGTTTATGATCTATCCATTAACATTTATCTGGTTTTATTAATTGCCTTTCTATTGATATCAACCTAATCTAATACTTTTATAGCACTTAGTTGTACTAGTAGATTTGTACAGATATAAAGTCATTATTAAAAGAAGTATCCCAGCTTAACCATTTTCTCTCAGACATGGCTAAAGTGGACTGTAGAATTTGGATTTCTCGCAATGGAATCACTTATCAGCCCTATCATAATTATTAATCAGGATTAGTGTTGGGAATCACCCACACTGCTTGGATGGGCAGTCCCCCATTTTGATGACCAGTGATTGAGCCAGCATTGATTATTCAAGTTAATTTGCTATTTGATTATTTTCAAATCATCAGTTACTGGTCATGATGCCATACTGTCACCAACGATTTATTTTGCAAACATCTTATTGTTCCATTGCTGATCATGATGCATAAAGTTCAGAAGAGTGATACATTTATGGGTACTGAAATCGTTCTGATGACTTCACTCATGACACTTCACTTTGAATACGTTGGATAAATTATTTTAAATCTTATAGGGTATTTTATTCCATTTTACCTATCTAATCTAATGTGGACTTTTATAGTGCTTAATCTCCATCAACGACATCTGTGCTAGCACATCACTGTCAAAAGATCTAGGATGGTGATTAATTCCATACACTGGTTACTGTCGCTGGAATACTTTTGAAGATGTTGGCCATTTAGTCATTATGCCAACTGCTGTGAAATGAGAAAGTGGATGTTACTCACTTAGCTATTGCAATAGCCATTCCAAACAATGTGTTGAAATTTTCACACTTCAGGTAAAGGGTATCTCGCTTGTAACAGTTCTGGGAAACCGACAAACAGATTTGCATGCCTTGAACATTTTTTCATCCTGAATAGATAAGGATCTTTTAAAACAAACCGCATATCTCTGGGCCTTGTACATTTGTAGAAGTTGTTGATGTGTACACGGACACCAAAGAGTGATGCCATAACACCATCTGACAGACTCAGCTGACATTAAAAGGAAATTGACAAAGCTCAATAATACCAACCAAACTTTGTGAATTTTGTGATGGTTTTCACGTGTGATCTGATCCCAAAAAATTAATCAGCAAGACCTTATAAGTGCACTACATTTCTATGTTTCTTCGTATGAGGTTTATATTGTTTTAATGTTATGTTTTAAACAATTTATTGTGTATGATTTGAATTAAATTTGTCCTCTTCATTTTTATTCATTCTCTGGCTTGTTACAAGTTTTTTTGTTGTGGAAAAACAGTCATGTAATTGGGCTGTTATTTCCATGATTACAAGTGGTTCACATTACAAAAAATCATTTGAAAAATAGTTTATGGTTTAACTTTCC
Source organism: Sabellastarte sp. h YS-2021 (assembly GCA_964017235.1). Classification (NCBI taxonomy): domain Eukaryota; kingdom Metazoa; phylum Annelida; class Polychaeta; order Sabellida; family Sabellidae; genus Sabellastarte; species Sabellastarte sp. h YS-2021. The sequence continues at coordinate 137,891,523 of OZ024929.1, forward strand.
ATATTACCGAGTCCCGAAAAAAAGAAAAAACAAAGTGCCATACAAATAGCAAAAAGGTTGAAAAACTTGGTTGAGGAGACCAAGTTTTAGCAACATGTAAATGTTTTCCCACCTATTATGAAAAATAAAATAAAATTAAAAAAAATCTTCAATCTTTAGCCTGAACTAAGTCTGTGAGGTAATATATTGAAGGGATAAGTCATTCATCTTCACAACAAATTCTAAAGCTGTCCTTTTTTTGAAAAAAGGGGTCAATTTTAACCATGTTTGAGAGGCACGGGTTAGTTTCAGAGAATGTTCAAGTTGGGTGTGGTGCTCCTTTTCCACAACTAGGGTGATATTAGGGCAGGCCATCAGTATTTCCCACTTATTGTCACAAGCTGAACTCAAACCCATGACCACAAAGGCAAGAGTACAGTAGATCAAATTCAAAATCCAATATCTTTGTTCACAAAATGGTTGGATTATTGGACTTTTATACTTTTTATTGCTGCACCACCTTAGTGGATGTTTTCATCAATTTATCAAATAATTCTATCATGATTATAGGAGGTTTCTTGGTGTATTTACTATTTAATACTATTTACTGGATTGTGGCAGGTGATCACTGGGTTCTTAAATCAGTGGTCACTAGTTCACACTATAATTTCTTATAAATCTTATTATTATGCAGTGAAGAACAAAACAACCATCAAATAAATCTACACATCAAAAATTGTTTATTTACCTTTTTCCTGCCAGTTGAAAATACACAATTTGACAAAAATAAACAAATTTCATTCTTAACGGGGCAGAAATATTTACAGCAACTGTAAATTGTCAGTAAAGTAAAAATTTCTATCTACACAGTTAACATCTACAGTCAGTATTTAAACATAATGTAACCTATATTATTTGAACATGCTGGGAGTAAGATTTTGTTTGGATAAAACAAGTTCCCAAAATAGAACAGCTTTGTTTGAAATAGTAGGAAATATTAAATTTGAAACTTTGTTCATAAAAATGATGTTCCAGTTGGTTTTAATTTTCCAAAACCAGTCATTGGTTTCCAAAAACAATGGATAACTAGTGACAAACTTGTTTTGAAAATGTGGTTCAAAGGGTCTTCAAAGAAGTTTATATGAAACATGGAGCTACGTCCATTTAGTGAAGCTATGATAATTTTCGCTCATAAAGGCAAAGATTGTAAAAACAATATGGTACTTCACTGAATTTGTTGCATTTTATAATGTTCAACAATATTTTATTTGAATCTTTAACAGAAACTAGGACAATCATTTTATTGCGTACTAAATGCCACAACGATTTTACAAATATATATGTTAGCCAATTGTTTGTTGCTTTAACCAAACAATCCGATAAACCAGATAAATCAGTTTCCATTTTTACGACCTTAAAAAGCAAAAGCTTGATAACAGAGATTCTCCTGTACTATACAAGTTAACTTCGCAATTACCATTCATCTGAGCTAGTTCAGCTTATAAGTCTTATAACTGGATACCACTGAAAATTTTAGACCTGTATTATTTGGATAATGGCAGACACTGACTTTCATTCAAAAATCACTTGGGTACATATCTTAAATTTTCCTCATTTTCAAGCCAAAATTTCCAGTCAGAAGAATTAGAGCTTGGAGTGGTAAATGACGGAACATGAAAACAATATGCACGCTTATGCTTGTCACTGCACATTGATTGTAGTACATTTTATTGTATAAACACACAGAAACTCAGGCTGAAGATATAAATACGCCAATAATAATGTACCAATTAACAGCACAAAGAGGTAAAAGAGCGGATTTCATTTATACTTTAAATCAGCACTTCAAATCAATCACCAGTCAATAATACAAATTTTACAAATAGTTATTGTTAATCAGTACTCCTGATTGGCTGGAGTTTAAATGTAAAAGGTTTCATTTTTCGTTCTGATTTGAGGCATGTATCAAATTACCAGGCCAATTAGTTCATTGGAGGGAATTTCAGAACTTGCAGATACTGTAGATAAAAAGTGTTCGGGTAATTTATTTCATGAAACTCTTCAGAAACTACAAACTTTGGTAATACCATAATTCTAGGGATTTTCAAAGAGAAAACTCTTAAGAAACATGTCTGACAATACAAATTACTTCTATTGCGATGAACGTGTACTATTTTTTTTTATTATTATTATTTTATTTATTACAGTGACATGTATACATTCCACTTTCACAAAATAGCACGTAATACAACAATTATCAGTATACCCAGCCCTCTGTGGGCTTATAAGTCACTTCAAATACATATTTAATGTGTTTTCAATGATGCTTCAAGAAAAAAACTTTTTTTCTCTTATTCCAAATGCTTTCAATGAAATTTGCAAGATACTTGGACTTCAAGTTCATCAAAATACACAATTGTTCATCTGGGATTAAATGGTTGAAACTAGGAATTAATTTAAACAAATTGTCATGCTCAGCAATACATACCGGACATGAAAGCAAAAAGTAATGTTCATCTTCAATAGAGTTTTGATTACACAGGAAACACAATCTTTCATTTAACTCTTTTCGGATGTATCGCCCAGTTTCTATATTTAAAGGTAATATGCCCATGTGAAGCTGGGCAAGTAATGATCTTTGAGACCTGCTAATATTGCTTATGACATAATCTTCTACATTAATGTTTTGTTTAAATTTCACATAGTTCCTTAACTTTGGTTTGTAACCAACTGTATTGGACTACTCTTGGTGCATAAGATCAGAAAGTTCAAACTTTATATCCGTCGGGTCAATTTCTTTTCCTTAAATAATATAATGAGATTTATTAACACTTTCAAGAATGTTATACAAATTGTTAAACCAGCTTAAATTGTTTATATTAATTAATTGAAATTCTGCAACCTTTTTTGTCAGTCTTTCCTTTTTCATTTTAAGAAGTCTGTTCCAAAATCTCAGTATAGAAAGAAGATGCTGGAATTTCACACTAATCCACCCCATGTCAGCTTGAACTGCAGGGGTTGGGTCATTTTTATGTACACCTAAAAAGTATCTCATGGCCCTATTTTGGACCATTTGCCCAAACTTATCTTTCCCGTATCCCCAAACACTTGCTCCATAACTAATAACACTATTTACACCAGTATCATACAATTTAGTAAATGTGTAATAGCCAATGTTTTTAAATTGCTTGAATTTTGATATTATTGAGCTGAGTGCTCTACCACCAGATTCAGCTAGAGTTCTGGCACAGAGTTTAAATGTCAGATATTCATCAAAAATTACACCAAGGTATCCATAATTGCCAGTTAAATTTATCTTACAGTTATTAATTTTGAATTCATATTTTGTAATAGGTTTTCTTTTATTTCTAAAATACAATTCTTCATACAATTGCCCTACAAATAACACCTTCATGATTATCAACAACTAAACACTAATACAACTGTTTTCTACACACCTATTGTATGCAATTCCTTGCTGTAACTTTTATACTTTTAAAACTGCGTACTTAAATTCTTATTCAAAAAAGGTGAAATCGATCCATTTTAATGCTTTCAATAAATAACTGTCATGAGAACAGTATGTTTTATCTAGAACAATGTTTTGCTAACAAAAGTTTAATGTCCCAAAAGCATAAATGTAAGGTTGAAGAAGCAGAAAATTCAAAGATGGAATTGTGTCTATTTTGCAGACAATGATAACATAATGTTGACTTTGCATTCTTAAATCGTAAGCCGAAAAAAAAAAAAAAAAAAAATCTTAATTAACTTAATATACAGTATTAGTAGAGAGATGAAATGTCATAAACAATAAATGTCATAAACAATATGATTACATCTGAATAAAATCACTTGTATTTTCACAATTCTGGATTTTTTTTTAATTTCTGAAAAACGTGCATATTTGTCCTTTCAATCTTGAGGAACAATAAATATCAGGAGTAAATCTGATTGACTTTTTAAACTTCCTACATATGGTTTCCTTTTACCTTCTAATAAATTCTAGTGGCTTTCTACCAGTTAACTCCTGTGCTTTAGATAATATTTAAAATATACTTTATATTAGTAGGTTTAGCTGATATTCTTCATATTATTAAACAAAATTATCAAATGTCATGCAGTACAATTAATGCTTTAATTACGCTTCTCAATATTTCTTTAAAAGTGTTATATTTTGACAATATATCTCTATTATTGGCCATTTTTACTGGAAATACCAGTGAACACCCATTTTGTTTGCAAATAAAAGCATTTGTCCTTGACTCTAATAAAGATATATATGTTGGGAGTTCACTGGTATGCTGGCGTTCACTGGTAGAATGCCACTACTACTCTGAAAGAAATAAGAGATGGAAGCCAAAAACCAAAAAAAATCTGCAATGTTATTATCCCAGTTTGATCCATGGTGGGTTAATCTGGCCGTCTTTCTAGACTTCCTGTATATGGTTTCCCATTGCCTCCCACTACATTCTAACACTAGAAGCAAAAGATAAGGAGATAAAAGCCAAAAACTCTCTAAGTTCACCAGTTTTATAGTTTCTGCAAATGGTTTCCTATTACCTCGCAATACATTTTAAGGCTCTAAATGCAACAGATAAAACAATAATGTGTTCAGATGAATTTAAGCTTTCTAATTGCTACCTAGTATAAAAATGCTCCTACATTTGCTTAATTTTGGTCCAATCTCAACCTGCAGCAAACTGTTTCTGCTTGGCAGTGACGAGTGGATGGACGTGAAAATGCTTCCTTTTCATTGTGTGACCTTGATCAAAGTCAAAGGTCAAATATACGTATGAGGAAAATTTTTCCCACACCTATGGGATAGAAGTGCCAAAAAATGTTAAATCCCCACTAATAAGGCAGATATCGAAGAAAGATTATAATGTGGCACAGGGAAACTGAACCAAAAAAAAACCAAACGAGTGCCCCTTTACGGGGATGTTTAATCAGTGATTTGCAAGTTTTTCCACAAAGCAAATGGTTTGACACAACAAACAACAGGTAAAGTACCAGAGTCGTGCAATAAGGTAGTGATCACAGGAGATAAATCAACATATCTCAGATTGTAGGATGAATATAATTATTTGTTCTTTCACAAAATAAGATAATATTAATCTAAAATTTGTGAAAAAATCAAGTGTGAACATGTACTCAGGAAAGGGAACCAGTGAAAATAAAAACCTTGCGTTTTAACATCGGAGTTTTCCACAAATTCTGCATGGATTGTAATCCAACAAAAAACAACAGCAGAAACCCTGTACAATACTGATTCTTGTTCTTATGAAATTGGTAAGAATCCAGTGCATCTAAAATAATTTTGCAGCAGTCCATGTCTTCTTCTTTAGATGGCACATATAGCAAAAAGGATATATGTTGTGACAAAATTTAATGTCTGACAGGATGTCACACTCTGTCAATGTAACCTCCAATTGTTGTTAAAATATTCTAAATGGGAAGTTTTGCTGACAGAAATTAATATCTTGAGTCTTTCTTGACTGCATTTTTTGTAAGGGCAGTTACAAACAGGTGCTGTTAAGCATTCAATGTTCCAATAAGTGTTCTCAACGCATGGCATGTCAAAACAAAATATATTACTTGTAAATAATCCTTCTAATTAATGTGTCATGCCAGTGTCTTTTTGTTGTACCAAATATCAGTTCACAGTTGTTGCTAAAATATACTGTGCACACATAATAAACTCTGAACCACAGATAAATATTCTGCTAGTATAAAAATAGAAGAAACTGTACTCACAAGAAATACATAATACATGGAATTTGTCTAAAACTGAAACAATAAGCATTTAACTTATACATTATTCCTGACCATAAAATACATTTTTACAGCACATTATTTTTATCAACTAGGACATTTAAAAAAAAGGATCAGAGATGCTCTTACCCCACCGTCTGGGGAAATACTTTTCAACAACATGACATACAGAAATAGTTAAACAGTACAAAGACCAGGATACTTTCAGCGCAGTGTCACTTATATGAAGGTCCAAATAATGTTGAAGTAGAGAAAATAACATCTAAGAGAAAGAAAATGTATGTAAAGATAAAGTACTAAAACAAGACAATTCAATAGCAAAATGACAGCATTAATCAGTAAACTAAAAATATGAAGCTGTAAAATTTATTTATTGGAGAATAACTGTCAATGGAAATAGCATAATTATGTAAAAGTCCATATAATAATCAGCTGCAGTAATCCACATATCATATATATAAGAGAAAGATATGGCTCAAATATGGCAGCTGAACACACTTTGGCAGAGCAAAAAGGTCACACGTACATTTACATACACCCCCCTAACCAATGTCCCTACCAAGGGTCAACCTTCTACACCTTATGGAATCCAAGAAATAGCCCAGACAAGATTTTAAAACTTGTGGTCACTATAACAAGGTCAAAGGTCAAATCAAGGTCACAGAATGATGTTGCACACCTACAACCCATAACCAATATCCCTACCAAGTATCAACTTTATACACCTTACAGTTTACAAGATATAGCCCAGACAGACGTTGCACACCTACTCCAACTAACCAATGTCCCTACCACGTAACAACTTCCTACACCTTACGGTTCCTGAGATATAGCCCGGATAAGGTTTTATAGGTCAACGTCACTACGGCAAGATCAAAGGTCAAATCAAGGTCCCATCATGACATTGCACACGTACACCTCCTAACCAATGTCCCTACCAAGTATCAACTTCCTACACCTTACAGTGTCCAATATATAGCCTGGACAAGATTCTAAAGGTCAAGATTACTATGGCGAGGTCAAAGGTCAAATCAAGGTCACACCATGACGTTGCACACTTACAATCCCCTACCAATATCCCTACCAAGTATCAACTTCCTGGACCTTACAGTTTCTGAGATATAGCCTGGACAAGATTTTATAAGTCAAGGTCACTACGGCAAGGTCAAAGGTCAAATCAAGGTCACACCATGACGATCCACACCTACACCTCCTAACCAATGTACCAACCAAGTAACAACTTCCTACACCTTACCGTTTCCGAGATATAGCCTGAACAAGATTTTATAGGTCAAGGTCACTACAGCAAGGTCAAAGGTCAAATCAAGGTCACACCATGACGTTGCATACCTACACCCCTAACCAATGTCCCTACCAAGTATCAACTTCCTACACCTTACGGTTTCTGAGATACAGCCCGGATAAACTTTTTCCTGCCGCCCTCCCAGCCGCCCGCCCATCCGGACACCACGGGTGAAAACAATACCACGACAGACCTTAAGGGCTGTGGGGTAAAAATCTTCTAAAGAAGGTTTAAACATATACAGGAAGATTGTTTCTTGCATCATAATAATGTACAAATCTTTAATTTGTACATAAGATTGTGTGAGGATACAATTCCACAACCCTTAATGTTTGTGAAACATTGGCAAGGTGACAAATCAACATTCTGGCATAGTGTTTTGTCTCGTCTGATTCAAAGATATGACAACAAACATTTTGAAAAATATCATGGAAATGCAAGAAAAAGTGAAACAAGCCAAAGTATGTGAAACTCATCACAAAAGAAACCATCTTACATATATATGTTTTTCTTTCAATAAAATATGAATTTCAAATTGCCTACATAAGCATTACTGTCAAGAAGTCACCATGCACTAACAGTACAGGGCTTCCCATCTCTCAAGTCCTGGAACTGATTCTGGCTACACCTGAAGTGGGTAAAGTTGGTAGTTGCTTACGGGATCCCAATGGTTTTCAATGCAGAATGTTATCTAACTAGTGTGCACTGCTTTTGCACTTCATCTCACCTACGGGTTGTGATATATCGGTATGTAATATGTTGAAAGTAAAATTAAAAATCAATTAATAGAACAGTAAAGGATGTTCAAGTTATGTCAAATTGGAGTAATCACTCTTGTATAAAAGCTCTAATGACGTACAAACACCACAGATGACCATGCACTTGCAGAGGTCGCTTCTACTAACTACAATGTACACATATATGACCTGTACAGTACAATGCATAAAGCCACATTGTCAAAGGTCAACATAATGTTGTTACTCTGCTTTTGTTTACGTGTGAGTGAAAACCACTTTGCTTGGTAAAAAATTGCTTCTTGAAAACTATATATGGCTGATATTTATTCAAACAAATTAAAAACCTAAAAATGAATTAAGAGGAAAAACTGTGTTTATTAACTTTTTGCAGGATGATTTCTTGCAGTTGAATTTTGTATGTCTGCGACACATGGTTGTTTATGTTTCACTGTACCAGTAGCAAGCAAATAAAACACCAATGTTTGTTTCAAGACACACCCCAAAATAGGTTTTGAATTACACAAATGATTACACCACCACACATATCAAATTGTTACTCAACCAAAATAGTCACCAGTAGTAGTGGAGCAATTGGACATCTGGTCAGTGGTGACAATTTGACATAAAACAGTGGTGATAAGATGGGTTTGTAATGACTTGGATTTAATGGTGATTTGACTGTGCTGTACACCATACATCATTAAGCTTCCTCCTCCTCCTCCTCTTCCTCCTCTTCTTCCTCCTCTTCTTCTTCCTCCTCTGACTGCATCCCAGGTGGCTCTTTTTCCACGAGATCCATGCCGATACCTGCAGCCGCCTCATCGATTGTATTTATTTCGGTTTTGTGAGCCGAGTCACTTGCCGTGCCAAGATCCTGTTGTTGGTAAGAGAAGTCTGGGAGCTCAAATTGCTGATCTTGGGTAGCCTTCATCCTCTCTGCCATACGCTTTTCATGGCTCCTAGAAAATAATATCAATAATTTTATTACATAAACAGATGTACTTTTGTAGTTTGAGCTGGCCTTCCTAGTTTAAATGTCTTTCCTGATCTGTACTGTTGCACATTAAATGTCTCATCTGAGATATTTTCATGTATAAAGAGGTGTAACTAAGCAGTACTTTGTTAATTTTAAATGTTTCAAATCTCAAACCTTAAACGTCTCAATGGAACTGAATTTTACCAAAATGAGAGCGTCACCTAGGCTGTACTTATTTGAATATCTCATCTGAGCTGTACTTTTGTGATTTGAATGTCTCATCTGCAAATGAGTTTTACTTTCCTAATATAAATATTCCATCTGAGCAGTACTGATTTAAATGTCTCTCTTCATATGTACTCTCTTGTTTTAAGTATCTCATATGATCTGCTGTTTTCCAATTTTTTTTCTGTCATCATGTAATTTTTTATTAATTTTTTTTAAAATTGGGTATATTTTGGAAACAGGAAGACAGACTCAAAGGGGGCATTCAAGATTTATGATACTCAGTATGCAGATTTCAACATTTTTCATTTTTGATTGCTGGTTTTGATTTTTGTAATTTTACAACTTTTACCAAATTCAATATATAAGATCTGAGAAATGCTAACAATAATTTTAATAACTTGTTCATATTGGGCCCTTATTATCACAGTTGTGGATTTAAATCTTGTCATTATCCATTTTCACTAGTGGTAAAAAATACTTCTGAAGATACAGGGCTTAATTGTGTTGACCCCAAAACTGACTACAAATCTATTTGTGTATTGACATTTTTCAAAAGCTATGAGATGCACGATTACCCACTGACAGAATACAGGCTTTAAAAGTATAAAATAATTTATGCTTGTGATTTTACCCCATTTTTTGTTGAATGATACACCAGTTTATACAAATTTCTGAGAGACCAGGAGATGCATTCCAAAATTGGTTAAACTATTCCCAAACTGTTGCATTAATTTATACATTTTATGGCGCTACAATAGCTTACCATGTGGAACTGAATGCATTCTCGGGAGGCCGCAGGCATCCGGCCAACATCCAAGAAAAATAGAAGTTTAGTATTGACCGGATCCCCGTGCTGAGAGTGTACCATAACAGTGCAATCTCGCGTCTAACCCTTCTTCTCTCGTTGGCCACATGACTAGCAAGCGTTTAAAATAAGCTTACAATATTTCACTGTTTTCTCAGTATATATGTATTGTTGGATGTTATTTGTCAGCCATTTGTTTCTTTTTATTGCATAGATTATTCTGACAAAGTTTCAAAACTGCAGGAAAGTATTCTTTGAATATTTATTGTTTGTGAGTTTTCTGTATTTCAACTCGGATTTTATTGCAGTAAAAATGTCTTCCCACCAAACGAGTGCAAAGCCCAGATCATCTAAAGGCAGGCATTTTTGTTTCCTATTCGATACCCACAATTACTGCCCTACATGTAGGTAATCTGGCAAAGAGAATGATCCCTGCGTCACAAATCAATCACCATGGAATATCTGTGCAAATTTCACTGAAGAAAAACAAATTAAAAACAAGCACAGACGTAGGTTTGTAAGGAAACAAAAGGCATCGGATCCCTGCAATACTAGTAAAGATGATGATCTGGACTTATTGGGGGATGACTTGTAGGCGTTTTCTGGCTCTCAAGCAGACCTTGAGGGTGCTGATGATAATTTATTTTCTTCTCCATGTCCCTAACCCTTACGTTTCAAGTCTTTATCTTTAAAGACTCCTCAAACTGTCCCACCAACCCCCAGGTACTGCCTTGCAGAATAAAATAGAGAGTATACTAGAAAATACCTGGGTAATCAATTTAACATCCAACTCCAGCAACAAATGGGGGTCTTTCAAGTGTCCATGCTGGAGGCTATGAAGTCTCTCCGAGATAAAATGCAGTCAATGAAGAAAGCCTCCGAGGTGGAGGTAGATAAGACCTCCACCTCTTTATCAAAAGCTGGACCAAGTAAACAACCAGACCTGACCACTCGGGATTCAGATCCAACTACTCGGGCATCTGACCACTCGGATGCTCAACCCATGGACACGGACGTATATGGTCCTCCGGTTCCAGCAAAGTTCACTCCAAGTGTCCAGTCCGACCATGCTTCCAAGCACTCTGATCTAAATTTAATCCGATCACTCATATCCTCAATCTGAGTACCACTTGGAGCAACCTAAAAGGGTGTGTTCCAAACCTAAGAAGCACTTGGACAAGAAAAAAACACAATGTTCAGGGAAAGTACTATTCTCAGTCGTCTTCTTCAGAGGAAGATCAGTCCTCTGTCCCCATCAAAAAGTCTACTAAACCTCAACAGGCTCCTTCTGAGCCTGAACATCAACAGGATAGCACAGACCCAGTTTTCTACAGGGAGGTAGATATGTCTGACCTCCCTTCACAATATACAGAGGAAGTGGAAACTTTTAGGCAGATTCTTGATCTCCCTGACCCCAGGAAAAAAATGCCTAGGTCCTCTACCACTGTGCTAGGCCTGAACGATGAGAAAGGCCAACAGAAGCTAAGCCCAAGAGGCCCTTCAGCTATGATCCCTTTGAATCCCATTCTCAAAGATGCTTTTGAGAAGTTTGAACAGGATTTCTTGGCCTATAATTTACCTGAGGGTAAATATATCAAACCCCCTGCTTCGACAGCCAAATACTACAAGGTGGGACAACCTTGTTTTGAAGGCAAACTTCAGGAGCTCAATACAGATTTTGCCAAGATCTGTATTTCTCCTACGCCCTCTGGGGCCCCTATGGGCAAGGTTCCCCTACAAGTTCTCAAGGAACTTGAACACCAAGCTAGGCAGAATCTCTCTACCATCAATTTCACAGCTACTTTTGCAAAGACTGCCTCTTCTTGTAACACAGTTATGGAGAAGTGTCAGCACAGTATCAAGGCTACATTCAAGAGGGTTAAAAGCCAGATTCAGAAGGGTGCCGATCCTTAAAGAGCTGCCAGGCATGGCTATGAAAACGCCTGTGACTATTTTGAGATTATGAATAAGAGAATTCTTATTCAACAGAGAGCCTTAGCCTGCCTCAGCAAATCTGTAGCTCATATATCCCAGAGAGAGCTGTATACCATGGGCAAGACTGGCCTGCTAAGATGCGAGGCCGAGGTGACCCTCCTTCAACCACATCTAGGGGACTCTAGACGTCAAGAACTGAGGAATTTGCCTTTCGGCCTCCTCCTCTGTTCAGGTCACAGTTAGTCAATGATGGAGAAGACTTCCTCCTTAAAAAGACACCCCTAAAGATTCACAGGGTTTTGGACCCTATCAAAACAAGCCCTTTCGTGGTCCCCACCACAATAAGAAAAGAGGCTCCTACAGGAAACGCCCCTATGGGGGCAATTCCTCCCAAAGCAGTAATCAATCGTTTTCCTCAGGGGGAAATCGAACAACAGAGGCTTCACAGGTCATTTTCGACCCCATTCAAGGGGATGTGGGCATGGAAACCCCTCCCCCCCAATGACTCCTTACAAGCCTCCCTCAGTCCACCAGTAAGACGTCGCCTCTGTTCTTTCAGAAGAAACTGACTAGCAAATCACCAATTAGCATTAGCTAGAATTAGCATTAGCTAGCATTATCATTAATGGCTACGTTCTTCCATTCATCTCAACACCAAATTTAGTCAGAGCTCCACTGATTCCATCAGGTTACAAGGCCCTTCAAAAAGACCAAGCTCTGGCCTCTTGTATCCAGTCTCTTCTGTCAAAGAACGCAATAGAAAGGGTGGAAAATGTAAAATCTCTCGGGTTTTACAGTCACCTGTTTCTAGTACCCAGGCCTCACCAAGGGTGGAGGCCAGTAATAAACCTAAGCAGGCTCAACACCTTCCTACTTGTACAAAGGTTCAAAATGGAAACACCAGAGTCCATTAGGAGCTCTCTGATTCCAGGGGAATGGGTGTCGTCTATAGACCTATCAGACGCCTTCCTTCACATCCCCATCCACCCAAACTCGAGGAAGTACCTAAGGTTTTGCCACAAGTCACAGGTGTTCCAGTTCACCTCCCTTCCCTTCGGGCTAGCCACGGCCCCTCAAGTCTTTACAATGATTATAAAAGAAGTGAAGCTGATGGCCCTGACAAGGGGAATCAGACTTCACCAGTACCTGGACATCTCGCTTATCAGGGTCCAGTCTCAAGAAGAAGCACAAGTGAACACTCAGACAGTGGTAGATCTGACCCTGTCCTTAGGGTGGATAATAAATCAGGAGAAATCCGAACTAAAACCTACTCAAGTGTTTTCGTTTGTGGGCTTCGAATACCATCTAGATTCAGCCCTTGTAAAACCCACTCAAGAGAGATGGCTCAAACTTCAGGATTTGATGATATGTCTCAAGTTAAAACATGTTTTGACTGCAAGATGTTTGATGTCACTAATTGGGTTGCTTGCCTCAATGGAGAAAATGGTCCCGGACGGACTCCTTCACATGAGGCCCTTTCAGTTTCACCTCAAAGAGCACTGGATATTTCCTCACTCGTTGGACACCCTCCTTCCTTGGACAGAAACCATTTCAGCACACCTAGAGAGGTGGCAGAATCCCACAAACATGATGAAAGGTGCAGACCTTCATCTCAAAGACCACAGTGTCCAACTATTTAAAGACGCCTCAAATGAAGGCTGGTGCGCTCACTTAGAGCAAACCTCTACAAAGGGTCTGTGGTCAGACAGGGAAAAAATGCTAGACATAAATGTTCTAGAACTGAAGGCGGTTTCTCTGGCCCTTCAAAGGTTCAAGGACCAGTGTCAAAACCAAACACTGTTGGTGGCTACAGGCAACTCAACAGTAGCAGCCTATATAAACAAACAAGGAGGAACCCACTCGGTGGAGATGTGCGCTCTCCTGTGGAAGATCATGACCTGGTGCCATCATTACCAGATAACCTTAAAAGCCATTCCAGGGTGTCTGAATGTGATGGCCGACCTTCTGTCCAGGTCGAACCAAGTCTAGTCAACAGAATGGTCACTGCATCCGCAGGTGTTCAAACAGATTTGTCACAAGTGGTTCACTCCTCATGTAGATCAATTTGCCACTCATCTGAACCATAAAGTTCCACTGTACGTATCTCCAGTCCCAGACCAAAATGCTTGGGACATAGATGCTCTGAACATAAATTGGTCGGGTCTCACTGCTTATACTTACCCTTCCACACTCTTCTTCACAGGGTGATCCAAAAAATCAAGCAATCTAGTTGCCTGATCATTGTAATAGCCCCAGGCTGGCCAGGGATACCCTGGTTTTGGGACCTAGTGCAGCTCTCAACAGAGATCCCACTTCAACTACCAGTGTCAAGAACTCTTCTCAAAGAGTCCCACAACTATGTGTTTCACAGCAATCCACAACATCTCAACCTCCATGCCTGGTGTCTAGGAGTGGACAGCTCCAAGAACAAGGCTTCTCTGTGAAGGTGGTAGAGAGAATTGCTGCCCCTCGGAGGTCATCAACAAGGACCATCTACAAGTCAAAGTGGGCCCTATTTGAGAAATGGTGCAGAGAAAATTCAGTGGATTCTCCACTCCCTCTGTAAAGCAAGTCTCAGATCTTTATGTACCTGTACCAAGATCTAAACAGGCGCCCTTCGACCATTGATAGTTATGGGATGGCTGTTGTTGACACCTTGGGCCCAACAGGGCTCCATATCTCCCAAAGTTCAGATCTTAATAGGTTACTCTCCAGTTTTCACATGGATCATCCCAAAAGTTCCAGGAATCTTCCTAAGAGGAACCTTTCTGTTGTACTCAATGAGCTCACAAAAGCACCCTTTGAGCCTATGAAAGACACAGACCTCAAACATCTTACCCTCAAAACTGCTTTCTTGCTAGCTTTAGCCTCCGGCAAGTGCCGCAGCAAAATGCATGCCTGGGTTGCAAACAAAGTATCAAATCTAGGCCAATGGGAAAAAGTTGCTTTGTTCCCCTCTTCAGATTTCATAGCCAAAAACCAACTAGCAAGAGAAGGTTCTCAAAATGTGTCTTCGGTGACTATTCCCGCTCTAACTACCATTGCAGATAGACAATTCAAAGAAGACAGGACCTTGTGTCGGGTACGGGCCCTGAGGTACTATTTGGATTGAATGATTCAGCATTCAGTTCCACATGGTAAGCTATTGTATCGCAATAAAATTGAAAATTTTAATTACTTAAATGTAGCTTTTGTAAGCTACAAGCTTACCATGTGGAACTGAAGAGAGTCCCACCCTGTCTCCCTGCTGTATTCCAGCTGAGGGGGTATGGGCTAAATTTACGAGATAAGAAGGGTCAATACTAAACGTCTATCTTTCTTGGATGTTGGCCGGATGCCTGCGGCCTCCTGAGAAAGCTTTTAGTTCCACATGGTACGCTTGTAGCTTACAAAAGCTACATTTTAGTAATTAAAATTTTCAAATTATTCTTAGTATGGAACTGTTTAATTTTTTAAAGTAAAGAGCTATATGTTGACTTCCAAACAACTATACTCTCTATATGTATATTGGGGACACCTGTCTTTTAAAATAAAGAATAATTATTAAAAATAAAGAAAAATTCTAAATTTAAAGCTAATAATATACGAATATTTTGACTGATATGAGGTCCTCTACTTTTTAAGGCAAACTCTGAAGTATTATGTTCTGTAAAGTTCGATTGGAGTAATAGAACAGATATATATTTATATTCTGGCAACAGAATATAAATATGTCACCTTATCTTTGCCCTTTGCCTTTTCGCTGCTTTCTGTTCTGGAGTCATACTTTCACGTCGCCTGCGTCCCCGTTCTCTTTCAGACTTGAGGTAGGCAGCCCACTTCTCTTTGTCCTGCTTCAGTCGTTCACGGTAAGTACTAGCCGAGCTCTTGCGTGACTTTGCAGTTCTAGAAACAAAGGCAAATTATTCAGAGTGCATTCCAACATAAAAACCTATGTTCAGTTAAATCCCTTTTAGTGGAGCTCTAGACAGTAAATATTCCCTTTTAGTAGTACATATTGTGTCCGAAGACTCAGAGAATGTGCACTTCAGGAACTGATGATAACTTCCAGAAACATTACATCAGCCACATGCTGCAACCTTGTATCCCAGTTCCACTGCCACCAGTTGACCTCCTGACAGTCCAGACAATGTAGTCCCGAAATGTTATCTTATTGCTTGTAATACTTGGTCGAAGAGGTCTGGAGCCTAATTGTGGTGATTATATTTATTCTTTTCATTTTTAAACATATTTAACAATAGCCAGCTTTGGCAGGCAGGAACCCTAGCCTGCAGGTACAACTGAAAGGGCTAGAACATTGAAATTGGGGAAAATGTAAGAAACAGCTTCAAATGTAAGAAGAATACAGACCCTGAGGATGTGGTCAGATGTAAGAACTTTTATGAAGTTGAGGAAGGGGGAAAACTTACAGATTTTATTTGTTCATAATGTGAGGATTTGTTTTAATGACACAAAGGTCTATGTTACTTTGGACGGAAGCCTATTATGAAGCAAGAGTTTCTCTAGCACTGACACATATAATAATGCAACTATAGTAACCCAAGATTAATAGTGCCAGTTTAAGACTGAATGAAGAGTCTTAAAAATATTGCCATGGCAACAGCTTTTGCCAGATAATCCACAAAACCTAACTAGCTCTAGAACCTGTTAAGTTAAACATATCCTGAAAATTTGGTGCAAATCTGTGCACTGGTTTGGGCTGTGGAACATCCAGAATATTTATAACCCCCAAATCTAAATGCATTGTCATGGCAACAGCTGATGTCAGATACTCCCCAAAACCTAAACAGCCCTAGATCCTCTTGGGTTTAATAGATCCTGAAAATTTGGTGAAAGTTCATCCATTGATTTACGTTGTAGAACAACCACAAAGTTTTATGTCCTCTGCTTAAATGGTATAGAAGACGACTATAACACAACAACCTTTTACTTAGTATGCTGGATAAATTCCAAAAGTAAACTACTGAAATCAAAAAGTTCACAAGAAATGTAGGGATTAAAATCCAGTTTCAATATCATTACCAAACTCAAATTATTCACTTTGTATGCTGATCAACATTCTTGCGCAGAACACCTCTCCATACATCAAAACTGTAACTGGATAGGATTTACAACCTGAAGTGTGAAACACAATTTTTGAATGACTTCCATTAAAAGTGGAAGAATTTGTTATGTATGTGTTTTCAGTGAATTGAATAGATGTTCTATTGTGTGTTCACAATTGAGTGTTATGCAGTTCACAATTCAGTATTATAAAGTTCTCTGTTATACATACATACAATGTATAAAATATTAGGTAATTGGTTGCATGTGCCTCAGTGTTTTCAGTGTAAAATCTTGAGCAACTAGTATGCATTCCCTTCATGCATCCCCTCAACTATCCATTATGTCATTTACCCAATGCATTGAAAGTGAAGTTAAAGCCATATTAAGAAGTTACTCATGCAAACAATTTTTCTGATGGAATGGACCTAGTGCTGGTATTAAAGTGAAATTTTAATATCGCTAGAACTTCAATTGTGCTTTCCATCTGATTCACACTGAAATTGGAAAATTTAATAAGTAAATTAAATTTTTATAAGTTAATACCTTACCTAGTGGACAGATGCAATTGTCCGGCGCCCTGCCGGTCTCACCAACGTTAGAAAAAAACGTCCTGAGCTGGGCTCTGGCCGGGACCGGTAGCGTCCTGTTCACTCGCCAGGTGGCTGTATAGCCTACCTGCCGGTGCACTGCGCATGCTCGCACATGCGCTCTTCCTCTTTTTGTTGCCTACCTCAGAATGTACCCCTTTTTAAGGCATAGATTAGCGGGGAAGGTAGGGTGGGAATCCCCCTGTCCACTAGGTAAGGTATTAACTTATAAAAATTTAATTTACTGATTAAATTTTCCATTTTATTGCGTTAATACATCTTACCTAGTGGACAGATGCAGAATGATTCACCCATTGGATAGAGGGTAGCCCGCATAAAAAAGGGGGGAATTCCTAAGAACTCTAGATACATAAAGGGTGGATCCGTTAATAGCTAAGTTAGCTAAAGTATAGGAATAATACCCTTGCCCCCCCTTGTTTTTGCATAGGTCTTAGTACTGGCTTGGCTAGAGAGCACCATAGGACCTAGGGGAGTGAGAGTTCTGAGACATCGAGGAAGAACAACAGGAACCATGACACTATCTTTCCAATACTCCTGGACCCACTAGGGATCATGGCAGACCAGGAGCAAGATAGTGGAAGGTTTTTTTTTTTTTTTTTTTTTACAGAATATACAATATGTACAAAAGAGAGCTGGAGGAATGGTTTACTTGCCCTCCTGTATCTGCTGGGCTGCCACAACGGGGCCCAAATGATACAGCTCCAAGTCTGCCCAAGCCAAATCCTTTAGATAGAACTGGGTAAAGGTATTGTGGGCTTTCCAATGACAGGCTGAGAGGATCTGCTCCAGTGAAACCCCTCCCTGAAAAGCCTGAGAAGCTGCAAAGGCCCGAACATCATGAGCTCTAACTTGATGAAAATCTTGGGCCGATTGGTCTGAGAGCTGATAACACAACAGCACTGTCTGTTTAATCCAGGATGATATAGTGGCAGGGACAATGTCCTTTTGAAAACCCTTCCTGAAGGACACGAACACCAAGCCTTTTCCTTTTCTGAGGTCCTTGGTCCGGTCCAAGTAATACCATAAGGCCCTCACCGGGCAGAGTGACTTGTCGTCCGACAGGGACTTGTCCAGAGTAGGGGCCAAAGCTGGGATGACCACCAGAGCCACAGAGGCCGGACCATCCCCAGCTAGCTGATTTTTGGAGAGAAAACTGGGTGAAGGATAGAGTGAGACCTGACTCCAGTTTTCTTGGTGTCTGATATTTCTGTACAGCCAGGCATGGATCTCGCTTCTTCTTTTGCCAGAACCCAGGGCTAGAAGAAACAGTATTTTAAAAGTCAAATGCTTGAGCGAGGCCTTTCACAAGGGTTCAAAAGGAGCCTTAGTTAACTGGTGATGTACCAGAGATAGGTTCCATGAGGGCACACCCCGTCTTCCTTTAGGCTTATCCCTATGGAAACTGTCCAGGAGACGAGTGAGATTTTCATCCTTGCTAATGTTCAGTACAACATTGCCCACCATGTCCGCAATGGCTGTTCTATAGCCTTCAATGGTACTGGGTTGCAGATTCCTCTCTTTGAAAAGGTGTAAAAGGAAATCCGCAATTTGGTTCACAGAGGGCGACCTGAAGTCCACCTCGTGTGACTCACACCACTTAACAAAAATGGCCCACTTTGACTTGTATACGGCTCTAGTTGAGACTCTCTGAGGAGCCTCAATTCTTTCTGCCACCTCATTAGAGAAACCTTGTTTGTGGATGGCAGAGGCTCTAGGAGCCAAGCATGCAGATTCAGATTGCCGAAGTTCCTGTGAACTAGTCCGTTGAACGGCTGAGTCACCAGGTCCTTTACCAGTGGAAGAGTGAAGGGAATCTGCACCGACAAATTTACCAGGTCCCAAAACCAGGGCATGTTCGGCCAACCTGGCGCAATGAGAATCATCCTCCGGCAGCCCTGATCTATCATTTTGGCACCACCTGGGGAACCAGGGAGACTGGCGGAAAGGCGTACACGTCCAAATTCCCCCATGGAAGACTGAGGGCATCCACTGCCCAGGCTGTCGGATCCGGTACCGGTGATACAAACTGAGGAAGTTTGTGATTGAACCGGGTTGTAAACAAGTCTACTTGTGGTTGGGCACATCTGGAACCCAAAAGATTGAACACCTGCTGAGATAGGGACCACTCTGTTTGGATCACTTGATTGTGTCTGGAAAGCTTGTCCGCTATCACATTCAAGTGACCTGGGATGTGTCTTGTCCTCAGGACAATTCCCCTGGGATGGCACCAGGATAGGAGCCTCCAAAGGAGGACACACAGAGAGCCTGACTTCATACCGCCCTGCATGTTGATGTAGGAGACCACTGTTGTATTGTCCGTCGCAACAAGAACAATCTGGTCCCTGCAAAGATGCTCGAAGTTCTTCAGGGCCAGGAGGACTGCCTTCAGTGACTTTATGTGAAGGCGACTTTCTATGGGAGACCAAGCGCCTCTTGCAATGGAGTCCCCTAAGTGTGCACCCCAGCCTTCGTTTGAGGCGTCTGTAAACAGCTGAAGAGCTGTGTTGAAGAGGGTGCAAAGGTTGGCCCCCCAGTACATTGCTTTCGTCTAACCACCAGTCTAGGTGTGGATGGAGTGACGGGAGAACCGGAATGACCTTCTCTAGAACTTCGGGGACATGCCAGTGACGTTTCAAATGCCATTGAATTGGCCTCATATGAAGACGTCCCGACAAAACTTGCTTCTCCATGGCTGTAAGCAGCCCTATCAGGGACATGAACTGTCTGACTGTGCAGCTGCTCCGGTTCTTGATGAAATTTAATTTTTCCTGGAGAGCTATCCACCGGTCCTGAGTGGGAAGGACCTGCCTGGATACAAGATCGAACTGGTAGCCTACGAAATTGCAAATTTGCTGGGGTTCCAACTCTGATTTCTTCATGTTGACTACCCATCCTAACTGTTGGCAAAGGGCCAAGAGGATCTGGGTATGTTGTAGGCAGGTTTCCTGGCACTGGGCTCTCAGCAACCAGTCGTCTAGGTATTGGTGGATTCGGATACCCCTGGCCTGAGCCATCAGCTTCACTTCTTTGACCACCTTTGTAAACTCGAGGGGAGCTGTGGCCAAACCAAAGGGGAGAGCTGTGAATTGGAAGGTTTGGTTGTTCAGGAAGAACCTGAGATACTTTCTTGACCTTTGGTTGATTGGGATGTGGAAATATGCATCGCTGAAGTCCAGCAAGGTTACCCATTCCCCTGTCTGCAAGGATAACCGGATCGTCTCCGGAGTTTCCATCTTGAAGGAACTGGTCTTCAAATACAGGTTTAACTGACTTAGATCCAAGATTGGCCTCCATTTTCTGTTCGGTTTGGGGACAAGAAAGAGCCGGTTGTAAAAAGCCAGAGACGACTTGATAACCACCTTTTCCACTACCCGTTTTCCTATGAGATTTAGCAAAGCCTCTTTGAGGAAACGGCTTTTGGTAGGATTTGTGTAACCACTGTGAATTAAGGGAAATCTTGTCAAGAGGGGCCTCTGACTGAAAGGGAGGGAATAACCATCCCTTAGTACAGAGACCACCCGAGGATTCGCGCCCATTTCTTTCCAGATATGCCAAAACTGTTGTGATCGTCCCCCTACAGTCTGTCCGGCGACAGCACTGGGGACATTGGGAACAGATGGGACAGAAAGACATGGATTTACACAAAAACACCTTTGACATGCTTTATTTGGCTCAGGCAATGACCGGGACTTACTCCTTTCCTTTGTGGAGGCCCATGTGAATGAACAGTACGAACATGACTTACAGCATGACAACACACATCCTGGGGATTTAAAGTCTTTGACACAACTGAACTGTTTATTGTCTGTGTAACCGAACTGTCTAAGTCTAGAGTCTTTGCCATAACCTTGCTTTGAAACTCTGAGCCCAACTTACAAGACTGTCATTTATATGGCTTGTATGACTGCAACTTGGAGAAACGAGGGTTGGAGCCCCGTCCCTGTCCGCGTCCCCTGGAACGACTCCTGCTGAACTGTCTCCAAGGATGATACTGCTGCTGAGACGTCTGTTCAGATGAGGTAGCAGGTTTCCTATCCTTATGGTCGTAAGGTCTATACCTGTGCGATCCTCTCCAGCTAGTCTGCTGAGAAGCACCCGGTCCGGGTCCCTGAGCAACACTACTGGTTTCATGTTTCTGGATATCCTGTTCTGCCGACATAATGGCAGCATCCGGGAACAACCCGTAACCAAACATGGGGGCATTCCGTAACAAGTTCATGGTATCTTGCTTGACTCCCGGTTTAACAAAGTCCAGATATGAGTCCCTTCTTAGTAAAATCATGTTTGACATGTGCACAAACAAACTGTCCACCAAACGCTGAAGAGACGTGCCCATGGCCACAGATACCCATTGATGGAAGGCCATGAGGTCACGCAGGTTATTCAAAGCATTGGAAAGATCTCTGGGTGCCTTTCCCTTGTTAAGGCGGGAACACAAAAGGGCAATATTCTGAGACATCTTATCCTCCAGTTCAGTTGAGCATCGACTAAAACCGGCTGCATGATTAATAATGTAGCCGTCTTCCCTAGCAGCCCTCTCCCACCGACGCAGAGATTCCTGGGCGATAGGTCTAGAAGGTGGACCTGCTGAGGGGTAAGCTGAAGCCCTAGTGATCCTAGGGAACTGAGAGTTCACCTTTGCCTCCGTGTTTCTCCAATTAAAAACTGAGTGACCTGGACAGTGGGGACCATCAGATTTCAACAGGTGCATCTTGTACCATTTCTCCTGTGACTTCGGCACCTTGACAAACTGGTCACGCTTAAGACCTGCCGAATCTTGGGATCTTGAGGGGTAGCCCTCAGCCACAGTCCAATTTAGTCTCTCCAATTTCTGGCACAGCCAGTCATCCGGGGGCATAGCCACAGATATCCTTGTAGGTTTCCTTGGGTTTTTGCCCTTCCAGGTATTACTGGATTTGTCAGGCTCAGAATAATCAGTCTCAAAAGCGGGGATGTGATGCCAGCCCATGAAAGATCTAATAGACTGGACTGTTTCCCTATAAGACATATCTTCCGTCTGTTCCGGAGTTTCAGTGGAATCGGACAGCTGTCCATCGTCTGAACCGGAAAATGTCACTGAACGTTCCATATCATCTTCAGAGGCTTGCTCATAAGGGTCTACTTCTGTAGCCGGTGGGTAAGCACAGGCACCGGAACCGGTAAAGCCTTGATCTTGATCCGGCTGAGAAACCGCTGAGGTTGACCGGAAAAGAGAACCGGTAGTGTTGTCATGGCCTGAAGCAGGCTGGTTATTGTCCCCTTTAAACATACCGGACTGATGAGCAGACTCCGGACCGGAGCTGGTATCAGCCGGAGGGGAAGAAGCATGTTCCTGTTTTTTAGACACTGGTCGTGGAGCCGGTGAGGCAGACCGGTCACGTTTTTCTCAGATCTGCTAGAAACACCTTTCTTTTCTGACTTAGGGTCAGATGAAACAACTTTATGATCAGTCTTGACAGATTTATCTGAATGTTTGTCCTTTCTAGATTTGTGAGACTTCTTCTCTTTTTGGTCCACAGATTTAGCTTTAACTGATGCATCAACAGCTACCGGAATCTCAACCGGTCCGGTGGGACGGGTAGCTGGTACTAAAAATGGAGTCTGAGAGATGAGAGGTTGAGTATCCACCGGCTTAACTGCCGACACAGGGGTGGAAAAGACATTGCCTCGTGAAAGAAGAACCTCCATATGTGCAAATTGCTCCGCCCATTTATCTGAGATAGCGGCTAACTGATCTGCAGTAACAAAACTAGCCGACTGAGAAGAAGATGGAGGAGGTGAAGAGGGGTGTGCAGAAGGCTGCGTAGATTGACCACTTGGTGACTGAAAAGTTGGCTCATTATCTACCAGCTGTAAAATAGTAACCTCTATAGGGGAGACAAGCAAACCAGCCTTTTCGTCTTTTCTGATCTTGTAAGACTGAGTTGCCAGCATTTCCTTCTGTATATCAGAGAATCCGTCACATATCTTACAAGGTTTATCAAGTTGAACACAATCATCTTCTCCAATAAGCTTATCACGACACCTTGCGCACTTGTCGTGCAAATCAAAGCTTGCCATAACATGGCCACACGAACCCCTCCGTTTACCTTTTTTATCTCCTGGATATGCCATGATACTTAATACACAATATTACTACAAAAGTTTTCAACAAACTGTAGTTAACACATATATAAATTAAAATTTAAAAGTTTCTCTTAAACTTCAAGCGTTCCTTCACGCGCCAAACAAAAAGAGGAAGAGCGCATGCGCAGTGCACCGGCAGGTAGGCTACACAGCCACCTGGCGAGTGAACAGGACGCTACCGGTCCCGGCCAGAGCCCAGCTCAGGACGTTTTTTCTAACGTTTGGCGAGACCGGCAGGGTGCCGGACAATTGCATCTGTCCACTAGGTCAGATGTATTAACGCAATAAAAAAAATCCATAATTTTACTGCACTGTTTCGAATTCAGAGAAAGTTTTTGAGTGTATTTTATTGTTATACTCTTCCACAAGTAAAAATAGGTGGCTTAATTATCTGGGGCCGGATTCACGAAAGGTCTCAAGTCTCAAATCTGAGATTTTGGTCTCAAATCTAAGATTTTTCTTAGATTTTTCTCAGATTTGAGACCTTTTGCTCAGCTGGGATTCACAAAAGATCTCAGGCTAAGATTTTTCTCAGATTTGGTCTCAAATCTAAGACTGCCTAGGGGGTGACTTAAGTTTTCACAAAATAGAGTATTTGTGATAAAAAGTCATAAAACGAAATGAAAATAGTGAAGTATGACATATTATTTAACTTGTAACACAAAATATGAATATATATTAAGAGTTTGTACAAAAACAACAGTAAACATGTACATTACAAATTTACACTGAGTGGCTTGTTTTGCTGTTATAATCAGTTCTTTTGAATGTCAGTACAAATTATAGTAAAAAGACAACATTTTGCTTGATTTGAAAATATTCTAAGATGTGATTATATATGGTGGAGTGGTAAAATATAAACGTGTATACTTTCCACTAATCTCAACAAAATGTTACATCAGTTTTGATTGGTCCAGACTCAGAATTTGGCTGAGATTTTGGTCTCAGCTGAGATTCCTTTCGTGAATCTCAACTTAAGCACAAACTCAGCTGAGCCAAAAATCTCAGATTTGAGAAAAATCTCAGCTGAGATTTGGCTAAGACTTGAGACCTTTCATGAATCCGGCCCCAGGTTAGGTCATCCCAGTTAAGTTTAGTGAGTCAAGGATGATTGTGTCTGCTTCATCTCAAGAAAATGAATAGAAATGTCACTGAACATTTGGTCATGTTATTTCACAATTATTTGGGACGTGTTGTAAAGTTTTGCATTTTTTTCTGGTTTGTTACAAACAACAATATATATTAATGTATATGCTTCTATAAAAACTGATTGGCTATACAAGTTCTAACTTGTACAGAATTTCACTATCAAACAAGACCACTGCCGCGGTGTGTATCTCCCGCCGAGCATTCAAGGGGACCTAACTTTAATACTTTTGAAGATATTTGACATTTACTTCTTCTGTTATTTAGCTACAAATGAGAAAATAGCTATTACTCACCTATGGCATGCAATAGAGCCCCAAACTATGTACCATGTTATAGCTAAGGACAAAGTAGCTGAACAACATATTTTAGGAAAATACTCTAACTGCAATAGTTTTGGAGTTACAATGGCTTTACTCAACAGTCAGAATTTCAAAGTAGCTATTACTCAGCTATCCAAGGTGCAACAGGTCTGAAACTTTACTATGCGATAGCTTACCAAAAAGTAGATGGATAACATATTTGAAAAGATTTCCCTAACTTTAATACTTTTGAAGATATTTGACATTTACTTCTTCTGTTATTTAGCTACAAATGAGAAAATAGCTATTACTCACTTATGGCATGCAATAGAACCCCAAACTATGTACCATCTTATAGCTAAGGACAAAGTAGCTGAACAACATATTTCATGAAAAAACTGTAACTGCAATACTTTTTGAGTTATGAGTCCTTTACTCAAAGCAGAAAAAAATCCACGGCAGCCAACTTGTTAACACCCGTGGCAGCCATCTTGTTTTTCAGAATCAGGAGAAAAAGATTCCCTGGCAAGTTTTTCCAATGATGAATGTATCCTGCAAATTTGGAAGCTCTAGCTATAATTTTGAGCTATGAGTCCTTTATTCAAAGTAGAAAAAAATCCACGGCAGCCATCTTGTTAACACCCGTGGCAGCCATCTTGTTTTTCAGAATCAGGAAAAAAAGATTCCCTGGCAAGTTTTTCCAATGATGAATGTATCCTGCAAATTTGGAAGCTCTAGCTATAATAGTTTTAGAGATAGAAAGGCTTTTGTAAAAACGTGACGAACGGACGCACGCACGCACGGACAGAGGGCATTTTATAATCTCCCGTACCGGGCCTATCGGCCGGCGGGAGATAATAATCCCAACTTGTACAATACTATTGTACAAGTTGGATTTAAAAAAGAAGTTTGGTTAAATTTAATAAATTTAGAATTTTATTAAAAATGTTTCTTATTTTATGTGTATAAATTTGCAAATTTAATAAGTAAATTAAATTTTTATAAGTTAATACCCTATCCAATGGACAATAGCTTATCCGGTCGGCGCAGACCGGCCCGCCAAACGTCAGAAAAAGACGTCCTGTGTCTCCACCGGCAGGTCGGTCCGTAGTACTAGTGCACTCGCCAGATGGCGTGTCGTACTTCCTTCCTGTCTAGACAGCATGACATCATAGCATCTTTTTCGTTGTCTAAACCAATTAGACCCCTAGTAAGTTGAAAGCGGGGTCGGTGGGAGGGTCTTGCGTGTCCATTGGATAGGGTATTAACTTATAAAAATTTAATTTACTTATTAAATTTGCAATTTTATTGCGTTAATACATCCTATCCAATGGACAATAGCTGAATAACTACCGCTTGGACGGCAGGTAAGTTACTAGGGACTTAAGTGAACTCAGAATAATTAACAAAACTTTTCAAGCCTGGGTCGACCTTGTGGTCAGGAAACCCTTAAGGCTATAGTCGGTCATCAAAGGCCGGGTAACCGGTCCAAACCGACTTCCCGTCCCCCCCCCCTTTTTTCCAGCAGACCTGCTCTGAGGTAGGGAAGAGAGGGCTGAGTTCAATCCCTTGAAGAAAATAAACCTCCCGAAGGAAGCACATCTGATTTTTTTTTTTTTTTTTTGATGCTTCTTAACTGTATATACACTATGTACATATTTACAAATCTCCTCTGGGTCCCGTTTATTGGTGGATCTGCTGGGCAGCCACTACAGGACCCAAATGGAAAAGCTCTGAGTCAGCCCAGGCCACATCCTTCTGGTAAAATTGTGTGAAGGTATTATGAGATTTCCAGTGGCAGGCTGCTAAGATCTGATCTAAGGAAACTCCCGACTGGAAGGCCTTAGAGGCCGCGAAGGCCCTAACATCATGTGCTTTAACTAGATGTAGGGCATGTGCCTGATGATCAGAGAGCTGATAGCATAGGATCACAGTTTGTTTGATCCATGAGGAGATAGTGGCAGGGGAGATATCTTTGTCGAAGCCTTTCTTGAAGGAGACAAAGACTAGCTCCTTGTGCTGCCTGAGGTCTGAAGTCCTGTCCAAGTAGTAGCGTAAGGCTCTGACTGGACAAAGGGATCTGTCAGACTTGAGGGATTTATCTAGAGTAGGAGCCAGGGCTGGTATGACCACTGGAGCTACACTCCCTGGACCCTCTTTGGCCAGCTGATTCTTGGAAAGAAAGCTGGGAGATGGGAACAGGGACACCTTAGACCAGTCGGATTGGTGTCTGATGTTCTTGTGCTGCCATGCATGGATCTCACTCCTTCTTTTGCCAGAGCCCAGGGCCAAAAGGAAGACAGTTTTGAAGGACAGATGCTTCAGAGATGCCTCCCTAAGAGGTTCGAAAGGGGCCTTTGTCAGCTGGTGTAGTACCAGGGAGAGGTTCCAGGAGGGTATTCCCCTCCGCCCTTTGGGTCTATCTCTGTGGAAACTTTCCAAGAGACGAGTGAGATTCTCATCTTTGCTGATATTGACTGTTGTATTACCCAGCTTATCAGCAATGGCAGACCTGTAACCATCAATGGTGCTGGGCTGTAACTTCTTGTCCTCAAAGAGGTACATAAGGAAGTCAGCCACCGACTTTACAGGTGGTGACCCGAAGTCCACCTGATTAGTGATGCACCACTTTGCAAAAATGGCCCACTTCGCCTCATAGACCGATCTGGTTGATCTTCTTTGAGGAGCCTCAATTCTTGCTGCCACTGCCTCAGAGAAGCCCTGTTCTTTGATTTTTGTGGCTCTAGGAGCCATGCATGGAGATTTAGATTTGTTAGATTTCTGTGAGGGATCTGATTGAAGGGCTGTGTTAACAGATTTGGCAGGTTGGGCAGGCTGAGAGGGACCTGATTGGACATGGCCACTAAGTCCCAAAACCAAGGCATGTTGGGCCACCCCGGAGCAACCAAAATGAGCCTCTTGCACTGGGAGTCCAGTAGTTTCTCCACCACTTTGCCCAATATGGCGGTCGGTGGGAAGGCGTACGCATCCAGATCGTCCCATGGCAGAGTAAGTGCATCCACTGCTACAGCCCGGGAGTCCGGTACTGGAGAGACAAACTGAGGTAACTTGTGGTTGAACCTCGTGGCAAAAAGATCTATTTGAGGCAGGTGCCATTGGTTGCACATTTGTTGAAAAACTTCCGGAAGGAGGGACCACTCTGTTTGGATGGTCTGACCCAGTCTGGATAGCTTGTCTGCTATCACATTTAGATGGCCTGGAATGTGTCGGGCTTTTAGCGTTATCTGGTGGTTGGTACACCAGGTCAAGATTCTCCATAGAAGGGCACAAAGTGGGCCCGACCTCATGCCCCCTTCCTTGTTTATGTAGGCTACTACTGTTGTATTGTCCGTGGCCACCAGGACAATTCTGGCCGTACAGAGATGTTGGAAACCCTTTAGGGCTAGAAAGACTGCCTTTAACTCCAGAAAGTTTATGTGGAGTTTGCTTTCGGGTACCGACCAGGAACTTCTTGCGGTATGTTCGCCAAGGTGAGCACCCCACCCTTCTTTTGACGCGTCTGTAAAGATTTGCAGTGCGTGTTTTAATGGATGCAGTGGTTGACCTTGTAGTACATTGCTTCCGTCCAACCACCATTCCAAATGAGGGTGGAGGGATCTGGGTACCGGAATGATCTTGTTCAGCGCTTCTGGCACTCTCCAGTCGCTTTTGAGATGCCACTGTATGGGTCTCATATGAAGCCGGCCGAGGTAAACTTGCTTTTCTGTGGCTGTTAGCAGACCAATCAGGGACATGAACTGCCGGACCGGACAGGTCGGTAGGGACAGGATCTCCGAGATTTTCTCTTGGAGGATCTGCCACCGGTCCGGTGTAGGCCGGACCCGGCCTGCCCTCAGGTCGAACTGGTAACCTACGAAATTGAAGATTTGTTTGGGCTCCAGTTCTGATTTCTCCCAGTTTACTATCCAACCTCACCTCTGGCATATCTGTAATAGTTCTTGTGTGTGTTGGAGACAGACTTGATAGGATCCGGCTCTCACCAGCCAGTCGTCTAGGTACTGGTGGATCCTTATACCCTTGTGTATGGCCATCAGTTTGACCTCTTTGACCACTACAGTAAATTCCAGTGGTGCTGTCGAAAGCCCGAATGGTAGAGCTTTGAATTGGTAAGTTTGTCCTTGAACATGAAATCTTAGGTATTTCCTGGACTGTTCCTGTATCGGGATGTGAAAGTATGCATCCTTGAAGTCTACGGAGGTGATCCACTCTCCCTGTTGGAGGGATGTCCTGATGGTTTCCGGGGTCTCCATCTTGAATTTCTCCGACTTGAGGAAGAAATTCAGATTGCTCAGATCCAAGATCGGTCTCCACCGATTGTTTGGTTTGGGGACTAGAAACAATCTGTTGAAAAAGCTCAGATATGATTGGTTTCTTACTAACTGCGTTTTTGTCTATAAGCTGATGTAATGCCTCCAGCAGGTAGCTGTTCCTCTGGGGATTTCCATAGCAGCTTATGACGGTTGGAAATCTTACTAGTTTCGGTCGGTTCTGAAAGGGGAGGGTGTAGCCTTCTTTGAGGATTTGAACCACCTTTGGACCGCCACCTAGTTTTCCAAAAGTTCTGAAGTCTGGCCCCTACAGCTAGATTGGGGGCAACATTTGGTACATTTGTAACAGGATTGACATAAGACAACTGAGTGACACAAAAAACACTTTTCACAGATTTTAATTTGTATTCTTTGTACTGACAATTTACTGGCCCAGGGCTTAAATCTTTCTTTTGTGATTGCCCGGGCGCAGTAGTGACATGATGAACAACAGGAAGCTTTACATGTAAAGTGTCTATTGTCTGTGAAAGGGTGTCGCTCCGGGCCAGCAGTCGTGTGTGGAGCTTGGATATACAGTAACTGTCATTTATACGACTGCTGGCCCTTGGCAGGTCGGGATGAGAATGAGGCAGAACGACCCTTTCCTTTCCTGTACTGTCTTTTCCCGATAGTCTTCCATGCAGGCTTGTCCGGCCGAGAGTCTCTGTTACTGGATTTCTTATCCGGACGTTCGTACGGGTGGTACCGACCCTTGCCATGACCCGAAGTAGATTGCCCCTTCGATTCAAACTGAGCTATGTCTTCCTCTGCTCGTTTGATGGTAGCATCTGGGAAAAGAGTCGACAGGTGAAGAGGAGCAGTTCTTAACGCTGTGAGGGTGTCTTGTTTGATTCCGGTCCTGAGATGACTGAGATATGCATCACGACGGACAAGAGTGAGGTTTCCCATTGTGATGAAGACGAAGTCGGATAGATGCTCCATCGACTTTGCTGCTGCTGCTTGTGAGATGCTAGCGTTGAAATCTAGTAAATAATGGAGTTCATCAATAGCAGGGGAGACCTTTGCCGACCCTTTTCCTTTGTTCTGAGCTTTCAGAACCTTGAGCTGCTCTTTCATATTTTGTTGCACTTTCACCAGGTAACGGTTAAAACTGGCCGTCTGATTACAGATAACTGAGGCCTCGCGGGCCGACCTTTCCCATCTGCGTAAAGTCTCTTGAGAGATTTTGCGTGAAGCGGGAGGAGTGGAGCCCAGTCCCGTATACCTGGCTATGCGACTGTAAACTACTATTCAGCCTAACCGCGTCGGTGTGCCATGCGGAGATCTTGGAAGGTTCAGGCTTCTGGTTGGTGTGTAGACCATACCACTTAGACTGAGAGCGGGGTGGTCGGATGAAAACGTCCTTGGCCAGTCCACCGGCTTCCGACCCCCTGAAAGGGTAACCCTCCGCTATAGTCAGGTTGAGTTTCCCAAGTTTTTTTGCAGAGCCATTCCTCTGTGGGCATTCTGACAGATACCTTGCCCAGGGTGACAGTCTTGGGTCCGGCGAAAGGATTGTCGTCGGATGTGGCAGTGGTGTTGTCGACCTCAGGAATGTGTGTCCAACCCATATAAGATCGGATACCTTGCATGGTGTCCCGGTAGGTCTGCTCTTCAGATATGGGTTGGTCCTGTTCAGTTACAGAATGTTCCTAGGACCATTCCCCCTCTACGGCATATAAATCCAAGGGAGGTCTGTCCGACAGTTCACTACCATCATTGGAAGAGAGGCTTGAGAAACTGTCCTGTTTGGACCTGTGTAAGGCCGGGGAGCCTGAATCTGCTGTATCAGAGGGCATGGGTCGGTCTGTGAGTGGTCGGTGAATGCCCTGCTGAGTGAGAGGTGTTGGGTCGGTACCAATATCTCCAGCCGGGGTATGTCGGTCGGTGGTGGTAGATGAAGTAGGTCGGCTGGTTTTAGTTTGACTGGCCGGCTGATGCTTATGAGCAGAGGAGCCTGTACCAGGAAACTTGCTGCCTGAAGACTGCTGACTGGTCAATGCTTTACTGGTCGGCTGATGCTTTTCAGCAGAGAAGCCAGTTCCAGGAAGCGCAGCAGATGAAGATGAGGGTCGGATGAAAGGATCCGATACAAGTTCTACTGAAGCTGGAGGTGAATGGGTCGGAGTGACTTTGACATTAGCAGAAAACTGTGGTTCAAAGTTCTTGCTCAGAAGAAGTGCCTCTAAACGGTTGAAACGCTCAGCCCATTTGGAATCTAAGTCCGCTATCTTGTCATCAGCAGAAGGGGGCTTTGAAACAGTAGCAGAAGGTGACTTATCCTTCTTACCGACTTTCTTAGTGTCTTTCTTTATTTTCTTGTCAGGCGGCGGGGCCTCCAAAGTAGGTTTAGAAGAACTGGCTTTGTCTAGAGGCCCAATAACGGACACGCTAGCAGGATCAACTAAAGCCTCAGTGTCTTTAGTAGGCGTAGCTTCCAGTTTCTTTGCCTCCCTTTTCTCCTTCTTAATCCTATACGAGGGAGTGGCTAGCTGAAGACGTTGTTCTTCAGAGAAGGCATTGCAGATTTTACAATCCGAAGACTGGGGGTTTTTAACACAATCGTCCGTCCCCTTACCCTTCTCGCGACATCTTGCACAAAATGCATGAGAGTCAAAATTTGCCATAGCGTGCCCACAACCGCCTCTGCGTTGGCCAGGAGAAGACATGATAGTCCTGGTATATAATGAAATCAAATAATAGTGAAGAAAACACAAAATGGTAGAAGAAAAACTCAGTAAACTTCTTTGAAGAAAATTTCTTGTGCACTAGCACGCGCCAAACGAAAAAGATGCTATGACGTCATGCTGTCTAGACAGGAAGTACGACACGCCATCTGGAGAGTGGACTAGTACTACGGACCGACTTGCCGGTGGAGACACAGGACGTCTTTTTCTGACGTTTGGCGGGCTGGTCTGCGCCGACCGGATAAGCTATTGTCCATTGGATAGGATGTATTAACGCAATAAAAATCCAAATTCAAGTGAGAGTGTCATTTATATATCATTTTCCTCCCAAAAATTAACACTGATTATGCAGAAAAGCCTTGAAAAATTTTGCCAGGAACACTTAAAATACAAAAAAAAACTAGAAATAGGGCGCATTGGCATGTGTAATGTCCACCCTAAGGGAAGTATGAGTTTTGCTCTCAAACTTGGACAAAATTGGCAAGAGTAGATTGCTGAGATTTCTGTGGATCGAAAATTTTGACGAAATCGCTCTATCTCGCACGGTTAAGTAGATATAAACAAATTTGTGTTTTTCCATTTTTGGCAAAAATTTGAAAATTCAAAATGGCCGCCATTTTTGGGGAGAGGAAACTTTTTTGAAAATTGCCAAGAGTACATTGCTTAGATACCCTGTGGGTTGAAAATTTCGACGAAATCGCTCTATCTCGCATGGTTAAGGAGATAGAAACAAATTTGTGTTTTTCTATTTTTGGCAAAAATTCGAAAATTCAAAATGAACGCCATTTTTGGGGAGAGAAATTTTTTTTTGAAAATTGCCAAGAGTACATTGCTTAGATACCCTGTCGGTCGAAAATTTTGACAAAATCACTCTACCTCACATGGTTAAGGAGATAGAAACAAATTTGTGTTTTTTTCATTTTTTGGCAAAAATTAAAAAATTAACTAAGTAGCTATTACTCAGTCAGTTATATAGCTATCATCACTACAGGCAATCCCAAGCAAGCTATTGACCTGACTGTAGCTAATACCAAATTTGGTAAACATATGTCAAATACTTTTTCCTTAAAATGCCCGGAAACAAAAGAAGTATACAAAAGTAGCTAAGTAGCTATTACTCAGTCAGCTATAGAGCTATCTTCACCAAAAGCAATCCCATGCAAGCTATTTACCCAATAAACACCCAAACCAAATTTGGTAAATATAGGATAAATACTTTTCCTTGAAATGATCGGAAACCAAGTGTGACGACGGACGGCGGAAAAAGCAAAAATAATATGTCCATCCCCATTGGGGTGGACATAAAAAGTTATTAATATATGTGTATTAAATTAAGTTGATACTTATGTTGATTACTTAAGGGTAAAATTATTTACATTGTTCATCATACAGCAAAAAAAAAAAAAAAAAAAAAAGCTTTTGAGTTAAATACCTGGTTCAGCATGAATGTATTACTAAGCTGTTCCTTATTGATGCTTGTAAGACTCCAGCTTTGTTCTCATTGGAGTTGTGGAACTGTGGACTGAATGTGGACTGAGGTCTTTTTTTAATAATACTTAGGCAGAGAAGTTTCAACATTAAGAATCAGACTTCAAAGATGAAGGTTAACAAAGTAATAAGTAAGAAATAGAAATCCTCTAAATGCAATCAACTGTGTTGGTGTGGCTTCCTACAGCATCAGAGCTATTTTGTGATTTACCTCTTGGCATTAAACTAGGATCACAAATGGGAAAGGGAAATAAAGCATCAAAGGACAGATGATGGTATAACTTCAATGCATAATTGTAATTGACACATGCATTTCATTAATAAAATCCTTGTATCGTCTTAAAATTTACATGTGGTTTTATCATCATAAAATAATAATTTTATTTATCCCTTTATTTTAGAACAAATAAATTTAGAATTGTTGACTGAAAACATGATTATACAATATAAGATTACCAACACCAACAAACCCAAAAGTCAGATACCACCTTCAGTTGGGCAAGTGTGACTCAAACTTTTAAAATAATATAAAGATATGTATTAAAAGTGTCGTAAGTGGCAACAAAATTATGAAATATACAGGTCAACAGATAATTAAAATATTTACTTTCTCATCAAAGAAGTATATTTTAGAGGAAATTTATCAGTCATGAAGATGGGATGTAGATTTTATGAATTTTAAAGTATAAATTCATTAAAATACATTGTTCATCTGATAAATATGGAGCTTGTACAAGTTGCAACTTGTACAGGTCCAAATTTTGTACATATTGCAACTTGTACAAGCTGTTTGTACAAGTTGCAACTTGTACAAACTCTCAACTTGTACATAACATATATAAAAAGAGCCAGCCTTGGCGGGCAAGAACCCCAGCCCGCAGGTACAACTAAATGGGCAACAACATTGAGATTTGGGAAAATCTTAGGAACAACTTCAGTTGTAAGAAGTATACAGAATCCAAGATATGCTGTCAGATTTAAGATTCACAGGCCATGATTTTTTACAAGTTGTTTTCATATTTTGATGCCCTAGAACCAGTTATAAGGGAGATATAAAGCCTCTTTAGCATAATGACACTACATGACCTTGAAGCAGGGATCAAAGGTCAAATTTGAAACTTGCAGACCAAGATTTCCAAGAAGTTGCTTTGTCATTCCAATAAGGGAGATAAGGCAGCCATTTTGTTTTCAAAACAAGGCCAAAATTACTCTCCGGCAAGCTTTCCCAGCCATTTACATTTTGTAGAAATCTGACACAGCTAGCTGCAATATTTTAAATTTTAGAACATATCATTGATTTTTGAGCAAATTGGCTATGGCGACCATGTTGTTTTTTAAAATGAGAACCAGAATTTTTTTACAGACATGTTTCCACAGTCATAAACATGCTCATAAACAGTTGTTACCGGATACCCCCAAAAAACTAATCAGCTTTAGATCCTCTTGGGGTAAACATATCCTCAAAATTTGGTGACAATCCGTGCATTGGTTTAGGCTGTGGAACACAAACAAGGTTTAAGACCAAAAACAACTTAACGTGTTGCCATGGCAACAGTTGTTACCGGATATCCCCCAAAACCTAATCAGCTCTAGATCCGCTTGGGGTAAACATACCCTGAATATTTGGTGATAATCCGTGCATGGGCTTGGGCTGTGGAACACCCCAAAAGTTTAAGACCAAAAATCTTGCAAATTTAATAAGTAAATTAAATTTTTATAAGTTAATACCCTATCCAATGGACAATAGCTTATCCGGTCGGCGCAGACCGGCCTGCCAAACGCCAGAAAAAGACGTCCTGTGTTTCCACCGGCTAGGCCGGTCCAGTGTTGTGCACTCGCCAGATGGCGTGTCGTACTTCCTTCCTGTCTAGACAGTGTGACGTCATAGCATCTTTTTCGTTGTCTAAACCTGTTAGACCCCTAGTAAGCTGAAAGCGGTGTCGGTGGGAGGGTCTTGTGTGTCCATTGGATAGGGTATTAACTTATAAAAATTTAATTTACTTATTAAATTTGCAATTTTATTGCGATAATACATCCTATCCAATGGACAATAGCTGAATAACTACCGCTTGGATGGCGGGTAAGTTACTAGGGACTACAAAAATTGAACTCATGATAGTAGATTGACCATTCCTTTTCCAAGCCTGGGGAGACCTTGAGGTCGATAACCCTAAGGCTGTGGTCGAATATCATCATCTGGTTAACAGGAGTTGAACAGTCAGAAACGACCATGCCCCCCCCCCTTTTTTTCAACAGACCTGCTCTGAGGTAGGGGAAGAGAGGGATGAGTTCAGTCCCATAGAATAAGACCTCCCGGAGGAAGCACGTCCAGAGATTTTTTTTTTTTTTTTTTTGCTTAACTAAATGTGCAATATATACAAAGATGTACAACTATATACATATGTACAGATCTCCTCTAGTTACTGGTCTGCTGGTGGATCTGCTGAGCAGCTACAACAGGACCAAGATGATAGAGCTCTGAATCGGCCCAAGCCACATCCTTCAGATAGAATTGAGTGAAGGTATTATGGGATTTCCAGTGGCAGGCTGATAAAATCTGCTCTAAAGAAACTCCCGACTGGAAGGCCTTGGAGGCAGCGAAAGCTCTTACATCATGAGCCTTGACTTGATGTAAGGTGTGGGCCTGGTGATCAGATAGCTCATAACATAGGACCACAGTTCGTTTAATCCATGAGGAGATAGTGGCAGGAGAGATGTCTTTGTCAAAACCTTTCTTGAAGGAGACAAAAACTAACTCCTTATTCTGCCTGAGGTCTGAAGTCCTGTCCAAGTAATAGCGCAGAGCTCTGACTGGACAAAGGGATCTGTCAGACCTGAGGGATCTGTCCAGAGTAGGAGCCAGGGCTGGTATGACCACTGGGGCTACACTCTCTGGGCCCTCTTTGGCCAGCTGGTTCTTGGAAAGAAAGCTGGGAGATGGAATCAGGGACACCTTAGACCAGTCTGACTGGTGTCTGATGTTCTTGTGCTGTCATGCATGGATCTCACTCCTTCTTTTGCCCGAACCCAGAGCCAAAAGGAAGACAGTCTTGAAGGTCAGATGCTTCAATGATGCCTCCCGAAGAGGTTCAAAGGGGGCCTTTGTGAGCTGGTGTAATACCAGCGAAAGGTTCCAGGAGGGTATGCCCCTCCGCCCCTTGGGCCTGTCTCTGTGGAAACTGTCCAGGAGACGAGTGAGATTATCATCTTTGCTGATATTGACTGTGGCATTACCCAGTTTATCCGCAATGGCAGACCTGTATCCATCAATGGTGCTGGGCTAAAGATTTTTGACCTCAAAGAGGTAAAGTAGGAAGTCAGCCACTGACTTCACAGGTGGTGATCTGAAGTCCACCTGATTAGTGATGCACCATTTTGTAAAAATGGTCCACTTTGCCTCATAGACTGATCTGGTTGATCTTCTCTGAGGAGCCTCAATTCTTGCTGCCACTGCTTCAGAGAAGCCCTGTTCTTTGATTGCTGTGGCTCTAGGAGCCAGGCATGAAGATTCAGGTTGGTCAGATTTCTGTGAGGGATCTGATTGTAGGGCTGTATCAGCAGATTGGGAAGATGTGGCAAGCTCAGTGGAACCTGACTGGACATGGCCACTAAATCCCAAAACCAGGGCATGTTGGGCCATCCGGGAGCAATTAGGATTAGCCTCCTGCACGGAGAGTCCAGCAGCTTCTCCACCACTTTGCCCAAAATGGCAGTCGGTGGGAAGGCATATGCATCCAGGTCCTCCCATGGCAGAGTGAGTGCATCCACTGCGACAGCCAGAGAGTCTGGAACTGGAGATACAAATTGAGGCAGCTTGTGGTTGAATCTCGTGGCAAAGAGGTCTATCTGAGGGCGGTGCCATTTGTTGCATAAACTTCGAAAAACTTCCGGAAGGAGGGACCACTCCGTCTGGATGGTCTGGCCTAGTCTGGACAGCTTGTCCGCTATCACATTTAGACGGCCTGGGATGTGTCGGGCTTTTAGAGTTACTTGACGCTGGGAACACCAAGTCAAGATTCTCCAGAGTAGGGCACACAGTGGGCCCGACCTCATGCCTCCTTCTTTGTTTATGTAGGCTACAACTGTGGTGTTGTCTGTTGCCACTAGAACTATCTTGTTTACACAGAGATTTTGGAACTCTTTTAAGGCTAGGAAAACCGCTTTGAGTTCCAGATAGTTTATGTGGAGCTTGCTTTCCGGCACCGACCACGACCCTCTTGCAGTGAATTCGTTTAAGTGAGCGCCCCACCCTTCTTTTGATGCGTCTGTAAAGATTTGCAGAGCATGTCTTATTGGGTGTAAAGGTTGGCCTTGGAGCACATTGTTTTCCTCTAGCCACCATTGTAAGTGAGGGTGCAGAGACCTGGGTAGGGGAATAATTTTCTTCCGGTATTCTCCAATTGTTTTTGAGATGCCACTGTATGGGTCTCATGTGTAGTCGGCCTAGGTGAACTTGTTTCTCTGTGGCTGTTAGGAGACCTATCAGGGACATGAACTGCCGGACCGGTCTGACCCGGCCGGACCTGAGATCGAACTGGTAACCTACAAAGTCGAAGACTTGTTTGGGTTCCAGCTCTGATTTCTCTATGTTCACCAACCAGCCTAGGTCCTGGCACATCTTGATTAATGTCTGTGTGTGCTGGAGACAGATTTGTCGGGATCTGGCTCTCACCAACCAGTCGTCTAGGTACTGGTGGATCCTTATACCCCTGTTTGCAGCCATTAGTTTGACTTCCTTTACTAATACAGTGAACTCCATGGGCGCTGTGGACAGACCGAAGGGCAGAGCCTTGAATTGGTAAGTCCGACCCTGGACGTGAAATCTTAGGTATTTCCTGGATTGTTCCTGTATTGGTATGTGGAAGTAGGCGTCTTTGAAATCTACTGAAGTGACCCATTCCCCTTCTTGAAGGGACGTTCTGATGGTTTCCGGAGTCTCCATTTTGAACTTCTCCACCTTTAGAAAGTAGTTCAGTTTGCTCAGGTCTAGTATTGGCCTCCATTTGTTGTTGGGTTTTGGAACTAGGAACAGTCGGTTGAAGAAACCCAAAGATGTTTGATTGTGGAGCAGTTCTACGGCATTTTTGTCTATAAGCTGATGCAATGCCTCCAGCAGGTAGCTGTTCCTGTGGGGATTGGCATAACAGCTTATGACTGTTGGAGACCTTGTAAGATTTGGCCGGGTCCGGAAGGGAAGGACATAGCCTTCCTTCAGTATTTGAATAGTTTTCGGACCGGCTCCCAGATTTAGCCAAGTTTCCCAAAATTTTTGGAGTCTGGCCCCTACAGGAAGATTTAGTGCAGCATTTTGGGCATTGTTTACACTTTGGACACTAGACAATTGAGTGACACAAGAAGCAACTTTCACATACTTTAATCTGTGAGACTTTGTTATTTGACAGTCTGCTGCCCCGGGACTTAACTCTCTCTTTTGGGAATGCCCGGGGGCAGAAGGTACATCTGTTACAACATGAAAGTTTACAACATTTAATGTCTTTTCTTGCATTAAAGTCTTGTTCCGGGCCAGCAGTTCCCTCTGTAAACTGGTTACACATTGATTGTCATTTAAATGACTGCTGGCCCTTGGCTGGTCGCGATGAGTAGAATGAGGCTTTTCCTTTCTTCTTACCCTGTCCCCTGTTACCAATGTTCTTCTAAGTCGGACGGTCTGGTTTCCTGTAATCCGAACGTTTTTCTTGCCGTTCGTATGGATGGAAGCGACCTTTCTTTCCCGACTGGGAGTGAGACTTGCTCTCAAAGTTGGCGATATCTTCTTCCGCTTGTTTTAAGGCGGAATCTGGAAACAGGGTTGCAGTGTGAAGTGGTCCAGTCCTCAAAGCGGCCAGAGTGTCCGGCTTGATGCCCATTTTCAAATGGGAGAGGTACGAGTCCCTTCTTATGAGAGTGGTATTTGCGACCATCACAAAACCAAAGTCAGTTAAATGTTCAAGTGTTTTGGCCATACACTGTGTTATGCTCGAGTTGAAGTTCATGAGGAACTGCATTTCCTCTTCTGTAGCACGGGTGATCTTTCCTGCTGACTTCCCTTTACTCAACTCTGATTTGATGGTCTTTAACTCTGCTTGCATATTTTCTTGCACCTTGTACAAGCACCTGTTGAACGCGGCTGCTTGGTTGCAAGTAGTGGAGGCTTCGCGAGCTGATTTCTCCCACCGTCTTAAATTATCCTGTGAAATTTGACGGGAAGCAGGCGGGGTTGAGGCAATGCCGGCGGCCTTTGCTATGCGACTGTAGGAACTGTTGACTTTAGATGCATCAGTGTTCCAAGTAGATACAGTCTGTGGAGCCCCGTGATTACACTTCTCTGGGTTAGCTGCAAAGTTGTACCATTTGGCTTGTGATTTTGGGGGGCGGACGAATTGGTCCTTGAGCAGCCATCCAGCCTCTGAACTACGGGACGGGTACCCCTCCGTAAGTGTTAGGTTGATTTTCGCCATCTTGTTGCATAGCCACTCATCCGTGGGCATGGTGACTGAGACCTTTCCTGTAGGGTGGGCCTTTGGACCGGCAAAAGGGTTATCCTCCGACTTGGAGGCTGTAGTGTCCATCTCTGGGATGTGACTCCACCCCATAAACGACCTGATCCCACTCATGGTTTCGCGATAGGTCTGCTCTTCAGAGGGGGCAAGGTCTGGGTCATTACCAGTAGCTTCCAGATCGTCGGAAAGTTCCCCTTCCTCTACAAATAAATCAACTGGAGGACGGTCCGAAAGGTCAGTGTCTGAGTCAGTGTCCATGGAAGATACACTGTTTCTTCTTGCCGGTGCTGACGATGCTCTGCTGGGTACCTGTTGAGATGAAGGAGAGTCGGTACCAGCCACATCTGAGCATTGGTCGGTGGACACCTTATTTCTTGACGACTTGCTGGTCGACTTGGAGGCAGTCTGAGGATTACCAGGCAAATCTGAAGAAACTGAATCATGAGCTTGGTCGGCAACCGGTCTCTGAGAAGCAAGGTCGGTAGCCAACTGATCTGTGTTCTGACCGGGTTTGATGAACGGTCTGGAAGATATAGCCGAACTCTGAGGAGGTGAGTGGGCTGGAGTGACTTTAATAGGAGCAAATGTAGGTTCTTTGTCCATGGATTTAGAGAGTAAGATAGCCTCAAGTCTGTTAAACCTTTCAGACCATTTCTGGTCTAATTCATCAATCCTAGTATCCGGTGAGGATCTGTGAGACTTAGTAAGCGACTTGGAGGGCTTATCTGAAGAAGTCTTAGTATCTTTAGCTTTGTCAGGTTGGTTGGTTTTCTTTCTCTTGTCAGAACTCGAACCAGGGGACTTCACAATCCCCTGGTTGTCCACTACTCCCACTAGTCACTGAGGACGGATCTATGAGAGAGGAACTGGAAGAGTCCTGTTTGGGTGTATCTGTGAATTTCTTAAGATCCCGTTTCTCCTTTTTTAATCTATATGATGGAGTGGACAACTGTACGCGTTGGTCCTCAGATAAAATGTTACAAGAGTTACAATCATTTTTAAGCACACACGGATCTGATCCCTTACCCTTTTCTCTGCAACGCGCGCAGAAATTATGGCTATCGAAGCTAGCCATAATATGGCCACAACTTCCATGCTTCTGAGCAGGTGAGGACATGACGATCCGAAAGCAAAGATAGTCCAAAATGATCTATATACACTCTTGTATAAGTAGCAATAAACATAAAAGTCACTCTTTGATGAATACTGTGATAATTCCAAAATAAAATTTAACTCTGAAAATTCGTGCACACAACACATGCGCCAAACGAAAAAGATGCTATGACGTCATGCTGTCTAGACAGGAAGGAAGTACGACACGCCATCTGGCGAGTGCACAACACTGGACCGGCCTAGCCGGTGGAAACACAGGACGTCTTTTTCTGGCGTTTGGCAGGCCGGTCTGCGCCGACCGGATAAGCTATTGTCCATTGGATAGGATGTATTAACGCAATAAAATTATATTTTACTGCCATGGCAACAGTTGTTACTGGATACCCCCAAAACCTAATCAGCTCTAGATCCTCTTGGTGTAAACATACCCCGAAAATTTAGTCTAAATCCATGCAAGGGTTTGGGCTGTCGAACAGCCACAAAGTTTAAGACCAAAAATTCTTAAAAGTGTTGCCTTGGTAACAGTTGTTGCCAGATACCCCCCAAAACCTAATCAGCTCTAGATCCTCTTGGGGTAAACATAACCTGAATATTTGGTGAAAATCTGTGCATGGGTTTAGGCTGTGGAACACCCACAAGCTTTATGCCCGTCGCTGCTGCCGCCCGGACGGCGCAGGTGTCGACTATAACCCCAGCCTTTAAGGGCTGGGGTTAAAAATTAATCCGATCCATAAACCAATCAATGCAGTGTATACATTACAGTTATTGCTTTGCTAAATTCTTGTATCATTGATCTGGAGTGGCTGAAGTTTTTTGTTTATTATGTATTTCCTGTTTGTGTCAATTGAGGACAACTGCCAAATCATATTGACAGTCAACATTGTGTGAACATTCTCTGAATAAACACAAGATTGTAAAGAGTCAATTCACTTTATATTCAAAGGTATAAAATACAAAAGTACTCAAAACGATAACATTATGTAACAAAATGCACTAAAATTAACAGCCGAGTTCATTTGTACACATTAAACAATATGTTAACTTCATCATAGTTATACAAAAATAAAACTGTTCAACAAGATACAGGCACCATTTATATATATACAACAACCTTTTTAATATACAGAAGTTATAAATATACATATTCACATTTAACAAACCAAATTTAACAACATTATAACTTCATTTATGTACTTCAATTATGTACAAAAAAAATGCAAGTAATGTAGAGCTAATAGTTACTATCTGACGAATGTTGATTATTTGTCATATTAAATATCACTGACATTATGCTAATGAGGAGTCATGTGTTGAGATAACTTCCAAAAGGATAAGGTAGCCCCTTAATCGCTCTGGAAAATCCATACAGAGATATTTCTCATTTCCACATGATAGATCTGACTCAGTAGGTCTCTTCTACAAATTCTGTTGATTAAAGAAACTGCTACACAGCTACAACATATGCTTTATTCTTATGTTAACTAACTTTACATATTAGCCTTGCCAAAGTCTCAAGTATCTTTGTAATTAAGGGAAAATATACAGAAAAAAATGTTGAGTTTGCATAATGTACTCTTACATTTACATGTACTGGATTTTACACCACCATATGGCTTTAGAAAGTCTGCTAGGCTTATGCATACTAACATGCATGGGTGCTTTATGAATACCAAATATTTTACGCAAGGCTATCTACATACAACATTTTGATGACTATCTAGGAACTTCACTATGGCAGATACTCCTGTCTACAATATCTCTGGAACCTATAACAGGAATGACAAGCCAGAGGCTTTGGAACTTCTGTTCATGGAGTCACTTTTACATATTATACATGTTGCAGGGGAATTAAAGATCAAAACTGAAATAATTTCTAATATTTATTTATTTATTTAATTCTCGCACTCAAGGTGCACAAGTACAAAAAATTATAAATATGGCAAACATGAAATAACATATGTTCACACAACTATCAAACCCAAATTATAAACTAGAGGATCGCTCGCCAAAAAAAAAGATAATGTTTTTGCATAGCAAAAACAAAGCGTCCCAAAAAGGATATAAAGGTGAGTGCTAAAGTATTAAGAAAATGCTTCGTTTCTAGCCTTATACTGTTGTGGCAACCAAAGTCAGCGCAGTCTGCTCTATCTAGCACGGTTTTCAAGATATAAGCATTTTTGTGTTTTGCAAAAAATAAAAAAATTAAAAATGTCCGCTATATTTGGCGAGACAAAAATATTTTGAAAATTGGCATGGCTACTCT
The DNA here is from genome assembly GCA_964017235.1 of Sabellastarte sp. h YS-2021. Lineage (NCBI taxonomy): Eukaryota > Metazoa > Annelida > Polychaeta > Sabellida > Sabellidae > Sabellastarte > Sabellastarte sp. h YS-2021. The sequence continues at coordinate 137,934,865 of OZ024929.1, forward strand.
GCAGAGATACCCAGCAGGTCCAAAATTTTGTTGAGTTCACTCCATATAGCACGGTTTTCGAGATATAAGCATTTTTGTGTTTTGCAAAAACTTTGAAAATTCAAAATGGCCACCATTTTTGGGGATACAAAATTTTTTGTCAAGACCACTGCCGCGGTGTGTATCTCCCGCCGAGCATTAAAGCAAAAGAAATAGCTTTTCCGAGATATTCACAATTTTTCATTTTCGTGTGTGAAAGCTCTGCCAAAAGTAGGTGAATGAGTTATTTGAGAAAAATTGGCTATCTGCAATACTATTAAGAGATAATTCACATTTACTCATTTTGAGTAGGTGAATAATTATCTATGGGTCTGAAACTTCACCAAGTGAAAGCTCTCCCAAAAGTAGGTGAATGAGTTATTTGAGAAAAATTGGCTATCTGCAATACTTTTAGAGATAATTCGCATTTACTCATTTTGAGTAGGTGAGTAATTAGCTATGGGTCTGAAACTTCACCATGTGAAAGCTCTCCCACAAGTAGATGAATGAGTATTTGACAAAAATTGGGTATCCGCAATACTTTTACAGATAATTAGCATTTACTCATTTTGAGTAGGTGAATAAATAGCTATGGGTCTGAAACTTCACAGAGTGAAAGCTCTCCCAAAAGTAGGTGAATGAGTTATTTGAGAAAAATTGGCTATCTGCAATACTTTTAGAGATAATTCGCATTTACTCATTTTGAGTAGGTGAGTAATTAGCTATGGGTCTGAAACTTCACCAAGTGAAAGCTCTCCCAAAAGTAGGTGAATGATTAATTTGAGAAAAATTGGCTATCTGCAATACTTTTAGAGATAATTCGCATTTACTCATTTTGAGTAGGTGAGTAATTAGCTATGGGTCTGAAACTTCACCAAGTGAAAGCTCTCCCAAAAGTAGGTGAATGAGTTATTTGAGAAAAATTGGCTATCTGCAATACTTTTAGAGATAATTCGCATTTACTCATTTTCAGTAGGTGAGTAATTAGCTATGGGTCTGAAACTTCACCAAGTGAAAGCTCTCCCAAAATGTAGGTGAATGATTTATTTGAGAAAAATTGGCTATCTGCAATACTTTTAGAGATAATTCGCATTTACTCATTTTGAGTAGGTGAGTAATTAGCTATGGGTCTGAAACTTCACCATGTGAAAGCTCTCCCACAAGTAGATGAATGAGTTATTTGATAAAAATTGGGTATCCGCAATACTTTTACAGATAATTAGCATTTACTCATTTTGAGTAAGTAAATAATTAGCTATGGGTCTGAAACTTCACCATGTGAAAGCTCTCCCAAAAGTAGGTGAATGAGTTATTTGAGAAAAATTGGCTATCTGCAATACTTTTAGAGATAATTCGCATTTACTCATTTTGAGTAGGTGAGTAATTAGCTATGGGTCTGAAACTTCACCATGTGAAAGCTCTTCCAAAAGTACATGAATGAGTTATTTGATAAAAATTGGGTTTTCGAGATATAAGCATTTTTATGTTTTGCAATTTTTGCGAAAAATTCGAAAATTCAAAATGGCCGCCATTTTTGGCAAGAGAATTTTTTTTTCAAAATTGGGATAACTAATCTGCAGAGATACCCTGCGGGTCAAAAATTTCGTCGAAATCGCTCTATCTAGCACGGTTTTCGAGATATAAGCATTTTTGTGTTTTGCAATTTTTGCGAAAATTTCGAAAATTCAAAATGGCCGCCATTTTTGGCGAGACAAAAATTTTTTGAAAATTGGGAAAAGTACTCCACAGAGATAGCCTGCGGGTCAAAAATTTTGTCGAAATTGCTCTATCTAGCACGGTTTTTGAGATATAAGCATTTTTGTGTTTTGCAATTTTTGCGAAAATTTCGAAAATTCAAAATGGCCGCCATTTTGGGCGAGATAAAATTTTTTTGAAAATTGGGAAAACTACTCCGCAGAGATACCCTGTGGGTCAAAAATTTCGTCGAAATCGCTCTATCTAGCACGGTTTTCGAGATATAAGCATTTTTGTGTTTTCCTTATTTGGAAAATTCGTAATGATTAATTAATCATTAATTACTCGGCCATTTCTTGACCAATCAATGCCAAAATCTAATGATTTCCAGATTTTAATAGAATGAATGTATTTGCCAAGTTTCAGGTGAATTGATAAAATTCCTTTCAAGTTATCATCCGGACAAGCTTCCCCACCGAAAAAAGACATTTTTGGTCATGTGACCTCTCTGATTGGTTGAAATGTCACTGCAGCATATTCAAAAACATTCCCCAAGGCTACTGCCTAAACCTGCCAAATTTGAAAAGAATCCGCCTAACGGTTACAGAGTTATAAGGAAAACAAAATGCGGAGCCGGCGGAGCCTGAAGCTCTCCCATACACAAACAAGCGTCCCTTGCGGGACGCTTAATTATTTACAGGGTGATGACAAAGAAGATCAAATCATGTCTTCATGTCAGATTACTGAGTACAGATATACTCTAAAAGAACATTAACCTCATGTACTGAGAACAAAGTAGATTTATTATCTCTAATATAACACAAGTCATGTACATTACCTGCATTCTTTTTGTCACATTCGTTAAAAACAATAGAGTTATGCATCCTATTCACTATATTGGTATAATTAAAACCTATGTGACATTTTGTTATGTTATATACTGATGCAATGTAGTTTAGTGACTTGAATACTGCTGAGCCACTACCATTCATCATCAGATCAGCACACAGTTGAATACATTTATTTTCACTATTTTGCAGGTTTCTTACAAATTTTAAAACTCTCTTATGAAGTTGTACCTCCACTGGAAAATCATTACAAATGATTGGTAACAGAGAATTATGGGTTCTGCAGGGTAATCCCCACAATACTCGGATACATTTTCGCCACTGGGAAAAGAAGCTTATAACATGTTTACCTGAGTAATCCCACAAGCCAGATCCATACCATGCAAAAACTTTTAAATAACTTATATTTAATTGCTGATGTACACCATTTGAAATTGCTCATTATACCATTAAATGATATGTTGAATTTCGATATCACATCTATGACATTAAATGGTTCTGCTCCTTGACCTATCAAATTGCCCAGATGGTAGGCTTTTAGTTCTGCTTTTATAAATAGGCTTTTATGTAATATACCAGTAACCTGACTCTTAGTGTCACATACAAAAGGCAAGAATTGGTACTTGTCAACATTAAACATTAGTGAGTACTCTTCTGCAAACACATCTGCCACTTGTAACATATGTCTTAATGCTGTCATAGTTGGGGCAAGTAATGCAATATCATCAGCATAGCTGAAACAACCCATAAAAACATCACCAATATAACAGCCATATCCTGAATTCTTTAAATTTACAAGTAACTCATCAATATATGACACAAATAAAATAGGAGATAAAATTCCCCCTTGTTTTACTCCATTTGATACACTTATTGGTCTAGAAATAGATGAACCCCATTTGACTTTAACTGATTGTTGCATATACAGAGATGCAAGAACTCTAGCAACAACACTGCATACACCCTTTTTGAGAAGCAATTTAAAAAGTTTGATCAGTTGAGACTGGCTTTGTTATGCTCTATCATTCACTCCTGGCTAGACAATCTATTGGGAATAAACAACAATAACAAATTTACATCAAATAGTAAACACAGGAGTTTTATTACATGCTAATTGAATATGATGTGAATATACTTTTGTAAATAAGAACAATAACAATGATATTTTTTTCCATCTTTTTTATTTCTCCTGCACACTGTACAGGTATGAGAAAAGCAATATATACAGATATATATTATATACCAATATTTCTTTCACAACATATTATACTTGGGCTTTGAAAACTTTCAGGGTTAACTATTACGGCTTCTGATAAGGGATGCAAATCAGGCATATCAAACAACTCACTGGCTGACTTATGAGTAACCTTTTTGTCAGTAGTCCTTACCTGAACTTTGATTATAGCAAGCCATTTCACCACAGTACTGTCCTGTGCAAAATTAATGTTTATGAACAACCTTAACCAGGTCAGTGAGTTGTAGAAATCCATCCTTATGACAAGACACATGACATTACCATGCTTGTTTACATCAATATATATAAATATGCAAATTTTGGAAAGCAAATTTTTGTACAGGTTATAAACAACTAACAAATCTCGTGCACTCGGATTTGATAATTACATACTAGTGGTCCATTTTATGGCTAAGGTAATTTCATACAAATAAACACAAAGTAAATTTTTGGAATGGTTTAAAACTATGGGAACATTCACACTGCAGCAGAACTGGACCATGTGACAGAAATGTAAAAAGGCATGATTTTGATTTCTAATTTTTCTGTTTTGTTCATGCTGACCACCATACTTTAAGGAAGTCAGTATTTCCAGTAAACACTAAATGTTAGAAAAGCTGAAAAACAAATCAACATTCTTCCTGGCTTAATAATTGCCATGTTAGTTTCATATGATCATTTTCTGGAATCTGACTTCCTGAAACTAATGAAAAGAACACATTATTTCCATATAAGTTGAAGGTGAAGCATGTTTAGCAAAGAGTTTGATAGTCTGCTTCTCATACTGCCTTTTTCTACAGAAAAGGATCAAATATTATCCATCATTTTGAGTCAATACCTTTCATCACCTAGCAACAGCATGAAAATTCATATTGAAAATGATCTTTGGTGCCGCATTTTGGTATAATGTCCTCTCTTTATCATATTACATGTAGTGTATGATAATTTATCCAAATGTGTTTTAACTAGAAAATGTGTATTAGTTTAAGTTTACCTTTTATCCATTATTACTCATAAAAGAAGAGTTTCCTTTTGTAAAATTGTCAAACCAAGTATTATTTTATTTCATTATCAATATTTAATGTTGTAATTCTGATTTTACATTACAAAAGTAACTTGAACCTACATAAAATTGATACAATAAGTCAATTATTCATGACTATAATGTAAGGAAGTTCAGATGGACTATGTGAATCTAATTCAGAAAACTGTGCAATATATCACCCTTGCATAAGAAAAATGTATCTAAAAATATTACTACCTCATACTTTAACATCAGCAGTAACAAACATGTAAATACAATAATATATGCCATTAAATATAGAACCAAACAATGCATCAAACCTGAACAAAGATTTAGTGAAAAAACTACAAATCATCCTTGGTTACATATGGCACCCATCATTAAATTATAGCCACCTTTAAAAAATAAGCGAAAGCTCCTATTATATTTACTGGTTCCAGTACAACATAAGAAATATCATCACTACAAAAACAAACCTAGATAGAGACCCGCTCTTCTCAGTATTATGACAAGGCTGTGTAATGTACACCAGAACCTCCGGCATCTGAACTAACTTGACAAAGGTTTTTAAGCCATAAATAAGCCACGCCACTATGTGTGACCAGTCATGAAAAATATTTCAATGAAATTTTATAGGATTTTACGCAAAATTTTTGCTATGGACCTGTAACATTTTTGAGTTAACTGGACCTGGAAAGTTTTGCTGTACGCTTTGAAAACTTAATCGATTATCGACCAATTAATCTCAAATTCATCTCGCACCTAGATTTTGATGTGAAGAAAGTGCTTGCAAAATTTGACTGATCTACCGATATGTTGTACTTTCTGAGAAAATCTGGTGAAAAGAAAGGACAAGAAGATAAAATTGTGACTGATAATGTGACCCTTATAAAAGGTCAAATTCATACCTGTTTAGGTGTCCAAATATTCCTTCACAGGTTCTACTGCTGACAAAAATCATTTTAATAGGCTTTACATAAAGGGAGATAGACAATGTAGGTTGTCTGAAAGTAGGGGGCGAGACCATGAAAAGTCTCCTTTTCAAGAATGCTTAATCACTATGATTGTAATTGAGGCTTCCAAGTATCTAAGATACTCCATGTTTTGGATTTTGAAGCAAAAATAGCAAGTCCACTGATGTCACTGGAAGCAAGTCTATTTTAAATATATAAAACTAGGGCTGCGAGCGGTTACTTGAGCCTTGATAGATGAGTCGATCTTGGCTAGTACTCGAGTCCATTTTAAGTACTCGATTACTCGCGAGGCATTGTATTATCGCCCACGTAATGAAACGCTTGTGTAAAATATGCCACATTTCAGCATTTCCGTCACATAACATCAATTAAAATTGTTGTTTTCACTTGAAAATGTATAATTTACTCCTTATTCTACAATATCTGGTTAAATAGAAGACGTTTTTCTTCAAAAGTTTCATTTACGGAATCGACTATTTATTCACAGAAGACTTCTAATGGTGGGAAGTAAAACTCGTGGTTACTCGAATTTGTGCCGGTTGTCAGAGGGCGAGTACTTGGTGCCGTTTTTTGTACCCGTCCCAGCCCTATACCAAACCTTTAAATAGCAGGAACTTAACACTTTTTGCATGTGTTCAATTTTGCCCCACTGTTTGAGTTCTGGAGACTGAATATTTTTGGGATTAATTATTATCTCCTGCCTGCGGCCGAAGGCTGTGGTCGGGAGATTATAAAACACCTTCCGTACATGTGTCCGTGCGTCCGTCCGTTCGTCATGTTTTTACATAAACCTTAATATCTCATTCATTTGTAAAGATATCTTCACTAAATTTGCAGGGAATGTTTATGGCTATGACAACCTGTCTGTGCCAAATTTTGGCCTCATTTTGAAAAACAAAATGGCCACGATAGCCAATTGTTTGAAAATCATAAAAGTGCTATAAACATTGAAATATTCCAGCTAGTTTAATCAAATCTGCACAAGAGATATATAGCTAGAAAGTTCTGAAAACAAAATGGCTGCCATATCACATATTTAATGTCATATGGGGTTATCCAATTAAAAAGGCCTTATATCTCCCTAATATTGCTCCTACAGGTTCGGAATGTGAAAACAACTTTTGGGAAGTCATGGCCTGGGAACTTTTCCATGTGTTGAATTTGACCTTTGACCCCTGCTTCAAGGTTAAATGGGATCATCATACTAAAACATCCTTATTTCTCCCTTATTATTGGTGCTATGGCTTCAGAATGTAAGAACATACTATGGAAAGTCCTGGCCTGCAAAAGTTTTGTGTGAGAACCATTTTGCCCTTATTTGCAAAAAAGAAATGGCCGCCATAGCCAATTATTTCAAAATCATTAAAATGCTCTAAAACTTGAAATGTTGAAGCTAGGTTCATCAAATTTGCATAAAAGATATATGGCTAGGAAATTTTCCCTGACAGTAATTTGGCCTAGTAATGAAAACAAATTGGCCAGCTTATCACATGTTTAATGTCAAATGGGATTATCCTATTAAAAAGGCCTTATATCTCCCTTATCATTGCTATTGGCGGTTGCAAATGTGAAAACAACTTATAGGAAGTCAAGGTCTGAGACTCTTTTCCAATTGCTCACTTTTACCTTTGAACCCTTCTTCTATGTCAAGTGGGGTTATCTTACTACAAAGGCCTTATATCTCCTTTAGTTCTCCATTATTACCGATCCTAAGGCGGAAGATAACCACTGCGGCAGTGGTCTTGTTAACTCTGCACTTGACTTACTGAATACTTGTATATTCTACAAATCTGTTCAGGTAACAGAGGTTCTGCCATAATAGTATTTATACTTGAACATCTGAAATTTGCCAATGGAGTGATCTGTTTAAATACTCTGAATAAAATGTGGCAGAGACTCTGTAATACATGAAATTAAATTAATAAATAGTCTAAAACTGATTAATATTTGAACCATGTAAAGCTACAATACCCATTTTCTAAGAAAAGTTATTTTCATAATAAAACTTTGTGAGAGAAAGAAGTTCAATATTCTTGCAAATGTTTAGAACTGTAAAGACAATAAATAATTTGGCTGCATTACAATAGTTGTCTCAAAATCACAAAGCATTTATAATTTAGTAGTTGAAAAACATGGAAGTTTTCATTGTGAAAAAACTGTTGAGACATATTCTCTCTCTTTAGATATCTGAAAAAACTGTTTTTGTTCTAATTTCTCAGAAAATCCAATATTGAGAAATTTCCAAAACTAATATCATTTTGAGAAAAAAATAAGAAAGTGCATTTGCATACCGATGCTTATATATCTACTTTAAACAAAATTTGACCTAACAGTGTTCATCTGTGCTTGATAAGATGTCAAATACCGGTATTTCCAAGTAAGACAGTTTAATTATTTTATGGCAAATATGCGGACGTAAAGTGCTGGGTTTTTTCCTCATGTTTTGTTGTTCTAGATTCTTTTCTTAATTTGATGTCTTTCTCTATAAGTAGCACCATTTTACAGAGGTCAAAGATCAAGTCAGGCTGTCGGTGCACCTCACATGTTACATGAGATAGATTTGAATCCATAACCACAGAGGTGAGAGCCAGGTGATTAAATGCTAAACCTGGTTACCAGTTGGATACTACTGCTCCACGTCTTAACTTGGCACAACCTGGACACCACAAAATTATTTTAGTTTTAGGTTTAATACTAGGTGATTCTATTGATTTAAATATGTACAGACACAAGCTATAATAATTAGTCTTTAACTGTATGTATTCCAATCAATTAACTATTTACAGTGCTTTTTAAGTGGCAATAGTATAATTTCTACATGAAATCAATGCCATGACTTGGCACAATTTGCATATGGAAATTGCCGAAAATATTTAAATTATTACTGTCATCACTTCCAACTTCCTTATTTGGTGTGTGCCAGTGCACAAGTTTCACTGCTAACAATCAAATTATAGTAAATATTCTTTTTTTCTGGTTTTTGCCAAGATGAGGCTTGTGTCATGATATGGCACCAAGCAGTACTACCAGTAGCACCAATTTATAATGCTTGTCCTCCGCATTTATTGTGTCACTTCTGGACTGGTAGAACTTGATTTTCTGTGCTCCACCATTGTGGCACTTTCAGAAATCAAGGATGGACTCAATTGACCCTGTCCCTCTTGTGACACCATCATTGATTTCTGTGACACCATATTTAGTAAAGACTTAGCGGCATGTAAAGGTGATTGGTGACTACTGAAACTCATCTCCTGGCTGGTTGCGTGCGATTTGGTCGTTGGTGAGATATGAGGGGTTTGACTCTGGCCTTGTTTTAAAATCAAGTTCATTAACATTGCATTTGGCACATCTCGACTCATGCTCATTTCACTCACTAAGGGGTACATTTCTTTCGGCGTTTCTTCTTTAATGTTCGAAATGTCTGGAGAGTTTGAAATGGTCAACAAACCAATATATCGTTCCCTTTCTTCTGTTTCTTGAACTTTATATCCCCTTGATAAACTTCTACGTGGATCTGTTATTAAGGAACTAGATAAATTCCCATCTTTATCTGGACTTAAGGATCTTGATACATTTTGATCTGGATCTGGTAATGTGGATCTTGATACATTTCTATCAGAATCTGGTCTTGGGGATCTGGATCTATCCTTATCTGGATCTAACGTTAACGATTTGGATAAATCTGAATCTGTCATTGAAGAGCTCATACAATCCTTCTCAGGATCTGGTATTCTGGATCTTTCTGAATCACAAGCCTGATCCTGCATTACTGATCCAGGCGAATCCCCCAAACCAGATAGTCTGTGTAAAATTTCTATACCTGGATCATGTAATGTTGGTCTATGTTCATCCTTGTTTCCAACATGTATCCCTAAACTACCTTGACCACCTTTTTCACTATTGTACCCTTTTCTCTCTGTGTTGGCTTGACTGACATCCTCATAACTTCTCTCTCTCTTTTGAAATTCTTTCTCCTGTGTTGGTACTCTCTTGCAATTTTCCTGATGCAAATGCAGTTCCAGTACTGAATCACATATGCAGCCACAGTTTCGGCATGAATACTGGGAGGTATGGTGGGTCTTTAGATGTCTAAGTAGGCCATGCTTGTTGTGGAAAGTTTTCCTGCAGGTAGGGCAGATAACATCTTGCCCGCAGGTGGCAGAATGTTTCTCCAGGGAAGCCTTGGTGGCATAAGATATACCGCATTTAGTACACTTGAACGGCTTCCAGACTTGGTGACTTTGGAGATGGCCATGGTAGTCATGGAGATCATCAAAGATCAGCTGACATACTGGGCAGCAGAAACTGGAAAACAAAGATGACAACATTAGATGGACTTCTGCAACTAAATGTGAGGCTGTATGTTAGAGAATCAACTGATTCATAGATTTGTGTGTCTTCATGTAACATATATGTCACATCCTTTATATAGGTGTTGTATAAATTAGCTACAAATTTTAGTGTTGTTTAGTGTCAATACCAAAAAAAAAAAGTAACTTGAAGTAAAAATATGATTTTATGATGTATAGAATCTCTTTTGAAGAACCACTTCGTAATTGACCACAATTCTTTTCAAAATCTGTAATTATATGTTATGATTTGAAAAAAAAAGATAGCAAATTACTCAATGGTTTTCAAGCATGTATTCAGGCTTTGGATCAATACTCGTATCCACTAAAAAGTTTTTAGAGCCAAAATATGGCGATATGCTAATTAAACAACAGCATTATTAGCTTAGTGGGTCACACGCCTAGGAACACAGGGGACCTGGGTTTAATCAAGGGTACAAGCAGATATAAAGTGGTTTTGACGGCCACTGAAAATGACATTCTTTGTCAATGGTTCCTATCCCCAATGGCAGGATAAAGAACCCCAGGGACATTGATCAATGGTTGTCCCCAAGACTCCTTCAGTCAGAAATATCAGTCTCAAAAAAGCTTTGGGTGTACTTGTTTAGTCTGGATGGGTTAAAGAGCTGTTTGAATGCTGCGGTAATGCAGATATTGCTCTAAGTAAAATGATAAAACGCAGTTTGACCAATGTCAGATACCAGCAGTGTAACTGATAGTATATTGGGCAGTTAAAAGGATGCAGTAAAACAACGTAAACTAGTAGGTCATTTCTGCACCTGATCATGTTACCTCTAAAAATATACTCCCTCTCTTCATTGTAATGTCTGGGTATATTCATGGGCACCCTCTAGAATCTACCTCAGGTGGAGATTCTGATGGCCTTCCAGAATACACCCCACCTCCTCACAGGATGTTTTCAAACAGAATTCTTGGAACATGCTCCCAAACCCTCCCCTTGTATGTATACGTAAGAAAATATTTAAAAAAATCAGTTCTAGTTCTTTGTTTCTCAGTACAGGATCTATATCAATATAAAACTAGACAATACTACTTGAGCCCAGAGTTATGCCAAGGTAGCCAAGTATCTCCCTACTGTAATTTCACACAAATAGTGCATTCTATTTTAACCCTCAAAACCTTTGGTCACACCTTACCCACATGAAATTTTTTATGAAGATGTATTCATTAGCTTTGGAGTTATGTGGGAGACAAACCTACAAATAATCAAAAATACCAAAAAACATAGCCTCATTGGTGGAAAAAAGCCCAGGGTCCATATCTACTAATAGTCTTATTGTTACAATGAATTCTTAGAATTTTCAACGAAAACAACCTTTTTGCTGTACAATAGTCATGCCGAAAACAATGACAGCATTAATATTTTAGTTTTCACAAAATGATATATTAGTATATTAGTTTTGCAAAACTGTACAGAAAATGCCTCTGCGACGATTTTGAAAAAAAATTTATTCAGAAAATTTTATTTTTGGAATGAAGATTTTTCAACTCAAGTGTTCAAGAATACAGACCCAGGTTATTTTAAATCTATGATGTTATGCAAAACCAGTTATTTGAAATGTTTCATCTATTCTTCCACATGTACAGTTATAAACTAATAATTGTTTGGTCTCCCAGAAATGGGAAAATACCGACCCATTTGCAAGAACTCAGGCTATTTTACACAAGTGTTGAGATATGTCCACAGTATTGGTGGCTCTATTTATTAATGTATTGTATTTTATGTATGACAAATCTTAAAATGTTAGTAATGCAGATATTTAATATTTAGTGTTGACAGTTGGTGGATGTTCATGCATAAAAAAACCAAGAACACAGTGGCTGGCCTTCAGCCAACAATGTTCTCAACTCTTTGGATTAAAAGTAGTGTTCAACTCAAGATGTGAATTTATTCTGTTATCTTGCTCTTGACCTAAAAAAAGTCAGCTGACACAGCGCCAGTGGGACAGTCTTCCATTTTAGAGGCAAATAAGTACAAGTTATTGTAAAATATGTAGAAAAAATGTAGGTGGGGCCTTTATTGCCCTCAAACCGTTTGAAATTCAAATTAATAACTTGATATTTCACCTCTCCAAAAAGAATATATTTATATAGTGCGAGATGTTTTTAACAAAGCTTGAGAGATACACAGCTTAAACAAGTCCCTGTGAGATTTTCCGAAACCTTAAGGCGACATTAAAAATTAAAGCTACATACCTCGAATTTTCCATGGATAATTACTACATATTAATGTTATATCTAGTACAGTTTTACGCTTGTCAGACTAACCATTTCCAAATTAGAAGTCAAAATGTGTCAAAAATGTTAAAACAAAATCATCAGATGGTGCTTTTATGGGTCTCACACAAAGTTTAAACTTTAAACATAAACTTAAAGCCTTGTATTTTAGGATGCATGATTACAACATATAAATACATTCTCAAGTGAAATTAGAGCTGGATGATGGACACAGTTTCAGAGCAGCAGGGCTTCAAGTGGCAACAAATGCATTAAATGACTCAGTATGAACATTTTCTGAGACCTTTAGGTAACTTTAAAACCATTTCCAATTTACATGGCAAAAAGTGTGAAAAATGTAGAGTAAAGTCCCCAGATGGTGCCTTTATGGTCCTCATATACAGTTTAAACATGACCCAAAGCCTTAGATTCTTGAATTTGGCATGCACGATTAAAACATACTTAATTTAAATGTTGTCTGGTGAAGTTTGAGAGCTACAGGGCTTCAAATGGCAAAAAGTGCATAAAATGACTCGCCATGGGAATTTTCAAAAAACTTGAGGTGACCTTAAATCATAAGCTATAGACACATTTTCCACAAAGATCACACATAGAAGTTATATCCAGTACAGTTTGAGGGTCAGACGTCATCCCACTTTTGCAAGATTAAGGCTGCAGACCATCTGGCTGGACTAAGTTGACAGAACTATGAAATAGAACTCTCCAGTTAATTTGAACCTGAACAAACTTTCCTAAATTTATGGCAGTTCACTTGTGCACACAATCATCATTGTTTATAGTTACATGTATACATTTTGAATGATTTGGGTTGAGCGTTCATTTCAACACACTTTCTTAGTCATATCAGGACAGGTTGTTGATGGAATGGGGGGAAACATTCATGCCTCAAATAGAAACAAGAAGGTGATAAAATATACACAGGTTTATTTCTTTTAATTCTTGAGAATTTGATCAAGAATGAAATATAAAATTGTGGCTGTTCTGAAATCTTAAATTCAGATTTATAAATTTTCAAGATATTTCATTTACACAATTCAAATCATGACAAAACAAAACACAGCGGATTTTGTATAAATCAAACCAGTGTTAAGTCGAATTTATTTATTTTTGAACAAGTTTTGAGGATTCAATGTGAGAAAATATTCCGGCTTTGTTAGGGGTACAACTGGGGCTGAAAAACATCATGGCAGGGTATCCATACTGCAATATAACCAATATGAATCCGTGCTCATGCACAACCCCAAGTTTTCTAGTTACAAGTGAAAGCTGGCCAAAACAAGAACTGAATCCTTTGGACACTGGAAGTTTTATTTCTACTGGTTTTAGTACACACTTGTTTTTATGTACTTTGGTCTGGCTTAAGGCTCGAAACTGCACCAAAATATTGTCAAATATGTACACAAAGGCACTTGACTGTACATGTTGGGAGATGTTAGTTTGCAAGACTTGGATCTCTGTCTTATCAGTTATGTAGATGCAAGTACAGTGTATAGGGAAGAGTACACTGTGCAAATGGCCAAAGTAGGTCTTAATACCCCTTTCACATTACAGGCAGTATCCCCCGCAGTAGGCCCCCCCCCATGTCCGAAAAAATGTGGGGGCTTGGTCAATAAAAATGCGAACTAGTACCTCTGCCAAAGAGGGATTTCAGAAGCATTTGTCTGTCCGTATGTTTGTTAGCAGGATTACACTGCTTGGAAAAAAATATATATATATATCAAAGACCTGGGGCCATATTCCATAACAATACTTTTCTGGCAATATTTTTTAAATAGAAGCGCCTCGATGAAAGATCAAATACTTTAAACTCGGGAACTCATGGTCATAGCACCCAAGTCATTAATATTCATCAGAAGATACAAGGTCATAGATTTCCATGGGGGTTTTCTAGCAATATCTTATAAAATGGAAGTCTCAACAAAGATCTTACACTTTAAACATGAAAACTCAAGACCATAGCACCCAACTCATTAATATTCATGAGAAGATATGAGGTAACAAACATGCTGCGGACCCACATGCTGTATGAACTGGTTCAACAGTATTGTTGTTTGTATCTGATGTTTGCATCATCCACTTTCAAACTGTAGTATCCATTTTGTTTTCATATGAAATAACATTTTTCACAGAAAAAACGACCAAATATAGCCTTCATGATGATAAAATTAAAGGATTCTCGCGAAACGATCAGTACCCCTCCATTTTGTAAACATGCAGGACTGTGTCTTCTACCGAATGAGCCGAATATACTGAATTGTGGGTTAGTACTAAAACTCGCGAGATATCACGTATCCCGCATTCTAGAAGCATCACTGTGGTCAGTGGTCACTGTCCTTGGATCACTGCCTGACATCAGTTTGCAAACTTGCAAGTTAGTGGCGAACCGTCCATTACCTTGACCATCCTACGGAAGTTATAAAATGTTTAAAATTTCTGCCTCTGATTTCGAAACCGTAGACATGCGTAGACTAAAGCAAACAGGGCCAGATAAATCTCTTGCTACGCTAACTGAAGGTGTGGTCCATGGTGTTTATAAGGGTTGTGACTTGGTTTTTTAGTGTAATATGGCAACATAAGGTGAGTGGAGGTAAATGGACATTTTGCCACTGTGTCACAAGGTCGCATACGAACCTCAGACAGTAGCTCAAGAACAGGTACGTTTTGCCCAACATCTATACTGTGAATTATACTGCCTGTAGTGTGAATGCTACATCAAATCTTGGAAGGTATGGGGCGACCTTGGACGCGGTTCCGCAGCTGATTAAATTGGGACGTACCGTCTGTAGTGTGAAAGGGGCATAAGCAAGGCAACATACAACATACACTAATATAGACATTACAAAGGCTAAACATCTATAAACTAAACACTAACGTACAGAAGAACCTCTATTATGCAACATGCTAGCCGAACACAATATTTTGTTTGGATAATTGAAAGTTACTATAAAAATTGAGGTATTCTGGCATTGAAGAATAGGAAATTCAAATTGGTTAGAGTGTAAAATGTGTTCACAAATAGAATATCTGGACAATCAAATGTCAGATAATAAAGGTTTTACTGTATTACAGAAAAGAAGCTTATAACACAAAACACCTATATTTATTTTACATGGACAAAAGCTTTTATAGATAAAACCAGGTGTTAGCTCAATCATAAACTGACAAAAAATAGCATCAGAGATGCCCGTACCCCACAGCTTGGGGAAATAGTTTTCAACACTATGAGATATAGAAGTAGTGAAACAGAACACAGATTGGGATACTTTCAGAGCAGTGTCCAAATAATGTTTAAGTAGAGAAAATAACATCTAAGAGAATGAAACTACATGTAAAGATTAAATATTAAAACAGGACAATTCAGTTAGCTAAAAATTATGAAGCTTTAAGACTTCTCCCATTTTGATATACATTTGTATGGTCTTATTATGGTTTGCAAATTTTGAATATTACCATTACATACAGGTGTGGCAACACATGCTTTTGTGTGGGGTTCGGGCAAAACCTGTGGCTCACTTGATACAATACCATCTGTTACAATGGGAAGTTGCAAAAGTAAAACATTTAATGAATTCTAATGACTTTAACGGTGCTTAATCTACATTAAAAGACACCCAAACGTGCAACAACCAAGATTCAAGTAAAAGATATAAGAGAGATATAAGAGAGACAAAACAGTATTAGACATCCCTGTAGGGAGATAAAATAGCATCAGATATGCAAGATCAAAGGTCAAATCCAGGTCACACGATGACGTTGCACACATGTCCCTACCAAATATCAACTTCCAACCACCTTATGGTTTCCGAAATATAGCTCAGACAAGGCATTATAGGTCAAGATCACTACTGCAAGGTCAAAGGTCAAATCAAGGTCACACCATGACATTTTACATCTACATACCCTAGCTAATGTCCCTACCACGCATCAACTTCCTACACCTTACGGTTTCCGAGATATAGCCCGGACAAGATTTTATATGTCAAGGTCACTATGGCAAGGTCAAAGGTCAAATCAAGGTCACACCTACACCCCCTAACCAATGTCCCTACCAAGTATCAACTTCCTGCACCTTACGGTTTCCGAGATATAGCCCGGACAAGATTTTATGGGTCAAGGTCACTACGGAAAGGTCAAATCAAGGTCAGACCATGACGTTGCATACCTACACCCCCTAACCAATGTCCCTACCAAGTATCAACTTCCTGCACCTTACGGTTTCTGAGATATTGCCCGGACAAGATTTTATAGGTCAAGGTCACTACGCCAAGGTCAAATCAAGGTCAGACCATGACATTGCACACCTACACCCCCTAACCAATGTCCCTACCAAGTATTAACTTCCTACACCTTATGGTTTCTGAGATACAGGCCGGACAAACTTCTTCCCGCTGGCCGCCCACCTGCCCATCCGGACACCATGGGTGAAAACAATACCCCGACAGCCCTTAAGGGCTGTGGGGTAACAACTGGTGTGCCAGGTAACTGGGTCAATCTTCCATTTTACCAACTAATGGCCTGTACACACTAAACTGACTTGTCAATGTGAAACAATATGCTCAAATAACAATGTTCATAACACTGGACAAAATGGTCATTTTAAATGAACCTGAAAAAAGATACAATAAAATTTGGACTTGAACGAAATAAAAATGTTTTCAAAATGGATTGTATAGTTTCTGGAGAACAGACGCATGTCTAATCAGTTTTAACTTGAGTATCAGATTGGAGCATATGATACTACTGTTGGTCGAGCAGACTGAATTATTAACAAGTTTGTTATTATATTGGTCAACAAAAACTAGAATACACTTTCCATTAGTGAAGTATACCATAATCTAGGGCAGAGTCGGTAACACCGGTATCGAGACCAATTCACTTCAACACCGCAGCGACACTTTACAGCCGGTATTTCGAATGTCAGTATATGATATCGTGAGAAAACATAAGGTATTAGAAACAAACCTCAAATCTGAAGAAATTACAAACTTTTATCCCATATTGTTATGTATTTTAGCACTTTTATAGTGATTTCTTTCAGAACTGCAATGTTTTCTTTTCGCGAATCTTACTTCTGGGATACCGAAATGGAAAATCTGCTACCGACCCTGCCCTACCACAATCTGTAATCATTTTTAGTTGTTTCCATGGTGAAAACAAACAAAAATGGGTCAATATGACCCATAATTAAAAAAAAAAATAGAAAATTGTCTTTGCACAATATTTTATAGATAATAAACCCTTTTTAAGTCTATATAGTAATTTATATACTACAGAATTGCAAATTTAACTAGAAATAGGAAGCCCTTTAAAAAGAGAAAGTGGAACAATAGAGAAATAGGTGGATTACATACAGGAAAACACATTTTCATGTGTAATGTCCACCCATGATGCTTGGAAAGGCAGTCATTTAATGAAAAGATGAAAAATTTACCGCCTTAAGTTGTGAAATTGAAATTTTTGCCTTTTCAATGGGATGCCCTTGAACTACCCTGTGGGCAAAAAATCACTCGAAATTGATTTATCTCTTACGGTTTCCGAGATATTTACACTGCTTTATTTTCCGCTTAACCCAAGATGGGCACCAAAAGTTGCAAAAATTGAAGTTTTTCCCTTTTCAGTGGGACATCATTGTACTACCCTGTGGGACAAAAATTCACTTGAAATCACTCTATCTGTAACGGTTTCTGAGATATTTACAATTTTTATTTTCCGCTAAAATCCAAGATGGCTGCCATAGGTTGCAAAAATTGAAATTTTTCGCTTTTCAGTGGGAGACCCTTGTACTACCCTGTGGGCCAAAAAAATTCACTCGAAATAGCTCTATCTCTTAAGGTGTCCAAGTTATTTACACTGTTTTTATTTTACGCTAAAATCCAAGATGGCCGCCATAGGTTGCAAAAATTGAAATTTTTCGCTTTTCAGTGGGAGACCCTTGTACTACCCTGTGGGCCAAAAAAATTCACTCGAAATAGCTCTATCTCTTAAGGTGTCCAAGTTATTTACACTGTTTTTATTTTACGCTAAAATCCAAGATGGCCGCCATAAGTTGCGAAAATTTAATTTTTCGTTTTTATACAAGATAATCTTCTGTTACCCTTTGGATCTAAAATTTGCTCCAAATTGCTCTATCTGTAACAGCAAATTACTAAAAAGTAGTACTGAAAATAGCCAATAAAGTACCTAAATGGCTATTACAGTAGAACCTTAATTATCTGAACCCAATGGGTGACACACAATCGATTGGGATAATCGAGGGGTTCGGATGGATGAAAGGAACCCGAAATTCACTGTCCATGGGTTACAAAGTGAGCGATAATTGAAGAATCGTTTTTAAGCGCTAAATAAAGAGTGGGTTTTCATTGATGAAGTAGTTTAATAAATTTGTGTGATATAATATAGCAAACCCTCCAAATGTCAATTATTTACTCCATTTTTATGGATATTATAATGTTTTATTTAAAATATTATGCGGACTTGAGGTGGATGTGTTTGATTGGTGAATACATGCATTGTTGACGTTTCATTTAGATCAACGTTGTCATGCATTTTGTCAACTGAAAAGCTCTCGGAGATTATTAATTGCAAAAACCTAATCGAACACGTCTTCCATGGGGGTATGTTCGGTTGGCAATGCATTGTTGACGCTTTCTTTTAATACACGTCAGTCTGTGAATGAACCTAATACTCCGGGAGATCATAAACCGCAAAACCCAATTGAACACGTAATCAGTGATGGGTGCATTATCAAAGAAGTTGTGTAGTGGGGTCGTGTAAATGAATTAATCCCCCCACTATTGAAACAATGCGATACAGATCAAAGAAGTTAGGTGTTTCTTTGGACGGTATGTTTTATAAAGTACTAGAATTAATGATTTCTGAGAATGTGTAAAATCCTGTAATATCGCTCATGCTAGACCATGTATTGTATGTACTGCCAGTAGGGAGACAAGATTTCAAATCGGTTAATCCGGAGATTCGGATAATAGAGGGACAGATAACGGAGGTTCTACTGTACTTGCTTACTTACAGGGTCATCAGTCCCAAATACAATACCAAGTGAGCTATAGACATAACAATCTTGTATTCCCAATTTTAGTAAAATATCTTGAATCATTTTCCCTTAAATGCACGGAAACCAATAGATACTGAAAATAACTGCACTTAGGTAAGCAAAAGAGCTACAACAGCTGAAAGCAATCCCAAGCAAGACACTGACCCAATAATCCTGCATACCATATTTGGTGAAGATAGCCCTGATACTTTTCCTTAAAATGAGCGGAAACGATGTGTGATACCGGTAGTGGTCGGACCGGTTCTGAAAATGAAAACCGGTCTCCGGGACTTTGAAACCGAACGAAATCCGGTATTTCGAAGGTGTGCAGAGATATGGTAAAAACTTTTACGCGAGCATACATGAGCAATATTTCTCATGAGGAAATATGGATTCGTGAGATATTTTGAAGTTTGTAAACTTCATTTACCATGAAGTAAAAATGTAAGCTGTTTCCTCAAATATAAACGTTCTTTATTGTTTTGACAAAGTATTAACCAGTAGAAAGCCTAATATAATAACGTTTTCAATAACCGGTTCTTAAATATTCTTTGCGGATTTCGTCATTTCTACCTAAACGAAACGAAATGCGGTATACCGGTTTACCGTTCACACCACTAGATGCCGGACAGCAGATGCCAGACACTGGATGCCGGAAAAAGCAAAAATAATATGTCCACCCCCACCGGGGATGGATATAATAAGTACATTAAATTTTTATAAATTAATATCCTACCCAATGGACAATTGCTTTACCGGTCGGCGTGACCAGTCCCGCAAAACAACAGAAAAAGCCGGAAGAGCTTGCTGGATTCTGTGTGACCACAACCGGCAGTCTGAGCAGAACTGGTGCTGGTAACCCTCATCACTGGCTGGCGGGAGACCCTACTGGTAGCCTGAACAGGACTGGTACCGGTCAAAATTTCTGCACTGGAGAGATAAGGTTTCTCAGTGGTCACAATGTTAGGCGTGTTATCATCACAGGAACTGGCAGGCCTGGGGGGCAGCAACTTCTATAGCTGGTTCTGGTAGGTCAATCCTCTGTAACTGGTTCCCAGTAGCTCTAGTTGTCTTTAACCTTCTTACACTGGATCTGCCCCAGCATCCGTACCAAGGTACGGTCTAATAGGGGTGGAGAGGGCTAGCAGAGGACCCCACAGGTAGTCTGAACAGAACTGGTACCGGTAAAACTCATCACTGGGGGTCTCACAACTGGTAGTCTGACCAGGACTGGTATCGGTAAAAATACTGGTCATCATCTTCTTGCTAGCTTAACCAGTCACAGTTGGGGATCTGGTTTGCCAGTCGTTGTATTGAGATCTGTGAAGTCACATGGCTGGCACTTCAAAAACTCGCAGATTTCTGTGACCACTTGTCATCTAATTTCTTCAGGCCAACAGACGAGTTAAATGGATTTCTTCTTGCTAGTTTAGTGGTTGATATAGAAAATAATGGTCATCTTCTTCTCGTGTAAGTTCTGATTTGAAAACCAGCATATAAACACGTTTCCTCCATTGGGTGTCACGTGACCAGCATAAGCTGGAAATGATGATGTCAGACGATGCCTTCTTCTAATTCTTCTAATTTCTTCTCGTTGACCTATATAAAGTGTTACTCGACTAGGAAGGAATTAAGGGGTGGTGAATTGTGACAAATATACACTTCTGTTGAGAAGAAAGAATGCTGCAAGGAAGACACACGAACTGTAACCCACGACTTTGTCTCGACATCGAACACAAAGAACTTCCTCGAAACTAGCCATAAAACGCTGGAAAATGCCTCGTTTTAATCCTGGGGAGGCCATGATGCATAAGTAACACAATATATATTTTCAGATGAATATAAGCTTTAAATTTGTAGAATAGTCAATCTTTTCTTCAAACTTCCAGATCACTTCAAAAACACATCTACAAACTCCACGCACAAAACAAAAAAGATGAGCTGATGTCAGTCTGTCTAGACAGGAAGGAAACCTGATGCACCACCTAGGGAATGCACACTACATGACCAGTCCTTCCACTGTAACACAAGATGGCTTTTTCTGTCGTTTAGCAGGACCGATCGCGCTGACCGGTAAAGCAATTGTCCATTGGGTAGGATGTATTGACGTAATAAAATGACAATTTACCTTCTGCAACACTACTTTATTATGAACAAGAGCCTTTTCATTCCAGTTTCATGCATGGGTGAACTCCATAATTACAAAGTTAAGGAGAATGAAAACATTGATACTGACAAAACTTTATCACTTTAGCATTGTTTTCCTGATTGCTTTTGTAATATTAAATAATTTAACCTACATTGATGCATAATGAGCAAATGTATGTACACACCAAACTAACCCTGTATACGTCTAGAAAATTTGAAATGAACTCTCCTTTCTTTCAAAACTGTACAATAAATAAGGGAATAATGATCACTTTGGTTGAAGGATTCAAATGTACTAGCTGGTAGGGATGGCATCGTGAGGAATATTTTCTGTCGATATCGCCAATGCTTTTCATGACGATATCGTGAACGGTTCGTGAAAACCTACATATCCTGGTAGTTGTTTTGTTTTCATTATTAAAACAGTAAACTAACACAAAATATTGTAAAAATACTCAAATTTTGTTGTTTTTTAAAAAAATAATGCAGTTTAGAATACTTGTTTTCATTTCGTTTTTTTCACTTCCTGTCTACTTCCTGTTGCTGGAGTTGAAAGGTCACACACCCCATTAGCCAATCAGAAAATTTGTTACATTGTCGTCATTTTATAATGAAAAATGTGAAGTTTTTTGTTATATGTTGTTGGGGATTATGAATATTTGTTGGAATATGGCATTTTAGGTTGGTAGTATATTGCATGACTGTTTGTTTATTTATTTCAATGACGATATTATCGCCCATCAACGGAACTTCTCGATATCGTCCATTAATAATGCACCTCGAAAGATCCACGATATCGCGAGCTATGATGCCATCTCTACTAGCTGGTGATACCTACCGATAAAGTACAATTTAGAGAATTCATCAAAATAAAGGTTGTTTGGATTAGACTGCTTTGTGTTGCATACAGACAAGGTATTGCATATCAGTTCTAATGCTAGGATTGGTTAACAATGGTTCACAATGATGGTGTGTAGGGACCTGAAGTGACTTTTCCACATTTTTATCCTTATAAATATTTTCCTCAAAGTTACAAATTCAGGGTACCAGATGCCTTCCCTCTAACAACACAAATGTTTTCAAAAACGACCAGAAACCCATTACAAACTAGCTTTACAAAATGTATAATATTGAATATTTGTTCGAAAGCTATAAACAAAGATTATAGCTTTATCAATCTAGTGAATCTTTTTGCTTCATTTTCCTGCCAAGAACTTGGAAGGTTCAAACAGTGTGGTATTTTATCATATGCTGACATAGTATAACTTTTAACCAAATTTTACTAGAACCTTGAAAGAAACTTGGGACAAAAGAAATATATTTTCAATGCAGAATGAAACAACTAGGCTAAAAGTTTAGTACCCAATGTTGGTTTTTTATTACCACCAAAACAACCCGCTTAAATATGGAACATAAAATGATGAATTTCCATTTCTTCTAAAAGCAAAATGGCATGTTTTTATGCTACAATGAAACAGAGTACTTGTTACAGAGTAGAGCAATGCTAAGAGTATAACAAATTGTTGCAACCCAAATTTGAATATCAAAAACATCAATAAGAATTTCAAAACATCTTTAACTTGCAATAACCTCAGTTTATTTCTGCATGGATTTTTATGCAACAAACATGAGCAGAAGTGCTGTAAGAATACCTTTCTAATGATATACTATACATATTTTTTAAGTTACATACTTTCCGAGATATTGTTGAAAACCCAAACTTATTCACTCATTATCCATAGTACCGGTGTATGCAAAAAAGTACATCCTGGTCTGTATTTCCCCGTATTTAGGGCAAATAGGTTGCGTGATGGATAATAAAAGATTTCACATAGCAGCAGTGATTTTCACATTTCTTACTCTAAATACCTCTTCTATGTTTATCAACTTACAATTTTGTGTACAACACCCCACTCTCTCAGTATATTAAGTTAATATTGGTTCTACAGTATATTAATTTGTTTTGTATAAATCCGTGCCATTTTTACGCAAACACGTTCAACTATAAACACAAGGTTAAATGCAATTCTCTCCACCATCAGACTGAACTGGTGTCTGAACACTTCACACTTCATCAAAATAACTGGTACATATTTAGTTGACTTAATGTCCAAATAGGACTGTGAAGATAACTCAGTACATATACAGAACACAGAGATAAACTAAGCATGTAAATTTGACCTAGATGCCAAAATTCGATTTAAGTACCCCTTCATGTAATGTTTGGTTTATATAAAACGTAAAAAAGGAACAACAGTACCCTTTTGTGGTATGCTATCACAAGTTCTCTACATACGTGTAAAAGGAGATAATCTTTGTTATAATAATTGAAAATATTACAAATTTGGTTTATTTCATACTAAAATAATAGAAAATATGTAAACAAATTATCAAGAATAATGAACAATTTGGTTAAAAAGAAACTAGATTGGGCCATCTCGGCGCCAACATATCTCCAGACAGGTCATCACTCACACATGTTTTGACTGGGTATTTTTCATGGCACCCCTCCTGTGTGATATAATTTTGAGGGAAAACATATTCAACCACTTATATAAGAACTTGAGTAATTCAATCTACAATATTTTTATTTTGCAAGCAAAATGGTATCCCCAGACGACAGATGCAAATCCAGGAACTATGCCCAATGCAAACTCTATCCACAGACTCTTTGCAAACAAGGAACTTTACCCACAACAGGGGAGTGGGGGTGGGACTACATTACCTAATATGACAAAGGGATAGAGTGATACTGCATAAATGGTAAAATATAACAAACACTCTGACATATATAAAAGGGGTAATAAAGTACTCAGAAATGATCAATGGTCCAGTCTATCTATTTTAAAAACTTGCAATACAAAAAACTCAGTTAATCTTATGACAAATAAAAAAAATCAAATATATAAACTAGAGATTGCGTCTCGAAGCAGTGTATCCCCAGATGGAACATGGTTGAAGCCTGACATAGAGTATTATGGTTGACACAAATATACCCCTGTGGGGACAGGGCCTAAGTGTTTATGGCAGCAACTTGTACTGACACTAAGTAAACAAAATGTTTGCTTAACGAAAGATACAAATGTAACTAAATGTAGCGCATTGGAGAACCGATGCAAATTGTATCCACCAGAAAGAAAACTCACCAAAACCAATCAACCATCACTTAACCTTGAAGGAGGAGCCCAAGGTAAAATCTGACCACATCAAAAGATTCTTAACCCATGATTTCCAATAGGTTGGTGTGACATTGCAACCCTCTAGGAACACAAATAAGCGAGTTATAAGCACTTTTAATTTTGGCTATCGTCATTTGACCTTGAAAGATGGGATTTGCTATAGGATGGTTTCACATTACAAACCTCTAGGACCAAGAAAAAGCGATTTATAAGCACTTTAGATTTTGCTATCCTCGTTTGACCTCGAAGGAAGGATCCAAGGTCAAATCTGACCACATCAAAAGATTCCCAGCCCATGATTTCCTATAGGTTGGTTTCATACTGCAAACCTCTAGGACCAATAATAAGCGAGATATAAGCACTTTTAAGTTTGGCTATCCTTGTTTGACCTTCAAAGAGGTGTCCACGGTCAAATCTGACAACATAAAAGGATTCCCGGCCCATGATTTCCTAGAAGTTGGTTTACCATCCCAAACCTGTACGACCAATAATAAGCGAGTTATAAGCACTTCTAAGTTTTGCTATCCTCGTTTGACCTTGAAGGAGGGGTCCAAGGTCAAATCTGACCACACCACAAAATTCCCAGCCCATGATTTCCCATAGGTTGGTTTGCCATCCCAAACCTCTAGGACCAAAAATAAGCGAGTTATAAGCACTTTTAACTTTGGCCATCCTCGTTTGACCTTGAAGGAGGGGCCCAAGGTCAAATGTGACCACACCAAAAGATTCCCGGCCCATGATTTCCTATAAGTTGGTTTCACATTGCAAACCTCTAGGATCAATAATAAGCGAGGTATGAGCACTTTTAGGTTTGGCTATCCTCGTTTGACCTTGAAGGAGGAGCCCAAGGTCAAATCTGACCCCAACAAAAGATTCCCAGCCCACGATTTCATATAGGTTGGTTTACCATTCCAAATCTCTAGGGCCAATAATAAGGGAGATGTAAGCACATTTCATGACTGACAAAAAAATCGCTCGTGGCGGCCATCTTGTCTTTCAAAATGAGGCCGAAAATATCCCCAGTCAAGATTTTGTAATGCGGAACATATTCTGCGAATTTGAGATCTCTACCTATAATACCCTTTGCTCAAGAGGGCCAACAAAAGTCCTTGCTTTAAGTCAAATAAACGTCCCTGGCGGCCATCTTGTTTTTCAAAATGAGGTCAAAAATATTCCCAGGCAAGATTTTATGGTTATGAATATATCCTGTAAATTGAGAAGGCTAGCTATAATATTTTTTTTTGTTAGAGCGGTAACAGCCAATAACTAGAAATAGGACGCCCTGTTGATAGTGGGTGCGAATAGAAACAGGATAGCATAGAAGAACACACATTATCATGTGTAATGTCCACCCATGAACCTTTTGCCAAAATTGTACAGTAGTCTTACAAGACCCTGTTTCATTTGTAAAATATATCAATGATGCTTAAATATTTGTTAGTGTAGATGTAAACTAGATTGGGCCAACTCGGCGCCAACATATCCCCAGACAGGTCATCACTCACGCCACAGGTTTTGATCGGGAATTTTTTAAAACATAATTACCCATTATTATATGAACTTCAGCACATCAATCTACTCTGTTTATATCTCCCCAAGGAAGATGGTGTATCCCCAGACGCCGAATACATAACTCAAATTATATTTTCAATCTTCCTGCAATGATAACTCTAAACCTATTTTCAAAGTATTTAAATGATTGATGATTGAATGTCCATTCTAAAATAATAATCCCAAAAGAGCATATCTGTTTCTATATTTGTTGACAAATAAAATATTATTTTTAACTCAACTCATCATATTTTTCAATCTTCCTTCAAAGTATTTAAATGATTGATGATTCAATGTCCATTCTAAAATTCATAATCCCAAAAGCGCATATCTGTTTCTATATTTGTTCACAAATAAAATATTATTTAAAAAAAAATTATTTATATTATTATTTTATTATATTATTTTTAGAATTTGCAAATTGTTTTCAGTTATTCATTTCCTCTATACATATATATGCAACCTAAATATGTGACACAATCTCAGTTCTGACTCCCCTTTGTGTTATATGTAATGAAGCCCACCACCTCCCACCCCCACCCCTCTCCCCTTCTCCACACCTCTCTCACTATTACACAAGATCTGCAACCCCATTGAGTTATTTGTTTCTCATCTGATATCATTAAATACCTTTGTTTATTTAGTGTCACTCAATATAGCTGGAGGTCCCAGAGGTGGGTGGGGGGAATCCGGGTGGGGGATGTGGGTTGAGCATAAATGGTAAACAAACAATCTATATAAAAGGGGTACTCAAATACAAAAAGAATTGAGAATTTTAAGTATGTGATTATCAACTGAAATGAGTTCATAACTGTAGGAGCTGTGCCAAAATTAACTGAGGCAAGTTGAATAAAACTGGGCTAGTTGAGGGTTAAAAATCCCCTAGTTTTACTACATAAGGATATAATTTCATTAATATTGGGACTTAAAGCTCACTTAAAGTGTCCATTTTGTCTACTTGAATATGTTTAACCAGTTTCATTTTAAAAAGTGAAAAACTCAGCAAGCAGAGGTATAACACACCAAAATAAGTTCTTAAAAGACTAAGATAGCCATAACATTATTAATATTCAAAATTTAAATAGACAGGCATTTCCTTTTAAAAATTCAAAGATTTCAGCTCTATAACCCACATAGTTTGACAGTTACTGGGCTTTAAAGTGGCATAATATCCATAAATTGGGTTTCTGTGGGCATTTTACAATTGTTAAAAGAGACCTTAGCAATTAAACTACAGATCTGAAACTTTTTGGGGGACATACATAACAAACAAAAATTATATATAATACAGTTTAAGACTTGTCACACTAAGCATTTCCAAATAACAGGGCAAAATACGGAAAAAATGTCAAAAAAGGCACTTGGGCGAGTGTCTATGGCCCTCATACACAGGTTAAATGTCTACTAAAAACCTTGATTTTCGGCATATGTAAAAAGGACATAATAATGCATTCCCAGATGGGATTTCAGCTCCATCAATCACATAGTTTAACAGTAACAGGGCTTAAAGGTGGTAAAAAGTCCAAATATTGGGTCATTGTGGGCCTTTTAGAGATCTTGATGTGGCTTTCAAATTAAAGCTTCAGACTTAAAATTTGTTACATACTAAGATTACACATAGAATATGTATCTAATAAAGTTTGAAACTTCTCAGACTTACCATTTCCAAGTTACAGAGCAAAATATGTGAAAAATGTCTTAAAAGGGTCACTCAGGTGGGTGTTTAAGGTCCTCATACACAGGTTAATTGTCTACTTGAAGCCTTGATTTTTGGCACATGTAAAAAGAACATAATAATGTATTCCCAGATGAGATTTCAGCTCTATCAGTCACATAGTTTAACAGTCACAGGCCTTAAAATTGGCAAAAAATCCAAATACTGGGTCTTTATGGGGCCTTCTAAATGTGGCCTTCAAATTAAAGCTTCAGACTTAAAATTTGTCACATACTAAGATTACACATAGAATATGCATCTAATAGAGTTTGAAACTTCTTAGACTTACCATTTCCAAGTTACAGGGAAAAATATGTGAAAATGTCTAAAAATGGTCACTCGGGTGGGGATTTATGGTCCTCATACACAGGTTAAATGTCTTCTTAAAGCCTTAATTTTTGGCACATATAAAAATAACATACTAATATCTTCTCAGATAGGATTTGAGCTCTATCAGTCACATAGTTTGACAGTCACAGGGCTTAAAAGTAGCAAAAAGTCCAAATATTGGGTCTTTGGGAGCCTTTTAGAGACCTCAATTTGACCTTCAAAATTAAAGCTTCAGACTTAAAATCTGTTACATACTAAGATTACACACAGAATATATATCTAATACAGTTTGAAACTTCTCAGACTTACCATTTCCAAGTTACAGGGAAAAAGATGTGAAAAATGTCTTATAAGGGTCACTCGGGTGGGTGTTTATGGTCCTGATACACAGGTTAACTGTCTATTAAAGGCCTAAATGTTGGGGCACATATAAGAAAACACATAGATATATTCCCAGATGATATTTAACTTAGATGAGAGACATAGTTTGAAAGCTACAGTGCTTGAAAGTGGCAAAAAGTGCATAAATTGAGTCTCTGTGGGCACTTTTGAGACCTTAAGTCGACCCCTTTGGGTAAACCTACAGCCCTAAAATTTTCTACAGACAAGGATTACATATCAAAGTTATACCTAGCGCAGTTTGAGA
Organism: Sabellastarte sp. h YS-2021; assembly: GCA_964017235.1. Lineage (NCBI taxonomy): Eukaryota > Metazoa > Annelida > Polychaeta > Sabellida > Sabellidae > Sabellastarte > Sabellastarte sp. h YS-2021. The sequence goes on from OZ024929.1 coordinate 137,963,885, forward strand.
CTCATCAGAATTATCACTTCCAAATTATAGGGCAAAATATGTGAAAAGTATAGCAAAAAATCCCTAAGTGGGGGTATTTATGGACCTCAAACACAATTTTCTCCTCAACTTAAAGTCATGATTTTCGGCACATGTACTAAGAACATATTAATGTGTTGTCAGGTAAAATTTCAGCCAGCTGAGCATCATAGTTTGTGACCTACAGGGCTCTAAGTGGCCAAAAGTGCAATTTCTGACCTTAAGGTGGCCAAAAGTTCTTTTTTACTGGGAGTTTAAGGTCACCTTAAAATAGGGATCTTCCTTTGGGCACCCTTAACATGTGTACCAAGTTTGAAAAAAAAATATTAATTTGTTTTTGAGTTATCGCGTCCACAAGGAAATTTCTACGGCGGCGGCGGCGGCGGCGGCGCGACGGACCTGAATCCAATATATCCCCGACTTTCGTCTGGGGATATAATTATTTCAGCTTCATGCCTTTTTGCATTGGTTGGGTCGAAAATTTTGACGAAATCACTCTATCTTGCACGGTTAAGAAGATAGAAGCAAATTTCTGTTTTTCTATTTTTGGCAAAAATTTGAAAATTCAAAATGGCCGCCATTTTTGGGAAAAGGAAAATTTTTTGAAAATTGCCAAGAGAACATTTCTTAGATACCCTATGGGTCGAAAATTTCAACGAAATAACTCTATTTTGCATGGTTAAGGCAAATTTGTGTTTTTCCATTTTGGGCAAAAATTCGAAAATTCAAAATGGCCGCCATTTTTGGGGAGGGGAAAATTTTTTGAAAATTGCAGAGTACATTCTTTAGATACCCTGTGGGTTGAAAATTTCGACGAAATCGCTCTATCTCGCACGGTTACGGAGATAGAAGCAAATTTGTGTTTTGCCATTTTTGGCAAAAATTCGAAAATTCAAAATGGCCGCCATATTTGGGGAGGGGAAAATTTTTTTGAAAATTGTAAAGATTACATTCTGTAGATACCCTGTGGGTCGAAAATTTTGACGAAATCGCTCTATCTCGCACGGTTAAGGAGATAGAAGCAAATTTGTGTTTTGCCATTTTTGGCAAAAATTCGAAAATTCAAAATGGCCGCCATGTTTGGGGAGGGGAAAATTTTTTGAAAATTGCAAAAATTCGAAAATTCAAAATGGCCGCCATATTTGGGGAGGGGAAATTTTTTTGAAAATTGTAAAGATTACATTCCGTAGATACCCTGTGGGTCGAAAATTTTGACGAAATCGCTCTATCTCGCACGGTTAAGGAGATAGAAGCAAATTTGTGTTTTGCCATATTTGGCAAAAATTCGAAAATTCAAAATGGCCGCCATTTTTGGGGAGGGGAAAATTTTTTGAAAATTGTAAAGATTACATTCTTTACATACCGTGTGGGTCGAAAATTTCGACGAAATCGCTCTATCTCGCACGGTTAAGGAGATACGAGCACATTTGCCTTTTTCAGTATTCAAAATAGCCAATTACTCATATATTTAATTAATTACTCACTCATCTATGAAGCAATTTCCCCCAAAAGCAATCCCATACAAGCTATTAACCCAATGAACCTCCATACCAAATTTCAGAAAGCTAGGCTTAATAGCATTCCTTAAAATGTCTAGAAACCAAAGAGCTACTCAAAAGTAGCAAAGTAGCTATTACTCAGTTAGTTATAGAGCTATCATCACCAAAAGCAATCCCATACAAGCTATTAACCCAATAAACCTGCATGCCAAATTTGGTAAAGATAGGATAAGAACTGTTGCCTAAAATGTCTGGAAACCAAGTGGGATGCCGGACGGTGGAAAAAGCAAAAATAATATGTCCACCCCCACCCCCCAGTGGGGTGGACATAATAAAGGAGGTACTAGGTACCGTAAATGACCTATTTAGCGCATCCGCCCTTGTAACCGTACCCTACCTCTTTTTCCCGATGACATTCCACAATATCCACATATTTTTTTATATATTGTACGTATTTTTACTTAATAAATTGACATTTTTATCACGACTTTCGAGTTTGTTTTCATCTACCGCCATATTTACAGGAAGTGGGTATTTCTAAATGTCGAAACACCGCTTTTCTACCGGATTGACCGAAACTTCATCCCGGAAAGTGTTTCATGATGGGTGCGCTAAAAGGGACATTTTTTCCCAACAAATATTGAATAAAAATAGACTTTGCTTAGCGCACTGTGCGCTAAATAGGTCATTTACGGTATATGGCCTCACAGTCTAAGGTACCATTTTGAGTCATTTTAGCAGGCCTAAGGTGACCTTGAAAACAATAGCCAAGGTCAACAAACTGGATGCTGGTACTCCATCATATACTGAACCTCCAAAGCCATTTTCAATAGTTTCCATGCAGTATAGTCAGCATTATATAATTTCACTACAAGGTGGCCATAACTTCATTCATATTGGGACTTTAAGGTGACCATAAAAGAGGTCCCTTTTGTCATCATTGTGGACAAAGTTTAGCTGAGGTCAGTTGAAACTTCCTTTTTTCATTGTAAGGTGACCATAACTTCATTGATATTTGGACTTTAAGGTGACCATAAAATCAGAATATCCCTTCTGGCAACCTTTATAAATGTGCCAAGTTTTATTCTAAAAATTTAAACTGCAGGAACTGTGTCAAAATTAACTGAGGCAATTTGAATAATACCGGGCTAGTTGAGAGTTAAAAATCCCCTTTTTTTAGTACATAAGGCTATAATTTCCTATGGGTTGGTTTTTGGCACATGTAAAAAGAACATAATAATGTATTCCCAGATGAGATTTCAGCTCTATCAATCACATAGTTTAACAGTCACAGGGTTTAAAAGTGGCAAAAAGTCCAAATATTGGGTCTCTGTGGGCCTTTTAGAGACCTCAATGTGACCTTCAAATTAAAGCTTCAGACTTAAAATATGTCACATACAAAGATTACACAAAGAATTTATATCTAATACAGTTTGAAACTTCTCAGACTTACCATTTCCAAGTTACAGGGCAAAATATGTGAAAATTGTCTTACAAGGGTCACTCGGGTGGGTGTTTATGGTCCTCATACACAGGTTAAATGTCTACTTAAAGCTTTGATTTTTGGCACATGTAAAACGAACATAATAATATATTCCCAGATGGGATTTCAGCTCTATCAGTCACATAGTTAAACAGTCACAGGGCTTAAAAGTGGCAAAAAGTCCAAATATTGGGTCTCTGTGGGCCTTCTAGAGACCTCAATGTGACCTTCAAATTTGAAAATTTTAATTACTTAAATTTACTGTGTGGGACTGAATGCTAACTCGGGAGGCCGCAGGACTCCAGCCAATGACCAAGATTTGGCCGAGTCCGTGGTTTAGTATGTACCATAGCAGTGTCGTTTGGTAATTCGTCCTTCTCTCGTGGTAAATTTAGCCCATACCCGCTCAGCTGGAATACAGCGGGGAGGTAGGGTGGGACTTTCCTCAGTCCCACATGGTAAGCTTGTAGCTTATAAAAGCTACATATAAGTAATTAAAATTTTCAATTTTATTGCACTACAATAGCTTACCATGTGGGACTGAATGCTGAATTCAACTGCCCGGTGGCGGGATTACAGCTGAGACTGGAAGAATATTGTTCATTTTTCTTGAATTTAGAATAAAAAAATATACCAAAATATTACCAAATTACCAGTCTAAGTCCCAGTTACAGAGCCCCAGTTCTAAAGTCGGGTCTGTAAGTAGCCAAAAACCGAAATTTACGGTTACTGTCTGGATGTTTTGAGAGAAGAGAGTGCAGCCGTGCTCACTCAAGGTAGTAGCCCCTAAGATTTAGATTTATTTGTTTTTTTACGTCACGTTCAACAGCCAGGGTCATATTGCGACGGGTAGTTTACGGGTGGAGGAACCAGTGCATACTAGTTGGTCAAGATTCTGTACTGTAAACCACCGGGCATCGGCAAGTAACTACCAACTTTTCAACATGAAGCGCCCAGCCCGAGATTCGAACCAGCGGCCTCAGAGGTTGGAGGCGAGCACTCTAACCGCTACACTACCGAGCCCCCTCTAGTAGCCCCTAAGGGCATCACTGCTATAATAATACAGCCCTAGGCTTGAATCTCATCAATTTTGCCACCCTAAATATGAGGTTATGGTAAACTGGTAAACACTAAATACATTATACAGTTAAGAATATAAGAGACCTTACCATGAACATCTGGAGAGGCAACCGATACCAAGACCCTGGGATAGACTCCTGAAGACTTGGCTGCAGCGGGTGTGCCCCCCCCCCCCCCCCTTCTTTTCTTCCCGAAGATGAGGATGCTGAGGGGAAGGGTCTAGGACTTGTTGTGCCACTACTACTGGTCCCAGATACATATTGTTGTCGTTGTCTGACCAAGTAAGGTCTTTTAGGTAAAACTTTGTAAATGTGTTGTGAGCTTTCCAGTGACACGCTTGCATGATTTGGTCCACTGGTACCCCACCGTAAAAAGCCTTAGAGGCCGCGAAGGCCCTAATGTCATGCGCTTTGACTTGGACCAGGTCCAAGGCTTGTTGGTCTGCTTGTTTATAACAAAGTAGGATAGTTTGTTTTAGCCAGGATGAGAGAGTAGCGGGTCTGATGTCTGAGGTATGTCCTTTCTTAAAGGAGATGAAAAGAAGGGATCGAGACCCTCTTAGGTCTTTGGTTCGATCCAAATAGTACCTCAGGGCCCCTACCGGACACAAGGTCCTGTCTTCTTTGAATGGTAGTTAGAGCAGGATAGTCACCGTAGACACACTTTGAGAACCTTTTCTTGGTTTTTGGCTATGAAATCTGAAGAGGGGAACAAGGCAACCTTTTCTCATTGGCCTAGATTTGATACTTTGTTTGCGACCCAGGCATGGATTTCGCTGCGGTGCTTGCCGGAGGCCAAAGCTAGCAAGAAAGCAGTTTTGAGAGTAAGATGTTTGAGGTCTGTGTCTTTCATAGGCTAAAAAAGGGTGCTTTTGTGAGCTCATTGAGAACAGAAAGGTTCCACTTAGGAAGATTCCTGAAACTTATGGGATCCCTGTGAAAGCTGGAGAGTAACCTGTTTAGGTCTGAACTCTGAGAGATATGGAGCCCTGTTGGGCCCAGGGTGTCAACAATGGCTGTCCTATAACCATCAATGGTCGAAAGGCACCTGTTTAGATCTTGGTACAGGTACATAAAGAAGTCTGAGACTTGCTTTATAGAGGGAGTGGAGAAATCCACCGAATTTTCTCTGCACCATCTCTCAAATAGGGCTCACTTTGACTGGCAGATGGTCCTTGTTGACGATCTCTGAGGGGCAGCAATTCTCTGCCACTTCCACAGAGAAGCCTTGTTCTTGGAGCTGGCCACTCCTAGACACCAGGCGTGGAGGTTGAGATGCTGTGGAACACATAATTGTGGGACTGTTTGAGAAGAGTTCTTGACACTGGAAGTTGAAGTGGGATCTCTGTTGAGAGCTGCACTGGGTCCCTGGCCAGCCTGGGGCTATTACGATGATCAGGCAATTGGATTGCCTGACTTTTTGGATCACCCTGTGAAGGAGAGCCGTGGGAGGGTAAGAATAAGCAGTGAGGCCTGACCAGTTCATGTTCAGAGTATCTATGTCCCAGGCATTTTGGTCTTGGACTGGAGACACGTAACTTTGTGTGGAACTTTGTGGTTCAGGCGAGTGGCAAATAGATCTACATGAGGAGTGAACCACTTAAAACAGATCTGTTTGAACACCTGCGGATGCAGTGACCATTCTGTTGACTGAACTTGGTTCGACCTGGACAGCAGGTTAGCCATCACATTCAGACACCCTGGAATGTGTCTGGCTTTTAGTGTTATCTGGTAACGATGGCACCAGGTCATGATCTTCCACAGGAGAGCACACATCTCCGCCGAGTGGGTTCTACCTTGTTTGTTTATGTAGGCTACCACTGTTGAGTTGTCTGTGGCAACTAACACTGTTTCGTTTTGACACTGGTCCTTGAACCTGTGAAGGGCCAGAGAAACCGCCTTCAGCTCTAGAACATTTATGTGTAGCCTTTATTTCCCTGTCTGACCACAGACCTTTTGCAGAAGTTGGAGGCTTGTAACCTGACTGAATCAGAGGGCCTCTGAGCAAATTTTGTTTTGAGATGAATGGAAAAAAGTAACCATTGGTGATAATGTTTAACACGTTGTCTGAACATTTGTTTGTGAGCCAGTCTCTTCTGAAAGAACGGAGGCGACCTCCTACTGGTGAACTGCGGGAGGCTTGAAAGGAGTCATTGGGAGGAGGGGTTTCCATGCCCTCGTCCCCTTGAGTGGGGTCGAAAACGACCCCTGAAGCCTCTGAAGTTCGGTTTCCCCCTACCTGAGGAAAACGATTGGTTACTGCTTTGTGAGGAATTGCCCCCATAGGGGCGTTTCCTGTAGGAGCCTCTTTCTTGTTGTGGTGGGGACCATGAAAGGGCTTCTTTTGATAGGGTCCAAAACCCTGAGAGTCTTTAGGGGTGCCTTTTTTTAAGGAGGAAGTCCTCTCCATCCTTCACTAGTTGAGACTTGAAAAGAGGAGTGGGCCAAAAAGGCGAGTTCCTCAGTTCCTGACGTCTCAAGTCCCCTAGACGTGGTTGAAGAAGGGTCATTTCAGCCTCTCTTCTCAGAAGGCCAGTGTTGCCCATGGTATATACAATGTAGTTCCCTCTGGAGTATGTGGGCTACAGATTTACTAAGGCAGGCTAAGGTTCTCTGTTGAATAAGAATCCTCTTATTCATGAGTTCAAAATAATCACAGGCATTTTCATAACCACGTCTGGCAGCTCTTTCGGGGTCGGCACCCTTTAGAATTTCATTTCTGACCCTTTTGAAGGCAGCCTTGGCACTGTGTGGATCCGACGACTTCTACTTCCAAATATACCTACGTCTATGTTTTATTTTTATCTGTTGTGGCTAGGTGAAACTATCACAGATATTGCAAGGAGACTGATTCGTGACACAGGGGTCGTCTCCCTTGCCAGATTCCCTACAGGTAGGGCAGTAATTGTGAGTATCGAATGGATAGCAGAAGTGATGGCATTTAGATGATCTTGCCTTTGCACTTGCTTGGTGGGAAGACATTTTTACTGCAGTAAAAAGATCCGAGTCAAAACACGGAAAACTCACAAAAACATTAAATATTCAAAGAATACTTATCCTCAACTTCCCAAAGTTTTACAGAATGTTCTATACAATAAAATTAAAGAAATGGCTGAATAATAACATCCAACAATACGTATGTGCTAAGAAAACAGTAAATTATTGAGAGATATTTCAAACGTCTTTCCAATATGGCGGTCAACAAGAGAAGAAGGACGAATTACCAAACGACACTGCTATGGTACATACTAAACCACGGACTCGGCCAAATCCAAACGTCCATTTTTCTTGGTCGTTGGCTGGAGTCCTGCGGCCTCCCGAGTTAGCATTCAATCCCACATGGTAAGCTATTGTAGCGCAATAAAATAAAGCTTCAGACTTACAATCTGTTACATACAAAGATTACACAAAGAATTTATATCTAATACAGTTTGAAACTTCTCAGACTTACCATTTCCAAGTTACAGAGCAAAATATGTGAAAAATGTCTTAAAAGCGTCACTTGGGTGGGTGTTTATGGTCCTCATACACAGGTTAAATGTTTATTAAAGGCCTAAATTTTGGGGCACATATAAAAAACATATTGATATATTCTCAGATGATATTTTACTTAGATGAGAGACATAGTTTGAAAGCTACAGTGCTTGAAAGTGGCAAAAAGTCCATAAACTGGGTCTCTGTGGGGAATTTTGAGACCTTAAGTCGACGTTACAGGTAAACCTACAGCCTTTAAATTTGTCACAGACAAGGATTACATATAAAAGTTATACCTAGTGCGGTTTGAGACTCATCTGAATTACCACTTCCAAATTATAGGGCAAAATATGTGAAAAATGTAGGAAAAAATCCCTAAGTGGGGTCTTTATGGGCCTCAAACACAATTTTCTCAACTTAAGTCTTAATTTTCGGCACATGTACTAAGAATATATATATGTGTTCTCAGGAAATTTTTTTAGCCAGATGAGCCTCATAGTTTGTGACCTAGAGGGTTCTAAGTGGCCAAAAATCAAATTTCTGACCTTAAGGTGGCCATAAGTTCTTTATTATTGGGAGTTTAAGGTCACCTTAAAAAAGGGATCTTCCTTTGGGCACCCTTAACATGTGTACCAAGTTTGAAAAAAAAATACTGATCCATTTTTGAGTTATCACGTACAAAAGGAAATTTCTATGGCGGAGGTGGCGGCGGCACGGACCTGAATCCAATATATCCCCGACTTTCGTCTGGGGATATAATTATGAAAAGAAACCTTTAGCAGGATTTCACCATTTTTACAAATATATAGATACAAAGAGTCACTTCTCTTACCAGTAAAAACAAAATCTCGTAAGTTTGTACTATTTTATGTGACACTGAACGATCATGAAAAAGAGTGCAAAGTAGTCACTACTAATAAGTAGAGTAATGAACAATTTGGTTGTAAATAATTTCTGTATATATTTTTGAAAATAATATTTTTATTAGTTTTTAAACAAAATCATGCAACGTGGCCCACTGTCATACAAAAAAAGAACTTGTGTGATTATTGCATTATAAAGTTATAAACTATTTTGGTGTTAAAAAGTTATAAAAACAGAATGATTTTCTCATGTGGTATCTAAATATTCAATATTTTAATAAATTGTGCCTCAAATAACTATTTGAGGCATCACACACACTTAACAAAAATCACACAAATTTTGGCTGGTTTTAATAATTAATAAACAGGGGCAATTAGAAAATTTAATAGTAAATTAAATTTTTATAAGTTAATACCTTACCTAGTGGACAGATGCATTTGTCCGGCGCTCTGCCGGTCACGCCAAACGTTAGAAAAAAATGTCCTGAGCTGGGCTCTGGCCGGGACCGGTAGTGTCCTGTTCACTCGCCAGGTGGCTGTACAGCCTACCTGCCGGTATACTGCGCATGCGTGCGCATGCGCTCTTCCTCTTTTTGTTGTCTACCTTATGACCCCTTGTTGGTTATGATAGCGGGGAAGGTAGGGTGGGACTCCCCCTGTCCACTAGGTAAGGTATTAACTTATAAAAATTTAATTTACTATTAAATTTTCTATTTTATTGCGTTAATACAACTTACCTAGTGGACAGATGCAGAATGACTACCCATTGGATGGGGGGGTAGCCAAACAAGGGGAACCCATATAGGCAATAGTATAACGGGTGTGTCCGGTACTGGTTAAATAAACCACCCTCTAAGGACCAAAACACCCTTGCCCCCCCCTGATTTTTTCCTAAGCGGAAACAGCCTGTGCACCAATTCGAGCCGAAGGTGCAGGAAGACTAATGAGGGCATGAACTAACAAATTCATGAATGAGGAAGAAGAACAGGAGCAAGGAAACACCATCCTTGAGAAGCTCCTGGATCCACTTGGATCATGGCAATCCAGTAGCAAAGGATAGTGGAGGGTTTTTTTTTTTTTTTTTATTTATTTATTTTTTTTTTAAATATATATACACTAAACCCAAAAAACATGTGTACACTATATACAGTCAGTAATAAGACTATTACTGATGTTCGTGGATCTGCTGAGCAGCTACCACAGGACCTAGGTGGTACAACTCTGAATCTGCCCAGGCTAGGTCCTTCAGGTAGAATTGTGTAAAAGTGTTGTGGGCCTTCCAATGGCAAGCTGATAGGATCTGATCCAAGGAAACCCCGCCCTGAAAGGCTTTGGATGCGGCAAAGGCCCGCACATCATGAGCCCGAACTTGATGTATAGTTTGAGCCTCCTGATCGGAAAGCTGATAGCACAACAACACAGTTTGCTTGATCCAGGAAGAAACAGTGGCCGGAACAATGTCCTTCTGAAAACTCTTCCGGAAAGACACAAACACCAGATCTTTGCCCGAGCGTAAGTCCTTGGTCCTGTCTAAATAGTAACGCAAGGCCCTGACCGGGCAAAGTGACTTGTCTTCCTTGAGGGACCTGTCCAATGATGGAGCCAACGCGGGAATGACAACCGGTGCCACAGCAGCTGGGCCGTCCCGCGCTAGTTGATTCTTAGATAGAAAACTGGGAGAGGGATATAATGAAACCTGACTCCAATTCTCCTGATGCCTGATGTTGCGGTATAACCATGCATGGATTTCGCTCCGCCTTTTGCCGGAACCCAAAGCAAGGAGGAACACCGTCTTAAAGGTCAAATGTTTAAGCGAGGCCTTCCGCATGGGTTCGAAAGGAGCTTTGGTCAACTGATGGAGAACTAATGAAAGATTCCACGCAGGAACTCCCCGCCTGCCTTTCGGCTTGTCTCTATGGAAACTGTCCAACAAGCGAGTCAGACTTTCATCCTTGCCAAAATGAACCGGGTCGTTACCCAACATATCGGCAATAGCTGTTCTGTAGCCTTCTATAGTACTGGGTTGTAACTGTCTCTCCTTAAAGAGATACAACAAGAAATCGGCCACTTGTTTTAGAGAGGGCGCCCTGAAGTCCACCTGGCTGGATTCGCACCACTTAACAAAAATGGCCCACTTTGACTTATAGACCGCTCTGGTTGAACTTCTCTGAGGAGCCTCAATTCTTGCTGCCACCTCCTCAGAGAACCCTTGTCGCCTGATGGACGAGGCTCTAGGAGCCAAGCATGCAGATTCAGATGATTCAAGTTCCTGTGGAGAAGGCCGTTGAACGGTTGAGTCAACAGGTCCCTCTCCAAGGGAAGACTGAAGGGAATTTGACTTGATAGACTGATCAGGTCCCAAAACCAAGACATGTTGGGCCAACCCGGAGCGATTAAGATCATTCTGTGAAATTCTTGATTCACCAGTTTGGATGTGACCTGACTGAGCAGGGAGACTGGGGGAAAGGCGTACACATTCAGGTTGCCCCATGGAAGGCTGAGAGCATCCACCGCCCAAGCTGTCGAGTCCGGAACTGGAGAGACAAACTTGGGAAGCTTGTGATTGAATCTGGTGGCAAAAAGATCTATCTGCGGCTGGCCCCAGTTGGAACACAAGCGATTGAACACCTGTTGGGACAGGCACCACTCGGTCTGGATCACCTGATTGTGCCGGGACAGCTTGTCTGCTATGACATTCAACCGACCCGGAATGTGCCTGGCTCTCAGAACTATTCCTCTGGGGTGGCACCAGGAAAGGAGTCTCCAGAGGAGGGCACAAAGAGAGCCTGATTTCATACCCCCTTGTTTGTTGATATAGGCGACCACAGTTGTGTTGTCGGTCGCCACCAAGACAATCTGGTTCAGACAGAGAGGCTCGAAACTCTTGAGGGCCAGAAAGACTGCCTTGAGTTCCAAAACGTTGATATGAAGTTGACTTTCTACTTCTGACCAAACTCCTCTTGCCGTAGAGTCCCCTAAGTGAGCGCCCCAACCTTCGTTTGATGCGTCGGTAAACAGTTGAAGGGCGTGACTTAATGGATGTAAGGGTTGGCCCCTTAACACATTTTCCTCGTCTAACCACCAATCTAGGTGAGGTTGCAGAGAGGGAGGTAGCGGAATGACTTTCTCTAGGACCTCGGGTACCTGCCAGTGTCTTTTTAGGTGCCACTGAATGGGACGCATGTGGAGACGACCTGACCTGACCTGTTTCTCGGTGGCTGTCAAGAGTCCTATCAAGGACATGAACTGCCTTACCGTGCAACTGTCCCGAGCCTTTAAAAACAACAGCTTCTGACGCAAGCTTGCCCATCTTTCTTGAGTTGGTAAAACCCGACCCGTCAACAGGTCGAACCGGTAACCGACGAAGGTAAAGACCTGTTGAGGATTCAACTCCGACTTTTTGAGGTTGACCAGCCAGCCCAGTTCGTGGCAAAGCGACAAAAGAACTTGGGTGTGAAGGAGACCAATTTCCCTCGAAGGGGCTCTCAGTAACCAGTCGTCTAGGTACTGGTGGATTCTTATACCCCTGTTCTGAGCCATAAGTTTCACCTCCTTGACTATCTTGGTGAACTCTAGAGGAGCCGTAGCCAACCCGAAGGGAAGGGCAGTGAACTGGTACGCTCTTTTGTTGAGGAAGAATCGCATGTACTTCCTCGACCGGGGGTGAATAGGGATGTGAAAGTATGCGTCGCTGAAATCCAGTGAAGTCACCCACTCCCCTTTCTGTAGTGAGGTCCGGATGGTTTCCGGAGTTTCCATCTTGAATGTTCCGGTTTTGAGGAACTTGTTCAACCGATTCAGATCTAAAATAGGCCGCCACTTGTTTTCCGGTTTGGGTACTAAAAACAGCCGGTTGTAGAAGGCGAGAGAAGACCGGACCAGGACTGGTTCCACTACCAACTTTCCTTGGAGAGAGATCAGTGCCTCTTTGAGGAAACGGCTTTTGGCCGGATTGGCATAACTGCTCTGAATGATTGGAACCCTGGTGAGAGGAGGTCTTAATTTGAAAGGCAGGCTGTAACCCTCCTTTAAAATGGAAACTGCCCGAGGGTTTGCGCCTAACCTTTGCCAAACTTGCCAAAACTTTTGAAGACGGCCCCCTACAGGACCATCGTGCACAACAGTGGGGACACCTTGAGCATTTTGGACAAAAAGACATGGATCGACACAAGAAACACTGTTCACATGCTTTATTTTTCTCAACACTGGTACGGGACTTAGACCTTTCTTTTGCGGAAGCCCGGTGGTAGCTACAGAAGGAGCATGAGTTGCAACATGAAAGAACACATCCTGATTTACATGATCTACTTGCCTCATGGGAAAGTCTGGATTCTGAGATGTGTGGGGTCTTGAACCTGTCTGAACTGAAGCCAGTAATGGACCCGAACTTTTTGTTAACATGTCTTTTACTGTCTCTTGAATACTGGAACCGGCCATTTCCGGTGGAACTGGACTTAACTTTGAACCAAGAACTGGTTTGTGACAAACTTTCTTGACTAAGTTTAGAGTCTGTTTTCTGCCCAACCGATTTAATGTCTTGACTACAGAGGTTGGGTTGTAATGGTAACTGTCATTTTTGTTGTTTAAATCCACGGGAGCGAGAGAAACGGGGGTTACTACTACGACCCCTTCCTCTTGATCTGCCCCTGCCCCGAGCAAACTGTCGCCATGGCTGGGTAGGTTCAGCTGAAGCTGCATTTCTAGAATCCCGGCGATCATAGGGTTGGAACCTATTCTGGTTTCGCCACCCAGTGCGCTGCATAGCACCCGGACCGGGCCTTGGAGCAGCACTGGTGGTTTCAGACTTAGTAATATCCTGTTCTGCAATGCATATCAGGTCATCAGGGAAGAGACCGTAATTGAACAATGGGGCATTCCTGAGCCGATTCCAGGTGTCAGACTTTACTCCAGACTTGACATGGTCTAAATAAGAGTCACGTCTAAGAAGCACAAGATTTGCCATGTTGACGAACAGGCTGTCAGCCAGATGCTGCAAAGAAGTTCCCATGGCAATGGAGACATTTTGATGGAAGGCTAGGTAGTCTTTCAGGTCGTGAAGAGCCTCTGAGACTTCTTTTGGGGCCTTTCCTTTATTGAAATTTGACTGAAGGCACACTAAGCTCTGATTCATCCGGTCCTGCAGTTCACTAGCACATCTGTTAAAGCCTGCCGCCTGGTTGACAATGTAGCTGCCTTCTTTGGCATTCCGTTCCCATCGACGTAGATATTCTTGGGAAATAGGGCGTGAGACAGGACCACAAGGCGGGTAGGAAGAGGCCTTGGTAATACGTGGAAATTGTGAATTTACTTTTGCCTCGGTATTCCTCCAACTAAACACGGACTTGCCAGGACGAGGAGTAGTGTCAGGTTTGAGGGTGTGCATCTGGTACCAACGTGCTTGCGATTTCGGCATCTTAATGAATTGGTCCTTCTTCAGACCACTTGAGTCTTGACTCCTAGAGGGATAACCCTCAGCCACCGTGGTATTGAGACGCTCAAGTTTTTGACATAACCAGTCGTCCGGTGGCATAGCTACAGACACATGAGACGGTCTCCTGGGAACCTTCCCTTTCCAAGGGTTGTTACTTTTGTCGGGCTCACTAAAATCAGCCTCAAAAACCGGGATATGATTCCATCCCATGAAGGATCTAACAGACCGGACTGTCTCACGGTAGTTCATATCCTCTGTAACTTCTTGTTTTTCACCAGTATCCGACAGTTCCCCTTCATCAGGTTCAGAAGCTGAATAACGCTCACTGTCTTCCGGTTCATATGGCAGATCAGAAAATACACTAGCCTGTGAATAATCTTCCGGACCGGTTGTTCTGTAACTAGCACTGGCCTGAGAGTAACAGGGAGCCGGACCGGTAGCTGACAGTTCCTTTGTCGGTGGACCGGTTGACTGGCCAGCCGGCTGAGAGACAGGTGCTTTGGATGGAAGAGCTTGAGAGCCGGTGTCGGTCATGTCTTCGGCGGGTGCCTGTGATGAACTTGTGGTTAGTGGTTTTGCACCGACCGGATTTAATTCAGCAGTAAGCTTTTGCCTGTCGGTGGGTTTTTCAGAATGTTTACCGGAGTGTCGGTGAGTCTTCTTATCAGATTTCTTGTGTTTGTGAGGTTTTTTCTTGTCCGGTTTAACATCAGACCCGTTATCATCTACAGATTTTGCCGGAGGCCACACCGGACCGGTGGGTCGGGCAGAAGAAGGGTCAATGAAAGGAGTATCTGATAGTACCTTTTGAGCAGAAACTGGTTTAACAGGCATAGAAGGAGCAGTAAAAATGTTACCTCTTGAGAGAAGAGCCTCAAATCTGGCAAACTGCTCAGACATCTTGTCAGATAATGCAACTAACTGATCAGAAGTGACATAAGAGGCGTCTGAAGCAGAAGCAGAAGACGCGGCAGGTGCCTGCGCGGCAGGCTGCGCAGAGGGCTGAGATTCCGGCACTAGATGCGCAGAAGGATGCGCAGAAGAACTATCTGTCGGAGCGTTAGCAGACGACAAGTCTTCCACCGGAGAAATAACTGTCACCTCCTTGGGGGACACTAGCAATCCTGCCTTCCTTTCCTTTCTTATTCTATAAGATGGAGTAGACAAAGTTTCCTTTTGAGTATCTGAAAATTGATCACATAATGAGCAAGGTTTGTCCTTAACACATGGGTCCTCCCCCAACTTCTTCTCCCTACATCTTGCACAACGTTCGTGAAGATCAAACGCAGCCATTATATGTCCGCACGCGCCTCTGCGCTGCCCTTTAAAATCTCCAGGGGATGCCATGAATATTCCGTGATAACTTGATATAAAATTGATGTAACTTTAAAATGTATATCCAACACTAAAACTGAAAAACGTCTCTATAAATCTTTCTTGACAACTTTTTAAAATGGCGCCAAACAAAAAGAGGAAGAGCGCATGCGCAGTATACCGGCAGGTAGGCTGTACAGCCACCTGGCGAGTGAACAGGACACTACCGGTCCCGGCCAGAGCCCAGCTCAGGACGTTTTTTTCTAACGTTTGGCGTGACCGGCAGAGCGCCGGACAAATGCATCTGTCCACTAGGTAAGTTGTATTAACGCAATAAAAGGTAAAAGTCAAGTACATGTTTGAGTATATAGTAGGGATGGGTCAGTAGGCCTTGTATCTTGGTATTGAGAGCATTTTATAGAAATATTGTGAAGAGATTGTGGCTTGTCCACACACAATTTAAGAAAAAAATAAAATATTGAAAAAAAAATCCCAAATCTGAACAGATTACAAACCTTTATCCTATATTTTGTGCAGTTGGAGACAGGAAACATCCATGTTGATTGGGGTGTACTAAAACAAAGAGTTCTGGAATCGGAACGGTTTTACATTGGCAGCACACCTTTTGATACTGACCCAGGCCTATTATATAGTACTCAACTATGTAGTTTCACAATATTGTGAAGAAGAATGCTGTTTTCTTCTTTCCATATTTCTGTAAATATGCCCAAAAGAAGTTATTTTCTCCCTACTTTCTCGCTATTTAATGATGAAAAGAGTTCCTCCAGTAATTGTATTACTACACATTCTAGACCTTCTGATTAGTCTGTTGAACTTTGCTGCCGAACATCCTTTATATCATTGTTAATCTTGTCCATTTCCTGCATGGATAAGCCCAGATCCAGACCTGCACTTGCAGAATTTTCATGCAGTGTGGCCTCGGGAGACAATGAATTGTCATGTTGAAATCTGTAAAAACAACAACAAAAAACAGACTAAAGATATTAACTACTTATACAGCTGTAAAACAGGATATAGACAAAGACCTTTATAAATATAACTCTTAGGTAGGAATGAGATGATAGAACCAGAATAACAGAAACACGAACACTTTACTGAAATACTACAACGAAATATTATGACTCTCACATCGATTTTCAGCACATAGAATGTTGGAAAACTTTAGAGTTTTACAAAATTTATATACAATAAATCTGAATAAACTCTTACTGACTAGACTGGTTTTTATATTGAGACAAGAACAGCTCCAGAAATGTTGATACATAACGGTTAAAAGACTTACAAAAAAGTTTGCAGGACACGTGAATTTTATAGATGAAAGAGAGGACTTGGCTGAAACTGAATTTTTGGCAACTACTTGTGGTATTTTTTGATGAGGTACATGGATTAGGTTTTTCACTGGCTGACCATGTTTTAGAATATTTTTATGTAATCAGCCCAATTTTGAACTGTACCCTGTGTGTAAGTCACTGGAGTTTTTTTTTCAATTGTTGGGTAACGTGGGAGAAGCTGGAGGATCGGGTAACTACCCTGTAGCACTATTTTGAACACTGGATATAACTAAATTAAACTGAGATATAATCACATCATTAAAATACTTTCAATATTAAGCACTTAATCATGAATTGTGTACCCCATACATAATGCAAAATTAAAGAATCAAACAGCTTTGCAGTCAGTTTCTTGGTAAATAACAATTATACACAGCAATACAATGTATTATATAACATAACATACAATGTATTACAACACATACTGTAATTCTAAAGAAACTACAACCATTTATCCCTATAGTTTTTGTTGATTGTAACACTTTAATACTGATTTGAGACAAATTGCATACTGTATCATCTTCAGTGCCCTCAATTAGGGTTTTATTATTTTTCTAACTGAACCAATCACTGACCTGAACTAGATACTACTGTAATTATTTACTCAAACAACAAGCTAATACTTTAGTGTAATTTTATGATAATTAAATAATTTTAACAC
Source organism: Sabellastarte sp. h YS-2021 (assembly GCA_964017235.1). Taxonomy (NCBI): domain Eukaryota; kingdom Metazoa; phylum Annelida; class Polychaeta; order Sabellida; family Sabellidae; genus Sabellastarte; species Sabellastarte sp. h YS-2021. Next base: position 137,981,059 of record OZ024929.1, read on the forward strand.
ATGTTTTCACCGTACACACTCATATAATACTGTCATCTTCATTCATAATGCATCTTTTTTGTATATATCAATTGGGAAGTTTTTCTTCTTTACCGGAATAAATTTCAAGGGTACAAAAATCAACTAGAGGATCGCTCGCAAAAAAAAAAGATAATGTCTTTGCATAGCAAAAACAAAGCGTCCCGAAAAGGATATAAAGGTGAGTGCTAAAGTATTAAGAAAATGCTTCGTTTCTAGCCTTATACTGTTGTGGCAACCAAAGTCAGCGCAGTCTGCTCTATCTAGCACGGTTTTCACGATATAAGCATTTTTGTGTTTTGCAAAAAATAAAAAAATTAAAAATGTCCGCTATATTTGGCGAGACAAAAATATTTTGAAAATTGGCATGGCTACTCTGCAGAGATATCCAGCAGGTCCAAAATTTTGTTGAGTTCGCTCCATATAGCACAGTTTTCGAGATATAAGCATTTTTGTGTTTTGCAAAAACTTTGAAAATTCAAAATGGCCACCATTTTTGGGGAGACAAAAAGTTTTGTAAAGACCACTGCCGTGGTGTGTATCTCCCGCCGAGCATTAAAGTAGAAGAAATAGCTTTTCCGAGATATTCACAATTTTTCATTTTCGTGTGTGAAAGGTCTTCCAAAAGTAGGTGAATGAGTTATTTGAGAAAAATTGGCTATCTGCAATACTATTAAGAGATAATTCACATTTACTCATTTTGAGTAGGGGAATAATTATCTATGGGTCTGAAACTTCACCAAGTGAAAGCTCTCCCAAAAGTAGGTGAATGAGTTATTTGAGAAAAATTGGCTATCTGCAATACTTTTAGAGATAATTCGCATTTACTCATTTTGAGTAGGTGAGTAATTAGCTATGGGTCTGAAACTTCACCATGTGAAAGCTCTCCCACAAGTAGATGAATGAGTATTTGATAAAAATTGGGTATCCGCAATACTTTTACAGATAATTAGCATTTACTTATTTTGAGTAGGTGAATAAATAGCTATGGGTCTGAAACTTCACAGAGTGAAAGCTCTCCCAAAAGTAGGTGAATGAGTTATTTGAGAAAAATTGGCTATCTGCAATACTTTTAGGGATAATTCACATTTACTCATTTTGAGTAGGTGAATAATTAGCTATGGGTCTGAAACTTCACCAAGTGAAAGCTCTCCCAAAAGTAGGTGAATGAGTTATTTGAGAAAAATTGGCTATCTGCAATACTTTTAGAGATAATTCGCATTTACTCATTTTGAGTAGGTGAGTAATTAGCTATGGGTCTGAAACTTCACCGAGTGAAAGCTCTCCCAAAAGTAGGTGAATGAGTTATTTGAGAAAAATTGGCTATCTGCAATACTTTTAGAGATAATTCGCATTTACTCATTTTGAGTAGACGAGTAATTAGCTATGGGTCTGAAACTTCACCAAGTGAAAGCTCTCCCAAAAGTAGGTGAATGATTAATTTGAGAAAAATTGGCTATCTGCAATACTTTTAGAGATAATTCGCATTTACTCATTTTGAGTAGGTGAGTAATTAGCTATGGGTCTGAAACTTCACGAAGTGAAAGCTCTCCCAAAAGTAGGTGAATGAGTTATTTGAGAAAAATTGGCTATCTGCAATACTTTTACAGATAATTCGCATTTACTCATTTTGAGTAGGTGAGTAATTAGCTATGGGTCTGAAACTTCACCATGTGAAAGCTCTCCCAAAAGTAGGTGAATGAGTTATTTGAGAAAAATTGGCTATCTGCAATACTTTTACAGATAATTCGCATTTACTCATTTTGAGTAGGTGAGTAATTAGCTATGGGTCTGACACTTCACCAAGTGAAAAGCTCTCCCAAAAGTAGGTGAATGATTAATTTGACAAAAATTGGCTATCTGCAATACTTTATGAGATAATTCGCATTTACTCATTTCGAGTAGGTGAGTAATTAGCTATGGGTCTGAAACTTCACCAAGTGAAAGCTCTCCCAAAAGTAGGTGAATGAGTTATTTGAGAAAAATTGGCTATCTGCAATACTTTTAGAGATAATTCGCATTTACTCATTTTGAGTAGGTGAGTAATTAGCTATGGGTCTGAAACTTCACGTAGTGAAAGCTCTCCCAAAAGTAGGTGAATGAGTTATTTGAGAAAAATTGGCTATCTGCAATACTTTTAGAGATAATTCGCATTTACTCATTTTGAGTAGGTGAGTAATTAGCTATGGGTCTGAAACTTCACAGAGTGAAAGCTCTCCCAAAAGTAGGTGAATGAGTTATTTGAGAAAAATTGGCTATCTGCAATACTTTTAGAGATAATTCGCATTTACTCATTTTGAGTAGGTGAGTAATTAGCTATGGGTCTGAAACTTCACCAAGTGAAAGCTCTCCCAAAAGTAGGTGAATGATTAATTTGACAAAAATTGGCTATCTACAATACTTTATGAGATAATTCGCATTTACTCATTTTGAGTAGGTGAGTAATTAGCTATGGGTCTGAAACTTCACCAAGTGAAAGCTCTCCCAAAAGTAGGTGAATGAGTTATTTGAGAAAAATTGGCTATCTGCAATACTTTTAGAGATAATTTGCATTTACTCATTTTGAGTAGGTGAGTAATTAACTATGGGTCTGAAACTTCACCAAGTGAAAGCTCTCCCAAAAGTAGGTGAATGAGTTATTTGAGAAAAATTGGCTATCTGCAATACTTTTAGAGATAATTCGCATTTACTCATTTTGAGTAGGTGAGTAATTAGCTATGGGTCTGAAACTTCACCATGTGAAAGCTCTCCCACAAGTAGATGAATGAGTTATTTGAGAAAAATTGGGTATTCGCAATACTTTTACAGATAATTAGCATTTACTCATTTTGAGTAGGTAAATAATTAGCTATGGGTCTGAAACTTCACCATGTGAAAGCTCTCCCAAAAGTAGGTGAATGAGTTATTTGAGAAAAATTGGCTATCTGCAATACTTTTAGAAATAATTCGCATTTACTCATTTTGAGTAGGTGAATAATTGGCTATGGGTCTGAAACTTCACCATGTGAAAGCTCTTCCAAAAGTAGGTGAATGAGTTATTTGAGAAAAATTGGCCATCTGCAATACTTTTAGAGGTACATTAGAACCTCTATTATCCGCCCCTCTTGGGAGAGTAAAAATTAGGTCGGATAATAGAAAGGTCGGATAATAGGAATGCTAAAATAACAGGCTTAAATGGAGTTGGGAGAGTGGATCTAAGGTTGGATAATTGAAAATTCGGATAATAGAGGGTCGGATAATGGAGGTTCTACTGTAATTCGCATTTACTCTTTTTGAGTAGGTGAGCAATTAGCTATGGGTCTGAAACTTCACCAAGTGAAAGCTCTTTGGGATAGCTGCTCTGCAGAGATACCCTGAAGATAAAAAATTTCGTCGAAATCGCTCTATGTAGCACGGTTTTCGAAATATAAGCATTTTTGTGTTTTGCAATTTTTGCGCAAAAATTCGAAAATTCAAAATGGCCGCCATTTTTGGCAAGACAAAATTTTTTTGAAAATTGGCATGGCTACTCTGCAGAGATACCCAGTGGGTCAAAAATTTCGTCGAAATCGCTCTATCTAGCAGGGTTTTCGAGATATAAGCATTTTTATGTTTTGCAATTTTTGCGAAAAATTCGAAAATTCAAAATGGCCGCCATTTTTGGCGAGACAAAATTTTTTCAAAATTGGGATAACTACTCTGCAGAGATACCCTGAGGGTCAAAAATTTCGTCGAAATCGCTCTATCTAGCACGGTTTTCGAGATATAAGCATTTTTGTGTTTTGCAATTTTTGCGAAAATTTCGAAAATTCAAAATGGCCGCCATTTTTGGCGAGAAAAAATTTTTTTGAAAATTGGGAAAAGTACTCCGCAGAGATATCCTGCGGGTCAAAAATTTTGTCGAAATTGCTCTATCTAGCACGGTTTTTGAGATATAAGCATTTTTGTGTTTTGCAATTTTTGCGAAAATTTCGAAAATTCAAAATGGCCGCCATTTTGGGCGAAACAAAAATTTTTTGAAAATTGGGAAAACTACTCCGCAGAGATACCCTGCGGATCAAAAATTTCGTCGAAATCGCTCTATCTAGCACGGTTTTCGAGATATAAGCATTTTTGTGTTTTCCTTATTTGGAAAATTCGTAATGATTAATTAATCATTAATTACTCGGCCATTTCTTGACCAATCAATGCCAAAATCTAATGATTTCCAGATTTTAATAGAATGAATGTATTTGCCAAGTTTCAGGTGAATTGATAAAATTCCTTTCAAGTTATCATCCGGACAAGCTTCCCCATCGAAAAAAGACATTTTTGGTCATGTGACCTCTCTGATTGGTTGAAATGTCACTGCAGCATATTCAAAAAAATTCCCCAGGGCTACTGCCTAAACCTGCCAAATTTGAAAAGAATCCGCCTAATGGTTACAGAGTTATAAGGAAAACAAAATGCGGAGCCGGCGGAGCCGGAAGCTCTCCCATACACAAACAAGCGTCCCTTGCGGGACGCTTAATGATTAATCCATGAAGTTGTTACTAAGTACATGAACATGATCAAAATACTACCTAGTGATAAAATTGGAAACAATAATGAAATCAACACTTTGTTATCCATGTTGCAAGTCCGGAAAAAATTCAATCAACATGGAAATATCGATTGATATTATCCCATTCTAATATGATATTAACATTCATGTTTATACCTATCAAACAGCTTCGTGTAACCGACCCTTTATCTCTACCAAAAACTTACTCTTCCTTCTCAACTTCCTCATCTTCTTCTTGCTCCACCTCATCTTCTACTTCCTCCTCCTCCTCCTCCTCGTCTTCCACTTCCTCCACCTCCTGCTTCACTACCTTGTTTATCTGCCTGCCTTTCCTATTTCTGCCCTGGCGGGCACGGCTCTTATAGGCCTCCCATTTCTCCTTGTCCTCTTTCAGTCGAGCACGATATGCCCTTGAGTGAGCTGCCTTTCTCTTCCGTTTCTCAATCATTTCCGGGGTTTCATCTTTGTGCTGATTTTTCTTGGCCTTGCGTGGAGTTGTTGTTGCAGTGCTCTTGCGCCTGGTCACCGGTTCTGTCGGTTCATCCTCATCGTAAACGCAGGTTATGTGGCGAACATTTTTCCTGGAAGCAAAGATTAAGATAGTAAACATAGAGTAATGTACAATATTGATTTGTGGATCTTATGTGATCTAATCAGACATTTTTATTGAGCCCACTCTCTAATAAAGTGGATTGTAACATATAGTATTACTCTGTCCAATCTGTGTAGACTTTCTACCACTTAATATCTGTGTATTGACAATTTGAGATTTCAGTTTCATTCTCTATAACTCTATCCAGGCAGACATTTGTCATAGTGTTTATGTCCAATATTGCTTTTTGCAAATTATAAAGCAGAGCTTCATTCTATCTAATCAAATTTAATAGATAATTTTTTTACTTCCTAATATCAGCATCAGTACAGTCTATGACATATCATCATTCTGTCTAACCAAATTTATAATTTAGTTTTATTGCACTTTATCTCAGTTTAGGTAGAGCCTAAGATGCAGAGTCATGCTATTTACCAGAAACCTTTTATTGCAAAACTTCTTTATATAAATAGACTAACTTAATCTAATTAAGGCACATGCAAAAAAACTTATTGTTTCAAAGTCATACAGTCAATGAACAAGTATGGCCTATTGTTAGCCATGGACACTTGCACCTTCATAAATAAATTAGGGATTAACTGAACAATTTAAAAAGCAATTTTGAGTTTGATATGGTTGGTGAAATTGTATTTAAATCAAATAAGATCAATAAATTTAAAGTTTTTAGCAATAAGCCATGAAGCAATATAGATATCAAATTTTGATAAGATGATCAGCATTTTAGCTTCTGAATATTTCCTCCATTATTTTTCAACTTGTTCAAAGCAACATTGTTGTACAGACATCTAGTTGCACATTTACAAAAAAAAAACAAAAAAAAAAAAAACAAAAAAAAAAAACAGGCATTTTTTCATCTGTTCACTATTTAACTAGTTTCAATGATAGATTGATTATTTTCAAAAGAATAACACATTTAAGTATGGCTTGGAAGAATGGCCATTTTTGCACTCAATTGCTCTGATTGCACTACTCTCTTCTCTTATACTGACACACTTTCGGAGATAAAATAAACAGAAAAGCAAAAAACTTTCTCCACTTATTAAGTTACAATAAAGTTGAGTTTACCGCATATACTAGTCAAACTGTGAGGTAATTGACCTTGTTTGCCTGTTTTTTCTATAATTCTGATAAACTATGAGCCATAAAAATATGTAAAATGCAGACTTTCCAAGAACTGGTTCAATGCAAAGCAAAGTGGTTTTCTCTCATTTCTACCACATCGATGAAAGCCAGTATTCTGCAATAAGACCAGTTTAAATCAAGCCACCTTCACCACTGACCTTCAGATAAAATAAAACTCAGAAAAGTTTTCACAGTTATTTATTGAGATATATTTCTTCACATGATATTTATGACCAAACATAACTCGATGTTTACTGCAAAGTACTAGGCAGATTTAGGTCAATTACTTCAGGAGACCAGACTAGTTTAATCAAGTAAGGTGCTCTTTTCTGCATAAGAATCATTAAGCATAGACTCTGTCTGTGAAGTGCTGTGGAACTATTAGAACACATTATGCTGTGACCAAGTGTAATTGTTTTTAATATTATCCCATTTTCAAGCAATTTTGCATAAAATGATGGTCCTGCTAAAGGCCCTGATCTCTATGAGAATACTGTTTTCCAGTCTGTACTCAAGTTTCTAAACATACTTGGCCGATTTTTATGTACTTAGCTACTCTATCATATCCCCTAGCTTTTAATGTCAAATTTGGCATAATTGTAATCTGCTCAATTGGGCAGTTTTAGCGGTGGAGGAAAGCAGTGCATATTAACTTGTCATGAATCTGAACTGTAAACCACTAGGTTTCAACATACAACTGTCATCATTGTTAATTGGAAAACCAAGATCTGAAGTAATAACCACAGAGGAAAAAGGGTGGATCCTTTCACGTATGGTGATATGTTCTTCACTCTCCCCACATTTCCAGTTAACAAAGCTTTCACTTCTGTTTGCCAAGCAATTACAGGAACAAATATGCAACAATTATGGTCACCCGCCATATTTCTTGGCTATATTTAATTATGTCTAATTTAATTTTAAAGGCCAAATCTGTGATGTTATTGCGAAACTGTTTTTAAACAGATGTCCATACTGCTTTACAATGGTCAAGTAACAGTTGCCTTTGAAAGTCAAAAGAATAGTGATACAAACACGGGGATGTCCAGAACTTTTGCTGTGACTGTAACTGCAGTGAAGGCGGGTAGGTATTAATCTACAGGGATGAGCTGGTAGTGCCGTCCTGCGCTAAAGAGCACATTGCTGTGATACACTGAATCACAGAAAATAAGATTTTTTTGAAAAATATTTTTTAATTACATTTTTTATAAAAAGATTTTTTAAAATTTGCTTTTTATACTGATTTCTTTGAAACAATCTTGTATGTTGTTTCAGAGGCCTTTGCTATTTGGCCTGAGCCAGCATACTGCTTTCCTGGCATCCTGGAGTCAGAACAGTCTTCCACTGGATGATATGGGCAACATGCTACCGACTCATCCCTGGTATTAAATTGGGTTAAAATAACGTACATGATTGTCCATAAATGGCTCTTTTTCTGTTGATAATGAGGTGTGGCATCCATTTCACATTTTCATTACACTGCAACTGCATCAACATCATTCAGTCAATGTGTCTTATCTTTCGTATATTTCTGAGTTTCTGTGGCTGAGTAGTAGCAACTCCTTTCAGATGTTTTTTTTCTGTTTTTCTATCAACATAGAACCGACTTAATTTTGGAAATCGTCCTCAACTAAATTTGCTCCAGGATTTGATTAAAGTACTTTTTATCATTGCACTCACAAGCAGTAGTGGAGGTGTTGGTCCTTGGCAGAGGACGACGCTCTCCAAGTGCTCTTGTTTAGCCTAATATTTACTTTACTCAAGTAGCCTAAGCTATCATTATACATTTGGGTAATGGTATAAATTTGGATGTATAGTTGTTTTTTTTTTACTGTCTTGGTAATGACAGAAATAATTTCCTAGAATTTCATTCTTTATAAAATTCCCTGTACTTTTCCATATTCTGAAAGGTTTGTTATGTTGCCTCTTTTTTCAAGTGTTGTGGGAACCCTACTCACATCAACACTGTATGATTTGTTGAAAACTTGAGCTGATGCCAAATCTTGGAGTTTCCTTGATGAAAATCTGAAGATACAAAGAGACTGATTAAAAATTTGGCACACAAGTGAAAAAAAAATGCATAAAAAGCATAAAACACCAAAGTAAATGCATATTGCCGAGTTAAATAGGAATACAAAGATGAGGATAATTTATCAATAAATATAATTCCATTGCGTTTTGTGTGAATAACACCAGTATTAAGCAATTCTTATATATCCTGAGCCCTAACATATGCCTTGATACAGTCAAAGCCCTTTAAGTGGAACTTTGTTTCTTAGATTTCCCTTTACAATAAAAGTGAATCTCTGTTCTGCAGAGGAGCTTAAACTAGTGAGGTATACCATACCAAAAACCTATGTGGAATACACGGTTTCATCCTAAAGTGGAGAAGTCAAAGAGCATTTAAAATCACTCATTTCATCTGTGAAATATGATTCTAAACACTAAACATCCTACCATTCTACATAGCAAGTACCACATAATAAAATGCACACATCAAAGCATTAACTGCTGTAAATGTAAGGATTTATAGCGGGTTTTAGCAGCAAGTTAAGTTTGTTTATTTTTGTAGATAATACCTGTAATAAATTTAATAGAATTGTAGAAGGAAACAAAGTACTTTTTTCTGTTCCCTTGATTATTCACTAAACAGGGCTCTGTTCTATTGTATAGATGATACATGATAATGACAATATTTATACATGTATTACTATATTTATATCAACATTTAGCCATCACTTACCTAGATTTTAAAACACAATGGCCGTCTGAAGGATCCGGTGTTCCAGAAAAATATAAACAAAACATCCAGCTTTTTGAGTTAAAAAAAACCCTTAAATTCCAAACAAGTGCATACAAATTTGAAGATTGAAAAGAGAGAGAAAAAAAGAAAGATTGAAAAAGAGTTCTGTGGCCGATTCAATATTGGGTAATATATTATTTTGGATTTTAATGAAATAAAGACGGTATTTAGGTAAATCATTTTTACAAAACTTTAAAAATATTTTTGATCCAGTTTATGTTGCTGTAGAGCCAAGTATTTGTTTAACAATTAAACTGTCCTGATAGGATTTCTTCTAAATTCTATATATACCACAATAAGCAGGCGCAACCTTTTCAAATGACCATTTCAAATACTTGGCTTAGGTGTGGACAACTGTTGAAAATCAAAATATTGCACTTACTATCATAAGTGAAACTAGACCTACACATCGGAGAACCGATGCAAATTTGTATCCACCGGAAAGACAACTAACCAAAGCCAGTGAACCATCGTTTGACCTTGAAGGAGGGGCCAAAGGTCAAATCTAACACCAGAAGAAGTTGGTTTCGCATTGTAAACCTCTAGGACCAATAATAAGCGAGTTATAAGCACTTTTAAGTTTGGCCATCCTCGTTTGACCTTGAAGGAGGGGTCTGAGGTCAAATTTGAACACACTAAAAGATTCCCAGCCCATGATTTCCTATAGGTTGGTTTACCATCCCAAACCTCTCGGACCAATAATAAGCACTTTTAATCTTGGCTATCCTCGTTTGACCTCGAGCAAGGGGCCACATACAGATCACCTATGAAGAGATTCAACCTTCTACCTATGAGAAACAGCCAGTAGAAAAATGTAGATTATTTTCAAAGAAATGCCCACGGCGGCCATCTTGTTTTTCAGAATGAGGCTTTTCAGAATGAGGCTATACATTTGACTTTACATAACGATCAGTACTGAAATAGTGTCTGATGCTAGAAAATGCATCATGTCATAGCCGCTAATGCCTTTTCCAAATGGCACTAACTTCGAAAGCAACCTAGCCTAGGTAGAGCCCTACCACCCTGTTAAGTTTCAAATCATTCGGAAGAAGCCTCTTCGAGTTTGAATCAGGAAACAGAATTTCAAGACGGCAGCCATGGTGGCCATCTTGTTTTTTTTTCCAAATGGCACAAATTACAAAATCAAGCTAGCCTAGGTGGTGCCCTACCACCCTGTTAAGTTTCATACCAATTGGTGTTTTCTAGTTAGAGTCCGGAAACCAAAATGTTGACGGATGTCGGACACATCAATATAATATGCAGGTTGTAACCCACCCCAAAAAATCATTTCACCTGGGTCTGACTGCAAGGAAATTGCAAAACAAAGCCAACACAAACATGTTCATAATTTTTCTACTTGATAGTAGCCTTTATTGTTTGATCATTAATTACCATTTTTCCAGCCCTAACGTGTGCTTCAAAATTTACATTTTACATGGATGGGAAGGTCATTTTGACATGCTACTAGTAGGAAGCAGTAGAATTACTCAGTTTAGAATACACCATCAAAAGTACAACATATAATAAATATGTGAAAGAAAAAAAGAACAAAGAACTTACCTATAAATGACTTGAAACAAGAATCCAAAAGTCTGTCTCAAAGGCCAGCTGTTCCAGAAATATCATGGATTGGTAAAAGTTTAAAAAAGCTGTTTCACAGGCCACACACAACTGGTCACTTGTACTTCTTTATCATCTATGATTTTTTTTTTTACTTTTGTGTTAACATTACGAACATGATAGGGTACTTTGTGTTGGTTAATACTAAAACATGATCCCCAAATTCGGAAAGGTTTTTACAGTACAGATAGCCACTATTAGCCAGCACTGTATTTCACCCTCAATCACATGCCTCAGAACCAATTCACCTTGTTACAATCTACCAGAAAAGGATTACTGCATCACTTTTATGACATGACTTTAGATGTTTAAAATAAAGCGTCTTCAGTAAGTATTCATCCTGTGACCAACTGTAAGTCCAGATTGGTATTTGCTTTACGATATGTGACAACTTATGATGATGTCACCACTGATATGCCATACTATGGCTGTGAAAGGTTAACCAGTTACCAGAAAACAATCTGAATTCATTCGGAAAATGAGCACAAGGTAGCTTTTTCATGCAATATTCCGTATTTTTACAGATAATAAACACCTTATTTTCACAAAAATTTGTTTACGTTATCTTCCATGTTTGTTCCCCGGTACTTCCAATTGGTTTCCTGAATTCGGATTAAATCTTTCTCAACTGATTCCTGGTCTTATATTTCTAATAAAGTCACACCCTTACACTATACTATAATAATATTTTATATCTGACTGCCGGTCATTAACAAAGGTCAAAGTTGGGGTTTTACGTCCCGTTCAACAGCCAGGCCGGTCATTGACAATCAGTTCAACAGTTGCTTTCTGGACTCCTATTATCATACAGATGTGGGAAGTGTAAAGCAATAACAGTCACATTTTGCAATGTAAAACATCAGGCATTGACAAATAACACTTTAGAACTAAAGGCTATGACTAAGACTTAAACCAGTGACACCAGAGCCGGGAGGCAAGTGTGTTGATACAGTGCCGCAGACCCCTGGTAAAAACCATCAGAAAATTACTATAAATGCAGATTTTACAAAACTGAATGATCGCACTAGAACTTAAGTCTAAAGGTGGGAAAAATAAATAAAATTTACACAGAATAACTCAGGGCTGACTCAAGTGTGACAATTACAGTTTCTGTAAAGATCTCCTCTGGTATGTGTGCTTAACAGAGAGGAAGCTGGGGCCACTATAATTATAATATAAGAATGTTTTCTCACTGTATAGGAAACTAGTGCCACCAAGACTCACTATGCTTAGTACATATGAAACTAGGGCCCCTATACTCGTGATATAGGAAAGTTTAGGAAACTAGGGTCACTATTCTTATTACACCTAAGCTGTTCCATGCTGGCCTCACAAGCCATATACAAGTGAAACATATTGGAACTCGTTGGGGCTTGTTTCTGGATTCATACATTTCGTGTTTGGGTATTTTCTATTAGGTTTTATAAGTCAGGATCCTTATTTGGATCAGACATTTTCGATACACCATGCACAGCATTTTCTGGATATGATAGCTTTTTCACACCATGTTTGAAATACCTCTCACAAGCTCTCACAAGTAAAAGTAAAATGTACAAGCCAGAGGGATGAAGGGCACAGGGGAATGGCTATATTTATGAGGTGGCTCATTTTTAAATGTGTGCTACCAACATATGAGAAATGATAAGGACAAGATGGTGAAGTATTTTCAAATATGTGTTGATCAGTGTGAATGGCCCAGCATACAGGACACTGCTGCTGCTATAACAAAGTAGGTACCTTTTCTCAATACATAGGAAACTAAGACAACTATACTTATTATATTGGACCTTATTGCCACTATCCTCATTACCAGCAAATATAGGAAACTAGGACCCCAGGGTCCCAATAACTGCTGTATATAAAGCTGGGACTGTAAAACCTACTCACAGAGGAATCTGGTGGTTCACTTACTGTGCTTTAGACTGGGGGCCACCATCTTTCTTGAAGGTCAGCATTGCTGCATTACTGTCTTCCTCCAGGTCCTCCTCATCTGAATGGAAAAGTAGAGAACATAAGCCAACATGGGAGTTAAGAAAAACATTTTGTGTAAGTTGCCCCATATTTTGTTTCAATAGATTATATATGCCAGTGTGGAAATGACAAATTTACTGTCCAAAGACTTCTTTGTGGTAACAAAATGTGGAATCTCATAATGCTAGGCCTGAATTCCTGTCTGGCAGCCAATTTGTTAATTGAAGTAGGTTTTGTCCCAGGCCCAGTAATTCTCTGCAATACTACTGCCCATTATTGACCTGTGTACTGGGTAAATGTGATCTAAATTAATCCTACAGAAAATGAAATTTTCACAGTAGTTCACAAAATGGTTAATTTAGTGATATTTAAACTATTAGAAAGCTGTACTTTCATTATCATTTGAAATTTTAACAATGAGTCAAATATCACAATTATTTACTGACAATGCTCACATTAATGACAAGTACAAAGGTTCAAAGTAAGGGTTTTACATCCCAAGCCACACCCAGGTTCATATTGGGACAGACCCTAAGCATTACCACTTGTGAGAATCAAATCCACTTAGAGATACAGCCTGTGAGTAGAACTTTGAATTTAGTGTCATCTTGTATCACCCTGTTTACTGGTGACACTCATGGGAAATTAATAACAAGTAAACGTACACAAGACACTTCTTAAAAACAAGACGTACACTATGTGTGTGAATAATTGCTCCACAATATCTTTTCTTACTGTAAAAGTGCCACATATGAAAGTATAATATTTAGATTTTTCTTCTCTATACACTGTAAGAATTTTGAAACCCATGGAAAGAAAATTAGTTTGGAACTAAAATTACAAAATCATGAAATGTCTTGACTTCAAAACAAATGCAATAAGGCCTTATGGCAAAATTACCATGATAATCCTTGTGAATTCCTTTTTGAAAGCAACTCTGCCTTGGTGCTGCACTACCACTCTGTTAAGTTTGAAATCAGAAACAGAATCTCAAGAAGGCAGCCATGTTTTTCAAATATCACCAGTTGTTAAGGCAACTTAACCTAGCTGGTGTCTTACACCCTGTAAAGTTTCAAATAGATCGGCAAAAGTGCTTTCGATGCAGAGTTTGAAACCAAAACTGGACGGTGCATGATCACACAGAAGCACCGACTGGCACCAATTTTCAAAGCAACCTAGCACAGGTGGTGTTCTACCACGGTGTCAAATTGATCAGCAGAGGTGTCTTTGAGTTAAGAGTTTAAAAACCAAAATGCTGAGAAAACCTTTCTACCTGAAGGACGTAAAATTGGTCTATATCAATCTATCAGATCTATATAAGCAAGAAAATCGCTAAAATTGAACACAAAATGGCACTGACTGTGTATTTTTGTAGTATTTTTGTAGTCAGTGGATAACCCTGAATTGCAGATCTATTAAACATATCCCCTGTGCAGAAGTTCAACCTTCCACAAATGAGAACCAGCCACAGGTTCTGTAAAACTCCATGATTGCAGTAGAGGGTATGCCTGGTGGCCATCTCATTTTTCAGAATGATGCCAAAATTATGCCCATGCAAGATTTTGTAATACTGAAAATATGCTGCAAACTACAGAAGTCTAACTACAATCATTTTGCCAGAGAGGAGTAATGAGAAAACCTCTACACACACTGTAGCAGCAGTGTATCAATATATCTATCAGATACATCCAGTGGATACAATAAAATATTATAAAAATAGGGGTGTTACGGTAGTACCAGTACCAGTAAAGTTCAGCTACCGGTTTTCCGCTTACACTTCAATGTAACGTAACTTTACTAGCCTTACATACAAAATAAATGTCAAAATCCACTTTTATTTGCAGAGATGATTTTTTTTTTTTTTTTTGAGAAGTTTTATTTCACCACGGAAATTGACTTCCTGCTTTACAGTATGGAAAACTATTTGGTTCTCATGTTTTATTAAATAAGAGACAGTTAACCATTAACTGACTGGGAAATACAAGACATGAAAAAGGAAAAAAATTGCTACCGCAACACCCCTAAATAAAAAACATATTATTCATACATATTTCAGACATTTCACCATTTTCTCACGTGTTTTCGCTTTGTAGTTGCAAACCTCTAGGACCAATAATAAGACAGTTATAAGAACTTTTAAAATTTGGTTATCCTCGTTTGACCCTGGGGAAGGAGCCTAAGGTCAAATCTGACCACATAAGAAGATTCCCAGCCCATGATTTCCTATAAGCTGGTTTCACATTGTAAAGCTCTGGGACCAATAATAAGTGATTTATAAGCACTCTTGAGTTTTGTTATTCATGTTTGACCTAGAAGAAGGTCAAATCTGACTACATCAGAAGATTCCCAGTCTATGATTTCCTATAGGTTGGTTTCACATTGCAAACCTCTAAGATCAATAATAAGTGAGTTATAAGCACTTTTAAGTTTGGGTATCCTCATTTGACCTTGAAGGAGGGGTCCAAGTTCAATCTGACATCAGAAGAATCCCAGTCCATGATTTCCTATAGGTTGGTTTCACATTGCAAACCTCTAGGACCAATAATAAGCAAGTTACAAGCACTTTTAAGTTTGGCTATTCTCGTTTGACCTTGAAGGAGGGGTCCAAGGTGAAATCTGACCACACCAAAAGATTCCCAGCCCATGATTGGTTTACCACCCCAAACCTCTAGGACCAATAATAAGGGAGATATAAGCACTTTTCATGACTGACAAAGAAACGCCCATGGCGACCATCTTGTTTTTCAAAATGAGGCCAAAAATATTCCCAGTCAAGATGAGGAACATATCCTGAAAATTTGAGATCTCTACCTATAACACCCTTTGTTCTAGAGGGCCAACAAAAGTCCTTGCTGAAAGTCGAAAAAAATGCCCGTGTCTGTGAAATCTCTCTACACACTGCGGCAGCATAACGAAGCGAAATCCATAGTATCCTACGGATACTATCCAGTGGATACAAATATGCTACCAACCCATTACTTCACACCAAGCACCTGGCTCACAGCTTGTACATTTTTTTTTCTTCTGCTCATACATCTAAAATCAGTTGGTGTCCGGTGAGCCTGAAAAGGTTTCTCTCTTACATTACAGTCAAACTGTGATGACTTTAATTATATTATCTGTGATGTCATAACCTCAGGGGAAGGTCATTATGACATCATAAACAATTCACAGTGACACATATTTGTTCTGGGGTTTCTTTAAGCACATTGGTTGAGCAAACATTGCTTATTAGCCACCCAAAATATGGGTCATTCAATGTCAGTTACACAATGCTCATGTAAGAACAAAGATGTGTTCCCTGAATTTAACAATAATCTGCCTGTTTACCAATTGACCCCCAACCTCTTTACTGAGTACTGACCTTGTTGCTCTGGCTTGACCTTCACAACGGTCCACTGTTGCACCTGGGGGCTCTCGCCTGCTTTTCCCTTCACCCATTCGGACAACATGATCTTTTTGGGTGAGGAATGCCCATCAATAGAATCCCGGCTGGTACGTTTCCGTCCAGAAGTTCGAGTGCGTCTGCCACCTAGAATGTTGAGATTGAAATATGATTCCAAAGCATTGGTTCCAGCCATAATTCAGAACAATGTAAAATAAATAATCAATTTTACACTTATTACTCTGGATCTCTGGATTTTTTTTGTAAGTTATATACTGATTGGCCATGTGCCCCTCTGGGAAACTGATTTCAAATAAATTGTATGATCCAACAAGATTGCCACAAAAGTATCAAATTCCACTTGGAAGAATTTGTCTTCAAACATACGAATATTAGTGGTCGGACCGGGTTTAAAAAGAAAAACCAGTTTTTGGGGATTTGAAACCAAACGAAATCCGGGATTTCGAAAGTTTACAGAGATATGATAAAAAGTTTTACGCAAACGTACATGAGCTACATTATCAATAGGAAATATGCATTCACGAGATATTTTGAGGTTTGTAAACTTCATTTACCATGAATATAAAGCGAAAATGGAAGTTATCTCCTCAAATATATATGTTCTTTAATTGTTTTGACGAAATATTAACCACCAGAAAGCCTAATTTAATGACCTTTTCAATAACCGGTACTTAAACATCCTTTGCGGTTTTCGTCATTTCTACTAAACGAAATGAAATGCGGTATACCGGTTTACCATTCACACCACTAACGAATATTATTAAACTAGATTGGGCCAACTCGGCGCCAACATATCCCCAGACAGGTCATCACTCACGCCACAGGTTTTGATCGGGAATTTTTAAAAACATAATTACCCATTATTATATGAACTTCAGCACATCAATCTACTCTGTTTATATCTTCCCAAGGAAGATGGTGTATCCCCAGACGCCGAATACATAACTCAAATTATATTTTCAATCTTCCTGCAATGATAACTCTAAACCTATTTTCAAAGTATTTAAATGATTGACGATTGAATGTCCATTCTAAAATAATAATCCCAAAAGAGCATATCTGTTTCTATATTTGTTGACAAATAAAATATTATTTTTAACTCAACTCATCATACTTTTCAATCTTCCTTCAAAGTATTTAAATGATTGATGATTCAATGTCCATTCTAAAATTCATAATCCCAAAAGCGCATATCTGTTTCTATATTTGTTCACAAATAAAATATTATTTAAAAAAAAATTATTTATATTATTATTTTATTATATTATTTTTAGAATTTGCAAATTGTTTTCAGTTATTCATTTCCTCTATACCTATATATGTGGTCCATATATATGCAACCTAAATATGTGACACAATCTCAGTTCTGACTCTCCTTTGTGTTATATGTAATGAAGCCCACCACCTCCCACCCCCACCCCTCTCCCCTTCTCCACACCTCTCTCACTATTACACAAGATCTGCAACCCCATTGAGTTCTTTGTTTCTCATCTGATATCATTAAATACCTTTGTTTATTTAGTGTCACTCAATATAGCTGGAGGTCCCAGAGGTGGGTGGGGGGAATCCGGGTGGGGGATGTGGGTTGGGACTTAGTTTAGTTTATTAGTTTATTATAGTGACATGTATTATGTTGACAAGGATTATACAACAAGAGGAGAGTGCCCGTGAACGGGCACTGTGTCAGCTGACTGAATGTTTTTGATTTGTGATGGTGATAATGAGAGGAAAGCATAATTATCAGGGAAAGGGCTGTACAGAAATACAGTAAATGGTAACTGAACAGCATGTTCGAAAGATATTCCGAAGCTGACAGAAGAAAAGGACAAAAAAGTTGTGCCCTGCAAATGGTATTATGAAATAAAGTAAAAAGGTAATTGTTTAAGTGTAAAAAGTAGGTTAAAAATATTTAGAGAAATACTATAAATGCAATATCCTCGTTCGACCATGAAGAAGGGGTCCAAAGGTCAAATCTCACCATACCAAAAAATTCCCAGCCAAAGAATTTAGGATGGTTTACCATCCCAAACCTCTCGGACCAATAATAAGTGAGTCATAGGCACTTTTTAAGTTTGGCTATCCTTGTTTGACCTTGACGGAGGGGTCCAAGGTCAAATCCGACCACACAAAAAAATTCCCAGCCCATGATTTCCTGTAGCTAGTTTACCATCCCAAACCTGTAGGACCAATAATAAGCGAGTTCTAAGCAATTGTAAGTTTGGCTATCCTCAATTGACCTTGAAGGAGGGGTCCCAGGTGAAATCCGACCACACCAAAAGATTCCCAGCCCATGATTTTCTATAGGTTGGTTTTCCATTCCAAACCTCTAGGACCAATAATAAGCGAGTTATAAGCACTTTTAAGTTTGGCTATCCTCATTTGACCTTGAAGGAGGGGTCCAAGGTGAAATCCGACCACACCAAAAAATTCCCAGCTCATGATTTTCTATAGGTTGGTTTTCATTCCAAACCTCTAGGACCAATAATAAGCGAGTTATAAGCACTTTTATGTTTGGCTATCCTCATTTGACCTTGAAGGAGGGTTCCAAGGTCAAATCGGACCATATTAACAGATTCCCAGCCCATGATTTCCTACAGGTTGGATACAATGATTTACTCAACAGTGAGAACCTGAAAGAAGCTATTGCTCAGCTATGCCATGACATAGAGGTCTGCAATTTCACTATGTTATAGCTGACCAAAACGTCTGTGAATAACATATTTAACAAAATACTCTAAATGTAATAGTTTTCAAGTTACAACTGATTTACTCAAGAGTGAGAACCTCAAAGTAACTATTACTCAGCTATGCAATGAGCTACAAGTCTGAATTTTTGCTCTGTTATAGCTGACCTAAAAGTAGGTGAACAACATATTTAAGCAAAATACTGTAAATGCAATAGTTTTCAAGTTACAACTGATTTACTCAATAGTGAGAACCTGAAAATAGCTATTGCTCCGCTATGCCATGAGCTATAGGTCTGTAATTTCACTATGTTATAGCTAACCCAAAAGTAGGTGAACAATATATTTTAACAAAATACTCCAAATGCAATATTTTTCAAGTTATAGCCGATTTACTCAACAGTCAGTGCCTGAGAATAGCTATTGCTCAGTTGTGCCATGAGCTACAGGTCTGTAATTTCACTATGTTATAGCTGACCCAAAAGTAGCTGAATAACATATTTGCACAAATTTCTGTAAAGGCAATAGTTTTCCAATTACAACTGATTTACTCAACAGTGAGAACTTCAAAGTAGCTATTACTCAGCCATGCAATGAGCCACAAGTCTGGAACTTCACTATGTTATAGCTGACCCCAAAATAGGTGAATAACATATTGAAACAAAATACTCTAAATGCAATAGTTTCCAAGTTATAAGTGATTTACTCAACAGTGATAACCTAAAAGTAGCTATTACTCAGCTATGCCATGAACTACAGGTCTGAAATTTTACTATGTTATAGCTGACCCAAAAGTAGCTGAATAACATATTTATACGAAATTCTCTAAATGCAATAGTTTTCAAACTATAAGTGATTTACTCAACATTGAGAACTTCAAAGTAGCTATTACTCAGCTATGCAATGAGTCACAGGTCTGGAACTTCACTATGTTATAGCTGACCCCAAAATAGGTGAATAACATATTGAAACAAAATACTCTAAATGCAATAATTTCCAAGTTATAAGCGATTTACTCAACAGTGATAACCTCAAAGTAGCTATTACTCGGCTATGCCATGAGCTACAGGTCTGAAATTTTACTATGTTATAGCTGACCCAAAAGTAGGTGAACAACATATTTAAGCAAAATACTGTACATGCAATAGTTTTCAAGTTCCAACTGATTTACTCAATAGTGATGACCTAAAAGTAGCTATTACTCAGCTATGCCATGAGCTACAGGTCTGAAATTTTACTATGTTATAGCTGACCCAAAAGTAGCTGAATAACATATTTATACTAAATTCTCTAAATGCAATAGTTTTGCAATTACAACTGATTTACTCAATAGTGAGAACCTCAAAGTAGTTATTACTCAGCTATGCAATGAGCTACAGGTCTGAAATTTTACTATGTTATAGCTGACCCAAAAGTAGGTGAACAACATATTTAAGCAAAATACTGTAAATGCAATAGTTTTCAAGTTACAACTGATTTACTCAATAGTGATGACCTAAAAGTAGCTATTACTCAGCTATGCCATGAGCTACAGGTCTGAAATTTTACTAAGTTATAGCTGACCCAAAAGTAGCTGAATAACATATTTATACGAAATTCTCTAAATGCAATAGTTTTCCAATTACAACTGATTTACTCAATAGTGAGAAATTCAAAGTAGCTATTACTCAGCTATGCCATGACCTACAGATCTGAAATTTCACTATGTTATAGCTGGCCCAAAAGTAGCTGAATAACATATTTATACAAAATTCTCTAAATGCAATAGTTTTGCAATTACAACTGATTTACTCAATAGTGAGAACCTCAAAGTAGTTATTACTCAGCTATGCAATGAGCTACAGGTCTGAAATTTTACTATGTTATAGCTGACCCAAAAGTAGGTGAACAACATATTTAAGCAAAATACTGTAAATGCAATAGTTTTCAAGTTACAACTGATTTACTCAATAGTGATGACCTAAAAGTAGCTATTACTCAGCTATGCCATGAGCTACAGGTCTGAAATTTTACTATGTTATAGCTGACCCAAAAGTAGCTGAATAACATATTTATACGAAATTCTCTAAATGCAATAGTTTTCCAATTACAACTGATTTACTCAATAGTGAGAACTTTAAAGTAGCTATTACTCAGCTATGCCATGACCTACAGATCTGAAATTTCACTATGTTATAGCTGGCCCAAAAGTAGCTGAATAACATATTTATACAAAATTCTCTAAATGCAATAGGTTTTAAGTTACAAGTGATTTACTCAATAGTGAGAATTTCAAAGTAGCTATTACTCAGCTATGCAATGAGCCACAGGTCTGAAACTTCACTATGTTATAGCTGATCCCAAAATAGGTGAATAACATATTGAAACAAAATACTGTAAATGCAATAGTTTCCAAGTTATAAGCGATTTACTCAACAGTGATAACGTAAAAGTAGCTATTACTCAGCTATGCCATGAGCTACAGGTCTGAAATTTTAGTATGTTATAGCTGACCCAAAAGTAGCTGAATAACATATTTATACGAAATTCTCTAAATGCAATAGTTTTGAAGTTATAAACGATTTACTCAACAGTGATAACCTAAAAGTAGCTATTACTCAGCTATGCCATGAGCTACAGGTCTGAAATTTTACTATGTTATAGCTGACCCAAAAGTAGCTGAATAACATATTTATACGAAATTCTCTAAATGCAATAGTTTTTAAGTTACAATTGATTTTACTCATGATGGAAGTTACTGAAAAGCCCAAAAGTAGCTATTACTCACTTAGCTATTGAGACAGGCACCCAACTTACTCACCATATTGTAGCTATGAAAAAAGTAGCTGAATAACATATTTTAACAAAATGCTCTAAATGCAACACTTTTCAAGTTATAAATGATTTTGTGCATGATTTCATGAATTTTAATGCATTAAAAATTATTAAAAAAATTTATTTAAAAAAAAGTAAGACAGATCCAGGTCTCATACTCACACAAGAGAATCTACCTGTGGCCTAGTACATATATGCAAGATATGAGAGAAATCCCTGCAATAGTCACTGAGAAAATTGTGATTAAGTGTTGAAATTTTCACACTTTTGGTGGGGGTACCCCCCTTGTAATGTCTCTAGCAAACAGACGAACAGACAGATTTGCATGCCTTGAACAATTTTTCATCCTCGATAGATAAGGTATCTTTTAAAACAAACAGCATGTCTCTAGGCCTTGTAGTTTTGGAGAAGAAGTTGTTCACGCGGACGCGTACGCCCACGCCGCAGAGTGACAACATAATGTCAGCTGACTGACAAGTCAGCTGACATAAAAACTATTGAAGTAATACCCAGCCCTATATGGGCTTATAAGTCACTTTAAATAGAGAGTTAATAACAAACAGAGCAAACATATTTTGAGGTAAGATACAGTAAATAAAGACAGCAATTCAATACATAAAAATTAACAATATAATTTACTTTTTCTTTCTTGCCACAAATCAAAAATAAAATTAATAACCATATTGACATTCATATGAGTTAATACCCTTGATAATTGATCTATTAATAATTCAGATTTATCTATATTTAAAATTTTGAAATATTTCATACGAATCAGCTCTAAAGCTGGACAAACACAAACAAAATGTATCTCATCTTCTACATCTTTTTTACACAGTTTACATGTTCTCTCAAAGAGATGGAGTGCTACAGCATAAATGGTAAACAAACAATCTATATAAAAGGGGTACTCAAATACAAAAAGAATTGAGAATTTTAAGTATGTGATTATCAACTGAAATGAGTTCATAACTGTAGGAGCTGTGTCAAAATTAACTGAGGCAAGTTGAATAAAACTGGGCTAGTGTTAAAAATCCCCTAGTTTTACTACATACGGATATAATTTCATTAATATTGGGACTTAAGCTCACTTAAAGTGTCCATTTTGTCTACTTGAATATGTTTAACCGGCGTTTAACCAGTTTCATTTTAAAAAGTTAAAAACTCAGCAAGCAGAGGTATAACACACCAAAATAAGTTCTTAAAAGACTAAGAGAGCCATAACATTATTAATATTCAAAATTTAAATAGACAGGCATTTCCTTTTAAAAATTCAAAGATTTCAGCTCTATAACCCACATAGTTTGACAGTTACTGGGCTTTAAAGTGGCATAATGTCCATAAATTGGGTTTCTGTGGGCATTTTACAATTGTTAAAGAGACCTTAGCAATTAAACTACAGATCTGAAACTTTTTGGGGGACAACATAACAAACAAAAATTATATATAATACAGTTTAAGACTTGTCACACTAAG
Organism: Sabellastarte sp. h YS-2021; assembly: GCA_964017235.1. NCBI lineage: Eukaryota > Metazoa > Annelida > Polychaeta > Sabellida > Sabellidae > Sabellastarte > Sabellastarte sp. h YS-2021. The sequence goes on from OZ024929.1 coordinate 138,004,105, forward strand.
CATTTCCAAATAACAGGGCAAAATACGGAAAAAATGTCCAAAAAGGCACTTGGGCGAGTGTCTATGGCCCTCATACACAGGTTAAATGTCTACTAAAAACCTTGATTTTCGGCATATGTAAAAAGGACATAATAATGCATTCCCAGATGGGATTTCAGCTCCATCAATCACATAGTTTAACAGTCACAGGGCTTAAAGGTGGCAAAAAGTCCAAATATTGGGTCTCTGTGGGCCTTTTAGAGATCTCGATGTGGCTTTCAAATTAAAGCTTCAGACTTAAAATTTGTTACATACTAAGATTACACATAGAATATGTATCTAATAAAGTTTGAAACTTCTCAGACTTATCATTTCCAAGTTACAGAGCAAAATATGTGAAAAATGTCTTAAAAGGGTCACTCAGGTGGGTGTTTAAGGTCCTCATACACAGGTTAAATGTCTACTTGAAGCCTTGATTTTTGGCACATGTAAAAAGAACATAATAATGTATTCCCAGATGAGATTTCAGCTCTATCAGTCACATAGTTTAACAGTCACAGGCCTTAAAATTGGCAAAAAGTCCAAATACTGGGTCTTTATGGGGCCTTCTAGAGACCTAAATGTGGCCTTCAAATTAAAGCTTCAGACTTAAAATTTGTCACATACTAAGATTACACATAGAATATGCATCTAATACAGTTTGAAACTTCTTAGACTTACCATTTCCAAGTTACAGGGCAAAATATGTGAAAAATGTCTAAAAATGGTCACTCGGGTGGGGATTTATGGTCCTCATACACAGGTTAAATGTCTTCTTAAAGCCTTAATTTTTGGCACATATATAAATAACATACTAATATCTTCCCAGATAGGATTTGAGCTCTATCAGTCACATAGTTTGACAGTCACAGGGCTTAAAAGTAGCAAAAAGTCCAAATATTGGGTCTTTGGGAGCCTTTTAGAGACCTCAATTTGACCTTCAAAATTAAAACTTCAGACTTAAAATCTGTTACATACTAAGATTACACACAGAATATATATCTAATACAGTTTGAAACTTCTCAGACTTACCATTTCCAAGTTACAGGGAAAAAGATGTGAAAAATGTCTTATAAGGGTCACTCGGGTGGGTGTTTATGGTCCTGATACACAGGTTAACTGTCTATTAAAGGCCTAAATGTTGGGGCACATATAAGAAAACACATAGATATATTCCCAGATGATATTTAACTTAGATGAGAGACATAGTTTGAAAGCTACAGTGCTTGAAAGTGGCAAAAAGTGCATAAATTGGGTCTCTGTGGGCACTTTTGAGACCTTAAGTCGACCCCTTTGGGTAAACCTACAGCCCTAAAATTTTCTACAGACAAGGATTACATATCAAAGTTATACCTAGCGCAGTTTGAGACTCATCAGAATTACCACTTCCAACTTATAGGGCAAAATATGTGAAAAGTATAGCAAAAAATCCCTAAGTGGGGGTATTTATGGGCCTCAAACACAATTTTCTCCTCAACTTAAAGTCGTGATTTTCGGCACATGTACTAAGAACATATTAATGTGTTGTCAGGTAAAATTTCAGCCAGCTGAGCATCATAGTTTGTGACCTACAGGGCTCTAAGTGGCCAAAAGTCCAATTTCTGACCTTAAGGTGGCCATAAGTTCTTTTTTACTGGGAGTTTAAGGTCACCTTAAAATAGGGATCTTCCTTTGGGCACCCTTAACATGTGTACCAAGTTTGAAAAAAAAATATTAATTTGTTTTTGAGTTATTGCGTCCACAAGGAAATTTCTACGGCGGCGGCGCGACGGACCTGAATCCAATATATCCCCGACTTTCGTCTGGGGATATAATTAACTACAGATCAATTTTGAAGACAGCGAATTATTACAAATAGTTCTGAGGGTAGCATGTTTATCTCAATAACAAAATCCAAAAAAGCTCCAATATTAGGGCTATAATAGGGCAAGAGCCTAAGAGGGTACTTGAAAATTATAGGACAGTGCTCAGAAAATGAGTGAAAACTTAGTGAATCTGCTATTCATAATACTATTACAACACTGCTTATATCCATATGTAACAAAGAAAACACTTGATTTTCAGTGATGTTTTATTGCAGTGACACTATTATCTACTATCACTACCTGAAGGCACTGAGGGCTCTCTATCCCCATATTCTACACTCTCATCAATGTGCACATAGAAACTCTGATCATCATCCACGGTGACCCCAATCACTGCATGAATCGCAAACCTCTGCTCACACTCCACGCCCTGACGACAAATCATCAGCAGTGAATCCTTAACCATCTGACGCAAGTTCTCATTCTCACTCATTTTAAAACACTTGATAAGTACCTGCAATAGCAAAATTGTTTTTGCAAACAAAGATCTATTATATTTATATGTATGAAGATAAGTTTAGTTGATATGACATAGAAGAGATTGGTGAAATCCCTCTCAATAAAATTATATGATTTATATCTAGATTCAATGTCATTCATCATTTGTACACTGAGAACACACAAATATATCTGGAACTTTTTTTAAAACGTCTAGTGAGAGTGACAGTTTTTCCATGAAAACCACAGGAATATCGGTGGTCATTATGGCGAACAACAGTTGGGAAAGGTTGCTAGTATTGTATACTTGGTTGTTGGAGTGTTTCATCAGTGTAACAAACTTGCAGGTTGGTTGGTTACATTTACACAATATGTTTACAGACAGATTCTGATTTGACAAAATTTGTATTCAGGGATTATGTTTTAGATGTGTTTATGTGTAGTGATAGATTTACTCATGTGTCCTTGATCTCTAATATTCTGTGATTTTGGTTCAGTAATTATTTTACAGAATCTATTGTATTTACAATGTAGTGCTAAAAACTAGTCTGACACTATTGTCATTGCGGAACAAATAGTGCTTGTAATTGTCGTAGTAGTTGTTTTATTTGTACATAGTAAACTAGATGAATGCTTTTGCTAACAAAAGCGAAGCATCCCTGAGAGTTTAAAATGCCTTGTGGTCTTAATAAGCATGCTGTAAAGCTAAGAATGCACAAAGCTGCACCATACTGTTACATAAACCAACTCCCTTAGTGATATCATGACAGGGAAAATCCTACAAAGGTCTTCTTTAATTAACATAAACAAGCGTTGCAGACATAGACAAGCTAGAGAAAGTGTTGTACATTGGATGTACAACATTGGATGTAACTTTAGTAAATTTTGTGTAAATGCTACAAAGCATTTCAGTAACGAGTATTGATAACTTCATATATAATCATGTGTGCAAGTATGTATTGCTATTTAGATTGTCCACAGGGTTTTGCAATTGTTTTGCAATAGGTTTTAATACATTAAAAGTGACCGGCTATTTAGATTCTCCACATATGCTTTCCCAATACCTCTTAATACATTCTGAAGCTATAAAAGCAATGATAAAGGAGATATAAGGCAAAAACTCCAAAGCAGCTATTTATCACCCCAGTTTGGCCCATAAGGGAGGGTCGGGGGGTAAAACTGACCGGCTATTTAGACTCTCCACATCTGCTTTCCCAATACCTCTTAATACATTCTGAAGGTATAAAAGCAACAATAAAGGAGATATAAGGCAAAACTCCAAAGCAACTATTTTATGACTCCAGTTTGACCCATAAGGGGGGGCCGTGGGGTAAAACTGACCGGCTATTTAGATTCTCCACATATGCTTTCTCAATACGTCGTAATACATTCCAAAGTTATAAAAGCAACGATAAAGGAGATATAAGGCGAAAACTCCAAAGGAGCTATTTATGACCCCAGTTTAGCCCATAAGGAGGGGGGGGGGGGGGTAAAACTGACCGGCTATTTAGACTCTCCACATATGCTTTCTCAATACCTCTTAATACATTCTGAAGCTATAAAAGCCACAATAAAGGAGATATAAGGCAAAAACTCAAAATCAGCTATTTTATGACCCCAGTTTGACCCATAAGGGGGGGCCGGGGGGTAAAACTGACCGGCTATTTAGACTATCCACATATGCTTTCCCAATACCTCTTAATACATTCTGAAGGTATAAAAGCAACAATAAAGGAGATATCAGGCAAAACTCCAAAGCAACTATTTTATGACCCCAGTTTTACCCACAAGGGGGGGTCGGGGGATAAAACTGACCGGCTATTTAGATTCTCCACATATGCTTTCCCAATACCTCTTAATACATTCCAAAGCTATAAAAGCAACGATAAAGAAGATATAAGTCAAAAACTCCAAAGTAGCTATTTATGACCCCAGTTTGGCCCATAAGGGGGGTGGGGGTGGGGGCGGGGGGTAAAACTGACCGGCTATTTAGACTCTCCACACATGCTTTCCCAATACCTCTTAATACATTCTGAAGCTATAAAAGCAACAATAAAGGAGATATAAGGCAAAAACTCAAAATCAGCTATTTTATGACCCCAGTTTGACCCATAAGGGGGGGCCGGGGGTAAAACTGACCGGCTATTTAGACTATCAACATATGCTTTCCCAATACCTCTAAATACATTCTGAAGGTATAAAAGCAACAATAAAGGAGATATAAGGCAAAACTCCAAAGCAACTATTTTATGACCCCAGTTTGACCCACAAGGGGGTGTCGGGGGATAAAACTGACCGGCTATTTAGATTCTCCACATATGCTTTCCCAATACCTCTTAATACATTCCAAAGCTATAAAAGCAACGATAAAGAAGATATAAGTCAAAAACTCCAAAGCAGCTATTTATGACCCCAGTTTGGCCCATAAGCGGGGTGGGGGTGGGGGTGGGGGGGGGGGTGGGGGTAAAACTGACCGGCTATTTAGACTCTCCACATATGCTTTCCCAATACCTCTTAATACATTCTGAAGCTATAAAAGCAATGATAAAGGAGATATAAGGCAAAAACTCCAAAGCAGCTATTTATGACCCCAGTTTGGCCCATAAGGAGGGTGGGGGGTGGGTAAAACTGACCGGCTATTTAGACTCTCCACATATGCTTTCCCAATACCTCTTAATACATTCTGAAGCTATAAAAGCAACAATAAAGGAGATATAAGGCAAAAACTCAAAATCAGCTATTTTATGACCCCAGTTTGACACATAAGGGGGGTCGGGGGGTAAAACTGACCGGCTATTTAGACTCTCCACATATGGTTTCCTATTACCTCCCAATACATTTTATGGCTCTAAATGCAATACTTAAGAAGATAATAGGGGGGTTGACCTAAATTTAAGGCTCTCAGATTGGAAGGTGTGAGAAAATCACACATAAATGAGACATTTTTCATGGGATTGCTCCCAAAATCTATTCAGCTCGCGTTTTCGTCAAATTATAAGGCTGTGTAGCAAGTAGTTTTTTTTTGGGGGGGGGTAGGTACTTAAAAAAATTGTTTTTGATCATGTGACCTTGATGAAGGTCAAAGGTCAAATTTAACCATGCAGAAAAATTTTCAAGGGAGACCACAATGCGGCGGCGGCGGCGAGGAAACTGAGGTGAAAACAAATAAGCGCCCTTTCAGGGACGCTTAATTAATTAATTAAATTTATTTGTATGCATGTGATATATTTGGACATCTAATTATTATTAGTCTGTGATGTAGTTACAAGGGGATGGCAGTTTTTAATGTTAATATATAACATTAAACGTATGAATATTTAATTTAATTCAGATTTGCCATTCCATTAGTGTGTATCATGTCTTAGTAGGTGTTTCTTTGTCTGCAGTAGTGTAACCATTCAGTCTACTTGCGGCTGCTGATAATTGTAACTGCTGGTGTCCATATAATATATGGCATATATGTGTGATTAAAATCTTAGATAAGTTTGCTCTCTTTTTCCCCTTCCTTTCTTCATCCCCTGGTTTAACTGGAGTTAAGTTAAGAAGGTCTCAGGCATGGCTTCTCTCCGGTTCCATATCTATCTATCTAAAATACTTTTACCTTCTTTACTAGACTTGGAATGCCGCTTTTGGTTAAGTTATATCTATTTGAATTCTGTCTGGCGATAATTGGTACCTGGTGGTAATTGGTAGCAATTCAAACTAGAGGATCGCTCGCAAAAAAAAAGATAATGTTTTTGCATAGCAAAAACAAAGCATCCCGAAAAGGATATAAAGGTGAGTGCTAAAGTATTAAGAAAATGCTTCGTTTCTAGCCTTATACTGTTGTGGCAACCAAAGTCAGCGCAGTCTTCTCTATCTAGCACGGTTTTCAAGACATAAGCATTTTTGTGTTTTGCAGAAAATTTGAAAATTAAAAATGTCCGCTATATTTGGCGAGACAAAAATATTTTGAAAATTGGCATGGCTACTCTGCAGAGATACCCAGCAGGTCAAAAATTTTTTTGAGTTCGCTCCATCTAGCACGGTTTTCGAGATATAAGCATTTTTGTGTTTTGCAAAAACTTTGAAACTTCAAAATGGCCACCATTTTTGGAGAGACAAAAATTTTTGACAAGACCACTGCCACGGTGTGTATCTCCCGCCGAGCATTAAAGGAGAAGAAATAGCTTTTCCGAGATATTCACAATTTTTCATTTTCGTGTGTGAAAGCTCTCCCAAAAGTAGGTGAATGAGTTATTTGAGAAAAATTGGCTATCTGCAATACTTTTAGAGATAATTCGCATTTACTCATTTTGAGTAGGTGACTAATTAGCTATGGGTCTGAAACTTCACCGAGTGAAAGCTCTCCCAAAAGTAGGTGAATGATTTGAGAAAAATTGGCTATCTGCAATACTTTTAGAGATAATTCGCATTTACTCATTTTGAGTAGGTGAGTAATTAGCTATGGGTCTGAAACTTCACCATGTGAAAGCTCTCCCACAAGTAGATGAATGAGTATTTGATAAAAATTGGGTATCCGCAATACTTTTACAGATAATTAGCATTTACTCATTTTGAGTAGGTGAATAATTAGCTATGGGTGTGAAACTTCACGGAGTGAAAGCTCTCCCAAAAGTAGGTGAATGAGTTATTTGAGAAAAATTGGCCATCTGCAATACTTTTAGAGATAATTTGCATTTACTTATTTTGAGTAGGTGAGTAATTAGCTATGGGTCTGAAACTTCATGGAGTGAAAGCTCTCCCAAAAGTAGGTGAATGATTTATTTGAGAAAAATTGGCTATCTGCAATACTTTTAGAGATAATTCGCATTTACTCATTTTGAGTAGGTGAGTAATTAGCTATGGGTCTGAAACTTCACCATGTGAAAGCTCTCCCACAAGTAGATGAATGAGTTATTTGAGAAAAATTGGGTATCCGCAATACTTTTAGAGATAATTAGCATTTACTCATTTTGAGTAGGTGAATAATTAGCTATGGGTCTGAAACTTCACCATGTGAAAGCTCTCCCAAAAGTAGGTGAATGAGTTATTTGAGAAAAATTGGCTATCTGCAATACTTTTAAGATATAATTAGCATTTACTCATTTTGAGTAGGTGAGTAATCAGCTACGGGTCTGAAACTTCACCGAGTGAAAGCTCTCCCAAAAGTAGGTGAATGAGTTATTTGAGAAAAATTGGCTAAGAACAATACTTTTAGAGGTAATTCGCATTTACTCATTTTGAGTAGGCAAGTAATTATCTACGGGTCTGAAACTTCACCATGTGAAAGCTCTCCCAAAAGTAGATGAATGAGTTATTTGATAAAAATTGGATATCCGCAATAGTTTTAGAGATAATTAGCATTTACTCATTTTGAGTAGGTGAATAATTAGCTACGGGTCTGAAACTTCACCGAGTGAAAGCTCTTTGGGATAGCTGCTCTGCAGAGATACCCTGAAGATCAAAAAATTCATCAAAATCATTCTATGTAGCACGCTTTTCGAGATATTAGAATTTTTGTGTTTTGCAAATTTTGCGCAAAAATTTGAAAATTCAAAATGGCCGCCATTTTGGCAAGACAAAATTTTTTTGAAAATTGGCATGGCTACTCTGCAGCAATACCCTGTGGGTCAAAAATTTCGTCGAAATCGCTCTATCTAGCACGGTTTTCGAGATATAAGCATTTTTATGTTTTGCAATTTTGCGAAAAATTCGAAAATTCAAAATGGCCGCCATTTTTTGCGAGAAATTTTTTTTTTGAAAATTGGCATGGCTATTCTGCAGAGATATCCTGTGGGTCAAAAATTTCGTCGAAATCACTCTATCAAGTAGGGTTTTCGAGATATAAGCATTTTTATGTTTTGCAATTTTTGCGAAAAATTCAAAAATTCAAAATGGCCGCCATTTTTGGCGAGACAATTTTTTTTTTGAAAATTGGCATGGCTACTCTGCAGAGATAGCCTGTGGGTCAAAAATTTCGTTGAAATCGCTCTATCTAGCACGGTTTTCGAGATATAAGCATTTTTATGTTTTGCAATTTTTGCGAAAAATTCGAAAATTCAAAATGGCCGTCATTTTTGGCGAGACAAATTTTTTTTGAAAATTGAGATAACTACTCTGCAGAGATACCCTGTGGGTAAAAAATTTCGTCGAAATCACTCTATCTAGCACGGTTTTCGAGATATAAGCATTTTTGTGTTTTCCTTATTCTGAAAATTCATAATGATTAATTAATCATTAATTACTCGGCCATTTCTTAACCAATCAATGCCAAAATCTAATGATTTCCAGATTTTAATAGAATGAATGTATTTGCCAAGTTTCAGGTGAATTGATAAAATTACTTTCAAGTTATCATCCGGACAAGCTTCCCCATCGAAAAAAAGATATTTTTGGTCATGTGACTTCTCTGATTGGTTGAAATGTCACTGCAGCATATTCAAAAAAATTCCCCAAGGCTACTGCCTAAACCTGCCAAATTTGAAAAGAATCCGCCTAACGGTTACAGAGTTATAAGGAAAACAAAATGCGGAGCCGCCGGAGCCTGAAGGTCTCCCATACACAAACAAGAGTCCCTTGCGGGACACTTAATGAAGGACATCTGGAGTGTGTTTCATAGAGTGAGTGATGTAAATTCGCCACTTTTTTTTTTGTTTTTTTTTTTTTGCACTTTTGGTTCTGCTACATCAAATCACTTTTTTTTTCTTCAATTTTTTGTTTTGATAAATATGGTCCATCCCTGCATTATCCAAACCTGGAAAAACAAATAACTCACCTGGACATAGGTGCACTCAGAGAGCTGTTACTATTTCATACAAAAATATCTATTATTTATGAAAATGGATTTAAATTTGCTGTTGTTTGAAAAAAGCGTTTTTCAAGCATAATACCTACCATTCTGTGTCAAATTTAAGCTAAATAATTATTTCACATCTTTTCTAGCCAAAAAGTATTATTAACGTAGATGTAAATTTTGAAAAGTTTGTCCCAGAGAAGTTTAAAATGTTGGTTGGTATTTGTGAAAATGCTTTCGAACATCTAGGTGTTCGTGGGCTCATTCCTGGGGAACCAGCTTAAAAATTTTATATTTTAACTAGGCCTCTTTACTTGCTGTCCTTCTGCAGGTGAACCCCAGTGCCCTTGGTGTAGGGTTTTCAGGTGAATCGCTCAGATACATGTGTCACTGGTGAATTATACATTGCCATATGGAAGTTGGAATCGGACAGTGTGCACTTAGAAAATTTCCCCACCCTTAACCCAACCCCCTATTTTGGTTCATACTCTGGTGCTAATGGTTGGTTGTCAGTTTCAGGTGCCTGGGTGTGGGGTGAGCTGAGTCCTGGCTACAGGTCGAATTCCATGATGTGGACTGGTAGTGGCTGTTGATAAGAGGTCTCAATGCTGTGACAGTACTACAGGCTCTTAGAAGTGCACTCACATGGCGATTCACACCAGAAGTCTCAGCCAAGTACCTATGCTGTGCTACAGAATGTGTGTGTTAGCTGTTCACTACGTTTTCTAGTGGTCATATGATCGAGCTGGCATCCTCAGTAGACTCGAACCTAGTTGCCTGAGATCTTGCCAGTTGTACTTCCAGAATGCTGTGTTAACTGCATACTGCGTTCTTGGCTCTCACAAAATGAAATTCACGGTTTACATACTCAGTGGGCTCGAATCTGGCTGGATGAGGCAGGCAGCGAACCTAGTTGCCTCAGATCTTGCCAGTTGCACTTCCAGAATGCTGTGTTAACTGTATACTGCGTTCTTGGCTCTCACAGAATGAAATTCACGTTTTACATACTCAGTGGACTCGAACCTGGCTGGATGAGGCAGCAAGCTCCAGCTGTCACCCTGAGCGCTTGCTTGTGCTTGATTATAAGTCATGGTGTATGTCATTCATAGAGACGCTGATGTTGGCTCTTCTCTTTTCCTCTGTGTATGTTGGAACGTGGGTTCCTTGATTAACTGTGTAATTTTACTACTATTGGCTGCCAAAGGATGACTTGGTTCCTGGAGTGGTTCAACAGTGCAGAGAGGCTTCAATGAAGATCAAATACCTTAAACTCAAGAATTCATAGAAGATACGAGGTCACAGATTTCCCAGAAAACTAATGATAAAAAATCAACCAATGAAATTATTTCCCGACATTTAGCCAGTAATTTACATATAGGGAGGTCCCGCGATTTAACCACTGCATTTTTTATTTATATTCAACAAAATTATGACATGTTTTCCATATTTGTGCTGTAAAATTGACAAAAACCAAAACGTGGCGAATTTACATCCATTGGCGAATTTACATCACTTGCTCTAATACTGTGAAAATATAAACAGTTGGACTATGAAATCTTGTAGTGCAATGGAGAAGTATTTTTTCTATTTATATTCAACAAAATTATGACGTTTTCCATATTTGTGCTGTAAAATTGACAAAAACCAAAAAGTGGCGAATTTACATCCACTGGTGAATTTACATCACTTGCTCTAATAAATCCAGGTATTAATGGAGAAGTTACACAACTACTGGTTTTGCACAGATTGCAAGTCCTGTTGTAAAACAGCTAGCTACTGCCTTGCTACCAATTATCGCCGGGTACCAATTATTGCCAGACAGAATTCAAATAGACAGAACTTCACGAAGAGTAGCATCCCAAGTCTAGCAAATAAGGTAAACCTATTTCCAAAGTGAATGGAGCAAATACACAACAAAATGCTTTCAAACTATGTGTCCATTACTGAAATATGAACGTTTTATTTTCTGGTGGCACTAATTGGTACCCGGCGATAATTGGTAGCAAGGCAGTAGGGTAAGTGGCACTCTTACAATAACATCTTACGTCTTGTAACATTTTGTTAGTTATTTGCTTTATGATGTCATGTTTTTCAGTGTACTTAAAGATTTTGTGGTTGATTTCGACTTTATAAAGTGAAAATAATTGCTCCACAAGTCTCAATAAAGTGGTTGACATTACGACCATCCACTACGAATGCTTGATTTACATGCAACTCGTGACCACGGCATCTCGTGACCAACAACTCGGGAATCTGGTCAACTCGGCCCATTTCAAAGTCGGCCCCCTGCAAACTCGGCCCATACAAACTATAAGCCTTATTAAGGTAGTTGGGTTAAATAAAGTTTCACGTAAATTATTTAACTTTTATGCAACATTTCTATTGATAAAATGTTGCAAGAAAACCCCACAGAATTCTGTGACCCTATATTTTTATGTATAAATGAATATAATTGAATTGTGTAAGTCCACGAAATTAAAATATTAATTCGTCAGCTAAGTACAAGTTTCCAGGTAACATACTTGATCTCCCAGCAGCATTTCTATAACATATTGTTAGAAAATCGTAAAGAATACTGTGATTTCATATTTTATACATAAATGTGAATATTATTGAGTTATTCTCATGTTCACTTTGCAGGGGGCCGACTTTGAAACGGGCCGACCTTAAAATGGGCCGAGTTTGAAGTGGGCCGAGTTGTCCATAAAACACAACTCGTACCCACAACTTGACGTTAATTCATTTATTATCGCTCACAAAAATCATCGCGTTTTACGTTATTGTATTTTCTTTTCGAGGTTTAACTTTGCAAAAGAGTCATGAACCACTTATAACAGTATATTATCCATAAAACAGACGAATCACCTTTTAGCGGGAGATTTTAAATTCAAAGAACAACAAAGCTACTTCTGACAAACTAAGATGGATGCTAAATGTTTCATGCCTAAGGTTACCAACAAACAATAATATGTTTCGTGTAATATTTGCATTACATGGAGCCACTGCCTTTACAAATTGCTTTTGAAAAAAAGGAGTTTCTGGAGTTGTATTATTGTGATTGATATTAGTCTATTAGAAAGATTATAAGAGTGTGGATTCTGAAGAATATATGGATCCTTATAATATTTTTTTAATATTACAAGTACAAAATGTAAATATTAATCTGAGGGAAGTTTTCAGAAAGATTATGAGCAGATAAGAAATGTTGTTTTTTCAATTATACATTTAAATGCAAGGCCTTTATAAAAATATTGAAAAAATAATATGTTTCTTTGAAAACCTGAATGATACTTTTGATGTTATTGCTATTTCAGAGCCTTGGTTGTATGGTAAAAATGTACAAGATGTGAATATTCCAGGAGGTGAGGTAACTCATCAGTTAAGATTAGATAATACAGGTAGAGGCTGTTCTATTTTTGTTAAGGATGAACTTAAATTTAAAGTATTAAAAGATATGTGTGTTTCAATTGATAATATTCTGGAATACTGTGCAATTGAAATTGTTAATACAGAAGGAAATAATGCTATCATTAGCTGTATTGATAGAACTCCTGATAGTAACATATCAGACTTCAATAAAACTATCAAAATTACTTTAATGGAATAAAAACCATCAAAAACTTGTTTACTTATGTGTGAATTTTACATAGACTTAAAGAAATGTACTAAACACAGTGACAGCAAAGTTTATTGACATAAGGTATGGGCATGGACTTTTCCATTAATGTGTAAGCCAACTAGAGTTAACACTATACACTGCCACTTTAGTTGACATTATTTTTACCAATTATATAGATGTTACTATTGGTTGTGCTATTTTTACAAGTCATATGAAAAAAGAATATGGTCTACTTTGAATGGTGTTGTAAAATCTAAATCAATAAATGCATACCCAGAAAAGTTTGAGTAAGAAGGTAAAATTTTGTCAAATAAAATTGATATTGCAAATGAATTTGATAAATTTTTTATAAATTTTGGACCTGATCTAGCCAACAAAATCAGTGCACCACCAAATATGCATGTATATGATTTTTATGAAAGATAAAAACAAAAAATCCATGTTTGTTGAAGATCTCACCACAAATGAATTCATTAAAATTGTTAATAAGTCTCAGAAAAGATGTTATGTGATGTTAATGGTATATAAATATGTTTTTATTGAAAAAAATATTCATTGCAATTGTACAGCCATTGAAGTATGTATATCCCAGCAGGCACGCAACTTTGAAATCTGGTTGAATCCAACTTAGAAATCTGGTTGAAATATGTGTAGATTTTGCAAACCGTTTTTAGTTGGATTCAACCGGTGAAATCATGTTGAAACCAACATTGAAATCAAGTTGAATTCAATGGGTAAAATCTGGTTGAAATATGTGTAGATTTTACAAACTGTTTTTGGTTGAATCCAATGTATGAAATAGGGTTGAATTCAATGGGTGAAATCAGGTTGTTTACGCTGTCTTATTTCTTTGAATCATTGTGGACTGTGAGTCATAATTATAGCTTCTTAATAATATTATACAAAAACTATCCATATACATATTTTACAACTTGGATACAACTTCAAAGTAATTAACTCTGTCCAAGATGACATGTTTCCATGAATCATTATTTGTTCAATATTCTATTTCTGATGACATTGTAATAACACATAATTTTTTTTCAAATATAACTTGTCAAGATATGTAAATCTGTATTTTCCAACTAGATATCCATTTTTATGTCATTAATAGGACCGGTATTATTCTATATCTTCAATTGAAATTCATTTTGTGAAATTTCAAAATAAATTTATATTTTTTTCTTTGTAAAAACAAACAATTGTGACATTGTTTATATCTGCAGTATTTTATCCAATGACTTTCTTTTAAATGTTTTATTAGGTTGGCTATAATTATACTGTAATTATAAAAAAGCTATAATCATGTAGCAAAGCCACAATGCTCAGTTCAGATGCTTGTGTCTCATACAACTTTGTCATATAAACTGAAAAAAGAACCGCAAGAATAGCCACATTTGTAAAACTCCACCCATTACTCCCCACCTTAATTAGTTGTCAGTTCTGACCACAAAAAACAGGCCTTAAGAAGTAAACACCATGCATGCAATTGAAAAAAGGTAAACCACCACATCCAACCCTGCTGTGTTATCTAATTACTTTTAGTCACAGGCCTAATGTTCTGTGTAGCAGGGTAGAGTTAAGAAAAACCAGGAACCCCCATGACCTCACTGCTGTGTGATAAAATGTTATAGCTTAGGTTCTCTGTATAGAGAAGTTTTCAGTGTAAACTTGCAAACTGAAAACTAGTTATTTGAGCATGGGAGCATTTGAAAAATAAATTCAAATTACTAAGTTTTGATGAATAAGTTTGAATTTATCTTTTTTTATTTAAGATCAGTTTTGTTGTTGCTATAAATTAATAAGGAGAATGGATAAAAATGTACAAGTACATGCACACATAATCTTTATCATCTTTATAATCTTAAGTCTAAAAATTAGTCTTTGCTTTACAAATACCTATAAATTCAAAAACTATTACAATAATAGTTCTTTCAAAAAGTTAGACTTAATCACTATATCTCCCTCTAGAAAAATAATTTATTTTCAGTCAACAATTACTAGTCATTTGTTTCCCAACATTCAAACTGTTTTCTGTTCAATAACATGACTTAGATTTTATGTCGGAAAACTTAACTTGATTTAGTGTTGATTTTTGTATGAAGTATCACTACTTTTTCCAGTCAGAAATCCAGCTTTGAAATAGTGTTGAAATTGTGTCAGTGTCAATTTTTCAACCAAAAATCTCCATGATTTCTGGTCAAGATATCATTACTTTTTCATGTCAGAAAACTAACTTAGCTTTGGTAGTTGATAATGCGGATTTCAACATCAGGACCTGTTTTCAACTCTAAATCAACGACATTTCAAGGCGTGTACCAACTGGGATGTAACATTTCATTGAATACGGGTGTATTTCCACATATGAAGATAGCGAGGGTTATTCATCCATTTAAAGCAGGAGATAAGAATGTATTCACAAATTATAGGCCTGTGTCTATATATCCCAATTAAAAAAATATATTACAGAATATATTTAATAATAGATTAGATAAATTTATAGAAAAACATAAAATGCTTAAAGATAGTCGATATTGCTTCCACAGAGACAGATCTACATTAGTGGCACCAACAGAGCTAACAGAAAAAATAACAGAATCATTGGACAGTAATGACACCATTGACCATCAATTATTAATAAAAAGTTATATTTTTATGGGGTAAGGGGTACAGTCTTAAATAGGATTGAGTCATATTTGACAGACTGTCAACAATATGTACAACAGACGTTAATTCTGAGTTACTGTATAAGTGGTTTTTTTCGCGGGTACTTAAGTTCGCGAATGTACACTGTAGGCCTGCTTCGCGAGAATTTATTTTCGCGGTGAAATATATTCAATTATCGCCCAAACTAACAACATGTTCAAATTAAAATACTTATTATGCGGACTTCTGCTGGTTTGATTGGAAATGCATAGTTAACGTCTTTTCTTTTATACACGTTGTCAGTGTGTGAACCTACTCTGGGAGATTATAAATTTACGAAACACAATCGAACACACTTTCATTGATCGGCGCATTATCAAAGAAGTTGTGTAGCGGGGTTGTGTATATTGAATTAATCCCTCCCTGGTGATAAAGATCAAAGAAGTTAGGCGTTTCTGTGAATGGTACATTTGATAAAGCAATGGAATTTATTGTTTCCGTGACAGTGTTAAATATTGTATCTTGCATAATCTTGTATTATCGCTCACGCTACTGTAGACTGGTTCTACTGAATATAAATATTGGCTAGAAGTTATTTTCGCGTTTTGTAGTCACTCGCGAATATAGCGAAAATTAATTCCACACGAAAATAACCACTTATACAGTATTTATTTATTTATTTAACTATGAGTCAAATTCAAAGCCAGGGTCATATTCGGACAGGTCCTCAGCAATGCCACTTGTGGGACTCGAAGCCACACAGAGGTGACAGCCTGTGATTAGATGCCAAACTTGTTAACCACTAGGTCACTGAGGACCTACGCCTATTAACTATGTGAAAACCTAATGAAAAATAAAATATACTATATATGATGCATTTATACAACTGAATTACTGCTGAATTACAGTTAAAGATGATTCTTGAACAGAGTTATGCATTTTAACATGAAATCTAACTTTAATCACCAGTCCAATCTTTGGGTATGTTAAACTAAACAACAACCAAATGCTCTGCCAAGTTTCTCCAGGCCCCTGGCACAACGAACTCAGTAAGTGAATAATTTTATTTTTCACTTTCAGTAAGCCTAGAAATAGTATATGCTCCACTTTCAACATTTTCACACTGGGTGCTTGGTGGAGCAGTGGGTAATACACTTGCCTCCCACTTCTGAGTTCTGTAGTTCAAGTCCCATTTTGTATATTACAAAGTTAGTAGTTACTTATTGCTGTTTGGCAGTTTACAGCACAGAAGCTTGACCAACCAGTATGTACTGGTTTCTACTTACCTTAAAAATACCCATCGCTACATAACCTATACCATGTGTTGAAAGTGACATTTAACATAAATAATTAAATCAAGATTTCTACACAAATGAAATTTATTAACTCTATGTAGGCAGCAGCATAGTTATGATTACTTAAAGGTCATAGACAACATTTTTCACAAAAACGGTGAATACTTTATTGCATACACAAACACATTTGAAAATATAAAATGTGGTTTGTTGCATAAAATATGTGGTGTGAGAGTCACAGATCACAATTTAAGAAGAATGTCACAAAATTTAGGTAAGAAAGCCAGCATTATTGTTTTTCTCACAAAGAATGCGTGATGGCATAATAGGTTCATAGCAAAGCTTTGATATTGTCTGAGTGGCCATAGAACATGTAACATGCAGATAAATTGAGGGGGAAATTTAAGGTTTGTCAGAAAAAAACACCAGTCTTATTTTTAACAATATGCTGCTGTTTGTGTTCAAGTTTCATGTTACTTTACTGGAAAGTTAACCAGTGAGAGTTGATACAGACATCAAGGATACTTTACTTTCCTGTTATGAAATAGTTTTATTAAATATCTTCCTGATCTGACCCCTCCCCATGAACACAATTTCTTTTGAACAGTGTCATGAAAGGCTCAAATAAAGAAAAAAAATTAAACTCTCAGTTCACAACTTTTATTTATCCACACTCACAGAAGTACTAAAATAGTATCACAAGAAAAAAATATATTAAAACGTTCCATGAACTGAATTATAAGCATAGAAAACATGAGGATTCATTTGAAATATAATGATTTATAAATTGGTGGAAATGAATTTAATTTATTTGGTTACTTTGCAAACTGAGACCATGTTCATGATAAACAAAATACAGACTAGGCTAAGATCAATGAGTACTAGTCTTCAGTCACAACTTTTCAAGCATGTGCTAAGAAAATTTTTAGCCTCTTGCAGATTTTAGCTGTACAGGGCCATTGTCCTACACACTAAAACAACATAAAATTGAAAAAGAGGGGAGAGGAATTTACAAGGAAAGTATAATGTTATATGCATGTTTTTCATGTGTTTAGTGCTGGGAAGGTTTTTGTATGGATGGTGAGGTGATATACACGTAATCCTTGAAGGATGCTCACCATACTGAGAAGTAAAATTTTTATTGCGTTAATACAACTTACCTAGTGGACAGATGCATTTGTGCGGCGCTCTGCCGGTCACGCCAAACGTTAGAAAAAAACGTCCTGAGCTGGGCTCTGGCCGGGACCGGTAGTGTCCTGTTCACTCACCAGGTGGCTGTACAGCCTACCTGCTGGTATACTGCGCATGCGTGCGCATGCGTTCTTCCTCTTTTTGTTTGGCGCGTGAGTATTTGAAACGCTTGAAGTTTAAGAGAAACTATTTTAATTTTTTTATGTGCTTTACCAGTGAATTCTTCTCAACTTTGTAGTTTATTATTGTGTTTATATATCATGGCATCCCCTGGAGATAAGAAAGGACAGAGGCGAGGCGTATGCGGCCACATTATGGCCTCCTTTGATTTGCACAAATGCTGTGCCAGATGCCGTGACAAGGGCATTGGAGATGATGACTGTGTTGCTAAAAAATCTTGTGTTATCTGTGACGGGTTCACTAATACCCAAAAGGATATGCTAGCCACTCCTACATATAAGATACGCAAGGACAAGAAGGCAGGGGTTTTGGTGTCTCCGGATCAGGTAACCGTTATTGCTTCTGTCGAAGATAAAGAGCCTGTTTTTCAACCATCGCCTTCTGCATCTCAACCTCCTGCGCATGCGCAGCCAGAGTCTTCAAGTTCTAGTTCTTCTTTTGTTACCTCTGATCAACTCCAACAAATGTCGGATCAATGGGCTGAACAATTCCCCCGGTTTGAGGCATTACTCTCCAGGGGCAACGTTTTCTCTACCCCAAAATCGTCTGTCCAGCATGTGCCTTCCCATGCTGCAATTTCAGATACTCGTTTTATTTCCCCTTCTGCCCGGCTCACCGGTCCGGTGGAGTTCCCGGCAGAAGGTGAGGTCGACAAACAACAGGCCAGTAAAAGTGTGGAAAGGGATGTTAAGGATCAAAAGAAGTCACGTAAATCCCGCAAGGACCATAAAAGGATAAACATTCAAAAAAGAGACAGGTGTCTCCCTCTCCTGATGTGGGCATTCTTCATGTCAAATCTGCACCGGTCCAGGTTAAGCCACCGGCTCAAGCTCAAGTCTCCTCCGGTCCGGAGGTCGTGCAGAAGTTAAAGCCTAAGCCTGCTCCACTTTCCTCTGTTGGTTTCGACCTGGAACAGTCAGGACTCTTTCTTCCTGGTACAACCGGTCAAGGATTTGCTCAACCCGGTTCATCCGGTCAAGCTCCCCCAGTAGATCAGACTTCTTCATCTCTCTTTGGGGATTCCACTGTTTCAGATGCTTACCGGGCCCCACCGGAGCCGGATAATTTGGACATTGACCCTCCTCCTTCTGAAGCCAGTTTCTCCGACGATCAGGTTTCTGATGAAGGTGAGATATCTTCTGATATCTTGGACAGGCCTGAACAAACAGAGGATATGAACTATAGAGAGACAGTTAGGTCCATCCGTTCTTTTATGGGATGGAATCATATCCCCACATTTGAAAGTGACCTCAGTGAGCCTGATAAGAGTAATAACCCCTGGAAAGGGAAGCTACCAAAGAGGCCTGCCCGCATCTCTGTAGCCATGCCGCCGGACGACTGGCTCTGTCAAAAATTGGAAAAGTTGAACACAGTGGTGGCGGAGGGTTACCCTTCAAGGTCCCAGGACTCGGCTGGATTGAAAAAGGATCAGTTTGTCAAAGTCCCGAAGTCGCAAAATAGATGGTACCAGATGCATATGATCAGACCGGAGGGTCCTCATAGGCCTGGAAAGACTTTGTTTAGTTGGCACAATTCAGAGGCAAAGGTGAATTCCCAATTCCCTCGCATTGTGAAAGCATCTGCTTACCCTCCCACCGGACCTCCTTCGCGTCCTATTTCCCAGGAATACTTGCGTCGGTGGGAGAAGTGCGCCCGGGAAAATTCTTACGTTGTGAATCATGCGGCAGTGTTTAATCGTTGCACCAGTGAGTTACAGGAACGCATGACCGGCCATGTCAACATGCTTCATGCTAGGATTAATAAGGGAAAAGCCCCCAAGGAAGTATCCGCTGCCCTCTCAGACTTAAAAGACCTTACTGCTTTTCACCAGAATGTGTCCGTGGCCATGGGCACTGCACTTCAGCACCTAGCGGACAGTCTTTTTGTACAAATGTCCAACTTGATTTTGCTGCGTAGGGATTCTTACCTTGATCATGTCAAGAACGGCATCAAACCTGACACCTATAACCAGTTGAGAAATGCTCCGTTATTCGGACATGGACTTTTCTCTGATGCTGTTATTCGCACAGCTGAACAAGATATTGCCAGTCATCACTCCTCCGGTCCTGTTCCCAGACCCGGTTAGGGTGCTGCCCAACAGACCGGATGGAGATCTTCTCATAGGTACTGTCCCTATGAAAGCAGAGACAGTAGGAATACTGGTACCGGAGATCAGGACCGTCAGGCTTTGAGACAGTTTAGCCGGAATAGAGGCCGGGGTCGTGGCAGAGGACGTGGTGCCAATCCCCGTTTCTCTAAATCAAGAGGTTACAAGCAATATAAATGACAATTACCTATTGTGTCCAACTCCCTCAACATCAGTAATTGCAAAGTTGGACAACATGACCTTAAACAAGACTGTAAAGTCAGAAGTAGTAGACAGTCCATGTTTAAACAAAGCTCAGCAGACACCAAGTTTACCTTTTCAAAATGTGTCCTATCTTGCTGTCGATCATGTTCATTCTGTTTGTTCCCAAGGGCAACCGCAAAAGAAAGGTATAAGTCCCTGTATACCAAAGATAAAAATAAAAGATGTGAAAGGTGTTTTTTGTGCAAATCAATGTCTTTTTGCCCCACATGTTCCAAATGTCCCCAATGTTGCCCCAAGTTTGGCTGTAGGGGGCAGACTGCAGAAGTTTTGGCAAGTTTGGCTCACTCTGGGGGCGAATCCAAGGGTGGTCTCGATTTTGCGAGAGGGATACGCTACCCTTCAAAATCAGGCCACCTCTGACCCGATCCCCTGTGATCAAGAGTGGTTATGCTCACCCAGGGAAAAGCAAGGCCTTATTTCAAGCATTGACAGAACTCATAAACAAGTTGGTAGTCGAAAAGGTGGTAATAAGATCCTCCCTGGCCTTTTACAACCGCCTCTTTCTGGTACCAAAATCAAATCAGAGATGGAGGCCTATCTTGGACCTCAGCCATCTAAATCTTTTCTTGAAACCAGGCACCTTCAAAATGGAAACTCCGGAAACAATAAGGTTGTCTCTCCAAAGAGGGGAGTGGGTAACGTTGCTGGACTTCAGCGACGCTTATTTTCACATCCCCATCAGTCAGAGATCACGAAAATATCTCAGGTTTTTTCTGGGAAAGAAAGCTTATCAATTCACGGCCCTCCCTTTCGGGCTCGCCACAGCTCCACTGGAATTTACCAAGGTAGTCAAGGAGGTGAAACTGATGGCTCAAGCACGGGGTATCCGGATCCACCAGTACCTCGACGACTGGTTAGTCAGAGCCCCGGACCAGGAAACTTGCCAATTACATACCCAGACCCTCTTGGCCCTGTGCCACGGACTAGGGTGGGTGGTAAACATGGAGAAATCGGAACTGACGCCTCAACAGGTTTTCAATTTCGTAGGTTACCGGTTCGACCTACTGTCGGGTCGAGTGTTGCCCACTCAGGACAGATGGATCGCTCTTCAGCAGAAACTACAGTTCATCAAAGGCAGGGAAAGTTGTTCCGTCCAACAGTTCATGTCCCTAATCGGGCTGCTTACTGCCACAGAAAACCAGGTTTGGGCCGGCTGTCTTCACATGAGACCGGTTCAGTGGCATCTAAAAAGACACTGGCATGTGCCTGAGAGCGTGGAGAAGATTATTCCAGTCCCCCTCTTTCTTCATCCACACCTGGATTGGTGGTTGGACAAGAACAATGTACTACAGGGGCAACCCTTGCACCTCCTTCAGCACGCCCTACAAATATTTACAGACGCCTCAAACGAAGGCTGGGGCGCACACTTAGGGGGATCCACAGCAAGAGGCGTTCGGTCGGAATCCGAAAGTCGCCTCCATATCAACTTCTTGGAACTCAAGGCAGTTCTTCTGGCTCTCAAGAGTTTCGAACAGCAGTGCAAGGGACAGATTGTTCTCATAGCAATGGACAACACGACTGTAGTGTCTTACATCAACAACTTTGGGGACTCCTATCCTGGTGTCATCCCAGGAAGATAATTCTGCGGGCCAGACACATTCCGGGTCGCTTGAATGTCATAGCAGACAAGCTATCCCGGCACAATCAGGTGATCCAGACCGAGTGGTGCCTGTCTCAACAGGTATTCAATCGCTTGTGCTCCAACTGGGGCCAACCGCAGATAGATCTTTTTGCCACCCGATTCAATCACAAGCTTCCCAAGTTTGTCTCTCCGGTTCCGGACTCGACAGCTTGGGCAGTGGATGCTCTCAGCCTATCATGGAGCAACCTGGACGTGTATGCCTTTCCTCCAGTATCCCTTCTCAGTCAGGTCTGAGGAGGTGGCAGCAAGAATTGAAGCTCCTCAAAGAAGTTCAACCAGAGCGGTCTATAAATCAAAGTGGGCCATTTTTGTTAAGTGGTGCGAATCCAACCAGGTGGACTTCAGGTCGCCCTCTCTGAAACAAGTGGCCGATTTTTTGTTGTATCTCTTTAAGGAGAGACAGTTACAACCCAGTACTATAGAAGGCTACAGAACAGCCATTGCTGATATGGTAGGTAACGACATGGTTCAATTTGGCAAGGATGAAAGCCTGACTCGCTTGTTAGACAGTTTCCATAGAGACAAGCCGAAGGGCAGGCGGGGAGTCCCTGCGTGGAACCTTTCGTTAGTGCCCCATCAATTGACGAAAGCTCCTTTCAAGCCCATGCAGAAGGCCTCTCTTAAACATTTGACTTTTAAGACGGTTTTCCTTTTAGCGTTGGGTTCCGGCAAAAGGCGGAGCGAAATCCATGCCTGGTTATACCGCAACATCAGGCATCAGGAAAACTGGAGTCAGGTCTCTCTATATCCCTCTCCCAGTTTTCTGTCTAAAAATCAGCTAGCGCGGGACGGACCGGCTGCTGTGGCCCCGGTTATCATTCCCGCATTGGCTCCATCATTGGACAGGTCTCTCAAGGAGAACGAGTCACTTTGCCCGGTAAGGGCCTTGCATTACTATTTAGACAGGACCAAGGACTTACGCACGGGCAAAGATCTGGTGTTTGTGTCTTTCCGGAAGAGCTTTCAGAAAGACATTGTTCCAGCTACTGTTTCTTCCTGGATCAAGCAAACTGTGTTGTTGTGCTATCAGCTTTCCGACCATGAGGCTCAAACTATACATCAGGTTCGAGCTGATGATGTTCGGGCCTTTGCTGCCTCCAAAGCCTTTCAAGGCGGGGTTTCCTTGGATCAGATTCTATCAGCTTGCCATTGGAAGACCCACAACACTTTTACACAATTCTACCTGAAGGACCTGGCCTGGGCAGATTCAGAGCTGTACCATCTAGGTCCTGTGGTGGCTGCTCAGCAGATCCACGAGGATAAGTAGTAGTTTTATTACTGAGTGTATATAGTGTACATTTGTGTTAGGGTTTTCTTGTTCAGTGTATATATATATAAAAAAAAAAAACCTCCACTACCCTTAGCTGCTGGATTGCCATGATCCAAAGTGGGTCCGGGAGCTTCTCATGGATGGTGTTCTTCGCTCCTGTTCTGCTTCCTCATTCATGAATTTTTTAGTTCATGTCCTCCTGAGTCTCCCTGCGCATTCGGGTCGAATTTGTGCTCAGATTTTTTTCGTGTTGGAAATTTCAGGGGGGGGGGGGGGGGGGGGGGGGGGCAAGGGTGTTTGGTCCTTAAAGGTTGGTTTATTTGACCAGTACCGGACTCACCCGGTTTTACTATTGTCTTATGGGTTCCCCCTTATTTGGCTACCCCCCATCCAATGGGTAGTCATTCTGCATCTGTCCACTAGGTAAGTTGTATTAACGCAATAAAATGGAAAATTTAATAGTAAATTAAATTTTTATTAGTTAATACCTTACCTAGTGGACAGGGGGAGTCCCACCCTACCTTCCCCGCTATCATAACCAAACAAGGGGTCGTAAGGTAGACAACAAAAAGAGGAAGAGCGCATGCGCACGCATACGCAGTATACTGGCAGGTAGGCTGTACAGCCACCTGGCGAGTGAACAGGACACTACCGGTCCCGGCCAGAGCCCAGCTCAGGACGTTTTTTTCTAACGTTTGGCGTGACCGGCAGAGCGCCGGACAAATGCATCTGTCCACTAGGTAAGGTATTAACTTAGAAAAATTTAATTTACTATTAAATTTTCCATTTTAGTTCATTGTAATATTAATGAAAAAAGCCTATGTCAATATCAACGTAGATTAAAGACAAAATGGTAGTGAAAAAAAACTACATCAAGGGGTCAGACAAGTACATATGAGAAAATTAGCTAATGCATGACCCAAAAATAAGAACAAAGTAAATTATTTAAGTCTAAGATTTTATCAAGTATTCTGTGAAAATTTTTAGGGATTGCATAAATACAGTAACATCATTACAAATCAACAGTCCCAAGGAAAGAGACCACTGGCTAGCTTATTTCTTAGTTATTCTGGCAATTTAATTGCAGGGTTAACAAAATTCATGATTAGTTTGATATTACATTGTTAAAAAGTGTGAAGGCAAGAAAAGGCGTATAAACAGTATACTAAAAAGTATAAACATTGGATAAAGACTATTTTATATGTATTTGCAATTACACAACAATCATGGTGCTCACATTGGTTTGACACACACATGTCTGACATGTTCAGAAACAGGGAGATTGTGTTTGTTCTACAAAGTGAGTTAAAAACTGTATCACAAAGATATAGGCAGAGAAACAGACCATAATGTTATTTTTACTAAGTGACTGAAATATTTAAACTGTATAGTTCCACACTTATTTTTGTGAAAATAACCTTGTACTCCAAATTGAACTTATTTCATAGCCAATGATTAAGAGATTTTGGTGATCTTGATCTGCCAGGCCATGAAAATCTGTGAATTAACTTCATAATTGGATCTAACATGGCAGAGTGTATATATGGCTATTTTTCTTCTTATGTGACATATCATACTTTTTGACATATCAAATTTTTAAGTTGATATTACTGTTTAATTTTTACTTAAAAATATTGGATATACTTTTTTTTTTTTTATTTAAACATAATATATTTTCTGACGATTGCCCACAGCTTTATAGCCACAAGGGGCTTTCGTCCAACATAACAAAAATATTCATTCTATACCATACATAAAAATACATAAATACACTAACAATTTAACCATTTCTAAAACATTGACACTTTTTTGTTATCTTAAAATACAGCAGGGTGAAATGAATGATTAAGTGATTGTATATTTTCAATCTAAAAATAACAGGTACATAGCATGTGTGTTAATTTTTATGATCAAAGGATTACTGTTTAAAAACAAATCTTCTTGTTTGAAATATGTAGTTTTGAATTTTTTCAAATAAATTAACATCTATTTAAAAAATTCCTGTTCCGTATAAAAATAATTTAACCAAATCAGATGTTTCAACACTAGAGTAATCTTGTATAATTATTTCAACATTCTGTAGCATTTCCTGTCTAAAAGCAGCATAAAATGGGCATTCAAAGAAAAAATGGGTTACAGTTTCTTTTTTTTCATGACAATTTGGACACAAGTCTTCAGATATGAAATTGTATGCTTTACGCTGAGAATTTAAAGCACTCAGGCCCATGCGCATTCTGCTGTGTTGTACTGCAGAATTTGCAGTGTGCCACAGGCAAGCTTTATTAAAGTTTTTACTTATTTTTCTGTTCAGTTTTGATTTAAACTCATTAAGTGACTGTATGTCCCTGAGGTTGAAATTAAGATTGTTCCAAAGTCTGATGCTGGAAGGGAAGAATGATTCATAAAAGAAATCTTTTTTGCAAAGAAACTGTTGGATATTTCTATTATTTCTAAAGCTATAATGAACATTACTTTGCCTGGGAAGTGTTTCTTGAAGATATTTGGGGGATAATGCATTGACAATTTTGTACATTAGAACTAATTTTTTTGTTTTTCGCCTGGATTGTAACGACTCAATGGCACACTCTCTCAATAACATTTCATATTTTGTTGCTTTATAAGCACCTGTAATTATCAAGCAAAACTGTCTCTGCACAACTTCTAGAGAATGATCTTGTTCGATAGTGCAACTGTCGAACAACTCTGCCCCGTACTCAAGCAGTGGACGTACATAACTTATATATATCTGTCGTTTTACCAAGCATGGTACTTTGAAATTAATATGTTTTAAGTGAGTGAGTGATATTAGAGACCTATCTATAACATTGCGTATATGACTGTCCCAGGTCATTCGAGAGTTAAACGTAATACCCAAATGGGTCAGTGTTTTTACTTTTTCAAGTTCTTTATTGCCCAAGTTTAACCTTGGATATCCAATGTTTGAGTGCTTCTTCGAAAAAATTATATATTTGATCTTGGCTGGATTGAAATTTACCAACCACTGACTGTCCCAGTTAGAAAGATTATCAAGATCTTTGTTCAGTATATTAAAGTCTATTTCTGGATTTGTTATTGGTCGACAGATTGATGTGTCGTCAGCATATAAGAAAGAATCAGACTTGACGTTGTCATTGAAGGATATATTCTTATGTCTCACAAAATTGCAGCCCTAGCCTTTGACAAAATGAATTCATGTCTTCTAGATGTTCAAGAATGGATGTCGTCAATTATGCTCAAATTAAACCCTAATAAAACAGAGTTTTTCATCTTTGGATCTCATGCTCAGCTCAAGAAACTAGATTTACATCTCCTTGTCAGGATATTTGGTAATTTCATGCATCTAGTAGTTATTATAAAGAACCTTGGTGTCTGGTTTGATTCTAATTTCGCTTTTGCTGATCATGTCCCTAATATTTGTAAGACATGCTTCATTCAAATGCATGATCTCAGGCCGGTGACAGATGAGGTTGCTGTAATGCCAGCCAATGCCTTGGTGAGTAGTCGCCTTGATTACCACAACTCTCTCGTTATGAATCTGTCCACTTTCAACATGCACAAACTGTAGTGTATTTGTTGGAGCCCAACTTAGGAGTCAGCCCATCTTAAGAGGGGTAATAGCCTAACTTTGGATCCTAAGTTGGGTAGCCTATCTTAAGATGGGCTAGCCTAGCTTAAGATGGTCTATAACATATCAGCCCAACTTATGATAATTATATTCAACAATGATTTTTGCTCTGAAAAATAATATTAAATATCTACAAGTATGTTTAAATGAAAGGAAATTACAAATATTATCATGAAAAAGATGACATTATCATTGATCAACTTAACTATACCTTGTAGAGAAGTATCGCTTTGTCTATTTTTTTTATTTTGCATAAACTATGTTAAAGTAGATGATGTTGCTTTATTTGTCTGGTGTCTTAATTGGATTTATGTCTATTATTTCAGCATTCTATATTGATCTTGAATTGTTTCACGTTGAGTGGATGAAGTGCATTATAGGAAACCCAAAGTCATAAAGTGAAACAAATTAACATCAAAGTAATGTGAAAATACAATGAGGCTTAATCCTATCAAACTTTTAAAGGGGACCATCCACATATAATAGGTGATTTTATAACTGGGTCATATTATAAAATGTTCCAAATAATTTTTAAAAGCTCTTCAATTTCACAAACAAATGCAAATTATCTCTTTATAATTACACTAGTTAACACTAAATTTAATTAAGTCAAATAAGTTTGGTTAAACAACAACAGTAATTGTTAATTTAAGAACCTAGCTTTTAAAAATTACGATTATGTTAATTGTTTTGCCTTAAATATGTAAACAGGAGAAAAATACCTAAAAAGAATCTTACAACAATACCTATTTAATCCTATTAACTAGTCACTCAACCACAAGTGAAACAAATCAAGTTCAAAACAATGCTAGAACAAAAGGTAAATTGTAAAACTAACCCAGTGATACACATAGTCAAATAAATCAACTTCAAAAGAATATTGAAACAACAGATAAATCACAATCTAATCGAGTTGCCTATTCACCCCCAGAAATAAAACAAGTCAAGTTCTAAGGAGTGGTTGAACAATGGACACCTTGTTAGTTAATGACCCTCCTATTGTCAAACAAATTAACTGAATCGGAGTCTTGGAACATAAATGGAATAAGATTAATCCCATGGTCAGCAAAAGAAAATTTAAAGAAAATTTCACAATCATGTGGTGTCTAAATTTCAGTATTTAAAAAAACTAGTTGGCTAAATTCACTTTCATAATTAAACCATGGGCTGTAACATAATAAGTTCGGCTGATATCTGTTAATTCTTCTTAAAACAAACAATATACATTCTATTTAAAAGGTATTATTAAATTTTAGCTTTAACATCACTGTTGAATTTAAATATCTGAAGTTATCTTAAGATAGGCTACCCAACTTAGGATCCTAAGTTGGACTACAGCTCATCTTAAGATGGGCTGACTCCCCAGTAAACATCGCAAATGTTTATAAACGTTTAGTAAACCTATAAACCTTTTTAAAACCTAATATAAACCTAAATATTGACAATTATTCCATATTATGGTTTCATAAACGTTTCAGCAATATTAGTTTGGTATATAAACGTTTAAAAAACGTTTTTAAACATTTTACAATGAGTAAACATCACAAACGTTATAAACATTTAGTAAACCTATAAACGTTTTTACGACCAAATATAAACCTAAATATTGACAATTATTAAATTTTATGGCTTTACAATTGTTTCAGCAATATGAGTTTGGAATATAAACATTTAATAAACATTTTAAAACATTTTACAAAGAGTGATCAATATCTTAACCTCGTTTTCATTTTGAATGATGATGTCAGCACAGCCATTTTGAAAGAAAGTGCAAAAATATTTCTGTAAGTATATCTTGCTGTATCACTGTTGTTTGAAGCCATCATTATATCAAGTAGACATATAGAAGTACATTACATCATAGAATGCACTGTACAAGGTTAAATTGATATGAACGGGGTAATTATTCATAAAATGACATTTGTTTACATTCTCCCTTGAGTCATGCTGGATACTTGAACCTATAAAGGGTAGTGTAGTTTTTGCGTAATATTCCTTACAGAGCACATACATTTAAGGGTTTTTAGTCATATCTGCAGTAAATAACTTATTCTTAAAGTTAAAACCTACAATTTATGCTTCTAATTTCACTTTGTTTCTAATTTCATTTTCATGCACTGGGTAATGTAGAAAACATTTATAAACCTAAATATGAATGGTTTATTTAAGGTTTAAAATGATGGGCTCCTAAACGTTCGCCTACAAATGTTTATGAACGTTTAAGCATAAACATTTATAAACGTTTATAGGTGAACATTTATAAATGCTTTTGCTTAAACGTTTATAAACGTTTATAGGCGAATGTTTAGGACCCCATCATTTTAAACCTTAAATAAACTGTTCATAGTTAGGTTTATAAACATTTATAAACGTTTGTAATGTTTACTGGGTCCTAAGCTGGGCTCCAACATATTCAAAACACACAACTGTAACAAATACACACGGACATCTCCTATTCTCAAACGACTCCATTAGCTCCCAGTTGAATTTCGCTGCATCTTCAAAACTACCACTCTAGTTATAAGTTTGTACACAGTGGTCATACCAGTTATTTTGGTCTCTTTTGACTACTCTTTATGGATGACATAGTACAAGATACAACCTTCCAGATGAACAGTTCTTGGAAATTCCCCAATTTCCATCCATCTGTATATAAATAAAAAATCACTTTGACCAGGGCTTTGGTTTTGATGTTCCCACAGTTTGGAATGACTTACCTGATAAGGTCTATTCTGCTCCAACGCTTGCCTTTTTCAGAAAAAAAGCTAAAATCTTATTTCTTCAAGAAGGCTTTAAAACCTTAGCATATAATTTATCCAGCATCTCTGTGGTATTAGACTAGGCAACGGCTATGGAATGATGATTTTTGAATCAGATTCTGATGTTGCATTTTAGAATCTGCCTTGGCAGAGATAAAAAGATATAAAAGTAAAGATGAGAATAGGATGGAATGTGATTGCAAGTAAGTTAGCTTCACTGGAATATTTAGAGTTGAGTTATTTTACCAAAAGGATTTTACACTGCATTTGTATAAAGGAATTTAGATTGAACCAAACCTTGTAACCTCATATCTTCTCTGCCATCTTTACAAATGATTGTCAAACACACCTTTAATCTGATCCAACCAATCTAACTTATCACAAGATGACTTATGTCATGATCCTGATCAATTAGATAAAGCTTTTGTGACAGAGCCGTTGATCTGGGGAATCTGGATTTGACAGATCACGACTGTGAAATACACCTAGAAACAGCTTAAATCTTTTACTCAGCTGATATTTTTCCCTACAATAATGAATATTTTGACTAAATATATTCCACTGTTTGGTGGGTTGTATTATATTATGGTGGAAATGACTGTTAAAAATGAGGAAAGGCTATTGGACTTTTATGGGCTGGAATAGTTTAATCTTTTTCCTTTTCATACCTGATTCCCACCACTGTGTACAGCTCATTATGTCTGGAAAACCCACACACATATATCAAACGCTTTCCCTAGTCTATTTGTGCAGATTGCAGAAGCACACTGCAGTGTGATAAACAAATAAGCTGTATAAAAAATGCCCAAAAAATGCTTTTAAATATGCCTGTGTGTAAAAAGGCTTACAAGGATTGTAGTTTGTTTACATTGCCAATGAACCTGTGATGTCATTGCTAAAACATTTAACGAATGATATTCAGTGACAAATAAACAGCAGACAGCAGTAAATAGCAGGGAATAATTACAGAAAATATTTTATGTAACCTCTCTCAGATGAAAAATATTTTTACGAAAAAAAAAGAACTTTATTTATGTTCCTATTGATGACACTTTCAAGTTAAGTAAATATTTGAATTATGTCCAAAACTGATTCTGTAATGTTTTTAACAATAATTTAAATTATGTCCAAAACTGATTCCATAATGTTTTTTGACAATGTTTGTTGGTGCTATTTTGTTGACTGAAATTTTATACCACAGAGTCTTATAAATGCTTGATGGAGTTATTGTTATGTTTTCATAAATTAAATGTTTTGATCATGTTACATATATAGGCACTGTGCCAGTGCATTGTTTAATCTAAGCATTATATGTATGTATTACCATGTAAGGTAATGGAGTTATTGATTTTTTGTGCTATGTGGTATTGATGTTTATTATTACTGTTAGATTGATCTATTTATAGACTGGGGGAAATCCCTCCAGGCTTCAATAACCTCAATGGTTGTATTAACAGATTTGGGGAAAATAATCAAACTGGTTTCTCAAACTTCCTCACTTCTTCTGGTGACAGGTGTTGCCTTCAAGTTAGTTCTATAACTTTCTGGCCGTTTCCATAGTTGTATATAATGGTTGTACATTTGACCACAAATAAACATAGTATTTACTGGCTATAAGGAAAGCTAAGTGTGTCTTAAAACTACTATCAAGTGAACTTATTGTGTTCTGGTGATCTCTTCCTGGAGTGAACTGGATGCAGTGTCTGTATCTACCAGAGAATAGATTTGTTGTACTTTGGATACTTTTTGCACCTGGATACAGTGAATCCAGAGAATGGATTCACTTGATTTTTCAACATTGTCCATATCTTGGAGCGGTCTGTATAGTTGTGCAAACTCTCTAAATATCTCTGAATATATGTATACATGTTCCTGAATATACATTCTGGACTGAGTAATCTGAAGAAGTAAAATTGTTTGAATGTGAGTAGATATATTTGGGTTAAAGATAATTTTCAACACATGGTATAGGTCATATCACAGAGGTTAGCTTTAAGGGCAGAGGAAACAAAGACATAGAGGTTGCACCAGATTCTGCACTGTAAAACTGCTTATCAATAAGCAACTACCAACATTCTCACATAGGGTCTTGCCTGGGGTTTAAACCAATGACCTCATATTCATAAATACAATATCTGAACTATCTACCTGTCTCAAATTTGTTTGCATCATACAATTTTTTGTAGATTCTCATGAAGGCTTGTATATATATAGCATGGTGATTTTTTAATCCTGAGAATCAAGTATTTTCCTCATTTGGTGCATTCTCAGTTGTTTTTTTTCCATTGCTTTGTGTTTATTTATCTCTGGCTAAGAGACTTTTGATGAGACAAGCATGTCTCTAAAATAAGGTTTTATATTTGGTAACCAAACCATGGTTTGTAGACAGATTTGGGATAGCTCTTCAATGTATTACATAAGTGTGGCAGTATTATGTTCAAAATTTTTGGGTTCATGGGGTGTTTAATAGTGATTGTGAGTGGAGATGTCTTTTTTTAAGTGCAAGCCTACGGATCATTTTTCTTTGTCTTTGCATTTTCATGAATTGTGGTGTAGTGTGAGGAGTACCTGTCTCATCACTGAAGGTGAGCAATAGACCACTTTAGCACTTGGTTGGGTGACCACCTCAGTGCACTACTAATGTCATGATGGCTTTGTGGCTCTCGCTAGTAGACCGAAACCCCTTTCGACCTTGTTTATAGCATTGACCAGGTGATTTTCTTGGCTGTATTATAATCTTTTGCAAGTTTTCTTATGGAATATCCTGTTTCGAGGTAGCAGTCAGCGACTTTATTAAGCTACTACCTCAAAAAGTACAAGTACAAGTAAATTATAGAGATATTTCACTAATTTTTATGTTGGTCTTCTTTATCTGTCTAGATAATAAAAATGCCATCTATAAATCTTTTCCAAAGGATAGTTTTAAATGGTAAATTGGATGGAGCTGTTCTTTTGAATCTGTTTAAGGAAAGACTGGTATAATATGATGTCAGTACTGTTCCTATGGCTGTCCCACAAATTTCTATGTAATGTTCATTAATAAATGATTTTTATGTATCAAGCAAGACTAATTTGAGTGCATCTAAGGTAGACTTTCCTATTCCTTTTTTATTTGGCTAGATTCAATGGGAATAAATCAGCAATCAGCCATTGAATGTGTACATTCAATGGTTTTACTGTGGAATGTGAAAATTCCACAGCCATGGTAATTGAATGTGTATATGAAGTTTTAACAATGGAAATAACATTAATAATTAGATACTGTGTAAAATGCAATTTATTCTTGGCATTTTGTTAATTTAACTTAAAGATAAACTTTTGTAATAAGTTGCTCGTCTGTGGTCATATCATACTTATAACAAAAATGTCTTATAACTGTCTTCATTACCCCAATGAGCCTCAGCAACATTATGGGTGTGCTACTGTGGGACTAACTACCAGTGAATCCCAAATTTCACAATTTGGTG
The DNA here is from genome assembly GCA_964017235.1 of Sabellastarte sp. h YS-2021. Taxonomy (NCBI): domain Eukaryota; kingdom Metazoa; phylum Annelida; class Polychaeta; order Sabellida; family Sabellidae; genus Sabellastarte; species Sabellastarte sp. h YS-2021. The sequence continues at coordinate 138,037,266 of OZ024929.1, forward strand.
AATTAATTCCTTTCAAATTCCAGAGAATCATACACTAAAAGATCATAAAATAAGTACTCCGGCTTGAACTGTTTCTCTTTCATCCTTTGATTGAGGGACCAAATGTTTACTATTTGTAGATTCAAGTAGATATGATATAGCTTTAATAATGACTTTGATCAGATTTGATTGATGAATCACTTAAGGTTTTTTTCAGAAATATGTGAATGATCTAGCGGATGCCACAAAAGCTTTTCATGACATAAAAGAAGTGTGACAAATGTATGGAATTTATACCATGAGATATAAGTTTGTCAATGTTTAATAATGTTATAGACTGACCACTCTTTATATCAATTAAAATGTACCACTTTTATTGAAGTTAATTGCAGTCTGCACTAGGGCTCCACGGTGGTCTAGTGGTTAGCAAGTTTAGCATCTAATCACAGGCTGTCACCTCTGTTTGGGTTTCGACTTGGATAAGTGGCAATACTGAAGACTTGTCCCAATATGGCTGTTGAACAGGACGTAAAACAACAATTTGAATTTTGTGTTTGCACTATATCGGTATTTCAAATTTAATTATCTATACATTCCATGCCCTGGGTATACATTCAATGATTTTAGTCATTGAATCTATACATTCTACAGCTTAGCCATTGAATGTACACATTCAATGTGTAAAAACAAAAAATTATTAATTGAAGTATAGCTGTCAATGGAAATAGCACAATTAAGTAAAATTACATTTAATAATCAGCTGCAGCAATCCACATATCTTTGTGATTAGAGAAATATGTCTCAACTATGACAGGTTAAGAGACTTACAATGCACACCTACACTCCAACCATCTACAACTCCAACCAATGTCTCTACCACGTATCTACTTCCTACACCTTACAGTTTCCGACATATAGCACAGACAACATTTTTAGGGTCAAGACCTCTACAGCAAGGTCAAATCAAGGTCATACCATGACGTTGCACACCTACACCCCCTAACCAGTTTCCTTAAGAAATGTCAACTTTCTACACCTTACAGTTTATGAGATATAGTCTGGGCAAGATTTTTAAACTCAAGGTCACTACAGCAAGGTTAAAGGTCAAATCAAGGTCACACCATAACGTTGCAAACCTACACCCTCCAACCACCCAGTAAACATTTTTTGGTTTTTCAAGCATTTGATAGGAAACGTTTGGCAAAGGTTAAAAAAGGATGGGTACGAAAACCATTTATAATAGAATGTTTTAAAAATGTTTTATGTATACCGTTAATTAAACATTTAATGATAAATGTTAGAAAAACATTACAAATGAACATATTAATGTCTGAATAATTATGGAGTCAGAGGTCAAATTTAATATCTTTTTAAGATTTCTCACTAATGAAAATAGTATTTTATGTCTAAAATTGTAAGACAGTGGCTTAAAAATTGTGACCCCATTCAATTCTTACTTTAAGGGATTGCATGTGGGGCAATGTTTGACCAAGTCCTCTAAAATTCCCTGTTATTGCAACCGCCATCTTTGTTTGGACATCTTTGAAGGTAAAGGTTTAATAAGTATTCTCAAAATATGGGTTTAAAAAACGTTTTTGATACAATGTTTTTGAAACATTTAATCACCAATGTTTTTTAAACATGTTATGTGTACTGTTTATAAACCATTTCATGTTTGAACATTTCTAGCGTAACCTTGATTTTTTTTAGCTATTCTATAAATGTTTTAAAAACGTTTCCAATCAAACGTAGCTACTTTAGTTATTTTACAAACGTTTAAACATTTTCAGTAAAAATGTTTTTATAGAATGTTTATCAAACATTTTTTAAACATTACAGTGTAAACGTTTACTTGGAAAACCATTTTAAATGTTTCTAATATTTACTGGGCAATTTCCCTATAAAGTATCAACTTCCTTCACCTTGTGGTTTATGAGATATAGCCAGGACAAGATCTTGAAGGACAAGGTCACTACAACAAAGTCATATCAAGGTCACACCATGATGTTGCAAACCTACACCTCTAATCAATTTCCCTACAAAGTATCAACTTTCTACATCTCATGGTTTTTGAGATATAGCCAGGGCAAGATATTATAGGTCAAGGTCACTACGGCAAGGTCAAAGGTCAAATAAAAATCACAACATGACGTTGCACCCCTACAATCCCCAACCAATGTCCCTACTAAGTATTAACTTCCTACACCTTACGGTTGATGAGATATAGCCTGGACAAGATTTTATAGATCAAGGTCACTATGGCAAGGTCAAAAGTAAAATTACGGTCACACCATGACGCTGCATATCTACACCCCTAACCATGTCCCTACAAAGTATCAACTTCCTACACCTTACAGTTTCTGAGATACAGGCCGCTCAAACTTTTTACTCCCCACCAAAAACACGCAGCCCATGTCATTTAGTAATTAAATTATAATTGTATCAAATACATTTTCATACTTCATATTTAATGTATATTAAAAATTTTACACAATCCATGCCTGGAGCCATTAAATGTATACATGAAAATGTGATATTTTTTGTAAACTTTTAATCTTCTTTGAATCTAAGTAAACTACCCTATAATTTTGTTTTGTTCAAATATAATGTACTGTATATTCGATTACTAGTGTCTTTATTTGAAATATGTTGTGTTGTTAAGTTTAGTCTTATTGTACAATGTAATTCTGTGTTTCTAACACTTTGATTTAATGTGTGGTATTTAAATTTAATTCTTTTTTTGTTTACAGTACCTCATAAGCCCTAGTAATAAGGGCTGACCGCTTGTTATTTTGCTGTATGTTCTTAATGCCATTTCATGTTGCTGCAGATGGCACTTAAATAAAAAATATCTCTCTGTATAAATTCAGTGATTTCAGCCATTGAATCTATACATTTAATGGTTTTACCCTGTAAATGTATACATTTAATTGTTATCCACAATCAATACAACATATATACATATATACTGTTCCACTTAATTTGATTGAAATTGCTCCTGCTATTATCCCTATTTTTCATATCTTCAGTTGAAGTGTTGACTACCTGGTCTGTCTTATGGTGTTAGATGCAGCAATCGCAACTAGAATTATGGCCCCTACACCAAGACTAGAACTGAAATTTACTAGAATGTCGTTATTGATTTGACAAGAGCTGTCTGTATTGCGTCCTTTCCTGTATGAAGATTGAATGGATTTGACATAGCTATCGAATCCTTCACTTATGACCCATGGATGTAGGTATACAGTGACACAAAGTCTCGAGTTTTGAGAAAGTTTTAAGACAATGTATCATTGAATTAGCCACAATCTTTCATATCACCTAAAAGTTCAACAAACAATTACTGTATGTAAATTCATTAATTGAATTTAAGATAATATTGTTTTGAAATTGTTATCTACCTTCTAAATTGTTTCACTAACCAAAGGACATGTATAAGTTATAACCTTTCACATTAAAAAATTTGCCCTTGAGCGCAGTAAATAAAACTACAAAAGAAAAGAAAAGTAATTCTCACCATAGTGAAGGAATTATGTGTTTGCAAAAGGTTACTTTCCTGTTGTGCACGTAGTTGTGAATGCAAAGCCTGTTCTGGTAAAATTATGTAAAGGCTGCAGGTCTGTCTTAAAATAACAGGATGTAAATAATATGTTGCAACTTCACACTGACCAAAGGTTCTGAAACTTAAATGCAAAAATCAATTAATAAAGTTGTTCGTCTTAAAAGTAGGATCAGACTTTAGATCTTTATTAAATGAACTTTATACATACAGGGGAAATTGATGAATGGATGGATAGATAGAGAGGGAGATAGATGGAAAGATAGACAGCGAGAGAAACAGACAGAAAGAGAGATAATTAAAATTTCAGCGCAAAGTGCTTGAACTTTTTTGAATATGGTAAGGCCTCTTTCCCAATGGCTGTTTCTTGCTTTAGATCACGCATTGTCTTGTGTAGATCATTACCAAACAGCTGTGATGAAATAAGGATAGACCTTGAAAGGAGACCGGAATATTCTTGTTTCAAAACAGGCCAAAGGTTTTCCCGTCGCTTGTGTGAGAGCTCCTGGCTGGCGTAGCCAAGTAGGGCTAGTGAGTCACATCCTTTAGCCACCAAAGTGGGTATATCTAAAGCACCATTAGAAGCGCCACCAGCCAACAATGATTCCAGGATATGCACCACAGCAGTGGCTCCCGCAGCAATAGCATGTTGAATGCCTGCAACTTCGCCATCTCTAAGACGCTGTTCATTATTGAGTTTCCTCCAGATTTCCTTATTACAGTGTGGAACTTCTAGATTGTCACAGTTCTGTGGTCTAAAATAGACCCTTTTCTTGTCCATAATTTTCTCTGCTCTAAGGTTATCTTGGAAACGTTGGTTCACCTTTTCAGCCAGCTTGTCCCATCATGAAAGCAATCCTCAATAGCATCCAGAATGGCACAGGGGTCATCCACAGCTTTGGGGGTGCTTGAAAAAAGATCAGAAATATCATCCATACTGGAAGTCTTACATACTTTGGGTGGGGGTTTTTCAATTTCAGACTCAGAAGAAAGTTCAGCCCGTTTTAACCCCATGGATGTCTACATTTTCAGCATAACTTTGAGCATTGCAGATATATTTTCTTGGATGCTTCCAAGAGCAGAAGTTTCAGGAATCTCACATTGGGCAGACGCAGTTCCTGAGTTCCTGGCTGTGCCATAGCACTGTCATTGGATGCTATTTCGACAGACTGAGTGTCACATCCTTCACTTGGCCTTTTTGATTGTCCTTTCATGTCACTAGACTCCATAGTTTTTGTACTTTATTTGTAATACTTTATTTGTACTGTATCAGACTTTCAGCTCAAATAATAACTTCAATTAATTTTGTCCAATTCTTGGTGAAATGATTTTAGTACAATATCCTTTTATCTAAATTCCTGGAAATCAACACTAGAACAAAACAATCCTCTCTTTTAAAACACAAAACACATACACACTAGATATAAAACATGATGTCTACACTGAGCAACAGCATTCCTTGAACTGAATGATAAGCAGGCCTTCATCTCATGTAATTACTTTGTTGCATAGTGTGTGTATGAGATAGAATTAAAATTTCAGTGCAAAACACAAATGTGTTATAATGCACCAAAAATAATAATAAATACACTAATATTTACAACAAACAAATATATACAAATACACAATGACTGGCAAAAAAACAAATCTCAAAATCACAGAGTTTGACTAGAATGCACAAAAATACAACTATACTAAAAAGTTAACTATACTAACAACAAATAGAATAAAACATAAAAATAATGAAAAAGTATAAACATCACAATATAATTTTAAAGAGAAACCAGAAAGCTGCAAACAAAAACAAACATGAAAAAGAATAAATTAAAAACCAAAAAATATTTATTAGAATATTATGCACGACTAGATTTTACAGAATAAATTAACATGAAGGACAAATCACCAGATAAATTAATTAAAAAACTTTTTAAACAAACACACTACTTTCAAATAATTTATAATATTAAAAATATTTCCTAGCGGTTACTTTGGACTCTGAAAACACTTTCGCTAGTCACACAACCAAGATTTGTCATGCCAGCTACTATCACCTCAAGGACTTAAGATGCATCCGGAAATCCCTCAATGTGGAGACTGCAGCTCTGCTGGCAAACTCAATGGTTAGCAGTTGAATTGACCACTGCAATTCCCTACTCTATGGTGTAAATAAATATAATGTGACTAAACTCCAAATGATCTATTTGTAGAATTGTCTTTAGACTTGATAAAACAAGACCTCTGACACAGTAAATTATCTCCCGCCATGAAATGTATACAATGGTGTTGTAGGTAATACATTATAAAACACTAACACAAAAATGAATGTTTTGTTATTCCTTTTTAGTAGTGGTATTTTGTTATGGTGTTGACAAATCAATTTATTGGTGACTAAGTATTACCGTTTTTTAAAGTGAAAACATTTTGTTCAAACAGATTTCATAACCTTGTTGTAAGTATTTAATTATAATTATTAATTTTGTTGTTACTTTGGTAATCTTAGTTTGTTGAATGTAAGAGAATGATTATGAACATAAGAGTGGCAATTGATGCTCTGATATGCTTAAGATATTGTGAAAGAATTTTTGTAAAAAGAATTGTTAAGAATTGCGTTATTGTAACTTTATATTGGAAAACTAGACTAAGGATGTATCTGTCGCTAAAGAAGCAAGATGTATCCACCTGAAAACAGTTAACATGGTTTTGAACATAAGCAGCATTTTCATGATGAAGAATTAATTATGAAAATTCTACATTATTATTCGACATTACAGGTGTAGTCCTCACTACTCAAAGGATAACATAGTTTATAACAAACCTCTAAATTGAATACTTTTGAAGTTACAAATTACTTTCTTATTGGCAAAATGACAAAATAGCTATTACTCACTTAGCATTATAGCTAGAGCTCTGAACATTTGTCATGAGACAGAACATCAAAAAGTAGCCGAACAACATATTTAATAAAAAACCTCTAAACTGAATACTTTTGAAGGTACAAGTGACTTACTCATTGGCAAAATGTCAAAGTAGCCATTACTCAGTTAGCATGATAGCTACAGTTATAAAAATTTGCCAAGACAGAGAACATAAAAAAGTGGATGAACAACATATCTTACCAAAAACCACTAAATTCTTTGAAGTTTCAGGTCATTTACTCATTAGTATAATAGCTCAGGTCCTAGAGGAGTAGTCTTTAGTACTCTGGGGGTCCAAAATTTGGCTGAAATTGTCCTATCTCTTACGGTTTTCGAGAATAAATGTCATTTTCATTTCCTGATGATGACTGAAAATCAGAAAAGTTAAAATTTTTCACAGGTCATCCAGAATTATTCATTGGTACCCAGTAGGTTCAATATTTGCCCGAAATCACTCTATCTCTTACAGTTTTTGAAATAAACAACATTTCTGCCGAAATTAGAAAAAGTCTAAACTTTTCAGAGTTCGTAGAGGAGTATTCTTTGTGATTCAGTGGGTCCAACATTTGCCCCAAATCACCCTATCTCTTACAGTTTTTGAAATTAACGACATTTTCTATTTCCGCCAAAATTCAAGTTGGTGACTGAAATTCGAAAAAGTCTAAACTTTTCAGAGATCTATTGGAGTAGTCTTTAGTACCCTTGGGGTCCAAAATTTCCCTGAAATTCCTCTGTCTCTTATGATTTTTGAGATAAATTACAGTTTCCATTTCGGCTAAAATTCAACTAGCAGCTGAAAGGTTGGAAAAGTCTAAATTTTAAAGTTAGAAAAGTCTAAGGTTTTAGAGGAGTAGTCCTTAGTACCCTGGGTAAAAAAATTGCCCAAAGTTGCTACATTTCTTAGCTCTGGTGGATACAATAATCTAAAAATAGTATATGATATCTTATCAAAAACTCAATGAATAATATATTCAAAAAGATTGGCCTAACTGTGAAACTTTTAAAGATATTTGACAATTACTTTATTCTGTTATTTAGTTACAAATAAGAAAATAGCAATTACTCATTTATTATATGCAATGGAGCTCCAAACTATGTGCAATCTGGTAGTTCAGGGCAAAGTAGCTGAACAATATACTTTCGTAAAATACACTTAAGTGCAATGGTTTTGGAGTTTCAATGGATTTACTCAACAATAAGAATTTGAAAGTAGATATTACTCAGGTGTAAAATGTGACACAGGTCTGAAACTTTTACATGTGATAGGCTATCAAAACCAGCTGAATAATATATGTGAAAAGATATGCTTAACTGTAATACTTTTGAAGACATTTGACATTTACTTCTGTCATTATATTGCTACAAATAAGAAAAAAATCTATTGCTTTCTTTTGGCATGCAACAGAACCCCGAACTCTGTATCATCTTATAGCTTTGGTCAAAGTAGCTGAACAATATAGTTTAATTAGCTGAACTACAATAGTTTGGAGTTACAAAGGCTCTACTCAACAGTAAGAATTTCAAAGTAGTTATTACTCACCTATTCAAAGTGCAACAGATCTGAAAATTTACTAAATATTGCCTATCAAAAACTAGATGAATAACACAGTGAAAAGATTTGCCTAATTAAAAAAAGATTTAAAACCTTTGATGATATTTGACATTTATTTCTGTCAGTATTTTGCCACAAATAAGAAAATAGCTATCACACACTTATGGCATGCAATGGAACCCCAAACTATATGTCATCTTATAGTTATGGACAAAGTAGCTAAACAACATATTTTAGGAAAATACTCTAACTGCAATAGTTTTGGAGTTTCAATTGATTTACTCAATAGTAAGAATTTTAAAGTAGCTATTGCTCAGCTATTAAATGTGCAACAGGTCCGAAACTTAACTATGTGTTAGCTTATCAAAAGCAATAAAATAGATGAATAACATACTGAAAAGATTAACATAGCTTTAATACTTTTGAAGATATTTGATATTTACTTCTTTCGTTATTTTGCCACAAATAAGTAAATAGCTATTACTCACTTTTGGGACGCAATGGAACACCAAACTATGTATCATCTTAAAGCTAAGGACAGAGTAGCTGAAAAACATTTTTGAAGAGGAAACTCTAACTCCAATAGTTTTTGAATTATGAGTCCTTTACTCAAAGTAGCGAAAATTACTATTACTCGCTTATCTTTAGTCCTAAGTTCATAAAACCAACAAAAATTTCAAGGGCATAAAAATTCATGAGGACAATTTATTGACAAAAATCTGTAGCTGTAGTAGTTTTGGAGAAATCTGCACAAATGCACGCACTCACACACATGATGCATTTTATTTTGCATTTTATATACACACATTGACTATTGCAATTCCCTGGTCTTATCACTCACTGATTTTGAGTTAAGGAGATTGCAATTAGTCAAAAACTCACTCTGCAGGGTTGTCAACCATTCCTCTAAATTCTCATTACCCCTCAACTAAAAAACTCCACTGGCTCCCAGTCAGGTACAGGGTACAATTTAAAATAGGCCTAATTACATACAAATTTCTCAACCAAGGTCAACCGGTTTACCTAAGATAATTAATCCACCCCTACACCTCTTCCAGAAATACAAGACGAAGCACCACCAAACTCAAGTTCCTTTATACCCCCACTTTTAACCATAGAGTTCATAAATAAACCAAATACTTCTCTAATTCTTTCAGTAACTATGCCCCAGTTCTTTGGAACTTTTTCCCCTTCCAAATAAGAAACAGTTCCTCTGTCTCATCTTTTAGGAAACACCTCAAAACCCACCTCGTCAACTCTAGTTTCCAAGCTTAGTCTTCTTCCATCCTGGTCACACCCACTGACCCTGAACACCCCTCGACTCTCCCTATGATAATGACTTTGTTTAACTAGCGCACTAAGTTCCCCTTTGTGGGGAAGATATTGCAAAGCGGTAGATTAGATTAGACCTCAAGTGCATAAATGTTTCTATTCTATTCTATTAAAGTGAAAAATTTTAATTACTTAAATGTAGCTTTTATAAGCTACAATCTTACCATGTGGAACTGAATGGTATCTCATATGGCCGCGGCATCATGGCCAATGTCCAAGAAAAATGGACTAAATACTGGTCTGATGCCTTCAACACTGAGTGGACCCTAATAGTAAAATGCTGTGAGACTTCCTTCTGTAACATTGTGTATTATGGAGCTTAGTGTATCTCCATCCATAGAGAATTGTACAATGTAACACATTAAGCAGTTGCTTTACAGAAGTCCTAGAATAAAGATCACTTATAGCTTACTCCACTTCTTGTGATTATTAATATATATAAAATATATACACAAGAACATTACATGGTGTCAGAAGTGGGATGGGATTATTCTCACATTGAATGTAATAGTTAAACAGTTACAATGGAAGGAATAAAAATATCTCCTTTGGATATGTGTGGTGATAATCTCTCAGAAAGTTGGAGGAGATGGTCACAAACAATGAAACTGATTTTAACTGGACCACTCTCCAAGAGATCAAATAAAGAAAAGTGCGCGTTCTTTCTCTTGTACATTAGTCAAGAGGCTAGAGATGTCTTCAACACATGGACACTGGCTCCCAATGACGAGGACAAACCGGACATTCTGTTTGATAAATTCGAAGACTACTTCAAACCAAAGAAAAATCTAACAGTTCTGAGGCATAAATTCAACAGCAGGGTTCAAGGTGCTTCTGAATCAGCAGATCAGTTCATCACAGATTTGAAGCTCCTGTCACTTGACTGTGAGTATGGTGGCCTACGTGATGAAATGATTAGAGATCGGATAGTCGTTGGTGTTTACTCAGAGGAAGTTAAGGAAAAACTTCTACAAGAAGCCAACTTAACCCTGGATAAGTCAGTTGAGATTATCAAAGTGGTTGAAGGGTCAAAACGGCACATCAAATCCATGGCAAATGGAACCGAATCGTCCATTGATGCAGTCCGGAAAAGTGCACACAAGGGAGTAAAGCAAAAGGTGACAAAACAAGCCAGCAACTCGAAACAGTGTGGAAGATGTGGGGAAAAACACGAAAAAGGTCAGTGCCCGGCATATGGGAAAAAGTGCTTGAAATGCAACAAGCGGAATCATTACGCAAAAATGTGCAGGGGTCACAAAGCCGTACACAGTGTCGAACAGCCACAATATGAAAGTGACAACAGTGAAACTGGAGTAGCTCACTTCATTGGTGCAGTACACAACTGTGAAGAAAGGAATGAAGCAAGTGTCACATTACTTCTCGGTAATAAGAAGTCAGCTCTCAAATTCAAGTTGGACACAGGAGCTCAGGTAAACATAATTCCTGCAAAATTGTTCAAAAATATGAACTTACCGGAGGCCAAAGTTCACTCCACAAACACTAAGTTAACAGGTTATGGAGGACTCAACTTGAAAGTTAAAGGTACTTGTGACATTAAATGCTCATACAAAGATGCTGAAAATGTTTCAAAGTTCTACATTGTAGAAACAGACTCTCCAGCAGTACTTGGTCTACAGTCATGTATAGATCTAGGCCTTATACAGTTAGTAATGTCAGTGTCTGAATCAACTGGCATCAGTGATACACTGGAGAAGTATAACAATGTGTTTACAGGACTTGGATGTCTGAAGGATCCCTATCACATACAGATTGATGAGTCTGTCAGTCCAGTAGTACACCCACCTAGAAGAGTCCCAGCAGCCCTGAGGGACCGATTGAAGTCAACGCTTTGTGACATGGAGCAAATGGGGGTGATCAGAAAAGTGGATGAGCCAACAGATTGGGTCAGCTCAGTGGTCATAGTGGAGAAACCAAACTCCAACAAGCTGAGAATTTGCCTGGACCCAAAAGACCTGAACAATGCCATCAAACGGGAACACCTGGAGTTACCCACTCTGGAAGAAATCACATCAAGGATGGCTGGTGCAAAGGTTTTCTCAAAAATAGACCTCAATCATGGCTATTGGCAACAAACCCTGGATGAGGAAAGCCAACTTTTGACCACTTTCAACACTCCGTTTGGTCGCTACTGCTATAGAAGACTTCCCTTTGGCATCAAATGTGCACAGGAAGTATTCCAGAAGAGAATCTCACAGCACTTTGACAGTATGCCGGGTGTAGAAACAGATATTGATGACATTTTGATATGGGGTGCCACAGAAGATGAGCATGACAGCAGACTGGAAAAAGTCTTGAAGAAATGTGCTGAACTGAATTTAACACTAAACAAAGACAAGTGCAAGTTCAAAGTTGAGACTGTGACATACCTAGGGAATATCATCTCAGCTGATGGAGTTAAACCAGACAGTGAAAAGGTGAGAGCTATCATGGACATGCCTCCACCTACAGATCGCAAAGGAGTTGAAAGACTTTTAGGTACTGTGAATTACCTAGCAAAGTTCGTACCTAAAATGTCAACAGTGATGGAACCAATAAGAATCCTTCTGAGAAAGGATACTGAATTTGCTTGGTTAAAGCCACAGCAAGTCGCATTCACAAAAGTCAAAGACATTCTTAGTCATTCGCCTGTTCTGCAATTCTTCGATGTGAAGAAACCAGTGAGAATCAGTTGTGATGCTTCCAAATCAGGCCTTGGAGCAGTTCTACTCCAGGACAACAAACCAGTTGCCTTCGCCTCAAGGTCAATGACTGATGCAGAAACAAGGTACGCACAAATTGAAAAAGAATTGTTAGCTGTTGTCTTTGGCATGGAGAGGTTCCACCAGTTCACATATGGCCAAGATGTAGTGGTTGAAAATGATCATCGTCCATTAGAGCAAATTATGAAAAAGAAGCTCAGTGCAGCTCCACCCAGACTCCAACGCATGTTACTCAGGCTACAGCAGTATAACTTCAAATTAGAGTACAAGCCTGGGAAAGAGCTAATTGTAGCTGACATGCTGTCACGTGCCTGCACACCAGATGCAGAAAGTTGTACAGCAAATGATGTAGTAAAACATGTGCAAACCGTTGTAAGCAATATTCCAGTAGCTGCAAACAGAATTGAGGATATCAAGAATGCAACCTCAGTGTGCACAGACTTTTGTCAACTGAGAGACATTATCTTGAATGGTTGGCCCGACAGTAAGGTCAAGGTCCCATATGCACTGCATGAATATTGGAATTGCAGAGACGAATTAACAGAAACTGATGGTCTAATCTTAAGAGGTGACAGGATAGTGATCCCAATAGCACTTCGCCCAACCATGTTGAAACTCCTACATGTCGGACACATGGGAGTAGACAAAACCATCAAGAGAGCCCGAGATGCTATTTACTGGCCTAGCATTGATGCTCAGATCAAGGACATGATCCTGAAATGCGCAACCTGTCTAGAAAATAGAAATCCAAACCAGCAGCGTGAACCACTGATATCTCATGAAATCCCTGATCGACCATGGCAAAATCTGGCAACGGATCTATTTCAGTTGAATGATCGCAATTATGTACTGGTAGTGGACTATTACAGCAGGTACTTCGAAGTCGCTCATCTGAACACCACAAAAGCAACAAGTGTAATAAACCAGATGAAAGTGATGTTTGCCAGACATGGAATTCCGTCAAAGGTCACTTCAGACCAAGGACCACAGTACAGTTGTGCAGAATTTCAAGAATTCGCAAAGTCGTGGGGTTTTCAACACATAATGTCCTCACCTTATTGTGCAAAGAGTAATGGTCTTGCGGAAAGGACTGTTCAGACTGTGAAAAACATTCTAAAGAAGTCGGCAGTAGACAACACAGATCCACTGCTTGGGTTCCTTGAGTACAGGAACACACCAATTGATGGCATAGCCTCCCCAGCTGAGTTACTCATGGGTCGCAAACTCAGATCCATCCTTCCAGCTTTGCACCAAAGCTTAAAGCCGAAACTTCAAAATCCCAAACAAGTGAAAGCTGCTCTGTGTAAAAAACAGACAAGGCAAAAACATTATTATGACAGACATACCAAGATCTTGAAATCACTAAAAGAGGGAGAGAAAGTTAGAATTCTACAACAAAACAAATGGGAGCTAGCCACTGTCAAAGAGAAGCTGAACACACCACGGTCATATTTAGTGACAACACCCAATGGAAGTGTGTATCAAAGAAATAGATCACATATTCTCAAATCCATTGAAGGCCAGGGGATAGAGGATTGCAGAGATGAGTCAAACACCAAAACAGCAAGTGTCAAACAGCCACCAATGGGAAAAAACAATTGGGCCTCAAACAAACAATTTACAACCAGATATGGAAGAACAGTCAAGCCAGTGGTTAAATATTAACTCTAATAAATTGGATATTATTACACATTTAGATATTACTCAAATGACATTGATAATTATACATATTGTGTTCTGTACTTTGTTCATTTGTAGAATAAACTGTTTAATGTTTAAACACCCTTGAGTTATAATCACACAACTTTGGAGCATAGTGTAAGTTGAATTCCAGTGAAAACTTTACACACATTTGATAACTGTTCTTGCAAATGATTATCACAAAACTGTACAGAGTGCAGTAACTGTAACCAGGTAACTAATCTTTGAACAGAGACCATTTGTCCTAAAAAAAAAAAAAGAAAAAAATTTGTGTAAAAGATAAAAGACCAGTGTACATGTGTAAACACACATACCGACCTTCTAGACATCAGTAGAGGGATAATTGTATAAACAGTTAAACAAAGTCAGTAATAATGGGGGTATGAAAGTGCAAGTTTGAAAGTGTGAAACTATAATGCATGTATCCTGGTGAAGTGTAAACCCATCAATCTAACTTGCAGTGGTGTTGTAATTGACTACACATGTTATTTGTAAAAACCACAAAACTCAAGGAGACTGCATGAGGTCAATGAAAAGGAAAAATAATGCAAGAAGAATCTGAACAAATTTTCATAATGAGGTCTTAAAGAACTTGTGTTAAAAAATTTATACTTTATAATTAATTAAAGATAAATTAATTATCCTCAAAAGGGAGCATGTAACATTGTGTATTATGGAGCCTAGTGTATCTCCATCCATAGAGAATTGTACAATGTAACACATTAAGCAGTTGCTTTACAGAAGTCCTAGAATAAAGATCACTTATAGCTTACTCCACTTCTTGTGATTATTAATATATATAAAATATATACACAAGAACATTACACCTTCGAGTTGAAACTTTTGTCCCTCAGCTGTAATACAGCAGGGAGGAAGGGTGGGAATCACTTCAGTTCCACACGGTGAGCTTGTAGCTTATAAAAGCTACATTTAAGTAAATAAAATTTAAAATTTTATTGTTCTAAAATAGCTTACCATGTGAAACTGAATGCTGAATCCAACCACTAGGCAGAGGGATTACAGCTTAGACTGGAGGTATTTCTGTAAATTTTTCTTCTGATTTGAATTAAATAAAATATATTTATACTAAAATTACCAATCTGATTCCGACTTACAGTGCCCCAGCTGGGTACTGTCAGAAGACAAAAACCTTGAAAATCTCAAGTAAAACACAGTACAAGTACTAAGAAATACTGGTGAAAGTATCGTGCAGTGATGAGTTTGCATGATTTGATCCACCGAAACTCCTCCTCCCCCTGTAAAAGGCTTTAGATTCAACAAAGTCCCTAATATCATGCGCTTTAACTTGGACTAAGTCTAAGAACTGTTGATCTGCTTCTTTGCAATATAGTAGTTTAGTTTGTTTTAACCAAGAAGAAAGAGTAGCGGGTCTGATGTATAACCTTTCTTGAAGGAAATAAAGAGAAGGAATCAACATCTTCTCAGGTCTTTGGTACCTCAAGGCCTGTACCGGACACAAGGTCCTGTCTTCTTTGAATTGTCTATCCACGATGGTAGTAAAAGCAAAACTAATCACTGGAGACAGTTTGAGAACCCTCTCTTGCTACTTGGTTTTTGACTATAAAATCTGATAAAGGGAAAAGGGTTACCTTTTCCAATTGGCTTAAAATGGAAGCTTTGTTTACAACCAAGGCACGGATTTCGCTGCGGAGCTTGCCAGAGGCAAAAGCTAGCAAGAAAGCAGTTATAAGGGTAAGATATTTGATGTCAGTGCCACTCATAGGCTCAAAGGGTGCTTTTGTGAGCTCATTGAGAACCAGAGAAAGGTTCCGCTTGGGTAAGTTCCTGGAACTTTTGTGTCAATCCCTGTGAAAGCTGGATAGTAACCTGTTAAGGTCCAAGTTTTGAGAGATATTTAAGCCAGCTGGGCCTAAGGTGTCAACTATGGCCGTCCTATAACCATCGATGGTTGAAAGTCTTGGTACAG
The DNA here is from genome assembly GCA_964017235.1 of Sabellastarte sp. h YS-2021. NCBI lineage: Eukaryota > Metazoa > Annelida > Polychaeta > Sabellida > Sabellidae > Sabellastarte > Sabellastarte sp. h YS-2021. The sequence goes on from OZ024929.1 coordinate 138,052,972, forward strand.
ATACATGAAAAATCTGAGACTTGTTTTACAGAGGGAGTGGAGAAATCCACCAAATTTTCTCTGCCCCATTTTTTTCAAAAAGAGCCCATTTTGACTTGTAGGCGGTCCTTGATGATGACCTTTGAGAGGACAGCAATTCTGCCACAAAGAGCCTTGTTCTTGGAGGCTCAGATACTGAGGGTTGTTTTGAAACACCTGATTGTGAGATCGTTTGAGTAGTGTTTTGGACGTGCATAGGGTTATTCCGTAATGATGGCACCAGGTCATAATTCTCCACAGGAGAGTACACATGTCTGCCGAGTGTGTTCCTTCCTGCTTGTTTTTCGCGTAAGCTACCACTGTTGAGTTGTATGTTGCTGACAACACAGTCTGGTTCTGACACCGGTCCTTGAAACCTTTTAGGGCCAGAAAACCAGCTTTCAGTTCCAGAACATTTATGTGTAGGCTTGTCTCCCTGTCTGGCTACAGACCTTTTACTGAATCTTGCTCCAGGTAAGTGCCCCAACCGAACTTTGACACATCAGTAAAGATTAGTATATTGTGGTCTTTGAGTTGGAGGTCTGAGCCCTTCGTAACAATGACAGGGTTTTGCCACCATTTTTGGTGGACTGATATGGTCTCTGACCCAGGAAGGAGGGTGTCCAGTGACTGAGGAAAGCTCCAGTGCTCTTCAAGATGCCACTGAAATGGTCTCATGCGAAGGCGACCCTCTGGGACCATCTTCTCACGTTGATGTGGCCAACACAATTAGCGACATCAAACATCTTGAAGTCAAAGCAGTCTTCGACTTTATCTTTAAGATCAAGTCCCGAAGTTTGAGCCATCTAACATTTTACAAGGGCCTAATCTATGTGGTATTCATAGCCCACAAATGAAAACACCTGAAAGGGTTTGAGTTCAGACTTCTCCTGGTTGATTATCCAACCTAAGGACTGTGTGGTCCTCCAAAATCTGAGAGTTCAAATGTGCTTCTTCTTGAGACTGGGCCCTGATAAGCCAGTTGTCCAGGTATTGGTGAACTCTAATTCTTCTGGAGAGGGCCATATGCTTCACCTCCTTTACTATCAGTGTAAACGTCTGAGGGGCCATGGCTAGGTGGAAAGGCAGAGAGGTGAACTGATAAATTTGAGACCTGTGGCGGAGCCAAAGGTACCTTCTTGAGGTTGGGTGGATTGGGATATGGAGAGAGGTGTCTGAGAGGTGTATTGATGAAACCCACGTCCCTGGAACCAGACAGGCCTTGATGCACTCTGGTGTTTCCATCTTGAACTTTTCTACTAGGAGAAAAGCATTGAGCCTGCTGAGGTCTGTGCACTGGCCTCCATTTCTGATGGGGCTTGGGGACTAGAAACAGGGTCTGTAAAACCCAAGAGACTTTTTTACCCTTTCGATTGCGTTGCGTTCGATTCGGAAGAAACATATTTAACAAATTTGTGTCACTTTTTATCAGTGTTTTTTAGGTTTTGTACCTTTTCTGTGATAGTTGTGATCTGAATCAGGATCCGAGACACCCCCCAAGGAGGCTTCTGAGACTTTCCCTCGCTTTTGAAAGTTAGGTGGAAGTGGAGGCCCTACAAATTCAACTTCCACTTTGACCTCGGATAATAAGGTACTTATTAAGACTTGACTGGTACTTGGTTTAGGGTCAGATTCAATCTGCTCAACTGAGTGCGAGGGAAGTTCGACAATGGTAGCACTCAGATTGTTATTGATTTGTTGTTGGAAGGATTTTTGTTGCTCAGATAATTTGTTGAAAGCTTCCAGGATGGAAGCTTGAAAAATCCCCATTTCTTGCTTCAATTTAAGCTGCATTTGAGATCCGAGACTTTTTCAATTTTGTGTTGAAAAGCAGTGTCTGGTGTAGGAGGACCTGGCTTTTTAGGGTATTGGGGAGATAAAAACTCCAAACCTTGTGATTTAGTACCAATCTGAGCAATATTAGAGGGATGAGGTGGTGAGTTATAAAAGTGAAGAATGGACTCTTCCAATTCTTCCCTAGAACCCGAGAAGGTTCAGGACTTCTTAAATGCAAAGCTTGTATGTAGAGGCAAATGAACCTCCCTTATATCCAAGATTTAATAAGTTATGTGCAATATGCTTTGAAATTGTGAAGTAGTGCTGCCAATCTAGCTTATGTTTTTAACACCCATTTTTATGATCTTTATGACAAGAAACCATTTGCAATAAGGTCTTTTAGCTATCATATAGAGCAAGATTCGTGTTGTCTGTGCTCAGCTGGATCTAATTCAGACTGCTAGAAGACCCACCTTGGACTATACAAAAACCTCATATAGACTTGTACTTGACACATCAGAAGAAACATCTTGGTGATGATGATCTTTTTCAAAGTCTATTTGCTGAGTTGATTTCTCTATTTATTTGGGGTTTTACGTCGTTTTCAAAACTGTAGGTCATATCATGATGAGTAGTTGGAAGGGCAGAGGAAACCAGTACATACAGTTTCTCAGGGTTCTGTACTGTAAACTGCCGACCAACGGCAAGCAACTACCAGCTTTCCCACTTGAGGCCATGCAGGGAACCGAACCCGGCCATAGAGGTGAGAGGCGAGAGTGTTACCACTCTGCCACCGTGGCCCCTATTTGCTGAGTTGAAAAGCTGTTATTCTTACCATAGGGCTAGATATAGATTTGCAAACAATGCCAACCTCTTGTGAAATATTTATTTCCTAAATTTATAAATGCAGGTTAACAATGTGTTAAAAAATAAATTAAATCCCTTTATTTACAAATGATATTACTGAATTCTAAGATGTATTGAAATTTTATGTACAAATCAGCCACACATCCTTAACTTTTCTACAACCACTTTTAAAGTGGTATATCAAATTATGTCTTGCATAAATATGTAATTATATATAGATCTGCAATATGTATACAATAATTAACCTACTTGTATATGGATCTATCGAAGGTTGGTGAACCTATACTTACACACACTTAATTTTGGCAAACACCATTAAAATTGAATTACAATAACAAGCTCACCTTGGATTAGTATTCTATATTTATCATTTTATTACAAAAAAGGTTGATACTTCTGGATTATAACTATTTTTATTTTTGTTTATTCATAGCAATATATGCCACTGGAATTTTGTCATAAGTGTTTACTGGAGAAACTTCACTGAATCAACAGCTAACTTTGGCAATGAAGAACATACTGATTTTTAGTCCAGTTTTGCTTGCCTTAATACATATTTGGGTCACAAGATTTAATCTTGTGTACCCTACTGGGAACAATGATATTTTATGCTCTGTATTTCATCTTCATTTACAACTGAGAACCAAAAATATAATCTGTACATTTCTAAGCAAGAAACATGAAGTACAAAAATCACCACTGGTAATTTCAGACAAAAATTCAGTCACCATTTAAGAACAGTGCAGATATAGCAAAATATATACTGATCTGCAAATCTGCCACAAGTGTAACTTATACTCCATTCACACTTTTCCAACAAGATACCCTACTGTATTCCAAATTGGAAGCACATTTTAAAGACCATGTCACATTTACTTCAGTGTTTGACCTTTTCCAATCGACAAACTGGCCTGGAAACTATTTTATTGTAAATATAAGATGTAGCCAGTTGTGCATTTTTTTTCCTTTTTTGAACTACATTAGTGAAATGTTCTGACTTGTTACACGTATATGTATATAGGAATATTTTTAAGTGATAGTTCTGGCAGATTTTCACCGAAACTCATCTGCCTAAATAACCATGTCAGAAATACACTAACGATGAAACACTGGATAAGTGTGAACTCTGGCATAAACAGTAAAAACTATTACAAGCAATGAGTACCAAGTCCTATTGTATGAAATATTTACAATAGGTAGAAATAAAATCCTCAATGTACAGTTATAAACAATATGTCACAATTACAAAGTTTGAGGTCAACCACACAAAACCGAAATACACACACACTGCGACAATGGAATGGCCCAATTTTGGAACTACATGTAAAATGCAAGTTCCAATATAATATCCACACGTCAATGCTGAATATGCAAATTTATTGTAAAACCTATTCTCACATTCTGGCGGAAATAAATGACATTCAATAAATTATCTTGGTTGAGTTAGCCTGGCGTGGGCTTTAACAGGACAAGCGCGGATCGATTCTTGCAACACGACTCAGGTAAATGTCATAATAGATAGTTGAGAAGCCAGAGGAAGACAGTGTATTCTGGTTGGTCAGTTTTCTGCAATACAAACAATTGGCTATTTGAACATTTTTAGTTTTGGATTATAATTATAGATACGTTTATTACATACCAAGAAGATGAGCAATGTATGTTTACTGATATAATTGCCATGGCTGATCATTGTTTTCTGCGCCATATTCACAAAATGTATCAGCAAAGATGATCCAAAAAACAGGTCCAGTTTAACAGAAAAAAATCTATACTCTTCAGATGAAGTCTGGCTGATGACTAATGGATCCTCTTGACGGCAAAAGGTAATACCCACTGTGATATTAATCACTATATATGGATAGATTGATACATTTATCTGTATGTAAAAAAAGATTCATACATTTGGAGAATACACCAAGCTATTGTTTTAGAAATATTTACACCAAAAATTACATGTGCATTGTGCCCAGGGGCCGATTTCATGAAAGTTCTCAGACTTCTTCTAGTCTCATCTGCTGCTTATACTGAGACCATTAGTGAGCCCAGGAGCCCAGTTAAAATGTTACAAGAATTTGAGACGTAAGTCTTAACTTTGAGCCTGAGTTCGGACTAAATTCTGTCATGAAATTGGCCTCTGTTCAATAAACGAAACCACTCTTGAGCAAATCAATATACTTAGTATTCATTGGCATTATTGAATGACTAAACTATATGAACTTATTTTGTGGAGGACTGCATATTTAATTACTAGATTATAATGTTGCAATATGAATATTCATGATAAAAGTAACATATTTTGGAAATTGAATGAAGACTAACCTTTCGACGCTTAGCACAATGCAGTATTGCATTTTACATGGTTCTGTACTTATTACAGGGATAAAACTAACACATATGTCAAGGTGTCATCATTATACACTGAATAACAATAAAACAAAAGATAGTGGACCTAGTTTCACTGCCATTGTAGGCCGGTATTTAAGACATTCCCCGCTATTCTTAATCAAATTATGTGGCCTAGTTTAGCATTATCCTTGTAAACAACACACCGTATGCCATAAACACCAACGTGCACCAAACAAGATACATTTTCTCAAAACATTCCCACAATAGTTTGTAGAAAGTACACTACAATGTTTTGTTGATAAATAACACATCCTTGAACAATAACTATCATTGACACATTGATTAACCTAGTTTCTGTAAACAAATGTTTTCTTGTATAACATTTATGTATGAGCTATATGCATATTATTTAGACTTTGATAAGTTTCCAACAGAAGTAAGCATATCTGATTGTTCTGTTTGAAATTTGACACTGTAATTTCAAAGTATTAGTTTCAGAGTATCTCTAGCATTACATACTTTGAAGTGGAAACTGGATATTACATGCTTTCTATAACATAGATTTACAATGGATGAATTCTACAGTAAAATAGAAAGATAATGCTTAAATGTAATAACAATGACACAATTTGTCGATGGGTAACATATCACACAATCTGTATCTACATTACTTGTGTCATACACAATCATACTAATAGCATAAACTAAAGACGTACAATTCAAAATAGAAACTATTACAACTAACTAAATATACACAGTTAAGAGTGGAATTATCAGTGTGATTACATTTTGTACAACATTAATTGCATTCATTATTGCATTGTAACTGCAGAATCTTGTCCTAGATTATAAAAATACACTTGAATAAACATGTGACGAAAGTTGAAATGTTCTGCAACCTTCCCAATTCCCTTTGGCCTTGTGATAATAAGTATAACATGTCTGACAGGTAATAAAGTCAATGAAATTAGTATAGTTACTTATCATTAAGGGAATACACGAGTATTTTCCATGATAATATTCAAGTTTTAAACAGCAAATACAGTTGAAGGGTTTGAGATCAATCAGTCATTGAGATCTAGAATGCATACTGGTACCATTAATAGTGATGAAGTATTATTATAATTGCATACATTTTTTACATTTACACGTCAAAATTCACCATTTAAATTAAATTCCGTTGAACAAATTCAACTTAGTTAAGATTGGCTGTCAGCAGATACTTTTAATAATATAGAAATGTGGCGTCTTTCAATTCTTTTAACAAAAGGCAGAAAATAAATGTCATCTGTCTAACAAACTATGTGTACATCAATGCTGTCTCATCACAGGGGAGAGTTTTTAAGGCGGTAAAATAAAACTGTAACAATTTCCTACCTTGCTTGTAAAGTTCAATCAAATAATAAGGGTGGTTAAAACCTAAATTTAAGAGATATAGGTCACTCAAAATCATTCATTCCTCTATCTAGTGCGATAATAAAGTTGTCAGGCTGTTTTTGAACATGTAACTTACTTTTTTCTGTAAAAATTATCAAAAAGCCTAGTTTTGGTTTTAGTCTTGGTTGTCTCAAGCACACCCACAAGCTTCAACTGACATATTGGGCAGGTCTTTCTGCATAATCATTCCATCACTATTCCTATACGAGAGACGGAGTTTGGTCAAAGCTGTGGGGCTACAGCAGGTACTGGCCTTTACCATTGCTGTGTCATCATTTTCTGGTAGCAGAGTCTTTATTTCTGTGTGTTTGTAAGTAGGTATGGTAAAAGGACCTGAAGAGCAAAAACACATATCGTTTAACAATAAGATTAATTATACAAATGACAAAGAAGATTTAAGACTGAAATTGTATTTCCATGTACATGGTTTGTTGTAAGCAATTGTCACTTTCAATGTCCGACCTGTCTTAAACCAAAACAAGGCCTCTACTGCAGCGGTTATCTCCCATCTTAGACCCCAGTTACACATAGCTGGATGCACCGCCGGATCGCGGCAGGTTACCTAATTTGGAAAATGTTGAAAAATGTTGAGTGATTTACGGATCATATTTTCTGTCCGTAAGGGCATCTGTAACATCCATAATGTCCTTGTGAGATCCGTAATGACATGCCTTGATCTGTAGCGGCATGCCAAAGATCAGATAATATCCCTAGGTCACTACGGAAAAATCAAACATACTTGATTTTTCCAGATTTCATCCTTGATGCTTCCGTGCCAACAAATATCACCCAAAACATAGCCAGATCTAACCAGATCTGCTACAGATCTGCTATGGATTGACACGGAAAGGGTTTGCGGTTTAAAAAACAGTCAAAAGACCAATCCTTTGTGCCTCTTTTCATCTGCAAACCTGTCCTTGGGTCACCATAGTGCTCCATAGCAGATCCGTGGCAGATCCGTAAATCTTTTACATGACCCACCCTCATTCTTGTCAGTTTCCATATATCGAACTGTGGCATATATCCGTGGGGGATTCGTGAAAGTGTAACTGGCCCCTAAGGATCAGTAATATATGAGAACTAAGGGAGATATAAGGCCTTTGTAGTAAGATGACCCCACTTGACACTGAAAAAGGGGTCAAAGTCAGCAATTGGAAAAGAATCCCAGGCCATGACTTCCTATAGGTTGTTTTCACATCCCAAACCCCCTAGTAGCAATGATATGGGAGATCTAAGGCCTTTTATAATCTCCCCACCACGGCCTTTGGCCGGAGATAATAATAAAAAATGTCTCAACGCCTTTCTATTAGATTGATTGATTCAGGTGTAGAATAACTTTCAAAATATTATTTATGTTATATCTTGATCGACTGGTAGTTTATGCCATGGAGGAAAACGGTGTGTACTAGATTCTAGTTGGTCAAGAGTCTGATCTGAAAATCATGGGTCATCAATAGGGAATGGGGTGAGCTTGTCTATCTAATTTGGGAGAACTTTTTGACTTATGTTTAACAAGGCCACTGCCGCAGCAGTTATCTCCCACCTTAGAATCAGTATTAATGAAGAACTAAAGGAGATATAAGACCTTGGTAGTAAGATAACCCCACTTGACATTGAAGAAGGGGTCAAAGGTAAAAGTCAGCAATTGGAAAATAGTCTCAGGCGTTGACTTCGTATAAGTTGTTTTCACATTTGGAACCCCTAGTAGCAATGATAAGCGAGATATAAGGTCTTTTTAATAGGATAATCCCATTTAACACATGATATGATGGCCATTTTGTTTTTGAAACTGGGCTAAATTACTATCAGGCTAACTTTCCTAGCCATATATATTTGGCGCATATTTGATGAACCTAGCTGCAATATTTCAAGTTTTAGAGCATCTTAATTATTTTTAAATAATTGGCTATGGCAGCCAAATTTTTTCTCAGGCAAAACATTTGTAGGCACAGCACCAATAATAAGGGAGAAATAAGGATGTTTTAGTGCGACGACCTCATTTAACCTTGAATCACCGTCAAAGGTCAAATTCAACACCTGGAAAAGATTCCCTGGCATGTACGGAAGGTATTTTATAATCTCCCGACCACGGCCTTCAGCCGCAGGCGGGAGATAAAAATAAGTGTAAATCAGTTTCACAAGGTGCCACTTATGAAAACAATGCTCATGCCATAAACAAATAGAAAAGTGTGTTGTGGGCCAGCAATTACAAATTCTGTACCTCTAAAACTAGCCTACAAAAACAGTAATCCCTCACCCCAGAAAAGGTAACCTCTTTAGAAAAATAATCTCTTACTTCCCTAAATCATGTCATTTAGTGAAAAGACAAAAGTGCTGTTAACTGCAGTTCCAAATGACTACTGAAATATGTGTAAATTTGAACTCTAGATTGAAGCTATGCTCACATTTTAATTAACTGTCTCGGCTATATTGACCAGTATGCGTAATAACATATAAAAATATCATTCCTCATTCTCTGAAAATATAGTTAGATATTTAAATACTAACAGCATATAAATAAGAGGAAGAGCAGGTATATTCTGATACCTCCACACTCAAGCCTTCAGAACCTTTTCAGAAAGAGATTTTTCTCTTCCATCAATCCTACACTATAACCATATATTTGACCACAGTCAATAATTTATGTTCATTAAAAATAATGTAACATATATGAATTAGTACTCACCATCACAGGATCCACGGCAGTAGTTAGCCCAATAGCCTTCAGGACTGACAATCCAGTTATCCCATCCAAAGTCCTTGAAGGACACGTAGAAGCTTTCCTTGCAGCAATGAGTGCTTTGCTCAGTGCATTGTTCTACATTCCTACGACTACGGTCCTTTGCCTCAGATGTTTGTAATTGCACAAATGGAATGTCTTTTTGAATAACAGCAAGCAAATTGATGCACTTATCACAGCTCAATTTAAATGTAACTTTTGAACGTGGTGAACCATCTACATGTTTGAACATAATAGGTTTAACGTCTGCTGTGATCCATGATTCTGTTGTATTGGTAAACACCTTGACTAGATGTGGTCTTGACAGCTGTTTAGTGATGTCATAAAGGTCCAATTTAATGCCAGCAATATTTTTGATAAAAAGCCTTGTAGATATGACCTCATCTGAACTAAAGTGATGTTTATTGTCGACACTAAAGCACACGCTCTTATTCAGCTGGCCACAGTAATCCACTGAGAAAAGAACAAAAATCAAATTTAATTTCAGGATGTCCACGTTAGTAATGGACTTGATATATCATAAATAGAGAAAAAGACATCTTTAACAATTTTTTAAATTATTGTTCTCATCCTAGCAGAACGAAATATACCCTTTTAAAGACACCCATTTCATTTCAACAAGTGTTTCTCATATGATGCTCCAAAACTCTGGAATGATTTGCCACTGGAAATTCGAACTGCTATCATGTTTTAAAAGGCGCTTTAAAAGTTATCTGTCTAAGAAGTCTTTCCCCCCTTAGGTTTTCTTACTACCGAACACTGATGGTCCCTGGTGATGGACCTATTACGATTTACGACTTCTGATTTATGTATTACGATTTGGATGGTGTGCCTTAGAATCTGCGAGTTCGGAGATTAAGCACATGGATACCTGATATTCTGCTGGGACAAGCAGAAGGGTTTACATATCCCTGTACATTGCAGTCAGAACAATTTAATTTCTACAATATCTACTTACTGCAATCTTTTAATTCTTACATAGCATCTGCATTACACAGTATATCACTAGAGAGGATTAAAAATGGAATATTCTCACCTGAATGTGCAAAGGCCACAACTCCTTTAGTTTCTGCATAATATTGTTCCTTCTCCACCTCTCCTTGTTCATAAATCCCTCCATATTGTGAAAGCAATGGCTCAGGTAGCATTTGCTTTGATCTATCTACAGAGGGAATTTCAGTGAGATGTAGTTTATCAAGTATTGTCATTTTGATATGCTCAATCCGCCTTTCTTTGATGTCTTTTAGGGAGCATGCTTGGCATCCTACCTTTGTATCAGGCTTCTCATGTTGTTCCTCCAGTTTAACTGTAATTTTCACTGGCACACTGACTGCAACTTTGCACAGGCAAACTAGCAAGGAAAACAAAACCAAGAGATACATGGTGCCTACTGAAACTTTCTATCACACTGAATATCCCCCAAGTCAGTGGTCAGCAAATAATTAACTACACTTATATAATACTTCTGTAAGAATTTATTTTAGTTTCTTTGCAATAGGTTGAGATGTTGTAGTTTTAGGTACAGTAATACATTACTGAATCCAAATTAACGAACAGACTGGAAGCTTTTAATGCAGCTTCTGTGTGTATTTCCAGCAAAACCCTTGCAATGCTGCCTTGTAGCAGGTCAATGATATATATATGCACATAAAAAGTGATATAGCTAGGCCCCTGGTTAATATGTCAACAAGTCAATGGCTACTGAAAAGAATACAGTGCATATGTCATTAAGTCAACAAAATTTGACAAAGTAAAGCTACATAGCCTGTCCAACGGCTAAAAGTTTTCTATACTAAATTGTAAACTGAGATGGATTTCATTTGAGACTTTGGGCTCAAATATTTAACACTACTTTGCTGAGTCCATAGACTTAGACTCACAGAATTTGACAATGATTCTTAATTCGACTTGTGGCTGAATTTTAAGTGAAATTTTAATCCAATAAATTAGTTGGTTCAAATTTTTAACCCAGTGTCTATAGCTTTGTTTATAGCATTTAAAGTAATAAACGCATTTAATAAACACTCCTTTGTAATTTTCGAAGCTTGTAGTTTTAATTTGTAGCCCAAGTGTAAGCAAATGTCCATTGTACTGTCAATGAAACTCAAGTAAGTTGAGATACTTTTTAAGTTATCCTCAAATAACAAATCCTGAGGGCGAGGGAGGAGAGGCTTCTATGCTGATTCTGTCTCATTTCCTGATGTTGTTTTCAATGTGATCAAATCAAATGATTTTGTGTCAATCATTCACGATTCTGTTTACATTTGTTAACCACGTATATTCTTTCTAATGTATATATGTTGAAAACAAACATAATTGACAGGATTATGTCATTTTAAGCTTTCGTGCAACAGATTTGGGCCCTAAACTAAGCTGAAACTAAAACTTAGATTGGAGCCAGTGACTCAGCCTGAGACTGGACCCCAGGAATAAAACTTACACCTTGGTTTTGAGTCTAAAGTTACGTTTAAATGTTTGTTCAGGTCATATTGTGATATATATTATTAATTTTTGGGGGAATCACAAGATAATGTTCACCTCTTAGTGTACAGACACATGTATGCGGGTTTTCGACATCTGATGCCTGATATGCGATAGTGATTTTCTCCCTGCTTTTCGTTTATGAGTGGTAGTTTACATATATCTGTTTTATATCCGAATCCAATTTGCGACACCCCTTAAATCACAGTGTATTTTTGTGGAAAACTGTATGTGTTGACAAAAAATTTGAATGACTAATATCGCAAATCCACTGTTGGATGTTGTAAGCCGCATAGATCTATGTGTGCATAGAATTATGTGTTATAAGAGTTCAGATATAGCCAAAGAAATGATTTCATGTTCTGGTTACTACGAAGCCCATAAGGGTCCTATGAGTGAAGTAAAAAAATCATAAGTCATAATTACTACACTCACTCGCATTTACGACATACTTTGTCATAACTACAACTTACTATCTCATAATTACGAGATACCATAAGTTGTAATTATGACAAAGCATAAGTCGTAATTACAAAATAGCATACCTTGTAATTACAAGATAGCATAAGTCGTAATTACGAGATAGTATATCTCGTAATTACAAGATAGCATAAGTCGTAATTAAGAGAGAACATATCTTGAGCATTATGGCTTTGCTACTTATAGATTTTATCGACTTTAATAAATGTTTGCTAATCCAGCCTATGACAATATCAAGCTGTACACTGATGGTGTATCCTAGCAGGACCCTGACACTTGTTAGTGCACTAAAATATTTCAACTCATTTACTGATTAAAGGAAAGGACCACATAAGTTTAATTTTGAACAATGTTATTGCTGATAAATACAAAGGTGAATATTAACCAAGTGATATAGAAGTCTTCTGAGAGGCTATTTCTCCACAACTTTACCCCCTTCATACGCTATTATTTGGCCTCTTAAATAATAGATCTCTATCAAACATACATATGGTTGAACGGAGAAAAATAAGAAGTGAATACACGATCTTTGATATCATAAATGTGTTAGCCTTCCAGGTCAGTAGGTGATCACAACCGAACTGCAAAGAAAATGTGGCCATTATTCAGGGTTGAGAAAACAACTGATATGCAAATATAATGCAGGTTTATGCAAATTAGCTAATCCCACTTGCTGTTTCACGATATTTTGCATAGTTATGCAAATAAGCAATTTAAGGCTGAATGTAGTGTTTATGTAGCAGTGACATTGTCTATAATAACAACAGGATATAGAATTGTGTGCATGGAAGACGTGGTTTTTTAAATTTTTTTATTTGCTGTTCTTAATATTTAAATTTGAACCTGAACTGCAATTAATAAATGAATCTCAGTTTCCACATATTTACTAGACCCACAGTACAAGGTCCTTTCTTATTCTACTATGATTCTATAAGAACATTTCCCTCCAGAAGGAAGTTTCAATGAAAGTGTAAAATCCTGGGCCTGATTTCACAGAAGGACTTTGACCAAAAGGGTTTATAAAAGACTCCAAAAAGGGTCTTAAGCTTAGCTAAGTTTATGGCTAAGTCTAAAGTTTGAGTGTTTCCTTAAATCTGACTTAAATAAATTTCAAAAAGGGTGACCTGCCTAAGTCCAACCTTATCAAATAGCCAGTGGTTTTCTTTGTCAAGTGGCCTGTCTGTAACAAGTCCGTAACAAGTATCCGGCTTGTCCCAAATATGGACTTCCCGACTGTACAGGATGACAAATAGACTGTTTGGGAAGGTTACAGTACAGTCGGTAGCTTTAGCTGGCCTGTCTGTAACTGTTCCCGACAGGCCTGTAAAGTTTCAAGGCCAGTCGGTAACTTTTACCGACTGGGTCCTAGAGTCAAGAAAATTTATAACCGACAGGCCTTAAACTGAAACAGAGAAGCCGTAAACAACAACCGACAGGCCTGTAACAATAACAGACAAGCTTGGAACTGTAACTGACAGGCCAGAAATATTTTTGCCTCTTACGGCCTGTCGGTTTCCAAATCTGTGGGTATAAAATGGCGAGTCATAGACAATCTGTGTATATTTGGGCTTTGACTTGTTGAGAGACAACCGGTGTGCAGCTTTTATTTTAAGTTTTTCATTTTTTTGCAAATTAGCTTAAATTTGAGGCTGGGAGTGAAATCTGTTCTATGAGGTTTCACTTTTATTTTTAAGTTTTGTTGTTTTGAACAAAGCTGTACAATTGATTGATTGACCTGCATGCCAAGGGGCAGAAGGAGAAAGATTGAAGTATCAATCGACACTCAACCACAGTTTGAGTTAGGAGATACAGCGAAGGATATAGAGAGAAGAAGGAAGGAGAGTGAGGAGAGGGATGAGAGAGAGAGGATAGAACAACAGGAGAGGGACAGAGAGAGGATTGGGAGAGAGAGAGAAGGGAAGAGAGCCAGGAAAGGGGAGAGAAGAAAGCGCAAACAGACACAGAAACTGATGTAGAATCAACTCAATCCAGACAGAAGAAGGGGCAGATGAAGTCCATTGTCCTGAGTGATTCAGACAAAGAAGCCATCGTGGAGTTTGTTAAACAGCACGAGGAACTTTATGACAAGACCAACGACAGTTTCAAAGACAAGCAGAAGAAAGAAAGACTTTGGGAGTTGCTAGCAGCTACCAGGAACTTGCCTGTCAAGACTGTGAAGAAGTGGCTCAAGACTCAACATACCAAATATAGCAAGCTAGCTAAGACAAAGTCAGGACAAGCAGCTGAGAAGAGCACAGAACAACAGACCTGGTTGAAGGACAGTTTCAGTTTTCTACTAGGTCACATAAGAAGGAAGGGAGTTTCCATGTCTTCTGCGTTCAAGTCACCAGAGACGTTCTGCAGCCGGAGCTACAGCTTCAGTTCCCGATACTTCAAGAGACACTGAATCTGAGATGGAAATCAGCATGGTATCAGATGTTACTCATCAGCCTTCGAGCACCAGTCCTAAGAGACGACAGCCTCCAGTCACCACCAAAACTGCTGCAGATCCAATTTTAGATCAGTTCCAGCAGATGAGGTCGATGATTTCCACATTTCTGGGTGCACGTCAGGACCCCACTCCAAGTCCAAGACAGTCGTTCTGCAACTGTCACCACTCTGAGATTGAACACCTGGAGGAGCGAGACCTTTTGACCTTCAGAAATGAGATAGTGAAGCTTCTCAGTGAAATACAGTGCAAGGCCGAAGAACACAAGAGACAGGTCACCACAAGTCAACAGGTCACCACATTTCAACTTCCAGAAACAACACAGGCCACAGCAGGATGTGAATACATACCATACTGGATACTCAACCAGTCTCCATTCCAGTTGTGCAGCCTTCACAGATAGCCACAACACAGCCTGTTACAGTGATTGCCAAAGTACAGCAACCATCAAGGCCTTCATCAGCGTCAGCACAACCAACTCTTATGTAGTTGTGGATGAACAACAGCCTGGGAATTCCAGACAGATGATTTTCAACCCACCTTCAGTTGCAGCTTCACAACAGGAGGAAACTCAACACAACACTTTTGGATTATCCAGTCTCTTTGGAGCTATTCCAAGTGTACTACAGTACCAGCAGATCGACACACCACAGCCATTTTCACCCTCTCAACTTTAACCAGCACCGTCAACAGTGCCATCTTCCACTCATCATGAATAGTCAAGACCTCCTAGTCAATCTAGCCAGCAGAGGCAGCCCAAATCAACAGATTAGCCTGCACAAGTCACACCAAACCGGCCCTTGTAAGGGCCACCCGAATATTCCAAAAATAATTATTCAGCTGTTGTTGCCCAAAACCAAAAAAGCACACCGTCCAGCACTTATACTTCCCCCAAATATACGAAAAAAATTGTGTGAATAAATGAGTGAATGTTAGACAAATATTAATAAAATTCCCCCACAAAACAGAGAAAAAATAATAAAAAAATCCCCTTAATGAAAAAATAATCCCCTTAGAATTCCAAGTAAAACCACCCCCATCCCCCAACAAAACTGAATTTCAAAACTACACTTCCCCCACCCCCAAAACAAATAACAAAGATCCAGACACCAAGCCACGTCCCTCCCACCCAAAACCACACTTGAAATAAAATGTGACATCCACACACGTAAGTTATTCCCTATGTATGGAGGGACTGACATATAAACAAATTTGAGACCTAGTGACAATGCAGTGACTAACAGACTGACAAACTGATTAAAAAAAATATTAAACTGGGACTGTCACGTTGTATAATTTTGTTTTGCAAACTTCATTTCAATTTTTTTTTTAATTCTTGGGATAAAATATTTCCTCAAAATTGTTTCTCTTTGTGGTATTTGGGAGCTAGAATTTATTTGGAATCTGGTTTTTATTTTTTTTTTACTATTTTGCAAGTTATTTTCTTGGACCATAAACCCAGGTTATGCTGAGGTGGGATGTCAAGTTAAGGACCTGGGTTTTAACCTGTTAGTGATGAAATTTAATTTTGTGAACTGGGTTTGAGAGGGGTTTCTGTTTGTGATGGGGATTATTTAGTGAAATTGAGTTGGCATTAAATTGTTAGAAACATGGGGTTACTTTTTGGTCAACACTTTGCTAAATAAAAGTTCTTGGATTATTTGGGTAGTCCTGAAAAGGACTGATAGATGACAGCATGTTCTCCCCTCAGTCTTAAATTCCCCTCTTCTTAAACTGTGTCCTCCTGCCCAGCCAGCACCCCCATGTGATTGAAGTAGTCTTTCAGTAGGTTTTGTTGATGTGTGCCCTCCCTCGATGGGTTTCTGAAGTTACGATTATGTCCCTGTTCCCGGTGGTGGTTGTATGTCATCAACTGGAGTGGGTGGTCTGTCAACTCCCACCTGATGGCTTCTCAGCATGTAGTACCACACATATTAACACAATGTCTCTAACAATTTTTGGCCTCTGCTCCGTGGTGGTCAACAGCACCCTGAATCTCTTGACAAGTATACTAAATGAGTTCTCGACCACCCTCCTCCCCCTGGATATCCTGTAGTTGCCTATTCTCTCTTCTCTGGTCAGTTGTTGTCTACTGTAAGGCTTGACCAGCCAAGGCATAAGGGCAAAGGCGTCATCCCCCAGCAGGAAGTAGTATAGATTTGGCCCCCAGGTCAAAGTGGTTCAGGTGGTGGTAGTCCCAAGATTCCCGTTCTCAATTCTTCTTTTCAGTTAGCTGTGGTTGAATATCTGAGCATCAGATGATGACCCACTGGCCCCTACGTTGACCCACAGGAATTTGTAATCTGCATCGACTCAAGCCAAAAGTACCATGGAGAAGTAGTCCTTGTAGTTGAAATATTCACTGCCTGACTTCTTGGGCTTCTTTATAGCAATGTGTTTTCCATCTAGTGTACCAACTGCACGAGGACATTCCATCTGTTTCTAAATCTGTCTTCATTTTTTTTCCAATCTTCAGGATCAGTGGGACACATCAAGTACTCATGTTGAAATTCTTTCAAAATGGCTTTGTACACCTGGCGGACAAATTTGCAGATGGTCGTTCTTCCAACCCTCCAGTGCAGTGAAGTGTATGTTTCCCTTGTGGATAAGTGTCTCAAAGTAATTACCAGTTTCAAGATGACTTCCAGTGACTTCCAGAAGTTGGTGATTGACTTCCTGAGATGCGGGGTAATTCCTTCTTCAGTCAATTAAAAAAATGCTGGTTCCATCCTTGTAAATTTTCTGTAGCCTGGTATGTCAGTAGTGATTAGCTCATCCAAAAGTGTTCTGTAGCAACCTCTCTCCTCTCTCTGTAGTATCCAGGGCATGACCCATGGATTCTGTGGCTTCCTTCTCCTTCTGGATGGTAGGGGTGATGCTGGCTGGGCAGGTGCTGGGTTCTGCTGTCTTCTGTGTCTTGAAATCATTATGTACAATAAAATATTAAACTCAATAAAAAAACAAAAGGACCCTCAAGTGACCTATCAGTTGCTCTTGTCATCTTTGAAGTGTGAAATGAATGGCATATCACAGGGGAGGGGGGTTTATATGGTGTGATATGGATCCCAATTCTGGATCCCGACTCTAGATACCGATCCACAAAAACAATCAGTCCTGTCGGGAAGGGTCGGGAACATGCTCCCGGCTGGTCTGTTTGTCTTTATGGCTTGTCTGTTTGTGATCTGGCTTGTCTGTTGGGGTCTAGGGCTTGTCGTAATACTTCTACAACTCGCCTTGCAAAATATGTCCCCGACCCTACATCTTGTTGTGATGGCCATTACAACCCATCTGTAACTATACCGTCCTGTCGGGGATTTCATAACCCTTTTGCCCACGAGCCTACGACTTTTGCAACTGACCCTAGAGTTGTAGGGTCGGTTACAGGGTCGGCTCCAGTGGAACACCTGCATAAAACCATGCACAGACTTCACCTCATTTTAAACTAACGTCTTAACTCTAAGTCCAGGCTAAGTCTGTGAAACGAGCTCCTGGACTTAGAGTTAAGACTTTTGTCTAAAACTTATTATAAGTCAGCGGCCGATATCACAAAGGGATTTAGACTTAGCCAAGTTTTTGGCTAAGTCAGGGACTTAAATCTAAGACTTTGGTGTTAGCTAGGTCTGAGATTTAAATGGGTTTCACAAAGCCTTAGACTTAGCTAAGTCCAAGCTTATCAAACAACCACAGTGGTTTTCTGTGTCATGTGACCTTCAATTTGCTTTAAAATTGAGAATTAATCCTGACAACCTAGCTTATGATATTGTTTTTAACCCCCAGTTTTATGATCTTTATGATAAGAAGCCTTCTGCAATAAGATCTTTTGGGCATTGTGTAGAGGGAGATTTATCAGTTATCTGCCCTGAGCTGGATCTAATTCGGACTGTGCCATTGCCAAGAAGACCCACCCTGGACTACACAGAAACCTCACATAAACTTGTATCTCACACATCAAAAGAAACATCTTGGTGATGATTGTCTTTTTCAAAGTCTATTTGCTCAAATAAAAAGTTGTTATCCTGACCATTCGGCTATGTATACCAATGGATTGAAGACAGAAAATAGGGTTGCTGCAGCTGCTACATCTAATAACCGCAGTGCCCAGATCAGACTTCCTATCAATGCTAGTACATTCTGTCGGGTGAAGAGTTTGACAATAAATGTATTAAAATTCTGGGTCCTTTTTTATTTTCAAATGTCAACATTCAACAACAAAAGTATATCAAAGTCCTTGTAACATGCTGGAGCTAGATATTTAAGAATAACTCTTTTTAACAGAATTTTGGCACAAGGCTGCTCCATCTGTATCTACTACATGATATTTCTTCTCTGATCTTTCATTCCTATTAGTTGTTACTACTTCTACTTTTTCTGCTTGCTGTTACCAGTTGTTACTTCTAGTTGTTGTTACATCTTCTTGTTCTTACTGAATTATGACTGCATGTGTTGCTACTTTTATATTAAGCTTTGGAATGCCAAAGATGACCCACAGTCATTACAACCTCTGGAATGTGAGAGGAAGTGGTGGTCACATGACCTATGTTCTGGACAAATATAGAAGTTTTACTTGTGCTTCACTACTTCATTTCCTAATTTTATTTCCTAGTTTTATTACATTCTCTGATTCTTTATCTAGTCTACAAGCTTATGATGGCAACATATGTGATCATTCTTATATTCAAGATATTTTAAAACTTTTAATGATTGTTGTTCAGTGAAGAAGAAAGTTGTTTTAGCTTGGGATCCAGTCATGTAGGCATAAAGGGCAATGAAAAGGCAAACGAGCTTGCCAAATAGGCATTGAAATTTAATGTTTTAGACTTGAAAGTCCTCTATACAGACTTGAAAGTAAATGTAACTAGTGTTTTAAACTAAGGTGACAAGCTCAATGGAATGCATGCCCTGATAGGCTATTTCAAATAAACAATGCTGTAGGAGATTTTTATCTTTGGATGGGTTTATCTCGTAGGAAGGAAATAGTTATTACTTGAGCCTGTACTGGACAAACATATTTACACACAGTTATCTGTTAAAAGGTGAAGATATGCCCTGGTGCATTCCATATCATGGTCCAGGTATAGTGAAACATATATTAGACTGTATAAACCTATGGGACACTAGAATAAAATATTATAGAGATATAAATACAATGAAAAAGTTATTCAAAGGAAAATATTTCTAATATAATAAATTATTTAAAAGAAGTTGGATTATACAAAAAGTTTTAATTTTGTTTTATTATTTGTGTTTATTGAGTCTAATCTAGTCATGTTTAGTATTATACTGTGATATTTATACTTTTCATCTGTTTCTATTTTTACATTTCATTTTCTTTGTTGTTTATGTATTGTTTATTGCCGTTTTTTCTTTGTTTATTCTAGTCATTTCTATAACCATGCTTTTGTTTGGCCTTTTTGGCAGTTTTTAGTTATTTGTATATACTTGTTTGTTTATGAATATTGGTTAATGTATTTATTACTTTGAAATAGTGCAGTATTACACATCAGTGTTTTAGTGCTATAATTATCTGATTATAAAATGCATCATGTGTGCATGCATGGGTGCGTGCAAGGGTGCACGTGTGCATGCGTTAGTGTGTCACGCAGATTTCTCCAAAACTACTACAGCTACAGATTTTATGTCAATTGTCCTAATGAATTTTCATGCCCTTGAAAATTGTTTTGGTTTTGTGGACTTAGGCCTAAAGATAAGTGAGAAATAGCAATTTTAGCTACTTTGAGTAAAGGACTCATAACTCAAAAAGTATTTCAGTTAAAGTTTTTTCTTGAAATATGTTGTTCAGCTACTTTGTCCTTAGCTATAAGATGGTACATAGTTAGGGGTTCCATTGCATTCATAAGTGAGTAATAGCTATTTTTCTTATTTGTAAGAAAATAATGAAAGAACTAAATGCGAAATATCTTCAAAAGTATTAAAGTTAGGCAAATCTTTTCAGATATGTTATTCATCTAGTTTTTATAAGCTATTGCATATTTAAGTTTCAGATCTGTTGCACATTGAATAGGTGAGTAATAAATACTTGAAAATTCTTACTATTGAGTAAAGCCTTTGTAACTCCAAAACTGTTGCATTTAGAGCATTTTCCTAAAATAGGTTATTCAGCTATTTTGTCCTTAGCTATAAGATGATACATAGTTTGAAGCTCCATACATATAATAAATGAGTAATGGCTATTTTCTCATTTGTAGCTAAATAACAGAAGAAGTAAATGTCAAATATCTTTAAAAGTTTTGCAGTTTAGTTAAAGTTTTTAGTAACATATCATTTACTACTTTTAGCTTGTTGTATCCACCAGACCTATACTCATTTTGTCAATGAGTAACTCACTTGTAGCTTCAAAAGTATTCAATTTATAGGTTTTTATCAAATATGTTGTTCAGCTTCTTCTTGATGTTCTGTGCCGTGGCAAATTTTCAGAGCTATAGCTCCAAAGCTAACTGAGTAATAACTGCTTTGCTATTTTAGTAATGAGTAAGTCACTTGTAACTTCAAAAGTAATAATAATAATAATAGTATTTTTATAGCGCCTAATCTCTATCCAAAGACAGACTCTAGGCGCACCAAACAGAAGCAAAAAACTGTAATCATAAACCTGAGACATAGCAAGGGTCAGTGCCACGGAGAAAAATGAGGGAAAGCAAAAGTCAGGGCGGGTATGCTTGTGCGAAGAGATAGGCTTTGAGCTTCCTTCTGAATGAGTGGAGAGAAGTGGCCGAACGTACATCATCAGGCAAATCATTCCAAATCTTTGGAGCGTCATAAGCAAAGCTGAGGCCGAAATGCTTAGAACACTTATATAGTGAGGTGGCGAAGTGGGGGATCTCAAGGAACACACCATCAGCTTGGCTTTTGCGTGTGTTGTAGACACTTTGTCTGGGTTTAAGAAAAGGTGCAAAATATCTTGGTTGACCACAATTTAGGAACTTGTACACCAGTAAAGCAGTCTTAATATGGAGCGTTGTTCAATAGGCAACCAATGTAGAATCTTCCTAACAGGAGTGATGTCTGAGTACTTGGTGGTGTTGGTGACAATTCTAGCCAGACTATTTTGAACACATTGCAGCTTACGAAGATCAAGAGCTGAGAGATTTCTAAACAAGGAATTACAGTAGTCAAGTCGACTTCCAACCAGAGCATTCGCAGCCATAAGGGCAGCATGATGTGTGAGGTAACCTCTGAGATGCCTAAGATCCCTGATTTGAGCAAAACAAGACTTGCAGATATTTTGGACATGCCTCGAGAAGGAGAAATCACTATCAAATCATACACCGAGGTTCCTGACTACTCCGACAGGAGAGAGGAAATTGCCAAGAATGTTAACTGGAATGGATTTGTTGGGTTTTTCACGGTGAATTTTTGAACCAAAAACAATGAATTCGGTTTTATCAGGGTTGAGCTTCAACTTATTTGCAGATAACCACTTTTTGACATCCTCCAGGCACCTTTCCAACCTGTCAAAGGCATGAGACACATTCTTATGTGTGAGATGAACATATAACTGTGTATCATCTGCATAAAAGTGAAAACCTATGCCGGGATGATTTTGAATGACTTTGCTGAGGGGAGTAGTATATAAGGAAAAGAGTATAGGACCTAGGACAGAGCCCTGCGGTACTCCACACAGGAGCTTCTTTGCACCAGACAGAATAGAGCCAATCTTAAAACTACGCCACCAACGCCAAACCAAGAACTCAAACATCCTAGGAGTGTACCATGGTCAATTGTGTCAAAAGCTGCTGATTGGTCAAGCAGCACAACAGCAGTGGCCTCACCTCGAGCCAGAGCAAGGTGGACATCAATTTTGATTGACAGCAGTGCAGTTTCGGTTGAGTGACCTAACTTATAAGCTGACTGCTTGACATTCTCAAGACCATTTGAACAGACATAGTCGTTTAATTGGGAGGCGACCACACGCTCAACAAGTTTGGAGATGAAGCACAGGCCTGACACAGGTCGGTAATTCTTGAGATCGTCAGGTGAAAGTGAGGATTTTTTGATCAGTGGAGTGACAACAGCTTTTTTAAAATCAGCAGGAACAACACCTTCAGACAGAGAACAATTAACAAGCTTGGTGATTGAAGGTACAAGAATGTCAAGACATCATATTTAGAGTATCAAGTATCATAATTAGAGGTGCTTTTTTATCAAATATGTTGTTCATCTACTTTTTTATGTTCTGTGTCATGAAGCATTCTCAGAGCTCTAGCTATACTACCAACTGAGTAATAACTACTTAAACATTTTGCCACTGAGTAATTCACTTTTTAAGTTCAAAAGTATTCAGTATAGAGGTTTGTATGAAATATGTTATCCTTAGGGCACTAAGGATTACTCCTGTTTTTCCTTAGGGCACTAAGGATTACTCCTGTAGGACTTCTCAAATATTTAGATTTATCTGAAATTCAGCCGCCATCTTGAATTTTGGCACCATTGGAAAATGCCATTTATTCCGAAAACAAGAGAGATAAAGAGATTTCAGACAAATTTTGGATCCCTAGTGTACTAAGGACTACTCCACTAGGACCTCTGAAATGTTCAGACTTTTTCGAATTTTGGCCACCATCTTGAATTGAAGATCTAGTGAAGTTGAAGACCTGTAGTGCTTTTGATACCTGAGTAATAGCTACTAAAATGAGCAAATGTCTTTTATCTCTAAAAGTGTTATACATACGCGATTTCTTCTAAATACGTCATTCACCTACTTTTGGCTGATCTACCACATAGTGAAGTTTCAGGTCTATAGCTCTTTGCATAGCTGAGTAATAGCTACTAAAATGAGAAAATGCCTTTAATCTTTTGAAGTATTGCAGTCAAGCATTCATTCCCCATGGGCCCCCCAACAAGACCAACTGCCAAAGAAACAAGCAATTGGGAATAAATATATTATTTATTAATCTACTAAAATTAGTATTCTCTGACATGTAATACATAGTTTAACCATTCTACAATTTAAGTAACAGTATTCATGACTAATATTTCTGATTCATTTTACTAGCAATAAGAAATTACTACTAGGCAAAGGTTAAGAACTTTAAGAAATTACTGGCATTGGCAAAACGATAGTTACGAATTACTGAGCCAATTAGTTACATAATTAAGACCTTACTGAATAACTTGCCAAAACATTACACATTAACCATGGCAATTCAATTAAAAAGTAAGATGATATATACAGACTTTGGTAAAGACACTGGCATCAAATTAGGATGGAATTTTTTACAAAGGATGATGCCAGGATAAGACCAAGTGTGCCTGGGTACAACCGACCCCCTTCCTATGTGGGACACCCAAAGCCAAACAGAAACAGGGGAGGTCAAGCATGTGACCTCCAGCAAGGTTACCCCACCTACTAGACAAGGGAAGCTATGAAAAGAAGAAATTTGGCCAAAATCTGTTGTAGGGGGTTGGACAACCCAAGGCAGAGTTGGTACAAGGAATTGGTTAAGATAAATTTACATGTTCTAAGGCAAATACTTCCACGTGTTAATGTGGAGACAAAAGAATTTGGAAGAAATTATGAATTAGGTAAGCATTAAAGTGCCGCTTGCTTATTGTTACTTCTACATGTGCCTCCATCTCACAAGAAAAGCTATAATACACTATCTTTAGTACATCGTTAGGACATAACCAATACAATGTGTTATAAGTAATGTTAAACCCCAAAAATCAAATCAGATTGCTATATAATGCACTCATACACCATCTAAAAATTAAAATAAAGACATGTAACCAAAGTCTGTGTGCATAAACTTTAGACAAAAATATAGAAAGTCTTAACTCCCAGTCACACTTTTCCTGTCCAGTGAAATTTGTTCCTTGTATCCGTTTCTGCACTATGGCGCAGGTGCAGAGTGGTTATATTATCAGCTGAAAAAACTAATATTTAATAATATTCAACTTATTTGTAAATTGTCGATATTTGTAAATTATAATTCTTAAACAATCTTTTAATAACAATAGAACATAAAATAACAAGAATAATTTCTATCGGTAGTTAAGTTTCAATTTTGAGGAACTTATTTACTTATTACCTGTTCAACAGATTTATTTTCACTTTTGCTCTGCTTTTCAGGAACAGTTCAAGTTTGGGGGCAAACATTTGGCATCAGATAAAAGGAATAATTTTTCATGTTTAAGAAGGAAGTTCCATATTGCCAATTGGATCATAACCCTACCCTGATTAAACATACATTGATCAGGTGTGGTGAATGGGTGAATATTATTGCCCAGAAAGGAAATGCAGTCACTATCTGATTTCTTCCCGATTACTTACCCAGTGAAATTGAGGGTTTTAGACCTATATGATAGATTTAGACTTTGATTGATTTTCTGTTTTACGTCACGTTCAACAGCCAGGGTCATATTGTGATGGGTAGTTTTTGGGTGGAGGAACCGTGCATACTAGTTGGTCAAGATTCTACACTGTAAACCACCAGGCATTGGCAAGTAACTACCAACTTTCCAACATTAAGTGCCCACCCGAGATTAGAATCGGTGACCTCAGAGGTTGATGGCAAGCACGGTAACAGCTACACCACTGAGCCCCCTGACCCATATGATTGCTACCCAGGCAATTAGATTCAGATTCATGGGAATCTGCATACCATCGACATGCAATCAAAGAGATTGCTTTACGAATGTCCCGAAAACCTTTACAGTCATTATGAGGAGGTATATGGTTGAAAGGATGTATTTTCCATGAAAAGATTGCTTTAGGGTAGTCTTTGTGATTGCCCCCTGCTGTTTATCCTGACCTGGATCATGAAGTGAATCAGCTACGACAGATATGTCTGTTATTTCTGCAATTCTTCAGACAAGTAGAAGAGACAGATGATCCGATAATTAGACTGAGACATTGATGAGCTCCAAGACACAGAAGAAAGGACCCACTGTTTTGGATCAGTGGCTCAGAAGCAGGGAGGGTTGAGGACATTAAAATATCCTGATGGCAGAGTTGCAGGACCAGGATTAGCCCTCCTACAAGAACTTCCTGAGGACGCATTCAGAATTGTATGTGGAGCTGGAACACAGCTGACAGCAGCGCTCCAGAGTAAAACAACTTTGTTTCTTTAGGGACAAGATAGAGGATAGATCTGTTGGCTTTCCTCCAGCACAACCACATTCATTTCTATGATTATATATTGGTTACATTCTACTAAAATTGTCATTCCTGATATTTGCCCACGGTACAAGAACTCGTTCCAATTTCCGTACTATTTACTTTAATGACAGCATTTTACTAAACTATATTTTACTGAATTACCACATTCACTTCTATGAATATAGAAACAACTGCCATTCCTGATACTGCCATTGTGCACAGAGATGTTGTTGTGGACTATGTCTGCAATGATGAAGCTCTGCCTTAGCAGATGTACAGGATGTACACATTTTTATTTATGGACAAGATAGAGACATTTGCTTTAAGAATTATTTCTCAGGTGCTTGTGACAGTATTTCGATATATGTATGAAATGATGGTATAAAATATCTTAACTGGAATTCCTTCATTTTAAAATATTTTATGATGGTATAAAATATATTAACGGTAATTTCCTTTATTTTTAAATATTGTATCATGGTTAATTTTAATTTTTAACACTTTGGTATTATTTTATTCGGTATGTTGGTGACAGTATTTTACAAATAACTGTTTTAGAAACAATGAAGATTGATATCTACTTTTAATAAATTTATTTACAAAGCCTAACTTTCACTGCTTGTTTCTATGTAACATGTGATAAAATTAAATGAAGAACTGAATACCAAGAAATGCAAACGCATACCAAGCAAAAATAGAATAAAAAACGGAGAAAGAAGTGTGTTTGAACCCAACACTCTCACCATAGAAATCCACGTCTTTTACCTCAAAATCTCATATCATAAATAGAGGACAATGAAATTAGTACCTCCATTACTTGATGGACAGGGTTTGCTGTGACAAAAGCCTTGCTCTTGAATGATGAGAATGCTGAGATGAGACATTCTCTCCCTTGTTTCTTGGGAGTGTTACTGAAAACACTTGTAAACCCTTTGGGGGAACAGGGTTTGAACCCTTCTTTACTTTATTTTTAACTTTGATTTTAGTGTGTCTTTGATTTGTGGGAGCTATTCAAATTTTCATTAATTCAATTTTCGTTTATATAGTAGGGAGTATTTATTAGTAGGGAGGGAGTACATAATGCTTGAGTGAAGAAGTTAGTAAAATACTTTAAAAGAAGGCCAAAAGGTGTTTTGGTCCCCTAGCACGAGCGCAAAGCCATCAGAAACATAAGTTGTGCACTAGAATTTACGAAAGTCTGGTGACACAAAGAAATTCCAACTCAGACACAGCCCACAGCTGGTCTAGAACTCAGACGGTCACCCATCCAAGTACTAACGTAGCTGATTGTCGCTTAACTTCAGTGAGCAGACAAATATTCCTCATACTACACCACAATTCATGAAAGTCTGGAGACAAATAAAAATGAAAAAAAAAACCCAACAAAAACGTGATCTCTAGAAGCGCGAGCTTAAAAATGGAGTTTTGGCAACCAGTGGGGATCTTTAGGAACAAGTATGATTCTAGAAAATTCACTCTTGTTTGTTATGATTTTAGTCAAGCTAGTTTGCACACATTCGCTTGGCTTGTTTAGGCGACCCAGGTGTCAGTCCTTCCTCCCAGGCCAGTCATTTTGCTTGGGTACCTTAATGTAGGTCAGGCACCCAGTCTAATTCGAGGGTTGGGGCCCAGTCCCCAAAGTTACATAAGTATTGCATCAGCCTTACATAACTGACCTTGGGGTTTAAACCCCCCTTCTAGGTTACCCCTAGTGACCATTCAAACCACCAGATTCTATTGGCCGAGCACAAGTATGTTGGGCTTGGCTTGGTAGTTTCTGGAAACAAGGAGTCACTTTGAAATTTGTCTGCAAAGACTTAACAAGAAAACTTTGAAAACTTTCAGCTTACTTTTATGTGTTTTTTATTTGTCTTTTATGGATTTTAGTTACGGGTTTTAACATCAAGTTTATATTTTATCATGTCAATGGAAGTTTTATGTGCTAAAGTGATTTTAATGAACACTGAAACCGACATGGATGGCTGATTATACTAAATGACATTTATTGACACTTCAACACTCTGAGATTCTGTAGTCTACGTGACAGCTTCGGGCTTTTGAACTGGGACCACAAAGGGACGGTCTAACCTATATTTTTGGGCGTATGCCATGTTTTTGGTCACTTTTGGTCGAGATTAAAAGCCTGAATTTGTACCTGAGTGCAGAATTTTATGCCCGTGGTGGGCATATTGTGCTTCATTTCCAGATAAGGAACATTGACTCAATATTATTACAAATTTAAAATGCCTGACAACAAGCAAAAATGCAAGTCCTGCAAGCAGAGACACTTACCCCCAACAGGAAAAAGATGTCAGTTTGTGCAAGTTACAGCAACAACAACAACAACAGCAACAGAAAATGAACAGTTAAGAGATGCTGCCGTTTCTAGTGGTGAGACTGTGTCTCAGATGACGCCTGGAGGAGCCACTGACGGACAGCTGTTACAAGTCCAGATCTTAGAGCAACTGCAAAGAGTCACAGAACGGCTGGAACAGGTGGAGAAGATGGCAGCGTCAACAGCACACTCAACTCCAGTTCATGAGTTAAGTAGTACAGACAATTTCTTGAACAGTTTAAAATCTAGTAAAAAAGTCAGTAGAAAACATAATGTCAAAGTTGATTCATCTTCGGATGAAAGTGTGAAACTTGGTAAAAAAGTTAGCAAAAAACATAAAGTAACAGTTGATTCGTCCTCTGACGAAAGTGTGAAAAGTAGCAGAAAAGTCTCTAGAAAACACAATGTGTCAATTGATTCGTCATCTGACGAAAGTGACGCCCCAAGCTTAGAAGTGCTAAGGTCAAAAAAGTTACAAAAACAAGTTGACAAATGTATTAGAGAATTGAACCAGTGTTCCCACTTATCAGGTAAAGATTCCCAAGCTTTAAAGTCAAAAAGGGGGGGGGGGTGTTGATGTTGCTGTAAAACAAAAAGTGCTCTGGCCTCATGAGTCGATCTTGGGGGGGGGGGGGTGACGCGTCAGCGTATTACTTATGATCAGTTGTCCTTGACCCAATGGGTACAAGCATTTTGCAAAAATATTTTAGAGCAAAAATCCGGTTCTCGTCAGAAATCCATGGTAGCCTATTTAAGTGATCTGATGGAGGACGCCACAGATTTCTCGTGGCAGGGGGCCAAGGCAGCCCATGCTGTCTTGCTCTGTGAGATGGAGCGTGGGTCAGTCACATGGGAAGATCAGGACAGAATAGACCGAATCCGTAGGGCTCATGCCCAAAAACATGTATCAGTGGGTAAACAATCTTGGGGGAGGGCTGAAAACCGAAAACCATGGTTCTGTAAAAATTTTCAAACAAATGTGTGCTCCTTTCCCAAAGATCATGAAACAAATGGCAAACTACACAGACATATCTGTGCTTTTTGTTTGTCCCAAGGGAAACAACTAGGCCATTCTGAAAAAAATTGCCAGAACAAAAATTTTCAAACAAAAAACGAGACACCGGCTGCACATCACTAGGGTGGGGCAGCTGGGCAAAAACCAAGAGTAACAAGTGCCATCTAAAACTGTTGAATAATGAATGTTCTGTAACAAAAAATGAGTTGTCTGATGATACAAATGTCACCAGTGGGGCTGTATGTAAGGCCTCTGGTCCCGTATTTACAACCAGGTTTGTATACAATTCCAACGCAAATCCTGCCCTGGTGGCAGCTGCCCTTGCTCGTACAAAGCAATCAAGCCAAAAAATTTTTTGCCAAGTCAGAAGTAGAAATTTTTGGGCAAGTAACTCCAAGGGTGGCAAAAAAGTAGGTAACAGTCAATCTGGTTTGTTACAAGATACGTATTCTCAAGAAAATGTTAAATCTAGTGTCACGGTTGATGCGAGTGAGAATGACCTTGAAAGAATCGAAGGTCAGGCTGGCACGTCACAAGGCGTCGTTTCTCATCTTGGGTGTCAAATGGATGAAAACGGGTCTGGTCACTCACAAGTCGTTCCAGGTGTCACAAATGACAGTCCTTTGCATACAGGTAGTACTGGTTGCACTAGTCCGGCTAATGTCAATGAGAGGGTTCGAACCACCAAGCAGCCAGACACGGTCGGATCCTATGCAAAAAGTCTGGCAAAACCGATATATGACGTGAACTATCATGGGTTTGAAGACAAATTTGCCACTGAGATAATTTGTGCCAATTTGAAGAACAATAAAAAAGAATGGGGACACATTCAGGCTCCCACATTTCATCTTTGGCGTCAGCAAGTTGACTTCACCTTTGGGTTTGTCCCTTTGCAGGAACAAATCCTGCCCCAGACAACAGTCCTGAATGTGGTTTCTCAGGGTCTCCACTACAGATTCATGAAATCGTTAAAAGCACTGGAAAGCCAAATTTTTTGCAGGCTAGA
Source organism: Sabellastarte sp. h YS-2021 (assembly GCA_964017235.1). Classification (NCBI taxonomy): domain Eukaryota; kingdom Metazoa; phylum Annelida; class Polychaeta; order Sabellida; family Sabellidae; genus Sabellastarte; species Sabellastarte sp. h YS-2021. Next base: position 138,083,041 of record OZ024929.1, read on the forward strand.
ATCCCAATTAAGTCTCAACTCAATGTCCAACACTGGGAAAAAGTTTTGGCTGGCTACTGGGATAGGCAGCTTTTGGAATTGATAAAGTTTGGCTTCCCTTTGGATTTCAACCGTGCCTGTGAACTTGGCCAGTATTCTGGCAACCATAGTTCTGCCAATGATTTTCCAAATGACATAGAAGCATACATAAATGAGGAATTATCCTATGGTGCCCTCCTGGGGCCTTTTGAACAGAATCCTATAAAAGGGGGACACTGTTCTCCCTTCATGACTCGTACCAAGCCCAATTCTGACAGGCGTCGTGTCATTGTAGATTTGAGCTGGCCCCAAGGGGCGTCAGTAAACGCTGGCATTGACAAGTCAACTTACTTGACTAGCAATTTTGACCTTACTTTTCCAACTGTGGATGACATTACCTCTGAACTCAAGCGTCTGGGTAGGGGGGCCTTATTATACAAGGTAGACGTCAGTAGGGCGTTTCGCCATGTGAAAGTGGACCCTGGGGATTATGACCTCATGGGCCTACACTGGAAGGGCCATTACGTGGACTCTTGCGTCACATTCGGGATGCGTCACGGAAGTCAGATCTTCCAACGCCTCAGTGACGCCGTCAGGTTTGTCATGCGTCAGAAAGGTTACGCCGTCATCGACTATATCGACGACTACGTCGGCGTCGGCATTCCGAGCGTTGCGTCAGCCTCATACGTCACCTTGCTTGACCTTATGTCTGACCTTATGTCTGACCTGGGTCTGACGGTTAGTGAAAAGAAGCTGGTAGCTCCCTCGACGAGCGTCACATGTCTGGGCGTCATGATAGATTCTATTGCAGGGACTATTGCTATTCCCCCAGAAAAACTAGAGCAAATAAAGGTCTTGGCTGGGCAAGAGCGTCGTTTCAAAGCGTCAGTTACAATCTATCCTCGGCTTGTTGTTATATGTGCACAAATGCGTCAAACCTGCTAGGGTGTTTCTCAACAGAATGCTAGAACTGCTAAGGTCATCTCATGCCACACAGAGAATCACTCTTACCTCTGAGTTTAAGAGAGACTTAAACTGGTTCGCCACATTTCTTCCAAAATACAATGGTATCTCGTTGTATGACCACAGGCCCATTGATATGGCGTTGCATCTTGACGCCTGTTTGACAGATTTTGGAGGTAGGTGTGGTCAGTTTGTATATCATCTCCCCATTGCTCGTGGTTTTAGGAATTGGACAATTGTCCACCTTGAGATGGTGAACATATTCTTAGCAATGAGGTTATTTGCAAACATCTGGTCTTCAAAGAAAGTTTTGATCAATTGTGACAATCAGGCCGTTGTGATGGTATTAATGACGGGTAAAACGTGTGACGCCTTCCTGGCAGCCTGTGCCAGAAATATTTGGTATATCACAGCTGTCCATGATATGGAGGTCCAGTATAAACATGTTAGTGGGGCAAGTAATCAGGTGGCTGATATATTGTCCAGATGGCAGGGTTCTCCAGCTCAAGTTGAATTTTTGTACTCTCAGGTTTCGAACCCACAGTGGTTAAATGTGTCTGTGGATTTGCTGGAGTTGGACCCTTATTTGTAATTATTAGTTAATTTTTATTGTATGTTGTTATATGTCATAAATGTTAAAAGATTAGGACATTGTGTCGTCCTTGTCAGAGGCCATGCCATGTGTATTAATATCACAAATTTTCTTGCAGGGCCATGCTAATAAGTAAATACTATGAATATAGTTGCTACACTTTGTATTTCCAGAGAATGCAGTGCTCACGCCTCTGGCTAAGAAAGCTGCTCTCAGAACTCATAAAGCTTTTCGTCCCAAAACGCGTCAAGCTTATGACGCCATGTTCAGGGTGTTTGTTGCCTTCTGCATCATCAGTGCTGTCGTCTTACCAGATATCAATGTGGAAGTCATTATGTCATTTCTGGAATGTCTGGTTGAAAATAATTGTTCATGTGCCATGTTAGAAAATTATATGTCAGCCATAAAGGCTAATTGTATCTTGTATGATCTACCATACTATGTCTTTGACCATCCAAAAATCAAATACTTCATTAAATCCATCAAAATTAACAGACCTCTGATCTTACGACCTCACAACACTGTTGACCTTTCCATCCTTAGGCGTATGTCTAAGGCTTGCCTGGAACTCACTCATGGCCTGGTTTATAGGGCTGTATTTTTGACCGGATTTTTTTCATTTTTCAGACTATCCAATCTTGCCCCTCATTCCCTTTCCTCCTTCGATCCTTCCAGGCATCTTACTGGTCATGATGTATTCTTTACTAAGAAATTCGTAAAAATTCTCATCAAATGGTCGAAAACCATTCAATCCAGAGACACAGTCCAGTGTATCACACTCCCAAAATTGCAGGATTCCACCATTTGTCCTTTCTCAGCACTAAAAGCTTTATTTCGCTTGTACCCTATGTCAGCAGTCACTTCACTATTTCAAGTCCCTGCCCCCTCAGGTTTGAATCCACTCACTGATTCTAGGGTTCGGAAAATTTTGAAGGTTGTTAATCAAAGCTTGGGGTTCCACCCCCTCACACTTCACCTTCCATGATTTCAGAAGAGGGGGTGCAACTTTCGCGTTTAATGCTCAAATTCCTATCCAAGATATTAAGAGGCATGGGACTTGGTCATCCAACTGTGTTTGGAAATACATCCAATCTGACCATTCCTCTGGAGATAATATTGCCACTGCTCTGGCTTCTGCCATTAATAATGCATAAATATTGTGCCTACCCCTACGTTTATTTGGGCTTTGAGGGCCAGTTATATGCTTGATTATGCTTAAGTCCCCACTATGTCAAATGTTCTTAGTCATGTTCTTATTGTAAACCCCTCTGGTCTCCTCTCTCTTTGGCAGTTTAGGGAGGCTGGGCCTCCTTAGTCAAATATTTCATCACATTAGTAATTTCATCTGTCCTTCAACTTGACCTTCCCCTGACCTTCCCTTCTTCCGGGGTCAAAGGATGCCACTGGGGTCAAATTTCTTGTAACTTATTATATTAATTGAATGTCTTTCAATAGTAAATTAACAGTCTGTACCATTTGTAAATAAATAGTAATTAGTAAAGCAATGCTGTCTTGGAGATGGACAATAGACTCTGGTGACAAAAATTAATGCATTGCTCTATACACATATATATCTACATTTACAATTTTATATATATTTTAACATGATTTGTACATATTTTTAGTAGTAACTTTATACATTATAATAAACTTGGTACCCGCATGTGTGTGTTTCACTGACTTGGGGGGTAGGGACTGTCGCTTGGGTTGTTTAGGCGACCCAGGTGTCAGTCCTTCCTCCCAGGCCAGTCATTTTGCTTGGGTACCTTAATGTAGGTCAGGCACCCAGTCTAATTCGAGGGTTGGGGCCCAGTCCCCAAAGTTACATAAGTATTGCATCAGCCTTACATAACTGACCTTGGGGTTTAAACCCCCCTTCTAGGTTACCCCTAGTGACCATTCAAACCACCAGATTCTATTGGCCGAGCACAAGTATGTTGGGCTTGGCTTGGTAGTTTCTGGAAACAAGGAGTCACTTTGAAATTTGTCTGCAAAGACTTAACAAGAAAACTTTCCCACCCGCCCTTCCCCTTTTGACCTCAAGTGGGGTCAACTTGTAATTCTGGCTCAGCCAGTAGGGCCAGTTATATGCTTGATTATGCTAAAGTCCCCACTATGTCAAATGTTCTTAGTCATGTTCTTATTGTAAACCCCTCTGGTCTCCTCTCTCTTTGGCAGTTTAGGGAGGCTGGGCCTCCTTAGTCAAATATTTCATCACATTAGTAATTTCATCTGTCCTTCAACTTGACCTTCCCCTGACCTTCCCTTCTTCCGGGGTCAAAGGATGCCACTGGGGTCAAATTTCTTGTAACTTATTATAGTAATTGAATGTCTTTCAATAGTAAATTAACAGTCTGTACCATTTGTAAATAAATAGTAATTAGTAAAGCAATGCTGTCTTGGAGATGGACAATAGACTCTGGGGACAAAAATTAATGCATTGCTCTATACACATATATATCTACATTTACAATTTTATATATATTTTAACATGATTTATACATATTTTTAGTAGTAACTTTATACATTATAATAAACTTGGTACCCGCATGTGTGTATTTCACTGACTTGGGGGGTAGGGACTGTGTATTTTTGACACTGGATTTCGAACAGAGTATTATAGAATTATAGCAGTATTGCAGCCTCACACGTAAGGTACTTCCTGGTGTGTCTGAGATCACTCATCTGAGAGAAACAGCTAACATAAACCTTCTTAAGATGGGAACCAAATCAGAACCTGACATCCAACGAAAATAGCAAATTTTCTGATGCTATCAAGGGGAAAAAAAGCTTTTTGTTGTTTTGACCCAAGCACAATAAATATGGATACTTATAGACACTATAAAAACAAGAAATGTATCAAGCCAGAAATGAATCCCCAATGAGTTAAATATTTTCGACTTGTTTGTAGCCCAGGGGGTCATCACAGAAAAGTGTGATATAGATTGTAATCAGAGAAATATGTCAAAGTCCTGCTCATATCATGTGTTGGAAACATTGTAAATATGGTAAAATTTACTGATTTATATTGTCAAGTAGAGGTATGGGTAGTATTGGTTGTTGTTGTTGTTGTGTTGTTGTATTCTGTTGGCTGTGTTCTGGCACTATCTACATATTTCCTGAATTGTCTACTTGACAATTAGTTGGTATATTAAAGTTCAATAACTGCTTAGTGTTATTTTATTTCAAAACTCCAACAATAACAATGCCAAAAAGGATTTGGGTGTACTATCATGAGCCGCAAAGCCATCAGAGACACGAGTAGTGCACTCAGGCGATCACCCATCCAAGTACTAACGTAGCCCATTGCTGCTTAACTTTAGTGATGAAACAGGTACTCATCATGCCACGCCACAATTCTTGATTGAAAGTCTGGTGATAAAAAAAAACAAGGCCCAAAAGTGTTTCGGTGCCCTAGTGCAAACGCAAAGCCATCAGAAACAGGAGTGGTGCACTGAAGGGGTAACCCATCCATCCCAGTACTAACATAGCCCATTGCCATTAAACCTCTGTAAAACACAGCCATTGTGGCCATGCCAACCTCGCTACAGCGTGTACTTAAAAAAACCCGAAGTTTTTGTAACATACTGGAGCGTGAAATTTGGCACGCAGGTTTGCTTTATAGATATCTGAAAATCAATAACTTTTGAAGGTTATCCATTAAAATTGGCTGAATTTTAAAGGATTAGATAAACATTTTAATATTTGTTAACAATGAACATGAAAAAAAGCTTTAATATCTTAGAAACATTGTGATATACAGTGTGGTTGGGGCAAACTTTTTTACCCACAGGGTGTACGCAGAGTCATCTGCCACTCTTTCCATAAAAATGTTTTCCCACCATTTTTGGCGGCCATCTCAAATTCTGTGGAAAATGCAAAGACACATTTATTTTTGAAATGCTGCGAGATAAAACAATTTCAATGAAAATTTTGATCTGCAGGGTGTACACAGGGCGACCATCTTGAATTTCTACATGAAACGCCAAAAACACATATACTTCAGAAATAGTGCACCATAGAGCGATTTCAATGAAAATTTCAACCTCCAAGCTCATTAATGCACATTGGGATTTCTTTTCTGTTCTCCACCCTAATATTATGTTTGTTCAAATGGGGTTTTAAAAAAAAAGATCTGTTTGTCTAGGTGTGTGTGTCCAGGATAATAAATAAATATATGCATTTCATTGTAGTAATAATTTCACCAACCTAGCCAATGATAGTGGAAAATCCTCTGCAATATAAGCATAAACCACTTTGGTAGCCATTCATACTTCATCTAAACACCTGGTAGGCTTTCGTAAGATTTTTAACAATAACCAATTCAACCAACATTTCCAATACAGTAACACCTGTTGCTTCAGCTTCTATTATAACATGACATGCATTATAGGCACAATATTGTTAAAAAGCATGAACTATGGCTCTGAAAACATCACAGTAATCGGACCTGTTTTTGTCAAAGGACAATTTGTTTTATTAACAATGGTTATTAAAACTGTAAAATGCTGTTTAGCTTTGTATGTTTTGTATTTAACTTGGACTTACTGGGATGTACATCGAAGAATAGTTTCACAATTGCAAAACCTTGAAGAAAAGTATTCAGTTGAAAGCTTGCTGCCATTAGAAAGCAATGGTGATGATCACTCGTGGATGGATACCAACGATTTTATCCTGAACTCAGAAAACTGTCAGATTCCTGCTGTCTTCCCGTTCCATCCATCTGTAAAGGACACCATTAAGTTCAAGCCTCCAATATCCTGCAGTGTGAACTTTCCAATGCTGACGTACATTGAAAAGTTTGTGTATGTCACTGTCAACAGGTCTGCAGCTTTGTATTATGGAGGTGTTAAGCATTGTAAGTATTATCAGGTCTTCAGGCCCAGTAGCACAAATGATAATTTATTCAAAATCAGTGTAAAAGGCATAAGGTTCAACAGTACAGCCTTGGTCAGCTTTGATTTCATTATGGTGAAATGTTTCAGTCTGACTGGGCAAATAATTTATAAGCATTACCATGCATTGATACAGCAAAAATATCACTCACAAAAAGATGTTTCCCAGCCTGAAAGTGCATCAGCAACGACCAAACCAAATATACTGATGATTGGAATAGATTCAGTGTCTAGGTTAAACTTTCTGCGTTTTATGCCAGAAACTAGAAAGGTTTTGTTACATGGTATGAAAGCCTTTGATCTGAAAGGATTTAACAAAGTAGCTGCCAACACCCTGGTGAATATCCTTCCAATGTTAACTGGTTCCTTTATGCAGGAATTAACCCTGAATAGTGGAAACTGGCCAGCTGATCACAAGTTTGACGATGTACCTCTCATATGGAATGATCTCAATAAAAGGGGTTACACAACCTTGTTTGCAGAGGACTGCCCTAGGATTTCTATGTTCAACTTTGCAAAACCAGGTTTTCACCAAATACCAGTCGACTACTACATGAGACCATTTATGTTAGCGATTAATGAAGAAAGTAACATGTGGCATACAAACCACAAGTGCTTTATGGATAAAACAGAGACTGAGATCATATTCAACTGGTTGCTTGATTTTCAGCTAAGCCATGTAAATACAGGGATACCTTACTTTGCACTAGCATTTCTCTCAAGATTAACACATGATGATATGAATGGAGTGGCAGAAGTGGATTTATTGTACCAAAAGTTCTTTCAGACTTTGATGGATGAAGGTTTACTAGATAACACCGTCTTGCTTTTTTTCAGTGATCATGGTAGCAGGTTTGGAAGTGGGGCCCATTCTAGCCTTCGTCAGTTTGAATCAAGGCTTCCAATATTGTTCATACGACCTCCTCAAAATGTTCTGACCGGACAACAAGCCAGAGCCTTGAAGATCAATCAGAACAGACTAACAACTCCTTTTGACATTTATCCAACCTTGTGGCATCTGATAAGTGGGATGGGCAAAAGGAGAAAGCATGGTCAGAGTCTGCTAAATGAAGTGCCTCACAACAGAAGTTGCCATGATGCATCTATCCCACCATATTGGTGTGCTTGTGTGAAGCAAAACTCACACAGTCTTAACAAGGAAGATCCCATCGCAATGGAGGCTGCAGAATTCCTAATCAGTTACATTAATTCTTTACTGGAGACACTTGTCCAGAATCAGTGTGCAAAACTGAAAGTGAAATCCTTGATTGATTTCATATACATTGGGGAAAATCCTGAGACTGTTGACTATCACCAAAGTCAACTTTATCGCATCACCCTAAAATCGTCCCCCAGAAATGTCATCTTTGCTGCACAGATTCAAGTAAATAAAGCTGACAATGAACCATTTCTTTGTGAACAGGATTATATTTCCAGGATAAGCAGGTATTATGGTGATGCAAAATGTATACAGGATGAGTCATTGAAAAGGTTTTGTCATTGTGTGGATGCAAATAAAACATAAACACTCATATAAATGTCCATGGGGTATTCCATATCTTACGAGTATATTTTCATGATTTGACTATTACAGACTGGTTAAATAAACTGTAATTAATGTTATATTTATTCATCCTATATCTTTAAACCAACAAATCCAATGTAATATATGTAGATGATTGATTTTCCTTTTAGTGCTACTTCATACCACAACTTTGATTTTCAATATTATAAGCAATCTTAGGAAAATTATTTAGAAATTGACTATGTACCTGATCATCTACAGGAAGAACATTACATAAAAGTGACAAATAGCTCAACATTTGAAGTAGATGTCTGATATTACAAGTATAAAAGTGTTTACAAAGTTACCGCTATAATCCCACCGATTTGTTCTAAACACTGGCATATAGAAAGTTTCAATAATTTATGTTTAACCTTTACTGATAATTCTATACTAATTGGACTTTTATTGCACTTAATCGCCCCTTATTAAAGGGACTTTAAGGTGCAATAGCACAAAAACGGTCAAACAATTTCAGTTTCCAAGTACCACGGTAAGGGAACTGAACGAATCGGCCCTTTGCCAAATCGGCCCTCGGAAAATCGGCCCCCTAAAAAGTCGGCCCCGGACAAATCGGCCCCTAAAAATTTGGCCCTGGACAAGTCGGCCCCCAGTGGAAAACTTTTGTAATTAAAACTTATATGTAGACCTGCAGAGAGCATTCGACTGGGTTGATAAAGATATTTCTTCAGGATTTTTAAAACAGAAAAACAAGGGGTCCTTTTCAATGGAAACTACTTGCCTTAATTGAAATGGTGTTGAATTAAAATCTAGTCTATGTTCATGTTGACTAAAAGGGAGATAATTCTATATAATTATGTATAATGGTGAGAACTTTGACTGGGTGTGATTGACACACATCAAAGATAATTGGATGCTGTAATCACTCTATTGACAATTGAGACAATTGCTTACATGTTGTTTGACTAAGTGTAATTAACACATGTGAAAGATGTCAGGATATTGCAATCAATCCCTTGTAACCTATGTGCAACAAAACTTGTTTATGTTAGAATCATTAAAAGTGCAATTACATTGCCTGCACAGCCTCTGTTGATGGGATTATAACTTTAGTGATCTTTGATATTTGTTTAATAAAGAGATTACTAGCTAAATTTTAAACAAACAAACAGTATTAGATATTAAAAGCTGATTGTCCCTTGATGCCATGCAGAAGATATCATCTCCCCCCTTGTGGCCATCAAAGAGAACAATGGGCATTTATCGCTTTGAATTACATGATAAATCAGCAACCAAAATTCACATCTCCACAATTTAATTTATTATTTTATTTATTATAGCGACATGTATACATTCCACTTTCACAAAATAGCACGTATTACAACAGTTATCAGTATACCCAGCCCTCTGTGGGCTTATAAGTCACTTCAAATACATATTAATTTAATGTGTATGTTTACATTTAACTGTTCAATGATGCTTCAAGAAAAAACTTTTTAATACAAGTTATTTTTATTATTACTATTATCATTATTTTATATTTTAAACAGATTATATTTTATCTATTGTTGTGACTTTAAAAATGATAATAATGCAATAACTATTGGGGGGGAAATAAAATAATACCAGCCACTGTGAAGATTTGGAATACAAATCTATGAGAAGGTCAGAGTAAACTGCATGAAGAGATACATAAAACTCACCAGTAAACTTAAATCTCTGAGGGGTTATTGTGAAAAAATTACATAAATCTTATGTACACTTATCTATCTATATCTAGGGGGCCGATTTGACCATAAATTATTTTACAGGGGGGCCGATTTGACCAGGTGATTTTATTTTGTGGGCCGATTTGACGGGGGCCGATTCGGTAAAGGGCCGATTTGTCTATGATTCCACGGTAAATATGGAATGTGGAAACTAGCCTTTAAACTACATGTATTAGCATTTATTAAAATACAGTAGTGACGTCACTCTATTGTTAAAACAGTAGATTCGTACAACAGAATGTACTGTTTTTTCCTACTGTTTTGTAAAGGGAGCCAAAGTACAAAGCTTGACCATTTACAGTTTAGCCGTCAAATATTGCTACTTTTAAAATTAATGTATCAGTATTTTATATTCTTTAAAAATGCATTCAAAATAGGCTGTTTTGTGTGTCATATTCATAATTTTAATGTATTACAAGTTGGGTTTTAAGAACTATGTAAAAATGTGTTAACATTTACCTACATTAATTTTTGTTGTGTAAAATATTATATGGAAAATATAAAATATACCAATATTTAAAGGTTTTATGTTTCCCAAGGCTATGTGTAATATATATACTCAGTCAAAGCCCAGATCTATTTGGCATTCTAATTTCTACAGTTTAAGTATTTAAGTTTGTACTTAGGTTGCACTGTTGATAATTTGACATATTTACAACAACTAATGGTAATACTTCAAGTACAATCAAATGGGATTAAGCTATAACATGAGTATTTTAAAATTTTTTATATTTTCGACTGATATACTAACAAAAGTGCAAAAACTCATACTAGTAAAAATCATACTAGTAAACAGTATTTTAAGTCAGAGAAAGCACTTGGAACAGTAGATTCGTAGTACAAATGTACTCGGGCCTTTGGCCCTCGTACATTCATATCTACGAATCTACTGTTCCTTGTGCTTTCTCCATGACTGAAACACTTTTTGTGATATTTTTACACAAGAAACTCTGTCCCCAAAGCTGTTGTTAAATAATTTGACGAAAAATGTCATTGAAAATAATCATTTCACTAGCTGAACTTTGTGTATAATGTAGAAACTGATATGATATGATCTGTTCACAACTAAATTTATCAGATACTTGTAACTGTAGCTGCATAGTTGTTTGACTGGGTGTAATGACAATATCATTAGTATAGCAGAAATTTCCCATGCACTTGGCATCAATGTGACACTCATACCCTGATTTTTTTTTTCATTCTGTTGGAAGTTTATCAATCTACACTATAAACAATAGAATCTCTACTGGAGGGAGGACCGCAACCTGTTTTCTTCCATTTTATGATAGAACGTAATTTTGAAAAAAAAAAACATTACCCCATTTTAGACGAAGTTGTCGGCGAGTATATATTTTTTAGCTAAAAAGCAAAAGTTAGAGGACAGAAACCTTTGTATAATAATATATGAAATAGTTTACAATAGTGTACTTTAACAAATGCCTTACTTTCATCTACAACATTACAAATGGATCAGAATGGTTATTCTCGCAGTATTGTATTATTTTATGCATAATGTAGAACAACCCGTAGAATTACTACTTTTCAACCCAAACTGAATATCTGAACCTGAAAAACTTTTGTTTGGATAATAGGAATAACCGAATGAAGTTGCTCTGTAGTTATTTAATGAATTCATTAACCTTCATTTAGCTATTGGCATGTTTAAATGCTGCTTATATTTTCTTGAACAGGGTGTACACATTGTAATCAGAATGTGGACTAAATATAGGAGTGTAGGACGTAAGCCCCCCCCTGACAAAAGCCCCCCCTGGTCTGCCTGGGGAGGGCAAAAGTCCCCCCTGACCAAAGCCCCCCTTTGGTAGGACCAAACTCCCCCTTCCAATAAATGAAATATAAAATTTATATCTAAATTAATTTATTTAAAAGACTAGTATAAATTTCATTATTATTCAATATTTAGTCTAAAATACAATGCTAATGCCTGTTAACTGTTTATTAGATATATCATGGATTACAATTTGACCAGAAATAATGGGTATTAGGAAATATAAGATAGATAGATAGATATGTTTTTTATTATACTGACAGTGTGTTATATGCATACAATACAATATCACAACTACATACTGTAACACCCAGCCTGAAAAGGCTTACAAGTCAGTTTTAACCACATTGACAAAAATAGTGTGTAATACATAGTAATAATAACATTTTGGTAAATGGACATTTATCATTATAAACACAAGTCATGCCTGTTAATTCACCACAAGTCATATTTGTTAATTTAACACGTTAAAAGTTTATTTTTCCTACATTCCCAAATTTTAACTAGAAATTTGACAAACTTTCTTAGATGACAATTCTGCAGTTTCATTAACTTTAAAAATTTATCTTCCAGATCTAATTCTTGGAAGTCGGAGCAAATATTTTGTGAGATATAATCAAAAAAAGCAGACCGTTCTGCATTATAGCTATCACAACAGATTACAAAGTGTATTTCGTCTTCGACTGCATTAATTTGGCACACAGGACAAACTCTTTCATGTAGTGGCTTTTGCTGGTATCTGCCTTTTACTATTGATAATGATAAAGTTCCGGATCTTAACTTAGCCAAAAGTGAGCGTTCATTTCTTTTCAAATTCACAGAGACATAGTTTTCTGTTTCTAAATGAGCCTTAAATTTAACATATGTTCTCAACTTTGTCTTTGTACTAAGTGAGTCTTGCCATTCAAGATCACTTAAAATCAAAAGTTTTTCCTTTGCTACGTTTATAACTACTTCTGAGCCCAAAATCATATTTTCATGCATGTTTATGTCCTCTAAAATATTTTCAAGGTCTCCACTCCAGTTATCATTTGAGATATTCTGCAAATCATATTCAAATATGCTGAAGGTTAATCTGTCATTCTTCATTTTAATTAAACGATTATAAAACCTTAAAATATTTAAGTACATTCTATATTTTGGTCTTGTCCAACCCATGTCTCCATGTAAAGCACTGAGTGGGGTTTTAGCATTTACTCCAAGAAAGTAACGGCAAGCTCTATTTTGAATTTTCTCAGCATGCCCAGAATTCCTGTATCCCCAAATGGCACTAGCATAATCTGAGATAGGAATTACTCCACTGTTGTATAATTTTGAAAATGTCTCAAACCCAATATTCTTAAATGTTTTAAATTTAGCGATTATTGCACCCAGCGCTCTCCCCCCTGCTTCAGCTAATTCTTGTGCACAAACATTGTAGTCCAGGAATTCGTTTAATGAAATACCTAAATATTTATAAGAGCTAACAATCCCTAATTTTGATTGACCAACATAAAATTCGGAATCTGTTTTTTTCCTGCATTTATTCCTAAAGTGAACAATCTGACTTTTTTTAATATTCAATTGTAATTGCCACTTTTCACACCATTCATGGAGTTTATTAAGTAATTTTTGTAGATCACTTTCGTTTTCGGCCAATATTGCAATATCGTCAGCATAAAGTAATATGGGTATCTTTCTATTGCCAATTGGAATGCCAAGTCCCAGGTTCTTTATATCTATAGCTAAATCATTAATAAATATTCCAAAAAGTGTGGGGGAAAGATTATCTCCCTGCCTAACTCCTATATCCACATTAAACCATTCACTTAAAAGTCCATGTAATTTCACACATGATATGTTATGTTCATACAATGATCTAATTGCCCAATAAATTTTACCTGTTATGTTGTGAACTAAAAGTTTATACCAAAGGAGGTCTCTGTTGACCCAGTCGAATGCTTTTTGCATATCTATGAAAGCCACATAAGTATCCTTTTTGAACTTTAATCTATTCCTAATAATAGTTGTGAGAGAGAATATGTGATCCTCACATGAGTGAGACTGACGGAAGCCATTTTGTTCATCACAAAATAAATCAATTTCCTCGCAGTAACTAACAACACGGTTGTTTAATATTTGTGAATAAATTTTGCCAATATGTGAGAGTAAAGATACACCCCTGTATTCTGTTGGCACATGTGGGTCTTTCATAGAGTTTTTTGGTACAGGGGTTATTTTGCTTTTTCCCAGCATCCTGGAACTTTACCATATGAAAAGCATAGATTGAACAGTTTATATAATGCATACTTACATTCATTATTTTTCAGTACATCAACAAACACCCCATCAAAGCCACATGCTTTATTTTTGTTAGCTTTGTCAATAATTTTTTCTATTTCATCATATGATATGTCACCATTAATCAATTCATTAACATTATCAGACTTTTCAAGGAAACATTTATGATTTAACATATCCTGATAGTATTCGTTAAACCTTTTATTCCCACTTGAGTAAAGCTCTTGAAATTCTGATTTCCATTTTTTCAGAACTACATTTGTGTCATTACACAATATATTATTTTCATTATACACCGAGAATGGAATTTTTGCCTTTCTAGGACCCAGGTTTTTTATTTTTCGCCAAAATTCTCTTGGATTTGATGAGCTAACTTTTTCTAAATTGTTTACTATTTTATTGTTATATTGCCTTTCATAGAAACGTACATTTTTATCAAAATTTTTCCTAGCAGTTATATATTCCATTCTCATTGCTGATTTTAGTTCTTTGTCTTTTGAAATGGATCTAAAAGCCCTTTCTTTGGCACACATATTTTTCCACATATGCGTTAAATCACTATTCCCAAAAGGCTTGAAACTTTTAAACTTTTTACGTATTACTTTACTCTGAGAGTTGTAATTTAGGTGAGTGTCCATTTCATTTAGAATACACTGGCACAATTTTGAGTATACACAATCTAATTCAATTTGTTGATTTTCTGTTTTTTCTATTTTATCTATTACCTCAGAGACACACTTTAACCAATTTTCACTTTGCATAAAGGAATTGGGTACATTTTCAAAGTCATATTTTTTACTCTGAACATACTGAAATGGGCCTTCTTTTCTAGTGGCTGTTTCTGTAAATTCTGTACCATTACTTTTATCCACGAAGATGTCTACACATAATACAGAGTGGTCAGGGGATTTACTAGCTGAATCTATGTACATAAATAGATTATGTTCAGAAAGCAAATGACTCATTAAAATAACTTCAAAATTCCGACAACTCTGGAAACAATCATGCGGTGTAAATAATATAATCAACAACAGCATTTCCCCGGTGAGTTGATGTGAAATTGTCTTTTTTGAACCTCCTATTCAAAATACAACATTTACTGTCTTTCAAAAATTCTAGAAATGTTTCACAGTATGTATTTTTATTTGAGTCAATTACTAAACGATTTGGAATTTTATCAAAATTTGCACAGTCTATTTCTTTCCCAATACGAGCATTGAAGTCCCCACATATAATTACAGTTTCAACACTGCTGTTAACATATAACTGAGATATTAAATGACCAAAAAATTTATATGGTTCTGCCCAGGGGGAATTTTCAGGAGGTAAATAACAACAATATACCAGACAACTATAACCTGTAGATTTGTTACTTAACTGAATACCTAGAATACCTTCTACTTGTTTATCAATTATATTCACTGTAAAAAGTTTTAATAATGAGTCCCGCACTAAAATACCAACACCACCATGTGTTATACTGGATTTAATATGCTTTACAGCACGATTATACCCAAACCAATTATAGTTTTTCACATGAATTAATTTGTCTCTTGATAAATGGGATTCAGCAATACACACAATGTCTTTATCTAGAGCTTTAATTATTTGTTGTCTTAAAATGTTATTAGAATCAGTCCATCCATTAACATTTAGAAAGGCTATACTTAACAGGTCCTTTTCAGGTTGGGAGTCCTAGTAAGTGTCACTTGTTGCACTATATCCGATATTCTGGGTATCTGGAATTCCACGTTGAAGGTCATCAGATAGTGTTGAAACAGGGGTTTGTAGTCGACTCACATTTGGAATGGAACTGGGTGGCAGGACGGAACCCGAGTGGTAATCAGTGTTATGATACTGAAACTGGTCAGTTGAGTGCATAACTACTTGGTCTGTCTGTGGATTGACAGCCAACTTCTCCATGATCCTACCATTTGATCCAACTCTGTACTTGTTGCCTTGTGGGATCTGTTGCAATAGTTTGCGAAAATTGAATTCTGCTAAACGCTCTCCATGCGACTTAACACCCGACATATCAGAGTAATATTAATTTAATTTGCCAAGTGTGACCAAACACCATGCTTTCCTGCTGGCCATGCGTTGACAGCCCCCTCCAACTATATTATTCTGTGCTGTCACGCTTCACTGAGCAATATTTTGAAACTTGTCAGTATAATACCAAGTATCAGTTTTTTTAAACTCCTAAAACTGCTTTATTTCACAGTTAAAAGATATAATCCACAAAGTAGTGTATCCTCTAGTGTAAAATCTTTCATATGATACTAAATTTATCCCAAATAAATATGCATTAACAGGCAAAAAAAGGGTTCTTTTCCACTTGCCAAAAATACTTGTCACTGGACTAAAAACACACACACCTTAAGTAAATATAAGTAATAAGGAAAAGTTGCAATTATACAATAGCAATCAATCAAAATAAATATCACTTAAAGATTCTTTAATCACTTTCTCACATGTCTGTGGTACCATGAATTACAATCTTACCAGATTAAGATGCCTTAGCCTTACCTAACAATACACCTATTTAAGATACATCAAAGCTTTTGGTCTTTGTACAAGAGGACTTGAAAGGGGGATTCATTCACATGTTAAAGAGGGGCAATTACAATAAACTTTACAAAAATAAGGAGGGGGGAAGTAAATATTGTAATGATTGAAAACAGGTTTTTTTTGCATCTAATTTATATAAGTCTCTCAAATGACATGTTCCTTAGATGAAAAACAAATTAAAAGTGACAATAGTGTTTCAAAAATAGAAGGGGGGGGGGACTTTTGATCAGCATGTAATTGTTTGATCATCATGTAATGATTAAAAACAGTTTTTTTTGGATCTAACTTATAGAAGTCTCTCAAATGACATTTTTGGAAATCTAGCATTCATTAAATGAAAAAAATAAAAGTGTCAATAGTGTTTAAAAAATATAAGGGAGGGGCTTTTGCCCTACCCCTCTGAAAATGAGGGGGGGGGGCTTGTGTCCTACCTTTAAAAAAAGGGGGGGGGTTGTGTCGGGGGGGCTTTTGTCAGGGGGGGGCGGCTTTTGTCTGTTCCCCAAATATAGGTATATATGAATTGAACTGTGTACTGATGTCACAACTGAAGCTTGTAACAGTAGTATCAATTTACAGTGCGCACTTTAGCAGTGGGAAAGCTATAGAGTAACAGAGGGGGGATGAAACATGATTTCGCTGAGGAAAAAGCTAGCCCCTGTCATATTTGCCCTCAGTGTTACAAGACCTTTGCAACTGCTCCTAGTTTAATAAATTGAAGGCCAAATCACACCTGCAATCAGATTTGTGAAACAGAATGGACAGGGTCATCATTTGCCCGCTACAGGAATTGTGGTGACATTTTTCAATGTGCAGAATATTTCTGAAGCAACCCTATCGATTGTCACGCAGATTTGAAAGGAAAATAAATGGGCCCATGAACAACTTATGCTATTCAGATCTAGGAACCAAGATTTGTATCCATTGAATAAATTTCTCTGGATAGGTTGTGATATGAATCAATTCACCAGTTGTGGGTATGATAGAGAAAGAATACCAAGTGGGGAGGTTTGATTTGGTGACTAAAGATTTTCTGCTAAATGATATAACTGAGGGGCTGCTTATTATCTGGAATGGATGAGAGTTGGTGCCGAGTCTCGTATTTCTAGACAAAGTGTATGGATGTTTCCCATTGATGTATATTGGTTGGCTATGTTTTAGAAGTTCGTATGAAATAGAATTTTTTAACTGTATTATTTGTGACTCTATATTTAATGGGGAACCATTGGAGTTATATTTAGTTGTGGTATGGTGTGGAAAGACTTGTGTCAAACCCTCTAGAGTGAGTTTTGTACATGTTACAGTCTTCTGACCTCAAAATCTGTGAGTGACGCAGAGAATTACAATAGTCTAACAAACTACAAACTAGAGCAATTGCCAGAAAAACATCCATGTTGATGTCTAGGTGACGAATCATGTGCAGATCTCATGTATGGATTCTTGTCCACTTTGTGATTTGGGACACATGATCAAGAAGTCGTATCAGTATCGAATATCACCCAAAAATTCTTGACATTTGAAGATGTTACCACCTGACTTCCAAGAATATTATTTGGAAATAGAGGGAGGGTTGTTTGTGGTTGTATTTGAGCCTATCATATCTGAACATATTTCCAGTTTTGACAGGACTTAGTTTTAGTATATTTGACATGAAATTGTGAATGTCAGTGAGGCAATTTTAAAGAGTTTGAGAAAAAAAATTTTGGTCATAGAGTTATGCAAAATTGGGTTTCATCAGAGAAAAAGAACTTAGTCTTACTATAAAACTGGAAAATGTAACTGAATGCCTTGGTGTAAAAAAGACAAAGGAGCTATGATTATGGCTGATTTGGTTGATTTGTGATTATGGCTGATTTGGTTGATTTGTAAATGATTTATCAACGGTTTCATGTGAGGCATATCTAATGTGGAATCATTTCTAGAAAGATATTCACAAAATTTTTGAATTGGTTCCCCTATGAAACACCCAGAGAAAAATAAATCTAAAATACATTTAGGATTAAAAGTGCCCTCATCTATATGAATTGCTAAGACAGAAAAATGGTGGTCATTGGTATGAAAAGTCCATAAAGGGCTACATTTCTTACGTTGGGTACCAGAATAATTAAAACTTAACACACAAACACAAGTGCAAACAATATGTGTCGTAGATAATTTGCCAATGAAGCAATTTCACAAAAACAAAATGGAAATAACATGATGCACTATATAACATATAAATATTTACACAGGTATTCTCAAACTGAATCCAAAGACTTTCGTGCCTTCTTTTTTCAGCAATCAAATTCTGCTTGTGTGAATCACCTGTTTACCCCACAATTTTGATCTGTGATAAAAAATGAACATCTGCTTGCAATGGTGAGTGGCTATTTGTCATTTGTTTATAATGATACTTGAGGCATATGTTACTGATATGGACACGTGTGACCTAGGTAATGATCCATCGTATCATGTAAACATGGTATTGATCTCTGCTTCTTTTATGACCTTTTAAATGTTTCTATAATGAAAAATAAATTATTGGCATATTAACCTTGACCTTTCCTTCAAGCCATTCAAGTTATGTGCCAATATGATTAGTCTTGGAGTGCAAATAAATTTATCTAAGGTTTCTGTCCACAAATGTGATATCTATAATTACTAAAAGAGGTAGCAAGTTGGGAGGAAAGCAGGGCTAACTACTTATACTGTGCAACGTAACCCACCAGTTGATAAAGTGTTTTATATGTTTCCATTTTTATCAGTTGTTTATAATTCACAGTATCCTTATAAATTTACTGACGAGCGTTTTGCCAACCTTGTGAAATAGGCAAATGATCTGACAGGTTCTTAAAATGGTAACTAATTTAGGTATAAGAGATTTACTCAACGGTCAACTATCACAATCTTATTTCCCAGTTAAATATGGAGATACAATTGGCCATGATACAGTCAAATCATGACCATGATACATCAAAAAGTAGGTAAACAACATATTTCATAAAATGCTCTGAATTCAGCAGTTTTGTACTTACAAGTGATTTACTCAAACCTGTTGAAAGTGCCTATTATTCAATTAGCTGTTGAGCTATAGCTATAAACCTGGTATCACCTTGAAGGTTTTGAGGAAGTAGCTGACCAACACAGATTAATGGAAAGCTCTGTTTACAGTCATTTTGGCATTTTGGAGTTATATGCAATTTACTCAAAGTAGCTACTATTGCTGTTACTCAGCTATGAACACCTAGATCTGCAAAGGCAGTAAAAATATTGCTGACCTTGCAGGGGGGGGGGGGGGGGGGTCAAAGATCAAATTTAACCCTCTGTTTACTCACTGTTCATGATTTCCTACAGATTGTTTTCACATTCCAAACCCTAGGCAGTAGCGCAGGAAGCATATGAAAAGTAGGGGGGGGGGCAAAGTTAACACAGCGGTTGTGTTAACTGACAGCGGTAGAAGTGATACCATTCCCATTTTTAAAAGTAGGGGGGCATAGCTCCCCCCCCCCCCCCCCCCCCCCCCCCCACACACACACACACACTTCTTATGCCACTGTTAGGACCAATAAAAATGATGTTTTTTTAATGCAAAACAGAGTTTTTCCTTGAAGCAGGGGTCAAATCAAAGGGGTCAAATCTGACCCTTCCATAATGTCCCAACCCCGTAATTTCGTTTAAGTTGATTTAATATTCTGGGCCTCTTTGATAAATGATCAAGGAGTTAAAAATATCCAAAGAAAAAAAATAGGAAAAAGGCTGACATACCGATGTTTGAAGTCCAGCCAATGACCTTGAAGAAAGAGGTTATAGTTCAAATTTATCCATGCTGATGGGCGACAATTATATGTATTATATATTTCAGCCATAGCATGAAAGGTAACAGTTAAAGATTGTGTTAAAGGATCTGCGTACCCCAAACCTGAGCAAGAGGGGGGCTCATGAGAGGACACAGGAGGAGGAGGAAGAGGAGGACACACACACACTACCCAATCAGAGAGGGATACGGTAGTGATTCCCGAGACGCAGATGTCACAGAGGTTTACCAAAAAGCACACAAGAGCCTGGGGATACCTGCGAGGCCACTGACAAAGCAGCCTCCAACGGGGTTGAGAAGAAGAGAGCTGCTGCTGCAAATCTGACTGATGCAGAGGAGAAACAAGTGGTGAATTGACTGAAGAATGAGAACCATGACCTTTGATACAAGAAGAGGTGCAAGGATTACAAGGACATTGTCAATAGGGACAGGGTCTGGTTGGTACTGTCAAACCTTGTGGGTGTCCACGTATCGCTGATGAATCAGTGATTTTCTATGCAAAGGACAGTCTACAGGACGCTGAGCCACACTAAGTCTGGGCAGGGCAGAGTAGAGATGACTAAGAGGCAGCAGTGGATCACGGGCAAATTTTTGAACCAACATAGTCACAGACGCACAGCTGGAGCAGCCTTGTCCTTCCACCTCATCCACAGCAACGTTTTCCAGGGCATCTTATTTTGACAGTCATGAGCAAGATCCAGCAGTAGACACACGCTTTCACCACTTTCAAAATAAGACATTTGACTTAAAGAGACTGAGGGTAGAGCCGTCAGATGAACTGGGTATTACTACTACCACATCATTTTCCTTGACACCATCACAGCTGAGTACCTATGTGTCACAAGTCATGCAGCCAGTCCACCAACCATTGCATCAGCAATCAAAACAACAGCTAAAGCATTAGCAAACAACAGTCAGCCGACTCAGCAAAGGTACCAGCCTTTGCAGCAGCAGACTCAACAAATGCAACAGTCATTGCAGCAGCAGACTCCGCAAGTGCAGCAGCCAATGAAGCAGCATACTCATCAAATACAACAGTCTCAAGATGCCCAGCAATACAGACTATTTGTTCCACCACAGAATTGGCCAGTTATAGCCCTCGTAGTGGCATCCAAAAACATTTCACAAACACAGCAAAGACAGAGACAGGCCTAGCCCAAGCCCAGTAATTCTGGTTCCACATATCACTCACTGTAGCCTGCAATGACAACCACCACTGAAGAAACTTTAAACACCTCATCAGTGTTTTCACTTTCCAGGGGTTTGAGGAAGCATTTGGTGACCTCGGTTTTCTGATATACACTCCACAAAGTTTTGTTGTTGTATCCCTGATAGTACGTTTTAATGCAGAAACAACTCCACCCTACCACAGTTTAATGAACCCCGTAACACAAGTGCCTCCCCAGTAAATATTGGTACAACAGCTACCAGTACATGCATCCCTCGATAACAGTGGTCAGTGACTTTATATTATATAAGCAAGAGCAGAGAAGTTAATATGTTATTTAAACAGATGTTACAAAAAATGTAAAAAAAAAAAAACCCACACACAGAAAAATGCAGAAAACGCACAGAAAAAAAGTATAATTTATTACCAAATTCCCCCAAAGGCATGATTGTTGTTCTGTATAAAAATAATGAAAAGTATAATGCCTGTCTATCCCAAAGAATTTACCTACTTACCTACCTCCGCCAACATCACCACACCTTACTAATCAAAGAGCAAGCTCCAAAGACTATGTAAAAGGCCCAGTTAGAAATGTTATATATTTTGTGAATGTCCCCAGTGCATCCATATTGTAACGTTTTATTGATGGCCCTCCCACACTACAACACATAAAATCTGGCCCACTTAGGTAAATCTCAAACCAGTTGCCTCTTCATAGCAGAGTTCAAACCCCAAACATTCCACTGGAAGACCATATCTTAAATGACCCTTTGGTGCATTGGTTTAAACCCAAACGCCACAGGGTTCACCTTCAAACATGTCCAAACAAAGATGGTAGTGAGCAATAATAGGGCATTTTATAGGACTTTGTCAAAAATTGCCCCACACACAATCCATAAAAGTAAGAATTGAATGGGGGCACAATTTTTAAGCCACTATCTTACAATTTTAGACATAAAAATAATATTTTCATCGGTGAGCAACCTTAAAAAGATATTGAATTTGACCTCTGACCCCAGTATTATTCAGAAATTTATAAGTTCATTTGTAACGTTTTCTAACATTTATCATTAAATGTTTAGTTAACGGTATACATAAAATGTTTTAAAAACATTCTATTATAAATGGTTTTCGTACCCATCATTTTTTAACCTTTACCAAACGTTTCCTCTCAAATGTTTGCAAAACCAAAAATGTTTACTGGGATATTGCATGTATTTTTGCGTGGGAGGCCATATGTGCATTGTCAGCTGGAGGGCTCTTTGCGGGGGATATTGTTTTCTTCATTTTTATGGTAAATGACATAAGTCATGTTTATATATATTTGGGGAGATTTTGTTTTATTTCTGATAGCTTCTTTTTGTCTCAATTTCGTGTTCTGTCTAATTTTTTCGTTTTTTTAACAGTGTCATTAACAACCTTTTCATACACACATTATCTGTATTCTTCAAAACCTGTCAGTTTGGAAGGGACCTGATCCTGTGTCCATAAAGCACTATTTTGTGTATTCTCTTTGTAATTTGGCTGCTTCCGAAATCTCTGTTGCCACACGCTTTTTCTGAGTTGTCATTGTTTTGTGCACCAGCAGATCAGCAGTGTCACCATCTGGTTTCCTCTCTGATCATCCGCAACATTATTGCCTGCCTTGTTTCTAAGTATACTGTGCAAGATAACACAAGCCATTACTATTTTCTGCACCCCCTTCTTGGCCTCCTGGGCTGGTATTCACGAAGGGTCTTAGACTTAGCCAAGGTCTTAGGCTTAAATCCAGTCTTAAAGTTAAGACTTTTGTCTCAGCTTTTGTCTTAAAATCGTATACTATTGGTGACATATGTCCTTAATTTAATGCATTTTATCTAAGGAAAAGTGCTGTTTTGAAATGGAAAACCTTGTTACCACATAAAAACTTCCCAAAGACTACTTAAGTGAGGTGTTCTGTATAATTATACTTTATTTACAGCCATTTCAAATTTTGAAGTGGAGAAAAGTTTATGGCGGCCATATTTAAGTCCTCTTTACAAAATTTAAGCCCACTACCAACCAGTCTTAAAGTTGAGCCCTCAATTGGCTAAGCCTAAGACCGGTCTTAAATTCTTTGTGAATGCCACTAAGCCTAAGACAAAAGTTTTAGCAATTTTTTGACAGAAACTTGAGACAAAAGTCTCAACTTTAAGCCTAAGCCCTGGGCCCGTATTCACGAAAGGTCTTAGACTTAGCCAGGTCTTAGGCTTAAATCCAGTGTTAAAGTTAAGACTTTTGTCTCAGCTAAGTTTTATCTTAAAACCGTATTCACAAAGGGTGACTTAGCTAAGTCCAAGATTATCAAATAACCACAGTGGTTTTCTGTGTCATATAACCTTTCTTTTCTATTCAAACTATACTATTGGTGAGATATATCCTTCATTTAATGCATTTTATCTAAGAAAAAGTGCTGTTTTGAAATGGAAAACCTTGTTACCACATATAGACATCCCAAAGACTACTTAAGTTAGGTGTTCTGTATAATTATACTTTATTTACAGCCATTTCAAATTTTGAAGTGGAGAAAAGTTTATGGCGGCCATATTTAAGTCCTCTTTATAAAATTTAAGCCCACTACCAACCAGTCTTAAAGTTGAGCCCTCAATTGGCTAAGCCTAAGACCGGTCTTAAATTCTTTGTGAATGCCACTAAGCCTAAGACAAAAGTCTTAGCAGTTTTTTGACAGAAACTTGAGACAAAAGTCTCAACTTTAAGCCTAAGCCCTGGGTCCGTATTCACGAAATGTCTTAGACTTAGCCAGGTCTTAGGCTTAAATCCAGTGTGAAAGTTAAGACTTTTGTCTCAGCTAAGTTTTATCTTAAAACCGTATTCACAAAGGGTGACTTAGCTAAGTCCAAGATTATCAAATAACCACAGTGGTTTTCTGTGTCATGTGACCTTTCTTTTCTATTCAAACTATACTATTGGTGAGATATATCCTTCATTTAATGCATTTTATCTAAGGAAAAGTGCTGTTTTGAAATGGAAAACCTTATTACCACATATAAACTTCCAAAGACTGCTTTAGTGAGGTGTTCTGTATAATTAAACTTTATTTACAGCCATTTCAAATTTTGAAGTGGAGAAAAGTTTATGGCGGCCATATTTAAGTCCTTTTTACAAAATTTAAGCACACTACTAACCAGTCTTAAAGTTGAGCCCTTTGCTAAGCCTTAGACCAGTCTTAAATTCTTTGTGAATACCACTTAGCCTAAGACAAAAGTCTCAACTTTAAGCCTAAGCCCTGGCTAAGACCTTTCGTGAATACGGTCCCTGCCTAACACCTTTCATGAATACGAGCCCTGCTGCATAGGGATGCTGGAGTACCTTGAATCGGCTTGCAACTAAACCAAGTGCATTCTCTGTTATGCAACTCAGTCTGTACTCTTTAGTTAAAATCAAGGTTAGGGTTTTACGCCATTCAGGATCACACTGGGACAGGTCCTCAGCTTTGTCACTTGTGGAATATCTTGAATCGGCTTGCCACTATATATAGTGCATTCTCTACTATGATATGGGCTCAACTCAGTCTGTAGTTAAAATCAAAGTCGGTTTTTACATCCTATTCAACAGCCAGGGTTATATTGGGACAGGTCCTCAGCTTTGGGACTTGTGGGGGTCGAGCCCACTCCTAGGTGACTGCCTTTGATTAGATGCCAAACTTGCTTACTCACTAGCACACTAAGCCACTGAGAACCATAGTGCAATGTATGTGATTAATAGAGGAGAATATTCCATACCCATTCCAGAATGTTCCTACTTTGGTGGTTGTACGGCTTCATTAAATGTTAAGAGGAAACATGAATGAGTATGGAGACACAACAATTCGTCTAGAAATCGTAGCAGATACTGTGCTGCCATAACTTGCTACAACTTCATTCCTGAATGGTTAAAGTGTAGTCATTACACAAAGATCATAGCTAAAACTGAAGGAAATTCGGCACTTTGGAATAATTTTAAAAATTTAATTTAATCTAATCTTTTGCTTGGCAGACAGAATGTCTGCACCAAAATAAAGATAGTCGATTTATTGATTTAGTGTTTTACATCACACCCCAGTATCTTATACCCTTTCACACTACAGGGGGTATCACCCACAGTAACCCGTGTTTGAGGAAACATCCCTGTCCTTGGATCACCGTATGATGTCCATAGTTAACATTGCGAGTCAGTGGCGAACCGTCCATTACCTTTGGTGTCCTACGGAATTTTAAACTGTTTAAAATTTCCGCCTCTGATTTCGGTACCCTGAGCATGCACAGACAATTTCACACATGCGGGTACGATTTTTTCTACTGTAACTGAATGTGTGGTCCACAGTGTACATAAGGTTGTGATTCAGTTGTCTTTAGGTGTAATACAGTGTCATAAGGTGAGTGCAGGTATAAGCCATTTCACCGAAGGTTAATGGCGGTTGTCTCTTGGTGACCAACGTTTGTAGTTTGTCATCCGACTTATTGCCGGTTAAAAAACTGTGTCTAATCAGTGGCCATCCATCTATAGTCTGAACAACTCGAACAAAATGGGGCAACCTGGGGGGCAGTTCCGCTGCCGAGAAAAACTTATAACCAAAGGGATGACCGCCTGTAGTGTGAAAGGGGCATAATTATTGGTTATATTGTGAGGGAAACTTGAAGGCCAGAGGAAGCCAGTATATGTAGTTGGTCATGGTTCTGTACTGTAAACTTCCGACAAGCGGTAAGCAACTACCGGATTTCCCACATGAGGTCAGACTGGTAATTTGAACTCTGATCTCAGAGATGGGAGGTGAGTGGCTTACCACTGCACCACCTTGGCCCCTGTAAGGATAGTCAAGGGACGATCTAGGTTAATAATCCAGAGTTATGGGTGTGACCGCAGGGAAGAGTACTAAGTGAGGCAAATTGAGTTAACAAGGTGATTTTTATGATGTTTCCTAAAGGATATAACAGATGGGCTATTTCTTATATGAAGAGGAAAATAGTTCAACAGAGTTCATTACCTATCTCATTCACCAGACCCTAGAAAAGTCTAACCAGACCCAATCTCATACAAAATAATTTGACTTCTTTCACACTAGGAAATGGGGATGTTTTAAAAATAGTTTCTTCTTCAACCAAATCATGTGATCTTGAACCCAAACGGAGTGTACCAAAATATTCATAACTCCTATTACCAATATCTTGAAATATTATAAATTAGTCCTTCAAATGGAGGTACGTAGTTTTCACAAATGCTTCAAAAATGTATACACAACTTCTCTTCTCAAAAAGAAAAAAAATTATGGGTAAAAATTTCCTGAAAAGTACAAACCTGTGATAAATCCCAGTTTTCATGTCTAAATTTTTGAAAACAGTTAAAAGGCGTCATTACCCAGGAGGTAATCCCTAAGGTCAGTCAGTGTATTGAGGAATTCCCACTCTACCGAGATGGCACTGCTCAAAGTCCGGAATTACAGGGAAGGGTAGTTACTATTACATTGTTGGATCTTTCTGCATACATAGATCACTCTATTTTATATGATTGTTTGAAAAGAATGGTTTGGTGATGATGATGGTGAAATAAACATAAAGTAGGGATTAGTTTTTCTGAGGCTTTCCTTCTCTCCTTTGATGCATGTCCCTAAAGATTCTGTTTTGGCCCCTCTCTTTTTCACTCTGGTCACCAGTTCCCGCAGTCCAGTCATTTCACACCATCTGTATGCTTATGATAACCAGACATATTTGGCAATAGATCTAGGAGTTTTGATTTGTGTATTACTGAACTAACTGAATGTGTTACTTCAGTTCAGATGTGGATGGATGGTGTCGAATTAAAACTTAACCCAGATAAAACAATATTCATTGATGACAAACACACCAGAATCACTTGTGTCATTCTTTCACAATTAGATTTATCCATCACGGGAAGTAAAAATATATATGTGTTGCTATTGACTCTGAAAAATAGTGTGAGAATCATAAAGTTAAGGTTTGCCATGCCTGTTACTATCCCCTCATAAATTCCTGTGTCAAGTACAGTTTTGGTGGCAAAAGCCATCATCAGTGGTCTTCTAGACTACTGTTATTCCTTACTATATGGGGTTAACAAAGCCAATATGTGTTGCTTAACACCAGAAAGTAAAACACTCTCTGTTGCATTGTTTGATCATTCAGTGATGTCACACCCTGTACCTTGAAGAACTCTACTGGCTTATCATTTCATAGAGTATTCCAGTATATTATAGGATTTATATCAATTCCCCACTGAAAAATCCTTCAATTATTACTATTTATGGAGCAATAGGTTCAAGGCTTTCTATGCTGCAGTATTGATAAAAATATAAGAAATAAAAATAACATGCTGAAGTACTTTGGTCTTCTCATACAGGATGCAATCGAACTATCAGCTAATACAGCTAGGAAAGCTCGTGCTTCACCACTCCAGGAAATGTAGGACACAATAGGAAGGCATGTACAGTAAACTTGCAGCAACAATAAAAATTTAGGTCAGAGTACTCAAGATAAGTCCAAAATTTTAGAACTGGTGCTGTGCATTCTGGCGGCGTGTATTATACATGTACATATAACATTGATATTAAAAACATAAACTTGAAATATGATATATTACTTTCATTTTTTTTTCGAAGTGACTCCAACTACGGCATCGTAGATTGAGTGTTTTGTCTTCATTTATGCAGGTGTTCCACCGGAGCCGACCCTGTAACCGACCCTATGACCCTAGGGTCAGTTGCAAAAGTCGTAGGGTCGTGAGAAAAAGCACGCGAAAATGCAGAGTCGGTTATGAAATCCCCGACATGACGGTACACTTACAGACAGGTTGTAATGGCCATCCTAACAAGATGTAGGGTCGGGGATGTTTTTTGCACGGCCAGTCATAGAAGTACTACGACAAGCCCTAAACCCCTAACAGACAAGCCGGATAAGAAACAGACAAGCCGTAAAGACAAACAGACAAGCCGGGAACATGTTCCCGACCCTTCCCGACAGGACTGATTGTTTTTGAGGGTCTATATCTATAGTCAGGATCCAGAATCGTGATCCATATCATACTATATAAACCCTCTCCCCTGTGATGTGCCATTAAATTTCACACTTCAAAGATGACAGGAACACATCAAGAGAAACTGATAGATCACTTGAGGGTCACTTTGTTTTTTATTGAGTTGAATTTATTTTTATATGTTGTGATTTCAACACAGAGAAGACAGCCGAACCCAGCACCTGCCCAGCCAGCATCACCATCACCCCCACCATCCAGAAGGAGAAGGAAGCCACAGAATCCACGGGTCCTGCCCTGGATACTGCAGAGAGAGGAGAGAGGTTGCTACAGAACACTCTTGGATGAGTTAATCACTACTGACATACCAAGCTACAGAAACTTCACCAGGATGGAGCCAGCATTTTTTAATTTGATTGAAGAAAGAATCACACCCCACCTCAGAAAGTCAATCACCAACTTCAGGAAACCACTGGAAGTCGGATTGAAACTGGCAGTTACTTTGATACACTTATCCACAGGGGAAAGCTACACCTCACTGCAATACCAATGGAGGGTTGGAAGAACGACCATCTGCAAATTTGTCTCCCAGGTTTGCCAAGCCATTTTGAAAGAATTTCAACAAGAGTATCTGGTGTACCCCACTGATCCTGAAGACTGGAAGAAAATTGAAGAAAGATTTAGAAACAGATGGAATGTCCCCCGTGCAGTCAGTGCATTAGATGGAAAACACAATGCTATCAAGAAGTCAGGCAGACCAATATTTCAACTACAAGGGCTACTTCTCCCTGGTACTTTTGGCTTTAAGTCGATGCAGATTACAAGGTCATCATCTGATGCACAGATTTTCAACCGCAGCAAACTGAAAAGAAGAATTGAGAATGGAACCTTGGGACTACCACCACCTGAACCACTTGGACCTGGGGGGCCGCGTTCTACACTACGTCCTGCTGGGAAGGCGATGCCTTTGCCCTGATGCCTGGGCTGGTCAAGCCTTAAAGTAGACGCCAACTGACCAGAGAAGACAGAATAGCCAACTACAGGATATCCAGGGGGAGAAGGGTGGTCAAGAACTCATTTGGTATACTTGTAAAGCAATTCAGGGTGCTGTTGACCACCATGGAGCAGAGGCCAAAAGTTGTGAGAGACATTGTGTTAACATGTGTGGTACTACATAATATGTTGAGATGCCATCACGGGGGAGCAGACAGACCACCCACTCCAGCTGACGATATACAACCACCACAGGGGGACCAGGGGGAACAGAGACATCATGAGAACTTAAGAAACCCATCGAGCGAGGCCAAACACCAACGAGACCTATTGAAAGACTACTTCAATCATGTGGGGGCGCTGGCTGGGTAGGACAGAGTTTAAGAAGGCTGAGGGGGAGAACATCTGTCATCTGCCAGTCCTTTTCAGGACTACCAAAATAATCCAAGAACTTTTATTTAACAAAGTGTTGCCTCAAAAATAACCCCAATTTTATAACTCTTTTATATAAGTTCCATTTCACCAAAAACATTCCCCATCACAAACACAAATGCATCCCATACTCAGTTCACAAAAATAAATTTCATCACTTACAGATTAAAACCCAGGTCCTCAATTTACAAAGTTGACATTCCACCCCAACATGACCTGGCTTTATTCTCAGAAAAAAAAACTTACAAAGTAGTATGAAAAAAAAGTTTCCAAATAAATACCTGAAAATATTTTATGCCAAGAATTTAAAAAAATGCTTGGAAATTTGCACGACAATATTATACAGGTTTGCAGTCCCAGTTTAGTAATTTTTTTCACGTTTGTTTGTCTGTGAGTGTGGATGTGGTATTTTATTTCAAGTGGGGTTTTGGGAGGGAGGGACGTGGGTTTGAGTCTGGATCTTGGTTTTTGGGCGGTGGGGAAAGTGTGTTTTTTAAAGTTGGGTTTTGTTTGCGGGTGGTTTTACTTTGATTTCTTATGGAATTTTTTTTATTAAGGGAATGTTTTTATTAGGTTTTTTTCTCTGTTTTGTGGTGGAAGCTTATTAATATTTGTTTAACATTCACACATTCATTCACACAATTTTTTTCATGTAATGTGGGGAGGTGTAAGTGTTGGACGGTGTGCTTTTTTTTGGGGGGGGCATAGACATGTAGCTTGTTAATTGTTTTTGGAAGATTCGGATGGCCCTTAAAAGGGCCGGGTTTGGTGTGACTTGTGCGGGCTAATCCGCTGATTTGGGCTGACTCTGACTCTGCTGGCTGGAATGGCTGGGAGGTCTTGACTGTTCATGATGAGTGGAAGATGGCATTGGTGACGGTGCTGGTTGAAGTTGAGAGGGTGAAAATGGCTGTGGTGTGTCGATCTGCTGATACTGAAGCACACTGGGAATAGCTCCAAAGAGACTGGATAACCCAGAAGTGTTGACTTTCCTCCTGTTGTGAAGGTGCAACTAAAGGTCGGTTGAAAATCATCTGTCTGGAAGTCCCAGGCTGTTGGTCATCCATAACTACGTAGAAAGTTGGCTGTGCTGACGCTGATGAAGGCCTTGATGGTTGCTGTACTTTGGCAGTCACTGTATCAGGCTGTCCTGTGGTTGAGTAACATCTGAAGCAATGCTGATTTCCATCTCAGATTCTGTGTTCCTGGATGTATCTAGAACTGAAGCTGAGGCTGCGGCTGCAGAAGGCCTCTGGGGTGACTTGAATGCAGAAGACTTGGAAACTCCCTTCCTTCTGATGTGACCTTGTAGAAAACTGAAACTGTCCTTCAGCCAGGTCTGTCGTTCTGTGCTCTTCTCAGCAGCCTGTCCTGACTTCGTCTGAGTGAGCTTGCATATCTGGTACATTGAGTCTCGAACCACTTCTTCACAGTCTTGATAGGCAAGTTTCTGGTAGCTGCTAGCTGCTTTGAAAGTCTTTGTTTCTTCTGCTTGTCTTTGAAACTGTCGTTGGTCTTGTCATAAAGTTCCTCGTGCTGTTTAATGAACTCCACGATGGCTTCTTCGTCTGAATCACTCAGGAAAATGGACTTCATCTGGCCCTTCTTCTGTCTGGATTGAGTTGATTCTACATCAGTATCTGTGTCAGTTCGCACTCTCTTCTCTCCCCTTTCCTGGCTCTCTTCCCTCCTCTCTCTCTCCATCCTCTCTCTGTCCCTCTCTTCCTGCTCTCTCCTCTCTCTCTCATCCCTCTCCTCTCTCTCCCTCCTCCTTCTCTCTATATCCTCAGCTGTATCTCCTAACTGAAACTGTGGTTGAATGTCAGCTGGTACTTCAATCTTTCTCCTTCTGCCCCTTGGCATGCTGATCAATCAATCAATTGTACAGCTTGTTTTAAAAAAACAAAAACTTAAAAATAAAAGTGGAACCTCACAGAACAGATTTCATTCCCAACCAGTCCAGCCTAGCTCAAAACTTAAGCTAATTTTACAAAAAAAAATAGCATCAGAGATGCCAGTACCCCACAGCCTAGGGAAATATTTTTAACACCATGAGATATAGAAGTACTGTATCAGTACAAAGTTCAGGATACTTTCAGAGCACTGTCAGTTATATAAACGTCCAAACAATGTTTAAATAGAGAAAGTAATCTCTAAGAGAAAGATAATGCATGTACTTTACATCTGGCATGGCTGAATTATGGTTTAGATGTTTTGAATATTACCATGCATACAGAAGTGGTAATACATTCAATGAATGCTTATGTGTGGAGTTGGAGCAAAATCTGTGGCTTACTTGATGAAATTCCATCTGTTACAATGGGAAGTTGTAAAAGTAAAATTCTTAATGAATTATAATATGACTTTAACAGTGCTTAATCTCCATCAAAAGACAGACCCAAAGGTGCAACAAGATTTTACATGTCAAGGTCACTACGGCAAGGTCAAAGGTCAAATCAAGGTGACACCATGATGTTGCACACCTACACCCCCTAACCAATGTCCCTACCAAGTATCAACTTCCTACACCTTACAGTTTCCGAGATATAGCCCGGACAAGATTTTATAGGTCAAGGTCACTATGGCAAGGCCAAAGGTCAAATCAAGGTCACACCATGACGTTGCACATCTACACCCCCTAAACAATGTCCCTACCAAGTATCAACTTCCTACACCTTACAGTTTCCGAGATATAGCCCGGACAAGATTTTATAGGTCAAGGTCACTACGGCAAGGTCAAAGGTCAAATCAAGGTGAGACCATGACGTTGCACGCCTACACCCCCTAACCAATGTCCCTACCAAGTATCAACTTCCTACACCTTACGGTTTCCGAGATATAGCCCGGACAAGATTTTTACACTCAAGGTCACTACGGCAAGGTCAAATCAAGGTCAGACCATGATGTTGCACACCTACACCCCCTAATCAATGTCCCTACCAAGTATCAACTTCCTACACCTTACGGTTTCCGAGATATAGCCCGGACAAGATTTTCACACTCAAGGTCACTACGGCAAGGTCAAATCAAGGTCAGACCATGACGTTGCACACCTACACATCCTAACCAATGTCCCTACAAGTATAAACTTCCTACACCTTACGGTTTCTGAGATACAGCCCGGACAAACTTTTTCCCGCCGCCCGCCCACCCACCCATCCGGACACCATGGGTGAAAACAATACCCCGACAGCCCTTAAGGGCTGTGGGGTAATAAAAACCTAAAGAAAAGCTGCACACCAGTTGTCTCTCGACAAGTCAAAACCCAAATATACGCAGATTGTCTACCAACTCGCCTTTTTACACCCACAGATTTTGAAACCGACAGGCCGTAAGACGCAAAAATATTGCCGGCCTGTCAGTTACAGTTCCCGGCTTGTCTGTTAGTGTTACAGTCTTGTCGGTTATTGTTTACGGCTTGTCTGTTTCAGTTTACGGCCTGTCGGTTACAAATTTTCCTGACTCTAGGACCCAGTCGGTTAAAGTTACCGACCGGCCTTGAAACTTTACAGGCCTGTCGGGAACAGTTACAGACAGGCCGGCTAAAGTTACCGACTGTACTGTAACACTTTCTGCATGGTCGGTGAGTCATGACGTAAAGTCTGGAAGTCCATATTTGGGACAAACCGGATAGTTGTTACAGACAGGCCTGTTTGATTAACCGACAAGCCGGGAAGTGTAACAAGGCCTGTTGCTAGGGGGCTGAAATTAGGGTCAGATACAAGGGTCGGCAACGGTCGTAGAAATATCAAATATGCTTGATATTTAACCGACTCTCCCTGACAGGCTGGGAACTTGCAACCGACCCTAACCAATCATATAAACATTGGTCGCGACTCTCCAAAAATGCATAGTTACCGGCCTGTCTGCTCCAGTGGAACACCTGCATTACGGTTTCATATGTGAAGACAGGAATTTTCTGTTACGGCATTTATATCCAGTACTTAGGTTTATCTGTTTTGTAGATTAGACTGGTCCCCCAAAAGTCGCAAAAATGAGAGAACTTTATTGAACATAAGAGAAACTGTATTGAACATAAAAAAGTACATCAAATGAGTATTCAACATAGAAATAACTGGAAGTACATGGAAATGAAATCAAAAAACATTTGTTCATCCAACATACTTACAAGATATCAAATATACAGTTAATACAATTTAACTCAAGAACAGTCCTTACAAAACCAAAACTTCCTTTTGAGTTTGGTCTTCAATCCCACACACCTCCAATGGTTCCAGTTGAGGCAACTGTCACATCCGATTGATGGGTCTGAATCCTCCAAGTTACTATTACACTGCTGTCATTTCCATGGGAGTTGTTTCCTGGCTTCATAAACAGCACTTAGAGCCAGCCACCCAACAGCATCGAAGAACTTTCGTATCATGTTAATTTCCACATTTTCATCAAGTGTGCTGGAGGGGATGTTTTCAGGAACACATTCAACCAACTCTTCACCTAGTAGCACGTACTCCCTCACTACAGGTAGAAGCCCCCCTTTGGTCTTCCTCTCTTTCTGGGTACTGGTGCAAACCTAACCCCTTGTAAGTCAGGTGAGGATGGTTGATTGTTGTGAACAGTGCCTGGTTGGTCCTCTAACTCTGCTATGGGTGGTTGGTTGTCTTGCTGAACAGTGGCTGGTTGATCCTCTGGCTCTACTGTGGTTGATTTATTTTCCAGTGCCATCAGATGAGGGAGGTCCTTTTGGGGTTCAGGCAAATTTGGCAGTGGAAATGGACTACTTCTGATGCTTTGGTCCTCATCTGCTTGACTTTCATCATCGTCCTGAGTTTCATCACTGCATTTGTTACCACAAATTCTCTCACAAAAGCCTCCTTGCATGTCTTCTTACCATAGGGAGACTAATTTATGTACACAGGCTAGTCTGGTCTTGTACTGCTCCACCCCAAACTTGGTTTATTTGGGGTTTTACGTCGCTTTCAACACTGTACAGGTCATATCACGACGGGTAGTTAGAAGGGCAGAGGAAACCAGTACATATAGTTCGCTAGGGTTGTGTACTGTAAACTGCCGACCAACGGCAAGCAACTACCAGCTTTCCCACTTACGGCCATGACGGGGATCGAACCCCGGCCGCAGAGGTGGGAGGCGAGAGTGTTACCACTCTGCCACCGTGGCCCCCACCCCAAACTTGGATAAAATACTCTGTGCCACTTGGAACACTTCTCTAGATTCTTTCCACTTTTGGTTTTCACTGATGGTGGTATGGAGAGCAGGGAATTGTGACTTGATCCACTCACTCAGGTTCTTCACCCTGTCTGGACTGCTGCAGGTTGTTGTCCCACTGTCCACTATAGCTTCTTCTGTTGCTTAGCTCTGGTTGCCATGTTATGAATGTATTTCATCAGAATAGCCTTGCCCGTCTTCTCAGAGTACATCTGCTGTATTTTTTTCCTGTTGGCATTCAAGGCAAGCATGTATGCAGTCTCTTTATGTGCTGTCTTGTCCACGATCCTCTGTTTGGGAGCAAACTGAAATTCAATTTGACTGACCTCATATGGTTGTGGTTATTATTCATATGAAAAACTGTCAGCCCCTGGCCATCAGAAGTAGCCTTGAATTTAAGGACAAAAGGACACTCCATTTTCTCCATTTTTTTCATTTGGCTCTCTCCCTTCATCTCAATTTTTGCAAATTTCATGTATATGCCAGAATATTAATTTAAGCAGTATGGATTAATTTAAGCGCATTATTTATTCCCCGCCTTAGGAGGGCGCAGGGGGGTCTAATTTTAGACGTACAAAAATTCCCCGCAAAAAGGGGGCCTGTGGTTATGGCCTGTGGTTATGTAACACCACGCCATATGCATCTGTGTTCCACGTGTGTTCGTATCAGAAAACAAAGGGAACAAATTTTGCTTCCAGAATATTTCTACTGGAAACTGTCAGTTGTGACACGTAGAGCCTACATAGTTTATTATTTGCTGTATAGAATTATGCTGTTAACTAATACTGGAAGTGAAATGCCAAGCAGAGTCCAAAGTTCGTAAGACGTGGACACACCCGTGTACAGTACCACTGTACAAGTAGTGCTATAGTTTAATCTGTGAAGAAAAGGTATTTCATAAGTATATTATATTGGATCAAAATATTGTTGGGTTTTCACTTTCTCTTTTCTGCTGGTGTGGCCAACTTAATTTCAAGCAGAATTTCAGTAAAAGCACCAATAAAAAAAAGGAAAAAAACACCAAGTTCTAATTCATCAAGTGTATTGCTTTCTTTATACAGTGCCTTTATAAATAGTATGGGTATCTGTGGTATTTTCGTGTCAATGGTGTTTTCGTGCATCCCATTTTCTGTGGGTTTGAATATAAATTATGCTGTAATATTCTGAAACTTTGCTTGCATTAATATTTTTATCATTGAAAATAGTAGTTTCAATAAAAATATCACGGAAAAACAATTTTACAGAGAAGTGCTGCTTGACACATTGTTTTTTATGTGATTAATGGATGCTTTAACTTAAATAAGAAAATTCTATTTTTGCTCTTGTCACATGACCCCATGCTATTCGGATAGTATATTAATCTATATGAATTACATTTTGATGAGCAATATTTTTGGAAGATACAATCCAGAGCACCTGCAAATTGACTAATTAGCATGTAACACGAAAACTCCACAGTAAATATCTTTATATGTCAATTATTCTCATAATATTTTTGGCTTCAAAATAGGTTTTAAAAGTAAAAATATTTATTTCTATTCTGTAGCTTCGAACTATATACAAATTTATATTCATTAAATATGTTGTATATTTGAAATTAATTTGTAAGAGCACTAATGGAACTCGGACATTTTTAATAGCATGAAAACCCCATGGATCACCATAATTAAGTATATATAGTTATGTACAATTATGTACATCACTCTTTGCCTGATGTCTCAGATCTGCCCCCTCTCTGATCTGTCTCTCTGATCTGTCTCTCTCACTTTTATACTTTTTTAATGTGGTAGCTGCCCACACCCGTACTAACCACTAGGACTAGTTCTACATGTTCTGGACCCGCAGCCCTGTGCCCGCAGATTCTGCAAATTTTGGGGTCCCCCAAATATGCAACACTGCGGGGCCCGCAAATCTCAGACGAGACAGTTACTGACCTGTTTATATACAAACACTGCAAGACTGTAATTTAAAACCATAACAATTTGTTGGATATATCTGCTTACTAATATCCTCTACTTGGTTTAGGAACTTCATGGAACCATGTACGATGCTTGTCACTTGACTGCCAAGCTCATATAATGAAAATATACTACATACAGTGGAGAAAGTATTAACGTTAACTGTTAACACAGTCATAACATATGTATTGCAGAAGTGGCCAGCCAGTGAAGTTCATCACCCCAGTGAAGATCGTCACCTATCATAAAAACGCTTAAGGACAAGCAATATTCACATTTAAATAAATGAAATAACTGCTCTTTTGATATCAAGGTATAATTGTATCATGAAAGTTTGTAGTAAAAAAAGTTATACCATTTCGTGAAGTAAGTAAGGAACTTCACTGGATTGGCGGATTCCACTGGCTGAGCAATATGGATGTAATCATAATGAGACGACATTGTTCCTTCTGTAACACATCACATCAATTAACTTGACATATATTAGTGCACACTTAACACCTCCGCCCCATCATATTCCCTCCTCCAGCACCGGGGGGTGGGGAGTGGGTCCCTGGGTGGGTGTCCCTCCACTTTCCCTAACTTCCTGGTTTTATTTGTTTGTTTACTGATCCAACATTTACTGGAACCCTTGAAAAGATTATGCCTATAACACTATGAGCTGTATGCATTTTACTCACTCTGTAGAATCTATCTCAATAAAATAACTAAATGTGATGAATTAAAGTTTGAATGTGTACAGGATTTTCAAAGATCTTTAACAGTAACCACTCTCCTAAGCAAATGACTGATAGTCTTGTGACCGTGCCAGATGTTTCTGCCACAGGTTTAGCCCCAAGGCACCCACCCTTGGGAGTTAAACAGGGTTCCCACATCCTTGAATATCCTTGGAAGTTGGAAGAAATAGCTTCATTTTCAAGGCCTTGAAAGTCGATGAATTTGGCCAAAATTGAGTAAAATCCTTGAAAAGTCCTTGAATTTGTTTTTGCCCAACTACTGCATCTGCATCATCTAGTTTTATGTTAAAATCATGTGACAATAAAGAATTTTGTGGGAGGGACGGATGGCAATAAGGGGAGGTAAAGGAGGCCATGTCTTAAAATATATCCTTGAGAATTGTTGTTGTTGACCTTGAAAATCCTTGAAAAGACCTTGAGTCCAGTCAAACGGTTACAGTAACAATGCACCCAGTCCTTGTCAACCCGGATTGAGAGGATTCACACTACATAGGGGGTTGAACCAATCTGCCTCGATCTGCTTAATCCACCTCTCTAGTGGGGTTGAGATTTGCCCTGGTCAACCCGGTGTAACGCCATATTTTGCATGCCTGCCAAAGGCTGCCATACTCGGTATCCCCCTCATTGATGATCTTTTAGGGGATATGGAATGTGGCTGCCATATTATGTATCCCAACAATAGAGGATTAAGGGGATATAAAATGTGACAGCCACATTTTGTATCCCCATCGTATACTGTATCCACTCTAATAGGAGGTGTAATTGGTGGAAACAGCAAACACAGTTGGAGAGGATTAAGTTGCCATTGTTTGGGATGATTGTTCTCAGTCATACAATTCAATTGTCTCCTGATGACCAGCTTTTGATTTGATTCACTCAAGAGTGAATGGGGTAGGAAGTAAAGCAGAGCTATGAAGATATGCATTTGTATGCTATATAGTATACAGTACCATGCCTTATAAAAAGAAAGTAAAAAAAAATCATTGATTCCTCAGTGTTAAGTCGGTGTACTTGATTACATAACAAGGGCACACTGTATAAGCTCATTGATCATTATTATCAACAAGACTACATTTGATTTGTTTGTGCCTAGGTCAATATTAATTACATGATTAGTTGTAGATTGTTCCATTGTTTCAGCCCCAGAATATGGCAGGGGATACAAAATATGGCACCCACCTTGGCATATTTTGTATCCCCGCACACTTTGTGGGGGATGCATTTCTGGCATTACACCGGATTGTGAGCATTCACACTTAGTCTGCTTCAGTCTGTGTTAACCTGAGTTGAACCACTAGTCTGAACGTCAGGTAATGAATTTACTTTGGTTGAATAAGATTGAAGCAGATAGGGATTAGGTGTGAATGCTCACAATCTGGGTTGAGAAGGGTAAATTTCAACCCTGCCCTGGAGGTGGATTGAAGCAGATTGGCTCAATCCACTTGGTAGTGTGTACCCTATCAATCAGAGTTGACCAGAGCTGAGTGTATTGCTATAGCACTCAGTTAACTTATTACTTTGAAGTAATTGCTTAAAATAATGCTGTACTATATTGTCACATCTATTTTCATCCTTTGTTAGTGGGAGAACCTAATTGAAACAAAGACCATAATTTGTACTACTTTCGAATTTTGGCATATTTACCTAACCATTGTGCCAGCTAGAAAGATGTGAATTGTTATGTACCCAACTGCTTTTTGCTTAAGTCAGAAAACATAGTACCCAACTGTTGTGTTCCCAAGAAAGACGTGTATTCTGATGTACAAAACAGCTGTTTACAAAGTACTTTGTAAGAATGCTTATGTACCAAACATGTTGTGTTTCAAATAAAGATGTGTGTTCTTGTGTATGGCTGTTTATCAAAGCTGGCAAAAACTGCTTTTCAGCTTGATATACATTGTCTTTTAAAAGAATTGGTTATTGATTTTTTTACCTTAATTTGTGCTTTAAAGATTGAAAAAAGACAAAAACCTCTTACTGATTTTTATTGTCATTACCTTTTTTGTAAATAAGTAAATATTCATACAAGAGTAAAGGATAGGGCAGTATCATAATTTTGCTTTCCACACACCATCTGTACAAAGTTATTTTGATCAGTTTATTTACCCCACACCTGTTAAGGGCTGTTGGGGTATTGTTTTCACCCATGGTGTCTGGATCGGCGGGTGGATGGGTTGGCCGAAACAAGTTTGTCTGGGCTGTATCTCAGAAACCATAAGGTGTACGTCTGTACGAAGTTGATACTTGGCAGGGACATTGGTTAGGGGTTGTATGTGTGCAACATCATGGTTTGACCTTGGTATGACCTTTGACCTTGCCATAGTGACTTTGACCTTTAAAATCTTGTCCGGGCTATATCTCGGAAACCGTGATGTGTGGGAAGTTGATACTTGGTAGGGACATTGGTTAGGGGGTGTAGGTGTGCAATGTCATGGTCTGACCTTGATTTGACCTTGCTGTAGTGACCTTGACCTTAAAAATCTTGTCCGGGTTATATCTCAGAAACCATAAGGTGTAGGAAGTTTATACTTGCATTGGTTAGGGGGTGTAGGTGTGCAATGTCATGGTTTGACCTTTGACCTTGCCGCAGTGACCTTGAGTTTGAACATCTTGTCTGGGCTATATCTTGGCAACCATAAGGTGTAGGAAGTTGATACTTTGCGGGGACATTAGTCAGGGGTTGTAGATGTGCAACGTCATGATCTGACCTTGATTTGACCTTTGACCTTGCCATAGTGACCTTGACCTATAAGATCTTGTCCGAGGTGTATCTTGGAAACTGTAAGGTGTAAGAAGTTGATACTTGGTAGGGACATTAGTTGTGGGTTGTAGGTGTGCAACGTCATGGTGTAACCTTGATTTGACCTTGCTGTAGTGACCTTGACCTATAAGATATTGTCCGGGCTATATCTTGGAAACCGTAAGGTGTAGGAAGTTGATGCTTGGTAGGAACATTGGTTAGGAGTTGTTAGTGTGTAATGGCATGGTGTAACCTTGATTTGACCTTGCTGTAGTGACCTTGATCTATAAAATCTTGTCCCAGCTATATCTTGGAAACTGTAAGGTGTAGGAAGTTGATACTTGGCAGGGACATTAGTTGGGAGTTGCAGGTGTACAACGTCATGGTGTGACCTTGATTTGACCTTTGACCTTGTTGTAGTGACCTTGACCTATAAAATCTTGTCTGGGCTATATCTCGGAAACCGTAAGGTGCAGGAAGTTGATATTTCATATTGACATTGTTTGGGGGTTGTAGGTGTGCAACTTCTTGGTTTGACCTTGATTTGACCTTTGACCTTGCTATAATGACCTTAACCTATAAAATCTTGTTCAGGTTATATCTCGGAAACTGTGAGGTGTAGGAAGTTGATATTTGGTAGGGACATTAGTTGGGGGTTGTAGGTGTGCAACGTCATGGTGTTACCTTGATTTAACCTTTGACCTTGCTGTAGTGACCTTGACCCATAAAATCTTGTCCGGGCTATATTTCAGAAACACTAAGGTGTAGGAAGTTGATACTTGGTATGGATATTGGTTGGGGGTTGTATGTGTGCATCATCATGGTGTAGTCTTGATTTGACCTATAACCTAGTCATAGTAACCATGAGTTTGAAAATCTTGTCTGTGCTCTTTATTGGATTCGGTAAGGTGTAGAAGGTTGACACTTGGTAGGGACATTGGTTAAGGGGTGTAGGTGTGCATCATGGTGTGACCTTTAACTTTGGCTCTGCCAAAGTGTGTTCACTTATAAGATTTGAGACGTGTTTCTCTTTTGACAAAATTATTTTGATTGCTGCAACTGATTAGTTTATATATACTTTTATATATTTTTGTATAATTGTGCTATTTCCATCGAGAGCTATACTCCAATTAATAAAATTTACAGCTTTGTAATTTTTAGTTTACTGATTAATGCTATCATCTTGCTATTGAAATGTCTTGATTTAATACTTCAACTTTACATACATTTTCTTTCTTTTAGATGTTATTTTCTCTTCTTAAACATTATTTGGAGCTATATATAACTGATACTGCTCTGAAAGTATCCAGATCTTTGTACTTTCTCACCGCTTCTATATTTCATCGTGTTGAAAACTATTTCCCCAGGCTGTGGGCAGTGTGGGGTACGGGCATCTCTGATGCTTATTTTGAGACCTTTTAATCACCCTCTAGGTCAGCTGAGTAATGAGATTTTAAGTCCTAAAATAGGACCAGACAGTGTCTCAAAACACAGTGCAATTCCAGATTGGAAGTAGTTAAGCATATCATACTAAAGAATGGAAAAAAAACTGAAACTGCTGGAATTTTCCAATCTGTCTGTTTCAGTATTTTTAATATGAAGTCCCTGTTTGACACTGAACCAGGGATCTAAGGTTAAATTTGACCTTCAAAATGATCCTCAGCCCATGATTTCCTACAAAGTGTGTAAAGTATATATAGAACCTTTAAAATGGCCCTGTTTGACCTTGGAACATGAGGCAAAGATCAAAACTGACAATTCAAAGGAATCTGTAGCAAATGAGAAAAGTTGATAGCAAACGCCAAACCTGTAGCACCAATAATAAGCAAGATATAGGTTCTTTCAAATTTAGTCAGGTGGGGTATTCCCTTGAATGAAGAGTATTAAAATCAGTTGTCAGCATGCTTGCAGAGGATATCTATATCCGTAAACCATATCACACCAATTGAGATCCAACCTTCAACAGCTGAGAACCAACCACAGTGTTAGTTTGACAGTTTGTGTACCCCAAAGCCCCAAATCCCCTCTTGTTCACAACAATGGTGTAAATAACCACTTTACTATTAAAGGTAATTGAGAATGGAATTTGATTTATTGCAGTATCTTAACATCCTTTTTATATGCATGATAAATAATATAAAATTCCCATTTTGTTACCCCAGCCCAAAAAGTCTTGGGTTACAGTTGTCCTCTGCGCTGTCCGGGTGGCAGTAGGGGGCATAAAGCTGTGGGTTTTCGACAGCCTAAACCCATGCATGGATTGTTGGCACATTTCCAGGATATATTTACCCTAAGAGGATCTAGAGCTGATTAGGTTTTGAGGGGTGTTAGGCTACAACTGTTGCCATGGCAATGCTTTTTGGGGGGTCTTAAAATTTGTGGGTATTCCACAGCCTAAACTCGTGCATAGATTTTCACCTAATTTTTGAAGATACATTTATCCAAAGACAATCTAGAGCTGATTAGGTTTTGGGGGTATCTGGCAACAACTGTTGCCATGGCAAAACTTTCAAGATTTTGGGGTTTTAAAGTTTGTGGATGGTCCAGAGCATAAAACAGTGCATGGATTTTTAACAAATTGTCAGTATATATTTACCCCAAGAGGATGTAGAGCTGATTAGCTTTTTGAGGGTATCTGGCAACAGATACTTTTCGGTCTTAAACTTCTTAATTGTATCCCCGGCGCGAAGCAGGGATACTATGGATTCATCATCGTCCGCGTCTGCAGAGATTTCTTGTTAGCGACCTACAGTCCACATTTCTTTCCAGATTTCTTTCAAATTTGGCAGGTGGCTTGATATGTTAGAGGACTCGCCACCCTATCTTTTTGGTAGGGTTTATGTCTAAATTAGGCCTGTGGTAGACAAAAATGTCTAAAATGTGGAATATTGCTTGTTAGCAACCTACAGTCCACATTTCTTTCCAGATTTCTTTCATATTTGGCAGGTGGCTTGGTATGCTAGAGGACTCGCCACCCTATCTTTTTGGTAGGGTTTTTGTCTAAATTAGGCCTGTGGTAGACATAAATGTCTAAAATCACCTACTCAAAATGAGTAAATGCGAATTATCTCTTAAAGGTATTGGAGATAGCCAATTTTTCTCAATAACTCATTCACCTACTTTTGGAAGAGCTTTCACATGGTAAAGTTTCAGACCCATAGCTAATTACTCACCTACTCAAAATGAGTAAATGTGAATTATCTCTAAAAGTATTGCAGATAGCCAATTTTTATCAAATAACTCATTCACCTACTTTTGGGAGGGCTTTCA
Organism: Sabellastarte sp. h YS-2021; assembly: GCA_964017235.1. Taxonomy (NCBI): domain Eukaryota; kingdom Metazoa; phylum Annelida; class Polychaeta; order Sabellida; family Sabellidae; genus Sabellastarte; species Sabellastarte sp. h YS-2021. Next base: position 138,126,711 of record OZ024929.1, read on the forward strand.
CATGGTGAAGTTTCAGACCCGTAGCTAATTACTCACCTACTCAAAATGAGTAAATGCGAATTATCTCTTAAAAGTATTGCAGATAGCCAATTTTTCTCAAATAACTCATTCACCTACTTTTGGGAGAGCTTTCACTTGGTGAAGTTTCAGACCTGTAGCTAATTATTCACCAACTCAAAATGAGTAAATGCTAATTATCTCTAAAAGTATTGCAGATGGCCAATTTTTCTGAAATAACTCATTCACCTACTTTTGGAAGAGCTTTCACATGATGAAGTTCCAGACCCGTAGCTAATTACTCACCTACTCAAAATGAGTAAATGCGAATTATCTCTTAAAAGTATTGCAGATAGCCAATTTTTCTCAAATAACTCATTCACCTACTTTTGGGAGAGCTTTCACTTGGGTTTTAGACCCGTAGCTAATTATTCACCAACTCAAAATGAGTAAATGCTAATTATCTCTAAAAGTATTGCAGATAGCCAATTTTTCTCAAATAACTCATTCATCTACTTTTGGAAGAGCTTTCACATGATAAAGTTCCAGACCCAGAGGTAATTACTCACCTACCTAGCCAATTTATCTCAAATAACTCATTCACCTGCTTTTGGGAGAGCTTTCACTTGGTGAAGTTTCAGACCCGTAGCTAATTACTCACCTACTCAAAATGAGTAACTGCAAATTATCTCTAAAAGTATTGCACATAGCCAAATCTTCTCGAATAACTCATTCACCTACTTTTGGGAGAGCTTTCACATGCTAAAGTTTTTTTATGAATTTTTAAAATAATTTTTAATGCATTAAAATTAATGAAATCATGCACCAAATCAATTATAACTTGAAAAGTATTGCATTTAGAGCACTTTGTTAAAATATGATATTCAGCTATTTTTTCATAGCTGCAACATGGTCAGTAACTTGGGTGTCTATCTCAATAGCTTAGTGAGTAATAGCTACTTCAGGATTTTTCACTAACTTCTATCATGAGTAAAATCACTTGTAACTTGAAAACTATTACATTTAGAGAATTTTTTGCAAACATGTTATTCATCTACTTTTCGGTCAGCTATAACATAATAAAATTTCAGACCTGTAGCTCATGGCATAGCTGAGTAATAGCTACTTTTAGGTTATCACTGTTGAGTAAATCACTTATAACTTGAAAACTGTTGCATTTAGATTATTTAGTTTCAATATGTTATTCACCTATTTTGAGGCAGCTATAACATAGTAAAATTCCAGACCTGTGGCTCATTGCATAGCTGAGTAATAGCTACTTTTGAGGTTCATACTCAACACTAAATCATTTATCACTTGAAAAGTATTGCATTTAGAGCATTTAGTTAAAATATGTTATTCAGCTTTTCAGTAACTTCCAACGTGAGTAAAATAACTTGTAACTTGAAAACTATTGCATTTAGAGAATTTCGTACAAATATGTTATTCAGCTACTTTTGGGTCAGCTATAACATAGTAAAATTTCAGACCTCTACCTCGTGGCATAGCTGAGTAATAGCTACTTTTGCCTTTGCCGGTGGATACATTCTTCATCTGGCCACAGATGTGTCCTTAGTCTAGTTTAACAAGGGGCTCTATTAAACCAATGTTATTACAGTTGCATTTTTATCTTTGAAAAATATAACTGAAGTCTTTAAGTCACTGAGTAAATTTTTCACAATGATTAATTTGATGATATGCCTTAGCAGCCTTACATCACAGTAAATGCTATATTGTGTTTCAAAAGTAATTGGGTGAACTTTCTTATCAGAGGCCGGAGTTTAGGTGGGTAACCCCTGCCTGAAGTACTAATTTTTGTTGCAGTTGCACTGGTGGTTTGCACAGGTGTTCATGTAAAATAAGTGATATTATTTACCTAATCACATGAATAAATTGTGACCAGTATTATGTAGGTGAAACAGGCAGACCGTTCACAGCAAGAATTTCTGAACACTAATTCTCTGTCACTACTCTAAAGGATTCCAGAATCACCCCAGTTTCCAAACATCTCACTTGAAAAGGGCGTTCTGTTAAGAATATGCAGTTCTCAATCCTGGAATGGTGTTCTCCCAAATACAACACTCCCAGGCAGGTTCACAGGAAAAGGCATGAACAGTGGTGGATGTGGAGTATTGGAACAATCCAATTTGGCCTTTGACCCCTGCTTCAAGGTCAATTTGGGTCATCTTATATCTCCCTAATTATTGGTTCTAGGGCTTCCAAATCTGAAAACAACTTACAGGAAATTATGGCCTGCAAATCATTTGCAAGTGTCAAATTTGACCTTTGGTCCCTGCTTCAAGGTCTAGGAAGGTCATCGTTTTAAAAAGGTCTTATATCTCCCTTATAAGTGGCCTTAGTTCTTCAAAATATGAAAACAACTTGTAAGAACTCGTTGCCTGTGAATCTTTTGCAAGTGTCAGATTTGTCCTTTGACCCAACTTCAAGTGGGATCTTTATACTAAAATGACCATATATCTCTAATATATTGGTCCTTGGGCTTGTAACTCACATCATGAACAAATGAAACACCGAAGTTTTCACCAAAGTTCGACTGATCGCCGCCGCCACTGCAGGATTATGGTCTCCCTTGAATAACTTTTTGGGCTTTCAAATTTTTCTTTCCTTCTTATCTTTCTTTAAAATTATAGGGGCAGGAAAAATTTTTGTGATACTCTGCGCAGACCTTAAGCTTTACTTAAGGTAACCTTAAGCATTTTCCCAAAATGCCCCGTCATCGCGTTTCGAAAAAAACACACACACCTGTGCTATAAAATTTATCAGGTACATTCTAGACCAAATTTCGAAGGTTGGAAAGGATTTTCTGATCAATCGGACCATAGATGCCTGAATGGGAGGCGTTTTATTTTCATTAATTTTTTAAAAATAGATACTTGGTCTGTGTCTCAAAAACGGTCAGGATTGCGGCGTTTTGTTGGAATAACTTACTCAGCTACTTTTTGATAATCTTTCACTTGCTGAAGTTTTAGCACTGTGTCTGCAATCTTAAGGTCACCTTAATGTCAATAAAGGGGTTTTAGCCCTCCAATTCACTTAGTTTTTCACTTTTTCAACCAAACTTGGCACATAGATTAAGATTTGCCAAAGGAATATCCTGACTTTATGTTGACCTTTAAAGTAATAATTATGGTCAGCTTAAACTCTCAATATGAATGGAGTTGTAGCCACTTTAAAGTGAAATAAGGGGGTTTTCAGCCTCCAACTATCTTATTGTTCAACTGACCTCAGTTAAACTTTGCACACCTATAAAGGATGGCAAAAGGGACACTGTTATTTTATGGTCAACTTGATGCCCCAATATGAGTGAAGTTCTGGCCACCTGACAGTAACAGAAGGGGGTGTTCAGCCCCCAACTATCTTATTGATCAACTGACGTCGGTTAAATTTGCACACTTATAAAGGATGCCAAAAGGGACATTCTTATTTTCTGTCCACCTTGAAGTCCACCTATGGCCATCTTACAGTAAAAAATGGGGTTTCAGCCCCCAACTGACTTACTGTTCAACTAACATCAGTTAAACTTGACACATTGATTAGGCTTACTCACTGGAAGGTTTCTTTAGAATTAATTTACCATTCATACAATGATAAGCATTACCAAAATATTGCACATGTTAACATCTTTTACGGATTACTTCGCACTTTTTTAACAGGGCCACTTCGTTTTTGTCAGCAAAAACCTTTTTCTAGTTAGCTGAAGATGAAGACTTTGTCAATAACTGACATCAGTATGTGCATATAGTTTCAGGAACTAATCATGCCTGAAGTCCCAAACAGGAAACGAAAGAGTGACAGTTCAACAGAAGATGAAGCAAAGGTCAGAACTCTCACATTTGCAACAAGTGATGTCATTGTCAATTGCAATATCATAATATTATGGGGCACATGAAATCATGATATTGTGGTTGCAATTATAACATATATTTTAGGCAGATATTGTTATCTCCTGTTGCAGTTTTGAACCCATCCTCAGCAGTGCTGATACTCATCCAAAATTTTCATTCTGGGCATGTATTTTTTACGAAACATCATTCATTGTGTTATGACTTTTTTTAACAATCACAAAATTAATATGTAAAAGGTAAGGGATTTTTCATCCTCACTAAAGATTTAATTTTTGACAGACTTTTAAAAAAAATTTTAGCTTAAAAAAACCATGAATATTTTTGAAAAGAAATATATAGGGCAATTTCTAGCTCGTTTTTGACTTGATGTCATGTAAATCCTATTAGTGTATCCCCAGATATAAGTCTGGAGATACTTGAGTTTTAGCAGTCACTTTGCCACCGCAGAGATTTCCATTCATATGTGATAAACTTGAAATGTATTTTATGTAGACCTTTCAAATTTGTTATTTGAGCATATATGGGTTAGGCCTCAGAGCCTATTGTTTTATGGCCCTGCCACTATAACACCAAAGGCTGCCTTCTAAAAGATCAATTTTCTGGGTACTTCTTCACATTCTAGCCTAGTTCTCACATACAGAAGGACAGATAATCAGATAACTAATATATCTGTTACAATAAATCTGGGAAATTAGTAAATATGCGAAATGTTTAGTAAATATGTATATTTACTAATTTGGTCAGTAAATACCCGTATTCCCTGAAAATTTCAGTAAATGCGTGTGTTTACTGAAATCATCATGAGACTTTAAATCTTTAATATTTGGGTGTTACCTGCTAAGTCGTAATATCAATAGTTAGTTAAAACTTTAAATGACTTTCACCATGTCTAAAGTTTGATGCTTGTTATTTATAATAAAGCATTGGGTCACTGGTAACTATTTTACATCACTTTATAATTTCAAAACCAGTTACATGCGAGATATGTGACATAAATTTGTAATATTTTCTGGCATTTACAATAAGTTACAATAAATTTAATCTAAACTGATAAGCTTATGCATTTAAATATAATAATTAAGACCCAATACTTGTCAAATAGTGATACTCAATGTAAAAGGAACAACAAACAAGGTAATGATATTAAGATATATTTCTTGTTCAAGAACTGAATTTCTCTGTAGTTTAACCATGTCATAGTTGTCTAGTAGTATGACTGTATGCTTTAGTTGCTAAAGGTCACCAGTAACATTTAGATGTATAATTAGGTGTATGTGTAAGGCCTCATTGCCTATTGTTTTGTATCCTCGGCCTTCCACTATGAGTGGCCTTCTAAACGTAAAATTTGGGTATTTCTTACATTTTGACCTGGTTCTCACATATAGAGCATTACACAAAAAAGTGTATTGTTCAACTACTTCTCTGTACCTATAAGATGATACTTGTTTAAAATGTCCACCTCAATAGCTTTGTGAGTAATAGCCATTTTCTGCTTTGTAACAGTGAGTAAATTGAGTAAATGGCATGTTTCTTTGTAACTGTTACAGTGTTTTGTTTAAAAATGTTGTTTAGCTACTTGTTGATGTTCTGTGGCCTGGTACAGAGCTGTAACTCAATAGCTATCTCTGTAATAGCTACTTTGATAGTTCACCATTGAGTAAATCACTTATAAACAAAAATGTATTGGATTAAGAGCCTTTTAATGAAACATCTTACTCAACTACTTTCTAATATTCTGTGTCATGGCCAATGTTCAAAACTGTAGCCCCATACTCAACTGAGTAATAGCTACTTTGACATTTTCCCATTCAGTAAATATGGATTTCAAGTGCTTTTGAATGTGTCGTTCACCTAAATTTTGTCATGGCCAATTGTCAGAGCTGTGGCTCCCTAGCTGACTGATTAATGGCAACTGTTCCAGTTGAAAACTGAGTAAAACACTTATAACTGTACAAATATTGAATTAAGAGTATTTTGCTGCTTTTGTAAATCTAACTGAGCTAAATAATAGCAGTGCAGCTAATTTGAGTAGGTTTGAGTAGACTAAATTGCTCTACTACTTCTAATTTACGTAAATTCATCTTTTTTCCGATTTTCAGGTAATTAGAAAATGGTCTCACACCAGAGTTTTATCCAAGTACCTTGATCTTGCAAACTACATGCTTGAGGTAGATGAAGTGAGAGAGAGGCTCTTTGCAAAGGGTATCTTGACTTCTGAAAAATCACAAACAATAAAGGCTCTGTTGGCCAAAAATGGTGGAATAAATGATGCAGCAAAAGGTCTTCATCAGGTCTGTTTGCTTGTTATTATTTTTGCTTTTTTGGCCGTTGGCTGTCCCTTGTCATGGTCATTTGAAGGGTAGGTATTTGTTCTGTCTTTACCAAATTTGGTATAGGTGTTTATTGCGTTAATAGCTTGCATGGGATTGCTTTTGGTGAAGATAGCTCTACAGCTAACTGAGTAATAGCTACTTAGCTGCTTTTGTGTACTTCTTTTATTTCCGGGCATTTTAAGGAAAACTATTTGACATATCTCTACCAAATTTTGTATGGGTGTTTTTTGGGTTAATAGCTTTCATGGGATTGCTTTTGGTGAAGATAGCTCTATAGCTGAGTAATAACTACTTAGCTACTTTTGTGTACTTCTTTATTTCCGGGCATTTTAAGGAAATATATTTGACATATCTTTACCAAATTTAGTATGAACAATAGTTAGGTCAATAACTTGCTTGGGATTGCTTTTGGTGATAATAGCTATATAACTGATTGAGTAATAGCTACCTAGCTACTTTGAGTGGCTTTTTTATTATGTCGTCACTCTGCGGCGTGGGTGTCCGCGTGAACAAATTCTCCTCCAAAAGTACAAGGCCTAGAGTCATGCTGTTTTTTTAAAAAGATACGTTATCTATCGAGGATGAAAAATTGTTCATTCATGCAAATCTGTGTTCGTCTGTTTGCTAGAGACATTACAAGGGAGGTACCCCCACCAAAAGTGTGAAAATTTCAACACTTTATCACAATTTTCTCAGTGACTATTGCAGGGCTTTCTCTCATATCTTGCATATACCCCTGGTATGTACTAGGCCAGAGGTAGATTCCCTTGTGTGAGTATGAGACCTGGATGTGTCTTACTTTTTTTAATAAATTTTTTTAATAATGTTTAATGCATTAAAATTCATGAAATCATGCACTAAATCACTTATAACTTGAAAAGTATTGCATTTAGAGCCTTTTGTTAAAATATGTTATTCAGCTACTTTTTTCATAGCTACAACATGGTGAGTAACTTGGGTGTCTGTCTTAATAGCTAAGTGAGTAATAGCTAGTGTTAGGAATCGGTCTAAAAAATCAGAATCGATTAATCGGTAATTCTAAGCGATCGATTATCGATTATAATCGATTTTCTGCTTGCTTTGTAAGAAAAACAGGATATTTTTTTTTGCCAAATATAATAACAGTAGTTTTCTGATAGGTCAGTGGTGAAAAAAAAATCCAGGTTATTTGGTTACAGTTTGGGCAGTGTTCGAAACTTGTGCAAAAAAGTTAATGGCTGTCGGGCTTGTAACTTTGGAAAGTTGGAAGCCCTATACAAAAGTTCAAGTTCCATTTAGAACTGAATAACGTGGATATTTTTTAAGATAGAAAAGAAGTGAATAGTGAAAAAAATGCTCACAAATTGTATGTGGTAGCATGTGTACAATTTTTTCCCAGCATTACACTGAAGATAAGACATGCACTTACAACATGCACATGCATACAGTAGAGTCTGAATCTACAAGTTGAATTTCAAAACTCCAGGTTATTTGGTTCAAGTTCAGGATGGGGAAGGGAGTTGGTTAAAATACCAGGAGATTAAAAGACTCGGCAAAAATGTGATTATCTATTGAAGTAATCTTAACAGTTACAAATTGTTATTTCTTTTTGTCATCAACCCTTTTCAACTCATAAATCATTTGAGGTATTTTGAATGTAACTAAAGCATATAAAACAACCAATCAACCTTAAAAAATAACCATTATTTCAACCAGTTTTGTTCAATGTAACACCACACTAACATAACCATGTCTTACTTGTTCCGACTTCACTTAAATGCAAGTATCTCCATCTAAGTCACCAATGAGGTTTATATGTTGGCTTCAATACAAAAAGTTCCCTGTTCTCCTTTTCCTCTTTGAATCTTACTGTAAAACTTTTGCCTATTATTCTGTTTAATTTCTCTCATCATGAAAAAAATATTCCATGATTTTCCCTTTTTAAGCAGATCTTCATGATCTATTCATTTCATATAATTATAATTTTTTTGATACTGTACAATTCTAAACATGACAATGTAGTAAACATTTCCGTTTTCTTATTTAACAAAATTTGTCAAAAATATTCATGGCAGACTGCTAAAGTATTACAGTAGTGTGATCTCTCTCCACTTGATTTATGGCCAAGGTTGTTATTCCCCATTTATAGGGAGTATGCATGTTGTGTATGAAGCAGTGAAAGTTAAATTTAATTTAGGTTGAACTTAGTTTATTGTATTAAAAGATCTTCTAAATACGTACAGAAATTTAGAGTTTTAGTTGTAACCAACAGGAAGTACATAGTACATACTAGTGAAAGAAACATGGCAGATAATGTAAACATAATGTTACGAAAATAAAATGTTAAATATCTGTAGAAAAAGTCAAACTTAGGTGGTTTATAATTCTTATTTTCGATTCACAATCGATTCTTAAAATGAGAATTGATTTTCTACATCGAAACTTTTAAATAGACGTCGAATCGATTTTCCGTCGAATCGTAGGACCACTAGTAATAGCTACTTTTGAGCTTTTCAGTAACTGCCATCATGAGTAAAATCACTTGTAACTTGAAAACTATTGCATTTAGAGAATTTCATATTATATGTTATTGAGCTACTTTTGGGTCAGCTATAACATAGTAAAATTTCAGACCTGTAGCTCCTGGCATAGCTGAGTAATAGCTACTTTTAGGTTATCACTGTTGAGTAAATCACTTATAACTTGAAAACTATTGCATTTAGACTATTTTGTTTCATATGTTATTCACATATTTTGGGATCAGCTATAACATAGTGATTAGTGAAGTTCCAGACCTGTGGCTCACTGCTTAGCTGAGTAATAGCTACTTTGAAGTTTTCACTGCTTGAGTAAATCAGTTGTAATTGGAAAACTATTGCATTTACAGAAATTTGTGTAAATATGTTATTCAGCTACTTTTGGGTCAGCTATAACATAGTGAAATTAAAGACCTGTAGCTCATGGCACAACTGAGCAATAGCTATTTTCAGGTACTATATGTTGAGTAAATCAGTTGAAACTTGAAAAATGTTGCATTTGGAGTATTTTTTTTTAAAATATGTTGTTCACCTACTTTTGGGTCAGCTGTAACATAGTGAAATTACAGAACTATAGCTCATGGCATAGCTGAGTAATAGCTACTTTGAGGTTATCACTGTTGAGTAAATCAGTTGTAACTTGAAAACTATTACATTATGAAAACTATTACATAGAGTATTTTGTTTAAATATGTTATTCACATAATTTTTGGTCAGCTATAACATAGTGAAATTGCAGACCTCTATGTCATTGCATAGCTGAGCAATAGCTACTTTCAGGTTTCTCACTGTTGAGTAAATCATTGTATCCACTGGATAGCCGCAGTGTGTAGAAAGATTTCACCATTACCGCTCTAACGAAAAAAATATTATAGCTAGCCTTCTCAAGTTTGCAGGATATATTAATAACCATAAAATGTTGCCTGGGAATATTTTTGGCCTCATTTTGAAAAACAAGATGGCCGCCAGGGACGTTTATTCGACTTTAAACAAGGACTTTTGTTGGCCCTCTAGAGCAAATGGTATTATAGGTAGAGATCTCAAATTCGCAGGATATATTCCTCATTATAAAATCTTGACTGGGAATATTTTTGGCCTCATTTTGAAAAACAAGATGGCCACCACAGGCGTTTCTTTGTCAGTCATGAAAAGTGCTTATATCTCCCTTATTATTGGTCCTAAAGGTTTGGGAATGTAAACCAACCTGTAGGAAATCATGGGCTGGGAATCTTTTGGTGTGGTCAGATTTGACCTTGGACCCCTCCTTCAAGGTCAAACGAAGATAGCCAAACTTAAAGTGCTTATAACTCGCGTATTATCGGTCTTAGAGGTTTAGGATGGTTAACCAACATATAGGAAATCATAGGCTGGGATTCTTTTGGTGTGGTCAGATTTGACCTTGGACCCCTCCTTCAAGGCCAATTGAGGATAGCCAAACTTAAAATTGCTTATAACTCACTTATTATTGGTTCTAGAGGTTTGGGATGGTAAACCAACCTACAGGAAATCAAGGGCTGGGAATCTTTTGGTGTGGTCGGATTTGACCTTGGACCCCTCCTTTAAGGTCAAACAAGGATAGCAAAGCTTAATATTGCCTATAACTTGCTTATTATTGGTTCCAGAGGTTTGGGATGGTAAACCATCCAATAGGAAATCATGGGCTGGGAATCTTTTGGTGTGGTCAGATTTGACCTTTGGACCCCTCCTTCAAGGTCAAATGAGGACAGCCAAACTTAAAAGTGCTTATAACTTGCTTATTATTGGTCCTATAGGTTTGGGATGGTAAACCAACCTATAGGAAATCATGGGCTGGAAATGTTTTTGCGTGGTTGGATTTGACCTTGGACCCCTTCTTCAAGGTCGAACGAGGATACTGCATTTGCAGTATTTCTTTAAATATGTTTTAACCTACTTTTTACACTTAAACAGTTTCCTTGTTACTTTCCTTCATAATACCATTTGCAGGGCACAACTTTTTGTCCTTTTCTTCTGTCAGGTTCGGAATTTCTTTCGAACATGCTGTTCAATTACCATTTACTGTACTTCTGTACAGCACTTTCCCTGATAATTATGCTTTCCTCTCATTATCACCTTCACAAATCAAAAACACTCAGTCAGCTGACACAGTGCCCGTTCACGGTAGTGGGTGGAAGATTAGACCAATGTTCGTTCAATCGTCAGTGTCATGGTACACTCGTGTTCGATCACTGACAACTTCTAGAAATCGATTAAATCTTACCCTTCTTTATGTGTCTCAATATCCATGTATTTTTTAATATTTTAAGCAGTTTTCTAAACTTTCCTTTAATATATCAATAGATTTCTCACGAATTTGGTGTTTGTTTATCTGTTGTTTATAACTATCGCCATATTTACCGGAAGTGGGTTCTTTTGGTAGCTTCTAAATGTCGGAAACACTGTTATTCTTACCGGAATGAAATATAATTCATCCCAGAAAGTGTTTCATGTTATATTGGCCAACAGTGGAGTAAAAAAGTCGATTATGGGTCGATCATCGGTCAGAAAAATGGACGAATAATCGACCATGAAAATTGATGCGATTCCACTCACTAGTTCATGGGTACTCTCCACTTGTTTTAAGCATTTTAAAGGAAAAGTATTTCACCTATATTCACAAAATTTGGGATGGAGGATTATTGGACCAGTAGCTTTCTTGGGATTGCTTTTGGTGATAATACCTTTATAACTAATTGAGTAATAGCTACTGTGCTATGTAGCTATTATGCTATTTTGAGTTGACTTTTTTTCTGGACATTTTAATGAAACAGTGTTTTTCTATCTTCTTAAAAATTTATATGAAGGATAATTGGGTCAATAGTTTGGCCAGGGTAGCTTTTGGTCGATGATAGCTTTGTAGCTATCTGAGAAATAGCTGCTTTGCTACTCTGAGCCTACTCTGAATTGCATTTCTCCTTTCACTCTTTTAAAGGAAACATATTTAACTCATCTTTGTAAAATTTGGTATGAAGGTTTATACCCAGTGAACATTACAAACGTTTATAAATGTTTATAAACCTAACTATGAACAGTTTATTTAAGGTTTAAAAATGATGGGTCCCTAAACGTTTGCCTATAAACGTTTATCAACGTTTAAGCATAAACGTTTATAAACACTATCACTTATACATAAATGTTTATAAATGTTTGTGCACCATTTAAAAGTATCCAGCATGATTCAAGGGAGAATGTAAACAAACGTCATTTTATGAAAAGTAACCCTGTTTACATCAATTTAACCTTGTAAAGTGCAGTCTATGATATTCTATATTTATATCCCCAGACGAAAGTCGGGGATATATTGGATTCAGGTCCGTCGCGCCGCCGCCGCCGTAGAAATTTCCTTGTGGACGCGATAACTCAAAAACACATTAATATTTTTTTTTCAAACTTGGTACACATGTTAAGGGTGCCCAAAGGAAGATCCCTATTTTAAGGTGACCTTAAACTCCCAGTAAAAAAGAACTTATGGCCACCTTAAGGTCAGAAATTGGACTTTTGGCCACTTAGAGCCCTGTAGGTCACAAACTATGATGCTCAGCTGGCTGAAATTTTACCTGACAACACATTAATATGTTCTTAGTACATGTGCCGAAAATCACGACTTTAAGTTGAGGAGAAAATTGTCCTTGAGGCCCATAAATACCCCCACTTAGGGATTTTTTGCTATACTTTTCACATATTTTGCCCTATAATTTGGAAGTGGTAATTCTGATGAGTCTCAAACTGTGCTAGGTATAACTTTGATATGTAATCCTTGTCTGTAGAAAATTTTAGGGCTGTAGGTTTACCCAAAGGGGTCGACTTAAGGTCTCAAAAGTGCCCACAGAGACCCAATTTATGCACTTTTTGCCACTTTCAAGCACTGTAGCTTTCAAATTATGTCTCTCATCTAAGTTAAATATCATCTGGGAATATATCTATGTGTTTTCTTATATGTGCCCCAACATTTAGGCCTTTAATGGACAGTTAACCTGTGTATCAGGACCATAAACACCCACCCGAGTGACCCTTATAAGACATTTTTCACATCTTTTTCCCTGTAACTTGGAAATGGTAAGTCTGAGAAGTTTCAAACTGTATTAGATATATATTCTGTGTGTAATCTTAGTATGTAACAGATTTTAAGTCTGAAGCTTTAATTTTGAAGGTCAAATTGAGGTCTCTAAAAGGCTCCCAAAGACCCAATATTTGGACTTTTTGCTACTTTTAAGCCCTGTGACTGTCAAACTATGTGACTGATAGAGCTCAAATCCTATCTGGGAAGATATTAGTATGTTATTTATATATGTGCCAAAAATTAAGGCTTTAAGAAGACATTTAACCTGTGTATGAGGACCATAAATCCCCACCCGAGTGACCATTTTTAGACATTTTTCACATATTTTTCCCTGTAACTTGGAAATGGTAAGTCTAAGAAGTTTCAAACTGTATTAGATGCATATTCTATGTGTAATCTTAGTATGTGACAAATTTTAAGTCTGAAGCTTTAATTTGAAGGCCACATTTAGGTCTCTAGAAGGCCCCATAAAGACCCAGTATTTGGACTTTTTGCCAATTTTAAGGCCTGTGACTGTTAAACTATGTGACTGATAGAGCTGAAATCTCATCTGGGAATACATTATTATGTTCTTTTTACATGTGCCAAAAATCAAGGCTTCAAGTAGACATTTAACCTGTGTATGAGGACCTTAAACACCCACCTGAGTGACCCTTTTAAGACATTTTTCACATATTTTGCTCTGTAACTTGGAAATGGTAAGTCTGAGAAGTTTCAAACTTTATTAGATACATATTCTATGTGTAATCTTAGTATGTAACAAATTTTAAGTCTGAAGCTTTAATTTGAAAGCCACATCGAGATCTCTAAAAGGCCCACAGAGACCCAATATTTGGACTTTTTGCCACCTTTAAGCCCTGTGACTGTTAAACTATGTGATTGATGGAGCTGAAATCCCATCTGGGAATGCATTATTATGTCCTTTTTACATATGGCGAAAATCAAGGTTTTTAGTAGACATTTAACCTGTGTATGAGGGCCATAGACACTCGCCCAAGTGCCTTTTTGGACATTTTTTCCGTATTTTGCCCTGTTATTTGGAAATGCTTAGTGTGACAAGTCTTAAACTGTATTATATATAATTTTTGTTTGTTATGTATGTCCCCCAAAAAGTTTCAGATCTGTAGTTTAATTGCTAAGGTCTCTTTAACAATTGTAAAATGCCCACAGAAACCCAATTTATGGACATTATGCCACTTTAAAGCCCAGTAACTGTCAAACTATGTGGGTTATAGAGCTGAAATCTTTGAATTTTTAAAAGGAAATGCCTGTCTATTTAAATTTTGAATATTAATAATGTTATGGCTATCTTAGTCTTTTAAGAACTTATTTTTATGTGTTATACCTCTGCTTGCTGAGTTTTTAACTTTTTAAAATGAAACTGGTTAAACGCCGGTTAAACATATTCAAGTAGACAAAATGGACACTTTAAGTGAGCTTTAAGTCCCAATATTAATGAAATTATATCCGTATGTAGTAAAACTAGGGGATTTTTAACCCTCAACTAGCCCAGTTTTATTCAACTTGCCTCAGTTAATTTTGACACAGCTCCTACAGTTATGAACTCATTTCAGTTGATAATCACATACTTAAAATTCTCAATTCTTTTTGTATTTGAGTACCCCTTTTATATAGATTGTTTGTTTACCATTTATGCTGTAGCACTCCATCTCTTTGAGAGAACATGTAAACTGTGTAAAAAAGATGTAGAAGATGAGATACATTTTGTTTGTGTTTGTCCAGCTTTAGAGCTGATTCGTATGAAATATTTCAAAATTTTAAATATAGATAAATCTGAATTATTAATAGATCAATTATCAAGGGTATTAACTCATATGAATGTCAATATGGTTATTAATTTTATTTTTGATTTGTGGCAAGAAAGAAAAAGTAAATTATATTGTTAATTTTTATGTATTGAATTGCTGTCTTTATTTACTGTATCTTACCTCAAAATATGTTTGCTCTGTTTGTTATTAACTCTCTATTTAAAGTGACTTATAAGCCCATATAGGGCTGGGTATTACTTCAATAGTTTTTGTATAATCCTTGTCAACATAATACATGTCACTATAATAAACTAATAAACTAAACTAAGTCCCAACCCACATCCCCCACCCGGATTCCCCCCACCCACCTCTGGGACCTCCAGCTATATTGAGTGACACTAAATAAACAAAGGTATTTAATGATATCAGATGAGAAACAAAGACCTCAATGGGGTTGCAGATCTTGTGTAATAGTGAGAGAGGTGTGGAGAAGGGGAGAGGGGTGGGGGTGGGAGGTGGTGGGCTTCATTACATATAACACAAAGGGGAGTCAGAACTGAGATTGTGTCACATATTTAGGTTGCATATATATGGACCACATATATAGGTATAGAGGAAATGAATAACTGAAAACAATTTGCAAATTCTAAAAATAATATAATAAAATAATAATATAAATAATTTTTTTTTAAATAATATTTTATTTGTGAACAAATATAGAAACAGATATGCGCTTTTGGGATTATTATTTTAGAATGGACATTCAATCATCAATCATTTAAATACTTTGAAAATAGGTTTAGAGTTATCATTGCAGGAAGATTGAAAATATAATTTGAGTTATGTATTCGGCGTCTGGGGACACACCATCTTCCTTGGAAGATATAAACAGAGTAGATTGATGTGCTGAAGTTCATAGAATAATGGGTAATTATGTTTTTAAAAATTCCCGATCAAAACCTGTGGCGTGAGTGATGACCTGTCTGGGGATATGTTGGCGCCGAGTTGGCCCAATCTAGTTTTATTTCTCCACTTATAATTAAGCGGCCCGTCAGGGACGCTTATTTGTTATCACCGAAGTTCGACTGATCACCGCCGCCGCCGGATTATGGTCTCCCTTGAATAACTTCTTAGCCTTTCAAATTTTTCTTTCCTTCTTATCTTTCTTTAAAACTATAGGAGCGGGAAAAATTTTTGAGATACTTTGCGCAGACCTTAAGCTTTACTTAAGGTAACCTTAAGCATAAGTCCAAAACACCTCGTCATCGCGTTTCGGAAAAAACCACACACACCTGTGCTATAAAATTTATCAGGTACATTCTAGACCAAATTTCCAAGGTCGGAAAGGATTTTCTCATCAATCCGACCATAGTTGCCTGAATGGGAGGTGTTTTATTTTCGTAAATTTTTTTTAAATGGGCACGTGGTCTGTATCTCAAAAACGGTCAGGATTTCGGCGTTTTGTTGGAATAACTTATTCAGCTACTTTTTGATAATGTTTCACCTGCCGAAGTTTTAGCCCTGTATCTGCAATTTTAAGGTCACCTTAATGTAAAAAAACAGGAGTTTAGCCCTCCAGTTCACTTAGTTTTTCACTTTTTTCAACCAAACTTGGCACACATATTAAGATTTGCCAAAGGAATATCCTGACTTTATGGTGACCTTAAACTCAAAATGTTAATGGACATATGGCCTGCTTAAAGTCATCAAATTGGAATAAAATCCTCTGGCTCCTTTCTTTTTCCATTTTTTTATATCGAAATTATCACTGGTATTAAACTAGATAAAAATAATACTTATGGTCACCTTAAACTCTCAGTATGAATGGAGTTGTAGCCACCTTAAAGTGAAATAAGGGGGTTTTCAGCCTCCAAGTATCTTATTGTTTGACTGACCTCAGTTAAACTTTGCACACTTATAAAGGATGGCACACCAAAGGGTTATCCTGACTTTAAGGTGACCTTAAACTGTTAATATAATTTTGGTCCCCCCTAAAGTGATAACGTTTGAATAAAGCCATCTGGCTCCTTTCTTTTTCCATATCTAACATATATTGATATTGAAGAGACATTCTCATATTATGGTCACCTTAAAGTCGCAATATGAATGAAGTTATGGTCACCTTACAGTGAAAAAGGAAGTTTCAGCCTCCAGCTATCTTATTGTTCAACTGACCTGAGCTAAACTTTATGTACTTATAAAGGATGAGAAAAGGGACATTCTTATTTTATGGTCACCTTAAAGTCCCCATATGAATGAAGTTATGGCTATCTTGCAGCGAAATTATGGATTTTTTAATCTCCAGCTATTGTATTGTTCAGCTGACCTCACTTTAACTGTGCGCACTCATTAAAGATGAAAATAGGGACAAGTAACATACACAATGCAATAAAGTTCACAGTTTCTATTGCTTATGATGCATATGTTGACATCTTTTATGGGTAACTTCTTTTTCATCAGGGCCGCTTCGTTTTTGTCAGCAAAAACATTCTTCTAGTTTAATGATGGCTTCAAACAACCGTGATACAGCAAGATGTAATGACAGAAAAATTTCTTTAGTTTATCTTCAAAATGGCTGTGCTGACATCATCCAAAATAAAAATGAGTTTAAGACATTCTTCTCTCTTTGTAAAACGTTTAAAAAAGTTTTTAAACCTTTATATACCAAACTAATATTACTGAAACATTTATGAAACCATGATATTGAATAATTGTCTATATTTAGGTTTATATTTGGTTTTAAAAACGTTTATAGGTTTACTAAACGTTTATAGACGTTTACAATATTTACTGGGTGAGGGTCAATTGCTTGCTTGGTATTGTTGTTGATTGTAATAGTTTTAACCTCCTGAGTAATAGCTATATAGCAAAAACATAAATATGTCTATCTCCTAAACCATGCGAGATAGAGCAGTTTCGTCAAAATTTTCGACCCACAGGATATATTACTGGCAATTTTCAAAAAATTTTCCTCTCCCCAAAAATGGCGGCCATTTGGAATTTTCGAATTTTTGCCAAAAATGGAAAAACACAAATTTGCTTCTATCTCCTTAACCATGCGAGATAGAGCGATTTCGTTGAAATTTTCGAACCTCACGGTATCTCAGCAAACTACTCTTGGTAATTTTCCCAAAATTTTCCTCCCCTTAAAAATTACAACCATTTTGAGTTGTCGAATTTTTGCAAAAAATGCAAAAACAAAAATTTTCTTTACCGTGAGAGATAGAGCGATTTCATCGAAATTTTCTACCCACAGGGTATCTCAGCAAACTACTCTTTGCAATTTTCAAAAAAATTTCCTCTCCCCAAAAATGGCGGCCATTTTGAAGTTTCGAATTTTTGCCAAAAATGCAAAAACACAAATTTGCTTCTATCTCCTTAACCATGCGAGAGATAGAGCGATTTTGTCAAAATTTTTGACCTACAGGGTGTCTCAGCAATTTACTCTTGCCAATTTTGTCCAAGTTTTAGAGCACAACTCATGCTTCCCTTTGGGTGGACATTACGCATGCCAATGCATCCTGTTTCTAGTTCATATTATTAATGTGTCTAGTGTTACTCACCTAATATGAGTCTGCACCATTTTAAATATCAATCATGTTAACCAACTGATTATTGATCTACGTCTCTTTAAAAAACGAAGAAAGAATACAGGAGTTGATTACAATACTGCAAAAATGAGTGATTGTCACTTCAATGTTGTTTTTCAGTAGTTTCTGTTTGTTTAGATTAAAATTATGTTCTTCATAAGTCACAAAAAAGTATGCCATGGAAATTGGTTAAATGTTGGAAGTAAAGTATCATATTGTAATTATTCTGTGTAAATACAGTTGTAACACCGATAAAAATATCTACATATAGCAAATGCCTAAAGTGGTAGACATAAACATTTGAAAGTCTGGTGCATTAGCATCTGTACTGTAGAATGAAATATGCCCAGTATGTTCTAATAGTACTCTTAATCATAAAACATATCCCAAGAGAATGTATAATTCAGATTAATTTAAAGTTCAATATTATATATTTACAGCCAGTGAATATTTCACATATTTACTGAAACTCAAATGGGTACATATACAACATAACACAGGTTATAAATCAGTAAATATGCATATTTTACTGAAGTTTTGGAGGAATATGCATATTTACTAATTTCATATATATATTTTACTGTAATTTTTCATTTTCTTTTAAATACTTTTTTATAGATGATAGCAGATGATCCACGACGGACCACTTTCTTCTTGTTCCTTGATATACTGGAAAATACAAGGCAGGACTACTTGGCTGATGAATATCGTAAAGGTACAAAGAATTGACATGAAATCATGTTTGTTATTAATATGTATGGTCTGTAGTCATTAACTCTTTCGGCGCAATTGGCGACTTCCGTCGACATATATAACAAGCGCGACGCTAACGTAAGTTTTGATCCGTTTAGCGCGGATTTGTTTTTCGCAAGTAGCGAATGAGAAAACAGGATTTTTTGGATTGGCTTAGTCCTCGACCAATAAAATTATTATATTTTCTTTGCTTTCTCATTGGCCGACGGCTATCCAATAGAATTTCAGTATTTGTTGATTGACAGGCTCTTTGTGAAGATATGGAATAATGAATGTAAGTATGTATAAGTTCATTGCCGAATGAGGAAATAGTACTAAATTCCTTGCCTCTTTTGCAGAATAATGTCTTTTAAGCATTTTAAATAACTATGTGATGCAA
Organism: Sabellastarte sp. h YS-2021; assembly: GCA_964017235.1. NCBI lineage: Eukaryota > Metazoa > Annelida > Polychaeta > Sabellida > Sabellidae > Sabellastarte > Sabellastarte sp. h YS-2021. Next base: position 138,145,992 of record OZ024929.1, read on the forward strand.
ACGAAATATTTACAGCTTATTTACACAATAAATGACGTATTACCCACGTCATTATTACAGTAAATAATTTCATACGTCACGGCGATTATTGTCGACTTTCGTGCTTCATGGAAGTGTCGACGAAAGGCGACTGCCGCGTTTTATACGCATTTTACTACGTGAAACTCGCAGCGAAAGAGTTAACAGCAGTATAAAGTAAGAAGTTTTAAAGAATAACAATTTTTATCTCATAGCTTTTAAAGACTGTGTGAGTATTGCTTTAGCCCATGGTGACTGGCTGGGTAGGAGGTCAGCTAGTTAGTGGGAAATATATTCTGCACACTCAAAAACCATTAGGTATACAATATTCACACTGAGTGGAGAAATTTGTTGGGGGTGTATTTGTGCCACAATGACCCCAACCTTTGAAATCTCTTTAGGGTTAAGTCTCTCTAACTGAAGTAGCTACTAGCAGGAAGTTGATACTTGATACAGATATTGGTTGGAGGGTGTAGGTGTGCAGCGTCATGGTGTTACCTTGATTTGACCTTTGATCTTGCTTTAGTGATCTTGAACCTTAAAATATTCCCCATATGATTTTTGGGAAACTGTATGTTGATACTTGGTTGGTGTATAGATGTACAACATTCTAATTTTAATAGTATTTTTATAGCACTTAATCTCCATCCAAAGAAAGACTCTAGGTGCACAATACAGACAAGCAGAAACCCATAATCATTAACCAGAGAGATATAAGGGGTCAGCACCATGAAGAAAGACCACAAAAATGCAGAAGTTATGGTGGGTATGCTTTTGCAAAGAGAAAGTTTTGAGCTTCTTTCTGAATGAGGGGAAAGGAGTGGCTAAACATACATCAGGCAAATCATTCCAAATCTGTGGAGCATCATATGAGGCGAAAATGCTTTGTAGACTTATATATACTGAAGTGGCAAAGCCTGGGTCTTCAAGCAACTCACCATCAGCTTGGTTTTTACATATATTGTAAACCCTGTGTCTAGGTTTAAGAAAAGGTTGAAATTGTTTTGGATAAACACTTTGTAGGAACTTGTACACAATCAGGCAGTCTTAAAGACAGAACAATATTCAATGGGCATCAATAGAGAGTCTTTTTAACACAAGTGATGTGTGAGTACTTGGTGGTGTTGACCTCATCATGGTGTGACCTTGATTTCATCTTTGACTTTACTGCAGTGACCTTGAACATCAAAATATTTTCTGTGCTATATCTTGAAAATCTTAACGTGTAGGAATTTGAGACTTAGCAAGGATAATGGTTGGGGGGTGTAGGTGTGCAACATTATGGTGTGCTTATAACTCGCCTATTATTGGTCATACAGGTTTGGGATAGTAAACCAACTTATAGGAAATCATGGGCTGGAAATCTTTTGGTGTGGTCAGATTTGATCTTGTAACCCTCCTTCAAGGTCAAACGAGGATAGCCAGACTTAAAAGTGCGTATCACTTGCTTATTATTGGTCCTAGAGGTTTGGGGTGGTAAACCAGCCTATAGGAAATCATGGGCTGGGAATCTTTTGGTGTGGTCAGACTTGACTTTTGACTGTCCTTCAAGGTCAAATGAGAATAGCCAAACTTAAAAGTGCTTATAACTTGCTTATTATTGGTCGTACAGGTTTGGGATGGTAAGCCAACTTATAGGAAATCATGGGCTGGAAATCTTTTGGTGTGGTCAGTAATTTTGGTGTGGTCAGTAATTCCTCACGTGACTCATTTGTTATCCAATACCTATGTACCAAATGATGTATTGGACAAAATAGATAAGATGTTATTTAGGTTTTTGTGGCAAAATGGACCATCCAGAGTAAAGCGCAATACAGTAATTAGTAATCTTGCAAATGGTGGTCTTAAAATGCCAGATATATATGCCTTTCATACTGCTCAAAAATGTCTTTGGGTAAAACGTTTTCTTGATAATACTAAAAAAATTGAAAGATTTTAGCAAACAAACTTATAGGCATTGATGTAACCTGACTTGATCATAAGCTACCTGAGAATAACTACAAAGATATAGCAAAAATCAAATTCTACCAACAGGTACTTGATTGTTGGTTTCAAGTAAAGGCTAGGTCCCAATAACGACATCTTTGAAGACATGGGTTGACCTATTTCCCTTTTTAGAAGGTATTGATTGGTCAATAATTTACACATTGAGCAATAAGATAACTATTGAACCGTACTTACAAAGTTTTCAGTACAAGATCTTAAATCGTACATTAAACTGTAGATATAACTTGTTTAATTGGAAAATTGTAGAATCCCCTACATACTTGTACTGTAATGATGACTTAGTAGACACAATTGAACTGGACCCCTCATTCAAGGTCAAACAAGGATAGCAAAATCTAAAAGTGCTTATAATTCGCCTATTATTATATCCCCAGACGAAAGTCGGGGATATATTGGATTCAGGTCCGTCGCGCCGCCGCCGCCGCCGCCGCCGTACAAATTTCCTTGTGGACGCGATAACTCAAAAACAAATTAATATTTTTTTTTCAAACTTGGTACACATGTTAAGGGTGCCCAAAGGAAGATCCCTATTTTAAGGTGACCTTAAACTCCCAGTAAAAAAGAACTTATGGCCACCTTAAGGTCAGAAATTGGACTTTTGGCCACTTAGAGCCTTGTAGGTCACAAACTATGATGCTCAGCTGGCTGAAATTTTACCTGACAACACATTAATATGTTCTTAGTACATGTGCCGAAAATCACGACTTTAAGTTGAGGAGAAAATTGTGTTTGAGGCCCATAAATACCCCCACTTAGGGATTTTTTGCTATACTTTTCATATATTTTGCCCTATAATTTGGAAGTGGTAATTCTGATGAGTCTCAAACTGCGCTAGGTATAACTTTGATATGTAATCCTTGTCTGTAGAAAATTTTAGGGCTGTAGGTTTACCCAAAGGGGTCGACTTAAGGTCTCAAAAGTGCCCACAGAGACCCAATTTATGCACTTTTTGCCACTTTCAAGCACTGTAGCTTTCAAACTATGTCTCTCATCTAAGTTAAATATAATCTGGGAATATATCTATGTGTTTTCTTATATGTGCCCCAACATTTAGGCCTTTAATAGACAGTTAACCTGTGTATCAGGACCATAAACACCCACCCGAGTGACCCTTATAAGACATTTTTCACATCTTTTTCCCTGTAACTTGGAAATGGTAAGTCTGACAAGTTTCAAACTGTATTAGATATATATTCTGTGTGTAATCTTAGTATGTAACAGATTTTAAGTCTGAAGCTTTAATTTTGAAGGTCAAATTGAGGTCTCTAAAAGGCTCCCAAAGACCCAATATTTGGACTTTTTGCTACTTTTAAGCCCTGTGACTGTCAAACTATGTGACTGATAGAGCTCAAATCCTATCTGGGAAGATATTAGTATGTTATTTTTATATGTGCCAAAAATTAAGGCTTTAAGAAGACATTTAACCTGTGTATGAGACCATAAATCTCCACCCGAGTGACCATTTTTAGACATTTTTCACATATTTGTCCCTGTAACTTGGAAATGGTAAGTCTAAGAAGTTTCAAACTGTATTAGATGTATATTCTATGTGTAATCTTAGTATGTGACAAATTTTAAGTCTGAAGCTTTAATTTAAAGGCCACATTTAGGTCTCTAGAAGGCCCCATAAAGACCCAGTATTTGGACTTTTTGCCAATTTTAAGGCCTGTGACTGTTAAACTATGTGACTGATAGAGCTGAAATCTCATCTGGGAATACATTATTATGTTCTTTTTACATGTGCCAAAAATCAAGGCTTCAAGTAGACATTTAACCTGTGTATGAGGACCTTAAACACCCACCTGAGTGACACTTTTAAGACATTTTTCACATATTTTGCTCTGTAACTTGGAAATGGTAAGTCTGAGAAGTTTCAAACTTTATTAGATACATATTCTATGTGTAATCTTAGTATGTAACAAATTTTAAGTCTGAAGCTTTAATTTGAAAGCCACATCGACTTTGGACTTTTTACCACCCTTAAGCCCTGTGACTGTTAAACTATGTGATTGATGGAGCTGAAATCCCATCTGGGAATACATTATTATGTCCTTTTTACATGTGCCGAAAATCAAGGTTTTTAGTAGACATTTAACCTGTGTATGAGGGCCATAGACACTCGCCCAAGTGCCTTTTTTGACATTTTTTCCGTATTTTGCCCTGTTATTTGGAAATGCTTAGTGTGACAAGTCTTAAACTGTATTATATATAATTTTTGTTTGTTATGTATGTCCCCCAAAAAGTTTCAGATCTGTAGTTTAATTGCTAAGGTCTCTTTAACAATTGTAAAATGCCCACAGAAACCCAATTTATGGACATTATGCCACTTTAAAGCCCAGTAACTGTCAAACTATGTGGGTTATAGAGCTGAAATCTTTGAATTTTTCAAAGGAAATGCCTGTCTATTTAAATTTTGATTATTAATAATGTTATGGCTATCTTAGTCTTTTAAGAACTTATTTTTGTGTGTTATACCTCTGCTTGCTGAGTTTTTAACTTTTTAAAATGAAACTGGTTAAACATATTCAAGTAGACAAAATGGACACTTTAAGTGAGCTTTAAGTCCCAATATTAATGAAATTATATCCTTATGTAGTAAAACTAGGGGATTTTTAACCCTCAACTAGCCCAGTTTTATTCAACTTGCCTCAGTTAATTTTGACACAGCTCCTACAGTTATGAACTCATTTCAGTTGATAATCACATACTTAAAATTCTCAATTCTTTTTGTATTTGAGTACCCCTTTTATATAGATTGTTTGTTTACCATTTATCCCCACCTCTGGGACCTCCAGCTATATTGAGTGACACTAAATAAACAAAGGTATTTAATGATATCAGATGAGAAACAAAGAACTCAATGGGGTTGCAGATCTTGTGTAATAGTGAGAGAGGTGTGGAGAAGGGGAGAGGGGTGGGGGTGGGAGGTAGTGGGCTTCATTACATATAACACAAAGGGGAGTCAGAACTGAGATTGTGTCACATATTTAGGTTGCATATATATGGACCACATATATAGGTATAGAGGAAATGAATAACTGAAAACAATTTGCAAATTCTAAAAATAATATAATAAAATAATAATATAAATAATTTTTTTTTAAATAATATTTTATTTGTGAACAAATATAGAAACAGATATGCGCTTTTGGGATTATGAATTTTAGAATGGACATTGAATCATCAATCATTTAAATACTTTGAAGGAAGATTGAAAAGTATGATGAGTTGAGTTAAAATAATATTTTATTTGTCAACAAATATAGAAACAGATATGCTCTTTTGGGATTATTATTTTAGAATGGACATTCAATCATCAATCATTTAAATACTTTGAAAATAGGTTTAGAGTTATCATTGCAGGAAGATTGAAAATATAATTTGAGTTATGTATTCGGTGTCTGGGGATACACCATCTTCCTTGGGAAGATATAAACAGAGTAGATTGATGTGCTGAAGTTCATATAATAATGGGTAATTATGTTTTAAAAAATTCCCGATCAAAACCTGTGGCGTGAGTGATGACCTGTCTGGGGATATGTTGGCGCCGAGTTGGCCCAATCTAGTTGGTTCTAGAGGTTTGCAATCTGTAACCAACCTATAGGAAATTATGGGCTAGGAATCTTTTGATATGGTCAGATTTGACCTTGGGCCCCTCATTCAAGGTCAAACAAGGATAGCAAAATCTAAAAGTGCGTATAACTCGCTTATTTGTGTTCCTAGAGGTTTGCAATGTCACACCAACCTATAGGAAATCATGTTCTAGGAATCTTTTGATGTGGTCAGATTTCACCTTGGGCTCCTCCTTCAAGGCTAAGCAATGGTTGATTGGCTTTGGTGAGTTTTCTTTCTGGTGGATATAATTTGCATTGGTTCTCCGATGCGCTAGGTCTAGGTATATGTAATTTTACAGTATCATACTATCTACACTGACATCTATACTCCGGTTAATGTATCAAGTAAAAATTTTACAGCTTCATAAGTTTTAGTTTACTACATCTTATTTTGTTTTGATACTTTATCTTTATACACATTTTCACTTTCATAAGTGTTATGTATGGTGTACTTTTTACATAACTTCCACTGTCTGTTCTGCAGGATTTCTTGTCTTTGCAATATTTTACTTTTACAAATCATGGTGTCTAATGCTGTTTTTCAAGGCTATAGGGTATGGACACCTTATATGCTATTTTTATACCTGCACAAAAGTTGGGGAAACTTAGGTTTTACCAAGGTTTTACCACAACCGCAGAGATTTCCTTTCATACGCAATAACTTAAAAATATTTAGGTAGACCTTTCAAATTTGGTATGACGGTGTATATGGGTGTATGGGTGTTTTGTGCCCCTGCCCCTCCGCTAGAAGACCAATGGTGGTCTTCTGAAGTTCAAAATTTCTTCACGTTTGTTCCCAGTCCTGACATATAGGTCAGATCATCCTATGGCGGATACACATAACAGATATGTACGTCTCCTATAAGCAGGCAGAAATTTGACCTATGACCAGTGTTCGAACTCAACGCCGTCCCGCGGGTCCGCGACCGCCAATATTGCAGCAGGACCGCCGAGTTTTAGTACTTACAGGTCCGACGGACTGTCAAAAAGCCCCGATTATCGCCCATTGAAAAACGTTCTGCAAAAGAACTGTAAGGGTTAGATGGATGGCAAATACTTTAAAACAAAATATATTTTATTTGTTATTGCTGTATATATACGTTTTTTTTTCTTTGCAAAAAACGCTTTAAAATAAGATTTTATTGTTAGTTCTTGGTGTCGCGATAGGAAATCTCGCGGAAATCTCGCATACCTCGAGATTTAAAGTTGAAATCTCGTTTCATTTTCATTGCTTTTGGCGCTTTTATTTCATCAAAATTCTACTAAATCACCTGATATATGCTTGGTTCATGAGCAACTGAAATGGACAGATACCTGACAAACCTAGGCTCCAATCCAAAAAAAGCCAAAAATTTCAGAGACACACTGGCTTCAAAAGCAAAGGGATATATGGGAAAAAAATACCAGAAAAAAGGGAATTTCAGGCTTCCTGGGTGAAGTCATACCCCTGGATTCTGTATGACCAAGGCAATAATGCAATGTTTTGTACTTGGGTGGTCATAATTGTCTCTGGTTCATAATAATGTCCGATTTTTGTTGTAGTTTATTTTTAAAATGTTTTTACCAGAACTTTGAATATTTTTTTTTCAAATTATTCCCGCTGAGATTGAGTTTAATTCATGAAAATTTTAAAAATTGAACTAAACACCCAAACTGAGTACATTCACATTCAATAAAAAAATTGAAGGACATTATTATGAACCGGACACAATTGTGACCACCCGTGTACTACTTGTAGAGCCATTTTTGGCCATTTGAGCCAGTCAAAAGTTAAACAGTCAATTGTGGTACATTAATGACTTCGCCAAAAGTGAAAATGAGTGAATGAACTGTGAACTGTTTTATTTTTATTTTTATTTTAAATCTCCTAAGCAATAGACATACAAACTCACTTAAAGAATAAATAAATAAACTTTGGACTTGTTAGTTTTGGCTCGGACCTTTACATTTTCAGAGTTGAAGGTCCTTCGGACCACCTCCATATTTTTCTTAAGCGTGAACACTGCCTATGACCTCTTTCTTCAAGGTTATGGTTGGCCCTCAAATATAGTCCTTTTTTACCCCACAGCCCTTAAGGGCTGTCGGGGTATTGTTTTCACCCATGGTGTCCGGATGGGCGGGCGGCGGGAAAAAGTTTGTCTGGGCTGTATCTCAGAAACCGTAAGGTGTAGGAAGTTGATACTTAGTACGGACATTGGTTAGGATGTGTAGGTGTGCAACGTCATGGTCTGACCTTGATTTGACCTTGCCGTAGTGACCTTTAGTGTGAAAATCCTGTCCGGGCTATATCTCGGAAACCGTAACGTGTAGGAAGTCGATACTTGGTAGGGACATTGGTTAGGGGGTGTAGGCGTGCAACGTCATGGTCTGACCGGGATTTGACCTTTGACCTTGACCTTGCCATAGTGACCTTGACATATAAAATCTTGTCCGGGCTATATCTTGGAAACCGTGAGGTGTAGGAAGTTGATACTTACTAGGGACATTGGTTAGGGGGTGTAGGTGTGCAACGTTATGGTCTGACCTTGATTTGACCTTGTCATAGTGACCTTGACCTATAAAATCTTGTCCAGGCTTTATCTCTGAAACTGTAAGGTGTGGGAAGTTGATACTTGGTAGGGACATTGGTCAGGGGGTGTAGGTGTGCAACGTCATGGTGTGACCTTGATTTGGCCTTTGTCCTTGCTGTAGTGACCTTGACCTATAAAATCTTGTCTGGCTATATCTCGGAAACTGTAAGGTGTAGGAAGTTGATGCTTGGTAGGGACATTGGTTAGGAGGTGTAGGTGTGCAACGTCATGGTGTGACCTTGATTTGACCTTTGACTTTGTCGTAGTGACCTTGACCTTTAAAATCTTGTTGCACCTTTGGGTCTGTCTTTTGATGCAAATTAAGCACTGTTAAAGTTATATTAGAATTCATTAAGAATTTTACTTTTACGGTTTCCCATTGTAATAGATGGTATTTCATCAAGTGAGCCACAAATTTTGCTCCAACACCACACATAAGCATTCATTGAATGTATTACCATTTCTGTATGCATAGTAATATGCAAAACATCTGAACCATAATTCGGCCATGCCAGATGTAGATAAAGTACATGCATTATCTTTCTCTTAAGACAGTATTTTCTCTATTTAAACATTGTTGGACCTTTATATAAACTGACAGTGCTGGACCTTTATATAAACTGACAGCGCTCTGAAAGTATCCTGAACTTTGTACTGATACAGTACTTCTATATTTCATGGTGTTAAAAACATTTCCCTAGGCTGTGGGGTACGGGCATCTCTGATGCTATTTTTCCCTTTTCCTCCTCTTTCTTATGCAGTATTGTAGGTAGACCTGTCAAATTTGGTATATTGGTATGTAAAGGTAAGATCTTTGAGTTTATTGTTTTGTCACAAAAGGCCAAATTTGGGATATTTCTTAACATTTTTGCCTAGTACTCACATACAGAAGGACAAATCATCCTATGGTTGATATATATATATAATATATAGGTTCCCTGTATGTATGCATTTGCTTTGTGGCCCTGACTTCCACTAGAAGACCAATGACGGCTTTGTAAAGGTCAAATTTGAGGTCTTTCTTCACATTTTGACCTTTCTTATACAATAACTTAAACATATTTCACATAAACCTTTAAATTTTGTTATGTGGGTATGTAAGGGTAAGGCCTCTAATCCTATTGCATTGTGGCCTTGGTCTTGCACAGTAAGACCAATAGCAGCCTCTTGGGACAAATTAAAAATGTGAATTATCTAAAAATGGTTAGATTGATTTCAACCAAAATTTGAACATTTGGATACTATAGATCCTGGATAAAATGCCTCTGAAAAATTTTTAATTTTCCAAATTCCAAATGTTGGTTATCTTGAAAACTGTTTTGTACCCTTTGGGAAATATAAACCCTGGATATAATGTCTTGGGAAATTTTTAATTTTCCGAATTCTGCCTTCCATCTTAAATTATGGCAGAATCAAAAATGTCTTGAAAACGAAACCGTTAGAGATAGAGCAATTTAAAACAAATTTTGGACCCTTTGAATACAATAGACCATGGTGATAATGAATGATTGCAGATATACAATACATTTTATTGCGCTACAATAGCTTACCATGTGGGACTGAATGCTATCTTGGGAGGCCGCAGGACCCAGGCCAACGACCAAGAAAAATGGATGTTTGGATTTGACTGAATCCACGTTTTTGTGTGTACCATAGCAGTCATTTGGTAATTCGTTCTTCTTCTCTCACTGGCAGCCATATTGGAAAGACGTTTGAAATATATCTCAATATTTTACTGTTTTCTCAGAATATAAGTATTGTATATGTCATAGACTATTCTGACAATTTTGGGAAGTTCAGGATAAGTATTCTTTGAATATTTATTGTTTTGTGAGTTTTCCACATTTCGACTTGGATTGTTTTTATTGCAGTAAAAGTGTCTTCCCACCAAACGAGTGCAAAGCCCAGATCATCTAATGCCGTCACTTCTGTTTCCTCTTTAATACCCACAATTATTGCCCCACATGCAGGGAATCTGGCAAGGGAGACAACCCCTGTGTCACAAATCAGTCTCCATGCAATATTTGTGCAAGTTTGTGTGAGGAACAGCAAATTAAGATTAAACATAGATGTCGATACGTCTGGAAACAGAAGGCATTGGATCCTTGTAATACTAGCAAGGAAGATGATCTGGACCTACTGGGTGACGATGTGGAGGCATTTTTTGGCTCTCAAGCAGACCTTGAGGGTGCTGCTGAAAATTTATTTTCTTCACCTCCCCATCCCCAACCCCTACATTTCGAATCTTTATTGTTAAAGACTCCACAATCTGTCCCACCCACCCCAGGTACTGTATTGCAGAACAAAATAGAGAGTAGATTAGAAAAATCCCTGGGTAGTCAATTTAACATCCAGCTTCAACAACAAATGGGGGTTTTTCAGGCGTCAATGCTGGAGGCTATGAAGTCTCTCAGAGATGAAATGCACTCCATGAAAAAGCCTCCGAGTCTGATGTAGTTCAGACGTCCAACTCTTTACCTAAAACTGGACCCAGTAAACAACCTGACCCAATTACTTGGACTTCATTTCTGATCACTCGGATGCTCAACCAATGGACACAGACTTTTATGGTCCTCCACTTCCTCCTAAGTCTAATCAGACTGTCCGAGCATGCTTCCAGGCACTCGGATTTTGAATTTGAACACTCAGATCATCATTCCGAGTCGGAACAACCTAAAAGGGTGTGTAAAAAACATTCTGACAAAAGGCAGAAAAGGCCAACAGGAGCTTAGGCCAAGAGGCCCTTCTGCTATTCTCCCTTTAAACCCCATTCTCAAAGATGCTTTTGAGAAGTTTGAACAAGATTTCTTGGCCTCTAATTTACCTGAGGGTAAATACATTAAACCCCCCAGCTTCAACAGCCAAATACTACAAGGTGGGACAACCTTGTTTTGAAGATAAGCTTTAAGAACTCAATCCAGATTTTGCTAAAATCTGTATTTCCCCTAAGCCCTCTGGGAGTCCTGTGGGCAAGGTTCCCCTACAAGTTCTTAAGGAACTTGAGTATCAAGCTAGGCAGAATCTATCTACCATCAATTTCACAGCTACTTTCGCTAGGACTGCCTCTTCCTGTAACACTGTTATGGAGAAGTGTCAGCGCAGTATCAAGGCTACTTTCAAAAGGGTCAAGAGCCAAATTCAAAAGGGTGCAGATCCCAAAAGAGCTGTCAGACGTGGCTATGATAATGCCTGTGATTATTTTGAAATCATGAATAAGAGAATTATTATTCAACAGAGAGCCTTAGCCTGCCTCAGCAAATGTGTAGCCCACATACTCCAGAGGGAGCGGTATACCATGGGCAACACTAGCCTTCTGAGACGAGAGGCCGAAATGACCCTTTTTCAACCACATCTAGGGGACTCGAGATGTCAAGAACTGAGGAACTCACCTTTTTGGCCTTCTCTCTTCAAGTCTCAGTTAGTTAAGGATGGTGAAGACTTCCTCCTTTAAAAAGGCACCCCTAAAGACTCTCAGGGTTTTGGACCCTACCAAAACAGCCCTTTCGTGGTCCCCACCACAATAAGAAAAGAAGCTCCTACAGTAAACGCCCCTATGGGGGCAATTCCTCTCAAAGCAGTAACCAGTCGTTTTCCTTAGGTAGGGGGAAATCGAACTCAAGAGGCTTCAGGGGTCGTTTTCGACCACACTCAAGGGGATCAGGATGTGGAAACCCCTCCTCCCAATGACTCCTTTCAAGCCTCCCTCAGCTCACCAGTAGGAGGTCATCTCCGTACTTTCAGAAGAGACTGGCTCACAAACAAATGTTCATACAACATGTTAAACATTATCACCAATGGCTACGTTCTTCCATTCACCTCAAAACCAAATTCGGTCAGAGCCCCACTGATTTTATCAGGTATCCAGTCTCTTCTGTCAAAGAATGCAATAGAAAGGGTGGAAAATGTAAAATCTCTCAGGTTTTACAGTCGCCTTTTGCTTGTACCCAAGCCTCACCAAAGGTGGAGGCCAATAATAGACTTAAGCAGGCTCAACACCTTCCTACTTGTAGAAAGGTTCAAAATGGAAACACCATCAGTCCATCAGGATCCATCAGGGCCTCTCTGATTCCAGGGGAATGGGTGTCGTAGATAGACCTATCAGACGCCTACCTTCACATCCCCGTTCACCCAGACTCAAGGAAGTACCAAAGGTTTTGCCACAGGTCGCAAGTGTTTCAGTTCACCTCCCTTCCCTTCGGACTAGCCACAGCTCATGTCTTTACAATGATTGTTAAAGAAGTGAAGCTGATGGCCCTGACAAGGGGAGTCAGACTTCACCAGTACCTGGACAACTGGCTGATCAGGGCCCAGTCTCAGGAAGAAGCACAAATAAACACTCAGACAGTGGTGGACCTAACTCAGTCCTTAGGGTGGATAATAAATCAGGAGAAATCCGAAAACCTACTCAAGTGTTTTCGTTTGTGGGCTACGAATACCATCTACATTCAGCCCTTGTAAAACCCACTCAAGAGAGATGGCTCAAACTTCAGGATTTGCAGTTTTGACTTCAAGATGTTTGATGTCGCTAATTGGGTTGCTTGCCTCAATGGAGAAAATGGTCCTGGAGGGACGGCTTCACATGAGGCCCTTTTAGTTTCACCTCAAGGAGCACTGGAGATTTCCTCAGTCATTGAACAGCCTCCTTCCTTGGACAGAAACCATTTCAGCACACCAAGTGTGGTGGCAGAATTCCACAAACGTGATGAAAGGTGCACACCTTCATCCCAAAGACCACAGTATCCAACTCTTTACAGACACCTCAAACGAAGGCTCTAGAAGGGGTCTGGTCAGACCGGGGAAAAAGGCTACACATAAATCTTCTGGAACTGAAGGCAGTTTCTCTGGCCCTTCAAAGGTTCAAGGACCTGTCTCAAAACCAAACAGTGTTGGTTGCTACAGACAACTCAACAGTAGTAGCCTGCATAAACAAACAAGGACCCACTCGGCGGAGATGTCTGCTCTCCTGTGGAAGATCATGACCTGGTGCCATCATTACCAGATAACCTTAAAACCAAGTCCAGTCAACGGAATGGTCACTGCATCCGCAGGTGTTCAAACAGATCTGTCTCTAGTGGTTCACTCCTCATGTAGATCTTTTTGCCACTCGCCTGAACCACAAAGTTTCACTGTATGTGTCTCCAGTCCCAGACCAAAATGCTTGGGACATAGATGTTCTGAACATAAACTGGTCAGGTCTTCACTCTCCTTCACTGGGTGATCCAAAAAATCAGGCAATCCAGTTGCCTGATCATTGTAATAGCCCCAGGCTGGCTAGGGATGCCGTGGTTTTGGGACCTAGTGCAGCTCTCAGCAGAGATCCCACTTCAACTTCCTGTGTCAAGAACTCTTCTCAAACAGTCCCACAATTATGTGTTCCACAGCAATCCTCAGCATCTCAACCTCCATGCCTGGTGTCTAGGAGTGGACAGCTCCAAGAAAAAGACTTCTCTGTGGAGGTGGCAGAGGGAATCGTTGCCCCTCAGAGATCATCAACAAGGACCATCTACAAGTCAAAGTGGGTCTATTTAAGAAATGGTGCAGAGAAAATTCTGTGGATTTCTCCACTCCCTCTGTAAAGCAAGTCTCAGACTTCTTTGTGTACCTGTACCAAGATCTAAACAGGCGCCCTTCGACCATAGATGGTCATAGGACGGCCATTATTGACACTTTGGGCCCAATGGGGCTCCATATCTCTCAAAGTTCAGACCTTAACAGGTTACTCTCCAGTTTTCACAGGGATCATCCCAAAAGTTCCAGGAATCTTCCTAAGTGGAACCTTTCTGTTGTTTTCAATGAGCTCACAAAAGCACCTTTTGAGCCTATGAAAGACACAGACCTCAAACATCTTACTCTCCAAACTGCTTTCTTGCTAGCTTTGGTCTCTGGCATGAAATCAATGCCTGGGTTGCAAACAAAGTATCTAATCTAGGCCAGTGGGAGAAGGTTGCTTTGGTGACGATGCCACCTCTACCATTGTAGATAGACAATTCAAAGAAGACAGGACCTTGTGTCATGTACGGGCCCTGAGGTACTATTTGTGTCAAACCAAAGACCTAAGAGGGTCTCGATCCCTTCTCCTTATCTCCTTTAAGAAAGGACATACATCAGACCCGCTACACTCTCTTTCTGGCTAAAACAAACTATCCTACTTTGTTATAAACAAGCAGCTTGACCTGGTCCAAGTCAAAGCGCATGACATTAGGGCCTTCGTGGCCTATAAGGCCTTTTGCGATGGGGTATCGATGGACCAAACCATGCAAGCGTGTCACTGGAAAGCTCACAACACATTTACAAATTTTTACCTAAAAGACCTTACTTGGTCAGACAATGACAACAATATGTATCTGGGACCAATAGTAATGGCACAACCAGTCCTAGACCCTTCCCCTCAGCATACTCATCTTCGGGAAAAAAAGAAGGGGGGGTACACCCGCTGCAGCCAAGTCTTCGGGAGTCTATCCCAGGGTCTAGGTATTGCTTACCTCTTCAAGATGTTTATGGTAAGGTCTCTTATCCATTTTTATGAATTTAACTGTATAATACATTCAGTGTTTATCAATGTACCATAGTCTCATATTCAGGGTGGCAAATTTATGAGATTCAAGCCTAGGGCTGGTATTCATGGAAGTGATGCCCTTGGGGGCTACTATCTTGAGTGAGCACCGCTGCACTCTCTTCTCTCAAAACAGCCAAACAGTACCTGTACTGTCATTCATCAAAAATTTTGGTTTTTGGCTACTTACAGGCCTGACCTTTAGAACTGGGGCTCTGTAATCAGAACTCAGACTGTTAATTTGGCAATACGTTGCTTTATTTTTTAATTCTAAATTCAGGAAAAATCGACAAAATACTTCCAGTCTCAGCTGTACTCCCGCCACCGAGCGGGAGTACTTGGGATTCAGTCCCACATAGTAAGCTATTATAGCGCAATAAAATTGAAAATTTTTGTTACTTAAATCTAGCTTTTATAAGCTACAAGCTTACCATATGGGACTGTAGAAAGTCCCACCCTGCCCCCCTGCTGTATTCCAGCTGAGGGGCTACGGGCTAAATTTACAATGAGAGAAGGATGAATTACCAAATGAAACTGCTATGGTACACACTAAAACGCGGACTCTGTCAAATCCAAACATCCATTTTTCTTGATTGTTTGCCGACCTCCTGAGATAGCACTCAGTCCCACATCGTAAGCTTGTAGCTTATAAAAGCTACATTTAAGTAATTAAAATTTTCAATTTTAGAGCAATTTATGGCAATATGTTAGTGTTATAAAAGCTGCATGGGTAATTTTTGTATTTAAATAATCTGTCGGCGAGTTGACTTATCAGTGACTTGCAGGTAATTCCCAACTTTTGGTCCCCATCTTGAGTTTTGGCAGAGATTGAAAAAAGTCAATTATCTTGAAAACCATTAGGGAGAGAGTGATTTCAAGCAACTTTTGGACCCTTTGGGTACTATAGACCATGACCGAATCCCGGTCAGAAATTTGACAACTAAGGAAATCATGTCCTGTGAATCTTTTGTAAGTGTAAAATTTTAACACTCTATCACAATTTTCTCATTAACTATTGCAGGGATTTCTCTCTCATCTTGCATATATGTACTAGACGACAAGTAGATTCCCTTGTGTGATAGAGTGTTCCCTGGATCTTTTTTAATTACTTTTTTATGAATTTTTGACATAATTTTGAATGCATTAAAATTTATGAAATCATGAACTAAATCGCTTATAACTTAAAAAGTATTTCATTTTGAGCATTTTGTTTTAATATGTTATTCAGCTACTTTTTCCATAGCTACAACATGGTGAGAAACTTTGGTGCCTATTCCAATAGCTAAGTGAGTAATAGCTACTTTCTGCCTTTTCAGTACCTTTCATAATGAGTAAAGTCACTTAGATAATTTTAAAGTACCTTTGATAATGAATAAAATCATTTAGAGAATTTTGTATAAATATGTTATTCAGCGACTTTTGGGTCAGCTATAACATATCCGCCCTGACTTTTCCTTTCCCTCATTTCTCTCCGTGGCGCTGACCCTTGCTATGTCTCAGGTTTATGATTACAGTTTTTTGCTTCTGTTTGGTGTGCCTAGAGTCTGTCTTTGGATAGAGATTATGCGCTATAAAAATACTATTAGAATTAGAATTAGTGAAATTGCAGATATGTATTTTATGTCCTAGCTGAGCAATAGTTACTTTGATGTTGTCACGGTTGAGTAAATCAGTTGTAACTCAAAAACTATTGCATTTAGATATTTTTGTTTAAATATGTTATTCACCTACTTACGGGTCAGCTATAACATAGTGAAATTGGAGACTTGTAGTTCCTTGCATAGCTGAGCAATAGCTACTTTCAGGTGCTCACTGATGAGTAAATCAGTTGTAACTTGAAAACTATTGCATTTAGAGTATTTTGTTTGAATATGTTATTCACCCAATTTTCAGTCAGCTATAACATAGTGAAACTGTAGACCTGTAGCTCATGGCATAGCTGAGCAATTGCTACTTTCAGGTTTTCACTGTTGAGTAAATCAGTTGTAACTTCATTTACAGTATTTTGTTTAAATATGTTATCCACTTACTTAAGAGTCAACTTAACATAGTGAAATTGTAGACCTGAGGCTCTTGGCATAGCTGAGCAATAGCTACTTTCAGGTTCTCACTGTTGAGTAAAGTAGTTGTAACTTTAAAATTATTGCATTTGGAATATTTTTTTTAATATGTTAGTCAGCTACTTTGGGTCAGCTAAAACATAGTAAAATTTCAGATCTGTAGTTTGTTGCATAGCTGAGCAATAGCTTTTTTAGGTTCTCACTGTTGAGTAAATCAGTTGTAACTTTAGGTTACTGCATTTAAAATATTTTGTGTAAATATGTTAGTCAGCTACTTAAGGATCAGCTGTAACATAGTGAAATTGTAGACCTATAGCTCATTGCATACTGAGCAGTAGCTATTTTCAGGTTCTCACTGTTGAGTAAATCAGTTGTGACTTTAAATTATTGCATTTAGAATATTTTGTTTGAATATGTTATTCACCTACTTTTGGGTCAGTTATACCATAGTGAAATTGCAGATCTGTAGCTCATTGCATACCAAGGAGTAGCTACTTTCAGGTTCTCACTGTTGAGTAAATCAGTTGTGACTTAAAAATTATTGCATTTAGAATATTTTGTTTGAATACGTTAGTCAGCTACTTTAGGGTCAGCAATAACATAGCAAAATTGCAGACCGGTAGCTCATTGCATAACTGAGCAATAGCTACTTTCAGGTTTTCAAACTATTGCATTTACTGTTTTTTGTTTAAATACATTGTTTACGTACTTTTGGGTCAGCTATACCATAGTAAAATTGCAGACCAGTAGCTCATTACATTGCTAAGCAAGAGCTATTGTGAGATTCAAACTGTTGAGTAAATTAGTTATTACTCAAAAACAATCGCATTTACAGTATCTTGTGTAAATATGTTTTCCACCTATTTACATGCATGCTGTAATAGATTAAAGCAATATCAAGCGAGTAATCTTCAAAAAATGGTCAAGGCTTCATTGAATCATCCCAAATTTCATTACAGGCCAATTTTACAACTTTCTGTAAAATCAATTTTGGCATCCAGTAGCAAACTGTATGCAACCCTCTTCCCTTGCCCCAAATCCAAGACATGTGGCTTATTCTACAAAACCGGCACAGTGGATGTTTGTTTAATACAGAATTTTATTAGCAGATATTTGAAACTTCTCTTCAATTGTATTTAGCTTATCTGGAAGATGTCAAAGTAGAACTCCAAGACCAGTATAAAGCAAACTACGGGACTGTACCAAGAAAGCCCTGGATTGATGATGATTTTACAGACATCGATGGAATATTTATCAACCTGGAATTACAGGAGAGACCAGAATTTAGGGAAAATAAGGACAATAAGCCGTATGGAACCTACTCAGCTATTTTTAATGATGAACATTTTAAAACCAATAGGAAATGTGTGGTTTGTGGTGTTGCAGGAAGTGGGAAGTCAACCTTATCACAAAAGATTGTGTTTGACTGGGCAAATGGAATTATTCACGACTTTTACCTAGTCTTTCTCATACCTCTAAGGGAAGTAAATGCCACAGAAGGCATTTCTCAGAAAATTAAGAGTGAATACCCTGATCATGTTTACAATCAGTTGTTGCGATTGAAAAAAGGTTCAATATTATTGATACTAGATGGTATAGATGAGCTATCAGATGACGTTGACAGTATAGAAGTACAAAATTTTCTAAAAGATCCTACTTTTCAGATTTTCAGTGTATTGATGACAACAAGGCCACATGGTTTAGCAATTGTCAAGCCATGCAAACCACTGAAGTTGAACATCAAAGGTTTCAGTGAAGAAGATGTGAAAAAGTACATTAAAAATTACTTTTGTGAAGAAGATTCAGAAAAGGCCATTCAAGTGATAACAAAATGTGCAAAATCCAATAATCTTTGGTCCTTGATTGAAAATCCTCTTTGCTGTTTATTAATCTGTTTCTTGTACGAGTAGCGCTATGCAGAGAAAGACGTTGATTATGAAATGCCAGACAAGAGGACAGAACTATACAGTGAAGTCATGGAAGCATTTGAGCAAATTTATAACAAGAAGTATACAGATGGGAAGTGGGCGCAAACAATGTCCCTGATTGGCATGCTAGCCTTTGATAAGTTACTAGCTAAGGAAAATGGTGTCCTTATATTTGATGAAAAAGTGTTAGCCCAGTATAATGTTGAATCTACATCTGCATGCAAGGTAGGAGTTTTGAGCCGAGTAGAGTCATTTAAAGGAAGGAAAGCACTAGCAAGTTCTACGGCATGTTCTATGGCATCAAAGTATAACTTTTACAATTTCATTCACAAAAGCATTCAGGAGTTCACTGCAGCTAGTTATGTCCACCAAGCTGATGAAACAGCTTTACAAAATATTCTAGAAAGACTGAAGAGATTCATTGCAACACCTTCTCAATTAGAATCTTTGGATCTCTTTCTTCACTTTCTGTGTGGCCTGGAAGAGAACTTGCTAGTGAGAAATGTATCTGTCCTAGCTCAAATGTTCAGCCACTGCAATATAATACTGCGACGAACTAGAACCATGAAGTCACGGAAGGATGTTGTGTCCATTTTGGTCAGTTTGTGTATGGAGTCTAAACCTGATCTTCTCATCAAAATCCCAAGCCATGTAAGGCTTGAATTTGTGAGAACAGCTGCTGATGTTAAATATTTTGATGTACCAAAAAACAAATACATCAAATTTGCCAGAATGTTGGGTGCACTAAATACTCCAGATATACAAAGGAGTATGACACAACTTGTCACAGTTGATGCAGAGAAGCTGTTTTTGAACAAACAAATACACATACCTGAAGGGGAGGTCTCTGCAATAGCACCTTTTATCCACCCAACTACATTTAAATTGTCATCCCACAATTTAACCTCATTTCCAGCATCCTTTCTTATGCATTCAGAAAAGCTGGAAACTCTTGAACTAGCAAATTGTACCTTCAGAAACTTAGGATCTTTCGGACAGTTTTTGACTGGTGGTTATAAGTGGCCAAATTTGAAAGTTTACAGTATAGTTAATCCAAAATTTCCCATAACAGATGAAGAGATAAGTGGAGACATTGACGAAGTACAGACAAATGATCAAGAAATACTTTTGGAAAATCTTGACATATCAAAGTGCACAAAGGCTGAATGTTTTAGTTATTTACCCCCTTTATTTGAACATGCACACAGATTGACCACACTTTCACTCAGAGATGATCATTTTGGAAATCAGATTCTCAAAATTGCCAGTGCCATACCTTCCTCTGTTGAAGAAATAGATCTAGGCAATAGTGAATTAGGTAATAGCGGTCTTGATCATATTGTCAGGCAACTACCTAGATTGAAAGGGCTTTCTAAGCTCTCGTGGAATACCATCAGAGTTACAAAATGTCAAAATTCCAATGACAAATTCTCACTTTGCATAACTGCCCATACTCCTGTAGTTATACTGTCTGAGTTTTGTGAAATAATAAAGGAACTGGATGTGAGTGGATTAACACTCGATAGGGAAATGTTTAATCTGTTGTGGGCTCTGCCTATTTCGGTGGAGGTTTTGCAAGCCAAGGGGTGTGACATAGCCATCAACTTTTCAGAATTATTTAAAAGATGGCAACATATTGAAAGTTTTGATTTAAGCGAAGCCAAATTAACTGAAGAGTTCAGTCCCCTCCTACACCCATTGCCACCTTCACTACAATGCATAAGACTACACAAAATTTGTATGTCTGATAACTCTGTTATCTCACTCAGCAAACAAGTGCATCAGTTTCAAAACTTTGACCTTTTCACAGATGGATTTCAACTGAACAAGAGCCATGATGGAAAGTGTAAGATTGAGGTCTCACAATGCAGTAAGGCCACAAATATTTTCTTTCAAAATATACAGGTTGGCTCATTGCACATTGTTTTTTCAGACAATGGGGAGCAGTCTATATGTTCTGACCACTTAGATTCCCTCTTACGGTCCATGCCCCAAAATATTTGTGGAATAGATATTGCCCCATGCACTGCCAAAAATGACCAAATAGTTACAGCTGTAGTGAACCACTTGGCTGATTGGACTGAGCTCCAGTATGTTAGTTTACAGGGTTATAAACTTGATCATCTAGCAAATAAAATGATCTCAGTGATACCTGTACTAGGTGCATCATTGGTCTCTCTGGATCTGGGAGACTGTACCCTCAATGATAACATTCTCAATGTGTTGATGCAGTATCTTCCTAAATTTGTATATTTAAGAGACCTTAGTTTGGCTGGCATTTCTCTGAGCCACATTGAAGAAAAAGTATCAGAGACACTGCCACAGTTGTCCTCATTCATACAAACTCTAAATCTCAGTGACTGTGACTTGCCTGTGAAATGTGTCACTACTCTGCTTCAAAAATTGGTTCTGTGTCCCAGCTTGAGCTATTTGAATCTTGCATACAACTCACTGGAACATTCTGAAAGTCAGTGTGTGAGGTTTATCAATTCTATGCCAAGTTCACTGACAACCCTGAACTTTTACGAATGTAATTTGACCCAAAAAAGTGTTGATGTCTTGCTGAAAATTCTGCCAAATCAAATACAACTCACAGATTTAGATATTGGTAACAATTCATTGCAAAACATAGACAACAGTTGCTTGGCCTTGTTACCGATTTCACTGATAAACTTGAATGTTAGCATGTGCAGCTTAACTAAAGAAGGTGTCAAGTGTCTGATCAGTGGACTTGCAAGATGGACAAAACTCAGAGAATTAAACCTGTCATCAAACAGACTCTCCAGAACTGAATGGGAGGAGCTCTGTGGGTTTTATGCAACAATTGAAATGAAACAAAAAGAAGTTGTTGTAAAAGCTTGGTCTAATGATATGAACAGTGATCTTGAGAGAAAATTTGGGAATATGAAGAACAATATCCAATGGAAATTTTGAAACCTTATTAAAAGGTGGTACAATATTGAGAAATCAATAGTGTGTTTTTGAGATAGGACCAACAATTCATGAAATCTTCAAGGCAAACTCTTCCCCGACATAGAAACAGATATTTCACTGAATTGCAAATTATATTGATCGACCTCAGTAACTGTAAAAAGTACAATGTGTTATGTGTATTACATGTTATTTAGAATTATAGTTCAAATTAATTTTATAAGGTTGCACTTGATCAGAGTTTAGAACCTAAGGAAATATTTTGCTTTAGTTTATATTATCCCTTTATCTTAAAGAATGTTTCCTGTAATGTATGACCACATCAAAGTCTGTTAATCTAACACTGTTGAAATGAACTGAAAGTTAATACATCACAAAGTGCAATTAATATTATTTACTTGTTTACCTTATTGTTCATAGAGTGTTTCGGTATGGTGCAACATATGCTTGATAGGACACATTGTTTTGGTATCTGTAATGTGTTGTATACTTCAATTTAAACACAATGTGAGCATGTATAATGTGCTTTAGAAGGGCCAAAAAGATAATGGAGAGGTTAATCACATTTTTTTTCACAATAAATCACAGTGTTGGTAATAATACCCAGAAACTAGCATCTTGTGTTCACAAAACTGTGTGAGTGCCTGCCTTCATAGTTAAAAAGTAATATTTGAAATAAAATTTCTTACCTTTCTGACCTTACTTATTTATGGAGTAATCTAGTTTTACCCCTCATCCTTTTATGGCTGTGTGGGTATTTTCAAACCATGGTGTACAGATGGGCTGGTGGGTGGCTAAAAACAATAATCTTGTCTGGGTTGTGTATCGGAGGTGTAGGATATTGATACTTGGTAGACATCGGTTGGGAGTTATAGGTGTGCAGTATCACGGTGTGACCTTGATATGACCTTTAACCTTATTGTAGCAACCTTAAAATTTAAAATCTTGGCCATGCTATATCTCATAAACCATAATTTGTAGAAAGCTGATACTTTGTAGGGTCATCGATTCGGGCATGTAGGTGTGCATTGTTATGCTGTGACTTAGATGTAATGTTTGACTTTGTCATTTCCCAAATGTTTTCTGCTGCCATATTTGAGACATATTTCTGCAGCAGAGATATATGGATTGCTGCAACTGATTATTGTATGTATTTTTACCTGATTGTACTATCCCCTTTGACAGCTACACTTCATTAAAGAAATTTTACAGCTTCACAACTTTTAGTTTACTAATTAATGCTGTCATCTTGCTCTTGAATTGTCAGTTTTTACCCCATATTCCTTTAGGGCTGTCAGGGTACTGTTTTCACTCATGGTGTCCAGATAGTCGAGCGGGCGTTTGGGTGGGCAGGCGGCTCAAAAAAGATTGTCTGGACTGTATCTCAGAAACCCAAAGGTGTAGGGAGTTGACACTTGGTAGGGACATCGGTTAGGAAGTTTAGGTGTGCCTGGTAGTGTGACTTATAACTTTGGCTTTACCAAAGTGTGTTCATCTGCCATATTTGAGACATCTATGCTGCAACTGATTATTATATGCACTTTTACATAATTGTGCTATTTCCATTGACAGCTATTCTTTAATTAATAAATTTTACACCTTCATAATTTTTAGTTTACTGAATAATGCTGTCATCTACTACTTCTATGCATGTATCTCATGGTGTTGAAAACTATTTCCCCAGGCTGTGGGGTACGGGCCTTTATGATGCTATTTTGTTACTTTGTCTTTACATACATATTTGCTCTGTTCCATGTTAGTTTCTCTGGCACCTTTTAAGTAACTTACCTTGTCTTTTCTGAAAGTCTCCTGACCTAATTTGTGGAATAAACATTTTCTGTAAATATGTATCATTGTAATTGTAGCAATTAGTAGAATCAATAGTTTTTGTATTTAGTAACATACCTCGTTTATCATTATTGTATCCACTGGATTTTTGCTTCATTACACTGCCGCCGCAGTGTGTAGAGAGATGATACCATTCTAACTAAAAAATTATTATAGCTAGCCTCAAATTTTCAGTTTATATTCATAACCATAAAATTTTGCCTGGGAATATTTTTAGCCTCATTTTGACAAACAATATGGCCGCCATGAACGTTTTTTTTGACTTTCAGCAAGGAGTTTTGTTGGTCCTCTAGAGCAAAGGGTATTATAGGTAGAGATCTCAAATTCGCAGGATATGTTCATCATTACAAAATCTTGACTGGGAATAGTTTTGGCCTCATTTTGAGAAAAAAACAAGATGGCCATCATGGGCATTTCTTTGGCAGTCATGAAAAGTGCTTATATCTCCCTTATTATTGGTCCTAGAGGCTTGGTATGTGAAGCCAACCCACATGAAATCATGGGCTGGGAATCTTCTGATGTGTTTAGATTTGACCTTGGACCCCTCCTTCAAGATCAAATGAGGATACCCAAACTTAAAAGTGCTTATAATTCGCTTATTATTGGTCCTAGAGGTTTGCAATGTGAAACTAACTTATAGGAAATCATGGGCTTGGAATCATTTGATGTGGTCAGATTTGACCTTGGGCTCTTCCTTCAAGGTAAAACAAGGATAGCAAAACTTATAAGTGCTTATACCTCACTTATTATTGGTCCTAGTGGCTTGCAATGTAAAACCAACTTATAGGAAATCATGGGCTGGGAATCTTTTGATGTCGGATTTGACCTTGGACTCCTCCTTCAAGGTCAAACGACGATATCCAAACTTAAAAGTGCTTATAACTCACTTATTATTGGTCCTAGAGGTTTGTAATCTGAAACCAACCTTATAGGAAATCATGGGCTGGGAATTGTTTGATGTGGTCAGATTTGACCTTTGGCCCCTCCTTCAAAGCCAAACTAGGAAACCAAAACTTAAAAGTGCTTATAACTCGCTATTATTGGTCCTAGAGACTTGCAATGTGAAACCAAGTTGTACGAAATCATGGGCTGGAAATCTTATGATGTGGTCAGATTTTACCTTGGACCCCTCCTTCAAGATCAAGTGAGGATACCCAAACTTAAAAGTGCTTATAATTTGCTTATTATTGGTCCTAGAGGTTTGCAATGTGAAACTAACGTATAGGAAATCATGGGCTGGGAATTATTTGATGTGGTCAGATTTGACCTTGGACTCCTCCTTCAAGGTCAAATGAGGATATCCAAACTTAAAAGTGCTTATAACTCGCTTATTATTTGCCCTAGAGGTTTGTCATGTGAAGCCAGCCTATATAGGAAATCCTGGGCTAGGAATCTTTTGATGTGGTCAGATTTGACCTGTGGCTTCTCCTTCAAGGTTAAGCGATGGTTGATTGGTTTTGGTGAGTGGTTTTTCTGGTGGATACAATTTGCATCGGTTCTCCCATGCACTCGGTGTAGTTTGTAGAATATATACAGAAGTTGTCTGTCAGGTGATTCAGGAGTATGGATCTTTGTGTGTGTGTGTTTATTTTTCTATTACTTAAATTACCAAGGTACAACAATACAGTTCATTGGTTGTCTGTTTGTAAATCCATGTATTTATTTTATCAAGACAAATAATTTGATTTCACACATGTATTGTTAAATTAAATAAATCATTATTGTACGATATTGTTGATGTTTTATATTGTATCACAGGTTACTGCTCATGCCCATCCCCTACTTCGTATTTTTCTTGACTTATCAAAGCAAGGGGACACAGCTGCAAGCTAGTTTTGTGGTTGCTATAATTGTGGTAACATCACTTTTTTGTTATAATTTGAAGAATAAATAGCTTTTGTAAAGCAATTTTTTCCTGTAAAATCTACTTTGTGAACTGTTTTTCATTAATCTACATTTAACATTTTATCTATTTTATCTGATGGGGATCCAATTTCAGACATAGTCTGCAGTCTGTATGGCTACTGGAAAAATATTGCATCACAGTATCGCAGAAACTGTTAGGTATAGAAATGTTATACTTTAGTGACCATTAGTTAGGCGATGTGGGTGTGAAATGTCATGGTAGGACTTTGATTTAATATTTGGCTTTTACCTTGCTGGAGTGACTCTTACCTTTAAATTTTTTGTGTTTGATATATCTCAGAAAACCTTGAGGTGTAAGAAGTTGTTACTCTGAGGTTATATTGGTGTTTGTTTGCCTTATGATGATGTAACCTTGGTGAGACCTTTGACCTGGGATCTGCCAGAATGTACTTCATTTTGAGACATATATTTCCCATCACACAATTATATGGATTGGTGCAACTGTTATAAAATGTACTTTTACCTTATTGTACTATCTCAATTGACAGCCATAGTGTAATTTATAAATAGATCAATTTGTAAATTTTACCAAATTTTTAAATTGTCTTGTGTTGATAAATTGTCTTTACATCCCAATTCTTAAGGTGATACAATTTAATTGTAAATATTTCTCATATAACAGTATCTCTGACTTCATCTCATTAATTTCTAATGCTTGCATTCTTAACTTCACTTAGTCTATGTGTTGTTTAAAATTTAATGAAAATGATTGTCAAAGTTAATCACTTTTGAAATGACCCCTTATTCATCATCAACACTAGCATTTAACTTTGTGGTATAGAGGTTTTCAATATTCCAAATAATGCAATTTAACCCATATCTTCCTTTTAACCCAAAAGTTTCATGAAGAAGTGGTTAACTTTTTCCAACATTGAACATCTTTGTTCAAGGATGAAAATCTAATTATTGATGTTATTCCTAAAATAGCAGATTCTGTTGGTTGTTCACTTTGAATAGTATTTATTGAAGAGAATTGGTTTAAACCCAAGAAGGAAATCTGCCCTTTTCATAAATACCCTACTTTTTGACTAAAAACTGATGTGCTGTTTGAATATATAGCTTTTTAAGTTAACTTCTTTTTACTTTTATGTACATTAGACTTTCTGGCATTTGTATCTTATCTTATGTATATGAATAATATGATTGCCATCTGGGGACAAATTTTCTTGTTCTGTCAGTTATTTATCTAAAAGCTTCAGTATGTAAACATATGACGTGTATAAAATTGGGTTTGAGATGTAACTCTCGTATGACACTGTGGGTAATGTTAGTTTATTTATAGGAATATATATCCTTTTAACTTTGCAGGAAGCTAGAACAAAACCTTAAACATGTACAAATTGGGTGCTTGCAAAGACACTTCTTATTGTTTTGTATATAGAGTTTGATGTTCTCTTAAAAGACAAATCTCTCCTTAATAACCAACAAACACCCCTAAATATCTACACAGGTAGAAAAAACTTTTGTCCAACTATGTGTTGCACAGTGGAAAACATCTGTTACTATTATGATGATATTGTGGCCTCTGTGAAATCTCTGGGAAACCTTGAATATGCTAGGTGTAAATGGTAAAAAGATAGTGGTATTGTCTGCGAACTGCCAGGGTCTACATACTCCATCTAAAAGACTTGATGTGTTACCCTACTTGAAAGACAAAAATCCAGACATAGTGTGCCTACAGGATACTCATTGGACTGATTATGACCAACCTGAAATAAGGAAACAATGGGGAGGAGAATGTATAGTACATGGTAAAAACACCAACTCTCTGGGTGTTGCAATTCTTTTTGGACAAAGATTCGAATTCAAAATCAATTCCACTTATAAGGATGAATTGGGAAATATGCTTATTGTAGATTTATTGGTAAGTGACTTACCAATTAAGTTATTTAATATCTATGGCCCGAACAAGGACTCTCCTGTCTTTTATGAACAACTTGCTAATCTTGTAAATTTGGCTGTTGGAGAATCACATGTACTTCTATGTGGAGATCTAAATATAACTCTTGACCCCAAGTTAGATATGTATAACTGTCGTCATATTAATAATCAAAATTCCAGGAATGTGGTATTGAAAATGATAAAGGACTGTAATCTGGTAGATGTGTTTAGACAGTTAAATCCTAATAAGACTATATTCACTTTGCGTAGAAGACTCCCTTCTAAACAGGCTAGATTGGATTATTTTATAGGTTCTAGTACACTCATTGATCTTGTAGGAAATTGCGAGAATTTACCAGGCTATAGAACTGACCATTCCTTGATCAGACTTGATTTATTTATTAATACATTTAAGCAGGGAAAAGGTTTGTGGAAATTTAACACCATATTATTATATCCCCAGACGAAAGTCGGGGATATATTGGATTCAGGTCCGTCGCGCCGCCGCCGCCGCCGCCGCCGCCGCCGCCGCCGCCGTAGAAATTTCCTTGTGGACGCGATAACTCAAAAACAAATTAATATTTTTTTTTCAAACTTGGTACACATGTTAAGGGTGCGCAAAGGAAGATCCCTATTTTAAGGTGACCTTAAACTCCCAGTAAAAAAGAACTTACGGCCACCTTAAGGTCAGAAATTGGACTTTTGGCCACTTAGAGCCTTGTAGGTCACAAACTATGATGCTCAGCTGGCTGAAATTTTACCTGACAACACATTAATATGTTCTTAGTACATGTGCCGAAAATCACGACTTTAAGTTGAGGAGAAAATTGTGTTTGAGGCCCATAAATACCCCCACTTGGGGATTTTTTGCTATACTTTTCATATATTTTGCCCTATAATTTGGAAGTGGTAATTCTGATGAGTCTCAAACTGCGCTAGGTATAACTTTGATATGTAATCCTTGTCTGTAGAAAATTTTAGGGCTGTAGGTTTACCCAAAGGGGTCGACTTAAGGTCTCAAAAGTGCCCACAGAGACCCAATTTATGCACTTTTTGCCACTTTCAAGCACTGTAGCTTTCAAACTATGTCTCTCATCTAAGTTAAATATCATCTGGGAATATATCTATGTGTTTTCTTATATGTGCCCCAACATTTAGGCCTTTAATAGACAGTTAACCTGTGTATCAGGACCATAAACACCCACCCGAGTGACCCTTATAAGACATTTTTCACATCTTTTTCCCTGTAACTTGGAAATGGTAAGTCTGAGAAGTTTCAAACTGTATTAGATATATATTCTGTGTGTAATCTTAGTATGTAACAGATTTTAAGTCTGAAGCTTTAATTTTGAAGGTCAAATTGAGGTCTCTAAAAGGCTCCCAAAGACCCAATATTTGGACTTTTTGCTACTTTTAAGCCCTGTGACTGTCAAACTATGTGACTGATAGAGCTCAAATCCTATCTGGGAAGATATTAGTATGTTATTTTTATATGTGCCAAAAATTAAGGCTTTAAGAAGACATTTAACCTGTGTATGAGACCATAAATCCCCACCCGAGTGACCATTTTTAGACATTTTTCACATATTTTTCCCTGTAACTTGGAAATGGTAAGTCTAAGAAGTTTCAAACTGTATTAGATGTATATTCTATGTGTAATCTTAGTATGTGACAAATTTTAAGTCTGAAGCTTTAATTTAAAGGCCACATTTAGGTCTCTAGAAGGCCCCATAAAGACCCAGTATTTGGACTTTTTGCCAATTTTAAGGCCTGTGACTGTTAAACTATGTGACTGATAGAGCTGAAATCTCATCTGGGAATACATTATTATGTTCTTTTTACATGTGCCAAAAATCAAGGCTTCAAGTAGACATTTAACCTGTGTATGAGGACCTTAAACACCCACCTGAGTGACACTTTTAAGACATTTTTCACATATTTTGCTCTGTAACTTGGAAATGGTAAGTCTGAGAAGTTTCAAACTTTATTAGATACATATTCTATTTGAAAGCCACATCGACTTTGGACTTTTTACCACCTTTAAGCCCTGTGACTGTTAAACTATGTGATTGATGGAGCTGAAATCCCATCTGGGAATACATTATTATGTCCTTTTTACATGTGCCGAAAATCAAGGTTTTTAGTAGACATTTAACCTGTGTATGAGGGCCATAGACACTCGCCCAAGTGCCTTTTTTGACATTTTTTCCGTATTTTGCCCTGTTATTTGGAAATGCTTAGTGTGACAAGTCTTAAACTGTATTATATATAATTTTTGTTTGTTATGTATGTCCCCCAAAAAGTTTCAGATCTGTAGTTTAATTGCTAAGGTCTCTTTAACAATTGTAAAATGCCCACAGAAACCCAATTTATGGACATTATGCCACTTTAAAGCCCAGTAACTGTCAAACTATGTGGGTTATAGAGCTGAAATCTTTGAATTTTTCAAAGGAAATGCCTGTCTATTTAAATTTTGATTATTAATAATGTTATGGCTATCTTAGTCTTTTAAGAACTTATTTTTGTGTGTTATACCTCTGCTTGCTGAGTTTTTAACTTTTTAAAATGAAACTGGTTAAACATATTCAAGTAGACAAAATGGACACTTTAAGTGAGCTTTAAGTCCCAATATTAATGAAATTATATCCTTATGTAGTAAAACTAGGGGATTTTTAACCCTCAACTAGCCCAGTTTTATTCAACTTGCCTCAGTTAATTTTGACACAGCTCCTACAGTTATGAACTCATTTCAGTTGATAATCACATACTTAAAATTCTCAATTCTTTTTGTATTTGAGTACCCCTTTTATATAGATTGTTTGTTTACCATTTATCCCCACCTCTGGGACCTCCAGCTATATTGAGTGACACTAAATAAACAAAGGTATTTAATGATATCAGATGAGAAACAAAGAACTCAATGGGGTTGCAGATCTTGTGTAATAGTGAGAGAGGTGTGGAGAAGGGGAGAGGGGTGGGGGTGGGCGGTAGTGGGCTTCATTACATATAACACAAAGGGGAGTCAGAACTGAGATTGTGTCACATATTTAGGTTGCATATATATGGACCACATATATAGGTATAGAGGAAATGAATAACTGAAAACAATTTGCAAATTCTAAAAATAATATAATAAAATAATAATATAAATAATTTTTTTTTAAATAATATTTTATTTGTGAACAAATATAGAAACAGATATGCGCTTTTGGGATTATGAATTTTAGAATGGACATTGAATCATCAATCATTTAAATACTTTGAAGGAAGATTGAAAAGTATGATGAGTTGAGTTAAAATAATATTTTATTTGTCAACAAATATAGAAACAGATATGCTCTTTTGGGATTATTATTTTAGAATGGACATTCAATCATCAATCATTTAAATACTTTGAAAATAGGTTTAGAGTTATCATTGCAGGAAGATTGAAAATATAATTTGAGTTATGTATTCGGTGTCTGGGGATACACCATCTTCCTTGGGAAGATATAAACAGAGTAGATTGATGTGCTGAAGTTCATATAATAATGGGTAATTATGTTTTAAAAAATTCCCGATCAAAACCTGTGGCGTGAGTGATGACCTGTCTGGGGATATGTTGGCGCCGAGTTGGCCCAATCTAGTTAAAAAATCAGGATTATATACAGATGATTAACAAGGCTATAAACGTTGAGGCAATGAAGTATATAATTCCTGTCTGTGACCCCAGTTATTTAAGACTAAACTGTCTCCGTAATCTCGAGTTAACTATTGATGATAATCTGTTTTTAGAGGCAATCTTGTTGAGACTTCGAGGAGATACAATAAAATTTGCAAGCAACTTAAAACATTCTAGGGACTACAGGGAAGACCATTTTATTGAAGAAATCAATGACTTAGAAAACAGTCAGAACATTGGTGCACTATAAAACCCGGACTTCCGGAAGGGCGGTCGGACCAGGGCGGTAGGGCGGTAGAATTGGGCTATATCTCCTAAGCTTTATTACGTATGATCCAAGTTCTTATTATTTTTGACAAGGTTGATGGTGTCTATTTATATAACCTTCACTTTGTTTGGTATCTGGTAGCAAACTATAAATAGAAGACATTTTGCAAAACACAGGGCGCCACCCATAGACAGGGCGGTGAACTGATCATTTGCCAGGTCACCGCCCCAGCCAATCAAGGAGATGAGGTCACCGCCCCAGCCAATCAAGGAGAAGAGGTCACCGCCCAAGCCCATCAAGGAGAAAAGGTCACCGCCCCAGCCCATCAAGGAGAAGAGGTCATCGCCCCAGCCACTTAAGGAGAAGAGGTCACCGCCCAAGCCCATCAAGGAGAAGAGGTCACCGCCCCAGCCACTTAAGGAGAAGAGCTCACTGCCCAAGCCCATCAAGGAGAAGAGGTCGCCGCCCCAACCACTTAAGGAGAACAGGTCACCGCCCAAGCCCATCAAGGAGAAGAGGTCACCTCCCAAGCCCATCAAGGAGAAGAGGTCACCGCCCCAGCCCATCAAGGAAAAGAAGTCACCGCCCCAGCCACTTAAGGAGAAGAGGTCACCGCCCCAGCTGTAACTATGTTAAAAATTCTCTCAGCATCTGTTCTCCGATTAGCTGGGCGGTAAGTAGGGCGGTGGTAAGGGTGGTCCGGAAATTGGTCCGGTTCCAAGTCCGGTTCCGACTTTTACTAAGTACCCAGAACATTAATGCAGTAATGAATCAGTTAGAAGAAAAAAAGAGGAGTTGGAAAGTTTAAGGGAGGAGAAAATGAATGGTCATATGGTCAGATCACGCCTGCAACTTCTACAAAATAATGAAAAACCAAGTAAATTTTTTTGCTCTTTAGAAAATAAGTACTACACAGACAAAAAAACAATTAAATGTATTATAACGAAAACCGATAAAGTCATTAATGAACAGTCTGCTATTTTAAAAGAAGTAAAAGAGTTTTACAAATATTTGTTTGATCAAAATGAAGCAAATTTTGATGAGGTTGAATTAAAGACCCTATTAGCGAACTTTAAGATTAATACTTTAAATAATATACAAAAACTATCCCTAGAGGGTTCACTTATTATACAAGAATTAGGTCAAGCTTTGAAACCATGAAAAATGGAAAAACACCAGGGATTGATGGTTTTCCTTCTAAATTTTTCAAGGTCTACTGCCCAAAGCTGAAATATTTTATTCTGCGAGCAATTAATTTCAGCTCTCAGAAAGGAGAATTGCCTTTAAGTCTGAGACATTATATGATAACAGGTCTCCCAAAGGGAAACAAGGATCGTAAATTTTTACAAAACTGGCACCCTATTTCGCTTTTGTCTGTTATCTACAAAATTGCATCAGCTATAGTGAATAGACTTTAGAAAGTCCTTGATCATTTAATTGATAAAAACCAAACCGTCTTATTCCCTGGAAGATACATAGGACATACTACTTGCCTTGTTTATGACATCATGCATCATACAGAAAAGAGGGCCTATTAATGCTCATTGACTTCAAGAAGGCGTTTGACTCGGTCTCGTGGAAATTTATGTATGCTGTCCTTAATTTATTAGCCTTTGGAGAGGGTTTTATAAAATCGATTAAGCTCTTGAATAGTAATTTTATAGCCTCAGTGATACAATGTGGAATCCTTTCTGATCCCTTTCCAATTTTGCGTGGGTGTTGACAAGGTGAT
The DNA here is from genome assembly GCA_964017235.1 of Sabellastarte sp. h YS-2021. NCBI lineage: Eukaryota > Metazoa > Annelida > Polychaeta > Sabellida > Sabellidae > Sabellastarte > Sabellastarte sp. h YS-2021. The sequence continues at coordinate 138,178,989 of OZ024929.1, forward strand.
CCTGCTTCACCCTATTTATTTATTATTTGTGCTTATGTATTGTCAATTTTAGTTACACAAGATAAAAAAATAAAAGGTATCCACATTGGAAATATGGAGCATAGAATCACGTGTTTCGCAGACGATGCCACACTCACATTGGATGGCTCCCAGAGGTCGCTGCAGGCTGCTTTGAATATACTTGAAATTTTTGGGAATATATCTGGTCTCAAAATGAACACTGAAAAAAACGAGTAATATGGATAGGCCACAAGAAATTCAGTAAAGATAAACTACATCTAACTTCAAATCTAGAATGGGGTATCACAGAATTTGAATTACTGGGCATCAAGTTCAATGTAGACCTTGAGAAAAATTATAAACTTAAACTTTGATCACATTTTGAAAAAGTCTGAAAACATTCTTCAAAATTGGAAGAAACGTTATCTTACACCATTTGGTAAGATCATTGTTATTAAAACTTTCATCATATCAAAATTCAACCACTTATTTATGTCACTTCCAAACCCTTCACCATCCTTTGTTAAATCTCTGACCTATTTTATTCCTTAATATGGAATGACAAACAAGATAAAATAAGTAGAAAGCTTTTATGTAAAGAGTATTTTAATGGAGGTATAAAAATGATGGATATAGAAAAGTTTATACAGTCTCTGAAATATACTTGGGTTAGGTGTTTGATCAAAGAGCCAGACTCCCCCTGGACAAATATAGTAAGCTACAAAATAAACTTATCCTATGGACTTGCGGTTTTTGGCCCACTGTGGGTTGAGAAAATTAGGAAAAAATAACACCCTTTTTGGTGTGATGTACTGAGGTCTTGGACTTTGGCTTCAAATTGTGTCAAACCAAAGTCCTATAAAGAATTTTGACGATCTCCCTTATGGTTCAATAAAGAAGTAAGTGAAAATGAGTTTTATCATTCACAGTGGTATGATCATGGTATGAGACATGTAGGAGACTTATTCGATGAATCAGGAGAATTTTTACGTTCAAATGACATAAAGAGGATATATCAAATAAAAAATATAAACTTTTTAGATTACCACAGCAAAATTGAACGTTAAGTCTTTCCTGAACAAGTGTAAAGAAAGCAACCAAAAAGACTGGACTGTTGGCCCGGTTATTCCATTCCATATTAAAATCTTATTAAGGCACGAGAGGGGTGTAAGTGATATGTATCAAATATTAAACAATCACCCATTCATACCCAAGTGTAGAGCTAAGTGGGCTGATAAATTTGATGAGACCTTCACAGAAAATACATGGCAAAAGATATTTAAAACTTGTTTCAAATTCAAGTGCAATACCTCAATCACTTGGTTTCAGTACAGAATTTTGAATCGTATAATTGGTGTGAGAAAGTATTTATGTCTAATCGTAAAAGATATTGACATGACCTTTAGACTCAGTTGAGCATTTGTTTTCTATATGTATATATTGGACAAAAGTACTGAAATGTGAATGTTGTGGAGAGAAAATTTTTTTTTTAAATTGTCTTTACATACATTTTCTGTTTCTTAGGTGTTATTTCTCCTGCACCTTTACATAACTTACCCAGTCTGTTCTGAGAGACTCCTTAGCTTTGAATCTCTACACTTCTATAGTTTGTGGTGTTCCACCCTATATACCAAGGCTGAGGGGTACAGGCATGCCTGATGCTATTTTGATATTCAACTAAGTGATGATTTACACATAGCAGATTTTTTTAAAACGAGGAAGAAGCCTTGTCCTCTCCATAGAATCATTGACTTCATCTTTCCTCCAGACAAGAATGTAAATTCAGATATAAGCAAAGGTAGTTACCTGAGCAAAGAGACATATAATGTCATCGACAGACCTGATCACAGAAAAAGTAAGAAAATAGGGGAAAGATTCCTTAATCAAAAAATAGATATTATCACACTGTCAGGTTAAAATAGACCCAAAAGATTATTTCCTGTAAGGCTATAAGCTAGATAATGACTTTATAGACTTTGGAATATTTCAGTGTGTAAGTGAAGCTTTGCTTGTGGATAATGTTCGTTATTTTATGACCTTGATTTGACCTTGCCATAGTGACCTTGACCTATAAAATCTTATCCGGGCTATATCTCGGAAACCGTAAGGTGTAGGATGTTCATACTTGGTAGTCATATTGGTTAGGGGGTGTAGATGTGCAACGTCATGGTGTGACCTTGATTTGACCTTGCCATTGTGACCTTGACCTATAAACTCTTGTCCGGGCTATATCTCAAAAACCGTAAGGTGTAGGATGTTTATACTTGGTAGGGTTATTGGTTAGGGGGTGTAGGTGTGCAACGTCATGATGTGACCTTGATTTGACCTTTGACGTTGCTGTAGTGACATTGACCTATAAAATGTTGTCTGGGCTATATCTTGGAAACCTTAAGGTGTAGGAAAATGATACATGGTGGGGACATTGGTTAGGGGTTGTAGGTGTGCAATGTCATGATGTGACCTTGATTTGACCTTTGACCTTGTCTTAGTGACCATGAGTTTTAAAATCTTCTCTGGGCTATTTCTTGGATTCCATAAGGTGTCTTTTAGTCAATTACCCAAGTTTGGGTATTATCGCCATTCTCGCGGGAGTTACTCTCACATTTGCCAGAGTTATTTATCCTCTCTGCTTGTTGGTATGTCTCTTGCCATGCAATTGTTTCTTGCATAATGTGGTTCCCAAGGTTCTTGATTGCCCTGGTTGAGCTGATAGTGTATAACAACAGAACACCGAATCTTGCACTTGTCCATTATGATGTGTACAGACATGTGGTGCCCAATTCGTGCCCCCACATTTATCCAAGGTACCCCATGCATGTTTGCATGTACAACCATAGGGTTTCGTACCGTAAGATGGTTTCCCTTAGCCAACTTAGTTTGATTTTGTTGTCAGGGGATGAGGCAGTGCTAGGACCACTAAGACTTGGTTTTGCCAATTGCCATTCCATTAGAAATAAGAGCCCATTATTAGCAGAGGAAGTCAAAAATGGTGGGTACGATGTCTTTGGCCTGACTGAGACCCATATCAAAGCACATGACACTCCATTTTTACTGCAAGAGTTGACCCCTGAGGATTTCACATTAGTTCACACTCCAAGAGTAAATAAAAACGGTGGTGGTGTTGGTTTCTTCATTAAAAAAATGTTTGAATCCAAAAACATTGATCGTGGTCCAAACTGCTCATCCTTCTAACACCTTATATCTATCATTTCACGGACATAGTTTGATTCTTGGTGCATTGTACAGACCTCCGGCTTCCTTAGCCCAAATGTTTTTAGAAAATTTCTTCTCTTATATTGGTTTTCTGTCGTCCTTATCCTCATCTTTGTTGTTAGTGGTGATTTTAATATTCATGTGGATTCTGTATCTCCCCTGGTTTCGGAATTCAAATCTATGGTTGATGCTTGCAGTTTAACCCAATATATAGATTTTCCTACCCATCTTCATGGTCATACTTTGGACTTGCTTCTTGCTACTACGGAATTTTCTTCTATGTCAGAGGTGCATGGTTCATGCTTCATCAGCGATTATAAAATTGTTTCTTGATTAGTAGATTTTCCATCTGTGGCAAACCATCAGGATAAAGTAGTAACTTCCAGTCAATATCACAAAATTAATGTTGATAGACTTAAGGAAGATCTAACGGCCTCTGCATTTGTTGCCTATCCATCAGATGACATTGACACACTCTATGAACAATATGTATCTAGCCTGTCTGATCTCCTAGATATTCATGCTCCCATGAAAACTAGGTGCCTCACCAAACCTGCACCCATCTGGATAACAAACAAGTTCAGAACCGCAAAGTGTTTGCGAAGGCAATATAAACAAGCTTGGAGGAGGGACAAATCCCCAGGAAACTGTGCCAGGCTTAGACAGCAAACTTAAAGATGTAACCATCTACTGAACAAGAATAAGGGACATTTCTATCAGGAGTTATTCAAAGAGAATAGTTGGGATGGCAAGAAGTTGTGGCGAGCACTGAGCAAGGTGTTGGGCAGGTCTCAGGTCTCTACCCTTCCATCCTGTACTGATGAGAAATCACATGCCATAGTTACACCTCTTATCAAGAAAACCTCTCTGTCCAAGGAGGACCTCAGGAACTATTGGCCAGTTTCCGGGCTTAGCTTTCTATCAAAGTTGGTGGAGCGTATAGTTGCTGCTGACATAAGGTCTCACATTGACTCAAATGATCTTGGAAACATATTCCAGTTAGCCTATAAAGCTGGACACTCAACAGAAACTGCCCTGTTGTGTATCAAGAATGAGATATACTTGTTGTCCAAGGGTACGGCCCTGGTCCTCCTCGACCTATCGGCCGCCTTTGACACCATTGACCATGATACACTTCTCAGCTGCCTGTCAACAAGGTTTGGTTTTACTGGTACAATCCTTAGGTGGTTCACAACATATCTTCTGGATCGTTCTCAATCTGTCAAAATTGGTTCATTGATTTCCAAATGTTTCAAACATAATTTTGTGGTACCTCAGGGCTCTGTTCTAGGTCCCTTGTTGTCCACCCTATACACCTCCCCCTTAGTCAGGTAATTACAAAATTTATGGATGTCGAATACCATTTCTATGCAGATGATTCCCAGTTGTTTATCCATCTATCACCTGGAAATTGAGTAAAAATCACTTCATCAGCTTAAGGCATGTTTGAATGACATCCATACCTGGATCTTTGAAAATAAGCTTAAATTAAATCCTGAAAAAAACAGTTTATAGTCTTTGGTTCTATGGCTAAGTATAAATGGCTCAAAGATTCCTTCCCTGTGAACATTTTGGGAAACTGCCTCTCCCCAATGGTTGTTGTTCGTAATCTAGGTGTATTGTTTGACTCTAAATTTAGTTTCACCAATCATGTAAATTCTGTTATTAAATCCTGTTTTGCTAACCTTCGAGACTTGCATCGTATTCAATGCTTTCTCTCATATGATGTCTCAGTCATGGTAGCAAATGCATTGGTCAGCAATCATTTGGATTATTGCAAATCTCTGTTTCGCAGTTTGTCCTCCAAGAATATTACAAGGCTTCAGAATATCCTGAATTGTTTAGCTCATTTTGTTTCTGGTGCTTCCAGGTTTTCTCACACCACTCCAACCTTATAGTCCCTCCATTGGATTACTGTTAAACAATGAATCATTTTTTACATATACAAGTACCTTACCACTGGCAAGCCAAAATACTTTGCTCCATATCTGTCTTTATATACATCTGCTGTTAAAACAAGACATAGTAATCCAGAAATGATGTTTCTCAAAGTTCCCTTCTACAGCTCTTCAGTTAATCATAGGTTCATTTTAACAAGTGTTTCTCATATGATGCTCCAAAACTTTGGAATGATTTGCCCCTGTAAGTTTGAACTGCTCCTACACTATCAAGTTTCAAAAGGTGACTTAAAACTTCTCTGTTTCAGAAGTCTTTTCCTCCCTAGGTTTTCTTTCTACCAAACACCGAGAGTCCCCTGGTGATGACCGTATTATGTCTCATGACTTATGATTTATGCATTACCATTTGGATGGTGTGCCTTAGAATCCCCGAGACTGGAGATTAAACACTTGGATTTCTGATACCTTGGATACCTGGTCTACAATTTTTTTTATCTTTTTATCAAACTGCTTACCCTAAATATTTTTGACAGCAAATAACATTTTGAAAGTAAAGGCCACCTTGCCCCTCTATGGCTTTTCTGCCTGTGTGGGTGGTTTTACATTCAAGATTTGCCAAGACAGACATCCCAATTTTAAAGTTGGCTTTGATCGGAGCCAAAAATCACAAAGTTGCAAAAAAAAACCCAGAAAAGGCAAACACATCCTGACACCTTGTTAAACTGTGAATTAAAATAGAAATTCCAATAAACATATATTGTACATTTTTAAAAATACAAATGAACCATCTGTTTGTGGTGCACATTTTCATGTTACACCATTCATTAACTGGGAAATCGTGGACATGACTGAAATTCTGAACATTTTTAACAACAACAACAACAAAAGCTTCGATGGCTGTTTTATTAATTTGGTCCTATTTTAAATTAAGTTCGTTTGTGTAGCAATATTGTTTTAAGCAAGTATTATGTCATTTTTACCTTTAAAACGTTGTGTGGCCTTATTTATTTTAAGTGTTGCATCACCAAGCAAATCCGAAATAATTTGCACAAAGCACACACAGCACGTAACATAGGTACTTTTGAACCATTCAGGGCATGAAATCTTAAACCATAGATTACATTTCAGATAAGCTACAGTCGCAATTTAAATCTTCCACTAACAAATATTATGTTTTTTGTTTCATAGCTGTGCACTTGTCATAACACAATATCATAATAATTGACACATCATTGAATATCCTGGTGCTATAAAGTGATAGTATTCCATACAGCTGCAATCAATGTTATTTGATATACATAACAGGTGGCAGTCTTATAATACCAATACCAGAAAACTACTGATGTAGCCACTGTGTCAATTTTGTACTTTTGAAGTGTATGTTGTGCATCATGTTTTCTGTGAAATTTAAAAGATTAAATTATTTTGTGGCTATTTTTATAGTTTTTTATGTATATTATCTGTGGACTCTGAACACATATAATGCTAGGCTTTTGCAAGAGAAAATTGACTTTGATATGATGTCCCCACAGCAAAGTTCTTCTGTATCTTGGATGGATACTGGTGAATATATCCTGAATTCTGAAAATTGCCGGATTCCGGCTGTCTTCCCATTTCATCCATCAGTGAAGGACACCATTGAATTCAGGCCTCCGATATCTTGTAGTGTTGAAACACCTATGCTGACGTACATTGAAAAGTTTGTACATGTCACCGTCAATAGATCTGCACTTAGGCATTATGGACAAGTAAAGTATTGTAAGTATTATCAGGTGTTCAGACCTAGTTTGGGAGATGATGATGTATTCAATATCAGTACGGTAGGAGTGAGATTCGTCAACTCAGCATTTGTCACATTTGACTTCATCATGGTCCAATGCTTCAACCTACAAGATAAATCTGTTTACAAGCATTACCATGCATCAATACAACCAAAATATCAAAAACAAAAGGAGAGTAAGGTACAAGAAAGTAAACCAAGAAAGCCAAATATTTTGATGGTCGGCATAGACTCGGTGTCTCGATTAAATTTTTTACGTCTCATGCCAGAAACAAGGAGAGTTCTGTTGCATGAGCTGAAAGCTTTTGATTTGAAGGGTTTTAATAAAGTGGCTGATAATACACTGGTGAATATATTACCCATGACAACAGGTTCTTTCATGCATGAACTGGATGTGAAGAGAGGAATACAGTCAGGAAAACTTATATTTGATGATGTACCTTTCATGTGGAAAGAATTTAAAAATATGGGTTACACCACATTGCTTGCTGAAGATTGTCCTTTAGTGTCAATGTTCAACTACTTTAAAGAAGGGTTTCACCAAGTTCCAACTGACTACTATATAAGGCCATTTATGTTGGCAATTAATGAAGAAAGGAGAATGTGGAGTCAAGACCACAAGTGTTTTATGGATAAACCAGACTCTGAAATCATTTTAAATTGGTTACTAGATTTCCAACGTTATCATAAAAAGAAACAGCAACCTTACTTTGCATTTACTTTCCTTGGGAGATTTTCTCATGATGACACAAATGGAGCTTCTGAAATTGACATCCTGTACCAAATATTCATGCAAACCTTAATACGAGAAGGTTTGCTGGACAACACCATCTTACTTTTCTTCAGTGACCATGGCAGTAGATACGGAACTACAGCTCACACCAGTATGCGGCAGTTTGAGGCAAGACTTCCTTTCTTCTTCATATTACCACCAAGACATTTATTAACTGGAGAAGAATCTCAGAACCTGAAGATTAATCAAAATCGCCTGACAACATTCTTTGACATACATTCCACCTTGTGGCACCTTATCAAAGGTACAAATGCTAAACAAGGAAAACATGGTCAAAGCCTCCTTCATGAAGTACCACATGGCAGGAGCTGTCAAGATGCATCTATTCCATCATTTTGGTGTGCCTGTGTAAGAAATTATGCTAATGCTTTCACCAAAAAAGATCTAATATCTTTTGAAGCTGCTAAAGTAACTATCAACTATATCAATACTCTGCTCCAGAGTCACACAAATCTGTGTCGAAAGGTCAGTGTGAAATCAGTTATTGACTTTACGTATATTGGAGAAGAATTTGACCTTGACAGTGGTAATGTGATTCAACTTTACCGACTTATTCTGGATGTATTACCCGGAGGTGTGACTTATGCTACTGAAGTCAAAATAGATACAGCACTGAACCAACCACAATGTTGTGAATTTGAGAATATCTTAAGGATCAGTAAATACCAGTTTGAAGGCGAGTGCATAAGGGATGGTTCACTCGACAAATATTGTTATTGTTTAGACTTTGATCCAAGTCAAGGTATTGTGGATAAATATCTGCTGTGAAAGAGTCTGGGCGTAAAATACATGCATGTCAATGTATATAATAAATATCTATATATATTACATAGCTTCAATTGGCACTTTGTAAATTGTGAATGTATGAAAGAATAAATAAATAAATAGAACTGCGCATAACACTTTCTGGCAAATGTGATTGTTGGATTCTGTTTGTTACTATGATTGCGAAAAAACTACCGCACAGATTTACATCAATTTTCTGTGTATTGGTCTTACATAGAACTGATTAAGTTTTGGAAATAATTCAGTGGGTTTTTTTTCTAACACTGCGTCCATAACCAACAGTGCAGATGTTGAGCTTGGTTGAGATATGTGCTCTTTGAGTATTCTTGTTTGTAACGTGACGTTTTCTGCAGAGAGTCTGTGCACTGCATTTGTAACTTTATAAACGTAATAATGACTCAGGTTTAGCATAAATAGATCTTACCTTATCTTCACCTGCTCATAGCAAAAATAACACAACAAATGATTCTGCAGAACTTAAGAGATTCAAAGTAATTGAAGTTCAGAGGTTTGATCTGAGAAACACTCCCAACACATATTTTAAATCTTTCCAAGGAAAACACCAATATCAGCCATATCTAGCACGAAACCATCCGCACACTTGGTTAAACATAGGCCTACTTTTTAAAGGGTTACCACTAGAAGTCGGGAAGCTACCAAATCCCAACCCTGATTGCATCATGCCTTTGGAATGATTTACCAGTTAAAATATACATATTTAAGAGAGAATGCTCGAAAAGGCTGTCATATATACAGGGGCATCAGTGAGTATAAAACACTCGATATTTAACCTACGATTTCTCGGCCATTTCTGCATGACTTTTATGCAACAAAATCCAACAGAAATGCTGTAAGACCTTTCTAATGATGTATAATACATATTTGTTGGTTACATTGTTTCCCAGATACCGGCACTTGCCAACACTAATTATCCATGGTACAGAGGCGCCGATGTATAGACAAAATATATCCTGCTATATATATCCCCCTACATGGGTCAAATGGTGCACCAACCATAGATTTCGCCACTACTTTCACAGGGTGCTTTGATTTCGCCACCACTGAGGGATGATTTTGCCACTATTTAAGCAATGTTCATATAATTAAATTTTCACATTAGGTGCAATTTACTTCATTTCAGAGGGGTACGGAGGATAAACTGGACAATAAAATTTCTTTCATAGGTGATATTTATTTACATGTAGCACAACAGCAAAATGTTACTCATGTTTTAAATATGGCAAAAAGTGTAATAAAGAAAGCAATAGGATGAAAAGTTAACACATCTAGCACATAAGATAAAGGAACATTATAATAAAAATGAAGCACATCTCACACATTCAGTGAACATAAATCATTTTTCCATTCAAACTCAATCAAGGTAAAACATACAATCAAGGAAATATTAGGATTAAAAGTTAACACATCAAGCACATAAAATAAAGGAACATTATTATGAAAAATGTGGTACATCTCACACATTCAGTAAATACAAATGATCTTAATCAAATATAAACTCAATCTAAAGGTGGGTTTGCAGATATTGCCCAATTTGAAATCAATGGCAACAAAAAATGTTTCATCAGTATTAAAATAAATCTTTATGAATAGTAATTGACCTACTTATTGTTTATTGAACCTTTGAGATGAAATATATATGATTTTGTGAAAAGCCACACCCATATTTTTATATTACTAAACACTTTGGCTAACTTTTTGCCTTAATTGCATCAATCAAGAAGCAACATCTTGATTTGTGTAGTGTATCAGATGTAGTAAGAAGCCATATCCAATTCTCTAGATTATTTGTATTTGATAGAGACAGATATTTAATCCTAAATTGGATTAAACCCTTTAGCTAACTTTTTCAAGTGTTATGATTAAATATTAATTGCATTACTTTGAAGTTAAATACATGTGGTGTAATAAGAAGCCATATCTTTATTTGGTCAGTGAGCCAGATAGAGTAAGAAGTCATAACCAATTCTCCAGATAATTTTTTAACAACATATATATAATTATGTATTGAATTTTTAAATAACATGAAAATTAACATTAAGTCTTAAAAATCTAGCAAAATTATAAAAGGTGGCAAAATAATCCCTCTGTGGTGGCGAGGTCAATTCTCTTCTGAAAAATGTCGCGAGATCTATGGATGGCGAAATTAATGGTGGCGAAATCATGTACAATCAGGTCAAATACAGCCCGCGGTGGATAATAAAATACTCCCACCCCTCTTCTTGGGGGAGGGTAACAGAAAGTACATGTTACATGATATGTGCTCATCGGTGCTTATGAGAACCCCAGCTGTTAAAACACCGAAAACACCAGCAGATACACATGATAGACGCAGCACGTGACTAATAAAGGTAGCCTTGCAAAAACGAACATTTCATGTATCAAATCAATGTTTAACATTTGCAATCTGACTACTTAGATTGGTTGTCAGTGAGGTTTCATTCATTTTTATTATCCACAAATATATTATATGAAAATCTAACTTATACCATATTCACAATGACCAAATCACATTGATTTTTATTGATTCAGATTCATGTGACTTCCCGTACACTGCAAGTCATATGGTTGAGGAGATGAAATGCATATGCCGGTGTAACGCAAAATAATGACTCCCGCTATATTTTTCTCTCCTTCCTTTGACCTTAAGGGGAGTAATTATCTTGCAAGCAATATTTTGCACCCCCAAACAATAGAGGGATTATGAGGGTCAAAATATAGCAGACAGGGCTGCAAGATAATCACACCCTGCTAGATATTTACTCCCCTCTCTGTTAAAAGAGACAATAGGACAATACACTAGTGTGTTTATTTAGTCAATTGGACAGTTGTCAATGCATGCATATCAGTAACAATGCCTAAGACTCTTTTAAGGTGTTTTGGGGTGATACTTAATATTTAAAAGCAAAATGATTAACTTTTAATTTTTTAGTGTTTACATGCTAAGTTCTTAAATAGAGAGTTTTTGCATATAACCTAGCCAAAATATACAACTTTATATACATATCAGTGTGCTGTATCACCAAATTGATCAGATTTATTTCTTTGATTTATTTGCTTTTTCATATTAATTTGCATTGACTTGTGAAAATATAGTTTTCTTAATAATTCTTTGTTAAATTAAATAATAAGACTAAACCATAAAATCGCCACAAATATGTTTGCCCTGTTAAAAGTTTAATTTGATTAAGTCTCATTATATTTATATATTACTTTAATGCTGATTTGTTTCATTTCATGATTTGGTTCTATTTTCCTGAGACATTATATAAACTAATATAATAAATGATGTGAATATTATTGTTAATGTCAAAATGAATTTCAACAAAAAGTCATAGTTTTGTATAAGGCTTGATGCAATAATTATTTCATTAATCATGCAACATAAATAAATAATAAATAAATAAATAGAATGCATGTGCCTTGTTTTCACCCACATCAATATTAAATAGAATACAAATGTTCCACTTTAAGTTAATCCCCAACACAATAGTAATCACTGATTTGGGGAGGGATTCCAAATCTTGCAAGGGGGGTCAAAATATTTCACCCCCCATTGCAATATTTTACCCCCCAGTGACAAATATAGGGGAGTCATTATCTCGCACTACACCGGCCTATAGCTACTGTAGGAAATTCTTATTAAAACGTAGAAGTGCAGTAATAAATTATTAACTGAGCTAAGTGATTCCAGTTTTGTAAACTGGACCATTACCCAGAACCAAAGAGAAAGAAATGGGATTTAAAATTTTATTTATCTTTTAACATATTCTTAGTAAGCACAATTAATACATAACATGAAGTAAAATATTGATATTAACATTAAGAGTTATAACACTAAATGAAACTGGTAGTACTAATAGAGTCTATGAGTAATTCAACCTTCAGCAGGCTAAAACATTATCAATTATAATGAAATGATTCAAACTTCAACAGGCTTGCTGAATATTTTATTAAATTAGGTCGAAATAACCATTAAGCCTCTGTGCCAAGGGAGATAGAGCAAGATGTAAAACGAACCTGAGGTGAAAGGTCAAAAGGTCAAACCTCAGATCAAATTTACAGGTAAGGTCAAAGAAGTACCTGAATAAAAGGGTAGCCCAGACACTTCGAAATTCGAGAGATACTAAGTGATGAATATGAGACACTAAGTCATATATACAAGTTAGTAAGTTGAATATATGAGTTATTAAGTGGTATATATGAGATATTAAGTTGAATAAACAATTTACTAAGTCGTATATATGAGATACTAAGTCGTATATATGAGTTAATAAGTCGTATATATGAGTTAATAATTAAGTCGTATATATGAGCTCGAGATATTAAGTTGTATATATGAATTAATAATGTCGTATGTTATTTCAACACATTTGTCATTATTTAGAAGTTTACATGTTAATTATCATCTACAAAACTTTAACTGCAAGTCGTGAAACATCTTGACAATAAAATGACAGAACTTACGTCCATTTTCTTCCATTTTTGTTCATAGGTGAATAAAAGATAACATAGAACCACATATATATTATTCGTAAAATATTGGTAAAGATTGACAGATTTCAAAGAAAATTACCGGCAGTAATTTCTACCGGAAACCGAGATCTATATTTGTAAATCCGTCACTGACGGTAGCCCAGACACTTCGAATTTAATATGCTTGTTCTAGCTCACGAGACATTGATATCGTGGGAATGGAATAAACTTGAATTTTAGTAGAAATTTAGTATGCACTAAGCGATAAATGTTACAAATGTGACTCCCACTACTATCCAGTATCCATACCAAGTATCAACTTCCAATATCCTTACAGTTTCAGAGATATAGCCCAGACAAGATGTTAAAACTCAAGGTCACTATGGCAAGGGCAAAGGTCAAATCAAGGTCACACCATGACATTCCACACCTGCACTCCCCAAACAACGTCCATACCATTTATCAAGATCCTACACCACATAGTTTCTGAGAAATAGCCCAGACAAGCTTTTTCCCGCCCACTTGACAGCCCACACACCCAACCATCTGAATGCCATGGGTGAAAACAATACCTACACCCTTGAAGACTGTGGGGTTAATAAACCATTCCCCAGATCCAGCATTACACGTTTGTTTACTGACTACCCAAATTCACACCGGACAGAAATGGTGTTAGTTACACAACTTATATCATAAGTCATGAAAGTTGCTCAATCATAGAACTCTGTCCCATTTTAAACACATATAAAAACCTCTGTAAGTAACTTGGTCTGTCCCAACTACCTTTGTTTGATCTTGTCCAGTGATAACTGTATTAGGACATTTTATTTTGGTCTTAAACTGTTTTCTTGACCCGACTAACTTGTCTGTAAAACTAACACTTCCTCGTCCGAGTACAGATAAGCACAATTGGCAAAATAATATAAATAGTCCATGGATTTCACCATTTTACCAATAAGCATTATCATTTGAGCTTAGTTGTATATATTTGCAGGCCAAAGTTGGCAATTGCTGATCACATAAAGTGAGAGCTGGGAGTTCCACCTAGTGTTATCCAAGAGCTGAGAGGCAGGAGACCCAACCCCATGAGGACGAGACAACAAGGAGGCAGGAACACTGGAAACTAGTTTCTTTTGGTTTGGTTGATATTCCATAGAATGCTAAGATTGCAAGGTTCTCTGAAAGGCAGAAGAACATAAAGTGAGTGCACTTCACTGAGCAAGACAAAGAGGCTAATGTCAATTGTGGATATCTATATAAGAAGCAGGATACCTAAAATGAAATCAACCCTAAAATGCAATCAACCTTGAGGAGGTCAACAAGCGGGTGCAGTTGCAGTGCATGTTTCCAAGACATTCCAACTAATTGTCGCAGCAGTGAGTTTACCTGCCTTGCAACACTTCATACAAGACTCAGTCTGGTACTTCATACAAAAAGTTAAAATGATTGAATAAAGTTTGCAAAAACGATTTTAGATGACAATTTTGTCTTTTGGGGGTAACATTAGCTTAGATATTGTTCTTGGGTCATTTGGATAGCCCTGAAAATGTTTTTCCCATTTTCTGGTATGCTCTGGCTTAGCGAAAGGTATAAAATTCTGTTCATTTGCCAAGGTACTGTCCAGTCTTTCCTGAAGTAACCATCAAGATATCCTGCCGTTGCTTCTCTTTCAACTGGGTTTGTGTTTTCAACAAGTCTGTCATCCGCATGGAATTGTGTTCTGTGGGTTCTTCGTTTGGGTTTAAATGCTCTGCTTCCATGTTGCAACATCTCTCGTTATGTTGTATGGACTGACATATCACAGGTAACAGGGTACCAATATTGCATAGTTTCCATTACTTTGTTCCTTTGGATATTCTATAGCTGTAAAGTCGCTAATTAAAGTACATTTGGCTCTTTGAGAAGGCTTTTAAGAACCGTTACTTCATTGCACTAGCATCATTCCCTAGGATGAAGTACTTAATTTGGGCCAGGATTTCAGGGGAGGTGGTCTAGTGTGTTCAGTCAGTTGACCACGAAGCATTGAAATATGTGTTAGCCTTCTCCCCCTCCTTCTCAAATGATTTTGTGCTAATAAGACATGTATCAAATTACCAAGGCAAGCACATAGACCTGGTTGTGCCCCAATAAAGTAAATAGATTGGGAAATTGTACAATTGGATGCAGCTTTAAAGTTTCAGATGTGTTCAAACTTGGTTAAAAGGTAAATTGCTAATGTATTTCCTTTCCTCAACCACTTCAGCAAAGTGAGAACTCGTGCTTGTAATATTTTCTTTTATTTCACCCAAAGCTTGAGAAGTTTGGTCTTTGAGTTTTAAGCCTCTAACCATAACATACTTTGGGCCATGCTGTACTGGGGATTCATTTTGTGAGATGGGGTCTCTAGTTACGATGTCCTTTTGATAGAATCCTAAATCTTGCCCTTTATAGTCACAGGGCAATAATATCCTCATAGGTTTTACTAAAAACTCTAACAAAAATCGTGAGGAATGGTGGATGTAAAGATCTATATAGAATTTCTTTCTAATGGGGACTCTTGCAAATTATATGAAAATTCTTAAGAGAGAAAAAGAATGCTGATGTTCTAAAAATACTTTTTGTTTGGATATGAAGATATTGTAAAGTTGTGGGTGAGTTTACAGTGAGTCACAGACACAACAATGTCTATGAAAGCTAGCTTTCTTCAGAAAAATTTCTTGCAAGAGAATGGGGTATTAAGTTAAAATCCACTTATTTAGACAATCATTGTAGAGCACCTCAGATGTTAGGTAGAATGAAGTTATGGCTTAAGGTAAATTAAACAAGTGAATTAAATACATAAAAACCCAAAGTTTGATTATTTTTATTTTGTAGGTTAGTTATGTGTACATATAAAGTTAAAAACAAAATGGATAAGATTGAACTTCAAGTGCCCAAGCCCCATATGGGGAACAAGAGATGTAAAACAAGACCATTGTGTCATCATTACACAAAATGGCATTAAATGGGGCCGGGTAGATGTTTATCAATGACCATCCCAAATATGGGGACCTGCACTTTAGTATGAACCAATTGAAAGAAAATATGGTGGCTGATATAAACAAATTTATTAAATTTATTGAAAAAATAATGTGTATATATGTTGTATTGAATGTGGATAACCATTGAATGTATACATTCAATGGGCCCAGCTATTGAATGTGTACATTCAATGGGCAAATAGTTGAATATATACATTCAATGGCTGAGTTGTGGCTAAAGTCATTGAATGTGTACATTTAATTTATAACCTAGATTAGATATTTTCTAGCATAATAATAAGTGATTAAATTAACTGCAATAAAGGTGGTACATTTCAGGAATTAACAAAAAAGAAAAATCAGTCTACAACATTAAAATTAATAAACATATATGCTGTGACGTAAAGTTTATATATTTCCTCAAATTATTTTCTTTACTGCCTTATATTTTGTAAATCACTTATTATTACATAATAAGCTTATGTGGCATTATTCTGCTATTGTCTAGAAGATTTACTAATTTCTGCACATCAATCCTTTCTGATCAAAGCCATTGTGAAAGCTGTGTAATAGTTTAATCTACAAACATTAAAACATTTTGCCTCTCAATCAAAGAATGAAAGAGAAACAGTTCAAGCCTGAGTAGTAATTTCATTGTCTTTAATTTTCCGATTCTAAAATGTGACAGCAATTATTCTAATTATATACTGAATTTGGGAAATTAATTATCATTAGCCCCACAATAGCACCACTACAATGAGGTTTTATTAGGATAATATAATTAGAAAACAGATTAAGATAAACATATTTTTTGCAAACAACAGTGTTTGTTATAAGACATAATTGTGTGACCACATAGAGATAATAAACTTATTGCAAAAGTTTATTTTAAGTTAATATCAACAGATGTGATGTTAAGAAGATGATAAAAATAAGTTACAGTTTATGCAGTATCAATTTCTTATTTCCATTTGTTAAGTTCATATACACATTTAATGACTTTGACTGTTGAATGCACACATTCCACAGTTAAACCATTGAATGTACACATTCAATGGCTCCTTGCTATTCAATGTGTACATTCAATGACCAGGCCATTGAATCTACACATTCAATGAATAACCCATTGAATGTATACATTCAATGGTTATCTACATTCAATACAATATATATATATATATATATATATATATATATATATATATATATATATATATATATATATATATATATATGTGAAAATAAGGAAAAATATGTGAAATGCAAATATTAGTTGGACAAATATCACCTAAAAGTTATGTTCCATCAATTTTTTTTCAATGGAAATAAACAAAATTTTCATTGTTTAATTAGTACACGATTGAATAATTTGCACTCAATTTATCTACAAAATGAGTCCCTTTTCAAATTTCAGGGAATCCTGTCACACCCATGGCTATAAGCAACCTAAAAATAAAGTACATGTGGTACCAGTTGTGTTGGATCAGATCAAGCAATACCTGCTGATTAATGGTACAACATAATAATGATAATACAAAAATTCATAATGACATACAAGTGTATAATAATAACAATTGTAAACGATTAAAACTGCTAATAAAAATAGCCAGCCTCGGCAGGCAAGAATCCCAGTCCACAGGTACAGCTAAATGGCCAACAACATTGAGTTCTGGGAAAATTTTAGGAATAACTTCTGTTGTAAGAAGTATAGAGAACCAATGAGATGTTCTACAAAAGAATCACAGGCCATGATTTCTTACTAGTAGTTTTCATATTTTGAAGCCCTAGAAAACAATTATAAGGGATATATAAGGCCTTTTGATATGATGAGCCTCCTATTTGGCATTAAAGATGTGATATGGTGGCCATTTTGTTTCCAAAACAAGGAAACAATTACTCTCAGGCAAGCTTTCCTATCCATTTACATGTTGTGAAAATATAATGAAGCTAGCTGCAATAATTTAGGTTACAGAAAACATTAAAGATTTTAAAACAAACATTAAGACCTAAAATATTTAAAAGTGTTGCCATGGCAACAGTTGCCACTGAATACCCTCCAAAATCTAATCAGCTGTAGATCCTGTTCGGGTAAACATATCCTGAGAATTTGGTAAAAATCCATGCAAGGGTTTAGGCTGTGGAACACCCACAAACTTTAACACCCAATAATCTTAAAAGTGTTGCCATGGTGAAAGATGGTACCAGATACCCCCCAAAACCTAATCAGCTGTAGATCCTCTTGGGGAAAGTAAACCCTGAAAATTTGGTGAAAATCCGTGTAGGGGTTTAGGCTGTGGAGCACCCACAAATTTTAAGACACAGAAGTCTTAAAAGTTTACCCCAAAAACCTAATCAGCACTAGATCCTCTTAAGGTAAACATACCCTGAAAATTTGGTGAAAATCCGTGCAGGGGTCTATTCTGTCGAATACCCACAAACTTTAAGACTTGAAAATCTTTTAAAAGTGTTGCAATGGCAACAGTTGCTACCGGATACCCCCAAATGAGCTCTAGATCCTCTTGGGGTTAACATCCCCTGAAAATTTGGTGAAAATCCATGCAGGGGTTTAGGCTGTGGAACACTCGCCTCCCGGACGGCGCAGGGGACAACTATAACCCCAGCCTTTATGGACTCGGGTTAAAAATGATGATATTCACCACTGTTTACTTGGTTATCTCATGGAGCTCCAAGTCAATGTGGGTAGTTACATATTTTAATTGACAATGATTTACATGCAACAAACACAAACAACAATTACTTTGTATTCCAAATGTCCTGAATTACACAAGGAAGGAGTACTTATTTTACATCTGGATATGTAACTTGAGTATTTATTTCAACTATTTACAAAATCTAACATATAAATAAAACAAAACGCAGTGAGGATTAGTATATAATCCTTCATTAAGAGACACATTTACAAATACTGACAAACGGTTGGACTTTTTATAGGAAATGTCTGTACTCTGCTTATTATTTTGTCTAAGCAGACATGTATGGCATGTCTCTTTATTTCAATCATTAAATCTAATGTTGAAATAATTCAAAAATAATTCATAAACCACAGCTTGACCCATTCAATTTTCTAATGACTATTACAATACTTGTTGCTGCCACGTTGACTCTTTGAGGTCAGAATAAGGGACACATACTGCTGACCCACATTTCGCCCAAAAAGAGAGTATTAACAAAATTTATTGAATGATGGTTGTTGGAGAGACTTGTTCGTTTAGATTTTATGACCATTTAGTCATTAACATTAGTCAATATTTAAAAGTGCCATTATATACACTACTGCATCTGCAGTTATCTGGAATACAGAGCAGCCATGGACACGACCAAAGCATAAGCTACGTCAACGTGGCATTTTTCGAAGATAAAAATAATTTACAAAGCAGTTGTTTTAATCTTTATAAAATTAGGGAACAAGTATATCGTGCTATAAATACTTAACGTTTAAAACTGTACTACTTTTTTTGTCAAAAAAGATATTTGGAAACAATCAAGAGATAGATAATTTAAAATGTGAACAATATTAGATAGAAAGCAGCATTCACAAAAAAAGATAGATACTTGAAGCAATATGGTAAATGTTTATACTATTGTCGAAATTTAAATGATTCTTAGATTTAAAATTTGTATGAAACTGTTTCTGTCAACATTCATTGAATATCTTGGACTAAAGCTACTCTTACATCCTGCCGGATAGGTAAAATCAGTTACCAGACTACAAGTTTTTTTTAAATTTCTGGACCGTGACCAGTTTGTGGGGAAGCAGTTACTTACGAAACAATTGAATATTGTAATCTGGCTGTATGTCAGTTGTTTCTGAGGCCATGCAGTAAATAATTTGCATACCAATTTCTTTTCTATGGCCATGGTCTGCTGTTTATGTTATGGAAATACCTACAGAAGATCTGTCCTTTGCTTGTGTTGCATGTGGGTGTCACGTGGGTGTAACTCCAAGGTTGGAACAGTTTGACCGTGGTATGCATGTATGTGCACGTACATTGGGATGTGGGAGAAGCTGAAATTCTGACACTGTTTTTTTATTAAATACAAGATTTCTGGCGGAGTATGTTTTTCTCACTTGTTCTCACTGAGCCAGACTCATAGGATTGGTCAAACTAACAGGGCCAATAATGAGGCAGATAATGGACTACTGATATGACATTGAAACAGTATTCCAAGGTAAAATCTGACACCATGAAAAAATTCAGAGAACATGATTTTCCACATGTTGTTTTGACCTTCTAAACCCACAGGATAGAGAAAGAGGAAGAAAAGTACTTTTGGGTTCGTCATTCCTGTTACTTGTATCTATTACTTCAAAATTTTGCACTACTGAAGTAATTCGTTTTGATAAAATTATGTTTTAGCATATGTACATTTATCAAGTTTCATTATATACTTTTGGTCATTTAATAGCATTCAAAGAAGACTATTTAAAGTATGGTGAACTCTTTAAAAGCATTATATATTTACTGTTTACATTCAAAAGGGAATGGGAAAACCTTCAACATATGTAGTTTTATCATATTTATTTATTTATTTTATTTTTTATTTATTTATTTTTTTTTTTTTTTGAAAAATGGATATTTCTCAAAGAAAATTCCAAGAAACAGATTTTTTTCCCGATTTGCGACAAAGGATAAGATTCCATAGTTTACACCTCCACTCTTGTCACTAACTTTAAAAATATTAATAGTATATGTTTTTATGCATAGTTTGTGAAACCAATTTGTCAGTATTATTTTTTAATTTCCTAAAAGTTTCCAAAACTTTACAATTCTAATTCTAAGTCATGTTTCTTATTCTGAGATTTTTTTCTTTGAAAATGCTTGTCTTCTAGGGAAATTCTTCTGGGGCGTATAGGCGCCCCAGGTGTCAGTCCTGACCCAAGGCAGTGAAATAATTTTTGCCCTACCTTAGAGGTCATTTGGTGACCAGTCTAATGGTCAGCTTGTGACATCATAAGGAATTCCTGTGTACTTTACATGGTTTCTTGTGTATTTATCCCTGGTTACTGGGGAAACCTGTCAACAAATTATGTAATTGGTTTCTCACCTTTCAGTTGTTGGGTCCTTGGCTTTGTTCTTCAGTTTAAAATTTGACTTTCAGCGAGAGACATGGGAAAAAATTTTTACATTTGCTACAAATTTTTTTAGCGTTTTATGATATCTTAGGCTTTTAATCTGTACATATGTAAATACATGGACGGTCCTTTAGTGTGCAACAAGTTTTATCTATTGGAGGAAATAATGACTATATGGTGTTAAAAATCATCATGTGTACGGGATTGTGTTTGAGGCTGAACTTATTCTAACAGAATTTTTGTGGTCATCGAGTCTTCAAACAGGCTTTGTGTTTCAGGCTAAGAGGGATGGTCTAACCTATATTTTGCATTATTTTTGCGCAAGCTTGTAGCCATTTAGCTGAAATTGAAGCCTATTTCCTGACTTGCCGACCTCTAAGAATTCTGAGTTCCTTGTGTATTTTCAGTGAACTTTGACTGAGATATAGGGCAAGAAAAATGCCTAATAAAAAGTATTGTAAAAAATGTGACACAAAACATGTACTGCCAACAGGGAGAAACTGTAAAATCACAGCTGAGGAGGCAGAAGTGGACAATGTGACTGTGAATGAACTGTATAGAGATGCTGCTGTATCCAGTGAGGTTGATGGTGTAACCTACAACGGACAGCAGGTCCAGCTTCAGATTCTGCAGCAACTGGAGAGAGTAACGAAGAGGTTAGACAAGGTAGAAGACAGAATGACTGCAGCATCACCAACGTCCCCTCAGAAGTTAAGTACATCAAAGTTAAGTACCTCCAGTGTTGTTTCTTCTGTCAAAAATGTAAAAAGTAAAAGAAAGTCATGTGTATATACTGATTTGTCCTCTGATAGTGACACACCCAGTCTTGATGTATTGAAATCCCCCCAACTTCAAAAACGTGTTGACAGACGAATTAGGGAGCTAACACATAGTTCACACTGCTCAGGTATGGATTCATGTGGGAGATTAAAATCAAAAAGGGGGGGTGGCGTGGATGTAACCGTGAAGACCAAGGTAGCTTGGCCTCATGAGACCATTTTGGAGGGGCGAGTAGACAGCGCATTAACTATGACCAATTATCCCTGACCCAATGGGTCCACGGTTTCTGCAAAAACATCCAAGATGAACTCTCGGTTAGTCACAGAGATGCCATGGTAGCCTACATGGGGGACCTCATGGAGGATGCCTCAGATTTTAGCTGGCAGGGGGCTAAGGCGGCTCATGCCATCTTACTCTGCGAGATGGAGCGAGGAAAGGTAGATTGGGGTGATTAGGACCGTATTGACCGTATACGCAGGGCGTATGGTCAGAAACATGTGGTATCCGGAAAGCAAAATTGGGCTAAAGCAAGTGAAACTGGTAGAAAACCATGGTTTTGTAAAAATTTTCAATCTGGTATCTGTGGCTTTCAAAAAGATCACGACTCCAATGGTAAACTCCATAGGCATATCTGTGCACATTGCTTGTCAACAGGTAAACAGCTAGGTCATGCTGAAAAGGATTGTATCCACAAAAAGAATGCGTCAAAAAACGACGTGGGGGCTGCCAGTCACTAGGGCTGGTCAGCCAGAAAAATTTGTCGCATCAGATCATGAAACAGGCAACTGTAGAGGTTTCTAAAGTACAAAATGTCAAGTCTGAAGGTATTGTCGGATATGGTACTAAAGAAAGTTGTGTATTTTTTGACAGTAATGACGTTGTTACCCCTGTGGAGGGGCCCAGCAGAATGACTCCTACTTCCTCTTGCTACAAAACAAGGTTGTTTTACAATTCAAATGTCAAACCAAGTGATGTTGAAGCTATCTTAGCAAACAGAGGTAGAAAAAACAAAAAATTAATTGACAAAAGAGTCGTAAAATCTATGATTTTTAGAGGGGTTGGTTCTGCCGGGTCCAGCAATGTTATGCAATACCAATGTAAAGAAAGTCAAGACAATGATTGTAAAAATGTTCAAATCACTGATTGTGTTTTCACTAATGGTCATGATCTGCATGGTAGTTACAATTGTAACAACAACCCTGTGCAGCTTTCCATGTTCACACAGGGGGGGGAAGGGAGTCTACCAGTAAGGGCGTCATCTCGTGTCACTGAGAACGCTGTTTTTACACAGTCTGACACCCCTATTCCACCAAAAGTCACACAAGAATCTGATTATGATTCAAAACATGTCGGCATTGAAGACAAATTCATTAGTTCAATACTAATTCCTAGTACAAAGAGAAGCAATGAACACAATTCAGCCCTTTTCAGAAAGTGGCAATCCCAGTCTGACTTCCCATTTGGCTACATCCCCATTGAGGAACAGGTAATGCCCACCACCAATGTAGTTAACAGTTCAGATGGCTTTTCTCCTTTTAGTGCCCATGCTCTCGTAAAAGCCACTGGAAAACCTAATTACATGGAAGCCAGGCTCCCTGTCCCTTCTCAGCTAAATGTGGATATCTGGAAGTCATTACTCACTGAATATTGGGACCAGCAATTACTTCAGCTTTTGGAATTTGGCTTCCCTCTGGATTTCAATAGAAACTGTCCTCTAAGGTGTGACAACAAAAATCATAGTTAAGCTATTGAATATCCAAATGATGTGGAAGCCTACATCAAAGAAGAAACTGAACATAAAGCAATACTGGGCCCCTTCACTAAAAATCCTATTCCAAATGGCCACTGTTCACCCTTTATGACCAGAAGCAAGCCAAATTCTGACAGGCGTCGAGTCATCGTCGAATTGAGTTGGCCCATAGGTGAATCTGTTAATGCAGGTAATGACAAAAATATGTATCTGGGAAGCCAGTTTGACTTAAACTTCCCTTCGGTTGATCATATCACTGAGGAAGCCAAGCGTGTTGGCAGGGGTGCGTTGCTTTACAAGGTTGACGTCAGTCGCGCGTTCCATCACGTCAAGGTGGATCCTGGTGATTATGACCTTCTGGGCCTCCAGTGGGACGGAACGTACGTTGATACGTGTCTTCCGTTCGGGACGCGTCACGGCAGCCAGAATTTTCAACGTATAAGTGATGCAGTGCGTTATATGATGCGTCAGGAAGGCTTCTGTATCATCGATTATATTGATGACTATGTTGGAGTGGGCATCCCGAGCGCCGCGCATGCGTCATATCACTCCCTACTGAATCTCATGGGACGTCTGGGTGTATCGGTCAGCCAGAAGAAGCTGGTTCCTCCAAGTACTCGAGCTACTTGTCTGGGAGTACTTATTGACACTGACGCAGGTACTATCTCCATACCTCCTGAGAAATTACTTCAAATCAATGAAACAGTCCAGCAATGGCTTACTAAGCGTTCTTGTACAAAGCGTCAACTCCAGTCCCTTCTTGGGTTACTGCTTTACATCCATAAATGCGTCAAGCCTGCTGGGGTCTTCCTAAATCGCATGTTGGAACTCCTCAGAGGTGCCCATGGTAGTAAGTTCATCAGCCTTACGTCAGATTTTCGACGCGACCTTCAGTGGTTCGCAAAGTTCCTACCATCCTACAATGGCGTCAATTATTATGATCACAGAAATGTTGACCACGTCATTGAGCTGGACGCGTGTCTTACTGGCCTAGGTGGTTGTGTGGGGAGGTTTGTATACCATCTCCCACTGGAAAAAGGTTATAACCAATGTGGCATAGTACAACTTGAAATGGTTAACATACTCTTGGCCATGAGGCTATTTTGGCGCCTCTGGTCCACCAAAAAGATCTTGGTTAGATGTGATAATCATGCTGTAGTTACTGTACTCAGATCTGGAAAAGCCAGAGACCCCTTCCTGGCTGCATGTGCCAGGAATATCTGGTATTGTGCTGCCACTTATGACATAGATGTCAGTTTCACCCATATTCCAGGTACTGAAAATAAGGTAGCAGATTTGCTATCCAGGTGGAAGGGAAGCACCCAGGATTGGGACCACCTTCTACACTGGATCCCCCACCCTTGGTGGGTAAGTGTGAACGAGGACATGCTGTCCTTCTATCCTGACCTGTAGGCACTGACTCTCTCCCCCCCCCCCCCCCTTGTATTGTGCATTCATGAACTTGCGTGTCATCCTTTATGTAACCCCATGTGTTGTAATTAAATATTTTTAAGGCTATGGTGCCCCTGTGGGGCAACTATAACATAGTTTGTTCATTTTGTGTCAGTTTTTCTGTATTTCAATATATCCCCGCAGCAGGGGCCCATATGTTTATGGTAATAAGCTTAAAGATACTATACTTTGTTGTAGGCACACAGAAATATAGTTCACTGGCTGGGAAGGCTTCTTCAAGGCTACATCAAGCCTTCAGGCCTAAGGCAAGCAGAGCCTACTGCGCAATGTTCAAAGTGTTTGTGGCTTTCTGTGTCCTCATGAAAGTTTCCTTGCATCACCTGTCTGTGGAAATTCTTCTGGCATTTCTGGATTGCTTGCTGACCAATGGTGTGTCAGTTGTTGTGCTATGTAATTATCTTTCGGCCATAAAGGCCCAATGTATTATGTATGATTTGCAATATAATGTATGTAACAGTGTAAAAATAAAGTATTTCATAAAATCTGTAAACATTTCCAGACCTCTGTGTCTGAAACCACACAATGTGATGGATCTGAAAATCTTGCGAGCTTTGATCACAAAAACAGCTAACATCAAGCATCACATGGTGATAAAAGCCATAATACTGGTAGGTTTCTTTGGCTTCCTTCGACTTTCTAACATGGCCCCACATTCCAGAAATTCATTTGACCCCTCACGTCATTTAACTGGTTCAGATGTGTTTTTTACTCAGGATTATGTTAAAATACTACTAAAATGGTCAAAAACTTTGCAAACCAGGGACAAGGGCCATGTTATTACCCTTCCTAGGTTGAAAGATAAACTTATTTGTCCAAGGAATGCTCTGAAATGCTTGTTCAAGTTGTATCCCATGTTACCTTCCACTTCCTTATTTCAAATTCACACTTCCAAAGGTTGGGCCCCCCTAATTGATTCTATAGTAGGAAAATCACTGTCTGCCTTAAATGTAGCCTTGGGTTTGAACCCTCACCATTTCACCTTTTATAGCTTACGTCGGTCCGGTGCGACCTTCGCATTTAATGCTCATGTCCCCATACAGGACATAAAGAGACATGGAACTTGGAGCTCTGAATGCGTCTGGACATACATTCAAAGTGACCATGCTTCTGGGGAAAAGCTTGCAAAGTCCCTTGCCTCTACTATTGATGTATAAATGCCTATGATGCCACTACGTTCCCTAGGGTTGGGCTTGGTGGCTTTGATATGCTTTACACTAAATTGTACACCACTCTTTCCTCTATTGTGAACCTGGGGGTTTCCTCTTGTGTGGCAGTCCCCTCCTCCATCTCTTGGATTATCAACTTAAGCCTGACAGGCCTGGGGTTCAAACCCCTTGGGGGCTACTATTCAAAATTGTGGGGGTCTCTGGTTGACACTGCCTCACCTTAGCTTTCCTCCAGGGGGATAGTTTTACATTATATTTTATTACATTTTATTCTTATAGTAATTCTTATACTCCAGTATTTGCATGTTTTTTGGAACTGTAATAGACTCTAATTTGAGACTGGAGATTTTGAATACATATATAGTTATTTTCTAGTCATTGCTGATGAACTTTACAGAACTGTAATTTACTGACTAGAACCTTAACTTCTATTTACTTAAAATGATCTTATGTGTAACTTTTATCGACTTGTAAATAATTTTTAGTCTAATTATGTATATTATTAATAAATTACCTAGTACCCGCACCTGAGTGTCTTACTGTCTTGGGGAGTGGGGACTGCCCAAGAAAATATTTAAAGTACAGGTTTTAAGTATGCTATAGAGTTTCTCTGGGACAGTAATAAGCTTGACACCCGATTTTGTTTTACAGCAAACGAGTTTTAGTTGAATACATAAATTTACATACAATTGATTGTCTGTAGCATGGGAATGTTAATAGTGGAAATATCCTAAAAGACAGGTATATGGACAAAATCAAACAAAATACAAAAAAATGACAAAATACAACCCTAAATTATAGTAAAGAGGGTCCTTATGGCTTTAAAAAGTCTATAAACAGTATATAGGATACCCCATATTGAGAACTGTAAACTGCAACGGGACTGTTTCACTTCCCTGAATGACATCCCCAAAATGGTTATTTGGTCCATTTCAGTGGCTGGGCAACGAAGATGAGATGAAGATGATCTTTCCCTGCTTTTCATCCAGGCAACCCACAACAAGTACAACCACATCGATGCGAATCTGTGCTCTGTCAGTACATCCCAACCCATGTGTATATATATATATATACATACACTTACATGGGCTGCATAATGTATTTTGAAGCAATTGACATCAAAGCGGCTCCACATGGATCAATGTTTTCATCGTGACGTCACAATTTAAAATATCAAAATGTACAATTTGTTGCCAGTTTTCCACCAAAGTGATAAGTTTGTACACAATGATTGATAGATCTGATATATTAACATCGGCTAAAGAACTACACAAGAAGATATGTATGGTATCATACCCAACCTTCTAATATCTAAGCACTTTTGCAATGTTTCTTGTTGTTTTTTAACAATTCTTGTGAACTTTACTCCGTTGAAAATGCACCGATTAGTTGTTTGTTTTTTTTTTCTTTTTTGCTTCAGTGTTCAGTCCCAAGCTTCACATTTTCGACAGGTCTTCTAGATTGTTTGCTGAAATGATTACATATAACAGAATAACTTACAATAAGCATATATCTGTGGCTAAATTATATTATTTCAGTTACTTATGAGTTGGGGCTGTACATGTATAGTCAGATTAGCTAAATAGCGCTTTGAGTCCTGGGGCCGATTTCGCCAAGGGACTTAAGTCCAGATTTAGA
Source organism: Sabellastarte sp. h YS-2021 (assembly GCA_964017235.1). Classification (NCBI taxonomy): domain Eukaryota; kingdom Metazoa; phylum Annelida; class Polychaeta; order Sabellida; family Sabellidae; genus Sabellastarte; species Sabellastarte sp. h YS-2021. The sequence continues at coordinate 138,206,854 of OZ024929.1, forward strand.
CTTAAATTTAAGACTTTAGTCTTAAATTTTGTAAACAGAATGTTAAGACTGTGGCCTTAGACTTATTGGATTTCACAAAGCAGATAAGTCCATGAAATTGCTAAGACAGTGGACTTAACTTTAAGTCTGGGCAGTAGTGGGCTTAAATTTTGCAAAGAGGACTTAAATATGGCCGCCATAAACTTTTCTCCACTTCAAAATTTGAAATGGCTGTAAATAAATTATAATTATATATAACACCTCACTAAAGTAGTCTTTGGGAATTTCATATGTGGTAACAAGGTTTTCCATTTCAAAACAGCACTTATCCTCAGATAAAATGCATCAAATGAAGGAAAAAAAGGTCATATGACACAGAAAACCACTGTGGTTATTTGATAAGCTTGGACACAGCTAAGTCACCCTTTGTGAAATCTATGTTAAGTCCCAGACCTAGCTAAGACCAAAGTCTTAGATTTAAGTCCCTGACTTAGCCAAAAACTAAGCCCCTTTGTGAAATCGGCCCCTGTACTATATGGAGATATTGCGCCGAGTATAAATACGGTACACAATACAATACAATTTTAGTTGTATATTTATTTCTTCAAAGCTACACAAGGAAATTAGAAATATCCATGTGATATTTATACATACAAATTAATATACACAAAAGATTCATGTTAACATGTTACAGTTACAAAGTTATCAGAAAGTTTATACCACATTATGCCGAATGTTTGGCACAATATTTCAGTATTATATCAATATTCATGTTACATTTATATATATTAATATAGTCTTATAAAAACAAGAGAGGATTGCTTAATGTGTTGTTCCAATTTCCATAGGGTACATCCTTGATTCACCTGTTACACACAAAAGTAAAGATATTTATATTTGATAGTGTCTAATCTCCAAGGTAAGCACATCATAATAGAGTGTATAAAATAAACCTATCATCAGAGTGTAATATTTGAATTTTCTCTCGAATCTTCGATTTTCAATGTGATTTTGACACAGTTTTGATTAAAGATTAAGGCACAAACTTGAGACAGTTCTATTAGTGTCTAGTATTTTGGATGTATGTCTCGTGTATGTAAACAGAAGAAAATTTATTTTCCATTAATGGTTCGAAATAAAAATAAAAATATGTTTTCATATGAAGGGAAAAGGTGGACCGAACTTCCTGTTGCAATGTAAAGCCCAAATTGTGGCGTTAAAAGTACAGTGTTTTCTGACTGTGTGGCAAGAGGAAATCAGATCAAATGACATGTTTTTATTATGACATCTTCATTTTTGCTGAAAAAATTTGACATTCTATTAGATGACAACACTAGTGGGTTAAAATAATGGTTGGATAACTGAATGTTTGTGAAATAGACTATACATTTCAGGAAACTACCAATTCAGAGATTGGATCAGGTGAATTTATAAAAAAAAAACATACAAATTGTTACATATATTGGACACTATATTAGTACATTGTATATTACATATATTAGGCACTATATTAGTGCATTGTTTAATTTAAGCTTTATGTTTATACATTGTCATAAAAGATAATTGTGTTGTTGGTTCTTTTTGTGTGTTGACATTTAAAGTAAGGGAGTTATTGACTTTTGTGTTTTAGTGTTTATTGATCTGTTCACAGACTGGGGGAAATCCCCCCCTCAGTGGTTATGTTAGATTTGGGGAAACCCAATTGCCAGTAGTTTCTAGAACTTCCTCATTTGGCCTAGATGGCTCAATCTTCTTTTGAGTTGGTTCTGTACAATTCCAGAGGAATCTGTGAATGTATATAAGGAATGTACATCTGACCACAAGTGAACTTTGTATTCGCTTGCTATAAGGAGAGCTATTGTGTTTTGGAATATAATATATACTTATATCACTGTGAACTTTTACTGGAGTGAACTGGATACATCATCTGGACAGATTTATTGTACTTTGGATATTTTGGATATTGTACATTCATATAACAGAGAGTGAATTTACTGCATTTTGGACATTGTCCATATCTTGGAGCAGACAGTACAATTGTGTTAACTCTCTAAAAATCTCCAGACAGACCTTCTGTGTGACTGGATATATAAAGGATAGCAGGACAAGCACCTTTTGTGTTGTTGAGTGTGGGACGGGTCACAGGATATAGATATCTGTGTGCGAGTGAACGCTGGACAGATCACAGGACAGACCATAGGACATTGGATAGACCACAGAATATACTACAGGACGGATTACGGAACAGATTGCTGGATACGGCGGATAAACTTATTCTTAATCTCAGTGGTCAGGTCAGCTAGATCTTGTTATTGTATTAGTGTGCTTAGTTAAGGGCATACCAGTTGACTGTAATCATTATTGTTGATCGCTAATTAAATTTGTTAAGTTAAGCTTTTTGCTTTTTTTCTGTTACAACTTAAAGACAACCGGTAATTGCTACCGTGCTTGCCCGTGACCGTAACAGGAAAATATATATAAAAAAGATAATTTGATAATCTATGTGCATTAAAATTACTGTTTTGAATTACAACACAAAAGTTACATCATGTTCTCAAAAAAACTGTTTCAAATTTGTCCTTGTTTGCAGTTTGTTTTCATTACAAAGACTTGTCTTAGCTGAGCACCTGTTTAAATACAAAGTTAAGACTAGATCTCAACTGAGATTAAGTCTTCACTCGGAAACCAGGAGCCAGTTACACAAAAGGCTTAGCCCGAATTAAAACTTAAAGTTAAGAGTTTCATCTTAGACTTAGGCTAAGTCTTTGTGGTCTTAGACTTAGTCTTAATCTTTGGTCTTAATCTAAACTATGTCTAACATTTGGTTAATTTCTGGGCTTAAAGTTAACTTAACTCGTGTAAGTAAATACCTAGTCATGTCCAACCATAAATATTTCTTCACTTCATATTTTGGAACGGCTTAAAATAACCTGTACTAGATGTATTGAACACTATCTCTTATTGTATTTTTTCTGCAAGGTTTTCAATGGCACACAACAGTATTTAGCCCAGGATGAAATGTGTCAGAATATATATTTCAGCAGCAGTAACTTTTGGGTAGAAATAAAGGGTCACGTGAAAAAGAAACCACTGTAAGTATTTGATATATCAACCTTAGCTTGGTCTTAGCTAAGCCCTCCATTTTTGAAATCTACTAAAGCTCAAAACTTATCCAAGCCCTGATTTTGGGGTCTCAGACATAAAATCTCTTGGGGTCAAGTTTTTAAATTCCTGTCTTAAAATAATACTTCACATATTAATACGTCACAACATGAACAAAAATGTTACAGTCTAAACATACACTGTTCCAAAAGAAACAAATAAATGTATATTCAAGACAAAATGCAGTAAGACTTTACAAAGCTTTGCTTAATATATAACATATTTTAAAGCCAATAAAAAAATAAAGTTTTGGTGCACCTCATATTAAATGTGCTTGGGGATGAGAAGTTTATCAACATAATCGTCAAAAAAATATCTCAGGCGTGCTGCTTTTTATATATTAGTTGTCCACCTTATGTAAGGTCATTGGATTAATTGATTAAACAGTTGTTTTTGTCTCAATAATTATCCTGAGTTTTTCGCTGAGTAGAGATGAGTGAGTGACCTTTACACATAATCTTCAAGAGGATAGGTAAAAGAAGAGGAACCTTTGACATTTATGCAAAAAACTTTATTTCTCATAAATGTTTTTTTTTTCAGATTTTAAATTCACCTAGGCAAATTCTTAATTTTCATCTGGTCTAGGGAGATTCTGATTTCTCCTAGGTGAGAATACAATTTTTATTTGGCCTTGGGTGATTTCAAATCCACCTGGATTTGGCCTGTGGCATCTATAAGCATTGAAAGTAAACACAAAACTTTGAAATCATGCACATCACTGACCGTTTAATTCTTTTGTTTATTTCCATCAATGCAATTTGTAAGAAGTTTTATTTGGGACTATATTCAATACTTAGCTGTTAGAATGGTTTTCTCAGTTCTAAGACTTGACAATTTGGTCCTAGCTGTTATTTAACTGCAGATTTTTGGCTTACATAACTGCTATGAGAGTTATGTGAAAATCTTAATAATGATTTTGATTTGGTAAACCTCAAAAGAGTTTTGCTGATAATTTGGTTTTTAATATGGCATTGCAACTTATGTAAAAATGTAGTTGAGAAGAAAATACTGAAGATGAAACAACACTCTGCTAAATTTAAGCTAAGATTTGCGACCTTTCATCAATTTGACCCAAGAAAACAATATCCTTAGCTGTCTGATAAAAAATTTGCATACATGAAAATACACAGTAAGAAAACAACTAGAACATGCTCGCTGAACCAATAGATCACAAGACAACAATAATAAAGAAGCTTTACCTTAAGTATTTTCCAAAGGATGCACTAAATATAAACAAAATCATGAACTAGAGATGCTTCACAAGGAAAATTGTCTGACATACAATCTTATGTTTAAGTTTCAATTTTATTGCCACAAAGATTTTGTTAGTACCCTTTCTGTTTCATGCTCAAAGTTTCCTGATAACAAGTACACTAAATGGTACGAGCTCCTCTTGCATCTCATTGTACGTGTATATACACTAAGTGTGCTACAAATATTGTTAAAAAATACCAGCACAGTGAGTGTCTTTTAGTGAGGTAGTAGAGATTTGCAAGTGCAAACAAGGTGAATTCTCCCGACAAGAGTGTCACTACTTCAATATCCAAGAACAGACAAGACAGTGGGTTTATATACATGAAAGGTACACGTGAGTGTATCATATGGCATGTGCAAACCCTGCAAGTGAATGGGGAGCACTTGCAACACTAGCAAGGAAAGTGCACGTGCCCAAGTCTCTTGTACATTACCCTTGAGAAATGGATGCATCTGTAGATATACTGTGAGCACTTAGGAAATAATTTGCATGCCAATTTTCATTGCGGGCTCTCTACAACTTCAACATTCTGTCATAAAATCACATGTGTAGTTTTAGTGTCCCTTGTAAATTAGCCCTTTTTTCTCTGGAACCAGGACACACGTACACATACAATGGGGTGCAAGACAGGCTAGATGCACTGAAGAGCTCAAGCACGAGTCTTGAAAAGATTTGCTTCAGATTTGAAATCTATTTTCAGTTACAACTAAGTGTCATAATACACACAAGTTTAAAATGAACATAACAGACTAGGAAGCACTCCCAGAGTGCAGGGTTCCTCCAAGGTAGTTGACTATCCCTAGTTTTTTTTAATTCCTCAAATATACTGCTTTCTCATATTAACACTCATAGTCGGATAGTATGGACATGAAAATACAGTAAAAATGGACCAATTTTGAAAATTCAGATATTTTTGGTATCCAAAATATAACCCAGAAATAAACAAGAGCACTCAGATACTGCATACTTCTGCCATGATCTTCAATATTACTTATGACAATGATAAAAATTCTTTAAAAATACCTGGATCCAGATGAAAATCATTGACTTCTTGTCCTTTTGTTGACATTTTACTGACTATTTTATTAAAATCTGGCCGTAACCTTTAGGGGTATTTTGCAAACAGTTGGACAAATGCACATTGCAGGTTCCCAGCGCAGATTCCAATTTAGTTTGCTGAATACAAGTAAAATGGTGTTATCGCCCCTTCAAAATCTCCATAGGAGAAGCCATCAGATGTTTTTGACAAAGTAAATAACAATAACACACAAAAACACCTAAGTGAGTGTGTTCAGGTTATAGTGTGGAGCAGTAACATTCACTTAATGTCTAAGACTTAGTGTCCAATTTTAATTATGACTGTCTGAAGGCTGAATTCTGGGGTCGTATTCAAAAAAAGGGATTAGCAAAAGATCAGCGAAAAATCAGCTGAAGTTAATCCAAAAATTAGGTTAGGATTCAGATTCGTTTTCACTGAGAAGCTAAGCTCATTTTTGGATTAACTATAACTATAACCATACATATATAAGTTAAGCTAACTTTTCGCTTAATTTAATCTGCTTTGTGAAAACGGGCCCAGGGTTATATCACTTTGTCACCATGGTTGTATGGTTGTATCTTGCAAGATTTTAATTGACCTATAAAATTTGTCAATCCACGAGCAGTCTTTATGTTTGCTACTTTGATTTTTTTGTCTTGCCCACTACACCACCGAGCCCACTTTTCTTGCAGCAAACAGTTAAATCCAAACACAGACAAAATATGAAAAAAGGCTGATAAATAATCCCCTCAAATTTCATAAATGTATTGTATTATCACACCTGTAAAGTATTGATTAATGTGATTTTATTTTTGTGAAATATATTCTTATGTGATCCAGGTGATATTTCTATCAAATTAAATTCACCTTAACTTAAAAATAAGCTCAAACAATGAAGCTACATGATTTTTTCGCTGATACCAGCTTAGTTAATTAACCAATTAACGGGGATGGGTGCTGTATTTTTCTTACTCTTAGAACTTTAACTTTGACCAACATAAAGGTATAATTAAGTTTCCCAGAAACATCACATTTTAACAACAATTCTTACACAACTGTGTGCCACTAGAACTGATTTAAAACTGAAGTAGTTCTCAGTTACTGTACATATATAATACCAGTTGTTTCAGTGGTAATACAGATATGACATTACCTGTTGAAGTAGGTGGCGGTTTCTCTGGATTTGAACCCCGGTCAAATTTGTCCAGTATAGTGTAGACTAACAGGGCAAACAGGCCTCCAAGAATAGGTCCAATCCAGTATACCTGGAAATATGGGTGTACAATAAATTTATGAAGTCAAAGGCAGTCTCTTTGGTCATGGGTTTCAGGCAACATGTGTGTGATCCTTAAGGTTTGCATACACTAACAGCAATATGATTTGCTCCGCTTGGACAATAAAGTAGGCACTCCTATAATATATATTTTCTATTTGCATTGACATGTTACAATACCATCTAATACGATGAAATTTCTATGTTCAAGAATTCTTCAACTTGGGAGAATTGGAAGGTATCAATGGCGTAACACAGGGTCCTAATTTTGACATTAACAAATTTACATGTATTTTGACCACAATTAGCCTGATTAAAAAAATGTCTAAAATCTTAACTAAATCAAATCATGGTTCAACAGTGGATGCAAAATGCAAGGGATGAATGCTGCTTAAATCCTACATCAGAAAGTAATAATACATGACACTGATAATGTTATAATAATAATAATGTGGTACTGGTCCGGGTATAAGGCTGATTGTTTGCCTTTCTTGTTTTTACAGAAAGAAAATACACATGATATTTAATGAGAAATTTTGCACAAACAATTGGCATACTATGTTAGATAAGAAGATTGAAAAATAAACTTTTAACTACAGGAAATCCATAAATTTTCTCCCATTCTATTATCAAAAAATACTCAAAGTTGCTTTTGTGTCATATCAATTCATTGTCAATGATTTGAATTACTTTCATAATGAGTATTTGGGAAGACTTAATTAACCCAGTAATTTGTAAGCGGTTGTTGGTTTTTCTCAGCAAACTGACATACTTTTCGGGTAGTAGATTTATTTTTTACATAGAATTACAAAATCACTGACAATATTGAATCTGCGCTGGATTGAATATATACATTTCTATTCTACACTTGGAGAACTAAATCAGACAATTTTTGGCCAAGATTTAAACTTTCCGGACAATTCTATGTTTCAATTTTTTTGGTTTCTCTATATTGATAGTCAAAGTCACTCAACAATGGAGTATTTAAGAGAAAACATGAATTCCTATTCGTGAAGCTGTAGGATATAAGTGTACATGCATTTCGGCCTCTGCACTATTACCCAGAGTGCACCTTACCCAGTGGTCATCCCATATTCCCATCACAACAGCTGGTCCCAGTGATCGTGCAGGATTCATACTGCCTCCTGTGTGGACAAACTGAAAAAACACAGAGGTTAAATCTTGGCATTGATTTCATGACAAAGATATGAAGAACATAGTTATTAAAACTATTATTACTGCTAAAACCCCATTCACACTACAGGCAGTATCACCCGCGGTAACCTGCATTTGGTGAAATGTCCCTGTCCTTGGATCACCATCTGATGTTCATATACGGCCTTGTGAGTCAGTGGCGAACCGTCCATTACCTTGCTAGTTCTACCGAAGTTTTAAAATATTTGAAATTTCTGCCTCCGATTTCGTTACCATGAGCAGATGATTTCACGCATGCGCATATGAATTTCTTTCTATGGTAACCAAATGTGTGGTTCATGGTGTACATAAGGTATTGATTCGGCTGTCTTTCGGAGTAACACAGCAACATAAGGTGAGTTGAGGTATTGGTCATTTTGCCACATGTTTGTCCGACGGCTACTGAAGGTGCATCGAGGTTAATAGAGGTTGCTTCTCAGTGACCAACGTTTGTAGTACTGTCATCTGACTGTTATTGACAGTTAAAAAACCGTGTCCAATCAGTGGCCATCCGCCTGTAGTGTGAACAACTTGGACAAAATGGGACGACCTGGGGGTGGTTCCGCCGCCAAGAAAAACTTATAACTGTGGGTAGTGTGAATGGGGCATAACCTCTTTGTATACATACTTACAGCCGACATGATGCCTAAGGCCACTGCCATGCCTATGGGTATTGTTGCCATGTAAAGGTGGCCTTTCCTCCGGAGGTTAGTAGATCCCAGAATGGTGATGACCAGGATACTGGTAATCCAGGCCTCTGTGAGAAATCCCTGCCAGGGTCGCACACCCGGACCAAGTGTAGTGGCAGAGAGACCTCCCCTCTCATCCTCAGGAGTTACACTGTGAAAAATATGTTTAAATCATGAGGAATTGAGACTCTTGTGTATTTTACATGAGTGCTCATCTATATTGATGCAGAAACCGTTCCAAATATTAAATAATATTTGTTGATAAAATTACATGCAAACATACATTTAATTTCCAAATTTAATACTTCCAGAGCCTGCATACTGGATCAGGTAAGGGCAAATTTACTAATGCACATATATGGCAGATCTAGTTTTACACACACCTCTGTGTCTGTGTGTTTTCACATCATTAAAAGGCTCCTGTGTTACCCATCACATATCCATGTATTGGTATATCCTATTGAATTCGGCCCCTAGATAACACTTTCGATTTCATTTATGATTGTATCTGTTTATTAAAAAGGGTCAAATATGAGAAAATGCTCAAGTCCACTACTTTTGCTGAAGGCAGAAATTATTAATAGTTCACCAGACAAAACATTACTCACCCATAAATTAGACCAGTACCAACCAGAGCACCAACACATTGGGCAATAATGTAGAGTATTGCTAAAGTAACAAAAAAGAGACAAATATTAAAATAATTTGTATTTAAGGTCAGCTGGTTCCCTTATGCCATACTATTTTGTAAAAACAAAGATAAAATTACCACAGCAACGCTAATCAAATTTGAACTCCTTTGTCAATATTTTCAAAATAAAATGAATCTTTGGTTGGCTGGTCAACTACGAAATGTATGTATTTTTGTGCAAAACTACAAAACTGAAATCACTTGCAGTATCTTAAATGTTAGTCATAATCTGAACTTTTCTTCTCGTTTTCTTTTGTGGAAATTTATGCAGTATCAAACCAGTCTGTTAAGTGCATGAGAGGCTTTAGCACAGCACCTCAAAATCCAGGCCATATAAACCCTTCATGAATTGCATTAGGTCTGGATGATCTTACAGGATTCCTATTCCGTCACACACACACCCCTCCACCCAAATAGCTGGGGGAGTGGCCATGATTCTCTTTTTGAAACACACCCACAACCTTCCCTTATTTGACTTTATTTTACTTTGCGCATCCTTGGCCAAAAAGAATTCTTGTCAAGGTGGACCACACTACTGTCAGTCTGTTTCTGAATTAACCCTAGATTACCTTTACATGAATGGGGTGGCAAATCTGCCTCCTCGTCTGATGATTCACTAAAATCACTACATTTGTTTTTTAATTTTAAAATTTGAAGACGATCCAGAATTAGTATTTAACCTGTCATTATCCATTTTTGATTGCCACTGCTCTGCTTCCAGTCACTCATGACCTTGCCCTCAACCCGGCTGATCTTACTGTTGACCCATTTGAGTTCACAGAGTATGAACATTTGTCCACCATTTGTCCCAGTGGTCAGTCTGACCATGGGTCGAAGCTCTCTTAACAGAGTGTCATTTCCTATATGACAGGGGCTCTTTTAAAATTGTGAAACACATTTCCAAGCACCACTCAATCCAGCTTTAGTGCTCATGCCATGTTTTGACTTGGTCCCACACTCCTGGTTCAACTTTCATTCACTTCACCTTGCACTCGTGTTAATCTTCCCAGTAGGGGATAGTGTCTTTTTCACCGACTACAATAGTTTTTGTGTTTTTGCCTTACCGGAATTGGGTTACAGGTGATCTCATTACTTAATTAATCTAATCTAATCTACTACTTTGCAAGTGCAATATCTTCCCCACAAAAGGGAACTCAGTGCGCTAAGTAAACAAAATCATTATCATAGGGAGAATCGAGGGGCGTTCAAGGTCAGTAATCCAGGATTGTGGGTGTGACCAAGAGGGAAGAAAACTAAGTTGGGAAACTAGAGCTGAAGAGGTGGGTTTTGAGGTGCTTCCTAAAAGATGCTACAGAGGGACTGTTTCTTACATGAAAGGGGAAAGAGGCAAAGTGACTGAAGGAATTAGAAAAGTGTTTGATTGATTTATGAACTCTATGATCGAAAGTGGGGGTTTGAAGGAACTTGAGTTTGGGGGTACTTCCCCTTGTATTTCTGGAAGTGGTGTAGGGGTGGATTAATTCTCTTAGGTAAACTGGTTGACCTTGTTTGAGAATTTTGTATGTAATAAGGCCAATGTTAAATTGTACCCTGTATCTGACTGGTAGCCAAAGGAGTTTTTTTTCAGTTGAGGGGTAATATGAGAGAATTTAGAGGAACAGGTGACCACCCTGCAGAGTGAGTTTGGGACTAGGTGCAATCTCCTTAACTCAAAATCAGTGAGCGATAAGAAGAGTGAATTGCAATAATCCAACCTGCTGCTCACCCAAGGTCTAGAAGGGGACGAATTCTGTCGAGGTCTCTCTCATGTACTCTAGTGGACTTTATGACCTGTGACACGTGGTTTGAGAAATTTAAATTGGAGTCGAACACCACTCCGAGATTCCTGACACTTTGTGCCGGGGAAACCTGATTTCCCAGAATATTGATAGGGAAGTGAGGGAGGAGTTGTTTATGATTTTTTGGGGAGTCTATGTGAATAAACTCGGTTTTGTAAACATGAAATTTTGAATGTTGTTTAGGCAGTTCTTTAGTTTTTGCATAGAATGAGAGAAACTTGCTGGTGAAAGTGTTATGTATAACTGGGTGTCAATTAAATTTGTGCTAATTTTATCTCATATGTCAAATTATCAAGCCAAGAAGTAATATCTTAAATATATCCTCAGCATCATTTTTTATACTTATAGTAAAGGACAATAAGCTACTTTCGGTAAATTAGTCCTGTTAGAATTGTTGATTTTAAAATATCACAATGCACTCATATACTGTTTTGCTTGGTGCAGAAGCCTTAACTTTAAAACTCAACTCAAGAATGTAAATTATATTCACCCAAACTGAAACCAACCAGAATTGCGGATACAAAACTAAATCATTGAAGGCTGCACGTTGATTTTTGTGTACAGTCTACAAGTTGTAATTTTGTCATTTCCTACTTTAATCCAGGAAATATGCACAAAGTTAATCTGTTAGCAACTAGAATTGATTTTTGGGCTGATTTTTCTGATTTCTTTTATGAATACAATCCCTGGAACATTTTTCATATGTTGCCATGAGCTGGATTCGAACCCACCAATAAAAGGGCGAGAGTCAAGTGATTAAATATGCCAATTTTGACCCCTGTACCAGATTACAGTACCAAATAGTGGTATTACAAAAGCTCCCACTCTTAATATTGATCATTTATCCAGGACATACTAAAGTGTGATTTTACATTGTGATGTTATAGTGATAATCAATGTACTGCTAACAAGATAGAAACAAAGTGGTAATCAGGGCATAAAATACCCGGTAAGTCTCATAGTACTGCTCACATGACATAAACAAAGTGGTAACCCATCCCTAAAGTACCCGATAACTTTCTTGGTAATGCTGACATGACAGAAATAAAGTGGTAACCAATGCCTAAAGTACCTGGTAAGTATCATAGTACTGCTGACATGACATAAACAAAGTGGTAACCCATCCCAAAAGTTCCCGAAAAATTTCATAATGCTGCTGACATGACAGAAGCTAAGTGATAACCCATTCCTAAAGTACCAGGTAAGTCTCATAGTACTGCTGACATGAAATAAGCAAATTGATAAGCCATTCCTAAAGTATCCGATAATTTTCATGGTACTGCCAACATGATGGAAACAAAGTGGTAACCCATCCCTAAAGTACCAGATAAGTTTCTTAGTAATGCTGACATGACATAAACAAAGTGATAACCCATCCCTAAAGTACCAGGCAAGTCTCATAGTACTGCTGACATGACATAATCCAATTGATAAGCCATTCCTAAAGTATCTGGTAATTTTCATGGTACTGCAGACATGATGGAAACAAAATGCTACCCATCCCTAAAGTACCAGATAAGTTTCTTAGTAATGCTGACATGACATAAACAAAGTGATAACCCATCCCTAAAGTACCAGGCAAGTCTCATAGTACTGCTGACATGACATAATCCAACTGATAAGCCATTCCTAAAGTATCTGGTAATTTTCATGGTACTGCAGACATGATGGAAACAAAATGCTACCCATCCCTAAAGTACCAGGTAAATTTCATAGTTCTGCTGACATGAAATAAACAAAGTCGTAACCAATCCCTAAAATACCTGCATAGTACCTGCATATAATATGCATAGTACTGCTGACATGTGAGAATCATCTCAGTAACAAGCACCTAAAGTACCAGGTAAGTTTCAGAGTACTGCTAGCGTGACAAAAACAAAGTTGTAACCAGTCCTTAATGGGGTTGTTCCTTTTTTGTGAGCCATATATAAACCTACTTCAAGAATGGAAAAAAATAAAATATTGCACGATACATGCCTGTACACTGAGATAGATTTAAGAAAGGTTTAAGATTTCATTTTGATTAAGCAGATTGCAGACAATGTAGATAATGAGATTGACACACATTAGTTTCTGAGAAGTTTATGATAAGCTCAGAAACCTTAAAAAAATGACTTAAAATGAAAAGAATAGATTTAAGATCTCTTTAAGATGGAAAGGATTGTTTTCTGACGGTGAAGATGGGTTTAAGTTGGCTGCAAGATCCAAAAGATGACTGGGAGTGAAAATATAGGTTTGTGATAGGTTTAAGGTGATGAAAATCTGATAAGGATCACTAGCACTTTGCCATAATTTCAAACAGTTTTATATTGTTTTAACTGTTGGTAATGGGCGTGCAGTCTCATCCAATCAAGCACATATTGCAGAGTTCCGTAACTTCCGTAAATGATGGGTTTATGATTGCTTTAAGATCGTTATGATGGAAAAGATCTACTTCCTTACCTGGCAATTTACAGGATCATAAACCTATCGCAAAGTACTGTCGTCAAGGTAGAACAGGTGTCTAAAGTGTTAGGTAAGTATAAGAATACAGCTAGCACAATAGAAACAAAGTGATAATCAATCCTTAATGTACCAGGTAAGTATCATGGTACTGCTGACATGACACAAACAAAGTGGTAACCAATCCTTAATGTACCAGGTAAGTATCATGGTACTGCTGACATGACATAAACAAAGTGGTAACCAATCCTTAATGTACCAGGTAAGTATCATGGTACTGCTGACATGACACAAACAAAGAGGTAACCAATACCCTTAGTTTACTCTTCATTTGCACTTCATTTTTACTCTTCCCTGAGTACATTAGTTTAATGTGACCTAAAAATTAAGTTCCTAAAATTTCTAGCTGCTGTTGCATTCATCAAATTACCTTTCAGAAGCTACTTCTACTTTGACCTTCGAACTCTTACCAGTTCTCAATTGTGACTTATTGGACTTTTAGAATTGTGTTACTGTTGTGATTGTTTGCATTTAATTTGTGTCAGGTATGTATCAGACATTGACACGCTAATATGAACATATATTCACTTTAGGACCTGTAACTTATTGTAATAGCAGTTACCATATAAAATAAAACAGGATACATTTTGAATGTGAAGGAATGTGAAAATTGAACACTAAGTAAATACGTTGATTAATACGTACTGGATATGTTGCCTCACAATTCGAAATCCATAATTTCTCTTGCATCTTGTATGGTCAGATTTGGTTGTTTTGTATTTTAGGTTCTACCATAATAGACAAGTGCTGTACTGAGTGACTCCCTTGTCTGTAGGTGGCTCCAATTTCCACTGTTTTTGAAACAGACAGCCTGTTTTCATATATTCTATTTCCGAATGCTCCACTGAAAGGAACTTCAAGGGAACGGTTAGCTTACAACTCCAGTTTTGGATGAAAAAGTTTACATTTTTAAATACAGTTGTGATTATATGTTGCAACAGTATGGGGCCAAACTATTGCAATTAACGAGTGAACTATTTTATTGTAACTCGACAACACAATTCAGTATATTATTTGAGTAGTTACTGTATACATAATCATACATATCATCACTTGTGTAAATGAATTGAGTATCCTCTCTTGTGAAATCACTGTGATGTAGAACTTTGTGAGGACTGTTGACACTTAAACCTCGATTGACAAAACCTGGCCATATTTAAGGGTTTGCTTGACCAGTATGAATATCTAGAGTGACTCTTGTTACAGATCTGAAAGTTAGTTAACCATGCACATAATGAAGCAATGTGCTGTTGTCCCCTCAGGACCTGTGATGACATTACCTAAACCCTAGCTTTTGATACTATTGATAATTTTTTAAAAAGCTTTTAACTTATTCAATAGACCTTTCCGCTTCTCTATTAGCACATAAGTATTCTTTTAAGACTTATTGTACAGTGAGCGATAATTAATGAAACCTGACTCTTTTCACATTCAATTTATAAGGTGAAAAAAGAATGAGTCAACATGAATGAATGACCCACAACTAGCAATCCCTGTGAAACCAAAAAGCTTTCACACGCTAATTAAGCAGAAAACCGGAAGTTGGTTCTCTGTGGCACAAAAGAGAAAAAGGTCTGCAAGCTAAATAACAAATGCTAAAGCTACAAAGACTCTCATAGTACTTTTTCACTGCTAACTTCTAATCCCTTGCTTTGATATTGTTGTAACCCCCATGGTGGGGCTTTCACATATATCCAGATAAATGAATAGGTGCTTAAAATGTCTCTCACTTAATGGCACACCGGCTGGAAAAAATAAAAGAAACTGAATGTGGAAGAATACGTGTTTATGATTTGTAATTCTAACCTGTTGTGTTACAATGAAAGCAGAGTTCAACACAGTTTAAACGTGATAGAAAGTGTCACAGCATAGCTAACAAATGGGCGACACACTGACGTCCTAATTTGGACAAGCCTCGACATATTGGAATAAAGTAAACAATGAAATTATCTTTAGCCAACCAGAATTGCTGATATAAAAATAATGATTTGCATATTATTTGATGATTGACCATCTAACAATATGACAGCCATGATGTCAAGTAGTAATGTTATCTATCAGCTCTTCAAAAGTTTTCTGTATGGTATACCAGTTGTTTGTCTCCTGTGATAAATAGGTTTGTGTTCTGCTGGTACAGATGCATGTTATAATCATAAGAAATCCACCATAATTGGCATTAGATAATCAGGTATAATGATTTTTGGTTCCATATGTGCAAATAACTGAAAATCAAGCAACTACGACCCTCACTGAATCCAAAACTGTCGCTGAATGTACCATGTCCACATACTGTGGACAACATCCAGAGGTAGGGGGTACATTTTAATGCTATGTTTCTAAGTAGGGGACTATTGGAGCATTTGCCTGAGTAAAAGAAGGTATTGATGAAAGTGTACAAAATAAATATTTTACAGAATTTCTACTGTGTATCAGTTTGAAAACTTAGAAATTGCAGATTTTTAAAATTAAGCACACATATCCAACTAGGGTTATATAATACTAATCTAAGGCTCAACTTATGGGCAATAAATGTCATTTGACCCATATTAATCAGCATACGATGCAAGATCTCAACTTGTGAGTTGAAATGACAACTAAAGGCTCAGGTTTCAAGTTATCAGTATTCATATCCATAATAATACTTTTTACACATCAACTTTCCGCCCCATCTGCAGTATGTTTGGTTGGCTTGTTCTTACTTTAACTAAGGTTTTTTGTGTTTGTTTGTTGTTGTTTTTTTGTGTGTGTGTGTGCGTTTGTCTATGTACTTGATTACTCTAAATCTAATTAACGCATCTTAATGAATTTCTTACTAGGGTTAAAAAAGTTGAGACATTTTGAGACAGATTCAAATCAAATTTCTGGATAAGAAAAAAATGTCCAACATTTTCAACTGTCCCAGTTTCAATTATTTTGAGATAGAGGTTGAGATTACTCCAAAAATGGTCTGACCAAAGGAAGAATTCATTACATATATCATATTATGTGTAGTCCACTGTTTTGGCAGAAATCTGTGATCTACTAGTGCTTTCTAGATCATTAATAAATAGAGGAGGGGTAGATCAGTTACAACTGTCTATTTATTTATTTATTTATTTATTTTATTTATTATTCGTACACATAGTACAATATGTAAGTACAAAAAGTACAGGATGCTAATGAGTGAAAAACAATGGCCCCTATCTTGACTTTGAAAGGCCATCAGTGACCCTTAACAAGAGAACCAGGGCCGGGATTCACAAAAGGTCTTAAGTCTTAGGCAATTTTTTTGCTTAGACCAGTCTTAAAGTTATGACTTTTGTCTTAGCTAAGATTTCTCTTAAATTGGGGTTCACAAAAAGTACTTAGCAAAATCTTAGCTGAGACAAAATTTGTGCAAAAAGTCTTAACCACTTTAAATTCAAATTAACAAATTTTAGTAAAACAAAAACATTTTTCATTGATAAATGCATCAAACATGCTCTTCAAAATTATAAAACAGATTTGTTACTTTTTTTGACAATATTTTTACCACAAGAAGGCAAATGTGGAAATTTATAGGTAATTAAATGATGTAAATTTCTATTACAATCCACAGAAGTAGTATATGATGCTGCAACATATACTACTCACAGAAATTACTTCTATCGGAAGTATAGATCCCCATAGTATATTTTGTGTTGGCATAACAAAAGGTAAAATGTAAATACATGCAATGGAATATTATAAAAATGACTTAAGTCTGCCCTGCAGTGGTCTTAAAGTTATGACAAAATCTAAGACAAATTTTTGTCTAAGACCTTTTGTGAATCCCATTTTGTCTAAGCAAAAAAAAGTCTTAACTTTATGACAAAATTCTTGCATAGTTAAGACTTTTCTCTTAAAGTTATGACAATTTTTTGCTTAAGACCTTTTGTGAATCCCAGCCCTGAACAATGGAGATTTTCCCAGTGTGGTAAACAAACAAAATGATTTGAGTTAATTATCTGTAACATTTTAATCAGTAGTCCTCTATCACAACTGCTGTGCACAACTGAACAGAAAAATGGGACAGGGGATTTAGGCCACAGTCACATCGTTTTACACTACACTTCTAATCTGTGCTTTGATGTTTAATAGTACACAAAGTTGCCCACACAGGGTTGACCTTTTAAACGGAAGTCAACCCACTAATATTTTTACTTTTGTTTCATATTGTGCCATTTTCTTTTCTATTTTTTTTTGTTGTTGCTTAAGTTGAAGTCCAGAGAAAAATTCCTCATGTTAGATGGTATTGCGTTAATATATGTTGATTAACATATGCCTTGACAGAGTACAAGTTATAGATAGACTTAATTATGTGGAAACCAGTCGACCAGTTTATATCCACTTGTAAAATCCCTGTATTCTTTGCACTGGAAATTTGTTAACATATATCGGTACTGTTGTACCTTTGCACAGGATATAAGACCCAACAGATTTTTAACTTGTGGCCCGGCTCTGAGCAGTCACAGAAAAAAAAGTAAAACATAAATTGATCTTCAGTTTATATACAGAATACACCATGACAAATAATATAACACTGATGACAGAAAAGGTAAGTCTTACCACCTACACCCAGTCTCCACAATTCACACAGATAACTCCTAATGTTTAGACCACCATTTTTACATGTGGTCATATCTGTATATATTTCCAGCTGATGACCTCATCCTTATAGCTTCAAAAAGAGCCTTTGTATCTTGGTAATGCACGTGGAAGAGTGAGCAGCCCCGTATATCCCCATATAGTCATCCCAACCCCTCTTTACTCCCTCCGGCATGTATATTGTAGCAAAGCTCTTGAGAGCTCGACAATGGTTTTATAAACATTTCTTTTTGAAAACGGTCCCAGACACAAATCATGTTTCTTGCATCTCAAAGGTGTCCTACCAAGTTATAAGTCCCACTGAATCATGCCAAAGAAATCCTGCCAAGACAAGCATACGATCATACCACAACAATCCACAACTAAAAGTTCACGAGACCGTTTTGTTATAGCTCAGGACCCCATAAAGGTAAGGTGTGCCCTTGATACCATCAGTCATGACAGCAGAGAAGATCACTCAGAGATTCTTTCAAACTTATGTTTTCATGGAACATGATTACTGGGCTCCCAAGTTGCTTCATTCAACAGGAACATTAGTGATGTCAAGAAAAGAGTGGACAAAATAATTTCTATGATAACAAAGATAATCCAATCTAATCTAATCTACTGCGTTGCAAGCGTAATATCTTCCCCACAATGAGGAACTCAGTGCGCTAATTAAACAAAATCATTATCATATGGAAGTCGAGGTGCGTTCAAAGTCAGTAATCCAGGATTGTGGGTGTGACCGGGAGGGAAGGAAGACTAAGTTGGGAAGCTAGAGCTGAAGAGGTGAGTTTGAGGTGCTTCCTAAAAGATGCAACAGAGGGACTATTTCTTACATGGAGAGGGAAAGAGTTCCAGAGGGCAGGGGCATAGTGACTGAAGGAATAAGGAAAGTGTTTAATTGATTTGTGAACTCTACGATCAAAAGTGGGGGTTTGAAGGAACTTGAGTTTGGGGGTACTTTGCCTTGTGTTTCTAAAAGAGGTGTAGGGGTGGATTAATCCTCTTAGGTAAACTGGTTGACCCTGGGTGAGAATTTTGTATGTAATAAGACCAATTTTAAATTGTACCCTGTATCTAACTGGTAGCCAGTAGAGTTCTTTAGTTGAGGGGTAATGTGAGAGAATTTAGAGGAATGGGTGACAACCCTGCAGAGTGAGTTTTGGACTAGCTGCAATCTCCTTAACTCAAAATTAGTAAGCGATAAGAAGAGTGAATTGCAGTAGTCCAGCCTGCTGCTCACCAAAGCATTCGCTAACAGCACTGATGTATTGAGGTCTAGAAGGGGACGAATTCTGTAGAGGTCTCTCGTTTGCACTCTAGTAGACTTAATGACCTGTGACACATGGTTTGAGAAAGTGAAATTAGAGTTGAACACCACTCCGAGGTTCCTGACACTTTGTGCTGTGTAGACCTGATTTCCCAGAATATTGATAGGGAAGTGAGGGAGGAGTTAGTTACAATTTTTTGGGAGCCTATGAGAATGAACTCGGTTTTGTCTGGGTTAAGTTTTAATTTATTTGTGAACATGAAATTTTGAATGTCGTTTAGGCAATTCTTTAGTTTTTGAATAGAGTGAGAGAAATTTTCTGGTGAAAGTGTTATATATAACTGGGTATCAGCGGCGTAAAAGTGGTAGTTGATGCTACTGTGGGAATGAATGATTGAGCCGATTGGGTTAGTGTAGAGAGAGAACAGGATTGGTCCAAGGACAGAGCCCTGGGGTACTCCGTAGTGGAGCGCAGCGGGATGCGAGAGAGTACTACCTACCTTGACCGAGTGCGTCCTTCCCGATGATTTGAACCAGCCAAGTGCTAGCTCACTGAGTCCATAATAAACGTTGAGTCTATCCAGGAGAATGGTGTGGTCAATGGTATCGAAAGCGGCGGATAGATCCAGAAGGGTAAGGGCAGTAACAAAACCCTTGGCCATGTTGAGAAGAATATCGTTCATCAGTCATAAGACTGACTTCATCAAGATGAGTTTGTAGCTGGACGGCTACTATCCTTTCAAGAATCTTTGAGATAATGTTTAAATTTGAGACAGGCCTGTAGTTTTTAAAAACTTCTTTATCTAGGGATGTTTTTTTGAGGATAGGGGTAACATGGGCCTGCTTGAAAAAGTTTGGACACTTACCTTGCTCAAGAGAAGCATTGATTATTGCAGTGATGGGGGTAATCAGAATATCCAGATAATCCAGAACAAGGAAAGTAGGCCAAGGGTCTAGAGAACATGATTTACTAGGAGAATTGGTAATAACTTTAGTAACTTGATCCTCTGTTACAGTAAAAAAAAGTGGAGAACATAGGGGGGAGTCAGGGGTGATGTGTTGCAGATCGGCAGAAGCAGAGAATGTTGAGCGTATTTTTTCGATTTTTTCTGTGAAGAACTCTACAAACCTGTCAGCCAAAAGCTGAGGGGGCTTTATCGATGGGAGGATCTTGGCTGGAAGTCTGTGCAACACATTACCCAGGACACACCATAATTTTTGTGGATTGTTGTGATTGTCCTGAATTTTCGCTTTAAGGAATTGAGATTTGGCTTGCATGCAGATTCTATTATATTGGTGGACTTTCTGTATGTATCGGGATTTGTTGAAGGTGGATTTATCTCTTCGCCGAATGCGTTCAAACAAACGTTTGGTCTCTTTTGCTGCAATTACAGTGTCGTTAACCCATCCTGGGATGTATTTGCCTTGGTATGTTTAGTGTGTAGTGGAGCATGTTTGTCGATAAGGGTCGACAAGGTGGAGTGATATTGTTTGTAAAGAGTATCAGGTTCTCAGGATAGATTATTGATCAGTTCTGAAGCAAGGAGATCTGCTTTCATTTTCTCTTTGTCAATTTTATGGTATTTTCGAAAGGAGACAGTAGCATTATTCTGAGATCTAAGGGTTAAAAAATTAAGAGTGAAACTAACTGAGAGATGGTCGGAAAAAGCATCAGTGGTATGGACGTCGGAAATATTGTCATTGTTGGGTTTAGGTAAAACCTGATCAAGGGTATGTCCGTGAATGTGAGTAGGAAAATTAACTTTCTGAATTAAGTCAAATGAATTGATCAGTGAGTGAAAGGTTTTTGAATTTGAACATGTTGTTTCAAGGTGAAGATTGAAGTCACCGATGATGGCCAGATTTTCTGTGGTGGGGTGAATGTCCTCCAAAAGTGATTGAAAATGTTCAACAAAGGTAGAAGTACTTGAGGAAGGTGGTCTGTATATGTTCAAAAAGTAAAAGTATTCCTTGTTCAGGGATATCTTGATGAGGAAGTTTTCAAAGGTGGAGCAGGTCTTTGTAGAAACAACGGATGCATCCAGTCCATCTTTAACAAAAAAAAACAGTCCTCCGCCACAGCGGGCCACTCGAGGCTGTTGATACAGACTGTAACCTGGTGGGGTGATTTCCGACAAGTTGGCGCTTGTGATGTCAGGTCTTATCCAGGTCTCCGACATGGCAAAGAGATCAGTATCATTGTCAGAAATAAATTTTGCAATGGCCGGGTATTTGTTGTTTATTGATCTGATGTTTGCGTAGGTGATATTCAGACACCTGGGTGGTCCTGGGTTTGGGTTAATATCACCAGCAAGGAGGAGTAGGATGAACAGACGGGAGGGTGACAGAGCTGGTGGAATAAATATTGAGGACCCGAAGGTGAAATGTAAACAGAAGGTGGTGGGGGGGGGTTTGGAGGGGCAGAAACTGACAACATCAGGACATTGAATCGTTGAGTTAATGTGGTGCTGATATGCAGCAATGACTGATTGGATTGCCAGTAGAATATTGAGAAAAATCATTTTTGAGAACTTGGGGGGCTTTAAGTTTAAAAACTGAACATAAAATTTGGGGAATTCTGTGGTTAGTGGGTGTATATTGTGAGAGTGATGGTCCCCAATAACGGGGAATGTGAGCGATAAAAGGGGATCACATGATAAAATTTTTATGTGTAGTTATCTAATGATTTTGTCAAAAGGGGGTTGATAAGTAGAAAAGTTAATTGTGGATTGAAAAACTATAAAGAGGGAGACGGAGAGGGCGTTTAATTAAAGATATTGGGTTGAACAGTAATAATTTATAAAAATGGTACTTCCCTAACGGACACACGCCACATAAATCACCTTTGTGAGTCTGAACATGAGAAAATATGAAGTTGTGGTCATATCTTGGACTGGAGATAAATGTAAAACTAAGTGACCTTTCCTGAACCCATCCCTGAACCATGAAGACACAGTCAAAAAGGACGTTTAATTCTAAAGATAGTTTTGATATTAGTTTTGGTTAAAATCTGAGAGCTTTGGTGAATCAGATCACTGGAAGTGTTATTTTTGACAGAGAATTAGAAATCACTTTTTTGAGCCTAAACCTGTGACAAGGGGGTAATTTTTGCTATCCGGAATATGAACCGGATATTTCCAAAAATGTAATCACTTCTTTCTTTGGCCAGACCCTACTCACATGCAAAAATTTATGAAGATCTTCTTCTTGTTATTTGAGTGGTTTGACCAAGAAAGCCAAGTCATTGGAAATACATTGAAAATGGGGTCTTTTGAAAATTTAGGGGGTTTTTTGTATCCAGAATGTGATCATGATTTCTCAAAAAACTTAATGACTAAATACTTCAGCAAGGTCCTACCCAATCAAAAATTTTACAAAGATTAATTCATACCTTTTGGAGCAATCGTGAACACAGACAGACAGACAGACATACATACAGACAAATGAATACATCCACATAAATTAATATGCTCGGTCTTTATTTGTTCTTAAACATTGTTCACTTGTATCTGCATTGATACCATATATAACTGCATTCGTATGTTTTAAGGCTGTCATGGATGGTTTTAAATCAAATATTCTGGGTGCAAACCTGACACGTGAGCTAGGAATGTTACATAGGACCATGTTACTTCTACGCAATCCACAGATTAATTATGTAATGATAGGCTCTGTCATGTCTGTAATACGATCAATGTTGAACTATATTTATATTGTGACAGCACAACATAATTTGTCGGAACTATTTTCTCACATTTTGTGTGTCTGAATATTGAAGCGTTTACCTACATAAAAACATATCCAGGCAAGTGTGAAAGAACCCTTAGTAAATATGACAGTAAAGTACATAGTATTCCAGTTTATACGAGAAAATCTATTATCAGGTTAGGAAGAGTTTATTTATCTCCCAAAATTCCTTGTAAAACTTCTTGATCTTCTTATTTGATATATAATTACTCTCTAGAATTGAATTGTGTTTACCTGCAGAGTTTTACAGGGTTTTATTTATGGCCAGAAAAACTATTCCTTGTACAAATTTTCCCATGAGGTATTTTTCTCCAAAAATTGTATGTATAGGCTAAGACATTATAAATGACAAGTAATATCTTACATGCTCAACAGAAATTACAACTTGATTCATAATGCTTCCGACTATTTTTGAAAAATTTGTCACAAATAAGAGTTTACATCCTATATTTGCCAAAAAAAATGATAAAAGGTAAATTTTTTAATGTACAGAGTACTTAAAACTTGAACATTTTGACACAATAGAAATGAAATATTTCTTCACATCTTGTTAAAACATAACCAGTCGAATATCTTTGTTGTCCAACAAAGTTGAACAGGACAAAATTTGGGGCAAAAGTATGTAAAAATCACCAACATAGATAAAGATGTCCATAAATATGAATGTGTTTTAATTTTGTTATAGTGGAAACAGATATTAATGTAATTCTTACATGACAGAATGTATGATAAATGTAGGTTTAATCTTCACACAGTAGTGGTAAAAGCATTGTGAAAGTGTTCAGATATTACCTGTCCTGGACCAAAAACAACAAATTACAGCCATGTTTGGGTTTTTAGCCATGGTGGTCATAATAGATTACAACAGCAGAATTTTGCTATAAAATGACACAATGAAAAGTTTAGGGCATAAAAACACTTCAAACTGTGGGTACATCAATGCACCTTATTCTCCTTCCCTCTTGGTCTCACCCACAACTCTGGAACACTGACCTTGAATGCCCCTTGACTCTCCTTATTAGAAATGAGTTTTGTTAACTAGCGCACTGAGTTCCCCATGGTGGGCAAGATATTGTGCCTGCAAAGCAGTAGATTAGATTATTGGAATAGCGTTATTCGGGATATTAAGGCGCAAACAAAGTTGATTCATATGATATGCTCAGCTACGAGCCCTCACCAGCTCTGAACAAAACGATGAAAAATGTAGCCGGGTTCACTATTGGTTGGGTTGAACCCAGCATATAACTACCCCAATAGGTTTTTAAGTTTCCAAACAAAATGTTCATTGAAAATTCTATTGCATCTATTTATTAAATTTATTAACTCCTTGTTAGTATCAAATGTTCCTGCCATGTGGGTCTTATTTCACTTTTACTTTTTAAATAGCCTTTAATTTCTGACTTTAAATAAATTCCAAAATATTTTAAAGTTTAAAGTTTGACATTTAAAAACAGGCACATATTTGGTTCAAGAGTAACAAACTATCCTGACCATAATTAACAGTGCCTAAGACCAGTCTCTCACTGAGCTGGCACTTTTAAAGAACTCCAGATATTGCATCAGAAACCCTAGTTGTTGTGCAATATCCCAGGGACATAAACAACCTATCACTGATTACTGATTAATGAGATTTTAATTATAAAAACATGTCACTCAGTAGTGATTCAAAGAAATTAAACTGCCAACCTAGTTTTTACAACTATGGATACACCTGCAAGAAGGATAAAGCGGTGCCCCAATACCTTTGTAATTAAATATGCATCTTAAAATTAACCTGTCAGTCTCACATCAACTTTATAATTCAATCAAAGACATTTACAGTTCTTTCGAGGTGTTGTCCAATATAAAGGTTGTTTACTGACCTGCTTATAGTTCAAAACTGGGTTAAAGATTTTAAAATTAAATAGCCTGGTCAAAGACTCAAATATTTACTCCTAATTATAATAATATGGGTCACCATATTACATTCCTCCCCTTCCCAATACAAAACTTTTATACCTAAAAGTTTTGTCTTAAACGCTCTTCTTAATTACAAGAGTAAGCTTAGCCTGATAAAAATTAATTCAATACAATACAAATACACTTGGCAGGGTATATAAATAACATCACAAAAATGAAACACATTGAGGTACCAATGTTAATTATGTTATACCATTCTGTGAACGGTGACAGCTTTAAATGTCTATGAGTCTGAAATGTCTCTTTTCGAAAGATTAAAGTCACTTTTCACACACTTCCTGAGGTCACTGGTTTTTCAAGAAGAGGACACTGGTATGCGGCTCCTCGCTTGATGAAGGTTGATGGCGGATGGGATCTGACTCCTCTGCCTTGGCTTCATCCTTTATTTCAACACTAGCCACTGCATACCTGTGTGTGCGCTTACCGATATGGATACCCTTTAATTTATAATAACACAAAGTACCCACTGTAACACTAGTTAGTACAATTACTGCAATAATTACAAGAAATATAACCCATGTGCTGTGTGACGTATAATCTGCCTGACCTTCTAGCCGTTTTGTCTCAAGGTGTACATTTTCTAGTTGACTCAAAATACTGGAAATTGGTATCTTGGACATGTGACTCAGCTCTGGTATGCTCACAATCTTAGATGAGTTGTGTACTTTTAACCGATTTACTAAAGGATGTGTACTGTTCCAAATACTCTCAGTCAATTTTGACAAGCCAACCTCAACTCCAAACTTTGCTATCAGCTCTTTATTACTTTCTCCGCTAGCAAACTTAGGTACATGGAAATACTTTGAATCGGCACTGCAATCAGGATTTAGCACAATCACATGCATCCCAATATCAACTTGCTGCTTAATTACTCGTGGACTGCCTTTCTTGCAGGTAATATGTACAGGGAATTCTACACTAGTAACCACTACCTAGTCATTATCATATAATTTGTACAGTACTGGTAAACTCCCAATTTTTGAAATTTCAATTGTACAAAGTTTGTTGATTTCATCATTTTGCCTCAGGAAATGGGCCATGACACAGGACGGGTATCCACTAACTTTAAACCATGGGGCATTAAATCTATACTGCTGGACACTTTTGCACTCACTAATATCAGAACTTTGTATGAGAGAATAATAAGTTGCATTTTCTGATACTAAAACATGATCAGCTTCTAAGTCATAGTTCACTGATACACCTAAATTCTGGTTGGGAATTGGAACAGAAACAACTCTATACATTTTAAGCTTTGAATGGGCATGTATTAGAGGTACAACAATCACTACATGAAATCTCTCACCATCAGGTAACATAAGTGGTTGCAAGTATTGATAATACTTGTAAATTTCCGCACCAGTCAAGGGGAAAGGTAAACTTACACCATCCTCTAAATGATCTTGAATTTGCACCAAAAGTTTTAATAAATCAGATGGCTTGACCAAAAACATCGACAATTTGCCATGAATCGCATCCGACATTTGCCACGTTAGTTCGCTAAGAGACCTGTGTGTCTCTTTCAAGGCATATGAAACCACATGAAAAGCATTGTGTATTTTGGTCACCATTTCTATATATGATATTCAATCCGTGAAAGTTTTTGATACACCTCTGACATTTCCACATGAAATGTCTGAGTGGCATTTCTAAGTTGCATAATTACATCACGATTTTCCTGAACAGATTCATGTGTCTTGTTAATTAGTAATAGACTCTCCCTGACAACATTTTTAATCTGGGTTTCAGAAGAAGCCAATGATGAAAGACTCTGCTTTAATTTACTCAGTTCAGCAGTTGTTGCTGTGCCAAATAGTGTTGACAGCAGACTCCCTACAAAAGGAAGAATAGCACGCCTTGATCGTGCTGTTGGTTGTGACTTAGCTGCTATCAAATCCTTAATCTCTTTGAACTTGTCATACAAATCAAAATAATCATCCTTAAATTTCTCGGTTTCCTTAACACATCTGAATAACTTGCACTAGGCAAAGCTCGACTTTCATGAGCTAGGTAGTTGAAAGCTTGTTCATACTGTCTCACCAACTTCCTGATTGAAATCAAGTGTTGCTGATATGGCAACATGTCCACTGTGAAAGTGACAACCCAACTATCATATACAGCACCCACTGTATCAATTGGAATGAAGTACACACTTTCACTGGCACAGAATGTTGTCATTAAGAGAAGCATGAGCTGAATCAACCTCACATGTTGGATATTTCCTGTAACACAAAAAAGAACTTTTACTCACCACACTGCCTAACCGTTCATCATGTTAAGACTATAACTACCAGTTAAAAACATACCTGCCTTCCCAAGAACCAATATATGAATACATAATAAGCTTCACAGCTTTTCAAAAGGGGGAACTCTAAGCTATCTAGAGAACCCAAAACTATTTCAATCCGAGGACATCTCCTCATAACATTTTAACAAGGTGACCTAGGATCTGGATGGCATCCATCACAGACACCTCATGCTTCTTTCTTTTTGCTTCATTTTATGCTCTGTCTGGAGAGGGGTCAATATTCCTCTTCAGCACTCTTCTCCTTTTAGCAGGGCTGGGAACAACCTCCATGTCCTCCTCTTTATGTTTTTCATGCCTAGTCTCTACACCTGCACTGGACGGCATAGGACTGTGCATTTCAACCCTCAGATCAGGATTTTGCATTTCCTCCTGATCATTATCTGAGGAACTGTGGTCTGCATTACTATCAAACCACTCAAGCGGGGCACTGGTCACTAACTTAGCCGCTCTAGAGGGTTGTACACGAGTTGGTACTGTTGTTTTTAGTTGTTTGTGTTGTGGTCTAATAGCCTCAAAATGCTCATATTCTGTCCTGTCTTTATCCCAACTTTGCTCAGGGTGAGCTGGTTGCAAGTTTTCAATATGCACTACTTTGGTATCTCCTGACAGTTGGTTTCTGATTTTATACAAGACAGGTGACATCCTTTCCACTATACAGAAGTATGGTTTCCATTTTGAGGTTAGTGTGGACGAGGCACTCTGATCTATCACAGGGGTATGATAGAAAACCCTATCACCAGGTTCAAAAACCTGTAAGGTTGCCTTTTTGTCCAACATCCGCCTATTCTTACTTTGTGCTTCCATCATATTCTTCTGGACATCTGCATAGGCTACATGAAGCCTTTGCAGCATGCAGGGAACATAATCATCTCCGACATAGCCCAATTTCGGGCCAAGAAGAGTATCCATTGGCAAGACTGGATCTCTACCATGGCACACAAAGAATGGAGTATGCTTAGTGGTGTCATTAACTGATGTTCTGTATGCCATCAGCATACCAGGCAAATACTTATCCCACAAGTACTGGTCTTGTTGTACATACTTTGACAACACGTCATTCATAAATCTTTGGAATCTCTCAGTTTTGCCATTAGTCTGTGGATGGTAGGGGCTGATTTTTATATGACAGATCTTCATCTTCTCTAACAAGTAGGATACCACAGCATTGATGAACTCAGTACCTCTATCTGACAACATCACCCTAGGGCAAGAATGCCTTGGAAAAATGTGTTCCAACAGGATAGAAGCAACAGTCTCGGCTGACTTATCCTTTGTGGCAAATGCTTCTGGCCATGAGCTGAAATGATCAACTATTGTCACAATGTACTTATTGCCAGACTCAGTTTTAGGAAAAGGACCTCAGCTATCAATACCTATAATCTCAAAGGGATATTGAGGTATTGGCATGTCCTGCATTGGTGCTTTTGTCCTTTTCAGCTTACGAGCCTTACACACTTCACACTGTTCAAGATGCTTAACAACATCTCTGTACATGTTTGGCCAATAGTAACGGCTTCTGATTTTATCATAGGTCCAGTCCAAGCCTACATGGCCCCCTTCAAATTCAGCTGCATGCATTTCTTGAATTATCCCTCCAGACATTTCTGCTGGGATACACAATTGGAGTCTTGTTGTGGGGTCATTTCTGACAGGACTCGAGATATGGTATGGCAAGCCGTCGTGGGTCACAAAGTCTGAGTCTGCCATCTCACCCAACTCTTGAAGTTTATCACATATGTCCTTTATCACAGGATCCTTCTGCTGCTGTACCCTAACAGCCTCCATCAGTGAATCATCCAAAAGTGGGCTCTTGTTTATCTGTCCATCATCATCATTGGTCTCCATTGGTTGCACATGTTTCCATTTTGGGACATTATCTAGTACATCACAGCTACCATCTTCCTGTGTGTTTATCATACAAGATAACATATCAGCTGGGACATTTGACTTGCCCTGTTTGTATTCAACCGGACATCCATATTCCTCCAACATAATGGCCCATCTCTGAATCCTTGCATTTTTCATTTCAGAGGTGAATAGAGACTTTAGTGGCTTATGGTCTGTATACCCAGTAAATTTTGACCCTAACAAATAGTGTCTTAGTTTATTGACTGCATATACTATGGCATAAGCCTCTCTCTCTATGGTTGGCCATTTTTGCTGACCCTCACTGAGCTTCTTAGAAAGATATTGGATCACTTTCTCACCATCACCAGTTTCTTGGGTCAACACTGCACCCACAGCAACTAGACTAGCATCTGTTGAAAGAACATATGGTCTAGATGGATCAGGATGTGCCAACACAGGGGCCTGCACCAACTTTTGCTTGATTGTTTCAAACGCCCTGCTATGCTTATCTGTCCAATGAAACTTAGCATGTTTCTTCGTTAGTTCAGTCAAGGGACCAACTAATTCACTGAAATGGTCAATGAACTTCCTGTAATAGGAGGCCATTCCCACAACTGATCTAACTTCTCTGACGTTTTTAGGTGGTCTCTTGAATGACCTTGATTTTCTCTGGGTCTGGGCATATTCCATCTTTTGAAATTACATGCCCCAAATAGCTGATCTGTTTCATAAGAAACTGACATTTGGACATCTTTAGTTTCAAACCAGCACCCCTGAGTTTGCCAAAGACCTCATTTAGATGCTTTAAATGGTCTTGGAATGTCTCTGAGTAAATGATTACATCATCTATGTATGCGATCGCATACTTGTACATGGCTTGTCCCAACACTTTGTTCATGAGCTCCTGGAAAATTGGAGGAGCAGATGACAATCTGAACGGCATGACATTGAACTCATACAAACCTCTGTGGCAGACAAATGCTGTCTTCTCCCTGTCCTCAGGGGCAACCTCAACTTGCCAGTACCCACTTTTCAAATCCACGCATGAAAAATACTTGGATTTGTACAAGGAGGATAAAATATCTGAGATATCTGGCAATGGATATGAATTGCTCCTCAGGACCTTATTCACCCCACGACGATAGTCAACATGCCTTTTTTAGCCATCTTTTTT
This sequence comes from Sabellastarte sp. h YS-2021, assembly GCA_964017235.1. Lineage (NCBI taxonomy): Eukaryota > Metazoa > Annelida > Polychaeta > Sabellida > Sabellidae > Sabellastarte > Sabellastarte sp. h YS-2021. The sequence goes on from OZ024929.1 coordinate 138,237,333, forward strand.
AGGCACCACCACAATCGGACTTGCCCAAGGACTATTAGATGGTCTTATCACCCCAGCTGCAAGCATATCATCCAATTGTTTTTCCACCATGGCCCTTTGAGAGAATAGAGTTTTGTAAGGCTTCTGTTTGACAGGAGGGTGGTCACCTGTATCAAGTTTCATTTGCACCACTCTTGTTCTTCCCAAATCAGTATCTCCCCTGGAGAATATATCTGAATATTTCTCCAACAGCTGCCTCAGCAAATTTCTTTGATGGGCAGCAATGTGATCTAATATAGCGTCACATACAGTAGTCTTAGTGTTTCTATCAACACTCACTGGAGTCTGTTCCTTTGTCTGAATACTAGAAATCTCAGCTTCACTTAGCACCTCAGTAACTCCCAGTGGAAGTCCCTTTCTAACTGACACTTGTACATTGGTCTCATTAACAATAGGTATCTGTAACCTTAACCTACCTGCCACCAGTATATTGGGCACTAGTATACCTGGGTGGTCTATCAGTAATGGACTAGTGTCCAAAGGAGAAAATACAGAAGTGCCACAGTGCTTAGATGTTCCCTTAAGCTTCACCATTGTAACACTTCTGGGTAGTAGGACCACTCTACGGTCTGTGTACACCAGGGCACAATCAACCGGTACTCCTAATTTGTCCCTAAGTGCCACAATTTTGTCACCAAGTGCCAGGGTTTTATTTCTCGGGTCAATTTTGGCACCTGAAGAAATAAAAAAGTCACTACCAAAAATCATCTGCTTGGTGGAATTGTTGACAACATAGAATTCATGTGAAATGGTTTCTTCACCAATTTGGAATTGTAATTTTGTTTTCCCCAGAATTTGCAAACCATGTCCCGTAACTCCTTTTAAAGTAAGATCAAAGGTACTACTATATGAATGAATGTGGGCTGCTTTAATTCTCTTGAAACTAGATTCTGAAATGACCGAAACATCAGCCCCACTATCAACTAAAGCAAAAATTTTGAAGTTGCCAAACTTGACAGGGCATAATTTAGCTCCTATGTTTCTATTAGCATTTACAGAGCTCACCTTTGATTCTCCTAATCTCTGAGCTCTGGGGAGATCAGGAGTTTCTAGCTTTCCTTAGGGGTCACTCTGTTGCCAGAGGACCTCACCTGTTGGCTGGACCTACAGTCCCTTTTTATGTGGCCCACCTTTCCACACCCAAAACATACAGGTTTCCCATCCACCCGACTTTGTCCTGTTTGCCATTTCTTTTGGGGAGGCCTAAAGGGTGGTGAACTCACAGACATCTTGTCTAGCTTTTCTGCTACTCTAGCTAGGCCCTGTTCCAACTTATCTAGCCTACTTGCTTGCTCGGATTTACTTTCCCCAAGTGAGTCTACATCCATGGGCTCCTCAATACGACGATGCATTTTGAAATGATGGTGGCTGATTGCTCATTCACAGCCAACGCTAAAGCCGCATTCAAGGTGTCTGGGTGAGCTTTTATCAATCTTTTTGCAATGGCATCATCTTTGACACCATCAATCAACACATCTACCAATATAGTTTGAACTAATGGCTGGTCTAGATCTCTGTATGCTTCCGATGCTAATCTAAGGATTCTTTCTACAAAATTTTGAACAGATTCGCCGGCCTTTTGCTGAAGACAACGTAGTTTTTGGGTTGCCAAATGAGAATCGCCATCCTCTTCATACTGAGCCACTAGTGCTGCCCTGATTTGTGCCCATGTATGATTTGGATGATCCCTAACATAACGGGACAAAAAGGTACCTGCAGCCCCCCTAAGACTTTGGAATGCCAGGGTTTTATACCTTTCATTGTCAGCGTGCAATGCCTGACCAACTCTATCGATGTCACTGAGCCAATCTCGGAAATGTTTAGCACCATCACCAGAAAAATCTCTAATTTCCTTACCAAGAGCACTAGCTCTCATTTCCAACTGAAGGGACCTAAAACTATCCCTAAAGACTTGGGCAGGGACATCTTGACCTTATGCAGGGTCCATTTTGACTTGTTTAGGTTACACAGATAACTCTAAATTCTTAACTGCTTTACAAGGTAGTAAATGTGACTGAACTTTGAATAAACCAACTCACAGCACAGGAGTTATATAACCATATAAACTATGCTTCAATAATTATGAATATTTTCAACAAAAGAATACCTATTTTAAAGCACACACACCAGTACACAATAACCAGTATTGAAACAAACAAGGATTTGGCCTACCAGACTTCATGATGATTACTGTCCTTTGGCTGAATATCACACTGTTCACAGTACACAAAATGTTTATTGACATGCAAGAAGAAGAATACAGGTTGCACTTCTCATAGGCGAAAATAATATGACCTCAGTCCCGTCTCCACACTCGAAACACAAGTTGAGCCTGGTCCTTAGTTATACGAAAGTTCCATTTCACAGGTCTGGTTCACAGGCAAGCTTCTAAGGGTTCACAGGAAACAGTAACAAAATCTGTAGAAGCCACTTGTCTTCTAGTCTTCCAGTTGAAGGTGATTTTTCTTCTTTAATACAATCCAAACATTTCAAAGTTCACATTTATAATTTAGTTCCTTTTCAGTTTGTCCTCATTGTTACTTTTGTGATGATTTCTTTATGATTTCTTTCTTTATACTTCCGTTTCCCGGCCGATGCACCAAAAATATGTAGCCGGGTTCACTATTGGTTGGGTTGAACCCAGCATATAACTGCCCCAATAGGTTTTTAAGTTTCCAAACAAAATGTTCATTGAAAATTCTATTGCATCTATTTATTAAATTTATTAACTCCTTGTTAGTATCAAATGTTCCTGCCACGCGGGTCTTATTTCACTTTTACTTTTTAAATAGCTTTTAATTTCTGACTTTAAATAAATTCCAAAATATTTTAAAGTTTAAAGTTTGACATTTAAAAACAGGCACATATTTGGTTCAAGAGTAACAAACTATCCTGACCATAATTAACAGTGCCTAAGACCAGTCTCTCCTAAGCTCCACTGAGCTGGCACTTTTAAAGAACTCCAGATATTGCATCAGAAACCCTAGTTGTGCAATAACCCAGGGACGTAAACAACCTATCACTGATTACTGATTAATGAGATTTTAATTATAAAAACATGTCACTCAGTAGTGATTCAAAGAAATTAAACTGCCAACCTAGTTTTACAACTATGGATACACCTGCAAGAAGGATAAAGCGGTGCCCCAATACCTTTGTAATTAAATATGCATCTTAAAATTAACCTGTCAGTCTCACATCAACTTTATAATTCAATCAAAGACATTTACAGTTCTTTTGGGGTGTTGTGCAATATAAAGGTTGTTTACTAACCTGCTTATAGTCCAATACTGGGTTAAAAATTTTAAAATTAAATAGCCTGGTCAAAGACTCAAATATTTACTCCTAATTATAATAATATGGGTCACCATATTACAAAAAAGAATTGATTGCAGCGCCACAAATATGGAAGTTTTAATCATTGTAGGTGAAAGAAATCAGTTGTATATGCTGATGACACCTGCCCATCCTATTAAAGTTTTTGAGACACTGAGATCTTTGCTCCACAACTTTAAATCTCAAATATTTTATCAGAAAAGCAAAAGATACTTACCTCTAAGGAAAGTAATATCCAATCTAGCCGCCATGGTAACTGTCACTGCGGGGTTAAGATGCCCCCCACTGAAGTCCCCAAGTGTCCAAGCCATGGTTGTGACAATGAAACCCATCCCTATACCCACTTGAACTGGGCCTCCAAACCCCTTTCCCCACTCCGTGGGTAAGGCTGCTTGCACAGACATCAGGAAAAAGGTCCCAAAGAACTCGGCGGTGACGTCACGCCAAAAAAGGCGGGAAACTGGTTCTGCCTTGAGTTTTTCGATGTATGAAGAAAGTTTCATGGTGAATGATTTGTCTCGGGTGACTGTTGTTTATCTGGAAATATATAATGGGAACAATCAAAAGCATACTGCTAGATTTGGTATTAGGGTGGTTAAATAGAACACACATCCACAAGTGAGCTAGTTGGTTGGAAAACTTCGCAAATTACATATATTATTACAATGAGAGCCATTTTATATGTGATGTCAGAAATCTGTTGGGGATCAGGACCAGAATTTAACCATTTGTTCCCTGCGCTATTGTTGACATTTGTTGAAACTTCCATCAAAATTCTGTCCACAACTTTTTAAGTTATTTTTGCACACAAGCAACCAAATGCTCGTTGCCAGTGGCATATATCTGCACGTAGGCGGTTAACAACAGGTCACTGTGTGAGCTCAAATCTTCATTGCCTCAAGACCAAACAAAGACAATAAAAACCCCAGTTGGGGAAATATAATTTATTTTACAATAATAATAATAATCGATTTACAATTTTCAATATTTTTCCAGTTCTTGATAATATTACCATCATTTCACAATAAAAAGAATTTGTCATAGCGAGAAGATTGTACAATAAAGTAAACTTTTCTAAAAGTTTACAAACCATTAATATAACCGATTTAAATACGCATAATAAATCTAGATACTGTAATTGTGTATAAAGTAAGGTTATTTACAATCATGACTAAACCATACAACTCCTGTAATACTAGTAGTTACATATAATAACGTGACTCCTGAAACAAAGTTAAGGTTGTAAGATTCGTGATTCTCAATAAAATGTAAACTTGTTTGTCGTTAGAATGTAACGTAGCATTGCATAACAGACTTTTGGTGTTGATGTTGGGCGCCAACTCTCGGCAGGGTACAACTCGAGTTGTTCCTTGCGCCAACTCACGGGGATGAGTTGGGGCAAACATCCCGAGATGTACTGCCACATCTTGAGTGGGTGCTGCGCCAACTTTACCCTATAATTCAATCTAATTATACTTTGATAGAGCTTAATCTCTGCAGAAGAAGATAGTATATAGATAAAAGTAGTGAAGTCCAATGACTATTCTGATTGATGTTTCCTAATTGCAGTCAGGCTTTTTTATGTTGATTTGTTTAGCATAAATAGGAGACCTAATGGATGACTACCACAATTTGATGTTCTCTCAATTGCTATCAGGTGTAACATTGTTTTTGTCAAATGATTGTGACTTGGTATAAGGAATTATTACACATATTAATTCCTTATAGTGAGCCCAGAGAGGTGTTGTACAACAATGTTAAATCGGAAATAGAAAATTTTGACAATCTCCCTGATGTAGAAATATTTTCAGTCATTGTGTTACAGTTTGAAAAATCATTGATATGTTATCTGCATAACAGTTGGAATATAAGACAGAATGTAATCAGCAAATAGTACTATCTTGCAGTAAAATTAGATATTTATCAATCTATTTAACATAATTATTTCATTACAACCAAATCAACTTGTGCTTTAATTGTTGTTAATTTTATGTTTCTCTTTGTGCATAGATATCTGAGTGAAAAACACATACATCTGTACCTAGTACTTGTATGCTAAAAGTCACTTATAAGTCCTATGTTATTGTAAATTTGTATTTGCATGTGACTCTAATAAATAAAATATATATTCTCATGTTAATGCATAAGTGGGTTAATACACACACTTATGAAATGTGATGTGTTTTATCATTCTTTTATAATTGTTACATTCATATAAACAATTATACATTGTCATGATACTGGTGATTATCTAGTTTTGTGAATTTATATATTATTTGAAACCAGTGTTTTTTAATTTTGCCTGATATAAAATGACATATTGTTGTATACCCAGGGGCAGATCCAGCTTTTAAGTAAGGTGGGAGTTCACATCAGACATACCATAACTAGGGGGGATTTTTGGTAAAAATATAGTGCATTTCCTGTAAATTGAACACCACTCCCAAGAAATAGTTTTGTACTTTGGGTTAAACCCCTTTACATTATTTTTAGGGGGGGGGGGGGGGGGTATTCCCACTTACAATGCATTTTTGTCTTTAACACCAAAGTTGTAGGGTTTAATGGATATTCAGTATCACTCATCTCTGTGTCAAATATAATTCTGAAGTAAACATCCTGACCACATAATTAACATAGATGTCAAAGCACTGATATTTCTGTGAATACAAGGGTTGATTGTCCAGCAAGGAATACACTGGACTTACCTAGAAATATAAGCACTAATTTTTAATAATTTTAGTGTGTGAAATTCATAAACAAGTACATAAGCATTTTTTTTTTTTTTTTTTTAAGGTTTAGTAGCTAGTAAGATGGATGTTTTGGAATACCCGATTTCTCTACCATTAATGGTTCATCACTATTTTAAAAAATGTACATTTCTGGGCCCAAATTCAAAAGTTTGTGTGCAGATATAATTTGACTACACGTACTTCTAACATGTAAACACTCTTTGGTCGTCTTAGCACAAAGTTTGATATGAAAGTTTGGATGTAAAATGATAGCAATCTGTTTTCGTCCTTGAAAATAAAATGAATTTAATTTTCTTTCATATCTTCTGTATCATGAAATTCAAATTACATGTGTGTCAACACCAGACACATTTGAATGTCATAGTAGGTATTTAAGGATATGAAAAAAAAATTAAAATTTCAAAGAACATTCCAACCATCTTTAGATTTCATGTTCTAAAGAAAGACCAATGTGAAACATATTCCGCATCATGGTTTTTGTTTCCTTGGGCAAGCAAAAACTGTAGAAATTTTAGTACTTTTTTTCATCACGAAATTATCATCGATATGTTCTTGCCTTTATAATAAGCATAATAAGTATATTGTGGATTAGAAGGGAAACGTGTTTTTTTTAATTCGTCTGAATATGTTTTTTATTTCAATGGGAAATGTTTAATGTTGTTTTTTTACTTCCAATTTGAGGCACAAATGGACAAAGGTTTGAGACCTAGAAATGCCAAAAAAACGACTTCAATTCTGTACTCTTTAAACTCTCTGAAATGCACGTTTCTTGTTTATGTAATGTTCACATTTCTATGTTATGAGGCCCAAACTATTGGTAAACAGCTCTATCAAAGTCTAACTCTGTGTTCAATCTTTTTGTCTTGCGCCCATTTGATAACGGATCTACTTTAAAAGTGGTCCCAAATATTTAAAACAAGGACTATTGAAATGGCTGGCTTGGTAATTTGGCATAGAGCCTCAAAACAACTATAAAAAGAGCCAAGTATAATGTATTTATAAATAATCATATATCTCATCTAAATTAGTAGGTATTATAGTGTTATTATAAAGACATAAACTTCATTCTTTAATTAGGAGAACATGATGTTTGAGTAGATCACTATCTTAATACTTTGTACTTATTAGTAAAACATACACTGTCAGGCCACGACAAATTATTTTACAAAAGGAAGATAAAAATTAAATTTACCCATTATACTCTATAATAATAGCATAGTGTTTAAGGAATTGTAAACTATAGAATATATTTAGTATCAAGTGAAAGTTTTTGTTCCGAAACTGCCTGATTGAAAGTTATTTTGGAAAATTTATGTTTTGGCCAATATTGACCATTTTTATTTTTCAGAGCTCCAAAAAAAATCATTTCACTTTTATCACAAAAGTTTATTTTACCATTTACCAATACCACGCATTTTCTATGCATCTATTTTACAAATGTATTTTTTTATTAAATGGTCTTGCTTTTCCCTGCAAATATTTGTTTGGTATCAGCCATTTAAAAAAGCTCATTGAAAAAATAGAAGAGCTATTACTCGAAGTATAACCCAGTAAACATTTTTGGGTTTTGAAAACGTTTGAAAGGAAATGTTTGGCAAAGGTTAAAAAATGATGGGTACGAAAACCATTTGTAATAGAATGTTTTTAAAATGTTTTATGTATACCATTTATTAAACGTTTAACGATAAATGTTAGAAAAATGTCGTAAATGAACATAATAATGTCTGAATAATAATGGGGTCAGAGGTCAGTTTCAATATCTCTATATGGTTACTCACTATTGAAAATATTATTTTTATGTCTAAAATTGTAAGATAGTGGCTTAGAAATTGTGCCCCCATTCAATTCCTACTTTTAGGGATTGCATGTGGGGCAATTTTTTGACAAAGTCCTCTAAAATCCCCTATTATTGCTCACCGCCATCTTTGTTTGGACATGTTTGAAGGTTTAAAAATGTAGGTTTAAAAAATGTTTTTGATAGAATGTTTTTAAAACATTTGACAAGCAATGTTGTTTAAACATTTTTTGTGTACTGTTTATCAAACATTTCATGATGAATGTTTGAAAAGCATTTCCAGCAAAACATTAATTTCTCTATTTTATAAATGATTTAAAAATGTTTCCAGTCAAACCTAGCTTCTTGAGTTATTTTCACTATTTTATAAACGATTTTAAAATGTTTCCAGTCAAACCTAGCTTCTTGAGTTACTTTATAAATGTTTAATAAACGTTTTCAGTAAAAACATTTGTATAGAGAATGTTTATAAAACGTTTTGTAAACGTCACAGTGTAAATGTTTACTTGGAAACGTTTAGAAAACAATAAGATAGGGTTTAATTATGTTATAAAAACGTTATGTAAACGTTTAAACCATTCAAAAACTTTTCTAGCGTTTACTGGGAATGCATGAAATCATACTTCAACCCTTTTGAGGGTATTTTAAGGTGCGATAATGCATTTTTTTTCGTTACAGTCGGCACCTTAAAATGAGCATGCAACCAATCAGCAGAAAAAAGGATATTTTTGTATATCACTAGTTCTGAGCTTGTATTATATTGTTTATTTACACTCAGCACAATATCCCCATTACTACCAGACTAAAAGCAATATTTGACCCAATGTTCTCTTGCAACAACTTGAAATCTTTGGGAGAACCTTGTATAAAACTTTAGTTTACACCACCATGCTGTTTATAAACTCTTTGTTCATTGGTTCAGGGATTTTCCTGGGACGGATTTCACAAAAGGTCTTAGCCCGGTCTCAGGCTCAAATTTGAAACTTTTGTCTCAAATTATTGGAACATTTTACTTGAGCCCATGTGCTCAGCCTTAATGGATTTCACAAAAGGTCTCAGTCTTAGCTTTGGCTGAGTCACTGGCTCAAATATTGAGACTGGTTGAAAGTGGGCTTAAGTTTTGTAAACAAAGGCTCAAATATGGCCGCCATAATTCTTTCTTCACTTTAAAATTTGAAATGGCTGAAAATAGGGTACAAATATATAAAACAAGCCCCTGAAATAGTCTTTGGGTGTTTTTACATGTTTACAAGGTTTCCCATTGCAAAATGGTATTTAACCAGAGATATTATGTGTCAAACAAGGAACATATATGTCATCAGTAGAATATTTTGACTACAAAAAATGGTCACATGACACAGAAAACCACTGTGGTTATTTGAAAAGCTTGGTCTCAACTGAGACCCCTTTTGTGAAAACCATTTGAGACAAAGACTTAGCTGAGCCAGAAGGCTCAGATTTGAGCCAGTGGCTCAGCCTGAGACTGGGCTAAGTCTGAGACCTTTCATGAAATCCGCCCCAGGCCTAGTAAATTTCAACCCCTCTTCCATTTGCATTTCACTCTTGGAAGGGGTAACATCACAAAAAATAAGCTTCTTTTTCTTCATTTACACAGATGGACTTTACTTTGTTTTAGTTTAAACTTGTTTATAGGGGTTTTTAGTATTTACAGCTTTGTGTATGGAGAAGAAGAGTGAGAGTATTCAGGTACCCATACAGTTACAGTTATCAAGTGATAACGATTTCATAATGAACTTACTGGGTCAGAACAAGTCCATTACAATTGATTTCTTGCAGGATATTGTTTGGGCTATTACATCTTTGGAGTTTCCCATAGTGTTCAAAGCCCTATATTTACTTGATTTTTATTCATTTATGCTTATCTCAAACATAATGCAACCTCCTTTGACCCCTCTAGACAACTGGCAAGAGGAGATGCCATTTCTTCACCGGTACGTGCCACAATTGTGGAAAATGGTTGAAAACCATACAAAATAGAAGAGACATTCATACTATTTCCATTCCTTTATTGGGGGATTCCCCCTTGTGCCCTTGCAAAGCTCTGTAGGTACTTCTTGATTCCGCAGTTAGACACACCAATTTTCCATTGTTCACTATCCCCAGGGCGCATGGTCTGGTACCTCTTACTGATTCAGTGGCCAGGAGACATCTCCTTAAGGTTTCACGAGTCTTGGGTTTGGTCCCACATATCAAATTCCATGATTGTAGACGATCTGGAGCCACCTGGGCTTTCCATCAAGGGGTTCCACTTCATCACATAATGTATCATGGATCTTGGCAATCGGATAGTGTATGGAAGTATATACAGTCCACTCCTCAGGCTACTTCTGTTGTTTCTGCCTTCCAACGTGCTTTACTCACCTAGGTTTGGCTGTTTGGTGGACAAGTTATCCAGTAAAACCTTTCTCTCACATCTTTTAGATGCATATTTTATTTCAACTGCAATCTAGTATTGCAACTGTTCTAAATTGCAAGGATATGTGTTTTGGCTTACGTAATAGCTTTGTTATATGAGTTGGCAATTGTAATTTGGCTCACCTAACTTTACTGCCGATGCATATCTTAGTTTTGGGTCATTATTATTTAGAAATCTCATATGTAATTTTGCTAGCCTTGAACTAGAGTAACAAGTAATTTTTGAACTGTGTAATATGATTAAAAGATCTAGTAGTGAATAAATATGTATATAAATCCCAACTGCTTTGTTTTATTGTAATTTGTTGTTTTCCCTGGGTAACACACTTGTCTAGGAACTCAGAGGACGTGGGTTCAATCCCAGGTACAGGCAGATACATAGTGGCTCGGATGACCACTTAAAATGGCGGTCCTCTGTCATTGGGTCCTATCCCCAGTGGCAGGTTAAAGAACCTCAAGGACGTTGATAAATGGTCATCCTTGAGCCTCTATCTTCCAGTTAGGGGAATTTCAGTTACTTGTGAGTTGGGGCTGTACCTGTACAGTGGATTGGTTAAATAGCGCTTTGAGTCCTGTAGTATATGGAGATATTGCGCTGAGTATAAATACATAATAATAATAATAATAATGTGCAATGAGATGGACAGGGCATATAATTAGGCAATTGGGAAAATGCTCCCCAGTCATTCTAGGACCATAAAAATTCTTTAAGATTATTTATGATCAAACTTATGGGTTTATGAAGATACTATGAGTTTAAGGTAAGATAGGAATACAGACACTTTGCAATAATTTCAAACAGTATGATTTTGCAATTGTATTCCGAAGGCTCCCAAGATTTACCTGACTGTTCCAATTATTACGATTTTAGTTTACAAGTGTCCCAAATGAAAAAAAAAATCCTTCCCAAGTTGACATTTCTCAGAATCACAAAGCTATCAGGGAGGACAATCAGCATAAGTGGCACTTCATTCTAATAAAAGTGAGAAATTGTGATGGTTACACCATAACAGCTATATGTGACTAACTGTCTAGTAGTAACAAAATCAGACTGCTATAACGTATCTAAGAATATAAATCAGTATGAAGTTGTGCTTTGGACTTTTTGCAGAATTATAATCTGATCAGCAGTTTAGGTATCCCCTCAATAACATTTAATTCTGTATAATGTGTGCCCAGTGATTGATTAATACTGTAGTAATATCCATTTGTAATAGTACTGATGACTGACAACAGTAAGATAGTTAAAATTAGAGTGGCTCTATTTGTTAATATCTACTTATAATCATCTGAACATCAGTGGAAAAAATTATTACAACCTAGTGGTATTAGTCTTAGTAAGTCGTGCACTTAACATTATTGCATTAACTTACTAAGTTAGGGTTAACTTTTTTATTTTGGTTAAATGTGATAAATAAAAAGTATATTTTACAATACTGCCATAATTGTGGGAAAAGTGTGAGACGAAATATCACGTCATTTTACCTTTTCAAATTTGCCAAAGGAATCTCAAAATGGAGATAAATAGCTAAGACAAATGTATGTCTTCATTCTTTCTTGTTTTCAAAACACATACATCACACATGTTCAAAGCTATAGCCTTTTAAAATGTCTATTAAATTTTTCAGATGTGTACATTATTTTACAGTGTGACAAAAGGTGTAACACTTTTTTACTTTTTTTTCATTTATACCGAATTGCAGTATTTCCCCCTGGGAAACTATTAGAAGTTCTTCACCTATATTCACCTTTGCCATGGAGTGTCTTTAGTTTATGGTGACCCTATGCCTGTAATTTATTGATGCAAGTTGTAATGGATTGTAATGGATTGTACATGTGTCTTAGTCATATATTAAAGAATAAAACATTTTATATCCGCAATGCTTGTTGACCTTTGACCTTTTGGGTCACTGTGATTGTCCAATTCTGACTTTGACCTTGGGGTTATAGTTCAAGTACTGGTAATCGAGAAATTGGTGGAATAAAATGTCACTCAACCAACAACACTAATTACTTTTTTAATGTCATACCTGTCAGCATCGTAATGTGCTGAACTATGCACAGTTTATAATGTATGTTACTCTGCCTACCACTTTATTTTGAAAAAAAATATAATTCTAGTATATATGATCATAGTCTTTTAGTATTTATAGCACAGGGTATTTCAATATATAAAAGTCACACATTAGAATGAAGATATTTAAATGGTCCCATGGAGGACATAGGTACAAAAGTGTGATCAATATCAGTTGGAAAATCAAAAAAGTTACTGCCTGGGTTATTAATCTGGCACTTGCCTTAAATTACGTTAAAACTAAATTTAAAAATAATTTCAGTCTGTAGCCAATTAGAATTACAAGAAATAAAACATTTCAAGTTGTGAGTGGATTGGTTTGTCAGTCTGTGTCCCCTCTTTCAAATGTAGGCTATATTAAAGTCTCTTGAAAATCACTCAAAGAGTTTTTTGTCGACATTTTTTTTTTTTTTTTTTTTTTTTTTTTTTTTGCTAGAGTATATTTACAATATTTTTAATCGAAGGAAATGTACGTCAAAGTATGATAAACAAGCCATAATAAGCAATTTGTGGTTTAAATGTACAAATAACTTCAAGAAAGAAATTATCATTTTTTTTATGTCACGACACAAGTGCAGACTTAAACATCAGGTTAATTGGGTAAATGAAAGAATTTTAAATCTAGAAAACCGTTGTCTGTGTTGTTTTGGCAGTTTGTGATATGACCGATGTGATGCAAAGATAGAGTGACGTCATACTGAAATAAGAACTTTAAATTCACACAAAACGAAAATTTGCTGGTTATATGAAATATGTGGGTTTTACCTGTGCATTATCATACTGGTAGAATTCTGTTGAAATGGTTCAAGTATGTACCTTCATACAACAATCACTTTTCAAAGATCCATTATAGCCCATTAAGAATTGGTTGATCATATTGACCAAACCAACAATTGCTCATTGATACGTAAAAAGAAAAATATACACATATATAAAATAGACAATATTTACCATCTAAACTTCTTATTAATAGTTTATTTTTGGTGTGGTCTCTTATATTAAAATGGATTATGTATGGTACATTTGGTACTTCTATGAATGACAACAATCTGAAATTATCTCCAGCTGAACATTCCAAATGAGGTAGGCAAGTTGGTGTAAGTGCTCATTTCATAGAGTAGTAATTTTAGGTTGAAATACCACAATGTAAACAACTACCATTGTAATACTAATGCATTAGAACATGTCAATAAGGTAAGTTGAACACTTATATCAGCGGTTATAGATTTATTAAGTACTGCCAAAATCCACCTTCACCTGATCAAACAGACCTAAACAGAGTCGTGTTATGGATTCGCTGTTAACACTGGTTATCAAAGGTTTTCAGTATTTGGGGGGGGGGGGATTTTTTGATGAGGCCAAAAACAAATGACATCCTTGAGACAATTATGTTATATAGGTCCATATTCATGAGTATACTTGGAAATAATTGAGACTATTCTGAGTAGACTTTTTGAATACACTGCAATTTACTGAGTTTGTAACCTGCTAAGACTTCTAAAAAGACAACTATAATGGTCAGTAATGTAGCTGAATACTAATTTAGGTTACAACAAAGACGCTAGAAACATAATACATTGTAATGAGAGGTTTTGTTTCAGTTCAGGAATATCTTATTTATAATTATGTTTCTTTCCACATCAAATTTCATATTTGTTCTGTATGCGTTCTGACAAAAAACCCTGATTTTGACTAATTAGAAACAGCTGGGATCGACCAATAATAATCTGGCCGAAGAGAAGTTATTATCCCTGGCTTTGGAATCAATATTTCCCTTAAGATGTAAGAAATTCTATTAACAGAACGGGCCCATCTGAAATAGTTATTCTTTTGTAGTTTTCAATACGCCTTGATTTTATCTTGTGATCATTCTAGATCATAGAGTTGCCAGATAATTTGGCACTACTTCAAACCATTTCGTTATTTTCTTTCCATATTAATTAATTTTATGTGCTTTAAAGGCAAGTATATATGCAAAAAAACCTTGCAAATAATCTTTCAGATATCGGTTTTTGTCAAATGAAAGTTCTGTGATGCGACTATATGGTCACCCTAGGCATATTACACACACACAAAAAAAAAATCGATTTTTGTATCATTGACTCTTACTGGCTCAATTTTGTTTTATTATGCACTTCCTGTATGTGCTGATTTTAAGAAATATGACAAATTACCTCACCCATGCCTGTCCAATTACAGAGGCTTTTTACAATTTCATATTAATTCCAAGATCTGGTTCAGTTGAAGTTTAATGGTAGGTGACAGTGTAAAACTAAAGACAAAATTAGCCCTGGTCTATAGTTCCAATAATCTGGAAAAGTTCCTGGTTTGAAGAGAAAAGTATTAGCCTGACAAGTAATAATACTAAATTAATACACAAATTGTGGAAAACAGATGTAGATGAAATAAAAACTGATGCACATTAAATATGAAATGAAGACTCTCAGTCGCCGTTGCAAAAGTAGACTGTCCAAATAAATTATTTGCATGGTACTTCCAGAAGTCAAAGACGATGTTATGATACTTTTAACATGATACAAAGTGTCGCTAGAAACTGTAGTGGTAATGTATCTCTAAAGTACCCAGAAATGTTGGAAATTTAATTATATTGGACTGACAACAATCACATTTCTGGTTTTCATTACTTTTTATCACTGATCTGAAACTAAGCTGATCATAATGCCAATCACCAGGCTCTGTTGTTGGTTACAAAACAAAATGATTGTTCTTCAATTTTATAACAACGCCTTATAATAACGTGTGGGTGCTCAGTGGTGTAGTGGTTAGAGTGCCTTCAACCTCTGAGGTCACTGGTTTGAATGTCAGCCCGGGCCCTTCATGTTGGAAAGTTGGTATGTTACTTGCCGATGCCCGGTGGTTTACAGTGCAGAATCTTGACCAACTAGTATGCACTGGTTCCTCCACCCGTAAACTACCCATTGCAATATGACCCTGGCTGTTGAACGCAATGTAAAACAACAAATAAATCTAAATCTATAATAACACATGCTGATTTACACAATCCTGATCAGGGTGGCATTTATTGTAGGGATTGTCAGGCTGGACCCAGCTGACCTATCAAATTAACTTCTAATTATAAATATTTGTTAAGGTATAGCAGGTTTCCCAATGTTCGAGTCACTTTCAGGTTAAATGATACTTTCGAGGTCAAGTTGATATTATTAGTTTATTTGGGTTTTAATGTCATTTTCAACACAGTATAGTTCGTATCGCGATGGGTAGTTTATGGGCAGAGGAAACCAGTTGGTCAAGGTTCTGTACTATAAACTGCCGACCATCAGTAAGCAACTACCATCATTCCCACAAAGGGTTCTGAGTTTGAACCGCCGGCGTCAGAGGCGGGAGGTGAGTGTGTTATCACTGCACCACTGTGGCCCCCGATCTTATTAGAGTTTAACACTAGCTTATGCTTGGGCAATATGGGACTTTGTTGTATTGGGTGTTGATGTGCTACCAGTCTGCATGATTTTAATGTGGCTTATTTTGTAGGTATCATTTGGTAACCTTCGTTTATGTCGACCCACTGAGGTAACTGTTCTGTGATAAAAGCTATTTGTAACCTTACAATATCTTATGTGCAACTTTAAGCCCTCCTTATTGGGGGATTTTAAAGTTTGTACATATTCAAATTTTAAATGTTCTCAATCCTACTTACTTAACATGTAAGTAAAGTATTCTCGCAATGTGTTTTCTTGTGTTATGCTGTAGTAGTGTAACAAATGAAACTTTTCTGAATTTGGGACCAAGTATACGCTTACACAGCCTAATGCTTGACCTCTTGGTTGAGCTTAATAGACTGACTCATTGGGTCACAGCCTGACCATAATATGGCCTTTTGGGTTTGAATCCTGACCTTGATATGATCCTTTGGGTTTGACTCTGCAAACTGGTCAAGATTCTGTACAGAAATCCATCAAACACAAGTAAGCAACGGCAAACTTTCCATGTTCAGCCTGGACCAGGAATTGAACCCATTATCTGGGAGATGAAGAGGTTAGTATGGTTTTTTTTATTTTATTAAGTTTATTACCCAGAATGCTACTATCCTTCCCCTTTAAAATGTAGAAACAGTTGCATAAAAAAGATTACCACACATATTTTAAATTATTCAAATTTATATTAGGCTGCAAACCCTAAAACAGGATCATATTTCCACACTTTCCTTGTGATTCTGTTACCACTATTCCAAATATGTCTTATGTACTGATACATAGTCTCATGTAGTTCATCTCTGGTTCTGTTTTACATTTTACAATAGGAAAAACATGAACAAGCTAATCCACAATCTTCAAAACGGTATGAACAAGGTATCAGGTATTGGGATGCAACTAATTTTTGCACTTAATTCTTGTTATCAATAAACACCAAGGCATGCATTCATCCCACATAGGTGATAGGTAGGCGTACCAGTTAAATGGAATATGTTTCCACTAATTGTTAGATCCCAACAGATCATCTCCAGTTTCAGGAGCCAGCTCACGTTCAGACTGGCATACCCACCAATGTAGTCATCTCTCCCTTCTAGGTGCTCACTGGGTTACAACTTCTGCCTGGTTATGGACTCTCCCATTTTGGATTCCAGCATATTAGAGGATATTTATTGATTTTGTGATATACGTGCTTCTATTGTATTTAAAATAGCAACAACAAAACATGTTCTAATCAACCCAGGGCAGAGCCACAAATATGCCTCTTATTAGTTTAGACATGACACCAAAATATGCCTTTTATGTCAAGTATACATGCAAATGTGCAGTTTTTGTCTAACGGTTAATCATAATAATCCCATGATGTGAGTTCAACACTTCTTGTTGTAATTTACCAGCACGTGGGAGTGGCTGACAATTTATCTGTAAAAAGTTAACATTTAGATTGGGAGTACCTGTATTTTGTGACTTGTATATGTGTCCACATAATAGTCTTATTACTTGGGGAGTTTCTTCTGATAGTAATA
The DNA here is from genome assembly GCA_964017235.1 of Sabellastarte sp. h YS-2021. NCBI lineage: Eukaryota > Metazoa > Annelida > Polychaeta > Sabellida > Sabellidae > Sabellastarte > Sabellastarte sp. h YS-2021. The sequence continues at coordinate 138,254,738 of OZ024929.1, forward strand.
TACATTTACACAAGTAGAGTCCATAATGGTAGTTTTCACACAGCAACCCAGCTAACTGGTTTTTTTTCTTTTTGGTGGGCAAACAATTTCTACACGAAGGCAACATCCCAGACCACCATTCAACCAATCAACATACAGTTAACAACGCTTTATATGTTTGTATTTTTACCTTGACATACACACATTCAATGAAGTAGATCTATTCAATTCTATACTAATGTAAGAAGTGTGCCAATTTGTCCATGCCAAGTAGTATATCACTTTCCTTCAGTCATGATGCCCTGACATCAAATGAATTAGAAAAATAATAACTGCTAATGTCAGGCCATTCGTGTAAATAACTAATTATTTCCATGTATACCAGGGCGACTTGCCATCTGCTATCTGACATTGTCTGTCATCTGAGATGCTATCCCTTCAGCTTGTTTGTATACCATTTTGTTCTTATTCAAGGAGTTTTTGGTAATTCTTATTGTGAAATGTTAAGGTCCTCAGTGGCCTAGTACTACAGGGGGGACAGTGATTCTCGCTTGGGGCGTTTGGGTGCCCCAGGTGTCAGTCCAGCCTCGCGGCAGCTGTACTGGTGGGTACCTTAATCTGGGGTGATGGATACCAGACTAGAACTCTGTGGTTTACAGCATGAAAACCCAATGTGGGGTTTCTGTGCTGAGTGCTTAGTCTCCTGGTCAACCAAATCACAAACAAATTTAATTGGTCAAGAATCTGACCTCTGGTTTACAACCCAGCCATCATCACTTTGTGTCTGACACTTGAAGGGCAAACATGAATTTTGGAAACTTTCGAGAAGAGATTTTATGTGTTTTTAAACTGATTTTAGGCTTTTAATTTGTACATATGTGAATACTGAGCGGTCATTTATCCTGCAACAAGTCTTTTATATTATGTTATGTGCCACGCATTGGGAGTGTGAATAGACAGACTATGATATTGATTGCTAATTGAATTGGTGAACTAATTGAATTGCCAGCGTGTGGAGTTACATAAGATTTTGTGGTCATCTTGACAACCTCAGGCTCTGTGTACTCGCGTTAAAGGGATGGTCTACCCTATATTTTGTTTATTTACATGGCATGCCATGTTTTTTGGTCAATTGGTCGAATACACTGAGCTGGAGTTTGCCATCTGAGCACCAAATCTTAGCGCCAGGGGCGCCTGTGTTGTGTTTTTTCAGTGACATTGACAATCATATTTATGATCATATATAATAAATAGAAATAATCATGCCAGACAATAAACAAATGTGCAAGAATTGCAAGGTGAGACATGTACCGCCTACTGGGAAGAAGTGCCAGAGGAAGAAACAAGAGGGATCTGTGAATGAACATTTACGAGATGCTGCCGTTGCAGGAAGTACACCTGCTTCCCAGTCCACATCAGGGGTTCAGGGAGACGGACAGCTGTTGCAGCTGAAGATCTTACAGCAGCTCCAAAAGGTCACAGAGAGGTTGGATCAAGTAGAAGAGCGGATGTCAACAACAGACAGGCACTCCACACCAGAAAGACGAGAGTTAAGTACAGACAGTTTTCTTAAAAATATTGAAAGTTGTAAAAGTAAAAAAGTTAAACCTGTGTTAAGTAGTTCGTCCTCGGACGACAGTGATGAACCCTCCCTTGAATTACTAAAGTCTAGTCGTCTTCAGCGTAAATTTGACAAGAGATTGAGGGACCTTAGTCAAAGTTCGCACTCTGCAGGTAAATTGATCCCAGAGAGGTGGTGACATTGATGTAAAGGTCAGGCACAGGGTACATTGGCCCCATGAGGCGATCCTGGGTGGGGTTAATCGTCAAAGGGTGGGGTATGATCAATTGTCCCTAACTCAGTGGATTCAAGGGTTTTGTCATAACGTGTTGGAAGAAAAGTCTGAATCTAGGAAAGACATAATGATCTCTTACTTAGGAGACTTAATGGAAGATGCCACGGACTTCTCCTGGCAGGGGGCGAAGGCGGCTCACGCTGTCCTATTATGCGAAATGGAGAGGGGGTCTCTTAGGTGGGAGGATACCGAAAGGATTGACAGGGTGCGTAGGGCTCATGCCCAAAAAAATGTCCCTTCAAGCAAACAAAATTGGGTTAGGGCAGAGAAAAAGCCCTGGTTCTGTAAAAACTTTCAGTCAAATAACTGTTCCCATCAGAAAGATCATGAGGTCAATGGTCGTCTTAACAGACATATATGTGCTTTTTGCCTGACATTAGGTAAACAACTCAACCATTCTGAGAAGAATTGTCTCACAAAAAACAATCAATCAAAAAACGAGCAAAAAGCTGCTCATCGTTAGGATGGGGCAGCTGTACAGAAAATGGTGGTTATATAACTGCCACCAGTACGTCAAGTGTTGAAAATATTCAAAAACATGTTGCTTGTAAAGTCAATGTCACATGTGATTCAGTTGTAAATTCACAAATACCTAAGACTGGTAAACATACAAGATTCTTTTATAATTCTAATGTGAAGGCTGCTCATATTGAAGCTTTGTTAGCCAGGAAGCGAAAGGGTTATTATACCAGAACTAATGTGAATCCAGTTGTTTACAGTAGTGTATATAGGGCTAATGTGAATCCAGCATGTGACACGGACTGCCATGGGAAGTGAGTTTATGCTGCCCAAGGTATGGTACAGCAGATTAGTAGTGGTGCAATTTGTCACGCTAGTAATGCTTCTGCAAAAGTCCATGTGAAGCACACTCCAATGGATAAGGCAGGTGAACCTAATGTGAAGCAAGCTAATGTGAAGCAAGCATGTGAATCGAAGCAAGCAATTGTGAAGCAAGTATGTGAATCAAAACCTCAGGTAAGATCGGATCCGACTGCTAAGGTCATATCCTCCCAGGGGATAAGTATGGACGTTGATCGGTCAAAAAATGTAAAGAATGATCAGCCCATTACTGCAGCTAAGGTTGTATCCCCCTGGGTGTGAAGGTGAATGTTTGGATGGTTTACCTAACAAATCTGTAACTGTAAACAGTAATAACATTACCAGTGAGGCAAATGACGCAAGAAGTGACTTCTGTCAGATTTATGACGTCAACTATGCAGGGGTTGAGGATAAGTTTGCAAATTCAATCCTGCATATAAATCAATTTAAAATGCTGGGGATTAGTGACAAAGTTGACACTGAGATATACAACGCATAGCGTCGTCAGTCGGATTTCGACTTTGGTTTTGTCCCAATTGGTGAGCAATGGTTACCAGACACACAGGTTGTAAATGACGCTATGGGCAAGTCTCCTTTTGAAATACATGAGCTTGTCAAGTCCACTGGTAGGCCTAATTTCATGCAAGCCAGATTTCCACTTGAATCCCAGTTGAATGTCGAGGCCTGGGAAAAATATTTACATGGTTATTGGGATCGTCAGCTCCTTCAGCTAATCCGATTTGGCTTCCCTTTGGATTTCAACAGGTCTTGTCCCTTAACTCATAAACAGGCCAACCATAAATCAGCCATGGAATTTCCCAATGACATAAATGCTTACATTGAAGAGGAAAAGAAATATAATGCCCTATTGGGCCCATTTGACAGCCATCCTATCTCATCAGGTCATTGTTCTCCCTTTATGACCAGGGCCAAGCCCAATTCTGATCGACGTCGGGTAATTGTGGACCTTAGTTGGCCCATTGGGGCTTCAGTCAATGCGGGAATAGGCAAGACCTCGTACTTGGGCAGTACGTTTTCACTCACGTTTCCCACAGTCGATGATATAACCAAGCAGCTCAAAAGCATAGGTCGTGGCGCTCTTATATACAAGGTGGACGTCAGTAGGGCGTTCAGGCATGTCAAGATTGACCCTGGGTACTTTGATCTGCTGGGCTTAGAGTGGCAGGGCGTCTACGTGGACACTTGCGTCCCGTTTGGGACGCGGCACGGGAGCCAGATTTTTCAACATTTGAGTGACGCCGTCAGGTATATGATGCGTCAGAAAGGTTTCCTCATGGTCGATTATATTGACGATTATGTTGGGATGGGCGTTCCTAGCGTTGCGTGGGCATCATATAGTGCTTTAACTGATCTCATGGGTGAGCTTGGACTCACCATTAGTGACAAAAAATTAGTAGCTCCCTCGACGCAAGTGACGTGTTTGGGTGTTCTTATAGATACAGTCAAGGGCACACTCTCAATACCTCCTGAAAAGTTGCGTGACGTGACGCAAGCGTTGCGTCATTAGTTGGGCAAAGACTTTGCGTCAAAACATCAGTTGCAATCCATCTTGGGCCTCTTGCTCTACGTCCATAAATGCGTCAAGCCTGCACGTATATTCCTGAATCAAGTGCTGGATCTTCTTAGATCTTGTTGACGCCTGACTTCAAAAGGGACCTCAGATGGTTTGCAAAGTTTTTGCCAACTTATAATGGCATCTCATTGTATGACCATAGGCAAGTGGATGTAACTCTTGAGCTGGATGCCTGTCTGACAGGCTTTGGGGATCAGTCTGGTACCTTTATATATCATTTGCCCATCGAAAGAGGTTTTCGAAATTGGACCATAGTGCACTTAGAAATGGTAAACATCCTCATGGCCATAAGATTGTTCAAGTTTCAGTGAGCGTCGCATAAAGTATTCATACGCTGTGATAATGAAGTTGTGGTCACAGTACTCAGAACTGGCAAGACTCGAGATCCATTCTTGGCAGCATGCGTGCGCAACATATGGTTGGAATCTGCACTGTCGGATATAGATTTGCAATATGGTCATATCAGGGGGGTTGACAATAGAGTAGCGGATATGCTGTCCAGATGGCAAGGTTCACTAGAGCAAATACAATGGTTACAGTCACAGGTTGCCAACCCTATTTGGTTGAATGCCTCCTATCATTTACTGGAATTAGATCCAGATTTATAATTATGATGTAGTTTCAGACTCCTTGGAATTTAGTTTGTAAATGGTTAGATTATAGTTGAATTTCTGGAATATATCCAGGATTTTAAATGTTATTTATCACCATGGAATGGCTTGGTGATGTGTTTAATTTAGTGTCAGGTCTTTGTATTAACAGGGGCCTATGTTATGAATTATTGTTAATTTGATGTTTTCAAGTCCCACTGCTTGCAGGGGCCTTGGCTAGTTTTAATATGATTGTAAGGTACTGCATTTTGTGTTGTAGGAAATGGGGTGTTGAATGCATTATCAGCAAAGGCTACAGACAGATTGCACTTGGCCTTTCGACCCAAGACATGTTCTGCATATACCTCCATGTTCAAGACCTATGTGGCCTTCTGCATCTACACAAAAGCCTGCATTGTCAATGTCAATGTTAAAGTGGTGTTGTCATTTCTTGAATGTTTAGTTTTCAATTCATGTTCATATTGTATGGTGGCAAATTATGTGTCGGCCATAAAGACCCATTTTGTGCTGTATGACTTACCTTTTCGTGTTCTGGATCACCCTCAGATCAAGTACTTCCTCAAAGCCCTTAAAATTAACAGACCTCTTAAAGTAAAGTCAAATAACATTATTACCATTGCCTGGCTCATAGAGATCTCCAAGGCGTGTGAGGGCTTCACCTCTGGACCTATCTACAAAACTACAATACTTTTGAGCTTTTTTGCCTTTCTAAGGCTTTCAAATTTGGCCCCCATGCACTGGCTGGCTTTGACTCGACTAGGCATCTCACTGGACATGATGTCTTTTTTACCAAAAATTATGCTAAGGTTCTAATCAAATGGTCTAAGACGATGCAGACCAGGGACAAGGTCCAATGTCTCACCCTTCCCAAGCTAAAAAATAGAATCATTTGCCCTTACAGGGCCCTTAAGAAAATCTTCAAATTATATCCCATGTCTTCTGATTCATCATTATTGAAACTACCATCCCAGTATGGTTTTCACCCCCTGACAGATTCTCGTGTCAGGAAATTTTTGAAGCGAATTAACATAGCTCTCAATCTCCCATCCAATTATTTTACTTTTCATGACCTTAGAAGGTCAGGGGCAACCTTGGCATATAATGCCCATGTCCCTATTCAAGACATTAAGAGGCATGGCACATGGTCTTCTGACTGTGTGTGGCGTTACATACAGTCAGATCATGCGTCAGGTGAAAGTTTGGCTAATGCTCTAGCCCTATCAATAAAAGCTCTATAATGTTCTATGTCTAGGTTGGGCTTGAGGGTTTTTGTCTTTTGCATATTGTTTTATCTTAAAATTTTATTCTTAAAATTTTTAGCATAATTTCTGTAAACTCTGGGGATCCCTTCTTCCTTGGGCAGTTTAGGGGGCTTGATTACCTTTGCTCTAAACTTTTTACATTTTGTAAAACGCATCTCCCTGCTGTTAGCACCTTCAAGCCTTCCTTTCTGCTGGGGTTGAAGGTCACCTAAGGGGTCAATGGGTCGTAATTTTTGTATAACCTCTGGAACTTCAACTGTGACCTTGATGTATTGTATATGAACTATGAACTCTGAACTTTACGTTAAATGATGCTAGTCACAGTTGGTATATTAACTTTTAATTTACTCATGGGCTGCCTGTATAGTAATGATTAGTTGCAGCCTGCTTAACTATTATTTTATATATCTTAATTTGACTTGACTTTTATATGTAACTTTTACTGAATTGTATATAATATTAGATTTACTGTATTACTCATGTTATGTATAATAAAAGAGTACCCGCAGTGGTGTTTTTTCTGTCTTGGGGTTTGGGGACTGGCACATAAAAACACCAAAATGCAGTTTCTTGAGAACGAATATGCAGTGTGGTTTTATATAAGTTATCAGAATGAAAAGAGATTCCTCAAACTGTAAAATGATAGAAGCATCATAAAATATATTTTGTGATAAGTACAAATACACCCATAGAAATTGTCCCATGGCAATAAGATTAGGGCTGCTGGAAAGTGGACAGCATTTCGCCGATTATTTTATACTTTTCCCCAAAAAAGTTACAAAGACTGTTGAATACTTTGGAAACAATAATTAAAGCTAAAGATCAATTCTTCTCATTGTATTCTAGCATATGATGAAGTTATAAATAGTATTTATATTCACCCCAGACACAGTTTAGAAAACATACAGCTCTTTGCATCAGTCAGATGCAGTTTCTTAGGCATATTTCTCACTCACATTAAAAACTTTTTTATTCATCATTATAATCCTGCATGCTGTCAGTTCTAAAATCTTAGAAAAGTATCAAGACATGTTGCACTCTTTTCTTTGCTATAAGGCTCCTTCAGTATTAGCATAGATGTTAATTTTAAATGAGGTACAATAGAAATTGGCGAATCACTGTCCCCCGCGAATCGCTGTCTCCCCCTGTATTTAGCAAGTTTGGCATCAAATCCCAGGTTATGACTCCAGTGTGGATTTGACTGCCACAGATGCCAATGCCAATGTCAGAATATGACCCTGGCTGTTGAATGGAATGTAAAAGTCCTAAAGTGGCTGTTCCACTATTGCGATCAGATTGTAAACCTAGCTCACGATTCAAATTTTTCTTGGATTGGCTCTTTCCTATGCATTTGAGGGCACAGTGGTTGGTAGTAGAAATGATTGCAATTGGTTTGTGATTCACTTCCTGATCAGCTTTTAGGGTTTATGACCCTAATGGGGTGCTTCACTGGAGCCCACCATACAACCAACTCTATGACTCTAGGGTATGTTACAAAAGTCGGGGCTCGGGGACAAAAATCCAGAAAAAGGGCAGGAGAAATAGGATGTAGTACATCCCAGCTTGTCTGGATCTAGAGGCCGACCTGACTTGGATATCGGATATTTTGAAAACTAGACGGGAAACTACCAGGACAAGCCATAAACCCCTAACAGACAAGCCATAAAAGGCCACGACAAGCCCTAGTGACAAACCGACTGGACTGGAGAGATATACAGAATCACCATGACCAGACTTGCAGTCGGTATTACCATTACAGTTTTTGATGAATTTCTGAGAAAAATGAGGATCAAGTGTCTACCAATCAACAAATCTAAAACTAGGTCAAGGCTGAATATTTGGATCCAATAACATGACCAAAACTGCAAAATTGACATTTTAATTATGGTTTTCAGGTTTTTGCTTTAATTATATATAAGAATAAATCAATGTATTTCTGCTTCAGATTATGACCAAAAAAGCCACTTAAAATAGAAAATTTTCATTAATAATGTTACATCTTGTTCACACAAACAGAGGGAGATGTGCTTCTGACAAAATCTCACGTAACAACGAAAGCCCTCTTGCTTCTTCCTGGCTTTTATAACCTGTATTCGGGCCTCTGGGAAAGACACCTTCAATATTTTGTCCCTGTGAGCAATTTCTCTACAGATTTATACCAAATAATTCCTAGCCTCTAGGAAAAACCCTATTCTGGACGTAAGGGTAAACATGTTATAGTTCTGGTCATGTGATGAGATCCAAATATTTACTGTTGACCTAGTTTGAGATTTGTTGAGATTATTATTTAACCAAATAAAAACACTTTTTCAGGTTTCTTAATATTTTACAGGAAACATGTGGACCTTTGCTACCTAATAAATTAAGATTATGATTACATGCACTGTTTTTCCCATTCTTAACATAATTTATTGTCATATTATCACACCATACTGGAAATGGGCTGCAAATTAGCAGTACAAAACTTAAGTGACCAAGACAAGCCAGTTTCATGATAGGACAAGATGGGGAATTGAATAAGACAAGACAGGAAGTAATTAGAACAAGACGGGAAGTGATTAGGACAAGACTGGAAGTGAAAAGACAAGACGGGAAGTGACTAGGACAAGCCGATTTCAAGGTGGGTGGAGCCATGGTAGGGAACAAGAGTCGGGAAGGGTCAGTGAAATATCAAACATGTTTGATATTTTGCCGATCCCCTACAACAAGCCGGGAAAAAATAACTATATAAACAATGCCCCTGATCCTCGAAAAATCCTTAGTTACCAACAAGTGGGCCCCAGTGGAAGACAAAAATCAATGGAAAAAAACTAAACATTTTAAAATTACATTAATTTTATAAAGATATACCGAACGTCGCCTTTGAAAAGAGTTTTGTTGTTGTTGTTGTTTTAGTTTTGATGATGTGCAAACTATGATAATAAGTAAGCGGCAATTACCATTCACAAAAAGATATGTCAACATAAAACTCACAAGGTGGACAAGTCCACATTAAAAAAAATTGTTGAGACCAAATTTCCTCTCAATATAAATTCTTTGTTTCAAGTCTGACATTTTGGTGTTAAACTTATGACTGGTACATTGTGGCTTTAATTATTTTAGAAAAAAAGTTTCAAGCATTAGTTCAACTTAACTAATTCACACATTTTTAATTTTTCATGTTTAGACGTAAAGCATAAATAATTTACAATATATATATGCATACATGGGCCGAACCTCTATCATAATTTATAGCCCAAATTTAGATGCAAAAGTATCCCACTTTTAAACATTTTTACAGCATTTCATGTTAAAATACACAAGACAATAGACAACAAATATTCAATAATATTAAGTACATCATATATAATGAACTATATAGAAATAAACAATACTAAGCTTACCTGATACGATTGCAATGAACGATTTTTTATTGGGTTTTGTCTCTCAAAATAACAAATATCTCATTTTCTTTCAATTAATAGACGTATTTCCCACCTTCAAATCCACATACATCTATCTCTACACCATGCAGTTGCTTGTATAATATTTTCACTTTTACAACTGACATTAAACTGCTGTCCCTCTTGTTCCTTGTCACAGTTAAAAATTACCGGAATCATTAATCCAGTAGTTCATTCCACTCTGAACACCTCACAATGAACTCCTTGAATGAACTAACACTAAATAACTGCTACCTTACACTTTATCATATTATTTCACTTTCTTCCCACCAAGTAACTGTAAATGGCGAGAATGCCTTTTGTAGAGAACATGATTCAAGTTCCTTCTAATGAAGGGTTGCAGACGATAATTTTCTAGCCTTTTAAAGCAAGCACGTTTTACTGGGGCTCTGGTGCATCTAATCACCTCTTTGCCATGCAATGTGTTTAAATACTCTGGGATCTATCCCTGCGTTCAGACAATTAAACCGGTATGGCGACAAATGGGGGATTTGTCTGAGAGTTGAGAATCCTGTCATAGATGTTTTTGAATATTTTATTTCACAAACACATTTCAATAAATACATAACCTTTCAATAAATACAAATATCTTTCCTACATAAACTACACTGAATTTCCCCATTCAGTACTGCATACTGTTTAAATATAACCTCATTGCCTACAAAGCAATAAATTTAACTACCCTCCATATCTGTCCTCTTTAATTAAGCGTAGTGACCTTGCACCAGGCAACCACCTCTCAGTTTCCTCAACCAGGCCTAATAAACACATGGGTATGTGTAGTTTTGCAGTAGCTGCTCACACAGCAGTGGAACAAACTCCCCCAGCCTGTCAGAACTCAGGTTGGCATTAATGATTTTAGACAACAGTTGAAGACTTACCTATTTAGGTTACCCTACCCAAAACCATAGTCCTTCTCCCCTGTCGGGCACTAACATGGACATGGACTATTTTGGGGGGGAAATAGGACCATCCCTTCTTGGACATCAGCGCCTTACAGGATGTCTTCATCAATTTGGTGCCTTATAAATGCTTTATACTACTACTATTACAAACAGATCATACAAGATAATTACATAAACCTACAGATAAATTCCAGTGCAGTTGATAATCAAATATTAACGCTTAACAGTAAAAAAATTATCACCAGTAATTTATAATACTGTGCAATTGCTGGCTCCTCTGGTTCTTTAGTAAGCAGTGTTCTTTTCAAATTGAGAAATAATTTTGCATTTTCTCTCAATAAGAAAGTAAAAACTATAAACCAGATGTATGAAAGGTCTCAAGTTTAGTTTTGTCTCAAATGTGAGACTTTTATCCAGCTGTGGTTTAGATTGCATTGGAAATAACATATATCTGACATATAACGTATATCTTACCTGGCACCAAAATAGTCCTTCAGTTTTACTAGGTTTACATGTAACCACTGAGACAGCTAAGTCACCCTCTCAACTGTCTTTTTTGTAAGACAAAACGTAAGCCAGAGTTATTTCTAAGACCTTTTTATAATGGACATACTAAAACTTACTGCCATATTTTGTACCTCTTGCTCCTCTCATTGTTATGATACAAATATGGCAGTACGCTTATGTATCTCCTGATAGAACAAGGAGAAGATACAGAATATGATGGAGATGCAAAATATGATATTACTCCGGATATAGATAAGAATCCATGAAAACGTCTGCAAGCATATTCTTATTGGTTTTAGTCACATGCAGTCTATCTATGGTATATACTGTTCCCTCCCTCTCTAGAAGATTTTTAAGATGGCCGGTCACTGTATGTAAATTTATATTTAATAACTAATTAACAGATTTGAGTAGTTAATAGATACAGTAATTGGTACCAATCCGCATTATGTCTGAACAAAGCTGATGCCTCTACCGGAGAGGGATATCTGGTGAAAAGGGTTTCAGGTTTATTTGTCCAGTACATCTCTTCAGCAATGATTGGACCTGTAAACAATAAGATCACTAGCCTTTCCTTAGGACTCTACCACCAAAAAAATTAAATTTTGTCAAAGTTAGACATCAGCTCCATTTTAACAACCAGTGTGTCATATTTGGTTTCGCCGTCCGTATTTGCCAAGTCATTGGATTTTTAAAAGATCCCACCACAAGTTAGTAGTCTCTTGTCAGTGCCTGATAGTTAAGGGTATTTCATCTTCACCAGCTAGTATCCACATCCTTGCTCAACTCCTTGTCCTCATCTAAACTATACAGTGTATTGAAAGTCATGTTAAACTTAAATCAATAAATCAAGGTATCGTCACATTTAGCTCTAAAGGCCAATATACAGCCAACCAATCCGATACAGTCTTACTCAAAACAGTATGCAGTAATAAGAGGTACTTTTGAACTGAATAAAACATTGAAAACGAGAGCACTCGCAGAGATGATATCTCTGCCAAGAGTCAAAACTGTACTAAGACAGAAGACAACTATGCTATATGTTGATGATGCCCAGTGAGGACTCTAGTTGTTAAACAGGACATAAAACACTAACTTTGCCTTGTATTTATATTGTCTTCAGTGTGTGCAGGCCTTAGGAATGTCCAGAGATCAGTGAAACATGTTGACATGTAAGATGTACTGAAAAGTGACTAAAAGTGACATAACACCTGAAGTTATATGATAAATAAATGCTGGAAACATTAAATGCTTATTAGATATGAGACAAAGCTATTTCAGTCATTTTTGTTTCCGGTAATACTTTCAAAACAAGGGATTATGAGGCCATGTTGGATTTGTGTTTTGTGCGTGTAGGGGGTGTCAAAATGAATTAATAAGGTTTCCTGAAATTTGGAAGCCGTAAATATTGTTTGAATCTTTAGTACTTTATCCACTCCTTAGTTCATTTACTTGTTAAATCTGTATTGTATAGAATGTGTGATAAATCAAGTACAATAGATACTTTTGAAGATGGAGGGGGTGGGTGTGGAGGTGAAGCATCACATGGAATGCACTTATGCCAATGTATATTGTTATCAAAACTATCTGAAGTAACTTAAACAAAACAAATTGAAAATTAAATTTTTTTGCAAGTTAAGACAAATATACACGGATTACAGATCGGAAAACGGAACACCTTTGGCTAAAAAATTACTCTGCCACATTTGAGCCATTAGAAAGGCTTAAACGACCTTGGATATTTCCTCTTTCAGTTCTTATAAACAGAGATTTTGAGGCACCCATCACCGTGATTACCACCTATAAGAAGCTAGGACTTATTGTCTAGGTAACTGCCATTCTGACCCAAACAACCCCAGTACCAAAAGGGCGTAAATCTGGTCAAAACGCTAGTATATATACGTCCTTTCTACATTTCTTCCACAAATTACATGGATACACAGTAGTGTAATTTTCCATTGTTCCAAATGTACATTATTTTCAATTAATACCTTTGTTAAGTGTCACCCAACATTAATAAGAACTGAATTCTTTCCAGTTACCTTTCACTTGTCCGAACAGTCTCAAAGGGCTGGTGTTACAATTATCTTTTGAGATGTAGCTAATAAAACCTCTGCTCCGGGGCCAGGAGTTTGTCTCCTGAGTGCCTGAAAATAATGTTTTAAGATTAATTTTTATAAGTCACGTGACTTATCGTTTAAGTCATAATGGTCTGGGGCACAATCATGGCTACCGTAGATGCTTTTTGAAGATATATTAAACTTGTTTTAAAAACTTTTACAGGTAAGCATTCTTCACCCAAGTACTACTACTGCCCTGTCTTTTTTGTTGTAAGACAATTATGACCAATCTATGGAGTGCATCTTTAGGATGTAACGACCATTTTTAGGTGTAGGAAGTCTGATCTTGTTACAGAGAAGGTTAGTTGTAGAAGCATACCAATTACTGGATCAGTCCTGTTTTCTGAGAGATCTATATGAATCAGAGCAGTCAGGTTAAGATTGAATGACTGGTCTTTTCACTCGGAAGAAATCACGTTGTTTGTTTTCTTGCCCATACAACAAGTCATGACAATGAAAGAGTGGTATATATATAGGTATCATATATATGTTATGACCCAAGTGTGAAATTGTCCATTTCATGAAACGGACAAGGAAATTATCCATTTCACGAAATGGACAACCCAACTGTCCATTTCGTGAAATGGACAAAATATTTGTCCATTTCGTGAAATGGATAAGAAATCTACTGACCATTTCATGAAATGGACAACTAAATGTACAAAATTTTTACTCTCATTCACGGTGAAAAAAAAATTTTTTTTTTTCATTTTTATTGAAACATTGTATTAGAATAAATCAATGGTTAAACTTTAACCTAAATTCTACTGGTGAAGTGCAGGTTATTATAATTCTTTTAACATTTTCTTATAAAGTCTAACTTGATCCTACTATGATTAAGCTACAATATTAGTTAAGTATTTGTTAATATTTGTATTTACATTTATTAAAAATTAAAGAATTTGAGATAGCATCTAGGTAAGACTTAACTACAACATATATTTTATAACATTAAGAGTTTTTAACACCAAGTCACATTGGTACTTTCTTTACATTACTAATTGCAAATGTTGATGTCACTGTTGTTATTTACTTGTCCACATTATCATAAGATTTATGACTATGACAGGCTCTGAATTAACCCTTTGATCTAACCCTCAAAAGGTTGGCTACAATCCTCAGATGTCATTAAAAGAAAGCCTCACCACTGGTAGGTTGGCTTTAATTGTAATTGGCCCACTTCTTTTTGTAACCTTTGGTATGGCTTCAACCTTTTGAAATTGACAGCTACTTTTAATAACTGTTAGATCTAATCTTTAAAGGGTTAGGCTACAATTCCTCAGATCTAATTATTAAAGGAAAGCCTTTTAAATAAAATTAGTGCACAAAAGAGACAAAGTTCTATTACATTTCTTTTAAGCAAAAAATTAAAAAATAATATACCAGGTACTGATATGTTTTTTTAAAAGTGTAAGTGTAATTTTAAATAGTTATTCCCGTTAAAAAGTATGCTTCACATAATTTACACTTTTATTTCAAATTTATTTCAAATATTTATAACTATTTAACTATTAACTAACTTAATGTATGATGTTTCAAATACATATCATTATTATAGTCGAATAAATTGGGTAACTTAAACCAAAAGACTGGTCATGAATGAAAGTTTAACTTTCATACATGACTTTGTCCATTTCATGAAATGGACAGCAAAATATATATCTATTTGTCCATTTCACGAAATGGACAGTTGGGTTGTCCATTTCACGAAATGGACAATTTCACACCTGCGTCGTAACACATACATATGATAGAATTGTATTGTCATATATATAATGGTTTGATGTATAGATTTACTGTCGGAAACTATCTTGTTTAGATTTGTATTTTTTGTATTTAACTTAACTACTCTACAGGGCACACTGACTTCAACAACAGACTCCCAGTCATAAATACTTACTATCCTACAAGTAAGTAAGTCTATGAACCAAACCTTCATTTTAAAAAGTTAGCTTGCTATTCTCTATAAATATTTTTGTATGCTGAGTTTTTATCAAGGCATATTAATTTTGTAAATAACAGAAAGAAGGTGCAAATAAACCAAATGTGTCCAGGTAGAAATAAAACATCATCTTTAAAACTTGACAACATTCTTAGAAAAGGACAAAACGTGCACCAAAACCACCTAACTAATTAGCACACCATGGCACCATCTATTTATGATACAGTTCCATAAGAGTGGGAAACTATCTTTAACGCCATCAGCATATAGACATGACCCATTGGCCATAAGAGAATGCAGTAAAATCAAGCTGAAAAGATTAGATGGATATATTGGGAATTAAGCACCTGCTACACCTGGTTTATAAAGACTGGGCCACATTATATATCCATTGTCTAAGCCAAATCTTAGACTTAACTTTTTGAATAAAAATGGCTAACTTAAGCCTGAGATTTAGCTGAGGCCTTTTGTGAATATTGTACTGAGATTTTGTTCATTGTAAAATATTTAGGAAGGAATTGCTCAGTTTACTCAAATATAATTTGCATATTATAAAGGATAAAACCGTTTCAAAGTATTTTTATACACACAGTTAAGATTTCTGTATAGTGATTTGTGATTATTAATCTGTGGCAAGGGATATCTGTGTTTTTCCTTCTGAATCAGGGAAATGCCAAAATAGCATGAAAGTTAATCACAATGTCCATACTTTCCAATTTGAGGCTGCAACGGTAACAAAGAATTGTAGGCGAATTTTTGTTCTGTTTTCAACAAAAATTAAATCCCAGTTTCTAATAAATATACTTTCTGGTCGCAAGTAAAAACATTACAGTTATCAATTAACAGTTGTAGATCCCATTTTGTGATCCTACTTCTTGTAATTTTACGGACATAAAATAATTTAGTTTGCCGATCATGGATCATAGATTACACGCATTGCAAATTAGACTTGGTTTATACATTTTGGTCAGTACAAAGTGTCATGTTGACTGGTTAAGCCAAGGTAAAAAAAATCTAAACAAGATAGCCTCTGATAATAATTCTATAAATTAAGAGGTTTTGACTTTTTGACTTTTCAAGATTGTATGCCAATAACATCATGATATGATTTAGATTTTTCAACATGGTTGGTGGATAATATCAAAAAGAAATTATTTCCTTAGTAAATGATGTTAGTCTAAGTATATTGATTGATCAAACTATTTTGATATTAAAATAGTAAATCGATAAACTAAGATAATTAGCTGAAAACGTAGAGGAAAATGATTACAGTATGGCCCCACCAATCCAGCCATATTGACAAACCAAGAAATGAAGAAAATTGAACTCTTCCAATAAATTGATACAGGGTAACATCAAATTGCCTACACAAAGATAGTCTGCACCAGAAAAACACTACAACAAGTACAGTAAAATCTTTTCCCATCCTTTATCCAGCCAGACCTACGTTCATTCTATATTACCTAATCTGCAATTGATTCTAACATGCAGACAATTTGAATGCAAGTAAAAAAAGTGGTGTTTTATGCCATTTCCAACAGCCAGGGTGATATTGAGACAGAGCCTACGGATTGTCACCTCAGTTGAAGGGGGACACACTAAATAAGATAAGCCAGTTCAAGGAACACTGGAGTTTTATTAAAACTGTTAATAAAATTAACTTGTTAAAACATTAACAATGTTACCCTTTTTAGTACTATACAAGCTGCACATTCATCATAATTCAACCTGTTATGATCTGGTGTTTCTGAATCACAATCAATGAATATTAGTATTATTAATGACATCAAGAACTAAAGTACTCTTTTGCTACCACTACAACTATCTGTAAGACCTTTTTTTACGACATACGTCTGGTAACCAAAAGTACTATGAACTACTAAATTACATTTTACAACAGTGAAAGCTTGTAATAAAGCGTAAGGACACTGCTAACTGTACTCAGTATGTACTTTATAAAAGTCTGTACAATTTAAAATGACAAGCCTGGTAAGCTTATGAAGTACTTGTGTTGATAGTTAAAGAAAGTATCACAGTATTCACTACCACTACAGTTATCTTAAAGTTATACAACCTCTAGACATCAGTCTAGTAAATATGTAACTATGAAACTTGCATTAACCATATATAACCATTATAGATGACAATAAGGCTTGTGACAGCCTAGTAACTGTTATTAAAGAAGAAGGGTAGAAATTCTAATGTTAAATAACTAAAAAATAGTAAAATACCTAACCCCGTAGCCATAAGGTAACATAAAACCTTACTATAGGGGATGGGTACTGGGTGTGACAATTTCATGTGCGACTAGCAACATGAAACCCACAACTGAAGATTTCGACAACGTGGTGCCCCATTTAAAAGCAAATTGGCGGGAGTTTATGCAGACAGTGTAGTTTCTCATGCACTCCAAATATAACTTGTCCTTGAACACGGTGTACATGACTGGCAAAGAACTAGTATTAGACATACTGTAAACCGCGTTCTTTTATATCATAGAAAATTCTGCCCCCAACTGAAGTGGTGTGCTACGTACCTGGCATCACCTACCAGTAGGAGTCAAACCCCACACAGAGGTGAAAGCTAACCACTAGACTACTGTGGCCTTAATCCGAAAGAAGGTATTCCACATCAAGCAGGAGCTCTGCCTTCCTGTAGCATTTTTACCTTTTTATTATTAGACATTCTTGTACATTCTTTCTGGTAAATTCTTAATTACAATTGGGAGCCAGAACAGCTGCAAATCATGGCTTAATTCTGGATAATATAATTAATATATTTCATTGGTTCAATCTACACTCTCTAGTAACTTCGGTTGAAACATCGTGGAGACGCCGAGTCTTACAAATAATGACATATTCAATGGCTCATTATTTGATTTTATAGAAAAAAATATCTCATGCAATTAACATAATTATCAACTTTAACAAACAAATCTGTATGCTTGTCCGCAATACCTTTTAATTAAGTAACTCTCAAAACTTCTACCCAACGGTGTCTGCTCTATGTAAGCTCTGATTTAACTTAAACAGAATTATTAGACTGCTTTGATTTAATTTACTTAATGTCAATACAGCATGTAATAAAATATGAAATTGTCTTTAAATGGTTTTCCCAGTTTTACCAATAATTTATTGTCACATGGCAAGGTTTTTAGGTAAGGGGATTTGAATTTATAGCCTCCCACTCTAGAGGCTCACACTCTACCATGTGAATCCAAAAGGAAATCCATTCCAGCCTAGAAGATTGTTTTAACTTGATCCCATCTTGAGTTCAATAGCATTACATAATTATATACCACTAATTTAATGAAAAGACTTTCAAAAGAACTCGTGTTATAGCTGACAGTTTTCAAGAAACATATGCTAGATTTATACAACATATATCAACTACAATATTTGACTTCTCTTCTCTTGACACAAAAGACTAAAATTGACCTGACATTTTGGATGTGACAACAAATAATTATTGATTTAATGTAACAACAAATTTTTATATTAACTTATGGTAGGTTCATATTTTTCTACACAAATGCCTCTGATCTTACAAAATCTCCATCGGAACAGGGCATATGATCAGCTTTTGATACAGATCAGAAAGTGAAGTGTTTCTGTGCTGAGATGCGATAGGCTCGAATTTAAAGTCAACTTCCCAAATAGCAACAAAGTGAAACCACAGTATAGTGTGAATCTGATATTAATAAGATTATTATATTTGATACATGTGGAAACTTATGATCATTTTGCATAACACACATATGTTAATTTACAATATTTCATGAGTTCTGATCTTAATAAACAAGACAAAATATCATCCTATGTTTCAAGATCTTGATTTATTGCTCCTAATGTGGGTGTTCCACCACACGACTAAGGCTCCCGATTAAGGGTTTTTGGGGGTCGGTTTGAAATATTTGCTTAGTCCCAGACCTTCTGTAAGGGTCGGTTGTGGTCGGTTGGGGCCGTGTGAAAAATCAAACATGTTTGATATTTCACACGACTACAACCGATTCCTATTTCCCGCCGTCAACAAAATGTCCAGTCCCAGGCGTCCTCAGGCCTCCTCAGACCCAAATTTACAGAGTCGGTTGTTGTCCCAGGCGTCCTGCGACCCTTAGTCCCAGACCTCCGTAGCTTAGTCCCAGGAGGCCGGTTCTTAATCCCAGACTCAAATATGATGCGTATGAATTTCATGCGTCTGAAAGTGAGTCGGTTGCATTAGTCCCCGGAAGCCTCAGACCGTCTGCGGTGTCCTGCGACCCAAAAATCAAGGTCTGGGACTAAGAACCGACTAAGGGTAACCGACCCTAACCGATCCAAACCGGCCTCCCCAGGACGCCTGGGACCACGCATTTTCAGTCTGCGGCGGCCTGAGGACGCCCCAGGCGGCCTGGGACTAACAACCGATTAAGAACCGACTGTTTTCCGCGCGTTGGAAATTAAAACGAGGCAATGAGCAGGTCTGGGACTATATAAGCGACCGCGCACACATTGTCGTTGTTACTGACTGTTTGGCTACTGAGAGACGTGTGTCACTGATTTGTAGGGGTTTTCAGTTTTTATTTCACATTTTATATACTTGAGCTTAAGGCAAATTTCACAGTTAGGAGACACATTTTACTATTTTTTTATTATTTTGTCGACTGGATCATGAGAAAAGAGAAAGGAGGGAAGAGAGGAAGGAAAAAGATGGATGAGAGGGAGAAGGAAAGTCAAGTAGAGGAGAGGAGTGAGGTTATTACAGAAGAAGGAAGTGAGAGGAGAGAGGAGGAGGAGATTCAGGAAGATCCAGCTATTGGGGAAGCTGTGGCAGAAGAAGAAGAGAGGTGTGAGGAAGATCCGGAGTGCCATTCTTCAGCCAAGAGAGCCAGGGTGTGTGCCACTTTTACAGACAGTGATGAAGTTTCCATTGTAGAATTCGTCAAGCTGCACCCTGAACTGTATGACAAGGAACATTCACGTTTCCACGACAGGAACAGAAGAGAGGCTCTCTGGGCAGAAATATCTGCAGAACTTAAGCTCCAGCCCTTTGATGTGAGAAGGTGGTTTGAGTCCCAGCGAACCCGTTATGGAAAGCTGTCTAAGCTGCAATCTGGCCAAGCCCCGAGGGAGATGACCAAGAGACAGTCCTGGGTCTACCAACAGATGGGTTTTCTTAAAACCCACATCAGAAGAAAGGGGGCCAATAGAAGTTCAGGTTTTGAGGCCAGTCCAAATACCAGCAAGCAGGACGAATCACGTGGGTCAACTACTGACACAGAACACCTCGAGTCAAGTGTCCTGAGGGAGAGGAGTCAGTCCATCATTACATCAACACCCGTTTCAACTACAGACTCCAAGATTCTCGAACACTTTGAGCAGATGAGGACACTTATCTCAGGTTTTATGCATCAGAAGTCAGACAGGCAGCCTTTCTTTGACTACGTGGCCTCAGAGGCCGAAAAGATGACTCAAGAAGAATTCGAAGAATTAAAGGGCAAGATATTCAGAGATATCGAAAATATTAAGAGTAACCGCAGACGTCAGCCATTGCCCAGAAGATCAGCCACTGTTACCACGGAGTCCCAGAGGGTCGGCCTACTGCCAACAACCACTCCACAGGCGTCAAGTTCTACTCAAGCAGCAGCTAGCAGCAGTTTTGTGTACTATACACCAAGCCCCATTGGCTTCAGCAACCCGACATCTGTCCTAACTGTACAGGACGAAGGGAGCAGACACAATCTGAGTGGAATCTTAAGCCAGCTACCAGATCTGACATCAACACAGATCGTCGAGCAGCCTCAGCAGCAGCAGCAACAACCGCAGCAGCAGCTCTTTACTATCACCACTTCAGCACCGCCTCAACAGCAGCAGCAGCCTCCTCAGTAGCCATCCAGTCAGGGCGGGTCTTTGACCTGCCAGGCCCTTTTCAGGGCCACCAAATCATCCAAAAACAATTATTCAGCTACGTGTTCTTCCAATTCCCCTCCCAAAACAAAAAAGTTCAGTACAAATACTTATCACAAGAAAAAAATAATTAAAGTCCAACACTTACACCACCCCAAACATGAAACAAATAACCCATGGTACTACACATAACAAAAAAGGCCACATAAAAAAAATTAAAAGTAACTCCCAATATGGCCATTACTCAGCCCATTTTTAGATTAAAATCCATGGGATAGTTTAAAATCTGTAATTGAAAAGTCCAACACTTACATCTTCCCTAGAGTTAAAAGGCATAATTACATACTTACCAACCCACAAACAGACAAACCCAATACCAAACATAACCCCCAAATGACAAACCCAGTACCAAACCTAATACCCAACTACCCCAAAAAACCCAACCCCAGTAACCAACAAACACACAAACCCAAAAGTAAATAGAACCCATGCCAACGAACTGACAAAGTATTTAGCAAACACAATCCCCCATTATTGAAAGCAAAACTAGTTCCATGGTTATATTTTCCAAATTTTTGTGATTAGAAATGAATATTTAAAATTGAATATTTCCATAAAAAAATTTCTGCTACAAATAAGTTTCCCAGCCATGAAAAAATGAAAATGTTTAAATTAGGATGTGGATTTGAAAATATATGAAATAATAATTCAATTTAGGATATTATGTGTGACTTTGTGTTTGGCTTTTGTTTAAGAGTGGGTTTGTCTGTTTGTTGGGTGAGTAAGTTGTGTTTGTCTGTTTGTCCGTCTCAAGAAGTTATGCTTGGCATGGGGTTTGTCTGTTTGTCCGTCTCAAGAAGTTATGCTTGGCATGGGGTTTGTCTGTTTGTCCGTCTCAACAAGTTATGTTTGGCATGGGGTTTGTCTGTTTGTCCATCTCAACAAGTTATGTTTGGCATGGGGTTTGTCTGTTTGTCCACATAGCTGATTAATTGTTTTTGGAATATTTGGTAGTCCTGAAAAGGACTGTTATAGTTAGTCCTGAAAAGGACTGTTTACTGCAACAGGACTTATATTCTGCCATCTTGCCAGGCCACCGCTCCCTCATTATTGAAGTAGTCCTTCAGGTAATCCCTCTGTCTTTTGGCCTCTCTAGCAGGGTTTCTGTCTTGGCCACCACCAGCAGCACCACCAATCAATCCACAATCACCAGGCACATCATCATCATCATCATCATCCCCCCCAGGCTGCTGACCAGCAGGTTGACCTTGATACTGGCTTCTGAGTATATTGTGCAGAACCACACAGGTCATGACCACTTCTCTAACTGTTTCTGGGGGTAGTTCAATGGTGGTCCTCATGACTCTAAATCTTGACACAAGGATGCCAAAAGCGTTCTCCACAACTCTCCTGCCCCTTGATATTCTGTAGTTGGCAATCCTTTCCTCCCTTGTTAACAGCCTTCTGCCATAGGGTTTCATGAGCCAGGTCTTCAGGGCAAAGGCATCATCTGCCAAAATGAAGTAGGGGACATCTGTACCACCCTGTGTTATAGGAGCTGGGTCAGGGAAGCCTATCCTGCCATCTTCAATCCTCCTCTTCAGCTGAGAGGCATTAAATATCTGGGCATCTGAGCAAGACCCTTCTGTACCCACATCCACCCATCTGAATTTGTACTGCCCATCTACCAAGGCCAACATGACAATGGAAAAGAACCCCTTGTAGTTGTGGTAGAGGGCTCCAGAGTTCTTGGGTTTCTTCAGGGCCACATGCTTTCCATCCAGGGCTCCCAGGGCATGTGGAACATTCCACCTGATCCTGAATTCCCTCTCCAGTTCTTTCCACTCATCTGGGGTAGTAGGACATTTGAGGTACTCTCTGGTGAACTCATCCTGGATGGCCCTGCAGACCTCTGGTAGAAACTTGGAAATGGTGGATCTGCCAACCCTGAACTGACAGGATAATGATGTGTATGACTCTCCAGTGGCCAGATATCTGATGGTGAGGGCTAACTTCTCCCCAACACTGATAGGAGCTCTGTAGTTGGTGGCCTGCCTGGCTAGACGTGGTTCCAGTCTGGTCTTCATCATTTCAAAGAATTCTGGGGTCATCCTCATGTAGTTGGTGAATCCTGGAATATCTGTGGCATAAAGATCAGCCATAATGTTGTGGTAGGCCCCCCTCTCCTCTCTCTGCAGTAGCCATGGCCTGACCCACATGTTGTGCCTTCTTCTGGGTCTCTGTATGGGTGCTGGTGGTGCTGGTGGTGGTGGTGGTGGTTGCTGTGCTTGACGTAAAAAATGGAAATACATGATTATTTGTAAGTGAATAAAAACCAAAAAAGCCCTAAGTTGTTGTTGAATCTGTCTTCCATTAAAAGGTGGCATCCTGGTGTGTTCCTAGAAAAGCAATGATGATTAGATCGCAAATTTTATATATATATACCCAGAAAATCCAGCAACTTTGAAAAACAATAATCGGGGATCGTGGTCTGGGGAGGCCTGAGGAGGCCTGAGGACGCCTGAGGACGCCGGTAGTTAATCGTGTGTTAGTCGGCTCTTAGTCCCAGGAGGCCTGAGGCGTCCTGGGACCCAGTCGGTTTGTGTCCGACAGGATCGTGGTTGAAACCGACCCGAAAACTGGCTTAGTCGGTTCTTAGTCCCAGACCAGTCGGGGACTGTCTGCGGCCGCCTGAGGCGTCCTGAGGTGTCCTGAGGCGTCCTGGGGACGATCTGTTCTTAATCCCAGACTTTGAAACCGACCCAGTATTCCCGCCCATTTTTGTCTTTTTTCAACCGACTGTGCACGATTAAGGGTCGCCGACAGGATCGGGGCTTAATCCTTTGGTGGAACAGGGGCATAAGATAGAACGTAACAATTATTAATTTTCAAAGAGTTTTTCTAAACATATACTTGTATCTCAATAACAGCTGTTTTCCCAAGTTCTTTAAACAAATTATTCTTCGACTGATATATGTAATAAGAATAATATTAAATGAAAGACTTACTAACCTGTGAGATGTTCTGTTGGAGGACTCAGTGACAGAGTGGTTAACAAGTTAGTTATTTAATCACTTGCCTTATACCTTTCAGGTTATGGGTTCTATGCCAGCTTGTGGAAACATGGGGCATACACTGCTAGCCTGTCCTGTTATGACACTGACTGTTCAAGGAACATTAACCCACAAATTTGACTATTCCATTCTATTCCATTAATTAAAATGTAACATGCCCATATATAACATTCATATAAATTTCCATAAAAGCATGTTTCCAAAAAGGACTTCGATTTGGACAGAAATATTTCAATCCTTCAAAATGATTACACTTTTTTCATGTATGCTAATTGGTTTCATATGGTCTTCCAGTACTGACAAAAAGAGATATAAATACTCAGTTTTGAACATATTTGATCAAATTTTACTCATATGGGGAACATGTATCATTGCAGAAGTATGTTTTCTGATGAAAGCAATCTCTTGTAGAAATTATGGGGACTTGTATAAGCTATTGAATTACTATAATCATTTATACAGATATTTCTCTATTGATGTTGTCTACATAGATGTATTTTACATATTTATATTTATTGTGTAAGATATTCAAGTATATTTACTGTTACATATATACGAGTACGAATATTAAATTAATGACAATATACCCTCACAGACCCCACAAGGAATTCTGGGCTTAAAGTCAAGAACTACTTATTAAAATTATTATTTATAGAATCGGCAAATTTCTTGCATACAAATATCATCTTTATATAATAGATTATAAATAAGCCATTTTTCTTTCTGAGGAAATTCTGACAACAGGGGTAATTTTAATATAAGAATGTTGGTGCCCTTGGAGCCACTCTCTGTGTGTCAATGTCTACACTTGTTTATTAAATGTATCCTGTTACTGCATTCCATGTTGAATATAATGGATAGAAACCTTCACTGTGCCTGACAAGGTATGATCAATTGGGTTTTCTGTCATGAATGTATCACTATTAATACACTTTTCACAATTCTCTGGGTAAATGGATCCAACTATGGAACAGTCGAATGGGACACATCATTTGTAGTATAAAATTGATATACATTTAACAGTATTAAGTCGTGATTAAGCTGTAATGGTATATATTTTACCAGATTAAAAAGGAATAATATTATTTACCATTTTAAGCTCTGATTAAGTTTGTGTTGGTGCATTTTTTGTAAGGTTAAGTTCTGATTACGTTTTACTATTTTAACTTGCTTAAAGGCTATGATGTTACATTTTGCTATTTTTAGATTGAATTTCGCATTTAGATTTACTAAGATAGTTTTTATTACAGAATTCGATATACTAAGATATGTAGATAGCCTTCATAAAATATGGATAGCATTGTAATTCTGAAATATGTATTATTTCCCCCTGAAAAGCCCCTGAAAGGAAAATTAGTTGGCAAATATATTTTTGTGTGTGCCCTAGTGAATATTTTAAGCAATAGGTTATAAAGTTAAAACACCATCATTACAGCCATGCAATCGCAGCTAACATTGCAGACCCAGGTTGATATTGGGGGTCAATTATTAGGGCGCCATTTCGGGAAGTGTGAATGACACACGACGCAGGAAGCCCCTTTATAGCAGGGCCAATTGGGAGAAGACTTTGTTCTTTACAAGAGGGGTTATCATGATGAAAATTAGTTCTATTTGTAACCGTAGTCACGGAGGGAAAAGGATGGGGGGTCGTCAGTAGTGACATGTCAAAATAAAAGAGAAGTCCAAGGAAATGTGCAATTCCTGTCACAAGGGTGGTGATACCGTAGCCTTGACTAAGGCTCATGAATGACAAAAACAAGTGTATTAACCTATGTGGACATTTAATTTTTAAATTAATTTTGCTGATTACTTTCATAAATTAAATGCTAGTTTACCATTACATCATTTAAAATGTGCTTGAATGGGGTCCTTTTGTTTATACCAGATTTTTCTCCTTTTTTCGTACCATCAGAATATCAGTGTACTTTTTACATTTGTTATATTTAATAGATGATTATAAGGCAAAGGGACCACGGTGACAGAGTGGTAATTACACTCTCGCCTCCCACCTCTGAGATCGGAGTTCGGTTCCTGGCCCGACCTCAAGTGGAAAGCTGGTATTTGCTTGCCGTTGGTCGGCAGTTTACAGTACAGAACCTTGACCAACTGTATGTATTGGTTTCCTCTGCCCACAAAACTATCCATTGTGATATGACCTGTACAGTGTTGAAAGCGATGTAAAACCCAAATAAATAAATAAATATAAGGCAAAAGTATAACAGATTAATAAAAAAGATGAATATAATATAATAGATATGTTATTATGTCACTACAGTCACGCTATTTAACCCATTGAAGCAGGGTTAAATGAGTAAATTTAATACACTGTTTTTAATTCATTTGATCTAACAGTCTTGAATGCAACCTAAACTGTTAAGTTGCAGTGTAGATTTGTAGTCAATCTTATTTCAGTGGTATTTGGCATTTTGTTCTTCTGTATGAAATTGGGGCCCTAAATGCACAAAAACCAATCGAGGTATATTTTGCAATGTGCTTTATTTATGTATCTGTGGATCTGTTTGGCTATCGTTTGATTTATTTTCTAATTTATACCTGTGCCATTTGAAGGCATTTGCCAAAATACAATGGGAAACAGAATATACATGGATAGAATTCCCAACAGGATGTGAAAAACAGAGCTGTCCAGAGGGCTAAGTAACAGCAGTAATTTTCTGCACATTCGGAAACAAGGGTTCATATGGAGACATGGGGATTGTAAAGACAATTAGTTTGATAGCATGAATATACTCACTTCAAAGACTGTCTCAGCCATACATATAGGGGCATTTTAACTCCTGTCTCATAAAAAGATATTTCCTCATAAAGCAAATATAGCAGGAAGAAGATTTGCGCATGCGTATGAACATAAAATTGTGTGTTTATCTAGTAGTGACTATATCAGAAGCAAACGAAAATACCGCTTGGTTGGAAATTTCACTTACCGCTTGGTTGGAAATTTCACTTACAGCTCAAGTCCTAAATATATATTAAAATTTGTATTGTCATTAGTCTGTTTCAGAATACAGACTCTGTGTAAGGTGCACCAGAGCAAAAGAAGAAATAAAAAACAGAAATCTCAAATTGAAAATCTATGAATTTTAAAATGTGGTTAGCACAGCAGATCGCACTGACCTGACGCGCCAGTGCATGGAAAAGTACCCTCCTAGAATAGTGCCCTTCTAGAAGACTGCCCTCCTAGTAAAGTGCCCCCCTAAAAGACTGCCCTCATAGAAAAGTGCCCTCCTTTTCTCAAATGATACACCATAAAATATTTTATAAGCATTTGAATAAACATTGTATAGACATTTAATTCAGAGAATTATAAGATATGATTGTGATAATATATTTGTGATAACAGACAAGTAAGCACATATAGGAAGTAAACACTAATCACATACATAAGAAGAACTTTTTACAATAAACGTTGATAGAAGCATATCTATGTGACCACAAATATCCTTAGAAAAGTCTAATGCAGTGTCCAACGCCTCTCAGGAACTCTAGCAGATTTAACTGTACCTTTAATCTTAAAAGCCTGAGCACCTTTTGGAATTCACACAGAACACACATCAACCACTACAGATTTAACTGTACCTTTAATCTTAATACCTTAGCAGCTATTGTAATTCACATAAAGCACACTTCAAACACTAGAAGATGTCACTGTACCTTTAATCATGAAAGCCTGAGCAGCTACTTTGTGAATAAAACATTTTAAAAGTAATTTCACAGTACATCATCTGAGAAAAGGAGGGTAGTTTTCCACTCCTTCAAGATAAAAGGAGGGCAGTCTTCTAGGAGGGCACTTTTCTAGGTGGGCACTTTTCCAGGAGGGCACTTTTCATGGATTCGACCACGCCATATATAAATTTCTCAAAATTGGTATAAAGCTTAAACATTCAGTCTACATACCCAAACAAAACACTTGTCATGACAATTTTGAAAAAAAATCTCATTCTCAAAATTTGTTATTTTCAGAGGTTTTTTTAAACTATCCCTCTAATATTAAGGACATTTTTAGAATAAGAATACTCAACGAATGAGAATATGAAGACAGGGAATTTTGCACAACTGTAATATAAGTGACTGTGGGTTGTTTGGAGTGAAATATGCATTGACACAAATATGAGGTATAAATATATATATTTACCCCCGATACCACTTACATAGTTGTTATATTGTATTATGGGGGCGATAAACAATTTGTATTTGATATCAACGTCCCAAATATGCACAGGGCAGTACACAAATCAGAATATATATAAATGATGGTGAGTGACTAGAGTTTGAAGTGATTCCTAAATTCATATTTTGCCAATTTTAGACATGTGCCAGATTAGTCTGTTGACCTATCTTTTGATCGATCAATTGCTATAATGGGGTATATACTACTATTTACCGCCATTTCTAATATGTTTTATAAATTTATTAGTTTTCTATCCTGTAAGTGAATTACACGTGGGCATCTCAAAACTGACAACCCAGAGAATCCACTTAGCTGCCCCATGGTGACCTTTATCACATGAATTAACAGGCATATTGGTGCTCCATCTTCATATCTAACCTACCGATGTCATTAATCCATAAGATTCACACAGCATACTAATCTCAATGGCTTTCTACTTATAATAAGCCTATCCATCCTTGGGGTAGCATTACTGAGTACACACACCTTTGATCTGAGTACAAACAAAACATGTTGATCAAATTCTGTGACAGAATGGAGCTACTGTAAATACTAACCTTTCTGCAATGTCCTAATTTGTACAATAACATTACTTTGACTTTTTTTCAGGCATGCTACAAACAGTTTTTACATTTCTTTTGTGTTTCTTTAATTCATTTCAGATATGATATTATACACATTTTATAACTTTTATATTATTTTAAGATACATTCCGCATTTTTGTTATTTCTAGGATTTCAGATGTAGTACTATAAACATTCCTCATTTTATATATTTATTATGTACAGTCCAGACATAGTAGTGCACACATTTTAGGTTATTATTTTGTTTATTTCTGACTGAGTATTGTAAACATTACATTTTTATACTTATTTTATTCGTGTTAAACATTTGTTACTTAAATTATTCATTTAGTACAGAGAACTAATCTTAAAAGAGGCAAATCCCATTATTTAAAGAAGTTCATGTCCCTAATATTTTAAGCTAAAAATACCACAAAGAGTTTCAAACAAAATAATTTTAAAGAATTGAATACAACAAGAACGTATGAATCAGTTAATATAGATGAAAGTCTACAAATCTAGTACTACCCCATGAAAAAGTACCCTTACTGAAAGGCGCCAGTGACGTTGCATTTTGTCTTTTATTCCAGTAAAACATGACAATACAACCTCAGAACATGCAATGTTTTTGATATTATTTGTTGAGCATTCATTCACAATTAAGGGGTGAGGGATTTATCAGATATTTTTCTTCAAACTATGTGTATGGTTTTATTTTGGTACATAGACACTGCACAATTTTAATGCACATTTATACATATATGTTGTATTGAATATAGATAACCATTGAATGTATAGATTAAATGACTAAACCATTGAATGTATAGGCTTTTCACTGGTTTAGTCATCATTGAATGTACATATTCAATAGCAAACGGCAACTGAATGTGTATATTCAATGCTTTAACTCTGGATTATCACAAATTCAACGTCTTTATCTGCTGCGAAAGATTAGTGCAAGCAAAATATAAAATTTTTATTTTATATTTGATTTTGATACATTCAATGCATTTAGCCATTTATGTACACATTCAGTGATTTCCTATTGAATGTATACATACATGCCAATATCTCCTACGATATGTTGGATGTTTATTTCAAATTTATTGTGTATTTCTAATTTAATATGGTTCAAGGCACAATAACACTTTAAATGTGGATAGGACCTGGCCAGTGGAAAAAATTATTACATTTTGGGAAAGTTCCTGCTGAAACGCCTTTTAATAGCTGTGGATAAAAACTAGTGCAGTAATATGACATCAACCAAATTTATTAAAAGACAATGGCAGCTCTTCTAAATCATTCTGCGGTTAAAGAAACTTGTCTTTGGGAAAAGGTTCATGCTCTTGCTTTTCGTAGCTCCTCAGATCAAAGGTGTACATGTTTCTCTGTTTATACTGAGTTTTTGCTGCAAAGTCCCCTGGTGGTAAACATGTATTGTTTTCGTGTTGTATATGAAAAGCAAATACTAGACATTTTGCTCACCATTTGCTGATCAAATACATCAAAACATAAGCTAAACTTGCTGGGTTTCCTGTCAATATTTATACTCCACTCCAAGGAAATCGGGGAATGCTCTAATTGACCTCAATATCTAAATCCTGATTTGCAGGTGAAAGGTGAAGAACCCTTCAAAAACTACAGCAAATATTTGTGTGGACATCACCACTTGAATACATTATGTTTTACAGAGTGATTAGTCTTTCTTACACTCATCATGTAATGTCAAGAAATAAAGTTATGCATGGAGACAGACCATCCATATTTTGTCTAAAATTGAAAATTTTGATTACTTAAATGTAGCTTTTATAAGCTACAAGCCTACCATGTGGGACTGAATGCTGTTCTCGGATGGCCGCAGGCATCCGGCCAACGTCTAAGAAAAAAAGACATTTATAGTTGGCCGTAGCCTCAGGTTGCCTTCTCGTGGTACTCTGTGAGATCTCTTCCTACTTTCTTGTTGTGATTTAAAACCATACCCCTCAGCTGTAATACAACGGGGAGGCAGGGTGGGACTCTCCTCAGTCCCACATGGTAAGCTTGTAGCTTATAAAAGCTACATTTAAGTAATCAAAATTTTCAATTTTATTGCGTTGCAATAGTTTACTATGTGGGACTGAACTGCCCGGTGGTGGGATTACAGCTGAGACTGGAAGATATGTCAATTTTTTTTTAGATTTTGAAGTAATAGATTAGAATGAATGTTTAGAAATACCAGTCTGAGTCCTGTTTACAGTGCCCCAATCCCGAAGATCGGGCCTGTAAAGAGCCAAAAACCTAAATTGAATGAGTGACAGTGCTAAAAACTGTCTGGATGCTTGGTTGTAGGAGAGAAGTGCAGCCGAGCTCACTTATACAGAGTAAGGCCCTAGGGCCAATCCACGATAAAAACCAGCCCTAAGCTTGGAATTCTTATAATTTTGCCACCTAATAAGAGATTAATGACAACCTTGATAAGTCCTTAATACATAATACACTATGTATACTGAAAATGACAAAAAGACCTTACCCGTAACATCTTGAAAGGTAACCTATACCTAGACCCTGAGATTAGACTCCTGAAGACTTGGTTGTAGCGGATGTGCCCCACCTTTCTTTTCTTTCCGAGGATAACTGGTCTGAGGGGAAGGATCTAGGACTTGTTGTGCCGCCACTACTGGACCCAGATACGTATTGTTGTCATTGTCTGACCAAGTAAAGTCTTTTAGGTAAAAATTTGTAAATGTGTTGTGAGCTTTCCAGTGACAGGCTTGCATGATTTGGTCCACCGTAAAAGGCCTTAGAGGCTGCAAAGGCCCAAATGTCATGCACTTTAACTTGGACCAGGTCCAAGGCTTGTTGGTCTGCTTGTTTATAACAAAGTAGAATGGTTTGTTTCAACTAGTGTTCTCAATAAACCATTTTTAGTGGGACCGGGTAGGTAGTGATTTCAACGGGCGGGTACCCGGGTACTTGTGCCGATGGGCAATAATAGCTGATTCTACAAAAATCTACACATTTACAGACTTAAAACTCACACAAATAGTGGGATTCAACCATTTACTTTATTTCTTGTCGGCCACCTTTTTTTGCATTCAAAACAGTATCATACGGAAGAAATGTTAAATAAAAAAGACTTCTGTACATTCAAAACACGGTTGTTTATATAAAAATGGAGTCACATGACCTATCACCCAGCTATCACGAAAGCATTACACTATTGCTCGAATGTAGTTTCGGAATTGAAACTTCATTTTTTATATCAGGTTTGTAAGTGAATTTTATAAATGCAAAATTATCAACAACTGTCTAAAAATATTGTACTCTTATTTATTTAAGGAGTGCATGTCGCTATATAGCCAGTACTACAGCATTTTATGTACTCGGAATTAGGTAACTGTGTTAATATACTGACGATTTTCCAAGTTTACCGGCATTTGACAATGCATAATCAATCAAAATAAAAGATACATAAAATACTATAAATGGGGTACAAGGGTGAGAAAACAATATTCTTGTGCATTTTAATTGAATAGTTTCATTTTTAGGTGAATTTATGAAGTCGAGATATGTCTGTACTCAGTCAGCCAACGTGGGCGATATTAACAGCAATAAAGCTTAGATTCGGGTACTCTCAGGTCCTTGGTTCGATCCAAATAGTACCTCAGGGCCCGCACCAGACACAAGGTCCTATCTTCTTTGAATTGTCTATCTACAATGGTAGTCAAAGCAGGGATAGTCACTGGAGACATACTTTGGGAACCTTCTCTTGCTAGTTGGTTTTTGGCTATAAAGTCAGAAGAAGGGAACAAGGCAACCTTTTCCCATTGGCCTAGCTTACATACTTTGTTTCCAACCAAGGCATGGATTTCGCTGCGGCACTTGCCGGAGGCCAAGGCTAGCAAGAAAGCAGTTTGAGAGTAAGATGTTTGAGGTCTGTGTCGTTCATAGGCTCAAAGGGTGCTTTTGTGAGCTCATTGAGAACAACAGAAAGGTTCCATTTTGGAAGGTTTCTGGAACTTTTGGGAAGATCCCTGTGAAGGCTGGAGAGTAACCTGTGAAGGTCTGAGCTTTGGGAAATATGGTGCCCCGCTGGGCCCAAGGTGTCAACAATGGCAGTTCTGTAACCATCAATGGTCGAGGGGCACCTGTTTATATCTTGGTACAGGGACATGAAAAAGTCTGAGACTTGTTTCACAGATGGAGTAGAGAAATCCACCGAGTTTTCTCTTCACCATTTTTCAAAAAGGGCCCACTTTGACTTGTAGATGGTCCTTGTTTATGATCTCTGAGGGGCAGCAATTCTCTCTGCCACCTCCACAGAGAAGCCTTGTTCCTGGAGCTGTCCACTCCTAGACACCAGGCGTGGAGGTTCAGATGTTGAGGATTGCTGTGGAACACATACTTGTGTGACTGTTTGAGAAGAGTTGTTGACACTGGGAGTTGAAGAGGAATCTCTGTTGAGAGCTGCACTAAGTCCCAAAACCAGGGCATCCCTGGCCAGCCTGGGGCTATGACGATGATCAGGCAATGGCATTGAGTGAGACCCGTCCAGTTTATGTTCAGAGCATCTATGTCCCAAGCATTTGGATCTGGGACTGGAGACACATATAGTGGAAGCTTGTGGTTCAGATGAGTGGCAAATAGGTCTACATGAGGAGTGAACCACTTTTGGCAGATCTGATGGAAAACCTGCAGATGTAGTGACCATTCTGTTGACTGAACTTGGTTCGACCTGGATAGAAGGCTGGCCATTACATTCAGACACCCTGGAATGTGTCTGGCTTTTAAAGTTATCTGATAATGATAGCACCATGTCATGATCTTCCACAGGAGAGCACACATCTCCGCTGAGTGAGTTCCTCCTTGTCTGTTTATGTAGGCTACCACTGTTGAGTTGTCCATTGCAACCAACAGTATTTGGTTCTGACACTGGTCCTTGAAGCTTCAAAGCTCCAGTGAGACCACCTTCAACTCTAGAATATTTATGTGTAGCCTTTTTTCCCTCTCTGACCATAGACCCTTTGTAGAGGTTTGTTCTAAGTGAGCACCCCAACTTTGTTTGAGGCGTCTGTAAAGAGTTGGATGCTGTGGTCTTTGGGATGGTATGCACCTCTCATCACGTTTGTGGGATTTTGCTACCAGTCTAATTCTAATTCTAATTCTAATAGTACTTTTATAGCGCTTAATCTCTATCTAATGATAGACTCTAAGACGCAGAAAGCCAAAATCAGAGATCGTAATCGTTAAATCAGGGACATTGCAGGGGTCGACACCACGGAGAGACAAAATAAAAACTAGGGATAATCTAGGGTGGGTAAGCTTTTTCAAAGAGGTAAGTTTTCAACTTTTTTCTGAAAGAGGAGAGAGATTTAGCTGAGCGTACATCATCAGGAAGATCATTCCAAATCCTTGGGGCATCGTATGCAAAGCTAAGGCCAAAATGCTTTTTAGACTTATATATTGAAGCACAATGTGGGACCTCAAGCAGCACACCATCAGATTGACTTCTGCGTGTTCTATACACACTATGCCTGGGTTTAAGGAAAGGTTCAAAGTATTTTGGATGGCCACTATGTAGAAACTTGTACACCAACAGGGCTGTCTTAAAGACAGAGCGATGCAAGACAGGCAGCCAATGAAGACTCTTTCTTACAGGAGTGATATATGAGTATTTGGTGGTATTAGCCACAATTCTTGCAAGACTGTTTTGAACACATTGGAGCCTCCGAATGTCTAGAGCAGAGAGACCTCTGAACAAGGAATTACAGTAGTCAAGACGACTTCCCACCAAGGCATTTGCAGCTAAAAGAGCAGCTTCACGTGTAAGATATCCTCGGAGTCGCTTTAAATCCCTGATATGAACAAAACTAGCCTTACAGGTATTCCTGACATGGCAAGAGAAGGAAAAATCAGAGTCAAACCAGACACCTAAGTTCTTAATTACATCAACAGGTGAAAGGAGGTTGCCAAGTATATTAACTGGGAAAAATTTCCTGAGTTTTGTGCGGACATTTCTTGAGCCAAACAGAATAAATTCTGTCTTGTCTGGATTTAGTTTAAGCTTATTTGCAGAAAGCCACTTTCTGACATCATCCAAGCAGTTTTTCAGTCTGTCAAAGGCCTGAGTGGCATGGTTATGTGTGAGATGAACATATAACTGTGTGTCGTCGGCATAAAAGTGGAAACATATGCCAGGATGATTTTGAATAACTTTACTGAGGGGGGTAGTGTATAATGAGAACAAGATCGGCCCCAGGACAGAGCCCTGGGGCACACCGTACAATAGCCTTTTAGCATCGGATAAAACAGAACCAATCTTGATGCACTGATAGCGGTCACAGAGGTACGACTTGAACCAGTTTAGAACCACGCCTCCAACACCAAACCAGGAACTCAAACACTCAATAAGCGTACCATGATCAATGGTGTCAAATGCTGCTGATTGGTCCAAGAGAACAACAGCAGTAGCTTCACCTCTAGCAAGAGCAAGGTGGACTTCATTTTTAATAGACAGTAGTGCAGTTTCTGTCGAGTGACCTTGCTTATAGGCTGATTGACTGACATTTTCAAGTCCGTTACAGGCAACATGGTCATTTAACTGCGAAGCAACTACACGCTCAACAAGTTTGGAGATGAAACTCAAGCCAGAGACAGGTCGGTAGTTTTTTAATTCATCCGGTGGTAGTGAAGACTTTTTAATCAGAGGAGAGACAATAGCCTTTTTTAAACCACCCGGGACAGCACCTTCAGTTAGAGAACAGTTGACAAGTTTAGTAACTGAGGGGAGGAGAATATCCAAACATTCTTTAACTAGGAAAGTAGGCCATGGATCTAGGAGGCAAGATTTGGTTGGTGACTTGGTAATTACTTTCCGTACTTCATCCTCAGAAACTGCTTTAAAAAGGTCAAATTTGGGTACATCTGAAGGAGCAGGAAGAGTGAAGGAGTCAGTGTTAGTAAAGGAGTCCCTGATTTTTCTGATTTTATCTGAGAAAAAAGTGACAAAACGATTGGCAAGGCATATCTGAGAGGCATGAGAGGGGAGTACCTTCTCAGGAACAGAGTGCAGGACTGAGCGTAGAATCTGCCACAGTTTCTTAGAATCGTGAGCATTGTCACTAATGAGGTTCCTGAAATAGTTGGTCTTATCCTTAGTAATTATGGCGTTGCACCTAGCAATTTGTTTACGGAGTCTAGCCCTATTTTGTGGAGACTTGTCTTTCCGCCAGAACCGTTCAAATTGACGCCTGACTGCTTTGGCCTGCAAGTACGTGTCTGATAGCCAACCTGCAGCACCTTTGGTGAAGGTACGAGTGACCAGAGGAGCGTGTTTATCGAGCAAGTTACTCAGATCCCTTGTGTATTGGTCATGAAGTGCACCAACGGTACTGCCAGGATTTGCAACAAATGAACACTTTTTGAGATCACAGATCAGACTCTGCATGTTTATCTTATGATACCTTCGAAAAGTGATTGTGTTTGACTTGGGTGCAGTGGGACTGGCAAAATCAAGCTGACCATGAACAACGGCGTGATCAGAAAAGAATCCACCGACTCGTACGTTGGAAACAACCTTCGGCTCAGTGGGTGCAAGAACAAGGTCGAGGATGTGACCATGTAGGTGAGTAGGTGAGTGCACATGCTGTGCAATATTGCATGAGTCAAGACAATTCAAAAATTTGGTGCTGTCACTGGAACTTGTGTCAACATGAATGTTGAAGTCCCCACACATAAGAAATGAGGAACTTACAGAGGAGAGATACTCAAAAAAGTTAAGAAATTGGTGTTCAGAAATGGTTTCTGTCTACGGAAGGAGGCTGTCTAGCAACTGAGGAAATCTCCAGTGCTCCTTGAGATGAAACTGAAAGTGCCTCATGTGAAGGTGTCCCTCCGGGCCATCTTCTACATTGAGGCAAGCAACCCAATTAGCAACATCAAACATCTTGCAGTCAAAACATGTTTTGACTTGAGTCATAGGATCAAATCCTGAAGTGTGAGCCATCTCTCTTGGGTGGGTTTTACAAGGCTTGGGGACTAGAAATGGGCGACTGTAAAACCTGACAGATTTTACCTTTTCCACCCTTTCTATTGCATTCTTTGACAGACGAGACTGGATACAAGTGGCCAGAGCTTGGTGTTTTTGAAGGGCCTTGTATTCTGACTGAATCAGAGGGAATCTGACCAGATTTGGTTTTGAAATGAATGGCAGAACATAGCCATTGTTGATAATGTTTAACACATTGGATGAACAGTTGTTTGTTTGCCAGTCTCTATTGAAAGAACCGAGGCAACCTCTTACTGGTGGACTGAGGGAGCCTTTTAAGGAGTCATTGGTGGGAGGGGTTTCCACGCCCTCATCCCCTAGAGTGGGGTCGTAAATGACCCCTGGAGCCTCTGAAGTTTGGTTTCCCCCTGTTTGAGGGAAACGATTGGGTACTGCTTTGTGAGGAATTGCCCCCATAGGGGCGTTTCCTGTAGGAGCCTCTTTTCTTGTTGTGATGGGAACCACGAAAGGGCTTGTTTTGATAGGGTCCAAAACCCCGAGAGTCTTTAGAGGTGCCTTTTTTGAGGAGGAAGTCTTCTCCCTCCTTAACTAGCTGAGACTTGAACAAGGATCAGTGCCAAAATGGCGAGTTCCTGAGTTCCTGGCATCTCTTTTCCCCTAGTTGTGGTTGTAAAAGCGTCATTTCGGCTTCGCGCCTTAGCAAGCCAGTGTTACCCATAGTATATAGCTCCCTCTGGAGTATATGGGCCAAGGATTTGCTGAGGCATGTAAGGCCTCTGTGTTGAATAAGAAGAGTCTTATTCCAGATGTCTAGATATTCCCAGGCTTGTTCATATCCACGTTTAGCTGCTTTCTCAGGATTGGCACCTTTCTGAATTTGGGATTTAACCTTCTTAAAGGTTGACTTCAGGCTGTATTGACACTTCTCAAGAGTGGCATTGCAGGAGGAAGAAGTCTTGGCAGAGGCAGCAGTAAAATTGAGGGTGGATATATTCTGCCTAGCTTGATGTTCCAATTCCTTGAGAATTGGTAGGGGAACCTTGCCCATAGGGCCCCAGAGGGTTTAGGAGTAATACAGATTTTTGCAAAATCTGTATTTAACTCCTGGATCTTGTCCTCATAACAAGGCTGTCCCACCTTGTACCACTTTGCAGTTGAAGGAGGTTTGATATATTTACCCTCAGGTAAATTAGCGGCCTGAAATTCATGCTCAAATTTATCAAAAGCATCTTTGATAACTGAGCTGAGGGGGAGCATAGAAGAAGGGCCTCTAGGCCTGAGCTCCTGATGGCCTTTCTCGTCGTCCAGACCCATGACTGAGGTGGAGGACCTAGGCATGGACTCCCTGGCATCAGGGAGGGAAAGAATATGCCTGAAGGTGTCCACTTCCTCAGCATATTGAGAGGGAACGTCAGACAAGGCTACTTCTTATAATAAGGAGGGTCTGGATCGTGTTGTGGTTGGTCTTGATCAGAAAGAGGCCCAGAGGGCTTGGAAGACCTGTGTCTGGGTGCAGAGGACTGATCCTCCTCTGGAGAGGAAGACACATATCTGGACCTCACTTTGTATTTACTTTTATCAGCATGTTTTTTGGGTCTAGCTGAGGCAACCCAAGGTTCCTCGGACTGACCTGAATACTGATCCGAGGCGGGTCTCGGTTCAGTGTCATGCCTTTTGTGAGAGTGAGAATGTTTTTTTAGGTCTAGCCGATGCCACCTTAGAAGGTTCATCGGATAGACTAGAAGGCTGATCCAATGCGTTATCATGAGGGTGATCAGCACTAAGATGTGGAGGAAGAGCTGGACCATAGTCTACTTCCATAGTCTCAGCAGATTGTGAGGTAGGCCGAGGTCTCGGATGGGGTAGTAGGCTTGAGAAGAGGTAGTAGGCTTAGAAGCTGAAGCGGAGGCCTGATCCACCTCCACTTCTGTTTGATTAGACGTCTTTTTAAAAGACGAAAATTCGTCTCGGAGAGACTGAAAAGCTTCTAACATAGATGCCTGAAAAACCCCCATTTACTGCTGTAAATGTATGTTCAGAGAGTTACCCAGGGACTTTTCGAGTTTATACTCGATCTTCTGCTGTAAGGCAGTACCTGGGGTAGGTGGGACAGATTTTGATGTTGTTTTAATAGATAATGACTCAAAGGCTAGGGGCTGAGGACATGGAGGAGAGGTAAACAAATTGTCTGCAGCACTCTCAAGGTCTGCATGAGAACCAGTAAAGGACTCGAAGTCCTCATCTCCTAATAAGTTGAGTTCATCATCTTTGTTGGTGTCCCTCTTCTGTTTCTTAATGTAACGTTTTCTATGGGTGATCTTCATAAGCTGTTCTTCAGTGCAGGCAGCACAAATCTCAAAGGGAGATTCAAACATGACACAGGGGTCATCACCCTTACCAGATTCCCTACATGTGGGGCAATAATTGTCAAACGTGAAAAAGAAGTGGCAACACTTGATAGATCTGGGCTTGTCTTGATTCGTTTTGTGGGAGGACATATTGAAAACGCAATAAAATGACAAAGCCTGTACTGAGGAAAACACAAAACACCAAAATTAAAATAAAATACTTATCCTGTCGAAACGAAACTTTCACAGAATAAACTATTAGGTATTTAAAATAAAATGGCTAAAATCAAACTCCAACAATATGTATGTGCTGAGATATGAAGAAAAATATGACTGTTTCTAAACAGAAGCTACCAAAACACGCGACCAAGGAGAAAGTACCAAGCGATCTCATAGAGTACCACGAGAAGGCAACCTGAGCTATGGCCAACTATAAATGTCTTTTTTTCTTAGACGTTGGCCGGATGCCTGTGGCCATCCGAGAACAGCATTCAGTCTCACATGGTAAGCTATTGTAGTGCAATAAAATTAATATGTTTCACATATTAAATTCTGGCACTGTTTGTTACTGTAATGAAGTATACAATCAACTCGGAACCATAAGAAAAAGTCTCCCGGAAAGTATTTCAAAAGTTCAGGGAATTAATTGATATTAGTTTAATGAGGTGTAGATATTGGATGGAACAAAGAACTGCATACTAGTTGGCTAATATCCTGAACTGTCCAACTTCCGATCAGTAGTGAAACTGAACCCAGGAGCTGGGAGTAGGAGATAAGTGTATTACCCACAACTCCACCATGTCTCTAAGGCTTCAGTTAGGTGAAACTTAGGGTTTTACATTTATTCAGTAGCCAGAGTCATACTGGGACAGACCCTCTACGTGGCCACTTGTGGGAGTCAAGTAATTGAAGCATGGAAGATTCAGAATTAAGATACCATTAAATTCAATTGTATTTGCTCTAGTTGACATTGCAGTGATAACTTGCTATCCATAAAGTATCAGGATAGTCAACGAGCGTGACCCTCCCAAGACTGTAAAGAATAATGCAAACATTTAGATTTGTACAACAGTTATTAATAGTTATTTTTCAATAGAGCCTGCAACTCACTGCCTCAAAGTTAACGCATCATAAGACACCCTAGACTCTTTAGCCACCGCCCCCCCCCCCCCAAATTTGACCTTTGCTTTCACTAGTAAATGAAAAATATGAAATTTGAAAATAGGTTTTACATTTTTTTAATTAAAACAGATAGATTTACACAGAATTTCAATTTATATTAGACACTCAAATCACAGTCCATGAAAAACAAATTTGTAGTGATTTTATATATTTTATGAGTAATATAAATTATTTATGAATAAGTGTTTCATTAAAATTATGCCTGAAAGGTCAATCTAAATTTTTGGATGGGCTGGTGGACTTATTATTTATTCTTGAACTGATTACATCATGAAGTGGATGTACATCTTTTGGTGGCAATATTAGCAACCAATAATCGAAAATTTCAGGCTTTTATGTGGATTGTTTCTGTTCACAGCGCTGTCAAAGAACCAGAGGCAGTATCCAAAAATAAGGAACATGCAGGCTAAAATCAGATTAAAGTTATCAGAAAAAAGCCTGGCTAAATTTTGGTTTAAATTGTTATTCTTAATCTTAAGCTCATTAATTGCAGAATATCAAAGGTGGATCTAATATATACCAAAAATTGAGCCAAAAATTAGCTCAACTTCTTGGTTAATACGAACTTAATCCAATTTTTAGCTCAACTAATGCTGATTTTTATCTCAACTTTGGCTTTATCCGTTTTGTAAATATAGGCCCAGACCAAATTTGGGACTAGGCCTGTAATGAAATTTAAACAGGACTGGTAAATTTAACCTGTAATTGACAATGAAAGTAAGTCCAGCTATACCTATGTTCCATTGGCAAATCTTTCACAGCGGCTGGCCACAAGACTTCTAATTTGTGGTGAGTCACTGAGAATTTCAGTTCTTGCACAATTTTATGGGGGTGTTCCACTGGAGCTGACCTGTCAGTAACTAGGTATTTTTCGAGGGTTGGGAGCAATGTTTGTTTACAAAGTCAGTTAGGATCAGTTATAGTTTTCCAGCTTGTTGGGCTGGATCGGCAAAAATATCAAACAAGTTTGATATTTCACCAACCCTCCATGACTCTGCATCCGAACTGTGGCTCTGCCCAAGTGGAAACTGTCCTGTCGAGGATCTCTACAGCTTGTCAGTTACACTTCCAATCTTGTCCAACACTGTAACCATCCTCACTTGAAAAACTTCCCGTCCTGTCCTGCTTCAGTCCCAGGACTCCACCTCCAGACAGACCAGCCACACTAACTGACCATACTTTTAAGCAAACCGGCCTGTCGTAAACATAATCGACCTGACTTGGACACTTCCCATCAAGACGGAAAGTCTCATAGCCTTTAGACATAGGGTTCGTAGCATCTCACTGACAGTGTTCCTGAATGAATCATAGACAATCAGCTTTTTACCAATTTGGCCCCCATCAAATTGGCCCCCAGCTTTTTACCAATTTGGCCCCCTCTGGTCAAATCGGCCCTTTGGAAATAACTCCCTAGACAAATCGGCCCCTGGAAATTTTAACCTGGTCAAATCGGCCCCTAGATGTTAAATGCATATAAATCTGAGTAAATATTCAGGAATAACAATGCTATTCCTAAATTTATTGTTCACATTACCACAAGCTTAGTGTTAAAGAGCATGTACCACAAAATTTAACTTACAACTTTTTTATTTGTATATAAAGTACATCCCCACACAATCGGGGGCAGTGTCAAGGCATTGCCCCAGTCAGTCCTCCTCCAACCTTAATGGTTAAATTTTTGTTGGGGACCAGTCTAATTACATAACAAAAAATTTGGTCACCAGGGTTTTATGATTCTAAATCAGGGAGACTTTCAAACCTATTGGTCAAGAGGTTTGTTTCTTGGCATTTCCCACCAAAATTCTAGGAACAGATCAGTATTGAATTGGAATCTGAAGACTCCACATGGACTTTTTACTTTTCTGAGGGACTTCAGATTCTCGATTCAGATTTACATGATAAGAAATTTTACGTTTTTAGTGCATTTTATACAAGAGATTTTTAACATTGGTGGATTTACATGATTACTGAACTACGAACTGTGATATCTAATGCTGTTGAGCAAGCTGTTTGCTGATCACCATCACGGTCTAACCTATTATTTTGTGTTTTGGTCATTTTACCAATTGGTTGAGATTTGGTATGAAATTTATGAAATCAAGCTCTGAAACGGTCATCCAAGAGCACTGAGAGAGGTGTGCTTCTTATGTTTTTCAGTATCGTTTGAACATTGACAATTTTAAAAGATAATATGGGTAAACAAAGAAAAAATTGTTGGAAGTGTGCAGAAAAACATTACCCTCCTACGGGTCGTAACTGTTTGAAAGCTGAAGTCTTGAACAGTACTAGAGTGAGTAGTAGTGCGGACGAGTCGAGGGTATCTGGGCCTGAAATGGAAAAGAACTCTAACGTTATTCCCAGTACCTCCAAAGACACACAATCAAGTCGTACTCCTGACGGACCAGATGATATCCAGAAACAGATTTTGCAGCAGTTGAAGCAGGTCAGCCAGCGATTGAAGGTCGTAGAGGGCAAGTTCGAGACCGGGTCACAGCACAACAGCAGCCAGCATGCAGGAACAAGGGGCAAAAAGTTAAGTAGTAATTCCATTAGAACTGTTCAAAATAAGTGGTCTGATAGTGAGTCATCTGAGGACGAGTCCATACCTAGCTTAAGGTGTATGAAAAAATCTGAAAAAATTCAACGAGAAATTGACAGTAGAATCAGGGACCTTGAACGTCACAGTGAAGCTACAGGTACAGGGACAAAAATCAAGTCAAAACGTGGGGGGAATGTCAATGTGTTGGTTAAAAATAAAGTGGCCTGGCCACATGAAGCAATATTTGGTGGGGCAACTAGGGCCAGATTGTCCTATGACCAGTTAAGCATGTCCCAGTGGGTTCAGGGATTTTGCAAGAACATGTTAGATGAACCAGACCAAAAAATTAGGGAGAACATGATTCAGTATATGGGGGAGCTTTTTGAAGATGTAACTGACTTTTCATGGCAAGGGGCTAAAGCAGCTCACGCTGTATTGCTGTGTGAGTTTGAAAGGGGTACTCTAAATTGGGGTGACACAGCAAGAATCGATAGGATTCGTAGGGCACATGCCCAAAAACATGTTACCACAGCTCGGACATGGGGTAGAAATGAAAAAAATTCCAAACCATGGTATTGTAAACAGTTTCAAACTGGGACATGTACTTTCTCAAAGGACCATGAGGTGAATGGTAAAACTCATAAGCACATCTGTTCCTTTTGCATAGGTCAGGGCAGGTTTTTGGGTCATGCAGAGAAAGACTGTATTTTTAGTAAGCGTCATAATCAAAAAAACGAGTGAGGGGCTGCCCTTCCATTGAAAAAGGGGGGGCAGCATGTATAGTACTGAAAAAGTGCCAGTGTCGAAGTCACAAATGTATAATATGTGTAAAAAAGTTAATGTCAGCACTGAAGATAATGACAAGGTACAGGTCATATCGGGTCAAGGTGGCATTGCGAGTGGTGATCAAAAATGTGCTCAAGGGAG
Source organism: Sabellastarte sp. h YS-2021 (assembly GCA_964017235.1). Taxonomy (NCBI): domain Eukaryota; kingdom Metazoa; phylum Annelida; class Polychaeta; order Sabellida; family Sabellidae; genus Sabellastarte; species Sabellastarte sp. h YS-2021. The sequence continues at coordinate 138,298,467 of OZ024929.1, forward strand.
AGACAAAAATGTACGTATTGATGTTAAAAATCCTCAGCCTGGGGTCATGTGGGGACAAGGCCCTAAATCAGAGGTCTCGGTTTCAGGTAGAGCTTTTTATACCAAAAAACAAACCCCAGCTCAGATTGAAAGTTTATTGGTCCGCCCCTTGAATCATTGCATTAAAATTTTCCAAGCCAATGCCCAGGAAACAATGGCCAGGTCATATGCTTCTGTGGTCAAAGGTACAATTAAAGAGCGAAAATCAAATCCCAGATATTGCAAAGGGGGCGTTTTTTGGGCCGCTAGACCGGGTAAACATGCACCAGTGAATAGTACTGGACTTTGCCCTGGTGTGGACACAAAAGAACGCGAGGCAGTAACAAAAGCTAGGTTCGATTCAGTGGCAAGTGATCAACATAATGCAATACCAGTTAAACCTGACCATACAACGGCCAAGGCCATACAAAGTGATAAGGCATTACTGGACAATATGGCTCACAAGGTCAAGGAAAAGGGGGCTGTTTCAAATAAAAATTCCCAAAAATCACATTTATCAGACGATCAGGTTTTATTGTTTGATATTAGAAACACAGAAGGGGACAAATTCATAAATTCTATTATTTTCAATGATAGCAAGAAGTTGGTCATCCCTGTCGAATGTAAGGCTTTTGATCAATGGAGGATTCAGTCAGATATGAATTTTGGATTCATACCACTGACGGATCCGTGCCTTCCTGTTGATACAACCAGATCAGACATTTTGTGTTGGGATCCTATCAAATTGCATGGTGAGGTGAAAAATATGACTTACCAAATTATTTAGGAGCTAGAATTCCTGTAAAATCCCAAATGAACATAGGGGCATGGAAGGTCTTGCTCAAGGACTACTGGGATCACCAGTTACTCCAGTGTTTGGAGTTCGGATTTCCCCTGGGTTTTAATAGGACTTGTCCATTAAAGCATGACAAAGAAAATCATAAATCGGCCTTGCAATTTCCACAGGATGTGGAAAAGTACATACAAGAGGAAAAATCTTTTGGAGCGATAATAGGCCCTTTCAAAGAACCCCCTATCAAGGACTTGCATTTTTCACCATTCATGACTAGGCATAAGCCGAATTCTGATACCAGACGGGTGATCTTGGACCTTAGCTGGCCTAGGGGGGAGTCTGTGAATGCTGGGGTGGAAAAAGACGCGTTCTTAGGTGCGGATTTTAAGTTATCCTTTCCAAGTATTGATGACTTGACTAAAGAATTACTCAAAATAGGCAAAGGCGCTCATATCTTCAAGGTTGATGTTAGTCGGGCATTCAGGCATCTGAATGTGGATCCCAGGGACTATGATCTGCTGGGTCTCAATTGGAATGGGACGTATATAGACACAAGAATTCCGTTTGGGAGTCGTCATGGCAGCCAATTCATGCAGCGCACAAGCGACGCCGTGCGTTACGTCATGCGCCAACATGACGTAAGCGTCATAAACTATATAGACGATTTTCTTGGTTACGGTACGCCGGACGTCGCGCGACGCTCATATGACGCATTACTTGACGTCATGGCCCAGTTAGGAATAACTATCAGTGAGAAAAAATTAGTAGCCCCAACTACTCAAGCAGTTTGCCTCGGCATCCTAATTGACACAATCAAAGGAACTGTGGCTATACCAGACGAAAAATTAAAAGACATAAAAATTATGGTGAAAGAATGGAAAGGCAAAAAATTTTGCACCAAACGTCAGCTCCAGTCGCTTCTGGGTACATTGCTGTACATTCACAAGTGTGTAAAGCCAGCAAGGTGTTTTCTTAACAGAATGTTGGAGACGTTGCGCAACGCAAGTAATCCTGCAAAAATTATATTGTCAGATGACTTTCATAGAGACCTGGGCTGGTTTGACCAGTTTCTCCCGCACTACAATGGCATTTCAATGTATGCACATCAGCCAGTCAAGGCTATCCTGGAACTTGACGCCTGTTTGACGGGTTTAGGGGGTCGGTGGAAAAATTTTGTGTACCACCTTCCATTGCCCAGAGGTTTTAGGAATTTGGACATTGTCCATCTGGAAATGATCAACATTGTTCTGGCATTGAGAATTTTTTCGGATTTTTGGAAAGGTAGTCCTAGTCAAATGCGACAATGACGCCGTCGTTAAAGTCTTGAATGCGGGCAGAGCTCGTGACCCCTACCTGGGTGCCTGTGCTAGGAATATATGGTATATGGCTGCCTTGTCTGACATTGATTTGCAGTATGTACATGTGTTAGGAAAGAATAATGTGGTGGCCGATTTGTTGTCAAGATGGCAGTTCAGTGGTGCAAATGTTACTCAGCTTAAAAAATTAGTTCACAATCCTGTGTGGTTGCCTGTATCCATTGACATGATAGAAATTAATCATACATTGTAATTTAGGGTCAGGAAAAAGTAACACTGGCTACAGATACTGTGCTTTGTATTTCCAGATAATGGGGCGTTGACAGAGTATTCTCGAAAAGCTACACAGAGGACAAAGTTGGCCTTCAGACCAAGAACTGCTAAATGTTATAGCATGTTGTTCAGATCTTTTGTGGCTTTTGGTATATGTGCAAAAGTAAAATTTCAATGTCTGTCAGTGTCAGAAGCTTTGTCATATCTAGAATTTTTGGTCGATAATGGGGTATCTTCTCATATGATCGGTAACCATATTTCGGCCATTAGGGCCATGTTTGTGATGTATGACCTCCCATATGGCGTATGGAACCATCCGAAAATCAGGTATTTCGTTAAATCTACAAAAATGACCAGGCCAATTGCATTGCCCAAGAGAAATATCATTAACTTGAACACGCTCAAGTCTATCATTGCGGCTACTCGAAAATATTCCAACTCACAGGTATATAAAGCAGTCTTCTTGACTGCTTTTTTCGGATTTTTCAGGTTATCTAACATTGCTCCACATGCTGTTGGAGAATTTGATTCAACCAGACATTTTACTGGGGGAGACGTATTTTTCACAAACAAGAAGGTACAGCTTTTGTTGAAATGGTCAAAAACTATCCAGTACAGGGATGAATACAAGATTATTTCATTGCCTAAATTGGGGGCTTCGACAATTTGCCCTTACAGGGCCTTACGCAATATTATGGACCTATATAAGCCAGATGCCCAGTCTCCATTATTCCAAATTCGAACAAGGGTAGGTTGGCAGGTATTGACTGATTCCAGAATTCGCAAGGTTTTGGCCAGTATCAATGTAGATTTGAAATTGCCTTCCAATTTTTATACCTTTCATGCTTTCAGGCGCTCAGGTGCTTCTTTGGCCTATGAAATTGATATTCCTGTCAAAGATATTAAGGAGCATGGCACCTGGGCGTCTGACTGTGTATGGCGCTATATTCGTCCAAAGGCGGATGCTGGCTCGCAGGTCTCCACAAAGTTTAGACAATGCTTTAATAATGTTTGATAAAATGTTGGTCCTACCCCTACTGTGGTTTGGGTTTGGGTGAACTTGTAGATGCTAAAGAATAATACACAATACATGCTTCAAGAGTAATTTGTACATATAGATTGGGTCAGATTCATTCTTTTATACTTGTACAGCAGTAAACAGAAACTTTTCAGTAATAGGTGACCTTTCAAGGTCAAGTAATTAACTCTTAAGGTCAAATAGTCACATGACCTCTCAAGGTCAAAAACTTATTCAAACATATATTTTAATTGACCTAGGGTCACGTGCATGACCTCTTGTACAGCAGTAAACAGTAACTTCTCAGTAGTAGGTGACCTTACAAGGTCAAGTAGTCACATGACCTCTCAAGGTCAAACACCTATTTAAACATGTATTTTAATTGACCTAGGGTCACATGCATGACCTTTGATCAGGGTCATGCACGAGGGTAAACGTTGTCATATGACCCATTTGGGTCAAGATTTGACCTTTCAGGTCAATATTCAGTGTTTTAGTAATATCTTCTAGTCAGTAACTTTTTATACAATGTAACCTTTTAAAGTAAGAATCTTAAGTCTTCTGTATTTATGTATTTCCGAGGTGTATATACTTATTAGTTAGCTTGTGTATTGCATATACAGAATTAATGAATATGTATAATAAAATTTTTAATCCTCTGTGTTTATTTGTTGGAGTTGGGGACTGTCGGGGGCAGTGTCAAGGCATTGCCCCAGTCAGTCCTCCTCCAACCTTAATGGTTAAATTTTTGTTGGGGACCAGTCTAATTACATAACAAAAAATTTGGTCACCAGGGTTTTATGATTCTAAATCAGGGAGACTTTCAAACCTATTGGTCAAGAGGTTTGTTTCTTGGCATTTCCCACCAAAATTCTAGGAACAGATCAGTATTGAATTGGAATCTGAAGACTCCACATGGACTTTTTACTCCCATCCACCCTAGTCCCTTCTTGGCCTGGAGAGTCCCTTGGGGGATGGTCGGGTCCCCTAACTTAACACCCCTTTGGCGCAGGGGGGGGGGGGGGGTCACAGCAGCGTGCGTCAAGGCCTGTTAACAATGGCGTTCACGGGTTTGTGCTCCTTGTTAGGTTCCTGGTTGTTCCTCACTGGCCTCCAGGCCATCCAAAACATTATAATTTTAATATCTTTTATTTATCTGGGTGACCATCTGGGCGTTTTGAATTTCAAAAGTCAGGGGTAGAGGTGAACTTGTAGATGCTAAAGAATAATACACAATACATGCTTCAAGAGTAATTTGTACATATAGATTGGGTCAGATTCATTCTTTTATACTTGTACAGCAGTAAACAGAAACTTTTCAGTAATAGGTGACCTTTCAAGGTCAAGTAATTAACTCTTAAGGTCAAATAGTCACATGACCTCTCAAGGTCAAAAACTTATTCAAACATATATTTTAATTGACCTAGGGTCACGTGCATGACCTCTTGTACAGCAGTAAACAGTAACTTCTCAGTAGTAGGTGACCTTACAAGGTCAAGTAGTCACATGACCTCTCAAGGTCAAATACCTATTTAAACATGTATTTTAATTGACCTAGGGTCACGTGCATGACCTTTGATCAGGGTCATGCACGAGGGTAAACGTTGTCATATGACCCATTTGGGTCAAGATTTGACCTTTCAGGTCAATATTCAGTGTTTTAGTAGTATCTTCTAGTCAGTAACTTTTTATACAATGTAACCTTTTAAAGTAAGAATCTTAAGTCTTCTGTATTTATGTATTTCCGAGGTGTATATACTTATTAGTTAACTTGTGTATTGCATATACAGAATTAATGAATATGTATAATAAAATTTTTAATCCTCTGTGTTTATTTGTTGGAGTTGGGGACTGAGACATTTACACTTCTCCCAGTGGCACCATGTCAATGTTTATGCCACTATTTTAGCTTTTATCACTCAAATTTCCCTCCCTCTTGGAAGAAAAAAACACAAGGCCAGAAGTCCAAAGTTTGTGTCACACAATTGCAGAGATTTTCACATGCACAAAAATACACTGTAAAGACTACAGTATTCTTGTGCTTATTTCATTGTGTTTAAAATCTTATTATGTGTTCTTATTATGTATTATGTGTATACAATAATCATGCACAGACTCAGAAGTTGGTACTAGTGAAAATAAATTAAAGTTTTGTGATGATAACAGTAGCAAACATAAAGGAAGCATTGTGCTTTTATAAATCTGAACCCTTTCTGTCTGATGATGACAGTATAACTGAAAATGAAGATATGAATATAAACAATATCAGTGGTTCTTTTGTCAGTAATATTTAGATTACAAAATACTGAATGTAATTTAAACTCGTTTCAAAATTTAACAAGATTTTTTTTTATTCTATCCATATACAAAGTCATAAGGGCTAATGATTTCAAACCTGGGTTTGTATATGGCAGTTTTTAAAATTGTATTGTTTTACTCAATCTGATTTATTTCCTGAATGTTTAGCATAACAATAATTACTTAGATGGCACTATTACTATTTATAAAAAAATAAATAAATAAACAAAATATAGTCTTATAAATATTCCTTTGAATTACATATCTCTTAGTTTTTTATAAAACATCACTTCAAAGCTTGGTTTTGTTGGTTTTTCATGTAAAGTTTTAAAAACTCTGTTTGCCCACAATACTTGTGTATATTCGCCACTAAAGATAATCAATCGAATATGGATATAAGGAATTTGTTTATATCTGATAAAGTGTTCAGCAGTATGTTACATAAGATACTCTATTACCTTCTCTTAATGGTAAAGATTGAAGCTTTTATTTTTTAAACAAGTGTTTAAACACTGGACATGTAGTAAATTAAAAACAAGGCTTTAATTTTCTGATATTGTCAAATGTTGTTCTTTATGTAGGCTACAGGATAGTTTGGTGGTGTAGTGGTTAACACACACCCCCAGCTCTGAGTTTGGCAGTACTGGCTTCCTCTGCCTGTAAAACTACCCATTGTGATATGACCTATACAGTATGTTAAAAGCGATGTTAAAACCAAGTAAATCAAATCAAACCATATAGGCTATGCATTATCTTGTTCATATCATTGAGGAGTTAATTTTGCTATTTGCACATTTGTGGCCATATGGTATTGGTAAAACCCCAGTCACACTAAAAGGTGGTATAATCCGTGGTTATAGGTGTAGGGCGAAATGCCCCTGTCCTTCAACTACCTTCAACTACCATCTGAGGTTCGTATGTGACCTTGTGATAAAGTGGCAAAATGTCCATTACTTTGAGCGTTCTATGGAAGTATTAAAATGTTTAAACCTCTGAATTTGGTACTGTGGGTTACAGTAACTGAAGGTGTAGTACACTGTATTTATAAAATTGTGACTTGGTCATCTTTTGGTGTAACACGGTGACGTAAGGCGAGTGGAGGTAAATACCACTGTGTTACAACTTCACATATGAATCACCAACAGTAGCTGAAGGACAGGGCATTTCACCCAATGTCTATAACCGTGGGATGTACCACCTGTAGTGCGATAGAAACACTGAATTTCAGAAGATATGAAGTGTCCCTGGACTCTGTTCTGCCACTGAGTAAAACCTCTAACCGCGGGATGTACCACCTGCAGTGTGACTGGGGCATAATGGCTAAAAGCTTTGATTTACTCAGAATGTAAAACATTTTTGCTTAATCTGCAATACAGTTACAGGTGAATAAATGTGTGATTTGGTCACACCTTTCATCTATATATTCATGTATATCACTAAATTAATTGTTTGTGAAATAATACTTTCCTGGACTTGGCAATCTGTCTAACTTAGCGTTATTTATGTTCATATTTTTTGTCCATTAAGTGATTAAATGTGAGTCACCGCTTTCCCTTTCAACAAAGAGATGATAAATGATATTATTTGAAATAAAAGTTACTGTATCTGCAATTCCATCTAAACAATATTGTACATGGGTTACACACACTGAGAGATTGCTGCAAGAATCAAAAGAAGGTATGCATACTGTTTTTTTCCTACCATTGTCAATCCACAAGCTAATTGTCCCATCTAACATAACATTAAAACATTAATTGTTCTCTCTGAAAATACCCGTTATCAGAGAATAATGAAAGGATAACACAATTACATGTTATGTGGATGACTGCCATGTTACTGTACATAAAAGTGATAACACTTTTACTTGTATGTGTGCGTGGTTTATGCATTCAAGAATCTTTCTTGCCTCATGTCCACTTATACCAACAATCTAGACTCAAGGGAAATAGTTACCTTCTCACTGAAGTTATATTTCTGATTTTACAGTAAGTTAAAATTAAAGTGTAGGAACAATTATATGCTATATTGCACTATTTAGAATAATAGATGCACCAATTTATATTTACATTTAAGAAATAAATCCATCCAAATACATAGTAATTGGCAAAATGGCCAAAACAAGAAAATAATAATAAATGACTAAATAAACAAACCAAGACCAAACCAACAAACTGTACACACAGACAACCAATAAAACATCAAAATGAAGATACAAGGTATAGATATCACAATATTATACTAAATTAGGCTAGATTATACAAAATCAATTAACACAAATCAAAAACAAAACACAAAATTAATTCAAACGTTTTGTACAAACCAACTTAATTAATATTTCATAAAACTATTATTTTATTATATTTATACTATTATAATATTTAATTCTAGTATCACGTAGATCTATACAGTCTAATGAGGTATGTTTGCTGTATCTGGACACAGAACAAGGCATATCTTCATTTTTTAACTGATAACTTAGTAAAATGGGTGTGCTCTATACAGGCTCAAGTGATTACTATTTCATCCCTGTAAGACAAACCCATCCAAAAATAAAAATTGTCAACAGCTAATTTTATTTGAATTACTGCAGGTTTAGTTGCTGCAGCTGCTTGGGCATACGTTGATTTCACAGAATTAAATATATCCATTTGTTTATTTGCCTCTGTGTACGAAATTCCTCTCTCGGTCTTTCTTCTTTGTACATTTTTTATTCTGTCCATTCGGGGCTGGCCTTATCATTCAGTTTATCATTGCTGCAGTTGTAGTTAGTGTGACCACATTTTGGACATTTGTAACATCTGACTGGATTAGGCATAAATTGCACCACATCCACTCTGTAATAAATCGCCCTGATATATATTTTGTTAGGGTCTGGCTTTATTCAAATGGATCAGTTTTTCTTCCTTTCGGTATAGAATTGCATAAAAATTCCCTATGATATCAGGCATTTAATTTTTGGAAATTTTTCGTTTCTATGGACTTAAATGCTCACAGTCCAGCTTGTTCTCCCGTTATGGATTTCAAAGTTGGTCCTTTTCTAGGCAAAAAAATGGATCAGCTACTGTCTGGCACTAAAATTCATCTCCTTGATTGGATTAAAATCCTCAAATAACCCGAATAATTTAGTAAATAATCTAATTGGACATCAGCATAAGATATGAAGCGTTTGTGATAGCTGACTTCCTGTCTTCTCACTTCTAAACTTTACTACCAAGCTATGATTGAATAAGTGACTTAATCAGGTGAGAAATGTGTAAAATGTAATAAATCAACAAACCTTATGTTGTTGATATACATTAAATGTAGTTTGCGTTTCATTCATGACAATCGCTAATACACAATAGTAATTTCATTTTAGTTCGTAATAGAATCTTAGGTTGATTGACGTTTTATTTATAATAACTGAAAAATAGAAATTATTATGAACAAATACATTTATTGATTATGTGTACTAAAGGTATTAGTACAAAATTGAAAGGAATAAAGAAAATACCGATGTTTATGAATTTGTTGATATGAAAAGCCTGAAAGTTATTGTATGAGATATTATGTCTCTGTGTGGTTTTTTACTCTACTGTACACGTTCGGCTTTTTTTATGAAAAAATGAAAAAAAAAACTTTTAAAATGCTTTACTACAGTATGTGCTGTTGAAGGAATTACGAATACATCCATTTTTAACTCTATGGCTTGAACGATGCTAAATGTGAATTTGACTGTTGCAATTTACTGTTATATTTTATGTAAAATATCATCAAATTTCAGTGATTTAAAAAGATTGTCATTTTCCTGTGGTGAAATTTCACCAATTATAAATCTCTGTACAAACTTCAATGGTAGACGTTATAATTGAAAATAGAAGTATTTCTTGGGTAGAGCGCTTATGAACACAAATAGAATGAAACCACTGATTGCAATGGTCACCCAGTTAATGGTATTACTTTACCCTTTTCCCGAGTTGATGGCATATCACTCAAGCATTCGTGACAGTTGTCTTATGACCCATTTGTTGACCATGCAGCGGATTCCACATTTTGCTTCATTTCCCTTCTCTCTCATTCAGTTTCTTATCCATATTTGCACCAGTCATGACAAAGGCTTTGTACAGGTTGTTCATATTTCTGTTTTATTTTTGCATGGTTATTTATGTCTTTAGTACTAAACATGCTTTCAGTGCTTGTAGGCATATTGCCCTGCGATGGCAGTCATGGGGAGAACCAGTGGTATTTTAGGCTCTCCATAATCAAAGCTTCATTGACACAGGTAGCAGATAAGGAAGGAGCAGGACGGTTACCCTCAGTGCCTAAAGGCATGACAGACACTGCATTTACTGCAGCAGGAGTAGTCTGATTGTCAACATTAATTCATACTGATGATTAAGAGTGCTGAAGTAGAATCTATGGGGCATGGAAAAAGAAATTATTGAAATGGTGAATTCATACTTTGAACTTATAGACTCATCAATAGACATATTGTAATGAGACATTGCGTTACAATATGGCTATGGTACATAGATTTATGTTTAGATACAGACATGTTGAACAATATCAATTACTGGAAAGGAAACCCAAGCACTCTTTGCAAAAAGAGCTTGATTCAGGGTGGGGGTGGGGGGTGTCTGTGATTTAACTGATGTGGGCCTTTGTGTCATGCGCTCTGAAAACCCCGAACATGATAAACTTCTAGCATGATAAACACATCAGTGTTATCATTGGAAATAATTGGAAATGGAGATCTATACCCATTTGAGATTAATAGCACATTGGTTATTTATTTGATTGATTTATTTGGGTTTTAACGTCGCTTTCAACACATTGTATATATCATGACGGGTAGTTTTATGGGCAGGGGAAACCAGAACATACAGTTGGTCAAGGTTCTGTAATGTACACTGCCGACCAATGGCAAGCAACTACCAGCTTTCCCACTTGAGTCGACAAAATGCTGTAAATAAGACAAAACCTGAACGCTTGTCAATCTACTTTATATTGTCGACATGTCAACCTAATATAGTATACCTTGGTGAGTTTGAAATTAATATTCATGAAAAAATAGTTTTATTTCACACAAAATTACCATACTTTTACTTCCGTCATGGGGATTCTGCAGTTCATGGGGATTCTGCAGTTCAGCCCAAAAGGCGATCAGTACATCAAGAATTTACATACAATTTACATACAATTTAGGCTCTAACTAAACAGCTTTGGTTTTGGCATCTAATTACTTGGGCTAACATTTGGCAAACCTTCTTCACATAATGGAAATGTTGGAAGCTCACATGCATCAGCCTTGATGCAGATCAAAGCCTTAACGTGGGTCTATATTTCACATCTAAAACAGCAGAAAGAGCAATTATACACCACAATGATCTGTATATATTTGTAACATGTTCCAATCTGTAAATTATTGTTTTTTTACCCATTTCTGTATAATTTTTTTTTTAAAATACCTTCTGCTGGTCACTGCTTTTTCCTTTGGATCAATAAACCTGTAAAGAGATGCCACGTAACTGAAAATAAAGGTCTCTTCGCAGTTGAAGACAAACTTAACTGATGAATCCAAACACCATTTTTTAAATACTATTTCCAAATACTGGTATCAATATGTGCAAATCAGCCTTTGGTAACATACATCCATCAGGGCCACATCATTTCCTTCGGGCCTGTCCAGACTTTGATTGGGTCAGCATGCCATAACATGTCCTTTGCAACTCAAACTAAGTCTTGCACACCTTGCAAGACAGCGTGCGACTGTTGGTGAACCTCTCCCAGAGACACTCCTTCCTTGCTTTGACCTTGAAATGTTTATCAGTCTTGTACAACTAGTCGTGACCCTTCATAAAGTCCACAATAGCCTCCCTGTCCTAGTCTGTCAGATAGATGTTGGTCGTGTGCCCCTTCTTGTATCATGACTGTGAAGTTCTTCACTTCTCTCCTTCAGTCTCTGTTTCAGTGTCACTTTTCTCTGTCCTGGGCTTTTTTCTGCAACTACCTCCTCTTGCCAGTGTTTCCTCCACTCTTGCCTCCTCCCTCCTTGCCTCCTCCTCATCCCTCTGTTACTCAGCCTCCTCCATAACTCTGGCCTCTCTCTCTTCCCTCCTCCGCTGGATATCTGCCGCTGTGTCCCCCAGCTCAAATTTAGGAACAGTGGGATCTTTTATCTTCCTGACTCTTCTTCCTTTCTTAGGACCCATTGTCAAATAATAAGCAGCAGCGTTTTTGTAAAAAACAAAATCCTAAAATATAAAGTCAGCCAACTTCATCTCAAAACTGCCCTAAATAATTGTAAAAAAAACCCAAACTCCTATTCTTGAAACACTGCCAGATGTAACCTTTCAGATGCCATTTTCCAAATGATCCAAATGATGCATTGCAAGGCTCGCCTTATATAGGCAGAGATTGCATCAGCAGACAAGCTGTGGGACGTGAAAATGAAGGCGGCTTGTCCTACACAGTTGTCGGCTTGTCTGTCGTGTAACCACCTTGTTGGTTTGGTGTTTACGGCTTGTCTGTATGTATCCATAGCAGGATGGTTTCCAGGTGGGCAGAGCCACAGTCCAGAGTCATGGAGGGTCGATGAAAAATCAAACATGTTTGATAATTTGCCGATCCACCGCAACAAGCCGGGAAACTACAACCGATATGAACTGACTCTGCTGTAAACATTGCCCGACCCTCAAAAATTACCAAGTTTCCGACAAGTTGCCTCCATTGGAACACCCCCATTAGAGTGAGCCTGAGGCGAGAGTGTAACCAGGAGAAGCCTAAGGGATAAGTGCACCTGGTCAGACCCATTCCAGGAGACCCAATGTCATGCTCATCCAGTGACACCAGATATCCATTCAGCAGGATTTGGGGTGAGTCTACGAATCATCATGATGAAGTGAGGCCTGGTCTTCGTGTATTTGTCTCTCAGGTCAAAACAGGACAAAAAAAAGGAAATGAAAAGGAGGGGTAAAGACCTTTTCGTGACTAGGAACATATGACTGAGTTCCAGTTAGGCCATGGCTTGATGAAGAAGCCAATGGTGGGACAGGGAGTGACCTAGGACGGTCACTGGTGCAAGTGTAAAATCCAGACCGCTATAAAATGCACTCATACATTGTCTAAAAATACCAAAGTAAAGACTTGTAAGCAAGTCTAGGAAAATAAAGTTGTTAAATCTAGAACAAAAATTTAGTCCTAGATGCTTTTATGAATACAGATATGAAGTAATGGACCAGAAAGACTTTCAAAAAAAGAGTGGAGGAAAGAAGTGGAACCCACTGCAAATCATACACTTTCAAAATTAAGTATGCTGGTTTATTGGATGAAATGGCTTATAATTACTCATTTTCTCTTAAAATGAATTATCTAGAAACAAGTACAATTATAATAGTAAAATATATATGAGCCCATTATGAACAAAATAAAATTATACCTGCTTGTAAATATGTTTTCTGAAATACTAAACCCGCATTGACTGATTTGGTTTGAATATCGCTTTCAACACATTCTATAGGCCATACCACACAGCCTGTGTTTGGGGGAATCAAAGAAATTAACGCTGGAAACCATTGTGTACTGAAAAGCATCTACCATTTTTCCCACGTCAGACAAGTGCTGGCATTCAAACTCATGAGAGGCGAGAAACAAGTGTCTGTTACCCTACACACAACAGGTGCTCCCTCTATCTTATGGTTTTCTAAATGTTTCCAAGTACACTATAATGTTTACAAAAACGTTTTATAAACATTCTATATACAAAAGATTTTACCAAAACGTTTATTAAACGTTTATAAAACAACTCAAGAAGGTAGGTTTGACTGGAAACGTTTTTTAAAGCATTTATAAAATAGCTAAAGAAATGAAGACTATGCTGGAAATGTTTTTCACAAATTCATCATGAAATTGTTTATAGACAGTACACATAAATGTTTAAAAAACATTGTTGATCAAATGTTTTTAAAACATTCTATTAAAAACGTTTTTTAAACCCATATTTTCAAAATACTTATAAAACTTTCACCTTCAAACATCTCCAAACAAAGATGACGGTGAGCAATAATAGGGGATTTTAGAGGACTTTGTCAAAAATGCCCCATATGCAATCCCTAAAGGTAAGAATTGCATAGGGGTACAATTTTTAAGCCACTATCTTACAATTTTAGACATAAAAATAATATTTTCATCTGTGAGCAACCTTAAAAAGATATTGAATTTGACCTCTGATCCCATTATTATTCAGACATTATTATGTACATTTGTAATGTTTTTCTAACATTTATCATTAAACGTTTAATAAACGGTATACATGAAACATTTTAAAAACATTCTATTATAGATGGTTTTCATACCCATCATTTTTAACCTTTGCCAAACGTTTCCTATCAAACATTTGCAAAAACCAAAAAATGTTTACTAGGAAGTTGTAGGAAATTGATACTTGGTAGGAACATTGGAGGGCGTAGGAGGTGCACCCCCAATCCAAGGTTCCTACCAAGTATCAACTTCTACACCCTACAGTTTCCGAAATAAAGCATAGACAATATTTTAAAATTCAAGGTTACTGTGGCAAAGACAAAGGCCAGATCAATGTCAGACCATGGAGTTGCACACCTACAACCCTACAGCAACCCCAACATCCTACTCCTTAGAGTTTCCAAGATATAGCTTGGACAAAGTTAAAAATTCAAAGTCACTATGCCAATGTCCAAGGTCAAATCAAAATCATAGACGCCCTACCAGTGTCCCTATCAAGTATCAACTTCATAAACCTTATGGTTTCTGAGATATAGCCGGACAAAATTTAATGTCAAGGTCACTACAGCCAGGTCAAATCAAGGTCACACCATGACATTGCACATCTACACCTTCCATCTAATATCCCCATTAAGTATGAAAAGAGAAGAGTTTTCCTGCCACCTGACCACCCAACCACTCACCCACCCATCTGGACACCAAGGATGAAAACAATACTAAAGTCAGGTCAAGTTCCACCCCATTAAATAACCGGAATATGAGAAACTACACAATGGAGTTTTTCTTCTGAAAGTTGTGAATTTGTCCACTGCCCTGTCCTTACATTGAGGAGTTCGGGACCATTTTCTTGGAGTGTTCAAGAACTTAGAAAAGACGGAACACATCTGAAAGGATTCAATCCCCAACCCCAAGACATTGAAACACTGGGTTGAGGGTACTTGAATTTAATACATTTAACAAAGTAAAGTTACATGTAAAATTATATATATATATGTATTTAAATCTAAGAGTTATTTACAGGTCATAGTAAAATATAAATCTTTAAAAAGCATAATCTTCAGCATGATAGGATACAAGTTAGAGTCATTGTCCATAGAATATGATCATGCTGACAAAATGTTATAAGATGATTTACAAGCAAATACAGAGCCTATAAGCCGACTGGCCCGAGCAGAGAGGGTGACCTTGAGAGGTTACAGGGATGACCTTAAAGGTCAAAGGTGATTACTGCCATAAAAGACCTCTCAATCAGAGGTGTTGATTCAGGTAAGGTCAACTAAAGGTCACCCTAAAAGCTGGAGGTCAAGAGGCCTAAAGGTTTACAAAGTTACTAAAATACAAGTTAAAGTAATATGTAATCCTGTGTAGTCCTACATAAAACAGTAAAAGGGGAGGGAGGGCTGGGAAACTTTTTCAACATGTCTTCCCTCCAAAGTCAAATTCAATGTGACACCGAAGTTTTAAGAATACTAGGGTTCAAGGATGTAAAATTATAAATCAGGGAGGACCCCAATGGGGTTACTTTTTTATAGCATTGCTTAGTAACCTAAAGGTCACCCTGAAAGCTGGAGGTCAAGAGGCCTAAAGGTTTACAAAGTTACTACAATACAGTTAAAGTAATATGTAGTCCCTCAACCCCAACAATAGTGAGTAGTAACATCAAGCATGTATAACAGCAGCTAATGCAAAAGCCAAAGCCTCCCCTGATGCATGGTCCGATTGAATGTACCTCCATACACATTCAGAGGACCATGTGCCATGGCGTTTAATCTGCTGAATGGGAACATGGGCATTATATGCAAATGTTGCCACAGACCTACGAAAGGAGTGGTAGGTAAAGAAAGAAGGATCCAAACCCAAGGTCATATTAATGGATTTTAGGGCCTTCCTGACTCTAGAATCCGTAAGAGGTTGCCAACCACTAGATGTTCTGATTTGGAATGCAGAATGCATAGTAGACATTGGATACAGTTTTTAGGGCCCTGAGGGCCCTATAAGGGCATATGACCCGACTTGATCAATACTTTGACAAGATTTTCAGTGAAGAAGAGGTCATGACCAGTGAGATGACGAGAGGGATCAAAGGTCAGGATAGAATGAGGAGCTAAGTTTGAGAGCCTGAAAAATCCAAAGAAACCAGTGAGAAAGATAGCCCTGAATACCTCTGGGTAATTAATGTGATCACAGGTTTTTGAAATTCGTTCTAACATGGAAAGGTCAATCACATTGTGAGAGGTCACAGCCAGAGGTCTGTTAATGCGCATTGATTTTTGAAAATATTTGATTCTAGGATGATCCAGCTAAGAATAAGGCATATTGTATAACACAAAACTGGCCTTTATGGCCAACAAATAGTTAGCAATCATGCTAACTGAACAATGATTAACCACTAAACATTCACAAAATGACAACATAACATTGACATCAATTTCCATCAGGGCGACTTGCATGTAGACACAGAAGGCCAGGAAGACCCTGAACATCTTTGTATAGGCTTGCCTTGTCTTAGGTCTGAAGGCCTCCTGGGTTCTGGAGGCTGCTCTTTGAGACAAACACCTCAGAGCCACATTATCTACAACAAAGTATAGTAACTGTTAGCATATATATATATATATATATATATATATATATATATATATATATATATATATATATATATATATATATATATAATGGTTAGGCCCCTGCTGGGGATGATACCTTAATAATAATGACACTTTACAATTCAGGATCTATATCCAACAAACTCACATTCACTGGGACCAAAACAGGGTCCTGCACCTGGGACAACAATTTACTAATATCATTAGGACTACCAGTCCAACGAGAAAGCAGGTCAGCCACCCCATTGTCCAGCCCCCTAATATGGGCATATTGGAGGCCCATGTCAGCCAAGGCCGAGACATACCAGATATTCCTGGCACAAGCCCCAAGGTAGGGATCTCTAGTCCTCCCAGACCTAAGTACTGACACCACAGCTTCATTGTCACACCTGATAAGAACCTTCCGACCAAACCATTGAACCTGAAACAATCTAACAGCTAACAAGTTATTCATCATTTCAAGGTGAACAATGGACCAGTTCATGAAGCCACGAGCTATGGGTAGATGATACACAAAGTTGCTCCCAGCCTAGTCAAACAGGCATCTAGCTCCAAGGTGAAATCAACAGGACTGTGATCATACAGGGAAACCCCATTGTAGAGTGGTAAAAATTTTCCAAACCACCTAAGGTCACGCCTAAAGTCAGAGGTCAGATCAATTTTTGGGGCGGCATGCCCAGATCTAAGAAGTGCTAACATGCAATTTAAGAAGGCACGTGCCGGTTTCACGCATTTGTGAATGTACAGAAGCAAGCCAAGCAAAGATTGAAGCTAACGCTTGGTGCACGTTTTCTTAGTAAGCCATTCTTTGACCATGTCATTTATCTGACGCAATTTCTCAGGTGGGATGGAGACTGTACCTCTTTCAGTATCAATCAAAACACCAAGGCAAACTACTTGGGTGCTTGGAGGTATGAGTAATCTTTTACTAGATTTGTGAGAACTAGCAATAACACTGTCTGTACTTAACTTCCTAGTTTCCGGTGATCCTGCTGTTGCTTGAGTTGCCTGCTGCCCGCCGCCTGCAACCTGGTCCTCCACCATGTCAAGCCGTTGTGATACCTTCTTCAACTGTGACAGGATCTCCATCTGAAGCTACTGTCCACCCAGATCAGCCTGATCTGTGTCAAGTCACTTACTTGAAGCGGCAGCATCTCGCAGTCCATTGGAAACAGATTTATCACTTTCAACGGTGTTCTTGAACTGACACTTCTTCCCTGTTAGTGGTAAGTGTCTAGTTTTACAATTCTTGCAACTTTGCTTTTTATCTGGCATATTGCCTTTTATTTTTTATGTCTCAGTTACTGAAAAAATATATGAACAAGCACGATTCACAAGCAATCTTGGCAAATTCAGGCTTAATCAGGGTCAAATTGTATAAAACTCGGCCAAAATTAGCATAAAAATGCACAAAAATGAATATAGGGTAGACCGTCCCTCATGTGTAGAACACAAAAGCCTGAGGTTGACTAGATGACTAAGAATCTCCTGGCATCAGAAACTTGACGTGTCAAACAGTTCAGTTCTAGATTTCCATTGTCACACACAATATTCCTTAAAACACTTATTGCAGATAAAAGACCGTTCAATATATACACTTTATACAAATTAAAAGCCTAAAATAACAAAGATAATAAAAACGTAAAGCTTAAAAGTAAAACTTGTTCAACATGTCTTCCCTCCAAAGTCAAATTCAATGTGACACCAAAGTTTTAAGAATGCTAGGGTTCAAGGATGTAAAATTATAAATCAGGGAGGACCCCAATGGGGTTACTTGTTTATAGCATTGCTTAGTAACTTGGTTAGTGGCAACCTTAGACTGGTACCATAAAGTTTCATTTTAAGTTGCCTGTATTAAGGCCATACACGCCAAAAATGCCTTTGGGGCAGGACTGACATCTGGGGTGCCCAGAACACCCCAAGTGAAAATGTCAAGTGAGATCATCTATATAGATCCCCTCTAAAAATGTACAATGAAATCAGCTTTTAAACATCTCGTCTAGTGCTTAGGAAATTGACACAAAATAATCATTTACACTTCTTGATGTTGTGTGCATTTCTGATATAAAATAGAGATGACATCTTTATTTGACTTTCAGACATTTAATCTGTTCTCATATGTGGAAGCAAAGAAAAGGAATAGAATCTACCAAATTTGTTAACCAGTTGATCACTGAGAAGTGTTTAATGTCATTCTCACGCAGCTGTATCTTTTGTCGAAAACGGACAAAACCCCAGATGACAAAACAATGAAAGGCAAAACCCAGGAATAATATAGCTACTAGGACAAAACCCTGGAGTTAATTTTAAGGGAAGTGGATGAAACCCCAGGCTATTTTAAACTGCCATATTATTTTAAATAATATAGTTCTTTTTACAGGACAGTTGTTCACACATTGCTAGTTAGTACGTTAATCTTTTCAGTATGAATATATTTTCAATTCCCAGATTGAAAGTCCCGAAATATTTTCAAAACCATTGAACATCTCAAGATGGGGAAATCCCCAACACAAAAATCGACAATTCTAAGAATAAAACTAAATTCTAAGAATAGGAATCTTTGTGAATACAGGCCCTGAGCGTTATATTTTAACGTTTGTGCCTTTCATTTTTACTACAGCAAACAAAAGATCTAATCTTTGGATGTTCCATTATAGCAAAATTTAAACCTCGCTGTGCGAACTTGTCACTAATGGCCTGAAATTATTTGCTACCCCACCGAAGCCAGGGTGTCTTATTGGCGTTGACAAAAAACTGTTACTGTTATAGGAAATGATAAGGTATTTCGCTATGAAACTGTGCAATATTTGATCACTATCCAATAATGGCGCGTGTTTCAGTGTGTCGCAAACATAATTAGAACCCTCCGCTGGAAAGCAGAATGTCTTTTTTGTGTAGTCGATCAATACTCCAAGACAATACAGTTGTGTACTGCCAATAACCTGCGTAACCATGGTAACTACATCCTGGTCAATATATGCACAAAGGTACAGGTTGTGTTCTATAGTATTAATTGATGCTCAATGCAGTGAATTTAACAGGTGAACGTAAATGTCCATCTACTTGGTGACATCTACTGACTGAGTTGGTTGGGGTGCATTTGTGTGTGCTTTGGTTTCTATTATAAACTTGTGAGGTGGATCAAATACGTGAGAATAGCAATTAGTTGATCAATATATATTAGAAATTCATTTAAAGTATGTGACCATGTTTCCTTTGGTGATACAGCAGAGTTGAAAGGCAGAACCTGGACTGATTTGATACACAATGCTTTCAGTACACTGTGTAATTCATATCACAACATAGAGATGAGTGGGAGGTGAAGACAACCAGCTGGTCAAGATTCTGCACTGAAAAACATCAGGCAAGCAACTACCAACTTTCCGACTTCAGCACAGGCTGGGGAATCAAACCGAAAACCTGAAATGTGAGAGTGGAGTGTCTCAATCACTAAGACACTGCATCCCTCTGTTCCATTACTTCCATCAAGGAGGATTTCGTTTTGGCAGCGTTGGTTGGTTTGTCTGTTTGCAAAATAACTCAAAAGGTTATGGGCGGATTCTGATGAAACTTTAAGGAAGTGTTGACAACGGCTCAAGTTTGTATTCTGGTTCAGCCAACTTAAGGCAGGGATCACTCATCAAAAGAAGCAAATTGTAACTTTCATTAAACATTCGTAAATAGGGACTTTTTAGTGTTGTTATTATAATATATTATCAAGCAAAATAGTTTTATATCTCATTTTCCGTAGAACTGAAGGACACAAAATATAAACACCTGAAAACATGACTGAAATCCAGTGGAGGCAAGTGGGTGATGTGTCTTCACTATCAACAAGGCGCTGTAGAAGATTATATGCACGCCTTGGAAAGGCTAAAGATCTGGTGCTAATTTGTCATAAGGAGAAGTTCACAGCTATGGAAGCCTGGTGCAGTCATTATGGTAAGTGTAGTACAGTAGTCTGGGCAGGGATTCACAAAAGGTCTTAAGTCTTAGACAATTTTTTTGCTTAGACCAGTCTTAAAGTTGTGACTTTTGTCTTAGCTAAGATTTCTCTTAAATGGGATTCACAAAAAGTGCTTAGCAAAATCTTAGCTGAGACAAAATTTGTGCAAAAAGACTTAACTGCTTTGAATTCAAATTAACAATTTTAGTAAAACAAAAACATTTTTCATCGATAAATACACCAAACATGCTCTTCAAAATTATAAAACAGATTTGTTAATTTTTTTTGTAAAATTATGTACAAATAGTAGTCTTTGTGTTTTATTGTGAGTCAGCCATTTTTATGACAATATTTTTAACCACAAGAAGTTAAAATGTGGAAATTTATAGGTAATTAAATGATGTAAATTTTTATTACAACCCACAGAAATTACTTCTACAGGAAGTATAGATCCCCATGGTATATTTTTTGTTGGCATAACAAAGGGTAAAATGTAAATGCATGCAATGGAATATTTTTAAAATGACTTAAGTCTGCCCTGCAGTGGTCTTAAAGTTATGACAAAATCTAAGACAAATTTTTGTCTAAGACCTTTTGTGAATCCCATTTTGTCTAAGCAAAAAAAGTCTTAACTTTATGACAAAATTCTTGCAGAGTTAAGACTTTTCTCTTAAAGCTATGACAATTTTTTGCTTAAGACCTTTTGTGAATCCCGGCCCTAGTGTATGCATATAACTCCAGTATATTGTTTCTGGCTAACCAACTTGATTAAACAGTATATTTATCAATATTTGTTCACAAAAAATTCACAGAGGAAACAAGAAGAAATACGATTACTAGGGTTATGCAAATTCCACTCATAAGTTTCAGTCTGTTGTATGAATCACTGAAAATTTGTTCTGCGAGAGATCTAAAATTCTGAAATTTAGGGAATACATGTTCGTGCACAAACCACAACTTATAGATTGACATAAAATCTGACCAGCTAATTGTTGACATACTATTGTCCATACATTGACTTATCTTGAATTGTTGGCTTATTATCCCAATAAATCAACATACTTATCACAAAAAAATAAATGCTGCCATAATTATATAACACAGTTAAAACTATATGCATTATCTTGTCCAACAGGCAGTCCAGGAGACACAGGAAAGTAGTGCACAGATGGTAGTGTTTTGACTGATAGTAAAGGGTGTGATGAATGCACTGTATAATGAGGATCAACCAGTCAACCTTAAGAGGATACTGGTGTTATGGGCAACACACTCTCCTCCCATCTTTGCAGTTAGCGGTTCGAATCTCTGCCCTCACAAGCTAGTATGCAATTCTTTCCCTCCAGCCCTTTAACAATTATTGTGATATGACATATGTTATTAGGGTGAAAAGTACACGGCATATTCGTGTTAATGTGTGAAAAGAAATTCTTATCTAGGTTTTATCTTAATTACATAAACATGTGAAATATATATCATAGGGGCAGTGAGGCTTGTTGTGTAACACGCCTTGAACCTATCAGGTTCTGGGTTCAGTACCTGGCCTGAACCTAAATTGAAAAACTGGCAGTTGCTGAAAGATGCCCAGTGTCCAGAAAGCTTGACCTACTAGTACGCACTTCTTTCCCCATAGGGATATTACCTTTTCAATGTGGTGAAACTAATCAATCAAAACTTATCAAACTTATTGTTGTCTTTCCAAATATATTTAGCTCAAATGCTAAAGTGAAAAATACAGCCATATGATTATTGTAACATGATTAAATGAATAACCACATTACATGGAACACTGGTAAAATTTTTCCAGGACAAAAACATCAAAACTTAACCTCTTTTCAAAACTTAATAGTCTCAATGGTATTGTTCAAAATGACAGTTGCTGACATCTTTCAAAAGGCAAGTGAAAAAGCCAACGGGGATTATATCAATTTTTTTATAATTCTTTTTAACTTGCAATTATACAGCAATATATTTGCAATTATTACAGTAACCAGATGCTGTGATAATTATTATAACTCTTTAAGCAATTTTTAACAATTTTATATTCACAGTAACTTACATAAGTACATCATGAACACACTAATGAACAAAAATGAGTTAACAGGGCTAAAAAATAATAAGTTACTTAACCCAAACATATTCACCCTGGGTCACTAGTGACTCTCCAAGTGGCCCAAGATGGCCCAAGAGGGCCACCAGGAGACGAGATATGAGAAAATTGTAAGAGAGAAAATGCAAATTAGTTGAGAGTAAGTGTGAATATGTCCTGCAAGGTCAAAGGGGGGTGAATGAGAATCCCACAAAATTAATTGTCAGTAAGACCAAATGAAAGAACTATATCCAAGCAAAAGTGTTAAAAGATACCCAATTTCAAGCAAAGGACCTCTAGACGAGGCTAAATTATATAAACTAGAGAAGCACAACTGTATATTCATAGTTACCAGATTAAGTGTTTCAAATATAAATGCCAGATAACAGAATATTTTATCGAAATACAAAATTGTAACAATTGCCATAATATAATAATCCCACTAAGAGTCATAGTATAAGCAAAGTACGGAAAATGAAATTGTTATCAGATCACGAAACTAAAATAATTATCAATGATATAAAAGTTTAAAAACAAATGTCAAGTTGTGGAACCCAGTTTGCCTAGCTGCAAACAGGATTTAAATTTCTGGGCAAGTTGAGGGAAAACTGATTAAAGGAAGGTTAAAAACCACATTCAATCATTCAGTCTGGTGACATGATCAAAGGTCAAGCTGGCTGTGGGATTTAGGTTTCTGCCACTGGAGACTCAACCAAAAAGTTTGTCTTTTGACTTCGGGATGGGACTGTCCAGTGTCACTGAGGTGATATATGTAACATGCCAAGCCCTTATAGAGGAATACCAAGAGAAGTAGTTGACATGCCCCACCATCCCAAATGGCTGGGAAAAAATTAAAGTCATCTTCCACAAAAGGTTGAATGTGCCTAATGCCTCATGTGCACTTGATGGCAAGCACATAGCCATCAAATGTCACAAAAAGGACAAAAATCAGTATTTCAACTACAAGGGCTTTCACACAGTAGTATTGCTGGCCCTTGTAGATACCAATTACCACTTCCTCTGGGTGAATGTGTGCAGCAGTGTGTCCTGGTCCAAGTAAGATCCTCAATCAGGTCGACCTCAGGGATAAGATAGAAGATGCCTCCATTGGTTTTCCATCGCTACAATGAATTGGTCCAAACTATTGCTGCTCTTCTCCCTCTTGGTAGATGACACATTTCCAATATAGCCCTGGTTGATGAGACACTTCTCTCGACAAGGCATAAGTAGGGGAAGGAGGATAATTGAAAATGCTTTGGGGATACTGGTTGTTGGTGTCCCTGTTGACCATACAGCAAGAGTCAGAGCTGGCATCCAACATCACCATGTCATGCTATGTCCTACATAACATTTTAATAATGAAATACTGTCACTTAGTATTTGAGGAATATACGGGAGAACGACAACTCCATATATAGAGATAATCTGGTTGTGGCCAGGACAAACACTACCAGGGAGGCCAGAGATCAATAGTAAGTTCTTGTTCAGTATTTTAGTAACTAGGGGGCAGTGCCATGGCAGCAGCGCAGAGATTGAAACACAGTCCTTTATATTAACAGCCCCTTTTCAGGCAACCCAGTTTTTCCAAAAACAATTGATTGCACCATGTTCACAGAATTATCAAAAAAGCCTCACCAACATGTACAAACTGCCTTCATACAAAAGGATTTTCATGCATGCACACGCCTCAATAACATACACAATCTCCCAGTAATCATGGGAGAATATATTTTGTAAATCTCAAAGATCAGAATATATTTTGTAAATCTTATCATGTTGGGTTTTTTTTCATTCCCAGTTGCAATATCCAGAAGGCCCAAAACACATTGGCTAATGCTGGATGTGCGGCAAAGTGCAAGATAGCTCTTGTACACCTGCAAGGACAACCCTAGCCATGTATCTTGTGTGCAAATCTGATAATGCTATCTGCAATATTTCAAGATTTAGAGCATCTTAATGATTTTCACACATTTGGCTATGACGGCAATTTTGTTTTTCAAATGAGGGCAAAGTACTTCACGGGCAAAACATTTGCAGGTCAGGACTTCCCATGGGCTGTTTTTACATTGTGAAGCCGTAGGACAAATAAGAAGAAATGTATCAGGACATTTTAGTATGTTGACCCCATCTGGCTTTGAAGCAGGGGTCAAAGGCCAAAATCAACATTTGGAAAACATTCCCAGACTTTGACTTCCTAGAAATTGTTTTTCACATTCGAATCCCCTAGTAGCAATGATAAGAGATATAAAAGGCCTTTCTAATAGGATAATCCCATTTGACATTTGATATAAAAGGCCTTTCTAATAGGATGATCCCATTAAACATGTGATATAGTGGACAGTTTGTTTTCGAAACTAGGCCAAATAACTATCAAGATAACTTTCCTAGCCATGTATCTTTTGTGTAAATTTGATAAATTTAACTGCAATATTTAAGTTTTAGAGCATCTTAATGATTTTGAAATAATTGGCAATGGCAGCCATTTTGTTATTCAGAATGAGGCCAAAATTGTTCACAGGCAAAACATTTGCAGGCCAGGACTTCCCATGGGCTGTTTTGACATTCTGAAGCCCTAGGACCAGTAATGAGGGAGATATAAGGACGTTTTAGTAAGCTGACCCCATTGAAGCTGTGGTCCAGTGGTTAAATTCAAGACCTGGAAAAGATTCCCAGGCCATGACTTCCAAAATGTTGTTTTCACATTTAGAACCACTAGGAGCAATGGTAAGTACAATATAAGGCCTTTTTAACAGGATAAACCAATTTGACATTAAACATGGCGACCATTTTGTTTTGAAACTAGGCAAACTAGGCCAAATTACTATCAATCTAGCTTTCCTAGCCATATATCTTTTGTGCAAATTTGATTAAGCTAGATGCAATTTTTCAAGATTTAGAGCATCTTTATGATTTTTAAACTATCGGCTATAGCGGCCATTTTGTTTATCAAAATGAGGCCAAAATTTTACACAGACATGTTTTCATAGCCATAAACATATCCTACAAATTTGGTGAAGATATATTTATAAATGAATGAGATATTAAGGTTTATGTAAAATGTGATGGAAGGACACACAAACAGATGCACGAACGGAAGGCATTTTATGTTCTGCCAACCACAGCCTTTGACCATTGGCAGGAGATAAGTAAGACGATAATAGAAGATTTACAGTAGTTAAGCAGATGCTATGTTCCATTTAACATAAATTTACTAAAACTGTTATTTCAAAACAGATCCAATAAGGGGGAACTAACATCAAAGTGTGCATCTTATTATTAGTGTAAAATATATTAGCTTTTTTTCTGTACTTCTTAGTGTAACTAACAAAGCTATTTATCCAAAATGGCGGCCAATCACCTGAACCTTTTTGATAGACAAGGATGGTAAGAGAATCAGACCAGTTAGACCCATACAGAGGTGACAGCCTCTTGTTATATTCCAGACTTGCCAACCACTAGGCCACCAAGGAAATCAATATATACTACTACAGATTAAATTCAGCAGGCCACTATCTGTGATGCATTCTTAAGAGGGAAACCTGTGAAAACAGTTTTATTTTGTTTACCTATTTTCCAATGTAAAGGTGAACAATAACACATTTCCATACGAGGTAAAAGAAAAATCTTCAAATTTCAATGCTTCTTGTATGTTTACAGGAGGTCCACTGTATGAAGGTGACATTGAAGATTACAAAGGTTCTCCACACATTATGTGTCCATGGCATGGATACATGTTCAGTCTAGAAAACGGCAGATCTGAAATTGGCATTATGGTGAGATCTGATGCTCTATTAGCAGTTTACTATTTAGTGCATGGCAACCAGAGTGTTCAACTTTTTCTCACTTTGGCCATGATAAAACAAAAGCAAGGCTGTCAGAGTAAACTTTACAAACTATACCACAAAAAGTGAAAGTGACATATGTATAGTTCAATTTTTTTAAATTTTTCTTAATAATGTATACATTAACGTTTCAAACCAATCTGTTGAGAAATTGCTAGATTTCTTGAAAAAAAATATTTGTTTCATATGC
This sequence comes from Sabellastarte sp. h YS-2021, assembly GCA_964017235.1. Classification (NCBI taxonomy): domain Eukaryota; kingdom Metazoa; phylum Annelida; class Polychaeta; order Sabellida; family Sabellidae; genus Sabellastarte; species Sabellastarte sp. h YS-2021. The sequence goes on from OZ024929.1 coordinate 138,325,088, forward strand.
CTCATTTCTGGTTTCTAAAAATTAAACTTAAAAATAATTGTGTATTTCAGCAAGAATTATTTGAGACTAAAGTAGAAGCTGGACATGTGTATGTGAAGTACCAATGCGACCTTCAGACAGAGCCGTACAAGGAATGAGGTCATCTCAAAATTTCTTCCTGATTTAATATTCGTGAATACTCCATGAAATAATGTTACAAGATGCAGGGTCATTAAGTAAGGAATAGTTCAATGCTTGCGACTGTTTTGCCATGTATAAATCTTGTCTGGGTGTTTTTCAATCCAGATGGAAAATCTGAATGTAAACTCGCAACTTTGTCCATATTTGATTATTATTTATTTAAGAGGCATGTTTGTACTTAAGTGTGCTAAAATATTTTTTACATCAAAAAAGACAAAAAAATGGAAACAGGAAAACCTACACTTGCAATAGGTTTTATATGACAATGTAATTGAGTTTCAACAGGCTGCTGCTTATGTAAAATATATGAGGAATCTGTTTAAACAATCAGCAGCCATCATAGTTATCTGCTATTTGTAGTGACGTTTAACGTTGGCATTAACTCTTATGTTGAGATATACATATAAATGGATCCTTGATTTCATGTATTTTAGTCACGGGACAAATGCATTCCCTGTTGAAAGTCATAAGATTTTAGTAGAAGGGTGAAGATGTAATGGGTATTCAACCAATGACAAGAACAGAAGAACAGCCATTCTGTTTCTGGGATATTTCAGGATATCCCATTCTAACACAACTTATGACTTTGTAGCGGCTTTAAAGAGAGTTAAATATACCGCAAGAAATTTGTATTATCTTTTGTTTCATTTTACAGTTAATGATAGTTTAATCATGCATTGTTTTAATGTAGTATTGTCATTAGTCCGTCCAAATATATATTGTTACTGTCACCATCAATAAATTAAAATTTTGTTGTGAAAATAGCCATTGTGTTAATCTGTTGTTGATTTCTTTCTAGCACAGCCATAATGCTTGGTTCATACTTCTATCACCAGGTAGTTCTTAATTTTTGTAAGATTGCTTATTCCCTCAAATCAACTTGTAACAGACCTCTACTGAAAAGTGTATAAGTGTGACAGTTGCAGGACCATTTGATTGATTGATTGATTGACTGATCGAGCAAGCGATCGAGATGGGTGGGTGGGTGGGTTTGATTTTATGTGATTTTCAACATATCATTTCACAATGGCCAGTTGACGAAATGGATGAAATTAATACCAGTTGGTCATATTTTGCACTGGAAATCATCTGTTACTCATAAGCAACTAGCCAACTTTTCCATGAAACCCAGGATCCGAGATGCGGTAGGTGAGTGTGTTACCTACTAAACCTCCATTTACCCTATTTATAGGATTTGTACAGCAACAAATTGTTTAAAGCAACAAATTAGAAGAAACACAGACCAGCTTAATTTTTTCACGTCTGTGGATTCCACCTATCTAAATGTTTCTGTTCTTGATTATTTTGGTGGATTCCAGTATTACCAGAATTTATTTTTATTGGTGTTTTACATCAAAATGAGAAATCTTGGAATTGATGCTAGCAAAACCACAAACATTTGAGACCTGTATACTTTGAATCTGAAAGTAGTGAGAAATGAACAATGAGTAGATGTAGAGGTTCTTGTGTGGGCAATACACAACTAGAGGATCGCTCGCAAAAAAAAAAGATAATGTTTTTGCATAGCAAAAACAAAGCGTCCCGAAAAGGATATAAAGGTGAGTGCTAAAGTATTAAGAAAATGCTTCGTTTCTAGCCTTATACTGTTGTGGCAACCAAAGTCAGCGCAGTCTGCTCTATCTAGCACGGTTTTCAAGATATAAGCATTTTTGTGTTTTGCAAAAAATAAAAAAATTTAAAATGTCCACTATATTTGGCGAGACAAAAATATTTTGAAAATTGGAGATACCCAGCAGGTCCAAATTTTTGTTGAGTTCGCTCCATATAGCACGGTTTTCGAGATATAAGCATTTTTGTGTTTTGCAAAAACTTTGAAAATTCAAAATGGCCACCATTTTTGGGGAGACAAAAATTTTTGTCAAGACCACTGCCGCGGTGTGTATCTCCCGCCGAGCATTAAAGCAGAAGAAATAGCTTTTCCGAGATATTCACAATTTTTCATTTTCGTGTGTGAAAGCTCTTCCAAAAGTAGGTGAATGAGTTATTTGAGAAAAATTGGCTATCTGCAATACTATTAAGAGATAATTCACATTTACTCATTTTGAGTAGGTGAATAATTATCTATGGGTCTGAAACTTCACCAAGTGAAAGCTCTCCCAAAAGTAGGTGAATGAGTTATTTGAGAAAAATTGGCTATCTGCAATACTTTTAGAGATAATTCGCATTTACTCATTTTGAGTAGGTGAGTAATTAGCTATGGGTCTGAAACTTCACCATGTGAAAGCTCTCCCACAAGTAGATGAATGAGTATTTGATAAAAATTGGGTATCCGCAATACTTTTACAGATAATTAGCATTTACTCATTTTGAGTAGGTGAATAAATAGCTATGGGTCTGAAACTTCACATAGTGAAAGCTCTCCCAAAAGTAGGTGAATGAGTTATTTGAGAAAAATTGGCTATCTGCAATACTTTTAGAGATAATTCGCATTTACTCATTTTGAGTAGGTGAATAATTAGCTATGGGTCTGAAACTTCACCAAGTGAAAGCTCTGCCAAAAGTAGGTGAATGAGTTATTTGAGAAAAATTGGCTATCTGCAATACTTTTAGAGATAATTCGCATTTACTCATTTTGAGTAGGTGAGTAATTAGCTATGGGTCTGAAACTTCACCAAGTGAAAGCTCTCCCAAAAGTAGGTGAATGAGTTATTTGAGAAAAATTGGCTATCTGCAATACTTTTAGAGATAATTCGCATTTACTCATTTTGAGTAGGTGAGTAATTAGCTATGGGTCTGAAACTTCACCAAGTGAAAGCTCTCCCAAAAGTAGGTGAATGATTAATTTGAGAAAAATTGGCTATCTGCAATACTTTTAGAGATAATTCGCATTTACTCATTTTGAGTAGGTGAGTAATTAGCTATGGGTCTGAAACTTCACAGAGTGAAAGCTCTCCCAAAAGTAGGTGAATGAGTTATTTGAGAAAAATTGGCTATCTGCAATACTTTTAGAGATAATTCGCATTTACTCATTTTGAGTAGGTGAGTAATTAGCTATGGGTCTGAAACTTCACCAAGTGAAAGCTCTCCCAAAAGTAGGTGAATGATTAATTTGACAAAAATTGGCTATCTGCAATACTTTTAGAGATAATTCGCATTTACTCATTTTGAGTAGGTGAGTAATTAGCTATGGGTCTGAAACTTCACCAAGTGAAAGCTCTCCCAAAAGTAGGTGAATGAGTTATTTGAGAAAAATTGGCTATCTGCAATACTTTTAGAGATATTTGGCATTTACTCATTTTGAGTAGGTGAGTAATTAGCTATGGGTCTGAAACTTCACCAAGTGAAAGCTCTGCCAAAAGTAGGTGAATGAGTTATTTGAGAAAAATTGGCTATCTGCAATACTTTTAGAGATAATTCGCATTTACTCATTTTGAGTAGGTGAGTAATTAGCTATGGGTCTGAAACTTCACCAAGTGAAAGCTCTCCCAAAAGTAGGTGAATGAGTTATTTGAGAAAAATTGGCTATCTGCAATACTTTTAGAGATAATTCGCATTTACTCATTTTGAGTAGGTGAGTAATTAGCTATGGGTCTGAAACTTCACCAAGTGAAAGCTCTGCCAAAAGTAGGTGAATGAGTTATTTGAGAAAAATTGGCTATCTGCAATACTTTTAGAGATAATTCGCATTTACTCATTTTGAGTAGGTGAGTAATTAGCTATGGGTCTGAAACTTCACAGAGTGAAAGCTCTCCCAAAAGTAGGTGAATGAGTTATTTGAGAAAAATTGGCTATCTGCAATACTTTTAGAGATAATTCTCATTTACTCATTTTGAGTAGGTGAGTAATTAGCTATGGGTCTGAAACTTCACCAAGTGAAAGCTCTCCCAAAAGTAGGTGAATGATTAATTTGACAAAAATTGGCTATCTGCAATACTTTTAGAGATAATTCGCATTTACTCATTTTGAGTAGGTGAGTAATTAGCTATGGGTCTGAAACTTCACCAAGTGAAAGCTCTCCCAAAAGTAGGTGAATGAGTTATTTGAGAAAAATTGGCTATCTGCAATACTTTTAGAGATAATTCGCATTTACTCATTTTGAGTAGGTGAGTAATTAGCTATGGGTCTGAAACTTCACCAAGTGAAAGCTCTCCCAAAAGTAGGTGAATGATTTATTTGAGAAAAATTGGCTATCTGCAATACTTTTAGAGATAATTCGCATTTACTCATTTTGAGTAGGTGAGTAATTAGCTATGGGTCTGAAAATTTGAAAATTCAAAATGGCCGCCATTTTTTGCGAGAAATTTTTTGTTTGAAAATTGGCATGGCTACTCTGCAGAGATACCCTGCAGGTCAAAAATTTCGTCGAAATCGCTCTATCTAGCAGGGTTTTCGAGATATAAGCATTTTTATGTTTTGCAATTTTTGCGAAAAATTCGAAAATTCAAAATGGCCGCCATTTTTGGCGAGACAAATTTTTTTTGAAAATTGGCATGGCTACTCTCCAGATATACCCTGTGGGTCAAAAATTTCGTCGAAATCGCTCTATCTAGCAGGGTTTTCGAGATATAAGCATTTTTATGTTTTGGAATTTTTGCGAAAAATTCGAAAATTCAAAATGGCCGCCATTTTTGGCGAGACAAATTTTTTTTCAAAATTGGGATAACTACTCTGCAGAGATACCCTGCGGGTCAAAAATTTCGTCGAAATCGCTCTATCTAGCACGGTTTTCGAGATACAAGCATTTTTGTGTTTTGCAATTTTTGCAAAAATTTCGAAAATTCAAAATGGCCGCCATTTTTGGCGAGACAAAATTTTTTTCAAAATTGGGATAACTACTCTGCAGAGATACCCTGCGGGTCAAAAATTTCGTCGAAATCGCTCTATCTAGCACGGTTTTCGAGATATAAGCATTTTTGTGTTTTGCAATTTTTGCGAAAATTTCGAAAATTCAAAATGGCCGCCATTTTGGGCGAGAGAAAAATTTTTTGAAAATTGGGAAAACTACTCTGCAGAGATACCCTGTGGGTCAAAAATTTCGTCGAAATCGCTCTATCTAGCACGGTTTTCGAGATATAAGCATTTTTGTGTTTTCCTTATTTGGAAAATTCGTAATGATTAATTAATCATTAATTACTCGGCCATTTCTTGACCAATCAATGCCAAAATCTAATGATTTCCAGATTTTAATAGAATGAATGTATTTGCCAAGTTTCAGGTGAATTGATAAAATTCCTTTCAAGTTATCATCCGGACAAGCTTCCCCATCGAAAAAAGACATTTTTGGTCATGTGACCTCTCTGATTGGTTGAAATGTCACTGCAGTATATTCAAAAAAATTCCCCAAGGCTACTGCCTAAACCTGCCAAATTTGAAAAGAATCCGCCTAATGGTTACAGAGTTATAAGGAAAACAAAATGCGGAGCCGGCGGAGCCGGCGGAGCCGGCGGAGCCGCCGGAGCCGGCGGAGCCGGCGGAGCCTGAAGCTCTCCCATACACAAACAAGCGTCCCTTGCGGGACGCTTAATACACAATTTATATTATGCTACACTAATGGGCACAAGTTTAGAAGAGTTAAGAAATCGTGAAATCATGGGGCATTTCATTGAAAACATTAAATAAATGAAAGTCAGAAATATATTCTTATTTACATTAAATAGTAATAACAATTTATATACAAAAACATTTAACACAAAAAAAAGACTTTTATAGGCACTCGAGAACATAAACCATGTATAGTATAAGCTATATATTCATGTGAGTGTACATTTTTACTTTATCATGTATTCTCTTTCATTAAGTTACTTTGATGAAGAGGAAGCTTTTCAACATTACCGAAGTACTCACTAAAGAATTGATTAATGAACTATACAGATAACATTTTTTTAACTATTTTTTCATTGAAATATAGTTGTCAATGGAGAAGGAATAATTGGATAAAAGTTAATATAATAACTAGTTGCAGCAATCCATATAGCTTTGTCATAGGAGAAACATCTCTCAAATGTGGCAATAGAAAACACTGTGGTAGAGCCATCATAGTCAAAGGTCACACCAAGGTCACACCATGACATGGCACACTTACATCCCCCAACCAATGTCACAGCCAAGTATCATGTTCCTATACCTTACACTTTGTAAGATATAGCCTGGACAAAGCCTGATGTCGCTTTCTGAATAATTTGATGTTTACATTCTGGCCAAAGAGACACCTTTACTACCCCAAACATATACCCCAAAAAGACAGACAGAGACTCTGGGAAAAGATGGGGCCATGTATCCATAATGCAATAATTTTTTTTCCAAACTAACTGAATGTATAGTGAAACTTCTTTTGTCTGGCCTTACATGATCTAATAATGTGATTTTATGATCTCATTTCCACTCCTCCAAACTAGTATCACTTTGCCAGTAAAATGTAGTAGTACATCAGTGTAAACACATTTATAGAAACTAAAATGTCACATAGATGTGACAATAAGGATCATTATGTTAAAACCAAATATTATGTGGATAAATCTGGTTGCAAAATTAGGTTTCACCCATGCTACTTATGGAAATAAACAATATCTTAGAGTTTCAGAAGTACTCGGTTTGCTAAGTTTGTACTCAGTGTTTTGATATAATGAGCCAGTATTGGGTACCTAGTTACCCTATCTTAGTCTTTCAAGTAGAGATGGGATGACAGCAAATTTTTGGTATCCCACTAATGCAAAACCGTTCTGATTCCAGGGTTCTTGCCTGCCAAGGCTGGCTATTTTTACAAACTTAATGAAAACTTAGATTTAAAAGAACAGTGCTGTGAAACTGAAATTAAATTTCAAAATCAATTCCAACCTGTAGTTTGACTGTGAATGTTGATTAATTTTGACATTTCCTTATTTGTATAAAATGCATTATATGGCAGCTACCAATTCCTCATTCATTACCGATATTAAAATCTAGAGTGATATTGATTCACATTGATATACAAACTCTGCCTTATAAAACCATCATTAAAGACCAGTTTTAAATAACTATTTAAGTCAAAAAAAATTGTTACAGCAATCACTTTCTCATGGTTTATCAAAACTGAAGACATATTAAAACTGGAACAGAAAAATAGAATACCACATTTCCTTTAGTCCTTGTGGCACAAAACTCAACATGGTACAAAACGGAAGATGGAATATTTATTAACATTTGGTCGTCATCAGGAAAACTCATGCATTTCCGTATACCAAATAAGGAAGTAGAAATGACGACAACAATAAATTAAATGGATGCCAAAATAGACTGTGTTTCCCTATTTCCAAAATCAAACCAGCTTTCAACAGAAAACGGAGTCAAACAAAATAAAACAGGTTCACCAAAACCTTAAAATTTGCAAAAAAAATACTGGACATACTGTAAGAATGTCTTCAGATTTATTGTATGTTTGTAATATTTATTGTTTTCCAACCTTGTTATCCACTGACAACGACATGTCAGAATTAATATTTGTTTCAGTATTTCAATAAAATGGTCTCTATACCACCATTAACATACCACCTCTATAACACGGGTAATGCCCTTATCACCCCTACTTTTAAGTAGATCTTAGATACGTGGAACTGACTTTAACTTGTCAGCATACGTAAATATTCCATCTTTAGACCAGCTTTTCATGTGAATTTACCCTGATATGTAAAAAGTTTAGTGAGAGTAGAAGTATTACTCTGGTCCCTTGAGTTTCAACACAACTTGGTTCCACTGTATCCAGCTTTATTTTCCTACGTGTGAATTTTCTGCTATGTTTCCCCCGTCATAATGGCAATAAATTCATCCTCATTGACTGAAAATACAAGATATCAAAATACAAACATGTTACAGTTAAACTCTCTAAAGTAGAATGTAATACATAGAAATTTTTTTTTACTGGAAGTAAATATCACGTCTTCAGAATAAAGCCTGTTACCTGGAAATCCTGGTTATTTTTCTTGCTGATTAAGATTCGATTGAATAGGATTGTATTGTTTTTATAAAATTAACATTTTTATCCCCAGCCCATAAAGGCTGGGGTTAAATTCATCCTCTGTGTTCCTAAGATTTTCCCAAATCTCAATGTTGTTGGCCATTTAGCTGTACCTGCGGGCTGGGGTTCTTGCCTGCCAAGGCTGGCTATTTTTACAAACTTAATGAAAACTTAGATTTAAAAGAACAGTGCTGTGAAACTGAAATTAAATTTCAAAATCAATTCCAACCTGTAGTTTGACTGTGAATGTTGATTAATTTTGACATTTCCTTATTTGTATAAAATGCATTATATGGCAGCTACCAATTCCTCATTCATTACCGATATTAAAATCTAGAGTGATATTGATTCACATTGATACACAAACTCTGCCTTATAAAACCATCATTAAAGACCAGTTTTAAATAACTATTTAAGTCAAAAAAAATTGTTACAGCAATCACTTCCTCATGGTTTATCAAAACTGAAGACATATTAAAACTGGAACAGAAAAATAGAATACCACATTTCCTTTAGTCCTTGTGGCACAAAACTCAACATGGTACAAAACGGAAGATGGAATATTTATTAACATTTGGTCGTCATCAGGAAAACTCATGCATTTCCGTATACCAAATAAGGAAGTAGAAATGACGACAACAATAAAATAACTTTGGCACTTTCCTCATGCAAATTGTGCCAAGTTGGGACGCTGATTTCAAGCAGGAATTATATTATTCACCCATTAAAAATGATTATAAATTATTTATTGTTTTTAACTTTGAGTTAGTAAAATACTTATATAACTTGCGCTTGCGTCAGTGAATATTTTAATAATAAGAAATCCATAAAACTACACTTAAAAAGAGTAAAAATATGGTTTTTGTGTCCAAGTTGTGCCAAGTTATGGTGGGAAGCAGTACTTAACTTTTCACACTGTCCTGTGCAGTTCACATATTTGGTCCAGATGGCCAACACTGACAAAGCCCCAGAAAAGTGGAGAATTCTATTCAAATCTAATGATTTGCAGGTGCAAGATCTTCCCTACAAAGGGGAACTCGGTAACCTAAACTTACAAAAGATTGGACACAAAGGTGATAGTAAAGGGACATTCTAGGTCTGAAATCTAGAAATGTGACACCCACTTGATGTAATCTCTCCCATTTGGGGTTGTACTCTGCTGGTTTCACTTAATCAAAAAAAAATATCTTGGCATCTCTAAAAACAGAAAAGGGAGAACTTGAACCTTCTCAAATAAGACTTACGATGGTGTAGTTATAGAATAGTGAGACTGGGGTTTTATACTAAGACACAACTTACTTTCTCCATCTGCATCTTTATCAAACTCTTCAATCATTGCTCGCAATTCTTCATCTGACATGGTCTCACCCAGCTCTCTGGAAACAGCAAAATCTTTCTAAAGTCACAACTAAAGTAGCCCAAAGTATGTCACTTATTTATAAATAATAACATCAAATTGCTTACTTATTTTTATTTTATGACTTCAATAGATACCAGAAAAGAAGGCCACCATGTATGTACTTGTCATCATCTACATGGCAACTATATAAATATCCTTTGATCTAGACACTACTTAACTTCTCACTAAGCTTCTATGCAATGTATGCAGCTCTCACTTGACTGTTAAGTAACTTAACCTATTACCCATTCATTATATTAGTTATCACCCTTCTCACCTTGCAACTTTCCTGAGGTTTCTCACACTAATCTTGCCTGTATCGTCATCATCAAACAGTCTGAATGCTTTCAGCATCTCTTCTTTTGGGTCTCGCTCCAGAATCATGTCAGTCACTGAAATGGTACAATCTTATCATGTACCTGCAAGTTTATTACAGGACCTCCTGAATGGCTTAAGGTTTAAAATGCAGATTCTTGCATAACTGACCACCATGTACTGGCTTTACTCCTAATTCTAAATCCAGTAGTTAGCCAAAATCGATTATTGACCTTAATTGGGACAAAAACTCTTTTATCAATGAATTAAAAATATCTTTGTGTATTTGCCATGCTTCGGTATTTTCTGCTGTGAACTTGTTTGGGACACAAGAATTTGCTCAACAGAACCTTTGTAATTAAACCTGTGAACAAATACACACAACCAAAAATCTGTAGTCATTTAAACTTATTACCAATTACATGTATACATAAGTTTGGGCTTTTTTTTTTGATTTCCCAACAATGTACCACTTGTATCTTGTCACCGCTGTACTTAGGAATATTCCATACTAGCAACTACAGTATCAACTGTCCTTAGTATTTTCAGTTACAATGCTGTGAACAGCACTTACTGACATCATTGAAGTCCTCAAAGCCAATTCTCCCAGTGTTGTCTTTATCATAGTCCCTGAGCACTTTCAAGACATCTGCCTTTTTAACATCAAACCCAAGTGCACGCATTGCTACCTGTGCAAAATATATAATCAATAGAAACTCTAATGTGCAAACAGCTTTACCTCAATATTCATATGTTGAACTCATTTCTAAATGATTATGTTATCTTTCACTGTTAAATACAGAATCACTACTTCTGTGTAACCAATCTATTTATGACTCTATTATTAACCACTTCACAAAATGTATTGCCAACAGATTTAACTAACCCAGACCAATGCTACTATTTTACTTGTGATAAAATCACCATTTTAAAAACACCTGAAAAAATAAAAATACTTTCTGTTTTCAGCTATAGCATTGTCATATCACTTGTGTCTTTTTATGGTTGGTTTGTGCATTCTTTAACACATCCTCTGCCATGAAAATCATCTGTACTTTATGAATTTAGTATGTAACTAGAAATAGGACGCATTGGCATACATCATGTCCACCCAAAGGGAAGCATGAGTTTTGCTCTAAAACCTGGACAAAATTGGCAAGAGTAGATTGCTGAGATACCCTGTGGGTGGAAAATTTTGACGAAATCGCTCTATCTCGCACGGTTAAGGAGATAGAAGGAAATTTGTGTTTTTGCATTTTTGGCAAAAATTTGAAAATTCAAAATGGCCGCCATTTTGGGGGAGAGCAAAATTTTTTGAAAATTGCCAATAGTACATTTGTTAGATACCCTGTGGGTCGAAAATTTCGATGGAATCGCTCTATCTCGCACGGTTAAGGAGATACAAGCAAATTAGTGTTTTTCCATTTTTTTTTTTTTTTTTTTTTAATTCCATATTCCAGTACATTAAATATACATTATGAACAAAATAGTTACCTCATTGTTAACACAGGGAAAGTAAAAATAAGGCACATTATTAAAAAATTAACATCATAAATAATTTTTTAACTTATTTTCAATTTATCAATATGCTAAACTGAGTATTTTCAATATGTTTCAATACTTCAATATACCTTGATCATAAGACTAGTAACAGAATAAGAAAGAACATCAATGTTTTATTATCATGAAGCTGTATATCTCATTTGCCACTGCTAAATATAATGGTTGCATATTTTGAGATTTTTTTTTTTTTTTTTTTTAACGGTTAGGAAATTTTAACCCAGATTTTCCATTTTCTTAAGATTGGTTTATGTTACAAAAAATATTTTTCCACACTGTCCATCTCTTTTCAAATTTTTCATGTTGAGAATTTAATTTTGACAGTGATTCTTGCTCCAAGTATTTATCTTTTACAATCATTTGAAGGTTATAGATGTTCAAGTGCCTCTTATGTCTAGAGCAAGTAAATATGTAATTTCTCACAATTAACAACAAGAAATTAAGAGGCCAAAAGTTATCGTCATATGTGATATATCCCAAAATTTTTGTTATTCTGTTAAGGTCTAAGACATATGATATTGAATTTTTTATCCAGTTTTTAACATTAATCCATAATTCATTAGATTCTATACAATCTGAAAATAGATGCATTATACTCTCACTTTGGTTACTACAGAGGCCACAAAGGTTTGAATCAGAAATTTTTAATTTATTCAAGTATTCATTGGTACCTAAAATCATATATAAAATGCGGTACTGAAACCATACAAATGAATTGTCAGTTAACGACTGAAAGCAAATTTTGTATAATATTTTCCAATGATGTTTGTGTAAAAGGTAGTCAAACTTATTGTTCCACTTAAATTCGCAAAGGGGTACATCAGATTCTGTTTTATTAAGCTCTAAATAGAATTTTCTACTACAGCTTTCTTTACTAACATCAAAAAGAATATTGATTCGAAATGGTATATACGGTCTTTTAGTCATCGCCCCTTCTGTAGCGGTCAATAAATTTTTTAACCAAACCCTTTACTGTGTAGTAATTGAAGATATTAATATTTAAATTATAATTTAATTTTAAATTTTTATAATCATATATTACACCGTCTGAATCTACTACATCAGCAATTGTATGAATGCCACTGTTAAACCAGTCTGGATAAAATAAATTAGTTTTAGATATTTGACTGTTGTACCATAAAACACTTGATAACAGGGCTTGGTTGCAGGAGGCTTTTTGGGTGTGACAGTAAAGTTTCCAGTATTGAAAGACAATTTTCCAAAAGGGGTTAACATTTTGAATAAAAGTGGTACAAAACTCACCACCAAGAACAAATATATTTTTTAGTTTCTTTATTGATATTTGCAACAGTTTATACCAATCTGCCTTATCTTGCTTTGCCATACGTTTGACCCAACTCAGTTTTAGAGACTTTTCAAAATTAAAAATGTTGACCATTTTTAATTCACCATCAAAATAATTTGCGCAAATGGTTTTTCTTGAAATTTTATCAGGCTTTCCTTCCCATAGGTAACCATAAATTAAATCATTAATTTTTTTCAAAAACTTGTCTGATACTGGTACTGAGATGAAAAGGTGATTAAATTTGGATAAGATTAGGGTTTTTATTACAGTTATTTTGCCAATAGGGGTAAGAATGCGATGTTGCCATGATTTTAATATTTTACTAGCTTGGATAAATATTTTATCATAATTCATTTCTGGTATTTTTTCCAGGTCAGTAGAAAATTCCATACCAAGTAATGTAAAATTGGATACACCCCATTCCAACCTTGCTGTAACATCTAATTTGTCCTTTGAGTGTTTCTTGCAACCAATCCATATTACTTTAGTTTTGTCACTATTCATTCTTAACCCTGAAAAAGATCCAAATATTTCTAAGACATTTAGAGCTGCCTGTAGGGGGCACCTACTACCATCAAGTAGGAGGGTAGTGTCGTCTGCAAACTGTGTAATTTTGAAAGAAATTCCTCCAATTGTTATACCTTTAATATTTGTTTCATTTTTTATCAAAATATTTAATATTTCAGCACCCAGCAGGAAAAGATAGGAGGAAATAGGATCACCTTGTCTGCATCCACGTCTTATTGGAAATGGTTTTGATAAAAATCCGCACTGCAATATATACCCGAAAATATTATTATTAAATAATTTAATCCATCTGATTAAGTTTTGATCAAAGCCAAAGAATTCTAAGGTTTTATACAAAAATGACCATGAAACAGAATCAAAGGCCTTTTCAAAGTCTATTGTCATTAAAAGGCCTGGTATTTTATTAGCTTGAGTGTGGTGCATTAAATCATAGATAAGTCTGGTGCTTTCACCAATATATCTTCCGGTTATTTGGCAAAAATTCGAAAATTCAAAATGGCCATCATTTTGAGGGAGAGTAAAATTTTTTGAAAATTGCCAAGAGTACATTGCATAGATTCCCTGTGGGTCGAAAATTTCAACGAAATCACTCTATCTCGCACGGTTTAGGAGATAGACATATTTCTGTTTTTTGCTATGTAGCTATAACTCAGGAGGTTGAAGCTATTACTACCAACAGTAATACCAAGCAAGCAATTGACGCTATAAACCTTCACACCAAATTTTAAAAAGATAAGTTAAATATCTTTCCTTTAAAAGAGTGAAAACAGAAATGCAATTCAGAGTAGGCTCAAAGTAGCAAAGCAGCTATTACTCAGATAGCTACAAAGCTATCATCGACGAAAAGCTATCCTGGCCAAACTATTGACCCAATTATCCTTCAAATAAATTTTTGTGAAGCTAGAAAACATTGTTTTCCTTTAAAATGCTTAAAATAACTAGAAAAAGGACGCCCTGTTGATAGTAGCTGCGACATATGAATAGAAACAGGATAGCAGGAAGACCGTCTTGAAGATCAAATGCTTCAAAGAGGCGTCTTTTAGGGGATCAAAGGGGGGCTTAGTGAGCTGGTGCAACACCAGGGAAAGGTTCCAGGAGGGTATGCCCCTCCTCCCTTTGGGCCTATCTCTGTGGAAGCTATCCACGAGACGGGTGAGATTTTCATCTTTGCTGACATTGATGGTAGAGTTGCCCAGTTTGTCAACAATGGCTGATCTATAGCCATCAATAGTGCTGGGTTGTAATTTCCTGCCCTGAAACAAGTACAACAGGAAGTCAGCAATGGACTTATTAGATGGTGAACAGAGACACCACTTTTTAAAAATGGTCTACTTTGCCTCATAGACTGATCTGGTTGATCTTCTTTGAGGAGCCTCAATTCGTGCTGCCACTGCTCAGAGAAGTCCTGCTCCTTGATTGCTGAGGCTCCAGGAGCCAGGCATGAAGATTCAGGTTTGCCAGATTTCTGTGAAGTGTCTGGTTGAATGGCTGAGTCAGTAAATTGGGCAGATTTGGCAGGCACAGTGGGATCTGACTGGACAGAGCCACCAGGTCCCAAAACCAAGGCATGTTGGGCCACCCTGGGGCGATCAGAATTATTCATTTGTACGGGTAGTCCTGGAACTTCTCCACCACTTTGCCCAAGATGGTGACTGGTGGAAAGGCATATGGGTCCAGATTTTCCCAAGACAGACTTAGGCCATCCACTGCTAGGGCCTGTGTGTCTGGGACCGGTGAGATAAATTTGGGCAGTTTGTGGTTGAACCTGGTGGCAAATAGGTCCACCTGGGGCTGATGCCACCGGTTGCATACTGCCTGGAAGACCTCTGGGTGAAGGGACCATTCTGTCTGAATGGTCTGGCCCAGCCTGGATAACTTGTCTGCTATCACATTTAGCCGACCTGGGATGTGTCAAGCTTTGAGGGTCACCTCTCTCATGGTGCACCAGGTTAGGATTCTCCACAGCAGGCCACACAGAGGGCCCAAACTCATCCCCCCTTCTTTGTTTATATAGGCAACCACCGTTGTGTTGTCTGTAGATATGAGAAATGTGGTGTTCAAGCAGAGGTCCTGGAACCGTTTCAGAGCCAGAAAAACTGCCTTTAGTTCCAGATAGTTGATACGTGCTTTGCTCTCTGGAAGGGACTAAGTTCCCCTTGCAGTGAGCTCGTTCAGGTGAGCACCCCAACCCTCTGTTAATGCATCTGTAAACATTTGCATTGCATGTTTTAGTGGGTGCAATGGTTGACCTTGGAGCACATTGTTTTCCTCCAGTCACCACTGTAAGTGGGGGTGGAGTGATCTGGGCACTGTTATCACCTTCTGTAGTGATTCTGGTACACTCCAGTTGTTTTTGAGGTGCCACTGAATGGGCCTCATGTGAAGCCGACCTAGGTGGACTTGTTTCTCTGTAGCTGTTAGAAGCCCTATGAGGGACATGAATTGCCGGACCGGACATACCGGACCAGATGTCTAATATTTTGCTTTGCAGGGCTTACCAACATTCTGAAGTGGGTCTGACCCTATCCTCCCTCAGGTGGAACTGGTAACCTACGAAGTCGAAGATCTGTTTTGGATCCAGTGCTGATTTCTCCCTGTTCACCAACCAACCAAGCTCTTGACAGAGGGCTACCAAGGTTTGTGTATCCTGGAGACAGATATGGTGGGACTTGGCTCTGACCAACCAGTCGTCTAGGTACTGGTGGATCCTTATACCCTTCTGTAAAGCCATCAATTTTGGCCACTACTGTGAACTCGATGGGAGCAGTGGACAGGCGAAAGGGTAAGGCTTTGAATTGGTAGGACTTGTCCTGGACGTGAAAACGCATGTACTTCTTGGACTGAGCATGAATGGGTATGTGGAAGTACTCGTCTTTGAAATCTATGGAGGTTACCCACTCCCCTGTCTGTAGGGAGGTTCTTATTATCTCTGGTGTCTCCATTTTGAAAGACTCGTGTTCAGGAACTGGTTTAAGTTGCTGAGGTCCAGGATATGTCTCCACCGGTTGTTGGGTTTGGGTACTGGAAATAGTCTGTTGTAAAACCCTAGAGAGTTCTGATTCGCTACTAGTTCTACTGCGTTCTTGGCCAAAAGTTGTTGTAATGCTTCCACTAGGTAAGCATGTCTGTGTGGGTTTGCATAGCTGCTTATGATGGAAGGTGACCAGGCCAAGTTGGGTTTGAACTGGAAGGGGAGGGCATAGCCCTCCCTCAGTACTGTTACCACTTTCCGACTTGCCCCCAGGGCTGCCCATTTTCCCCAAAACTGGAGTAGTCTGGCCCCTACAGGTAGATCTAGAACAACAGTTGGGACATTTGTGACACAAGTAACAGAACTCAAGTGACCACCCCTACACAAGAAACATCTTTCACATATTTTATTTCTGTGTGATTCTGACAAAAGAGGGAATTACACCTTTCTTTTGTGTTAACCCGGCAACAGAATGAGCATTTACAACAAAAGAGTTTCCATGTGAATGTACAGTCTCGCTCTTGCTGCTCAATACCACATTTCCTAGTGAAGGGTTCAAGCCTTTCTTGCCGGACACACAGAGTCCTTCAGTCCGGTCACATTTTGAACACAGTAATTGTCATTTACTCTGCTTTGAACCCTTGGTCGGTTTCTGTTGAAAAGTAGAGGCCTTGTCACGACCTTTCTTCCCCTGTTGCCGGTCCCAGATCTGTTTCCAAGCAGGTAAAGTAGACTTCTGGTCCAGCTGATGTGATGTTTTGGTAGTAGAGGGGGCATATGGGTGAAAACATCCAGGCTTTCTATGTGAGCTATCAGAAGAACTGCATGGCCTGGATGATTGACCCGTTGAAGGTAACCAAATACTTTAGCTCTTCAACTGCTTGCTGCGTTCTCTCTGCAGTCTTGCCCTTTCCTCTGTCTACACGTAGAGTTTTCACATGTGTAACCATAGAGTCCTGTACCTTGGTAAGGCATCTGGAGAGCCTGGCAGCCTGGTTTCACATCACAGACTGTTCTTTAGCAGACCTCTCACAACGTTTAAGGGTGTCCTGGCTGATGGTACAGGAGGCTGGGGCAGAAGGTAAACTATGTCTGGCCACTCTGGTAAAGGCACTGTTCAATTTGGCCGGTTCTGGGGACCAGTAACATACAGTAGATTTGTCAGTGTCCTTCCTTCTTATCTGTATGCATCTCGTATCATCTTGAAGACATGGGTGTTTTCACAAACTGGTCTCTAAGTAGTCCACTATTCTCTGCATTTCTGGAGGGGTAGCCCTCAGATACAGTCAGGTTTAGTTTTTCAAATTTTCTACATAGCCACTCATCCAGAGGAAGTTTCACTGATACTTTCCTGGTTGGCTTGACTTGGGAACTGGCAAACGGGTTATCATGAAATGAAGATGAAGCACTGTCAAAGTCAGGGATCTGGTGCCAGCCCATGAACGATCTGACTCCTCTGACAGTCTCTCTGTAACTGGCTGGTCCGCTTGATCTTCTGTGAACTCGCCCTGGACATTGCTATCAACAGGAGAGCCCAGTTCACTAGCCATTTCCTCATCACTCTCAGATACCCCGGTTCCGGTGACGTCATCAGGTTTCCCATCGGTAAGGGACCGGTCTAGTTGGGCAGCATCACTACCGGTGCTGGTTAGCAGAACTTCAGGACCTGCACCGGGAGCCTCAACAGGCTGGGTGGCTAACACTCTTGTTCCAGGACCCTCAACAGGGCAGGTAGCAACTCTGATGACTGCCTCACTTCTCGTACCGGGAGCCTCCACAGGCTGGGTAGCATACAACACTGCAGTTTCACCAGTGGTCTGAGCAAGACTGGAACCGGCGCCCTCAGTGACCAAGCCAGAGGACATTACACTAGTAGAAGCACCCGGATCAAAAAAACGGCTGCTCACTGGTGACCACAGTTGAGGGATTTTTAATAGGCTCCACCGGAACAGCAAAGGACTTGGAGAGCAGCATTGCCTCCAGTCTGGCAAACCTCTCACTCCACTTCTTGTCCAAGTTCTTCAAATCATCGGACGTAGGTTTGCTACTGCTGGACTGCTTTCTGTTGGTTCTGGGGGAGTCTCTTCTTTTTCTTAGAAGGGGTGGACTCAGCAGTAGATTTCTCGCCTTCTACCCTTCCCAACAGTGTCACATCTGATGGGTCCTACAGAGTGGGGGTAGCACTGGCCGGTGACTCCGTCACAGATTTCTTCTGGTCAACGGACAAGATTTTGTAGGTCAAGGTTACTACAGCAAGGTCAAATCCAGGTCACACCATGACGTTGCACACCTACACCTCCTAACCAATGTCCCTACTAAGTGTCAAGTTCCTACACCTTACGGTTTCCGAGATATAGCCCGGACAAGATTTTCAAACTCAAGGTCACTACGGCAAGGTCAAAGGTCAAATCAAGGTCAGACCATGACGTTGCACACCTACATATCCTCACCAATGTCCCTACCAAGTATCAACTTCCTACACCTTACGGTTTCTGAGATACAGCCCGGACAAACTTTTTCCCGCCACCCGCCTACCCGACCATCCGGACACCAAGGGTGAAAACAATACCCCGACAGCCCTTAAAGGCTGTGGGGTAAAAATCAAATTCATGGTTTTTTGCGTATTTCTACTCAATGTCATGTGGGTACAATCACATGCAACACAATTTTTCTATAAAATGGTTCGACTTTAAAACAGGCAGCTGGTATAAACTTGCATCTCACAAACTAATGAGAGATAGACTAACCCATTTCAATTACATGTGTAATATACCTAATGTTCTACCTTAAGTTCGTGATAGTCTATGGTCCTATCTTTGTCAGTGTCAAAGAGATCAAATGCCTCCTTGATTTCCTGCTTTTGTTCTTCTGACAATTCCCTTCGTTTTCTGCGACGTGGTCTGTCCATCTTTATCCAGTAGGGTCTTCTGAAGAAAATATTGCAAGTTTTATTAGTTTTAACAGTACTATAGCAAACAAGACCAAGTTTCTGACATACCGTAAATGACCTATTTAGCACACTTTCCTAAGGAAAGACTAGTTTTAGTGAATATTTTGGTGGAAAAAAGTTTCCCTTTTAGTGTACCCCATCATGCTGATGTTTTTCCACAGAAGTTGTCAAGGTCATTTTTACAGGACCATCCATTTATTATTCTCTGTGTATGTGTGTGGTATGGAAGTCTTGCATGAACAAAAGTTAATACTTATACATGATTTGTTTTTTTTTTCTCTGGATGGCTTGAGCAAGTTCTCTAAACGATGGATGTAGTCATAGTACTACATTGCCAGGAAAAGAGATAGGGTGCAGTTACAAGGGCGGGTGCCCTAAATATGTCATTTACGGTACATCTGATGGTAGAAACAGTACAATATAAACAGTACAGTACAAAATAAATACAAACTTTTCATTGGTTAAAACAAAACTCTTAAGGAGGAAACAAAAAGCAAAAATTGGTAAAAAATAAACATATTTTGATCTTAATATTCCAGTCTTTATTGCTACCAATGATTTACATAGATGTTATGATTATATTTTCACTGGTTGGTTCAAATTGGTTGCATTGGTTCAAAATTTGCTCAAAATCACTCTGTCTCTAAAGGTTTTTAAGATGTCCAATAAAATTAGAGATGGTGGGCTAAGATCTCTAATATCCAAATGGTCAGAAATTTGTTTGAAATTGCTCTATCCCTTTCGGTTTACGATATAAATGACATATTCAATTTCTGCCAAAATTCAAGATGGCGGACAAAATTCTGGAAATTCAATTTTTTTCACTATATCTAAGGTCTCTAGTACCCAAAGGGTCCAAACGTTGCTAGAAATCACTTTATCTCTAAGGGTTTTTGAGATAAATGATTTTTTCAATTTCTGCCAAAATTCAAGATGGCAGCCAAAATCTCGTTCCCAAGATAAATTCGTTTTTGCATTTTACGCAGAAATTAAAGATGGCCGCCAAAAATGGCAGCAAAGCGATTTTTGTGAAATGTCGCCAGTACACTCTACAGATACCCTGCGGGTTAAAAATTTCATCAAAATCGCTCTATCCCAAACCGTTCCCAAGATAAACGTGTTTTACGCAGAAATTCAAGATGGCTGCCAAAATGGCGGGAAAGTGATTTTTGTGAAAAGTTGCCAGTAGACTCTGCAGATAACCTGCAGGTCAGAAATTTCATCGAAATCACTCTATCTCGAACAGTTTCAAAGATAGATGTGTTTTGCGTTTTACGCAGAAATTCAAGATGGCCACCAAAAAGTGGCGAGAAAGTGATAGTTTGCAAAATGTCGCCAGTACACTCTGCAGATACTCTGCAGGTCCAAAATTTTGTCGAAATAACTCTATCTCGCACCGTTTCCGAAATAAATGCGCTTTACACAGAAATTCAAGATGGCTGCCAAAAGTGGCGGGAAAGCGATTTTTACGAAAAGTTGCCAGTACAGATACCCTGTGGGTACAAAATTTTGTCCAAATCACTCTATCTCACATCGTTTCCAAGATTAATGCGCTTTTGTATTTTATGCAGAAATTCAAGATGGCCGCCAAAAGTGGCAGGAAAGCGATTTTTGCTTCAAGTCGCCAGTAGACTGTTCATTTACCCTGCGGGCCAAAAATGTACATTTCACGCAGAAATTCAAGATGGCCTCCAAAAGTGGCAGGAAAGTGATTTTTGTGAAAAGTCGCCAGTAGACTCTGGACACCCTGGGGGTCAAAAATTTAGACAAAATCCCTGTATCTCGCAAGATTAAGGCGATAGAAGCCAATTTGTGTTTCTCCATTTTCGGCGAAAATTCAAAAATTCAAAATGGCCACCATTTTTAGGGAGAGGAAAAACTTTTGAAAATTGGCAAGAGTAGATTGCTTAGATGCCCTGTGGGTCGAAAATTTCGACGAAATCGCTCTATCTCACATGGTTAAGGAGATAGAAGCAAATTTGTGTTTTTTGCATTTTTGGCAAAAATTTGAAAATTCAAAATGGCCGCCATTTTTGGGGAGAGGAATATTTTTTTTTGAAAATTGGTAAGAGTATATTTCTACGATAACCTATGGGTCGAAAATTTTGACAAAATCGCTTTAGATGACTTAGATGACTGCCAGGGGGGACAGGGAGGGCAGGGACTGGGCTGGCTGCTGTCGATGGTCTTGCTGCGTGGTGATTGGAGGAGAGGTGAGCTGTTGATGCATGTAAATTGGTGTTAACAGTTGAGGTGTATCCACTTGTACATAGCTCATGACTGACTATAAATTCCCAAAAATGCTAGGGTCTTCAGATGTTGTGTGCACTTTCTTCACCTGATGACAGAGGCTACTGACATGGGTTAAGTGATTGGGTGGACTGATAGTAAAATGTAGCTATCTTGAGGTGCCCCCTTGTTGCTCATCAACAACTAGCTAGGAACTCTGCTGCCATCTGGGCTGCTGATGTCCTCTGAGTGCCACTTGGCTCTGCTGAGCTGGTTGGCTGGCCTGGCTTGCTGCCATCTGAGCTTCAGGAATATGCAAAACGTATTCCCTGGCAGCTGGTGCTGGTTACTGTGGCTGCTAAAAAGTCTGTGGCACATCTGTGGAAGTGGCACTGGAGCTCATAGAAAGTATAGGTTGCTGGGGTTGAGGAGTCCTTTCCTCTGCCCTGTTCTGGATTCCACGTAAATGTTGCACAGCCTCATTTCTAAATGTTTGAATGTCTTTTTTTTCTAAAGCCCCAACCTCAGATGCTAGGTAGTTGCAGAAGGCTGTTCTGGTGGTCCTCTTCCCTGGCCTGAGAAAAGATGACAGCATGGTTTTCATCTGTGCAAACTGGTCCATGACCCGCTGGTCTACTGTTGATTCGGAGAGTTGAACGCTGGGAAACTACTCTGGGGCTTGCAATCGATGACTGTTGTGTGGTGTCTGATTGCATGCTCATCTCCACACTATCCGTGTCAGTGGAACCTCTGGAGATGTTGTGTGCTGAGGCTGCAGTTGCACTGGCTCCTCGGGCCAGGGACTTGAAGCCTGAAGATTTGCTGAGTCCATTCCTTCTGATGTGTGTATTCAAGAAGTTAAATTTGTCCTGAATCCATTTCTGCCTCTGTCATTTCCTTGGGAGCCTGGCCAGACTTGGACTGGGTGAGTTTTCCATAGCGAGTCCTTTGGGATTTGAACCAAGTATTGTACATTTTCACAGACAGCTTGCAGCTGCTGGCGAACCTCTCCCACAGGAATTCCTTCCTGACTTTGTCCTTAAAGTGCTCGTTGAGAATTGCTATATTTAACTGAGCACTTGTTCCAAGAAGGCTCAAAAAAGATACTGCTTTAGAAGTTTACTTTTGATTGGATTGGCTGCTTACAGGATGTATTTGCTATAATTTATTACCATTAGATAATGTTGTAGTTGTACTTTCCACTTAGGGCTTATATTTTATTATTAAATGACTGTTTAAGAATATAATGTACAAATATTACAAAAATACCTTACAAAAATATGTTAAATATTGGTGTTTTCGGTTTGTAATAAGAGTAACTTCATTGGGGGTGATGCAACTCACTGGCTGACCAGTAGCTATAGCTAAGGTTCCAACTTATGTCCACAGCCAAGTTATGCCTAGAAGCAGTAGAGAAGTGGGTATCAGGACAACTCACCCCATTTCCAACTCACCACATATTTTCTGAAGACATCTCACCCCATGTCAAATCTCACCCCATGTGAAATTTAACCCATCATTGTTTTACATGTTTGGTACCACAGTTATCAGTAAAGGTATCCTGTTTTCATTTAAGGTACATAAAAAGCACAATTTACACTTATACACTTATTTATATTTTCTCTAAAGCCTAAACTATACAGTAGCAAAGTAGATCAAAGGAATCTTTCTGAAGGACTGTACACAAGTTGTATAGTTTAAGCTGCTTCAAATTAAGAAGCCATCTCTGTTGTCAAATCAATAAACTGGTGGGGCTGATTGAAGTCCCATTTGTAGGGTGATTGCAATTAGTCATTTATAAAAGTTTTCTTGAGCACTCATGTCACATCGTTAGCACAATTCCTTCGAGTTATGGCATATAGGGAGCTTAACAGATTTAAAATGGAAAAATTAAAAGAACACTTTTCATTGACTATTTTCTTCCAAGCTACAGGTTTTTCATCATGTATACACGTCTTAAGCATTAATAAGTTGCTTTATGAATAATTTTTTGTTTATTTGAACTTATTTCAATGAATAGTTAGGGGTGAGTTGTCTTATGGGTAGACCGAGTTTCTGTCCCGTCGCCAATTGCTATTGATATACTGATGGACACAATGGCGAGGGACAGAGCTCACATGCACCTGTTTTCTGTGTAAATTTTGAACAGCATATTTCTACACATATTGCCACTAATATAAAGTTTTACTTGCCTTCTTTGAGGTATTTCAATAACAATTGGCGACGGGACAGAACTCGGTCTATCTTATGGGGTGAATTGTGATATGGGGTGACTTGCCTTTTAAAATCTGTGGTAAGTTTGTATACGGGGGTGAGATCTCTCGAAAGTGAGCGATTGGTATCCTTATTATCGCCCACTATGCCAAAGCAAAGAATGTAACTGAGTATCTGAATTTCACAATTGAATATATCGTATGTTGGTATTATTTATTTGTCAAATAACTACTAGAACTTTTTAATTAATACAAGCTTTATGAGGACTTTGGT
Source organism: Sabellastarte sp. h YS-2021 (assembly GCA_964017235.1). Classification (NCBI taxonomy): domain Eukaryota; kingdom Metazoa; phylum Annelida; class Polychaeta; order Sabellida; family Sabellidae; genus Sabellastarte; species Sabellastarte sp. h YS-2021. The sequence goes on from OZ024929.1 coordinate 138,348,964, forward strand.
TTACTCAAAACATGTTTTCGCAAGAAAATCTAAGTGACTACTAAACCTCAAATGAAATGATGTCGGTGAACAGAAGCAAATATACAGTAAACAAAAATATATGTAGACATTCAAAATGTACAGTTTTGAAATTCATTCTGGGTGAAAACAACAAGTAAAGAAAGAAAAAATAAGCTCCCTCAGACATACTATCAGAAAATTGAGACAATTCTACAACAATACTTAGATAAGGTGACCTTAGTAAGGGAAGGTTTTCACTTAAGTTTTTCTTGCACTTTATATTCACAATACCAAAGTTAGAATTGTTCAGATTCATCATTTCTTGCTTGAGATCTAAGAAATACTTGAATTCTAAATTAGAAATGATTTAAGTATTGTTGTAGAATACAGCCCTATGATAAAATACAGATGTTCTGATTTGGAGCATTATGGCAAAACGAAGATAAATTGATGCAATGAGATGATACAAAGTCAAAGTTGGGATTTTATGTCCCGTTCAACTGCCATGGTCATATTGGGACAGGTCCCCAGCATTGTTATATGTTGGACTCGCACACACATAAGTGACAGCCTATGATTAGATGCCGAACTTACTAACCACTAGGTCACCTAGAACCTCGTGAGATGATACATGAAGTGAACAACACAACATTGGGAATCTTGAAGAAGAGATGCAGACCAAACATGTAAAGTATGTCAGCTCATAAATCCGATGCTTCACAAGACAACATGCAAATCTGTCAGGCATAATAATTGCAAGCTAATATATGTCAAAATTATTAGAAGGGATTGAAGCACCTCATTTAAATTAATTCTAAAACCATTGTTAATCAGGTAATTTTTCATATATGTTCAATATAACTTACTCCAATGGATCTGAGCGTCAAGATCCATTACATTTGCTCTTCTCTTTTCACAGTGGTACCACTATGTGTACATTTCAAAGGTCCCTCTGCTTACATCAGGAAGAGTAAGGATCACTCCCAATACACCTACTCTCCCTAAGATCAAGTTCACTCCTTGTGAACTTAGTGTGCATCCAAATGGCATCACTACATGTAGATTTCACAATGCCATCATGCACAGTGACATCACTGATGTCAAATTTCACCATGTCACCAATCAACCCTCACCTGTACATACATGCACTGGGGTTTTCTTCACAATAGATTCCATGACTATCAATTGGCTATACCAACACTTTGAGAACATTTCACAGCAGCACTCCATATTCGGGGTGTTACCAGTCCCCATACAATAAACAGGCATCATTATTCCCACTGACAAATCTTTCAATGATACAAGGGAGAAGACCAGCTTCCCCAGGGATGAATATGGATGTAAATTATGGGTGAGTGAGATGACAGAATTCACTTCTGAATTCTCCCTGAATACCTTAGCACACTGAGTAAGTTTGTTCAGCGGACTGATGGAGAAGTAAACACCTTATCTACAGCTATCACCATGTGAGTACTCTGTGACTTGCCAGCTATCTGCACGATAATCAGTTCCTCGGCTGACGCTCTGCCTACAATAGGAAGATTTATCTACTCTCCACGGCTACAACCGAAGCTGGTCATCTGCAATGAGAAGCCCATCTACTCTGCAATTCTAGCTGTCTCTTTGGTCAGCTGCAATGAAGGAGCTTATCTACACTGCACTTCCAGATGGCATTCTTGCATGGTCTGAGCTCTGAACTGCTTTGTGGTTCTGTTTGTAAAAACACCTTGGGCCTTTCTTAAGTATTATAAACAAAACAGTGTGCAGATTTTATACCATTAACATTTATCCATAGCAAATAATAGCTGGGAGAAGGTGGTGTTTAAGCATATAGGGGGTGTCAATAAGGGTTAATAGGATATTGTTGCTCCAGGAGCAACTGTGGGCTTATGGAAGGAGCAGTTCCAGAGGTCACTGATTTTCCAGTGGCTCCGAGAGCAAGGCCCTGCTCGGGAAGCAAATGTCATCCTGCTCGGAGAGCACATGATTTCTTCCTGCTCTGGAAACACACTCCTGTTGCTCTGGGAGCAAATAATTTTCCTGTGCTCCACGAGCATCTGTTCAGGGAGACTTGGTTAGATTATTGCTCCTGGGTTTTATAGCAGTATTGGATTCAGTTTGGTGATAATGTGGCAGGGTCTCAGGGCCTTGGAGTGATCCAGGAGTATCAGCTGTTGTTCACTTGATAGTTCAATTCTGAGTCATTATCAATAATCATTTGTTGCTCCCGGCAGCAACTCCTGGAGCAAGGTGCTTGGCCTGCTCCTGGAGTCCCCGATGTGTATGCCGAGGCCGTACCGGGAACCGAACCCCGGCCTCAGAGGTGGGAGGCGAGAGTGTTACCACTCTGCCACCGTGGCCCCCCAAAATATGTGTAAAACAAGTACAAATAACAGTTAAAACGACTGCACATTTTACTGCAAAAATGCGGGTTAGATGTGAAAACCGAAATGTGGATTTTAAAGTCGAACCGTGACACTCTCCCCACCTTAGATTGAGACATCTTCGTTGAAACTGAATTAAACTAGCTAATACGTAACAGCAACTTTAATCTTGATGTTTAAGTTCATAACATAGTACTAAACAAGTAAGCTGAACTGAAATAGACAATTTTTAAAAAAAATGTTCAATTACTGAAAAATCAATGTTTCAATGTTCATCCAGAAATGTTCATAACATTAACACTAAAATGTCCACATAAATGTTCATCATAAAACAAATTTTCATAGCCAAAGGTGTCCACATTAATGTTCATAAAAAATTTATTCATTACGAAACATCTGTTCCACAAGCAGGCTTAACCAAAGTGTTTATATAGTTCATTTTTTATTCTATCAATCTTCATCTGAACCCCAACTTGGAGAGGCTGACCTGGTGCTGCAGCTCAACTGGCCCCAGATCCCCTGCACCTTCACAATTATTTTTATAATAGGTGGAGGACACAAGGTGCAGTTCATCTATGTTTCTTTGGTTGTGGTCATCCGTCCAGCTGCATCTATGGTTTCTCTCTTAATGTGCACGTGAATAAGGTGCAGAATTCCATGTTTACAATGGCTTTCTAGGTAACGGATGTCTTTCTGGTATTTCTGTACTTTTACTGTGTGATCATTGAAAGAACGGACAGAGTTGCTGGTGGGGGTATTTGATTGACATGGTAAAGCAGAAGCTGGGTATGGGACAATAGTGGGTTTGGTTGGCGTTTCATTATTGGTTGGGTTTTCCTTTCTGGTTGAGATCTGTGTACTAACTGTCTCACAACTTGGGATGTACATTGTGGGTGTTCCGTTTATTTGAGGTAGTTTTGTCTGCATTACTTCAGCACTGCATGCTTCCTTGGTTTCAACCACCCCTGCCAACATTTCATTTAATCCATAAAAGAGAGTTAGACTGTCACTAGGTAAGCTCTGATCCGCTGGGAGGAGAGATATCAGCCTTCCTATAGGTGTTATTGACACAAATCCCTTTCGTCTGCAAGATCAATCACCTTCTTTTGCTCTTTGCTGGTACCATCATTAGTATATAGATTTAAAGATTCTTTGGCCTGCTCACTTTGTCCGTCAGTCATCACACTATCCTCTTCAGTCAGTGTGGTCAGCTCATTCTTCTGGATCTCTTCATTCGTAGCTCCTACAGAGTTCTCAATGCACCCTTGACTGCATTCCTTCTTTGTTTCTTTCAATTCACTTACTGTTTTATCATCTGATTTACTCTGTTCATTTTCTTTCTCCTGTCCTTCAGAAACTGGCACAATGTCCTTTTTCTTCTCTTGATCTGTATGTTTTCTGTCTTTCTTTTGTCTGCTTTTATCGTCTTTCTTCTTATCAGACTCCTTTTTGTCAGATTTGCTCTCTTTTTGTGATGACTTCTTTTCCCTTCTCTTTCTCCCTCTCTTTTCTTCTCTGGCTCTTCCACCCTTTCAGGAATTTCTTTAACTAGGTCTGGCCTCCTCTTCACTTAGCTCCAACAACCTCTCTGAATGTTTGTTGAATATATGATATCTTACGAGATCATCCTTCTTCCTCCTGCTCCTGTCACAGAATGGACACTGAAATCAAAATTGCTCCGTGTTGCAGTTGGCAATATGACATTTACGGATTTATTTTATTGAAAGGGTTTTTGTTCAGCCTCTGCAGTTCATCTACACACAATTTGAGGGTGGCATGAACCCCATAGATTATGACTTCTGAAACTTTCATTTTCTCTTTCATTTACTTCTTGACTAATCACCTTGTGACTTCTTGACTACAGACAGCATGTAACATCTTGATTATAGAGGGCTTGTGGCATCTTAACTTCTTAAACTCTTAATTATATTTCTTCAATCAGTCTTTTAGGTTGGCAAACAATTCTTTTTGAACATCTCCTACCAAATGGTTCAGAGATTGTGGGAAAGGAGGATGAATCTTGGCTTTGGACATTAGTTTTCATGGGAGATACATTTAAAGTATAATCAGAAAGGGAAAATTCTTTATTTTCTTCTAACTCTTGTTCTAATACTGCCTCCAATCTTCTTCCTCACTATCATTGTCTATGATCTCTGCCATGGGTCTATTTGCAGTAACTTCATTTCTTGAAAGTGTTTCACATTCAATTTCTACTTGTGCATTAGTCAGTGGTATACAGCTCTCCAGAGCCTTACCACAGTACCTTTTCAGTCTGTTGAAATGGATCTTCGGGTATGTACGGGATGATCTTTGTATTCTGTAAAAAGCGTCACATAGTTTATGAACAACCAAAAAGGGTCCTGTCCATAACTTCTGAAGATTTGGTGTAATACCCTTTTGTCGAAAAGGTGAGTACAACCAAACAAAATCCCCTCTTTTGTACGGTGCAGGACATGCTTACAGTTCATATAGCCTCTGCCGTCACACTGCCACTTGAGCTGCAAACGAGCATGTTCATGGGATTTTACTAGCCTCTCTTGCAAACACAAAGGCGTAGTTCACTTCCAGCATCAGTCCTTTGTCATTTGGATTTGGCATAATCAACTCAATGGGCAAATTGATTTCATGTCCCATCATCATGCGGTTTGGTGAAATGGCAGTAGATTCTTGTGTTGTTGATCAATAGGTCATGAACAACATTGGCAAATATTCATCCCAATCCTTCTGGTGGGTGCTGACAAATGCCTGCAACAGACTCTGAAGTGTAATTGAATCTTTCCACCATATCATTTGTCTGTGGGTGAAAATCATTGGTTCTTGCTTTATCTATGTCTAGCAGCAAACAAATTTCCACAAAAAGTTTGGACTCAAACTGGCGTCCCTGATCAGTCAAAATTTGAAGCGGGGCCCCAAATCTGCAGATGAATTTACTGACCAGTTTCTCAGCAACTGGCGTCCCTGATCAGTCAAATCAGCTTCCTGGTTTGGCATTGCATATGCTTTAGTCCAGCGAGTGAAACAATCAGCAACTACCAGAATGTACTTGTTTCCTCGATGGCTACTTGGAAGAGGTCCCAGTACATCCTATGCAACCCTTTCTAAAGGGCATGATACAGGGCACTGTTGTAGAAGAGCTCTTCACTGTAAAACCGGGTGGTCGATCTAACTAAAAATGTTTTAGTTATCCTGACATGACCTTTCTTTTTGGTTACCAAAACCCAACATGTTTGAGTAAAAACTCCTCAGTCATACAACCTTAAAAATTATTATTGAATGTACTTAAAATATTTATATTTCCAGTTTCATATATATTGGTTTCTTTGTCGGGGCTTTCACCATGGCACAGCTGTCACAGTGATTACACCAGTCATGAACAGACTCTTTCTGGCCAGACCAGTAAAATCGCTGCCTCACTTTGGCCAAGGTTCGATGCTGCCCTATGTGACCTGCTGTCACATGGTCATGCAAATGTTGAAGCACAGCTTCCCTTAATGAGGTTGGCAGGACAAGGTGCCAAGTGCCTGTGCCTGGAATTCCATTTTCCCCACATCTTGTACAAAACCCCAGCTCTTATGTGAAGCTGTCTCCACAGAAACCAGTAGGCCTTGATGCTTCATTCTTCTCCTGAATTTTCTTTCCATTCAATTCGATGGCTGCTGGTTTCCTTCATTCTTAGTATCTTTCCAATAACGGGATCCTTCATCTGTTCTTTGTGAGCAAATTCAGCTGTCCATCTTTATATTCAAGTGGCTGATTCAAGCTCAGCTTCTACTTTCTCAGTATTGCCTTCTTTCACTACCACAGCAAGACTGACTACAATTTCATTCATACCACACTGTTTACAAGGTATTCGAGACATCTTTATTTCCATGCTGTTTCTCTGGTCTATGTTGGATATCAAACTGGAAAGTTGAAAGAGTTTCAAGCCATCTGTCTTCAATGCTTGAGACAGCACAAATTGCTATGTCACTGGCATCACAATTTAAAATGAACTGCTTTCCCATTACAGGATATGCCAGAACAGGTGTTGTAGTCAAACTTTCCTTCAGCTAGTTGAATGTCTCATTGCATTCATCAGCCCAGGAGATCTTCTGGTCCTTTTCAGTCAACTGATGCAGAGGAGCTGCAATCTTTGAGAAATCCCTGATGAATCTTCTGTAGTAGACAGCCAGCCCAAGGAAACTGCAAACTTGAGTTACACAGGTTGGGGTGGACCATTCCTTGACAGCTTCAGTCTTCGCAGGTTCAGTGGCCACTCCGTCTCGAGACACAGTATTTGACTTCTGTTTAGAACAGAACACATTTCTTTGCCTTCAGTTTAAGGCCAGCCTGTCTGAAGTGTTCACAAACTTTCCTTAGCCTGAAGATGCCTTCATGAAAACTGTTGGAATACATAATCACACCATCTAGGTAGATCAGGCATGTCTGATACTGGAGGCCAGTTAGGACACTTTCCATAACCCTTTCAAAAATTGATGGAGCATTAGTGAGGCCAAAAGGCATCATATTGAACTGAAATAAATTTTCTTGACAGGCAAATGCAGTTTTAGGCTTATCTACCTGCCAATACCCAGACATGGTATGGTTGAAAACCTTTGAGAACCAGCTAACTGATCAAACTTCACACGGGGTATAGGGTAGGCATTCCCTATATGGTGGCTTTCTTCAAGAGAAAATAGTCAACACAGAAATGATAGCTACCATCCTTCTTGCATACCAGGACAATGAGTGAAGACTAAGGCCACCAATCCTCCACTTCCACTCACTGCTCAAATCATCTGTTTGGCTGTATCTCGAACACCAGATGCAGCCATAATTAGTTTGACTGATTTGCTTGGCAATCATACTGGACATTCCCTGCCTCTCCACAATTCCAGCATTGTACTAAGTCTTGTTTAGATTTCCAACATTAGAAAGTAGATATGTTTTAGACTATCTTATTGATTTAGTATTGGCAATTGATCCTAAAAATTTATGTACACTTTTTAACAGTAAATCTAAGTTTGTTTTCCTACAGGAAAAAGTAGTCATACTTTGTAACAATTACATGTTGAATGTGGAAAAATGTATGACATGAGTTTGTTATTGTAGACCTTGCCTGCGAGTGTTGAGCTTTTCAAAAACAAATTCTGATACAGCTATAGATACTTTTGATTCACCAATCATGGTACTTATATTGTCTTTTATTTGTGTGTTTTACCTCAAGGAATACTTTTTATTAGTTAGCAAGTTAACTCTGTATCTACAATTTATTTGGCTATAAAATTATCATAAAACTTCATACATATTTTGTAATTTAAGTGCAGCTCTGGTCTCAAATTTACATTCAAACTGTAATATCAGTTTTTAAATAACACTGAAAACTACCCTTGTGCAGTAGAATCTAATAAGATTTACTTAATCTGCAGTAAGAAGTAGCACATTGGTGGATATTGGGGATCTTGAAATAATTAGCATGTAATGAATACATACATATTTACAAAATCTAGGTGGTACAGCAATTGTTGTATACAAGACAAATATATTTAGATAGACTAAGAAAAAGCACTTATCTAAAGCAGCATGAAACTCTTCAGTTATAACATTTTATCACTCTAAGAAAACAAAAGCTCAGTGGTGGCATGGCATTTCATGTATTTATCTTATCAGTACTCCTTGCTGTACTCACTCCTATGTCTGTGACTAAAACTCATTATTGACATGACTACACAACAGGAATTGTTAACTCTTTCTCAAAAACCATGGTGTGGGCTTGTCTACATCTATAGGTCAACTCTTTTGTGGTCAAAATTGAAAATTAAGCTGGGGCATCAATGTTGTGAAGTCATACACATTTAGCTGGTTTTTGTGTATTTTTCCAAACTACATTCAAAGGAACATTTTGAAAGCCAGGTTACAAAGCATTGTGATTTTACTTTCTTTCTAATTGCAATGCATGGCTACTTTTGAATATAATATTTAACAAGCTTGACTGGATAAAATAATTAGACACAGAGGCTATAACTTCAAAAATACTTAATTTGTTGAAAAATATTACCAAAAATTCATCAAACTTTTAAAATTGGATTATCTTATTATATGAACATAAAATAATTGATAACTAGAAAATACAAAAGATGATAATATATGATAATATATAACCATATACTGAGTGATAAAGTTTGACTGCATGCTCATTTAATATTATAAACAGATACAATGCAACAACCATACTGAATCAACAGGTAATCATACATACATGAAGTAAATGGAAAATTACCAATTCATATATTACTATGATAATTCAGCTAACAACATGACAACCAATATTTTGAGTTGTTAAATGAAAAAAAAATCCATGAAAACATAAGTTTTTGTTGGAGTAACACAGATTACAACATTAGATCACAAATAAGAACAATTTGCAAATTCAAAACATACTTCAACATTATTTCACCCACTGGATTCAACCTGATTTTACTGGTTGGATCCAACTAAAAACAGTTTGCAAAATCTACATATATGTCAGCCAGATTTCAGCAATTGATTTCAACAAGATTTCATCTGTTGGATCCAACTATAAATGGTTTGCAAAATGTATATGTATTTCAACCAGATTTCACCAATTATATTGAACCTGATTTCACCTGTTGGTTTCAACAAGATTTCCAATATTGGATCCAACTAAAAATGGTTTGCAAAATTTACATGTATTTCAATAAGATTTCACCCCTTGTTTTCAACCAGACTTCACCCATTGGCTTCATCATGAATTCACCCATTGGATCCAACTGAAAACGATTTACAAAATCTATATGAATTTCAACCAGATTTCATCAATGGATTTAATCTGATTTCAACTTTGCATGCCTGCTGGGATTGTCTTGCAGACTCTGCCATCATTGGTCCAATAATGGCCTACCAGCGACCCTTTTCCTGGTGTTAAAGGTAATTATTATACCTCAAGTGAGTTTCAGCTAGTCAGATTGCAGTATTTGCTGGCAATATGACATTATATTGCTTGTTTTGGACGAAAAATATCACTTTGATGCCCATTTTATCTCAAGATTGTCAATGTGCATGTGTTGTGTATGTAAACACTGCAACGATCTTTTTAAATATGACAGAAACATAGAAAATGCAAACAAATCGTTGCAAAATTTGAAACCAGAAGTGTTACATATTTTTAAAACAAGATGCACTCAGAGAGAGCAAAACGCTTGACTTGATGAGACCAGCTTCGCAAGTGTTATATAGTATTGTATATTGACCATCTATTGTTTGTATTTGAAGCTATGTTGGCAGTTATTAAAATGAAACCAAAAATGTTAATTAATTTTCAGTGGATTTCTCCGCATTGAGGGACATGTGCATACTTGAACACATGCATATCCAGACATTAAAAAAATGTTTTATGGAAGTTTATTCAGTTCACAATGGCATGGCTCACTCTCTAGCTGACATACTGTAGGCACTCGCTGAAGCGCACATGGGCAATGTAACCAAATATTTGCAAGAGTTGGGGACGGGCATTTACAGCAAGGAAAACAAGGAACAACAGGAAGTAGAATATGCCGTTGTTTAACAAATCTCTGTGAAATAAAATAAGTTAAATAACTGCTAAAATGAGAAAAATATTGTTGAAAATGGATATAAAATAAACAAATTAGACTGATTATTGGGTTTTTGTTCAGAAAGTTTACATTGAAATGATATATTAGCAATTAATTGGTGATCAGGTAAGATTGTGGAGGTGCGCTTTCAAAAGCATGGGTGATACAGAGCATGGCTGAGGTAATAATTATAAGTGTTAATTTATAAATTGGGTACAGAATGTACCATAAATCACTGAGCGCTAATGCCCTCCAGACTAGCATTTCCAAAATTTTGGAATCTGATTGTTATCCAGAATATGAAGTGGATCTTTAACTTGAAAAATGTTTTTGCCAACAAAAACAAAGTGTCCCCAAAGGTTAGATGCAATATAGTATAAAATAGGAAAAGCTTTCTAAAAAGAAAAGCATGCAGCGCTGAGAGAAGTGAAAGTTAAGCAGACAATGTGGAGGTTTATGCATTAACATGAAGGAAAAATGTAAGGTTTATTTTGCTTTCTATGGTCATAAATTGTGAAAAGTTAATTTAATAAATGCTACAGTCTGTAAGAAGAGTTGTTTTAAAGGAGATATAAGGCAAAAACAGAAAATCTGGTATTTTATGACCCCAGTTTGACCCACAAGAAGGGGTCAGGGGGTAAACCTGACTGGCTATATAGACTCTCCATATAAGGAATCCATTCTAAAGTTGTAAAAGCAATGATAAAAATAGCCAGCCTCAACAGGCAAGAACCCCAGCCCGCAGGTACAGGTAAATGGCCAATGACATTGAGATTTGGGAAAATCTTAGGAACAACGTCTGTTGTAAGAAGTATACCCACAAGACGTACTACAAAAGATTCACAGGCCATGATTTCTTACAAGTAGTTTTCATATTTTAAAGCCCTAGAAACAATTATATGGGAGATATAAGGCCTTGTTGACATGATCACCCTTCTATTCGGCATTAACTATGTGATATAGTGGCCATTTTGATTTGAAAACAAGGACACAATTACTCTGAGACAAGTTTTCCTGTCCATTTACATTTTGTGCAAATCTGATGAAGCTAGCTGCAATATTTTAGGTTACAGAAAATAGTAAAGATTTTAGAACAAACTTTAAGACCCCAAAATTTTATAAGGCAAAAACACAAAATCAGCTATTTTAAGACCCCAGTTTGGCCCATAGGCGGGGTAGTCAGGGGGTATATCTGACTGGCTATCTTAACTCTTCACATATGGTTTCCCAATACCCCTTAATACATTCTAAAGCTCTAAAAGTAATAATAAAAGAGATTTAACGCAAAACACAAAATAGGCTATTTTATGACCCCAGTTTGACCCATAAGGGGGGATCAGGCGGTAAATCTGACTGGCTATCTAGACTCTTCACCTAAGGTTTCCCAATACTTCTAAACACATTCTAAAGCTCTTAAAAACAATAATAAAAGAGATATAAGGCAAAAGCACAAAATCGCCTATTTTATGACCTCAGTTTAACCCATAGGGGGGGCGGGGTTAAGGGGGTAAATCTGACTGGCTATTTAGACTTTTCACATATGGTTTCCCAATACCTCTTAATACATTCTAAAACTGTAAAAGCAACAATAAAGGAGATATAATGCAAAATGTCAAAATCCGCTCTTTTATGACCCAGTTTGACCCCTACAGGGGGATCGGGGGGAAAATTTGACTTGCGTTCTAGACTCTCCACATATGGATTCCTGCTACCTCCCAATGCATTTTATGGCTCTAAATGCAATACTTAAGAAGATAATAGGGGGGTTCACATGAATTTTAAGCTTTCTGGTTGGTACCTGTGAAAACATCGCTCATAAATCAATCAATTTTCATCGGATTGCTCCCAAAATCTAATGAGCTCACATTTTTGATAGTATAAGCATGTGTATGAAATTACAAGCCTCTATGGTAGACTTTGCTGAGCGGTGATGACAGGCGGGTGTACCCCAAAAAAACATTTTTTGATCATGTGACCTTGATAAAGATCAAAGGTCAAATTTAAGCATGTGGAAAATTTTTTCCGTACCTAAGGTATATAACTGCCAAATATGGTTAGAAAACTTCCAATAATAAGGGAGATATTAACGGGAGACCATAATGTGGCGGCGAGGAAACTGAAGCAAAAACAAAAAAGCGCCCTTTTCAGGGACACTTAATTACTTCTTCCATTGACTAGGCCCTTTCTACTAAAAATTCACTATCAAAATTTGTTCATTACGTTTGAAGAAATATCGAGTAGGAAGCCAAAGTCATTGAAAATACTTTGAATTTGGGACCTCTGAAAATTCATGATTTTTTATATCCAAAATATGACCCAGACCTTTCTCAAAAATTAGTAACTTCTTCCTTTGACCAGGTTCTTCCTGCTTAAAATTTTTTATAAAAATCTGTTCATTACTGCTGCAAAAATTACAAAAAAAACAGACAAACGAACACACAAAAACATAAACTCCTGGTGGAGGTAAAAATGTTGGATAAAAACCACTTCTTGGTGAAAATCACTCAGGGTAAACTTTTTGTGATGGCCTGTCAGGGAAATGAAAGAAAAAGAAAAAAAATGAAGACAGAAATTAATAAAAATGTAAAAATGTTGAATACACCACCACTCTCTTGATTATCTTTTTCAATTTCAAGACATAAAATGAGAAGAAATAATTTTAACTAAAGACAGCAAAAATTTACAAGCTAAGTTTGTGACCTCACAATGACAATTACGTTGTGACATAAATAAGTAATGACATCATCAGAAAGTAAAATATTGATTTTCGTATGTGAGGAAGAGAAGCAGATATCTATGTACATGTCCAATTGGAAATAAGAAAAGCTCCTATATCTCCTGATCTTAATTTTCACTCAAATTTCACCAAATTTAGAGGAATCCATATGTACCCCAAGCACTATCTCCCCACCAAATTTAAACTTGATTGATATTATATTTTGTTAAGTTATAAGGGTAAGAAGGTGTACATACAGGACAGCAAAATCAGATGGAACTGATTACAGTAACCCTTTCCTATTGCCAAGCATTAATAAAAAATAAAGAAAGAAAAGATATATACATTTAAAAAAAGACACACAAACAGACCCAAATGGGATTTGAAACCACACCCTTAGAACCACAAATCCAATACTCAACTGCAGAGCTACAGTGGCAGTTATTTGTTTCTGATGTTTGAATGATATATACCATATCTGAATATTTAATCAATATCACAACAGAATTTTTTTCTTCATGATTTTCTATGTAACCTACAAATAGTAAGTTATTTGTATAGTTAGAAAGGTAATATTACAGTGTTTCTGGTAGTTTTTGTTGTGTAAAAATCCATGCAGAAATGGTGGCAAAATCACAAGTTAAACAATGAAGTTGTCATGTATGTGACAAAGAGCAGATTTCTCTGTAAAAACCAATTGAAAATAAGAAAAACTCTCTCCTGACTTCAAATTTCAATCAAACTTCACCAAATTTTGAGGAATCCATCTGTACCCCATGAAATGTCTGCCCACCAAATTTGAGCTTATTTGATGTCATTTGTTGAAAAGGTGTACAGACAAAAGGACAGAAGGACAGAAAGACAGACGGAATCAAACTGATTACAATAACCCTCTCCTATCGTTGAGCGTTAATAATGTAACCATAAAATGCTTGTAGGTTAAGAGTCGCAATATTGAGAATTCTAACGATCACATCAATAACCAAGTGCTTAAATATATTGATTTTCTTCAGTGTTTCTAGAACTGGTTAGTGAATAACGTAAACCATGGCTTGTAACATCACATTTTACTGTATTAAAGAGACTTTTCACAAACATTCTACATTTTTCCTTATACTTTTATAATGCCTGATCTCTGCCAAGGCAGATTCTTGCACTTTTGCATACAATTATGGTCTTCTGTGGTATTTTCATATCAATAGTGTTTTGTGCATCTCGTTTTCCCATTGGTTGGAATATAAATTACACTGTAATATTCTGAAATTTTGCTTGCATTAATATTTTTGTTGTTGGAAATAGGTGTTTTACCCAAAAAAAAAATTTTACAGAGAAGTGCTGCTTGACAGATTAAATTTTATATGATTAATGGATGCTTTAACTTAAATAAGAAAAAAAATGTATTTTTGCTGTTGTCACATGACTCCATGCCATTCGGATAGTATATTAATCTATATAAATTACATTTTGATGAGCAATTTTTTTGTAGATACAATCCAGAGCACCTGGAAATTGACTAATTAGCATGTAACACGAAAACTCTGCAGTAAATACTTTTATCTGTCAATTATTCTCATAATATTTTTGCTTCAAAATATGTTTTAAAACTAACCCAGCAGGCACACGCCTTGAAATGTCATTGATTTAGAGTTGAAAACAGGTCCTGACTTTGAAATCCACATTATCATCTACTAAAACTAAGTTAGTTTTCTGACATGAAAAAGTAGTGATATTTTGACCAGGAATCATGGTGATTTTTGGTTGAAAAATTGACACTGACACATTTTCAACACTATTTCAAAGCTGGATTTCTGACTGGAAAAAGCAGTGATACTTCATAAAAAATTAGCACTAAATCAAGTTAGGTTTTCCGACATGAAATCTTAGCCATGTTATTGAACAGAAAACAGGTTGAATGTTGGGAAATGAATAACTAGTGATTGTTAATTGAAAATTCTTTTTCCAGATGGAGATATAGTGATTAAGTCTAACTTTTTGAAAGAACTATTATTGCAATAGGAAGGCCCATTTTGTAGGGTAATTTTGTCCAGGTAATTTGTAGGGGTTTGTTTTGTAACACAAAGACTAATTTTGAAACTTAAAGGGTTACTACACCCGAAAAACAAAAAGCCTTTAAAACATTTATTACAATATGGTAAATCATTTCCCCAAACAGAATTTTGAAACACAGCTTAATTACTGAGTAATCAGCAATTAAAGAAAATACACCTTTGCCATATATGGCAAAACTGAGCCCAAGCCACAAAAATTGCCGAGTGCACTGCTGTAGTAGTGTGTGTGCATGCACTGACATCATGATGACCCATGTATTTTCTCTGTTTTATGCACTGCCCAGTAAACATTACAAACGTTTATAAACCTAAATATCAACGGTTTAGATAAGGTTTAAAATGATGGGTCCCTAAACGTTTGCCTATAAACGTTTATAAACGTTTATACACGTGTTTAAAATCTGGAGAAATATTTCTGTAAGTATATCTTGCTGTATCACTGTTGTTTGAAGCCATCATTACATTCTAAGTAGATATATAGAAGTATATAATTTGATTATATTATACACTTTTATATCTCTACTTAGAATGTAATGATGGCTTCAAAGAACAGTGATACAGCAAGATATAGTAACAGAAATATTTCTCCAGTTTCTCTCAAAATGGCTGTGCTGATGTCATCATCCCAACTGAAAGTGAGGTTAAGCTATTTTTAACCCTTTGTAAAGGTTTAAAAACGTTTATAAATGTTTATAAATGTTTATAAACCAAACTAATGTTGCTGAAACGTTTATAAACCTTAATATTGAATAATTGTCAATATTTAGGTTTATATTTGGTTTAAAAAACGTTTATAGGTTTACTAAACATTTATAAACGTTTGTAATGTTTACTGGGTGGTAAGTCATTCAGATATAGAAGTGTAGATATACTTGAAATGGCCTCATTTTAAAACTGAGAAAGAGAACCAAGATACTATACATATTGTGCTTTATCATGGCCTTATGTTTTTAGATTGTAAAAAGATTAAATAACCTCACAAAATGATGAGTAAACTAATGAAACTGACCCATTAATTGTGGTGATTTTACTACCACAGAGAGAATTGTAAAAAAGGATATGGGATGTATGATTACTATACTTAATTATGATAAAGTACATTAAGGGTGACCTAACAAGAAAGTAAGCAGTTGATAAACATTCTGTTATCAGATTTGTGTGTACTTCAAGGTATCAAAGACTTCAAGTAAAGTTCGGTACAGTACTGGCAAGTGTTCTTTTTCCATGTTTATCACATTTACACACTGTGTGATCAGCTGAAGAAAATCTCATGTTGTACCTATATGTATGTTTGATGTGGAATATTGAAAATATATTGGCATTTTGGTCAGGTTATAAGCATGATAAGGATATTTGAGGAGTATGATTTCTACTGTTTTGTGTATTTCATAGGTAGGACCAATAGCATGCGTAATTCTAAATTGAAATGAGAATTAGTATGTCTAATTTATAAAGTTATATAAGTTATATTATTAAGTTATTACCAGAAAATATGAATTTAAGGATTTATGGGGTTTATAGAAGGGCTTCCCATTGACCAGCACATGCAACATAAGGGTTGTCTGTCTAATAACATTCACCATTGAATCACCTGTGAAATAATACTAAGAAACGATATACAATATACTTACTTTCTCTGATGAAATCCAAACAATCCAGCAATGTATTGTATTGTCTACTAAAATGATCAATTCTGTTAGAGTGGGGGTTTTTATGCCTCCAGAAATTTTGAGGGTTGGGTTTTTTATGGATTTTCCAAAATCAGTGGGGTTTTTAATGGTGGTGTTTTTATGGTTGCTTTTTTAATGTAAATCAGATAAGCAATTGAGTGTTGGTATAGACATAACTCCCTGTATGGAAGACAAAGTAATTCTAAATAAGAAAATTCAGACGTCTGAATCTACTTTGTAAATCTTTTAAACGGGGCCAAAACTGGACAAAATAACATAATCTTGTTATATCACCAGTGAAGTATATGCCCTGCTGTAACTTTCTACTTGTAATCTTTCAGTACACTATGTAAAGTTATCCTCGTTTTTAAATACTTAAAAAGGGCCAGTTTTTGATTTTCTTCCTTCTGACACATGTCATACATTCATTATGATAAAAAATACTTTTAAATTCAATGATCCTGAAAGTAAGACATGTATACTGTACTAAACATAGATATGTATTGAGATAGGCTAAAGCCACATTCTCTAGTGGGGCACTGCTGACATAAAAGCACTGGCTCACTGGTGAATTTGCCGAAGTGAGAAGTGTGTACTGTTACCTTGACAGGCCTGTAATAAAAATCATTTTATAAAGTATGTGGCTTGTTTTGACAGTTCTAACTATGGACAATGTATATAAATACATTAGATGAGTTGATTACAGAGAAAAAATATATAGTAAATTTTGGAGGATAGTAACCCTATAAGACTATAAAGATGATAAAGATTATGTGTGCATGTACTTGTATATTTTTATCTATTCTCCTTAAATAAATTTATAGCTACAACAAAACTGACGCACCCAAATATAATTTTTATAATTATATTTTAATAAACGCAATTCCTGATAATTAAAAAAAAATGTTGTGAAGTCAAATTTATCTTAAATAAAAAAAGATAAATTCAAACTCTTCATCAAAACTTAGTAATTTGAATTTGTTTCTCAAATGTTCCCATGCTCAAATAACTAGTTTTCAGTTTACACGTTTACACTGAAAACTTCTCTATACGGAGAACCTAAGCTGTAACATTTTATCATACAGCAGTGAGATCGTGGGAGTTCCTGGTTTTCTTATCTGTACCCTCCTACACAGAACATTAGGCCTGTGACATAAAGTAATTAGATAACACAGCAGGGGTGGAGGTGGGGGTTTACCCTTGTTCAATTGCATGCATGGTGTTTACTTCTTTAGGTCTATTTGTTTTGTGGTCAGAACTGACAACTAATTAAGGTGAGAGTAATGGGTGGAGTTCTACAAATGTGGCTATTCTAGTGGGTTTTTTTTCAGTTTATATGACAAAGTTGTATGAGACACAAGCATCTGAACTGAGCATTGTGGCTTTGCCACATGATTATAGCTTTTTTATATTTACAGTATAATTATAGCCAACTTAATAAAACATTTAAAAGAAACTGATTGGATAAATTACAGAAGATATAAGAAATGTCACAATTGTTTTTTTACAAAGAAAAAAATATAAATTTATTTCAAAATTTCACAAAAGAATTTCAATTGAAGACACTGAATAATACCGGTTCTATTAATACCATAAAAATGGATATCTAGTTGGAAAATATGGATTTACATTTCTTGAGAAATTATATTTGAAAGCTGATGTAAAAGTATGTGTCATTACAATGTCATCAGAAATAGAATATTGAATATAATGATTCATGAAAACATGTCATCTTGGAAAGAATTAATTACTTTGAAGTTGTATCCAGATTGTAAAATATGTATATGGATAATTATTGTGTAATATTATTAAGAAGCTATAATTATGACACACCCGCTACAATTTCAGAAACAAATTCAAATTGCTAAGTTTTGATTAATAAGTTTGAATTATCATTTTTTATTTAAGATAAGTTTGACTTCCAAAGGTTTTTGTTTTCACACATGGAGTCCGGATGGGTGGGCTCGCGGGCGGTGGGAAAAAGGTTGTCCAGGCTGTATCTCAGTAACCGTAAAGTGTAGGAAGTTGATACTTGGTAGGGACATTGGTTAGGATGTGTAGGTGTGCAATATCATGGTCTGACCTAGACTTGACCTTTGACCTTGCCGTAGTGACCTTGACCTATAAAATCTTGTCCGGGCTATATCTTGGAAACCATAAGGTGTAGGAAGTTGATATTTGGTTAGGGGGTGTAGGTGTGCAATGTCATGGTCTGATCAGGATTTGACCTTTGACCTTCCCATAGTGACCTTGACCTATAAAATCTTGTCCGGGCTATAACTCGGAAACCGTGAGGTGTAGGAAGTTGATACTTACTAGGGACATTGGTTAGGGGGTGTAGGTGTGCAGCGTCATGGTGTGACTTTGATTTGACCTTTGACCTTGTCGTAGTGACCTTGACCTTTGAAATCTTGTTGCACCTTTGTGTCTGTTTTTTGATGCAGATTAAGCACTGTTAAAGTCATATTAGAATTTATTAAGAATTTTACTTCTATAACTTCCCATTGTAACAGACGGAATTTCATCAAGTGAGCCACAGATTTTGCTCCAACACCACACATAAGCATTCATTGAATGTATTACCACTTTTGTATGCATGGTCATATTCAAAACATCTAAGCCATAATTCGACCATGCAGATGTAGATAAAGAGTGTTGTAATGTTTAGTTTACTGATTAATGTTGTCATCTTGTTATTGAATTATCTTGTTTTAATACTTCATCTTTACATGCATTATCTTTCTCTTAGACATTATTTTCTCTATTTAAACATTGTTTGGACCTTTATATAACTGACAGTGCTCTGAAAGTATCCTGAACTTTGTACTGATACAGTACTTCTATATCCCATGGTGTTAAAAATATTTCCCTGGGCTGTGAGTAGTAATCTAAGTGCCACACCAGTTACACGATCACTATTGGGTATTTGTATATCAACTGTAAAAGCCTTTTATTGTCAACTACCAAACACACAACTCAAGCATATGATCTCATTAGCCCTAACCCAACCCCTAACCCCAAAAATATTTTGAAAGCAAATAATCTCGAGCCCAACCCCTAACCCCAAAAATATTTTGAAAGCAAGTAATCTCAACATAATCAGAGAAATGCTATGTAACCCCAACCCCTAACCCCAAAAATATTTTGAAAGCAAATAATCTCGACCTAATCAGAGGAATGTAACCCCCCATATCTATATCTCTTGTCAATGGATATCATGACCTATGTAAACCTTTACCCATCATATGATTTAAGCCCAGGAATGAATCTCTGTTTATCTAACCTAATATCTATTAATTATGACCTAAACCCAGGAATGTAACCCCAACCCTAATATCTACCTATCCCCAGCTATCTGACCCTGACCCCCACCCGCAATAATCCTGAACATCTGAACTGTCGACTAAGTAAACAAAATCCTAAGCCAGACCTTTAACCTCCAATAACACTCATATCAACAACTTTGTATAACTCAAATATAATCAACCCTACCATTTAGTCATGATATGTACCCAGGTATGTAATAACTCTAACCCACAATAATAATAATAACCATACAATTACTTTCTCATGGTTCTATTTCTCCTATTGCAATGAGGTTACATCTCAGGGACCAATCTAAGCTCATTGTAATAACATCATAATTTCCTTCAACCATAATCAAAGCCTAAATAATGGAATTTGGAACAACCCACAAACAAAAAGTGATAATAATAATAATTATTTATTTATTTATTTATTTAATTAATTAAATATTTATATAATTGAAATACCTATGTGAACCTAATGCGAATAACATTTTGTGTCATATTTTTAATTAAATATCCTTTTTCTCACACACTATGGAATTGCTGTATGTTTCAACACTAGCAATATATGTACTTTACAGTAAATAATCTAATCACGAGAACTACAGACCTCCTACCGAAGAAAACTATGGGATCCAAATCACAATCTGACCGACCTTGACCTAATTACATCTCCTCCAATGGATGAATTTTGATCCCTCTCACATTTGGATCCCATCACGTGACAATCCGTTTTCAATATAAATACCCAAGCGACCTCTACACACACACTCACTCGCATAAGCTGTTTCCAACTGAATACCTGACGAAGTGAAGTCATATCTCAAACCCAATAACTGCAGAATGCTACATCAGCAAAATATCTAACACTATATAAACGACCCTCATAGTTGAACCCATATCATTTATCAACCTCAAATATACAAGTAGATACAAGTTAAATATCCTTTAATTTAATCATTTCAACAAAAAAAGAAATGTTTGCTAATCAATCAATTTTTGATAAGAAAGATGAAAGAAGTAAACCTGAAGATGCTACAGATGCAGTTAGACCTGCTTCTAAACCACCATCTCAAGGAATCATGGCTGGGTTTTCTTTACAGAATAATCAGAATATGAAGTATACATATAAAGGAGCTGTCAACCACACCTCCCCACCAATTCCAACTTTAGGACATTCACTGAGGAAATGTCTCAACAATGACTTTACATCATTTTATGACCTGTCCATATACTCCAGCTACAGAAGAAGACACAATACCTTTAAATCTTGGCCTAAATCGCATCCAATACGTCCTGAAAATTTGTGTAGGGCTGGTTTCCTATACACAGGAGAGGGTGATAAAGTATTATGCCCTTGGTGTAAGTTGATGTTAATTGAGTGGGAAGTTTATGATCTACCCTTTGAGGAGCATAGAAGGCATTCTCCTTATTGTTCCTATCTGGACATGGTTATGCCATGAAAATTGCTGTGATCCGTCTATTGTCGACATAATGGAAGCATTCTTTAAACAGATGAGACTGATAATATCATAGAATATAATATAATATATGTATAACTGTCTATGTAATTATGTAAATATAGCACTATTCACAAATAAAATTTTCTCCACATCATGGGACATTGTTTTCTTATATTAACCTATATACATTCTGTTCTCATAACCCTTTAACCCTACCACATCCTAGTTATCTATATATTGCATGCTGAATCTTTCAGCCCAGCTCAATCCTCAAGGTTATAAATATGTACGCATAACTCAGTACTATCTCATCTAATTTACCTCAGGTTAACCAAATACGAAGTGTACCCCAGGAATCATAAAAATTTTAATTAAATTTTAATTTTTTTTTTAAATCTCAGGTATGTTTGGATATCATAGATACGTTTACATATAAATATTTCATGAATTTTTGCTGACCAGTACACAAATTACGCTCATGTTGTATATAAGCCATAAGCTGATACTGTTTGCAGGTCATTTTGGGCTGACCAAGACAGAAATTGCATTTCAAAGAAATGATAAGAAGATACAAGAACTAACCTACAAATTTACAAGAATTTAAAGTAATTTTGACATAAAACTCGGAATAAAATTTAAAGAAATGGCAGAGGCAAGTCTATCTATGCAACCTAAGGGCTGTAACACAAAGAAGAGGAAATCAGAAAATGGTCAAATGACAAAGAACAAAAAGGCTATATCTCATTGCTCAACCTCAGCTGACATTAATTTAATTGGAAGTACGGACATGGACCACATGGAGGTCAACCAAACCGTTAATCAGATATATAGGAAGAACTATCATCTGGGTGGGCGTAAATATGTCGTATTTTATGGCGCTGGTGGTATTATTGAGGAAATATACATAAAAGAATGGGATGGTGAGAAGGTCACAATGGAAGGGGTTAAGTTGAACCTATCAAGGTTTCTTATGATATTACATAATGTAGAGATAATCGATCATACAATTGATAAAATTTTAAAAGGAGCTCAGGATCAGGACACCAAGATTCATATTGGGGCCTCTTATTATCTCTCAGCCAACAGTCCCTACAAAACTGTGGCAATTAGGATGTGGAAAAAAGGTGCCTCAGGCGATTTATTTCCAACCAAATTAGGTATAAGCCTTACACTCAATCAATGGAGAGAATTTTGTAAAATTTCTAATATATTATATGCGGAGAGGATGGAAATTTTTACTTTCATACCATGCATTATGGAACCTGGAAAAAAAGGTCATAATAAATTGAAATGTATTGAATGCGCTGATATTGACCAAGCACCTATGTGGGAGGTGGACTTCGATATCCCCATATAACGATAAACTAATAACCCCAACTCATCTCTATATATCTTTTTGAATTATGTATAATCTCAAGGACATAAACCAAAGATCTAGTTTAGTATAATCTCTATATATGGCTAACAACCTTCATGGTCTATGCACACTGTATAAATCTGTAAATATAAAATCTGAGACTCTTTTATCAGATAACTTCCTCTGCTAGATGGATCTGAGGTGTATGCAAGTCATCAGTGGTATTAAAGGATAAAATCATACTTAGATCATAGCCATTTTCATTGTGATAGACAGACTGGGAATAATATCAATACTCAGAGGTAATGGATCACTTCATTGAGAATGAAATGAACATCTTTTTAGGTACTCGCTACAATATATACTATCCCATTCATATGCCGTCTGTGATGGTTACATTTGTTCAATTGCTTCAATATATAGATGAGGGAGCCTTCCACAATGCGTTTGCTTGCTTGCTAATGATGGGAGAGATACTTCCGGACTACTTTATGTAAGTATTTTAACTTATCTGGACTCTACGTTTTGATGAAATATTTGCAGCTAAACACCTCACTATTTATACAATATATTATGTCACGTGATGGGATCCAAAAAACCTTGCAGAATAAAAAAACTGATTGGCTAATACATATCTATATCAAGGACGGGTCAATCGCATTTGGATCCCATCGCGAAATCATATATAAATGACCCGTCGCTTCTCTCAGTGTGCCAATTTTCAATCTGCATGAAACTGTTAAACACGATAAATTTCTCCTAGCATCTCACATCAATTTATGTATTTATATCTTGTTTAATTTTAGCAAGAAGTATCCAGATTTTTCAAAGTATTTCATCGAGGAACTTACTAAAGCCAGCTGTGGTATATGTAGCGAGTCATTAAACAGAGAACAGATAGTATTAACTAATCCTTGTGGCCATATCCTTTGTGTCACCTGCTCCACACAACTGTGCAAGGTTTGGAAGGAAAATGGTACCACCAGAAAGCGATGTCCTATCTGCAGAACTCTGATGTTAGGTCATCTTTTTGCAAAACCAGCTTTGTTTAATTGTAGTAGGTTAAACAGCACATCTTTGTTCATTTGGGTGCCCACATCTGTGTATGTTCGACAGAATTATCCCCAGTCTCTGTTAGAGTGTCTTAATGAAAGAAACTTTAAGAAGGCATTTTATTATACTTTCCTGTTGAATTCTGTACCAACTAAATTGGAGGAATCTTTGGCACCAGGGTGGGGGGATTACTATCAGAGCCGAAGGAATAATTTGTCTTGCACAATATGTGGCCTACCCATCAGATTCGAAATGGCCTTTGTAGCTAGATGTGCCCATTTTTTTTGTACTATTTGTTCATCTTACACAGTTGAAAGACGTAGGGTAACCCCCCTAAAATGTAAGGAATGTGATGAAGATTTGGAAGATGACATTACAGATATACTCTTTATGAGACCAAGTGCGGAGCCTCCAGCTTTAGAAAACAGTCTGGAGCGTATTGAGTAGGTTGTTTGATTTCTTTGTTGCATAATAACTGAAGGGAATTTTGAATCAGTTTAAAGATAAGCAATCTGGCAGTCTGGTCTTGCTTTACACACATGATATGCCTCTCTCTTGATGTATATATATATATATACCAAAATTTCGAACGTCAGGGAAAGCACTCATACATACCACAATTTCGAACGTCAGGGAAAGCACTCCAGAAAGGACTGACCTCATTTAAAGGTTGTATCTAGGTTTTGTTTTGTTTTTTTTCTTTTTTTAGATATACACCCATAGTACCTTAGCCAAGAAATAAATATTCAGATGTTTTTGTTTTTTTCAAATTTAATATTACTTTAATGAACATTCTTTACAATGAGACCAATGCATGCACTATTTTTTTATACAGCTTATTATATATGTCTCTGCTAATTACAAACTTTCAGAATGCTAACAATCTACTTTTGGATATTTAAGTGTGTCTATTGCCTCAAACACAAAGCTAACAATTAAATATATATATATATATATATAAAAAAAAAAATAAATAAAAAAAAAACTGGTTATATTAGTGCAATATGTTGACTTCAAATATTAAAAAGATTAATTTCAAAACATTTCAAAATATAACTGTGTGCAATATCATCTTTAATTGACATTATAACATAAGGGAGGTGGTTTGACGACGTATTACTGTAGGATATCTCTGTATCTAATGATGAATTATTTTTCATTTCTTTTTTTCCTTTTTGGTACATCCACTTAATTAAATGTTGCAATAAAGATATTCTTGTGTATAATAAAAAGTTAAAACAGTAAATTCTAGTTTTCATATGTCTTTATAGAACCTCTTCCCGGATCTGGTGATAAGGTAGTTATTATTGGAATCACTACAGTCTGGAGTAGTTGTTGTGGATGAATCCTCACAATCCGAGTTACACAGTTCGTCCTTGCTAACTTGTGTGGACTTGTCTTCAATTCTGTCCGCGCATGGGTTTGAATCTGTGTTTGTTTCTATACTACATCTCTCTATAATGGAGGAGGGAGGTGTGGATACCTCACTGATCATAGAAGGTTTCGAATCGCTATGTGCTGATTCGAAATCAGAATCAAATAAAATTTTCTTGCGAATATTATTTGCCTCAGTCCCTATCATACTATTCCATGGTATTTCCTTGGAGGTTAATGAATCTTTACTGTCAGATGAACTCTCAGTACTCACTCCATGTTCTAAATTGCTGCTCAATCTCCTCTTCAGGCTAGTAGTATTCTTTGAATCGCATGAATATGATGTAATTGATAAAGTATCCTGAGATAAAGCATTTTCTAAATTTTGACAGAAACAACACCTGCATATGAAGAGGATAATACAACTATATATCCTATTGAGGATATCATGCCTAAATTTCTTTAGAATATATGCAAGAAACAGTAGTCCAATAAGGCTGAGGGGAAGAAGAAACAGAAGATTCAGCTGTGGAGATCTATTAATTTGTGATTCCTCTGTCACTGCATATTGGATGCTACTCCTGGTTACTTGCTCCATCTCCTGGACTGTGAAATATATACATAAATTAACATCTGAAATATTTGTTTTCGATGAAAGATTACATGAATACAGGTTGATTTATACGAAGCATTGTGATGTGAAACACTGTACCTCCGACATACACATACAAATGATATCTTGCAAATATTCTTGCTAATAATATTTCAATTTACACCCACAATTTATACCTACAACATAGTTCAATGCAAATCCATGGAAACCATTAACAATATCATTTCCTGAATATTCCTCGTAAATATGAACATCTGAGAAGGAATTATCTGCGAAAATAAATTTTTGAAAAAATTATTATATATATATATATATATATATTATATTCTTTATAGATTACAGAAATATAACCAAAATTTACCTTCTGTACAACCCTCAACATAAACAGCGGACCTTGTGTAGACACAAGTGCCTTTACAATACCAATATAAGCGCTTCAATGATGGGTAATTCACTTGGATCCTTTCGACAGGAAGAGACAGATACCCTACATAGCAGTTCGTGTACAACAATATTTTAATAGTTTCATCACCACATCGATTCAAGAAGTCTTTAAACTCTTCATATCCCTCTAGACCTTCCACTGTACCAGTAATACTGTTCTTATGAAATCTACATTTCACGTGATAGCAATTTGTATAGTCCAATACATAGGTTATCCACAAACTTATCAGAAAATTAACCAAGATATTATAACCCGCCATTCTCTTCGTTTCAATGATGAATTTCTGAAACGCAGAAAATTCATACATAATACGTCATGACATAATTGCGTCATGGGCATGTGACGTCACAGTCAAAATTCACCGAGGTAAATAGAAATTAAATAATGTATAAGCCTTTTACCTACAATTTCGGACAGTTCGCAGAGGCTACATTCTTCCTCATTCCATAGTGCACTCTCTGTAGGTGTTTGTTTTCTAGCTCGATCATTTTGACAACAGCTTGGTTTCATGTAATGGCTATAATTTGACAGCAAAATAGACTCGAACTATATACATATAGGGAATTTATTCATATTTAATATCTATGGTTTTTTCGTCAACATATATATTTTTATATATAAATACATCTTTACATAACTTTTTTAACTGTTATCATTGATTGTCCTACCATTCCTGCAATTCTATTCCTTCCAAATTGCCCTCATTGATAACACTGGTGATTTGCATCATCCCTACATCACGCACAATTCGAGCTCTCTCTCTAGATCTCCTTCTCCTCATTCTTCTCCCAGCTCCTCCACCCCTTTGAGGTAGCCTCCATTGAAATTTCTGTGATAGACATTTGATAAAAAAACCAATGAAAAGCAAGCCTAGGATGGAGCTGGGGATGGATGCTAAAAATATAACCAATTTCGAATGCCCCTGAACAAGAGCATCCACAGTGACCCCTGATTGGTAGACAGGAGATGTTTCTTCAGTGGATTTGGAATTATAGGAGCTAGTTTTTTTGTATGTGAATGAGGATGTGTCTCTACCCATGGTGCCTATATCCGTGCTACTAGGTCTGTTTTCAATGCTAACATCCTGATATGTAGGTTTCCATGAGGAGGCAGGTGTTTTTGAATGCAAAATGTCGTCCTTTGAACTCGAACTCAAGATCTCCTCATTGGTGGTTCCCGATTTACCCTGAATTGTGACTATTGACTTGGAGGTGATGTCCCCAGGATATGTTCTTGGGGTACTACTATCAATGCTTGGGTACTCTACAGAGTAAATAAAAAATATATATTACATACTATATTTGAGTCGAGATTAAATATGAAAAGGTCTGAAATATCACAGGTTTTTTTTCTTTTTCATATGTTGTTGACGACAGAAATCTAGCTTTTATATGATCCACGATGGGATCCAAATGCAACTGTAACCGACCTTGACCTAAATAAATCAACCAATAAAGGGTTTATATTGAAACCTCAGATTTTTTAGATCCCATCACGTGATCCAAACATCTTTCATATATAAATGGAACAAATTTTACTTCAATCTGTCATAATCAGTTACTCACCTCGTGTTGGAGTACTGCTCCCCCAGTCAGATTGGCACATATTACCCATCAATTTTATTTGTTGAGGCATATCCTTTATCCAGTCGCAGTTGAAATACAGCATGTTGATTAAAGTTAAATATTCTAGAGAGGGTAGAGAATTAAATATATTTTGCATACCCAGAACTTGTACCCTCTCCATATGCAGTCTACTCACACTGGGTCTATATATAAAAGATGGGGTGATCACATCTAAACAGAAAATTGACTCATCATCACAACTACAGAAATCTTGTATACAGCTAGTGGTTGCACCCATATCCCAGGAAAGTATCAGGGATATGTAAAAAACACAAAAATATCTATCTTTCCTCATCATTTCAATTCTGTTTATTTGCCTGTAGTGTTCTAGTCCAGCCTATTTTCAAAACTGCCTACGTTAAAGTGTGCAAACAAATGAGAGGTAGAAATAGATGCAAATAGTATGCATATGTTACATGCATTTCAAATTCGTTTGCCTATAAATAACCGCAATATATCCTGACATTTATATTTAGGAGGTGAGAGGTTAGATTGTAAACACCTAATTTATCAATCTAATTGCTGATAAAGGAAACCAACCAGAATGACCTCTATACCATTTTTATCGCCTTGTACAGCTATTATATCAGGACCTACAGCATCGGGAAAATCTACATTTATATTTAAGGTTTTGAGAAATCTAAGATACATGTTCAATGAACCTGTTTATAGGGTTTATTATTTCTATGGGGTTTGGCAAAAACTTTTTGATACCATAGAGGCTCCTAATGTCGAATTTATTAAGGATTTACCTACCCAAGAACATTTAGAATCGATTGCAGATGACAAGCACAAATTAATTGTTATAGATGACCTACAGTTTTCGGCTTTGAACAATGCATTCATAGCCAATCTTTTTTCTCGAGAGGCGCATCACAGAAATATTAGTGTATTTTTAATTTTACAGAACCTATTTCATCAGGGCAAATATTGCAGAGATATATCTCTGAATACTCATTATTTTATACTTTTTAAAAATCCAAGAGATGTACATCAAATCAGACATTTCGGGTCACAGTTGGGTATTTGTAAGAAATTATTAGAGGCCTATAGAGATGCCACTGCTTCACCTTTTAGTTATCTGTTGATCGACCTCGCTCCTGCCTCTGATAGTTCCTATATGTTGAGGTCAAATATATTTCCAAAAGAACTAGCAATCGTATATAAGTAAGCATCAGAGGCAATTCCTGCTTAGTTTTCAATTTGTACAAACAGATTGAGGATGCCATATATTTCTAGGATATGAAATTGAGAAGATATGTCAAGAAACCTAAAAAAATCTAAACATTATATATATCTGCTATTAGATAACAATCTGAATCTTAATAAACATATATTGACACATGCTGGAAGGAGAAACCTACAGTCTTTAGCAGAAATCTTCTATAACGTATTTAGACTGCCTCTATCCAATAAAACTAGGAACAAGTTCCATAAGAATATTAAAATTTTAAGAAAATTTATTCAATCTCCAGTCAATAGAGACAAAATTGCTAGGAGGAATTACAAGGTTTTTTCAGATCTCCTTGGATCAATAGCGAAATATTTAAAAATAATTCTGAAATGAATAAATTCATACTGGTCCCTAAAGAACAATTTGAAAATTTGAGAGAAAATCAGATCTCTGAAACGGGGACAGATAGTAAAAATGAATCAGCATTAGAAGAGAAAAATAGTGAGGAGGGGCAGAAGATTATAAAAAATCAAGACACCTCCACAAAGGGTGATAAAATTATAAAAGGACAAGACCCTCCACCTGGTCTACCCAATCATTATCTAGAGGTAGATAAAAAAAAAATTTCAAAATATGACAGAGATAGAGCGGTCAGAAATTCCAGTGGAGGAAGAGGTGGAAACAAGGATCCAGAATGGGTCAGATTCTGGAACAAAAATATCAGATGAGGAGGGCGACTACCTCAAGGATATATATTACAGCCCTCGGAGTCCTGTAGCTTTCAGCGGTTTTCAAAAGATTTACAAATTTATAAAACAGGAGGGGAAAAACATCAAACCTAAAAAACTGAAAGTTTGGTTAAGCAAACAAGAAGCTTATACATCTCATTATCCAGCTCGAAGAAAATTTCAAAGACCTAGGGTGTTGGCTTTTTCAAAAAATTATCAATGGGACACAGATACTGCAAATATGAATCAATACAAGAAATACAATGATGGCTATGGCTATTTTGTGGTATTTATAGATATATTTACGAGATTTCTGTATACAGCACCTCTGAAAACTTTGACTGGTAAGGAAATGGTTTATATTTTAAATCACCTAATCAACACTATTGATGAGCAACCTAAAAAATTACGAAGTGATCAAGGAAGCGAATACCTAAACAGAGATATGAGGAAATTTGTAACTGATAAAGGAATAGATCATATATTCACATTTTACGAAACAAAGGCAAATTTTGCTGAGAGAGTAATAAAAACTATAAAATTGAAAATTGTTAAGTATTTCACAAATAAAGAAACCTACAGATGGATGGAAATATTACGAGATCTAACTTACAGCTATAACCAGTCATACCATAGGTCCATCAAAATGTCTCCCTCTGATGCACAAGATGTTGACAGTTTTATCTTATGGAAGAGACAATATGCTATCGATTTAAATAAGCCAAGCTCTTCCGCCAAAAATTATAGAAGTAAAACTAAAAATAATTCCTCAAGAAAACTGTATACCAAAAGATATAAATTCAAATTAGGTGACAAAGTAAAGATCAGTTACATTAAAAAAAAAATTTTGACAGAGAGTATTCTGAAAGATGGTCTGGAGAGATTTTTACTATTGTTGAGAGGAAAATGAATCAGAAGGTACCAATGTATAAATTGAAAGACTATAACGAAGACTATAATGAAGTTATAGAATCCTATTTTTATGAACCAGAGTTACAGATGGCCTATATCGACAGTGATGTAATTTATAAGATTGAGAAAATACTGCAAAAAAGAAAAAGGAATAGAATTTCTGAGGTTCTGGTAAATGGAAGGGGTGGCCAGATAAATTCAACTCCTGGATTCCCGAGAGGGATTTACAGGATATAAACTAGCCTGTCTAACTGGCGTATCAACTGTTGGACTCTTAGTTATATATGTTTGCGCAAACATCACGTGATGGGATCCAAACGCGAATCTAGGTCAAGGTCGGGCATAAATCAGTTTCGATCTCATATAAATAGAAAGGAAGGAAACGAAATCCTTGGAGAGATTATGATGCTACACATTTAAAAGGAGAAAATGTGTAGTAAGGATATTTATTTATTTATTTCCTCAGCTGATTCTAAGAGTTATCATCCAGACAATAAACCTCATACCTTCATTGTTGAATTGGGTGAGAGATTAAATCTAACCGGTAGATGGTTGGTGGGGCTATCTGATCTCAATTTAAATGTATCAAGTACTGAAACTTTGTATATATTTTGTGATATTTGTGACAATTCATATTTCCAAAATTCAATGAAACCTATCTTGAGAATGATTTATCCGACTGATTCATCAAAGTCGGTTAATTTTTCTAAGAGATATTATATTCCACTAGCTCAAAAAAACTTCACGCGCTTGCAAATATATATAAGAGACAAGAGCATGAATGTGCCATCTATTATGACAGAGGATCTACAGCTGACATTACATCTACAGAGGGATTATTAAAAATGAATAAATATCTCGATTTCTGTAACAGATGCATGCAAGGAAAGATAAATTTTCATAAGAAATTTTAAAATCTTGATAATGACCTAAAACTGGAAAATAAAACAGGAGAGGGGGAGAAAACGAGTAATGTAGACATATCAGTGGTCACTCCTACCCAGGCGGCAGTAGAACAGGCTCGGAGTGAGGTTAAACAAGAAAAGGCTATAAATAGGGGTAAAAAAGGAAAGTACAATCAGTTTGGGGGGAGTACATCATCAATCAAAAGCAAAACCAGGAAAAAGGGGAAAAATACTAAAACCCCCCAAAAAGTGTTGAGGTCCAAGAAAGGTGGAAAGAAAAAAATTGTTAATATAACCAGGACCCAAAAAGGTTTAATTAAAAAAAAAATCAAAAAAAAATCAAAGGGGGTGGGTATAGTTCAATATGGATGTAGTTCAGACATCTCTAAGTCTGTTTCAACCCCCACCAATTGACAAGTCAATTCAGAGGGAATATTGGGTTGAATTTAACCCTATTGCTACAATATCTGAAAGTGGAGCCATAGAATTTAATATTCCTGGTACCTCCCTTGATTACATAAATTTGGCTAAGACTAGGTTGCAGGTTACTTACGTTTTAACTACAGAAGATGGGAATCCGATCAAGGATGAGAGGGGTGACCAAGGGCAACCTTTAGATACCTCGGATCAGGTTGCCCCCGTTAATCTGACTCTACATTCAATATTTCGACAAATAGATTTGTCTTTAAATCAAAAAGTAATTTCGCCAGATGTAGGTGTAAACTATCCATATAAGGCTATGATAGATTTTCTTTTGGGGACAACTACTGATATGATCAATTCTCAAGGCCAGGCTGTTTTATTTCATAAGGATCAACCCGAAAAAATGGAAATGGTCACTTATTTAGGGGGTAATCCAGCGTTTACTTATAGAGCAGAAAAAAACAAAGATGGGGGGTCAATAACTTTAGAAGGATCCTTGTACCTAGATTTTGCCTTTGGTCAAAACAGAGCTATTTTAAACGGTGTGGCTATCAATGTTAAGTTATTTCAGGCAGGGAATGACTTCAGATTAATGAGACATGGTGTGAAGGTCTATAAATTAAAGATACTGTCAGCTGTGTTAAAGGTCTGTCATGTAGGACTGAACCCCTCTATAATTGTAGCACATAACGAGGCTCTAAAATTAGCACCTGCAATATACCCCTTCTGGAGGAGTGACATAAAAAGTTTCAGTGTTGCTGCTGGTTCTCAAACCTTTATGACAGATAATATCTTTCATGGTAAGGTACCAAGTAAATTGATAATAGGAATGGTGTCAAATTCTGCCTATTCAGGTGACTTTAGTAAAAATCCCTTTAATTTTCAGCATATGAATGCCAATTACCTGGAGGTCACTGTGGATGGTCAACCAGTACCTAATAGACCCCTCAAACCTAACTTTGAGGAAAAAAATTATGTGGCGTCTTATCTGAGCTTATTGGACAGCGACCTTAATCGCAAGAAAGGAATCATAATTCGTATGGGAGATTATCCTGGTGGTTATGCACTCTATCTTTTTGATATACAGAGTTTCCTCAGTGGAAAAATTATGTCAAGTCCAATGAAAGGGCATCTTAGGTTGAGCTTAAGGTATGCCAAGGCCTTAGCAGAGACTATTAATTAGTTTATGCGAAATTTCCAGAAATAGTTAGGATTGATCAGAGTAGAAATGTGACTATGAGCTGAGATCTATCAGACCACGTGATGTGAACGACTGGTTTATATACTCAGATTTCGAACGTCAGAGAGATCTCTCATCAAAAATCCGAGCTTCAAGGAAAGCACCCTAGATATTTAGAATGTAAAGGAAAACACCTGTAGTACACAGAGACAGATTTTGGATAATAAAAAAATTCCGAGCTTCTGAGAAAGCACCCTTGATTATTTCGAACGTAAGGGTAAACACCTATATTTAATGTGGTCACGTG
This sequence comes from Sabellastarte sp. h YS-2021, assembly GCA_964017235.1. Lineage (NCBI taxonomy): Eukaryota > Metazoa > Annelida > Polychaeta > Sabellida > Sabellidae > Sabellastarte > Sabellastarte sp. h YS-2021. Next base: position 138,382,262 of record OZ024929.1, read on the forward strand.
ATATTGTTAGAGTAGATATAACTGTAAGAGGATGTGGAAGTACAGGAATTTGTGTTTTACAAGTTGGTAGAGTAGGGATAACTGGGCAATATAGCTTGAATCTAATGTGCATGTGTTGAATAATGGATTCCAATACCCTTGCAAGATTAATGACAAGTGACAGAATGATTGAGAGGCGGTTTCGTGGGATATATCCACTAGATATGATTCCCAAGAATATTCCTGCTAATTCTTTAATTGTTGTAAATCAAGACAGGTCCATGGAGGCGGGGAGTCATTGGATTGTACTACATTATAAGGAAAAAGACATAGTTGAACATTTTGATTCAGTAGGAAAACCACCAAAAAATTTCATACATAATTTATTAATAGGTAACAGGAGTAAATATATGTACAATAACAGTAGATTACAGGCATACAATACTAATACATGTGCATTGTTTTGTTTATACTACAGCTTCTATTCCTGCAGGTTCATGTCCTTTCAAAAAATACTACAAGGATTTAGCTCCGATTTATCGGATAACGAAAAAATTGTAACTAATTTCTTCTTGATGAATTTCAGTTAAAAGTGTATCAATAGGTAATTTCTTGTCAGGTTTGTCATTCTGAAGCCAATAAAGATATGCTGATTTATGGTGACTCTTGGTTAATTTTTGTGGCATATTCCATGAGAATTTGTCCCATAAGGTTGTTGCCAGATATTGAAGAGAGAGAAATAACCTGAGCTAATCTTGATGACAGAGGAGTACCCCAAAATGTCTCTTCATTTTTCCCTAAATTCATTTGTTTATAAATTATGCATTTATCCTTTGCATTACACAATTCATTCCTGAACTGATCAACTTGATGTATCTTCTGCATAATAACGAATCTCATAATTCTCTCCTTTTCAAATTGATTGGCTAATAATTTTCCATATTTCCCAATAACTGCCTGTATTTCTATAGGGTCATCAGATTCCTTTATCTTAGTAGCTAGATCGACCTGATTGTAAAATTTAGCCAAAAGATGATAAAACATTTGTTCAGCTGAATGATAGTTATTATCCCCATTTTTCATTTCACATGAGTAAAGGTTAGATAATGGATGGTGGGCTTTATCCACAACTAGGTTAGTAGACTCCCAGGGTGATAATGTAATATTTAAGGGTTTGGTAGAAACGCCATCGGCTAGCACCTCCCTTTTACAGTAGAAATAATTAAAACCTATCTTATCCTGCGAATAGGTGTATATATCCGACTTTCTGATCCGAAATCCGACATTATTGGATTCAATTGTGGTCTTGTTGTGTAGAGCCTCTTGAAATTTTTGCATTGGATCTTTCAGGTTCTTTTTGGAAATACCTTTACATGATACTTTTTGATTTCCATTAGCATCTTCTATTATATATGACTTAGAGCACAGTGATACCATCTTAACGCCCTCCCATTCCCGCTTATAACTACCAACATGTCTCCCATCGACCACCAGATGGCGCTGGCAACATCTTCTAGGAAACCAGGTGGGACTTTTTTCATCTGAGCAAGATTTAAAAATTTCTTTCTGATATCTATCATGGTGTGAGGATCTAATACACTCGTCTATGCTTGCTTGATTAATAGCCATGTATATACTATCAGTGTCTGTTTCTGTGAGTTCAAAACTATCTTCAATAAAATATTTGGAAATGCAGTCATAAAAGAATTCTAGCATTCTTAATTTAGCATATTGTAGAATGAAAAACCCAATTTGAATGGGGTTATCCATTACAATAGTTTTCTTATAGGATTCAACTTCAAAAATTTGGTTATTTAATTCTTCTAGAGTTTTAAAATTGGGCGAATTAATCATTTGTGTGACCTTGACCTTGTTGTACATATATCTTGTCTGTGTATGTTTAGAACGGTCCATTAAAACAGATCCATAGCTGGAGTTGCTTAACAATTTGTATGTGTCCCCAATAATTGCTTTATCAGGATTCTGATCTCCTCTAATTCTATGCATGGTGACTGTGTCTATAAAAGACTTGAAAGAGGTAAGTGGTTGGTACTCGACCAGCTGATATATCCTCTCTATCTCACAATGATTATTCAAATACCATTGTAAAAGTGGAGTAGCAAGTAATATCTTTTTCGCCTTAAGTCCACTAATTAATAGTCTTTTGTGTGAAAACTCTATGCCATTTTCCTTACAGTACTGCTGCATATGAGGTCCTATGTCATCCATTTCAACATTGCAAGTGCAAAAAAATGGGGGATATTCTTGAAATTTTTCGATAAATTGAGGTATAACTCTGATATCAACCTCCACAGCACCGAATAGCCTACCGTTCTTTATGTCTTTAATTATTTTTTTAAATGACAATGGACCCTTATTCCTTTGGTAGTATGATGGCAAATATTTATCATATATCTTACTGCATTTAGGTTTTATTTGACAAATAAATTCACATTCCTGAATGGTAATCACTTCATAGCCTTGGGATATAAGAAAATTTCTTCTGATCATATCCTTTGTTTTGGTTTTTTGTAATTTAGAAAGCCATGTCTTACTCTTTATTCTAGATGCAATATTACAATTATGAGGACAATGGTGATAATAACATCCGTTGTACTCATAAACTGTTTTGGTTCTAATACAAAATCCATCCACTAGATAATTACCAATTCTTATCTCTTTGGAATTATTCAGTTTATGTAAAATTTTGATTTTCTTATCTTTCATAAGAAAATCCATCCAAACGTAAGAATCTATATACTTTTCACTAAGCTCTGGTCTGAAATCGCTGTGTTCAAATCTTCGAATATATACACCTGTTGGCATCTTCTGTTTAATGGCATATGAATAAAGTCCATTACAATCGTACCCTACCACAGCTTTGCATAGATTATTGTCTATATTTTTTATATTTGTAACATCCTTCTCATGATACCTAGAAAATATTATGCTGGGGCCTCCTACAATATTTTTTTTCATGGTATAATATAGATCAGCATTTTCTTTATTTATTAATGAAAATTTGCTACCTGATGATTCATAGAGCATTTTTCTAGCTACTCCAGGTAGTGTCACATAATCTTTAAAAATGTCTATACCCTCTTGCTTATAAATATCTATAAAATTGGTAAGGGCAATGACAAAGGGACCTGTGTCTAAATTATTATAATACATCAGATAATCTTTAAAGGTCTTCATATTATTACGACTCCAAATATCTTTAAGGTGATCGTAATCTTCGTTAGTTTGTATTGGATTGGTTCCACTTAATTTCGAGTAAAATGCTTCTGGTGGAGGTAAGTATGGGTCATCTAATTTTGAGGGTGAATCTAACCATTCATAGGGAAAAATTCCTTTAGATATTTCACATCCGTATGCTTTAAGAAATTTGCTATATGAACAACCTGCAGCTAGATAATTTGTAATATCTAAAAATTTCATTTCAGGTACTGCAATAGAGATGTAGGTGTTATTCCTTTTTATTGTAAATATTTCATTCTGTTTATACGTGTACGAAATATATGCCATTATATGCCTCTTTATAAGATTTAAATCATACTTCCCAGAATTAAAACCTAAAACTGGTATCTGCCTAAGGTATCTGTCAAATTCTTTCTTCAAATTTATAATTGGGTTTGAGGAATGTTTCTGGTTTAGGATATGATTTGAGGATTCGTTTGATTCAGTTTCTGAATCTTGATTTTGTGTACTTTCATAGCTTTCTATTAGTTCATCCAATTGTTGGATCAAAGATGCATACTTTTCTGTTAAAGTATGATAGCAAGCATTACTGATATCTTGAAGTGAGGTCATCATCTTATTAATCAGTTTTTCCTCGTTTAAATCTACTATACATTTAGGTTCTTCATAGCCAGAGACATTGGAGGCGATACTAATGCTGATAGGTACATGTTTGGTCAACCATTGCAGCTTCTTATCCTGTGAATCAGAGGTAGATTGGATTTTTTGTAACATAGCCTCCATATCCCATACAATAAAGTTTGGAAAATATTTTTCTGATTGTGGAACATTAATTCCCACTGATTCTAATTTATCAAAAATAGTTGGCTGTGTTTTATGAAAACCCCCTGGAAATAGATATTTGGTTCTTTCATAACATTGTGATGTGTGTCTCTTCAGATGCCATATCTTTTTAAAAATTTTAGAGCATTTTTCGCATTGAAATTTTTTTGCATACTTTGAAAAATTCGTAATATAACTATAATGATTATGGTAGACATTAAGATACATTTTAGAGGAATTTTGTGACATAGTTTCGTATACACAGCTCACAGTTCCATTTGAGTTAAGATTGTATATCAAAATCTTAATATTATAACATTTCTCAATCTCTATGATATCCTGAAAATTGATTCCTGGAAATTGGCTCTCATCCATATCACTGTTGTTTGTATATTTCAGCCACATTCGCAAATAGTCTTTAACCTTTCGGTTATTATTCCCAAAATGTAACTTGATACATCTAAAAAAACATAAATTATCCTGATATGGTTGATTTTTTCTGCGATTCATCACTACATTTTTTAAATATCTGTTAGTGGAGACATAGGATGGTAGTTTGATGTTGGCTCCAAGTGGAAAATCTGTTAAAAATACATTATACTGGACATTGGTTATGAAAGCTAGAGTCCATGCAGTGGAAGGTCTAACTGCTCTGGCTTGTTCAATAATATCTATTCTTAGGATTTTGTTCATCAATAGACGTAAACTATTTCTATTAGATACTGTAAAAGGATATGTTAGAATTCGACTGTTGAAATATGGTATATAATACCTATATTCCCCTGTTTGATTATTGAATAATATCATACCAAAGGCAAAATTAATTCTATATGTCACATTTAGGTCATCATAAATGTCATTTAAGTGTCTCCTGATTTCTGCATAACCATCATTCAGATTGTTAGTTGAAAAGTTATATACATGCCTCAGATCACCCTCATGATGATAATCCTTAATATGATTCCTGTTGGTTACATAAACCTCTCGAATGTTTTCGTTTTCTTCATTCTGTATATAGTCTGGATTATCCTCATTATCAGTGTCATCATCATCATCATCATTGCCTCCATGTTGGTTCATTCTATGGTGGTAGAGCTCTCGTCTACTTGTACAAATTCTCTTACATAGAGAGCATGCATATGTCCTGGCATTGTTGAGGTTTTCATTACGATGATTTAGATGAATATGAGAATTCAAAGCAACAGTGGTCAAAAAAGGTATATCACAGTTAAAACATTGATACTTGCCACATTTCCTCAGATGAAACCTGAGTTCCTCTGAGGTGTTGAACTTCTTTGCACATATTTTACATATTTCCTGAGATCTTCTGTCAGATAGGAGGCATACTCTTTGATGATGTTGCAGATTTGAATTAGTAATCATATCCCATCCACAATAACAACATCTATAACACCTTGGTGGTGTGGTTGGATCCATGGCGACGTTTCTTAATAGATTGTATAAGATGATGAAAAAAAATTTTTATAATATCAAGAGAGTATCTTGGATAGTGGTAACAACAACATCCAGCATACATGAAACACACCCAAAATCTCCTAAGAGAGTTTATATCGACAGAAAATAATATTACATCCAAGATTGGGCATGGATTCTGGTTATGTACATGTGGAACGAGCCTATTTATCTCCCTCAAACCTTTCAAATTGATAAACATATTTATCATTTATGTTATCATATGAGGCGCATTTAAAGTCTGAGTGTGGATATTTATTGGTGTTGTTTATATAATAAAAACAGGGTTAGCCCTCTTGATAACGCAAGGAAAACAGCTGATTAGGTCACGTGATGGGATCCAAATGTGTAGGTTGTAAATTCTGTGATTGGTCAGGTGGTTAATTAGGTCAAGGAAGGTCAAATCGGGTTTTAGATCCCATCGCGATTTCATATAAATAGCGAGTGAGAAATTCCACTTCATCATTTACGCAGAGATGTTTCGAGAGTCCTCAAGTATGCTTTGTACCCTATTACCCTTGTGTTTATGTTACATGTAAATTGTTGGAGTAGTAGTTTAAAGAGGAGCCCCCAAATATACACTCACTTGGTAATTATTCCTACACGAGAGAAGCATTTGATTATATGATATTATTATTAAGTTTATTGCATCTTGAGGTTAATTTAATATTAAAGGTTTACATACCTGAGGATAGGTCTACAATAACATCAAGGGTTTACATACTTGAGGATAGGTGATGGAAAAGTATTTGTAGGGTTGATTATATTGGGGTTACACAGAGTTAAGGGTATGAGTGTTATTAGAGGTGTTAACAGATTATTGGCTCACTTCATGGAAATATTGGTGTTAGGGAGGGTTTAAATAACTCTGGTTAGGTCATAGTGTGTGATTATTTGGTTAGTTGACCAAAATATGTGGGTTGGGGGTTTACATTCCTGGGGTTAGGTCTTAATTAGAGAGATATTTATGACATAGATATTAGGGTTGGGGTTACATAAATAGAGATTCCTGGGGTTAAATCATATGTGGGTAGTTAGGGGTTAGATATAGATATTGGGGTTAGGGTTGGGATTACATTCTTGGGGTTAGGTCATAATTAAACCCAGATAAATAGGTGTTGGGTATAAACCTTAAGTTTGGGTTACGTATCTAATTAGGTCGAGATTATTTGCTTTCAAAATATTTTTGGGGTTAGGGGTTGAGGTTACATAGCTGGTTGAGATTATTTGCTTTCAAAATATTTTTGGGGTTATGGGGTTGGGGTTACATAGCTGGTTGAGATTATTTGCTTTCAAAATATTTCTGGGGTTAGGGGTTGGGGTTACATAGCTGGTTGAGATTATTTGCTTTCAAAATATTTCTGGGGTTAGGGGTTGGGCTCTGATTATGTTGAGATTATTTGCTTTCAAAATATTTTTGGGGTTAGGGGTTGGGGTTACATAGCATTTCTCTGATTATGTTGAGATTACTTGCTTTCAAAATATTTTTGGGGTTAGGGGTTGGGCTCGAGATTATTTGCTTTCAAAATATTTTTGGGGTTAGGGGTTGGGTTAGGGCTAATGAGATCATATGCTTGAGTTGTGTGTTTGGTAGTTGACAATAAAAGGCTTTTACAGTTGATTTACAAATACCCAATAGTGATCGTGTAACTGGTGTGGCACTTAGATTACTACTGCTGTGGGGTACGGGCATCTCTGATGCTATTTTTTAATTATCAGGAATTGCATTAATCAAAATATAATTATAAATTATAAAAATTATATTTGGATACATCAGTTTTGTTGTTGCTATAAGTTAACAAATTCAAAACCTATTGCAATAATAGCTCTTTCAAAAAGTTAGACTTAATCATTATATCACCCTTTAGAAAAGGAATTTTCAATCAACGATTACTATACTGGTGTCATTAATGTTAGATGTCATTAATGTTAGACAATGAAAAAAAAGGTAGCAAAACACATTTAATGTGATACATATACATTGATACATATAAACAAGGGTTTACTTATTCAATTTCTTAATAATTTAAGGTTATAACATAAAACCAGACAATATAGTAACAACTTGTCTAACATTAATGACACCCGTGTAGTCATTCATTTCCCAACATTCAAGTTGTTTTCTGTTCAATAACATGGCAAAGATTTCATGTTGAAAAACCTAACTTGATTTAGTGTCGATTTTTTATGAAGTATCAGTGCTTTTTAGTTTTTACCGCACAGCCCTTAAGGTCTGTCGGGGTATTGTTTTCACCGATGGTGTCCGGATGGGTGGGCGGGGGGGCGGTGGGAAGAAGTTTGTCCGGCCTGTATCTCAGAAACTATAAGGTGTAGGAAGTTGAGACTTGGTAGGGACATTGGTTAGGGGGTGTAGGTGTGCAACGTCATGGTCTGACCTTGATTTGACCTTTGACCTTGCCATTGTGACCTTGATCTATAAAATCTTGTCCTGGCTATATCTCGGAAACCATAAGGTATAGGAAGTTGATACTTCGTAGGGACATTGGTTAGGGGTTGTAGGTGTGCAACATCATGGTGTGACTTTGATTTGACCTTTCCATAGTGACCTTGACCTATAAAATCTTGTCCGGGCTATATCTCAGAAACCGTAAGGTGTAGGAAGTTGGTACTTGGTAGGGACATTGTTTAGGGGTTGTAGGTATGCAAAGTCATGATGTGACCTTGATTTGACCTTTGACCTTGCTGTAGTGACCTTGACCTATAAAATCTTGTCGGGGTATATCTTGGAAACCGTAAGGTGTAGGAAGTTGATAGTTGGTAGGGACATTGGCTAGGTGTGTAGATGTAAAACACCATGGTGTGGTCTTGATTTGACCTTTGACCTTGCCGTAGTGACCTTGAGTTTGAAAATCTTGTCCAGGCAATATCTCAGAAAACGTAAGGTGCAGAAACTTGATACTTGGTAGGGAGATCGGTTAACGGGTGTAGGTGTGTAACGTCCTAGTCTGACCTTGATGACCTTTGACCTTGTCGTAGTGACCTTGACCTATAAAATCTTGTCCGGGCTATATCTCGAAAACCATAAGGTATAGGAAGTTGATACTTCGTAGGGACATTGGTTAGGGGTTGTAGGTGTGCAACATCATGGTGTGACTTTGATTTGACCTTTCCATGGTGACCTTAACCTATAAAATCTTGTCCGGGCTATATCTCAGAAACCGTAAGGTGTAGGAAGTTGATACTTGGTAGGGACATTGGTTAGGGGGTGTAGGTATGCAAGGTAATGATGTGACCTTGATTTGGCCTTTGACCTTGCTATAGTGACCTTGATCTACAAAATCTTGTCCTGGCTATATCTTGGCAACCATAAGGTGTAGGAAGTTGATACTTGGTAGGGACATTGGTTAGGGCGTGTAGGTGTGCAATGTCATGGCCTGACCTTTATTTGACCTTTGACCTTGCTGTATTGACCTTGACCTATAAAATCTTGTCGGGGTATATCTTGGAAACCGTAAGGTGTAGGAAGTTGATACTTAGTAGGGACATTGGCTAGGGTGTGTAGATGTAAAACGTCATGGTGTGACCTTGATTTGACCTTTGACCTTGCCGTAGTGACCTAGACCTATAATACCTTGTCTGGGCTATATTTCGGAAATGATAAGGTGGTTGGAAGTTGGGACATTGGTCAGGGGTTATATGTGTGCAACGTCATGGTGTGACCTGGGTTTGACCTTTGATCTTGCATATCTGATGCTATTTTATCTCTCTACAGGGATATCTAATAGTATTTTATCTCTCTTATATCTCTCTTATATCTTTTACTTGAATCTCGGTTTTTGCACCTTTGGGTGTCTTTTGATGTAGATTAAGCACTGTTAAAGTTATATAAGAATTCATTAACTGTTTTACTTTTGCAACTTCCCATTGTAACAGATGGTATTGCATCAAGTGAGCCACAGGTTTTGCCCGAACTCCACACAAAGCATGTGTTGCCACATCTCTATGTATGGGTAATATTTAAAACTTTCAAACCATAATTCGACCATACAAATGAATATCAAAATGGGAGAAATCTTAAAGCTTCATAATTTTAAGTTAACTGAATTGTCCTGTTTTAATACTTAATCTTTACATGCAGTTTCTTTCTCTTAGATGTTATTTTCTCTACTTAAACATTATTTGGACACTGACACTGCTTTGAAAGTATCCCAATCTGTGTACTGTTTTGCTACTTCTATATCTCATGGTGTTGAAAACTGTTTCCCCAGGCTGTGCGGTATGGGCATCTCTGATGCTATTTTTCCAGTCAGCAATCCAGCTTTGAATTAGTGTTGAAATTGTGTCAGTGTCAGTTTTTCAACCAAAAATCATCATGATTTCTGGTCAAAATACATGTATCACTACTTTTTCAACTTAGACTTAGTAGTTGGTAATGGGAATTTCAACGTCAGGACCTGTTTTCAACTCTAAATCAACGATATTTCAAGGCGTGTGCCTGCTGGGTTGCACTTTTGTATGCAATAACTGCTAAATAAAAAAGATGAAAAATAAATACTATCACCATAATAAACAGAATAAAACACTTAATTCTTTCTCGGACAATATCACTTTCCCTCGGGCTTAATAAAGTCACAATATTGGCCAGAAAGAAGTGTTTTATTCTGTAAATATTGTTAGATTTGGCCTCTGTTGGCCCAGCAGTGGTTTTAAGAATAATAGGGGATTTGGAAAAACGTGATAAAATATACACGGGTGATCACTAAGATAAACGGTCACAGAGATAAACGGTCTTCAAAGTTTTCAAATTTAAATAGTGTAAATAGCAAAATCGCAGAAACTAAACAACAAAATAGACTTAGACAATGCTTTTCATGATTTTGGTTTGTGTTATATTGTTGCTTAAACCTTTTAACTGTTTTTATGTGAGTATTTCTGAGGACCGTTTATCTCTATGACCGTTTATCTCAGTGACTACCCGTGTAGCTTTAGTGTGACATTCCGAAATTGCATTCAAGTTTAGTCACGGTTTAGTAATACTTAAATTGGCTTCAAGTGACAGATTTTGATAAATAGAGTATACTTTATTATAGAATGTCATATGTGTAGTTAGCTCTCAAGTTAATCAAGGTTATTATGTGTATTACATCCCTATGTTTAAAAATTTCATATTTGATCAAAACAATGAGAAATAAAGGAACTGTTATATGGGCGATAATAAAATGTTTGTAGTGCTGAAGGGTTCTGGGACAGTATTCATGAACAATACTTGGACCTTTCCCAACTTAGTATTAAGTGAAAGTAGTAAAAAATTATTTTAAGTATTACTTGGATTTCAAGTAAGAAATTATGAAACTGGTTTCGTTACTGCCTTGCTATCAATTATCGCCGGGTGCCAATTTTCCTGGATAGACTAGACCGAGTTTTCTGTCCCAAAATATGCCTCTTTAAAACTGATGGATGGCATTTTGGGACAGAGTTCCTCGTCACACAAAAAAAACTTCAATATCTGAAAATTACTGTCACTTTAAACTAGAGGTGTGACCGAGCAGTCGACACTCGCCGAGCAAGGCAAATTTCACGAAAATTCGATCACAGTTTTAAGAGTCGACTACTCATGTGTATGTAGCAACCTATTGAAGCAGTTACGTTTTTTAGGAAATAAAAAATAAATACAATACCTTGTTGCCATTAAATCGCATAATCCACCATTTTTAACCAAATATTAAGTATATATATTATATGATGACATCAGCTAATTCAAGTGATTCAAAGCTTTTATCTTTATATTTTTATTGTTTACGGGAGCCGCCATATTGGATGTTGGTTCCTGTAATGGTGGATACTAAACTTCGCGAGTGCTCGATGTCGAGTCGATTTTTTGTCCGCGAGTAATCGACCCGAATTATTTGTACTCGTCCCACCCCTACTTTAAACTTTAAAATATCCACTTAAATGTATTAACAGTATAAAGTATTTAGATGTAGGAACACAATTTTCTGTGTTTGCAGTAATATAGACACTTTTTCAATCTGCACTTCCTGGGTGGTTTCTAAACCATGGAAAAGTGACGGAAACGGAAAATCGCCTAATATACATATTAGTACACAGATCTATGAGTATTCAACAGTAATACTTTGGTGGTCGTTTTATGAAAATTGCTCCATTATTAAGCATTTTAGAGGGATTTTAGCATGGCCTTTGATTTCCCAGTGTTACTTAATTGGGCGATTTTTTCCATGGATTTGCTCCATGAATATCTTACTTTTAAGGTTTCCTTTTGCAAAATTTCCGGTTATGTTACCTATAAATGCGTGTTCTCCACATAATAATAAACAATTTGGTGGTTGTCTTATTAAAATCAAGCAAATGTTAAGCATTTTACAGGGATTTTAGCATAGCCTTTGATTTTCCAGTGTTGCTTAATATGGGCGATTTTTTTTTGTGGATTTTGTCCACAAATAGATTATGTTTAAGATACCTTATGTTAAGTTTCCAGTTTAATTAACTACCTACGAGTATTCTTCACACTATAATAAACAATTTGGTAGTTGTCTTGTTGAAATCAAGCAAATATTGAGTATTTTACAGGTATTTTAACAAAGCCCTTAAATTTCCATTGTTTCTTAATTGGGCGATTTTTTCCATGGATGTTGGTGATTAATATTTTACTTTTAAGATATTTTATGTTAATGGAACTGATTTGGGTTTTTGGCTTGCTTGTTTTATCTTTTTTTGAAGGGTCAACTTTATTCTTTTACTTTGTTTTTTAATACTTCCACAAAAACTGTTAATTGCTGTCAAAGAAAGTGGTTTCCAATTCATTTAATCTTCAAACACTTCAGTATTATTTGAAGTGTGCACCCTAACTTTTAGTTGTGATCAGGGTATGTCAATCTTTATTATTTAGTCTACCTATACATATATGTTATTTGAAGTTTGCACCCTAACTGTTAATTGCCATCAGGGTATGTTTGTCTTTATTCTTTAATCTACCTAGATCTAGGTTGTGGAGATACATTATCCCCCCTTTAATTGATTAAATAACTGTTTGATAATTGTATTCTGTAATCTAAAAGAGTTGTGGGTTTAATTTTTGATGTTGCTATTCAGGATGTCATTCTAACGTAAATTAGGCGATATTTGGGCGATTTTAGGCGATATTTAGGCGATTTTCCGTATCGCCCAACGGAAATTCCGAACTTTAGAAACAACCTGTTTGTATAAACAATGATGAAATTTTGTAAGTGAAATAAATTTTGGTAAATATATCCATTAACTATGCAAAAAGTTTATTTCTTTTAATGCGGGGCACATCCTTGATACTCAAGGTGGTAGCCTACATGTGTAATGTCAGGATGTGTGCCATTTGTTGCCCTTCAGGACGTTTATGTTTTTTGCATACTTATGCCATGATTGCCATCTGTCTCTTGCCAATACATCCCATCATTTAAAAATTGGCTGAGAGACAGATTAATCGGTCTAGGATAGACAGGTTTTCGATATGACGATTACAGGGTGCCTTATAAAACTCAGAGCTCCGGAGGTGCGGTCAGAGGGGTGTGGTGGGGTGCGGTAAAAATATTTGTACAATAAAATATTGCTGGATCATATATTTTAAAATGTTGTTAGAAATCCCATTGTAGCCTCGCGTTTTCAGCACTCTGTGGGTGTAAAAGTACCAGCATTTTATTATGTCCACCCCCCTGGGGGGTGGATATATTATTTTTGCTTTTTCTGCCGTCCGGCGTCCGATGTCCGGCGTCACGCATGGTTTCCGCTCATTTAAAGGAAAAGTATTAGAGCTATTGTCACCAAATTTGGTATGCAGGCGTATTGGGTCAGCTTGCTTGGGATTGCTTTTGGCTGTTGTACCTCTTTTGCTTACTGAGTAATACTTAAGTACAGCTATTTTCAGTACCCATTGGTTTCCGTGCATTTAAGCCAAAATAATTAAAGATATTTTACTACAATTTTGAATACAAGATTGTTATGTCCATAGCTCGCTTGGTATTGCATTTGGGACTGATAGCTTTGTCAGTACATGAGTAATAGCCATTTAGGTACTTCATTGTGTATTTTCAGTACTACTTTTGAGTAATTTGCTAATATCTCAGAAACCGTAAGAGATAGAGCGATTTCGACAGAATTTTTGACCCACAGGGTAGTAGAAAAGTATTCTATACAAAATTTTAAAAAATTTCAATTTTCGCCACTTTTGGCGGCCATCTTAATTTTTTGCGAAAAATGAAAGAATCTTAATATCTCGGAAACCATGAGATAGAGCGATTTCGACACAATTTTTGACTCACAGGGTAGTAGAAGAGTATTCTGTACAAAATTGAAAATTTTCAATTTTCGCCACTTTTGGCGGCCATCTTGAATTTTTGCGAAAAACGAAAAAATCTTAATATCTCGGAAACCGTAAGAGATAGAGCGATTTGGACAGAATTTTTTACTCACAGGGTAGTAAAAAAGTATTCTGTACAAAATTAGAAAATTTCAATTTTCGCCACTTTTGGCGGCCATCTTGAATTTTTGCAAAAAACGAAAAAATCTTTAATATCTCAGAAACCGTAAGAGATAGAGCGATTTGGACAGAATTTTTGACCCGTAGGGTAGTAGGAAAGTATGCTATACAAAATTGAAAAGTTTCAATTTTCGCCACTTTTGGCGGCCATCTTGAATTTTTGCGAAAAGCGAAAAAATCTTAATATCTCAGAAACCGTAAGAGATAGAAAAATCTTAATATCTCAGAAACCGTAAGAGATAGAGCGATTTGGACAGAATTTTTGACTCACAGGGTAGTAGAAAAGTATTCTGTACAATATTAAAAAATTTCAATTTTCGCCACTTTTGGCGGCCATCTTGAATTTTTGCGAAAAACGAAAAAATCTTAATATCTCAGAAACCGTAAGAGATAGAGCGATTTGGACAGAATTTTTGACCCGTAGGGTAGTAGGAAAGTATTCTATACAAAATTGAAAAGTTTCAATTTTCGCTACTTTTGGCGGCCATCTTGAATTTTTGAGAAAAGCGAAAAAATCTTAATATCTCAGAAACCGTAAGAGATAGAGCGATTTGGACAGAATTTTTGACCCGTAGGATAGTAGGAAAGTATTCTATACAAAATTGAAAAGTTTCAATTTTCGCCACTTTTGGCGGCCATCTTGAATTTTTGCGGAAAAACAAAAAATGTTAATATCTCGGAAACCGTAAGAGATAGAGCCATTTTGACAGAAATTTTGACTCGCATGGTAGTGGTAGAGTATTCTATGTGCAATTGAAAAATTTCAATTTTCGCCACTTTTGGCGGCCATCTTGAATTTTTGCGGAAAAACAAAATATGTTAATATTTGGAAACCGTAAGAGACAGAGCGATTTCGACAGAATTTTTGACCTGTAGGGTTGTAGCAGAGTATTCTATGTGAAATTGAAAAAATTCAATTTTTGCCACTTTTGGCGGCCATCTTGAATTTTTGCGAAAAACAAAAAATATTAATATCTCAGAAACCGTAAGAGATAGAGCGATTTCGACAGAATTTTTGACCCATAGGGTAGTAGCAAAGTATTCTATTCAAAATTGAAAAATTTCAATTTTCGCCACTTTTGGCGGCCATCTTGAATTTTTGCGAAAAACGAAAAAATCTTAATATCTCAGAAACCGTAAGAGATAGAGCGATTTGGACAGAATTTTTGACCCGTAGGGTAGTAGGAAAGTATTCTATACAAAATTGAAAAATTTCAATTTTCGCCACTTTTGGCGGCCATCTTGAATTTTTGCGAAAAACGAAAAAATCTTAATATCTCAGAAACCGTAAGAGATAGAGCGATTTGGACAGAATTTTTGACCCGTAGGATAGTAGGAAAGTATTCTATACAAAATTGAAAAGTTTCAATTTTCGCCACTTTTGGCGGCCATCTTGAATTTTTGCGGAAAAACAAAAAATGTTAATATCTCGGAAACCGTAAGAGATAGAGCCATTTTGACAGAAATTTTGACTCGCATGGTAGTGGTAGAGTATTCTATGTGCAATTGAAAAATTTCAATTTTCGCCACTTTTGGCGGCCATCTTGAATTTTTGCGGAAAAACAAAATATGTTAATATTTGGAAACCGTAAGAGATAGAGCGATTTCGACAGAATTTTTGACCTGTAGGGTTGTAGCAGAGTATTCTATGTGAAATTGAAAAAATTCAATTTTTGCCACTTTTGGCGGCCATCTTGAATTTTTGCGAAAAACAAAAAATATTAATATCTCAGAAACCGTAAGAGATAGAGCGATTTCGACAGAATTTTTGACCCATAGGGTAGTAGCAAAGTATTCTATTCAAAATTGAAAAATTTCAATTTTCGCCACTTTTGGCGGCCATCTTGAATTTTTGCGAAAACGAAAAAATCTTAATATCTCAGAAACCGTAAGAGATAGAGCGATTTGGACAGAATTTTTGACCCATAGGGTAGTAGGAAAGTAATCTATACAAAATTGAAAAATTTCAATTTTCGCCACTTTTGGCGGCCATCTTGAATTTTTGCGGAAAAACAAAAAATGTTAATATCTCGGAAACCGTAAGAGATAGAGCCATTTTGACAGAAATTTTGACTCGCATGGTAGTGGTAGAGTATTCTATGTACAATTGAAAAATTTCAATTTTCGCCACTTTTGGCGGCCATCTTGAATTTTTGCGGAAAAACAAAAAATGTTAATATCCCGGAAACCGTAAGAGATAGAGCCATTTCCACAGAAATTTTGACTCGCATGGTAGTGGTAGAGTATTCTATGTGCAATTGAAAAATTTCAATTTTCGCCACTTTTGGCGACCATCTTGAATTTTTTGCGGAAAAACAAAAAATGTTAATATCTCGGAAACCGTAAGAGATAGAGCCATTTCCACAGAAATTTTGACTCGCATGGTAGTGGTAGAGTATTCTATGTGCAATTGAAAAATTTCAATTTTCGCCACTTTTGGCGGCCATCTTGAATTTTTTGCGGAAAAACAAAAAATGTTAATATCTCGGAAACCGAAAGAGATAGAGCGATTTCGATAGAATTTTTGACCCACAGGGTATGGAGAGAGTATTCTATGTGAAATTGAAAAATTTCAATTTCGCCACTTTTGGTGGCCATCTTGGAGCGAGATAGAGCGATTTCGTCGGAATTTTCGAACCAACCAATGCAAAAAGGCATGAAGCTGAAATAATTTACATGTATACTAATAAATATTTAAGCATCCATATATTTTACATATGAAACAGGGTCTTGTAATACTACTGTACAATTTTGGCAAAAGGTTCATGGGGTGGACATTACACATGATAATGTGTGTTCTTCTATGCTATCCTGTTTCTATTCGTATGTCGCAGCTACAATCAACAGGGCGTCCTATTTCTAGTATTTTATTTGTTTTAAATATTGCAAGAAGGCAGTATTAGGTGCGGTGACAGTAAAATATTGCTGTGGGGTGCGGTAAAAATATTTGTATAATGAAATATTGCTGGATCATATATTTGTAAAATATTGTAAGAAACCCCATCGTAGCCTCACGTTTTCAGCACTCTGTGGGTGTATAAGTACCAGCATTTTATATTTTATTTGTTTTAAAAATTGCCAGAAGGTAGTATTAGGTGTGATGACAGTAAAATATTGCTGGATTATGTATTTGTAAAATATTGTTAGAAACCCCATCGTAGCCTCACATTTTCAGCACTGTGGGTGTAGAAGTACCAACATTTTATATTTTATTTGTTGTAAATATTGCGAGAAGGCAGTATTAGGTGCGGTGACAGTAAAATATTGCACAAGACACACAGCCAATCAGATGAGGGGTGCGGTAAAAAGGTGCGTTAGAGGTGCGGTTCCGAGTAAAGCTCCAGCTCCGAGTTTTATAACGAGCCCGATTACAGGAGGTTTTGCGGTTGTGAGGTTTTGTGTCTCTCTTTGGTGGGTTCACAGTAAAACTTAATCGATGTTTCGCTGTTAAAACCAGGTTTGCGGTAAAACCCGCGAAATTGTGTTTCTGGCAGGTGCCGAAAGACATCTATACATAAAACAATAAAAGTTGGTAAGTTTTATTTCATAGTTCATGTAAGCATAAGCAGTAACATCATTTCAACATGTATACATAAAAACAAAAAAAAAACATCTGTACCTAAAGATATCTATACATGAAAACATAAAACATCTATTCATTGTTAAAACATTGTTAAAACATTGTCATAATTGAAAAGTCAAATTCAAAATTTTCTCTGAGTTTTATAACGAGCCCGATTACAGGGGGTTTCGTGGTTGGGAGGTTTCGTGCCACAATGAGTTGATGGCCTGGTTAATTTTTCTGTACTCAACACGGTGTACCCTAGTCAGTTGCTCATATCCTACAAGTTTTGCTTGTGCCTCGATATACCTGGCTTCCTGGTGGAGCAGACTAATTAATAGGTACAGTTGGATCTGGCCCTTGGCAGCTTTCTGATTGAGTTTCAAGTGCCAGCCCTCCACATCATTATTTGTCCTAACTTGGCGCATGAAGACACTCCATGTTGCGGGGGCCACACTCTATTAGAAATCCAGGTGTTGTGGATGTAGGTGCACAGGTCAGCCAGTTTAGTATCACTTGTGGCGTTGGATGCTGATATCTGCAAGAAGGCCCTCATCACATGTTCAGCAGGATGAAGGTAGTGCCATTAACAGGCGAATGAAGGAGTGTGTGCCCTCATCTTTGTTGTAGGGTTCAACCCCAGCAGTTGTACCTGGCGCCAAATGGCCTGCACCCAGTGAAAGACACACCCTTTGATTTGGCCCTCTTCAAACACAGCTCTCACAGCCTGCCACATGGCGACTTCAAAGTCCATCACCACTTCAACCACAGCCACACTGGTAACACCCTTGATTGCTTCTAACACTGCAGCATAGTCTTCCTTTCTTTTACCAGACATAAGCACATAAGCAAGTGGCACTTGCTTATTACTCTCTCCATGACGGATGAAACTGTGTACAGAAAACAGCTGCATGAAGGGGGCTTTGACCACCTTGAATGTGGCATCCACATACCAGCGCTTGCTTTTTTCCAGGAGTCTCAGTTGGTCAGGGGTGGAGAAAACCAGGTGTCGGTGCCCATTGATATGGATGTCCTCTCTGAAGAACTCCTCACTGATATATTCAATATTAAGTTCAAAAGATAAGTCTGTGGGTTCCTTGAAGTGCATCTTCTGTCGGAACAGATTTGTCAATCTCACCAGATTCTGTGGCTTGGGAAGAAATGGTTCACCCCTGAATTCTGTGAGAAGGTCCTGTATGATGTTCCCGGCTGATGTGAAGACCTCCTTGGCTCCCACTCTCTTTGCTGCAGAAGATATCTTGGCTTTGGTTAATGCCCCCTTCACTGGTGGGTGGCAGTGTTCTTTCTTCCCCCTGGTAAATGTCTGGCCAAACTGCTTCACGTTGGCATAGCACCTGGTGTGCTTGCTGCGTACTGTACACTCCCAGTCAAGCCTGTATTCATATTTGGCCTTCCTCTGGTTGTAAATGTAGCCATGTGAATCCACTAGCAGGTCCTTCCCACGTTTGGTGCCACCAGTAACCACCTCATATGTCACCTCATGAGATGAATTGAAGTCCTCAGGGTGTGGTGTAGGCTCTGCAAGGGAGGACTATTCCATTTGGCTTGGAATATGGTATTCACCAAAGTTCATCACATCTTCACCATGATCAATTGTATATGTTGCATTCCTCATATCAAGGGTGTCATGGATGCTGTTTACATCAGGAAGGAACTGGCGTGATGTGTCATGCAGGTGTGTACTCTCCAAAGGATACGTGTCAACTTGGGTAGTCCCAGGTGCTGGATCCAGATCATCTTCTATTTGGGTAGTCCCAGGTGTTGGATCCAGATCATCTACTTGGGTAGTCCCAGGTACTGGATCCAGATCATATTCTACTTGGGCAGTCTCTGGAGTTGAACACTTCAGGCACTGCCGGTCAATAGTGACTTCTCTTTTCACCATTCTCCTGTAGAGTGCCCGGTCAATTCCTGGACCACAGGTTCTGTGACACCATAGTTGGCATTTGTCACAGAGAATGGCTTCTTGTCTCCCCCTGACTTCCTTGCTGCATTTCAAACATAACTCTGCCATACTGTTATCAAAAAAATAGACCAGCTAGCTTGGAGCTCAACTGACTGAATAAAGAAACAGGGGAAAATTGGGGGTTTATATAGACAAACCCCATGGGTCTAATTGAAATCAGATTACACACGTTAATCCAGGGGTTGAACATTCTCCTGAGCATCACTCAGCCTGTCATAACAGTTGCCACATGCTGATTGCAAGTGGATTTGAATTCTCAGTCATGTTAGGGTTAGGCCTCATGGAGGGGGGTAATTACCTTATTTACCTAGGGATTAATTGACTTCAAAGAAGTTAGGGGTTTTGTGCTTATCAATTTACTTTTGGGTATTATTGAATGAAAACAATTTCCAATTAAATTTTTTTTTAATTTTTTTTAAAAATGTCTTTTCTTGTCATTATATTGGTTAGTCAGGCGGTTACAAAAAAAGTTCAGATTTCTTCAAACACAATAATATACCAAGTAAAGGATACAGAGGAACTAAAAAGTCCATAACACAAAATTAGGCAACATGTTCAATGGAATTCTATAAAATACTAACTCATGTGAATGCCAGATATTTAGCATGAAATATTTGTACATTTACTGCGTAACCTCCAAATATTTACCGCGAATCCTCTAAAATATAGCGAAACCGCGAAACCTCTCGACACCGATATGACAACGTAAACGGGCAATGACGAGTTTCCTCGCATAACGTGGATTTGATGATCTAAGATTTAAATGAAATCTGTTTTCCGCATACAATTTGTGCCATAAAATTGTATAGTTACTCAGGAAAATTGTATGTTTAATTTAACGAAGAAAGTGTGAATTTTTAGTGCATTTATTGATATTTTATTGATTTTATCTCAGTGTGGTTTTATATACATTTTGAAGAAAATATCCGGTCGGTTCAACCAATCAGATTCACTGTTGCTATATTGATAAATGGGGTATGCTAAAATACAAAAAAGAAGATTTTATGGTACAAGAATACCAGCAAACAATGTTAAAACAGGGTAGACCTTAAAAGAGTGTAAATAATATTAAATAGTAATAAATACGCAGTGGTTAAATCACGGGACATCCCAATATGTAAATTACTAGCTAAATATCGGGAAATAATTTCATTGGTTGATTTTTTATCGTTAGTTTTCCGGGAAATCTGTGACCTCATATCTTCTCATGAATATTAATGAGTTGGTGCTAATGCAGTAAGTTCTCGAGTTTAAGGTATTTGATCTTCATTGAAGCTTCCATTTTATAAAATATTCTAAGAAAAACCCGGGAAATCCACGACCTCATATCTTCGCATGAATATTTATGAGTTGGTGCTACTGCCGTGAGTTCTAAGTTTAAAGTATTTGATCTTTTTTTAGGCTTTCATTTTGTAAAATATTGCTACAATCCTAAAACAGGGCATCCCGTGATATAAAGCACTTCCCTAGATGAAGCACTTCCCAGTTCTCACTATTTAGCACTTCCTGACATATAGCCAATATATTACATATTGGGACGTCCCAGGACATAACCTTGCCATATTAAATATAAGGCAATGGTATATATGTCTCCCTGAGGGAGCATATAAATTATGGGAAAACAAGATCATCATGGAGGATTTCAAGAGGGGCTCATCATTTCAAAATATTTGACAAACTACTTTATCCATATATTTAAATATATATACATATATACATCATTGGAAATGTATTTTAGCAGTGGTCTTGTTTGTTTTCAATACATCTCAATCCACACTAAAACAATTAAGAAAAAGATAATTTGAAAAAAATAATTGAAAGTTGAATATATTTTACATCGAAGTAATGCCTTTTCTCGGGTGCTCACATCTTCAGGTATCTTAACAATCATGCCAAATCTACAACTTACTTTCCTGACATTAAAAAGAAAACAAACAACAAATTAGCTTGATGTGACCTGAATTTTATATTTGTAACTTAGATGAAACAATCACATAAAATGATTATTACCAAATTTGAACAAGATGAAGGATCTCAATGTGTGTATCTTGTTAAAATATTGTAGAAAGTTCTTTACCTGCAGATACATACAATGTATCTTTGGAATGGCAATGGAACAGCTAATTCTTCTGTTTGATTTTATAGCATTAAAATCCATCAAGAAGCCCATCAAGAACAAAATTATTAAAATTTGACTCTGGTTTTACAACTTATAACAATGATGTACATATCAATTTTCAGATATGTTATTAGATATCAAAAAAGTGCAATAAAATACCTTCATATGGGAAAAATCATATCTATAGCTTGCATAATTGCTTTAGATGTGACAATTTAAAGTGTGCAATTTAATTTTAAAGATTAAAAGTCAAGCAAGATGGAAGGTACCCAATGTCTTCATCTTGTTTATATATTTAAAAAAAAGTTTGTTCTTGGATCAGAAATATATATCAATGGAAAGATCGAGTTTGTGACACTTACATTTCATTGAAAAACATAGGAGAAAATGTTGTGGAAGTGTACATAAAACTTCTCACTTTTATTATATATTTTCTTTAATTTTGTGATGAAACACTGCAGTTTTCCGACTTTTAGTAAGAACCGTTGAACCCACCGAACATCGAATCCATCGTTCATAGCGATATCAAAACCAACACAAGCAAAATTATCAGAGATATAACAACAAAATATTAAATCCACAATGTCTGGTTCAGTGTGATTACATATTCATTATAAAATATTATTAAAACATCATTAAAAACGGGGCTATGGGCTTGTTGCTTAAATGATAAAAAAGTGAATATATCGAAAACCCGTACATCGGCTGTACTGTACTGTATCACCACCAATAAATAAACAAAGTGGCTGGAGTACAGTAAATCACCACACTAAAGAAGAAATTCTGCAGTACGGTAGCATTCCTTTGCTGTATTCCAGTAACTTAAAGGGAGTGCAGTTCAAGTTGGTATAAGCAAAACATCTCATAGAGTGAAGGAAATATGAGGCCATGATGGGGGGGGGGGGGGGGGTGTTCTGTATTTTAAAAATAAAAAATCTAGCAATATTTTACAAATGAAATATCAAACGCCAGTACTTGTACACATGCAAACTTAAGAAAATATGAGGCCACAATGGATTTTCTACCATTTTACAAACAGAAGTCTAGCAATATTTTACCCTTACCTCACCTGCTGTTGGAGTTTTACTTGCAGTATCTTACAAATAGTATATCAAATGCTGGTACTTGTACACACAGACTGAAGGAAATATGAGGTCACAATGGGGTTTTTTAGCCATATTTTACAAACAGAAGATTCAGCCAACCAGTCTTCTTTTTGAATACAAACATGATTAATTAAATAGCCAATGAAAACAATTGTTAGTGAAACCTCAATAAAAACCTTGCCATGGCCGTTTCAAAACGGCAAGTAACATGACCATTATATGTTCTATCAAACCTTATCAAAATTAAGCACATTTATAAATAGTAATATTACAACTTCAGTTTGCCATTTATCGTTTGCAATCCTAACAGCAAGTGGAGGGAAACCACATTTATTTTTAATTTTTTAGTCATGATTCAAGGAAATGAGATCATATCAGCACTTTTGGCTGGTGACAGAGAAGCCATCAAGAACGTGTGTGGTGAACATGTAAACAAACATCTTGATGATGGAAGGACACCTCTCATTGTGGCAATTCAATTTCATCAATCCGAATCAGTGGAATGTCTGCTCAGCATTGGTGCAAAGGTGGATGTAGCTTGGCATCAGTCTATTGTTAACCCTTGGAATCCAGAGACGATGACCACAGATTTGCATTACCCCTTACAGGTAAAATTTTAACTGAGAGAGAAAAATACAGAATTATATGGTTAATGATTGGTTTTATCAAAAAACTGTAATATTTTTTTTAAATCAGTTATAGCTTCCTGTATTTAAAGTACACATTTTTTAGGGGGCCTCAACACCGTAACCTTCACACAGTAAACATGTGGGGTCGCTGTCATGTGGATAGAGTTGTAGAAGGTCCAGAAATTTATTTCTTCTTTGGATAATAGTTCTTTAATTGTAATTGTACAAATCATTGCTAAGAAACAGGTCCCCATCTTACTCAATCTACGCTTGCATGTAGGCATACTTTAACTAAACCTTTTGATTAATTGGCTTATTCTCTTTAGCAGCTAAAAAAAATAATAATAAAATAATGAGAGGGGCACTAGGGTATTGTGACTGTAGGTTATTATAAATTCATTAAATGACAGTGTGACAGGGTACCTCATCGATTGTTAGCATTTCTAATGGATGGTTACCCAAACGATAGACCCTTGCTTCCTTTTAAGAAAATTTCTAAGGAATGTTATGTTGATGGAAAAACATGATCTATGTGAAAAGGGGGTTATCAAAGGTGGCCTAGGCAGTCAGGAAAAAAACAAAGGTACTAGAAGTAATTGCTTTGATTTAAAAATGTAATTAGAAATTTAACCCTATCAGAGTTTGCTTGGTACACAAGATAAATTAACTAGCTTGATTAAAATAAAATAGTGAGTAGTTAAAAAAAATAGGTGAATAACATATTTTTTCAGAGTAAACTAAAATCTGGACCTGAGAGCAATACCCGCAATATTTATCCCCACACTGTAGCAAGATTTTCAAGATTTTAGCGAAATTATCTCCTGCCAGGCTTTAGTCCAGGAGGGAGATACGATCCGCATCCTGTGTGTGCATGCGTCCATGTGTCAATCAGTATTTGATGCAGCTTTCTCAACTACTGCAATTACACTTCTTTTTTTTTTTGGTAAATTGCTTATTCAAAAAAAATTTTATGCTCTTCCAACTTTTTTACATTTTTCGGACTTTGGCTAATGCTGAGTGAGAGTTAGTACTTTTAGCTAATTGAAGTAAATAGCTCAAGGTCAGGTGGGGTCATCACACTAGAAATGCCTTATATCTCCCTTACTAGTGGTTCTACACTTCGACATATGAAAATCGACAAGAAATCACAGCCTACAAATTTTTAGTAAATATCAAATTTCACCTTTGACCCTTGCTTCAAGGTCAGGTGGGGTCAACTTGCTAAAAAGGCCGTATATCTCCCTTAACTATTGGTTCTATAGCTTGGAAATATAAAGCCACCTATAGGAAATTGTAGCCTGCAAATCTTTTGCAAGTGTCGAAATTCACCCTTGAAACCCAGCTTCAAGGTCAGGTGGGGGTCAACATATTAAAACAGCGTTATATCTCTCTTTTTATTGGTTGTATAACTTTGAAATGTGAAAACAATGTATAGGAAATCATGTCATGTTAGTCTTTTGCAGGTATCCAATTTGATCTTTAACCTGTGCTTCAAGGTTCAATTGGGTCATCATATTGAAAAGGCCTTCTTCTCCCTTTGTAGTGCTCCTTGGACTTTGAACCCTTTTTTGTGGTCAGACAACCCCATTTTCCCTTAATACTTGGCAGGAGATAAACTGTTTAAGTTTTCCCAATATTTAATCTTTGGGTATTTGTATTATTAAGGGTCCCTTGAAAAGAGCGCTTATTTGTTTTCACATTGAGTTTCCCCACCGCCACCACCACATTGTCATCTCCCTTGAATATCTCTTATTAGTGGGCAGATTCTCACCATTTTTGCAGTTACATACCTTAGGCGTGGCAAAAAGTTGCCTATTTTTTACCTTTGACCTTTATGAAGGTCACAGGATTGAAAATAAGTTTTTTTTGTCGTTGCCACTCAGCTGAAACTATTTACTGTAGGAGGGTGTTATTTTGAATATACTTCAATAGACTGAATACTGTTAAAATCTCAAGCTGACTAGATTATGGGAGTGATTGGACCATAATTAAGCGATTTATGAGGTTTTTATCTGCCACCAGCAGCCGAAGGCCGTGGTCGGGAGATTTTAAAATGCCTTCTGTACACACGTCCATCCGTCCGTTTGTCACATTTTTACATATACCCTAATATCTCATTCATTTGTAAAGATATTTTCACCAAATTTGCAGGGAATGTTTATGGCAATGAAAACATGTCTGTGCAAAATTTTGGCCTCATTTTGAAAAACAAAATGGCTGCCATAGCTAATTGTTTGAAAATCATAAAGATGCTCTATATCTTGGAATATTGCAGCTAGCTTCAAATTTGCACAAAAGATCTATGGCTAGGAAAGCTAGTCTGATAGTAATTTTGGCGTAGTTTGCAAAACAAAGTGGTCGCCATATCACATGATTAATGTCAAATGGGGTTACCCCATGAAAAAGGCCATATATCTCCATTATCATTGCATCTTTGGGTTTGGAATGTGAAAACAAGTGGTAGGAAGTCATGGCCTGGGAATCTTTCCCAGATGTTGAATTTAACCTTTGACCCCTGCTTCAAAGTGAAATGGGGTCATCACACTAAAACGTCCTTATATCTCCCTTATTATCAGTGCTAGGGCTTCAGAATATAAAAACAGCCCATGGGAAGTCCTGGTCTGTAAATGTTTTGCCTGTGAATTGAAAAACAAAATGGCTGTCATAGTCAATTATTTCAAAATCATTAAGATGCAGTAAAACTTGGTTAATCAAATATTCACAAAAGATATATGGCTAGGAAAGTTAGCCTGTTAGTAATTAAGCGTCCCTGAAAAGGGCGCTTATTTCTTTTTGCGTCAGTTTCCTCATTGCCGCCGCCACATTATGGTCTCCCTTGAATATCTCCCTTATTATTGGAAGCTTTTTAACCATATTTGGCAGTTATATACCTTAGGCATGGGAAAATTTTTCCACATACTTAACTTTGACCTTGCGTCTTTATCAAGGTCACATGATCAAAAAATAGTTTTTGGGGGTACACCGACCCGTCATCGCCGCTCAGCAAAATCTACTGACCGCAGAGGCTTGTAATTATACACACATGTTAAGACTATCAAAAACGCGAGCTGATTAGATTTTGGGAGTGATCCGATGAAAAATGACTGATTTATCAGCGATTTTCTCACACCTACTAACCAGAAAGCTTAAAATTCATATGAACCCTCCTATTATCTTCTTAAGTATTGCATTTAGAGCCATAAATGTATTGGGAGGTAGTAGGAAACCATATGTGGAGAGTCTAGAAAGCAAGTCAATTTTCCCCCCGACCCCCCCTGTAGGGGTCATACTTGGGTTGTAAAATAGCCAATTTTTACATTTTTCCTTATATCTCTTTTATTATTGGTTTTAGAGCTTTAGAATGTATTAAGAGGTATTGGGAAACCTTATGTGATGAGTCTAGATAACCGGTCAGATTTACCCCCTGACCCTCCTTATGGGTCAAACTGGGGTCATAAATAGCCGATTTTGTGTTTTTGCCTTATATCTACTTTATTCTTGCTTTTAGAGCTTTAGAATGTATTTAGACGTATTGGGAAACCTTATGTGAAGAGTCGAGATAGGCGCTCAGATTTAACCTACCCCCCTCTTATGGGTCAAACTGGGGGTCATAAAATAGCTGATTTGTGTTTTTGCCTCATATGTCCTTTGGAGTTTTGCTTTTACAGCTTCAGAATGTATAAACAGGTAGTTGGAATTCGTGGAGAGTCTAGGTAGCTGTTCAAATTAGCCCTCTGACCCCCTCTTATGAGTCAAACTGGGGTCATAAAATATCAATTTTCTGTTTTTGCCTCATATCATCTTTATTATTGGTTTTACAGCTTTACAAGTTTTAAGAGGTAGTGGGAAACCATATGTGCAGAGTCTTAATAGCTGGTCACAGTGAGGTCATAGATTGAAATTTCTACTTTAATATTTCAATATTAATGATGTCGTTATATTTATGTTTTTTTCATATCTTAGTGAAATTGCACTCACGACTTATACATACTATTAAAAGCAGGCAAAATACATTCCTATTTTCTTGTCATCATGTAAAATTATGATATGCATCAAATTATGCTTGTTTTATTGTAAAAAACTGGGTCCAAATATTTACAAACTTATTTCAGTGCAGCAGTTTGATAATGACACATTTATAAATTCTCATTTTCAACTCATTATCATTTCTTCTGACTTCCATTCTTCTGCAGTAAACTAATAACTCAGCAATGCAAACATATTCTTTACTGGATTCCCTCTTTACTATGTCCCTTATTATCTCCCGCCGGCCGATAGGCCCGGTACGGGAGATTATAAAATGCCCTCTGTCTGTGCGTGCGTCCATTCGTCACGTTTTTACAAAAGCCTTTCTATCTCTTAAAATATTATAGCTAGAGCTTCCAAATTTGCAGGATAAATTCATCATTGGAAAAACTTGCCTGGGAATCTTTTTCGGCTGATTCGGAAAAACAAGATGGCCGCCACGGGTGTTAACAAGATGGCTGCCATGGTTTTTTTATCTCCCGCCGGGCTTTAGCCCGGGAGGGAGATTATGAAATGATGCCTGTGTGTGCGTGCGTGCGTGTGTGCGTGCGTTAGTTAGTCACGCAGATTCCTCCAAAACTACTACAGCTACAGATTTTTTGTAAATTAATTGTCCCAATGAATTTTCACGCCCTCGAAAATTTTTTTGGTTTTATGGACTTAGGCCTAACGATAAGTGAGTAATAGCTATCTTAGCTACTTGGAGTAAAGGGCTCATAACTCAAAAACTATTGCAGAAACAACTTTTTCTTCAAATATGTTGTTCAGCTACTTTGTCCTTAGCTATAAGATGGTACATAATTTGGGGTCCCATTGCATGCCATAAGTGAGTAATAGCTATTTTCTCATTTGTAGCTAAATAACAAAAGGAGTAAATGTCAAATATCTTCCAAAGTATTAGAGTTACAGAAATCTTTTCAAATATGTTGTTCATCTACTTTTTGGTAAGCTATCACATAGTAAAGTTTCAGATCTGTTGCACCTTGGATAGCTGAGCAATAGCTACTTTGAAATTCTGATTGTTGAGTAAAGCCATTGTAACTCCAAAACCATTGCAGTTAGAGTGTTTCCCTAAAATATGTTGTTCAGCTACTTTGTCCTTAGCTATAAGATGGTACATAGTTTGGGGTTCTATTGCATGCCGTAAGTGAGTAATAGCTATTTTCTCATTTGTAGCTAAATAACAGAAGAAGTAAATGTCAAATATCTGCAAAAGTATTAAAGTTAGGGAAATCTTTTCAAATATGTTATCCATCTACTTTTTGGTAAGCTATCACATGGTAAAGTTTCAGACCTGTTGCACCTTGGATAGCTGAGTAATAGCTACTTTGAAATTCTGACTGTTGAGTAAAGCCATTGTAACTCCAAAACTATTGCAGTTAGAGTGTTTTCCTAAAATATGTTGTTCAGCTACTTTGTCCTTAGCTGTAAGATGGTACATAGTTTAGGGTTCTATTGCATGCCATAAGTGAGTAATAGCTATTTTCTCATTTGCAGCTAAATAACAGGAGGAGTAAATGTCAAATATCTTTAAAAGTATTAGAGTTACAGAAATCTTTTCTATATGTTATCCATCTACTTTTTGGTAAGCTATCACATAGTAAAGTTTCAGACCTGTTGCACCTTGGATAGCTGAGTAATAGCTACTTTGAAATTCTGACTGTTGAGTAAAGCCATTGTAACTCCAAAATTATTGCAGTTACAGTGTTTTCCTAAAATATGTTGTTCAGCTACTTTGTCCTTAGCTATAAGATGGTCCATAGTTTGGGGTTCTGGTGCATGCCATAAGTGAGTAATAGCTATTTTCTCGTTTGTAGCTTGAGTAAAGCCATTGTAACTCCAAAATTATTGCAGTTAGAGTGTTTTCCTAAAATATGTTGTTCAGCTACTTTGTCCTTAGCTATAAGATGGTCCATAGTTTGGGGTTCTGTTGCATGCCTTAAGTGAGTAATAACTATTTTCTCATTTGTAGCTAAATAACAGAAGAAGTAAATGTCAAATATCTTCAAAAGTATTAAAGTTAGGGAAATCTTTTCAAATATGTTGTCCATCTACTTTTTGGTAAGCTATCACATAGTAAAGTTTCAAATTTCAAAGTTTACAACTTTTGGTGGCCATCTTGAATTTTTGCGGAAAATGAAAAATGGCAAATATCTCTGAAACTGTCAGAGCGATTTCGAGCAAGTTTTGGACCCACAGTGTAGTAGAAGGGTTTCTGTTGAAACATGAAATTTTCAATTTCACATGGTAAAGTTTCAGACCCATAGCTAATTACTCACCTACTTAAAATGAGTAAATGCTAATTATCTCTAAAAGTATTGCAGAGAGCCAATTTTTCTCAAATACCTCATTCACCTACTTTTGGGAGAGCTTTCACTTGGTAAAGTTTCAGACCCATAGCTAATTATTCACCTACTCAAAATGAGTAAATGCTAATTATCTCTAAAAGTATTGCAGATAGCCAATTTTTCTCAGATAACTCATTCACCTACTTTTGGAAGAGCTTTCACTTGGTGAAGTTTCAGACCCATAGCTTATTACTCACCTACTCAAAATGAGTAAATGCGAATTATCTCTAAAAGTACTGCAGATAGCCAATTTTTCTCAAATACCTCATTCACCTACTTTTGGGAGAGCTTTCACTTGGTGAAGTTTCAGACCCATAGCTAATTACTCACCTACTCAAAACGAGTAAATGCGAATTATATCTAAAAGTACTGCAGATAGCCAATTTTTCTCAAATAACTCATTCACCTACTTTGGGAAGAGCTTTCACTTGGTAAAGTTTCAGACCCATAGCTAATTACTCACCTGCTCAAAATGAGTAAATACGAATTATCTCTAAAAGTACTGCAGATAGCCAATTTTTCTCAACTAACTGATTCACCAACTTTTGGAAGAGCTTTCACATGGTGAATTTCAGACCCATAGCTAATTACTCACCTACTCAAAATGAGTAAATGTGAATTATCTCTTAAAGTATTGCAGATAGCCAATTTTTCTCAAATAACTCATTCACCTACTTTTGGGAGAGCTTTCACTGGGTGAAGTTTCAGACCTGTAGCTAATTACTCACCTAATCAAAATGAGTAAATGCTAATTATCTCTGAAAGTATTGCAGATAGCCAATTTTTCTCAACTCATTCACCTACTTTGGGAAGAGCTTTCACTTGGTGAAGTTTTAGACCCATAGCTAATTACTCACCTACTCAAAAGGAGTAAATATGAATTATCTCTAAAAGTACTGCAGATAGCCAATTTTTCTCAAATAACTCATTCACCAACTTTTGGAAGAGCTTTCACATGGTGAAGTTTCACACCCATAGCTAATTATTCACCTCAAAATGAGTAAATGCGAATTATCTCTAAAAGTACTGCAGATAGCCAATTTTTCTCAAATAACTCATTCACCTACTTTTGGAAGAGCTTTCACTTGGTGAAGTTTCAGACCCATAGCTAATTACTCACCTACTCAAAATGAGTTAATGCGAATTATCTCTAAAAGTACTGCAGATAGCCAATTTTTCTCAACTAACTCATTCACCTACTTTTGGGAGAGCTTTCACTTGGTGAAGTTTCAGACCTGTAGCTAAGTACTCACCTAATCAAAATGAGTTAATGCTAATTATCTGTAAAAGTATTGCAGATAGCCAATTTTTCTCAAATAACTCATTCACCTACTTTGGGAAGAGCTTTCATTTGGTGAAGTTTTAGACCCACAGCTAATTACTCACCTACTCAAAATGAGTAAATATGAATTATCTCTAAAGGTACTGCAGATAGCCAATTTTTCTCAAATAACTCATTCACCAACTTTTGGAAGAGCTTTCACATGGTGAAGTTTCAGACCCATAGCTAATTACTCACATACTCAAAATGAGTTAATGCGAATTATCTCTAAAAGTACTGCAGATAGCCAATTTTTCTCAACTAACTCATTCACCTTCCTTTGGGAGAGCTTTCGCTTGAAGTTTCAGACCCATAGTTAATTACTCACCTACTCAAAATGAGTACATGCTAATTATGTCTAAAAGTATTGCAGATAGCCAGTATTTCTCAAATAACTCATTCACCTACATTTTGGAGAGCTTTCACATGCTAAAGTTTTTTTTATGACTTTTTAAAATAATTTTTTATTCATTAAAAGTAATGAAATCATGCCCTAAATCAATTATAACTTGAAAAGTATTGCATTTAGAGCACTTTGTTAAAATATGTTATTCAGCTACTTTTTCCATAGCTACAGCATGGTGAGTAACTTGGGTGTCTATCTCAATAGCTAAGTGAGTAATAGCTACTTTTGGATTTTTCACTAACTTCCATCATGAGTAAAATCACTTGTAACTTGAAAACTGTTGTATTTACAGAATTTTATGCAAATATGTTATTCATCTACTTTTGGGTCAGCTATAACATAGTAAAATTTCAGACCTGTAGCTCATTGCATAGCTGAGTAATAGCTACTTTTAGGTTATCACTGTTGGGTAAATCACTTATAACTTGAATACTCTTGCATTTACATTATTTAGTTGCAATATGTTATTCACCTATTTTGAAGCAGCTATAACATAGTTAAGTTCCAGACCTGTGGCTCATAGCATAGCTGAGTAATAGCTACTTTGAAGTTCTTACTCAACACTACATCATTTATAACTTGAAAAGTATTGCATTTAGAGCATTTTGTTAAAATATGATATTCACCTACTTTTTCAATAGCAACAACATGGTGAGTAACTTGGGTGTCTATCTCAATAGCTAAGTGAGTAATAGCTACTTTTGGACTTTTCACTAACTTCCATCATGAGTAAAATCAATTGTAACGTGAAAACTATTGGATTTAGAGAATTTTGTGCAAATATATTATTCACCTACTTTGGGGTCAGCTATAACATAATAAAAATTTCAGACTTCTAGCTCATGCTATGGCTGGGTAATAGCTACTTTTGCCTTTGCCGGTGGATACATTTTGCATCTGGCCACAGATGCGTCCTTGGTCTAGTTCTAATAAGTCATTCACATACTTTTGGGTGATCTACCACATACTGAAGTTGCAGAACTGTAGCTCTTTGGATAGCTGAGTAATAGCTACTAAAATGAGTAAATGTCTTTTATCTCTAAAAGTATTACAGGTAGGCAATTCCTTCTAAATAAGTCATTCACCTACTTGTGGGTGATCTACCACATAGTGAAGTTGCAGAACTGTAGCTCTTTGGATAGCTGAGTAATAGCTACTAAAATGAGTACATGTCTTTTATCTCTAAAAGTATTACAGGTAGGCAATTCCTTCTAAATATGTCATTTACCTACTTTTGGGTGATCTACCACATAGTGAAGTTGCAGAACTGTAGCTCTTTGGATAGCTGAGTAATAGCTACTAAAATGAGTAAATGTCTTTTATCTGTAAAAGTATTACAGGTAGGCAATTTCTTCTAAATAAGTCATTCACCTACTTTTGGGTGATCTACTGCATATTAAAGTTGTAGAACTGTAGCTCTTTGGATGGCAGAGTAATAGCTACTAAAATGAATCAATGCCTTTTGTCTTTAAAAGTATTGCAATCAAACATTAAACTTGTCACTTCTACATGTGCCTCCATCTCACAAGAAAATTTATATTCCACTATCTTTAGTACATCTTATTTATACGGCGGGAGATAAATGCATGCGTCAGAATGCTTGTTTTCAGGTGTTCTACCATGGGTTTTCTTTTCGTTGATTTAGATGGCTGCCATAAGTGTGTAGTTGCACTTTTATACAGCCTAAAAATAGCCTGCTTGGTATTGATTTTGGGCCTATTTTGAAAAACAACATGGCCGCCAGAGCCTTGCCAAATCTCTGCAAATAGCCGAATGTAAGGCCTAAAGGTCTGTCCAAAGAAAGTGTTGCAGGTATCCTCACCAGTTTCTCCTTGGCCTTTTCAATGTTTTATGACCTTATTGCTTATGTCTTTTCATTTGATGCTGTTTTTTCAGACCTAGGTCCATAGCTAAGTGAGTAATAGCAATGGTGGCTACTTTCAGTAAAGTGCTCATAACTCCAGAATGACTGCATTTAGAGCATTTCTGTAAAATATGTTGTTCAGCTACTTTCTCCATGCCTACAAGATGGTACCATTTTTAGGGGTCTATCTTGATAGCTAAGTGTGTAATAGCTATTTTCTGTTTTTAACAATGACCAAAATGAGTAAGTTGCTTTTATCTTTGTAACTGTTACTTACAATATTGGTCTCAAATATGTTGTTGAACAACTCCTTCATGTACTATATCATGGTGAGGTTTCCAAGGTGTAGCACCATAGCTAGCTGAGTAATAGCTACACTAAGTTTAACATTTGACCATTCAGCAAGTCATTTATAACTCAAAAAACTATTGAATATGGAGGATTTTTGTCATATATGTTGTTTATCTACTTTTTGATGTACTGTGTCGTGGTGAATTTTCACAGCTGTAAGTCCATAGCTAACTGAGTAATAGCTACTTTGAAATTTCTTAATTTCAACATTGAATAAATCACTTATAACTCCAAAACTATTAAATTTAGAGAATTATTGTGAAATATGTTTTTCACGTACTATTTGATGTACTGTGTCATGGGAAATTTTCACAGCTGTATCTCCATAGCTACCTGAGTAATAGCTACTTTGAGGGTTTCCATGGAGTAAATCACCTTTAACAGCAAAACTGTTGAATTTAGAGGTTTTTTATCAAATATGTTCTTCACCTACTTTTTGATGTAGTGTGAAATGGCAAATTTTGACAGCTGTAGGTCCATAGCTAACCGAGTAATAGCTACTTTAATGGTTCTCCATTGAGTAAATCACTTATAACAGCAAAACTGTTGAATTTAAAGGATTTTTCTCAGATATGTTGTTTAGCTACTTTTTAGTCGAATCTTTGATTCGAGTTATGTACTGAGTTGCGGTCGCGATTTTAAAAGGGCCGTTTAAGCCCTTAAATATCAAATTCTTCATAATATTTGTTCACATATCGGTACATTAAGGTCTATACTATACACTCTGCCATTTTGAAGATTTTTAATGCTTTTATTCAGTTATATTTTATAAAGTAAAAAGCTTGTCTAGCACTTCGTCTGGCTTTCTCCAAGGACCCGTATGTCCTAGAAACTATTGTGTTTGCCATTGTAATGGTCTACTCGAAAGAGTCTTTTTTAACGGTTTCGTCTGCTGGTTTCTAGAGGTGAAACCCCAATTAATTTATTTGTCTGCAGGGTTTACCACGCAGCCACTGTTAATGTAAAATTGCTGTCTGCGCATCTACGTGTACGCCATTATTTGTCAAACAAATAAACCGCAAAGAAATTAATGAATGAAGTGACGTCACGGTAGTACTATACATTTTTCGTTTAGCCAATCAAAATCGAGATCACCTCTGGCAGAGACAATGAAAATTCAAACTCCGTATATCTACATTCAACCACTAGAAGGCGCTTTTGTATGTCCTAGAAGGTATCATGATGGGGTTTCTAAACGTGAGGCTACGATGGGGTTTCTAACAACATTTTACAAATATATAATCCAGCAATATTTCTGTCTTCTCGCAATATTTAAAACAAATAAAATATCAAATGCTGGTAGTTGTACACCCACACAGTGATGAAAACGTGAGGCTACAATGGTGTTTCTAACAATATTTTACAAATATATAATCCAGCAATATTTTACTGTCGCCGCACCTCACTCTGTCTTCTCGCAATAAAATATCAAATGCTTGTAGTTGTACACCCACAGAGTGATGAAGACGTGAGGCTACGATGGGGTTTCTGACATTTTACAAATATATAATCCAGCAATATTTTACTGTCACCGCACCTCACTCTGTCTTCTCGCAATATTTAAAATAAAATATCAAATGCTGGTAGTTGTACACCCACACAGTGATGAAGACGTGAGGCTACAATGGTGTTTCTAACAATATTTTACAAATATATAATCCAGCAATATTTTACTGTCGCCGCACCTCACTCTGTCTTCTCGCAATATTTAAAACAAATAAAATATCAAATGCTGGTAGTTGTACACCCACAGAGTGATGAAAACGTGAGGCTACGATGGGGTTTCTAACAATATTTTACAAATATATAATCCAGCAATATTTTACTGTCACCGCACCTCACTCTGTCTTCTCGCAATATTTAAAATAAAATATCAAATGCTGGTAGTTGTACACCCACAGAGTGATGAAAACGTGAGGCTACAATGGTGTTTCTAACAACATTTTACAAATATATAATCCAGCAATATTTTACTGTCACGCACCTCACTCTGTCTTCTCGCAATATTTAAAATAAAATATCAAATGCTGGTAGTTGTACACCCACAGAGTGATGAAAACGTGAGGCTACAATGGTG
Organism: Sabellastarte sp. h YS-2021; assembly: GCA_964017235.1. NCBI lineage: Eukaryota > Metazoa > Annelida > Polychaeta > Sabellida > Sabellidae > Sabellastarte > Sabellastarte sp. h YS-2021. The sequence continues at coordinate 138,418,021 of OZ024929.1, forward strand.
TTTCTAACAATATTTTACAAATAGTATATAATCCAGCAATATTTTACTGTCGCCGCACCTCACTCTGTCTTCTCGCAATATTTAAAACAAAATATCAAATGCTGGTAGTTGTACACCCACAGAGTGATGAAAACGTGAGGCTACGATGGGGTTTCTAACAACATTTTACAAATATATAATCCAGCAATATTTTACTGTCACCGCACCTCACTCTGTTTAGCGGGCGATAATACCAAGTTTACAGATTTCAACACCCACTGCTGTCCTAAGATTCGACTCCGTGGTTGGCAGAAGGCCAGCCACTTCACCCTAGTTTATGTACTGTGTAATGGCAAATTTTGAGACCTGTAAGTCCATAACTAACCGAGTAATAGCTACTTTGATGGTTCTCCATTGAGTAAATCACTTATAACAGCAAAACTATTAAATTTACAGGATTTTTGTCAAATATGTTGTTCATGTACTTTTTATGTCAGCTGACTTGTCAGTCAGCTGACATTATGTCATCACTCTGCGGAGTGGGCGTACGCGTCCCTAAGCGTACGCGTGAACAACTTCTTCTCCAAAACTACAAGGCCTAGAGACATGCTGTTTTTTTTTAAAAGATACCTTATCTATCGAGGATGAAAAATTGTTCAAGGCATGCAAATCTGTCTTCGTCTGTTTGCTAGAGACATTACAAGGGGGGTACCCCCACCAAAAGTGTGAAAATTTCAACTTTTTATCACAATTTTCTCAGTGACTATTGCAGGGATTTCTCTCATATCTTGCATATATGTACTAGGCCAGAGGTAGATTCTCTTGTGTGAGTATGAGACCTGGATCTGTCTTACTTTTTTTTTAATAAATTTTTTTAATAATTTTTAATGCATTAAAATTCATGAAATCATGAACTAAATCACTTATAACTTCAAAAGTGTTGCATTTACAGCATTTTGTGAAAATATGTTGTTCAGCTACTTTTTTCATAGCTACAATATGGTGAGTAAGTTGGGTGTCTGTCTCAATAGCTAAGTGAGTAATAGCTACTTTTGGGCTTTTCAGTAACTTCCATTATGAGTAAAATCACTTGTAACTTAAAAACTATTGCATTTAGAGAATTTCGTATAAATATGTTATTCAGCTACTTTTGGGCCAGCTATAACATAGTGAAATTTCAGACCTGTAGCTCATGGCATAGCTGAGTAATAGCTACTTTTAGGTTATCACTGTTGAGTAAATCACTTATAACTTGAAAAGTGTTGCATTTAGAGCATTTTGTTAAAATATGTTATTCAGCTACTTTTTTCATAGCTACAATATGGTGAGTAAGTTGGGTGTCTGTCTCAATAGCTAAGTGAGTAATAGCTACTTTTGGGCTTTTCAGTAACTTCCATCATGAGTAAAATCACTTGTAACTTAAAAACTATTGCATTTAGAGAATTTCGTATAAATATGTTATTCAGCTACTTTTGGGCCAGCTATAACATAGTAAAATTTCAGACCTGTAGCTCATGGCATAGCTGAGTAATAGCTACTTTTAGGTTATCACTGTTGAGTAAATCACTTATAACTTGAAAACTATTGCATTTAGAGTATTTTGTTTCAATATGTTATTCACCTATTTTGGGGTCAGCTATAACATCGTGAAGTTTCAGACCTGTGGCTCATTTCATAGCTGAGTAATAGCTACTTTGAAGTTCTCACTGTTGAGTAAATCAGTTATAATTGGAAAACTATTGCATTTACAGAAATTTGTGCAAATATGTTATTCAGCTACTTTTGGGTCAGCTATAACATAGTGAAATTATAGACCTATAGCTCATGGCACAACTGAGCAATAGCTATTCTCAGGTACTGACTGTTGAGTAAATCAGCTATAACTTGAAAAATATTGCATTTGGAGTATTTTGTTAAAATATATTGTTCACCTACTTTTGGGTCAGCTATAACATAGTGAAATTACAGACCTATAGCTCATGGCATAGCAGAGCAATAGCTATTTTCAGGTTCTCACTATTGAGTAAATCAGTTGTAGCTTGAAAACTATTGCATTTACAGTAGTTTGCTTAAATATGTTGTTCACCTACTTTTGGGTTAGCTATAACATAGTAAAATTTCAGACATGTAGCTCATTGCATAGCTGAGTAATAGTTCCTTTGAGGTTCTCACTGTTGAGTAAATCAGTTGTAACTTGAAAACTATTACATTTAGAGTAATTTGCTAAATATGTTATTCACAGAATTTTTGGTCAGCTATAACATAGTGAAATTGCAGACCTCTATGTCATGGCATAGCTGAGCAATAGCTACTTTCAGGTTCTCACTGTTGAGTAAATCATTGTATCCACTGGATAGCCGCAGTGTGTAGAGAGAGATTTCACCATTACTGCTCTGATGAAAAAAAATATTATAGCTAGCTTTCTTAAGTTTGCAGTATATATTAATAACCATAAAATGTTGTCTGGAAATATTTTTGGCCTCATTTTGAGAAACAAGATGGCCGCCACAGGTGTTTTTTGTCAGTCATGAAAAGTGCTTATATCTCCCTTATTATTGATCCTAGAGGTTTGGGATGATAAACCAACCTGTAGGAAATCATGGGGTGGGAATCTTTTGGTGTGGTCAGATTTGACCTTCAATGACCCCTCCTTCAAGGTCAAACAAGGATAGCCAAACTTAAAAGTGCTTATAACTCGCTTATTATTGGTCCCAGAGGTTTGGGATGGTGAACAGACAGGAAATCATGGGCTTTGAATCTGTTGATATGGTCCGATTTGACCTTGGAACCCTCCTTCAAGGTCAAATGAGGATAGCGAAAATTGAAAGTGCCTACAACTCGCTTATTATTGGTGACAGAGATTGTAGGAAATCATTGGCTCGGAATCTTTTGGTATGGTCAGATTTGACCTTTGGACCCCTCCTTCAAGGTCAAATGAGGACAGCCAAGCTTAAAAGTGCTTATAACTCATTTATAATTGGTCCTAGAGGTTTGGAATGGTAAACCATAGGAAATCATGGGCTGGGAATGTATTTGTGTGGTTAGATTTGACCTTGGACCCCTTCTTCAAGGTTGAACGAGGATATTGTATTTGTAGTATTTCTTTAAATATGTTTTAACCTATTTTTTACACTTAAACAATTACCTTGTTATTTTCCTTCATAATACCATTTACAGGGCACAACTTTTTTATCCTTTTCTTCTGTCAGCTTCGGAATTTCTTTCGAACTTGCTGTTCAGTTACCATTTACTGTATTTCTGTACAGCCCTTTTCCTGATAATTATTCTGTCCTCTAATCACCTTCACAAATCAAAAACACTCAGTCAGCTGACACAGTGCCCGTTCACGGGCACTCTCCTCTTGTTAATGTTCTGTGTCATGGCAAAGTTTCAGAGCTGTAGGTCCATAGCTAACTGAGTAATAGCTACTTTCATGGTTTTCCATTGAGTAAATCGCTTATCACAGCAAAACTGTTGAATTTAAAGGATTTTTGTCAAATATGTTGTTCACCTACTTTTTGATGTATTGTGTAATGGCAAACTTTGAGACCTGTAGGCCCATAGCTAACTGAGTAATAGCTACTTTGATTTTTGCGGAAAATGAAAAAGTCTTAATATCTCGAAAACTGTAAGAGATAGAGCGATTTCGAGTGAATTTTTGACCCGCAGGGTAGTACATGAGTATACCATGCAAAAGGGAAAAATTTCAATTTTCGCCACTTTTGGTGGCTATCTTGGATTTTAGCAGAAAATAAACATTGAAAATATCTTCGAAATGGTAACAGACAGAGCAATTTCGAGCGAATTTTTGACCCACAGGCTAGTACAATAGTATGCTGTGCCTAAGGGAAAATGTCATCTTGGATTTTAGCGGAAAATGAAAAATTGTGAATATCTCGGAAAAGGTATTTCCTCCCCTTTAATGCTCGGCAGGAGATACCGTGGCAGTGGTCTTGTTTATACATAAAATTTCCATATCACTAACACTTTCAAGAGAGCATAGATAAAGACAACATGTACTCCTTATGTGAGCATTTCTTCATGCATAGACTAAAACAGGGGGAGGGGGGGTATACACAATGGACTAATTCTCTGGGGACTCATCAAAGACTGGCAATTATATGTAAATAGAAATCAGCATTATTCATAAGATATAAATATGCTTGTGGGAACATTGACCTTTTACTCATTGGGATAGATGTGTTCAGAGCATTGTGTCATAAACTTCTTGCCTTTCTAAAGGCTCAAATTTACTCATTGGGATAGATGTGTTCAGAGGATTGTGTCATAAACTTCTTGCCTTTCTAAAGGCTCAAATTTTACTACGCCCCTTTCTAAAATATAAATACATATATGGCATTTAACAGTGACAAGCTGTTTCATGTAAAAACATCAAAAAAGGTGCTAGAATCTGAGAAAGGCTGTTATTGAGTTGCAACTTCCTCCTTAGCAAATTTTCCTTTAAATGCCTGATATATTAGTAAGACATTGAAATTCATACTGACATAATCAATGGCGGACAAAACCCCGGACAGCAAAACACCGGAGGACAAAACCCCGGAATAATATAGCTACTAGGACAAAACCCCAGAGTTAATTTTTAGGGGGGTGGACAAAACCCCAGGCTCTTTTAAATTGCCATGTTATTTTAAATTGATATACATTGTGTATATTTGTATAGTTCTCTTTACAGGACAGTCGTGCACATGTTGGTAGTTAGTACGTTAAGCTTCTCAGTATGAATGTATTTTCAATCAACAGATTGAAAGTCCCCCAATATTTGCAATCTCATTGAAAATCCCAAGAGGGGGAATTGAAAATCCCCAACACGAAAATCTAATAATGAAAATGCAATAATGATATGACTTCCAATTCCTATCATCTTCAAAAAAGATTTGTGTGTGATTGTGATGTGATGTGGCTTCCAATTACTGTCATCTTCAAAGCAGAGTTGCAGCTTTCCCCTATCCTTTTGTTGTCAGTGAAAGTCGATTTTAATTGCTAATATTCAGTTTTCTTTTAAATAAGGATTGTAGATAATTATTAAGTTATTAATTAAGCATCCCTGAAAGGGCACTTATTTGGTTTCGCGTCAGTTTCCTCGCCGCAGCCGCATTATGGTCACCCTTGAATATCTCCCTTGTTATTGCAAGCTTTTTAACCATATTTGGCAGTTATATACCTTAGGCGTGGGAAAATTTTTCCACATACTTAAATTTGACCTTTGATCTTTATCAAGGTCACATGATCAAAAAATAGTTTTTTCGGGTACACCCACCCATCATTGCAGTTCAGGAAAATCTACTGACCGCAGAGGCTTGTAACTTTATACACATGTTTATACTATCAAAAACGTGAGCTGATTAGATTTTGGGAGCAATCCAATGAAAATTGACCGATTTATAAGTGATTTTCTCACAGGTACCAATCAGAAAGCTTAAAATTCATGTGAACCCCCCTATTATCTTCTTAAGTATTGCATTTAGAGCCATAAAATGTATTGGGAGGTAGTAGGAAACCATATGTGGATAGTCTAGAAAGCAAGTCAAATTTCCCCCCGACCCCCCTATAGCGGTCAAACTGGGGTCATAAAATAGCCAATTTCATCTTTTCCACTTATATCTCCTTTATTCTTGCTTCTAGAGCTTGAGAATGTATTAAGAGGTATTGGGAAATCATATGTGAAGAGTCTAGATAGCCGGTCATATTTACCCCCAGACCCTCCCTTATGGGTCAAACTGGGGTCATAAAATAGCCGATTTTGTGTTTTTGCCTTTTATCTCCTTTATTCTTGCTTTTACAGTTTTAGAATGTATTAAGAGGTATTGGGAAACCTTATGTGATTAGTCTAGAAAGCTGGTCAGATTTACCCCCGCATCCCCCCTTATGGGTCAAACTGGGGTCATAAAATAGTCGATTTTGTGTTTTGGCCTTTTATCTCCTTTATTCTTGCTTTTACAGCTTTAGAATGTATTAAGAGGTATTGGGAAACCTTATGTGAAGAGTCTAGATAGCTGGTCAGATTTACCAGATAGATGTGTTCAAAGCATTGTGTCATAAACTTCTTGACCTTCAATTTCAAGGTCACTGGTGTCCTCTTAAAGGTCAGATTTTGGCCGTTTTCTCACATTTTGGCCCAGTTCGCATATACAGAAAGTTAGATCATCCTATGGCTGGTATATATAATACATATATATGTCCTCTATAAGCATGCAGAAATTTGACCTTGAGGCTCTTAATTGAAGGTCATCCACAGACCGCCAAAGGCGTTTTTGTCAGTCATGAAAAGTGCTTATATCTCCCTTATAATTGGTCCTACAGGTTTGGAATGGAAAATGGGCTGGGAATCTTTTGGTGTGGTCGGATTTGACCTTGGGCTGCTCTTCAAGGTCAAACAAGGATAGCGAAACCTAAAAGTGCTCAAAACTCACTTATTATTGGTCCTAGAGGTTTGCAATGTGAAACACATTATAGGAAATCATGGGCCGGGAATCTTTTGATATTGTCAGATTTGACCTTGAACCCCTCTTTCAAGGTCAAATGAGGATAGCCAAACTTAAAAGTGCTTATAATTCGCTTATTATTGGTCCTAGAGGTTTGGGATGGTAAACCAACACAGGAAATCATGGGCTGGGAATCTTTTGATGTGGTCGAACCTGACATTGGACCCCTCATTCAAGGTCAAATGAGGATAGCCAAACTTAAGAGTGCTTTTAAGTCGCTTATTATCGGTCCTAGAGGTTTGGGATGGCAAACCAACATATGGGAAGTCATGGGCTTGGAATCTGCTGGTGTGGACGGATTTGACCTTGGGCCCCTCGTTCAAGGTCAAACGAGGATACCCAAACTTAAAAGTGCTTAGAACTCGCTTATTATCGGTCCCAGAGGTTTGGGATGGTAAACCAACATATGGGAAGTCTTGGACTGGGAATCTTCTGGTGTGGACGGATTTGACCTTGGGCCCCTCCTTCAAGGTCAAACGAGGATAGCCAAACTTAAAATTTGCTTATAACTCCCTCTCCCCCAACTGCTCTCTCCCCATGGGTCAAACTGCGGTCATTAAATCACAGATGTTTTGCATTTGCAGGTTTTGAATGTATTGGGAGGTAGTAGGACACCATATGCAGGGAGTCTTGAAGTCAGCTTTACCCCCTGGCCTCCCCTTATGGGCCAAACTGAGGTCATAAAATCATGGATTTTGTGTTTATCGTTTTATCTCCTTTATTATTGCTTTTAGAGCCTTAACATGTATTTGGGATGCACAGGGAAATTATATACAGAGAGTCTAAAAATCCACTCAGATATATTCGCTGGCCCTCCCTTGTGGGTCAAACCGGGGGCATACAGATTTTAGATTTTTGCCTTATGTGTTATTATTACTTTTAGAACTTTTGATATTGGGAGGTAATTAGGAAACCATATACAGGGAGTCTAAAAAGCTGGTCAGATTTACCTCCTGGTCCCCCCTGTGGGTAAAACTGGGGTCATAAAATTGCAGATTGCAGAACCCCACTAAATAGTGAAACTGATCCCATAAAATGCCGATTTTGTGTTTTTGACTTTTATCTTCCTTTATTATTTTTTTTACAGCCTTTGATTGTATCGGGAGGTGATAGAAAATCATGTGCAGGGAGTCTAGAAAGCTTGTAATTTACCCTGGCCCTCCCTTGTGGGTCAAACTGGGATCATAAAATCACAGATTTTGTGTTTTTGGTTAAATCCCACTTATTTCTGCTTTTATGCAATTTTTATCTCACTGTCTCTTTGTGTACATACAGTATATTTACAAATGTATATGATGTTTTTCCCTGGCCTTGCTTAAGCCTCAAATTTTACCATATCTTTTTCTAACATGTACTCATGTATTTTCTATTCATAGAGCTTTCGTACACGTTGGCTGATGTAATATTTTTTGTGTGTATGTCATAGTGCATGATACCAAGTGAAAACTTTTTATGTATACTTTCCCTTATTACAAATTAACCTGAACCTTCAGCAAGGGTGTTATTCCCTCTCATAATACATAACTTGGGGAAAAATTACATCAAAACCACATCATTTTGCAATATCTGTTCTACACGGTTTAATATTTAATAATAACTTGTCTGATATGCTTCTGTGATGATTATTTCTGTATGACGAAGTTTTCAACAACATACTATTTCCTTTTTCTCTTCCTTCAAACTTTGACACTTGTGATTTTTTAAGTTAATTGGGATGCTCTGTTTTTGTTTTCAAAAAAGTCTCTTTCTGGTTTCTTTATGTAAAAATTTAATACACACAAAAAACTTTTCAGAAGTTCATTAAATCTCTGCACATTCACCGGATGAAGGTTACTATGCAGAGGCTCTGCACAGTGTTTAGTGGGACCCTAATTTTTGGTCCTGTGTCAGTTTATGATTTTAAAAGGCTTGATGAAGTACTTTAATCATTTAACCTTCCTTGTTTGTTTTAGTAAACTTTTTCACATGTATTCACTATATTGATGAAGCCTTTAACTATGTTATAGAGTGGTTTTGAAAGACTTTTTTTCTAAATTTTTAGAAAGCATTTATAACTGGTGTCAGTACCAACATACTCTTAGAAAACTGAACAACTGCTGTAACTCTAATTACAGGTTGCACTAGATGAGAAATGGGTTGGTGGGATTGAGCTCTTATTAACCAAAGGCCAAGCCTCCGAGTATCAGTGTAAAGGTGGCCTGTTTAGTCTGCTCGAGTTCCTCGTCAGTGTAAACTCTGTCAGCATGGTTAGGCTACTGGTGAGCAGACTGAGAGAAGCAGACCTCTTTTGTATCAGTAGTATGACAAAGTTCACACCCCTGTTACTCAAAGCAGTCAAACTGAAGAGCCTGCCAATGGTCGATCTTCTTGTGGAACTGGGAGTAAATGTCAATAGTGTACATGATGACATGTTGCCTCTCACCATTGCCGCAGACATGCAGGATATGGATCTGTGCATTCATCTCATGAACCTTGGGGCTCATCTTGGCGTCCAGAGTACTGCCCACAGCAACAGTCACATGCCAAACCCAATCGCCCTGTCCATACAAGTTGGACAGTACAGAGCTGTGGAATATCTACTGTATTTAGGAGCAGACCCCAACTGTGAAGTGAGCTGGAACACAATGGTCTACAAGAGCAATGTACTGGGGAGCGGTAGTCGGTTGCTTCATCTTGCAGTGGCTAAACGCAATGTAGCTGTTGTAAAGACCTTGGTGGAGCACAGAGCCAGCATCTTCTACACAGATTTTAGTCATAATAACCCACTTCACGTGGCATGTAAAGACAGGGACATCCCAATGGAGGTGATGGAATATTTTCTGTTATTATCTCTCGCCGACCTGCCAGGCAGGAGATTATAAAATGCCTCTTTTGTGTGAGTGTGTACATGCATGCATGTGTCCCGCAGTTTTCTCTAAAGTGGAGGACTGTGGGGTCTTATGCTTAAATACTATTAGTTCAGTTTCTCATGCACTCCATTTTTGGCTGTTTTTGCAGATCTAAGTCATTACCTATGTGAGCAATGGGCTAGTAGGTACTCTGAGTAACTTGCTTACAACTCCAAATCACTGCATTTAGAGCATTTCGCAAAAATATGTTGTTACACTACTTTCTCTGTACCTACAAGATGGTACCTGTTTAGAGGTGTACCTCAATAGTTGAGTGAGTAATAGCTATTTTCTGCTTTTTACAGTGACAGAAATGAGTAAATAACTTTTGTTCTTTGTAACTGTTGGCTACAGTGCTTTGGTTAAAAATATTATTTAGCCACTCTTAGATGTTCTATGTACTGGCACATTTTCAAAGCTGTAGTTCCATAGCTGAGTAATAGGTACTTTAACATTTTGCTGATCGGTAAATGACTTGTAACCTCAACACTATTAAATTTAGAGTTTTTTTGACTGGGGTAAATTATTTTTAGCTTAATTTCTTGTGTACTCCATGTTTTGTTGCTTTTGCAGATTAAGGTCAATAGCTAAGTGAGTAATGGGGCTAGTAGCTATTTTTAGTAAATAGCATATAACTCCAAAATGAATGCATTTACAGCATTTTACCAAATTATGTTGTTCAGCTACTTTCTCTGTACCTTTAAGATGGTACCTGTTTTAGAGGTCTACCCCATTAGCTAGATGAATAATAGCTATTTTATGTATGTATTTAACATTGAGTAAACTAAATGAATTGCCTTTTCTTTGTAACTCTTAGTTGTGTAATAGCAACATTGATTGGATTAAATATGTTGTTTACCTACTTTTTGATATTTGGTGTCCTGGTATATTTCGAAGCACTAGCTCCATAGCTAAATTAGTAATAGCTACTTTGACATTTTGCCAATGAATAAATAACTTGTAATTTCAATATTATTATTTAAAGTTTCTTTGTGAAATATGTTGTTCAGCTACTTATTTGATGATCTGTGTCATGGCAAATTTTTATAGCTGTAACTCTATAGCTAACTGAGTAATATCTACTTTGACAGTTTTACCATTGAGTAAATCACTTATAACTTCAATACCATTGAATTAAGAGACTTTTAGTGAAATATGTTGTTCAAACATGTTTGATGTTTGTGTCATGGCACATTTTCAGAGCCGTAGCTCCATAGCTAAGTGAGTAATAGCTACTTTGACATTTTGCCAAGGAGTAAATTAGTTGCAACTTCAAAACTATTGAATTAAGAGGTTTTAGTGAAATATATGTTGTTCACCTACTTTTTGATTTTCTGTGTCTTCGCGAATTTTCTGAGCTGTAGCTCCATTGCTATCTGAGTAATAGCTACTTTGACATTTTTACCTATGAGTAAATCACTGGTAACTTCAATACTAGAGTTTTTTGTGAAATATGTTGTTCACCTACTTTTTGATATTGTGTCATGGCGAATTTTCAGAGCTGTAACTCCATAGCTAACTAAGTAATGGTAACTTGGACATTTTTGCCAATGAATAAATGGCTTGTGACTTCAATACTATTGAATTTAGAGGATTTTGGTTGTTCACCTGCTTTTTGATGACCATAAGAGATGAACGATTTCGTGCAAATTTTGGACAGAACTGGGTACTAAGGAACACTCACTTATGGCCTCTGAAAAATTGAGAATTTTCCAAATTTTGTCCGCCTGTTTAAATTTTGGGGAAATGGAAAATGTTGTTTGACTCATAAACTGTAACAGATGGAGCAATTTCAGGCAAACTTTGGAAGTTTTTTTCAAAAGTTCAAAAGATGTTCAACTAACATATCAAGGAATTATGTCCACCCCCCTGGGGGGTGGATATATTATTTTTGCTTTTTTCGCCGTCCGATGTCCGGCGTCCAGCGTCCGATGTCCGGCGTCACGCATGGTTTCCGCTCATTTAAAGGAAAAGTATTAGAGCTATTGTCACCAAATTTGGTATGCAGGCTTATTGGGTCAGTAGCTTGCTTGGGATTGCTTTTGGCTGTTGTACCTCTTTTGCTTACTGAGTAATACTTAAGTACAGCTATTTTCAGTACCCATTGGTTTCCGTGCATTTAAGCCAAAATAATTAAAGATATTTTACTACAATTTTGAATACAAGATTGTTATGTCCATAGCTCGCTTGGTATTGCATTTGGGACTGATAGCTTTGTCAGTACATGAGTAATAGCCATTTAGGTACTTCATTGTGTATTTTCAGTACTACTTTTGAGTAATTTGCTTCTATCTCCTTAACCGTGCGAGATAGAGCGATTTCGGCAAAATTTTCGACCCGCAGGGTATCTCAGGAGTGTACTCTTTGCAATTTTCAAAAAATTTTCCCCTCCCCAAAAATGGCGGCCATTTTGAATTTTCGAATTTTTGCCAAAAATGGCAAAACACAAATTTCCTTCTATCTCCTTAACCGTGCGAGATAGAGCGATTTCGTCGAAATTTTCAACCCGCAGGGTATCTGAGGAGTGTACTCTTTGCAATTTTCAAAAAATTTTCCCCTCCCCAAAAATGGCGGCCATTTTGAATTTTCGAATTTTTGCCAAAAATGGCAAAACACAAATTTGCTTCTATCTCCTTAACCGTGCGAGATAGAGCGATTTCATCGAAATTTTCGATCCACAGGGGATCTAAGGAATGCAATCTTTGCAATTTTCCAAAAATTTTCCCCTCCCCAAAAATGGCGGCCATTTTGAATTTTCGAATTTTTGCCAAAAATGGCAAAACACTAATTTGCTTCTATCTCCTTAACCGTGCGAGATAGAGTGATTTCGTCGAAATTTTCGACCCACAGGGTATCTAAGGAATGCAATCTTTGCAATTTTCCAAAAAATTTTCCCCTCCCCAAAAATGGCGGCCATTTTGAATTTTTGAATTTTTGCCAAAAATGGCAAAACACAAATTTGCTTCTATCTCCTTAACCGTGCGAGATAGAGCGATTTCGTCGAAATTTTCGACCCACAGGGTATCTGACGAGTGTACTCTTTGCAATTTTCAAAAAATTTTCCCCTCCCCAAAAATGGCGGCCATTTTGAATTTTCGAATTTTTGCCAAAAATGGCAAAACACAAATTTGCTTCTATCTCCTTAACCGTGCCAGATAGAGCGATTTCGTCAAAATTTTCGACCCACAGGGTATCTGACCATTGTACTCTTGGTAATTTTTAAAAAAATTTCCCCTCCCCAAAAATGGCGGCCATTTTGAATTTTCGAATTTTTGCCAAAAATGGCAAAACACAAATTTGCTTCTATCTCCTTAACCGTGCGAGATAGAGCGATTTCGTCGAAATTTTCGACCCACAGGGTATCTAAGGAATGTAATATTTGCAATTTTCAAAAAATTTTCCCCTCCCCAAAAATGGCGGCCATTTTGAATTTTCGAATTTTTGCCAAAAATGGCAAAACACAAATTTGCTTCTATCTCCTTAACCATGCGAGATAGAGCAATTTCGTCAAAATTTTCGACCCACAGGGTATCTGACCATTGTACTCTTGGTAATTTTTAAAAAAATTTCCCCTCCCCAAAAATGGCGGCCATTTTGAATTTTCGAATTTTTGCCAAAAATGGCAAAACACAAATTTGCTTCTATCTCCTTAACCGTGCGAGATACAGCGATTTCGTCGAAATTTTCGACCCACAGGGTATCTAAGGAATGTAATATTTGCAATTTTCAAAAAATTTTCCCCTCCCCAAAAATGGCGGCCATTTTGAATTTTCGAATTTTTGCCAAAAATGGCAAAACACAAATTTGCTTCTATCTCCTTAACCATGCGAGATAGAGCGATTTCGTCAAAATTTTCGACCCACAGGGTATCTGAGCATTGTACTCTTGGTAATTTTTTAAAAATTTTCCCCTCCCCAAAAATGGCGGCCATTTTGAATTTTCGAATTTTTGCCAAAAATGGCAAAACACAAATTTGCTTCTATCTCCTTAACCGTGCGAGATACAGCGATTTCGTCGAAATTTTCGACCCACAGGGTATCTAAGGAATGTAATATTTGCAATTTTCAAAAAATTTTCCCCTCCCCAAAAATGGCGGCCATTTTGAATTTTCGAATTTTTGCCAAAAATGGCAAAACACAAATTTGCTTCTATCTCCTTAACCATGCGAGATAGAGCGATTTCGTCGAAATTTTCGACCCACAGGGTATCTGAGCATTGTACTCTTGGTAATTTTTTAAAAATTTTCCCCTCCCCAAAAATGGCGGCCATTTTGAATTTTCGAATTTTTGCCAAAAATGGCAAAACACAAATTTGCTTCTATCTCCTTAACCGTGCGAGATAGAGCGATTTCGGCAAAATTTTCGACGCACAGGGTATCTAAGCAATCCAATCTTTGCAATTTTCAAAAAATTTTCCCCTCCCCAAAAATGGCGGCCATTTTGAATTTTCGAATTTTTGCCAAAAATGGCAAAACACAAATTTGCTTCTATCTCCTTAACCGTGCGAGATAGAGCGATTTCGTCGAAATTTTCGACCCACAGGGTATCTAAGGAATGTAATCTTTGCAATTTTCAAAAAATTTTCCCCTCCCCAAAAATGGCGGCCATTTTGAATTTTCGAAGTTTTGCCAAAAATGGCAAAACACAAATTTCCTTCTATCTCCTTAACCATGCGAGATAGAGCGATTTCGTCAAAATTTTCGACCCACAGGGTATCTGAGCATTGTACTCTTGGCAATTTAAAAAAAAATTTCCCCTCCCCTAAAATGGCGGCCATTTTGAATTTTCAAATTTTTGCCAAAAATGGCAAAACACAAATTTGCTTCTATCTCCTTAACCGTGCGAGATAGAGCGATTTCGTCGAAATTTTCGACCCACAGGGTATCTAAGGAATGTAATATTTGCAATTTTCAAAAAATTTTCCCCTCCCCAAAAATGGCAGCCATTTTGAATTTTCGAATTTTTGCCCAAAATGGAAAAACACAAACTGGCCTTAACCGTGCAAAATAGAGTTATTTTGTTGAAATTTTCGACCCATAGGGTATCTAAGAAATGTACTCTTGGCAATTTTCAAAAAAATTTCCTTTTCCCAATAATGGCGGCCATTTTGAATTTTCAAATTTTTGCCAAAAATAGAAAAACAGGAATTTGCTTCTATCTTCTTAACCGTGCAAGATAGAGTGATTTCGTCAAAATTTTCAACCCAACCAATGCAAAAAGGCATGAAGCTGAAATAATTTACATCTACACTAACAAATATTTAAGCATCATTGATATATTTTACAAATGAAACAGGGTCTTGTAAGACTACTGTACAATTTGGGCAAAAGGTTCATGGGTGGACATTACACATGATAATGTGTGTTCTTCTATGCTATCCTGTTTCTATTCGCATCTACTATCAACAGGGCGGCCTATTTCTAGTTTTAATACCCTTTATACTGCCAGTATCCGAGCTAAATGTCATATAATTTATGACATCAGCATGAGAACCAGGGTGTGATAGTGACACCGTTTCTTTATATAATTCACATGAAGGTACTTTTTGTAGAGACATTTGAAAGTCCTGTGAAAAACAATGTCTCTTGAGGTCCAGCAACTCTTGACTTTTGACCTTTGCAACTAGTACGTATTTTCACTAAATGCCACAACCTGATAAGACCAACCAATCTCACATTGGGAGTTAAAGGTTCCTTATTGTGCTAAACAGTACTTAGTCTCACAATGCAGGGGATGAATCCTGTGGGAAAGCCAACAGGTTATTTGCTCGCAGTGTCTGTTAAGCCTTTTAATCCTTACAATATTTAAAATATCAAAAGGAACAAGAGCATTGGGAGAGAGTAGTCCTGTGCCGAAGCACATAATAATAAATCCAGATTTTTCTTTTTAATATCCAGGAGGTGATCTAGATCCAGATTAGACTCAAGATTTAGTGGGATCTAAGTTGGACCAAGACCCATCTTCTGATATTTTTCATGAAGTTCCAACCAGTAGTATTTGCATAATCCTGCTAGCAAACAGACAGACAGACCAAACATGAAAATAATCCTTGGTCGAAGTAATTATGTATTAGACCTTTCATCTTAGACTATTTCATCTTTCAATTATCAATATTTATATGTTAACATTTATATTCTGAAATATGTAGTATGTATCATATTTTCCATGATAATTGCCGAAAGTATGTACATTTTTTCAATAGGAGGTATTTATAACAACTCTCTCTCTCTCTCTCTCTCTGTAGTGTTTTTTTCCCCCCAATTTTAAATCTTGTGGGTGTAACCGTTATTGTTGGAACAATATTTGTAAAAGTTTGATAGTTCACTCATTGACTGCCACAAAAGAAAATTTCATTTCAAACTTCTGAAATTTGGAATTAAATTTTGATGAATATGCAAAATTCAGTTTGTGTTTAGTTTTTTGTATGCATTCTTGTTTTTTCTTACAGGTAGTAGAGTACTTACTGCGGAGAGACATTTTCCCAAACCGTAACTATATCAATGCCAAGAACAAACATGGACAGACACCATTGTTGTGCTGTTGTAGCTTAGGTAATCACAGAGTGGTAGAGATGCTACTGAAGGAAAAGCCAGATTTGTCCATCTTTGACAAAGAGGGGAAATCATGTCTTCACCATGCTGTACAGAGTCGGAGTGAAGACCTGGTCCTCCTACTTTTGAAAAATGGTGTCAGTGCAAATATCAGTCAAAAGAGCCACAAGACACCTTTGCAGTTGGCTGTGAGAAATGGCGACGATGTCATCGCTGGAATCTTGCTGGCTTATAAGGCGGACTTCAAGAAAAATGCCATAAGCCAGCAGTCATTGCTCCACCTGGCTGTCGAATCACGTAACAACCTATTGGTAGAGACGCTACTCAAACTCAATCTGAATGTAGACTCCGTTACGTCAGCAGGAGTGACTCCTCTAATGCAAGCTGCATTTTCAAGTAACCCTCACATATGTCAACTACTGATTGACCACCGAGCATCACTCAACCTGCTCAGCAAGCACCAAGAGGAAACAGCTGTCTCCATGGCGATATACTATGGCATGGAGGACAATGCTCGAGTACTAGTCTCAGAGGGAGCTTGTCTCACCCTGGAAGATAAAAGGTCAGTGGTGAAGTATCATTCCAAAAAAAAATTAAAATTGGATAGTTTAAAATCATACATGGTTTGTAGTGTTTTCAAGCTTAAGAACTTATCCTGTTTTATTTCCAAAACATATTTTGTTCAAATTGTTTCTATCTCTACTCCTATTTTCCAGCATTTGATTTCATGAAAATATTTCTACACAAAGGTTCTACTTTGATATTTAAGATGTTGGATAGCAAGTTATTGCATTATAACATAGTATCATTTTTTTCCTGGCCCAAATTTACAGAAGATTGTGTTATAGACCAAGATATATGTGTGACCATTCTTAGGTCTGAGTTTTTGACCGAGCTAGGAGACTTTTTGTGGGGCCAATTTCCTTTAGCATAACTTTTTGTCATCACCTTAAAACAGTGTTAGATTTTAGATTCAAGACAATATGTACAGTGAGGACTTGGAAGTGTATTCACAAAATAAGCCAGAGAAAAATGAATCAAACAGCAGTTTAAATTTAATGAAAGCTGTATAGCGCAGCTATTAGCCCCTATACTTAATGGTGTGTCGTGGATTTTTGACCCTTTTCAGATCAGCCACCCCACTATACTGGTGTATCCACCACTGCCGAGTACGTTCCCTTCAGTTACTGCTGTTGGCTGGCGTGCCATTCACTTTTACAGATCTTCTTAGGTAAGTGTATATTACAATTCCTGTTTACCATTTTGGGGAGGTGATCAAGGTTGATGTAGAATTTTTAAGGCACCATTAGAGAAGGGATAATGTATCGATGTGTCAATATTGATCGATATATTTTCCTAAACTTTAATATAGGCACTAACATTTCAACTTAATTATTGATGTCAATAGCTCACCAATCCTTTGTTCTTGTTTTTTGTACAGCTGCTTTAATTATTCATATTCCAACATTAAAAAATGTATTCTTCTTTATTTTGTAAACTTTAATTGCTCTCAGAAATGTTGCTGTAGTGACCTTGACCTATAAAATCTTGTCCGGGCTATATATTGGAAACCAACGTGCGAAATTCACCATGGCCCCGTGGCCAGGGGCCCCCCCTTTTTATGTCGTCACTCTGCGGCCTGGGCGTACGCATCCGCGTACGCGTGAACAACTTCTCCTCCAAAACTACAAGGCCTAGAGACGTGCTGTTTTTTTATGTCAGCTGACTTGTCAGTCAGCTGACATTATGTCGTCACTCTGCGGCGTGGGCGTCCGCGTACGCGTACGCGTCCGCGTGAACAACTTCTTCTCCAAAACTACAAGGCCTAGAGATGTGCTGTTTTTTTTAAAAGATACCTTATCTATCGAGGATGAAAAATTGTTCAAGGCATGCAAATCTGTCTGTTCGTCTGTTTGCTAGAGACATTACAAGGGGGGTACCCCCACCAAAAGTGTGAAAATTTCAACACTTAATCACAATTTTCTCAGTGACTATTGCAGGGATTTCTCTCATATCTTGCATATATGTACTAGGCCACAGGTAGAATCTCTTGTGTGAGTATGAGACCTGGATCTGTCTTACTTTTTTTTTAATAAATTTTTTTAATAATTTTTAATGCATTAAAATTCATGAAATCATGCACAAAATCATTTATAACTTGAAAAGTGTTGCATTTAGAGCATTTTGTTAAAATATGTTATTCAGCTACTTTTTTCATAGCTACAATATGGTGAGTAAGTTGGGTGCCTGTCTCAATAGCTAAGTGAGTAATAGCTACTTTTGGGCTTTTCAGTAACTTCCATCATGAGTAAAATCACTTGTAACTTAAAAACTATTGCATTTAGAGAATTTCGTATAAATATGTTATTCAGCTACTTTTGGGTCAGCTATAACATAGTAAAATTTCAGACCTGTAGCTCATGGCATAGCTGAGTAATAGCTACTTTTAGGTTATCACTGTTGAGTAAATCGCTTATAACTTGGAAACTATTGCATTTACAGTATTTTGTTTCAATATGTTATTCACCTATTTTGGGATCAGCTATAACATAGTGAAGTTTCAGATCTGTGGCTCATTGCATAGCTGAGTAATAGCTACTTTGAAGTTCTCACTATTGAGTAAATCACTTGTAACTTAAAACCTATTGCATTTAGAGAATTTCGTATAAATATGTTATTCAGCTACTTTTGGGCCAGCTATAACATAGTGAAATTTCAGATCTGTAGGTCATGGCATAGCTGAGTAATAGCTACTTTAAAGTTCTCACTATTGAGTAAATCAGTTGTAATTGGAAAACTATTGCATTTAGAGTATTTCGTATAAATATGTTATTCAGCTACTTTTGGGTCAGCTATAACACAGTAAAATTTCAGACATGTAGCTCATGGCATAGCTGAGTAATAGCTACTTTTAGGTCATCACTATTGAGTAAATCAGTTGTAACTTGAAAACTATTGCATTTACAGTATTTTGCTTAAATATGTTGTTCACCTACTTTTGGGTCAGCTATAACATAGTAAAATTTCAGACCTGTAGCTCATTGCATAGCTGAGTAATAACTACTTTGAGGTTCTCACTATTGAGTAAATCAGTTGTAATTGCAAAACTATTGCATTTAGAGAATTTCGTATAAATATGTTATTCAGCTACTTTTGGGCCAGCTATAACATAGTGAAATTTCAGATCTGTAGGTCATGGCACAGCTGAGTAATAGCTACTTTGAAGTTCTCACTATTGAGTAAATCAGTTGTAATTGGAAAACTATTGCATTTACAGAATTTCGTATAAATATGTTATTCAGCTACTTTTGGGTCAGCTATAACATAGTAAAATTTCAGACCTGTAGCTCATGGCATAGCTGAGTAATAGCTACTTTTAGGTTATCACTGTTGAGTAAATCGCTTATAACTTGGAAACTATTGCATTTACAGTATTTTGTTTCAATATGTTATTCACCTATTTTGGGATCAGCTATAACATAGTGAAGTTTCAGATCTGTGGCTCATTGCATAGCTGAGTAATAGCTACTTTGAAGTTCTCACTATTGAGTAAATCACTTGTAACTTAAAACCTATTGCATTTAGAGAATTTCGTATAAATATGTTATTCAGCTACTTTTGGGCCAGCTATAACATAGTGAAATTTCAGATCTGTAGGTCATGGCATAGCTGAGTAATAGCTACTTTAAAGTTCTCACTATTGAGTAAATCAGTTGTAATTGGAAAACTATTGCATTTAGAGTATTTCGTATAAATATGTTATTCAGCTACTTTTGGGTCAGCTATAACACAGTAAAATTTCAGACATGTAGCTCATGGCATAGCTGAGTAATAGCTACTTTTAGGTCATCACTATTGAGTAAATCAGTTGTAACTTGAAAACTATTGCATTTACAGTATTTTGCTTAAATATGTTGTTCACCTACTTTTGGGTCAGCTATAACATAGTAAAATTTCAGACCTGTAGCTCATTGCATAGCTGAGTAATAACTACTTTGAGGTTCTCACTATTGAGTAAATCAGTTGTAATTGCAAAACTATTGCATTTAGAGAATTTCGTATAAATATGTTATTCAGCTACTTTTGGGCCAGCTATAACATAGTGAAATTTCAGATCTGTAGGTCATGGCACAGCTGAGTAATAGCTACTTTGAAGTTCTCACTATTGAGTAAATCAGTTGTAATTGGAAAACTATTGCATTTACAGAATTTCGTATAAATATGTTATTCAGCTACTTTTGGGTCAGCTATAACATAGTAAAATTTCAGACCTGTAGCTCATGGCATAGCTGAGTAATAGCTACTTTTAGGTCATCACTATTGAGTAAATCAGTTGTAACTTGAAAACTATTGCATTTACAGTATTTTGCTTAAATATGTTGTTCACCTACTTTTGGGTCAGCTATAACATAGTAAAATTTCAGACCTGTAGCTCATTGCATAGCTGAGTAATAACTACTTTGAGGTTCTCACTATTGAGTAAATCAGTTGTAATTGCAAAACTATTGCATTTAGAGAATTTAGTATAAATATGTTATTCAGCTACTTTTGGGTCAGCTATAACATAGTAAAATTTCAGACCTGTAGCTCATGGCATAGCTGAGTAATAGCTACTTTGAGGTTATCACTGTTGAGTAAATCGCTTATAACTTGGAAATTATTGCATTTAGAGTATTTTGTTTCAATATGTTATTCACCTATTTTGGGGTCAGCTATAACATAGTGAAGTTCCAGACCTGTGACTCATTGCATAGCTGAGTAATAGCTACTTTGAAGTTCTCAATGTTGAGCAAATCACTTATAATTTGAAAACTATTGCATTTAGAGAATTTAGTATAAATATGTTATTCAGCTACTTTTGGGTCAGCTATAACATAGTAAAATTTCAGACCTGTAGCTCATGGCATAGCTGAGTAATAGCTACTTTTAGGTTATCACTGTTGAGTAAATCACTTATAACTTGGAAACTATTGCATTTAGAGTATTTTGTTGCAATATGTTATTCACCTATTTTGGGGTCAGCTATAACATAGTGAAGTTCCAGACCTGTGGCTCATTGCATAGCTGAGTAATAGCTACTTTGAAGTTCTCATTGTTGAGTAAATCAGTTATAATTGGAAAACTATTGCCTTTACAGAAATTTGTGCAAATATGTTATTCAGCTACTTTTGGGTCAGCTATAACATAGTGAAATTACAGACCTGTAGCTCATGGCACAACTGAGCAATAGCTATTCTCAGGCACTGACTGTTGAGTAAATCGGCTATAACTTGAAAAATATTGCATTTGGAGTATTTTGTTAAAATATATTGTTCACCTACTTTTGGGTTAGCTATAACATAGTGAAATTACAGACCTATAGCTCATGGCATAGCGGAGCAATAGCTATTTTCAAGTTCTCACTATTGAGTAAATCAGTTGTAACTTGAAAACTATTGCATTTACAGTATTTTGCTTAAATATGTTGTTCACCTGCTTTTAGGTCAGCTATAACAGAGCAAAAATTCAGACGTGTAGCTCATTGCATAGCTGAGTAATAGTTACTTTGAGGTTCTCACTCTTGAGTAAATCAGTAGTAACTTGAAAACTATTACATTTAGAGTATTTTGTTAAATATGTTATTCACAGACGTTTTGGTCAGCTATAACATAGTGAAATTGCAGACCTCTATGTCATGGCATAGCTGAGCAATAGCTTCTTTCAGGTTCTCACTGTTGAGTAAATCATTGTATCCAACCTGTAGGAAATATGGGCTGGGAATCTGTTAATATGGTCCGATTTGACCTTGGAACCCTCCTTCAAGGTCAAATGAGGATAGCCAAACATAAAAGTGCTTATAACTCGCTTATTATTGGTCCTAGAGGTTTGGAATGAAAACCAACCTATAGAAAATCATGAGCTGGGAATTTTTTGGTGTGGTCGGATTTCACCTTGGACCCCTCCTTCAAGGTCAAATGAGGATAGCCAAACTTAAAAGTGCTTATAACTCGCTTATTATTGGTCCTAGAGGTTTGGAATGGAAAACCAACCTATAGAAAATCATGGGCTGGGAATCTTTTGGTGTGGTCAGATTTCACCTTAGACCCCTCCTTCCAGGTCAAACGAAGATAGCCAAACTTAGAGTGCTTATAACTCGCGTATTATTGGTCTTGGAGGTTTGGGATGGTAAACCAACATATAGGAAATCATGGGCTGGGATTCTTTTGGTGTGGTCAGATTTGACCTGGGACCCCTCATTCAAGGTCAATTGAGGATAGCCAAACTTACAATTGCTTAGAACTTGCTTATTATTGGTCCTACAGGTTTGGGATGGTAAACAAGCTACAGGAAATCATGGGCTGGGAATTTTTTTGTGTGGTCGGATTTGACCTTGGACCCCTCCGTCAAGGTCAAACAAGGATAGCCAAACTTAAAAAGTGCCTATGACTCACTTATTATTGGTCCGAGAGGTTTGGGATGGTATACCATCCTAAATTCTTTGGCTGGGAATCTTTTGGTATGGTCAGATTTGACCTTTGGACCCCTTCTTCATGGTCGAACGAGGATATTGCATTTATAGTATTTCTTTAAATATTTTTAACCTACTTTTTACACTTAAACAATTACCTTGTTACTTTATTTCATAATACCATTTGCAGGGCACAACTTTTTTGTCCTTTTTTTCTGTCAGCTTCGGAATATCTTTCGAACATGCTGTTCAGTTACCATTTACTGTATTTCTGTACAGCCCTTTCCCTGATAATTATGCTTTCCTCTCATTATCACCATCACAAATCAAAAACATTCAGTCAGCTGACACAGTGCCCGTTCACGGGCACTCTCCTCTTGTTTAAAAGATACCTTATCTATCGAGGATGAAAAATTGTTCAAGGCATGCAAATCTGTCTGTTCGTCTGTTTGCTAGAGACATTACAAGGGGGGTACCCCCACCAAAAGTGTGAAAATTTCAACACTTAATCACAATTTTCTCAGTGACTATTGCAGGGATTTCTCTCATATCATGCATATATGTACTAGGCCACAGGTAGATTCTCTTGTGTGAGTATGAGACCTGGATCTGTCTTACTTTTTTTTTAATAAATTTTTTTAATAATTTTTAATGCATTAAAATTCATGAAATCATGCACAAAATCATTTATAACTTGAAAAGTGTTGCATTTAGAGCATTTTGTTAAAATATGTTATTCAGCTACTTTTTTCATAGCTACAATATGGTGAGTAAGTTGGGTGCCTGTCTCAATAGCTAAGTGAGTAATAGCTACTTTTGGGCTTTTCAGTAACTTCCATCATGAGTAAAATCACTTGTAACTTAAAAACTATTGCATTTAGAGAATTTCGTATAAATATGTTATTTAGCTACTTTGGGTCAGCTATAACATAGTAAAATTTTAGACCTGTAGCTCATGGCATAGCTGAGTAATAGCTACTTTTAGGTTATCACTGTTGAGTAAATCGCTTATAACTTCAAAACTATTGCATTTAGAGAATTTCGTATAAATATGTTATTCAGCTACTTTTGGGTCAGCTATAACATAGTAAAATTTCAGACCTGTAGCTCATGGCATAGCTGAGTAATAGCTACTTTTAGGTTATCACTGTTGAGTAAATCGCTTATAACTTGGAAACTATTGCATTTACAGTATTTTGTTTCAATATGTTATTCACCTATTTTGGGATCAGCTATAACATAGTGAACTTTCAGATCTGTGGCTCATTGCATAGCTGAGTAATAGCTACTTTGAAGTTCTCACTATTGAGTAAATCACTTGTAACTTAAAACCTATTGCATTTAGAGAATTTCGTATAAATATGTTATTCAGCTACTTTTGGGCCAGCTATAACGTAGTGAAATTTCAGATCTGTAGGTCATGGCATAGCTGCGTAATAGCTACTTTAAAGTTCTCACTATTGAGTAAATCAGTTGTAATTGGAAAACTATTGCATTTAGAGTATTTCGTATAAATATATTATTCAGCTACTTTTGGGTCAGCTATAACATAGTAAAATTTCAGACCTGTAGCTCATGGCATAGCTGAGTAATAGCTACTTTCAGGTCATCACTATTGAGTAAATCAGTTGTAACTTCAAAACTATTGCATTTACAGTATTTTGCTTAAATATGTTGTTCACCTACTTTTGGGTCAGCTATAACATAGTAAAATTTCAGACCTGTAGCTCATTGCATAGCTGAGTAATAGCTACTTTGAGGTTCTCACTATTGAGTAAATCAGTTGTAATTGCAAAACTATTGCATTTAGAGAATTTCGTATAAATATGTTATTTAGCTACTTTTGGGCCAGCTATAACATAGTGAAATTTCAGATCTGTAGGTCATGGCACAGCTGAGTAATAGCTACTTTGAAGTTCTCACTATTGAGTAAATCAGTTATAATTGGAAAACTATTGCATTTACAGAATTTCGTATAAATATGTTATTCAGCTACTTTTGGGTCAGCTATAACATAGTAAAATTTCAGACCTGTAGCTCATGGCATAGCTGAGTAATAGCTACTTTTAGGTCATCACTATTGAGTAAATCAGTTGTAACTTCAAAACTATTGCATTTACAGTATTTTGCTTAAATATGTTGTTCACCTACTTTTGGGTCAGCTATAACATAGTAAAATTTCAGACCTGTAGCTCATGGCATAGCTGAGTAATAGCTACTTTTAGGTTATCACTGTTGAGTAAATCGCTTATAACTTCAAAACTATTGCATTTAGAGAATTTCGTATAAATATGTTATTCAGCTACTTTTGGGTCAGCTATAACGTAGTAAAATTTCAGACCTGTAGCTCATGGCATAGCTGAGTAATAGCTACTTTCAGGTCATCACTATTGAGTAAATCAGTTGTAACTTCAAAACTATTGCATTTACAGTATTTTGCTTAAATATGTTGTTCACCTACTTTTGGGTCAGCTATAACATAGTAAAATTTCAGACCTGTAGGTCATTGCATAGCTGAGTAATAGCTACTTTGAGGTTCTCACTATTGAGTAAATCAGTTGTAATTGCAAAACTATTGCATTTAGAGAATTTCGTATAAATATGTTATTTAGCTACTTTTGGGCCAGCTATAACATAGTGAAATTTCAGATCTGTAGGTCATGGCACAGCTGAGTAATAGCTACTTTGAAGTTCTCACTATTGAGTAAATCAGTTATAATTGGAAAACTATTGCATTTACAGAATTTCGTATAAATATGTTATTCAGCTACTTTTGGGTCAGCTATAACATAGTAAAATTTCAGACCTGTAGCTCATGGCATAGCTGAGTAATAGCTACTTTTAGGTCATCACTATTGAGTAAATCAGTTGTAACTTGAAAACTATTGCATGTACAGTATTTATGTTGTTCACCTACTTTTGGGTCAGCTATAACATAGTAAAATTTCAGACCTGTAGCTCATGGCATAGCTGAGTAATAGCTACTTTTAGGTTATCACTGTTGAGTAAATCGCTTATAACTTGGAAATCATTGCATTTTAGAGTATTTTGTTTCAATATGTTATTCACCTATTTTGGGGTCAGCTATAACATAGTGAAGTTCTAGACCTGTGACTCATTGGATAGCTGAGTAATAGCTACTTTGAAGTTCTCAATGTTGAGCAAATCACTTATAATTTGAAAACTATTGCATTTAGAGAATTTAGTATAAATATGTTATTCAGGTACTTTTGGGTCAGCTATAACATAGTAAAATTTCAGACCTGTAGCTCATGGCATAGCTGAGTAATAGCTACTTTTAGGTTATCACTGTTGAGTAAATCACTTATAACTTGGAAACTATTGCATTTAGAGTATTTTGTTGCAATATGTTATTCACCTATTTTGGGGTCAGCTATAACATAGTAAAATTTCAGACCTGTAGCTCATGGCATAGCTGAGTAATAGCTACTTTCAGGTCATGACTATTGAGTAAATCAGTTGTAACTTCAAAACTATTGCATTTACAGTATTTTGCTTAAATATGTTGTTCACCTACTTTTGGGTCAGCTATAACATAGTAAAATTTCAGACCTGTAGCTCATTGCATAGCTGAGTAATAGCTACTTTTAGGTTCTCACTATTGAGTAAATCAGTTGTAATTGCAAAACTATTGCATTTAGAGAATTTCGTATAAATATGTTATTCAGCTACTTTTGGGCCAGCTATAACATAGTGAAATTTCAGATCTGTAGGTCATGGCACAGCTGAGTAATAGCTACTTTGAAGTTCTCACTATTGAGTAAATCAGTTGTAATTGGAAAACTATTGCATTTACAGAATTTCGTATAAATATGTTATTCAGCTACTTTTGGGTCAGCTATAACATAGTAAAATTTCAGACCTGTAGCTCATGGCATAGCTGAGTAATAGCTACTTTGAGGTTATCACTGTTGAGTAAATCGCTTATAACTTGGAAATTATTGCATTTAGAGTATTTTGTTTCAATATGTTATTCACCTATTTTGGGGTCAGCTATAACATAGTGAAGTTCCAGACCTGTGACTCATTGGATAGCTGAGTAATAGCTACTTTGAAGTTCTCAATCTTGAGCAAATCACTTATAATTTGAAAACTATTGCATTTAGAGAATTTAGTATAAATATGTTATTCAGCTACTTTTGGGTCAGCTATAACATAGTAAAATTTCAGACCTGTAGCTCATGGCATAGCTGAGTAATAGCTACTTTTAGGTTATCACTGTTGAGTAAATCACTTATAACTTGGAAACTATTGCATTTAGAGTATTTTGTTGCAATATGTTATTCACCTATTTTGGGGTCAGCTATAACATAGTGAAGTTTTAGACCTGTGGCTCATTGCATAGCTGAGTAATAGCTACTTTGAAGTTCTCACTGTTGAGTAAATCAGTTGTAATTGGAAAACTATTGCCTTTACAGAAATTTGTGCAAATATGTTATTCAGCTACTTTTGGGTCAGCTATAACATAGTGAAATTACAGACCTGTAGCTCATGGCACAACTGAGCAATAGCTATTCTCAGGCACTGACTGTTGAGTAAATCGGCTATAACTTGAAAAATATTGCATTTGGAGTATTTTGTTAAAATATATTGTTCACCTACTTTTGGGTTAGCTATAACATAGTGAAATTACAGACCTATAGCTCATGGCATAGCGGAGCAATAGCTATTTTCAGGTTCTCACTATTGAGTAAATCAGTTGTAACTTGAAAACTATTGCATTTACAGTATTTTGCTTAAATATGTTGTGCACCTACTTTTAGGTCAGCTATAACAGAGCAAAAATTCAGACATGTAGCTCATTGCATAGCTGAGTAATAGTTACTGGTTCTCACTGTTGAGTAAATCAGTAGTAACTTGAAAACTATTACATTTAGAGTATTTTGTTAAATATGTTATTCACAGACGTTTTGGTCAGCTATAACATAGTGAAATTGCAGACCTCTATGTCATGGCATAGCTGAGCAATAGCTTCTTTCAGGTTCTCACTGTTGAGTAAATCATTGTATCCAACCTGTAGGAAATCATGGGCTGGGAATCTGTTAATATGGTCCGATTTGACCTTGGAACCCTCCTTCAAGGTCAAATGAGGATAGCCAAACATAAAAGTGCTTATAACTCGCTTATTATTGGTCCTAGAGGTTTGGAATGAAAACCAACCTATAGAAAATCATGAGCTGGGAATTTTTTGGTGTGGTCGGATTTCACCTTGGACCCCTCCTTCAAGGTCAAATGAGGATAGCCAAACTTAAAAGTGCTTATAACTCGCTTATTATTGGTCCTAGAGGTTTGGAATGGAAAACCAACCTATAGAAAATCATGGGCTGGGAATCTTTTGGTGTGGTCAGATTTCACCTTAGACCCCTCCTTCCAGGTCAAACGAAGATAGCCAAACTTAAAGTGCTTATAACTCGCGTATTATTGGTCTTGGAGGTTTGGGATGGTAAACCAACATATAGGAAATCATGGGCTGGGATTCTTTTGGTGTGGTCAGATTTGACCTGGGACCCCTTCTTCAAGGTCAGTTGAGGATAGGCAAACTTACAATTGCTTAGAACTCGCTTATTATTGGTCCTACAGGTTTGGGATGGTAAACAAGCTACAGGAAATCATGGGCTGGGAATTTTTTTGTGTGGTCGGATTTGACCTTGGACCCCTCCGTCAAGGTCAAACAAGGATAGCCAAACTTAAAAAGTGCCTATGACTCACTTATTATTGGTCCGAGAGGTTTGGGATGGTAAACCATCCTAAATTCTTTGGCTGGGAATCTTTTGGTATGGTCAGATTTGACCTTTGGACCCCTTCTTCATGGTCGAACGAGGATATTGCATTTATAGTATTTCTTTAAATATTGTTAACCTACTTTTTACACTTAAACAATTACCTTGTTACTTTATTTCATAATACCATTTGCAGGGCACAACTTTTTTGTCCTTTTTTTCTGTCAGCTTCGGAATATCTTTCGAACATGCTGTTCAGTTACCATTTACTGTATTTCTGTACAGCCCTTTCCCTGATAATTATGCTTTCCTCTCATTATCACCATCACAAATCAAAAAACATTCAGTCAGCTGACACAGTGCCCGTTCACGGGCACTCTCCTCTTGTTAAGTTAGGGCCACCACAACTTGACTTTCATGGGCCCCAATGGGCCACCACATTGACTACAACATTCCTCATGTGGTAATATAATCCAGTGTGCTGTCATTTTTAAGCGTCCCTTGCGGGACGCTTGTTTGTGTATGGGAGAGCTTCAGGCTCCGCCGGCTCCGCATTTTGTTTTCCTTATAACTCTGTAACCGTTAGGCGGATTCTTTTCAAATTTGGCAGGTTTAGACAGTAGCCTTGGGGAATTTTTTTGAATATGCTGCAGTGACATTTCAACCAATCAGAGAGGTCACATGACCAAAAATGTCTTTTTTCGGTGGGGAAGCTTGTCCGGATGATAACTTGAAAGGAATTTTATCAATTCACCTGAAACTTGGCAAATACATTCATTCTATTAAAATCTGGAAATCATTAGATTTTGGCATTGATTGGTCAAGAAATGGCCGAGTAATTAATGATTAATTAATCATTACGAATTTTCCAAATAAGGAAAACACAAAAATGCTTATATCTCGAAAACCGTGCTAGATAGAGCGATTTCGGCGAAATTTTTGACCCACAGGGTATCTCTGCGGAGTAGTTTTCCCAATTTTCAAAAAATTTTTATCTCGCCCAAAATGGCGGCCATTTTGAATTTTCGAAATTTTCGCAAAAATTGCAAAACACAAAAATGCTTATATCTCGAAAACCGTGCTAGATAGAGCGATTTCGACGAAATTTTTGACCCAAAGGGTATCTATGCAGAGTAGTTGTCCCAATTATGAAAAAATTTTGTCTCACCAAAAATAGCGGCCATTTTGAATTTTCCACAAAAATTGCAAAACACAAAAATGCTTATATCTCGAAAACCGTGCTAGATAGAGCGATTTCGACGAAATTTTTGACCCACAGGGTATCTCTCCAGAGTAGCCATGCCAATTTTCAAAAAAAAATTTTCTCGCCAAAAATGGCGGCCTTTTTGAATTTTCGAATTTTTCGCAAAATTGCAAAACACAAAAATGCTTATATCTCGAAAACCGTGCTAGATAGAGCGATTTCGACGAAATTTTTGACCCACAGGATATCTCTGCAGAGTAGCCATGCCAATTTTCAAAAAAATTTTATCTTGCCAAAAATGGCGGCCATTTTGAATTTTCGAATTTTTGCGCAAAAATTGCAAAACACAAAAATGCTAATATTTCGAAAACCATGCTACATAGACTGATTTCCACGAAATTTTTTTATCTTCAGGGTATCTCTGCAGAGCAGCTATCCCAAAGAGCTTTCACTTGGTGAAGTTTCAGACCCATAGCTAATTACTCACCTACTCAAAATGAGTAAATGCGAATTATCTCTAAAAGTATTGCAGATAGCCAATTTTTCTCAAATAACTCATTCACCTACTTTTGGGAGAGCTTTCACATGGTGAAGTTTCAGACCCATAGCTAATTATTTACCTACTCAAAATGAGTAAATGCTAATTATCTGTAAAAGTATTGCGGATACCCAATTTTTATCAAATAACTCATTCATCTACTTGTGGGAGAGCTTTCACATGGTGAAAGTTTCAGACCCATAGCTAATTACTCACCTACTCAAAATGAGTAAATGCGTATTATCTCTAAAAGTATTGCAGATAGCCAATTTTTCTCAAATAAATCATTCACCTACTTTTGGGAGAGCTTTCACTTGGTGAAGTTTCAGACCCATAGCTAATTACTCACCTACTCAAAATGAGTAAATGCAAATTATCTCTAAAAGTATTGCAGATAGCCAATTTTTGTCAAATTAATCATTCACCTACTTTTGGGAGAGCTTTCACTTGGTGAAGTTTCAGACCCATAGCTAATTACTCAGCTATTCAAAATGAGTAAATGCGAATTATCTCTAAAAGTATTGCAGATAGCCAATTTTTCTCAAATAACTCATTCACCTACTTTTGCAAGAGCTTTCACTCTGTGAAGTTTCAGACCCATAGCTAATTACTCACCTACTCAAAATGAGTAAATGCGAATTATCTCTAAAAGTATTGTAGATAGCCAATTTTTCTCAAATAACTCATTCACCTACTTTTGGCAGAGCTTTCACTTGGTGAAGTTTCAGACCCATAGCTAATTACTCACCTACTGAAAATGAGTAAATGTGAATTATCTCTAAAAGTATTGCAGATAGCCAATTTTTCTCATATAACTCATTCACCTACTTTTGGGAGAGCTTTCACTTGGTGAAGTTTCAGACCCATAGCTAATTACTCACCTACTCAAAATGAGTAAATGCGAATTATCTCTAAAAGTATTGCAGATAGCCAATTTTTCTCAAATAAATCATTCACCTACTTTTGGGAGAGCTTTCACTTGGTGAAGTTTCAGACCCATAGCTAATTACTCACCTACTCAAAATGAGTAAATGCGAATTATCTCTAAAAGTATTGCAGGTAGCCAATTTTTCTCAAATTAATCATTCACCTACTTTTGGGAGAGCTTTCACTTGGTGAAGTTTCAGACCCATACCTAATTACTCACCTACTCAAAATGAGTAAATGCGAATTATCTCTAAAAGTATTGCAGATAGCCAATTTTTCTCAAATAACTCATTCACCTACTTTTGGCAGAGCTTTCACTTGGTGAAGTTTCAGACCCATAGCTAATTACTCACCTACTCAAAATGAGTAAATGCGAATTATCTCTAAAAGTATTGCAGATAGCCAATTTTTCTCAAATAACTCATTCACCTACTTTTGGGAGAGCTTTCACTTGGTGAAGTTTCAGACCCATAGCTAATTACTCACCTACTGAAAATGAGTAAATGCGAATTATCTCTAAAAGTATTGCAGATAGCCAATTTTTCTCAAATAACTCATTCACCTACTTTTGGGAGAGCTTTCACTTGGTGAAGTTTCAGACCCATAGCTAATTACTCACCTACTCAAAATGAGTAAATGCGAATTATCTCTAAAAGTATTGCAGATAGCCAATTTTTGTCAAATAACTCATTCACCTACTTTTGTGAGAGCTTTCACTTGGTGAAGTTTCACACCCATAGCTAATTACTCGCCTACTCAAAATGAGTAAATGCGAATTATCTCTAAAAGTATTGCAGATAGCCAATTTTTCTCAAATTAATCATTCACCTACTTTTGGGAGAGCTTTCACTTGGTGAAGTTTGAGACCCATAGCTAATTACTCACCTACTCAAAATGAGTAAATGCGAATTATCTCTAAAAGTATTGCAGATAGCCAATTTTTCTCAAATAACTCATTCACCTACTTTTGGGAGAGCTTTCACTCTGTGAAGTTTCAGACCCATAGCTAATTACTCACCTACTCAAAATGAGTAAATGCGAATTATCTCTTAAAAGTATTGCAGATAGCCAATTTTTCTCAAATAACTCATTCACCTACTTTTGGCAGAGCTTTCACTTGGTGAAGTTTCAGACCCATAGCTAATTACTCACCTACTGAAAATGAGTAAATGTGAATTATCTCTAAAAGTATTGCAGATAGCCAATTTTTCTCAAATAACTCATTCACCTACTTTTGGGAGAGCTTTCACTTGGTGAAGTTTCAGACCCATAGCTAATTACTCACCTACTCAAAATGAGTAAATGCGAATTATCTCTAAAAGTATTGCAGATAGCCAATTTTTCTCAAATAACTCATTCACCTACTTTTGGGAGAGCTTTCACTCTGTGAAGTTTCAGACCCATAGCTAATTACTCACCTACTCAAAATGAGTAAATGCGAATTATCTCTAAAGGTATTGCAGATAGCCAATTTTTCTCAAATTAATCATTCACCTACTTTTGGGAGAGCTTTCACTTGGTGAAGTTTCAGACCCATAGCTAATTACTCCCCTACTGAAAATGAGTAAATGTGAATTATCTCTAAAAGTATTGCAGATAGCCAATTTTTCTCAAATAACTCATTCACCTACTTTTGTGAGAGCTTTCACTTGGTGAAGTTTCAGACCCATAGCTAATTACTCACCTACTCAAAATGAGTAAATGCGAATTATCTCTAAAAGTATTGCAGATAGCCAATTTTTCTCAAATAACTCATTCACCTACTTTTGGGAGAGCTTTCACATGGTGAAGTTTCAGACCCATAGCTAATTATTTACCTACTCAAAATGAGTAAATGCTAATTAACTGTAAAAGTATTGTGGATACCCAATTTTTATCAAATAACTCATTCATCTACTTGTGGGAGAGCTTTCACATGGTGAAAGTTTCAGACCCATAGCTAATTACTCACCTACTCAAAATGAGTAAATGCGTATTATCTCTAAAAGTATTGCAGATAGCCAATTTTTCTCAAATAAATCATTCACCTACTTTTGGGAGAGCTTTCACTTGGTGAAGTTTCAGACCCATAGCTAATTACTCACCTACTCAAAATGAGGAAATGCAAATTATCTCTAAAAGTATTGCAGATAGCCAATTTTTGTCAAATTAATCATTCACCTACTTTTGGGAGAGCTTTCACTTGGTGAAGTTTCAGACCCATAGCTAATTACTCAGCTATTCAAAATGAGTAAATGCGAATTATCTCTAAAAGTATTGCAGATAGCCAATTTTTCTCAAATAACTCATTCACCTACTTTTGCAAGAGCTTTCACTCTGTGAAGTTTCAGACCCATAGCTAATTACTCACCTACTCAAAATGAGTAAATGCGAATTATCTCTAAAAGTATTGTAGATAGCCAATTTTTCTCAAATAACTCATTCACCTACTTTTGGCAGAGCTTTCACTTGGTGAAGTTTCAGACCCATAGCTAATTACTCACCTACTGAAAATGAGTAAATGTGAATTATCTCTAAAAGTATTGCAGATAGCCAATTTTTCTCATATAACTCATTCACCTACTTTTGGGAGAGCTTTCACTTGGTGAAGTTTCAGACCCATAGCTAATTACTCACCTACTCAAAATGAGTAAATGCGAATTATCTCTAAAAGTATTGCAGGTAGCCAATTTTTCTCAAATTAATCATTCACCTACTTTTGGGAGAGCTTTCACTTGGTGAAGTTTCAGACCCATACCTAATTACTCACCTACTCAAAATGAGTAAATGCGAATTATCTCTAAAAGTATTGCAGATAGCCAATTTTTCTCAAATAACTCATTCACCTACTTTTGGCAGAGCTTTCACTTGGTGAAGTTTCAGACCCATAGCTAATTACTCACCTACTCAAAATGAGTAAATGCGAATTATCTCTAAAAGTATTGCAGATAGCCAATTTTTCTCAAATAACTCATTCACCTACTTTTGGGACAGCTTTCACTTGGTGAAGTTTCAGACCCATAGCTAATTACTCACCTACTCAAAATGAGTAAATGCGAATTATCTCTAAAAGTATTGCAGATAGCCAATTTTTCTCAAATAACTCATTCACCTACTTTTGGGAGAGCTTTCACTTGGTGAAGTTTCAGACCCATAGCTAATTACTCACCTACTCCAAATGAGTAAATGCGAATTATCTCTAAAAGTATTGCAGATAGCCAATTTTTGTCAAATAACTCATTCACCTACTTTTGTGAGAGCTTTCACTTGGTGAAGTTTCACACCCATAGCTAATTACTCGCCTACTCAAAATGAGTAAATGCGAATTATCTCTAAAAGTATTGCAGATAGCCAATTTTTCTCAAATTAATCATTCACCTACTTTTGGGAGAGCTTTCACTTGGTGAAGTTTCAGACCCATAGCTAATTACTCACCTACTCAAAATGAGTAAATGCGAATTATCTCTAAAAGTATTGCAGATAGCCAATTTTTCTCAAATAACTCATTCACCTACTTTTGGGAGAGCTTTCACTCTGTGAAGTTTCAGACCCATAGCTAATTACTCACCTACTCAAAATGAGTAAATGCGAATTATCTCTAAAAGTATTGCAGATAGCCAATTTTTCTCAAATAACTCATTCACCTACTTTTGGCAGAGCTTTCACTTGGTGAAGTTTCAGACCCATAGCTAATTACTCACCTACTGAAAATGAGTAAATGTGAATTATCTCTAAAAGTATTGCAGATAGCCAATTTTTCTCAAATAACTCATTCACCTACTTTTGGGAGAGCTTTCACTTGGTGAAGTTTCAGACCCATAGCTAATTACTCACCTACTCAAAATGAGTAAATGCGAATTATCTGTAAAAGTATTGCAGATAGCCAATTTTTCTCAAATAACTCATTCACCTACTTTTGGGAGAGCTTTCACTCTGTGAAGTTTCAGACCCATAGCTAATTACTCACCTACTCAAAATGAGTAAATGCGAATTATCTCTAAAGGTATTGCAGATAGCCAATTTTTCTCAAATTAATCATTCACCTACTTTTGGGAGAGCTTTCACTTGGTGAAGTTTCAGACCCATAGCTAATTACTCACCTACTCAAAATGAGTAAATGCAAATTATCTCTAAAAGTATTGCAGATAGCCAATTTTTCTCAAATAACTCATTCACCTACTTTTGGGAGAGCTTTCACTTGGTGAAGTTTCAGACCCATAGCTAATTACTCACCTACTCCAAATGAGTAAATGCGAATTATCTCTAAAAGTATTGCAGATAGCCAATTTTTGTCAAATAACTCATTCACCTACTTTTGTGAGAGCTTTCACTTGGTGAAGTTTCACACCCATAGCTAATTACTCGCCTACTCAAAATGAGTAAATGCGAATTATCTCTAAAAGTATTGCAGATAGCCAATTTTTCTCAAATTAATCATTCACCTACTTTTGGGAGAGCTTTCACTTGGTGAAGTTTGAGACCCATAGCTAATTACTCACCTACTCAAAATGAGTAAATGCGAATTATCTCTAAAAGTATTGCAGATAGCCAATTTTTCTCAAATAACTCATTCACCTACTTTTGGGAGAGCTTTCACTCTGTGAAGTTTCAGACCCATAGCTAATTACTCACCTACTCAAAATGAGTAAATGCGAATTATCTCTAAAAGTATTGCAGATAGCCAATTTTTCTCAAATAACTCATTCACCTACTTTTGGCAGAGCTTTCACTTGGTGAAGTTTCAGACCCATAGCTAATTACTCACCTACTGAAAATGAGTAAATGTGAATTATCTCTAAAAGTATTGCAGATAGCCAATTTTTCTCAAATAACTCATTCACCTACTTTTGGGAGAGCTTTCACTTGGTGAAGTTTCAGACCCATAGCTAATTACTCACCTACTCAAAATGAGTAAATGCGAATTATCTGTAAAAGTATTGCAGATAGCCAATTTTTCTCAAATAACTCATTCACCTACTTTTGGGAGAGCTTTCACTCTGTGAAGTTTCAGACCCATAGCTAATTACTCACCTACTCAAAATGAGTAAATGCGAATTATCTCTAAAGGTATTGCAGATAGCCAATTTTTCTCAAATTAATCATTCACCTACTTTTGGGAGAGCTTTCACTTGGTGAAGTTTCAGACCCATAGCTAATTACTCACCTACTGAAAATGAGTAAATGTGAATTATCTCTAAAAGTATTGCAGATAGCCAATTTTTCTCAAATAACTCATTCACCTACTTTTGTGAGAGCTTTCACTTGGTGAAGTTTCAGACCCATAGCTAATTACTCACCTACTCAAAATGAGTAAATGCGAATTATCTCTAAAAGTATTGCAGATAGCCAATTTTTCTCAAATTAATCATTCACCTACTTTTGTGAGAGCTTTCACTTGGTGAAGTTTCAGACCCATAGCTAATTACTCACCTACTCAAAATGAGTAAATGCGAATTATCTCTAAAAGTATTGCAGATAGCCAATTTTTCTCAAATAACTCATTCACCTACTTTTGGGAGAGCTTTCACTTGGTGAAGTTTCAGACCCATAGCTAATTACTCACCTACTCAAAATGAGTAAATGCGAATTATCTCTAAAAGTATTGCAGATAGCCAATTTTTCTCAAATTAATCATTCACCTACTTTTGGGAGAGCTTTCACTTGGTGAAGTTTGAGACCCATAGCTAATTACTCACCTACTCAAAATGAGTAAATGCGAATTATCTCTAAAAGTATTGCAGGTAGCCAATTTTTCTCAAATTAATCATTCACCTACTTTTGGGAGAGCTTTCACTTGGTGAAGTTTCAGACCCATACCTAATTACTCACCTACTCAAAATGAGTAAATGCGAATTATCTCTAAAAGTATTGCAGATAGCCAATTTTTCTCAAATAACTCATTCACCTACTTTTGGCAGAGCTTTCACTTGGTGAAGTTTCAGACCCATAGCTAATTACTCACCTACTCAAAATGAGTAAATGCGAATTATCTCTAAAAGTATTGCAGATAGCCAATTTTTCTCAAATAACTCATTCACCTACTTTTGGGAGAGCTTTCACTTGGTGAAGTTTCAGACCCATAGCTAATTACTCACCTACTGAAAATGAGTAAATGCGAATTATCTCTAAAAGTATTGCAGATAGCCAATTTTTCTCAAATAACTCATTCACCTACTTTTGGGAGAGCTTTCACTTGGTGAAGTTTCAGACCCATAGCTAATTACTCACCTACTCCAAATGAGTAAATGCGAATTATCTCTAAAAGTATTGCAGATAGCCAATTTTTGTCAAATAACTCATTCACCTACTTTTGTGAGAGCTTTCACTTGGTGAAGTTTCACACCCATAGCTAATTACTCGCCTACTCAAAATGAGTAAATGCGAATTATCTCTAAAAGTATTGTAGATAGCCAATTTTTCTCAAATAACTCATTCACCTACTTTTGGCAGAGCTTTCACTTGGTGAAGTTTCAGACCCATAGCTAATTACTCACCTACTGAAAATGAGTAAATGTGAATTATCTCTAAAAGTATTGCAGATAGCCAATTTTTCTCATATAACTCATTCACCTACTTTTGGGAGAGCTTTCACTTGGTGAAGTTTCAGACCCATAGCTAATTACTCACCTACTCAAAATGAGTAAATGCGAATTATCTCTAAAAGTATTGCAGATAGCCAATTTTTCTCAAATAAATCATTCACCTACTTTTGGGAGAGCTTTCACTTGGTGAAGTTTCAGACCCATAGCTAATTACTCACCTACTCAAAATGAGTAAATGCGAATTATCTCTAAAAGTATTGCAGGTAGCCAATTTTTCTCAAATTAATCATTCACCTACTTTTGGGAGAGCTTTCACTTGGTGAAGTTTCAGACCCATACCTAATTACTCACCTACTCAAAATGAGTAAATGCGAATTATCTCTAAAAGTATTGCAGATAGCCAATTTTTCTCAAATAACTCATTCACCTACTTTTGGCAGAGCTTTCACTTGGTGAAGTTTCAGACCCATAGCTAATTACTCACCTACTCAAAATGAGTAAATGCGAATTATCTCTAAAAGTATTGCAGATAGCCAATTTTTCTCAAATAACTCATTCACCTACTTTTGGGAGAGCTTTCACTTGGTGAAGTTTCAGACCCATAGCTAATTACTCACCTACTGAAAATGAGTAAATGCGAATTATCTCTAAAAGTATTGCAGATAGCCAATTTTTCTCAAATAACTCATTCACCTACTTTTGGGAGAGCTTTCACTTGGTGAAGTTTCAGACCCATAGCTAATTACTCACCTACTCCAAATGAGTAAATGCGAATTATCTCTAAAATTATTGCAGATAGCCAATTTTTGTCAAATAACTCATTCACCTACTTTTGTGAGAGCTTTCACTTGGTGAAGTTTCACACCCATAGCTAATTACTCGCCTACTCAAAATGAGTAAATGCGAATTATCTCTAAAAGTATTGCAGATAGCCAATTTTTCTCAAATAACTCATTCACCTACTTTTGGGAGAGCTTTCACTTGGTGAAGTTTCAGACCCATAGCTAATTACTCACCTATTCAAAATGAGTAAATGCGAATTATCTCTAAAAGTATTGCAGATAGCCAATTTTTCTCAACTCATTCACCTACTTTTGCAAGAGCTTTCACTCTGTGAAGTTTCAGACCCATAGCTAATTACTCACCTACTCAAAATGAGTAAATGCGAATTATCTCTAAAAGTATTGTAGATAACCAATTTTTCTCAAATAACTCATTCACCTACTTTTGGCAGAGCTTTCACTTGGTGAAGTTTCAGACCCATAGCTAATTACTCACCTACTGAAAATGAGTAAATGTGATAGCCAATTTTTCTCAAATAACTCATTCACCTACTTTTGGGAGAGCTTTCACTCTGTGAAGTTTCAGACCCATAGCTAATTACTCACCTACTCAAAATGAGTAAATGCGAATTATCTCTAAAAGTATTGTAGATAGCCAATTTTTCTCAAATAACTCATTCACCTACTTTTGGGAGAGCTTTCACTTGGTGAAGTTTCAGACCCATAGCTAATTACTCACCTACTCAAAATGAGTAAATGCGAATTATCTGTAAAAGTATTGCAGATAGCCAATTTTTCTCAAATAACTCATTCACCTACTTTTGGGAGAGCTTTCACTCTGTGAAGTTTCAGACCCATAGCTAATTACTCACCTACTCAAAATGAGTAAATGCGAATTATCTCTAAAGGTATTGCAGATAGCCAATTTTTCTCAAATTAATCATTCACCTACTTTTGGGAGAGCTTTCACTTGGTGAAGTTTCAGACCCATAGCTAATTACTCACCTACTCAAAATGAGTAAATGCAAATTATCTCTAAAAGTATTGCAGATAGCCAATTTTTCTCAAATAACTCATTCACCTACTTTTGGGAGAGCTTTCACTTGGTGAAGTTTCAGACCCATAGCTAATTACTCACCTACTCCAAATGAGTAAATGCGAATTATCTCTAAAAGTATTGCAGATAGCCAATTTTTGTCAAATAACTCATTCACCTACTTTTGTGAGAGCTTTCACTTGGTGAAGTTTCACACCCATAGCTAATTACTCGCCTACTCAAAATGAGTAAATGCGAATTATCTCTAAAAGTATTGCAGATAGCCAATTTTTCTCAAATTAATCATTCACCTACTTTTGGGAGAGCTTTCACTTGGTGAAGTTTGAGACCCATAGCTAATTACTCACCTACTCAAAATGAGTAAATGCGAATTATCTCTAAAAGTATTGCAGATAGCCAATTTTTCTCAAATAACTCATTCACCTACTTTTGGGAGAGCTTTCACTCTGTGAAGTTTCAGACCCATAGCTAATTACTCACCTACTCAAAATGAGTAAATGCGAATTATCTCTTAAAAGTATTGCAGATAGCCAATTTTTCTCAAATAACTCATTCACCTACTTTTGGCAGAGCTTTCACTTGGTGAAGTTTCAGACCCATAGCTAATTACTCACCTACTGAAAATGAGTAAATGTGAATTATCTCTAAAAGTATTGCAGATAGCCAATTTTTCTCAAATAACTCATTCACCTACTTTTGGGAGAGCTTTCACTTGGTGAAGTTTCAGACCCATAGCTAATTACTCACCTACTCAAAATGAGTAAATGCGAATTATCTCTAAAAGTATTGCAGATAGCCAATTTTTCTCAAATAACTCATTCACCTACTTTTGGGAGAGCTTTCACTCTGTGAAGTTTCAGACCCATAGCTAATTACTCACCTACTCAAAATGAGTAAATGCGAATTATCTCTAAAGGTATTGCAGATAGCCAATTTTTCTCAAATAACTCATTCACCTACTTTTGGGAGAGCTTTCACTCTGTGAAGTTTCAGACCCATAGCTAATTACTCACCTACTCAAAATGAGTAAATGCGAATTATCTCTAAAGGTATTGCAGATAGCCAATTTTTCTCAAATTAATCATTCACCTACTTTTGGGAGAGCTTTCACTTGGTGAAGTTTCAGACCCATAGCTAATTACTCACCTACTGAAAATGAGTAAATGTGAATTATCTCTAAAAGTATTGCAGATAGCCAATTTTTCTCAAATAACTCATTCACCTACTTTTGTGAGAGCTTTCACTTGGTGAAGTTTCAGACCCATAGCTAATTACTCACCTACTCAAAATGAGTAAATGCGAATTATCTCTAAAAGTATTGCAGATAGCCAATTTTTCTCAAATTAATCATTCACCTACTTTTGTGAGAGCTTTCACTTGGTGAAGTTTCAGACCCATAGCTAATTACTCACCTACTCAAAATGAGTAAATGCGAATTATCTCTAAAAGTATTGCAGATAGCCAATTTTTCTCAAATAACTCATTCACCTACTTTTGGGAGAGCTTTCACTTGGTGAAGTTTCAGACCCATAGCTAATTACTCACCTACTCAAAATGAGTAAATGCGAATTATCTCTAAAAGTATTGCAGATAGCCAATTTTTCTCAAATTAATCATTCACCTACTTTTGGGAGAGCTTTCACTTGGTGAAGTTTGAGACCCATAGCTAATTACTCACCTACTCAAAATGAGTAAATGCGAATTATCTCTAAAAGTATTGCAGATAGCCAATTTTTCTCAAATAACTCATTCACCTACTTTTGGGAGAGCTTTCACTCTGTGAAGTTTCAGACCCATAGCTAATTACTCACCTACTCAAAATGAGTAAATGCGAATTATCTCTAAAAGTATTGCAGATAGCCAATTTTTCTCAAATAACTCATTCACCTACTTTTGGCAGAGCTTTCACTTGGTGAAGTTTCAGACCCATAGCTAATTACTCACCTACTAAAAATGAGTAAATGTGAATTATCTCTAAAAGTATTGCAGATAGCCAATTTTTCTCAAATAACTCATTCACCTACTTTTGGGAGAGCTTTCACTCTGTGAAGTTTCAGACCCATAGCTAATTACTCACCTACTCAAAATGAGTAAATGCGAATTATCTCTAAAGGTATTGCAGATAGCCAATTTTTCTCAAATTAATCATTCACCTACTTTTGGGAGAGCTTTCACTTGGTGAAGTTTCAGACCCATAGCTAATTACTCACCTACTGAAAATGAGTAAATGTGAATTATCTCTAAAAGTATTGCAGATAGCCAATTTTTCTCAAATAACTCATTCACCTACTTTTGTGAGAGCTTTCACTTGGTGAAGTTTCAGACCCATAGCTAATTACTCACCTACTCAAAATGAGTAAATGCGAATTATCTCTAAAAGTATTGCAGATAGCCAATTTTTCTCAAATTAATCATTCACCTACTTTTGTGAGAGCTTTCACTTGGTGAAGTTTCAGACCCATAGCTAATTACCCACCTACTCAAAATGAGTAAATGCGAATTATCTCTAAAAGTATTGCAGATAGCCAATTTTTCTCAAATAACTCATTCACCTACTTTTGGGAGAGCTTTCACTTGGTGAAGTTTCAGACCCATAGCTAATTACTCACCTATTCAAAATGAGTAAATGCGAATTATCTCTAAAAGTATTGCAGATAGCCAATTTTTCTCAACTCATTCACCTACTTTTGCAAGAGCTTTCACTCTGTGAAGTTTCAGACCCATAGCTAATTACTCACCTACTCAAAATGAGTAAATGCGAATTATCTCTAAAAGTATTGTAGATAACCAATTTTTCTCAAATAACTCATTCACCTACTTTTGGCAGAGCTTTCACTTGGTGAAGTTTCAGACCCATAGCTAATTACTCACCTACTGAAAATGAGTAAATGTGATAGCCAATTTTTCTCAAATAACTCATTCACCTACTTTTGGGAGAGCTTTCACTCTGTGAAGTTTCAGACCCATAGCTAATTACTCACCTACTCAAAATGAGTAAATGCGAATTATCTCTAAAAGTATTGTAGATAGCCAATTTTTCTCAAATAACTCATTCACCTACTTTTGGCAGAGCTTTCACTTGGTGAAGTTTCAGACCCATAGCTAATTACTCACCTACTCAAAATGAGTAAATGCGAATTATCTCTAAAAGTATTGTAGATAGCCAATTTTTCTCAAATAACTCATTCACCTACTTTTGGGAGAGCTTTCACTCTGTGAAGTTTCAGACCCATAGCTAATTACTCACCTACTCAAAATGAGTAAATGCGAATTATCTCTAAAAGTATTGCAGATAGCCAATTTTTCTCAAATAACTCATTCACCTACTTTTGGGAGAGCTTTCACTTGGTGAAGTTTCAGACCCATAGCTAATTACTCACCTACTCCAAATGAGTAAATGCGAATTATCTCTAAAAGTATTGCAGATAGCCAATTTTTGTCAAATAACTCATTCACCTACTTTTGTGAGAGCTTTCACTTGGTGAAGTTTCACACCCATAGCTAATTACTCGCCTACTCAAAATGAGTAAAT
The DNA here is from genome assembly GCA_964017235.1 of Sabellastarte sp. h YS-2021. NCBI lineage: Eukaryota > Metazoa > Annelida > Polychaeta > Sabellida > Sabellidae > Sabellastarte > Sabellastarte sp. h YS-2021. The sequence continues at coordinate 138,460,691 of OZ024929.1, forward strand.
GCGAATTATCTCTAAAAGTATTGCAGATAGCCAATTTTTCTCAAATTAATCATTCACCTACTTTTGGGAGAGCTTTCACTTGGTGAAGTTTGAGACCCATAGCTAATTACTCACCTACTCAAAATGAGTAAATGCGAATTATCTCTAAAAGTATTGCAGATAGCCAATTTTTCTCAAATAACTCATTCACCTACTTTTGTGAGAGCTTTCACTTGGTGAAGTTTCAGACCCATAGCTAATTACTCACCTACTCAAAATGAGTAAATGCGAATTATCTCTAAAAGTATTGCAGATAGCCAATTTTTCTCAAATTAATCATTCACCTACTTTTGTGAGAGCTTTCACTTGGTGAAGTTTCAGACCCATAGCTAATTACTCACCTACTCAAAATGAGTAAATGCGAGTTATCTCTAAAAGTATTGCAGATAGCCAATTTTTCTCAAATAACTCATTCACCTACTTTTGGGAGAGCTTTCACTTGGTGAAGTTTCAGACCCATAGCTAATTACTCACCTACTCAAAATGAGTAAATGCGAATTATCTCTAAAAGTATTGCAGATAGCCAATTTTTGTCAAATTAATCATTCACCTACTTTTGGGAGAGCTTTCACTTGGTGAAGTTTCAGACCCATAGCTAATTACTCACCTATTCAAAATGAGTAAATGCGAATTATCTCTAAAAGTATTGCAGATAGCCAGTTTTTCTCAAATAACTCATTCACCTACTTTTGCAAGAGCTTTCACTCTGTGAAGTTTCAGACCCATAGCTAATTACTCACCTACTCAAAATGAGTAAATGCGAATTATCTCTAAAAGTATTGTAGATAGCCAATTTTTCTCAAATAACTCATTCACCTACTTTTGGCAGAGCTTTCACTTGGTGAAGTTTCAGACCCATAGCTAATTACTCACCTACTGAAAATGAGTAAATGTGAATTATCTCTAAAAGTATTGTAGATAGCCAATTTTTCTCATATAACTCATTCACCTACTTTTGGGAGAGCTTTCACTTGGTGAAGTTTCAGACCCATAGCTAATTACTCACCTACTCAAAATGAGTAAATGCGAATTATCTCTAAAAGTATTGCAGATAGCCAATTTTTCTCAAATAACTCATTCACCTACTTTTGGGAGAGCTTTCACATGGTGAAGTTTCAGACCCATAGCTAATTATTTACCTACTCAAAATGAATAAATGCCAATTATCGGTAAAAGTATTGCGGATACCCAATTTTTATCAAATAACTCATTCATCTACTTGTTGGAGAGCTTTCACATGGTGAAGTTTCAGACCCATAGCTAATTACTCACCTACTCAAAATGAGTAAATGCGAATTATCTCTAAAAGTATTGCAGATAGCCAATTTTTCTCAAATAACTCATTCACCTACTTTTGGGAGAGCTTTCACTCTGTGAAGTTTCAGACCCATAGCTAATTACTCACCTACTCAAAATGAGTAAATGCGAATTATCTCTAAAAGTATTGCAGATAGCCAATTTTTCTCAAATAACTCATTCACCTACTTTTGGCAGAGCTTTCACTTGGTGAAGTTTCAGACCCATAGCTAATTACTCACCTACTGAAAATGAGTAAATGCGAATTATCTCTAAAAGTATTGCAGATAGCCAATTTTTCTCAAATAACTCATTCACCTACTTTTGTGAGAGCTTTCACTTGGTGAAGTTTCAGACCCATAGCTAATTACTCACCTACTCCAAATGAGTAAATGCAAATTATCTCTAAAAGTATTGCAGATAGCCAATTTTTGTCAAATAACTCATTCACCTACTTTTGTGAGAGCTTTCACTTGGTGAAGTTTCACACCCATAGCTAATTACTCGCCTACTCAAAATGAGTAAATGCGAATTATCTCTAAAAGTATTGCAGATAGCCAATTTTTCTCAAATTAATCATTCACCTACTTTTGGGAGAGCTTTCACTTGGTGAAGTTTGAGACCCATAGCTAATTACTCACCTACTCAAAATGAGTAAATGCGAATTATCTCTAAAAGTATTGCAGATAGCCAATTTTTCTCAAATAACTCATTCACCTACTTTTGGGACAGCTTTCACTCTGTGAAGTTTCAGACCCATAGCTAATTACTCACCTACTCAAAATGAGTAAATGCGAATTATCTCTAAAAGTATTGCAGATAGCCAATTTTTCTCAAATAACTCATTCACCTACTTTTGGCAGAGCTTTCACTTGGTGAAGTTTCAGACCCATAGCTAATTACTCACCTACTGAAAATGAGTAAATGTGAATTATCTCTAAAAGTATTGCAGATAGCCAATTTTTCTCAAATAACTCATTCACCTACTTTTGGGAGAGCTTTCACTTGGTGAAGTTTCAGACCCATAGCTAATTACTCACCTACTCAAAATGAGTAAATGCGAATTATCTCTAAAAGTATTGCAGATAGCCAATTTTTCTCAAATAACTCATTCACCTACTTTTGGGAGAGCTTTCACTCTGTGAAGTTTCAGACCCATAGCTAATTACTCACCTACTCAAAATGAGTAAATGCGAATTATCTCTAAAGGTATTGCAGATAGCCAATTTTTCTCAAATTAATCATTCACCTACTTTTGGGAGAGCTTTCACTTGGTGAAGTTTCAGACCCATAGCTAATTACTCACCTACTGAAAATGAGTAAATGTGAATTATCTCTAAAAGTATTGCAGATAGCCAATTTTTCTCAAATAACTCATTCACCTACTTTTGTGAGAGCTTTCACTTGGTGAAGTTTCAGACCCATAGCTAATTACTCACCTACTCAAAATGAGTGAATGCGAATTATCTCTAAAAGTATTGCAGATAGCCAATTTTTCTCAAATTAATCATTCACCTACTTTTGTGAGAGCTTTCACTTGGTGAAGTTTCAGACCCATAGCTAATTACTCACCTACTCAAAATGAGTAAATGCGAATTATCTCTAAAAGTATTGCAGATAGCCAATTTTTCTCAAATAACTCATTCACCTACTTTTGGGAGAGCTTTCACTTGGTGAAGTTTCAGACCCATAGCTAATTACTCACCTACTCAAAATGAGTAAATGCGAATTATCTCTAAAAGTATTGCAGATAGCCAATTTTTCTCAAATAACTCATTCACCTACTTTTGGGAGAGCTTTCACTTGGTGAAGTTTCAGACCCATAGCTAATTACTCACCTACTCAAAATGAGTAAATGTGAATTATCTCTTAATAGTATTGCAGATAGCCAATTTTTCTCAAATAACTCATTCACCTACTTTTGGCAGAGCTTTCACACACGAAAATGAAAAATTGTGAATATCTCGGAAAAGCTATTTCTTTTGCTTTAATGCTCGGCGGGAGATACACACCGCGGCAGGTGGCCATTTTGAATTTTCAAAGTTTTTGCAAAACACAAAAATGCTCATATCTCGAGAACCGTGCTATATGGAGCGAACTCAACAAAATTTTAGACCTGCTGGGTATCTCTGCAGAGTAGCTATGCCAATTTTCAAAATATTTTTGTCTCGCCAAATATAGCGGACATTTTTAATTTTTTTATTTTTTGCAAAACACAAAAATGCTTATATCTTGAAAACCGTGCTAGATAGAGCAGACTGCGCTGACTTTGGTTGCCACAACAGTATAAGGCTAGAAACGAAGCATTTTCTTAATACTTTAGCACTCACCTTTATATCCTTTTCGGGACGCTTTGTTTTTGCTATGCAAAAACATTATCTTTTTTTTTTGCGAGCGATCCTCTAGTTTTTTTTAAATTGGTTTTCTTTCCCCATGGCTAAGTCTTTAATTATGCATTGTTTTGCATATTCCAGATTGAGTTCACCCTTAATTAGCTGACACTGTTTCTCTGTTGGGTCTTTCACACACAGGCCAACATACCTCCCCCCCTAACATGTTAAAGCTAAGCAGTGACTGGTGTATGAAATTTCAGAGAAGACAGCAGGGAGGTTAGATTGGGGAACTGGTTATTTTTGGAAGCTGGTTATCCTGTAGTTAAATTTGTTATTTACACTAAATGCTGTCAGTTTTTTTCTAGTAATGATGCAACTGCTGTGTAAGAGGGAAATGTTCATTCCAAAACATAAATTTCACTTTTGTTATCTCTATAGGTGTTATTTAAGACTAAACAAATACCACTGACTCCTGAACTTTTACATGTGCATTATGTAGCCCTTGCCATGTAATAAATGTTACTTTTTATTACATTGGAATTCCTACTATTTCTGGAAACCGAGATATTTCTTATCATTTGCATCAAAACAATTTTATTTCTATTTTTCTTATTCTATTAAAGAAATCCTTTGTGTTTTGGGATAGAAAACGACCCAATCTAGTCCACCCAGTGTGAACTATTGATTTTTTCCCCAACATTCAGTCTCTCTCTCTCTCCCCCCACAACTCCACTTTGTGTGAGAAACAAAATCCTATGTACAGTCTAACCTCATTATCTCGAATTTTAAGGGACCATTCCAATCACCTCGACTTATCCAAAAGTCGAAATATACATTCAAGCCTTTGAGAGACTAAATTTGTCAAAATAACTACCGAGTGTATGGGCGATAATGAATGATGTTAGCCAAATAGCTGGAAAATGTTGTTTCAAGCAATGTCCGTTGGGTATACTGTAAATGAACTAGTAAATACCTTTAATTTAATTTATTCCTCCAGGAATATCCAACAAAACATGCATCACTACAGTTTTGAAATATAATCTCTCGTATAATCTCCGTGTAAATCAGTTTACGACAGTACCGACAGAAATGGGAGGGAAAAAAAAACAATTTGGCTTATGAGTATTGCTAGTAGATGTAATCTTCAGAGATGGCCATATTATTGTTTGACTTTCAGCTTTACTGGGTAAATTGCCTCTTGTAACACACGCTGGATGTGTTTGTTTGTTTTTCTTACAAATGAATACTTTCCACCGGACTAAATATCAACAAAACACGGTGTGTAAAATGGCAAATAGCCTCGAAATAAGCGCAAATACTAGCATTTTATATCGAAATAACCTTTAATTTTCTTATATATTTTATTCTAAATGAGTTGGGACTGAGGGTGTAACCTCGAGATAAACAGGAAGTCGATATTTTTGAGATCGGGATAAGTGGGTTAGACTGTATGTATGTAATATGTATACACTTGTACTTGAGGAGGGAAATAAAACCACAGATCAATGTTGATTTGGCATTGTTGGCTCTGGGACTGGCACAAAATTTTTCTTCATATTTCAGATGATACTGAGCTTTGTTATAAGGGAGTCACTTCATATGAGAATATAATCCTAACACAACACACAAGCAACACAACTTATGCAGAAAAACTATTCATTTACTCACACATAATACATGCCAATATATTAAGTTCTTGTTTCATATTCCTAGGCCCTTAGTTACGGGTGAAAAGTTGTCAAAGTTGAATGAAAAAAAAGTAAAGATGCCCATCTATCATGACAAAAAAACAATACTTAACTGTTATGCATGAGGACATAATGGAATACACATCAATCCAAAAAACAAGCAGATTAATTTGTATGATTTACTTTTTCAAGTAACAGTTTCTTTAAATTTTCAATTAGTGCAATGTTTGACAGTTAAAAAAAGTAAAAACATAAAATATATTGCTAGTTTATTTTTTTAGTTCTACAAAAAATTATCTAAAGTTAATAAAAATCTAAATCATACAAAATTTTAGTGAGACATTTTTCTTTGGAGTAGTGTGCACAAAAGTGGTGTTAGTTTTTATTTTATATATTTTTTGTGTCACGAAAGGAAGGCATTTCAAAAATAATCATGAGTTTTCAGGGGTCCCATTTAAATGCATTTTTAATGACTTTAGCTTTCTACTTGATATTTCTTCAAAAATTAATTTACATGTTTGGTTTTCTTTTATTGTTTTCTTTACAATACTTTATATCACTTGAGAGACTGGTCACATGGAGTCGAGCGTTTTGCTCTCTCTGAGTGCATCTTGTATAATTTGTATTCAAGCTTGAAGTTAAATAAAGAAATTTACAAAAATCACTTTTGTATCTTTTGACTTGTCACTTTTAATAAATTAAAAAGACAGTTTGTTAGAAAAAAAAATGTTAATTAGTTTTTAAAAAGTTTGGGCCATCAAGTTTTAATAGGGGCCACTGAACTTCAGAACCTTGTGGCCCTATCGGGCCACCACTACTTTGCAACGAATTTCTCACACTGTTGGAAACTGTAATGTGTAGGAAGTTGATACTTGATAGGGACAAAGGTTAGGGGGTGTAGGCGTGCAATGTCATGGTGTGACCTTGATTTGACCTTTGACCTGGCCGTAGTGACCTTGACCTATAAAATCTTGTCCGGGCTATATCTCGGAAACTGTAAGGTGCAGGAAGTTGATACTTGGTAGGGACATTAGTTAGGAGGTGTAGGTATGCATCGTCATGGTGTGACCTTGATTTGACCTTGCCGTAGTGACCTTGACCTATAAAATCTTGTCCGGGCTATATCTCAGAAACTGTAAGGTGTAGGAAGTTGATACTTGGTAGGGACATTGGTTGGGAGTTGTAGGTGTGCAATGTCATGATGTGATCTTGATTTGACTTTTGATCTTACCGTAGTGACCTTGACGTATAAACTTTTGTCTGGGCAGGAAGTTGATACATGGTAGGGACATTGGTTAGGGGGTGTAGGTGTGCAATATCATGATGTGACCTTGATTTGACCTTGTCGTTGTCACCTTGAGCTATAAAATCTTGTCTGGGCTATATCTCAGAAACTGTAAGGTGTAGGAAGTTGATACTTGGTAGGGATATTGGTGGGGGGTTGCAGGTGTGTAACGTTATGGTGTGACCTTGGCTTGACCTTTGACATCACCGTAGTGACCTTGACCTTTAAAATTTTGTCCGGGCTACATCTCGGAAACCGTAAGGTGTAGGAAGTTGATACTTGGTAGGGACATTGGTTGGGAGTTGTAGGTGTGCAATGTCATGATGTGATCTTGATTGTATCCCCGGACGAAAGTCGGGGATATTTAGGATTCAGTACGGTCACGCCGCCGCCGCAGAGATTTCCTTTTGGACGCGATAACTTAAAAAATATTTTAGTTAGAACTTTCAAATTTGGTATGTGGGTATATATGGGCAATGCCACGAACGCTATTGTTTTGTGACCTTGACCTTCAATCTCAAGGTCACTGGTGGCCTCTTAAAGGTCAGATTTTGGCCAGTTTTTCACTTTTTGGCCCAGTTCTCCTATGCAGAAAGTCAGATCATCCTATGGCTGGTATATTACATAATACATATATATGTCCTCTGTAAGCATGCAGAAATTTGACCTTGAAGCTCTTCATTGAAGGTCATCCACTGACCGCCAAAGTACCTGACCAAGGGTCATTTTTGGCGAATTTGGAGATATTTTCACACTTAATGCTGACTACATTGCATGGAAACTATTGAAAATGGCTTTGGAGGTTGAGTACATGATGGAGTACCAGCATCCAGGCTTACCGGTTACAGGTCTTCATTTAAGGTCATCCACTGACCGCCAAAGTACCTGACCGAGGGTCATTTTTGGCCCTCTATTTGTTTGTTTGTTTGTGAACAAGATAACTCAAAAACTGACAGATGGATTTTGATAAAATTTTCAGGATATGTCCAAAATGGTAAAAGGAAGATATGATTAAATTTTGGGAGTGATCCGGATCACTGTCTGGATCTTCTGGATCCATGAAATTTAATTTTTAAAGACAGATAACTAAAAAACTTATGGGTGCATTTTGATGAAATTTTCAGGAAATGTCCCTAATGGGACGAGGAACAAGTGATTAGATTTCGGGAGTGATCTGGATCACTGTCTGGATCATCCGGATCCAGGCTTCCAGATGTGTTTGTGTACAATATAGCTCAAAAACTTATGGATGGATTTTGATGAAATTTTCAGGATATGTCTGAAAAGGTAAAAGGATGAAATGGTTGAATTTTGGAAGTGATCCAGATCACTATATGGATCTTCTGGATCCATGAAATGTAATTTTTAAAGACAGATACCTCAAAAAGTTATGGATGGATTGTGATGACATTTTCAACAAATGCCCTAAATGGTATAAGGAACAAGTGATTAGATTTTTGGAGTGATCTGGATCACTGTCTGGATCATCTGGATCCAGGCTGCAACATAATTTTAGGATGAATTTTGATGATATTTTAGGATATGTTACAAATGGTAAAAGGAAGAAGTGGTGAAAGGAAGAAATGGTTCAATTTTGCGAGTGATCTGGACCACTATCTGGATCTTCTGGATCCATGAAATATAATTTTTAAAGACAAATAGCTCAAAAAGTCATGGGTGGATTTCGATGAAATTTTCAGGAAATGTCCTAAATGGGACAAGGAACAAGTGATTAGATTTTGGGAGTGATCTGGATCATCTGGATCCAGGCTGCCAGATGTGTTTGTGTACAAGATAAATCAAAAACTTATGGACGGATTTTGATGAAATTTTCAGGATATGTCTGAAAAGGTAAAAGGATGAAATGATTGAATTTTGGAAGTGATCCGGATCACTATATGGATCTTCTGGATCCATGAAATGTAATTTTTAAAGACAGATACCGCAAAAAGTTATGGATGGATTGTTTCAGCAAATGGCCTAAATGGTACAAGGAACAAGTGATTAGATTTTTGGATAGATCTGGATCACTGTCTGGATCATCTGGATCCAGGCTGCCACATAATCTTGGGATGGACTTTGATATTTTTAGGATATGTTACAAATGGTAAAAGGAAGAAGTGGTAAAAGGAAGAAATGATTTAATTTTGCGAGTGACCTGAACCACTATCTGGATCTTCTGGATCCAAGAAATGTAATTTTTAAAGACAAATAGCTCAAAAAGTCATGGATGGATTTTTATGAAATTTTCAGGAAATGTCTTAAATGGGACAAAGAACAAGTGATTAGTTTTTGGGAGTAATCTGGATCACTGTCTGGATCATGTGGATCCAGGCTGCCAGATGTGTTTGTGTACAAGATAACTAAAAAACTTATGGACGGATTTTGATGAAATTTTTAGAATATGTCTAAAAAGGTAAAAGGATGAAATGATTGAATTTTGGAAGTGATCCGGATCACTATATGGATCTTCTGGATCCATGAAATGTAATTTTTAAAGACAGATATAAGTGAAAGAACTAGTGATTAGCTTTTGGGAGTAATCTGGTACTATGGAGAATCCTGACCTGGTGCTCCAGGAAACAGGCTCAAGACCGACATATTCACGCCTTAACTATGTCCCGTCCGGGGATACACTGCGTCGGGACGCAATCTCTAGTTTGACTTTTGATCTTACCATAGTGACTTTGACGTTTAAAATTTTGTCCGGGCAATATCTCTGAAACAAATAAGTGTAGGAGGTTGATGCTTGGTAGGGACATTGCTTAGAGGTTGTAGGTGTGACACATCATGCTGCAATCTTGATTTGAGCTTTGAGCTTGTCATAGTGACCATGAGTTTTAAAATCTTGTCCAGGCTATTTCTTGGATTCTGTAAAATGTAGAACGTTGACACTTAGTAGAGACATTTTTTAGGGGGTGTAGGTATGCATCATGGTGTGACCTTTAACTTTGGTTCTGCCAAAGCATGTTCACCTGCCATATTTGAGACATGTTTCTCAACTGATTATTATATGAACTTTTACATAATTGTGCTATTTTCATTGACTGCTGTTCTTCAGTTAATAAAATTTTACAGCTTCATTGTTTTTAGTATACTGATTGATGCTGTCATCTTGCTATTGAATTGTCTTGTTTTAATACTTTATCTTTACATACATTTTCTTTCTCTTATAAGTTATTTTATCTACTTAAACATTATTTGGAACTTTATATAACTGACACTGTGCAGAAAGTATCCCAGCCTTTGTACTGTTTCACTACGTCTATATCTCATGGTGTTGGAAACTATTTCCCCAGGCTGTGGGGTACGGGCATCTCTGATGCTATGTTTTTGTATCTGTTTTGGTTGCTTTCAAAAAAATCAGTTCACTTCCTTTGACTTAGGGTTTTGACAGAAACGTTTCATTACTAATTACTAAGGCTGCGACCGAGAGGTCGGTATTCGCGAGTGGAGTTGATTTGAGAAGATCTCGAGTGCTTTCTGGTCCACCCGATCGTCATTAACTACTATAATATATTATATTGTCACCCACTTTATCACGTTTTATAGGACGACAAAGAATGACAACACTGCAAAATGGCAGAATTCTTTGTATATTGGGAAATGTTATATAACACTCCTCGTTCTATAACAATATAATAAGTTTTGATTACCTTTAACCACTATTTTAATTCTATAACATCATTTCCGGAAACCACCGTTTTGTTTATGGAGAGGAAAAAACATGCATACTAAAACACGCGAATACTGAACTGCGAGACGAATTTGCGTAGCTCGGGTACCGGGATGGATTTTAACCACCCGTCACAGCCTTACTAATTACTGGATGATTTATTGACATGGGTAAAATGATATTTCAATGTAAATCAACATGCCAAGTTCATAACTTTTAATTTATTAATTAATGTTGTTTTTTCTCTCTTACATGTTATTTTGTGCTACACCTTTACATAACTTACACTGTCTATTCTGAAAGTCTCCTGACCTTTACACTGCTTCACTCCAAACTGGTAAAGGCATTGCTGATGCTATTTTTAAGCGAGAGCCTCGAAAGAGCTTGTGCTTCTGCACTTTTTTTTTGTCTCCAGACTTTCTTTAAGTCTGATTATAATAGCTTTGTTGCGGCTTGTGTGTATCGTCCTCCTGGTTCTTGTACTACTCAGTTTCTGGAAGATTTTCTGGCTCTTTCTGGCTTTCTGTCTTCGACTGGTTCCAGTTTCATCATTTGTGGCGATATAAATGTCCATCTGGATACTGAGTGTGGTGATAGGTCCAGGTTTAACGACATCCTTCAGTGTTGTGGTTTGGTTCAAAGTGTCAGTGGCCCGACTCATTTACTGGGTCACACTCTGGATGTTTTGATATCTCCTTGTGACTCAGATTTTGTCCGCAATGTTAGTGTTGGGGATTTTATTTCTGACCATGCTGTCATAAGATGCCAACTGGATTTCTCCCACCCATCAACCAGCATCGACAAATTGGTCTCTTATCGACGGTACCACAGGATTGATATCGACCAGTTCAGAAATGACCTTAATAATATATCATTTGTATGGTCCCCTGAAGGTACTGCTGCAGAACTTTAGGATCAGTACATAACTGGTGTTACACAGGTACTTGACAAGCATGCTCCTATCATTTCACGCAAGGCTAAACAGCAGTCTGATGAGTGGTTGTCTGATTCGTATCGCATGGCCCGATCTCTTAGACGGCAATTTGAACGAAGGTGGAGAAACCATAAGTCAGAGTTGAATAGGTCAAGACTCCGCAGGCAAATTGCCTGGTGTAATCGACTGGCCAATAAAGACAAGGGTTCATACTATACAAATCTCATAACTGCTAATAGTCGTGACCCCAAGAAGCTATGGCAGTCATTGAGGAAGGTGTTGCATCGCACCTCCGAGACTGTCCTGCCTGCTCATAGCTCAGACAAAAGCCTCACGGATATGTTTGCTTCTGTTTTCACCAATAAAATAAGCAAAATCAGGGACACCTTTGCTTCTTCTGGCTCTTTCAATGATGCACCGGATTCGGTGCCTCCTGCTTTCAATGCCTTTATGCCTGTCACTGAAGACGAGGTCTGTAAGTGTGTTAGTGAATCCCCCGCTAAATCTTGCTCACTAGACCCTATACCAACATTCCTCCTTAAGGATTGTCTTGATATCCTCCTCTCTTCCATTACCAAGTTGGTAAATTATTCTCTCATTGAAGGATCCTTCCCAAATTCTTACAAAAAGGCGGTTGTCACCCCCCTCATAAAAAAAGGCTTCCCTTCCTAGAGACGACCTTAAGAATTATCGCCCAGTGTCTGGTCTTTGTTTCCTGTCAAAGTTCGTTGAGCAAGTCGTTGCCAGGCAGCTAATGTCACACATTAATAACAACAAACTGGACAATCCTCATCAGTCAGCATATAAGCCAGGACATTCCACGGAAACTGCTTTATTGTCTATAAAAACAAGGTTCATCTCTCTCTGGCACGCGGTGAACCCACAGCTCTAGTACTTCTTGACTTATCAGCCGCATTTGACACTATAGACCATAATATTCTCCTTGGTTACCTTAAATCCTGGTTTGGTCTTGGTGGAATAGCTCTAAGGTGGTTTGCTTCCTACTTAAGAAATCGTTGCCAGGCCATTAAGATAGGCTCCACACTATCTGAATTAAGCAATCTCATCTATGGAGTCCCACAAGGTTCTGTTCTGGGTCCGTTACTGTTTTCACTCTATACAACACCACTCAGTAAAATTATTCGCCTCCACCCGCATATTAAATTCCATTTTTATGCGGATGACAGTTATACATCCATCTCTCCCACAAGAATGCTTCTTCGGCTCTCGCCAAGCTAAATGCCTGCCTTCGTGATGTTCAAGAGTGGATGTCTCTCAGTAAATTGAAGCTCAACCCTGAAAAAACTGAGTTTATTGTCTTTGGTTCCAAGGCTCAACGTCAGAAGATTTCCTCTCACTTCCCTGTTAGCATTCTTGGTAGCCTTCTTCATCCGGTTCATTCTGTCAGAAATCTAGGTGTGTGGTTTGATGCAGATTTTTCATTCTCTGAGCATATCAAGAGGACTTGCAAAGCGTGCTTCCTTCAGATGCGTGACGTCCGTAGAATTAGAAAGTATCTCACTTCTGAAGTGGCAGTCCTTGCTGCAAATGCCTTGGTTAGTAGTCGTCTGGACTATTGTAACTCTCTGTTCAGAGGTTTGTCCGGTTTCAATCAGCACAAATTGCAAAGTATTCAGAACACCCTTGCTCGTATTGTTACAAATCATAGAAAGTATGCTCATGTTACACCCATTCTACAGAAACTCCACTGGTTGCCTGTTAAGTATCGTTGTATTTTCAAAACCGCAACACTTGTGTATAAATTTTTGCATAGTGGTTCTCCTTACTTCGAACCGTTCTTGTCTTTTAGTAGTTGTCCCTATAGTACTAGGCATAGTCACCCAGATCGTCAATACCTTACAGTTCCTCCTTTCCATTCATCAGTCTTTAAGTCAGCCAAACATTTTGGCCATAGTTTTGCCTTTGATGCTCCTAAGATCTGGAATGACCTCCCTCAAGATGTTCGCAGTGCTACATCAGTTGCCTCCTTCAGAAAGAAGCTTAAAACTTACCTGTTTGCAAAAGCCTACACACCATAGCCTCTCCCGTCACATCTGTGTCTCCTTGGTACGACCTGGCTATGTCCCTTGATTAACGATAACTACCTTGCTTTATGTTTAGATGCGCCTTAGAGTCCATCAGTGATGGAGATTAAGCGCTATAAAAGTCCACATTAGATTAGATTTCTTCAATTGTGGCACAGCGTGATGAGTATTTGTCTGCTCACTGAAGTTAAGCGGCAATGGGCTACGTAAGTACTTGGATGGGTGATCATCTGAGTTCTAGACCAGCTGTGGGACATGTCTGAGTGGAATTTCTTTGTGTCCTCAGACTTTTGTAAATTCTAGTGCACTACTCGTGTCTCTGATTGCTTTGGGCTCGCGCTAGGGGACCAAAACACCTTTTGGCCTTGTTACATTATGTTTTTACATTTTTTTGTTTTTGCTGCATCAACAGCACTCTTTTAAGAAAGAAAACATACAGAAACAGCTCATTTCCCTTTGAATTATATCGGATAATTACTCCTTTATCATCATCTGCATGTGAAGATCTACATAAAAACAAGACTACTGCCACAGTGGATATCTTCTGCCTTATCATTTCCCTTTGAATTATATCGGATAATTACTCCTTTATCATCATCTGCATGTGAAGATCTACATAAAAACAAGACTACTGCCACAGTGGATATCTTCTGCCTTAGGATCAGTAATAATGGCGATCCAAGGGATATATAACCCCCACTTCACATTGAAGAAGGGTCAAAGGTCAGATTCAGCATTTGGAAAAAATTCTCAGGCCATGACTTCGTATAAGTTGTTTTCACGTTCTGAATCCCAGGGAACAATGATAAGGGAGATGTAAGGCCTTTTAAATAAGATAACCCCATTTGACATTAAACACTTGCTATGGCGACCATTTTGTTTTTAAAACAAGGCCAAAATTACTATGGTGTTAGGTTTCCTAGCCATATATCTTTTGTGCAAATTTGATGAAGCTAGCCATAATAGCATCGTATTAATTATTTTCAAACAAATCAGCTGATTTTGTTTTTCAAAATGAGGCCAAAATTTTTTACTGGCAAAAGATTTACTGGCCAGGACTTCTTGTGGGCTGTTTTCACTTTCTGAAGCCCTTGGACCAATAATAAGGAAAATATAAGAACTTTTTAATATGATGACCTCACTTTGCCTTGAAGCATGGGTCAAAGGTCTAATTCTACACTTTGAAAAGATTTCAAGTTTTAGAGCATCTTAATGATTTTCATGGTGGCCATTTTGTTTTCAAAACAAGGCCAAAATTTTGCACAGACATATTTTTATAACCATAGATATTCCCTGCAAATTTAGTGAAGATATCTTCATAAATGAATGAGATATAAAGGTTTATGTAAAAACGTGACGAACAGACAGAAGCACGCATGTACGGAAGGCGTTTTATAATTTCCCGACCACAGCCTTTGGCTGCTGGCGGAAGACGGTAAATCAGTTTAGCAGTAGAAAGGTACATGTACTAGTTTAGGCTCACTTTTGCAGGATCTCTCTGTGCTAAAGAAAATTTTAAAAAAATAATCTTTTCTTGTGTTTCTCAGTTATCCCCAGACATTGCCATTGTTACAGTGTGCTGACATGGTCCATTGGCTGTTCCATCATAACACCTACACCCGCACATTACAGGACCTCTGTGTGATTCGCTTACGTCGCCATCTCAAGACACAATCCCGCGGCAAAGGAATCGGGAAGTTGGTGCGTCAGCTACCACTACCAGAAAAACTGCAGGGCTATGTGATGCTACAGCATTTGCAATTGCAGGAATTTGATGTCTAGGTTTGAAATGTACCAACTAGGCTTTTGGTTGAAGGGGAGTTACTTTGGGAGAAAAATGGGGTTGGGTATCCATTGTTTTGTAACCACCATATGTATGTTTTGTACTCATGTTTTAGTTGTAACCAGCTGGAAGTATCAAATGAAGCAAACATGGTAGATGGTGTAAACAAATTTATCGAAAGTAATATTGGTGAAAATAGGGAAAATTATGTAAAAAACTAATACCAGGTATATAAATCTGCCTTAATATTGGGTTTAACCCATGTTATTTTTGAAATTATGCGAGATTTTTAGTTTCTCGGGTACCTGGTTCACTAGTGTGCACATGGTTTTTCAACAATAATGGCGGTATTTGAGTACTCAAGGACCCCGTCAGAGCCCTAGTTGCTGGTTATGTGTTGGCCAAGAAGTTTCAGATGGTCTGAAAAGTGACTTGAGATGGTGATGCTCAATTGTTAAAGGTGCTGAAAAGACTGACAACAATGCAAGCCAATAAGATCCGATTCTAAAGTCAGAATTGATGTGGAATACTAAGTCAATTCAAACAAAAGATACAATAAAAACTGATGCCAAACAATTTTTACTTCAAAGAATTCTCCAATTTTTATTAGATCGCTAGGCATCATGAACATATAACATAGTTCAAATGACCAAAGCTGCCCTGTTTATTGTTCCATTTTGAACTTGTTTTCATTATTTTCTTCAGTTACAAAAGAAAACTCCATTGAGATTTGTTCAGTGCTACCAGGCCTTAATAATAACCCCAGATCTCAATCAATGCTTAGTGAAATGTCAAGCGCGAAAGGTTTTCCTTACCATTTAAGACTGAATTGCCATTTGAAGACTTTATTAAAATAGTTTGAAATATCACTGCTTCCATTGTAGTCAGTGTATGTCCTCTGTGTGCTTCCAAAGACAAAATGTGGATCAGTTAACATACTTAAAATCCCTCTTGGCAACTTCAAAAATTTGACATGAAGGTTTGGAGATCTTCTAAGTTGTATTAAAAAAATTTGTGCTGGTAACAGTATGCTGGTATTCCAGTTTCCATTTGGTTAAGGTAAAAATAGTGAAACTGGCAGTGAATATATAAGAACTGTATATTTAAAATATCAGTATTTTACTCTTTTTCTGTGGCTGGTTTTCCAATGAAACAAAAAATAGTGTGAATTTGGTAAAATATCTCACTTTAAGGCTTTATGTTGATTCGAAAACTAACACAAAAAAAAATCTCTACTAAAAGTTACTATTAATTTTGAATATCAAAATATAGAAGTTCCAAATTATGGAAAGGTACATGTTTATATATTGTTAGACCATTAGTAATTTTATGTGAAACCCAGACTTCAGATCTGTTTGATATATTTTAGGAAACAGTGCATTTATATGTTAATAGAATTATGTAAAGTGAAAAATAAAAATAATCTACAAGATGTGTGATGTTAGGGCTAGTAGTGTTAACAGAATACCAGTGAGCCACTATTTGTTCAGTTGGTGTATAAGAATGTGAAAACTGCTTTGTTCAGAACCATTTATAATTTACCTCTTTTGTAAGTTGGTATTTCATCAAAACAATACAAGTCCATATAAATTTGACCATAAAATTATGAGTATATCTGAGATTTTTGAAGTAAATATCCTGTATCACCGTACAGAAGACAAATAAGTGGAAATACAACAATTTCCTTCACTGTGTGACAGCAGAAATGTTTTTCTTAACTTATGACACCACCAATTGGAAATCAGTGGTACACACTAAAGTCTATACATGCCATACATCATGAGGTTTTTTCTTATATTACACAGTAATGTTATGTCATATATACATAAAGTAATGTAATATTGTATTGGAAACGTATATATCATAATTGTGAGTTGTTTCATGTAATTACAAAATTAGTCAAAGTTACCTCATCACAAGCTAAATATTTTAAGTTAACTTCTCTTTCACAGAGGAGACTGTTTTTCCATTATCCTTTATACCCCTTTCACACTACAGGTGGTATCACCCGTGGTAACCCGCGTTTGGTGAAATGTCTCTGTCCTTACATCACTGTCTGACGTCCATATACGACCTTGCAAGTCAGTAGCGAATCGTCCCTTACCTTGTGTGTTCTATGGAAGTTTTAAATTGTTTAAAATTTCCGGCTCTGATTTCGGTACCGTGGGCATGTGCAGATGATTCCGCACATGCACATATGAACTTCTGACTGCAGTAACCGAAGGTTTGGTCCACAGAGTACATAAGGTTATGATTCGGTCATCTTTTGGTGTAATACGGCGACATAAGGTGAGTTAAGGTATTGGTCATTTCGCCACGTGTTTGTCCGACGGCTACCGAAATTGAGTTGAGGTTGCTTCTCAGTGACCAACATTTGTATTACTGTCTTCCTACTGTTATCGACAGTTTAAAAAAACGTGTCCAATCAGTGGCCATCCGCCTATAGTGTGAACAACTCAGACAAAATAGGGCGACCTGGAGGCGGTTCTGCCGCCGAGAAAAACTTCCAACCAAGGGACGTAACGCCTGTAGTGTGAAAGGGGTATTATGCATAAATCCATCAATAGAAATATATGGAAATTCAATGGAAATGCATTGGAAAATCTATTGCAGACTCTGTCATTATGACATCGGGGATTTGTGGGTAAGGTGGGGTGGCTGTGGTGGTGGTTTGATTTAGTGATCGAGCACTTAATTGAGTAATTGATTGATTGAGCGATTGAGCAAGCGATTGATTGGTGTCACTTTCAAGAGATTGTATAGGTCATGTGGTAGTTGAGGGGATGGAGGAAAGTAGAGCAAGCAACTTGCAACTTTCCCACTATTGGTAGAGCTGGGAATTTAACTGTGGGGTGGGGGGGGCGAATGTATTACCAACAGCTCCTCTGCCCCAACTGTTGAAGGAAAGACCTGCTATATTTTCAAAGTCACTCTTCCAAACAATGAATACATTTAATTTCATGCATTTAACACATTATACTGTATACACCATGTTTGTTGAAGTTATGTTTTACACTACAATCCCGTGTAAGTAATCTGTGATCGTTGGTCGACAAATTTGACTTTTTAGCTTTAATCACAAAGATTAAAGCTACCATAATTTAAAAAAGGATCTTTAATTACAAGATAAACACTTGATATAATATTTGAATCTATGTATTTATATTGTTCATATAAGTGCACTTATATCCATTTTATTTATTTAAAAGAATTAGAAAAACAACATATACAAGACATCACATTTGCCACGACCCAAGACAAAGTTAAATTCAGTTTATATATCTTGTACGAATTTGAAAGAAAAGTAAGATTTATGTTGAACTTTTGTCTCGGAATAAAAATTTCACATTAATTCTATTTTTCATCATTTTTTTTAAATGCATAAAACTCAATATTCATGTCTGTGGTAAGTATACACTTACCACTTAGAATATAGAATTACAAAATTGGTAATACACCAGAAGCTCCATTTGCTGCAAGAAATTTCTAATAATATTTCCAAAACAATTGTAATCTGAAAGACTTAAAGGAGCAGTTCTCATATTTTCTATCCCAGAGCAAATGAACACATTCCGTTAAAATAAGAAAGTTCTATGGTATCAATATTCAAGCAGTTTTCGAAGGCTATTTGAACCATTTGTTTACTTGAACCTAGCATCAATTTGAAGTGGTTGTTTAATTTACCCAGATCTTTTTATTTGAAACCTTCCTTTGAAGGATTTTCTATGTATTTAATGCAGGGTTTGGCTTGTTAACTCGGCAGACACCTTAACTTGGCACAAACAGGAAACAGTGAACAAATGCAACTAATCAGGATCATTGATACAAACCGTGCCAGGTCATACACCATTGAAAGATGCTGATTTTATGCAGAAAACACTTTACCTGCCTCTTAAAAACCTTCCAAATGGTAATATATTTGAAGTTTCACTTGGGTTAAAAACAAATCCATATTTGACTTAAAACAAATCCACATTACTATACTGTATTTATTCGTGTAAACACCCTGGGGGCAATGCATTTTTCGGGGACTATTACCCATAAAAAAAATCAACTCTCGAGTCCAGTGGCAATGGGCAATAATGGACACTTACAGCCTTGATCTCACCTGCCAGCATGTATAATGGTGAGAGAGCTTAAAATATTGGAAACAAACCTTAAATTTGAAGAAATTATAAAGTTTATCTCGTATTTTTGCAGATTTCAATGCATTTGTGATCTTAATTGCTATGTTTTGTTGTGACTTTATTTCTCATAAGCGGTATTCGATTGGGGAAGTACTAAAATGCATCTTTTTTCGGAATCCTGGAATCGCAAACGTGTCGGCTGTTGAGAGGGATGAAAAACCCCGAAATATGAACTTTGCAAAGGTAGACAGGATGGGGGGGGGGCGACTAATAGGGAAGGGGCGTTTGTACAGATAAATATGGTATGTCCTAGATTTAGTGCAAATAAAAATTAATTGTCCAAGTTATGCTGAGTTACCACACCAAATCATTTTTATATCTACAGTCGGTGATTTGTGAAATACGATTTTTTGTAGCCTTCTGAAATGAAAATATATAGGTATGTTTCTCAATCTGGGTTTTGGTGACATCTGATTTTACTTTTTTTCACTTTCACTAATTATTAATTTTTTAGTCTGGGAGCCAAATAATTGTTTGAGAATAGGCAGTTATTATCTTTTGGTCAATACTTATGGAATAATTAATCAAAATTGTAATTATGATTTATTATAGTTGAAATTGTTCTGACCATTTGTTTACATACAATATAAATCATGTTTGCAGATTGTTGGTCACAGACATAGTAATATATAACTCAGTGGCCTTGATTTAGCTTTTGTAACAAAGAAACAAGTGAAATTAAGAAAGTTATGTTGGCAAGGTATTTTCCGTTTGGTGAGGTCATTTGGGACACCTTAAATTGGTATGAAATTAATGTAAACAATAACATCATCTCCAGTCAATCTGGATAATGGATAGAAAAATACTGATTTGCAAGCAGCTTGTTGATTGGTCATGTACCGTTTTGGGGTTGGTGTATGTAATAGAAGATGCATTTCACTATAAAACTAGAGAAAAATACATATGGTGTAAAGGTTTCTCTACGCAGAAAGTCAGATACAAGTGTTCATTCAATCTGCTGTTTGGATATGAAAGCAATCTAATAGCTTCTATAAATACAGTAGAACCACTATTATCTGACCTAAATTGTTCATATGTTTGATTTTATGAATTCATTCTATAGCTAAATAAATGCTTTTGTTAACAATATTAGCTTATACTTTAATGTACTTTATAGTTCAAGTTGCATTTTGTATTAAGGAACAAAATAATTCTCATTACCCACTATGTTCAGATAAAAGAGTTGCTATATTTACCAGTATATACTAGGTAGTACTCACTGCTATCAATTTGTTAAGTGATTTTATTTCTGGTTATTTGTGAGTTGTTCAGATGTTTAAAACATGGTTTTTCATAAACTTAAGTAGTTAATGTGATACTCGATACAATATGTGAATGATTCTGAAAGCTCTTTGATATTTCACAGTCTCAATGGCTGAGTGGTGATCAAGTTTGGCATTTGATCACTGGTCTCTCACTCCTGTGATGTTGGGTTTGAATCTAGCTTATGACAACATGTAGGATTCAGTGAGGGCTTGTCCTAATATGACCTTAACTTATCAAAGGGAAGTAAAATACTAGCTTTAACCTTGAACTTTTCAAATTTAACCTTCACCCTGAAATTGAAATTATGAAAGTACATTTCATTAAAAAAATAGTCATTAGGGCTCTGAAAAGCAGTTCTTGCTTAATAAGTGTGAATAAACAATCTGTGTTACAGTCATGCCAATGTATGGCATGTGCCCTTTCAACTTTTACAGCACACCATGAGAGTCAGATTGTGAAGATTTATATAATAGTATAGACATTTTAATGCAAAGCAAGAGCACTCAGAGAGCACATACCTCTTGTCAAGTCCCAACATCTTCTCATTGGTTCTTGTCATTTTAACCGCTTCCTACTGATGCAATAGAAATGAGAGAATTGTTCAAAATAAAAGCTATTTCAGCTCATATTATCAGTGAATTAAAGACATGTCACATCAGTCCTAATTATATCAGATTACCTCTTGCCATCTGTGCATACACACAGTAAACCTCATTTCTTTTAGATCCATAACCTGTCCACATTAAAAAAATACAAATGACACATGATGTAACAACAGGAACGTTTTCGATCAGTCTACTTTTTTTATACATAAACTCAATTAAATGAGTTATGTAATACAATCAACCCTGATTTTCTGGCCTTTTTTCATCGAAATATTTGATTTTGTGAAATCATTCTGCATCTAAAAGTAAATTGTTTATGTTTAACAGTTTTATCTACTTTGCTACTGTACAGTTCATGTAGCCGTTTGTATTTATGAACAGAGTGGTTCTTTTTTGCCCAATATGTGGCAGATAAAAGAGTTGTTTTGTTGTCCTCGGTTGTACACAGTGCTATGAATTTGTTAAGTAATTTTATTTCTGGTTATTGTATAGTTGTTAAGATGTTGATATCACATAATTTCTCATGAACTAAAGTAGTTAATGTGATGTTTTGGGCACAATGTGTGAAATTCACCACATCCACCACCCCAAGCCCCTTCCCCACACCTGTTTTGCTGCTCATTTTTGAATCATGATAAAGTACCAAAATATTCTCCGACAGATTTAGAACATTTACAATTACATTATGTTCAGGTGAATATGAACGGACCCGAAAAATACTTCAAATTAACCATGGATTTCATGAAGGTTAAGTTTTCTGATGTTTACTTTAACTCAAAAAGGAATTTGATTTAAAGGGGAAACTCAATGCTCCATTGCCTAAATTCCATGAAATTTTATTTTTGTTTTCTTAAATACGTTATCTACAAGCTTAAACAAACACAACTAGCTGTTGAGGCATTACATATTGCATCAGTATGAGAATGAAATCCTATAAAGCCCTATATTCGCTACAGTATTTAGAACTTTCATATCTGTATTTATAATATGACACTTGGCATGTATATTTATTTTATCCACATATGTGACAGAGGAAGAAATTATTCTTAGGACAAATTAATGTGATAGAGTTCTCAGCAGCCAAGTGGTTGACAAGTATTTGGTCACTTGGTTCTTACCTCTGTTGTCATGGGTTTAAATCCAACTCATGGAAATATGTAAGAAAATCTGAGGGCCTGTCTGGATATGATCTTTGCTGTTCAAAGGGAATTAACACTTTGACCTTGAACTTTTCAACTTTGATCGTCTTCCAGGAATTCAAGATATCATGGTAAATTTCATTGGACAAAAAATTGCTAAAGGATCTCCTCATTGCTTCAACTTAACAAAATGGCATCATATGTAACATACTTTCAATGTTTATGCTTCAGCTGTTTGTTGTTGGAAGAGATTTAGCTTTTCCCAGTCATTTTAAGGGCTGTTCTGTGTGGTGAATTTGACAATGTGGCAAACTTTACATTTCTAACTTTACCTATTCATATGTGAAAATAAAGGCTTGTAAAACTGTCTGTTTATTACTTTGCTAAATTTGTGCAAAGTATATTTACTCATTAAGTTTCTTTGTTTCTAAGTTTGTTTCTTTACAGCATAACTCAAAAACTACTATACGGATGGTTATGTGAAATTTTTAGGCAGCATCAGAAGTTCAGAACTGTTACCAAGAAGAACAAATTCAAATTTGGCATGATCATGTCAATATCCTTGATTCTGGAGCAGACCGAGTAATATACTTTGCAAATATTTTGCAAAATTCGGAACTGGGCTCGCTTCCCTGTGATCTTGTTTATTGTATTTACCACACATGATGTTAGAGTTGAACAGTATTGACAGTAAACTCTGGGGCTAGTTTCACAAAAGAACATAGCCAGGACCTAGACATAAAGTTGAGACTTTTCTCTTTAATTCAGGCTAAGTCTGTGGTCTCAGACTTATAGGTTTCACAAAGTTGCTCAGTCTATGCTTTGGCTAAATCTGTCTTGGAGTGGTTTTCACTTTTGTAAACAAAGGCTTGAATATGGCCGCTGTAAATTTTTCTCTCTTCCATATTTGAAATGCCTAAAAATTAAGAATAAATATACAGGGCACCTCCCTAAATTATTCTTTGGACAGTGTTGTGTAGTAACAAGGTATTCCATTGAAAAACAGCATTTTACCAAAGATAAAATGTATACAGAAAAGATACTTGTCACCAGTAAAAATAAGTGGTCTCATGACATACAAAACCACTGTGGTTATTTGATAACCTTAGTCTGCTAAGTCACCCTTTAACTCCCAAATCGAGTTTTAACAAAAACAAAAGGCTCGGATTTAAGTCTCTCACGAAGCCAAAATCCAGGCTAAGTCAAATACCCTTTGTGAAACCAGACCCAGGGGTTCAGCAAGGTATTGTAACACAATTTGCGTGCCTGTGTAGGTTTTAGAAATTATGCACAATAATTTGTTTTATATATTGCTAAACAAAGTGCTTTCCTCAATAATCAACTATTTTAAAAAGTTCAATATTTAACCATTTTTCTGTCATAGTGCATCTCATC
This sequence comes from Sabellastarte sp. h YS-2021, assembly GCA_964017235.1. Taxonomy (NCBI): domain Eukaryota; kingdom Metazoa; phylum Annelida; class Polychaeta; order Sabellida; family Sabellidae; genus Sabellastarte; species Sabellastarte sp. h YS-2021. The sequence goes on from OZ024929.1 coordinate 138,484,362, forward strand.
ACTTTTGGTTCAATATTACACCTTTTTATTGTACTTTATATTTCTTCTTTAGTTTCCAGTAATTTTTTTTTTTTTTTTTTTTTTTTGAATAAAATAATTTTGCAGAAATAAAATAATTGTTTTTTCTTTTGTACCACAAACACTAGTCACCCATTCATTATCATGCTTTTAAGTTGGATCAAGTTCTTTTTGGTTTTAAAATAAGTCAGACATCCTGACTTGACAGAAATATTTTTTTTACCAATTATTGCCATAATGTCCTCATTTTGAAAAATAATAAAATACTTTTTTGTAGTATATGTAAAAGCATCTCTTCTTTATTTGGATGTCTAAATACTGTAGAGGTATTAGCTTATTTTGAGTAATAATTTTTTTTTTTTTGGTAAAAAAAATTTCAACTATAAAACTAGGGATCTAAGGTCTATTGCTTGCTGAGATATTTGGGTTCCCCGTAATATTACAATAGTTGTCCAAGTAACTGGTTTTTATGTCCATAACTAGTATTAGTACCTTAAGTTTAATAAAAAAAAACCACCTCAAGGGTATTTGACTCCAGACTTACACTGTATTGATTTTTCTCCTGTCACAAGGGTAAATTTTCCCTATTTCTCTAAAGTCTAAAACCCCAACCACTGCTTCACAAAGTCCACATAAATTGTACCAGGAAAACCTATAAAATGGTGCACAGGGGTGAAATAAAATTAACAATGTGAAAAACAATAGCTTTATTACCCCATTAACAACTTTAAAATATTATAAGCCATATAATGATATGCACATATCACAGTTCTGCATGGGAACAATGTACAGAAATCAGTAGAGTTTAATGCGCATGAAAATAAACACAAATATTCAGCAAATCACAATTGACACCAACAGTAAAGAATGTTGTGTTACTAACACTCTGCAAAGCTTTCTGCAAAATTTTTGTTCAATTTTATACCAACTTTTTACAATACAAGTATTGCTCTGTTTAAAACTTACAGCATGCCTTGGGAAATTGGCACACACCTAAAATTGGCACACACCTAAAATTGGCACACACCTAAAATTGGCACTAAAAATTGAAATAAATAATAGAGTCCATCTGTAACCAATCTGGTTCTCTGAGACAAAAATGGAGCATTGTAAGCTGTATGGTGATTGGTTGTGTGCCAATTTAGGATGCCAATTACAATTCAAAATTCACCCCTTCGAATACTCTTAAAGGTTATACAAGGTAATATTTTTTCCATTAATATATTCGATAAAAATTCATAGAAATATACATACAAGTCCGAATAATGATTTGGATTTCAAACCTACTTACAGTCAATTACTGTATCTCCACGAGACAAGATAATTTTCACTAAAACAGGATTTCTAAACAGTCCATTTTTACCTCAAAAGTCCCCTCTGAAAATAGGATTCTAATAAACAGAGTTCTCATTACAAGGGCATTCCACTGTACTTGAGACAAAAATATTACCAGAAAGTCTTGAGCATGTAGGAATAAAGTGCCAGATATTGCACTTTGCCAGTAAATTAAGGTCGGCCTTACAGCAGAATAATGGATGAAAGCCTTTAGGACATAGCCCATGAAGCCAGATGGCCATGCATTCAACTCGGGGTTGGAGACTCCTAAATTCTTAGCCTGTCCCACTGTTACATACAATATTTTGATTGGAATAATTAACACCAAACTAATGTGTGCATCCTTTACTGTGTTGATTGTCCAAGAAGGGATAGTCCAATTAAAGAAGCAGGACTGGTTACGACCAAAACAAGGTCCACCAGGGATAGTGGGAAGGCAAATCTGAAAACAGGAGACTTAAGTGTGGCTACCAACTTGTTTGTGGATACAGACACAAGAAGCTATCTTTCGTCAAAACTAAATTTGCTAGAATTTACCCTTGCGGGAAGACACTTCACTGAAATATACAGCATTAAACATTGAAAGGTTTCACTTGCAAGGGATGAATAGCTAGGCAGTTGAATAAGGCAGACAGTGGAGTTGTTCTATAAAAGGATTAACATGTGATTGGCTTTTCAACAGACAATTCTACAAAGGCAGTTCTGAACTCCTGGACATTTGGCTGTGCTGGTTTTACAGAGTCTGTACAGAATAACTGACACAACACAGGTTCTATAATATCCCTGTGATAAATATTGTAAAGCAGATTTTCTTTCATCTGAACATCTTTAGTTAATAGTTGTAGTATTAATATACAGTACCAACATTAGTACATACAGTACAACACACCCGTATATAAATGGGTAACATGTTTACAAAAACAATAAAAAACATATGATATAAAAGCAATTAACTTTCATTAAAACAATAGCACACTGATAACCACATTGCAGTAGAATCTGTATTTTTCCGAAGTTCTGTTCTCTGAATATTTGGTATAACTAACAGTCTCGTCCAAATTTTATTTCCTATTTACTTGCACTGAACGGACTCTTCTATTTTATGGACCTTCCATTATCTGAACAAAGTCTTTCTGCACTGACAAGTTTGGATGATCAAAGTTCTAAAGTATCATGTACTCCATACTTAACTACCATGCATGGATCCCAAGGAAATCTTTCAAGACACTTAAGCTTGACTATTTGAGTATAACTCTTTATCTAGATTTTGAAGATGTACTTGCAGAATGGGATGCACTTGTTTATCTGTAGTGGATGAAATACAACTTAAGATGTCCAAATTAAAATATCATGACTGTACAAACTTAATGAAAGATCAGTAATAAACTGTAGGATAACAAAAGAATAAATCTGTGTTTTGGGCTTGTAAAAACATTTTTTAACAAAAAAATTGTTAAAACATTTTTTTCAAAATAAATTCTCCCCTAGAAGTCTGACCATTTATTTCTGTTACATCACTTCAGTTGAAAATTCTAACACCTGGTTTGAATTTAATGTCTGGTGACAAACTCTGATTACAACTTTTAGAAGAACTTTTATTTTACACAGACACCTGGGGTTTGATCCATGAAGGCTTTTAAATCTTGAGTTTTTCTTTCACTCAAGACTTCCCATAAAGGTGTAGGAAGTTGAAAAATGTCTGAAACTGAGGCTTATAAGACTCCTTAAAGGGATAACATAACTTTCTTACCATGTCACAGCAGTTACACTGAACCCTCACAGGACAGGTAAATCTCAGCTGAGTAGTTGATTTCTTTTATAAATTTCAATGCAAGTTGAGCCAAATCTGACCCGCGACAAAACTTAGCTGAGTGCTGGCTTAAGACCCAAGACCTTTCATGAATCTAGACCTTGGTTCAATTGAACACCTGGAACCATATTCACCCGAGGTCTTGGCCAAGTCTCGGGCTTAACTTTTGCATACAGATATAGCCAACTTGAGCCTGAGATTTGGCTATGACTGTGAATGCAGCTCTGGTCTACGCCTTGTGTTCATTTAACTGAAAGTATCAGTCTGCCATATGTTGTAAACAATATAAAATTTCACATACAGTAAAATCTCTATTATCTGAACGTCTATTATCAGAATATTCAACTTTATGACTTCTTTGACATCATCACAAATTTCTTTTTTCATATTGTTTTATACAACACTACTTCTGTTTTATGACTCTTCAATTATCCAACTAAAATTTTACTCTCCTAATATATGGTCGGATAATAGAGGGTCTGCTGTATGCATAGTGTATGTTCTCATGTGCACAATCTGCACATGCAATTTGTAACTTACCTGAAGCCACTTAAAAGCTTCTAAAATGGACAATAATTAGCAACAAATACCTTCCACCCCCTCCCATTTAACAAATATTGACAAGGAATGTAGAAAATTACCCATTCTCAAGTAAATTTTTTTTCAATCCAAAGTGAAAAAGTGTCAATTGTTTATCAATCATTGCCACTCACAAATCAGTCCATTCAATTGTATGGAGAAACTTTATTAGAAACACACAAAAAGTTTGGATAGGTTACATAACATACATATGAATACATATTTAATCCTTTCAATACATCCATGAAATCTTTGGTCCAGGATTGTAATTAAAGCAAATATCTAAGCTGGAGGTTTAGTCCCCTTTCAACAGTGAAAGTTCTATCAGGAGAGACCCTCAGTTTTTACCAAATGTTGACGCAAGAGAGATTGGAATCCACCACAGACAGGGGCCAGCCAGTGGTCGCAATTCACAAAAAGGTCTTGTCTTAGTCTTCAACCTAAGACTTTTGTCATAACTGTGGACAAACATATAGTTATGATATTAGTCTTAGTGCAATTCCCAAAAGATCTTATTTTTCTCTTGTTTAGCAATAAAGTGGCCATAACTCTAAAATTGGTGGGGGTTTATCTTGAATAATTTACTGATGAAACAACAAACTTGTTGACCACTGAGGGTTCATTGAATTGTTGTGGAGTCCTCTTAATCGTGTATTATTGAAAACTACAGTTCAAATCTTTTCAATGGAATTCCCTTTTCAGTCTAAATATCAGGTTCTAGCAGGACTTTCCCACTGAATGGACTCTGTTATATGGCATTCCAGCTTAAGTAGAGGCAGTGAATGAAAATAACACCTACCCCCTTGTCCGAGACTGATAACTTTTCCCAGACGGTATCTTTCTAGAGTTACAAGTCTCGATGCCTTGTAACTTAAGAAAAATCTTTGTAGTTTTTTTAATCACCAAAATTGATGAGATTCTTACTTTTTACATTTTTGTCATTATAGACAGCAACATTAAACCATGCATTCTTTAGCACCTACCACTTGGTTCATTTTGAAACTCAGTGTTGATTTATCCTACACTGACATACAGACTGGCCACTTTTGCTACAGACCTGTAACATTTTTTAGTTGCAAGTCCAGAGGACCTGGAAAGTTTTCCAGTGAACTTTGTACACTGAGTATGCTTTTGATGGGGTCCGACTATATTTAAACTTGAATATGACAACATGAATATGGCACCACAACAAAAATATAAACTGTGTTCACTAGATCCAAAAATCTAATTGTGAAATATAATTACATACAAATGAAAATGAAAAATTAATTCATTTAACATGAACCTGTGGATATTATGTACATAACACATCTGTACAAAAATGAAACATCAATCTAAAAAAAAAAGTAAATGAAAACTTGAGTGTATGTTTCCAGGCATACTGCTTCATAGTATTTTTCAATGTATGCAATTTATAATTTTGTACTGACATCTGTATGAAATTTAAGCATGATTTTTTCAACATGGTTATTCTAGCGCTCTAGATTTTTTTTATCTTTCAGAATTTTTTATATTGTAATAGCAAGGTTTTTAACTATACACATAAAAGCCATATGCATGGAAACACATAAAAACATGAATGAATGCTATCATTGGCACTTGTGAAAAATCTCAATACACATTTCCTGAACAATCATCCAGTAACTACTTATATTTACAAGTACACTATTCAGCAGTATATTTAGTGACATTGAAACAAGTCTCTAGAATATTTGGCTCTTACAGGATATCTATGATCGTACTATTGATTACTAAAATATTTTCTGAGTTTAAATTAACACATACTTCAAAACACATTGTGAACCCTCTTAGCAGAACTTTGTTATGTAGAAATCCCTATAATGAACAAATATCTGATCCTACAAGGGCCTTTTTTACCTAGAATTCACGGTCCCTGTATATAGTTCAACTGTAAATGTCTGGGGCACAACAGGCCAACTGTAATTTTAAACATTGATTACATATTTTATGAACATGCCTGGTTCATATTCAGGCCTATTAATGTTTGAAAATAACAAATCCTAAGAATCTGAATCATGTCACTCTTGAGTATGTTAAGTTGTTAACCTTCATTTTGACAAATCTATACCAACATCAGTTTTATTCTGGTAACATTATTTGTATAACCTTTTCGCATTTCTTAACTTTTGAAGTTTTTCTGACATTCATTTCAAACTTTCCTCATTATATTTGTTTTCTTCATCTTAATGATAGAATTTTTTTTTCATTATATCTACTTGACCTTTATACAATCACCTAATAAGAGTAGACTGTACCCTTATTTTACAGAGATTTACATGTAAGGTATCATTCTTACACATCTAAGCTGCATAACTATGCATTACTTTTTTCATTTTGTTGAATTGTTTAAACCATCTATTTCTACATTCTTCAAATATATTTGCAGGTTTTCACATTTAGGTTTTCTTCTAATGTATCTACATAACTATACATGTTTTTGAATTTGTTGGACTATATAGGACAGTGTCTGACACTGGGCGCTCACGAGACCTTGGTCTGACAAGTGGTTTAACTTTTCTTAAGAGTTCCTTGTCATTAGGACCTGTAACAATAGCACTGGGTGGTCGGGAGTATGGAGGGCCATTGATGGCATTCTCAAAATCAACTTTATCCCACGAGCGCACAAGCGCACTCTGCTGCGTGGTTTTCAGAGGCGACTGTCGACTTAAAACTTTTGGCAGGACATCTACTAGGTCATCAAAAGCCTGATCAATAAGAACATAGGAAACGAGTGAGCCATCTTCACATCCAAGTATGATTGTACGCTCATCGTGGCAAAGCTCCATGCAGGAAATCTGGCCGTGGACATTGACATGACCAATGCAGCGTCCATCGAAGAGGCGTATGGCATACAAGAAACATTTATTGTAGTAAAGGGCCACTTTACCATTGAGGGCCAGCTTTCTTGGTGGTACCGCCTTGTCATGGATTTGTTTCACAAAGTACCCTGTGCCCATATCAAAGACGTTGGACTCATTATCGATACAGATGCTAACATCAGATGTGAAGAGCACCTCGTTCATTGGTGTCTGAGGAGGAAGAAAGTTTTCAATTACCTGGCATACCACACCAGCAGCAACATCAAAGATCATGAAACCAAATGAGTAATCATAGCCTCGAGATTTCCTGCCGTCCTCACTGTCAATAATATCTGGCTCATTTGTGAAGATCACAATGACTGTGTACGAGTTGTTGGCATAAGGTCGGATGTGCAGGATCCTTCTCATCTGCACTATATGTCGTAGCTGTTGGGCACTGTATGTACAGATATCAACATTTGCTTGAAGTGAGACAGCACAGATGGTTGGGTTTACATAATGGGCATGTTCATCATCATAGCTCTCGGCACTTAAAACCACTAGGTACTTGTCACCTGGCGTAATGAACGGCTGGCTTAGGAGAAATGGAATGGTCTGATCAAACTGGTATTCTTCAAAGGTGCCTTCTCGGAACTTAAACTGACTGATCCTGAAGGGTTCCTTGAAGCGAACCTGGTCCTGAATGATACTGATCATTGTGGTTTCTGTTTCCAGGGGAACAATGGATGCTGGGACATTGCCAAACTCGTAGATGATCTTCCTGCCAGAGATATGCCAGATTTTGTTGTATGCCCCTGGTTTTGCATCTTCCAAAGCCACCAGAGCATACTCTCCATCTGCCGTGACATTGTAATCTTTAACTGTGCTTTCATGGGTCAGGAGGTCCACCAGCTGACCACTCCTCATGTCTAAAACTCCAATTTCATCACTACCATGGCATTTAACCAAGGCAGTCTTGTCATTAGCAGTGAAAACCACACTCTGTACAGAAGTTGTGAGTCTATCAAGCATTCCCACATGTCCTATAGCATCACCTAAACTCCACACATGTAGTAAGTGTGAGTTCCCCAGATGAGTCACAATCTGTCCTCTGTCACTAGGTATATACATGTCCGTTATAATACCCACAGGAGCCTGCAAAGTGGTGAGGACTCGGTTGTTGGCTACATTCCATATATAGACATTCCTGAAAATGGTGGCAATGACAAATTTGTTGTCTGGAGAGAAATCAGCCTTCTTGAACTCAATGTTCTGGTAATGTGAGCGTGGCAACTTAAATTCTTCAGGGACATCAGTCGGTCGTGTAAAATGACCTGTAATCTTCTCTGAGGCAATGTTGTACACTAGCAAGTTGCTTTTCCCGATGATAAGCAGCATCTCTTGGTTGTTTGAAACTTTCAGCTGAGTGACTTTGTCACCTTTGAATGACTCTTCTACAGGAATCTTGTACATCAATTCCACATAGCCTTCCCTCAATAGCATTACATAAACTTTATTCTCATGGCTGTTGATGTGGAAACCCTTGGTGACATTTCTTGTGAAAACCATATGGATCGGTCTGTATTCCAATGCACAACTGGTAGTCTGTTCCAATGTACAAATGTCATATGCCAACAAAGTTGGTCCTGCATTGCAGAACACATACCTAGCATCTGGTGTGATCTCGCAAATACTACTTCTACCCTCCAATGCAATGACTTCAGAAAATTTGCAGAATTCTAAGTCACCAATCAGGAGGTAACTTCTGTCTGTGGTAACAGTGAAGCATATGTAGGTGTCACTGATGCTAAGTTTTCCCACCCTGTATCTTTCTTTGGGATCTGGAGCTACTTTTGTCATAGGGATCAGTTGTCCCACAAATTTCCCAGTTTCAGTGGTGTGGATTTTGATGGATTTTTCATTCATGTGATCCATAATGATGAGGTATTGGCCATTTGGTGTCAGGTACATGTCACCAATAGATGTCTCCACTTCCCCATTTGGCTCCCCAGTGGCCAGGTCAAAGATCTCTACCAATGGCTTGGATGCTTGCTTTGCCAGCATAAATCTTGTATTTTCACCCACCAACTGGAAGTGGGTGGGGTTATTATGGCATTCAATGGTGTATCGCAGAGGGCTCCCAGGCACTTGATGATAGGGGAAGTTTGGAATTAAGGCACATTGCTTCAAACCAGTAGTGTCACACTCCTGGATGAGTTTCCTCACATTGGGGTGGGTGGAATAATAGGACAGCAGCCTTCCAGTGATTTCGGCAGCCATGTTGTCGATATCCACCTCCATAAAGGGTTGTGCATCTCTCAGGGCTCTCTCCACCAAGGTGGCTTCCACTCCTGGGTTCAGCACAAAATCAGCCAGGATGTGTTCCAAAGACAGGGCCTTGGTTTTGTTGTACAGAAACTCGTAGCTAAATAACACCAGAGAGTTCAATTCTTCCAGTCGGCCAGAGAGGTAAAGATGTCTGGGTAGCTGCTCATATTTGCGTTTGTTGTAACGTGTGACCTCATCTTCATACTGGAAGGTCAGTGGCTGATTTGGTACTAACCTGTCTGTGTTGACTAAGGCATTTTTTTCACCTACTTTGTTATTCAGACACAGTGGTTTAATCCTATCATGCCAGATGGCCAAGTTGTAGTCAGCCAGGTTTGAGTGGATGGCTTTTCTGATGCTTTCTCCTCCCAAGTAGCGACTCTTGGTGATGTCAATGAACATCTTGTGGAACCAAGAATAGACGGACACCCCCTCACACTGTTTCTGGATCAGGAAGAGCTTGATGTCATCTTTCAATCTCAGCCAACAGATGCTTGGCAGCCTGCATATCTTTGCAACATGTGTAGCAAACACCTCATTCAGAACATCATCATCCAGTGACAGCAGGTCCTCCATCTCGCAGTCACTCAGGCCAGTGGTAGAGGCTGTGAGGTAAGCCAAGGCCCTGGACACCAGCACTCGGCCATGGGTGGATTCCAAGTTGTCCATGATATGGTGGATGAACTCCTTCATGCCTGGGGGTAAGTTAGGGGTCTCAGTGGAGGAGAACCAGGTTCTCACTTGGGTATAAGCCAGCTGGACATATAGGGGATATGAGCAGATTCTGAAGGCTTCCATCACAACCGCCTGCTGATCTGGATGTAGGCATCTTTTCTCTAGGTCCAACTGACCATTGAGCATGTCCATACACTCGCTGATTTGCATTGGAGGCAATTCCACAAAGTTGTTTTCATTTTGTACCACCTCACTCTTTAGACGATCTAAAATGTCGTGGGTTTCTGGCAAGGTTGACAGAATGATCTTTACATTCTCTTTCAAGTTGCGTGGGATCCAGTAGAGGTAATGAGCGTTATATTGAGGAACTAGGATATGTAGTGCATCCAAGAATATCAGGAGGTTCCTTTCCTCAGGAAAGCTGGCAAGCATTTCAAGGAAGTAGCTTTGTAGTTCTTTGTACTCATTCGGGATGCCATCTGGACTGGTTCCCAAACAAAGAGACACCTGCAGGCAGATGTTGTACAACAGTTGGCGAGTATCAAAGCTGCTGGCAGTTGTACCAATAAAGCGGGCCACTGTGATTGTGTCATCCTCAATGTATGTGTTTACCTGAAAAAACATTAATATGGTTTAATTTTAAAAACATTAAGCAGGACTTTCAGTCGACAGGGGAAGATTTCAATGGAAAAGGCCTTTAACGGACTTGACATTAATACTTCCGACCACTTAAAATATGAATTCTACTTGTAATAATTTTATATTAGGGGTTTAATTAAAGAGATGTAACTTATGTGGTAGAGTTAGGGAGTACACACCCCAATGCAGGTTACCTTTGCCAAACTGTAGCTGTAAAATTTTTTTTTAGATTTTTTCCCACCTGGACTGGAGTTGAACCAAGTTGAATCAAAAATCAAGTGACCAGAAAATACTTTTACTGAACTAAGGTTACAGTGTGAACTTTAATGGCAAAGAGTTTCTGAGGACTTTAATCATACTTTGACTTAAAAGACAGAGGTGCACAGTGGCCCAGGACTTAGTTAACTTGGCCTCTAATCTCAGGCAGTCACCTCTGTTTGGGTTTGACTCCCACAAGTGACAATATGCTAAGGTCCTGTCCCAATATGACCCTGGCTGTTCAGCGAGACATAAATCCCAACTCTGACTTGGATTTAAAAGACAACTCAACTAAACTGGGTTTGTGTGTGAACACCTGACCACAAAGAGTAAAGTTTGTGGTATGATTTTAAACAAATATAACATAAAAAACATATATACTGGATATGCATAAATAGAAATGAAATACAAAAACTTAGATATATCAACAGGGATTCATTTGACAAAACTGTGGTATTATAATTCTTGCAGTACTGTCACAGTTTGTGCATAAAAAGTTTAATGTTAGATATGTTTAATTCTTGTTTATTCTATCAAATACAAGCCAAGCAGTTTTGTAATTTATGAATCTGAAAATTGTTTCTGATACATATGCTGGGGCAGTGCATACATTTTGGAGAATTTTTTTTAAAAGTTATATCGTGTGTGAACATCTTGCCCAAGAGAGTTAAATCTATGATGTGATTTATATATACGTAGTTAGTAATACGTGCATGTTAGTTGCCTGGGGAAAGTACTTAAAGTCAAATAGTAATTCTAAATAACAGCATGTTCAGGGCTTTATTTCTGTAGTTAATAACAGAGGGACTGACTGTACACCATAACTTACATCTGTCACTGCTTTGGCAAACAGAGCAGTTTTCCCCGACCCACTGATTCCATGCACCACCAGGGGTTTGTTGTCATTACTCAGGATGTAGGATTTCACCACTTCCAGCACTTCCTCACGACCAGTAAACAGGGCTGATCTGAAGAAATGGAAACAACTGATTTTCAATTTTATTGATGAGGCTTGAAATGAGAGAAGATGTGAATCATTTGCCTGAATGCCATAGATGCAGTGAATATGATTTGGGCTTATCTTTTATATTCAGTTATTCCTGTTTGCCTATATTTTTCCAGTTGTGGTGACTTTTATAGGCCCCAAAATAGTACTTTGTTTAATTTCTGTAATTTAATAAATAAATGAGCACAAGCAAGTAAGTAAACAAGCAGATCTGAACAAAAATATAAATACAGATACCAAAACTGAATAAAAATGACTGATGGCTTTGGAAAACTGGAATTAATATAAAATTAACAATGTGAAAATATTGTATCGATCTGATAATGGCTATTAAATTCTTACAACATAAAAATCATTTTGTATGAGATCAAATTGTAATGTTTCCGTTGGTAAGGCATGTCAGTTCAGTTTCAACCTTATTGTTGTATTGGCTCTAACAGTGCTGTTGTTGATATGTAAAGGTCTTTACTTACTTATTTTTCACAACACCAGGGAAACAGTGGAAAATTATATTTACTGATTGATAAATTTATTTTATTTTTGAAATTCGAACTATACAAATTGTATGACTACATTTTGAAACACTTTAAGCTGGATGTAAAATGGCTATTGTATGTTTTTAATCTGTGTAATACTCTCTGTACAATATACATGTATAAATCAATTAAAAGCTAAACCTATGTTGGATCATAAGTGATTGTTTAATAAAAGGTCCCAACACAGATACAAAACTTTTGCACTAATGCAAAGACGCACATGGAATAAGAATGTTAAATATCTTGCTGCACAATGAAGCAATGACCCAACATCATTATTAAAGATTCAAAATGGACATAAAAGGGTTTACAGCAGCAAGCATCAAATCCCATATTTTAGTTTGTGCAAATTAGGATTCCACCCATCTTTACACCACTACACCATGTCGTAGCATTGTCAGTTTCTTCAATAACAAGAGCAGCCCAAGCTATACATTTTATCTGATTTCAGAATAAACTGACCTGTCTCTTGCCACTAACCAATGCTGGTTAACCTCTTCTATCAGTCCTGGGAGTGGCTCTGTATATGTCTGCTTCTGGGCTTGTCGATCTATTAACATCTTCATCTTTGTCTCAAAGAAGTAACTCATCTTCTCCATGTAATCACCATGGAGAAAGGCATCTACACCATTGTCATGGCGCCATAAGATTTCAAATGCTTGCTGATTTCCCTCTGATAGGACATGTGGTACTTTCTGCTGTTTCAGTGAGGTGATGTGGTTGGTGGACCTCTCTTCTGATTGGAACTGTTCCTCCTGTGTGTTGTACACGACCTCCATAAACATGGAAATGCGAGGATGGTCAAGATAGTTCTTCAGATCGACAATATCCCGCTTCAGGATCAAACAGGTATTGTCTGGATCTGGTGTTCTCAGGAGTCCCATGTCTACTTCCTTTTCCAGATCTGCATGGATAAGATATTTGCAATTCGTAACTTTAATCTTACAAAACCTTTAAAGGGGTTAAATGGTTTACAGTTTTTTTCTTGAAATTGCAGAATAGGCATATAGCTTCTAGCTTTCTAACTACAAAAGCACAATCAATAATCCTATTTGGTCACAATGTGAACTTACTGTTTATTTCCAGCTTCTACCAATGTATCATACATGCTGAATTACCATGGGAAATGTCACACGTCATTTTGCCTTGTGATGACACAAGTTACTTCCAAAACATCAGCACTTTCATATGCCAAATCAATTTGTGAGCTGGCCTACCAACTTTATGTTATTTATAAGTTAATTTGGATGATGTAAGCCATTACACAAGTACTGTTGGTTTTGTCTGTGATGTGTCCTGATAACATATTTTAACTTGTGCACTCAACTTAGGATATTTACATGTGGAGAGACCAAATAATTACAAAAATACAAGTATACCAGTAGTTGACAATGTTTAAACCTTGGTTATGACTACTACCAAACTATGGCCAACTCACCAGATGAGGTGTACCAAAAAGCTACATCATCAGACATAGTGCCCTCATTCTGACAGCACTCCACTCCATAGGCAATTAGATGTTTCAAGCAGGCTTGTGTCACCTGCCAATCAAACGGCGCAGGGGTGGTGCCTGGAATGACCTATATATAAAAATAACACAACTAAGGTACCTCTCAAATAACTAGAACCTTAAACCCAATACCCTCAATGAGCCAAATCAAACTCATTGACACAGGGAATCGGGAAGTAGCACGTTGGATGACTCAGATTTTCGAACAAACACAGATACAGGCATGTCTTGTAAAGTATCAGGTTTTAGTGGTGAGATTGCGACATGTAAATCAACAGACTCAGGTCTCCAGCCAATTAAATTGGTGCAAGGATGATATTACTCCATATATAAATAGGCCGTTTAATAGATTGAAACAGGTTTGGCTCATCAACTAGTCATACGGATGAACGTAAGAGCCTTACATAACCAAAATATGCTAATACATTCAGGATATTTGCCAATTGAACGGACATGTTAACAGACTGATAGCATGGTTGGAACCTGGCATAAAACATAAATTAGTAGGGCTTAAAAGCCTTTTTTTTTACAAAGATGATCATAATATGCTATATGCTGCAATAACATAAAGTAGATGAATCTGTCAATTTATCAAATTATCTAAAAGGCCTATCATACTTGTACATTGGTGTGCAATCACTATGTACCCCAGTTTCAAAATTGTTCTCCAAAGTCCTGCCTTGTATCACATCACTTTATAGCATCTTTGCTCAGACTGATTTTGGATCTATCTTCATAGCCGCCAGTATTGTTATGAACTATTACAATATATTTGTGCTCAAACATGAACAGAGCATTTTTTGAAGCAGTCAGTGTCACATTTTATCAATTTGGAACTATGTCTGAGCAAAGTCACTCTATGTTATTCACATTTTGTCTATGTAGTTATACTTTCTTTTACATCAGAACCATGACATTCCAAATAAAACTACTGCTGCAGTATTTATCTCCCACTTTAGGATCAGTAATAATGGAGATCTTAGGGAGATATAAGACCTTTGTAGTAAGATGATCCTACTTCACACTGACAAAGGGATCAAAGGTCTAGTTCAATATTTGGAAACGAGTCTCAGACCATGACTTCCTAAAAGTTGTTTTTCACATTCTGAACCCCTCAGGCAACGAAAAGGGAGATATAAGGCCTTTTTTATAAGATAACACCATTTCACTATACTAGCTTTTCTAGCCATATATCTTTTATGCAAATTTGATACAACTAGCTGCAATATTTCAAGATTTAGAGCAGCTTAATGATTTTAAAACAATCGGCTATGGTGTCCATTTTGTTTTTCAAAATGAGGCCAGAATTTTTCTCTTCCAGAATATTTGCAGGTCATTACTTCCTATGAGCTATTTTCACATTCTGAAGCCCTAGGACCAAAAAAAAGGAACCTATTGTGAACCCCCAGGAGCAAGGATGAGGGAGGTATAAGGCCATTTTCATAACCCTATTTGACATAAAACATGTGATATGGTGGCCATTTTGTTTTTGAAACCAGACCAAGTTACTATCAGGCTAGCTTTCTTAACTATGTATCTTTTGTGCAAATTTGATGATGCTAGCTGCAATATTTCAAGATTTTGAGCATCTTAATGATTTTAGAACAATCATCTATGGCGGCCATTTGTTTTTCAAAATGAGGCCAAAATTTCACAGGCAGAACATTTGCAGGACTTCCCATGCTCTGTTTTCATAGTCTGAAGCTCTTATATAAGCAGCTATAATAAGGGAGATTAAAGGACGTTATAGTATGATGACCCCAATTTTCCCTGAAGTAGGGGTCAAAGGTCAAATTCCACACTTTTACAAGATTCTCAGGCCATGACCTCCAATGAGGTGTTTTCACATTCCGAACCCTAGGAGCAATGATAAGGGAGATATAAGACATTTTAAACAGGATAACCTCATTTGACATTAAACATATGATATGGCAGCAATTTTGTTTTTGAAACTAGGCAAAAGACTATGATCAAGTTATTTTTCCTAGCCATATATCTTTTGTGCAAATTTGGAGAAACTACCTGCAATATTCAAGATTAAGAGCATCTTAACACTTTTCTAAGAATCAGCTTTGGCGGCCATTTTGTTTTTGAAAATGAGGCCAAAACTTTGCACAGACATGTTTTCCAGCCACAAAAATCCCTGCAAATTTGGTGAAGCTATCTTTATAAATGAATAATATATAAGGTTGATGTAAAAATGTGATGGACGCATGCACCCCCATGCAGAAGGCATTTTATAATCTCCTTGCAAGTATCTTTGTACAGTCTTTATTATCGAAACACATTGGATATGTTGGGAAAAAGAAATGTTGCTCAGATAATTGGAGAGTTCATAAAACAGTAGTGGCACTTCAGTGTAGAATATCAGGGATATGGAAAATCGGGGAAAGATTTCATAAACTTGTATATTTGTGTAAAGTAAAAGATTTATTCATACACAGAAAGTGTGAACAAGACATTAACACTGTACCAGAACATGAAGCCATATACAAATTAGAAATTTATTCCTGGCATATGAAACAAAATGATTATAAAAACTACATGGCCTGTCTGTTTTATCATTTGAATCATACCGATTCTTTCTTGTACCTAATATTTTCATTCACGGATCTATACATTAATTATATCCTTTGCATATAGCTATCAGACACTATAAAATCATCTAACAATCTGGAAGGAAAAATCAATAAAAATATTTCATCCAGCCATTAATGTATACATGATATTAACTCTGGTCACGTTTTGTACTTTTTTTCAATTTACCAGGTAACAATAAACTCACTTGAAATGACAACCCAGCAAATCACTTTCTTCAAACCTCCAAGGCTTTGATTATTTTATT
The DNA here is from genome assembly GCA_964017235.1 of Sabellastarte sp. h YS-2021. NCBI lineage: Eukaryota > Metazoa > Annelida > Polychaeta > Sabellida > Sabellidae > Sabellastarte > Sabellastarte sp. h YS-2021. Next base: position 138,500,720 of record OZ024929.1, read on the forward strand.
GATTGACTGATTTTTCACTTTTTTGGGGTTTTATGTCACCTTCAACTCACTGAACAGATCATATTATAATGTGAAATTGAGGGGATGGAGGAAAGCAGTGCATCAGGCTCCAGCAAGTAACTTTCCCACTTCAGATCCAGGTTGATACTTGAACCCATAACCTCAGAGGTTTGAGGCAAATATGTTGCCTGCTGTGTCACAGTATTCCACTCCAAGGCTTTGGAATGACCTTCTGTTATGCCAAAGCTCTTCACACAAAATCTGAAAACCCAAGCTTTTCCACCGTAATCACCTTGACTGTTCTTTCTTTCCATGTTACAATGGCCCATGCTTGTCTACTGGCTTTGGAACAATTACCTCTGTTTATGCACCTCAGAATCAGCTAACACAGACACTAAACACTATGAAAATCTGATTTAGGTAATTAGGGATTAGATTAGCTAGATAACCATATGAGACATGTGTTGTGAATAATCATATGAATAGATATACATCTACCCTGATGTTTGCATTGATGAAATGTGGCAATAATCTGAGTGAATAATTCAAAGGAACACATGTTAATAGTTGGCATGACCATGTTTAAATGACCTTGATCCTTGTAACTATGTAACGGAGTTACCCTCAGCCAGTGGATTTTTTTTTCACTAGGTAAGCAGCCATTCTCAGGTGACGTTGATGTCACTGGGAACTGATGTCATTTTGACTGTAATCTTAATGATGGGTGTTTGATAACATATGTAGGGGTGTTTTGTCAAGCACTTATGACTGATGAAAAATAGCTTTATGTTCCTGAGTGAATTTGAAGTGGGCAAATATTTACATAGATATTTTCTCTCCAAGGAAATATTGTCACATAATGGTGATAAATTTCAGCTGAGACCTATATCATTCCATTATGATTGGTAAAAATGTTATAGTTTAGTGGTGTTGCATTAATAAATTTCATCAGCAGAGTTTTAATGCTCATACAGATACATTTTCTGGACATAGGAAATTAATTGCGTTTTTTTAAATTTATTTTGGGTTTAACGTTGCATAGGTTATATCATAACAAGTAGTTCTAAGAGCACAGAACCAGTATATACTGGTTGGTCAAGATTCTGCACTAAAATCTGCCAGGCATGGGTAAGCAACTAACAGCATTCCCATATAGGTTTGGGGTTTGAACCACTGGCCTCAGAGGTGGGAGGCAAGTTTGTTACCCTCTGCACCATCAAGCCACCAAGAAATTGATAGAAGTCAATTTTGCTGACACAAAATTTATTAGGGTTTTTGAAGAGTACCTGAGTACTCATTAGTGAGTTCTGGATTGTTTTGAGTACAGAATTGGTAAAAAAGTATTCTTTTCTATTTAAAAATCACTAGTTTTCCTTAACAGTCACAAAAGTCTGGCATATAAAATCGATCAAATTCTGCAACTTCTCAAAGCAAAGGGACTTCATTTTTATCAACATTATCATCCACATGTATAAGAAAACTATATTTATTTTCAAATAACCCGGTAAATTTCAGAGAAAAATCCCTTCTGTAGACATAATATTTCCTTCTGCTTACCAGGAGGCACAGTGGTGTAATGAGTGACACATTACCCTCTGACCTTTCAAGGTGTGGGGTTTTTATCCCAGACCCAACTTGCAGTGGGAAGGTTCTCAGTAGCCTAGTGGTTAGCAAGTTTGGCATCTAATCACAGGTGGTCACCTCTGTGTGGGTTCAAGCCCCACAAGTGACAATGCTGAGGATCTGTCCCAACATGACCCTGACTGTTAAAAGGGTTGTAAAACCCCAACTTTGACCTTTGACCAACTAAAAGTAGGTAAGTTAGTAGATGCATGCCAGTACCCAATGGTTTTTAATGCTCAAGAAACTTGAGCAAATTATATACACTGCTTTCCTCCACCCCTCAGCTACCTAACGTGATATGACCCCATCTTATCACTGTATGGGTCGAGGATCATTCGCAAAATTAAATCAGTTTGATGTTAGACCAACACCCACTTACTGTAAAAATTTGATGTAAGTCCGCAGTAGTGTTTTTATAATATTGTTAATTAACAAACAAACACATCCCATCCAATGATCACACAGTGTTCTTGGTTGGGGTAATAAACTCACATGTTTCTGAGAGTACATAATATGTCCCTGCCTCCCCTCCTCTAGTGAGAGCAGTCTGTAGGTGGCAGGGATGATGTTCGTGTCCTTACGGTACCACACGTTGAGTAGCCCCGCCTCCCGTGTGTTTCTGTTCCTGTGTTTGCATAATGCCTCCTGAATGGCTTCAAAGTCACAGACAGAAATCCTCAATGGCACAGGCTGTGAGCCATAGCGCTGGCCTAGCAGAGCCTGTAAAATGATATCGATTTATTTCAAAATATTTCTCATATAAATATACACACCAAGAGTAAACAAATCTTTCAATGAAATTCTCAGTGCCACCAACTCTTTTGTGTACCATTGTGTATTTATGCACATTTTAAGACAAATACTTCTTTTGTGTCAAAGTGTGTAACATTCTGTTGTTATTAGTTCACATAATACAGCTAAACTGCTGATTGATAGTTTAACATCAGTATTTTAAAAGCTTGTAATAGTGACAGGAAATTAAACTGTGGCTCTGGGACAGGAATAAGATCTAGTGATACAAGAGAGCAAAATTTTATTAAAGTCAAGAAGTCTTTGACAGATCACCATTCAACATACAGATTACAATTGTTTATTATTGTTGTTTTGGCTATACTGATTGAATGGAATTAAAATTATTTACTTCATATTTGTGTCAATTTAAGATAACTGCTGAATTAGAATGGGAAGCATATATTTTATATCTTTGTTTGTACACCAATTACCAGGAGGCACAGTCAATTAATTTTTTTCCATACTAATTTCGTCAAACTTTACCATAAGTTTACTGAGTTTCAGTCTGATCCTCATCTTCCCTGAAACCTGACTTACCACAAAGTTTGGACCTGCTGAGGATTTCTTGCACTCGATGATCTCTGAGAGACACAAGTGTCTATTTTTACTCCAGTCATCCCAGTCTTCTTCTTGACCCCAGTGAGGGTCAACCATCTGAAGTAACAAGAATAAACAACATTTTACAAGATTCATGGGGTAATTCACAGGGGATCAAGTATAATCAGGGTACCATCAATATAAATAATATTTTTGTAAAGAGTTCACCTAGGTAGGGATGAATAATGAAACAGAGCTATCTCACATTCAAATGCAGACACAAATAGACAAATAAACAGATGTTGATGCTACAAAGAATTTTTCTTCTTATGTTAATATTATTACATTATTCTTTTTTTATATATTATATTATATTTTTATTATTATGCAATATAGAAATACAAGAACACTCTTAATCCACTCTTAAGTCAATCATGATAAAAACAATAACAATTTATTTGTTTTTAAACAAAGAATCATCATCAGCTTCACGTAAAAAAAAAAATTTTACACAAAATTTGACAATGATTTTGAAATCTATGTGTAAGAATTAAAAACACAGTTTCACTTCTCTGTGCAACTGATATTTCAGTCTGAAAATTAAAAGTACTAAAAGATGGTACCAATTAAGCATTTAAAAAATGGTTTTAAGCACAAAAGAAAAAAAAGGAGTTTTGTTTGTCAATATCCTAATCCTATTGATAGTCTCACTGAGGGTCCGTATTCTCTAACCAACAAAAAACAGTAACCAGGATTCACAAAATGTCTCAAGTCACAAATCTGGGTTTTTTAGCAAATTTAAGAAAGGCTGAGTTTTGCTTCAGCTCTGTCTTCAAATATAAAACTGTCATGGGGTAAGAAAAGTTGATCATTACGTCACAAAGGTTATGTGAAATTTTTTCAAGACTCTACTTAACAGGTAAAAATCTCGGCTGATTATTTTGCACTGGGAGAGGTTTGGTTTTAAAAAATCCAATTGCAACTGGCGGACAAGCTATCATATTTGGGTTGATGTTTTGACAGACACAAGAAGATTCATGAGACTGGAGTTTTGGAGTTCTTACCTGGAACTCTAGTCCATATCTCTGCTTACAGTAATCCCTGAGTTTGGGGTAAACATCCTGTGTAAGGATGGCACGCTCTTCCAGAAAGTCTGGCATAATAAAACACAGAATCTAAGTAAAAGAATGTACATTTTTCTTCAAGTAGTTTTAGCTTTTAAATCAAGTGAGTGTAGTCACATGAATCCTGTCCCCAAATCATCCAGTGCCAGGACACAGTGTCTGGTTTCAGAAATCATATAAAGACTTAACTCTTTTAAAAAACCTTTCTAGTGACTACTCTGCTCTGATTATTTTTTGTATATTTTTAAAAATAAATTTACCACTCTTGGACATCAGTGTTTTCGATGATATTTTTCATCAATTTACTGCTTTATAAGTGGGCGAATGATTGTATTACTATTGTATAACTTGTTTATTGTTTTGTACATGTAATTCTTTTTCTGGTTGCATATTTTCAAGCAAGAATATTCCTTATATTTTTTAGACTTAGTGTTTTAGCTAATTGGTGTTTTCCTAATATTTTTAAGACTTAGTGTTTTAGCTAATTACTGTTTAAGGTGTTTTTTGTATCAAAATGGCAAGTGTGAAAGGATATTAACACATTGATAAGAGGTAGTGTAGGTGCCCTTTGTCTGCATCATAACCCAAACTACTGGACTAGATGGCAACATTATCATTTGGCCCATAAAAATCCCCCCCAAAAAGCCCTTACATCTTCTAGTACCAATGTCCACTTTTATTGAGGGAAAATCGTTACCATAGTCCACCTCTATTTGATCATGATCAACAAAATATTTGCAAGAGTCTATATTGCGGCGGAATGGAAAAACAAACTATTATGGAGTCACAAAAGATAAACTTGTGTGTTCATCTAATGTCTCAACAAAAAAAACTGAAGGTGAGCAAACTTGTGAACATAAGGTAAATATGCAAAACACTCTGGAAACCATCTTATATCTGAGTGGTTCTATATTGCTGCATGCATGGCTATTTATTTTCAAGAAGCACCATCCATTTCTGAAGGTGTGACTCAGCTGGATCAATATTTGCTAATACTCTTATTGTCAGAATAATAATTCAGAGAAAGAAATTGCAAGAATAAAAAAAAGTTTTAATTTCTAAAAAATGTCTCGAATTTTAACAATAAGAATGACAAATTAGATACAAGTGTGTGGAAAACAGAGAACATCGGTAATTTTGATGTTGCTTACCATGATGGTTTTTACTTTTGGAAAAATCATGCTAAAAATTCGCAGTTATGGCAATTTTGGGAATTTTTATTCTTTTAAATTTTTCATTTTCTCTGAATTTATTCTTGAAAAATGGATCTTTCTTGGAAAATTATGAAAATACAAGCATTTCCAAAAATGTTAATGACTACAGATCCAGGTTTAAATTATTGCCAGGTTCAAAGATACGTCTGATGCCTAACATTTTCTTCAATTTTTGTCATTATTTTTAACTATTTACCAATATACCAATACTCCTTTATTTCAAATTAAAATACATATAACTCCATTATTACCTAGTTTGACATATGACAAATCCCCTTTCAGTAAAGATTTCTAAAGTTATGTTTGTAACAAATTACTTGTTTTTACTGTTTATGTCATCCTGAAAGAGTTATTTAAAGCATTTAAATAAATATTCACTTTAATGGCAATAAAAACTGACGGGTCATATCTAGATTTATTGATATTGGTATTAAATGGTTTTCAACACATGGTTTATGTCATGGCATAATGGGGAGTTGAAGGCATGGGGCAAGGCAGTGTGTACTAGTAGGTCACAGTTCCATACTAAAAACCACCTAGCATGAGCACACAACTTCCAACTTTCACATTTCATATAATGCAAGATTTATACTAACAACCACACATATGACAGGCAAATGTGTTCCCAAAATACAAATATGTTGCCTTATATTTTAAATGATTTCAACTGCACTTGAAACCAGTTAACTGGAATATCTAGGGGTCAGAGGCTCAGATATTCAGAAAAAGGATTAGCTCAAGTTGAGCCAAAAATCAGCTCAAGTTGAGCTAAAACAGGATTAAGTTTGTAAAGAAGCCTTTGGCTCAACTTTTGGATTTTGGTAAAGTATGGTTGAATCTTCTTTCAATAAAAAAAGAGAAGCTTAAATTTGTGAATACCAATTTAGCCCCAAAATTACCTGAGCCATTTTCTGTAAACTTTAATCTAACTTTTGACTCAGCTAAATCCTTCTTTTTGAATATGGTCCCCAGAGGAATAGTTTTTCTGCTAAACCAGGAATTATATTCAGTTGAATAGGTAAGCTAATATTTACTACCATACCATGAGGCAATTCTACTTAACAAGAGTTCTATTTTGGAAGGCTTTTGACTGTAGAACTTTCGTATGACAGAGCCTAGCTGTGTTGAACAGTATTTATTGGATTTGTACAACTGAAAAAAAAAACATATTAAATGGAAAAAAGGCAGACAACACAAACATACATTCAGAAATTAATGAAGATTTGGAACAAAAATGAAGAAAGACCACAAAAAAATGTATGTGAAGAAAACTGATGATAAAATTACTTCTATTTACTATTTCTACCTAGAGTTAAAATATACAGAGAAATCTTAATAAAAATACTATTATGTTTCTACTTTTATAAAAAATTTATCTTAAACTTAAAGAATTTTTAATCATGTTTATTTAAAGGTTGGCAAATTAATAATCATGGTACAAGAAAACGCTGTAAAGTAGATTCTCAAGGAACAAGCAAAAATACTTGTACTGAAGCAGTATTTTAAGGTAACAGGGTAAATTACAATAAAGAAGGCCATCTAATGATCAAATATTAATTTCTACTTGAATTAAAAATTCTACTTATTAGAGTTCTATTGATAGGTCATTGATTGTATTTTAAGAATGTCACAGACTGCAATTTTTTTTTTTTTTTTTTTTGCATGTATTGCTAGGGGCTATTGTTATATCAGTTTCCCTCTTATTATTGTCTCCACTAAGAAGGTAGATGTAATTGATGGGGTGCATTTGTCTGTCCTTTGTTTGCAAAATAAGCTATGGACAGATTTTTTTGAAACTTTCAGGATTTGTGGTTTTTTTAAGAATGCTATCTCAATACAAATACATTTACATACAAAACCAGATACACACATACAAAAAAAACACACATGTGCAATTAAAGCATGGTCATTAAACATGATCAGGTACACAATTTAAGAGTTTCGCAAAGACACCAAAAAACCTGAAAGATTTCCTGGTTACTGATATTACTTTGGAGCTATAAAATTACTGTACTTTTACATTTAGAACTTTAAACACATTGTATCTCTTTTAATAGTGGTGGGCATACACATTTCAAAAATGTAACTATGCCATAGTTAGAAGCTTAGTTTATACCCTATATTAGAGGTGTTGGGCCTTTGCAGATATAGGCGTTCTCAAAGTACTCTTGTGTCTAGAAAGTAATCTCTTATTTACATGGTTAAAAAGATTATGTGGATTTAGAACATGGTGTGACACATAATCCCCTAAGAAAATCCCAATAAATCTATATAAATACTGTGATGAAAGTGATTAATAGACCATAGATTGTCATGACGTAAATGACTTCACAATATTAAGACCTCTTCAAAGAATTATAATTATTCCCTCTGGTAAAAACTTTTTTATGGGTTTTTATGAGAGAGTGAAATATCTCTATCAGATCTGCATAATTTATGAGATTGTAATATTTACTGAACCTGATAACCAATAGACCACAGATGATTCTATTTGAATCAAAAAACTGACTCCCTTTAACTTAAAGTTAGCCAGTTACTGAAAAGTCTCTTTTAATATATTTATTGAGGGAGCTGGACTAATCAACCCTTTGCCAAATGAGTCCTCAGCAAACCAGCCCCCTAAAAACATGGCCCCTGCAAACTCAGACTCTAGATGAAAACAAAAAATAATAATAAAATGCAAGAGCATTACTTTTATATTGCTTAATCTCCAGCATATGTCAGACTGTAAGGCTAAAAGATATTTATTTATAAACAGTAAAACCTTTTAATCATGTATCAGGTTATTATGGCAAATAATGGGGAGAATTCTTTATGATCATATAATGTTTATTTCACAAGGGTGACAACTTTTAAAGTGATATTTGGCTAAGTGTGATTTAACATGAAGATATATGGATGTTGTAAATCAAACTTTTCAGCAAAAGTGCAACAAACATTTATCAAAGATTTTTGGATTCTGTAATCAATACATTTTATCTGCCATCGTTACTGACTTGTTCAAGTTAAAATTTTTAAATCTGCAATTAACTCAATAAAGATTAATTGCCATAAAAATTTTTTGTTAGGTTATAGATTAGGTTAAACAATGGTTTCTGATCACTAGCACATAACTTTTTATGTATGTCCTTTGTTTAATACATCCTCTTTGAGAGTATAGTAATTTTCTGGGGGCCAATTTGACCAGGGTATTTTATCTTGACAGGGGCCAATTGGTTAAGGGCCGAAATGTCTATGATTCATTTATTGATTTGGTTTACAAAAGCTTTCTGTAAATATATATGAAATTGCTCCAAAACTACTAGTGGTTTTGTATGTATTTATCAACAAAAACATATTCTGCGGTTCTTATTTATTTGGACTTCTATATGTATGCATTTGTTTTATCATTCTATATTATAGCTTCCATAAGCAACTATACCAACTTTCCCACTTATGGTCAGGTCCAGGATTTAAACTGCTGACCTCAGAGGTGAGAGATAAGTATGTTACCCACTGCATCACCAAGTCCCCTTAAAGAATGTTTAATTCTCACTGGATTGCAATAATATCATAGAAGACAGTGTTCTAGAAAATTGAAGTGTCTGATTTGTTTGTACAATTTTTTTTATGTAACATACAACTCCGTGATAATGTCTCAACAATTTGAGGACATTGTTTTCATTTATACATATACACATGTAGTATTAAGATCAAACAGAGACATTTCATCTTGATTTGTTCATTGGCTGTGAGAATCCCTTCTGCAGAGATTAAGTCTTTTAAAATTATATTGGGTAATATTTTTGTACCAAACACTGCCACGTTCGTTAATAGCTCCCCTGTTGAACTTACCAGTATGTGTTGAACTCAAGTAAACTTTAATCACTTTCGAGGGAGGATCTTGTAATTCCCGAGGGTTGAAAGATCCCCTCAGAATATCCAGATACCTTTCATATTCCATGATTTCACATCCACCCACTGGGTGATTCAATATTCCCCTGGGTATATCCCATAAAACGATAAACAATATCCAATAAAATGGTAACTTATTGAAAGGAAAACAATGAATTTACTCCTCTAAAAATGTCCAGCTGATATGCCTGTTTATGTGTTCAGTGCGACTCCATGTTGGTTGCTAAGAACAACAATCATGTACATAATCCAAGTACACGGTCAACACAATATGTGTACACAAAAGCAGACGACATTTTCAGCCAGCGCGCCAAAATGAAGAGCTTAATTGTAACACTCAAGCCTGTTAAACAAACTCTTTCTGTATTGATTGATTTTGCAATGGAAAAGGATCACACATTTTCTTCTGCACTCTACTTTAAGGTTGACAGGAATTTTAATTTGTGACTTTAAGTGAAATAAGTATTGTATTTTAGACAAGCAGATCTATTGCACTTTCAGAATAGTTATTTGTGGATATAAAACACGTTTTATCTTGTACAATATTCAATTGGAAATTAATTTGTCTGCGATGGCGTGTTTTAACATTTTCTGAAAGAAAAGGCTCGGATCTTTTAAGATCTATATAAGGGCGAGCATTCTATATATCGGACTAGAAATCCAATATATCCAGTCTTGTCACTAGAAGAAATAATTGTATCCAAATGGATCTTCAGTACATGGTGAATCTGTCTGTTTGTTCAAGCTGGGATGATCCATTGTTAATAGTCTACTAATCTCTCCAAGGCTCTAAAACTGTATTCAGTTAAATAGGAATTCACCAGATTTGTTCATTTAGTTTTGGGTTGAAACGTTCCTTTCCACACACATGTTAATTATAATTTTAATTTATGAAAAGTATAAACCCATTAAAAATGTACCGAAAATACAAAAACGATACATCTTTATACACATTTTTAATTATATACACATACATATTACTGATATATCTGTATAGGTTAATGGCCAAATATGTTTTTTGTAGGTTTTTGTGTGATCATTTCAGTTGAAAAATGGTAGAAGGTATTTCTTTGGACATGTGTAAAAAAAGCTTCTATATGTGACCAAAATCACAGAGCGCAACAACTGCCCAATAGTGAAAGATATTGGACACTTTTAACTAAAGAATAACTCTCAGGCGTAATTTAAGGTTTGACAACAGGACAGCTTTCCCACCATGTAGCATTCCAGATGGGTGGAAATGTTCAACAGAGCAGCTTGTCCTTGAAAGTGTACCACCCACATTACCTCTTCAAGTTGAAATTGGGCGATGGCAAAATATAAAGTTTGAAGATGAGTTTGTCAAATCTGCCACACAGGTATAGAAGACGAAAACCGTCTAGTCTTTTATATTGTAGTGGGTATAACAAAGATATAATTTTGAAAATAACATGTGCAATATACAAAGAAATTGGAGGACACTCTCATGCTCAGAAAAATTCGGAATTCTTATGCAAAAGGAAAATATTCTAATTTTTACAAACTTTCTGTCAAACATTTTAGCTAAACGTAATTACGTCCTATTTTTCACATTGATGTATGTTTTGTTAACTTAAATATATTTTAAGACAATATCTTCTGTTGCAATTGTATCAACAGTGCCTCATAAACCCTTATGTAAACTTGTTACTGTATGGTTGTTGTTTTTTTGTTAACTGTGTGCAGGTGGCACTTAAATAAATGAAATTCTCTCTCTCTCTGAATGAAGTTCATTTATGATGCAATAAGGACAGGGTCGGGACCCAAAATTGCAATACGAGTTGTTATGGCTGCACAGAACGGCCTGAACAGGCCTGAAGGTGTCTTTGAATCTGTTTCTTGTTCATTTAATGAAAGGATTTCTCTGGATTGGTAATGGTGTGAAAGTTTTGTATGGTGTTTGGTGGTGTGTTATTTAACTCTGTCTTCTTCAACATTTCCAAATATACTTCATAACTAGTAATTACTTTTCCCTTTGGGTGGAGTTAACATGTATCTAATTCACATTGTATATCATTTTCTTCTTGTATCAAAATTGTCATTTGTAATACTTACAATATTCTGATCTAAGAATTACTCAATTTTTCTACCCCTTTCTTATATTTTCCTATTTTGTTGGCACTTGTATGAAGTTACCAGTCCTGAAATGCCGATTTTATTGAATGAATGAAAAACTATCAATATTATTATTTGTACTGCCTTATAACTTGTATAGAAATGGCACAGTGAACCACAGTGTCAGTAAAATGTCATATTAGCCAGTAAATTCAACATCAAGGAGATACACGTGCCCCAAAACCAACAAGTACAAAAAGACATCAGTATTTAAGGCATTCTTATCCCAAAGTGATCCCATATTGGATCCCAGGCATTTCCCGATTCCTTATCTTTAAGAACTAAGTATTTCTATTTTGGTCTGCATCGCCCAAAAAACCCACACCACAGGCCTGTGATCTGCAAGTTATTAAAATTTTTCGAAAATCAAAATGTTTTCCTCTCCGTGTGTGAGGGGGGTGGGGGTGTTCATATCCAGAAGCCTTTGTATGGATCTGGAGACACAATTGCACAGAAGGGTAAGACCAGTTTTAAATGGGGGGTGGGGTGCATTGGACACATGAACAGATATAAATGCCAGTCTTATACTTGGAAAGGATTTTAATTATTATTTCATGAAAGTTTCTTTTGTTTACTTGTAATGATGACATTGCTGACTAAACACCGGGGACATATCACCTTACTAGAATACCTCAGTTCAATAAAGAAACACAGATGCTATAGTTTGGCAAAATGCCCCCAAAATATCGAGGATAAAAGGTAAATTTATGTAGCCAGTTTTTGTTTCTCTTTTTGATATATTCACAAGAGCACTATAAACGTGCAAGCACTGAGAGGCATAAGGCCTACCATATGACCAAACAGAACAGAATACATACTATCCACTGACTTGCCCAGTCCTAAGCCGATGTGACGCAAAGGTCAGTATGGCATAAAACAACCGAGACTTTGCCAGACTAGAGATTTTGAAGATTATTAGATTAAAGTGTCTGTATCTGGGGCCAGTTTCATAAAAAGTCTCAGTTTGAGACCAGTTTTGGGCTGAGTCTGGGTCTCAAATCTGAGACTTTTGTCTCGGCTGAGTTTTTAGCTCAAATGGATTTCACAAAAGGTGGATCAGCTGAGACTGGTCTCAAGTCATAGTCTCAACTTTTAAATTTCATTTAAGACACTTCCTTGGTTTGTTTTTTATGCAAGTGCATTTATTTCATGGTCAATATCGATTTAAATTGTATTAACGCTGATAACACATGAAAAAAAAAAGATATATAATATTATTGGTAACAAGCCAATTGTTTGAGACTCAACTGAGACCGAGTCAAGCTTTGAGTCCCCTCTTGTAACTATTCACTTGACAACGATCAAAAAAGCATGTCAATTCAATTGACTTTTCTTATTATGAATATTGTTATGTAGATGTAATTAGTAAGCAAAATAAAAATATAATATTTCAAGATTCAACAAATTCATTTTCATGCAAATTGTATTGCTTTATACACAAGTATTTGGATGACAAACTTTGGACTCAAAATTTGAGACACCTCCTTGGTGGGCTCAAAATAGAGCCCATGACTGAGCCAAATCTCAAGTTGAGCCTGTTTGTGAAATGCTTTGAGTCTGAGTCCACGTACTCAGCAAAATATTTACAACATTTGAGCCCAAAGTCTCAGATTTGAGCCTGAGACCAGACTTAAGTCCTTTCATGAAACCGGCCCCTGGTAACGCTGGGGCGGGAGAGAATTGGGCCTTTGACCTTAAGGTTTAAAGATTGTGGCTTTTATACATGTGTTGTGAATAAAACCAATATATAGTGACATTACTAACAAAGAGATAAAGAGATTGTTCTCGGCAAAAAAGCAAGATTTCAATATATGTAGAATAAAGTATGTTTAATGCAGTGTGTAAAATATTTTATTGAATATGTTGATAAGAATGTAACACATTTGACTTGGGTCATCTCATTAATGCGAGGTTTTCCATAGTTCCCAGTTCAACAGTGGGGTCTGGCAGATTTTTTCTGGATAAATTACTTATGACTTATCCAATGACCCGAAAAATAATAATGTTTTTACTCACTTTCGTACATACTCGTAATTCATAATACTACAGGTAAATTTCCTGGGACAGATTTTTGTACAATTGTAACGAGTTTTGCGCGGACAAAACCATCCTCACGCGGGATTATTTTTCCTCGAAAACGAAAAAAAATCTCACGAGAGAATGGCACAAAAACTGGATGGATTACTCTTCAGTATAATAAAATATTAGCTATCTTTACCATGTGTACTATCGTGACAGGTGAGTGGGAGGTGAGTGTTACAACTGCCCCACCGTGGCCACTAAATGATGCGCTGATATTAGCTCGACTTCAAAGTCATTATTCACAGGAAGTAGTATGATATTACTTTTTAAAAAATCTAAATTGTAAATTAACATGGTAAAGCATGTGGGAAAAAAAACGATTTTACGAAGCTAAAGCCTGTTTCCATATTTTCAGGGTTGTCAAGACAAAATCTGGTAGATTCGGGGGTAAAAAAATGCAAAAAGGCGGGGAAATTCAATTGCATCCCGACCCTTGGGATCTGACTGGAAAGTACCAGATGTGTTGGAAACCTATCCCGACCATTCAAACTTAAGGCCCTGCATCCCTGGCCCTCATGATTTCTGAGGGAAAAAGCTTGTAGCCACTTCATCTTTGGGTCAAAAACTCTGACCTATACATTATTAATATGATTGGCCATTACAGCCATACAATCAGTTGTATTTATGATAGGATCTGACTGGAGTGTCTCCCAACCACTAGGATGTGATATTATGGCACTCAGACAGATCGGGCTGAAGATCTCGACCCTGGGGTTCAGGGAGCAAAGTTGCCAATTGTTGGAAAAACGGTGAAAGCACTTAATATCCTTGCCGACATTCCTCATTTTGCTTCCTGACTTATAGGAACTTGCTGAAAAAAGTTCCATAGCTCAAAATCTGTCGGGGTTAAAGTCTCGTATATGGAACAACCACTTAAAGGTCAAGGTTGGGATTTAATGTCTCAGAGTCTACAGTCATGACAGGGCAGACCACCAGTGGACCAAACATGTTGCCATAAATTGGATAGGGACCCTTACTACAGAGGTGATCCAGGGCCAAGCCATTTAAAGCCAAAATTGTTAACCACTCGCCAACCGAGGCTTCTAAATATGCCCAAATTTAAAAAAAGAAAACTAGAAACTGTAATTTGGTTATTTCACTTCTGGTCAAATAACTTTCCAAGCGATTTTGAAACACTACAGTCCCCAAGTCAACAAGGCAGGTTGGGATTACTATTCATTCACAACAATAATTTATGTATAAATGTGACTACTAAAATTCAATGCACAGCATAGGGGCCACGGTGGCAGAGTGGTAACACTATCGCCTCCCACTTCTGAGGCCGGGGTTCGATTCCCGGCACGGCCTCAAGTGGGAAAGCTGGCAGTTGCTTGCCAATGGTCGGCAGTTTATAGTACAGAACCCTAACGAACTGTATGTACTGGTTTCCTCTGCCCTTCCAACTACTCGTCGTGATATGACCTGTACAGTGTTGAAAGCGACATAAAACCCAAATAAATAAATGCACAGCATAGATATATAATGACTTCAAGTAAATTTGACAATGAAAGAACAGTCATATTATACACAAGTCAGTCATAAAGCACTCATACACACCATGGAGTTAATTGCACTAAAACTGTACTATAACGCATTATTGGGGGTCTGAATAAAGGTCAACTTTCCGACTAGAAGCAATGTGAGAATTAAATCCATAGGAGGAGGAGTGGATCGATATGGTGAGCAAACTACCAACCAGAAACTGATGACATAAGCTCTATAAGAGAGCAAGTCAAAAGGTCACACAGCAAGGTCATATAAAAGTATGGACCCATTTGGGCCGCGTAATACAATTAATGAAAGGAGAGAGAAATAAAATTGCTAAAATTAGTAGAGATGAAGGGAAAGCCCAGGCCCCAAACACACAAAAGGGCTGTTCTGGCCAAGTAACTGTCCAAGCGATTTTTAAACACTTTATTGTTATTTATGCTGAAAGGCTTGGGAAATTGTCTCAGTTGATCGGGTTGTTAGATGAAAATAAAGGTCATTGGATTGAATTAAACATATTTAATTCAACAAGTCTGTAATTGACCCTATGGTAATGAGTAATTTTTGTAATTGAGTACATTTGTCCAACGTTTATGTCATTTCAGAAAAAAAGGATTTTGATTCTAGGTACCTTAAAATGTACCAGTATAGAGATTAAGTGTCATGAAAGTCTGATTAAATAACATTAAATCTAAGATTAATATCTTAGTTAACTCAAAATGGTATTTGTCAAAGTAGATCTTGATAAGAGATCTCCAGGTCTGAGTTTTTTGTTACAACGGCTAAGAAGGCGACGGTGATTAATAATTAATTCATTTTTATATGCTTCAAACAAGTGCCTGATTCAAATTGAACAGTATTTAATGATTGGAAGCCGGTCCCTTAAAATTGTCACACTGCCAAGCAACATACTGCTTACAAATAATTTTTGCATCAGAGGACCAGATTGGCTTCAGATTGAATTATTGTTTGCTTCCTTTTGGTGTCAATCTGAGCCATGTACCAAATAACGATACCAAACAGTAGTCTATTAGATTTAGATCTGTGAAATGTATGTAGGAATAATAACAGAAAAAAGAGCACTCGGAGAGTGCAGACCTCTGCTAAGGCACATACATGTAATTAGTTAATATGAAAATCCGGATTTTTTTTGTTTTTTTTTTTTGTATCCAGACAGTGATTTGGATCAGTCTCCATATTTAACAGGATCTAAGTTGGACCAAGACCCATCCTCTGATTTTTTCATCAAGATCAAACCAGTAGTATTTGCGTAATCCTGCTAACAAACAAACAGACAAATGGTTTTAAAAACTAATACTTCTATTAAGTCTCTTAATTGCTGGCCAGGTCATACATTTAAAATGAATTTTCCTTAGTATACCTATTATAATAAGCATCAGTTTGCCTCTGGGAGAAGTTACACTCAAGGTTTAGTACAAACCTTCCTATCAACCAAACCTTAACACAATTTGTTTACACAGCCAAGACTTGTAGCCTGGACTTCTTACTTATACAAGCGATAACTTTATTGGCGGGAGGCAAATATAATCTCAACTCATAACATATCTCCTTCTATATATTATCTGACTTAATCTACACCAGTCTAGTTAGACCACAGACCATAAGCAAATCAAAAAGATAATCCCAAAAATATCCTTCATTCTGGGACCCACCGATAAAGCAGTTATCAAGAACAATAACGTTATTCATAACGCACACGTATAGTCTCGAAACAGGCGTAAATACATTTTTGATAATGTGCTTAAAATCATTTACTATAATGATGAATTTTTAATAGAAAATGTTTGCAAAATTTGATTCAAAATTTTAAATAAAGGAATTACGCAATCTTAAACCCTATATCTTTACCCTATTTACTTTAATATAATACTTAAACTGAAGTATTGACAATTGAATACTTTCGTTTTAAAACAGTTACCATCTAAACCCATAAAATGTGATGAAGAAGATATCTGATGTCCCGTTTACCAATTTAAAAGAAGTAGTTATTACTTCTAATTTGAATATTTACTTTGTATCAATAAAATGTAGATTTAAATTAAATAAGTTGGATTAAATATACAAGATAATCAGTGTAAATTTTGGCCAGCAAACCAGAAGTTTTTAGTGTTCCAAAATGTATTCAACACTAAATACAAATAAAAAGGAATGTTAAGGTGTTATTTTCGTGTCAATTCATTTGGTTTTCATTATAACATAAATACAGCTTTTTTATAGTCACCAAGGATAAAAATGTGATAACTTATAAATGCACAGAAGATTAATGTTATTCTTTTTAATTTTGATTCATTGTTTGGGGTTCAACCTAGCTTTCTGGACAAACACATATGTTCTACCAGGTCGGGTATTTCAGATGGAGCGAAGCAGTGCATATTGGCTGGTCAACATTATGCACTGAAAATCATCAGGCACTAGCATGTAACTCCCTCATCACTTCGTGTGTCGTGTGTTCACCTGAACCCAGGACCTCTGAGTCACCTTCCCCTAAAATTACTTGTAGTAATTGACTTCATTTATAATATTCCATTTACTTATAAAATTCCCCCAAGTTCCTAGCATTTGCTTTATAAGATTTGCTCATGTACAGTCATCAGTTACTCCTGAAACAGGCTAAATTTTCTGTTAAAGATAAATATACAGCTGGGAAGTACCTAAAATATATATACAGTCAAAATATAGGTTGCATTTAATATTTTCATCACATCTTCAAAACCCAAGAAGCTGTGAACATTAACATTAATTTCAAAATTATAGAATACAATAAATTATGGAAACTGGTGAATTACAGAAAATAACACTGTCGCTCAGCAATGGCGGAGAATTAGACTCTTTTCTGCGGGAGTCAAAACAGGTCACACATGCAACCACAAAAACTACAATTAAGGTACAGAAACCACGTGTTGGCAAACGTCACGATAGTAGTCATAAAGACGTGACTTCCGCCTGCGTTAACCAATCACGTCTCATACCTGGAAATGCCGCCAGGGAACGCTCTCGTGTCAAAACACTGCGTGGTGCTTTTCAAGACTTACAGAATGCACTACCGTCAGTACCTCCGGATACAAAACTCTCAAAACTGGACGTTTTAGTGTTGGCCACAACATACATTGCTCATTTGACGAGCACATTAAGTGATGGTAAAAGTCACCAAGAAAGTCAGGCAGATTGGACTGATGCAATAAACAGCCATTTAGGAGCATGGGAAGGTGGCAGAGGGTATTTTCACCCAGTGAAGGTATGTTAAATTATTTATTTTATATATATAATATTTTATACCCCAAATTTGTTTTTTTGTTTTTTTTTTGTTTTTTAGTTAGTTTTAGCCCTCACTTTACCATCGGTGTGCTCTGATAAAAACCCAATTCAAATGTATGTGAAGATAAGATTCCACTTTTGTCTCTCCATCCAGAGGTAGCGTCATTATCTTTTAAGATTTTTTTTCAATCCATCTTATTCTATTGCGAGATTTTTTTTCTAACGAAAACTGTAATATGGTTTTTATGGTTCACTGCGTGGGTGTGTGTGTGTAATGTGGGCAGAGGAGGAGGATTCAATGAGCTTGTAATTTGAGAGGAGACATAATGTGTTGGGACGGGAACAACCTTATGAGCCTGTAATGCCAGAGAAGGCACAATAGAGTGACAGGAGGACGACCCAGTGAGCTTGAAATTACAGAGGATGCATTATAGAGTTATAGGAAGATGACCCAATGAGCCTCTAGTTATAGAGGAGGCTTATTTAGTTGAAAGGATTATGACCCAGCAAGCCTCTAGTTATAGAAGAGGCTTAACAGAGTGAGAGGAGGATGACCCAGTGAGCCTGTTATTATAGAAGAGGCTTAATAGAGTGAGAGGAGGATGGCCTAGTGAGCCTGTAGTTATAGAGCAGGCTTAATAGAGTGAGAGGAGGATGACTCAGTGAGCCTGTTATTATAAAGGAGGCTTAATAGAGTGAGAAGAGGATGGTCCAGCGACCCTGTAGTTATAGAGGAGGCTTAATACAGTGAGAGGATGACCCAGTGAGCCTGTTATTATAGAAGAGGCTTAATAGAGTGAGAGGAGGATGGCCCAGTGAGCCTGTAGTTATAGAGGAGGCTTAATACAGTGAGAGGAGGATGACCCAGTGAGTTTGTAGTTATAGATGTGGCTTAATTGAGTGAGAGGAGGATGACTCAGTGAGGCTGTCATTACCGAGACACATAATAGAGTGAGAGACTGACCCAGTGAGTCTGTTATTATAGAGGAGGCTTAATAGAGTGAGAGGAGGATGGCCTAGTGAGCCTATTATTATAGAGGAGGCTTAATAGAGTTAGAGGAGGATGACCCAGCGAGCCTGTAGTTAAAGAGGAGGCTTTATAGAGTGAGACGAGGATGATCCAGTGAGTCTGTAGTTATAGAGGAGGCTTAATAGAGTGAGAGCAGGATGACTCAGTGAGGCTGTCATTACCGAGACACATAATAGAGTGAGAGGAGGATGACCCAGTGATCTTGTAATTACAGAGGATGCATAATAGAGACACAGGAAGATGACCCAGTGAGCCTGTATTTATACAGGAGGCATAATAGAGTGAGAGGATGACCCAGTGAGCCTCCAGTAATAGAGGAGGCTTAATATAGAGGAGGATGACCCATTTAGCTTCTAGTTATAGAGGAGGTATAATAGACTTATAGGAGGATAAGCCAGTGTGCCTCTAGTTATTGAGGAGGCTTAATCGAATGAGAGGAGGATGACCCAGTAAGGCTGCCATTACCGAGACACATAATAGAGTGAAAGGAGAACAACCCAGTGAGGCTGTTATTATAGAGGACACAAAATATAGTTATAGGAGGATAACCCACTGAGCCTGTTACGAGTAGGAGCCTGTTATGAGGAGGCATAATAGAGTTATACGGTAGAAGTATACTGTGCATTTTACTAAAATATTCATTGCTACAATTTTGTATGTGAATATTAATTTCTTAAAGAAAGTAATCTAAACTAGGTGGATGCCGAGTAAATTTTTAATGTAACTTCATTAATTCTAGTTTTAAATGTAATTTGCTTATAATCAATGTGGAGCCTCTCACTTAATCAAGAAGTCAAGCACAAATCAATCACTCTACTGCTGGGATCATATTGAGATAATTCACCAGTAATTCCCACATATTATCAGAAGCTGAAATCGAACCCACCAACACATGGGGGAGAGCCATGTATTGTTTGTTGCATTAGTCTGTACCTAGTGGCACAAATATGAATTGACATTCTGTTCATCTGCTAAATTTTCATATTACGACTAAGGTGAGAGAGCTATAATTTGTAAAATTTGCTTTTCAGAAATGGCCAATGCGGAGTAGACTGTACACAGGGATGACCAAACCTCATGAGTTACACATGACTTTGCAAATGACACCCAGGATCGCACTACCAAGTGGCATGATAAAAGTGGAGGGTAAGCCTTCCCAGAATGCACCAGAGACAAAAGGAAACAGAACTGGGTCTCCTGAAACTGTGAAGTAACTTTGGGAAGGGGCAGAGTGGTAATGTGCAGAAACACTTCAGCGGGAAAATGTAGTACTAATTCTGGCAACTACCGCTAGTCTATAGTGCAGAATCTGGAATAATATCGTGTGCACTGCTCTCCTCGATGTTTTCTGCTACCTGTTTGTAATATGAATATTACAATGTCTTGAAAGTGATGTTGACTCAAAATGATTCAGTCAAAAACCCAAGAAGATGTGTCCTTAAAAATAGAAATGTTCCTCTAAAATAAATCCAGAAAATAGATAAATGTGTCCTAAACATAAATTCCACAATTAAAACGATAGACCATGAAAATAATTCAACAATTTAAAGGAAACTTTTAAAAGATTTAATAAATGGGATCATGTATGCTGAAACAATGCAATACAAAGAACATGCACTGATAGTCATTTAGTAAACCAAGAGAATATATTCTGAAGATGATTCATTAATCATTGACTGAAAATAGACAAATGGAAATCTGTGTTAAAAAGGATTCTTAAATACTAGACAATAAAGAGGATATATCCTAAATATGAATTTATCCTTAAAATAATAAAGACAGTCAAAAAGTTAAACGTGGTTTACAGTGTTCTGCTGTTTTATTGCCATTTTCTTTTTCCAAGATTTAATGGTTAAAGTACCAAACTGTGTGTCATTTATTGATAGAACATTTTTGATTTGTAAAGACTTCTAGAAGCTTGAAAAAAATTATCCATTATCAACATTTGTAACTTTCTCGTTATCTTTGGGGACTTAATTGAGGTCTTTTCATCAATTCCAAATAATTTTTAACAGTCAATTTTTTATTTATCAGTCATGTTAAATTCCTTCACAGAGAGATGCTCTAATTTAACAGTGAAAGGTATTGGAAATGTAAAGCATACAAAACTAGGATTATTTACATATGCAATTACAAATAGTTAAGCAGTAAAACTGGATTAATTGAAATGTACGTTATAACATGATAATACTTTCAGAGCCAGTTGTTTAATTAAAATAGGTAGAGTAAGTATTTTTAAACAGGTTATTTCTAATTTTAATGTAACATGCCTTGATGGACTGACAGTGTGGGCTCATTCCTTCTTATCAAATATAATATAATGTGAACTTTTATAGTGCTTAATTTCCATCAATTGACTGACTCCAAGGCACAGCTAAACAAAAAGGTGAATGGTCGTTAGTCCAAATTACATAGCTAGGTCATGCCAAGAGAAGACACAGGGGTGACGGGAAGGCTATGGCGGATAGGCTTTGCAAACAGGCAAGTTTTGAGCTTTCTCCTGAAGGAGGCAATGGATACATTGTCTGGAAGGCCATTCCAACGTTTAGGAGTATCAAAGCAAAAACTATGGCCAAAGTGTTTGACTTGTAGAGTGAAAAGTGGAAAGGAGGAACTGAATGTATGTTCCTCCTGGATGTTTCATTAGACAAGTATAGTGTCATCCATTTACAATGATAAGATGTATGTTAACTCGTACATAAGTAGTAATTAGTACACATTACTTTCTTCTCTTTCATCAAACACCCGTTGTGGTCTGGCCTATATATAAATGATTTTTAAAACTGAAGTAAATCAAATGGATTAAAACTCACAACCAAAAAAAGTGAACCCCAGGTAATTATTTGCCTACCACATTCTCAGGCAAATGACAGACAAAAGACATGTCCATGTTGTTTATGTAAATCCACAGCAGGTTCTCATCCTTTGATGCATAGTGATATTATATATTTCGGTCCTGTGTATCAATTTGCGTCACAGTTGAACCGCTAAATACATAATTTTATTCCAGACGGCTACCACACCAATGAAATGTTCATTGACAATGCTACTGCCACAAGTTTTTTTAATTAAGATATGCGTGTCCATTTCAACTTCTTGTAAAACAGGGTAAAATATAGATGAAACATTTTTAAAGCACTGAATTAATGTAACCATCCCCCAAGGCGCTGGTATCCAAAGGGCAGTCAATTATCTAGGTCTCAAATCATCATCAGATGGAGGGAGCATTGAAAAGGGGACATGCTAATCTCATGTTGTGTTTCTTTAGTTGGCTTCTAAAACCAACTATAGTGTGTTGGTCTCTGATAGTTTAAAGGAGCCCATTCCATTCGGTTGGTGCAACATGAGTCAAACTGTACCTATCAACAGGTTTCTTCAGTGTACCGTATGGTATTGGAAGTTATTTTCCACGGGTGAGATGGCTTGGTTTTGCTAAGGATATATTAAGTACTGCGGTTGATTAAAGTTAATGAACTTGTAACTTGAAAAGTTCTAGTTTAGCTCTATTCTTTGTTTTATAGGTAGTTTCTCTAAATATGGAGAGGTGTCTGGGGATTTAATGAGCCTGAAAACAGTGCGGCAGGGCGTTCTGTAATTTTTGGAGCTTATGTATGTTTGCTACACTGACACCATGGTATGATGAATTACAGTAATCCAGTCTGCAACTGACGACTGCATTGACCACTTTACTGCAGTGTTATACTCCAATTGCTTGCAAACTCTTTGCAACTCCTTAAAATGCCGATTTAATCTGATAAAAGTCATAGAATATGTATGGGTCATATCAGGATGGGCAGTTGAAAGGGTGTTACAGAGCAGTGCAAGCTTATCTGTCCAGCCACAGCACTAAAACCACACTGCTTCAGCATGCAACGACCAACCTTCCCACTCGGAACTAGACTGAGATTCAAAGCCACGACTTTGTAAGTGTGAGGTGTGTTACAACTACAGCACAGTGCCACTGGTTATTTGGCTCAATATCATGCTATTAATAGTAATGAAATCACCTTGTCTCTCACTTTTCTTAAAAAGTTGTAATTTAGGAATGAATTATATATTTTCTACTTGGAAGTATAATGTGTGTTTCAGTTTGTTTTGTTTAAAACAAAGAATTACAAATAAAGCTAAAGCCTCAATGAATAACTGTAAATAATCCATAGGCTTATTTGTTAGAATTTTTATGGGATTCAATATGGTGTCATCTCATTTTACTTCTAATTGGACTATTATGTCCCTTTAACAAAAGAGGACTCTAAGACACAACAACACCAATACAACCAACTAATTTCAGTATCCAGGGACAAAAAAGAGGTCAAGCACCACAGAGAATGCCAGGGAATTATTAAGACTAAGAATGCCTTGGTGTACAGGTGGGCTTTAAACTGCATTCAGAAAGAGGCCAGAGAGGGCATTGCACAAATGTCATCAGGAAGAGCATTCCAAACAGTTGGAGCACCAAAAGAAAAGCTGTAACCAAACCTACTGACTTATGAGTAGAAGGGTAGAACTTTGGAACCACAAGAATTTACCACCACTCTGACTGTGCCTGGTACTGTAAGAACTACTGTAAACTGTTATGCCCCTGTTCCACCAAAGGATTAAGCCCCGATCCTGTCGGCGACCCTTAATCGTGCACAGTCGGTTGAAAAAAGACAAAAATGGGCGGGAATACTGGGTCGGTTTCAAAGTCTGGGATTAAGAACAGATCGTCCCCAGGACGCCTCAGGACACCTCAGGACGCCTCAGGCGGCCGCAGACAGTCCCCGACTGGTCTGGGACTAAGAACCGACTAAGCCAGTTTTCGGGTCGGTTTCAACCACGATCCTGTCGGACACAAACCGACTGGGTCCCAGGACGCCTCAGGCCTCCTGGGACTAAGAGCCGACTAACACACGATTAACTACCGGCGTCCTCAGGCGTCCTCAGGCCTCCTCAGGCCTCCCCAGACCACGATCCCCGATTATTGTTTTTCAAAGTTGCTGGATTTTCTGGGTATATATATATAAAATTTGCGATCTAATCATCATTGCTTTTCTAGGAACACACCAGGATGCCACCTTTTAATGGAAGACAGATTCAACAACAACTTAGGGCTTTTTTGGTTTTTATTCACTTACAAATAATCATGTATTTCCATTTTTTACGTCAAGCACAGCAACCACCACCACCACCACCAGCACCACCAGCACCCATACAGAGACCCAGAAGAAGGCACAACATGTGGGTCAGGCCATGGCTACTGCAGAGAGAGGAGAGGGGGGCCTACCACAACATTATGGCTGATCTTTATGCCACAGATATTCCAGGATTCACCAACTACATGAGGATGACCCCAGAATTCTTTGAAATGATGAAGACCAGACTGGAACCACGTCTAGCCAGGCAGGCCACCAACTACAGAGCTCCTATCAGTGTTGGGGAGAAGTTAGCCCTCACCATCAGATATCTGGCCACTGGAGAGTCATACACATCATTATCCTGTCAGTTCAGGGTTGGCAGATCCACCATTTCCAAGTTTCTACCAGAGGTCTGCAGGGCCATCCAGGATGAGTTCACCAGAGAGTACCTCAAATGTCCTACTACCCCAGATGAGTGGAAAGAACTGGAGAGGGAATTCAGGATCAGGTGGAATGTTCCACATGCCCTGGGAGCCCTGGATGGAAAGCATGTGGCCCTGAAGAAACCCAAGAACTCTGGAGCCCTCTACCACAACTACAAGGGGTTCTTTTCCATTGTCATGTTGGCCTTGGTAGATGGGCAGTACAAATTCAGATGGGTGGATGTGGGTACAGAAGGGTCTTGCTCAGATGCCCAGATATTTAATGCCTCTCAGCTGAAGAGGAGGATTGAAGATGGCAGGATAGGCTTCCCTGACCCAGCTCCTATAACACAGGGTGGTACAGATGTCCCCTACTTCATTTTGGCAGATGATGCCTTTGCCCTGAAGACCTGGCTCATGAAACCCTATGGCAGAAGGCTGTTAACAAGGGAGGAAAGGATTGCCAACTACAGAATATCAAGGGGCAGGAGAGTTGTGGAGAACGCTTTTGGCATCCTTGTGTCAAGATTTAGAGTCATGAGGACCACCATTGAACTACCCCCAGAAACAGTTAGAGAAGTGGTCATGACCTGTGTGGTTCTGCACAATATACTCAGAAGCCAGTATCAAGGTCAACCTGCTGGTCAGCAGCCTGGGGGGGATGATGATGATGATGATGATGTGCCTGGTGATTGTGGATTGATTGGTGGTGCTGCTGGTGGTGGCCAAGACAGAAACCCTGCTAGAGAGGCCAAAAGACAGAGGGATTACCTGAAGGACTACTTCAATAATGAGGGAGCGGTGGCCTGGCAAGATGGCAGAATATAAGTCCTGTTGCAGTAAACAGTCCTTTTCAGGACTAACTATAACAGTCCTTTTCAGGACTACCAAATATTCCAAAAACAATTAATCAGCTATGTGGACAAACAGACAAACCCCATGCCAAACATAACTTGTTGAGATGGACAAACAGACAAACCCCATGCCAAACATAACTTGTTGAGATGGACAAACAGACAAACCCCATGCCAAACATAACTTGTTGAGACGGACAAACAGACAAACCCCATGCCAAGCATAACTTGTTGAGACGGACAAACAGACAAACCCCATGCCAAGCATAACTTCTTGAGACGGACAAACAGACAAACCCCATGCCAAGCATAACTTCTTGAGACGGACAAACAGACAAACCCCATGCCAAGCATAACTTCTTGAGACGGACAAACAGACAAACACAACTTACTCACCCAACAAACAGACAAACCCACTCTTAAACAAAAGCCAAACACAAAGTCACACATAATATCCTAAATTGAATTATTATTTCATATATTTTCAAATCCACATCCTAATTTAAACATTTTCCTTTTTTCATGGCTGGGAAACTTATTTGTAGCAGAAATTTTTTTATGGAAATATTCAATTTTAAATATTCATTTCTAATCACAAACATTTGGAAAATATAACCATGGAACTAGTTTTGCTTTCAATAATGGGGGATTGTGTTTGCTAAATACTTTGTCAGTTCGTTGGCATGGGTTCTATTTACTTTTGGGTTTGTGTGTTTGTTGGTTACTGGGGTTGGGTTTTTTGGGGTAGTTGGGTATTAGGTTTGGTACTGGGTTTGTTATTTGGGGGTTATGTTTGGTATTGGGTTTGTCTGTTTGTGGGTTGGTAAGTATGTAATTATGCCTTTTAACTCTAGGGAAGATGTAAGTGTTGGACTTTTCAATTACAGATTTTAAACTATCCCATGGATTTTAATCTAAAAATGGGCTGAGTAATGGCCATATTGGGAGTTATTTTTAATTTTTTTTTATGTGGCCTTTTTTGTTATGTGTAGTACCATGGGTTATTTGTTTCATGTTTGGGGTGGTGTAAGTGTTGGACTTTAATTATTTTTTTCTTGTGATAAGTATTTGTACTGAACTTTTTTGTTTTGGGAGGGGAATTGGAAGAACACGTAGCTGAATAATTGTTTTTGGATGATTTGGTGGCCCTGAAAAGGGCCTGGCAGGTCAAAGACCCGCCCTGACTGGATGGCTACTGAGGAGGCTGCTGCTGCTGTTGAGGCGGTGCTGAAGTGGTGATAGTAAAGAGCTGCTGCTGCGGTTGTTGCTGCTGCTGCTGAGGCTGCTCGACGATCTGTGTTGATGTCAGATCTGGTAGCTGGCTTAAGATTCCACTCAGATTGTGTCTGCTCCCTTCGTCCTGTACAGTTAGGACAGATGTCGGGTTGCTGAAGCCAATGGGGCTTGGTGTATAGTACACAAAACTGCTGCTAGCTGCTGCTTGAGTAGAACTTGACGCCTGTGGAGTGGTTGTTGGCAGTAGGCCGACCCTCTGGGACTCCGTGGTAACAGTGGCTGATCTTCTGGGCAATGGCTGACGTCTGCGGTTACTCTTAATATTTTCGATATCTCTGAATATCTTGCCCTTTAATTCTTCGAATTCTTCTTGAGTCATCTTTTCGGCCTCTGATGCCACGTAGTCAAAGAAAGGCTGCCTGTCTGACTTCTGATGCATAAAACCTGAGATAAGTGTCCTCATCTGCTCAAAGTGTTCGAGAATCTTGGAGTCTGTAGTTGAAACGGGTGTTGATGTAATGATGGACTGACTCCTCTCCCTCAGGACACTTGACTCGAGGTGTTCTGTGTCAGTAGTTGACCCACGTGATTCGTCCTGCTTGCTGGTATTTGGACTGGCCTCAAAACCTGAACTTCTATTGGCCCCCTTTCTTCTGATGTGGGTTTTAAGAAAACCCATCTGTTGGTAGACCCAGGACTGTCTCTTGGTCATCTCCCTCGGGGCTTGGCCAGATTGGAGCTTAGACAGCTTTCCATAACGGGTTCGCTGGGACTCAAACCACCTTCTCACATCAAAGGGCTGGAGCTTAAGTTCTGCAGATATTTCTGCCCAGAGAGCCTCTCTTCTGTTCCTGTCGTGGAAACGTGAATGTTCCTTGTCATACAGTTCAGGGTGCAGCTTGACGAATTCTACAATGGAAACTTCATCACTGTCTGTAAAAGTGGCACACACCCTGGCTCTCTTGGCTGAAGAATGGCACTCCGGATCTTCCTCACACCTCTCTTCTTCTTCTGCCACAGCTTCCCCAATAGCTGGATCTTCCTGAATCTCCTCCTCCTCTCTCCTCTCACTTCCTTCTTCTGTAATAACCTCACTCCTCTCCTCTACTTGACTTTCCTTCTCCCTCTCATCCATCTTTTTCCTTCCTCTCTTCCCTCCTTTCTCTTTTCTCATGATCCAGTCGACAAAATAATAAAAAAATAGTAAAATGTGTCTCCTAACTGTGAAATTTGCCTTAAGCTCAAGTATATAAAATGTAAAATAAAAACTGAAAACCCCTACAAATCAGTGACACACGTCTCTCAGTAGCCAAACAGTCAGTAACAACGACAATGTGTGCGCGGTCGCTTATATAGTCCCAGACCTGCTCATTGCCTCGTTTTAATTTCCAACGCGCGGAAAACAGTCGGTTCTTAATCGGTTGTTAGTCCCAGGCCGCCTGGGGCGTCCTCAGGCCGCCGCAGACTGAAAATGCGTGGTCCCAGGCGTCCTGGGGAGGCCGGTTTGGATCGGTTAGGGTCGGTTACCCTTAGTCGGTTCTTAGTCCCAGACCTTGATTTTTGGGTCGCAGGACACCGCAGACGGTCTGAGGCTTCCGGGGACTAATGCAACCGACTCACTTTCAGACGCATGAAATTCATACGCATCATATTTGAGTCTGGGATTAAGAACCGGCCTCCTGGGACTAAGCTACGGAGGTCTGGGACTAAGGGTCGCAGGACGCCTGGGACAACAACCGACTCTGTAAATTTGGGTCTGAGGAGGCCTGAGGACGCCTGGGACTGGACATTTTGTTGACGGCGGGAAATAGGAATCGGTTGTAGTCGTGTGAAATATCAAACATGTTTGATTTTTCACACGGCCCCAACCGACCACAACCGACCCTTACAGAAGGTCTGGGACTAAGCAAATATTTCAAACCGACCCCCAAAAACCCTTAATCGGGAGCCTTAGTCGTGTGGTGGAACACCCACATTAGATATAGAGCAAAATACTTTGGAAAACCAGTATGAAGAAACTTGTAAACAAGTGTGGCTGTTTTGAACAGTGAACAATGTTCAACAGGAAGCCAATGCAATTTCTTAAGAACAGGAGCTATACTGGTGTCTCTACTAGTTTTTGATAGAATTCTAGCTACACTATTTTGGCTGCACTGTAATTTACGTAGATTGAACTTGGAGAGACTTCTAAAAATGAATTACAATAATCCAACCGACTACTGACAAGGGCATTGGTGTCTGACATGTCTAAAGCAATGAAATTGCACAAAACAGCTTTTGCAGACACTTTGGACATGTTTAGACAATGAGAAATAATAGTCAAACCATGCGCCCAAGTTCTTGACTAAGAGAAGGGGGGTTGGCACCTGGGTTAGGGGTGCATTAAGATGACACTATCTTACACAAATATATTAATGCCTGCAGGGGACAGGATGGGGAATGCCCAAATATACAATAATTCTTGGCCTCTACGGCCTTTGGTGTCATTTGGGTTGCTGGTTTCCCTCATCCTGTGCAGCACAGAGAACTCCCATGTTTTTGCTTGAGTGATTGGAACCAGAGAAATGTCTAGACACTGGTGTGGAGTTGTTTAACTTCTTATTCTGAACACTTCTGAAGTGTTCATACATTCTCTGTCTGAGGGGTCTCTGAAGAGCCTCCTCCTAGTGTACCCAGGTGGTCACCTGAGGACCCAATCCCATCCCCGAATGAAGGACATTGGGGCACACTGTGAATTCCAGATATCACTTGGATAACCTTTCTTGGGATACAGATAGTACTGTGTTGATAGATATATATATTTACTCATAGTTAAAATGAGTAAATTTCCGGTCTGACATACTTTCAGAATAATTGTTAATACTACAATATTAATAATTTTTACCCTGTTTTTATTAAATATTAAAATTGGCAGGGCTTTTTACTAACCTATTAAACCAGTAAAGATATTTTTATTGCAATTTTTATATGCAAGCAAAAAAAAAACTTAAAGTGAGCCATTTGCTGCTTTCTCTCACCTTTCTAATATCACTGAAACTGTTTTTCATGCTTATTTATATTTTAATGTGTAAAGAAGCACCATTAAAGACATTATTAATGCTTACTAATGTCATTTTATTCATTTTTGACTTTATTTTGCCTTTTTTGTTGTTGTAAGGATTTCACATGTTTGTGTTATAACACTGTACATGTGTGTGTGTGGAATATTCGCTATACTATTGGCGAATTAATGCCTTTTCCAGACTTGGTGAATTGCACTTTGCCCTGACATTCCTTTAAAATTGGTAGTTGACCCAAAACTTTTGATTATCACATCAAATTAATTCCCCTGTCACCAAATGACCTATTACAAACTATGGGTGCTTTTAATATTCACCTATTAAACCACACTTTATGAGCATGGAGCAGGACTTTATTCATACATCTGCACCCATAAATCTAATCAGTGGGTCAAATACTGAGCGCTGCAGTTGGGACACACTCTCTCAACTTGTGTCATACTCTCAATTGCCCCATTGCTGTTTCTATTGAGGTCTGCAAGGACTTATTGACGTACTCACCTAGCTTGTCCACATTAAACAAGGGCAAGAGAACCTTGAAGCCATTGACATTTACACTGGGATGAACTTAGGGGACTTTGCCAGTATGAACAAACAGCTATAATACAGTCTCGCCACTGGACTGTGTAGGTTCAATAGGTCATATCATTACTAAAAGAAACAAGTTTTATTACAGTGTTTATTACTTGTTTTTTGTTCAAGAATAATGCTGGTTATATTATAACATATAAAATATAACAGACAAATGTAACACTCATTGTTACAATACCTACTAGTTTTTGTAATCTTAAACACACAAGATGGACTACACTCCCTCCCCCTTAAGATATAAACTTGAGGAGTACAAAAATTAGGCTTCCCTAGTTGATTCACCATTCCTAGGCCATAAAAGTCATTGAACATCTTCCACCAAGAAAAATCATGAAGAATTATATTAATTACTTCTTCTGGATCCTCTGCGCCACAGGAGCACAGGAGCAGCTCCTCAGATCTGTTGGAGCTGAGCGGAGTCAATTTTTCTACCTCAGTAAGGAAATTTTTGAATTATTGCCTCTGATGAGAATGTCTAACATCTATATTCGAAATAATCAATCCAAGAGAAAGATTATAAGGCAGGGGTCTAGTCACTCACATCTTTTTATTTTTATCCAAGTTCTTGACTAACTCAGGTGGGCAGAAAGGACTTCCTACGATGTCAATTGGGAAACATGCTTTCAACTTATCCCTCTGTCTTTTTGAACCACCATAAACTCAGTCTTGTCAGGATTCATATCATACCTTCTTTCATACTACTTATTTAAAGGAATTTGTAGGTCTTGATGTTTAGGTGTTTTGGAATAAAGCATGTTAAATGTAGAACAATTTGACCTTGAGGCAGAGGTCAAAGGTCAGGTCTGGCCCTCAGAGATTTAGAGTACGTAAGTTCACATTGTTTTCACACTCTAAACCCCCAAACCAACAATAAAGAAGATATAAGGCTTTTTTAGTCTTAGGCCCTGTTTGACCTTGAAGCAGGGGTCAAAGTCAAACCCAATCCTTTGAAAAAGTTCAATAATTCTGTACAAATGATTTACTCAAGGCTAAATTGTTAAAGTAGCTATTACTCAGCTTTAGAGCTATAGCTCTGAAAATAATTATTGCCAGGATCCCGATCATCAAGAACTAAACAACATATTTACCTCAGAGGTGGAATGCGAGTGTGTTACAATGGCGCCACCATGGCCCCTCATATTTAATGAAACCCCGTAAATTCAGTAGTGTTGAAGTTACAATTGACCTATTCAATGGCACATGATAAAGCTATTATAATTACTCAGCTATGGAGCTATAATTCTGAAAATTTGCCATGACACAGAACACCAAAAAGTAGTTGAGTAACATATTTTACCAAAATGCTTTTAATTCAATACTTTTACAAGTTTTACAAGAACAAATATTTTTACACAAAGCTTAACTATTAAAATGTGGCTGTTACTTAGCTATGGAGCTATAGCTCTAAAAATATAACGTATTTCACAAAACTCCTCCAAATTCAATTATGAAATGGGCTTGTGTGTAGATATTTGTGGTTTAACATCTGAAATAGAGACTTTAATCCATGTTGGATATCAGTGAAGTTGCACGTTCCTGGTTTGCCTCATATCTAACTGGTAGGACACAGTCTGTCAAGATAGGCAGTGTGATGTCCAAAGAGAGAGTTTTAAAATGCTGTGTCCCTCAAAGTTCTGTTCTGGGTCCACAGCTATATTGTGATTATACAATACCTCTAGGGACTCTTATCAGAAATTATCTAATTTCATTCCACATGTATGCAGATGATTCTCAGTTGTATTAGACTATTAGTCAGTATCACCAAATATTGAGGAAGACCAACTGACTGCTGTAATGCAGCTTCAAAACTGTATATCTGAGATAAGTGACTGGATGAACAGGAACAAGTTTAAAATTAATGAAGATAAGACTAAATTCCTGATAGCTGGAACATCTCAACAGCAAGCAGAAGTGTTGTTTGATTCTCTGACTGGGCGTTCAGACTAGTGATTCAACCCGGGTTGACACAGATTGAACCAGATTGAAGACTAGTCTAAATGCTCACAATCCGGGCTGAAAAGGGTAAATCTCAACCCCAATCAAGAGGTGGATTGAAGCAGATTGAAGCAGATTGGCTCAATCCCCTTTGACAAGGGTTGAGGGTGATGGTACTGTAATTTATAGATTTACTGCCTTGAAATAATAGCATAACTTTATATTTATGTATCTAAAAAGCTTAATCCTTTGTAAGCAGGGACCCAATTAACACATAGGCCACCAGGCAAGATTGTGGTGTGATTTCTGTTTGATTGCAATTTGGTATAAAATGTATGAATATTTGTAATTGTAGTAGGGTGATCTTATAAACACAACTATTTCAAGGGATTGCAATTAGTCTGTTGGTAATAAAGTGGCAAAATCTAAAAAGTCTAAAATACTATTTGATTAATGATAAAAATCTAATAAGCTATTTATCTGTGTGAAAGCTAATATAAATTGGGATCTTTTATGGTTTTAGCAATGTGGGGAAAATAATAGTAATTTAAAAAAACTGACATTAAGCTATATTTGGAGGCTTTAATGTACCCACTTTTTAAGACTTTTCAATCCAGATTAAAGTCTGTAGTGTGGACACTCAACCCGGATTGAAATGAATCTGCTTCAATCTGCTTTAACCCTCAATCCTTGTCAACCCGGATTGTAGTGTGAACAGGGTATTAGTGTAAGTGGAACAATTATACCAGCTAGTCCCTGTGTTAAAAAACCTTGGTGTTATCACTGATGAAGAGCTTACATTAAATAATCACATAACTTACATTTGCAACTCCTGCTATCATTATCTGGGGAATATTCAAACAGTTCGGCCATGTTTGACCACATCAGCTAAAACCATTATGCATTCAGTTATCTCTGCATAATTGGATTACCGCAACTCTCTTCGTCAACATCCCAGACTTTTTTACCTATAAGACAACACATTATCTACAAACTGAACCTCATTTTGTTCAAGGCATTAAAGGGTGATGCCCCCAACTTCATTCAATCCTTGCTTTCCATAAACAAGCTACCAAGACCACTACATTCTGGTCACAAAATGTATAAACTAAAAAGAGCATCAATGGAATATGAAAAGCAAGGGATACCAATTTTTCCACGTTGCAGCACCTTGCTATTGAAATAGCCTACCTGATGTTGTCCGCAACATTGAACTGGATTTAAATGACTTCAAGAAAAGACTTAAAACCTTTCCATTTAAGAGTGCTTTTTTATTGGAGTAGCACAGTGATTCGCCAATCAATGACTAGAATTGTGCTATATAAGAACTATTATTATTATTATAGAACTACATGAAATATTTGCAGGTGAAATTTTTTACTAAATGTGAAAATAGTTGAAAGTCCTACAAAAAATGCCCAGTACTCTATGAGTACTGCAGACAGAGAACTAAAATATCAGCATAAGAAAGAATCTGAAAAAGTAACTGAATAAATTATTTTTAAAAAATGCTGTAACTCTGTCAGTTTCTGAGATAGTGTCCCTTTTCACCCATTGTGGGTGGGGGACATAAAAAACGACTAGTTCTTGAGACTGTTGACACATGGTGTCTTTAATTCCTAATTTATAATACCTCTAAAAGAAAAAATAAAGAAAATACTCATTTTAGTTTAACCCATAGAGGTGGGGTGCATAAAGATTCCATACATATGGTTTCCTATAACGTCCTAAGACATTGTAAAGCTCTAATAGCAATAAGAAATGAAATATAGTCAAAAACATAAAATCTGTGATGATATGACCCAGTTAATCCGGGAGTAAACCTGACCAGTTTAAAATGACCTCCCACTATATTTTAATCTTCTAAATACAACAGACAATGAGTTCCAAGGGAGGTTCAGATGATTTTCAACCTTACTGATATGCTATCTAGTGGTAGTAAAGACACTCGATCCCAAAACAAATGCAGTGTAAATTTTGTGCAACTGTCACAGAAGGTTGAAGACATTGACAAACATGTAAATGTATATCATTATGTCACTGAGATAACACCAAAAAATAACCAACTGATATTTGACAGGCTATATTAATTAAGTACACACATGGTGAAAAGCAAACCTAACAGCTCAGAAAAAATCTGCAAGGAAACTTCATTGGTTAAAGAAATCAACATAAACAAAAAGATTCTAGTTGTTAAATTATGTGGGCATTGTTGAAATAGGTGTATTAACTTTTTTATTTTAATACCGATACAATTAATTATTTTTTAAAGGTAACCCCTCAAATATATTTTTGCACTTCCTGTCTCTCCACATATCAATGATTAATAAAATTAAATCCATCTAATAAAATCAAATGTTATAAGCCACTCTTTTTAAAAGTCCTCCTCACATTTCACAAACTTTCTAAAAGAATCTAATATTATATATATTGTGATATTCTGCCCACACCTTTCAAAAATTATTGTAAATGTTTTTCTTTCTTTTTTCATAATATAAATCATGCTTTACAATGCTTTGAAACATGCTTCGAAACATCATATTATATCTTAAAATAGATAATATAAGCTATAATCCAAGATTTTAATGTTAATCAGCTACAAACTAGAGAACGTTTTTCTGGAAAATTGTTCATTATATTCATTGAAATGATAATGAGATCCGATATAAACATTGAAACATGGAACCACTAACAAACAACAATGAAATTTTGATAGATATATACACATAGAAGTATTGCACACATGTACACATTTTTCTCTGATTTCCCCTCACACCTACATGTTTGTAGCACCTTTGTATCCGGTGGTTTTCTTTATTTTTCCAGTCTCTATCATGCTGTAACACATCTGTATGAGGGTTTCCTCCATTGGCCGTGGGGTCACTCCAAGTATTGAAACCATCCTTTGGTTGTTCAGCTTGGTCACTTTGCCCACAGTTGGCAGCAGAAGTCTTACAGATTTATCCACAAAAGAAGCCAGCCACAAGAAGGCATACGGAGCCACCATGGTTGGGATGTTGTACCCCTGAGGCTTGAATTCCTTCACTAAGCACTCTGCCATCTCCTTCATCCACATATTGCCTGAGCACAAGATATGCCTCTTACCCGCA
Source organism: Sabellastarte sp. h YS-2021 (assembly GCA_964017235.1). Lineage (NCBI taxonomy): Eukaryota > Metazoa > Annelida > Polychaeta > Sabellida > Sabellidae > Sabellastarte > Sabellastarte sp. h YS-2021. The sequence goes on from OZ024929.1 coordinate 138,536,237, forward strand.
GCCTCTGGGAGTGTCATCCCTGCAATATGTGCAGCTGCCACATCTCTCACATCCACTAGGGCAAAGTTTATATGCGCCAACATGGGCATTTGCTTCTCCAGTAGCCGTTTAGGTATCTCCATACTTGTAGTAAAAGAGCCACATAGAACAGGACCCATGACAAAGGAAGGATTCATCACCACCAGTTCGAACTTCTGCTCCTCTGCCAAATCTTCCACAAAGTCCCAGGCCGCCTTCTCTGCTAGGGTCTTGCTCTTATTGTATGCTCTCAGTCCTGGTCTGTTGGGATCAGTCCAGTCTTCTTCCGTGTACTGATCACCCGCATCAAACCCATCGCAGACTGCCACTGTTGAGCTAGTGAGTATCACACGCTTTACACACTTGGCTTCTTTGCAAGCCTTCATCACATACAACGTTCCATCCACTGCTGGTTTGATGAGTTCATCCTCATTGACAGGATTTGCAGCAGGAAATGGACTGGCCACATGCATGACATACTTGCAGCCTGTGACTGCCTCTACCCAACCCTCGGATTTAGTCAAATCTGCCTCAACCAATTCTAAGGGATACTTGGCATCAGGACAGAGTTCTCGCAGAGGTTTAACTTTCTCTTCATTTTTCAGGGATCTCACTGTACCTCTAACTTTATAGCCTGCCTTCTGCAATTGTTGTACTATATGGCTGGCAATGAAACCAGAAGCTCCAGTCACTAGCACTAGTTCCTCCTCCATGGTGTGTAGTTTCAGTGAAAACGTGAACCTCTAGTCAGTTTAAATACAAGGCAGCTTCAACTGAAAATACAGAAATCCTTACTGAAGTAAATAAATACTAAATAAAAGTACATTTTTAGTAACTCTTCAACAGAAATAAAAATGTCTGATAAATTTCAACATCTCCAGTTGAAACTACAGTAATATTTTGCTTAATACTTAACCCGCCTTTTACTTTTTGAATAACTTATAAATACGTGTACTTTTTTTTTATTTTTAAATTTTTTTTTATTCAACAAGAAGAAACATAGACATAATACAAAACATTACAGAGTGACATGACACTGTACAACAGAAACATACAAAAAATAATTCAATTGACTACACAAAATTACAAGACAACAGTTCTTCAACTCAGGATATCATAAATCTCTTCATATACTTTACTAAGTTTATTATTTCTAAATTTTGATGAATAGAGATCATGAAATACCACAAGCTTTGACTTTATCTGAGCTAAGAATTCCCGAAATAAAATGGGTTTATCTTTTGTTTTCTTTTCATTAATATACCACTTTCCCAAAAGAATTAGGCAATTTATCATTAGGAGTTCTGAATTTGCAGTACATGGGATACCCAAAAGGATTTCACAAACAGTAAATTTAATTATAATTTTCGTATTAGTATTACACCAACTTTTAACTGTCTTCCAGAAGTCTGCTGAGATAGGACAAAATACAAGATGGTGTTCTAAAGTGTCTATGGCCTGGTCTTGACAGTATTTACATGTTGCAGACTCTACTCTTTTCCAATTGTATAAGTTATGTCTACAGTTTAAGGTTCTGTTTAATATTTTATACTGAAACGTCTGCAAATATGGTTCACAGGTCACTTTATTTGCCAATTTAAAAATCTCTGCCCAATTGGCTGTTTCTAAAAATGGGAAAAGATCAATCCATACCCTAAGAGATGTAGGCATATTAGAATTATTATTAATCAGTTCCCAATATATATCCTGACTCTTTAATTTACTAAGAGGTTTCATTACCTTACAGACACTCACAGTCAACCCTTTATCGGAAGGTTTGCCCTCATACGGATGTAATTTAAGTTTTTCTAGCCACTCTTTTTCTATTGCTTTTGTTATGCTTAAGTACTCTAAGAAATTTATCTTTATTGAAAGTTTGGTCTTAAAAGCCTCAAAACTTATAAAGTTACCAGTATTATCAATAACATCATGAAGTTGTAGTTTCAAATTTTGTTTCTTATTACCTACTATTGCAATCGTCAAACAAGAGCCTCCAATTGAAATGTATCTATTGTATAGTAGATATTCACATTTTATTTCTTCAGCACAAGTGGGTGCCCTATTTTTAAAGTTATACCAGAAGTCTAATAGCTGCTGATAATACTTGGTTTTGGCACACTGTATATAAAATTTTTCCGGTAATTTAAAGTGTAAAAACTCACTACTTATGCCTAATAGTGCTTTAGTAAGTGTTTTCCATTTTCTGTTTGTTTCATCCATCAAACGTTTTATCCATAACAATTTGTGGGTAGCATGGATACTATATATATCAGGCATTTTCAGCCCTCCATCATCATACTTTTGTACTATTGTACATTTTTTAACTCTTGGTGGCTTATTTGCCCATAAAAAATCGAAGAACAATTTATCTATCTCTTCAAGGATACTAGCTGGGGTATATAGAGTGCTAAGCAAGTGTATTAACTGTGGTACTATCAGGCTTTTTAATATTGTTATCTTACCCTTCCATGAAAGTGCTCTTAATTTCCAGATGTCCAGTACTTTCTTTATGTTTTTAATCCGCTCATTAAAATTTAATTGTGTACAAGTGTTGTCATCTCTAGTGAACCATATCCCTAGTGTCCTGAAGGGACCATTTGTAATTTTTATACCCAACAGATTGCCGGTGATTTGTGACAAGTCTAAATGAAGATCCCCTAAAGGCACTAATTCTGTTTTATCTATATTGAGCCGAAGCCCTGATATCGCTCCGAAATGGTTGAACTTAATAATAGCTTGTTTCAAAGACTGTAAATTTGATAAGAACAAAGTAGTGTCATCTGCTAGCTGTCCAATTTTAAACTCTACATTATTTACATTAATACCTTTTATTAAGGTATCTGACCGTATATTTACTGCTAAAATTTCTGCTACAAGAATAAACAATAATGCAGAGATAGGACAGCCTTGCCTGATTCCTCTTGTTAAAGTAAAATAATTTGAAATATAACCATTATTTGTTACACAGGAAGAGATGTTGGAATACAAAAGTTTTATCCATCTGATGTAATTCTGACCAAAGTTGAGGGTAGACAGTGTATTAAATAAGAAGGACCATTCAACAGTATCAAAGGCCTTTTCAAAATCAATTAAGGCTAGAATACCTGATATTTTTTCTTTTGTGGTGTAATGCATTAAATCACTGATGATCCTGATATTTTCACCAATGTATCTGCCCTTTAAGTATCCTACTTGGTCTGAATTTACTAATGATGATGCAACTTTTTGTAATCTCATTGCTAGGGCCTTTGCTAAAATTTTGTAATCGGTTGCCAGGAGTGAGACAGGACGCCAAGATTTCAGATACCGTAAATCTTTATCTTTTTTTGGTATTAATTTTAACAGTCCTCTTCTTTGCCCATCTGCTAATTGTCCATGTTCAAAAGAAAAAATATAACTGTCAAGAAGTGGCTGCTTTAATTCGTTCCAAAAATATTTATAAAAATTTGTTGTGAATCCATCAGCTCCTGGGGATTTGTCCAAAGCCATATTGTTTATTGCATCAGTTAAATCTTCTAAAGTTAGACCATCATCACACTTTTGTTTGTCAACTTCATTAAGTTTGGGAATATTCTTATTGGACAGAAAAGTATCCATAAGGTCAAAATTTGGTTGACCGCTGCACCTACTTTTGTACAAATTGGTATAAAATTCTTGTTGTTCTTGGAGAATTTGACTTGGTTCACTAATTTCAACACCATTTGTTTTAATAACCTTTTTGATATATTTTGAATTATAGTTTCTCTTTTCAAGATTCAAAAAATATTTTGAGTTCTTTTCCCCATACTCAGCCCATTTGGCCTTTGACCTTACAATGGCACCTATTCCCTTTTCAGTTTGTATATCCTCCCATTCAGCTTTAGTGTGTTGGTATTCAAGGAAATTTGTTTCATTATTATCTAAATTCTTTTCCAAGTTTTCGATTCTGTTCAAAAGTTCAACTTCTTTTTGTCGTTTTTCTTTTGCTCTTTTTGCTGCATAAAACATTGTATCAGATCTAATTTGGCATTTGAGATATTCCCACTGCATATTTTTATCTGAAAAAGCATCATCCTGTGTTACTCCCGCAATTGTATTCTTAACCAGTTCTACATAATTTTTGTCATTAAGTAAATTATTATTAAATTTCCAAGTGCCTTTACCTCTTTTGTGAGTACCAAGACATTCTATTTGAAGACAAAGTATGCTATGGTCTGAACGATATCCAGGTTTGATGTAGGTACTTTTTATATTATACTGGAGGCAGGAAGAGATAAACCAGTAGTCAAGTCTTGATTGAATAATATTTGACAGAGATGAATCTCGTCTAGTGAATTGCTTAACTCCTTTATTTCTTAAGCGCCAGATATCTATTAAAGAATATTGATCAATAAGATTTATTAAATTTTTACAGTAACAGGATCTGTTTTCAGGTTTACCACCGGATTTGTCCAACTCAGGATCAAGGCACACATTGAAATCCCCCCCTATTAGCATATTTTTATCACTGTATGTCTCAATTATTGAATTAAGATAGGTAATGAAAGTGTTTTGTTGTGCCACTTTGTCTTTAGTAGGTGCATAAATATTTCCCAGCACAAATTCATTTTCTTCGACTGTAACCGTTAGTACAATTAGACGTCCATCACTGTCACACTCAACTTTGTTCACTTTAATATCAAGGTATGAGGGCATCAGAATGGCAACACCTTTGCTCACTGACGAGCCATGTGCAAAATATATTTTAGAGCCCCATTCTCTTTCCCATGTCTCTTCATCTGCATCAACAGAATGAGTTTCTTGCAGAAATATTATTCCTTTATATCTATCTTTAAGCCACTGAAATAAACCTATTTGTTTGTTTTTATTTCTAAGACCTCTACAATTAAAAGAGGAAATTAGAATTGTTTCTGCCATATCAATATTAGATCTAATTCTGCTTCCATTACTGTCAGATAACAAAATCCTAATAATAAAGAACTGACATCAATACAAATTTGATTTAAGTACATACCATTGTTAAAAGAAAAGACAGAAACAACAACAGAGAAACAGGGTACAATAACACAGAAACCACATACAACAGAGAAATACAGCAGTATTAACAATAAAATTACATGGTCATTCAACATACAGGACAAATATAACATCAGTAACCGGACTGCCCCAATAATAATTCTAATTTGTTAACTTTCACAACTGAATAATTTTCAATATAATTTTGAGTTTTTATAGACAATATGGAACATGTAATTAAGTGTACATACTTCCACAATTTAGCTAATTCAAAAATAAGCGATCTCCGTGTTTTTGTGCATGAAAAATTTCAACAAATGTTCAACTAGATTTTTGAAGAACAAATTGACCTACTTAAAAATTGAAAAAATTCATTTTCAGAGGAAAAATAATGCTTGTATTTGTAAATATATTCAAAACACAACATTGAACGGAAAGGGTGTAAATTGGTCCCACTATATGACATTACATCTGAAAGGATTTACCATTTCATTAAATTCATTCCAAGGAAAAAGATTGAGTGACCACTTTTAACATCTTTTGCATCTGACTTCCATGCTGTTTTTTCATACCTTTATCATTGTTACAATTTATTTTTTTCCATTACAGTTCATAAGCCTAAGACAAATTTTATAACAGTACATATATTTAAACAAATTTTATAATAGCAGCAACAACACTAAACTATGATGAGAAAATGTCAAATGACAGACTACATAGAACTTTGGGTCAGAATATTATGCATGTTAATAACTGAGATGGTAGCAGATTTTTCTTTTTAGTATCCTGCCAATACAAAACTGTTCTGATTCTGGGATACCAAAATAAATTGCGTTTTAGTATATCCCCAATTTAACCAGCTTTCAACAGAAAATGGAGTTGATCAAAACAAAACAGGTTTCTCTTCATTTTTCAGGGATCTCACTGTACCTCTAACTTTATAGCCTGCCTTCTGCAATTGTTGTACTATATGGCTGGCAATGAAACCAGAAGCTCCAGTCACTAGCACTAGTTCCTCCTCCATGGTGTGTAGTTTCAGTGAAAACGTGAACCTCTAGTCAGTTTAAATACAAGGCAGCTTCAACTGAAAATACAGAAATCCTTACTGAAGTAAATGAATACTAAATAAAAGTACATTTTTAGTAACTCTTCAACAGAAATAAAAATGTCTGATAAATTTCAACATCTCCAGTTGAAACTACAGTAATATTTTGCTTAATACTTAACCCGCCTTTTACTTTTTGAATAACTTATAAATACGTGTACTTCTTGTACAGAAATCCAAATGATTGCAAGTTTCTATATGTATATTAAAGAATGGATTCATATTAAAATGCTATACATGAACACCAGGAATCCCACATTTAACAATCAGATAAAAGTCCAACTTATCAAAACTTGTATTTGTGTACATCAGTGTCATATTACAAAGGTTTGTTTACATTGTCTAATGATAAAAATCCACATCACTGATAATACTTTGAACTTGTCATGTATGCACAACTACTTTTCTTCTGTATATAAATGAATCCAGGAAAAAACCCCTCACAAAATGAGCTCTCAGGAGAAAACCCCTCAGGAGAAAACCCCTCAAAAGTCTCCTGTGGAGAAAACCCCTCACCCTATTTAGGGGCTTGTGGAGAAAACCCCTCACATTATTTTCAGGCTTGTGGAGAAAACCCCTCAACTTTATAGAAAGCCCTCATTTTGTAAATTTGGTATATTCATTAATTTACACATAGAAAGTCATATATAACACAGAAGAATTTTATTAAGTCATACACACATTTAAAATCACATTAAAATCACATAGCACTTTGATACTGATATACTAACAGATATATGTGTTATTTACATGTAACTGCTGAAAAATCCTGTGCACACTTAAAAGAAAAGCATTCTTTAAATATATTTTCAGATTTTACAATGAAGGACAACAGTTTTTTTGAACAGGACTTCCCCAATAATCTTCTTAGGCCTTCTTTTAAGTTTTGAAACAATAGACCAAAACATAACATTTAAAATGTCAAAATTCCAATGTGAGGTCTTTTTATAAACTTGAGGGCTTCTATCCACAAGCCTGAAATAGAATATAGGGTGGGGGGTTTGAGTACAAGTTAAATAAAAATATAGGGTTAAATAAAAAAGGGGTTTCCTCCACAAGCATTGAAAATAGGCTGAGGGGTTGGAATACAAGTTAAATAAAAATGTCAAAATTCCAATATGTGGGCTTTTTATAAAGTGGAGGGGTAAGGGTTTGAATACAATTTAAATAAAAAATGTCAAAATTCTAAAATGAGGGCTTTTTATAAAGTTGAGGGGTTTCTCTAAATAAAAAATGTCAAAATTCTAAAATGAGGGCTTTTTATAAAGTTGAGGGGTTTTCTCCACAAGCCTAAAAATAGGGTGAGGGGGTTTCTCCACAAGCCCCAAAATAGGGTGAGGGGTTTTCTCCACAGGAGACTTTTGAGGGGTTTTCTCCTGAGAGCTCATTTTGTGGGGGGGGGGGGGGGGGGGTCTGTCTCCCATATAAATATGTACTTGAGCATAGTTAGATGAAAGCTCTTCTGGGTCATAGCCTTATAGAGAAACCCTCTAAATTTGCATTTGTGAAGTCAAGTTCTTCCTAAATTTTAAAACTTTTTTAAGAAAGGAACTAAAGCAGTTCAAAGTGGCAGATTAATCCTATTCTTATGTAATAAGAATTGGTCACCCATAACATAGTTTGGCGATAGAAATTATGTCTACATATGCAGCTAAACACCGCTAAAATACATGAATTATCACAACTGAGAATGATTACATCCTTATAGTATAATATTACTGGTATACAATTTTTCCTGAAAGCAAATTGGATCAGTTGGTATATAATAGATATAAATGCTATGTATAGTCTCTTTGAAACCTCAGTCACACTACAGATGGTATGTCCCACGGTTACAGGCGTTGGGTGAAACGCCCCTGCCCTTCAGCTACCGTCCAAGGTTTGTATGTGACCTTGTGACACTGGCAAAACGTCCATTACCGTGCATGTTCTACAGAATTTTTTTAATGGTTAAAACTTCTGCCTCTGACCGTCTCACCATGAGCATGCGCAGTGGAATGCAAGCATGTGCAGATGAATTTCTTGCTACGGTTACTGAAGGTGTGGCCCAAGGGTGTATATAAGGTTGTGACTTGGTTGTCTTTCAGTGTAATATGGCAACAGAAAGCGAGTGGAGGTAGATGGACATTTTCTCACTTTGCATACGAACCTCAGATGGTAGTTGAAGGACTGTGGCATTTTGACTAATGCCTATAACCACGGATTATACCACCTGTAGTGTGATGGATACACCAAATATTTAGATATGAGGCGTCCTTGGAGGAGGGTTCCGTCACCAATTAAAACCTCTAACCATGGGGCATACCGCCTGTAGTGTGACTGGGGCATAAGAAACATGGAATGTTTTCCTGCCAGATGTCTATTCTTTACACAGGTTCGTAAATTTCTCTTACAAATTCTTTATCCTGTGACTAAGAGACTGCAATCATATACTGTATATATGTATCCAGACAATAACCCAGATCACTCTCCAAATTTAATGGGATCTAAGTTGGTCCAGGACCCACACATCTTCTGAATATTTTCCAGGAAGATCCAACCAGTAGTATTTGTGTAATCCTGCTAACAAACGAAAAAGAGTCATGAAAATATAGCCCTTTGGTGGAGATAATAATCATTATAATATCCATCTTTTCAGTGAAACAGAAGAAGAGTAAGGTATTACCTTCTGCACTTAGTTTAACTTGACTTGAGACTTTGCCCCACAGATGGAAGAAATGAGGAAGGGATTTCTCGATATATGCAAAATTAGAGGTCTAATGACCCTGTTTTCCAAATAGGATGTTCTCTGTAGGGTTATCTCCTGGATTTGTACTACTTATTATTGAAAAAGAATCATCATCTTGTGAGTTGTCATTCTTTAGATAGAATGACAAACATTGTTGTACTTTATTGTAATAGTAGCCTAAAGGACACAGCAACATGAGATTGTCTCATTTTAAGTCACATACAACCACATCTATTTTAGGGAAAGTCAGAGTTACGGTTTTACATCCTGTTCAACACCCAGTGTCATAGGTCAGCATTGCCAGTTGAACCCTACAGAGGTGACACCCTGTGATTTTCTCTATTATGTTTTAGAAAAGCATGCAAAATGAACATCGCTATTCATAAAAGTGAAGATAATTTTATCAAAGTTTTGTCACTTGTAATAGCTATATGAAATTCAATACAAGCATGTAGCTCAAACATTTGAGAGTTAGGCAAATTAAAAAATACCCACTGTTATAAAGTAGGTTTGAAGAAATTACATTTCAACAATTATATCACTCATTTGCGATCTATTTCCGATTAAGTGATAGCCTTGGGTCAAACTTCTTTGAAAAAAATGCTCAATGTCCGAAATTTTCACACAATACATGAAAAATTGTCTTCTATAAAGTTATCACCAATAACTTGAGTGGAGTTTCAAATCTGGAAATTCCATCAAACAGTTACATAAAAGGGTGACTCATAAGTTTATTTCCTTAAAAGGGCACAATTCTGTATAGGTTTTTAGTTATGCACAAAGTATAGATTAAATCGTCCAAATCTAAAATAAAAATATTGCACCTACAGGTTTGACATTTACAACCATTTCTCTGTCACAGAAAGTAAATGCTTTCACAAAAAATAATCTTGGAGTTACACACAAATCATTTTTCCATATAGTTGAAAGTGAGTTCTCAATATACTATCCTTGATACTGTTGGGAGTTCAAAGTCACCTCAAAGGAAACATCTGTAATGAGACCAGGTACATGGACACATGACATGTGAATAGCAATAAATCAAGTACTATAACTTATTATCACTCAAGAGATACAACTGTGAAGTCATATCATTGCATGTACACAGCAGTGACTTTTCAGTGAAATTTGGATTGCTAAATGTTTGCTCAATGAAACTAGCACAGATCTATTTTGTGGATATTATTGATAATTACAAACTCCATCTAGCTGCACTCACAGAAACCTGGCTCAAGATGATGTCATACTGGGAGAAATGTGCCCCCCTGGATATGGTGTTACTTACATTCCAAGAACAACAGGCAGGGGTGGTGTGGCCTTTGTTTATAAAAAATGTTTCAAGGTACTTCTTCAAAAGAATATACAATTAAAGAGCATGGAGAACATTGATATTACATGTAATTGTAACTCTGAAACTTACAGAGTAATTGTGGTGTACAGACCCACATCTTCATCCAAATATAGTCCACACTTCAATGCATTAATCAAAGAGTTTAACAACATGTTGGAGTCATGCATGCTTGCTAATGGAAAGTTAATAGTCCTTGGAGACTTCAATATCCAAATGGATGACACTACCAGCACAAATGCTTCTAAATTTGGTGATCTACTGCGGGAGTATGGCCTACATCAGTATGTCAGTGGTCCAACACACAATTGGGGTCATATGCTTGATTTAGTCATTACTAGGAGCCCATCTGACATTAACAATATCACTCCCCAAGATCCACTTATTTCAGATCATGAACTAATTTCTTTCTTCATAAAGTCCCAAGATCCTGAAACAAAATTACAGCTGAAAAAATTGTTTATAGAAGATACAAGATACTGGACGTGGACAACTTTTGTGCAGATATTTCCTCTTTAGATGAACTCAATATCCCCAACTTTACAGACCCAGTGACATTCCTTGAAAGTTATGAAAGAATTCTGACCAGCTTGTTAAACAAACATGTCCCAGAATGAGCTAAAATAATTTCACAGCACAAGAAGGTTTCATAATGATATTAAAATGGCAAAAATGCGAAGATGGAAGGCTGAGAGAAAATGGTGCCAGTCTTGAAGTAGTGATGGCTGAAAACGGTATGTTCAAGCAAAAGATATGGTAGTCACACTCATCAAGAAATACAAGAAACAGCATTTCTGTGAAAAAATAATGGAATGCAAAGGGAACCCAAAACTGTTATTTCAAACTGCAAATTTGTTACTCAACCGGACAAAGAGTACAATACTGCCTGATTCTGAGTCAGAAAAACTTGCTGAAGTATTTAATAACTACTTCATCAGTAAGATACAGAACATTTGAGAAGGTCTTCTCAAACACAGCAGTGATAGCAACACACATTGCTTTGTGGCTGTGTCCAAACTCTCAACCTTCGCACATGTTACCATTGATGAAATCAAAACATTAGTTAAAAATCCCCATCCAAACAATGTGCATCTGATACTATTCCAATGTGGTTGCTGAAAAAGTGTGTGGATGTTCTTGCTCCGATACTATGTAATATTGTCAATGCCTCACTCTCAACAGGGAAAGTGTCATATGCTATGAAAAATTCTCTTGTCTCACCTCTATTGAAAAAGTCATCGATAGATACTAATGACCTGGAGAACTACGGACCAGCTCCAAACCTGTCATTCGTATAAAAACTTTTGGAGTAATGTGTTGCATCTAGACTGAATCCTCATAAAGATGAGTTTGACCTTAGGGAAATCAATCAGTCTGCTTATAGGAAAGGTCACAGCACTGAAACCGCCATACTTATAAGTGATACTTTACTTGCGTGTGACAGAGATCAGTGTACTTCATTGGTATCGCTAGATCTCTAAGCTGCATTCGACACAGTAAACCACACAATCTTTCTGCAGCGTCTTCAGACACAACAGGGCTTATGTAGTTATGCCCTGAACTGGATATAGTCATATTTACATGACAGAACTCAATCTGTTATGGTTGATGGCAAGCTATCTGGAAAAAGAGTGAAGGACTGTGATGTGCCTCAAGGCTCTCTGCCAGGACAAGACCTTTACTTAGATTTCACCCAACCTCTTGGTGATCTGATCAGGTATTACCACATCATACCATCTTTCTATGCAGACGACTCACAAAAATACATTCATTTCAATCCAAATTCAAACATTGATGTCAAGGAGGCAGTCAGTAAAAGAGAATTATGTTGTGCATGTGTCAGAAACTGGACGAGTACCAATCAACTCAAGCTACATGAAGGGAAAACAGAAGTCACGATCTTTGGAAAACCCTCTGATCTGAAAAAGCTGAACATAATATCCATATGTATTAGAGACTCTAGGATTATTCCTTTACTTGTGGCCACAAATATTGGTGTGGATCTAGATTTTGGACTGAAACTGGAGAAAAAATCAACAAAATGGTGTCCAGTGGTTGGTATCATCTCTCCAACATCTCGAGAGTAAGAAAATATTTCACACAAGAGGCCACAGAAGCACTTGTCCCTGCCTTTGTTATGTCAAAATTGGATGCATACAATAATATTTTAGCTGGCATTCCAAGCTCTCAAATTCAAAAAGAGCAAAAGATACAAAATGCAGCAGCAAAACTTGTGCAAGTTCAAAAATTCGACAGTGCAACAAAGATAAGAAAAGAGCTGCATTGGCTTCCTATTCCTCACCATATTCAATATAAACTATTGCTTCTCACCTACAAATCACTACATGGACAAGGTCCAAAGTATCTTACTTTAGAAAATTTTAAGAAACATTTAAAAATATACTTATTTTCAGAGGCCTATGTGGGTACAAAAGAATGAAATTTGAACTTTGCCACAGCGGCCTTGAACAGTCTGTGGAATTGGCGCTACACTAATGACATTATAATTATTATTATTATTATTTTTGGACAAGTTTTAGATTGCAGGTTCAATAATGCAGCCATTATGCAAAGTATGCATTCATACCAAAGTAGGCACATTTTGTGATTATACAAAACTGATATTATCTTTTACAGTATTTTGAAGTATGTTACACAAGAACTATTGTACTAATTTCACCCAAATACTAGTTCTTCACTGTAACCCTCATAATTGGATAGCTTGGTCATGAAAAGACCTGTTCTTTATTTTCACAGTAATCTCCTGCACAACCCCAAAATCATTGAAATGAGACTGTTGAAAATTTGGAATCTTTTGTATCCAGACCTTAAAAGAACTTCTTTTTGATGACTTCTTTTCTGTTAAAGTCAACGGTTAAATAGATGCCTGTGGAAATATTTACCCACACCTAAGGTATATATGAGTGCTGAAAATGGTCAGAAGGTGCTAATCAATAAGGGAGATATTGAAAGAAAACCATAATGCAGCAGCAAGGAAACTTGAGACAAACTCAAATGAGCACCCTTTACAGGGATGATTAACTGAATACCTAAAATATAGGCCTAAAAAGCCTACCTTGTCAATGTATAGGGTCAAATTTCTACATGCTCATAGGGTACATATATATATGTTTAAAATTTATATCTACATGCTCATAGGGTAGATATATATGTTTCAAATGTATATCCCCAGATGAGAGGCTGCAAGACCTTACCCATTTACATCCACATACCAAATGTAAACGGTGTGTGTAAAACACTTTCAGTTATCATGTCTGAAAGGATATCTCTGTAATGGAGATAATACAATTACACTCCAAAACAGTGTACATGTTAAATCATGCATACTTGTGCCTTAGTAAAGAATACTACCAACTAACGTCACCTTAAAAAAAGGTCAGAAGTTACCAAACCTTGAGGCAACCTTGAGGTTACGCACGGCAACAGAATATTTAAGACTTGACAGTTACTACCTAACATTAAGAGGATGTATACTTGCAAGTATCTTAATCTGAACTTCAAAACTAAAGAGTACTCCAATCGAATCCATTTTGAGCTTAATATAAGGTTAGGAGTTTTCAAATTACTTTGCGGAGCATTTACTTGGACACATACACATTGCTTCTGAATTGCCTTCTGGTTATCCAGGATGATTTCTGAAAACAATGAAATTAGCATAATCAAGTGTACAAGCTAAAAGATGAAGCTATCAGAGGCAATAACACATAACGGTTCTGGGTGGATATTCAAATTAACAGTTCCCAAGTACTCTTATTTCAAGTATAAATTTCAAAGTGAAGAAAATTCCACTTTTTGTAAAGGCTTCCCTTTTATTAATCACAGATTCAATAACATTCAGTGGCGAGATGCTCAGGTCAGCTGTACATCTTTACTAATTGTCCTCTGAAGTATTATGCAAATGTATTACTTCAACTAGTCACATATATTTGAAATGTTTCAGCTGTTTTACAGCATTACAAAAGACTACATCAATTTTGGAAAACCCGTAAAGCTAAATATCCACTACTGAACAAACAGAAAGTGAAGCATTTTGGGCGCAGTGTCAAGGCTTCAAGGGACCTTGTGGTGCAATTCAAAGGTGCAAAAATAATTTTGATTTGTAGATTTGTAAAAGGCCCAGTAAAAGGAAGACAAAAACTACAGATCATGTTCTAGCATAAATGTACTCTCACTATGTAGGTCACATTATACTAGAAATGTTTCTAATAAATATTTACAAAGTGTTTTCCTTAAATTTATTTATTTATTTGGGTTTTAATGTTGCTTTCAACACTGCATAGATCATAGCACGATGGGTAGTTTTATGGGCAGAGGAAACCAGTACACACAGATGCTCAAGGTTTTCTGTACTGCAAACTGCCACCCATTGGTAAGCAACTACCAACTTTCCCACATTGGGTCCTGGGTTTCAACAGCTGATTTCAGACGTGGGAGATGAGTCTTTTGCCACTACGCCACTGTGGCCTGTGTTTTCTTATAAAATTTTAACAAAGAACTTTCAAGTAGTCCTGCTTGAGTACACTGGAGGAAAATGTACTCGTACTCATATATACTCATACATATTTTGGATGTACTCGTATTCAAGTATGTATACATTGATTTATACTTGGCCTCAACCCAAGGAGGTATACTTCGTTCCCACAAGCAAACTTGAAAGGAAAACACATATTGCATTCACAAAATTTATTTCCTAACTTTAATGACCCATGGACAAGGTTCACCATTACTAACACATCAACTGATACCTATGCTTAATGTATGATAACTACATTGCAATGCAAAATCTTTTTCTATTTTATATCAGAAGCAACGGGTTATTGTACTGCAAATAATTTGTAATGCAGCCATGTCACATTCCTCAATTCCAAAAGCAAATATGGCAGATAGTCCATGGTTGAAGGTGGTAGACACAAACATAATGTATTTTGGACATTTTAATTTGCACTGTTAAACTTGAAATGTGCTTTTGTATGGTGCTGACTTGATAGAAAATGTCATTGCATAATTAAAACATGGATATACATAACAGTGATGTGAACATATGTAACAGCAAATAATAAAATGTTACCCTTGTTTCACCAAAATCTACTATGTTTCTGGTTTGCAAAACAATGATAGTGTGCATTTTAAAACAACTGTTACTGCTTTCAAAACGGATCCAAATCTATAACATTCACATACTTCACTTTGGAACAGATTCACACATATACACTGCACTTCAAACCATGTATTTATTGTCATACACAAACAGAAAAGCATGATGGCAGTATACATTTATATACAAGATTAGGCATATCACAGTAACCATACTGCCCTGAAATATTAAGGGTAAAGTATGAATGATTGCATCAATTGAATAGCAAAGAACACCATAGTAAACTTTAAACAGCACAAAAAAATTCAAAAAAATTCAAAACCCTGGGACCAATAGTAAGAATATTACAAGGCGTTTTTGCAAAGGCCACCTTATTTAACCTTGAGCCTGCGGAAATGTGACCTATCAACAAGATTCGAAGCCTATTATTTTGAATAAGTTGTTTCAGGGCATTCCAAATCCCTTGGACCATTAATAAGGAAGATATAAGATATTTTAATAAGTTGATCCTGATAAATCTTGAGGCAGTTATTTTGGTATTCAAAACCCATATGACCAATAATACATGAGACATAAGGTATTCAGTATATTGCTTGACCTTGAAGCAGGTTGCTAAATTCAAATGTGGACCTCCCTAAAAATTCAAAGCCTATGACTTCTGATAAGATGTTCCAGACATACAAAAACTTATGGTAAGCCTAATCCGTCTGATCTTGAGGCAGGTGCCAAACGTCAGATGAACAAAAGCACTCAAGTTCAAGGTACTGGATATCAATACTTTATAGATTTCTCAGGCTCCATATCACTGTGTATTTCTCTAACTACAAGATAATTACTCCGTGTTCATCACTTCGGGTCATCAAATCTCTACAACAGAAGCATGACAAGCTGTAAACAAGTATATCCTTGGATATAATAATAAAATAAATCAATGAAAACCCTCTCACAATGATGTGCATGATAAAATAATGTGGTAACTGAATACTGTATAAAACGTAATTTAAATGGAAAATATACTTTAAATACACCACAACTTATTTTCATTGGTGGTCAGTTAAAGATCAACACAGACTTTCAAATTCACAACTAAGAAATCTTAATTGACAAAGAACTCAAGCAAAGTACCCAATATAAATGCCCAGTAAAACATAACCAATTATACAGAAGCTGATCCCCTTTTTCTATTGTTTTGATTAAGTAGTAATACGCTTTTTGACAGTGTAGTATATTTATTAAAGTGTTTTCTGCATATATTATCCACATAAAGTTACAACAAACAACAAATGGTTTGAAATACATCAGTGAATTTATACAAATGCAAAACTTACAAACATGTAAAATTCGACCACTGGAATTACTTTTTAAAATTTATCAACAATAAAACTAAAATCTATTAAAAGTCTGCAGCAGATTAAGTAAATGGTTATACATTGCCACATATATCAGACAGAATAATGAAATGTCAAAGTAAAACATTGTCAAAAACAAAAACGCTTGTACTACCTGTATACAAGAAAGTTTGGCACAACTAGAGCCTGTAAATAATTTAGACACAAATAATGATTACCAGTCCAGTTATTGAAGTATTTATACACTGAAAGAATTCATATAAAGCACTAGCACTGAGTGTAGACCATTAATTCCCATTACAAAGGCAATTCACTTATTTTTATACTTTCTGGTGCTTTATTACAAAGAAGTACTGAAAACAACACTGCTTGTTTTGGGAGTATATCCATCCCATGATATCAGAAAGCTTGTTCCCTGCACAGCCATGATTTCATATTCACCACATACTTTTGGTTTTTATCATGCAAGTTCTAGTTATACAGTTTCTATTGCAATATTTTTATCTAACAACAAAATAATATGAAAATTGACTATATGTATATCACGGAACAATCAACCAGTTGTACAAAGAGATGATTTAACAACAACAGAACTGAGCAAAAATAAAACATTTCGGAAATTGGAATAGAAGCAGTGTCACTGACTAATACGAGAACTGTAATACTGAATACAATTTTAAGGACCATACTCGTCCTGGGAGTCACCCAGTTGACAGCACATAAACATTTACATTCATGTGTGTTGAATGGACTATACAGACATAATGTTGTTTAAAAGTGACAACTTATGTAGTTTTAATATTTGTACACAGACATGAATATTAACAGTTGAATGTAAGACACATACCTGCTGAAAAATGATAAAAACTTAAAGTTTTTAATATTTTTAGTTGATATGTCACAATTAAAAATAAATCTAGGTCATAAAATGTATCTTCAAAGTAGGAGTGACATGAGACTAAATACCAGAAAACTGAAAAAATATGAAAGTACACTCCAAAACTGCAACATTTAATGTTCCTACTTAATACATTTTGAACATTTCATAATATTTTAAATATTTTAAGATATTTCTAGTGTTTTTTGAAATGTACTTTCAGTTAGAAGATTTGTTTCCTTTATACTACATTCAGAGACAGATGAACACTTATAAAATATCATTTAGAATTGGGTATGAACAGAGCAATAAGACTGGACCTGAAGTAATATCTATTACTATATCTGTTACTTATCATAACACGTATAAGCAATGTTGGAGGTGTTGGGGCCTGGCAGAGGTATATTTACTTCCTACAATCCAATTTTTTGCAAATTTGGAGAGATTTATACAATTCAACCCCCCCCCCCCCCCTCTCCCAACAAACGAAAAAAAATCTAACAGCAAAATTGATCATAAAACTGGCAAAGTACAATTAAACGCAAACTGCAAATTAACTACAGTTGAATAATGTTATTTCTGGATAAGAATTGGGGACTTAATATTTTTTTTATATTTAAAATGGACATTTACTTCCACCTAAAAGGCTATTTCACTTTTTAGTGTAATATCATTCTATGTCCATTATTTACATTAAGAAATCTAGACTCAGTAAAATTAAATATGCTTAATCAAAGATGGATCACAAATACACAGTACAATGTACTAAGACAAAAAATAAAATAAAAATAAAATGCAAATCCATTATTTCTTTCCTAACAATTTCAAACTGCATTGATAAAATATACTGCCTTTATCACTAGCAGTAGTTTAATACTTGTATGTCAAAAATTAAATACACATTAATATGTACCCATAATAAGATAGGTTATACATCATAGGTTTAATGAACCAACGATAGCACAATGCTGTACCTTACTGTCAAATTAATCTAACCACTTTTATTAACCAAAACAAAATTTCATATGTTATTGTAAATATTAAGTGGATTCACAAATGACACCAGCCAATGATCAAATATCAACTGAAGTGTACAATATTTATGTTAAACTCTTGCTAATCCCTTTTACAATATAGGGTAACAGGGGTTCACACTAATATCAAGAAATTTGAAATTTCTCTAATTTTGACTTTCCAGAAACTGGTTTCAGCAAACTTTAAACATTTCCTATACCCCAAGGTTATTTCAAGAACACTATTATTTTTAATTTGTATTATGCGATTCTCCCTGTGCTAAAAGTGGGGTTTGTTGCATTATATTTGAATTAGATACCATATCCTTTTTGTAAATGTCAGCCATACAAAACAACCTCTTTTGACTTGAATCTTGTTTTAAGTACGACTCTGAATGAGCTCTATGAGGTCACGGCTGCTTGGTTTTCTTGGTGTCCCTGTAGACCAGACTACTGACACACACAGCACAGTTCAGACAGGCAGCCTGGGCGGAGGTGATCATCAGAAGCTTGTCTGCCGTGGTCATCCAGTGGGTCAACACGCGGGCTGCAAAGTAGAGTTCAGAGGATAATTAGAAAGTCCAGAAAAAGTATAGTACATAAGATACTTGGGGATATCGCATCACAAACTGGAGAACAGAGCATTGAAATTTCCAGTTACTGAATTGCAAATGTGATGGTAGTACCTCCACTCCTGTATCCAGACTACTTCACTCAAATACCAAAACAAAACATTGCTGGCATTGTAAAATCGGAGCCTCTCAATGTCACAAGATTTGGTTCTACTTATGACTAACTTTCACCTGTACCTACAAAAATAAACTATTTTCTGATATTGGGACCCAAAACTGGTTCCAAACTTCCAATTTATACCTAAATTTAACTTACAGTGGCTCTACTTATACAGAGTGCACTGTAACATAACCAGTATCTTAATTCTCAGTATATGTTACTGGGGGTGGGGGCATTTAAAAATTATAGTCAATAAATCTGAATTAATTCTTAACCTTATGCTTTTTTTCGTATATTTAAACTTTTATAGTAATTTTGTGTTATTTTATTTACATTGTAGGTCTGCTTCCTGTGATTGGAGAGTACAGTAATGGGGTTTTCCTAGCCATTAACACACCAGACATATAGTATAGGCATATTCTAGACAATAGCTTATGTGATAATCACTTAAAAGACATGCATGCAGAACAGGTTTACTGTAGAAATTATTACAATTGCTTGATCTGTTGGGGAAAAATTTAAAATGCCAAACATTAAAACATTAACAAAGAAACATGTATAACGTTAAGTCCTTGCAAATGCAACTCACTGGTGGCTGTATATGTCCCAATGCCCCATGTTGCTGGACTGACTGCCCCAGCACTCTTGTTGACCAGAATTCCCCTTAGCTGCACAATCTTAGAAGCTGCTGAAAAAGGTGTGCAGGTGCTCTACAAATAGTAACATGAAGTTAAGATCAGAATTTGTAGTATCTATGTGTATATAAACCATAAGAATTTTTTAGTTGTGCCATAGATTCCCAATCTGCTCATCCAATTTAAATGATGAAAATGAAGGTCAAACGTTTGCACTTATATATTGACAAACTGTCAGATACCTCAAGGTCAGATATAATATTACCACTTGAGAGCTGAAGTATGGTTTTAAGTCTGCATTAAGGTGAGATATGTCTCCTTGAATGTATTAGCAGTGCAAATAATGGCAAAACTTCTGGTGTTTTCACTTTTGTTCATTCACAAAAATCTAGCCAAAATTAATTTTTTGAAAATTAGTGAAAGTGTAGTTAGTGAGTATCTGTCAAATAAAAATATGGAAAATCGATCTACCTCTCACTTTCTCACTGAAGGAATAATGTCATATATTAGCCCAAAAGGTACTCCAAGGGCATAATAACTTGAGAGCGCTCTATCTCTTACCATTACTAAGATATTAACTGTTTAAATAACACCAAAATGAACCAGTAGTATATTCCAAGATTCATTATTTATATCAAAGTCCATGGTCCAAAACTAGTATAAAATTCTAAATGTATGATGAGATATCCCAATAAATCACTGATTTTCAACTTTATTAATGTAAAATGACACTTTTCTCTTGTCCCTAAGACTAATCTCAAAGACTTACCACTGCTGTGTACAAAATATACTCTGGCAAAGCATTGGTCGCCATGCCATGTCCCTAAGACCAATCTCAAAGACTTACCACTGCTGTGTACAAAATATACTCTGGCAAAGCATTGGTCGCCATGCCAATGATGAACGACAGAAATCTGGAACCCACATTAAGAAATTTTTTTTAAATTTTTTTCTTTCTTTTTTTTTGTAATACTACAAAAACAAGTATTCAGTGACACTTCAGAAATTGGCCACATATCTTAGAGTTTAGATGTGTCAGAGGGTGGGAAAATATAGAAGCAATAGTACTTTAGCTTCCGTTTGTGGTATGATATTGCATCTATGAACATTGGTTAATCAATGGTGGTGACATTACTTTCCAGGAGGTATTTCTTCCAGGGGGCATTTTTCCAGGACTCAAACCAAATGGGTGTTGTTTATATATTTCCAACCATTTTCATTATAAACCAAATATTAGCAATGCTTTTACGTTATACACTTTCAAAACTGTTACTTACTTACTGTATTCAAGTGTATACTAAATCTTCCATGGTAAAAGAAATTACATATAGTCCGTGCCTTTCATAGAGTTGACAGTCATATGAATAAACTTCAATCTGAGTCATTTTTTTTCTCCTCACAATCACTATAAAAGCTGCCATAAATAAAAATTTTGAATATTACTCCTAAACCTTTGATTACCCAAGCAAGTTTGACAATGAGCTCAAAATCCTACCATTTCTGATAGACTGAATAAAGTTGCAGACTAAAAAAAAAACAAAAAGCAGATTTAAATTCTGGATTTTGGAAAAAGTTACAGGCCTGAAAAAAGTTTGGGATCCCAAAAATAGCTGTGGCCATCACACAAAGTTGAAAACTATTCTCATCCTGGGGTAAAGAAATGCTTCTTTAATGAAAGCAAGAATTCAGTAGAATTGTACTGTGTCACCAGCATTGCTTAAAGACAGAAGCCAATGAAATTTGAAAGGACTAAAATTATGCAGGATAGACAAAAGTATATGGCTGACTGGCAGAATTTTTGCAGATCCAGACCATCTTTCAGAAGGACTGAACCATGGTGAAACTTCACCTTGTTGTAAAATATAACCTAGATCCAATGTACAGGTTATGACAAATGCACACAGCAAGAGAGTGAGGCAAACACAAAAAGTTATCACTTATCAAGATTTCAATAGATGTCAGCAGAAAATTCAATAAAATATCATATCGGTAACCTACTGTTAAACTGCTAGTCTTATGTTAATGCATTGTGCAAGATGGGTCCTGTCTTGTCTGCTTCCTCTCTTCATTGAGGAAAGAAGGATGTATATTTGTTCACCTCCTCTCTTCCTGGAGGAAAAAAGGACTTATATTTGTCCACCATTTTGTTGGACAGCAAACAAGTAAGATCATTGTCTAATATTGTGGAGCGTTAAGTCACTTTACCATACAGGTTTTCTTCAGGCCTTTTTATATCCACAACCTAGAAACAGAAAAAAGAGTTGCCATGTCAATACTTGCTTCCAGATATTGCTGAAAATCTAACTGGCTCCTATTCATGCAGGGGTTTGGAATGCAAAGAACCCACAAAAATATAAGTCCAAGAAAGACAAAAAAGTGTTGCCATGGCAACATTTGTTGCTAGATGTTGCCCAAAAACTAATCAGCTCCAATGTGTGCAGGGGTTTGGAATGTAAAGAATCCCAAGAAAGGTTTTAAGCCCAAGAAACATAAAGTGTTGCCATGGCAACATTTGTTGCTAGGTGTTGCCCAAAAGGTAATCAGATCCAATGTGTGCAGGGGTTTGGAATGTAAAGAACCCCAAGAAAGATTTTGAAGCCCAAGAAACATAAAGTGTTGCCATGGCAACACTTTTTGCTAGATGTTGCCAAAAACCTAAACAGCACACCTTGAGGAACAGTTACATCAACGTGCCAAATTGAAATTTAATTCATCACGCCATTTTTGAGATATTGTCTGGAACGTAAGTGTGAAGACGACACTGACCATGTAGGTCTTCCATCATAGCTGCTAGTGATGCCAAATTAATGCAACCTTAAACTCATAAGTTTATAAAATATCAGCAATTTCCTATAACCTTACAAAAGAGATGGAGATATATGTACATGATGAATATTAATGTAAAAAGTCCTAATTAGCATACAAAATATCTTCTAAACACCAAAAATTTTGTCCCAACTTTAAACTCAAAGTTTGTTTGCACTGCTGTATATTGTAGCGAGTTTAAGGTAATCTTTTCCTGAAAGTTCTGTTCAAGGTTTGTTACATCCACAACTGAAACATGCCTAGAATTGCACAATATTTGAAATACTGTTCCAAAATTACTAAACTTAAAGTGAATATAATTCTGATATTTACTGGGAGTTTAAGGTCACCTTATGGTATGGCACTTACCTATGGCCAGTTACATATACATGCAAAAGTTGAATGACATTTCTGAAGTTATTTTCAGTATATTCCATGGAGAAAGAAAAAACATAAACTGGACATAAGTTTTTTATACGTGGGAGTTAAGGTCACCTTACAAGAGGGCACACCTTCAAAACTAGTTACAACCACATGTCAAATTTGAATTGAATTCATCAAGCCATTTTTGAGATACTGTCTGGAAACAAAAAAAACTTAAACTCAATATAAGTATCATACTAGTGGGAGTTTAAGGTCACCGAACTATACAGCATACGCTGAGGAGCAGTTACATCCACATGCCAAACCACAGATGACGATGCCGATGATCACAGATGACGACAAAGATGATGCCACAAAATGAGATGACGAAGCAATCCCTATATGCCACACAGCATAAATTCTGGTGACACAATAAAAACCAAGGTCATTAAAAAGCACTATAATGTTCAACATGCCAGACAGAATCAGCACTCCATATCAGGCTGAAATACACCATGTTTTTACTGAAATCACACATCTTAATGAAGGAAATGACAGTCAATGTCAAATTGAAACGAGACCACATCAAACTGAATTTACACGCCATGTCAGAGTGAAACACATCATGGTTTGCTGAAAAGAGAAATCCTGTCCAACTGAAATGAACACACTGTGTTGAAGTAAATACACTCCATGTCAAAGTGAAATGGCACACAATATCAAGTGAATCAACACTTTATGTCACATAGATGTTTGAGTTTTACACAAAGACATATTATGTAAAACTGAAATGATGCTCAATGTCGAAATGAAACTATACGAGAATTATCAATGACACGCCATGCTGAATTGGAACAACACACCATGTTGAATGGAAACAACATCATGTCAGACTGAAACACACCTTGGCAAACCAATCATCCTAGTGAAACTGAAACAAAACATAATGTCATTTTGTGGTTCATTTGAGCAACCATTCTATTCAATACAGTATGTTGTTTCGGTTCAAAACTATTAGAGAACTGATTCAGTCTGACATGGATTGTTTATTCAGTTCAACAAAGTAAGCTGGCTCAGTTAAGTAATGTTAATTCTTTATGACATACATAAAATTGATGATAGAAAAAGTATTCAAGACAGGTAGTGAGACATTTACTTTATTCTTTTAACCATAATCAAACTCATTATTAAGCGACCTAAAAATACAATGTACAGAAGTGATACAAATTAAGGACTGAGACACTTCCTGTTTGGCTTGAACATTTAAGCTCGTACCTTAACTCAATGTTTTTGACTGTCACAGGACATTACTAATGATAGTTTAAAAGTGAAAATTGCACTTAGTGCCTTTTTACAAGCAGGAGACCAAGGATAAACAACAAGTAATAGAATAATTCAATCTAATTCTGTAACACTGTAACCATAAGCAGAAAGGATACAGGACAAGTATTGAGACACTTCCCACCGACAGCATCTGTCTGTCTCTGAGAACCATGAGCAACAGGATGCAATCTACAACGTATAGATAACAGCATACAATCTACAATGCAAATAACATACAACCTACCACATAAAGATAAAAGCATACAATCTGCAATGCACATAACACATGCAATCTACAACATACAGATAACAGCATACCATCTACAATACAAATAATGCATGCTGTCTACAACATACAGATAACAACATACAATCTACAATATGCATAACACATGCAATCTACAACATGAAGATAACAGCATACAATCTACAATACATGGATTACACAGGCTAACTAGTAACTACAACCTATAATAGCATGAAATTTACAATATGCAGATAACAGCAAACAGTCTATGAAATAGAAAACCCCACACAATCAACAACATAGACAAAAGCATGCAATCCACAACATTCAGCTAACACTATACAATTTAAAACATGCCGAGAACATGCACACTACAGCCCCTGGGGCTGGATTCACTGAGGATCTTAAGTCCATATTTGGGCTTAAGTCCAAAACTTTTTTTTCAACTGACATTTGTCTCAGATGGAACTCCATATATTGCTTTTTGGGTTTTTCAAAAAAGGACTAAATCTAATCTAATAAGGACTTTTATAGGGCTTTGTCTCCAGCCCGGTCATACCAAAGAAGACATAGGGGAGATAGGGTGGGGAAGCTGGATAGGCATTTACAAACAGGTATGTTTTGAGCTTTTCTCTGAAGGAGAAAATTGCATTGCAATTGAAGAGGTTGTGTTGAACATGTTGTTGGGTAGGTCATTCCAAATGTTTGGAACATCAAAGACAAAACTATGACCAAAATCTCTGAGTGACTTGTGAAGTGAAAAGGTGGAGCTGACAAGGACTGCCAGTCAGAGTGGCCGCGCCTGGTGTTTTAGAATCAACTGCTCAAGAGACAAGGATGGACAGAAATAGCTCGGGATGCCACTATGAAGACAATTAAAGCCCTTTCCTGGACTTTGAATTCACAATGAGAATTTTAGTCTTCAAAAAAAAATTGAAGTATATATGTATGGTTTGTAAATGCTTACTTTAGCTCAAGCTTAACTGAGATAAAGGTCTTACACTTTAGTCAAGGCTTAAGTTGTTCAGTGAATCCAAGTTTCCACCCCAAAAAATTGAAACTTATGTATTGCTCATAAATCCCCAACTTTAGCATAAACTTCACTGAGATAAAAGTCTTACACTTGGGTCAATGCTTAGACTTGACTCAAAGACTTATGGTGTTAAGTGGCTCCTCAATCTGGCCGCTATAATAAAGTTTTGTGATCCCTTGAGACTTGACGTGATTTAATATGTTTTGACTTGCTTAAATTATATGGTGATACATCAACACCACAGCAAAGAGGTGTATCCAGAAAGGTAAACAAACAAAACCCCAGAAATATATGGCAGGTTGTATTATTGTACTAACTTTTTATTTTATTGTTATATGTATTCAAATGGGAGTGTTAAGTGAGACATGGATGGACCAGTAAACAGACAATACCCCACTGGACATAACCCCATCAAGATAAATGGGAACTGTTAGAATGACTTGAATACAAATTAGAACAGACTATTACATGTACAAAATACCGTTGTGAGAATGATTTCAACATCACTTTATTATCCCTGTGGATTGTACATTATTGTACAAAAAGCCATGTAAAACAGACTATTATTATGTACAAACATTCAAATTTCAAAGTTTGGGTTTTACATCCTGTTCAACAGCCATGGTCATAATGGGGCAGGCCCACAGCATTTGTCACTTCTGGGAGTCGAAATCACACAGAGGTGACAGCCTGTGATAAGATACCAAACACGCTAACCACAAGGCCACTGTGGACCTCTATATATACAAAAATACATTCTATTTATGAATTATGCATACATTTGATTTTGGTCTGGTCACTAATGCCTATTTCCACCTACCACACAATACCTCTCAGTGTTTCTGGAACTGATTTTAGACCATTACACAAGTAAGTACAGTAAGTGTGTAATCCATTCTGGAGCAATTGGCTAGTTGGACGTGTCTTACAACGCATGCGAAGAAGATGCAAGGTTCCATCTGAACAGAGTGGTAGTTGAATCTGTTGGTAAGTTCCAGAAACATACGTGCCACCAAAGTACTGTAGGAGAGACTCAAGTCCATCTTGAATATTCTCACAGAGAATGGCCATACCTTCTGCAACACCGTCTTCTGGAAGGAGAGCCATGCCATCTACCATGCTACAGAACAGCTTGACATCTTCCCCATGATAACGCTGTACCAGATCAAAACTCTGGATTTTCCTCCATGTGGACTGTATCAGATGGTAAAAACATCCATGGATATTCACAGGAGGTCCAAAGAATGAGGTCACAGCATTGATCACTCACGCATTGATCGCATATAACTGAAACATGCAATCAGTGCCAGTGAATGGGCTCTGTGTCAGCTGACTGTGTGTTTTGACTTTCAGAGTAGAAGCGACAGAAGAACACAAAAGTTGTGCCCTGCAAATGGTATTCAGAAGGAAAGTTACAAAGTAACTGTTCAGGTGTAAAAAGTAGGTTAAATCATATTTAAAGAAAATACTGCAAATGCAATAGTTTTCGAGTTACAACTGATTTACTCAACAGTGAGAACCTGAGAATAGCTATTACTCACCTATGTCATGAGCTACACATCTGCAATTTAACTATGTTACAGCTAATTCAAAAGTAAATGAATAAGATATTTAAAGAAAATTCTCTAAATGCAATAATTTTTAAGTTACAACTGTTTACTCAACAGAGAAAATCTCAAAGTAGCTCTTGCTCAACTATGCCATCACATACAGGTCTGCAAATTCACTATGTTATAGCTGACCCCAAAGTAGGTGAACAACATATTTATAGAAAATACTTTAAATGCAATATTTTTCAAGTTACAACTGATTTACTCAACAATGAGAACTTCAGAATAGCTATTACACAGCTATGCCATGAGCTACACATCTCCAATTTTACAATGTTATAGCTAATTCAAAAGTAGATGAATAACATATTTAAACAAAATTCTCTAAATGCAAGTTTTCAAGTTACAACTGATTTACTCAACAGAGAAAATCTCAGTGTAGCTACTGCTCAGCTATGTAATGAGCTACAGGTCTGCAACTTTACTATGTTATAGCTGACCCAAAAGTAGGTGAACAACATATTTCAACAAAATTCTCTAAATGCAATACTTTTCCAGTCACAAGTGAGAACCTGAAAGTAGCTATTGCTCTTTAAGCCATGAGCTACAGGTCTGCAATGTCACTATGTTATAGCTGACCCAAAAGTAAATGAGTAACATATTTAAACAAAATTCTCTAAATGCAATAGTTTTCAAGTTACAACTGATTAACTGAACAGTGAAACTCTAAAAGTAGCTATTGCTCAGCTATGCCATGACATACAGGTCTGCAAATTAACTATGTTATAAGTTGGTGAATAACATTTTTAAACAAAATAATCTAAATGCAATATTTTTCAAGTTACAATTGATTTACTCAACAGTGAGAGCCTGAGAATAGCTATTACTCACCTATGTCATGAGCTACACATCTGCAATTTTACTATGTTATAGCTAATTTGAAAGTAAATGAATAAGATATTTAAAGAAAATTCTCTAAATGCAATATTTTTCAAGTTACAATTGATTTACTCAACAATGAGAACCTCAGAATAGCTATTACACAGATATGCCATGAGCTACACGTCTCCAATTTTACAATGTTATAGGTAATTCAAAAGTAGATGAATAACATAATTAAACAGAATTCTCTAAAAGTTACAACTGATTTACTCAACAGAGAAAACCTTGAAGCAGCTATTGGTCAGCTATGCAATGAGCTACAGGTCTGCAACTTTACTATGTTATAGCTGACCTAAAAGTAGGTGAATAACATATTTAAAGACAATACTCTAAATGCAATAGTTTTCAATTTACAACTGATTTACACAATAGTGAGAACCTGAAAGTAGATATTGCTCAGCTATGCCATGAGCTACAGGTCTGCAATTTCACTATGCTATAGCTGACCCAAAAGTACATGAAAAACATATTTTAACAAAATATTCTAAATGCAATAGTTTTGAAGATACAAGCAATTTACTAAACAGTGACAAGCTCAAAGTAGCTATTACTCAGCTATGCAATGAGCTACGAGTCTGAAATTTTACTGTTATAGCTGACCCAAAAGTAGCTGAATAATATATTTATACAAAATTCTCTTAATGCAATAGTTTTTGAGTTACAAGTGATTTTACTCATTATGAAAGGTACTGAAAAATCAGAAAGTAGCTATTACTCACTTTGCTATTGGAATAGACACCCAAGTTATTCACCATGTTGTAGCTATGGAAAAAGTAGCTGAAAAACAGATTTTACCAAAATGCTCTAAATGCAATACTTTTCAAGTTATTGGTGATTTAGTGCATGATTTCATGAATTTAATGCATTAAAAATTATTTTAAAAATTCATAAAAAATAATTTTAAAAGATCCAGGCCTGATACTCACACAAGGGAACCTACTAGTGGCCTAGTACATATAAGCAAGATAGGAGAGAAATCCCTGCAATAGTCAATGAGAAAATAAGTGATTTAGTGCATGATTTCATGAATTTTAATGCATTAAAAATTGTTAAAAAATTAATAAAAAAAGAATTAAGATGGATCCAGGTCTCATACTCACACAAGAGAATCTACTTGTGGCCTAGTACATATAAGCAAAAAATGAGAGAAATCCCTGCAATAGTCACTGAGAAAATTGTGATAAAGTGTTGAAATTGTCACACTTTTGGTGGGGGTACATCCCTTGTAATGTCTCTAGCAAACAGACGAACAGACAGATTTGCATGCCTTGATTTTTTTTTCATCCTCGATAGATAAGGTATCTTTTAAAAAAAACAGCGTGTCTCTAGGCCTTGTAGTTTTGGAGAAGTTGCTCATGCTGACGTGGATGCGGATGCCAGAGTCAGGTGACTGACAAGTCAGCTGACATAAAAATGGTAGTGATGCAACATCAAAAGTTCCATCCATATCCCAAGAATCACAACTGGTGATGTACTGAAGTCCACATTCTGTTCCAAATACTAGCATTCTTCCAGCTTAAATCTACATCACTGTTATGGAAAAGAACTGGTTTCCATCAATTGCAGAGGTCCACTCTTTAATGGCTTCTTCTTAAGGAAGAAGCTTAAGGATAGTTATAACATCCCCTTAAATTCAAAATTTAATAAAAAAGATGTTTCATCCATTAATCAATGGCCACAATTAATGGTTGAGGTTTTATCTGAGTGGGTTATTGTCTGATGGAGTTTTGCCCTGGATTCAGGTGGACCACAGGCTGTAGACACAACAGTTTCTAAAAGAATTTGTTTTCTTGAGAAACAATTATTTCTCGATTACAGAAAGCACAATATTTTTTATGATTAGTAAGTATGAACTATTTATAAAGTGCCAAAATGATCAAAAAATCCTTAGAGGCAATAACATTCAAGAAGGGATAGTCCTATTCCCAGAAGGAAGTCCGTGTCAATGACAGCATCAGATAGGAAAGAAAGACTACAATGGAGGGTAGGCTAACCTCAAAAGGTTGGTCTTCAACTGTTGTTTAAATCCAGTAACACTATCCTGGCTTCCAATGGCTCGAGGGAGCTTGTCCCATTCAGTGGGAGCAGTTACTGCAAACCTTTGTTTCCCTTTTCCCTTTTGAATTTGTTTGGTCTGGTTGAGGAAACTGAGAGGCGATTGTCCAATGTGAGGTCAATGCACTTAATTGAAAAGGACAGACATGCGGGTTGGCTAAGAATTATTGACTTGTAAGTAAGAAGGCTGTACACAGTACTGCATGAGGAGCAAGTGTAAAGCATGAATGTTTTCCCAACCATTTTTGTAAAGATTGATGGTGAATTTGTGTGAATAACACAATACACAAAGAATTAGGCAAGACTGAAAAGTGAATTATGAAGACTCTTCTGCCACAAACTAAGAAGGGTTATGCAAGGTGAGAAAAAGGGAGCTGATGCAGAGAATTTACTGAGACAAGTGTGACATGTTGAACACTGCTCCAACAAAGGAACTAGATTGGGCCAACTCGGCGCCAACATATCCCCAGACAAGTCATCACTCACGCCACAGGTTTTGATCGGGAATTTTTTATTTAATCCATTTGTTGTATGCCATAAATATTGGGAAAAGTTATATGAACTTCAGCACATCAATCTACTAAGTTTATATCTTCCCAAGGAAGATGGTGTATCTCCAGACGTCGAATACACAACTCAACAGATCATATTTTCAATCTTCCTGCAATGATAACTCTGAACCTATTTTCAAAGTATTTAAATGATTGATGATTGAATGTCCATTCTAAATTCATACTTCCAAAAGCGTATCTCTGTTTCTATATTTGTTCACAAATAAAATATTATTTAAAAATCATATATTATTTATATTATTATTTTATTATATTATTTTTAGAATTTGCATTGTTTTTCAGTTATTCATTTCCTCAATTCCTATATATGTGGTCCATATATATGCAACCTAAATATGTTACACAATCTCAGTTCTGACTCCCTTTGTCTTAGATAATTAGATAATGAAGCAAACATCACCTCCCACCCCCACCCCACCTCTCTCCCCTTCTCCACACCTCTCTCACTATTACAGAAGATCTGTATACCTTTGTTTATTTAGTGTCACTCAATAGCTGGAGGTCCCAGAGGTGGGTGGGGGATGGGGGGGTGGGACTACAAAAAGATGGAGTGCTGCAGCACAAATGGTAAACAAACACTTATAATATAAAAGGGGTAATCAAATACAAAAAGCTCAGTTAATCTTATCACTAAAATAAAATCAAATATATAAATAAGGAATGTCTATTAAAGGCCTAAATTTTGGAGTACATACAAGAAAAACATATTGATATATTCTCAGATGATATTTCAGATGAGAGACATAGTTTGAAAGCTACAGTGCTTGAAGATGGCAAAAAGTCCATAAATTGGGTCTCTGTGGGCAATTTTGAGATCTTAAGTCGGCCTAACAGGTAAACCTACAGCCTTTAAATTTTTCACAGACAAGGATTACATATAACAGTTACATCTAGTGCAGTTTGAGACTCATCAGAATTACCACTTCCAAATTATAGGGCAAAATAAGTTAAAAATATAGGAAAAAAGTCCTAAGTGGGGTCTTTATGGGCCTCAAAGACAATTTTCTCCTCAACTTAAAGTCTTGATTTTCGGCACATGTACTAAGAATATATTAATGTGTTCTCAGGTAAAATTTGAGGCAGATAAGCCTAGTGCAGTTTGAGACTCATCAGAATTACCACTTCCAAATTATAGGGCAAAATAAGTTAAAAATATAGGAAAAAAGTCCTAAGTGGGGTCTTTATGGGCCTCAAAGACAATTTTCTCCTCAACTTAAAGTCTTGATTTTCGGCACATGTACTAAGAATATATTAATGTGTTCTCAGGTAAAATTTGAGGCAGATAAGCCTCATAGTTTGTGACCTAGAGGGCTCTAAGTGGCCAAAAGTGCAATTTCTGACCTTAAGGTGGCCATAAGTTCTTTATTATTTGGAGTTTAAGGTCACCTTAAAATAGGGATCTTCCTTTGGGCATCCTTAACATGTGTACCAAGTTTGAAAAAAAATATTAATCCATTTTTGAGTTATCGCGTACACAAGGAAATTTCTACGGCGGCGGCGGCGGTGGCGCGACGGACCTGAATCCAATATATCCCCGACTTTCGTCTGGGGATATAATTATGACATTAAACAATGGGCTACCAATTGTTGTGAATTGTCACTGTGTGCTTCAGAGGTGAAGACTACCCACAATATTTTGAATAGCTGGTTGTTATCATAGTGTAGCATGGAGAATGATGGAGAGGGTTGGAGACAATAGTGGAGGTTAATTGGGGGGGGGGGGGGGTTGTCAAGAACATGAAAAACATTTATTCATAAATATTCACCTTCAAAAACTCTCACTGTCCGACCATCAGTATAGATACCCAGGTGCACAGATAAATTCCCATAACCTCTTTATTAGTGTACCAAATTAACACATACCCCCTGTCTGAGACTAGTAACCACTCTCATAGACCTGTATTTTCTACAGTTATAGGTCCGGAGGTTCTGTAACTTAAGAAAACTGTTTATAGAATTTTTTAATCATCACAACTGAAAAAAGTTTTACTATTTATATTTTTTTCATGACTGAAATACTGTTTATTCTTCAGCACTTGCCAATTGGTCAGTTTGAAATTCAATACTGATTAAACCTACATTAAATGCAGATTGGCAACTTCTAACTATGGGCCTACAATAGTTTTGAGTTGCAGGTTTGGTGGACTAGGAACATTTTCTGGTGAACTTCAAACACTGATTTTTATATTTTTCACCATTGTTTTCAGCAGAGGAAAACGACAATTTTGATACCAAGTAAATTAGAAAATCTATTAAAATATAGGTCCAATGTTACTTGCAGGAACTTGCAGAGGTGGCTAAAACATGTCATGCTCAAAAAGTCATGCAAGCACAAGCTAAATATCATACTAGCCATATACTCGGAATAGTCATCTTATTTGTTAATCCCCACACACTGATACATAACTTACTCAGAAACAATATAGCCAAGCATGGGTCAACGAACAAGGAGAGTTAAACAGTGTGAAGAAATAAAGGAGTTAAAAACACACCCTGCACAACTAGCAGCACAAATTCCACATATCCTGAGACCGGGTAGCCATGGGCACACGGGTAGGCCAGCAGCACACTGAAACTGTCACAAACATACAAACCAGTCCAAAATTAACAATAATGTTGACATCATATATCAATATTTTAATATCCATTGATAATGTTATGAGTTTTAATATTGATATTATAAATGTTAATCTGAATATCATTCCCAAGAAACTTGTGAGAAATTTTATATACAGTAACTACCAAGCATTTACCTTGTTACTTTTTCTTTATTTATTTATTTTTTTTTTTTTTTACTTTTACATTAAATTTTCATTTTGAGTATGTAATTGGTATAGAAAACCAAATTGGGCTTTAATTTCTGTAGTGATATTTTAATTCAATTCCAATGCTAATAATACCAGCTGCAACAGATTTATAACAGTTGTTCGCAACACAGTAGAAATAACAGATGATAATAACACTGAAACACTGTACATATTTCCATGCCAGCAGTTTGCAATCAGTGAACATATCACATTTATGTCTTCAAGAAATGATAGAAGAATTTCCTAATTAGAAAAAGGTTTTTGCTAACAAAAACGAGCGGCCCGGATGGAGACTTGACTTAATAAAGCTGTAGTAGTTGTGGTATGAGACTGCAAGGAGAAGGTAATCTTTACTGTGTTTTGTATCTGATGGAAAAGTGGATTATTTGAAAATTGTATCAGTTGTAGTATTAGACTGTAAGCAGAATGTGAGCTTTATTGTGTTTCGTAGAGTAGTATATTTTACAAAAAGAATATATCATTTTTGCTATGTTTGGCTGAAGAGAAATTGTAACTGTAAATTTTGGATCTTCAATTTTTTCCAGGAGATATTTAATCCTAGATTTATAATGATAAAGATATACTGTAGTAAACTATAATTGGCTATAGATAGGGACATTCATATGTTATATATCTTTGAGGTATTTTATGCCTCTGAAAATTCATTGCTATTTAATATTTTTATAAGATAAATATGCTTAAGATAATCGTATTTGTGAATATATCATGCCTCTGAAAATTCATTGATATTTAATATTTTTATAAGATAAATATGCTTAAGATAATCGTATTTGTGAAATCCTTTGTTGTTCCATTATAAAAAAAAATACACAAAATCATGTTGTCAGATGTTATTGTTAACATATTTGATTCACGCATGACTGTATGCTAAATACCGCATTTTTTTTCTTTGAAGATGCCATAACTTCAGAAACACTGGGTAAGCTTTGCCAGATAACAGAAATTTTGTTTTAAGTATACATGTGGCATTTAAAAAGTTTTAAAAAGTCTTAAAACTAGAAAAAAGGTTTTTGCTAACAAAAACAAGCGGACCGGATGGAGACTTGAGTTAATAAAGCTGTAGTAGTTGTGGTATGAGAGTATAAGGAAAAGGTAAGCTTTACTGTGTTTTGTATCTGATGTGAAAGTGGATTATCTAAAAACTGTATCAGTTGCAGTATTAGACTGTAAGCAGAATAACAGCATGCACAGCTAGGCTTGATAAAGCTCAGTGAGAGTGAACCTTTCCATTTCTTTCAGTTTCCTTTTTTTTTTCTTTTTTTTTTTTTTGCAAGACAGAAAAGATACACATTGCACACATATTCTCCTCTTTGTTTGAATGGGGGGAAGTGAGATTTACAACACACACACACACATAATCTCACTTCCCCATCTCACTTCCCCCATCCCCCATACACAGAGGCAATTCTTTTCTCACATGCATTTTTATTTGAGTGAAGGGAGTGGGGAGGGGGGCAGATCTGTGCAGAAAAAGACTGCCTGTTCCTCACTCCTCTCACTGAAATAAAATGCAGGTGAGAAATAGATTATTTACTGCAGTAGAATGTTTAGGTTTTACAGCAATTACTTAATTATATAAGGGGCTACAGTTCTGAAATTTTACTATGTTATAACTGACACAAAACTACATCAAAAACACATTTAACAAAATGCTCTAAATGTAATACTTTTCAAGTTATAAGTGATTTAGTGCATGAATACATGAATTTTAATGCATCAAAAATTCATACAAAATAATTAAGAAAGATCCAGGCCTGATACTCCCACAAGGGAATCTACTGGTGGCCTAGTACATATATGCAAGATATGAGGGAAATCCCTGCAATAGTCAATGGGAAAATTGTGATAAAGCGTTGAAATTTTCAGACTTTGGGTGGGGGTACCTCTCTTTTAATGGCTCTGGGCAACAAACAAACCAACAGATCTGTATGGATTTTAAGATTTATCATCCTCGATAAATAAGGTATCTTTTTAAAACAGCATGTCTCTGGGTCTTGTAGTTTTGGAGGAGAAGTTGTTCACGTGGATGCGGAAATGTATGCGGACGCGGACGCCGCAGAGTGATGTCATAAGAACAGCTAATATAAAAACAGGAATTTTAAGGAAAAAGGTCATTAAAAACCTTAAACTTAATCAATGTGTCAAGTTCAACTGATGTCATTGAACAGTAAGTTGGTTGGGAGCTGAAAACCCTCATTTATACTTCAAGGTGGCCATGACTGTACTTGTATTGGAACTCCAAGGTGGAAAGAAAATAAGAATGTCCCTATTTTCATCTTTAATAAGTTTGCAAAATTTAACTGAGGTCGGCTGAACAATACGATAGCTGGAGAGTAATTACTCCATAATTTCACTGCAAGGTGGCCATAACTTCATTCATATTGTGACTTTAAGGTGACCATAAAATAGGAATGTCCCTTTCAGCCAACCTTTATAAATGTGCTAAGTTTTATTTTAAAAATTTTAACATTAACTGAGCTTAGGGCTGAAAAACCCTATATTTTAAGTTTAAGACGGCCATAACATCATTAATATTTAAATCATAAGGTAGTAAGAGTCTTCTTTTCATCTATTTCAATACCAATATACGTTAGATATGGAAAAAGAAAGGGGCCAGCTGGCTTTATTATAGTTTTATTTTAAAAATTTTAACATTAACTGAGCTTAGGGCTGAAACCCCTATATTTTAAGTTTAAGATGGCCATAACATAATTAATATTTAAATCATAAGGTAGTAAGTCTTCTTTTCATCTACTTCAATACCAATATACGTTAGATATGGAAAAAGAAAGGGGCCAGATGGCTTTATTCCAAATTTTATGATTTTAGGGGGACCATAGCTCCAATTATATTAACAGTTTAAGGTCACCATAAAGTCAGGATAATTTTTTGGTAAATCTTAATATATATATGCCAAGTTTGGTTGAAAAAAGTGAAAAACTAAGTGAACTGGAGGCCTAAAAGCCCCTTTTTGACATTAAGGTGACCTTAAGACTGCAGATACGGGGCTAAAACTTCGGCATGAGAAAGATTATCAAAAAGTAGCTGAATAAGTTATTCCAACAAAACGCTAAATTCCTGACCGTTTTTGAGATACAGACCAAGTACCAATTTTAAAAAAAATTACGAAAATAAAACGCCTCCCATTCAGGCATCTATGGTCCGATTGATCAGAAAATCCTTTCCGACATGCAGATATAGGTCTAGAATGTACCTGATAAATTTTATAGCACAGGTGTGTGTGTTTTTTTCCGAAACGCGATGACGAGGTGTTTTTGAAAAATGCTTAAGGTTACCATAAGTAAAGCTTAACGTCTCCACAAAGTATCCCAAAAAATTTTCCTGCCCCTATAGTTTGAAAGAAAGATAAGAAGAAAAGAAAACTTTGAAAGCCCAAGAAGTTATTCAAGGGAGACCATAATCCAGCGGCGGCGGTGATCAGTTGAACTTACGTGAAAACAAATAAGTGCCCCTGACGGGCCGCTTAACAAATGAAGTGGGAGCAAAAACTATATATTTATCATCTTAAGATGGCCAAAGTCTCTTAAATACAGGAATTTTAAGTAAAAAGGTCATTAGAAACTTTCCTTCAGCTTAATCAATGCGTCAAGTTGAACTGATGTCATTGAACAATAAGTCAATAGGGAGTTGAATACCCTCATAAAATAAGAATGTCCCTATTGTCATCTTTAATAAGTGTGCCAAATTTAACTGAGGTCAGCTGAACAATACGATAGCTGGAGATTAAAAACTCCATAATTTCACTGCAAGGTGGCCATAACTTCATTCATATTGGGACTTTAAGGTGACTATAAAATAAGAATGTCCCTTTTGTCATCCTTTATAAGTGCATAAAGTTTAGCTGAAGTCAGCTGAAAAATAAGACAGCTGGGGGCTGAAAACTCCTTTTTCACTCTAAGGTGACCAAAACTTCATTCATATTACTACTTTAATGTGACCATAAAAAGGAAAAGGTCCCTTCTGCCAACATTTATAAATGTGCCAAGTTTTATTTTAAAAATTTAAACATTAACTGAGCTTATGGCTGAAAACCCCTACATTTTAAGTTTAAGATGACCATAACATCACTTATATTTAAATCATAAGGTAGTAAGAGTCTTCTTTTGATCTACTTCAATATCAATATACGTTAGAAATGGAAAAAGAAAGGGGCCAGATGGTTTAATTCCAATTTCATGACTTTAGGGGGGGTCATTGCTCCATTAATATTAAGAGTTTAAGGTCACCATAAAGTCAGGATAATCCTTTAGCAAATCTTAATAAATATGCCAAGTTTGATTGAAAAAGTGAAAAACTAAGTGAACTGAAGGGTCAAAACCCCCCTTTTGACATTAAGGTGACCTTAATATTGCAGATACAGATCTAAAACTTCATCATGTGAAAGATTATCAAAAAGTAGCTGAATAAGTTATTCCAAAAAAACACTGAAGTCCTGACCATTTTTGAGATACAGACAAAGTACCCATTTTAAAAAAATTACGAAAATCAAATGCCTCCCATTCAAGCATCTATGGTCCAATTGATCAGAAAATCCATTCCGACGTGCGGATTTTGGGCTAGAATGTACCTGATAATTTTATAGCACTGGTGTGTGTTTTTTTTTGAAATGCGATGACATGATTCCTGGTTAAAGAACTGACTTTCACTGTAGTTTTCTCAATGTATTTTAACAATGTATTTCCTTTCCAAAGGTAACCAATAAAATTTACATCTATAATTAGGGTTAAATAAAACTTCCCTTTAATGTTGTCCCTTAAATAGAGGAAGCCACACCATAACCATAGATGCTATAAAAGAGATTAAGTCCCTCTGAAAGACTATGATGAAATCCAATTAGGGGCTAGCTGTCCTTTTCATTGTTTCTAAAACAATTCTTCGATCAAGTAGCCAGTACCTTCATTAAAGTCATAAATCTACCAGAAAATGGCAAAATATTAAGCCTTGATTGAAATAAAACAAGACCACTGCCGTGGTATGATCTCCCGCCGCACTACATCAAAAAGTAGGTGAACAACATATTTGACAAAACTCCTATATGGTTATCATTAAAAATTGACAAAGTAGCTATTACTCACTTAGCTATGGAGATACACTTCCAAACTACTGACCATGTTGTAGCTGTGGAGATAGTAGTTGAACAACATATTGGAACAAAATTGTGTAGCTGCAATACTTTTGACGATATAAGCCATTTACTCATTATGGTTATCATCAAAGTAGCTATTACTCAGTTAGCTATGGAGTTACAGCTGTGAAAATTCACAATACAGTATATCCAAAAGATAGGTGAACAACATATTCGACAAAAATCCTCTATATTCAATAGTTTTTGAGTTATAAGTGACTTGCTCAATGGTCAAATGTTAAACTTAGTATAGCTATTACTCAGTTAGCTATGGTGCTACACCTTGGACACCTCACCATGATATAGTACATGAAGGAGTTGTTGAACAACATATTTCAGGCCAATATTGTAAGTAACAGTTACAAAGACAAAATCAATTTACTCATTTTGCTCATTGTTAATAACAGAAAATAGCTATTACTCACTTAGCTATGAAGATAGAACCCTAAAAATGGTACCATCTTGTAGGCATGGAGAAAGTAGCTGAACAACGTATTTTACAGAAACACTCTAAATGCACTCGTTTTGGAGTTATGAGCACTTTACTCAAAGTAGCCACCATTGCTATTACTCACTTAGCTATGGTCCTAGGTGTGAAATAACAGCATCAAATGAAAGGACATCAGCAATAAGGTCATAAAAAACATTGAAAAGGCCAAGGAGAAACAACCAGTGTGATGTACAGCCCTTTATAAAAGCGTGACACACACTCAATAGCATTTACTCATTTTCAGTAGGTGAGTAATTAGCTACGAGTCTGAAACTTCACCATGTGAAAGCTCTCCCAAAAGTAGATGAATGACTTAAAAAGTAGATGAACAACTTATTTGAGAGAAATTGTGTAGCTGCAATACTTTTGAAGATATAAGGCATTTACTCATTATGGTTATCATTAAAAATTGACAAAGTAGCTATTACTGTTTGCGAGATATTTGTCATTTTTCACATTTTCACCAAAAGTAGCAATAAAGTAGCCATTACTCACTTGTACATTGAGCAACAGTTGTGAAACTTAAATATGTTACAGTCACAAAAAAGTAGATGAACAACTTATTTGAGAGAAATTGTGTAGCTGCAATACTTTTGAAGATATAAGGCATTTACTCATTATGATTATCATTAAAAATTGACAAAGTAGCTATTACTCACTTAGCTATGGAGATACACTTCCAAACTACTGACCATGTTGTAGGTGTGGAGATAGTAGCTGAACAACATATTGGAACAAAATTGTGTAGCTGCAATACTTTTGACGATATAAGCCATTTACTCATTATGG
Organism: Sabellastarte sp. h YS-2021; assembly: GCA_964017235.1. Classification (NCBI taxonomy): domain Eukaryota; kingdom Metazoa; phylum Annelida; class Polychaeta; order Sabellida; family Sabellidae; genus Sabellastarte; species Sabellastarte sp. h YS-2021. Next base: position 138,576,296 of record OZ024929.1, read on the forward strand.
TTATCATCAAAGTAGCTATTACTCAGTTAGCTATGGAGTTACAGCTGTGAAAATTCACAATACAGTATATCCAAAAGATAGGTGAACAACATATTCGACAAAAATCCTCTATATTCAATAGTTTTTGAGTTATAAGTGACTTGCTCAATGGTCAAATATTAAACTTAGTATAGCTATTACTCAGTTAGCTATGGTGCTACACCTTGGACACCTCACCATGATATAGTACATGAAGGAGTTGTTGAACAACATATTTCAGGCCAATATTGTAAGTAACAGTTACAAAGACAAAATCAATTTACTCATTTTGCTCATTGTTAATAACAGAAAATAGCTATTACTCACTTAGCTATGAAGATAGAACCCTAAAAATGGTACCATCTTGTAGGCATGGAGAAAGTAGCTGAACAACGTATTTTACAGAAACACTCTAAATGCACTCATTTTGGAGTTATGAGCACTTTACTCAAAGTAGCCACCATTGCTATTACTCACTTAGCTGTGGTCCTAGGTGTGAAATAACAGCATCAAATGAAAGGACATAAGCAATAAGGTCATAAAAACATTGAAAAGGCCAAGGAGAAACAACCAGTGTGATGTACAGCCCTTTATAAAAGCGTGACACACACTCAATAACACACGAACACACGCACACACGCACGGAATGCATTTTATAATCTCCCGCCCGGCGGGCGATAATAAAGAAACCACTTACTAATAATCTATGTTTAACAATAGATTCCTTGAGAATACATGCAGACTTGTTTGGGTGTAAATCATGTTGTCTTAAATGATAAGGTAAAATTTCTGCTGAATGAAGGTACATTTAAAATATGTTAAAATTTGGAAATTTGAATTAATTTCTTAAACTTTTATTTATTTCCAATAAAAATGCTTTTTACGTATCAGTCACAGAAAAATAGTGAAAAGTTAAATGATCTTTAATCATTTGTAGGGATGACATAGGTCCATAGTACCTGTGGGATTGAAAATAATATAAGCTTAAATGAAATGTCTATAGAAAGCACATATCTAAAGTTTTTAGAAATAAATATTTAAAAGCTCAGTGCTATTTTTTCAACATATTTGCATGTAATGTACTCTAAAATGAAGTATGCTTAGTAATTAGTATGTTCTGAGAGTCATCATAATAGAGTAAAATGTTTCACTATAATTCATAGTTTGGTTTACCATTTAACATTATACAGAGTAAAATGTTCCAATATGATGTACAGTTTGGTTTACCATCTTTTCATTTAAAGCAAAAAAAAACTTTGGTGTTTTTTTCCGAAACGCGATGACGAGGTGTTTTTGAAAAATGCTTAAGGTTACCATAAGTAAAGCTTAACGTCTCCACAAAGTATCCCAAAAAATTTTCCTGCCCCTATAGTTTGAAAGAAAGATAAGAAGAAAAGAAAACTTTGAAAGCCCAAGAAGTTATTCAAGGGAGACCATAATCCAGCGGCGGCGGTGATCAGTTGAACTTACGTGAAAACAAATAAGTGCCCCTGACGGGCCGCTTAACAAATGAAGTGGGAGCAAAAACTATATATTTATCATCTTAAGATGGCCAAAGTCTCTTAAATACAGGAATTTTAAGTAAAAAGGTCATTAGAAACTTTCCTTCAGCTTAATCAATGCGTCAAGTTGAACTGATGTCATTGAACAATAAGTCAATAGGGAGTTGAATACCCTCATAAAATAAGAATGTCCCTATTGTCATCTTTAATAAGTGTGCCAAATTTAACTGAGGTCAGCTGAACAATACGATAGCTGGAGATTAAAAACTCCATAATTTCACTGCAAGGTGGCCATAACTTCATTCATATTGGGACTTTAAGGTGACTATAAAATAAGAATGTCCCTTTTGTCATCCTTTATAAGTGCATAAAGTTTAGCTGAAGTCAGCTGAAAAATAAGACAGCTGGGGGCTGAAAACTCCTTTTTCACTCTAAGGTGACCAAAACTTCATTCATATTACTACTTTAATGTGACCATAAAAAGGAAAAGGTCCCTTCTGCCAACATTTATAAATGTGCCAAGTTTTATTTTAAAAATTTAAACATTAACTGAGCTTATGGCTGAAAACCCCTACATTTTAAGTTTAAGATGACCATAACATCACTTATATTTAAATCATAAGGTAGTAAGAGTCTTCTTTTGATCTACTTCAATATCAATATACGTTAGAAATGGAAAAAGAAAGGGGCCAGATGGTTTAATTCCAATTTCATGACTTTAGGGGGGGTCATTGCTCCATTAATATTAAGAGTTTAAGGTCACCATAAAGTCAGGATAATCCTTTAGCAAATCTTAATAAATATGCCAAGTTTGATTGAAAAAGTGAAAAACTAAGTGAACTGAAGGGTCAAAACCCCCCTTTTGACATTAAGGTGACCTTAATATTGCAGATACAGATCTAAAACTTCATCATGTGAAAGATTATCAAAAAGTAGCTGAATAAGTTATTCCAACAAAACACTGAAGTCCTGACCATTTTTGAGATACAGACAAAGTACCCATTTTAAAAAAATTACGAAAATCAAATGCCTCCCATTCAAGCATCTATGGTCCAATTGATCAGAAAATCCATTCCGACGTGCGGATTTTGGGCTAGAATGTACCTGATAATTTTATAGCACTGGTGTGTGTTTTTTTTTGAAATGCGATGACATGATTCCTGGTTAAAGAACTGACTTTCACTGTAGTTTTCTCAATGTATTTTAACAATGTATTTCCTTTCCAAAGGTAACCAATAAAATTTACATCTATAATTAGGGTTAAATAAAACTTCCCTTTAATGTTGTCCCTTAAATAGAGGAAGCCACACCATAACCATAGATGCTATAAAAGAGATTAAGTCCCTCTGAAAGACTATGATGAAATCCAATTAGGGGCTAGCTGTCCTTTTCATTGTTTCTAAAACAATTCTTCGATCAAGTAGCCAGTACCTTCATTAAAGTCATAAATCTACCAGAAAATGGCAAAATATTAAGCCTTGATTGAAATAAAACAAGACCACTGCCGTGGTATGATCTCCCGCCGCACTACATCAAAAAGTAGGTGAACAACATATTTGACAAAACTCCTATATGGTTATCATTAAAAATTGACAAAGTAGCTATTACTCACTTAGCTATGGAGATACACTTCCAAACTACTGACCATGTTGTAGCTGTGGAGATAGTAGTTGAACAACATATTGGAACAAAATTGTGTAGCTGCAATACTTTTGACGATATAAGCCATTTACTCATTATGGTTATCATCAAAGTAGCTATTACTCAGTTAGCTATGGAGTTACAGCTGTGAAAATTCACAATACAGTATAACCAAAAGATAGGTGAACAACATATTCGACAAAAATCCTCTATATTCAATAGTTTTTGAGTTATAAGTGACTTGCTCAATGGTCAAATGTTAAACTTAGTATAGCTATTACTCAGTTAGCTATGGTGCTACACCTTGGACACCTCACCATGATATAGTACATGAAGGAGTTGTTGAACAACATATTTCAGGCCAATATTGTAAGTAACAGTTACAAAGACAAAATCAATTTACTCATTTTGCTCATTGTTAATAACAGAAAATAGCTATTACTCACTTAGCTATGAAGATAGAACCCTAAAAATGGTACCATCTTGTAGGCATGGAGAAAGTAGCTGAACAACGTATTTTACAGAAACACTCTAAATGCACTCGTTTTGGAGTTATGAGCACTTTACTCAAAGTAGCCACCATTGCTATTACTCACTTAGCTATGGTCCTAGGTGTGAAATAACAGCATCAAATGAAAGGACATCAGCAATAAGGTCATAAAAAACATTGAAAAGGCCAAGGAGAAACAACCAGTGTGATGTACAGCCCTTTATAAAAGCGTGACACACACTCAATAGCATTTACTCATTTTCAGTAGGTGAGTAATTAGCTACGAGTCTGAAACTTCACCATGTGAAAGCTCTCCCAAAAGTAGATGAATGACTTAAAAAGTAGATGAACAACTTATTTGAGAGAAATTGTGTAGCTGCAATACTTTTGAAGATATAAGGCATTTACTCATTATGGTTATCATTAAAAATTGACAAAGTAGCTATTACTGTTTGCGAGATATTTGTCATTTTTCACATTTTCACCAAAAGTAGCAATAAAGTAGCCATTACTCACTTGTACATTGAGCAACAGTTGTGAAACTTAAATATGTTACAGTCACAAAAAAGTAGATGAACAACTTATTTGAGAGAAATTGTGTAGCTGCAATACTTTTGAAGATATAAGGCATTTACTCATTATGATTATCATTAAAAATTGACAAAGTAGCTATTACTCACTTAGCTATGGAGATACACTTCCAAACTACTGACCATGTTGTAGGTGTGGAGATAGTAGCTGAACAACATATTGGAACAAAATTGTGTAGCTGCAATACTTTTGACGATATAAGCCATTTACTCATTATGGTTATCATCAAAGTAGCTATTACTCAGTTAGCTATGGAGTTACAGCTGTGAAAATTCACAATACAGTATATCCAAAAGATAGGTGAACAACATATTCGACAAAAATCCTCTATATTCAATAGTTTTTGAGTTATAAGTGACTTGCTCAATGGTCAAATATTAAACTTAGTATAGCTATTACTCAGTTAGCTATGGTGCTACACCTTGGACACCTCACCATGATATAGTACATGAAGGAGTTGTTGAACAACATATTTCAGGCCAATATTGTAAGTAACAGTTACAAAGACAAAATCAATTTACTCATTTTGCTCATTGTTAATAACAGAAAATAGCTATTACTCACTTAGCTATGAAGATAGAACCCTAAAAATGGTACCATCTTGTAGGCATGGAGAAAGTAGCTGAACAACGTATTTTACAGAAACACTCTAAATGCACTCATTTTGGAGTTATGAGCACTTTACTCAAAGTAGCCACCATTGCTATTACTCACTTAGCTGTGGTCCTAGGTGTGAAATAACAGCATCAAATGAAAGGACATAAGCAATAAGGTCATAAAAACATTGAAAAGGCCAAGGAGAAACAACCAGTGTGATGTACAGCCCTTTATAAAAGCGTGACACACACTCAATAACACACGAACACACGCACACACGCACGGAATGCATTTTATAATCTCCCGCCCGGCGGGCGATAATAAAGAAACCACTTACTAATAATCTATGTTTAACAATAGATTCCTTGAGAATACATGCAGACTTGTTTGGGTGTAAATCATGTTGTCTTAAATGATAAGGTAAAATTTCTGCTGAATGAAGGTACATTTAAAATATGTTAAAATTTGGAAATTTGAATTAATTTCTTAAACTTTTATTTATTTCCAATAAAAATGCTTTTTACGTATCAGTCACAGAAAAATAGTGAAAAGTTAAATGATCTTTAATCATTTGTAGGGATGACATAGGTCCATAGTACCTGTGGGATTGAAAATAATATAAGCTTAAATGAAATGTCTATAGAAAGCACATATCTAAAGTTTTTAGAAATAAATATTTAAAAGCTCAGTGCTATTTTTTCAACATATTTGCATGTAATGTACTCTAAAATGAAGTATGCTTAGTAATTAGTATGTTCTGAGAGTCATCATAATAGAGTAAAATGTTTCACTATAATTCATAGTTTGGTTTACCATTTAACATTATACAGAGTAAAATGTTCCAATATGATGTACAGTTTGGTTTACCATCTTTTCATTTAAAGCAAAAAAAAACTTTGGAATAAGAAGTATTTAAAAGATTATGTATTTGTTCAAATTCAAAGATTTATTGTTAATCTTTATTAATAATTATTATTCAAATTGTGCCAACAATTATCACAGGTGTGGAAAGGCATCGGTCACTGATTACAAATTGCACACTTGGAAACCTAGACACTGACTTCACCCCAAACACTGAGTCCATTCACAGAAAGGATCACCAAAAGGTCTTCCAAAATCAACTCAAGTATTATACTATTATTAGCTTTTCACACTAAATACATTATTTTGGCTCCTCTGCTTTCACTGATCCTATTTGTGAACACGGTCACGGAACATGCAAAGGATGCACAAAATCTTGACAAGACACAGTCAGTACCGGTGTACCACAAAATCCTCCATCCCAGAAATCCTCCCCCCCGGGGTGGAGAATTTCCTAGAAATTCTTCCCCCCGGGGCTATGATTTCCTAGTAAATCCTCCCACCAGGGGTGAGAATTTTCTAGTAAATCTTACCCCCCACCCCAAGAATAAACGGGCTACATATTATAAATGATTTTGTAACCTTTAAAGTTGTAATTATTACAATCTTACACAAATTCTGGTTATAAACTTGCATTTATTAGTTTGGGATACTCAATAAACAAATATATACCCCTAAAATGAACAGTTGATATCTCATAAATGTTTGTCTAAACTTACTTAGTGGTGGTGGATCAATTCATGCGGGTGTACCTATTCATGGTTAATGAGTAGTGAATAATCGTACATTTGGGATATGGAGTTAATAAATTTGGGATATTAATTTCCCAAAGTTTTTGGGATAATAACCCAAAGACTAAACAGGTTCTGTCATATAAATGGATCTTTTTCTTTAATACAGTTGTCGAAATGGGTGAATATTCCTACAATTTTTGCATACTATTTTTTAAGCTTTACAATTACAACTGTTATAACCTTGCACAAATTCTCCTTGCGTGCCTTTCCTTTGACCTGAGAGAACGCCCCTTTAATTAACTGATCAAAGGGCACTAGTTCCTGTTCACTATTTCACTGTAACCCAAATAATTACAATTGCATACCTCTTACATTAAACCTGCTTTCTGCTTAGGCCTTTAAAGTGTACTCTTGGGCGGTATTCACTAACATTCCTATCTTAGTCTTAGTCCTAACTTTAGAAGTTTATCATTTTAATCATATGCCTGGTTTTATTTTTATTACAGTAAGCACAATTTGAGCTCTTAAATCTTCATGTAGAATCAATATACTGATAATTGATTTATAATATCGTTAGATATTGATGATTGATAATTAGTATTCTCAAAATATCCGTTATGGTGGGACCGGGTAGGTATTGATTTCAACGGGCGGGTACCCGGGTACTCGCGCCGACGGGCGATAATGGGTGATACTACAAAAATCTCCACATTTACAAAGTTAAAACGTACACAAATAATGGGATTCCAGCATTTACTTTATTTCTTGTCGGTTACCCTTTTTGCATTGAAAACAATACGACACAGACTTCTGTAAATTGAAAACATTCTTGTTTATGGACTGTTCCAATAAAAATACCGCAAATCGGCAAATATCCTGTTTACGAGTTGTTTACCACAGTGGCGACAACCAATAAAATCACAGCATTCCTTAGGTCAGTGGAGTCACATGATCTATCAGCGAAGCATTTGCTGTTGCTCGAATGTAGTTTCGGAATATAAAGTTGTTTTTTTTTCATGTCGGTAAGTGACACTTTATTGATACCAAATTATGAAGTACTGTTTGAAAATATTGTACTTTTATTTATTTAAGGTATGCATGCCACTATACACGCAATTTACAACGTTTCATGTACTCGGAATTAAGTAAATGTGTGAATATACTGATGATTTTCAAAGGGGACCGGCATTTGACAATGCATAAACAACCAAAATAAAAGACAAATAAAATACTATAAATGATGTACCAGGGTAAGAAAACAATACTCTTGTGGATATTAATTGAATAGTTTCATTTTTTGGTGAATTTATGTAGTCTACATGTGCCTGTACGCGGTCATCCAAACGGGGCGATATTGTGAGTAATAAAGCTTAGATTCGGGTACTCGGGTATGTGATTTCGGATTCGGGTAATTATTCAGGGTTCGGGTACCCGGATATCCGGGTACCCATTGAGATCACTATTGATAATTGTGTATAAGATAGGACTAAGACTAGGAATGTTAGTGAATACCACCCCTGGTATATATGTGCTTTAATGTGTAGCCCCCTTTTATGAACTGATCAAAGAAGTTTATGCGAATTCAATTGTGTATAATATTCTGGTTTTTGTAAAATAAAGTTAACCAAGAATTTAAAGACTTTTTCATTTTAACCCTAAAGAAGTTTTAGTTTGAGGTGAGAGGGTAGGATTTCCTGGTGGGGGTAGGATTTACTAGGAAATTCTCCACCCTGGGGGTGAGGATTTCCAGGGGGACGATTTACTTTTATACTGGGTATTTGAAATACAAACTTAAAAGGATTCTAGAGTACACAATCAAGACTTAGAGCTAGTGATAAAGCCTTGTTTCAAGCAAAAAAGAGTGTGTAAATTACATACAATACTTAAAAGACTACTCAAATACACAATTAAGGGTCAGTGCTAGTGATCAAATATAAACTCCCCAGAACTGTGAGCATTGAGCACAAAAGCTTAGTTTGTGAGTTCTGGTCTTACTATATCTTTGAAGTATTTGAAATAAAAAATACTTCCACAGTAAACGATGGATAAAGTTTTTTTTTAAAAAAAAAAGCTTTTTTTAAACTTAAGATACCCTGAAGTCTTAATAACTATCCCTAAAGTATGGATAATCTTGATATGAGACTTAGAAAAGAGTAGTCCGTCCTTGTTTGAACCTATATGTATTTTTCATCAGAAGCGATAAAATGAAACAGATATGTAGATTACTTGGACCCAGTTATTGGCCATAATGTGCCCCTATGTAGTTACACTAGTTGATATTATCCTAACTAAGAGACAACAGTACATCTATTAAATATGACACGATGTATAAAATGCTAAGCACAAGTAATTAGCCGACACAATGAAAATAGTATTTTCATATTGAGCTATAATGCAGTCAAACTTATAGATTGCTAAGAACACAACACAAACATTTGCCATGCAATGAAAGGACAGTTAAAATCTAAACTTAACAATCATGCATGAGATTTTAAATCCAATGGATGGTGTTAGTTTAGCAACAACACATCAATAATATACAGATCTGGGCAAACTACAAAAGCTGAAAATGCATTTTGTAAAGATATCCTATGCTTAGGTTGTACAATTCCCATTAATCAGAACTTATACAAAAAATATGTTGATATTGTAATCAGAAAACTTCCTTCATTTTATGTTAAAGTCATCACATTTAAATGCTTCCCAGCATATTCCATTAATTAATGGTCTTCAAATCAATACTCTCTTGTATAGATCATTTTAAACACGTTCCAACCCCTTTAAATAGAAATCTCAGAAGAAGAATCCCCTTTAAGTAGAGGTAAGTGACAAGTTCTTGAGGTCATCTTCCATAGAAATTGATAGGGATTTAAAAATCCTGCTAAAACAGAATTTGGCTTAATATTTTCAGTCCAATAAGACTCAAGCAAAAATAATAGTTTTCTGAGTCCTTGCCATTTAAAGTTACATTGTAACTTGGAAATCCTGTTTAAATCCTGTTTAAGCAGAAGTAACTTTCTGCAGCTTGTATATCTGACTTCACAGGGTTCATCACTACTGTGCCAAACATGGGTCTACTTCTGAATGCAAATCAGAAGGGCCCAAAACTGATACGATACAATACTTCAATATTTTTGTATGACAAAACCAAATCAACGGTTGATATTGCATGTCCATCCTTACCACCAGAACTCCATGAGGAGACTGCTGAAACTGATACCGTCTGTGGTGCCAACCTTGACAACTCTGTGTATCTGTGGCACCTTCATGATGGCACATATAGACACCACACTCACATTGAGAATTGGTAACAAGTTATCCATCTTTCAGAAGTTTATGGGCATTCCTCTCGCTGCTATTTTCTGTAAAATACCACAGGTTTAAAATTGCTATATATAGCAGTTTACAACCCAGATGGAGGGTCTTGGATTATGAGCCCATCATGTTAAAGATCAAGGATTTTTATTCATTTTTTTAGATATGGTATTACAGCAGCAGTCAGAGAAAAATGTCTGATGTTGTAGTAAATTGTACCTCATTAAATAATAAATTTCAACTTACATATATAGCCAAGTGCAGGAGCTGGTGAAAGTGGTGTAGACCAGTACATACCCACCTGTAAAGTCCTAAATATATTGTTTCATACTACTGTCCTACCACACAAGATTGTCAGGTAATGGCTAACCTACATGTCTGCATTATGTACATACATCTAAGGCTTGTCGGTATGGAGACTGGAAGTTAGACTACAGGTAGTTGAGTAAATCAGATGCATATCATACACTTGAATAAATTAGGCATTCTTGTTACATTTGTTTGCAATAGTCATCTGCACAATAATATAACAATCACGTGTCTTCGCACTTGAAAATGGCTACAGATAAAAGGAATGGTTGTCAAGTTATATTATTTGTATGAATTGAGTGAAAAACAGCCTTTTTGTTGTAAATGAAGGTTTTGTAATATAGTTACTTGAATACCCTTTGTGAGAATAACTTGAGTGGGCATGTATACATGCACATTATTTCCACCATGGCTTGAAAGGAGATTAAATGTATAAAACATGAAGAAATTCAAACTCAACTAGACCAAGGGTGCATCTGTGGCCAGATCTGTGGCCAGATGCAACATGTATCCACCGGAAAGGAACAACTAACATAGTTTTGAAGATGAACAGCACTTTTTAATAATAAGCATGTTGTAAGCACTTTTAAGTTTGGCTACACTCATTTGACAATGAAGTAGGGGCCCAAGGTCAAATCTGACCACATCAGGAGATTCCTAGCTCATGGTTTCCTATAGGTTGGTTTCATATTGCAACCTCAAGGACCAATAATAAGCGACTTAATAGCACTTTTAATTTTTTTTCCTTGTTTGACCTTGAAGGAGGGGCCCAAGGATAAATCAGTCCACATCAGAAGATTCCTAGCCCATGATTTCCTATAGGTTGGTTTCACATTGCAAACCTCTAGGACCAATAATAAGCGAGTTATAAGCACTTTTAAGTTTGCCTATCCTCATTTGACTTTGAAGCAGGGGCCCAAGTTCAAATATGACCACATCAGAAGATTCGCAGCCCATGATTTCCTGTAGGTTGGTTTCACATTGCAAACCTCTAGGAACAATAATAAAGTAGTTATAAGCGCTTTTAAGTTTGGCTATCCTTGTTTGACCTTGAAGAAGGGGCCTAAGGTCAAATCTGACCACATCAGAAGATTTGCGGTCCATGATTTCCTATAAGTTGGTTTCACATTGCAAACCTCTTGGACCAATAATAAGGGAGATATAAGCACTTTTCATGACTGAAAAGAAACACCTGTGGCAGCCATCTTGTTTTTTGAAATAAGGCCAAAAGTATTTCCAGTCAAGATTTTGTAATGATGAACATATCCTGTGAATTTGAGATCTCTACCTATAATACAAAATTCCTTGTTGAAAAACTCCGTGGCAGCCATCTTGTGTTTCAAAATGAGGCCAAAAATATTCCCAGGCAAGATTTTATGGTTATGAATATAACCTGAAAATTTGAGAAGTCTACCTATAATACCCTGGTCTTTAGAGGGGTAACAAGAAAATCTCTACACACTGCGGCGGCGTACTCATGCGTAATCCATAGTATTCACTGGATACTATCTCCAGAGTTTGACCTTGGTCAAATTAGATAGTATCTTGCTCATGAAGTGGCTGTTTTTGCTGCAAATGCCTTTGTTAGTAGTCATCTAGACTACTGTAACTTTCTGTTTAGACGTTAGTCAAGCTTCAATCTGCTGCTGAATACTCTTGCGCATACTGTCACAATTCATAGATAGTATGCTCATGTCACACCCATCCTGCCTTCCTGTCATTTAATGCTGTATGTTCAAAATCACAACACAGGTTTATAAACTTTTACACAGTGGTTTTCCTTGCTATTTTGGACTACCTTTGACTTTGAGCAGATGCTCCTACAGCACCAGGCATAGTCATCTTGATTGTCAATACCTGGCAGCTCCTCCTTTCCACTCCTCACTCTACAAGTCAGTCAAACACTTCGGCCATAGTTTTGCCTTTGATGCTTCCAAGTTTTGAAGTGATCCTTCTGATAATGTACACAGTTCAGCATCTATTACCTCCTTCAGGAAAAAACTCCAATCTTACCTGTTTGCAAAAGTCTCTCCCCCATAGCCTTCCCATCATCCCTGTGTCTTCATTGAAATGACCTGCTTATGTTATTCGACTTACGATTATTTACCTTGTTCATGTTCAGTTGCGCTTGATGTACATTAAGTGCTATAACAGTCCACATTAGATTAGATTACTTTAAAACATTACAAGTACCAAGCTATCAGTTTGTCAGACAAGCAACTTTTCTCATGGACCAATAACTTTTTGATAGTTTTTTTTCCCCAAGTTGAAAAAAAGTAAGAAAAATATAAAATTATTTAAATTAACTGTAGGACCTGCATCTTTTAAGCCGGGCCTGCAACTTTTTGGTGTAGCAGGTCATGTGGGCCTGCAGTAATTTTCAATGAATTTCCTACACTGATTGGAAGGATGTGGTAGAGATGTTGTAGAGGTATGATATAGTTACATATTTTAGTGGACCTCTACCACATTTTAGGGGGTGTGGTAGAGGTCTATCCCATTAATATATATTGGAAGGACGTGGTAGAGGTGTGGTAGAGATGTGGTAGAAGTCTCACGTACACAGCTGTATATTTGAGTGGATCACTCCTACATTATTGGGGATGTGGTAAAGGTGTATCCCAGTAATTTGTATAGGAAGGACATGGTAGAGTTGTGGTAGAGATATGGTAGAGTTCTCCCTGAACAGTAAACTTGTCTAACTAAGGGATGTAACTTTTGGCCCCCTAATTATACCAAAATTTAGGTACAGCTAAAAAAATTTTTTTTTTGAGTTGTTTTCCAATGTTTCACTTAATTGACCTGAAAGCATGTTTAACAGTACTTATATTTGGTGGGCAAGATCTTTGTATTTCACATTTATAACCAAATTCTGCTGCCTGTTTCAAAATTCAGTTTAAAAGATGATGTAAGATAAAAACAAATACTAAAATTTACAGGGAATGTAAATATGATAATTATGATCCTAACTACAGGAATGCTTTTGCTAACAAAAGCGAAGCATCCCTGAAAGTTTAAAATGCTTTGTGGTTTTAATAAGCATGCTGTAAAGCTAAGAATGCACAAAGCTGCGCCATATGCTTTCCCAATACCTCTTAATACATTCTGAAGCTATAAAAGCAACGATAAAGGAGATATAAGGCAAAACTCCAAAGCAGCTATTGATGACCCCAGTTTGGCCCATAAGGGGGGTCGGGGGGTAAAACTGACCGGCTATTTAGACTCTCCACATATGCTTTCCCAATACCTCTTAATACATTCTGAAGGTATAAAAGCAACAATAAAGGAGATATAAGGGAAAACTCCAAAGCAACTATTTTATGACCCCAGTTTGACCCATAAGGGGGGGTCGGGGGATAAAACTGACTGGCTATTTAGATTCTCCACATATGCTTTCCTAATACCTCTTAATACATTCTGAAGCTATAAAAGCAACGATAAAAGAGATATAAGGCAAAAACTCCAAAGCAGCTATTTATGACCCCAGTTTGGCCCATAGGGGGGGTCGGGGGGTAAAACTGACCGGCTATTTAGACTCTCCACATATGCTTTCCCAATACCTCTTAATACATTCTGAAGGTATAAAAGCAACAATAAAGGAGATATAAGGCAAAAACTCAAAATCAGCTATTTATGACCCCAGTTTGACCCATAAGGGGGGCCGCGGGGTAAAACCGACCGGCTATTTAGACTCTCCACATATGGTTTCCTATTACCTCCCAGTACATTTTATGGCTCTAAATGCAATACTTAAGAAGATAATAGGGGGGTTGACCTAAATTTAAGGCTTTCAGATTGGAAGGTGTCAGAAAATCACTCATAAATGAGACATTTTTCAAGGGATTGCTCCCAAAATCTAATCAGCTCGCGTTTTCGATAGTATGAACACGTGTGCCAAATTATAAGGCTGTGTAGCAAGTAGTTTTTCCTGAACTGCGATGACAGGGGGGGGGGGGGGGGGTGTACTTCAAAAAAATGTTTTTGATCATGTGACCTTCATAAAGGTCAAAGGTCAAATTTAAGCATGCAGAAACACAACACAAAAACTTGGCACACAAGCAAAACAGAAGTTTTCGTCAAGAATATCAAACCGCCAACATGCTTGGATCCTTTCCAGCAATACTACCAAATGTCCACCTGACAAATAAAACACATGAACTGTTACCAAAACAGCCAAAAACTAGTGGCATTCTACCAGTAATCACCCATGGTAAAGTTAATATATTGAATTTAAATAATATTAACAGCTCTATATTTTATTCTTCTGTCAATAGTGTGACGGATCCGAGCGGTTAAATCCATCATCCTCAACAACTTTACAGTGGTGCCACCACGTGTACATTTCAAAAGCCCACTGCTCACATCAGGAGTGAATCCAATCCATGGATCGATCCTCAACCTAGGATCAATCCTAACTCCTGGGATCAGATTCACTCCCAAAAGATCATCTCAGGTTGCATCCAGATGGCATCACTACACGTAGATACCACAATGCCATCATGCACGGTGACATCACTGACGCCAGATTTCACCATGCCACCAAAAAACACCTGCAGGAATTTTACACAAGGGTTTTTGTAACCCTTAAGCTGGCAGTGTCACCACTTCGCGAACATTTCACAGTGGCACTCCAAATCCGGGGAGTTACCAGTCCCCATACAGTTGGCTTAGCAGGAAGAACTTCAATCTTCCCAATAACTCTTTATAAACAAGAGGAGAGTGCCCGTGAACGGGCACTGTGTCAGCTGACTGAGTGTTTTTGATTTGTGAAGGTGATTAGAGGACAGAATAATTATCAGGAAAAGGGCTGTACAGAAATACAGTAAATGGTAACTGAACAGCAAGTTCGAAAGAAATTCCGAAGCTGACAGAAGAAAAGGATAAAAAAGTTGTGCCCTGTAAATGGTATTATGAAGGAAAATAACAAGGTAATTGTTTAAGTGTAAAAAATAGGTTAAAACATATTTAAAGAAATACTACAAATGCAATATCCTCGTTCGACCTTGAAGAAGGGGTCCAAGGTCAAATCTAACCACACAAATACATTCCCAGCCCATGATTTCCTATGGTTTACCATTCCAAACTTCTAGGACCAATTATAAATGAGTTATAAGCACTTTTAAGCTTGGCTGTCCTCATTTGACCTTGAAGGAGGGGTCCAAAGGTCAAATCTGACCATACCAAAAGATTCCAAGCCAATGATTTCCTATGGGATGGTTTACCATCCCAAATCTCTGTCACCAATAATAAGCGAGTTGTAGGCACTTTCAATTTTCGCTATCCTCATTTGACCTTGAAGGAGGGTTCCAAGGTCAAATCGGACCATATCAACAGATTCACAGCCCATGATTTCCTGTCTGTTTACCATCCCAAACCTCTGGGACCAATAATAAGCGAGTTATAAGCACTTTTAAGTTTGGCTATCCTTGTTTGACCTTGAAGGAGGGGTCATTGAAGGTCAAATCTGACCACACCAAAAGATTCCCACCCCATGATTTCCTACAGGTTGGTTTATCATCCCAAACCTCTAGGATCAATAATAAGGGAGATATAAGCACTTTTCATGACTGACAAAAAACACCTGTGGCGGCCATCTTGTTTCTCAAAATGAGGCCAAAAATATTCCCAGACAACATTTTATGGTTATTAATATATACTGCAAACTTAAGAAAGCTAGCTATAATATTTTTTTTCATCAGAGCAGTAATGGTGAAATCTCTCTCTACACACTGCGGCTATCCAGTGGATACAATGATTTACTCAACAGTGAGAACCTGAAAGTAGCTATTGCTCAGCTATGCCATGACATAGAGGTCTGCAATTTCACTATGTTATAGCTGACCAAAAATTCTGTGAATAACATATTTAACAAATTACTCTAAATGTAATAGTTTTCAAGTTACAACTGATTTACTCAACAGTGAGAACCTCAAAGGAACTATTACTCAGCTATGCAATGAGCTACATGTCTGAAATTTTACTATGTTATAGCTAAGCCAAAAGTAGGTGAACAACATATTTAAGCAAACTACTGTAAATGCAATAGTTTTCAAGCTACAACTGATTTACTCAATAGTGAGAACCTGAAAATAGCTATTGCTCCGCTATGCCATGAGCTACAGGTCTGTAATTTCACTATGTTATAGCTGACCCAAAAGTAGGTGAACAATATATTTTAACAAAATACTCCAAATGCAATATTTTTCAAGTTATAGCTGATTTACTCAACAGTCAGTACCTGAGAATAGCTATTGCTCAGTTGTGCCATGAGCTATAGGTCTATAATTTCACTATGTTATAGCTGACCCAAAAGTAGCTGAATAACATATTTGCACAAATTTCTGTAAATGCAATAGTTTTCCAATTATAACTGATTTACTCAACAGTGAGAACAAAGTAGCTATTACTCAGCTATGAAATGAGCCACAGGTCTGAAACTTCACTATGTTATAGCTGACCCCAAAATAGGTGAATAACATATTGAAACAAAATACTCTAAATGCAATAGTTTTCAAGTTATAAGTGATTTACTCAACAGTGATAACCTAAAAGTAGCTATTACTCAGCTATGCCATGAGCTACAGGTCTGAAATTTTACTATGTTATAGCTGGCCCAAAAGTAGCTGAATAACATATTTATACGAAATTCTCTAAATGCAATAGTTTTTAAGTTACAAGTGATTTTACTCATGATGGAAGTTACTGAAAAGCCCAAAAGTAGCTATTACTCACTTAGCTATTGAGACAGACACCCAACTTACTCACCATATTGTAGCTATGAAAAAAGTAGCTGAATAACATATTTCAACAAAATGCTCTAAATGCAACACTTTTCAAGTTATAAGTGATTTACTCAACAGTGATAACCTAAAAGTAGCTATTACTCAGCTATGCCATGAGCTACAGGTCTGAAATTTTACTATGTTATAGCTGACCCAAAAGTAGCTGAATAACATATTTATACGAAATTCTCTAAATGCAATAGTTTTCAAGTTATAAGCGATTTACTCAACAGTGATAACCTAAAAGTAGCTATTACTCAGCTATGCCATGAGCTACAGGTCTGAAATTTCACTATGTTATAGCTGGCCCAAAAGTAGCTGAATAACATATTTATACGAAATTCTCTAAATGCAATAGTTTTTAAGTTACAAGTGATGTTACTCATAATGGAAGTTACTGAAAAGCCCAAAAGTAGCTATTACTCACTTAGCTATCGAGACAGACACCCAACTTACTCACCATATTGTAGCTATGAAAAAAGTAGCTGAACAACATATTTTCACAAAATGCTGTAAATGCAACACTTTTGAAGTTATAAGTGATTTAGTGCATGATTTCATGAATTTTAATGCATTAAAAATTATTAAAAAAATTTATTTAAAAAAAAGTAAGACAGATCCAGGTCTCATACTCACACAAGAGAACCTACCTCTGGCCTAGTACATATATGCAAGATATGAGAGAAATCCCTGCAGTAGTCACTGAGAAAATTGTGATAAAAAGTTGAAATTTTCACACTTTTGGTGGGGGTACCCCCCTTGTAATGTCTCTAGCAAACAGACGAACAGACAGATTTGCATGCCTTGAACAATTTTTCATCCTCGAT
This sequence comes from Sabellastarte sp. h YS-2021, assembly GCA_964017235.1. Lineage (NCBI taxonomy): Eukaryota > Metazoa > Annelida > Polychaeta > Sabellida > Sabellidae > Sabellastarte > Sabellastarte sp. h YS-2021. The sequence goes on from OZ024929.1 coordinate 138,593,963, forward strand.
AGATAAGGTATCTTTTAAAAAAAACAGCATGTCTCTAGGCCTTGTAGTTATGGAGAAGAAGTTGTTCACGCGGACGTGGACACGTACGCGGACGCGTACGCCCACGCCGCAGAGTGATGACATAATGTCAGCTGACTGACAAGTCAGCTGACATAAAAATGAATAGGCCTAAGAATAATGAATAATGGGGTGGAATTCATGTCTGAATTCTACCGGGCTTATCAAACTGAATCACTTCACAGATGTCAGAGAAACTTATCTGTATATAGTTGTAAGAAATAATCTTCCCGGGATTCTGGATCATGGATCTATAGATGAAATAAATACTCTTCCCAGGATTCTGGATCGTGGATCTAAGTCACTTACTAGCACCCTGGTTCAGCTGCTCTAAGGATCGGCAGTTGTCATCTGGCGGACTGTAACAAAACCTTATTAACTATTCTGCAATGCTGCTTGCTCTGGTTGCCCTGGAATGAATCACTCTTAATTAATCTTGCTGGTTCCCCTAGGATGGTTGCCTGCAATCTGAATTGGGTATCAGCACATTGGTTAGCCAAGGCTACAGTGGGTTCAGTCATTGTCACACTTCTGTCCTGAATGGAAGATCAGATCTTAAGTATTTAGATTCAAGGATCACTGCTCCGTGGATTGTCATGGAAGTTGGTGCTACGAGTTTATGCCACATGTATAGTTATGTAGATTTTAAGATCTTAATTATTGATAGAGAAGATAAGCAAACAAAGAAAACTAGAAATAGGACGCCCTGTTGATAGTAGGTGCGAATAGAAACAGGATAGCATAGAAGAACACACATTATGATGTGTAATGTCCACCCATGAACCTTTTGCCAAAATTGTACAGTAGTCTTACAAGACCCTGTTTCATTTGTAAAATATATCAATGATGCTTAAATATTTGTTAGTGTAGATGTAAATTATTTCAGCTTCATGCCTTTTTGCATTGGTTGGGTCGAAAATTTTGACGAAATCACTCTATCTTGCACGGTTAAGAAGATAGAAGCAAATTCCTGTTTTTCTATTTTTGGCAAAAATTTGAAAATTCAAAATGGCCGCCATTTTTGGGAAAAGGAAAATTTTTTGAAAATTGCCAAGAGTACATTTCTTAGACACCCTATGGGTCGAAAATTTCAACGAAATAACTCTATTTTGCACGGTTAAGGCCAATTTGTGTTTTTCCATTTTGGGCAAAAATTCAAAATGGCCGCCATATGTGGGGAGGGGAAATTTTTTTGAAAATTGCAAAGAGTACATTTCTTAGATACCCCGTGGGTCGAAAATTTCGACGAAATCGCTCTATCTCGCACGGTTAAGGAGATAGAAGCAATTTTGTGTTTTGCCATTTTTGGCAAAAATTCGAAAAATCAAAATGGCCGCCATTTTTGGGGAGGGGAAAATTTTTTGAAAATTGCAAAGAGTACATTCCTTAGATACCCTGTGGGTTGAAAATTTCGACGAAATCGCTCTATCTCGCACGGTTAAGGAGATAGAAGCAAATTTGTGTTTTGCCATTTTTGGCAAAAATTCGAAAATTCAAAATGGCCGCCATTTTTGGGGAAGGGAAATTTTTTTGAAAATTGCAAACAGTACATTCCTTAGATACCCTGTGGGTCGAAAATTTCGACGAAATCGCTCTATCTCGCACGGTTAAGGAGATAGAAGCAAATTTGTGTTTTGCCATTTTTGGCAAAAATTCAAAATGGCCGCCATTTTTGGGGAGGGGAAAATTTTTGGAAAATTGCCAAGAGTACATTCCTTACATACCCTGTGGGTCGAAAATTTCGACGAAATCGCTCTATCTCGCACGGTTTAGGAGATATGAGCACATTTGCCTTTTTCAGTATTCAAAATAGCCAATTACTCATTTATTTAATTAATTACTCACTCATCTATGAAGCAATTCCCCCCAAAAGCAATCCCATACAAGCTATTAACCCAATGAACCTCCATACCAAATTTCAGAAAGCTAGGCTTAATAGCATTCCTTAAAATGTCTGGAAACCAAAGAGATACTCAAAAGTAGCAAAGTAGCTATTACTCAGTTAGCTATAGAGCTATCATCACAGGATATCAGTGGGGTGGACATAATTAAGTCACAATAATTTATTTAATAAGTATTTCAGTGCTGTAATAAATTCTCTGGACTCATACATCATAACAAAACATCCTTGGGTCTCCACCACAATTATTTATTATAGAATCTAGCTATTGGGATGGGGGAGCGTGGATTATGAATGATAATGATCCTGGGAATATGGTCTGAGTACTTCTGGGATGGTCGGAGTACTTCTGGTATTCAATGCTGAACACTTATCAATTATTCTGATCATGTTCATTTCTGAATACTGGCTCCTTCAATGTGGTAGATTATGGCAGCTCTTAGAATGTTCTCTGGCAGCTCAGACAGCTGATTACTTGCAAGATTCAGAACAGAATACAATGCAGAAATCATTCGCCATCCTGGTTCCAATTCCTGGGATTATAGTCACAAATCAACAATGACAGCGATCCCGGGATCCTGCTCCTGGGACTTCACCCAGGGAGCCACTCCAGGATCACATCAAGGATTGTCATTATATGTGTTCAATTCTGAACATTGCTCTGATATCTTGTACTGATCCCGGAGCCACTCCCGGATCATGTGTTTAATGATATTCTTTTGCTATTACCTTCTCTCTTCAGTTGTTGCCCGGTGAATTCAATTCTGAATTCTGGGTCTCCACTGGAAGACCACTGCTTATATAGGCTCTCAGCCAGACAGTCATGTGCTCATCAGGAAGAGTGTAAATAGGGTATATATGGGAAATGGGTGTGATAACTTCTAAATTATGCACCAGTTTGTAAATTCACCTCCGCGATCCCGGGAACCTGCTCCTGGGACTTCACCCAGGGAGCCACTCCAGGATCGCATCAAGGATTGTCATTATATGTGTTCAATTCTGAACACTGCTCTGATATCTTGTACTGATCCCGGAGCCACTCCCAGATCATGTGTTTAATGATATTCTTTTGCTATTACCTTCTCTCTTCAGTTGTTGCCCGGTGAATTCAATTCTGAATTCTGGGTCTCCACTGGAAGACCACTGCTTATATAGGCTCTCAGCCAGACAGTCATGTGATCATCAGGAAGAGTGTACATAGGGTGTATATGGGAAATGGGTGTGATAACTTCTAAATTATGCACCAGTTTGTAAATTCACCTTACATAAATATAACGTTAACATCTGAAACACTCCAATTAATTAATCCGTGCAATATACTTCACAGGAAACCATATTCTAAACTATTATTCACAGTTTCCCTACTACAATTGATTCATCAGTAAATCTTTCACCCCTATTTGGTTAGTAGTTGTTCCTAAACTGGAACTGTAAAGTTCTTCCAAAATCTCACGAATAACAAAACATAATAAGCCAGAATTAAGTACAACACAAGATATGATAATTCATGATTTGCCTGAATATTAGTGAATATTCTTGTCCCAAACTACAAAAAATCATAGATTTACCTCTATTTTCGCCCATGCGGCCAGATTTGATATAAAGTAAACAAACCCCTTAAAAGAGCATTTTATAAGGCAAAAATGGTCCGAAAATAACGTTAAATGCAACAAAAGTAATATTTACTTTGATTTTCACCCTCAAAACAGAAGAATAGCATTCAAAATGTCACAAAACGGCCGCGAAATTTACCAGGAGTAAGAGGTGAAATCAGAAAAGTCGAATCTACAGACTTACGGTCGAACCAATAGATTGTCAAATGATATACACTACAATTAATAACTGGGGTACATGTTGTTACATTTGTTTCAAAGCATTACAGTATATCAGCCGTTTTACTGCAAACCGGAAATACCAGTCAATGCCCATTTTGTAGATAAATGGAAGCATTTGTCCTTGACCTCCAAGAAAGAAGTATAGTAGACAATCGTACTGTCGATATGCTTAATAAGTTAATCGGTCAGCATTGGCAGCTTTACCGCATATAGCAAACTTCAATTAAAGTTGCAAATAAATGATCACCCTTTTCATGAATTTATCATACAAAAATACTTGTGCAATGTGTTCCAAGCAGATACATTTTTAAATTTTCTGAAATAAACACGAAAATATTGCCTCAATACAGAACTAAACCACCCATTTTATTATAATAAAACCAATATAAAATCTGTGTCTAAATTTTTGTTCAATAAAGATCATCTTGTAACAAATCTTTCATCGTGTTGATCCCAATGAAAGTGGTGGTACTAGGTGATCGACTTGATGATCAATCTTACAAATGAAAGTCTTGTTTTTCTGCATTTTCAAACCCAAGTTTAAACTTTCTGTTGTAAAAAAAAATCTTAGAAGTCTTGCAGCAGTTTGCTGGGTTATTTGCTTTATGAAGTCATATTTTTCAATGTACCTTCATGTTTTGAGGTTGATTTTAATTTTATTAAGTGAGAATAACCGCTGTTTACTGTATAAATCTCCCTTTAGTGATCAACTTTACGATCATCCACTGTAGTGCATTTAGACATGGTAACCGCGGCGATCGACCCTATCGGGATCTAACGCCGTGGTTCCTCCCCATTTAAAAGTAGAGATTTCAAAGATTAGCTTACTCACCATCAAAACTATCTGTAAAACGATGACACAAGTAAAAGATTCTAATATTATTTAAATTATCAATCCAATAATGCTGTTTTACATGTACAATGTAATATAATGACTTTTAACAACAATATTTATATTTTTCGTCCTCCATGTTGAAATTCTGATTGGTTTGAATTTATTGCCATTTATATGTGGTATCTGCTAAACCTCGGATTTCTCTGATTCCCACTTTCAAGATTTTTTGTGTTTGAAAGTATAGTTATTTGGGTTGGAATTTTTTACCAAATTTTTTACACATTCTATACTGTTTGAACTACAAATGCAAAAATTCATATATCTTTTGCATTAGATTTATACTTATATGATATGATACATATGAAGATTCAAAGTTTTGGCAATTCATCAAACAATAACTTTAATATTTAGACATAAGAATTAGAATGTGAAATGATGTATCAATACTGAAAATGTAATGAAAAATAATTTTAATTCAAATTTAATGAAATTATGTCCATTTTGTGGGAGACAGTGACCAGTCCATCTTTGACCAAGGAGATTTATATTGGATTCAAGTGTGATTTGATTTTTTGCACCTATTTAGATTTCTGTATTTAATATGTTAAAGTTGTTTAAATATTTCTGAATTGCTTGTGAAAATATTTTGAGTTTCCCTTCAATGTTACCAATTCAGCAATAGTTCAGATAAAAAAATGTAACCCTTTTGTCAGGATTGCTGATGCAAATATTTAAAATATTTTTTGACCTCTACTTGGCTTCAAAACTAATTTTTTTACTGTTTAATAAATATTACTTCAATGCAAAAAAAAATATTTATAATATTATGGTCTGCATTAGTATATGAATGTGATGAGGAATCATTTCTGTAATATTTTGTTTCAAAGAAAGTTCTTTACCAAGCACTAGTGTCAGTGTGTTATATGCTTTTAAAAGAAAACAAATACACTATTTGCCTCTTAACTTTTTAGAAATTTTCTCCGAGTTGCAGTAAGATTTCATGTGTGGGGTGACCAGAAAGCAGTGTTTCCGTTTACGCACAAACATGCGTAAATTTACGCCGAAATCAAGCGATTTACGCACATATTATTTACCACGGGGTCAGACTGACGCAGAAGTATTTGTAGAAAGAAATATCGATATTTCGTCAATATATGAAGCAATTCTTTATTTATTCCAATTTCAAAACAAAAATGGCCGATTTCCTGCTGTTTACTTGTCACTGCGCATGCGTGGTATCAAAAGGTCGAGAGGTGAAGAGTTCGTGAGGTCACGCATGCGCATTCGGGTTATTCAGTTACAAAATCCACCAAAGGACGCAAGATTTTTTACTGAAAGCGTAGATATACATGCAATAAAACAGCACTGAAAGTAAGCTGTATATATTAAAATTTCTTGTAAGGCGAGAGCTACGCATATGAAATCCATCTTAAACGGCCAGTGTTAGAATGTACCCTAGCAAATCTTATTCGAAACGTCACACATCGAAGGAAAATGTGATCTCTGCAAGGAAACAATTGGAAACAACATCTCCAAACGATGACAAATACCTTGTGCATTGGGAGACACGTTCTACTAAATCTCGGAAACTCTTGAATTTTTAACCCCGGAAACCTCTCCGGAAAATACTAGCTGTGAAATTCGAAAATATTCGCAAAAACACTATAACTCTGGAACCACTCAATGGATTTTTGTCAAATAAAAAGCAAAATAAAGTACAATAATTTGTCTTTCAACCAGTATAAATATTATATTTGCTAGGGTAAATAAAAATTTTTTAGTCAAGTTTATATTTTGACTATTTTCTTTACCCTGATGTACACAGGTGAACTGATCAGATATCTTTATGAATATACAGCCATGTACAATGTACTGTATTTTTTTTTGTCAACGTCATAAATAAAACAAATTTATTGCTTTTTAGTAACTGGGCATATCTAAACTCGACATGAAATCTATTTTGTAGTTAACTGTAGAAATCTGTGAAATTTATTTATACAAATAATTTATATGTCATTGCTTATTAAATAGGTTATTATAATCCTGTAATGTATTAAAATTGGTACTGGATAGTTGTGGGAACAGCCTTGATAAGCTTTTGCTTCAGCTGTTTCCTTTTCATGTTTCTCTGTGGTATTGAAATTATGTACATTTACTAATTTATTTATTATATACTACTTTGTATATATACAGAATTATAGTTGTATTAACAGAGATGAAATAAATGTTATCTTATCTTATCTTAAACATTATTTATTGAGGAAAATGTGGCAGAATATTACTTGTACCCCATTTTAAGTACCCCATGGGATACATGGTACCCCACATTTCATAACTGTAATGCGAACACCAGCTTTGCGAGGTATTTCAGCATTGTTTGTCTATTATTTTTCTACCCTGCAGTTTAACTAGAAGGGGTCAAGCTTAACTGACCCTCAAAAATTTGCATTGACCCCCGGTTTTCAAAAGCAGGGGTCAGTTGACCTCCAGAAAAATGAGGCTCAGGAAACACTGGAAAGGGGTTTCTAGGTTTATATTAACGGCTATAAATATCAATCAATTATTTCAGTTATGGTACACAATATGGCGGACACAGAATAAAAACAAGGTAATATAAGGTGTTATACTGAAATAAGTGTATATTTAATGTGAGTTAAGTACGAAGCATTGTTGTTTGTTGAATATATTTCGATTTAAATGCACTTAACACGCCAATGAATGCCTAGGTTGTAAATATTTGAAAATCACTACTTTTAAATGGGGAGGAACCACGGCGTTAGATCCCGATAGGGTCGATCGCTGCGGTTACCACGTCTATAGTGCACTATAAGTTCACTGGTAGGTGGGCGTTTACTGGTAGAAAGCCACTACTGTACAGTATTACTGTACTGCTCAGCCAGTGAATTTCGTCACCCCAGTGAAGTTCGTCACCTGCTATAAAAGTGTTCAAGGACTAGCAATGTCCACATTTTAAAAAGTGGAGTAGTTGCCTTGGAGAACTAGGTATAATTGTTTGCAGGAAGATCATAGTAAAGAAGTTTTAATATTGTCATAAAATACGAGTGACGAACTTCACTGGGGTGACGAAATTCACTGGCTGAGCAGTACTGTAGTGGTGGTGGACCAATTCACGCCCGGGTACCAATTCACGCCCACCCCTAAATTTATCCAAAACAATCACAGTTAAACAATAAATTACAAATGTAAATGATCCAATAGATGATCATCTATGATGTGGTAAACATCTTCTCAATGAAAAATAATAAATCTTCGAAAAAATTGAGGGTGGGCGTGAATTGGTACCCGGGCGTGAATTGGTCCACCACCACTAGTAGCTGGACCAGCTGTGTTCCAAACGTGAGCGATAATCCAACTTCTTAAATAAAATCTATTTTTTGCCAATCTAACACCTGAAACTTTATAAAGCAATTTCATCGTTATCGAGCATGAAAAGTTTTCACTTAATGGGCGTACTATTACTTTTATTTTTCTTGTTATATTAACTTCCAAACGGGTGCAGAAAAAAAAGGTAAAAAAACAATCAAGGATATAGCTAAAGCTCGAAATTGGCCTCGGGATGGTGCGTTATAAAACCCGGAATTAGGCTAGACTTATCAGACAGGTGCTACAAGCTGCGATGGGCATATGGCATTATATTGACATAATTTTAAAAAGTTTATTAAAGTATGTATCTAATTAATGCTCTTTTCCAGGCCCCAGGCATACAATATATCTAATACAGGGGGGGACGCGATTCGTAGGGGACAGCAATTCGCCGATTTCTATTGAACTTCATTTAAAACTAACATTTACTGCGATACTGAAGGAGCTTTATAGCATAGAAAAGTGTCCAATGTGTCTTGATACTTTTCTAAGATTTTAGAACTTTCAGTATGCAGGATTATAAAGATTAATAAAAAAGTTCACATGTCAGTGAAAACAATGCCAAACAAACTGCATCTGACTGACACAAAGAGCTGTATGTTCTCTAAGCTCTGTCTTGGGTCAACATAAATACTATTTGTAACTTCATCATATCCTAGAATACTATGAGAAGAATTGATCTTTAGCTTTAATTATTGCATGCAAAGTATTTAACAGTCTTTGTAACTTTTTTGGGAACAGTACAAAATAATTGGCGAAATGCTGTCCACTTTACAACAGCTGTAATTATATTGCATAGGACAAGTTCTATGGATGTATTTGTACTGATCACAAAATATATTTTAGGATGATACTGTCATTTTATAGTTTGAGGAACCTCTTTTCATTCTGACAACCTTTATAAAACCACACTGCATATTTGTTCTCACAAAACTGCATTTTGGTGTTTTTATGGGCGAAATGCTGTCCCCCCCTTGTATCTGGTACTGCATTTTTTTCTTATAAGATATGACATTTATTTCATCCCCTGAATACACATGTAGAATAATGCACAAATGCACAAAATTTTCTGTATGACAGAAACATGCAAAAAGGTAAAAGCTATAGCCAAACTTTATCAGGGCTGTTCCTACGACTAACTGAAACAATTTGAGATTTCTTTTTCATTGTATTATAATTTATAACTTGAGCAGCAGATTAACATATTAACATAAAATAACATATGTACAAATACAGACTGAACAAAATAAAAATTCAATATGAATAATTTAAACTTGATCATAGCATTATATATGTGCCTCTCTCATTACTTGTTTGGTAGATGGTGACTGTGTTCACTTCACCTCTTTAGTGTTATTTTAAATCTTTTTTCAGGATATTGTGACAAAAAATGTATGAAATGGGTCTCGATAATTTTTTCTATTAAAAGTTAATTATTTTAGCCTGGAATAAATTTTAGGTTTAAGTTGAGCTTAATGCATCAGGAAATTAAATTATCAACTGAAAGTCAACTTCATATAGACTGTTCAAATGACAAATAAACAAGATTTCAATGTAATTTCCACTTGAATCAACGTTGACATGCCTGTTGGGTTACTAGTATGTAGAAACCTAGAAGTGTAGTTTGATGCAGACTTTTCTTTCTCAGAACATGTCCACAACACTTGCAAAGCCTGCTTCATCAAAATGTATGACCTATGTCGAATTAGACAGTATCTTACTTGTGAGATGGCTGTCCTTTTCTGCAAGTACCTTGGCTAGTAGTAATTTGGACTATTATAACTCTCTGTAGTGAGGTTTGTGTGAACATTAGCTGCAGAGTATTCATAGAAATCAGAGAAAGTATGCTCATGTTCCACGCATACTCAAGTGACTCCACTGGCTGTCTGATGAATACTGCAGCATGTGCAAAACTTTATATTGGTCTACATATTTCTCCACAGTGGCTTCCCTAGCTATTTCTGGCCATCCTTGTCCCTGAGCAGATACTCCAACAGCACCAGGAGGCATAGTCACCCTGACAATCAATGCCTGGCAGTTCCTCCTTTCTAGTCAAACATGTTGGCAGTTTTGCCTTCAATGCTCCTAAGATTTGAAATGGACTTCTAGACAATGCAACATCTATCGTTTCCTTCAGGAAAAAGCGCAAAACTTACCTGTTTGCAAAAGCCTTTCCAGTTTCCACCATAACCATCTCATCACCCCTGTGTCCTCTTTGGCATGACTTAGCCATGTCAATGGATCCATGACTATTCCCTTTGTTTATCTGTGCTTAGAGTCTGTCAATTGGAGATTAAGCATTATTAAAGTCCATATTAAATATATTAGATTATTAACCTTCTTTCAGATATTTTTTTGTAAATTGTGGAAAATTGAAAAAAAGAAGAGAAACTGGTCTGTAATTACAGTTTACCATTGCCTGCTTTAAGGAATGGCCTGCTTTGATCCATATGACTGTCAGAAGATAGAGAATTATATTCGTTTTAACCTTTTAATATTACATGTGTGATAATGGAATGCAATTAGAGGAGTCAGTTGGAAGAAATTCCGATTCTTAATCCAGCTCTGAGTTTTTTAAAACATTGTGAGGGATCATATAGCTATTTGTTTCAGAGAATAACATGGTAATATTTTAACCCTTAAAAACTAACCACAGTTAGCTCTTATTTTAAATTCTACCATAACAAATTTCAATTATAAATTGAATTATCATTATAGCAAGTGGCAATGTTTATGATAACGGAAATGTACAATACCAATCAAAAACAAAATTAGCAGTGACCAAAATATATAAAGTGTTAGAACTTAGAACCCTTGTCATGTAAACCATACACCATATGTGTGTATAGTAAAACAATTATGTACTTCCATCATTCAGTTTGAAATTCACACATGACAAAGCAGTCATCTTACAGAAAAATAATAGTATTTGTACGTATTGTTTTAAGTTTCTTTTAAAAGGTTCATTGCATTTGGGATTATTCTTTGCATGCTTACTAACGTAGAAGAATAAATTTACTCATTATTTTTTAGATGTTAAAATGTTAAACATTTATTTTGAAAAGATAAAAATAAATATAACCAGATAAAAATGCAATGTTGTGTGCATAGGAGTGTGTTCTTTAACAAAATTCATCAGTCTGATTTAGTTGCTTTAACTAGACTAATGCCGCTCGCTTTATTGTGATCGAGGCGGCGGTGTATCCGCGAACAAAGCAAACCTGTTAGAAGCAATAATAAAAGACATACAGGCTGAAGATGCTTGAAGTTATAAGTATTTTTAAGTTTGACTGTCCTCATTTAACCTTGAAGGAGGGGTCCAAGGTCAATTTTATTAATTTATTTGGGGTTTTACATCATTTTCAACAATGTACAGGTCATATCACGACGGGTAGTTGGAAGGGCAGAGGAAACCAGTACATACAGTTGGTAAAGGTTCTTTACTGTAAACTTCCGACCAACGGCAAGGAACTACCAGCTTTCCCACTTGAGGTCATGCTGGAAACCAAACCCCGGCCTCAGAGGTGGGAGGCGAGAGTGCTACCACTCTGCCACCGGGGTCCAAGGTCAAATGTGACCACATCAAAAATTCTCAACCCATGATTTCCTATAAGTTAGTTTCACATTGCAAACCTCTAGGATTAACAATAAGTGATTTATAAGCACTTTAAGCTTTGGCTATCCTCGTTTGACCTCGAAGGAAGGGCCCAAGGTTAAATCAGTCGACATCAGAAGATTCCTAGCCCATGATTTCCTATAGGTTGGTTTCACATTGCAAACCTCTAGGACCAATAATAAGCGAGTTATAAGCACTTTTAAATATGGCTATCATAGTTTGGCCTTGAAGGAGGGGCCCAAGGTCAAATCTTACCACATCAGAAGATTCCTAGGGCATGATTTCCTATAGGTTGTTTTCACATTGCAAACATCTAGGACCAATAATAAGGGTGTTATAAACACTTTTAACTTTGGTTATCCTCATTTGACCTTGAAGGAGGGGGCCAAGGTCAAATTGGACCACATCAGAAGATTTGCGGTCCATGATTTCTTATACGTTGGTTTCAAATTGCAAACCTCTAGGACCAATATCAAGTAAGTTATAAGCACTTTTGCAATTGTTCTCAAGTTAAAACTGATTTACTCAACAGTGAGAACGTCAAAGTAGCTATTACTCCGCTATGCAATGAGCTAAAAGGTCTGCAATTTCACTATGTTATAGCTGACCCAAAAGTAGCTGAATAACATATTTAAACAGCTTAAAATAGCAATTGCTCGCTTGAATTTGATCCCAAGCCTACAAAAAAGATAGGGTGGCGATACATTATATCCACCAATTCATGCACTAAATATAAATAAATCTGACAGAAACTGTGCCCTACATCTTGAACACAAAAAAGCAATAGTCAAAATTAGTCAAAATTTTTGACATTTTTGACCCCGAAAGCATAACTTTGACTCCCGGGCTACCAAAATAATAGGATGCCCAGATCTCGGCCATAGCAAGCCACTTGCAAAGTTTAAAAGAAATCCCAAAAGAAATGTGGCTTGTAGTTTGAATACAAGAAAATCTCTGTAAAGACATACGTGGACGATGACCGTGCATGATCCATAGGATCCCCGCTTTTCGGAGATACAATTACTTGCATTTAACAAAACAGCACGGTTTCTTTTATCAATTGCCATTTCATCTATATTTACTGAAATTGTAGTAATTGCATTTATCATGATTACTGGAGATGGGTGTGGTTACATCTGAGGGTTATTTCAACTAAGTTTTGAAATAGCCAGCAGGATCATTTAGGCATTTTGAAATGGCCAAGTCAGTTCAAAATCTGGCCCAGGTTTTGAAATGGCCATTTCGAAACGGCCAGTGGTTTCAAAACAGTAAATGACAACTGCATTTGTGTGGCATCATTTAGTCAAGTGACATGCATGCATCATTGGCATCACCCCAACTTTGACTTTTATTTTTGGAATAGTTAAACTAATGTAGTAAGGCATTTTTCTTCTTGAAAATAAGCCAACCTACAGAAAAAGACGCAAATAGTCCATATACACTTGCCCCTGCTGATGGATTTTATGCAGTTTCTTACAAAAAATCCAGTACAAGCCCTCCCCAATTGAAACATGAAACCCAATGTTGGTCAAGCCCAGGAAACATTAGAAACATTTTTAAAAGATTTAAACATTTAAACAAGCAATCAGTGCCCGTGAACTGGCTCTGTGTAAGTTGACTGTGTTTCGAGTTTCAGAGTAGAAGTGAAAGAAAAGGTCACAAAAGTTGTACCATGCATATTCAGAAGTAAGGTACAAAGTTAGCCGTTAAGGTGTAAAAAGTAGATGAACAACATATTTTAACAAAATACTGTAAATGCAATAGTTTTCAAATTACAACTGATTTACTTAACAGTGAGAACCTGGAAGTAGCTATTGCTCAGCTATGTAATGAGCTACAGGTCTGCAATTCCACTATGTTATATTTGACAGAAAAGTAGGTGAATAAGATATTTAAACAAAATACTCTAAATGCAATAGTTTTTGAGTTAAAACTGATTTACTTAACAGTGATAACCTGAAAGTAGCTATTGTTCATCTATGCAATGAGTTACAGGTCTGCAGTTTTACTAGGTTATAGCTGAACCAAAAGTAGGTCAATAACGTATTATAACGTATTCAATTCTCCAAATGCAATAGTTTGCAAGTTATAACTGATTTACTAGACAGTGAGAACCTCAAAATAGCTATTGATCAGCTATGCAATGAGCTACAGGTCTGCAGTTTTACTATGTTAGCTGACGCAAAAGTAGGTGAACAACAAATTTGAGGAAAATACTCTAAAAGCAATAGTTTTCAAGTTGCAACAGACTTACTCAATAGTGAACTTCAAAATAGCTATTGTTTAGCTTTCCAATTAGCTACATGTCTGCAATTTCACTATGTTATAGCTGACCCAAAAGTAGATGAATAAGATATTTCAAGAAAATTCTGTAAATGCAATAGCTTTCAAGTTACAAGCAATTTACACAGCAGTGATAAGCAGAAAGTAGCTATTTCTCAGCTATGCTATGAGCTACAGGTCTGCAATTCCACTATGTTACAGCTGACTGAAAAGTATGTGAATAACATATTTAAACAAAATAGTGTAAATGCAATAGTTTTCGAGTTACAACTGATTTACTCAACAGTGATAACCTAAAAGAAGCTATTACTCATCTATGCAATTAGCTACAGGTCTACAATTTCACTATGTTATAGTTGACCCAAAAGTAGGTGAATAACATATTAAAATGCAATAGTTTTCGAGTTAAAACTGATTTACTCAACAGTGACAACCTGAAAATAGCTATTCATCTATGCAATGAGTTACAAGTCTGCAGTTTGACTGTTATAGCTGAACCAAAAGTAGGTCAATAACGTATTCAAACAAAATTCTCTGAATGCAATAGTTTGCAAGTTATAACTGATTTACTCAACAGTGAGAACCTCAAAGTAGCTATTGATCAGCTATGCAATGAGCTACAGGTCTGCAATTTTACTATGTTATAGCTGACCCAAAAGTAGGTGACCAACATATTTGAGGAAAATACTCTAAATGCAAGTTTTCAAGTTACAACAGACTTACTCAATACTGAGAACCTCAATGTAGCTATTGCTCAGCTATGCTACGAGCTACAGGTCTGCAACTTTACTATGTTATAGCTGACCCAAAAGTAGATGAATAACATATTTCAAGGAAATTCTCTAAATGCAATAGTTTTCAAGTTATAAGTGATTTACTCAACAGTGAAAACCTGAAAATAGCTATTGCTCAGCTATGCAATGAGCTACAGGTCTGCAACTTCACTATGTTATAGCTGACCCAAAAGTAGGTGAATAACATACTTAAAGAAAATGCTCTAAATGCAATAGTTTTCAAGTTACAACTGATATACTCAACTGTGATAATCTGAAAGTGGCTATTGCTCAGCTATGCTATGAGCTACAGGTCTGCAATTCATATTCAAACAAAATTCTCTAAATGCAATAGTATTTGAGTTACAACTGATTTACTCAACAGTGATAACCTAAAAGTAGCTATTGCTTATCTATGCAATGAGCTACAGGTCTACAATTTCACTATGTTATAACTGACCCAAACGTAGGTGAATAAACTATTTAAACAAAATTCTCTAAATGCAATAGTTTTTGAGTTAAAACTGATTTACTCAACAGTGAGAACCTGAATGCAGGTATTGCTCAGCTATGCAATGAGTTTTACTAGGTTATAGCTGAACTAAAAGTAGGTCAATAACATATTCAAACAAAATTCTCTAAATGCAATAGTTTGCAAGTTATAACTGATTTACTCAACAGTGAGAACCTAAAAGTAGCTATTGCTCAGCTATGCTACGAGCTACAGGTCTGCAACTTTACTATGTTATAGCTGACCCAAAAGTAAATGAATAACATATTTCAAGAAAATTCTCTAAATGCAATAGCTTTCAAGTTATAAGTGATTTACTCAACAATTAAAACCTGAAAATAGCTATTGCTCAGCTATGCAATGAGCTACACGTCTGCAATTTTACTATGTTATAGCTGACCCAAAAGTAGATGAACAACATAATTCAAGAAAATTCTCTAAATGCAATAGTTTTCAAGTTATAAGTGATTTACTCAACAATTAAAACCTGAAAATAGCTATTGCTCAGCTATGCAATGAGCTACACGTCTGCAATTTTACTATGTTATAGCTGACCCAAAAGTACATGAACAACATAATTTATTTATTTATTTATTTGGGGTTTTACGTCGCTTTCAACACTGTACAGGTCATATCACGACGGGTAGTTGGAAGGGCAGAGGAAACCAGTACATTGAGTTCGCTAGGGTTGTGTACTGTAAACTGCCGACCAACGGCAAGCAACTACCAGCTTTCCCACTTACGGCCATGACGGGGATTGAACCCCGGCCGCAGAGGTGGGAGGCAAGAGTGTTACCACTCTGCCACCGTGGCCCCCAACAACATAATTGAAGAAAATACTGTAAATGCAATAGTTTTCAAGTTACAACTGATTTACGCAATAGTGATAACCTCAAAGTAGCTATTACTCAGCTATGCAATGAGCTACAGGTCTGAAAGTTATAGCTGACCTAAAAATAGCTGAATAACATATTTACACAAAATTGAAAATTTTAATTACTTAAATGTAGCTTTTATAGGCTACAAGCTTACCATGTGGGACTGAATGCTGTTCTCGGATGGCCGCAGGCATCCGGCCAATGTCTAAGAAAAAAAAAGATACAGCGGGGAGGCAGGGTGGGACTCTCCTCAGTCCCACATGGTAAGCTTGTAGCTTATAAAAGCTACATTTAAGTAATTAAAATTTTCAATTTTATTGCGCTACAATAGCTTACCATGTGCGACTGAGTGCTGAATTCAACCCTGCCCAGTGTCAGGATTACAGCTGAGACTGGAAGGAATGTCAGTTTTTTCTTAGATATTGAAGCAATAAATAAAATGATTAGAAATACCAGTCTGAGTCCCGTTTACAGTACCCCAATCCCGAAGACTGGGCCTGTAATGAGCCAAAATCCTGAATAGAATGAAAGACAGTGCTAAAAATTGTCTAGATGTTTGATTGTAGGAGAGAAGTGTAGCTGTGCTCACTTATGAAGAGTAAGGTCCCTAGGACCAATCCACGAAAGAAGAACCCAGCCCAAGGGTTGGGGGTTCTAATAATTTTTGCCACCTAAAATGAGATTAATGACAACCTTGATAAATCCTTAATACATAAAATACCTTATAAATTAAAAATAAAATGACCTTACCCATAACATCTTGAGAGGTAAAGCTATACCTAGACCCTAGGATTAGACTCCTGAAGACTTGGTTGCAGCGGATGTGCCCCCCCCCCTTCGTTTCTTTCCGAGGATAACTGGTCTGAGGGGAAGGATCTAGGACTTGTTGTGCCGCCATTACTGGACCCAGATACATATTGTTGTCGTCTGACCAAGTAAGGTCTTTTAGGTAAAAATTTGTAAATGTGTTGTGAGCTTTCCAGTGACAGGCTTGCATGATTTGGTCCACCGATACCCCACCGTAAAAAGTCTTAGAGGCCGCGAAGGCCCTAATGTCATGCGCTTTAACTTGGACCAAGTCCAAGGATTGTTGGTCTGCTTGTTTATAACAAAGTAGAATGGTTTGTTTCAACCAAGAAGAAAGAGTAGTGGGTCTGATGTCTGAGGTGTGTCCTTTTTTGGATGAAAAGGAGAGATCGAGACCTTCTCAGGTCTTTGGTTCGATGCAAATAGTACCTCAGGGCCCGCACCGGACACAAGGTCCGGTCTTCTTTGAATTGTCTATCTACAATGGTAATCAAAGCAGGAATAGTCACCGTAGACACACTTTGAGAACCTTCTCTTGCTAGTTTGTTTTTGGCTATGAAGTCAGAAGAAGGGAACAAGGCCACCTTTTCCCACTGGCCTAGATTAGATACTTTGTTTGCAACCCAGGCATGGAATTCACTGCGACGCTTGCCGGAGGCCAAAGCTAGCAAGAAAGCAGTTTTGAGAGTAAGATGTTTGAGGTCATAGGCTCAAAGGGTGCTTTTGTGAGCTCATTGAGAACAACAGAAAGGTTCCACTTAGGGAGATTCCTGGAACTTTTGGGACAATCCCTGTGAAAACTGGAGAGTAACCCGTGAAGGTCTGAGTTTTGAGAAATATGGTGCCCCGCTGGGTCCAAAGTGTCGACAATGGCAGTCCTGTAACCATCAATGATCGAGGGGCGTCTGTTTAGATCTTGGTACAGATACATGAAAAAGTCTGAGACTTGTTTTACAGAGGGAGTGGAGAAAACCACCGAATTTTCTCTGCACCATTTTTCAGATAGTGCCCACTTTGACTTATGGATGGTCCTTGTTGCTGATCTCTGAGGAGCACCTCCACAGAGAAGCCTTGTTCTTGGAGCTGTCCACTCCTAGACACCAGGCGTGGAGGTTGAGATGTTGTGGACTGTTGTGGAACACATAATTGTGAGACTGTTTGAGAAGAGTTGTTGACACAGGAAGTTGAAGTGGGATCTCTGTTGAGAGCTGTACTAGGTCCCAAACCCAGGGCATCCCTGGCCAGCCTGGGGCTATTACGATTTGGCAATGGCATTGCCTGATTTTTTGGACCACCCTGTGAAGGAGGGCCGTCAGAGGATAAGCATAGGCAGTGAGACCCGTTCAGAGCATCTATGTCCCAAGCATTTGTGTCTGGGACAGGAGACACGTACAGTGGAAGTTTGTGGTTCAGATGAGTGGCAAATAGATCTACATGAGGAGTGAACCACTTTTGACACATCTGTTTGAATGACCATTTGAGTGACCATTCTGTTGATTGCACTTGGTTCGACCTGGACAGAAGGTCGGCCATCACATTCAGGCACCCTGGAATGTGTCTGGCTTTCAATGTTATGTGATAGTGATTGTACCACGTCATGATCTTCCACAGGAGAGCGCATATCTCTGCTGAGTGAGTTCCTCCTTGTTGGTTTATGTAGGCTACCTTTGTTGGGCTGTCCGTTGCAACCAACACTGTTTGGTTCTGACACTGGTCCTTGCAGCTTCAAAGGGCCAGGAAGACCGCCTTCAACTCTAGGACATTTATGTGTAGCCGTTTTTCCCAGTCTGACCACAGACCCTTTGTAGAATTTTGATCTAAGTGAGCGCCCCAACCTTCGTTTGAGGCATCTGTAAAGAGTTGGATGCTGTGGTCTTTGGGATGAAGGTCGGCATCTCTCATCACGTTTGCGGAATTCTGCCACCAGTCCAGGTGTGCAGAAATGGTTTCTGTCCAAGGAAGGAGGCTGTCCAGCGACTGAGGATATCTCCAGCGCTCCTTGAGATGAAACTGAAAGGGCCTCATGTGAAGGCGTCCCTCCGGGACCATTTTCTCCAGCAACCCAATTAGCGACATCAAACATCTTGCAGTCAAAACATGTTTACCTGAGTAGGTTTTAGTTCTGATTTTTCCTGATTTATTATCCACCCCAAGGACTGGGTTAGGTCTACCACTGCCTGAGTGTTCACTTGGGCTTCCTCCTGAGACTGGGACCTGATCATCCAGTCGTCCAGGTATTGGTGAAGTCTGAGTCCTCTGGAGAGGGCCACTAGCTTCACTTCCTTTACAATCATTGTAAAGACCTGGGGAGCTGTGGCTAGTCCGAATGGGACGGAGGTGAACTGGAACACCTGCGCCCTGTGGCAAAACCTTTGGTATTTCCTTGAGTTTGGGTGGATGGGGATGTGCAGGTAAGCGTCTGATAGGTCTATTGATGATACCCATTCCCCTGGAATCAGTGAGGTCCTGATGGACTCTGGAGTTTCCATTTTGAACTTTTCTATGTGTAGAAAAGTGTTGAGCCTGCTTAAGTCTATGACCGGGCTCCACCTTTGGTGAGGCTTGGGGACTAGAAACAGGTGACTGTAAAACCCGAGAGATTTTACATTTCTATTGCAGTCTTTGACAGAAGAGACTGGATACAAGTGGCTAGAGCTTGGTCTTTTTGATGGGCCTTGTATTCTGACTGAATCAGAGGGAACCTGACTTGACTTGGTTTTGAAATGAATGGCAGTACGTAGCCATTGGTGATAATGTTTAACACGTTGGATGAACATTTGTCTGTTTGCCAGTCTCTTCTGAAAGAACGGTGGCGACCTCCTACTGGTGGACTGAGGGAGGCTTTTAAGGAGTCATTGGGGAGAGGGGTTTCCATGCCCCCGCCCCCTGTGATGGGGTCGAAAACGACCCCTGGAGCGTCTGAAGTTTGGTTTCCCCCTACCTAGGAAAACAATTGGTTACTGCTTTGTGAGGAATTGCCCCCATAGGGGCGTTTCCTGTAGGAGCCTCTTTTCTTGTTGTGGGGACCACGAAAGGGCTTGTTTTGATAGGGTCCGAAACCCTGAGAGTCTTTTGAGGTGTCTTTTTTGAGGAGGAAGTCTTCTCCCTCCTTCACCTGTTGAGACTTGAACAAGGAGGAATGCCAAAAAGGCGAGTTCCTGAGTTCTTGGCATCTCGTTTCACCCAGATGTGGCTGTAAAAGGGTCATTTCGGCTTCGCGCCTTAGCAAGCCGGTGTTACCCTAGGTATAGAGCTCCCTCTGGAGTATATGGGCTAAGGATTTGCTGAGGCATGTAAGAGCTCTGTGTTGAATAAGAACAGTATTATTCCATATCACAGGCTTGTTCATATCCACGTTTGGCTGCTCTCTCAGGATTGCCACCTTTTTGGATTTGAGTCTTAACCTTCTTAAAGGTTGACTTCAGGCTATATTGGCACTTCTCAAAAGTGGCATTGCAAGAAGATGAAGTCTTGGCAAAGGCCGTAGTAAAGTTGAGAGTGGATATATTTTGCCTAGCTTGGTGTTCCAATTCCTTAAGAATTTGTAGGGGAACTTTGCCCAGAGGGGCCCCAGGAGGTTTAGGAGTAATACAGATTTTGGCAAAATCTGTATTCAACTCTTGAATTTTCTCCTCGTAACAGGGCTGTCCCACCTTGTACCACTTAGCAGTAGAACGAGGAGATTTGATGTATTTACCCTCAGGTAAATTAGTGGCCTGGAAATCATGGTCGAATTTATCAAAAGCATATTTGATAACTGAGCTGAGGGGGGAGCATAGAGGAAGGGCCTCTTGGCCTGAGCTCCTGACGGCCTTTCTCGTCGTCCAGACCCATGACGGAAGTGGAGGACCCAGGCATGGACTCCCTGGGGTCAGGGAGGGAAAGAATGCGCCTGAAGGTGTCCACTTCTTCAGCGTACTGGGAGGGAACATCAGACAAAGCTACCTCCTTATAATAAGGGGGGGTCTAGATCGTGTTGAGGTTGATCTGGATCAGAGATAGCCCCAGAGGGCTGGGCCCCAGAGGGCTTTGAAGACCTGTGTCTGGGTGCAGAGGACTGATCCTCCTCTGAAGGAGATGACATGTATCTGGACCTCACCTTATGTTTACTCTTGTCAACATGTTTTTTTAGGTTTTGAAGATGAAATCTGAGGTTCATCGGATTCATCGGATTCATCTGTGTATTGATCCGAGGCGGATCTCGGTTCAATCTCATGCCTTTTATGAGAGTGAGAGGCTTTTTAGGTCTATCTGAGGGCTTCTTAGAAGGCTCCTCGGATAGGCCTGAATGCTAATCCGATGCATTATGACGATGAACACTGAGACGTGGAGGAAGAGCAGGACCATAGTCCACTTCCATTTCTAAAATAGAGTGTGAGGTAGGCCGAGGTCTCGGAGGGGGTAGGTCCAGGTTTACAGCTAGATTGCAGGGTCCAGGCTTAGATTTTTAGATTTAGATTTATTTGTTGTTTTATGTCGCGTTCAACAGCCAGGGTCATATTGCGACGGGTAGTTTACAGGTGGAGGAAACCAGTGCATACTGCACTGTAAACCACCGGGCATCAGCAAGTAACTACCAACTTTCCAACATGAAGCGCCCGGCCCGAGATTCGAACCAGCGGCCTCAGAGGTTGGAGGCGGGTCTCAGAGGTTGGAGGCTGGTCCACCTCCACTTGTTTTTTAGATGTCAATTTGTCTCGGAGAGACTGAAAAGCTTCTAACATAGATGCCTGGAAGGACCCCATTTGCTGCCGTAAATGGATGTTAAGTGTGTTACCCAGGGATTTTTCTAATCTAATCTTCTGCTTTAAAAGTACCTGGGGTGGGTGGGACAGATTTTGCTGGCGTTTTTAAAGATAATGCCTCGAAGGGTAGGGGCTGTGAATGTAAAGGAGAGGTAAATAAATTGGCTGCAGCACTCCCAAAGTCTGCATGAGATCCAGTAAAGGATTCAGCGTCCTCGTCCCTTAAAAGATCGAGTTCATCATCTTTAGAACTAGTAGTGTCTTTCCTTTTGCTTTTTGACATAGCGTTTTCTGGGAGTAATTTTAATTAATTGCTCTTCGGTGAAAGAAGCACAGACTTCACAGGGGGATTCAAATATGACACAGGGATAATCACCCTTGCCAGATTCCCTACAGGTACGGCAGTAATTGTGAGAATCAAATGCAAAGCAAAAGTATCGACACTTAGATGTCAGCTTATCTTTATTCGTTTGGTGGGAAGACATCTTGAAACACAATAAAACGTTAGACGACAAAGACCTGTACCGAGGAAAGCTAAAAAACACCAAAATAAGAAAAAATACTTATCTTGTCGATACGAAACTTTCACAGAATAATCTATGGTATATATTAATTAAAATGTATGAAAATCAACATCCAACAATACGTATGTGCTGAGAAATAGATGAAAATATCTGTGTGACAGAAGCTACCAAAACACGCAGCCGACGAGAAAGTAGGAAGAGATCGCGTAGAGTTCCACAAGAGGACAACCTGAGGCTACGGCCAACTATAAATGTCTTTTTTTCTTAGACGTTGGCCGGATGCCTGCGGCCATCCGAGAACAGCACTCAGTCCCATATGGTAAGCTATTGTAGCGCAATAAAATTGTCTAATTCTAATACTTTTCAAATTACAAGTGACTTTACTCAGTATGAAAGGTACTGAAAAGTCAGAAAGTAGCTATTACTCACTTAGCTATTAACAAAATGCTCTAAATGCAATACTTTTCAAGTTATAAGTGATTTAGTGCATGATTTCATGAATTGTAATGCATTAAAAATTATTTAAACATTTCACAAAAAAAAACTAGACAAAAGGTTTTTGTACACAAAAACAAAGCGTCCCTACAGCTTGTAAGTTTTATATAAAATGCTAAAGGATCAATGTGAAGAAGTAAATGTTATTGGTGAAGAGAAATTCTCCTGAAAGGACCATGTTAGGGTCACAAGAGTGACCTTAAAACGAAAAAAGCAATCAGTGCCTGTGAACGGGTTCTGTATCAGGTGACAGTGTGTTTTCAGCTGCAAAGTAGAAGTAAAAGCATAAAAGGACACAAAAGTTGTGCCCTGGAAATGGTAATCAGAAGTAAAGTACAAAGTTAACTGTTACAGTGAAAAAAGTAGGTGAAAAACACATTTAAAGAAGATACTGTAAAATTAATGTAATATTTTTGAGGTACAAGCGATTTACTCAACAGTGGAAACTTGAAGTAGCTATTCCTCAGTTATGCAATGAGCTACAGGTCTGAAAAGTAAACTATCTTATAGCTGACAAAGAAAGTAGGTGAATAACATATTTAAAGAAAATGCTGTAAATGAAATAGTTTTCAAGTTACATGTGATTTACTCATTACGGAAGCTACTGAAAGGTCACAAAGTAGCTATTACTAACTTAGCTATTGGGAAAGGTTTCCAAGTTACTCACAATATTGTAGCTATGGATAAAGTAGTCTGCAAAATTCACAATGTTATAGCTGATCCAAAAGTAGATGAATAACAAATTTACAGAA
This sequence comes from Sabellastarte sp. h YS-2021, assembly GCA_964017235.1. Taxonomy (NCBI): domain Eukaryota; kingdom Metazoa; phylum Annelida; class Polychaeta; order Sabellida; family Sabellidae; genus Sabellastarte; species Sabellastarte sp. h YS-2021. The sequence continues at coordinate 138,617,358 of OZ024929.1, forward strand.
AAAACTCTAAATGTAATAGTTATCAAAATACAACCGATTTACTCAACAGTGAGAAAACGAAGGTAGCTTTTGCTCAGCTATGCAATGAGCTACAGGTCTGCAATATTACTATGCTGTAGCTGATCCAAAAGTAGGTGAATAACATATTTAAACACAATTCTCTAACAGCAATAGTTTTCAAGTTACAAGTGATTTATGCAACAGTGAAAACCTGAAAGTAAATATTGCTCAGCTATGCAACGAGCTACAGGTCTGGAATTTTACTATATTATAGCTCACCCAAAAGTAGTTTAATAACATAATAAAAAATTCTCTAAATGCAATAGTTTTCAATTTACAAGTAATTTTACTAACTATGGAAGCTACTGAAAAGTCAGGAAGTAGCTTTTACTCACTTAGCTATTGGGAAAGGTTTCCAAGTTACCTTGTTGTAGCTATGGATAAAGTAGCTGAGTAACATACTTTAACAAAATACTGTAAATGCAATACTTTTTTAGTTATAATTGATTTAGTGCACGATTTCATGAATTTTAATGTCTTAAAAATTATGTTAAAATTCATTAAAAAAATAGACCAAGGACGCATTTGATGTATCCAGTGGAAAAGGACAACTAACATGGTTTTGAAGATAAACAGCATTTTTCAATAATAAGCAAGTTATAAGCACTTTTAAGTTTGCCTACCCTCATTTGACCTTGAAGGAGGGGCCTGATTAGGCGTACACAGTTATAAGTAGAGAATTTTTGCTGGACATCTGTTAGCCTTCTCCTGATTGTTGAAGTGTACCACTTCCTCAGATGTCCCTTGGTCAAACTCCTTTATGTTATGTGTTAAGCAGCTACTTCACTAGCTCTCAGAATTTCAACTGCTTCATTCAGATTGACTTTTTTACCTTCTCTCTAAACATCCATGCTCTTGTAGCCTTGTCTTTCATCCCAAGAACGACACAGTCTCTTAACAAACTGTCAGTCATTGCTTCAAAGTTGCAAGACTTTGAAAGTAGTCTTGGTCTGTTAACCCACTGATCCACATTTTCATTGGGTCCTTCATCACATGAACAGAACATATACAATCCGTAAATCTCATTTTGGGTTGGTTTGAAATAACTTTCCAGTGCCTTTCTACACATTGCTGGATCTTTGCAGTTTTCATCTGTTATCTCATGATGTCTTAAGAATCTAAAACAATCTCTACCCATAACAGATCTTAAAGTTGCAACTCTTACATTCTTTTATTTCTCCCTTTGTCCAGTGGCAATTTCGTTATTTTGCCATTCAGCTATGAAAAATGTCCAATTACTAAATAAGTCACCTTTCACCTTCATTGGAGCTGGAAAGGGGATATTAACAAAAGCCATTCAGAATATTTTCAATGTTCTGTGCATTATATGCTGTTATCACTATTTGTATCCTATTATGAGATGTATTCCTCTCTAATAGTCACACACCTGACAACATGTTTATATATTTTTTTAAGAATTGCAAGAGATAGTTACATAGAAGTTATATCTGTTTCTATTGTATTGTATAATCACAGACACACATATATAAATGTATTTTTGGTCTTGTTCCCAACATTTAACTACTGCTGTTTACCTTTATAAAAGGATCCTACAGTTCAAGAGGAGGTCATTCCCATAAACTGATATACTTGGACTGCATACTGCACTTCATAACTGTCTTAGCCTTTCCCAAAGTCTCTACTTACAACTGTATACCTCTAAACAGGGCCCAAGGCCAAATCTAACCACATCAGAAGATTCCTAACAGATGAACAGACCGATATGCATGCCTTGAACAATTTATCATCCTCAATAGACAAGGTATCTTTTAAATGTAAAAGCATGTCTCTGGGCCTTGTACTTTTGGAGTTGTTCATGAGGATGTGGATGCATACCAGGCAATGCAGAGTGATACCATGTCAGCTGACATAGAAACAAAGAAACCATATTTTTTTTGTGCATTACTGATCATCAGAGCTGCTCAGATGGACCACTTAATAACCAATAATAAGATTTCATAAACTCAATCATGGGTAAAACCCATGTATGTACACTGCATGACTGAAGTGCTGGAAATTAGAGAATCTGACTTCATCAGTAGACTGCTAGACATTGACAAACAAATGCACATTCTTTTTTATTTTAAATTATATTTGATTTGATTTTTTTAACATAATTTCCAGCATATTTTTCAGCAAATATTTGAGAACATTATGAAAAATACTTATAACGTAATCAAACTGTTGTGTCTATATTGTACATATAAATGCCTGTGGCAAGGCTAATAAGAGTGCACAAGTTGTTTTTATAAAGTGGGATGAAATGTTACCTGTCCCAGACTTCGTATATTTCAATCTATTCCAGTTGTGTACATTGCTGGCTTTAAAAATGAAGCAATTATAATATTGTAGGTCATTGCTTTCATTAACAAAAAATGTGTCCAGTGTATAAATTAACAAATTATGTGAAACCTATATTATCTGTATACAAGACCACTGCCGTGGTATGATCTCCCGCCGCACTACATCAAAAAGTAGGTGAACAACATATTTGACAAAACTCCTATATGGTTATCATTAAAAATTGACAAAGTAGCTATTACTCACTTAGCTATGGAGATACACTTCCAAACTACTGACCATGTTGTAGCTGTGGAGATAGTAGCTGAACAACATATTGGAACAAAATTGTGTAGCTGCAATACTTTTGAAGATATAAGCCATTTACTCATTATGGTTATCATCAAAGTAGCTATTACTCAGTTAGCTATGGAGTTACAGCTGTGAAAATTCACAATACAGTATATCCAAAAGATAGGTGAACAACATATTCGACAAAAATCCTCTATATTCAATAGTTTTTGAGTTATAAGTGACTTGCTCAATGGTCAAATATTAAACTTAGTATAGCTATTACTCAGTTAGCTATGGTGCTACACCTTGGACACCTCACCATGATATAGTACATGAAGAAGTTGTTGAACAACATATTTCAGGCAAATATTGTAAGTAACAGTTACAAAGACAAAATCAATTTACTCATTTTGCTCATTGTTAATAACAGGAAATAGCTATTACTCACTTAGCTATGAATATAGAACCCTAAAAATGGTACCATCTTGTAGGCATGGAGAAAGTAGCTGAACAACGTATTTTACAGAAACACTCTAAATGCACTCGTTTTGGAGTTATGAGCACTTTACTCAAAGTAGCCACCATTGCTATTACTCACTTAGCTATGGTCCTAGGTGTGAAATAACAGCATCAAATGAAAGGACATAAGCAATAAGGTCATAAAAAACACTGAAAAGGCCAAGTAGAAACAACCAGTGTGATGTACAGCCCTTTATAAAAGCGTGACACACACTCAATAGCATTTACTAATTTTCAGTAGGTGAGTAATTAGCTACGAGTCTGAAACTTCACCATGTGAAAGCTCTCCCAAAAGTAGATGAATGACTTAAAAAGTAGATGAACAACTTATTTGAGAGAAATTGTGTAGCTGCAATACTTTTGAAGATATAAGGCATTTACTCATTATGGTTATCATTAAAAATTGACAAAGTAGCTATTACGGTTTGCGAGATATTTGTCATTTTTCACATTTTCACCAAAAGTAGCAATAAAGTAGCCATTACTCACTTGTACATTGAGCAACAGTTGTGAAACTTAAATATGTTACAGTTCACAAAAAAGTAGATGAACAACTTATTTGAGAGAAATTGTGTAGCTGCAATACTTTTGAAGATATAAGGCATTTACTCATTATGGTTATCATTAAAAATTGACAAAGTAGCTATTACTCACTTAGCTATGGAGATACACTTCCAAACTACTGACCATGTTGTAGCTGTGGAGATAGTAGCTGAACAACATATTGGAACAAAATTGTGTAGCTGCAATACTTTTGAAGATATAAGCCATTTACTCATTATGGTTATCATCAAAGTAGCTATTACTCAGTTAGCTATGGAGTTACAGCTGTGAAAATTCACAATACAGTATATCCAAAAGATAGGTGAACAACATATTCGACAAAAATCCTCTATATTCAATAGTTTTTGAGTTATAAGTGACTTGCTCAATGGTCAAATGTGAAACTTAGTATAGCTATTACTCAGTTAGCTATGGTGCTACACCTTGGACACCTCACCATGATATAGTACATGAAGGAGTTGTTGAACAACATATTTCAGGCCAATATTGTAAGTAACAGTTACAAAGACAAAATCAATTTACTCATTTTGCTCATTGTTAATAGCAGAAAATAGCTATTACTCACTTAGCTATGAAGATAGAACCCTAAAAATGGTACCATCTTGTAGGCATGGAGAAAGTAGCTGAACAACGTATTTTACAGAAACACTCTAAATGCACTCGTTTTGGAGTTATGAGCACTTTACTCAAAGTAGCCACCATTGCTATTACTCACTTAGCTATGGTCCTAGGTGTGAAATAACAGCATCAAATGAAAGGACATAAGCAATAAGGTCATAAAAAACATTGAAAAGGCCAAGGAGAAACAACCAGTGTGATGTACAGCCCTTTATAAAAGCGTGACACACACTCAATAACACACGAACACACGCACGGAATGCGTTTTATAATCTCCCGCCCGGCCGGCGGGAGATAATAATGTCAGCAACACAGGATATTATTTTTATAATGTACTGTGGCATATTACAGGAAATAAAGTGAATACAATGCAATGTATATTATTATATGGACTTGTGAAATATTATTTGTATTCATCTTGGGCACATCTATCACCAATATACCATCGGACAATGATATAAACTGGTCTGATATTCAATAGCTGATTAAATTGGGGAAACAATCAGTGCACCTGAACAAGGCTACATGGTGTTCCTTGAAGTTTACAACAGTGTCTTTCTCCCAGTGGCAATTATCATTTAGTGAGTGTTAAAAAAAGGGTTGAATCTACTATTAAGGTGGCATGAACCTGTATATTTTTACAAAACCAGGTTGCAAAGTAAATACACTTGTGAGAGATATGAAGGCCAACTGTGAAACATTTCAAAAACATAAAAAAACAACTTCCATGTGATTGTAAGATGAGTTAGTAGAATAACATGTGTACCTTGTCTTTAGTCATTTACACAGAAGATATGACTTGTTACACCTGAATTTATAACACAACTTATCTGTAGGTAAGTAATATAGGATATTAGCAGTATTAATTTTATGAAAGCCAAAAGATTTCCTATAGGTTGGTTTCACACCCAAAACCTCTACAACCAATAATAAGCGAGTTATAAGCACTACTAAGTTTGGCTATCACCGTTTGACCTTGAGGGAAAGGCCCAAGGTCAAATCCCTCCACACCAGAAGATTCCCAGTCCATGATTTCCTACATGTTGGTTTACCATCCCAAACCTCTAGGACCAATAATAAGCGAGTTATAAGCACTTCTAAGTTTGGCTATCCTCGTTTGACCTTGAGGGAAAGGCCCAAGGTCAAATCCCTCCACACCAGAAGATTCCCAGTCCATGATTTCCTACATGTTCGTTTATCATCCCAAACCTCTAGGATCAATAATAAGCAAGTTATAAGCACTTCTAAGTTTGGCTATGCTCGTTTGACCTTGAAGGAGAGGCCCAAGGTCAAATCCGACCACACCAGAAGATTCCCAGCCCATGAATTCCTACATGTTCGTTTACCATCCCAAACCTCTATGACCAATAATAAGCGAGTTATAAGCACTTTTATGTTTGGCTATGCTTGTTTGACCTTAAAGAAGAGGCCCAAGGTCAAATCCCACCACACCAAAAGATTCCCAGCACATGATTTCCTACATGTTGGTTTACCATCCCAAACCTCTAGGACCAATAATAAGCGAGTTATAAGCACTTTTATGTTTGGCTATGCTCGTTTGACCTTGAAGAAGAGGTGCAAGGTCAAATCTGACCACACCAGAAGATTCCCAGCCCATGATTTCCTACAGGTTGGTTTACCATCCCAAACCTGTAGGACCAATAATAAGCGAGTTATAAGCACTTCTATGTTTGGCTATGCTCATTTGACCTTGAAGGAGAGGCCCAAGGTCAAATCCGACCACACCAAAAGATTCCCAGCCCATGATTTCCTATATGTTGGTATACCATCCCAAAACTCTAGGACCAATAATAAGCAAGTTATAAGCACTTTTATGTTTGGCTAGCCTCGTTTGACCTTGAACGAGGGGCCCAAGGTCAAATCCGACCACACCAGAAGATTCCCAGCCCATGATTTCCTATATGTTGGTTTACTATCCCAAACCTCTAGGACCAATAATAAGCGAGTTATAAGCACTTTTATGTTTGGCTATGCTCGTTTGACCTTGAAGAAGAGGCCCAAGGTCAAATTTGACCACACCAAAAGATTCCCAGCCCATGATTTCCTATATGTTGGTTTACCATCCCAAACCTCTAGGACCAATAATAAGCGAGTTATAAGCACTTTTAGGTTTGGCTATCCTCGTTTGACCTTGAACGAGGGGCCCAAGGTCAAATCTGACCACACCAAAAGATTTCCAGCCCATGATTTCCTATATGTTGGTATACCATCCCAAACCTCTGTGACCAACAATAAGCGAGTTATAAGCACTTTTAGGTTTGGCTATGCTCGTTTGACCTTGAACGAGGGGCCCAAGGTCAAATCTGACCACACCAGAAGATTCCCAGCACATGATTTCCTATATGTTGGTATACCATCCCAAACCTGTAGGAGCAATAATAAGCGAGTTCAAGGCTTAATCATAGCAAATTTTTTATGAACCGATAATCAATCGCCTGTCAATCGGTCAATTATGGCCCGATTGATCCCAATATCGACTGGCGCCTAGATTCTTCTGTCAGGAATGTGCATACCAAATTTGGTTGACCCACACCTGGTACTTTCTGAGGAAATCTAGTGAAAAGGAAGTAAATTTTTTTTTTGAATTTTTGATAATGTGACCTTGATAAAGGTCAAAGGTCAAATTTATGCCCGTCAAAAATTTTCCCCACGCCTATAGAAGACAACTGCCACATATCATTTGGATAGGCCTAATAACAAGGGAGATATTCAAGGGAGACGATAATGCGGCGGCGGCGGCTGACTGAAAACCAGGGGTGAAACCAATAAGCGTCCCCTTTTCAAGGGACGCTTAATTAAGAAAGATCCAGGCCTGATACTCACACAAGTGAATCTACCAGTGGCCTAGTACATATATGCAAGATAAGAGAAAAATCCCTTCAATAGTGAATGAGAAAATTGTGATAAAGTGTTGAAATTTTCACACTTTGGGTGGGGGTACCTCACTTGTAATGGCTCTGGGGAACAGACGAACAGACAGATCTGCATGAATTTTACGATTTATCATCCTCGATAGTTATCTTTTTAAAACAGCATGTCTCTGGGTCTTAATAGTTTTGGAGAAGTTGTTCATGCGGATGTGGATGCCGCAGAGTGATGCCATAATGTCAGCTGACCGACATAAAAACGTTTTAAAACATTTTCTTTGGGGTTTAATAAATGCTTCAAAAGATTCTACTTGATTATAATATTTAAAACGTTTAATAAACATTCTCTACACAAATATTTTCACGGAAAACATTTGATAAATGTTTTAGAGATAAATGCGTTTCTGCATTTTACACAGAAATTCAAGATGGGACGCCAAAATTGCAGGAAAATAATTTTTTATGCAAAAGGTGTATGACTGACTATACCCTGTGGATCAAAAATTGCAGGGAAATTGCTCTATCTTGCACCATTTCTGAGATAAGGTGTTGTTGCATTTTACCCAGAGATTCAAAATGGCTGCAAAATATGGCAGAAAAACTTTTTTTGGTAAAAGGTGCCAGATGAGTCTGCGGATTGAAAATTTAGTCCAAGTCTCTCTGTCTCGCATTATTTTCGAGATAAATGCATTTTGTTTTTCTGCAGAAATCTAAGATGGCCACATAATGGTTAATAACTGTTGGTTTACAGTGCAGAGTCTTGATCATCTAGTACATACTACGAATGTCTGTCTATTCAGTTTCTCCCTTCCAGTAGGATGCATGTATATGTATAGCATCACAGATACCCACAGTATGGGGAAATAACATTTGACACCATGAAATACAGAAGAGGTGAAAAAGTACAAAAGTCTTTCAGAACAGACAGCTCAAGTTATCTAGTTCGAGCAATGTGTAGGGGGCATAACACTTAACAAAGAGATTTATGTAAAGACAATGTATCAAAACCAGACAATTAAAATAGCAAAATTACATAATTACTTTGTAAACTAAAAGTTATGAAGCTATAAAAATGATAATTGATCAATTATGAAGTATAGCTGTCAATGTAGATAGCACAATTATGAAATAATCAGTTCCAGCAATAGCATTCAACATGTTTTCCTTGAATTGGATTTAAAGCATCAAATTTATAGGAATTTCTTCATTTGTTATAGATTAAAGGCATTTCACAATGGCTTTTATAAAGCACGTTTATTTATTCTGCAAGGCATTAGTTAAAATGACATAGGTACCCTTTGACAATTTATATGCTCTTGTATGGATATAAGTTGAAATGGTAATGACAGTAATTCAACATTGCGGCAAACGTATTATCCAAATTTTCTGTCTTATTCAAATGGCCATAATTTTCTCAAATATGTAGCAAATTCAACTTAATGTTTTTAAAAAGTAAAACCTAGAGCAGCAGACCACACTGGTTGTCATTTTTGCATTATAGTTATTCTTTTAAGCGCGAGCTCTAGTGAGCCTTGTGTTTCTAGAGATCACTTTCTTTTGTTTGTTGTTGTTGTTTTTTTAGGTCTCCGGACTTCCATGAATTGTGGCGTAGCATGATGAGTATCTGTCTGTTCACTGAAGTTAAGCGGCAATGGGTGATGTTAGTACTAGGATGGGTGACCACCTCAGTTCATTACTTGTGTCTCTGATTGATTTACGGCTAGTGCTAGTAGGCCCAAACCCCTTTTAGCCTTGTTTATTTCAGAGACCTCAAATATATTTAACATCATATTATTGCCTTGGCCATATTTTAGACGAATACAATGCCACAAATTTGACTTGGACTTTATAAATCAATACCACAATACCCAGTATTTAATAAAGCCTTGCTGTAGAGCGAGCATAACAGTTTCTGGTATGACCAGGTTCAGAGTTTGGACTCATCACTTGTGCTACATAAATATGGAGGACAAAAGGTACTCTATTCTTACTATTTACATCAATTATTATTTATGACCTCAAGGATCACATATTCAAAATAAGATTTCCCAGGTACCTTTTATAAATATCTAATCATTTCCAGAAATATGCAAACAACAATGTCTTCAAAAAAAACTTTATTTTCAACTGATTTGTATCTGGAAATTTTGCATATAACCTATCTCTGTCGATATATATGTTCCAATTAGAGAGAATCTAAATGGCTTTTACAAAGCAGTTTGCCACATGTTGCAAAGAATGAGTCCCAGTTTGGAGGCATAATATGTGGACCCTAACTTGCCTCACATAAAACATGACAGACCTCATTCAAGTCAAAAGCTTAACATAACCTGTGTTCATTCAATACAAGATGCAGGTGATGGTACTGGAAATTTGCAACATTTTTTTTTTGGCAGTGAAAATTTCTCTGATCTAGGATCAATGTGTTTCCAATGGTAAATTCATTTTGGTATCTTCTGTTTAATATGCCATAGAACTTGTGAGTGTAGAGATCAATTGTGATACAAGTTTACTTATATCAGACCACAATGAAGCATACTTTTTCATCATATACATCACCTTCATTCACACATCGTTTTATTCATATACTATCTTTGCCTCACTTTATTTCTTCAACTTAACTTCAAGTTTCTTTCAACATAATGTTGCCAAAGTAATACAGAAGAACCTCAGTTTATTATTCAACATTTGATTTCACCATCATATTTCCATGTTTTTTTGTTTTTTTTTTTAATTTTTCAAATACATATTTAATTCTTAAAACTGATCCATGTGCATCCTAGGTTTTCTCAATTTTACTTACTTTTACACATAATGTCAATCACTCAAATAGTTGGATGAATCAGGTTCTACAAATATAACTGACATTTATAGAAATCATACATTTTCTTAATACAAATCAATCTCCCACATTTTAAAACAAATTCTATGGCCCTCTCCCAACAAAGTTTGACCCAAAAGCAGCTCCACTCTATGCATATTCATATCCGTTTTCTTTCCCAGTCAGTTGTAGGTCATGTATCTTGAAGTGACTCAGCATAGCAGAAATTATGACATCCCACCCCTATCCCCCACTATGATCAACAACAAATGCCCCCGGCTTCCTATAGGGGGAAGCTACCCATTAATGAATTGCATGTACTCCTTCAATCATATAACACCGATACAGTTTTACAAATTGAATTTTCCTATGAATGACATTTTTACCCTGACAATTGTTATCCCCCCAATTCTTTCCCCTTAATCAGTTGTAGGTCATATATCTAGGTGTAGCGCTGAACTTAGCATAAGCTTTGATCACTTTGTTGATTGCCTCCAGAAAGTCTTTTTCAGTCGCCATCTTTCTACGAGCTCTGATGGCAAACATCCCCGCCTCCGTACAGACAGAACGGATCTCTGCGCCTAAAACAAAACATGACAAAGTTTAGGCTATAAATATGTACATGGAGTGGTCATTGATGAAGCAGTTTAATATATTTGTGTAATACAATATAACTGCCCCACTAACTGTGACTTATTTGCTATATTTCTATGGATATTGTCATTTTTATTTAAAATATTATGCAAACTTCAGCTAGGTGTATGCGGTTGGTACACACATTATTGACATTTAATTTTTTATTAACATCATCATGTATTATGTCAGTTGAAAAACTTCTTGAGATTATTAATTGCCAAACCCCAATCAAACATGCCTTCAGTGATTGGTTATGTTTTGTTGGTAATGCATTGTTGAGGTTATTCTTGTAATGCAAATTGTCAGTCTGTGAATCTACCTACTAAGGGAGATCATAAATTGCAAAACTCAATCGAACACACATTCAGTGACTGGTGCATAATCAAACAAGTTGTGTAGTAGCCTAAGTAGGGTTGAGTAAATGGATAAATCCTTTCCCCAACTGAAGTAATGATATTAAAAATCAATGGAGTTAGGCACTTCTGTGGACAGTGTGTTTTATAAAGCACTAGAATTAATGGTTTCCGAGAAAGTGTAAAATCCTGCATTATCGCTCATGCTAGACAGTGCATTATACATGTACATGTATGTTGGAAGACAAGGTTTCAGAGCAATTAATCCAGAGATTCGGCAGCAAATTTTAAGTTTATTACTTATTGGTAAAAAGGAATCATATTCTGTGGCCTAGGTGGTGCCCTACCACCCTGATAAGTTTCAAAATGATCAGCAGAAGCGTCTTTGAGTTAGAATCTGGAAACAGAATTTCCAGATGGCGGCCATGGAGACAATCCTGTTTTCCAAACGGCACCAACTACGAAAGCAACCTAGCCTAGGTGGTACCCTACCACCCTGTAAAGCTTCAAATTGATCAGCAGAAGCGTCTTTGAGTTAGAATCTGGAAACAGAATTTCCAGATGGCGGCCATGGAGACAATCCTGTTTTCCAAACGGCACCAACTACGAAAGCAACCTAGCCTAGGTGGTACCCTACCACCCTGTAAAGCTTCAAATTGATCGGCTGAAGCGTTTTGATACAGGGTCCATAAACCGAACTTCAAGATGGTAGTCAACTTGTTTTTCAAAGTGGCACCAATTTCGAAAACAACCTACCCTAAGTGATGCCTTACCACTCTATTAAATTTCAAATCAATCAGCTGAAGTATCATCGAATTAGAGTCTGGAAACGGAATTTCAAGATGGCGCCTTGTTTACCTAATTGGCACCAATTTCAAAAGTGACTTAGCCTAGGGGATGCCCTACCATCCTGTTAAGTTTAAAATCGATCGGCAGAAGCATTTTTGAGTCAGAGTCCAGAAACAGAATTTCAAGATAGCGGCCATGGAGGCCATCTTGTTGGAGGCCATCTTGTTTTTCTGATGGCAACAATCTTGACAGCAACCTAGCCTAGGTGATGCTCTACCACCCTGTTAAGCCTCAAATCGATCAGCAGAAGCGTATTTGAGGCAGAGTCCGGAAATAGAATTTCAAGATGGCGGCCATGTCGGCTATCTTGTTTTTCCAAATGGCACCAATTTTCGAAAGAAACCTAGCCTAGGTGGTGCCCTAATTAATTTTCCGTTAATTTTCAAATCGATCAGCTTAAGTGTCTTGGAGAAAGAGTCTGGAAACAAAATTTCAAGATTGTGGACATCATGACCATATTGTTTTTTCGAAGTGACACCAATTTCAAAAGCAACCTAGCCTAGGTGGTGCCCTACCACTCCATTAAGTTTCAAATCAATCAGCTGAAGTGTCTTCAAGTTGGAGTCTGAAAACGGAATTTCAAGATCGTGGCCATCTTGTTTTTCTAAATGGCACCATTTTCAAAAGCAACAAAGCCTAGGTGATGCCCTACCATCCTATTAAGTTTAAAATCGATTGGCAGAAGCATCTTTGAGTTAAAGTCTGGCAACGGAATTTCAAGATGGCAGTAATAGCAGCCATCTTGTTTTTCCAATGGCACCAATTTTGAAAGCAACCTAGCCTTGGTGGTGCCCTGCCACCCTGTTAATTTTCAAATAGATAGGTGGAAGCGTGTTTGAGTTAGAATCTGGAAACCAAAATGTTAACGAACCGACAGACGGACAGATGTCAACACATCAATCTAATAGGCAACAGTTGTGTTGTATGCCAACAAAGGCATTCAACCCAAATGCAAATCACGATGACAAAATCCTACCCAAATACAGAGTGGACCAAACCAGAAATGAAAAGGATGAGCCAGTTTGGTTGTAGCTCATGACTGACTCTAATAAGGAAAGTTGTGTACTAAGTAGAATGAAAAATGCAATGTCATGCAACTGACATTGTAAGTTTGGACCTCAGCCCAGGGTTTCATGTACCTTCTATACATTCTCAAAATCTTATCTCTACTTCTTTGTACATTCTAAATATCTTACCTCAGCTTTTTATCCACTTCACCGCTAATTTTTTGTTTTTATCATCTGTATTTTTTGTCGGGGTATTTACATGTACTTGCGTATACTTTTATTACATTACACCTTTACTTTTTGTACATTGTGCACATCTTACCTGTACTGTTTGGACAGAGTCTAGCAAGCAATTCATGTCGGATGTCTTTCTCCACACTCATTGACTTGGCATGGATTTTGAAAATGTGAGAGCGGCCCTGTCAATAAAGCAATAATACCTAGTTAAAACTGGAAACCAAAGATCAACTTAATACTTGTACAATGAGCTTGAGATGTTTACTCATTGTATCAATTAGATGTTCAAGCAATCCAAGTCATCCAACAGTTCAATCTAAAATGTAGTGCTCATGATAGGCAATAACAAAACTCTATGCTTATAACAAACTTCTTAGTTAATCATCAAAAATATTTCTGTTTTACAGTCCAGTTTATACAGATATTTTAAACATTTTATTTTGAGTATCAGTTACCCCAACATAAAGAATGTTGCCAATATTGCCAGTCATCCCTCATGAACACTTTTAATTCAACAACATGGCCTCTGTAGGCCTACTTGTATATTTTAAATAAAAAATAGCACATACTATGCCTCTGACAACTCTCTTCAACAAACTTGCAAATTTAATAAGTAAATTAAATTTTTATAAGTTAATACCCTATCCAATGGACAATTTGCTAAACCTGTCGGCGCAGACCGGCCCGCCAAATGTCAGAAAAAGATGTCCTGTGTTTCCACCGGCTGGCCGGTCCGTAGTACTGTGCACTCCCCAGATGGCGCCTCGTACTTCCTTCCTGTCTAGACAACCTGACGTCATAGCATCTTTTTCGTTGTCTAAACCTCCTAGACCCCTAGTAAGCTGATAGCGGGGTTGGTGGGAGGGTCTTGTGTGTCCATTGGATAGGGTATTAACATATAAAAATTTAATTTACTTATTAAATTTGCAATTTTATTGCGTTAATACATCCTATCCAATGGACAATTTGCTGAATAACTACCGCTTGGTCGGCGGGTAAGTTACAAGGGACATATGTGAACTCACAATAGCAAATTTTAACCTACGGTCTAGGCTGACTTTGTCAGGAGACCAATAGACCCAGGCCTGGGTTGACCTTAAGGTCAGGAAACCCTGTAAGGTCATGGTCAGTTGCCAGCAGCCGGTTACCCGGGGCTATACCGACGTCGCCCCCCCCCCCCCTTTTTAACAGACCTGCTCTGAGGTAGGGGAAAGAGAGGGGATGAGTTCAGTCCCAGAATGTCAATAAACCTCCCAAAGGAAGCACATCACATTTTTTACTATGTACATGTAGAACTGTTTATACTACAATGTATATACAAATCTCCTCAATCTAAGAGCCATCTGTGGATCTGCTGAGCAGCCCATACCGAGCCCAATTGGTAAAGCTCCGAGTCAGCCCAAGCCACACCCTTCAGATAGAACTGTGTGAGGGTATTATGTGACTTCAGTGGCAGGCTGACAAGATTGGATCTAAGGAGACTCCCGACTGGAAGACCTTCAAAGGCCCTGACATCATGGGTTTTAACCTGATGTAAAGAGTGGGCCTCCTGGTCAGAGAGCTCCTAACATAGGATCACAGTCTGCTTGATCTAAGAGGAGATAGAGGCAGATGTCTTTGCCGGAACCTTTCTTAAAGGAGACAAAAAACCACCTCCTTATTCTACTTGAGGTCTGAGGTCCTGTCCAAATAGTAGCGCAATGCTCTAACCGGAAAAAGGGACCAGTCAGACTTGAGGGATCTATCCAGAGATGGGGGCCAGGGCTGTTATAACCACTGGGGCCACACTGTCTGGACCTTCTTGACCAGCTGATTCTTGGATAGAAAGCTGGGTAATGGATAAGGGGACACCGTTGACCAATCGGATTGGTGTCTAATATTTTGTTTTGCCAAGCATGAATCTCACTTCTGCGTTTGCCCGACCCAAGGGCCAAGAAGAATACCGTCTTGAAGGTCAAATGCTTCAAGGAGGCCTCCTTGATTGGTTCAAACGGAGCCTTATTCAGTTGGTGCAAGACCAGTGAGAGGTTCCAGGAGGGTATGTCCCTCCTGCCTTTGGGTCTGTCTCCGTGGAAACTATCCAGGGGACGAGCGAGATTGTTGTCTTTGCTGATGTTGAAGGGTGAATTTCCCAGTTTATCAGCAATGGCTGAACTGTAACCATCAATGGTGCTGGGCTGTAGCTTCCTGTCCTCATAAGGTACATAAGGAAGTCAGCAACTGACTTTACAGGGGTACCCTGAGGTCCACCTGATTAGTGACGCACCACTTGTAACAATGGTCCACTTTGCCTCATAGACTGATCTGCTTGAACCCCTTTGAGGAGCCTCAATTCTTGCTGCCACCGCCTCAGCGAAGCCCTGCTCCTCAAATGCTGAGGCTCCAGGAGCCATGCATCGAGATTAAGATTTGTCAGATTTCTGTGAGGGATCTGATTGAATGGTTGTGTCAACAGGTTGGGCAGATTGGGCAGGCTCAGTGGGATTTGGCTGGACATGGCCACTGGATCCCAAAACCAAGGCATGATGGGCCACCCCGGAACAATCAATGATTCTCTTGCATGGGGAGTCCTGCAACATCACCACTTTGCCCAATATGGCTGATAGTGGGAAGGTGTATGCTTCCTGATCCTACCATGGCAGACTGAGCGCATCCACTGCTGTGGCCAGGGGATCCGGTACCGGTGACACAAACAAAGGCAACTTGTTGTTGAACCTCGTGGCAAATAGGTCTATTTGAGGCTGGTGCTACCTGTTGCATATTGCTTGGAAGACCTCCTGAAGGAGAGACCACTCTGTTTGGGTGGTCTGGTCTAGCCTGGATAGCTTGTCTGCGACCACACTCAGCCGGCCTGGAATGTGTCGGGCTTTTAGAGTTACTTGATTTCTGGCGCACCAGGTCAAGATTGCCTCCATACCTTGTGTATGGCCATCAGCTTCAACTCCTTTGCTACTACAGTGAGCTCCATGGGTGCAGTGGACAGACCGAAAGACAGTGCTTTGAACTGGTATGTCCGACCCTGGACATGAAATTTGATATGTCCTGGACTGTTCCTGTATTGGTATATGGAAGTAGGCGTCCTTGAAATCTATTGAGGTAACCCACTCCCATTGTTGGAGGGTGGTCCTGATGGTCTCCGAAAGGTTTGGTTTGCTCAGACCTAGAATAGGTCTTCAATGGTTGTGTGGTTTTGGAGCCAAGAAAGGTTGAAGAAGCCCAGAGATTTTGAACTGGCTCGACTGCACCATTCTTTGTCCATAAGCTGATGTACTGCCTCTAACCAATATAGGTTCCTGTGAGGATGTGCATAGCAGTTGATAATTTCGGGTGACCCAAGACTGGAAAGGGAGAGTGTAGTCCTCCTTCAATATTTGTACTACCTAGGGTCCAGCCCCCCAAGGCTTCCTAAGTTCCGAAACGGGTTTAGTCTGGACCCTACAGGCAGATGTGTACCACATTTGGGACATTTGCTAGTCTGACAAACATTTCTGTCCCTCCGGCCTCCGGACACTGGTCCGGTCTGGTGACAATGATCCAAGAAGACAGTCTCTCTGTTCTTGCTGTGGTCCGGTCCGGTGGGGCTGACACAACTTTTCACATTTAAAAGACTCTTGCCCCAGGCCAGCATCCTGCAAGGTGCAGCATTTACACAGTAATTGAGATGGCTGACCCTTGGCCGGACATGATGAAGAACTTGTCTGACTATCGACCACCTTTTTTTTTTTTTTTGACCTATTTCCTTTCATGCTGGTTATTCAGGTCTGTGTTTGTAAAGGTGAAATCTATTATCTACCAGTCAAGTCCAGCACCGATAACAGACTGTTGAAAGGTGTGATAAGGGAAGGTTGCCTGGCAGTAGCTGGGGACACTGTCATATCACCAAGGCCACTGATTGGTCTAAGAATTTTCTGTAACCAAATCTACCTTAGGCAACTCTGTCCGGTACCAAGACTCCATAACCGGTAATTCACTGTAAACAGTAAGACTCTGTAACCGGCACAAAAAACTGGCAGGCTGGGGTCACCAATGAATTTAGACAACTACTGGTCTATATTTAGCCAGCTTTTTCTATGTAACCAGTTGGGGTGAAGCACTGTACAGTAAGGACTGTGTAGCCAGCACCCTGTTAATGGGCTTTGTAACCGGTTGAAGCAAGTGTACAAGGCCGTGTAGCCAGTACCAGTCGGTACACTCTGTAACCAGTTGTTGAAGCAAGTATACAGGGCTGTGTAGCCGGTACCGGTCGGTACACTCTGAAACCAGTTGTTGAAGCAAGTGTACAGGGCTCTGTAGCCGGTACCAGTACACTCTGTAACAAGTTGCTAAAGCAATTTTACAACTATCTTTTGTGTTGAATTCAGCTTACTGTAGGTTTCCTCCATTAAAGTATTTCTTTTAATCGCATGTCTTATCCGTAGACTTGACAGTTGCTGGGAAAGCCCTTGTGAACTATTTTTAGAAGCAATTGTTGTTCGGCGTGTCATGTGACCAGTCTGCTGGTAGGAAGGACACGCAATTGGCTGATTGGAGATGACGTCAGTGGTCGCATTCTTGTGTGACACTTAACCGGCAACTTTACAGTATGCTGAACTGTCCACAAAACCTCACTACCGACAACAAAGCCGGGTCCGCAAAGCAGGGACTGGAGTCACAGTAGACGTGAGTTCTGAAGAACACAGTTCCGACCTTCCTGGTCGGTGAAAACACGTGAGCAGCTACGTGATTTGGTCGGAAGGACACGCGATTAGTCGCGTTCTTTGCGTGATACTTAACCAGCAACTTTACAATCTACAAAAACCCCACTACCGACAACAAGGCCGGGTATGCAAAGCAGGGACTGTAATCACAGTAGACGTGAGTTCTGAAGAACGCATTTCCGACCTTCCTGGTCGGTGACAATACATGACCAGCTTCGTGATTAGGTAGGAAGGACACGTGATTGGCTGACTGGATATGACGTCAGAGGTCGCGTTCTTTTGAGCTGGCCGGTCGGCTGATGCTTTAAAAGCAGAGAAGCCTGGACTGGTGCGCTCTGTAGATGTGTAGATGAAATTCCTTCTTTCTTTCGTGATAAAACCAGTGAGCTGGCCATCAACAACCCCCACTACCGACAACAAAGCTGGGTCTGCAAGAGAGGGACTGATATCACCTTCTATTGTGAAGTCGGTTGAACTGGAGCTTGCCGGTCGACTAATGCTTTACAGCAAAGATGTCTGGACCAGTGCGCTCTGAAGAAATCTGAAGAATTCATCTCTTGCTTCCGCTCTGAAGAAGAATGCACCTTTCATATGGGGAATTCCTTCTATTTACAGTGTTCAAAACTATGTAGACTGAAGATTTCCGTGATTTCTAATTTGTAGTACTAGAAAAGACGTTTCTATGGTGACTGTAGCTGGAAGGGTGCAGAAGGTACATTCAAACAAAGACAAGGATAAGAATACCTGTAAGTAGTATATCCATAATTCCTCAATATTGTCGATCTGCCCCTAACAACACAATGGTTGAATGGGAGGAAACTAGCAAAATGGCTGCCTTCATATTTCTCGTCGATCACTGCCCTATCATCAACACTAAATTGAGTCAACTAGGGAGTGTTTCCAGCAGATTTCTAAATGTATATCCGTGCTTGATCAGTAGATAACACTTCTACACTGAAACTATCCACATATAAGGTTGAAAATCCGTCATAATGCACACTTTTCCTTAAAATATCTGCAGATGTTGAAAACACGTCTGCACAGTACACGCACCAAACAAAAAAGATACTATGACGTCAGGTTGTCTAGACAGAAAGGAAGTACGAGGCGCCATCTGGGGAGTGCACAGTACTACGGACCGGCCAGCCGGTGGAAACACAGGACGTCTTTTTCTGACGTTTGGCGGGCCGGTCTGCGCCGACCAGTTTAGCAAATTGTCCACTGGATAGGATGTATTAACGCAATAAAAATGTGCATTTATATTTTGCTCACACAATGTGGTTTATCTCGTGGAACGTGTATACAAACCTCTCCAGTTATGTTCACACATTCATAATGCAACTGTGGTATCACAAATCAATACAATCTCATTACAGATTTGTGACATGACCTCTCTACAACACCACAAATGATCCAAGCAGTGATGTCAAAATGGACAAGCAGAATCTTGTTCCCAATCATGAGCAGAGTTGCTGAGAGTATGAATAATGAGCCTAGCCATGTTTACTACACATTAATACTATAATTAGAACAATAATGTGACTACAATCCTAGAACATTATATTATCAATTGATTAGAATGCCATGATTAGAAAACTGGTATCGTCTGTAATATGTAACACTTGTCTTACATATAGGAATACCCCTCCTATGATAGCCTTAGAATTGAGTCAGACTGTATTACTCTTTAATTGATGCCTGCATTATTCAACAAGAGTGCATTGGCTGGCTTTCTGCCAACCACAGAGTTGTCTAAATCTATAAACTCTTCTATTATTATTTCCTATAAGTAGGTTTAACAGTGCAAAACACTAGGACCAAGAAAAAGTGAATTATAAGCACTTTTAACTTTGGATGTCCTCGTTTGACCTTGAAGGAAGGGGCCTAAGGTCAAATCTGACCATATCAGAAGATTCCCAGCCCATGAATTCCTATAGGTTGGTTTCACACTGCAAACCTCTAGGACCAATATTAAACGAGCTATAATGACTTTTCAAATTTAACTATCTTCGTTTGACCTTGAAGGAGGGGCCCAAGGTCAAATCTGACCACATCAAAAGATTCCTAGCTCATGATTTCCTATAGGTTGGTTTCACATTGCAAACCTCTACGACCAATAATAAGCAAGTTATAAGCACTTGTAAATTTGGCTATCCTCATTTGACCTTGAAGGAGGGGCCCAAGGCCAAATCTGACAAATCAAAAG
This sequence comes from Sabellastarte sp. h YS-2021, assembly GCA_964017235.1. Taxonomy (NCBI): domain Eukaryota; kingdom Metazoa; phylum Annelida; class Polychaeta; order Sabellida; family Sabellidae; genus Sabellastarte; species Sabellastarte sp. h YS-2021. The sequence continues at coordinate 138,637,387 of OZ024929.1, forward strand.
ATTCCCAGCCCATGATTTCCTATAGGTTGGCTTGACATACCAAACCTCTAGGACCAATAATAAGGGAGATATAAGCTCTTTTGATGACTGACAAAGAAACACCCGTGATGGCCATCTTTTTGTCAAAATGAAACCAAAAATATTCGCAGTCAAGATTTTGTAATGACGAACCTATCCTGCGAATTTGACATCTCTACTTATAACACCCTTTGCTCTAGAGGGACAACAAAAATCCTTGCTGAAAGTCAAAAAACGCCTGTGGCGGCCATCTTGTTTTTCAAAATGATGGCCTAGTCTAGCTATAATATTTTTTTTCGTTAGAGCAGTAACGGTGAAATCTCTCCACACACTGCGGCGGCAGCGTAAGAAAGCGAAATCCATAGTATCCACCAGATGCTATCCAGTGGATACAATGAATAAATGGTTCCTCTACATATTTTTACGACTACTGCTTCGCAATATAACTCAGCACAACTTTGAGACAAAATCCATATTTGTGGCTACTTTAAATGTAATTGCATGGATTTCTACTGATTAAATTCTGCATTGACACAAGTGCAAGCATAAATGTATTTTAACAACAAAATACTAAAACATTAAACACTTTAGAATGCTTTTTAAGTGGTCAAAACATAACTTCTACATGCCCCAACCTGGCACAATTTGCATACGGAAATACCTGAAACCAATTAATTGTTACTTCATCTACCTTTATATGGCATGTGGAAATGTGCGAATGTGTGCGATAAAAACAAATGTTACAAAATATTCTATCATCTGGTTTGTGCTAAGATGAGGTTTGTGCCATGATATGGCACCAAGCAGTACAAACAGCTGCTTGAGAGAGGATCAAATTCAACATAATCACCAAAACTGCTATATTCTCAAATGTCTCCAACTTCTCACCTCTAACTCGGGAAGATTGAACTCGACTTTCCTGTCAAGTCTGCCAGGTCTGCACAATGCAGGGTCAAGTGTGTCAGGTCTGTTTGTTGCCATGAGGACTTTGATGTTACCACGGGGATCAAACCCGTCTAGTTGGTTGATGAGTTCCAACATGGTTCTCTGTACCTCGTTGTCTCCACCTAAAAAATGGGTAAGGTAGTAGTATTTAAATTACGCCATATCTGTTTGCAGTAAAATTGGGATCAAGAGTTCAGTCATAAATCAAGCAATAGTCAAAATATCTGTGACAGAAGTGTTTTTTTGTGGAGGGGAAATAGACACTTATGGTGACTCATTGATATGTATAAATGTCTGCAGTTATGATGGCCAAAGATTTAGTGGATACATAAAATACAGGAAAAATACTCGAGAACAGAAACTACACCATGAATTAACCACAAACACGACAGGCAAAATATAGGTCCAATTCTTTTTCACAGGACTGAACCACAGAAAGTCTGTCACACAACAGAGTATTGCTGCAGTTTTGAATATTACCAAAACTAGTTTCCAGTGAATATGGGTCATTTTGGTTTGTCAAAACCCTGCAATGATCAACTGGAATGAAAGGCTCAAAAGTTTGTGGCAGTGTTGTGTTGTTGAGGAAAGTTAACACCAATGAACATATAATGTGATAAAGAATAAAGTCTATACCTAGTTACAATGACCAGAATTGTACAGGAACTCTGGGGGGGGGGGGGGGGGGGGGGGGAACATCTCATTTTGAACAGGAAGCATCCCCTCATAATTCAAATTAATGATCACATTTGTACAAGGAGACTTCAGCTTTTGTGTCACAAGAGAGTGTGTCATTGAACCATTCCATGACCAGAAAGTAATTTCACCCTACAACTGCACTAAATATTAGTTACTTACTCATACTCTAATCTCTTACTGCATCACATTCTTACCTGCTCCGTCATCGAATCTGGCTCCACCGACTGCATCAATCTCATCAAAGAAGATGATGCAGGCTTTCTTTGTCCTTGCCATCTCAAACAGTTCACGGACCATCCGAGCACCCTATACAAGAAAAACACAATACAGAAACAAGCAGTGTGTGATTTACAACGGCCACATAACTCTAACTTTTTTCAGTTGAAGAGGGTTGGATTACAGTCTACATGAAACTAAGGATTTATTTCTGAGACATAATTACTTTCTTATTATAAACGAAGAGGTGAAGATAGCTGTGACTGTAACTTTTGTTGGAAGTATCTGTTCCAACAGCTGATATCATGTTACTTTAACCAAGTAAAATATGCAGACATATGTTTACTATATGGAGTGTATGCTATATATCCAACCTTTTGCATTGATATGAGGGTATGACACTGCCAAAAATATTACATATTTTAACAAACGATATCTAGGGGTGATTGATGGTGGTCACAGGTTTGGAAAACCTATTATTGTCCACAAAGATTAATGTACTACAAACAAGGCCTCGCTTTAGCAGTTCTCTCCAGCATGGTATTCCTGTGTTCTGAATTCAGGAAATATAAATAAAATCTATCATGTAGTTTTGGAATATTAGCCATCATCACATGTACGTCACTATGACAATGTTTATCTTTGGGACTTTGAGGTTTCCACAAAGTGAACATTTACCTGGAGACTAAATACACCCACATAGTAAATATTAATGGAATCCATCATGTAGTTTGAGGAATATTCGTCATTAGTGCAGTAACTTTAAAGTTACTACAAATAAGATATCAAACCAATGACCCACACACACTTGGAAATATAGTATAACTTGTCCCCCATAACAAAATTTATCATTAAACCACCAAGATCACTCTAAAAAATAACCATATTGTGGTGCAAACTGGAAACCTGTTCTTTGTTCATTAAGGGACACTTATTTTTTGCATCTGTGCTGCTATGTTAATGCTGTTTCAGCTACTCAAATAAGAATTTTATACAAATATGGCGAAGTTTAAACTCAGCCTTAAAGTTCAGCTCTTTCAATGAATAAAGGATCAAAGGTATCCTATCCACTCACCTCCCCCACATATTTCTGTACCAGTTCAGATCCTATGACACGGATGAAGCATGCGTCAGTTCTATTTGCCACAGCACGAGCACACAGTGTCTTGCCTGTACCAGGTGGACCATACAACAAAACCCCCTTAGGTGGGTCAATACCAAGATTCACAAACCTCTCTGGCTACAAGTACAACAACATCCAATGTATTAAGAACCATCAATATGGAGAACAGTCTATACAATCAGGATGTCATGGACCTGTGCTCATGTCTTTCGAGCTTTTAGTGCAAATTATGGAAAGGTGAAAATGGCTTGTGTGTAAAAATATTGTGCTCCTGCAGTTTGTCAAATTATATAATAGAAAGCTATCTAAATAAGAAACAAAGTGAATGAATGAAATAGATACTATGTGGCAGCTACAACAGTGTAATTTACAAGCAACAAAATGATGTAGAACAGCTGAAAAAAGACACGGACAAAAAAGATAAGAAAATGTTTATTCAAAGCAATTCTTTGTGAAAAATATTAAATATCGTCATTTTACATATTAACCTACATGTAAGAGCGGCGTCTCCACCACTTCTCGGAGCTTTTCAATCTGTTCTTTACACCCGCCAACATCACTGTAAGTCACATCTGGTTTCTCTTCAACCTGCATCATTGTCACTGTGGGGTCGATCTTTGGTGGAAGTGGGATATGGATCTGGTACTTGTTCCTATCAACCCTGCAGATTGAATAATTTCATTGAATGACTGTTTTGAGTTTAACATTGTAGCTAACATATTATATAGGTCCATATCACAAAATACAGACAGACCTACTACGCATAACATATAAATATACCTAAACTAAGTTGATCGTTGAATTACAGCAGATGTGCCGATTAATATGTGCAAAACAAAATACCACCACCCTTTATTATCTGAGACCCCAAAGTAAGTAAAGTGCTTCTCTACAGAATGGACTTATTCTATCATTAAAACTAAAAAGAAAAAAAAAACCGTAAGGGAGACATGGTTGGTAGCACACTTGCCTCCAACCTCACTGATCCAGGACATATGGTCCTGAAAAGCCATTAGTTGTTTACTGGTGCCCAATGATGTGAGCAAAGAGTCTTGTACCCACTACTGCACAATGTATTCCTCCATTCCATCACCTAACTATTGTAGTATGACCAATACAATGTTATGACAGTGATGCTGGACTGTAATCTATCATATCTGTAAACTAGAAACAAGACCCAACTCACCCCACTCGCATACCCTCCTCTATGTCAGTGGGTGCTACCTGGTCACTCAGATCTACCACAAACTTGGCAAACTGCTTCACGTTGATGATGTACTTGGGGTCATCTGTGTCCGCATTGATGATCTTGGTGCACCTGGCCACCTGCAGTGGTTGTTCACCTGAAATATGGAAATGTAGTGTATGGCAGGGTTGTGAAATGTGCAAGGAGTTGGGAGTGTTTCGGTTACAATTCAGGCATTTTTAGAATTTCCCCAACAATGTTTACTACCTAGACAAACAGCAGTAAAACTAGAAATAGGCCGCCCTGTTGATAGTAGATGCGAATAGAAACAGGATAGCATAGAAGAACACACATTATCATGTGTAATGTCCACCCATGAACCTTTTGCCCAAATTGTACAGTAGTCTTACAAGACCCTGTTTCATTTGTAAAATATATCAATGATGCTTAAATATTTGTTAGTGTAGATGTAAATTATTTCAGCTTCATGCCTTTTTGCATTGGTTGGGTTAAAAATTTTGACGAAATCACTCTATCTTGCACGGTTAAGAAGATAGAAGCAAATTCCTGTTTTTCTATTTTTGGCAAAAATTTGAAAATTCAAAATGGCCGCCATTTTTGGGAAAAGGAAATTTTTTTGAAAATTGCCAAGAGTACATTTCTTAGATACCCTATGGGTCGAAAATTTCAACGAAATAACTCTGTTTTGCACGGTTAAGGCCAGTTTGTGTTTTTCCATTTTGGGCAAAAATTCGAAAATTCAAAATGGCTGCCATTTTTGGGGAGGGGAAAATTTTTTTGAAAATTGCAAAGATTACATTCCTTAGATACCCTGTGGGTTGAAAATTTCTACGAAATCGCTCTATCTCGCATGGTTAAGGAGATAGAAGCAAATTTGTGTTTTGCCATTTTTGGCAAAAATTCGAAAATTCAAAATGGCCGCCATTTTAGGGGAGGGGAAATTTTTTTTTAAATTGCCAAGAATACAATGCTCAAATACCTGTGGGTCGAAAATTTTGACGAAATCGCTCTATGTCGCATGGTTAAGGAGATAGAAGGAAATTTGTGTTTTGCCATTTTTGGCAAAACTTCGAAAATTCAAAATGGCCGCCATTTTTGGGGAAGGGAAAATTTTTTGAAAATTGCAAAGATTGCATTCCTTAGATACCCTGTGGGTCGAAAATTTCGACGAAATCGCTCTATCTCGCACGGTTAAGGAGATAGAAGCAAATTTGTGTTTTGCCATTTTTGGCAAAACTTCGAAAATTCAAAATGGCCGCCATTTTTGGGGAGGGGAAAATTTTTTGAAAATTGCAAAGATTGCATTCCTTAGATACCCTGTGGGTCGAAAATTTCGACGAAATCACTCTATCTCGCACGGTTAAGGAGATAGAAGCAAATTTGTGTTTTGCCATTTTTGGCAAAAATTCGAAAATTCAAAATGGCCGCCATTTTTGGGGAGGGGAAAATTTTTTAAAAATTAACAAGAGTACAATGCTCAGATACCCTGTGGGTCGAAAATTTTGACGAAATCGCTCTATCTCGCACGGTTAAGGAGATAGAAGCAAATTTGTGTTTTGCCATTTTTGGCAAAAATTCGAAAATTCAAAATGGCCGCCATTTTAGGGGAGGGGAAATTTTTTTTTAAATTGCCAAGAATACAATGCTCAAATACCTGTGGGTCGAAAATTTTGACGAAATCGCTCTATCTCGCATGGTTAAGGAGATAGAAGGAAATTTGTGTTTTGCCATTTTTGGCAAAACTTCGAAAATTCAAAATGGCCGCCATTTTTGGGGAAGGGAAAATTTTTTGAAAATTGCAAAGATTGCATTCCTTAGATACCCTGTGGGTCGAAAATTTCGACGAAATCGCTCTATCTCGCACGGTTAAGGAGATAGAAGCAAATTTGTGTTTTGCCATTTTTGGCAAAACTTCGAAAATTCAAAATGGCCGCCATTTTTGGGGAGGGGAAAATTTTTTGAAAATTGCAAAGATTGCATTCCTTAGATACCCTGTGGGTCGAAAATTTCGACGAAATCGCTCTATCTCGCACGGTTAAGGAGATAGAAGCAAATTTGTGTTTTGCCATTTTTGGCAAAAATTCGAAAATTCAAAATGGCCGCCATTTTTGGGGAGGGGAAAATTTTTTAAAAATTAACAAGAGTACAATGCTCAGATACCCTGTGGGTCGAAAATTTTGACGAAATCGCTCTATCTCGCACGGTTAAGGAGATAGAAGCAAATTTGTGTTTTGCCATTTTTGGCAAAAATTCGAAAATTCAAAATGGCCGCCATTTTTGGGGAGGGGAAAATTTTTTGAAAATTGCAAAGATTACATTCCTTACATACCCTTTGGGTCGAAAATTTCGACGAAATCGCTCTATCTCGCACGGTTAAGGAGATAGAAGCAAATTTGTGTTTTGCCATTTTTGGCAAAAATTCGAAAATTTAAAATGGCCGCCATTTTTGGGGAGGGGAAAATTTTTTTTAAATTACCAAGAGTACAATGCTCAGATACCCTGTGGGTCGAAAATTTTGACGAAATCGCTCTATCTCGCACGGTTAAGGAGATAGAAGCAAATTTGTGTTTTGCCATTTTTGGCAAAAATTCGAAAATTCCAAATGGCCGCCATTTTTGGGGAGGGGAAAATTTTTTAAAAATTGCAAAGATTACATTCCTTACATACCCTGTGGGTCGAAAATTTTGACGAAATCGCTCTATCTAGCACGGTTAAGGAGATAGAAGCAAATTTGTGTTTTGCCATTTTTGGCAAAAATTCGAAAATTCAAAATGGCCGCCATTTTTGGGGAGGGGAAAATTTTTTGAAAATTGCAAATATTACATTCCTTAGATACCCTGTGGGTCGAAAATTTCGACGAAATCGCTCTATCTCGCACGGTTAAGGAGATAGAAGCAAATTTGTGTTTTGCCATTTTTGGCAAAAATTCGAAAATTCAAAATGGCCGCCATTTTTGGGGAGGGGAAAATTTTTTAAAAATTACCAAGAGTACAATGCTCAGATACCCTGTGGGTCGAAAATTTTGACGAAATCGCTCTATCTCGCACGGTTAAGGAGATAGAAGCAAATTTGTGTTTTGCCATTTTTGGCAAAAATTCGAAAATTCAAAATGGCCGCCATTTTTGGGGAGGGGAAAATTTTTGGAAAATTGCAAATATTACATTCCTTAGATACCCTGTGGGTCGAAAATTTCGACGAAATCGCTCTATCTCGCACAGTTAAGGAGATAGAAGGAAATTTGTGTTTTGCCATTTTTGGCAAAAATTCAAAATGGCCGCCATTTTTGGGGAGGGGAAAACTTTTTAAAAATTGGCAAGAGTAGAATTCTCAGATACCCTGTGGGTCGAAAATTTTGCCGAAATCGCTCTATCTCGCACGGTTAAGGAGATAGAAGCAAATTAGTGTTTTGCCATTTTTGGCAAAAAGTCAAAAATTCAAAATGGCCGCCATTTTTGGGGAGGGGAAAATTTTGGAAAAATTGCATAGACTGCATTCCTTAGATACCCTGTGGGTCAAAAATTCTGTCGAAATCGCTCTATCTCTTACGGTTTCTGAGATATTAGCAAATTACTCAAAAGTAGTACTGAAAATACACAATGAAGTACCTAAATGGCTATTACTCATGTACTGACAAAGCTATCAGTCCCAAATGCAATACCAAGTGAGCTATGGACATAACAATCTTGTATTCAAAATTGTAGTAAAATATCTTTAATTATTTTGGCTTAAATGCACGGAAACCAATGGGTACTGAAAATAGCTGTACTTAAGTATTACTCAGTAAGCAAAAGAGGTACAACAGCCAAAAGCAATCCCAAGCAAGCTACTGACCCAATAAGCCTGCATACCAAATTTGGTGACAATAGCTCTAATACTTTTCCTTTAAATGAGCGGAAACCATGCGTGACGCTGGACATCGGACGGCGAAAAAAGCAAAAATAATATATCCACCCCCCAGGGGGGTGGACATAATTCAGCAGTAAAAATTTGTGAAATAAAATATTCAAGTTTATACCCGATATATAGGTCTTGTTTAAATGATAATAATCACCCAATAATCAAATTTTATCATATCTGTTGCTCTTATTTACGTCAAATAAATGAGTCCAAATTAAGGTATGACTTTATAGGTCTCACTTAAATAAACTACCCATATAAATATTGACACAAACTAATGTGTAAGCCTTTCTGTAATGAAGATTTAAAATGTTCAAAACACTTATGTAAAGAATTGGCATTCATGAGCACACAGTCTTTTCACATTTATACCAACAAATATGTTGCATACTTGTGGACTATGTGAAACATTCTCCCATATATCCACATGCATGGTAACAATATGAAACCAAGTTAGCAGAACACATTTTGAATCTCGCATGCACATTTCATGTTTGTATCATAAAAAGAGTACAAAATTTAGGAGATGACTGAGTCTGGTTCATCACATTCTCTGAAAAGCTGTTAAGACTGAATATAAGCTCTTGGTCTGATTGACAACAAAGAAAAAGATACATTTCCGACTCTATAGTCCAAACTTACTCTGCAGAGTCTGTTTATCTGCCGCCAGATCCCATAGTGCTGGAGGAGCCAATCCTGTGTCTGACTCTTTGATTCCTGTCAGCTCATTGACCCGTTTTAACACATTCTGGATGTCATTTTCTACTGTTTTAATGGATTTGCTATAGATTCCAGCACCCTATTAAAACAGAATATCATAGGATCTTAAACTTATCAAAACTGATTAGTGTGCTTCCAATATACAGCAAGAAGTGAAAACTATAGAAACTTAAGACAGAATTTACAAAAAATATATAAGAATAAATAATAATTACTGTAAACCTGATGTTACAACACTGTGCTATTTCAATGAGTTGAAATGATTAGATATTTCAGATGTAGCAGATATTACTTATACAATTAAACCTTGCATCATATTTATATATGATGTGGCTGCAAGCACAGAAATGGAAAGTTTAAGCGATCATATTTGGTATTTAAGAACAGATCTAATACTCAGTTGCGACAAGAATGGGCCAATATATTGACACATCTTAGGGACACACAAAATTTGTCATAAAATATGTCTTGCTTTCACACCAATATGATGCAATATGTTGATATACAAATTGAAAACACTCAGATATAAGTATTTTAAGTTTTGTAACCCACAATGTTCCCCAATTTATCTTTTTATTTCTAGCTAAAAGTAGACAATGGTACATATTACATATAAATGTAGATTCATTCATGGAGAGAGCATTAAAAATGGTCCTTACATAAGTTTTCAGCAGGGCAATGTCCCCTTCATCAAGAGCTACAAAACATCATAAAAGCACAGTAAATGGAAAATCTTTCACTGAAAACACAAGACCAGAAAACAATTAAACTTGTAGTTGGGATCTATTTCAACTTTTTAAGCCTTGACATAAAATTGTTATTAACATAAATGTAACGTTTCAAAAGTTTGTTCCAGAGAACTTTAAAATGTTTGTTGGTATTTGTTAACAATTGCATAATTTACACTCTTTGAAGTCACTTGCAAGAGTGCATTATTCAAAAATATACTTAAAAACAGTGAAAATATAAAAAGCTGGAAAATAAAATCTTGTACATGTAGTGGAATAGATATGCATTCTTTCTATTTATATTTAACAAATTTATGACATGTTTTTCATATTTGTGCTGTAAAATTGACAAAAACCGAAAAGTGGCGATTTTATATCCATTGGCAAATTTACATCACTTACTCAGAAAAACCTTATTTTTGCTTCGTGAATTTTTTTTTATTAAAATATGCATTGGCACAAGCACAGTTTATGAAAATATTTCACTGCCATAAAATCAAAAGAGTAAACCTGTTAGAATCGTTTTTAATGGGTGATAATATAATTTCTACAGAAAATCAGTGCCCTAAATTACCACAATTTCCAAACGGAAATCGTAGTAAAGATATTTAAACTAGAAAAAGGTTTTTGCTAACAAAAACGAGCGACCCAGATGGAGATGTGGGGGTATTAAAGCTGTAGTTGTTGCGGTATGAGACTGTAAGGAGAATGTAAGCTGTATTGTGTCTTGTAAAATAGTATATTTTATGAAAAGAATATATCATTTTTACTATAGGTTCACTGTATAATTTACCTGCTAGAAAAAAATGCTTTTGCAGAAATTCCACCTAGAAAGTGTGCATCTTGCATATTTGTATTCTGTAGACCTAAATATATGCCCCTTAAATGCCTCTTAAGCAGTGGTCAGACAACTTCTGAAAAAAAAAAAAACGGTTTTCGGGGCTTTGAAACCGAACGAAATCCAGGATTTCGAAAGTTTACAGAGGTATGATAAAAAGTTTTAAGCGAGCGTACATGAGCTACCTTATCAATAGGAAATATGCATTCACAAGCTATTTGAAGTTTCTAAACTTCATTTACCATGAATACAAAGCGAAAATGTAGCTGAGGTCGGTTGAACAATAAGATAGCTGGAGGCTGAAAACTTCCTTTTTTCACTGTAAGGTGACCATAATTTTATTCATATTGCGACTTTAAGGTGACCATAAAATGAGAATGTCCCTTTCTGCCAACCTTTATAAATGTGCCAAGTTTTATTTTAAAAATTTAAACATTAACTGAACTTAGGGCTGAAAAACCCTACATTTTAAGTTTAAGATGGCCATAACATCATTAATATTTAAATCATAAGGTAGTAAGAGTCTTCTTTTCATCTACTTCAATATCAATATACGTTAGATATGGAGAAAGAAACGGGCCAGATGGTTTTATTCCAAATTTTATGACTTTAGGGGGGCCATAGCTGCAATTATATTAACAGTTTAAGGTCACCATAAAGTCAGAATAATCCTTTGATCAATCTTAAAATATATGCCAAGTTTGGTTGAAAAAAGTGAAAAAGTAAGTGAAGTGGAGGGCTAAAACACCCTTTTTTGACATTAAGGTGACCTTAAGATTGCAGATACAGGGCTAAAACTTCGGCATGTGAAAGATTATCAAAAAGTAGCTGAATAAGTCATTCCAACAAAGTGCCGAAATTCTGACCGTTTTTGAGATACAGACCAAGTACCCATTTTAAAAAAATTTACAAAAATAGAAAACGCCTCCCATTCTGGCATTTATGGTCCGATTGATCAGAAAATATTTTCCGACCTGTGGAAATAGGTCTAGAATGTACCTGATAAAGTTTATAGCACAGGTGTGTGTGTTTTTTTTCCGAAACGCGATGACGGGATGTTTTTGAAAAATGCTTAAGGTTACTTTAAGTAAAGCTTAAGGTCTGCGGAAAGTATCCCAAAAATTTTTCCTGCCCCTATAGTTTTAAGAAAGATAAGAAGGAAAGAAAAATTTAAAAGCCCAAGAAGTTATTCAAGGGAGACCATAATCCCGAGGCGGCGGCGATCAGTTGAACTTTGATGAAAACAAATTATTTCTGTCATCACTTTGATGCATGAGTGTGGGTGATACAGAACAATTGTTAATGATAAATGACAGGAGAGGGTTATTGTAATCAGTTTGTTCCGTCTTTCTGTCCTTCTGTCTGTCTGTACTCCTTTTCACTCTTGGAACTCAAAAACTATAACACCAATCACGCTCAATTTTGGTGGGCAGATATTTCATGGGGTACACATGGATTCTTCCAAATTTAGTGAAATTTGATTGAAAATTGAAGTCAGGAGAGAGTTTATCTTATTTTCAATTGGGTGTATACAGAGAAATCTGCTTCTCTTTGTCACATACATAACAACTTGATTGTTTAACTTGCGATTTCGCTACCATTTCTGCAGGGATTTTTACACAATAAAAACTAGCATAGGCGCTGTAATATAAATAACTTATTTGAAAAAACTTCTGTTGTGGACTTGTGATATTGATTTAATATTCACATTTGGGATATATTAATCAAACACCAGGGGCCGATTTCACAAAGGGACTTAGACTTAGCCAAGTTTTTGGTTAAGTCAGGGACTTAAATCAAGACTTTGGTCTTTGCTAGGTCTGGGACTTAAATGGTTTTTCACAAAGGATGACTTAGCTAAGTCTGAGCTTATCAAATAACCACAGTGGTTTTCTGTGTCATGTGACCTTCTTTTACATTCAAAATATACTATTGGTGACATATATCCTTCATTTGATGCATTTTATCTGATGATAAGTGCTGTTTTGAAATGGAAAACATTTTTACCACATATAAACTTCCCAAAGGCTACTTTAGTGAGGAGTTCTGTATAATTATACTTTATTTGCAGCCATTTCAAATTTTGAAGTGTAGAAAAGTTTATGGCGGCCATATTTAAGTCCTCTTTACAAAACTTAAGCCCACTACTAGTGGTGTCATCGTCTGGGTATATGAGGTCTCGATACCGTGAACAAAACAGTGAGCGATATCGCGGTGTCATCGTTTCACAAATTAAACCTAAATTTGCTCTTTAAATAATGTGCATTGACAACTAATACTGAAATAAAATAGACTTTATGTTTCATTTGTGCTGTTAGCTGTTAAAATGGTGGATATTTGAAGCAATAAAAAGTAAACAAAACTTACGTTTTTTCACTTCCTGTAGGAAGTGGAAAGGGTCATCACTATGGTTACATCACGGTAAATGAAAACAAAACCGCATAAAAGTAGAAATTAGATGAATATTTCACCATATTTTTATTAAATCCCTTTGAAAATAGCTAAAGTTAATGGTTGAATATGTTCATGAGATGCATCGCGGATGATCATTAATCCTCGATTATCGTCCATTTTTTTCATCCCCGGCGAATCTGCGATATCGCCGCTCGTGATGACACCACTACCCACCAGACTTGAAGTTAAGTCCACTGACTTAGCAATTTCATGGACTTAGCTGCTTTGTGAAATCCGCTAAGTCTAAGACCAAAAGACTTACCATTCTGTTGACAAAATTTAAGACCAAAGTCTTAAATTTATGTCTGGGCTTAAGTCCCTTTGTGAAATCGGCCCCAGAAACAAACAACTACCACTGTAGCTCTATGTGTCGAGTATTGGATTTGTGATCTTAAGGGCCTGGGTTCAAATCCCATTTGGGTCTGTGTTCTTTTATATGTGTATATCTTTTATTTACTTATTTTTTATTAATGCTCGATGATAGGAGCATTGTCATCATTCGGTCTTTCTGTCCTGTTTGTACACCTTCTTGCCCTTATAACTCAAAACAATGACATCAATAGAGTTCATATTTGGTGAGGAGATACTACAAGGGGTACAAACAGATTCCTCCAAATTTGGTGAAATTCAGGAGATAGTTTTTCTTATTTTCAATTTGACATATACAAAGAACTCTGCTTCTCTTCCTCACATACATAAATCAATATGTTGCTTTCTGATGATGTCATTGCTTAATGATGTCACAAGGCAATTGTCATTTTGAGGTCACAAACCTAGCTTGTGATTTTTGCTATCTTTAGTTAAAAAGATTTCTTCTCATTTTATGTCTTGAAATTGACAAAGATAATCAAGAGAGTGATGGTGTATTTATGATTTTTACATTTTTATTAATTTCTGTTTTCATTTTTGTTTTTGTCTTTTTCTTTTATTGCCCTGACAAGCCATCACAAAAACTTTACAACGAGTGATTTTCACCAAGAAGTGATTTTATCCAATATTTTTACCTCCACCATGAGTTTATGTTTTTATGCGTTTGTCTATTTGTCTGTCTGTCTGGTTTTGGGTTTTTTTATGTTTTAATTACTCCAGAAGTAATGAACAGATCTTTATAAATTTTTTTAAAGTGGGCAGGCCATGGCCAAGAGGAAAAGTTACTAATTTTTGGGAAAGATATGGATCCTATTTTGGATACAAAAATTCATGAATTTTCTGAGGGTCCATTTTCAATGTATTTTCAGTGCCTGTTAAGTGATTTTCAGTGATAATTATGTCAGCTAGAGAGTGAGATATGCATCCTATTTTGAATACAACAAGAGGGTCAGAGGTGCCCCAAAAGGCGGGTTGCGCATGCAGGAAACAAGGTTAGCAACTGCTCTCATTAAATTTAGGAACATGGAAAGAAATGTTAGGTTACCCACTTAAGGTAAATGTGTTCGACGTGCTAAGAAATGTAATACTTCTAATCTAAAAACGAACAAATGGACAGAAAAACAAGACAAATGAACGGACGGATTTACACCAATTTCGAAAGGAACCTAGCTATGATGGTGATGTATGTCCCTGTGAAGTTTGAATTAGATTGGAGTAACCGTTTTCGTGTTAGAGTCCGGAAACAAAAATGTGGACGGACAGATGGATGGACAGAAAAACGGACAAAAACGAAGAAACGGACGGAAAAACGGACAAACAAACAGACGGAATTTCACCAATTTCGAAAGGAACCTAGCTATGATGGTGATCTATCTCCCTGTGAAGTTTGAATTTGATTGGTCAAACCGTTTTAAAGTTAGAGTCCAGAAACGAAAATGTGGACAAACAGATGGATGGACAGACAAACGGACGAAAAACGGACAAACGAACACACGGAGTTTCACCAATTTCGAAAGGAACCTAGCTATGATGGTGATCTATCTCCCTGTGAAGTTTGAATTTGATTGGTCAAACCGTTTTAAAGTTAGAGTCCGGAAACGAAAATGTGGACAAACAGATGGATGGACAGACAAACGGACGAAAAACGGACAAACGAACACACGGAATTTCACCAATTTCGAAAGGAACCTAGCTATGATGGTGATCTATCTCCCTGTGAAGTTTGAATTTGATTGGTCAAACCGTTTCAAAGTTAGAGTCCGGAAACGAAAAATGTGGACGGACAGACGGACGTCAGACACATCAATCTAATAGGCGGGTTGGTTACACGCAACCCGCCTAAAAATTCATGAATTTTCTGAGGTAACATTTTCAATGTATTTTCAGT
Source organism: Sabellastarte sp. h YS-2021 (assembly GCA_964017235.1). Lineage (NCBI taxonomy): Eukaryota > Metazoa > Annelida > Polychaeta > Sabellida > Sabellidae > Sabellastarte > Sabellastarte sp. h YS-2021. The sequence goes on from OZ024929.1 coordinate 138,652,489, forward strand.
GACTTTTAAGTTATTTTAAGTGATAATTATGTCAGCTAGAGGGTGAGCAATGCCTTTATGAACTGACTAAACTTGTACAAAATAACTTTGCAGTGTCTAGATATGTGTGTTCATGTATGCTTGTGTTCCCCAGTACAGAGAAACCTACTGAAAATGAATTAATACTTTAGGTTTCATTTTAGTATCTTCCAACATAGTTTTAAATACAAACAAGAGATGGTCTAGAACACAATTCTATATAACACTTGCAAGGCTGGTCACATCGAGTCTAAGTGTTTTGCTCTCTCTGACTGCATCTTCTTATTAAATATTTTATTATTATTTTAGTTTGTGCCATATGACACCAAGCAGTAGCTCTATTGAAAGCATTTAAACGGAAATTCTAAAATGAGACAGATGTGTCAGTGAATCTGATTGGCTAAATGAGGAAATACTTCAGGGGTAAAATACAGCATAACCCTGTATAATCCCTATTATCGCTCATTATAGTTGTGGTAACAAAAGTGTTTAACAGTAAAATTTGCAATATTATTCATCTTAAAATAATTTGTCATGTTACAATAGGAATAACTCCCTCCAAAATCACGGTATACGCAGAATTTTACCACGGTTTGAGGTTCTAGCAAACCCAACTGCTGGGTACACAAGATCTATATCGCTGCTAGTGCACCCAATGGCTGTGTCCACAAGATCTATATCACTGCTAGAGTACCTAATGTCTGTGCACCCAAGATTTATCTCACTGCTAGTGTACCCCATGGCTGTGTACATGCGATAATGGCACACAGAACTATCCTGTATCCAATTAAGGCACTAAGCTCAGTTGTGCACCCTGGATTTATATCACTATCAGTGTACTAAAAGCTGTGCATGCCAGAATGAAATCACTGCAAGCATACCCAATGGCTTGGTACACAAATGATATCACTGCATGATTTATGTCACTGCTAGCATACCTAACAGCTGTGTACAGTACTGACATACCCAACTACCCTGTACCCAAGGCAGTAAACTCTTTGTTCCCAATAGTTGTGCACCCAAGATCAACATCCATCAAGATCATTGCTGGCATACACAGTGGCTGTGTACACAAGATCCATATCTCTACTTGCATACCCAGTGGTTGAGTACACTGGCAGTGACATCAGTCTAGTGTACGCAGGGGTTGTGCACACAAGATCTATATCGCTGCTAGTGTACCCAACAACTCCAAATTTTTTACAGTGTACCCAATTTCTCATTTTGCAAAACAGTATGCACTCAATGGTTGTGCACTCGATATCAGTACCTTTTACAGCACACTCAACAGGTCCGTATCCAAGCCATGGTGAAATATGAATAGTGTTTAAGGAAATTTTTGAGTATGGTGGTGCAATGTAATTTCAATGTATTAAGACATCAAGAAACGATCATATTTTGTTGGAAAATATAAAAAAATCAAGATATTTTATTTGTGACAAAGATGCAGAAATGACAACTCATTTTAGGGTGTGACAATCGAATACATCAAGTACACAAAAAACATGTTAAATGATTGCTATTGATGATTTCCGCCGAATTTATATATGCGTCGAAATAACATAAAACAACCATAGTCAGAAATGGGCCAAGGATCACTCTCTGGATTAAAATTATTCAGCTTAGATTGGGTTTGCACTGTAAAACAGCAGAATAACTGGTTATTGTTACATTCTGGCAAAGTTTAAAGGACATGTCCAAAACAGACTTGTAATCTATTACAGCCAATCTATTACTATTACTATTACATTTGAAAATATTAAATCTATTACTATTACTATTACATTTTAAAATTTTAAATCTATTACTATTACTATTACATTGGCATCTATTACTTCTATTACTTTCTATTACATTCTATTACAATTTGGCGCAAACTTGAGAGGTAATTTTAACATAGAAATAAAACTGACAGGATACTTTATACATCTAATTTTATTGAAAATGCTTCAGATTATGCCATACAAGGATAAAATATCACAAATATATCACTTGGTATATTTACAATTAAATAAATAGATCCCGTATTTATTCTTTTTAAGAATGACTTGACTACTTGGAGAATTTATGAGAATTCTACACAAAGCCACTTCAGTGCTGTAAATTTTGTAATGAGAGGTATATTTCTGTGCAAAGCTTTTTAAATGCTGAAAAATATGTTATTATCAGTAAATATTATCTGGGGGAAAATACACTGTTGTAAAACAATTCTCATATTTATTCACTTTATGAGGAGTTGTTAGATTTGAAAAACTCTTATTATTATGAGAAATACTTGATGAGCAGTGTTTGCAAAAGAAAATACTGCATTCAAAGAACCCCTTTCTTTCAAATTCTTTGCTTGCAGAGCCCACCTCAAAATGATTCAAGAGTGACATTTATGTTTGAAAATAATAACTCCGGTAATTTTATGTAAATCAGTGAAACAGCTAACACATGCCACAATGCTGCCCTTATTATACACAATTATTATAGTGACCTGTGTGATTGCCTTTCGTGTGTCACAGTTTCTCCTTACTCAGGAACATTTAGTTAATCCTTCCAAAGGTTAAATTGGCCTCTTTAAGCCTTTAACTAGATTGGGCCAACTCGGCGCCAACATATCCCCAGACAGGTCATCACTCACGCCACAGGTTTTGATCGGGAATTTTTTAAAGCATAATTACCCATTATTATATGAACTTCAGCACATCAATCTACTCTGTTTGTATCTTCCCAAGAAGATGGTGTATCCCCAGACGCCGAATACATAACTCAAATTATATTTTCAATCTTCCTGCAATGATAACTCTAAACCTATTTTCAAAGTATTTATTAATAAATGATTGATGATTGAATGTCCATTCTAAAATAATAATCCCAAAAGAGCATATCTCTTTCTATATTTGTTGACAAATAAAATATTATTTTTAACTCAACATCATACTTTTCAATCTTCCTGCAATGATAACTCTTAACCTAATTTCAAAGTATTTAAATGATTGATGATTGAATGTCCATTCTAAAATTCATAATCCCAAAAGCGCATATCTGTTTCTATATTTGTTCACAAATAAAATATTATTTAAAAAAAAATTATTTATATTATTATTTTATTATATTATTTATAGAATTTGTAAATTGTTTTCAGTTATTCATTTCCTCTATTCCTATATATGTGGTCCATATATATGCAACCTAAATATGTGACACAATCTCAGTTCTGACTCCCCTTTGTGTTATATGATGAAGCCCACCACCTCCTACCCCACCCCTCTCCCCTTCTCCACACCTCTCTCACTATTACACAAGATCTGCAACCCCATTGAGTTCTTTGTTTCTCATTTGATATCACTAAATACCTTTGTTTATTTAGTGTCACTCAATATAGCTGGAGGTCCCAGAGGTGGGTGGGGGATGTGGGTTGGGACTACAGCATAAATGGTAAACAAACAATCTGATATATATCAAAGGGGTAATCAAATACAAAAAGAATTGAGAATTTTAAGTATGTGATTATCAACTGAAATGAGTTCATAACTGTAGGAGCTGTGTCAAAATTAACTGAGGCAAGTTGAATAAAACTGGGCTAGTTGAGGGTTAAAAATCCCCTAGTTTTACTACATAAGGATATACTTTTATTAATATTGGGACTTAAAGCTCACCAGAAAATAACAGTGTCCATTTTGCCTACTTGAATATGTTTAACCAGTTTCATTTTAAAGAGTTAAAAACTCAGCAAGCAGAGGTACAACACACAAAAATAAGTTCTTAAAAGACTAAGATAGCCATAACATCATTAATATTCAAAATTTAAAGAGACAGGCACTTCCTTTTAAAAATTCAAAGATTTCAGCTCTATGACCCACATAGTTTGACAGTTACAGGGCTTTAAAGTGGCATAATGTCCATAAATTGGGTTTCTGTGGGCATTTTACAATTGTTAAAGAGACCTTAGCAATTAAACTACAGATCTGAAACTTTTTGGGGGACATACATAACAAACAAAAATTAGATATAATACAGTTTAAGACTTGTCACACTAAGCATTTCCAAATTACAGGGCAAAATACAGTAGAAAATGTCAAAAAAGGTCACTTGGATGAGTGTCTATGGTCGTCATACACAGGTTCAATGTCTACTACAGGCCTTGATGTTCGGTACATGGAAAAAGAAGACGCTTAATAATGTATTCCTAGTTGAGATTTCAGCCCTGTCAGTCACATAGTTTAACAGTCACAGGGCTGAAAAGTGGCAAAAAGTCCAAATATTGGGTCTCTGTGGGCCTTTTAGAGACCTCAATGTGACCTTCAAATTAAAGCTTCAGACTTAAAATCTTTCACAATCAGAGATTATACATAGAATGTATATCTAATATAGTTTGAAACTTCTCAGACTTACCATTCCAAGTTACAAGGCAAAATATGTAAAAAATGTCTAAAAAGGGTCACTCGGGTGAGTATCTATGGTCGTCATACACAGGTTAAATATCTACTAAAGGCCTTGATGTTCAGCACATGTAAAAAGAACATAATAATATATTCCCAGATGAGATTTCAGCTCTATCAGTCACATAGTTTAACAGTCACAGGGCTTAAAAGTGGCAAAAAGTCCAAATAGGCCTTTTAGAGACCTCAATGTGAACTTTAAATCAAAGCTTCAGATTTAAAATCTTTCACAATCAAAGGTTACACATAGAATGTATATCTAATACAGTTTGAAACTTCTCAAGACTTACCATTTCCAAGTTACAGGGAAAAATATGTGAAAAATGTCTAAAAAGGGTCACTCGGGTGGGTGTTATGGTCCTCACACACAGGTTAAATGTCTACTTAAAGCCTTTATTTCTGGCACATGTAAAAATGACATAATGATATATTCCCAGGTGAGATTTCAGCTCTATCAGTAACATAGTTTAACAGTCACAGGGCTTAAAAGTGGCAAAAAGGCAAAATATCGGGTCTCTGTGGGCCTTTTAGAGACCTCAATGTGACCTTCAAATCAAAGCTTCAGACTAAAAATCTTTCACATTCAAAGGTTACACATAGAATGTATATCTAATACAGTTTGAAACTTCTCAGACTTACCATTTCCAAGTTACAGGGAAAAATATGTGAAAAATGTCTTATAAGGGTCACTCGGGTGGGTGTTTATGGTCCTCACACACAGGTTAAATTTCTATTAAAGGCCTAAATTTTGGGGCAGATATAAGAAAACACATAGATATATTCTCAGATGATATTTAACTTAGATGAGAGACATAGTTTGAAAGCTACAGTGCTCGAAAGTGGCAAAAAGTGCATAAATTGGGTCTCTGTGGGCACTTTTGAGACCTTAAGTCGACCCCTTTGGGTAAACCTACAGCCCTAAAATTTTCTACAGACAAGGATTACATATCAAAGTTATACCTAGTGCAGTTTGAGACTCATCAGAGTTACCACTTCCAAATTATAGGGCAAAATATGTGAAAAATATAGCAAAAAATCCCTAAGTGGGGGTCTTTATGGGCCTCAAACACAATTTTCTCCTCAACTTAAAGTCGTGATTTTCGGCACATGTACTAAGAACATATTAATGTGTTCTCAGGTGAAATTTCAGCCAGCTGAGCATCATAGTTTGTGACCTAGAGGGCTCTTAGTGGCCAAAAGTGCAATTTCTGACCTTAAGGTGGCCATAAGTTCTCTTTTATTGGGAGTTTAAGGTCACCTTAAAATAGGGATCTTCCTTTGGACACCCTTAACATGTGTACCAAGTTTGAAAAAAAAATATTAATTTGTTTTTGAGTTATCGCGTCCACAAGGAAATTTCTACGGCGGCGGCGGCGGCGGCGGCGCGACGGACCTGAATCCAATATATCCCCGACTTTCGTCTGGGGATATAATAATACCAACTCAAAGACAGTTGTTTTAGAACATTCAATCAAAGAGGGACAATTAAAGGTCCCTTGATATTTCAAAGTTATTTATTTTAACATTTGTGTGTTATATTTAGTATTCTTTGATGACAAGTTGGTTATTTGAAAAGTTTATTTATGAAAGTTTAAAATGAATTTGACTTATGAGTGCTACAAAATCAATTCATTATTGTTTTGAAGTTTATTTAAAGTGATGATTTTATGACAATTAATTCATTATTGTATCAAAGTCCATTTAAAGTATTAATTTGTATGAAAACTAATTCATTACAGAATTAAAGTCCACGTTAAGTGATCATTTTTCTACAACCTCCTTCTGAAAAATAGCAAAGGGTAAATTGTAATAAAAAATAATAGAAAGTAATAGATGTAATAGATAGAATTTCAATCTATTACTATTACATTTGAAAAATTTCAATCTATTACTATTACTATTACATCGAAGTTGACTCCAATCTATTACTTTTCTATTACTTCTATTACTTTGTTTACAAGTCTGGTCCAAAATGAGCTAGTGGCTTTCTACCAGTAAATGCCCGCCTACCAGTGAACAGCCGCCTTATATTTCTTTGTAAGAGGTCAAGGAAAAAAATGCTTCTATTTATCTACAAAATGGGCATTCACTGGTATTTCCGGTTTGGCGTTCACTGGTATTTCTGGTTTGAAGTAAAAACGGCCGATAATAGAGATAAATTATAAAAATATAAAGCTTTGAAACAAATGTAACAACATACGATTACCAAACATCTCGACCCGCTTTTTCCCAGACATTTTGACCTATTTTTGCAAATTCGACCCAATGTGGAAGCTTAGAGAAGATCAAATACTTCAAACTCAAGAACTCACGGCCATAGCATCCAAGTCTTTGTGGACTTTATAAAATATTGCAGGGAAATGCCAGGGGAAATCCGTGACCTCATATCTTCTCATGAATATTAATGACTTGGGAGCTATGGCCTTGAGTTCTCGAGTTTGAAATATTTGATCTTCGTCCATGCTTCCATTTTATAAAATATTGCAAGGAAATCCCACGGAAAACTGTCTGATAAAAGTAGGTCGAAACGTCTGAAAAAAAAACACGGTCGAAACGTCTGGTGGGTCGAAACAGCTTGATACCCAAAATACACTCCAGTTATAGACCGATTAATCTGTCTCTCAACCAATATTTAAAAGATGGATGTATTGGCGAGAGACAGATGGCATTAGTATGCAAAAAACATAAACGTCTTGAAGGGCAACAAATGGCACACATCCTGACATTAAACATATACTGGGCTACCACCTTGAGTATCAAGGATGTGCCCCGCATTAAAAGAAATAAACTTTTTGCATAGTTAATGGATATATTTACCAAAATTTATTTCACTTGCAAAATTTCATCATTGGTTATTCAAACAGAAAGTGCAGAAAAAGTGTCTATATCAATGCAAACTCAGAAAATTGTGTTCCTGAATACTGTTAATACATTTAAGTGGATATTTTAAAGTTTAAAGTGACAGTAATTTTCAGATATTGAAGTTTTTTGTATGGCGAGGAACTCTGTCCCAAAATGCCATCCATCAGTTTTAAAAAGGCATATTTTGGGACAGAAAACTCGGTCTACTCCAGTTACGTGTATGGATTGTACTACTGTACTCAGTAGTGTATATCATTTGACGATGTATTGGTAGAAGAATAAAATACCAGAAGAATAAAGGTAGAAGAATAAAATACCAATTAAAATACCAATTAAAATACCAATAAAATACCAATACCAAGTCTACTCCAGTTATTGATTGTACTACTGTAGTCAGTAGTGTATATCATTTGACGATGTATTGGTAGAAGAATAAAATACCAAGCTGTTAATATAAGTTAACCTCAATACATTAACTTTAACATGGGCGTTTACTGGTAGAATGCCACTACAGTATCGCTACTGTATACACACAGTCGTCAAACGCCCCCAGTACAATGCAGACTTCCGGGACCTCGGTCGAACGAGTATAAAATAAATAGACGAAATTTCAGTTATTTGGTTATAGAAAACAAAATACCTTAACTTTTGAAGGTATTTTCTGCTCTGTTAGTGTATTTATATGGGCTTATTATATGGCAGACAAAATTCGTTTTATAATGGCCATTAATCTTATGTACAAGAAGGAAATGTAGAAGAGTCTGAATACTTGTTCCATGTGTTCCCGAATACCAAATAATGAGGTCCTCATTCTCTTTGAATACCTGTCCAATAAGTAAAAATTTCTAACTTAATGTTACAGATTGCTCAAGCAAAAGTCTATTAAGCTATAAAAGCTGCCAGTTTTCACCAGAAACTAATATTTTGGTGGTTTAAATTTAAAATATGTATTGAATATAAATGCATATACACATTAAAATAATGTAAAGTAAATTTCGCCAAAAAATCCATATCTTATGAAAAAGGTCATTTTCTTTTTCAAAAATTGCCAATAATACCTAGCAAGGAAATACCTTAGGTATGTATATTCGGCTAAATTGCTGAATTACCCTCCCTGAAGTACATGAAAGTAGTTCTGTCTTTAGTGAGAAGTAGTTCAAGCATGAGGGTTATATATCTATAGCAATTGTATATATATACAGCTGCATAATAATTGGTAGGTCGGCAGGTCGGCACATGGTTAAAAAGTAAAGGTCGGCAGGTGGGCAAGTCAGCACATAAAAAATTTTTAAATTACACAATGAAAAAATTAAGGTTGGCAGGTCAGCAGCAGATAAACATGCAAACACATAATTAGGTCATCAAACTTACAATTGAAGAGAATGTCCATGGGTTCGATTCCCATAGCAGTATTGTCATGTCACTGCTCTTGGTAGATACATTCCTACTTCATTTACATTAACTTAAAAAAAAAACACACAAACCCAGTACCCACAACAACATCTCAAATTAAACTAAACTTCCCGGTTCATATTTTTAATTATAAATTTTTATTCTAAAATCGGGTCATAACTAAAAATGTACCGAAATATAGGCTTTGAAAATATGAGACCATTACTGAACTAATTATATATTTTTCATGGCCAGTAAGTGCTTGCTATAGCCCCCACCCCCGCCCCAGAAAAAAAAATAACAAAGTTAACAAAATAGTCATTTTTTGTCAAGTTAGCATTAATTATTAATTTTAATTATTATTGTTATTTTTAAGTATTATGAATTAAGTGTTTTTTCCATCAGAAAGTCTAGTATGTTCACAGAAATATGTATTTCAAACTCCAAAACAATACTGCAAATCACACTTAGTGCTAGTATTCGTAGAATGTTGAGCACACATTGAACTGGTATTCATACAGACTTTTTAAAAATTATATAATTCGAATTTAACAAAATATTTTAAAGTATGACTGTTTGTCCAATATACATTCATTAATTTATTGTATATTTCAGGCCTTGCCTTACTAAAACATTGTCCACACTTACAGTTATGGAATTTATTTGATTTTTTGTTATATGTGTCTTATACTCGTTTGTGTGAGTCCCCGGAAGCCCGCATTTTCTCGTAGTCGATTGACAACTGTGATACAGTTGCGTACACAGCCGTTGTAATAACCGCTTCGATAGTTGAAATTGACTGGATTCAGGAACATGAATTATAAATATGCCCAAAAAACACTAACATTGTATTGGCTTATCTTCCTTTTCATCGTCTTTAGTTTTGCGTTGATCTTTTCCTAAATAATCGGGCATTTTAAAAACAAAAGTTTTTGGGCGAAATTACAAGGTTTTGACTGATATCACTGTGTAGATCTCGTTATCGCGAGAATATTTTAGGTGTTTACTAAATGCTGGACATTTCTCGAGACAGAGCATTCGTTCCCCAATGAAAATGGACAGTGGCTCATTGTGCACTATAGATCTAAGAACCCATTTAAAAAATCTAAGTCAAAATTAAAGAAGTCATACTTATTAGAAACAGTTTTGCCACAGCTATTCTTTTACATCTTTTCCAACAACTGGGGTGATACTGGGGCACAGTATTAATCATTTGCCAAAATTAATATCTACCCAGCAGGCACGCAACTTTGAAATCTGGTTGAATCCAATGTAGAAATCTGGTTGAAATGCGCGTAGATTTTGCAAACTCTTTTTAGTTGGATCTAACCAGTGAAATCATGTTGAAACCAATGTTGAAATCTGGTTGAATACAATGGGTGAAATCTGGTTGAAATACGTGTGGATCCAACCTGTGAAATCATGTTGAAACCAATGTTGGAATCAGGTTGAATTGAATGGGTGAAATTTGGTTAAAATACATTTAGATTTTGCAAACTCTTTTTGGTTGAATCCAGTGTATGAAATAGGGTTGAATTCAATGGGTGTTTACACTGTCTTCTTTATTTGAATCATTGTAGCTTGTGTGTCATAATTATAGCTTCTTAATAATATTACACAATAACTATCCATATACATATTTTACAATTTGGATACAACTTCAAAGTAATTAATTCTTTCAAAGATGACATGTTTTCATGAATCATTATATATTCAATATTCTATTTCTGACGACATTGTAATGGCACATAATTTTGCATCAGCTTTCAAATAAAATTTCTCAAGATATGTTAATCCATATTTTCCAACTAGATTTCCTTTTTTATGGCATTAATAGAACCGATATAATTCGATGTCTTCAACTGAAGTTCTTTTGTGAAATTTTAAAATAAATTTATATTTTTTCTTTGTAAAAACAGTTATGACATTTTTTATATCTTCAGTATTTAATCCAATCAGTTTCTTTTAAATGTTTTATTAAGTTGGCTATAATTATACTGTAATTATAAAGAAGCTACAATTATGTAGCAAGCCACAATGCTCAGTTCAGATGCTTGTGTCTCATACAACTTTGTCATATAAACTAAAAAAACACAAGAATAGCCACATTTGTAGAACTCCACCCATTACTCCCCACCTTAATTAGTTTTCAGTTCTGACCACACAAAACAGACCTAAAGAAGTAAACACCATGCATGCAATTGAACAAGGGTAAACCCCCACTCCACCCCTGCTGTATTATTAAATTACTTTATGTCACAGGCCTAATGTTCTGTGTAGCAGGGTACAGGTAAAAAAAACACCCATGATCTCACTGCTGTGTGATAAAATGTTACAGCTGAGGTTCTCTGTATATAGATAAGTTTTCAGTATAAACTTGTAAACTGAAAACTAGATATTTGAGCATTTGAGAAACAAATTCAAATTACTAAGATTGATGAATAGTTTTAATTTATCTTTTTTATTTAAGATAAGTTTGACTTCAAAACGTCTTTTTTTTAATTATCAGGAATTGCATTTATCAAAATATAATTATAAATTATAAAAATTAAATTTGGGTGCATCAGTTTTATTGTAGACATAAATTAAGGAGAATAGATAAAAATGTACAAGTACATGCAGACATAATCTTTATCATCTTTATATTCTTAAGCTTAAAAATTAGTCTTGCTTTACAAATTCAAAAACTATTGCAATAATAGTTCTTTCAAAAAGTTAGACTTAATCACTATATCTCCCTCTAGAAAAAGAATTTTCAATCAACGACCACTAGTCATTCATTTCCCAATATTCAACCTGTTTTCTGTTCAATAACATGACTAAGATTTCATATCGGAAAATCTAACTTTATTTAGTGTTGATTTTTTATGAAGTATCACTACTTTTTTCAGTCAGAAATCCAGCTTTGAAATAGTGTTGAAATTGTGTCAGTGTCAATTTTTCAACCAAAAATCACCATGATTTCTTGTCAAAATATCACTACTTTTTCATGTCAGAAAACTAACTTAGCTTTAGTAGGAGATAATGTGGATTTCAAAGTCAGGACGTGTTTTCAACTCTAAATCAACGACATTTCAAGGCGTGTGTGCTGGGTACCAGCTGGTACCCTTGTATTACTGAGTAAATTATCATCTTTCTTTGAACTCCTGAAGTTATTGTTTGATGTTAAATAATCTCACTAATGTTAATGTATACAATTGAGAATACAATATTTTGTTACATTCTTGGTAACAGCTTCCTAAAATGAGACTGAATAAAAAGTGCTAGAGTTTGTTTCTTTGTATGTCCCGTTCAATAGGTAAGGTTACAACAAAAATAAAAAACCAGTGACACACAAAATTCTAACAGGCAGAGAATCATTCATCATATCAGAAAAATGTTCAGAGATGGAAGTGACATTCTCTGTCATGAATATTGCTGTTTTCTGGCATACATTCCCTTTACAATAACCTTTAAAGCCCTTCAAGTTTGTTATGAATAATAAACTCCATCCCTCAATATTCATAACAACCTGCTAAAAATGGAATCCACGAGCTACATGTCTTCCAGTTCTAGAAAAAGATTATCATAAGCTATTTGCTGGTAGATTTTTTATTAACTGGAGACTCCACAATGAACTGCAGTAAGTTAAACAATACTGAGCTAGGTAAGGTGTGAAAATCCCCCTTGTTACTGTAAAGAGGCCATAATGTCAAGAATGTCCCTTTTGCTTACTTTAATATGTGTAACAAGTTTGATTTTAAAACTTCAAGCCTCTGAGAGCAGAGGGATAAAACAATTTTTTAAAGCTTAGGATAGCCATAGCATCATTATTCAAATGCTATGTAGACAGCCCTTTCTTTGAAAAATTTCAGTGTCAATGACAAATTATGGAGTTACATCAAACATACATTTCTAGTTACAAGGCAAAATATGCAAAAAAATACGGAAAGGTCACCCCCAGAGGGGTATTTATGGGCCTAATACACAAGTATAAAGTCATCTTAAAGCCTTGATATTTGGAATATTTAAAAAAGAACATTTTAATATCCAGATGAAATTTCAAGTAAATAAGCCACACAGTTTAACAATTAGAGGGCTTAAATGTGACAAGAAGTCTATAAATTGGATCTCTGTGGGTATTGTAGAAACCATAAGGTGACCTTAAAATTAAAACTGCACACACAAGTTCCTACAAGATCACATATAGGAGTTATATCTACTAAAGTTTGAGACTTGTCAGACTTACCATTTCCAAATTACTGGGCAACATGTGAAAAATATCACTCAGTTTTTATAGTCCTCATGCATACACAGGTTAAATGCCTATTAAAGACCTAGGGTTTTGTATAATTATATTAATATATTCCCAGATGATATTCCACCAAGATGAAACATATCGTTTGAAAGCCACAGGGCTTGAAAATGGCAAAAAGTCCATAAATTGGGCGTCTGTGGGCAATTTTGAAACCTCAAGGTGACCTTTAAATTAAAGCTACGGGGCTCAAATTTTCCACAAAGATTACATATAAAAGTTATCTATAGTACTGTCTGAGAATCTTCAGAATTACCTCTTCGAAATTTCAGAGAGAATATGTGGAAAATATAGAAAAAAAATCCCTAAGTGGGAACTTTATGTTCCTCAAACACAATTTAATCCTCAACATAAGTCTTGACTTGGCATATGGAAGAAAAATCTATAAATGTACTTACTTACTTATTCCTCTTCGCTACCCTGCATAGGGCCGCAACAGCATTCCTCCAGTGCACTCGGTTTGGGGCTATCTTCTTCAGCTGACCCCATGTCCAACCAGCAGCCTTGGTCTCCTCCTCTACACTTCTATGCCAGGTCTGTTTTGGGTGTCCAACCTTCCTTTTCCCCTTGGGATTCCACTCTCATGCTTGTTTTGTTGTGTTTGTTGTTACTTTGCACAGAGTGTGGCCAATCCATCCCCACTTCCTTCTGTGGATCTCTTGTATGATGGTGGTTATAATATCTTTAAGGTAAAAAATTTAGCAAAATAAGCCCCATAGTTTGTGACCTAGAGGGTCCTAAGTGGCCACAGGTCCATTTAAGACTTAAAGTAGCAATAAGTTCTTTATTGTTGAGAGTCACTTTAAAATAGGGATCTTCATATGGCCACCCTTAGTATGAGTATCAAGTTTAAAAAGTGTTGATCCATTTTTTATTTATCACATACACTAGGGAAACTAGTGGAGGGATCTAGACAATTTTTTAGGCTTTTTGGAATCCCAGGCCTTGCTTTCTTATCCTATTACTTCTGCATGCAGTCCAATGCTGTAATTGCAATAATAGATGATGAAAGAGACATTAACCAGTAAGTGAATATCTGAACTACTCAGTGTCATAGAATTGACATTGAAAGGTGACAAGGGGGCAAAAGGTCATATAAATAGGTACGAATAATCCCCAGGAATAATGGTTCAAAGGTTCAATGAAGTGTTATTAGATTTTAGGTAATGTTTTTATACCAAAGTTTGAAGGGGGATTTGATTTTTAATAATTCCACGCCATGGTTTCCTACTACCTCTAAATAAATACCAAAGCTCTAAATCCAAAAATAAAGGGAAAATTTGACATTTTACAATTTTTGTCTGGCTGCTTACGACATACCATGCACATTTTTTGGCTGACTTTATGTAACTGTAACAGGAAGATGGCTAGTTTGAAGCTACAAACCCAATTTCATACTTCAAGAATATGTTGAACCTGTGTGTACCTTAGTGAGAGTAGATCTATTCAATATGTCCCTGAAAGGATGAATTTAATTATAAGGCCATTCTTTTCTTTTGATGCCACGGTGGCAAGATGCCACGGTGGCAGAGTGGTAACACTCTCTCCTCCCACCTCTGAGGCCAGGGTTTGGTTCACGGCTCTACCTCAAGTGGGAAAGCTGGTAGTTGCTTGCCGTTGGTCGGCAGTTTACAGTACAGAACTTTGACCAACTGTATGTACTGGTTTCCTCTGCCCCCAAATAAATAAATAAATTACTAAAAAGGTACATTAAGAAAACGGATTACAAAACAGAGTCTAAGCTCAAGTGAAGATGATGTAGTTTTTGAAATTCCATATTATGCCAAAAATAAAATGAATCAATCATTTGGTGTTTGTGGACCAGTGCTGTGGACAAAACTGCCATATAAAAATACCTTATAAAGGTTCAAAAGTGGCTTTAAAATATGTCTGTTTATGAGAATATAATGTATTTGACAATGCCAACTATTCTTTAGTTAAATATATTGTAATTTGTTGTCAGACTGGTAACTGTTGTAAAGTGCATCTGTTATGCTTACTGCTTGATTTGCAATGTAGAAATGTGTAATATTAATTTTACAACCAGAGTATTGCTTCACAAGAGGAAAAGAAGTTATTCTTGCAAGGCAAAAACAAAACGTCCCAATGACAATGAATGATTTTGCTAAAATTTTGGTCTTTTAAAATAAGTTTATCCATTTATACAGAAATTCAAGATGGCTGCCAAAAATGGCAGGAAAATGATTTTTGGTTAAAATGGCAGGTGACTGTGTACACTCTGCGTGTCAAAAGATTTGTTGAACTTGCTCTATATCACACCGTTTTCCAGATAAAATTTGTGTGTTTTAATCCAGAAATTCAAGATCAGGCAGAAAAGGATTTTTTGGAAAAAGTGCCAGATGACTGTGTGGATATCCTGGGGTCAAGAATTTCAGTGAAATCACTCTATCTTGCATCGTTTTTGAGATAAATATGTTTTTTTTGCGTTTTACACAGAAATTCGAGATGGCCACCAAAAAGTACCAGATGACTCTGCATCTACCCTGTGGGTTGAAAAATTCATAGCAACTGCTATATCTCAAACCATTTCTGAGATAAATGAATTTTTACATTATGCACAAAAATTCAAGATGGCGACCAAAAATATTGGGAAAATGTTTTTTGGCAAAAAAAGTAGCAGATAATTCTGCATATACCCTGGGGGTCAAAATTTTCATCAAAATTGCTCTCATACCCTTTCCGAGATAAATGCATTCTTGCAAATGGACAATCCCAATGAGTCAATTGCTAATCCGGTCAGTGCGACCAGCATGCCAAGCAACAGAAAAGGCTGCCCTTTGTTATCCACCAGAAGGACTGGTCTAGTATTGTGCATTCAATAGGTGGCGCATCATACTTCATTCCTGTCTAGACAGCGCAACACGATAGCATTTATTTCATTTAGACCCTAGTAAGCTGATACTAGGGTCGGTTGGGAGGGCCTCACCTGCCCATTGGGTAGGGTATTAACTTACAAAAATTTAATTTCTTATTAAATTAGCAATTTCTTTGTGCAAATACATCCTACTCAATGGACAATTACCAGAATAACTACTGCTTGGTAGGTGGGTCAGTTACTATCGACAATCGTTGAACTCAACAGTGGCTTTAAACAGGACTCTGGCTAGTTCTATAGGTTGGTGCCCATGACCAAATTGCTGGCAGCATAACAAACGTTGTCCCCCCTTTTTGAAAGAAATGCTCTGAGGTAGGGGAAGAAAGGTAGGAGTTCAGTCCCTGGAAATATACCTCCTGAGGGAAGCACATCAATTTTTTTTGTTTTTATAACTACTTACATATTTACAAATATCCCCGGCTAAAAGAGGTCCTGGTGGATCTGCTAAGCAGCCACTACTGGGCCCAAATGGAAGAGCTCTGAATCAGCGCAAGCCACATCATTTGGATAAAACTATGAGAAGGTGTTATATGACTTCCAATGGCAGGCTGACAAAAGCTGTTCTAATTGCTAAGGAAATGCTGGAAGGCCTTAGAAGCAACAAATGCCCTCACATCATGGGCTTTAACCTTATGTAGGGTGACGGCCGCTTGATCGGAGAGCTCATAGCATAGGATCACTGTTTGCTTGATCCATGAGGAGATAGCAGCAGGGGCGATATCTTTGTCAAAACCTTTCTTGAAGGAGACAAAGACCAGCTCCTTGTTTTTCTTGAGGTATGAGGTCCTACCCAAGTAGTAGTACAAAGGTCTGACTGGGCATAGGAACCTATCAGCCTCTGAGTGACTTATCCAGAGTTGGGACCAGGGCTGGAACAACCACTGGGACCATACTGTCTAAACCCTCTTTGGTCAGCTGGTTTATGGAAAGAAAGCTAGGTGAGGAGTAGAAACACGTTGGACCAGTTTGACTGGTGTCTGATGTTCTTACTTAGCTAAACATGGATCTCACTCCTGCGTTTATCTAAACCCTAAGCTAAGAGGAAGACAGTCTTGAAGGTCAAATACTTCAATGAGGCAACTTTAAAGGGTTCAGAGGGAGCCTTTGTGAGCTGGTGCAGCACCAGGGAAAGGTTCCAGGAGGGGATCCCCCTCAGCCATAGGTCTGTCTCTGTGGAAACTATTCAAGTGACGAGTAAGATTCTGATAAACATGTATTTGCTGATATTAAAGGAAGAATTTCCCAGTTTTTCAATAGTACTTGACTATAACTTCCTGTCCTGGAACAGATACAGGAGGAAGTCGACTGTGGATTTTATAGGTGGTACCCTGAAGGCCACCTGATTACTGTGGCACCACTTTGTAAAAATGGTCCACTTTGCCTCACAGACTGATCTGGTTGAGACTCTCTGAGAAGCCTCAATTCATGCTGCCACTGCCTCATAGAAGCCTTGCTCTTTGATACCCGAGCTTCTAGGAGCCAAGCATGCAAATTTAGGTTTAACATGAGGTTAGGCAGACACAAGGGGATCTGGCTTGACCAGGCCACTAGATCCCAGACCCAGGGAATGTTGGGCCACCCAGGAACAATCAGAATGATCCTCCTGCATGGGTAGTCCTGCAATTTCGCCACCACTTTGCTGAAGATTGCCACTGGTGGGAAGGCATATGGGTCCAGATCATCTCAGGACAGGCTGAGTGCAATGACTGCCCAGGCCAGGGGATCTGGTACCTGTGACACAAATTGAGCCAGTTTATTGTTGAACCTCATCACAAACATATCTCAGCTTGATGCCATCTGTGGCATTACAACTGAAAAACCTCTGGAAGGAGAGACCACTCTGTTTGAATGGCCTGGATAGTTTGTCTGCTACCACATTCAGCAGGCCTTGAATGTGTCGGGCCTTGATGGTCACCTGTTTTCTGGAACTTCAGGTCAGGATTCTACACAGTAGGGCACTCAGTGGGCCTGACCTCATGCCTCCTTCATTGTTTATGTAGGCAACCACTGTGGTGTTGTTTGTTGCTACAAGAATTATCTTGTCTGAGCAGAGGTCGTAGAAATAGGGCCAGAAAGACCACCTATAGATCCAGATAGTTTATGTGCAAAATTGCTTTCTGGAAAGGACCAGGTTCCCCTTGTTCCCCCAAGTGAGTGCCCCACCCTTCTTTTGATGCATCTGTCAAGATTTGCAGAGCATGACTGGGGGGTTTTATGGTTGACCTTGAAAAATGTTTTCTTCCTGGAGTCACCATTTTAAGTGAGGGTGGAGTGACCTTGGTATAGGGATCACCTTTTCTAGTGATTCTGGTACCCTCCTGTTGTGCCACTGAATCGGTCTCATATGGAGTCGACCTAGGTGGACTTGTTTTTCTGTTGCTGTTAGCAACCCTATTAGGGACATCAATTGGCATACCAGATAGGCCTGACTGGAGACCAATTTCTGAATCTTTGCATTTAAGGTCTGGAAGTCCTCTAGGGTGGGTCTGACCTCAAAATTGAAGACTTGTTTGGGGTCCAGTTCTGATTTCTCCATGTTTACCATCCAAAATAGTTCCTGACATAGAGCTACCACAGTTTGTGTATGTTGGAGACAGGTTTGGTGGGATCTGGCTCTGACCAACCAGTCGTCTAGGTACTGGTTGATTCTTATACCCTTGTATAAAAACTTCAGTTGACCTCCTTGGCCATTACCGTAAATTACATGGATGCTGTGGAAAAACCAAAAGGTAATGCTTTGAATTTGTAGGACTGACCCTGCACATGAAAACATAGGTACTTCATGGACTGATCCTGTATTGGTATGTGGAAGTAGGTGTCCTTGAAGTCTATGAACGTTACACACTCCCCTATCTAGAGGTCTTTATTGTTTCCAGTGTTTCCATCTTGAATTTCTTTGTTTTTAGTAATTGTTCAGATAACTGATATCCACCAATTGTTGGGTTCTGGCACCAAGAAAAGTCAGCTGACCAGTTCTACTGCATTCTTTTGCATAAGCGCATATAATGACTCTGTCAGGTAACTGTTCCTAAGGGGGTGTACATAGCCACTCATGATGCTGGGTGACCTTGTCAGATTTGGTCGGGTCTGCAAGGGAAGAGTGTAGCCTGCTCTGAGGATTCTTATTACCTTTGGACTGGCCCCTAGGGCTTCCCAAGTTTCCCCAAATTGGTGCAATCTGGCCCCTACAGGTAGATCTGGAGCAACAACTGGGACATTTGTGACATTCTGGACAAAACTCGTGATCCTATACAGGAAACGTCTTTCATATATTTTACTGACTTTTGTAGAACAATGTTATGATTTAAAGCCTTTCTTCTGCGGCAGCCCTATAACAGAATGTGCATGATTTACAACAAATTAGTATGCGTTTAAAGTCTGATAAGATTTTGCAGTCTCTTTGCTCCCTGCCAGTCATCCTGCACACATTGGAGCATTTACACAGTAATTGTTAGTTATAGGACAACTGGCCCTTGGCTGTTCGGGATGAGTAGTTGCTTGACTTGCCTTTTTTTGACATGGCCATGGGAACCAATGGTCTTCCATGCTGGCGTGATGGACTTACTGTTCTGAGATTTCTTCAACCTTACGTAGGGGTGATTATGACCCTTCTTATGACTGGGAGAACTAGAGTGTTCCTTGTTTTTGTATAGGATATATCCTCTTCTGCCTTCTTTAGTATATTGTCCAGAAAGATTGGCCATGTGGAGAGGAGCCTGTTGGTCGCAGAGAGTGTATCCTGGTTGATGCCAGACTTCACGTGTCCCAAGTAAGAGTCTATTCTGGAGTAATGTTTGCAATGGGGATAAAGACAAAATCAGACAGGTGGTAGATTGTCTTGGCCATACACTGATTGAGTTAAAGTTCATTGAATATTGCATTTCATCAGTGGCTGTACTCGTCTTCCTGGCCAACTTCCTCTTGCTTCACTCAGTCTGTATTACTTTCAACTGGGCCTGCTTGTTCTGCTGTACTTTGCTCAGACATCTACTGAATCTGGATTGTTGCAAATATACGTAGATTCATGTGCCTCCCATCTTGTGAGTTTCTTGAGATATGGTCCAATATGTCCGTGGTAGCAACCCCTGAGGATTTAGCAATCTAGCTGTAACTGCTGTTAAGCTTTGCACTCATTGTACCAAAACGACACTGAACCGGCACCCTTGTCCTTGTTGGGATGTAGTCAGTACCAATTGCTTTGAGACTTGGCAGACTTCTAGATGGATAGCCTTCTATAAGAATGAGGTTAAGCTTATCAAACTTCATACAGAGTCAGTCTGTTGGTAAGATCACAGAGATCTTTCCTATTGGCTGCTGTTTAGGCCCGGCAAAAGGGTTTTCATCAGCATCAGAAATGGCTGTGTCGACATTGCAGATATGCTTCCAACCCATGAATGACCTGATATCAAGCATTGTCTCTGTATATTTGCTCTTCTGAAACAGCCTGATCAACGTCAGCTTTGGTCTGATCCTGCACAAGGTCGGAGAGTTCCCGCTCTCGAGATCTGCTGGGCCGGTAGTGTGAAGTCAGTCATTGGGTTCGGCATGTGAATCGGTGTCCATTTCAGTTGGTGAGCTGCCTGGTTGCCTCTGTATCTGACATGCTGGCACCTGTTTCTGCAAAGCAGGGACCTGGTCGGTGCTGACTTGGTCGTAAACTGATGTTGGTCAACAGTCTGAGGTCGGTCAACAGGCTGGGGTCTGTCAACAGACTGAGGCTGCTCACCAAGCTGAGGTCGGCTGGCGGGGTAGGTACAAAAATGGTTCAGATGACTTCACTGCACCAGCTGGTGGAGCTAGCTTCATGCAAATAGGTAAAGCAATTTTTATCATCTAGATAAGCACACTCCTTTGCAAAATATGTATTTGGTCATGTGACTTCTCTGATTGGTCAAAATGTTGTTACACCATATTCAGAAAATTTTCCCAGGGCTAATGCATACATGTGCCAAATTTGAAGAGAATTTGTCCTGTGGTTACTGAGCTATAGCCAACAGAATGTGTGGGAGCAGGTGGAGCCTCTCTCTCCCCCCTTTCTCCTAGTGTCTCTCGTGGGAAGCTTAATTCATTGGATTTAGGGTTCTACTTTTCAAGGAATATATATATATATATGGGGTATATATATATATATATATATATATATATATATATATATATATATATATATATATATATATTGATACAAAACTTTGATCAATTGACTTTTATGCACTTATACACTCCTACAATGAATGGCATGCCCTCTTGCGGTAAAGATACTGGAAAGAATGAATTAGAATTACGACCAAGTTAACAAATACTGCAAATTTGTTGAATATATTTAGGGTTCAAACATAATTCAAATTCATAATTCAAATTGAGGTCTGGTCTATTTGAGTTTATAAATAACATTTTGACAAAATATACACATACATTGGTGTTAAGTACATAGCTGTGTGTTTCATACTCAAATAAGCAATCAGTGCCCCTGAATACAGGTGACAGTAAAGGGATTAATAGTAGCAAGGACTAATTTGACCTTGATGGGAAGGGTCAAAGGTAAAATCTGAACCCACAAAAGATTCAGGACACATGACTAACTTCACACCCCACACCTTCACACCGCCCAATAATAAAGGACATACAGGGTATTAAAAGTATCACTGATACCAGTTGACCTTAAAGGAAGTATCAAAGGTCAAATCAGACCCACCAAAAGGTTCAGGGCACATAATTTCCTATAGGCTGTCTTCACATTCAAAACCTGTAGGCCAATAATAAAGGAGATGCAGGGCAATGAAAGTATCAACAACCCCATTTGACGATGAAGGAAGGGTCAAATGTCAAATCCAATCTCACCAAAATATGCAAGCCACATGATTTCCGATAAGTGATCTTCAAATTAACAACCTCAAGGATTAATAGTAAAGGAGCTAAAATGTATTCTTTTTTCATTATTAAAACTGTTAAAAGTGAGTAAGTAGCTATTACTCATTCATGAATTGAGAAACCAGTCTAAAACTTTACTGTAATAGTTTAGAAAAAAGTAGATGATCAACACCTTTGAATAAATTGCATAGCTCTAATACTTTGAAGAGAGCATTTACTCATTATGCTAACTGCTGAAATATAAAAAAGCAGCTGTTACTCCCTTAGTTATTGTGATAGTCATTCCAAACAATGAACAACTCTTACCTTTAGAGTTAAGGTTAAGTTTACCTTACCTGAGAGAAATGATCTGGGCAATCTATTTCATGAAAATGCTATAAATAAATTACTTTTCAAGATATTTGCGTTGTAGGCAACTATGACATAATGAAAGTAGTCATTACTCACTTACATATTGAGTAACAAGTTTGAAACTTCAATGTTATAGTTAATCAAATATCAGATGAACAACCCCTCCAAAAAAATTGCGTAGCTGAAATACCTTTGAGGATACAAGCCATTTACTGATTTGTGACTGCTGAGAAAAAGCGAAAGTAGATATTACTCACTGTGGAGATTGACTTACTAACTTCTGACCATGTTGTAGCTATGGAAAACGTTACTGAACAATATAGTTAAAAAATGCTCTAATTGCAACAGTTTTCAATTTATAAGTGATTTTACCCATTATGGAAGATAGTGAAAAGTCAAAAAGTAGCTATTACTAACTTAGCTATTGGGATAGACTCCCAAGTTACTCATTATGTTGTAGCTATGGAAGTAGCTGAACAACATATTTTAACAAAATTCTCTAAATGCAATACTTCTGAAGTTCTAAGTGATTTAGTGCATGAATGTTAATGCATCACAAATTGTCTAAAAATAGCATCAGAGATGGCTGTACCCCACAGCCTGGGGAAATAGTTTTCAACACCATGACATATAGAAGTAGTGAAACAGTACAAACACCGGAATACTTTAGCGCAGTGTCACCTATATAAAGGTCCAAATAATGTCTTTATAACACCTAAGAGAAAGAAAATAGCATCAGAGATGCCCGTACCCCACAGCCTCGGGGAAATAATTTTAATACCATGAGATATAGAAGTACTGTATCAGTACAAAGTTCAGGATACTTTTGGAGCACTGTCAGTTATATAAAGGTCCAAACAATGTTTAAATAGAGAAAATAATACATGTAAAGAGCAAGTATTAAAACAAGATAATTCAATAACAAGAATAGCATTAATCAGTAAACTAAACATTATGACACTCTTTATCTACATTTGGCATGGCCGAATTATGGTTTGGATGCTATGAATATTACCATGCATACAGAAGTGGTAATACATTCAGTGAATGCTTATGTGTGGTGTTGGAGCAAAATCTGTGGCTCACTTGATAAAATTCCATCTGTTACAATGGGAAGTTGTAAAAGTAAAATTCTTAATGAATTCTAATATGACTTTAACAGTGCTTAATCTGCATCAAAAGACAGACCCAAAGGTGCAACAAGATTTTAAAGGTCAACATCACTACGTCAAGGTCAAAGGTCAAATCAAGGTCACACCATGATGCTGTACACCTACAACCCCTAACCAATGTCCCTACCAAGCATCAACTTCCTACACCTTATGGTTTCTGAGATATAGCCTGGAAAAAATTTTATAGGTCAAGGTCACTACGGCAAGGTCAAAGGTCAAATCAAGGTCACACCATGACGCTGCACACCTACAACCTGTAACCAATGTCCCTACCAAGTATCAACTTCCTACACCTTATGGTTGCCAAGATACAGCCCGGACAAGATTTTATAGGTCAAGGTCACTATGGCAAGGTCAAAGGTCAAATCAAGGTCACACCATGACGTTGCACACCTACACCTCCTAACCAATGTCCCTACCAAGTATCAACTTCCTACACCTTACGGTTCCTGAGATCCAGCCCGGACAAACGTTTTCCCCACCGCCCACCCGCCCATCTGGACACCATAGGTGAAAACAATACCCCAACAGGCGTTAAGGGCTGTGGGGTAAAAATTAATAAAAAAATAATTCAGAGAGATCCAGGCCTGATACTCACACAAGGGAATTTACTTCTAGCTTAGTATATATATGCAAGATAAGAGACAATAGTCAAAGAGAAACTTGTGATAAAGTGTTGAAATTCTCACACTCTGGCTCAGGACTATCTTGCCTCTAACGAACCTGGGGAACAGTTGAACAAAGAGATCTGCATGCCGTGAACTCTTTTTCATTCTCAATCGATAAGGTATCTTTTAAAACAAACAGCATGACTCTGGACCTTGTACTTTTGGAGGAGAAGTTGTTTCCACTGACACAGACTCTGCAGAGTGATGTCATAATGTCAGCTGACATAAAACTTACAAGTCACAAAACTAACTACATACAGAGAAGTACAAATATTTGTATCTGCCCTTATCTACTAATTTTGCAGTACTCATAGCTTAAAGCTTAAAATTACTTGCCAGCACAAATGGAATACATTTTACATTTTTGCAAATTTAAAAAGTAAATTAAATTTTTATAAGTTAATACCCTATCCAATGGATAATTGCTAATCCGGTCGGCGCAGACCGGCCCGCCAAATGACAAAAAAGCCAGGTGGCGCATCATACTTCCTTCTTGTCTAGACAGGGTGATGTCATAGCATCTCTTTCGTTGTCTAAACCTATTTAGACCCCTAGTAAGCTGACAGCAGGATCGGTTGGGAGGGTCTTGTGTGTCCAGTGGATATGGTATTAACTTATTTAATTTATTAAATTTAATTTACTTATTAAATTTGTAATTTTATTGCATTAATACATCCTATCCAATGGACAATTGCTGAATAACTACTGCTTGGTTGGCGGGTAGGCTACTAGGAACTTACGTGAACTCATGAACGAAATGAACAGCTTAACTGGCCTGTGTTGACTAAAGGTCAGGAAACCCTATGAGGCCATGGTCGGTTAGCAGCATCCGGTTGCCCAGGGACATACCGACACTGTCCCCCCACTGTTTTGACAGACCTGGTCTGAGGTAGGGGAAGAGAGGGTTGAGTTCAGTCACATACGAAGAAATAAACCTCCCAAAGGAAGCATGTCACTTTTTTTGGCTGTTTATATATTTTTTTTAAACTTATTTTTTTTTTACATATATGCACAACATATGTACAAATCTGTCACTCCTGCGTTTACCCAAACCCATGGCCAAGAGGAAGACAGTCTTGAAGGTCAAATGCTTCAAGGCCTCTTTAAGGGGTTCAAAAGGAGCCTTTGTCAGCTGGTGTGACACTAGGGAGAGGTTGCAGGAGGAGATGCCTCTCTGACCCTTAGGTCCATCTCTTTGGAAGCGATCCAGGAGACGAGTGAGATTCTCATCTTTGCTGAGATCAATGGGTGAACTGCCTAGTTTGTCAGCAATAGCTGATCTGTAGCCATCAATGGTACTTGACTGTAAGTTCCTGTCCTGGAACAGGTACAGTTGGAAGTTGGCTATTGACTTTACCAGGGGTGTCCTGAAGTCCACCTGATTACTGAAGCACCACTTTGTAAAAATGTTCCACTTTGCCTCATAGACTGATCTGGTTGATCCTCTTTAAGGAGCCTCTATTTGTGCTGCCACTGCCCCAGGAGCCATGCATGGAGATTTAAGTTTGTCAGATTCCTGTGGGGAGTCTGATTGAAGAGCTGTGTTAGAAGTTTGGACAGACTGGGCAGGCTCAGGGGGATCCGGCTTGACATGGCCACTAGATCCCACAACCAAGGCATGTTGGGCCACCCTGGGGCAATCGGAATGATTCTCTTGCATGGGTAGTCCTGCAACTTCTCCACCACTTTGCCCAAGATGGCTGCTGGTGGGAAGGCATATGCATCCAGATCCTCCCATGGCAGACTGAGTGTGTCCACCGCCCAGACCAGGGGATCTGGTACTGGTGGCACAAACAGAGGTAACTTGTTGTTAAGCCTCGTGGCAAATAAGTCTATTTGAGGCCAGTGTCACCTGCTACATATTGACTGGAAGACCTCTGGAAGGAGAGACCACTCTGTTTGGATGGTCAGCCTGGATAGCTCGTCTGCTACCACATCAATCAAGGACATGAACTGCTGGACCAGACAGGCTGGTCGGGGTAGAATGTCTAGTATTTTCTGTTGAAGGTTCTGCCACCGTTCCTTTGTGGGTCGGACCCAACCACACTGGAGGTTGAAGGGGTAACCCACAAAGTTGAATACTTGCTTGGGGCCCAGCTCTAATTTCTCCAAGTTCCCCAGCTAACCCAATTTCTGACAAATCTCTACTAGGTCCTGAGTATGCTGGAGACAAACTTGATGGGATCTCTGTGTAATGCCAATCAGTTTCACCTCCTTTGCAACTACATTGAACTCTATGGGTGCTGTGGACAGTCCGAATGGCAGAGCCTTGAACTGACATGACTGACCCTGGATATGAAATCTCACATATTTCCTGGATTGTTCCTGAATTGGTATGTGAAATAAGCATCCTTGAAACTATTGAGGTAACCCATGTCCTGGTGGTTTCCATTGTCTCCGTTTTGAATTTTTCTGCCTTGAGGGAAAGATTTAGTTTGCTCAGGCCCAGTATGGGTCTCCACCAGTTGTTTGGTTTTGGGACCAAGAAAAGTCAGTTGAAAAACCCTAGAGATCTTTGATTTTGAACAAGTTCTACTGCATTTTTGCTCAGAAGCTGATGTAATGCCTCCAACAGATAGAGGTTTCTGCGAGGATTGACATAGCAGCTTATGATGGTTGGTGACCTTGTCAAGTTCGGTCTGAAAGAGGAGAATGCAGCCTTGTTTTAGAATATTCAGAGCTTCCCAAGTTTTCCAAAAGTGCAAGTCTTTTGCAAGATTTACAACAGAAAAGTCTACACTTTGAGTCTGTGGTGTTTCAATGTCTATTGTCTTTCTGATCACCTTGGGAATTTCTGTTAACTGAAAACTCTTTAATGTCTGTTGGCTCCTGGCAAGCAGTCCTGCCTTCAACACATTTACACAGTAATTGTCATTTATAGAACTCCTGGCCCTTGGCTGGTCAGGAGTAATGTGAAGACCTGCATTTTGCCTTTCTTGCTCTGACCTTTGCCACCAATGTTCTTCCATGTGGACTTGTCGGATCTCGTCAGATTTCTTTTCCAGACGCTCATAAGGGTGGTACCGACCCTTGCTGTGTGATGTGCCTGAATGTTCCCTGCTCTCATAGCTTGTAATGTCGTCCTCAGACGCTTGAGAATATTGTCTCGGAAGAGGGTGGCCAGTTGTAGTGGAGCAGTCCTCAAGGCAGCTAACGTATCAGGCTTAATACCAGTCTTGATGTGTGTAAGGTACGAGTCTCTCCTGGCCAATGTTAAGTTGCCCATGGAAACAAACACAAAGTCAGTAAGGTGTTCCATTGCCTTTGCCACAACTCAGGTGATGCTAGCATTAAAATCCATGAGATATTGCAATTCGTCCGTGGCCGTTGCAACTTTGGAAGCACTCTTTCCTTTGCCTTCTGTCCGGATCACCCTGTTGAACCTTAAACAGACATCAGGGGCGGATTTCACGAAAGGTCTTAGCCCAGTCTCAGAATCAAACTTGAGACTTTTGTCTCAAATAATTGGAATATTTTACTTGAGCCCATGGGCTCAGCCTTAATGGATTTCACAAAAGGTCTCAGTCTCAGCTTTGGCTGAGCCATTGGCTCAAGTGTTGAGACTGGTACAAAGTGGGCTTAAGTTTTGTAAACAAAGGCTCAAATATGGCCGCCATAATTCTTTCTTCACTTCAAAATTTGAAATGGCTGAAAATAGGGTACAAGTATATAAAACAACCCCCTGAAGTAGTCTTTGGGTCTTTTTACATGTTTACAAGGTTTCCCATTCCAAAATGGTATTTGACCAGAGATACTATGTGTCAAACAAGGAACATATATGTCATCAGTACAATATTTTGACTACAAAAAATGGTCACGTGACACAGAAAACCACTGTGGTTATTTGATAAGCTTGGTCTCAACTGAGACCCCTTCTGTGAAAACCATTTGAGACAAAGACTTAGCTGAGCCAAAAGGCTCAGATTTTAGCCAGTGGCTCAGCCTGAGACTGGGCTAAGTCTGAGACCTTTCATGAAATCCGCCCCTGTAGATGTCCTGCTGGTAGCCTGCCTGTGTAACACAGGAGGGTCGGTGCTAACAAGCTCTGAAGTTCTTGGTCGGTCAGTGTGATTTGCTGGTGGACTGATGTTTGGCAGCAGAGGAGTCAGTACAAGGCAATCTGAAGAAGATGGTGTAGACCAAGTAGCAGGTCAGTCGGCCGGCTTGATGAAAGGGTCGGTAGATCTGACTGCACTGGCTAGTGGAGGTTGAATGGGTGCTACCTTAATAGTTTGGAAGGTGTCATGGTCCTTGCCATTAGTAAAGTCTCCAGACAATTGGAAGCGGTCAGACCACTTCTTGTCAAGTTCTGCAATCTTTGTATCTGTAGAGGCTTTGGTCGACCTGCTGTCTGTACAAGATTTGGTAGGCTTGTCTGTAGACGACTTGGCCTTGGAAGTTGTAGCCTTCTCTTTCTAAACCTTCTGCTTCTTCTCAGCAGCAGGACCACTAAAACCAGGAGACTGCAGCGTCATCTGGCCATCCACTGCCCCTATTACCAACACAGAGGCCGAGTGATTGAGTGAGTCCACATAGTCTTTTCTAGGGGTAGCTGAAATGTCTTTCTTAGATTCACGCTTCTCCTTTTTTAAGCTTGTAGCTTGGAGTTGAAAGTTGAGATTGTTGGTCAGAAGTGAAAATACTGGAAAACTTAGTCAGTGCTGTTATGGTTCTCCACACAAGGGTCTGGGCCCTTTCCTTTGTTTCTACACTTGGCACAATAAGAGTGGGTGTCATACCCAGCCATAAAATGGCCACATCCTCCCCGCTTCTGACCAGGTGAAGCCGTATTGTTCTATACACTGACATATATCAGTACTTCCAGGGTACATGGGCATGGTTGTTTACGACATTTTAATGTACTTTTCCAATGTAGCTACATTCCACAAATGTGGGTACAAATATGTCTCTTTGACCAGAGATATTATGTGTCAAACAAGGAAATTTCACTTACCTACAATTGATATTGTTTCATGCAATTAAATTATGTTGAACATCTTCTGTTGTTTTAAAAACTGCCATATTTGTTGTTACAGGAAGGCAGTCACAGTGTATTCATATATGCCAAGGAGTGTACTAAAACTCAATTTCAGTGAGTGACAAAAAATAATATAGAAATAAGGCATTTCTTATTTATTTGCAAACAATAGGAATAAGGCATTTCTTATTTATTTGCAAGCAATACATTTTCATTTGAATATGTAATGAGAAAAAGCAATCTTAAGTAGTCATACATGAAATTGTGGCTACATGTAAGAGATGTGGCTACGTGTAGACATAATAATACATTATGTTTAAAAAATTATAACTACAGATCAGAAGAGTTCAAAGAATACACAAATGTTTACTTCAATAAAGAATGAATATTTTTATGACATTTTAATGTACATTTTAAATGAAGCATCATTTCAAAATTGTGGTAAAAATGTGTCTTATAAAGAAGAAATTAATACAAAAATTAATACTGAATTTCTGGAGCATTTTGTATGTTGGCAATATGGGCATTTGGATTATAAAATTTTGACACCAATGCTAAGACACTTTCAAACATGTAGTCATGTTTGTGATTCCATCTGTAAATGACCTCATCTCAGTAAACTGGTACTTTGTCAAAGCGTTCATCAAACATTTTTTTCAAAGGTTGTTTAGCTTTTTGCCAAAAAGATACTATGTTTTGTGCGTGTATCCCATTCATAGGATTGACAAAGTTTTCTGAATAATTCACAACAAAATGTCCAAAACCATGGTTGTGTAAATTGCGGTATGCACCCCAATCATCATGATAAATTTTGCTCTGGGGATGTACATGTTGCCTATATTGAACTAAAGTGGCTTCATCTCTTTGAGGTACAATAACTAGACCTACTTTTTTGGTTCTTCTGCAGTACATGCCAAAAATCCATGGTTTTTCAGGACCAATTCTTGCACGATTATACTTTCTTTTGCCACCCCATTTTGACTTGTCAATCTCTATTACATCATTTGCCCCCCCCCCCCCCCAAGTATGAATGGATCTTCAACTAACTCCTTTGACATTAGGTCTCTACAAAAGTTTTTCTAATCATATACATCTTCAGATGCATGTAATATTTTCATAACAGTACTAGCCTCAATGTTGTTTGCAAAAAAATACATCATGTACACTGTACACTGACAAATCTTTCTTTTGTTTGTCAGCAAAAAAACTAAATTTTCTTAAACTATGCCTATTGTGACAAGTTGGACATCTCCAGCAGAAGCTATCAGGATATGTCCTCATAGGCACTTGCCTATGGAAAACATGACATTGCTCACGAAAAGATGCTGTAGAAATAACGTTTTTTTCCCTTAAATATTGCAATAACCTTACATTATCTGAACAGTATGCAGAAAGTTCTGTAATTGAAGTCATTTTCTATATACATTTACAAGCATAATCATGAAATGTTTCAGGGAAAACTCTTATGCTATTCTTAAGTTCAAGAAGGGCTTCAGGAATTAGGATGTGCAATAAACCACTGACAGTTGTTCCTCTAGGTCTGTACCTAAATGTTTGATGAGTAACCAAAAAAAGAATTCAGTTTTGGAATAAACACAGCTACATTAAGTACATTTCTCCTCACCATTTATTCTTTTCTGTTGTCTATCGAAAACTTGGCATAACAAAATAACCCATCTACAGTTTGCACTGGACCATCTGTATATGATCTGAGGGCCATCTAAATTGAATATATCTTCAATGTAATCCTCGACAATTTCTTGTTGAGTACTTGTTTTATTGGGAAAGCCACAATTAGCACAAAACTTAAATTGCGAATAAACAAGAGGATATTTTTTGGCATTCACAAATTTCACTCCTAGATTATTGAAACTGTTGATGCATTTGCTGTCTTTACAGCATTCTGATATAATGTCATACATAAATCTAAAGTTATCCACCTTCTCAGGAAATGGTAAGTCTTTAATATGTGTTACATATTCAGGAATCAATTCACTATTTCCAGTTTTACCATCACCAACATTCCAATATTCAGTAATGTACGTTCTCTCCATTTAGATATTCATATCTCTATGATGTTACATTGAATGAAAAGTACTGGCCTCTACAACAAGAACATACAAATATTTGTAAATTTTTAGACATTTTGCTGTATTAAGAAATTGTAATAAAAGTGAATTTAGAATGGTGCAGAATTAATATTTGTATGTTCTTGATAACCATAAATTTCTTATCTTTTTGCTGAACTTTCTTCAAATGTTGTAAATAGTGACCTCAAATGTTGCATAGCAGAACTATGACAACATAATCCTAATAACAATGCCCAGTGGCACAAATGTCTGGGTGAAGTCCATTGACATAGGCAAAACAACAAATTCTAAATCTGTTGAAGTATTTGATATTTTTTGTCCAAAATAACTTTCTAATACTTGTAGGCCACAACTTTGAAGCTCCAATCAAATCTTGAATTAAAATCAAACTAGAAAAATGTTTTAGCTAACAAAAACAAAGCGTCCCAAAAAGTCAGCAGATGCTTTATAGTATAAAGTAGAAAAAGGTTTTTGAAAAGAAAAACATGTAGCGCTGAGAGAAGAAGCTAAAGTTAAGCAGACAGTGTGGAAGTTTATGCATTAACACGAAAGAAAAATGTAAGCTTTATTTTCTTTTCTATGGTCATAAATTGTGTAAAGTTAATTTAATAAATGCTATAGTTTGTAAGAACAGTAGTTTGAAAGTAGATATAAGGCAAAACAAGAAAATCTGCTATTTTATGACCCCAGTTTGACCCGTAAGAAGGGGTCAGTGGGTAAACCTGACTGGCTATATAGACTCTCCATATATGGGGTAGCCTGACCACAAAACTGGGTTGAAAGCCCAAGAAGCAATAATGAGAGAGATAAAAGAACTTTTCCACATGATAAACTGAACTTTGAAGCAACTTTACTAAGCAGCAGATGTTAAATTTGCTAAAATCACTGCATGTTTTATAGTTAAACAAGCATTCTGACACATGCATTTATCTCCCGCCATATAAATAAGATGTACTAAAGATAACATATTTTAACAAGGTGCTCTAAATGTAATACTTTTCAAGTTATAATTGATTTAGTGCATGATTTCATGAATTTTAATGCATTAAAAATTATTTTAAAAATTCATTAAAAAAATTTAGCATGTGAAAGCTCTCCAAAATGTAGGTGAATGAGTTATTTGAGAAATATGGGCTATCTGCAATACTTTTAGTGATAATAGGCAGTTACTCATTTTGAGTAGGTGAGTAATTAGCTACGGATCTGAAAATTCACTAATTGAAAGCTCTCCAAAATGTATGTGAATGAGTTATTTGAGAAATAATGGCTATCTGCAATACTTGTAGAGATAATTCGCATTTACTCATTTTGAGTAGGTGAATAATTAACTACGGGTGTGAAACTTCACCAAGTGAAAGCTCTCCCAAAAGTAGGTGAATGAGTTATTTGAGAAAAATTGGCTATCTACAATACTTTTACAGATAATTCACATTTACTCATTTTGATTAGGTGAGTAATTAGCTACGGGTCTGGAACTTCACCATGTGAAAGCTCTCCCAAAAGTAGATGAACGAGTAATTTGATAAAAATTGGATACCCGCAATACTTTTAGAGATAATTAGCATTTACTCATTTTGAGTAGGTGAATAATTAGCTACGGCTCTGAAAATTCACCAAGTGAAAGCTCTCCCAAAAGTAGGTGAATGAGTTATTTGATAAAAATTGGCTATCTGCAATACTTTTAGAGATAATTCACATTTACTCATTTTCAGTAGGTGAGTAATTAGCTACGGGTCTGGAACTTCACCATGTGAAAGCCCTCCCAAAAGTAGATGAATGAGTTATTTGATAAAAATTGGATATCCGCAATACTTTTAGAGATAATTCACATTTACTCATTTTGAGTAGGTGAATAATTAGCTACGGGTCTGAAACCTCACCAAGTAAAAGCTCTCCCAAAAGTAGGTGAATGAGTTATTTGAGAAAAATTGGATATCTGCAATACTTTTACAGATAATTCACATTTACTCATTTTGAGTAGGTGAGTAATTAGCTACGGGTCTGGAACTTCACCATGTGAAAGCTCTCCCAAAAGTAGATGAACGAGTAATTTGATAAAAATTGGATATCCACAATACTTTTAGAGATAATTAGCATTTACTCATTTTGAGTAGACGAGTAATTAGCTACGGGTCTGAAACTTCACCAAGTGAAAGCTCTTCCAAAAGTAGGTGAATGAGTTATTTAAGAAAAATTGGATATCCCCAATACTTTTAGGGATAATTCACATTTACTCATTTTGAGTAGGTGAGTAATTAGCTATGGGTCTGAAACTTCACCAAGTGAAAGCTCTCCCAAAAGTAGGTGAATGAGTTATTTGAGAAAAATTGGCTATCTGCAATACTTTTAGAGATAATTCACATTTACTCATTTTCAGTAGGTGAGTAATTAGCTATGGGTCTGAAACTTCACCAAGTGAAAGCTCTCCCAAAAGTAGGTGAAGAGTTATTTGAGAAAAATTGGCTATCTGCAATACTTTTAGAGATATTTCGCATTTACTCATTTTGAGTAGGTGAGTAATTAGCTATGGGTCTGAAACTTCACCAAGTGAAAGCTCTCCCAAAAGTAGGTGAATGAGTTATTTGAGAAAAATTGGCTATCTGCAATACTTTTAGAGATAATTCGCATTTACTCATTTTGAGTAGGTGAGTAATTAGCTATGGGTCTGAAACTTCACCAAGTGAAAGCTCTCCCAAAAGTAGGTGAATGATTAATTTGACAAAAATTGGCTATCTGCAATACTTTTAGAGATAATTCGCATTTACTCATTTTGAGTAGGTGAGTAATTAGCTATGGGTCTGAAACTTCACCAAGTGAAAGCTCTCGCAAAAGTAGGTGAATGAGTTATTTGAGAAAAATTGGCTATCTGCAATACTTTTAGAGATAATTCGCATTTACTCATTTTGAGTAGGTGAGTAATTAGCTATGGGTCTGAAACTTCACCATGTGAAAGCTCTCCCACAAGTAGATGAATGAGTTATTTGATAAAAATTGGGTATCCGCAATACTTTTACAGATAATTAGCATTTACTCATTTTGAGTAGGTAAATAATTAGCTATGGGTCTGAAACTTCACCAAGTGAAAGCTCTCCCAAAAGTAGGTGAATGAGTTATTTGAGAAAAATTGGCTACCTGCAATACTTTTAGAGATAATTCGCATTTACTCATTTTGAGTAGGTGAGTAATTAGCTATGGGTCTGAAACTTCACCATGTGAAAGCTCTCCCACAAGTAGATGAATGAGTTATTTGATAAAAATTGGGTTTCCGCAATACTTTTACAGATAATTAGCATTTACTCATTTTGAGTAGGTAAATAATTAGCTATGGGTCTGAAACTTCACCATGTGAAAGCTCTCCCAAAAGTAGGTGAATGAGTTATTTGAGAAAAATTGGCTATCTGCAATACTTTTAGAGATAATTCGCATTTACTCATTTTGAGTAGGTGAATAATTGGCTATGGGCCTGAAACTTCACCATGTGAAAGCTCTTCCAAAAGTAGGTGAATGAGTTATTTGAGAAAAATTGGCCATCTGCAATACTTTTAGAGGTAATTCGCATTTACTCTTTTTGAGTAGGTGAGCAATTAGCTATGGGTCTGAAACTTCACCAAGTGAAAGCTCTTTGGGATAGCTGCTCTGCAGAGATACCCTGAAGATAAAAAATTTCGTCGAAATCGCTCTATGTAGCACGGTTTTCGAAATATTAGCATTTTTGTGTTTTGCAATTTTTGCGCAAAAATTCGAAAATTCAAAAGGGCCGCCATTTTTGGCAAGAGAAAATTTTTTTGAAAATTGGCATGGCTACTCTGCAGAGATACCCAGTGGGTCAAAAATTTCGTCGAAATCGCTCTATCTAGCACGGTTTTCGAGATATAAGCATTTTTGTGTTTTGCAATTTTGCGAAAAAGCTCCCCCATACACAAACAAGCGTCCCTTGCGGGATGCTTAATTAGAATTTGGAAGAGTTGTACTAGATGGAACAGAAAACCAGTACAGGAGACTGTGATACAGTGAAAAAAGAATGACCTTGAATGACAAGGTTAAGGTCAAAGTGAGGTCGTGTTCGACCTGAATTATAAGTGAGATTGTAAATGACAATATAGAGAAGGTATTGGTAGCAAAACTGAGTTATATATGAAATAATACAGAAAATGTGATAGAAAGGAGAAGAGCCACCAAACCACCCAGTAGTAAAGTAGGGAAAGCTAGAGGGATAGGTGATGCTGAAAAGTTGCACTAACTGGAGATTGTACCACAGGGGTGGATTGGATATAGGCCCATACAGCATCTGACTTCCAGGTGCCATGTAGCATAATATCTTTCATAGGGACCCCATGGTTAAAGGCCCAAGTCGCCCCAGCCCTTCTAAAGTCATGGAACTTAAGGGAAGTGGGAAGCTGCAAGATGTTGGATACAGTTTTTAGGTGACGCCTGGCCACAGAATCTGTTAGTGGGACTGAGCCATGATATCTAGGGATCCTGAACAGTGGTACGTTGGAATCACCGGGCATAGTCGCTAGCATAAGCTGAAGGGCCTGAATGGGACATAAGGCAGAATTGACCAGAAATGGGAGAGGAATAGTATGAATTTTTGATTTATCTTGCAAAGTTTTAGACCATTTGATGATGATGGTGGCAGCATTGTGAGAAAATATAACATCACCCACAGCCAGTTGGCGAGTAGGGTCAAAAGAAGTGATAGCATGTGGCAGAATATTAGAGATTCTAAGGAAGGAAAAG
Organism: Sabellastarte sp. h YS-2021; assembly: GCA_964017235.1. Classification (NCBI taxonomy): domain Eukaryota; kingdom Metazoa; phylum Annelida; class Polychaeta; order Sabellida; family Sabellidae; genus Sabellastarte; species Sabellastarte sp. h YS-2021. Next base: position 138,688,245 of record OZ024929.1, read on the forward strand.
AAAGCTAGCAGGTACAGTGGTTTAAAAATAAGAGGAAATTGTAAATGATCACAAGCAGTGATAATTTGAAGTAAAAGGTTTTCATCCAAATGAAGCTTTGGTTTTGGAAAATTGAGAGTTTGAAGCTTGGCAGCTTTGTGAAAGTATTGAAGTCGCTGATGTTGAAAAGGAACGGTATCTAAATCGTATAAGACAAAGGAGGCCCTAAGGCCAGCCATATAGTTGGCAATATTAGAAGGAGTAAAAGCATTTTGCAGCAAGAACTCCATGAAAGCCAATAAGGTAAGGTGAGTTACCTGAGAAGCAAGCAAGCCAGTGGCCACCAGGAAGCCACAGAAGTCCCTAAACATTCGTGTATAAGTTTTCTGGGTGGCAGGACGAAAAGCCTGGCGTAACCTGTGGACAGCACTGGTGGCCAACTGGGCTGCAGGCAGTGGTAGATCTGAAAATAAAGAACAAAGCTAAATGAAATAATTCAGCTTGGTTAAATCAATGTGAGTGTCTATCCATTGAAATTGAGGTAAGATTTGCATAAGTTTACTTTGTGGGTTGGACGTAACAGTCCATCTGGAAAGTAAGTCAGCAACCTGGTTGCTGACCCCAGGGACATGAATTAATATAATATCGATATTAAACATGGCAGTAATGAGCCAAATATTCCTGGCACAAGTGGCCAAGAAGGGGTCCCTGGTTTTGCCAGATTTCAAGATTTCTACCACCGCCAAGTTATCGCAGCTAATCTTTATTCTTTTATTGGCCCATACATTGGCCCAGACTTTGAGTGCTACAACAACATTCAACATTTCAAGTTGGGTGATGTGGAGGTTCATGAAATTTACAGGCAAAGGGAGAGCATAGACCTCATTGCCAAAACAAGCGCCTAGGCCATTTAGAGAGGCATCTAAGTTAACTTCATAGTGTATTAACTTATTATCATAAAAAATAACTCCATTGAAATGGTGTAAGAATACTCTAAACCATTCAAGGTCTTGAAAGAAGTGCTGAGATAAGATAATGAAATTAGTGTGTACATTATCTCTCAGAATTTGTAACATTCTATTAAGGAAATTTCTGGCGGGTCGTACACACCTAGTGATATACAGTAAGGACCCTAAGAGGGACTGTAATTGATTTTTAGTGCAATTTTTCTTGTGAACCCACTGTTCACATAACTACTTGATTTCAGCTAATTTTTCGTCCGGAATAGACAATGTACGTGCAACCGTATTCACTTGAATTCCAAGGCAAACGACAGAAGTGGATGGAGGTACAAGCTTTGATTGACTTATCTCCAGACCTAACTGTTCGAGCAATGACAATAGCTGAGAATAAGAATTGTAAATTTTTGATGGTAGACCGATATATATGAGGTCATCAATGTAGTTCATGAGGGCGTTATGACCAAAATTTTTCATAATATATCTAATGGCATCGGAGCGCCTCTCAAAAATTCCGGATCCGAGCCTGTATCCGAACGGCAAAGATCCGTCCAGGAATAAGCTTTTGTGACGAATTCCCAGGAGATTAATGTCGCCTGGATCAATACGGATATGTCTGAAGGCCCTACTAATGTGGACCTTATATATGAGAGCTCCTGGACCTAATTTTCTCAATTCTGTGGTTATGTCATCAAGGGATGGATATTTAAGTACAAAATGGGATCCGAGATAGACATTTTTTTGAACTGCAGCATTAACTGAAGCATTTTTTGGCCAGCTAAGGTCAACAATAGTGCGCCTCTTATCGGAATTTTGTTTTGCCCTGGTCATTAATGGAGAAACATGGACAGGGATAGGAGTATCCTCAAAAGGGCCATACAAAGCACCATATTTAAGTTCTTCAGCAATATATTGGTCAATATGTTGCTCGTGTTCAATAGCTGAGGTATGGTTGACATGTGTAGAAACAAGATTACTATTTCTATTGAAGTCTAAGGGAAAACCATACTGTATGAGATCAGGAAGTTGTTGATCCCAATACTGAGTTAAATACGAACGCCATTTATCAGGATTCAACTGTGTCTTCACAGGGATACGACAATTTAAAAAATTTGGCACCTTGCTTTCACGAATTAGCTTATTTGCCTGCCATATGTCAGGAAGTGACTTCCATTGAATTTCAGGGCCTTTCTATACTTGCAAATCATTTAATGGAATGTAGCCAAAGTTATCACCATTCTGATGGACACATGCCATATAATCTTTAGAATATAAGCGATTTTGCCAAACTTCTTCAGGGACGTTTCTTGTTTGGGGCAAAGCCATATGTGAATCGAGCTGACCATGGAGCATATTGTCTGCAGAAGTGTTATGTGTAAGATTTGTCATAGGTGAAATTGAATCACCTTTTGTAAAGTTTTTCTGGGCAATCTCTGGCCTGGCTGGTTTGCTAACAACAAAAGAAGTTGGGGTAGCAGGAACATTTGTACAAGAAATATGTTTATTCAAAGAGATATTATTCCCATTATGCTGCTGAGCCAGCTGAGGTGCCTTAAGATGATTTTGAGGTGACTCAATGTCAAAAGTATGACCATTGACATGGCCAAGATTTGGTTCTTCTACAGACAATGCCTTAAATCTGTTGGTCAAAGTAAGGGCCTGTGCCTTGGGTTGGTGTTTGGTGAAAAACTTTTGATTCGCATGTGTTTGTTTCTTCCCTGCACAGGCAGTGCCAGTCACACGTGGAGTGTTAGATCGTACCTGTGCAGAAAAGCAATTTCTTAAGGCAGATACCTTAGGCCTTTGAGGAAAGTTATGCACTTTCTTCATAGCATTTGCATTCCTGTCGGGTTTTTCGAATGCAGGCAGCCGAAACCGGAAGTAATGTTTTCTGAGCAGTAACCTGAGCGTAAGATCTGCCATTCCGAATATTTGCAAAAGCATTAGCTTTGGTAAACCATGTGGAAAGTGTGGATATATCTACTGAGAATTCTCGAGATATGGTTTTCCTGTCAATGTTACTTGACCAAAAATACTTAGAAGCAAACTGTTTATTGGAATGGCAACCCCCGCCCAGCTTTAGTCGTTTTTTTGCATGCTTGTTTTTACTCCTACATTCATTTTCTGAATGTGCAAAATTCTTGCCCCCTTTTGAAAAACAAAATGAACAAATATGCTTGTAAAGCACCCCTTTTGTTTCATGGGTCGTTGAAAAATTACAGGAGCCTTGGTTGTAGAAGTTACAAGGCATGGACTTGGTTGTTTTGGATTTTTTAAAATTTTGTGTAGCATTGGAAGAGGTATGGGTGATATGCCTTTGTGCATGAGCTCTTCTTACCCTATCCACTAAATCAGTTTGTGTATAATCTACAATTTCACCTTGCTCCATTCTACATAGGAGTACTGCATGGCTGGCCTTTGCCGCAGCCCAGGAAAAGTCATTACTGTCATCCAAAAGTGCTACCAAATAATCTAGCATTGCTTCTTTATTTTTTGAACTTTTTTCCTCTCTCATGGTGCGGCAAAAGACAGCCATCCACTGACCCATGGTTAACTGGTCATAAGAAACACGCTCTTTGATATTTCCAGCCAAAACATGCTCATGGGGCCATTTAACTCGATTCTTGACGAATATGTCAACTGAACCGCCTCTAAGGGATTTGATTTTTGAATCAGTACCTGTATTTGACAGTTGTTGAAGTTCTTTGATTCTTTGATCAATTTTCTCCTGTATATTTGCATTCTGTCTAATGTCAACTAAGGAAGGGACAGTAATTGAATTAAAGGGCAAAGTTTCTGTACCAGGAACTGCAGAGTTAACGGTTGACTGACCAGTACTCTCAGTACTTTGTGTGGACATACTTGGTATGGGTTTGGAACGAGTACGGGTACTTCTGTTCTTATGCTTTGTGACATCATTTGATTTCTTACAATCAGTCTTTTCCAATTTTTTCAACCGCTGACCAATGTCAGTTAATTGTGCCAAAATTTGCTGGTTAATAATTGTTTGTGTGTCAACAGCATGAGAATCCGAAGTGCCCGACTTTTCTTGAGAAAATTTACTGAAAGACCGGTTCCGGCTGCCCGTATCATCCGAATCAGATGCATTAATTACATCACTGCAATTCAACTCACTGTCTGACGACTGGCTATCACACCCCTGCTGGCTGGAAGTGCCAGGACCTACCCCCAGCAGTTGTGTGACAAACTCCATGTCGCCACCCAGCTGAGTCTGCATCTGTGTGTCACTGCTTGCAGATCGCAAGTTGTACTTCTTTGTCTTTTCCATAAGTCAATAAACTAAAATCAGTGTATAAGTTAAAAAAAAACTTTAATAAAAGAACCTAACACTTGACAAATGGAAAAAACAAATTTATTAAAATTTTCAGTGTTGCCCCTTCCAGATCTAGAATGCAAATGGAAGAAGGGTCAGTGAGCTTTAACACAGGGAGCTGCCACAGCCAATGAGGAAACAGGTTACAAACAGCATGGTGGTAACAACTAAAGAAGAAATTTAAGGTCCCCTCAGGAATGACCTAGCTGGCACCAAGGTGCCAGCCCGTACAATGGATTTACTCAACTGTAGAATTTCAAAGTAGCTATTACTCAGCTATCCAATGTGCAACAGATCTGAAACTTTACTAAGTGATAGCTTATGAAAAAGTAGATGGATAACATATTTGAAAAGAATTCCCTAACTTTAATACTTTTGAAGATATTTGACATTTACTTCTTCTGTTATTTAGCTACAAATGAGGAAATAGCTATTATTCACTTATGGCAAGCAATAGAACCCCAAACTATGTACCATCTTATAGCTAAGAACAAAGTAGCTGAACAACATATTTTAGGAAAACACTCTAACTGCAATACTTTTTTAGTTACAATAGCTTTACTCAACAGTCAGAATTTCAAAGTAGCTATTACTCAGCTATCCAAAGTGCAACAGATCTGAAACTTTACTATGTCATAGCTTACCAAAAAGTAGATGGACAACATATTTGAAAAGATTTCCCTAACTTTAATACTTTCGAAGATATTTGACATTTACTTCTTCTGTTATTTAGCTACAAATGAGAAAATAGCTATTACTCACTTATGGCATGCAACAGAACCCCAAACTATGTACCATCTTATAGCTAAGAACAAAGTAGCTGAACAACACATTTTAGGAAAACACTCTAAGTGCAATAGTTTTGGAGTTACAATGGCTTTACTCAACAGTCAGAATTTCAAAGTAGCTATTACTCAGCTATCCAAGGTGCAACAGGTCTGAAACTTTACTATGTCATAGCTTACCAAAAAGTAGATGGACAACATATTTGAAAAGATTTCCCCAACTTTAATACTTTTGAAGATATTTGACATTTACTTCTTCTGTTATTTAGCTACAAATGAGGAAATAGCTATTACTCACTTATGGCATGCAATAGAACCCCAAACTATGTACCATCTTATAGCTAAGGACAAAGTAGCTGAACAACATATTTTAGGAAAATACTCTAACTGCAATAGTTTTGGAGTTACAATCGCTTTACTCACCAGTCAGAATTTCAAAGTAGCTATTACTCAGCTATCCAAGGTGCAACAGGTCTGAAACTTTAGTATGTGATAGCTTACCAAAAAGAAGATGGACAACATATTTGAAAAGATTTCCCTAACTTCAATACTTTTGAAGATATCTGACATTTACTTCTTCTGTTATTTAGCTACAAATGAGAAAATAGCTATTACTCACTTATGGCATGCAATGGGACACCAAACTATGTACCATCTTATAGCTAAGGACAAAGTAGCTGAACAACATATTTGAAGAAAAAGTTGTTACTGCAATAGTTTTTGAGTTATGAGCCCTTTACTCAAAGTAGCTAAGATTGCTATTACTCACTTATCTTTAGGCCTAAGTCAATAAAACCAAAAAAAATTTCAAGGGCATGAAAATTCATTGGGACAATTAATTTACAAAAAATCTGTAGCTGTAGTAGTTTTGGAGAAATCTTCGTGACTAACTAACGCACGCACACACACACACACGCACACACGCACGCACGCATGCACGCACACACAGACATCATTTCATAATCTCCCTCCCGGGCTAAAGCCCGGCAGGAGATAATAAATGACATTTTCCATTTCCACAAAAATTCAAGACCCCTGTCAGAATATTGAAAATTCAAATTTATTTCCACAAGAGTCCTTACTACTAGGGGTGTAAGGAATCATACAATTGTGAACTGAATCAATTTGCAAATCTGGTTTTGCAAACCAGATCAATTATGAATCGACTTGGTTTAAAAAACTTTTTCAATCTTGATGCTAAATATTATGTCACTATGAATATCAAAGTCTTACTAATATATCAGGCATTTAAAGGAAAATTTGCTAAGGCCCTTAGGGGGAAGTTGCAACTCAATAAAAGCCTTTACATGAAACAGCTTGTCACTGTTAAATGCCATATATCTATGTATATTTTAGAAAAAGGCGTTGTAAAATTTAAGCCTTTAGAAAGGCAAGAAGTTTTTGACACATTGCTCTGAAGACATCTATCCCAATGTTCCCACAAGTCTATTTATATCTTATGAATAATGTTCATTTCTATATAAATATAATTGCCAGACTTTGATGAGTCCCCAGAGAATTAGTCCACTGGGTATATGGTGACAAGGAATAAAATCAAGTTAATGTCCGTCTCCCGAACATCCCCCTCCCCCTGTTGTAGTCTATGTATGAAGAAATGCTCATATAAGGAGTTAAGATGTTATCTTTATCTATGCTCTGTTGAAAGTGTCAGTGATATGTAGATGTTATGTATAAATAAGAGATAAGGTAAAGAATATGTTTGCATTGCTGAGTTATTAGTTTACTGCAGAAGAATGGAAGTCAGAAGAAGTGATAATGAGCTGAAAATGGGAAGTTATAAATGTGTCATTATCAAACTGCTGCACCAAAATAAGTTTGTCAATATTTGGACCCAGTTTTTACAATAAAACAAGCACAATCTGATGCATATCATAATTTTAGATGATGACAACAAAATAAGAATATATTTTGCCTGCTTCAATAGTATGTATAAGTCGTGAGTGCAATTTCCAAAAGTTACACCCTTTGCACGAAGATATGAAAATAACATTAAGATAATGACATCATTAATGAAATATTAAAGTAGAAATTGCATTCTATGACCCCACTGTGACCAGCTCTTAAGACTCTCCATATATGGTTTCCCACTACCTCTTAAACTTGTGAAACTGTAAAACCAATAATAAAGAAGATATGAGGCAAAAGCAGAAAAATTGATATTTTATGACCCCAGTTTGACTCATAAGAGGGGGTCAGAGAGCTAATTTGACCAGCTACCTAGACTCTCCATGAATTCCAACTACCTGTTAATACATTCTAAAGCTGTAGAAGCAAAAATTCAAAGGACATATGAGGCAAAAACACAAAATCGGCTATTATATGACCCCAGTTTGACCCATGGGGGGGTCAGGGGTTAAATCTGACCGGCTATCTCGACTATTCATATATGATGTCCCAATACCTCTTAATACATTCTAAAGCTTTAAAAGCAAGAATAAAGGAGATATAAGGCAAAAACACAAAATCGGCTATTTTATGATCCCAGTTTGACCCATAAGGTGGGGTCAGGGGGTAAATCTGACCAGCTATCTAGACTCTTCACATATGGTTTCCCAATACCTCTTAATACATTCTAAAGCTCTAAAAGCAAGAATAAAGGAGATATAAGGCAAAAACACAAAATCAGCTATTTTATGACCCCAGTTTGACCCATAAGGGGGGTCAAGGGTAAATCTGACTGGCTATGTCGACTCTTCACATATGGTTTCCCAATACCTCTTAATACATTCTAAAGCTCTAAAAGCAAGAATAAAAAAGGTATAAGGCAAAACACAAAGTTGGCTATTTTATTACTTCAGTTTGAGCCATGGGGGGGGGGGTAAATCTGACCAGCTATCTTGACTCTTCACATATGGTTTCCCAATACCTCTTAATATATTCTAAAGCTCTAAAAGCAAGAATAAAGGAGATATAAGGCATAAACACAAAATCGGCTATTTTATGACCCCAGTTTAACCCATAAGGGAGGTCTAGGGGTAAATCTGACCGGCTATCTAGACTCTTCACATATAGTTTCCCAATACCTCTTAACACATTCTAAAGCTCTAAAACCAATAATAAAGGAGATATAAGGGAAAATGTCAAAATTGGCTATTTCACGACCCCAGTTTGACCTCTACAGGGGGATCGGGGGGGGAAATTTGACTTGCTTTCTAGACTCTCCACATATGGTTTCCTACTACCTCCCAATACATTTTATGGCTGTAAATGCAATACTTAAGAAGATAATAGGGGGTTCACATGAATTTTAAACTGGTTGGTAGGTGCGAGAAAATCGCTCATTATCAATCATTTTTGATCGGATCGCTCCCAAAATCTAATCAGCTCGCGTTTTTGATAGTATGAACATGTGTGTATAATTACAAGCCTCTGCAATGAAAAGATTTTGCTGAGCGGCGATGATGGGCGGGTGTACCCAAAAAAACAATTTTTTGATCATGTGACCTTGATAAAGATAAAATTTAAGCATGCGGAAAAATTTTCCCACGCCTAAGGTATATAAGTGCCAAATATGGTTTAAAAGCTTCCAATAATAAGGGAGATATTCAAGGAAGACCATAATGCGGCAGCGGCGGCAAGGAAACTGACACGAAACCAAATAAGCGCCCTTTTCAGGGACGCTTAATTATTATAAACTTCACGATTTGACATGATATCCACATTTACTTTAAAATTACGCACCAACATTAAAACTTCACTACATTTTCCAATAGAAATTTAAATCTATGGATAATATTCCTTTTCCCTAAGTATGGAAGCTTTACTATTTACCTCAAAAAAATATTCAAAATCGCCAAAAAAATAATATTTTCGGAAAAGATAGCTATTTAAATAAATGATAATTAAAAAAAATAGCATCAGAGATGCCCGTACCCCACAGCCTGGGGAAATAGTTTTCAACACCATGAGATATAGAATAGTGAAACAGTACAAAGATCGAGATACTTTCAGCAGGGTCAGTTATATTAAGGTCAAAATGATGTTTAAGTCGAGAAAATAACATCTAAGAGAAGGAAAATGTATGTAAAGATAAAGTATCAAAACAAGACAATTAAATAGCAAGATGACAGCATTAATCAGTAAACTAAAAATTATGATGCACACCTACAACCCCTAACCAATGCCCCTACCAACTATCAACTTCCTACACGTTACGGTTTCAGAGATATTGTCTGGACAAAATTTTAAAGGTCAAGGTCACTATGGCAGGGTCAAAGGTCAGATCAAGGTCACACCATGACGCTGCACACCTACAACCCCCAACCAATGTCCCTGCCAAGTATCAACTTCCTACACCCTACGCTTTCCTAGATATAGCCCAAACAAGATTTTATAGGTCAAGGTCACTACAGCAAAGTCAAAGGTCAAATCAAGGTAACACCATGACGGTGCTCACCTACACCCCTAACCAATCTCCCTACCAAGTATCAACTTCCTACACCTTACAGCTTCCAAGATATAGCCCAGACAAACTTTTATAGGTCAAGGTCACTACGGCAAGGTCAAAGGTCAAATCAAGGTCACACCATGACACTGCACACCTACACCCCCTAACCAATGTCCCTACCAAGTATCAACTTCCTACACCTTACAGTTTCCGAGATATAGCCCGGACAAGATTTTATAGGTCAAGGTCACTACGGCAAGGTCAAAGGTCAAATCAAGGTCTCATCATGACACTGCACACCTACAACCCCAACCAATGTCCCTACCAAGTATCAACTTCCTACACCTTACAGTTTCCGAGATATAGCCCCGACAAGATTTTATAGGTCAAGGTCACTACGGCAAGGTCAAATCAAGGTCACACCATGACGTTGCACACCTACACCTCCTAACCAATGTCCCTACCAAGTATCAACTTCCTACACCTTACAGTTTCCGAGACATAGCCAGGACAAGATTTTATAGGTCAAGGTCAGTACGGCAAGATCAAAGGTCAAATCAAGGTCACACCATGACGTTGCACACCTTCACCGCCCAACCAATGTCCCTACCAAGTATCAACTTCCTACACCTCACGGTTTCTGAGATATAGCCCGGACAAGATTTTCAAACTCAAGGTCACTGCAGCAAGGTCAAAGGTCAAATCAAGGTCACACCATGACGTTGCACACCTACACCCCCTAACCAATGTCCCTACCAAGTACCAACTTCCTATACCTTACAGTTTCTGAGATACAGCCCGGACAAACTTTTTCCCGCCGCCCACCCACCTGCCCATCCGGACACCATGGGTGAAAACAATACCCCGACAGCCCTTATGATCAATTATTGCATAATTATTCAGTTATTTAAACAATTTCAGTATGTGCCATTGCTATGGAACTATATTTATTCCTGATACATTTATACGTGAGTGCTTTGTACATGGATAAACATTGAACAGAAAGGGTAAGATTATTGAAATATGTTATAATAAGTCAAATATCAAATGAAGAAATGTGGCTACAAACCTTATAAGACATATTTGTAGCCACATTTGTAAAATGTGGAAAAGTGCATAATGCAGTGATTCTGCTACATGAAAAGTCCGGCCGGACATTCTGTCCTAAGACTAGGAAAACGTTTAGGACATTTTCGGAGAATTTAGGACAGAATTCTTGTCAATCAAATTTTCATTCTACAGGTTGCTAAAATTAAGTCATTAAAGTCAATGACCTATATGAATGGCATATAATTGAAAAATTTTGTTACCATTTCCTGACAAATGCTATATGTTGGAGCCATCCAACTCACTGGCCAACGTTGAGAAACGTTTCTAAGGTACCTTAAGAAGCCAGTGAGTGAGTGTGGACTAGGAAGCCCCCCAATAGTCATGTGACCACGCCAATAGGCGCCATTCATTGTTTTTGTTGCAAAGCTCACCCCTAGTACCTAGTACTGAATCCGCGGGGAGGCTGGGGGGGACTATCCTTGTCAGGAAATGGTAAGTATTTATCTAATAAAAATTAAAATTACAACAAAATTTTTCAATTTTATTGCGAAAAATACACTTACCATTTCCTGACAAATGCTGAATGCAGCCTTCATGGATGGAGGGCAGTACTAGAATAAAATGACCTAGTAAATACCACATGAACAGTAAATACACACAGCCTAAACATACATTCATACACAGTCAAAACTCACCTCAAGCATGAGGAAGCCGGACTGTCGAGTGAAGCCGTGGAAGCCAACACACCATTTGATACTGCTCAAACCCATCACCACTAACAGGCATAACATCAAACGCAACTTGAAACTGGAAACTGGAACATATTTACATCTGTACACTCCACTCAAAACACATCTGAAAAACAAGAAGCCAAACATCAAAACCCATGCCAACACCGGCTTCAAAATATCAGATTCCAAACATAATGACATTATATATACATACAAATAATGACATTACCAATTAACAAATTACTACATGTTGAGCCGCAACCACAGGCCCAATTTTCATCACATCACCATTATGCCAACACAAATCTTTCAGATAAAAATTTGTGAAAGTTGAATGGCTTCTCCAGAAACAAGAAGCCATTATCTCATCTAACGCAACTCCTCCCTTAAACGCCAAAGAGGCAGCCAAAGATCTAACCTCTTGGGCCTTGACCTGGGAAACATTTTGTACCTCCTGATCAGACTTTTGGTAGGCCAAAATGATAGACTGTTTGATCCAAGAAGAGATAGTAGCCTTAGAGATATCTTTTGAGTAGCCCTCCTTAATAGCTACAAAAAGCAATCTCTTGCCTTTCCTAAGATCTTTAGTCTTGTCAAGATAATACCTCAAGGATCTCACTGGACAAAGAGTCTTATCTTGCACCAAAGAAGGATCTAATGTGGGTTTCAAAGCAGGAATGACCACCGGTTGAATAGCCAAAGGACCCTCAGAAGCCAACTGATTTTTGGCTATGAAAGCAGTTGATGGTGAAAAGTAACTTCTGACCAGTCTCTTTTCCTACTAAATGAGTCAAAAGTCCAAGCATGGATTTCACTACGCCTCTTACCAGAAGCCAAAGCCAATAAGAAAACTGTCTTAAAAGTCAAAATCTTAAGATCAGCTTTACCCAAAGGTTCAAAAGGAGCCCGAGTGAGGGCAAGTAGGACCAAAGCCAAATCCCAGTTTGGAATAGACCTATTTGCTGAAGGTCTGTCCCTATGAAAACTAGTAATCAAACGGAATCCTGGCTGACAATTCCACCAGATCCCAAAACCAAGGCATCCCCGGCCACCCTGGTGCTATCACAATGAGCCTGCACCTATAGGTGATCATCTTCTGAACTAACTGGGGAAGAATGGCTACTGGACAAAAAGCATAGGCGTTCAGAGCCTCCCAAGAGATGTTCAATGCATCTATCTGCCAGGCCTTGTCGTCTGGGACAGGAGATACGTAGGTTGGAAGTTTGGCATTCAAACTGGTGGCAAACAGATCCACCATTGGCTTGTGCCACACTTGGCAAATTTTCTGAAAGACCTGAGGATGCAAAGACCACTCTGTCTGAATGGCCTTGTCCCTCCTGGACAGGGAATCTGCTATCACATTGAGATTCCCTGGAATATGCCTGGCTCTGATCTGAATCTCCCTGGCATTGGACCAAGCCACAATTCTCCATATCAAAGCACACATTTCAAAGGAGTGAGTGCCTCCTTCCTTGTTGATATAGGAGACCACAGTTGAGTTGTCTGAAGAAACCAACACTATTTTTTTGCCTTAATTGTCCTTGAAAATGTCTGAGGGCTAGAAAAACAGCTTTCAGTTCCAAAATATTGATATGCAAGTTTCTTTCTGATTGCTGCCAGACCCCACTTATAGTACAGTTGCTCAAGTGGGCCCCCCAACCCTTCTCTGATGCATCTGTGAACATCAATATATTGTGTTCTTTCTGATGCAGATTCGAACCCTTGAGTAAATTCTGAGGATCCATCCACCAGGCCAGATGGTCCTTTAACAACTGAGAAACTGGAACCACCTTGTCCAAAGATTGGGGAAAGTGCCAGTTGGTCTTCAGAAACCACTGAAACGGTCTCATATGGATTCGACCTGAAGGAACTGTCTTCTCCATGGAAGCCATGACCCCAATTAGTGACATGAGCTTCCTTGGAGTAGTAGTGTGACCTTGCAAAATGGAAACTGCCAGAATTTTGAATTTGTTCAATTTCTTTTGATTTGGGTAGACCAAACCTTCCCGAAGATTGAACCGATAGCCCAGAAACTCGAGATCCTGAGTTGGACTGAGTTCCGATTTTTTCAAATTGACAATCCAACCCAACTTTTCGACTAGATTGACCAATTTTTGAACATCCCGAGCACAAGAATCCGGATCCTTGGCCCTCACCAGCCAATCGTCCAAATACTGATGGATTCGAACCCCCTGTGAAAGAGCTATGAACTTTACCTCCTTCACTACTCAAGTGAACTCCAATGGAGCTGTTGCAATGCCGAAGGGTAGGGCTCTGAATTGGTAAGCCTGACCCTGCACATGAAAGCGAAGATATTTCTGAAACTTGGGATGTATGGGTACATGGAAGTAAGCGTCGGTTAGGTCTATCGAAGCCACCCACTCGCCTACCTGAAGAGAAGCCCGAATGACTTCCACGGTTTCCATTTTGAAGGTGGGAACATGCAAATACGTATTTACCACACTGAGATCTATAACTGGCCGCCATTTGTTTTCTGGTTTTGGAACCAGAAACAAACAACTGTAGAATCCGAGAGAGTTCTTGTTTTGAACCGGAACCACTGCCCTTTTTTGAACCATTTGTTGAACCGCTTCCAGCAAAGCTTCTTGCTTTACTGGAGATGTGTAACTGCTTTTGATTGTCGGAAACCGGGTCAGTGGTGGTTTTTCTTTGAATGGAAGACAGTAACCTTGCTTTAAAACAAGAACTACCCTCGGATGCACTTTGAAGTTTTCCCACTCTTTCCAATAACCTTCTAAACGGGCACCAGGAAATTTTAGACTCACCTCCATGCAGTCACTTCCTCCTGCCCCTACCCCCTCGGGCAGAGCCTCTGTTGGAGCCATAACTGCTAGATTGCCTCTTGATCTCCCTGCTTCGCTTGGGGACGAAAACTTTGAAAAGCAGCATTGTGGTACCTGCTCTGCGAGGAATCCTTCTTCGAATCAGAATAATGGGAACCATAGTTGTCAGATCTCTGTTTTTTGTAGACCGGCTCCCGGTTTATCTGGCTCCACTGAATAAAATTTTGTTCAACTTCAGAGAGCACCTTTGAATTGAATAACTCCTTTTTTGTAAGGGAAGCATTCCTTAACTTCGCAATGTCCTTGTCAGTGACATCCCTGTGGCATAACTTCAAAAAATTATCCCTTCTATTCAGCAAAAGATTTGAGGCTAAAGTCATAGATGTATCCAAAACATCATCTAGAGCTTTCCCTAGGCACCCCATGGTGGTAGATTGTAAATGAAGGCAATTCTGAATGAAATTCATGCTTTGCTGAATGTCTTCCTGCACCACAGAATCCTTAAGTTTCTCCACCTCTGTAAACATCTCATTTGTAGCCTTTTCGATGGCAGATTTGAACCAAAACACATGGTTAAGAATCTGAATATTTTCTCTAGACACCATTTCCCAGGCCAAGTAATGTTTCATGGGTGCTGACACTGCTGTAGGAGCCTGGTATGGAGGAGTAGCTATATTTTTAAAAGCATCTTGAAGGCGCGGTGCTGTCAGAGAAAAAGATTGTGGAGACACTTGGTAGAACTTCATTTGAGGTTTGGGAAAGTTCAAAAATTGTCCTTTGGACATAGGAGGATGGTGAGGATCATTATCGTCCACATCAGCACTCCCCAAAGCTGAAAACTCCTTAAACTTCCATAAATCAACTAAAGGCTGAGCTGGACGTAAGGCCATGGATTGCTGAACCGATTTTTTTACCTGGTCCCTACCAGAAAACACTGAAGGAGGAACCAAGGAATCCACCTCTGACACTTGCAAATCCAACCATTTTTTAATAGTTTCTAAAGTATATGCATACCCTGGTGTATCCTCATCTCTATTGCGGACCTCACCTTGCTCCAACTCCGGATCCGGTTCCTCTGATGACTGTGACAAAGACCTTTTCCTTGATAAACTAAATCCGAAATCTTCAGATCTGACACCTGAACCGGATTGTTGTTCAGCCTCAGCCCTAGTAGTTGTAGCCGACCTTCTCTCCAAACGTCCCGAATTGGAAGCTATGACCGGTTGAGATTTAGAATTCGCCACCGGTTGCTTAGCAACATGTAAACTGTCCCTGTCACGTCAGAGATATCACGATTGCTGACAGTTGCAGTTTCTTTTCCTTCCAAATTCCTTAATCTTTGAGACATATTTTCAAACTCTGTGAAAAATCTGTCCAATTTCTCTTCCAAAGACTTGCCTTTCTGTGAAAATGGTCTTTGTGAAGCACCAGAAACTGAGGAATCGTCTTCATCCAATAATGAATCATCAATAGTGACATCCTTAGCTTCAGAATTCTGCTCTTTTTTACTTTTATATCTATTTCTGTTCTTAATTTTCTTCCTCTGTTCCTCAGAAAAGCCTGCACACACAAGACATTCTGTAGAAGAAGACACCACACAGAGATCATCCCCTTTAGCATCGTCACGACACCTGGGACAAAAATGGTGGTTATCCCAATCCGCCATAAAATGGCCACAAAAAGAGCTTTTCCTTTGTCCTTTTTTAACTTTATCCTGAGAAGACATTGTTAAGAAACAGATGCCTAATACAGAATAAAAGCAAACTTGAAAATACTTGTAAAATCGTCAGAAAAACGAAATATTCCAAAACACATCCACACTCTATGATGGCCAACAAAAACAATGAATGGCGCCTATTGGCGTGGTCACATGACTATTGGGGGGCTTCCTAGTCCACACTCTCTCACTGGCTTCTTAAGGTACCTTAGAAACGTTTCTCAACGTTGGCCAGTGAGTTGGATGGCTCCAACATATAGCATTTGTCAGGAAATGGTAAGTGTATTTTTCGCAATAAAAAGTAAAATTTACTGAATCATAATAAAAATCTCATTTTAGTTAAAATGTCAAAAAGTCTTTATGATGTTCAATGATCATGTATTACTAAAACGAGAACTCACGGCCACAGAACCTAAGTATGGTGAATCGGTGATCCATGAGATTTTCATGCTATTAAAATGTCCACTGGCAGTAAACATTACAGCTAGCAAATAAACTTTCAATCTGATTTTTTTTCAGTGCAATTATTAATAAAAAGAAATATTAATCAAAGCAAAAATTCAGAATATTACAGTAAAATTTATGTGGAACCCTACAGAAAACAAAATCTACAATTACACGAAAATACCAGACGACCATAATTAATATTCATGAGAAGATATGAGGACACAGATTTTCCCTGGGATTTCCTTGCAATATTTTATAAAATGGAAGCATAGACGAAAATCAAATAATTTAAACTCGAGAACTCACGGCCATAGCACCCAAGTCATTAATATTCATGAGAAGATATGAGGACACAGATTTTCCCTGGGATTTCCTTGCAATATTTTATAAAATGGAAGCATAGACGAAAATCAAATAATTTAAACTCGAGAACTCACGGCCATAGCACCCAAGTCATTAATATTCATGAGAAGATATGAGGACACAGATTTCCCCTGGGATTTCCTTGCAATATTTTATAAAATGGAAGCATAGGCGAAGATCAAATACTTTAAACTCGAGAACTCACGGCCACAACACCCAAGTCATTAATATTTATGAGAAGATATGAGGACACGGATTTCCCCTTGGATTTCCTTGCAGATCACGTGGCTTGTCACGAGATTTCATAAAAGACGTCTAGACCTTGCTACAATAAAACAAGAGGAGAGTGCCCGTGAACGGGCACTGTGTCAGCTGACTGAATGTTTTTGATTTGTGATGGTGATAATGAGAGGAAAACATAATTATCAGGGAAAGGGCTGTACAGAAATACAGTAAATGGTAACTGAACAGCATGTTCGAAAGATATTCCGAAGCTGACAGAAGAAAAGGACAAAAAAGTTGTGCCCTGCAAATGGTATTATGAAATAAAGTAACAAGGTAATTGTTTAAGTGTAAAAAGTAGGTTAAAAATATTTAAAGAAATACTATAAATGCAATATCCTCGTTCGACCATGAAGAAGGGATCCAAAGGTCAAATCTGACCATACCAAAAGATTCCCAGCCAAAGAATTTAGGATGGTTTACCATCCCAAACCTCTCGGACCAATAATAAGTGAGTCATAGGCACTTTTTAAGTTTGGCTATCCTTGTTTGACCTTGACGGAGGGGTCTAAGGTCAAATCCGACCACACAAAAAAATTCCCAGCCCATGATTTCCTGTAGCTTGTTTACCATCCCAAACCTGTAGGACCAATAATAAGCGAGTTATAAGCAATTGTAAGTTTGGCTATCCTCAATTGACCTTGAAGGAGGGGTCCCAGGTCAAATCTGACCACACCAAAAGAATCCCAGCCCATGATTTCCTATATGTAGGTTTACCATCCCAAACCTCCAAGACCAATAATACGCGAGTTATAAACACTTTAAGTTTGGCTATCTTCGTTTGACCTGGAAGGAGGGGTCTAAGGTGAAATCCGACAACACCAAAAGATTCCCAGCCCATGATTTTCTATAGGTTGGTTTTCCATTCCAAACCTCTAGGACCAATAATAAGCGAGTTATAAGCACTTTTAAGTTTGGCTATCCTCATTTGACCTTGAAGGAGGGGTCCAAGGTGAAATCCGACCACACCAAAAAATTCCCAGCTCATGATTTTCTATAGGTTGGTTTTCATTCCAAACCTCTAGGACCAACTAGAGGATCGCTCGCAAAAAAAAGATAATGTTTTTGCATAGCAAAAACAAAGCGTCCCGAAAAGGATATAAAGGTGAGTGCTAAAGTATTAAGAAAATGCTTCGTTTCTAGCCTTATACTGTTGTGGCAACCAAAGTCAGCGCAGTCTGCTCTATCTAGCATGGTTTTCAAGATATAAGCATTTTTGTGTTTTGCAAAAAATAAAAAATGTCCGCTATATTTGGCGAGACAAAAATATTTTGAAAATTGGCATGGCTACTCTGCAGAGATACCCAGCAGGTCCAAAATTTTGTTGAGTTCACTCCATATAGCACGGTTTTTGAGATATAAGCATTTTTGTGTTTTGCAAAAACTTTGAAAATTCAAAATGGCCACCATTTTCGGGGAGACAAAAATTTTTGTCAAGAAAACTGCCGTGGTGTGTATCTCCCGCCGAGCATTAAAGCAGAAGAAATAGCTTTTCCGAGATATTCACAATTTTTCATTTTCGTGTGTGAAAGGTCTTCCAAAAGTAGGTGAATGAGTTATTTGAGAAAAATTGGCTATCTGCAATACTATTAAGAGATAATTCACATTTACTCATTTCGAGTAGGTGAATAATTATCTATGGGTCTGAAACTTCACCAAGTGAAAGCTCTCCCAAAAGTAGGTGAATGAGTTATTTGAGAAAAATTGGCTATCTGCAATACTTTTAGAGATAATTCGCATTTACTCATTTTGAGTAGGTGAGTAATTAGCTATGGGTCTGAAACTTCACCATGTGAAAGTTCTCCCACAAGTAGATGAATGAGTATTTGATAAAAATTGGGTATCCGCAATACTTTTAGAGATAATTAGCATTTACTCATTTTGAGTAGGTGAATAAAAGCTATGGGTCTGAAACTTCACAGAGTGAAAGCTCTCCCAAAAGTAGGTGAATGAGTTATTTGAGAAAAATTGGCTATCTGCAATACTTTTAGAGATAATTCACATTTACTCATTTTCAGTAGGTGAATAATTAGCTATGGGTCTGAAACTTCACCAAGTGAAAGCTCTGCCAAAAGTAGATGAATGAGTTATTTGAGAAAAATTGGCTATCTGCAATACTTTTAGAGATAATTTGCATTTACTCATTTTGAGTTGGTGAGTAATTTGCTATGGGTCTGAAACTTCACCAAGTGAAAGCTCTCCCAAAAGTAGGTGAATGAGTTATTTGAGAAAAATTGGCTATCTGCAATACTTTTAGAGATAATTCGCATTTACTCATTTTCAGTAGGTGAGTAATTAGCTATGGGTCTGAAACTTCACCAAGTGAAAGCTCTCCCAAAAGTAGGTGAATGATTAATTTGAGAAAAAATGGCTATCTGCAATACTTTTAGAGATAATTCGCATTTACTCATTTTGAGTAGGTGAGTAATGAGCTATGGGTCTGAAGCTTCACAGAGTGAAAGCTCTCCCAAAAGTAGGTGAATGAGTTATTTGAGAAAAATTGGCTATCTGCAATACTTTTAGAGATAATTCGCATTTACTCATTTTGAATAGGTGAGTAATTAGCTATGGGTCTGAAACTTCACCAAGTGAAAGCTCTCCCAAAAGTAGGTGAATGATTAATTTGACAAAAATTGGCTATCTGCAATACTTTTAGAGATAATTCGCATTTACTCATTTTGAGTAGGTGAGTAATTAGCTATGGGTCTGATCAAAATGGCCGCCATTTTTGGCGAGACAAAATTTTTTTGAAAATTGGCATGGCTACTCTGCAGATATACCCTGTGGGTCAAAAATTTCGTCGAAATCGCTCTATCTAGCAGGGTTTTTGAGATATAAGCATTTTTGTGTTTTGCAATTTTTGCAAAAATTTCGAAAATTCAAAATGGCCGCCATTTTGGGCGAGACAAAATTTTTTTGAAAATTGGGAAAACTACTCCGCAGAGATACCCTGTGGGTCAAAAATTTCGTCGAAATCGCTCTATCTAGCACGGTTTTCGAGATATAAGCATTTTTGTGTTTTCCTTATTTGGAAAATTCGTAATGATTAATTAATCATTAATTACTCGGCCATTTCTTGACCAATCAATGCCAAAATCTAATGATTTCCAGATTTTAATAGAATGAATGTATTTGCCAAGTTTCAGGTGAATTGATAAAATTCCTTTCAAGTTATCATCCGGACAAGCTTCCCCATCGAAAAAAGACATTTTTGGTCATGTGACCTCTCTGATTGGTTGAAATGTCACTGCAGCATATTCAAAAAAATTCACCAAGGCTACTGCCTAAACCTGCCAAATTTGAAAAGAATCCGCCTAACGGTTACAGAGTTATAAGGAAAACAAAATGCGGAGCCGGCGGAGCCGGAAGCTCTCCCATACACAAACAAGCGTCCTTTGTGGGACGCTTAATAATAAGCGAGTTATAAGCACTTTTATGTTTGGCTATCCTCATTTGACCTTGAAGGAGGGTTCCAAGGTCAAATCGGACCATATTAACAGATTCCCAGCCCATGATTTCCTACAGGTTGGATACAATGATTTACTCAACAATGAGAACCTGAAAGAAGCTATTGCTCAGCTATGCCATGACATAGAGGTCTGCAATTTCACTATGTTATAGCTGACCAAAACGTCTGTGAATAACATATTTAACAAAATACTCTAAATGTAATAGTTTTCCAGTTACAACTGATTTACTCAAGAGTGAGAACCTCAAAGTAACTATTACTCAGCTATGCAATGAGCTACATGTCTGAATTTTTGCTCTGTTATAGCTGACCTAAAAGTAGGTGAACAACATATTTAAGCAAAATACTGTAAATGCAATAGTTTTCAAGTTACAACTGATTTACTCAATAGTGAGAACCTGAAAATAGCTATTGCTCCGCTATGCCATGAGCTATAGGTCTGTAATTTCACTATGTTATAGCTAACCCAAAAGTAGGTGAACAATATATTTTAACAAAATACTCCAAATGCAATATTTTTCAAGTTATAGCCGATTTACTCAACAGTCAGTGCCTGAGAATAGCTATTGCTCAGTTGTGCCATGAGCTACAGGTCTGTAATTTCACTATGTTATAGCTGACCCAAAAGTAGCTGAATAACATATTTGCACAAATTTCTGTAAAGGCAATAGTTTTCCAATTACAACTGATTTACTCAACAGTGAGAACTTCAAAGTAGCTATTATTCAGCTATGCAATGAGCCACAGGTCTGGAACTTCACTATGTTATAGCTGACCCCAAAATAGGTGAATAACATATTGCAACAAAATACTCTAAATGCAATAGTTTCCAAGTTATAAGTGATTTACTCAACAGTGATAACCTAAAAGTAGCTATTACTCAGCTATGCCATGAGCTACAGGTCTGAAATTTTACTATGTTATAGCTGACCCAAAAGTAGCTGAATAACATATTTATACTAAATTTTCTAAATGCAATAGTTTTCAAATTATAAGTGATTTACTCAACATTGAGAACTTCAAAGTAGCTATTACTCAGCTATGCAATGAGTCACAGGTCTGGAACTTCACTATGTTATAGCTGACCCCAAAATAGGTGAATAACATATTGAAACAAAATACTCTAAATGCAATAATTTCCAAGTTATAAGCGATTTACTCAACAGTGATAACCTCAAAGTAGCTATTACTCAGCTATGCCATGAGCTACAGGTCTGAAATTTTACTATGTTATAGCTGACCCAAAAGTAGGTGAACAACATATTTAAGCAAAATACTGTACATGCAATAGTTTTCAAGTTACAACTGATTTATTCAATAGTGATGACCTAAAAGTAGCTATTACTCAGCTATGCCATGAGCTACAGGTCTGAAATTTTACTATGTTATAGCTGACCCAAAAGTAGCTGAATAACATATTTATACTAAATTCTCTAAATGCAATAGTTTTGCAATTACAACTGATTTACTCAATAGTGAGAACCTCAAAGTAGTTATTACTCAGCTATGCAATGAGGTACAGGTCTGAAATTTCACTATGTTATAGCTGACCCAAAAGTAGGTGAACAACATATTTAAGCAAAATACTGTAAATGCAATAGTTTTGAAGTTACAACTGATTTACTCAATAGTGATGACCTAAAAGTAGCTATTACTCAGCTATGCCATGAGCTACAGGTCTGAAATTTTACTATGTTATAGCTGACCCAAAAGTAGCTAAATAACATATTTATACGAAATTCTCTAAATGCAATAGTTTTCCAATTACAACTGATTTACTCAATAGTGAGAACTTTAAAGTAGCTATTACTCAGCTATGCCATGACCTACAGGTCTGAAATTTCACTATGTTATAGCTGACCCAAAAGTAGCTGAATAACATATTTATACGAAATTCTCTAAATGCAATAGTTTTTAAGTTACAAGTGATTTACTCAATAGTGAGAACTTCAAAGTAGCTATTACTCAGCTATGCAATGAGCCACAGATCTGAAACTTCACTATGTTATAGCTGATCCCAAAATAGGTGAATAACATATGAAACAAAATACTCTAAATGCAATAATTTCCAAGTTATAAGCGATTTACTCAACAGTGATAACCTAAAAGTAGCTATTACTCAGCTATGCCATGAGCTACAGGTCTGAAATTTTACTATGTTATAGCTGACCCAAAAGTAGGTGAACAACATATTTAAGCAAAATACTGTACATGCAATAGTTTTCAAGTTACAACTGATTTACTCAATAGTGATGACCTAAAAGTAGCTATTACTCAGCTATGCCATGAGCTACAGGTCTGAAATTTTACTATGTTATAGCTGACCCAAAAGTAGGTGAACAACATAATTAAGCAAAATACTGTACATGCAATAGTTTTCAAGTTACAACTGATTTATTCAATAGTGATGACCTAAAAGTAGCTATTACTCAGCTATGCCATGAGCTACAGGTCTGAAATTTTACTATGTTATAGCTGACCCAAAAGTAGCTGAATAACATATTTATACTAAATTCTCTAAATGCAATAGTTTTGCAATTACAACTGATTTACTCAATAGTGAGAACCTCAAAGTAGTTATTACTCAGCTATGCAATGAGGTACAGGTCTGAAATTTCACTATGTTATAGCTGACCCAAAAGTAGGTGAACAACATATTTAAGCAAAATACTGTAAATGCAATAGTTTTGAAGTTACAACTGATTTACTCAATAGTGATGACCTAAAAGTAGCTATTACTCAGCTATGCCATGAGCTACAGGTCTGAAATTTTACTATGCTATAGCTGACCCAAAAGTAGCTAAATAACATATTTATACGAAATTCTCTAAATGCAATAGTTTTCCAATTACAACTGATTTACTCAATAGTGAGAACTTTAAAGTAGCTATTACTCAGCTATGCCATGACCTACAGGTCTGAAATTTCACTATGTTATAGCTGACCCAAAAGTAGCTGAATAACATATTTATACGAAATTCTCTAAATGCAATAGTTTTTAAGTTACAAGTGATTTACTCAATAGTGAGAACTTCAAAGTAGCTATTACTCAGCTATGCAATGAGCCACAGATCTGAAACTTCACTATGTTATAGCTGATCCCAAAATAGGTGAATAACATATGAAACAAAATACTCTAAATGCAATAATTTCCAAGTTATAAGCGATTTACTCAACAGTGATAACCTAAAAGTAGCTATTACTCAGCTATGCCATGAGCTACAGGTCTGAAATTTTACTATGTTATAGCTGACCCAAAAGTAGGTGAACAACATATTTAAGCAAAATACTGTACATGCAATAGTTTTCAAGTTACAACTGATTTACTCAATAGTGATGACCTAAAAGTAGCTATTACTCAGCTATGCCATGAGCTACAGGTCTGAAATTTTACTATGTTATAGCTGACCCAAAAGTAGGTGAACAACATATTTAAGCAAAATACTGTACATGCAATAGTTTTCAAGTTACAACTGATTTACTCAATAGTGATGACCTAAAAGTAGCTATTACTCAGCTATGCCATGAGCTACAGGTCTGAAATTTTACTATGTTATAGCTGACCCAAATGTAGCTGAATAACATATTTTATACTAAATTCTCTAAATGCAATAGTTTTGCAATTACAACTGATTTACTCAATAGTGAGAACTTCAAAGTAGTTATTACTCAGCTATGCCATGAGCTACAGGTCTGAAATTTCACTATGTTATAGCTGACCCAAAAGTAGCTGAATAACATATTTATACGAAATTCTCTAAATGCAATAGTTTTTAAGTTATAAGTGATTTTACTCATGATGGAAGTTACTGAAAAGCCCAAAAGTAGCTATTACTCACTTAGCTATTGAGACAGGCACCCAACTTACTCACCATATTGTAGCTATGAAAAAAGTAGCTGAATAACATATTTTAACAAAATGCTCTAAATGCAACACTTTTCAAGCTATAAATGATTTTGTGCATGATTTCATGAATTTTAATGCATTAAAAATTATTAAAAAAATTTATTAAAAAAAAGTAAGACAGATCCAGGTCTCATACTCACACAAGAGAATCTACCTGTGGCCTAGTACATATATGCAAGATATGAGAGAAATCCCTGCAATAGTCACTGAGAAAATTGTGATAAAGTGTTGAAATTTTCACACTTTTGGTGGGGGTACCCCCCTTGTAATGTCTCTAGCAAACAGACAAACAGACAGATTTGCATGCCTTGAACAATTTTTCATCCTCGATAGATAAGGTATCTTTTAAAAAAAACAGCACATCTCTAGGCCTTGTAGTTTTGGAGGAGAAGTTGTTCACGCGTACGCGTACGCCCACGCCGCAGAGTGACGACATAATGTCAGCTGACTGACAAGTCAGGTGACATAAAAATTTAAAATCAGGTAGATCTCGCGAGATTTTAGGGTTGTAACGTGACTTCATATTTTGTAAATAAAAAGACGTCTAGATCTTCTATTATCGTCCACGGATACGACTCGGACAATATGTCCTAATATTCTACTTAAAATTCGGGGTTTTGTTGCAAAATTCGGTCAATGACCGATGGCCGACGCGAATCTGAAACCCTGTAATGACATTGTAAAAGGCCATGTCCATATACCCTGGAAGTACCCAAATATCTGTTGAATAAACAGAAAGTCATAAAAAGACAGTATTCTCACAAATATCATCAAAAGTCTGGAACTGGCGAAAATCTGTCTGCACAGTACACATACCAAACAAAAAAGATGTTATGACGTCACTCTGTCTAGACAGGAAGGAAGTACGATGCGCCACCAGGCGAATGCAGAGTACTGGACCGGCCTGGCCGGTGGAAACACAGGACAGCTTTTTCTGTTGTTTGGCAGGCTGGTCTGCGCCGACCGGATTAGCAATTGTCCATGGGAGTGGATTATTAACGCAATAAAAATGTAGTGTTAAAATAGATACATGTTTATTATATGTTACAATGAAGCATCTGCCACTGTGGCCTAGCGGGTAGCACACTTGTTTAGGAACTCAGAGGACGTGGGTTCAAACCCAGGTACAGGCAGATACATAGTGGTTCGGATGACCACTTAAAATGGCGGTCCCCTGTCATTGGGTCCTATCCCCAGTGGCAGGCTAAAGAACCTCAAGGACGTTGATAAATGGTCATCCTTGAGCCTCTATCTTCCAGTTAGGGGAATGTCAGTTACTTGTGAGTTGGGGCTGTACCTGTGCAGTCAGATGGGTTTAATAGCGCTTTGAGTCCTGTAGTATATGGAGATATTGCGCTGAGTATAAATACACATTACATTACAAGCAACTGAATGTACAAGCAAAGTCAAAGTAGGGGTCGCATGCCACCTTTAACAGCTTAGTTAATATATATGGAGAGCCCCACTCTGCATCCCACATGTTGTCATTAACTACATTTAAACCCACAGTCAAAGAGGAAAGAGGTCCCAAAAGATTAAATGACACTTAGAACTTTGAATGAACATACAATCTTGCATTAAAAACACAGTAGAAGCTTTTTAACCAGCCTTGTTTACTTGAAAATTTCGCTTTATTTCTCGTGGCTGTGTAAACCTCACACTCCCAGCATGTTTGGAGAATAGAAATTGTTCACATTGTATTTTCATTACAAGCAACCCTGAACACATGAGTTTTATAAAAACATGGCCATCCGGTATCCACTTATTATACAGTCGACTTAAAAAATATGAATAATAACACAACACAGAACTCTAATATCTGCCTAGGAAAGAACAACATTATTACAATTATTAGTATTACTTATATTTTTTTCAAATAGATGCCAGAATCAAATTCATGTCTATCTGGTCATATTTTGGAAAAATAACAAAATTGAAGCAAATTATGAAAATACAATCAATCCAATATAGTTAAAATATCAAAACCAATACAATTTTATTGCTTGAATATATTGCTCCAGGAAGATCATTCCTCACTTTAACCACATGATAGCTACTATGAAAGGTGAAATTTAACAAAAAAAATATTTTATGGTCACAACACGATGATCATTTGACTATGTAAACATCTGTTTATTCAAATGGCTGAGGTAATTCCGCTGTTGGTGTTTAAAGACACTACATGTATTCTCACCAAATAAAGGTGGAGTTTGCCTTTGGTTGGGCTTCAAAAGTGGGATAGACCCAAACATAATAGGCTTCTTTGGAACTATAGTAGCCTTACATCTTGATCATTCGCGTGTTTTAATGTTTTAGTTACGAGCTTATTTCAGACCTAAATATTTTATTTGGCAGCAATTTGGATGTGTATTATAAAACTATAAATACTAAAGCACCATTTAATGTGACAATAGATGCTATCATAGCCAAGAAAAAATGGCAATACTCAAATCAACAAGACCCTCGATTCAAGGATACTTGACTCTACCAGGTGTTTGTCTAGAGTTGGGCATTACCAATTATCTACTGATGTTTGCAGACCTGTATTGTGGTATGCCACTATAATACAGAAATAAAGTTACAGTTAAGTCGGAGTTTTATTCTACTCAAAACCCAATGCTGATCAACCTGAACTATTACTATGATATCTTTATTTGATGAGAAATTTACAGTAGAAATTTCTGTAAAAAGAACTTTCTTCAGGTGATACTTGGAAATTTATAGAGGATGATTTTATTATAACATACTCTATGTAAGACATGCCGTTTCCTTTTTCATTGTACAATAATTTAAGTAACAGACAGGTAGAAACACATTCAAAAGAAATTAATCATTCACACCAACACCAATAATATATAAAATGCTTAAAGCAGGTTGAGAGAAAAAAAAAGAAATATTTATATGACAGAAACTAATGACTTGAGGCATTTAGTTACAAAAAATGTCCAAGTAACATTTGTATGTCATCTCCAAGTGAAAAACCAACTTATAAGATCCCTTTGTAAAAGTAAGAATTTACACATACCATCTATTAGAAATAAATTAAACAAAGTACATGCATAGCAACTAGGATTTAAACATAAGAGTTACGGCAGTTGCAACATTAAATGCAGCTTTGGTACACACTAAAGTCCAGCAGTGATTAGTGATATTTTAAATTGTAACTCATCAACAAAATAGGGAGAAATGCAGTCAGTTTTTTTCACTTGAAAACCCTTTTGAGGCCCACAGTGTAAGATATACACCCTCTGCCAATAAATCTGTCTCTGTTGATGTTGGATGCAATTCACCAAAAATAACACAAACTTGAAACTCTGGGTTCAATGTCAAGAAACTTTCTCTTTTACTGCTGGTCTGGTTACTAGTCTGCTGTTGGATCTAAAAAATAGGTACCTTTTTTCATGTCACATAGACAGAGGCTCTAAAATTCTCTACAATATATGCCACAGTATGTACTACTCACCAAAGAGGAACCTCCACCCCCTGGTGTCAGTCTGTTATACCATATATATAACTTCTACATTTCAGTGAATTTAAGATAGTTTCTTGCTACTTTACTCTGCCAGTTCTCCCTTTGCAAGTATATTTCTTAGATTTAAGTTTCAGACAAGTAATATGATGAATGGAATGTTTTGAAAGTGTGCTAAAGTGGCAACTCAAATGACATTCCATAAATTTAAAATATTTGATTTATACATGCAATAAGAATTTTTTGAATCACCATGACTGTATCTGTGAAATATATTAGGTTGTAGTATTTTACACCAAACTGGTTGGTAACAGATAATTCTTAAAATATATATATTTTAGCAATAGCTATTTGGCCTAAGTAGTGGCATAGGCGAGAGTATATCTACATACTTAAGATAGCCTCTGATGACCTAACCAATGCACCTACTTAATCTGAATTCTACTCAAAGGACTTTAACTGAACATTGACCTACCCTTCTAGTACAGCAGACAGTGTATACATCATAGCCACCAGTACAGTCAACAGTAACCCCGCCTGACTGGCATGGCTGAAAGACAGAAAATTAAGATTTACGCAGATACATTTTCAAGGTACAAAAGTGGCATCACCATATCACTAAATTTTTAAGACGATATCACAATAGTGTCCCAATTGGAAGACTGATGGCATGTTGGTACCATGAAGTATTTATGAGTACAAAAGAGATATCTGTGCATGTTTGACTGGAGACTAAATAAATAGTAGAAAACTTAAAACATTTTCACAACACACAAAGATTTTAATATGATTTGGTATACTGGTATCTATGTTTTAAAATGTTCTTTGCGGCTGAATTGATGGAATAGCCAAGATGGTAGCACCCGCCATATACACTTATGACCCAAGTTGTCACAGTAAAATTGTATCAAGCCAGTCTTTATAATAGCAATACATACCTGGCAGTTGTGAATTGTTATGCTATAAATGCACTAGTAGAAATACAATAATGAACTCATGCCTATCAGTGCTGTTTCATTATTTTATTTCTACCAGTGCATTTATAGCATAATAATGCACTCCTACTCAGTATTTATTCCTTATACAATGGCCACAAACCACCAACTTTCATACCTGGGACCCAGCTGAAAATTCGAACCCACAACCTCTAAGGTATATTGCACTTGTCTTATTACAAGAAATCTAGAAAAATGACACAAATTCCTGGAAAACATTCACACTATTAGAACATTTATGCATAAATGCTACATTTTTGGAATTAGACCGTTTTACAGAGCTGCTTTCCCACATGTTTAAAAGCGCTGTGTGGAGAGGAATAACCAATTTTCATTTATCACAGATTATTTGAAATAAAGTTTCTGGCAGTCAGTTCCACAATGTTAAAGCCACAACAGAAAATGGTCTGTCACCAACATTAGTCCTGGTTTTCACTCTTTACAAGGTCTTTGTTATGTCTAAGTGGTGTAGCTATGTTTTTTCCACTTTAGAGATATATAAAGTTAACTTACACTAGGGCCAGTCCAAGGAAGTTAAGTGTTGATCCTACATACAACGGGTGATCCATGAGGTTATATGGAAAACAGGAAACTTTCCTAGCAAGACTGCTGTCAAAATATCGTCCTGTGAAAACACGCAAACATAATTTCAAAAATACATGACACACATGAGGTGATTGGGCAAAGAGTTTGACCATGCTGAAAGAATTCATTAGGTGTGCTAGATACTAAATGTCAAAGTTAAGAACCCTTATTCATGGATCTTCCAGATTTTCCATACATATTTTAACATTAATTAGTGATAAATGACCAGTTATCCAAGAGCTCATACAATTTAACTTGCAACATATGTATTTTCCAAAAGGGAAATTTTATCTCAAGACAGGTAGTGCATAACTCCACAAGACTAGAATCAGAAAAATGTGTTGCCCTCAGGGTGGCCCAAGGTACTTAAACTTGGAAATTTACAAGTGTCTGAAGATCAACTGAAATACCTTGCGTCCAAATTGCTCTATCTCACACTGTTTTAGAGATAAATGTGTTTTTGTGGTTTACACAGAATTTCAAGATGGCAGCAAAAAAATGGCGGGAAAATGATTTTTGGCCAAAACTGCCAGATGAATCTACAAATACCCTGAGGTAAAAAATTCCATCAAAATTGCTTTATCTCGCACTGTTTCAGAGATAAATGCATTTTTGTCTTTTACGCAGAAATTCAAGATGGCCGCCAAAAATGGCGGGAAAACGATTTTTGCCCAAAACTGCCAGATGAATCTGCGAATACCCTGGGTTCAGAAATTTCGTCGAAATCACTATCTCGCACCGTTTCAGAGATAAATGCGGTTTTGCATTTTACACAGAAATTCAAAGAAGGCCGCCAAATATGACATGAATGTGTTTTTGTCCAACTGCATGACTCTGCATATACCCTGGGTGTCAAAAATGAACGGGATCCCGTTTTATTCTTTGTACAGACCTGTATATAATCACGCTTCAACTAGCCCTTTTACTGCATTGGTTACTTAGTACCTCAATGGTTAATACGCTGGTACTAATTGATGAAATTGTCAGTGTGGCTAGCCTAACTTTGTAAATTACTTCATGTGAGTATGCTTCAATTAGCCTTTAATTTGGTTGGTTGATTATCTGGATCGGCAAATAGTTGCTATACTAATGATGAAATTGTCTGGCCTGACTTAGTAAATTGCATTCTGACATGATTGCAAAGAGGGGTAATTAAATGAATAAAATTATCATTAGTAAAATAAGATAGGGGACTAGGGCCATCACAACTAGCTGACTAATCGAGGACAGTTAAAATAATGCTATATATCGGTGTCATATTTTTAAGTATGAATAATCACTCAATATAGTAAAAGATGGTAAAAGGTCTGAATGCATCAAATATGTGTATATTGTCACAGAAAATGAGTTAAAATCCAACTACCGCCATGTTTTCTGTGATGTTTATGCATGCATGTAAAAAAACCAGAAGTACCATTTACCTCTTATATCACCCATTCCATGTGAATAATACTTGACGATTAGCCGACATGAAATATTTGGAGTCGTGATGCCTCTACAGGGGACCTGATCAATAGCAAGCATTTCTAACAAAAGGGGACCCGATTGATAGACTCTTGCTTATATTTTCATAAGATAAACATGCTTAAGATAACCCTGCTTCTGAAATCCTTTATTGTACCATGGTAAAAGATATACACAAAGTCATGTTCTCAGATGGTATTGATAACATTTTTCATTTACACGCTAAGAATTGCTACATTTAACAGATTACTTACTAAAGCCGCAAAATGACACTGCTTCAGAAGTTTACTCTTGACTGGATTTGCAAGCTGTTTACAGGATCTATTTGCTGCAATTAATTACCATTAGACAGCATTGTAGTCGTACTTTCTATTTAGGGCAAACATTTAAGTTTTGTAAGGTTTATTTTTGTCTGCTTGATCCAGGTCATTATATTTATTATTGTAATGGACCCTTTTCATAATCTCTCAAAGAATTATACTTTTACCAATTGCAATTAATTATATTTCTAATGACGCATAGATAAGATAAACAAAAGAAATAAATAGTTACTCAGAATTATAGTATGTTAATATCATGAAACATCAGGGTTTTCCATTCTCTCAAAACAGACAAGGCATTATTTCCACAAGGCTCTACTTCCATGAACCTTAAAATTAGTACCCTTGTTTGTACTGTTTACTCCCCAAAATATTTACTGTAAACATATCCACTGAGTGTTGTTCCCAGATAGAGATCACACAAAGGCAAATACAGGGATGGAGCCAAAACTAAAGAGGGGCACTTTAACTTTGTATTTATACTGCTACTTTAAAGAGA
The DNA here is from genome assembly GCA_964017235.1 of Sabellastarte sp. h YS-2021. Taxonomy (NCBI): domain Eukaryota; kingdom Metazoa; phylum Annelida; class Polychaeta; order Sabellida; family Sabellidae; genus Sabellastarte; species Sabellastarte sp. h YS-2021. The sequence goes on from OZ024929.1 coordinate 138,719,812, forward strand.
GAGGTCTCTCTAACTGGGTATCTGCTTATTAATTAACTCACTCTGAAGAGGGATAATAATGGTGATTCTAATAAACAGGCAGACAATAAAATACTGACAAATCAATAAATTTTTTTAAAGTTATCTGATCTTCTGAAAAAAGGTCACGTCTTTACATTTGACCAATTACATAGTCTACATGAAAAAGTAGATCAACAAGTTATTTTGCAAAACCAAAGATGAATTTATTTATTTATTTGAAGATGCCATAACTATATAAACACTTAAGGAGGTTAAGTTTGCCAGATAACAGAAATTTTGTTTTAAGTATAAATGTGCCAGGTGTGGTTTCAAAAAGACCGAAAATAAAAGAGGTGAGAGTAAAACTATATATTTATTATATTAAAATGGCCAATGCCTCTTACATAAAGAATTTTCCATCTTCCTTTAGGTAAGGTTAATCAATGTGTCAAGTTAATTTGCTGTTAGACAGTAAATCAGCTCAGCGGTGAAAACCCACATTTTTACAATAAGATCGCCCTAACTTCACTTGTATCTGAACTCCAAGTTGGAAAGAAAATAAGACTGTCCCTATTGTCATGCTTAATAAGTGTGCAAAGTTAAACTCTGGTCAGTTGAACAATAAGACAGTTGGAGGTTGAAAACCCCCTTATTTCACTGTAAGGTGGCCATAACTTCATTCACATTGGGACTTTAATGTGACCTTAAAATAAGAATGTCCCTTTTTCTTACCTTTATAAATGTGCCAAGTTTTATTTTAAAAATTTAAACACTAACTGAGCTTAGGGCTAAAAACCCTACATTTTAACTTTAAGATGACCATTACACTACTAATATGTAATACATAAGGTAGGACCAGTCCTTTCTTTTGTTTTACCTCAATATCAGCAAGAAATTAAATTTTAAAAACTCGAAAAATAAAGGAGACAGAGGGTTTATTCCAATTTTATGACTTTATAAGGAGGCCATAACGCCATTAACATTTACAGTTTAGGGTCACCATAAAGTCAGGATATTTCTCTGACAACTTTTAATATATCTGCCAAGTTTGGTTTAAAAAAAATGGAAAACCAAGTGAAGTGGAGGGTTAAAAGCCCCTTTTTCACATTAAGGTGACCTTAAGGTTGCAGACACAGGGCTGAAATTTTTCGCATGTGAAAGATTACAAACAAGAGGGTCAAAGATGCCCCAAAAGGCGGGTTGCGCAGGCAGCAATAAGGTTAGCGACTGCTGTTATTAAATTTAGAAACAAGGAAAGAAATGTTAGGTCACCCAGTTAAGGTGAATGTGTTAGGCATGCTAAGAAATGTAAAACTTGTAATCTAGGTTACATAATTGTATATATGCTATAAGCGGACAAACAAAAGGACGAAATTACACCAATTTCAAAAGCAACTTAGCTATGATGGTGATCTATCTCCCTGTCAAGTTTGAATTCGATTGGACAAAGCGTTTTCGAGTTAGAGTCCGGAAACGGAACTGTTGACTGACGGACAAATGGACAAAAAACAGACAAACGAACGGATGGAATTACACCAATTTCGAAAGGAACCTAGCTATGATGGTGATCTATCTCCCTGTCAAGTTTGAATTCCATTGGACACACCGTTTTCGAGTTAGAGTCCGGAAACGGAAAAATTTGACGGATTTCGAGTTAGAGTCCAGAAACGGAAATGTTGACAGACAGACAAACGAACAGACAGAATTACACCAATTTCGAAAGGAACCTTGCTATGATGGTGATCTATCTCCCTGCCAAGTTTGAATTCGATTGGACAAACCGTTTTCGAGTTAGAGTCCGGAAACGAAAATGCAGACAGACAGACGGACAGACAGATAGACAGACGGACGTCGGACCCATCAATCTAATAGGCGGGTTGGTTACACGCAAGTTGAAGAAATGAGGCATCTTATATACACAAACAGATAAGTTAATTGCATTTCACAAGTACAAAGGCCTCTTTCAACTGTGCTCCCATTGCTGCTCACTGTGGATTTTTATCCTTTATGTTTATGAAAGCTAAGTGCTATTTCATTAAAGTACTAATGCCACTTTTAACTGTACTCCCATTCCTACTCACTACTAACTACAAAGATTCATACACAATTGATGAAAGAAGTTTTGAATAATGTATTTTTAAATAAGTGGAGCTAAAAGAAATGAGACATCTTTTATACACAAACAGATAAGTTAATTGCATTTCACAAGTACTAAGGCCTCTTTCAACTGTTCTCCCATTGCTGCTAACTGTGGATTTCTGTCCTGTTTATGAAGTTTATTTATGATGAGCAAGTTTTTTGAAAGTCAATTGCTACTTCATCAAAGTACTGAGGCTTCTTTCAACTGTACTCCCATTCTCACTCACTGTAAACTTCAAAGATTAAATAACATCTAAAGAAACAATTGTATTTTGTTTGTATACTTGCAAATTAATACATGATATAGTGAAAATAGACACACATTACAATAAAATATAAAGGATTTTAAAAAGTAGAAGGATTTTGCACAAAAACAAAAGGATTTAAATCAATTCCAAATCCAAAATCCTTTTTTTGCAAAAGGATTTCAAATCCTTTCAAATCCTTTCAAAAAAGGATTTAAATCCTTCAAATCCAAATCCTCAAAGGATTTGACCCCAACCCTGCACGCAACCTGCCTAAAAGAGTAGCTGAATAACTTATTTCAACAAAACGCTGAAATCCTGACTGGTTTGAGATACTAAGTACCCACTTTTATAAATTTACAAAACTCAAATGCCTCCCATTCAGGTAACTATGATGCGACTCATCAGAATATCCTTTCTTACATACTGATTTAGTTTAAGAATGTACCTGAAAAACTTTACTACACTGGTGCATGTGGCTTTTATTCTGAAATGTGATGATAGGAAATATGCTTACATTAAGTGAACTTCAAGGTCTCCTAAAGTGTCCTAAAAGTTTTCCTGCTCTATAGTTTTAAAGAAATGAAAGAAAAAAAAAATTTTCAAAGCCAAAGAAGATATTCAAGGGAGACCATAATCTGGCGGAAGTGATCAGTTGAACCTGCCATATGTGAAAACAAATAAGTACCCCTAATGGACCACTTAATCAGAGTTTTACCATAATATTGAAATCCCTGAACTAGTTCACAGCCATAATAATCTTGAAAAGAGTTGATAATCATGATGAGAGAAATGAGTTACCTTGTTGAATAAAGATTATTTAGAAGTACAGACTTCATGATCATATAAAAGTGGTAGAAACTTTTCAACATGATCTTATGATGCCACCACAATTAAAAAATTGATTGTATTTCAATGTTGTCAAGTACAACAAATTTATGGTAAAAAAATTTTAAAATCTGAATTTTATCCTGAGAATAAACCACAAGTAAATAATTGTTAAAAAATTCACAAGAGATATGTACATAAATTTTGGAAAGATGTGGCACATTATGTCAAAGTGTTAAGTACCTACATACTTTAACTACGTATAATAGTTGCCTAATTCCCCCTGTGGGTCTGGGGAAGAAGAATAGGCCCAACGTGTCCTCTTGCGTGTCATAAGAGGCAACTAAATGGAGGACGTATGACTATTACAGTACAATACTAAGCTTGACTGGATTTTATTGATGTTTTGTTTATTTTACTTTATTTATGGTTTGTACCCGTTTTATTTTTTCTGTGCAGTTTGTTGCTGTATATTCTAGTCAATTTTTAGGATCTTATTTTATCATTCTTTTTACGCATATATTCTATTTAAATATTGTTTAATGTCTTTTTAATCTGTATATCTAGTTATGAGATTTTTTGGTTTTCTTATATATTTGATCATGTGTACTTATTATTTAGTTAAAGTATTTATTGATGTTATTGGTGCAGAATAACACTGAGGTGTTCTTGTACCTTAATTTTAACTTACTTAAATATTTGCCTAAAAATATATATTATTTTGAAATCCATGATATCATGATTTTGAAAGTGCACTCACATTCTCTTATTGTTATTACTTTGAAAACTCTCCATACCCAAAAAGGTTGAGTAGAATCCTGCAGCTGTGAAGCTACTGAAGACAAGCAGAGACCCGAATAAGAGGAGACCATAACCAGACCAAAGCACATAGTTCTCCTGCAGCAAATACCAGTGAGGCTGTGACTGAACCACTCGGCTGTACCTATAAACAGAAACTGAAACTAGGTTTTCTAGGCATATTTTATTTTGTGTAAGTATAAATTAGTATATTTCAAGTTTTGAAAAATTTCCTAAATAAAACTTCTTATTCGTAGCTAGAATATGTATTGTGAAATAAATACCCATAAACCCTTTAAACTGTACCTCAGATCTCTGTAAATTCCTGCCAATATAATTGTAACAGCAAACAACACAATGCCACGCCTTGCAGACCCACACAACCTGCTCAGCCAATGGTATCGCTGCTCACAACGTGCTATCTGTAACAATGTTAACACAGTTTCTTTCATTGGTTAAAAACGCCTTTACCATTTTAGGTACTTTTTAAATATGTGACACAAAACAGCAGGACAACTGTGATGGCAGCTCTCTGGGGCTGCATTCCATAAAACATGTGCCACAAAGACACAAACTTCAACATTTTTTCATGAGTTAGCCCAAGGAAAAAAAGGGAAATATATAGTTATGGGCAATTTGTGTGCATATGGCAAACCAGACACCTGTGAATCAGTTCATTGTGGCTTGCCTAGTTGAAATGAAAATCAAGTAGCATCTTGACATTAATATAGTTAGAATGTATGCCAAATAGGGTTATATAATCTTTAAAATTTCTGAGAAAAACAGGTCACCAATACCAGAGAAAACATGGATTTTTTCACTGATGTGAGCTTGAGCAAGGTTAAAGGTCAAATTCTTGCATATGACAAGTTTCACCTATACCTAATGGAAATACCTGTCAAAAATGGTTAAGATTAAAGGTGATATTAAAAACTGATTTTTCTTCTGTATACAGGTCAAGCACTGGTACAGGTCAAGTAGAAATGTACCATATCTAGAGAGCTCCTAAAAATCCCGTTAATCAGTCAATTAGGACTGAAAATCAAATGGTGTCTTGATATTAATGAGGTTAATAGATATGTCAAATTTGGTTGAGATAGCCCACATACTTTCGGAGAAAAATAATTCACCAGCATCAGTACAAAGGAAAAAATTTAGGGAGGGATCATGTTACTCAGAGAATGGTCAAAGGTTGAGTAAAATGCACATGATTTTTTTTTTCATATTTTGTCTTCATGGGCGCTGAAGTACTAAGAACCAAGAGCTTCTGAATCTAAATGACTGTATTTTTCCAAGAAAGTCTGATTTTTGCTTTATCATATATTGACAAAAGATGAATGAAATGTTTTACTTGCACTAACTTGCAAAAATTTTGGACTAATGGCCTATTCAAACTAGAAATAGGACGCCCTGTTGATAGTAGCTGCGACATATGAATAGAAAGAGGATAGCATAGAAGAACACACATTATCATGTGTAATGTCCACCCCATAAACCTTTTGGCAAAATTGTTTCATTTGTAAAATATATCAATGATGCTTAAATATTTATTAGTGTACATGTAAATTATTTCAGCTTCATGCCTTTTTGTATTGGTTGGGTCGAAAATTTTGACGAAATCACTCTATCTTGCACGGTTAAGAAGATAGAAGCAAATTTCTGTTTTTCTATTTTTGGCAAAAATTTGAAAATTCAAAATGGCCGCCATTTTTGGGAAAAGGAAAATTTTTTGAAAATTGCCAAGTAGTGCTGGGACGATGTTCGCAAACTTCGGTATTATCGCTCGCTGGCTCATTGCCAATCAATGATCGGTAAAATTTAAGTAAAACCGATATTTGCTAAATCCATTTCTTTGCAGCCTTTTGGTCATAATAAAATGCTAACCTTAATAATATTTTGTAAAAATCTGAAATATCCATCAGTTAAAATCACAAAACTAGCCGTGAATGCAATAAAAATAACGTAAATAGAAACACCTTGGGGTTTTCCAACTGTTGTCAAGGTAATAATAAAATCAGCCAATCACAAGTGAGGATACATCAAGCATAGTCTGTTAGTGAGGGAGACGTCTGTGAATGGCTTTTAGATTATATTTTGGTCATATTTATGGTAATTTGTGTGTATTTTACTTCATATAATTTAATATTAATATTTTATCTGTCTTTTTAACACTTCGACTCCATAATCGGAAATGTTCGAAGTTTGGTTACAAATGTCCGATACGAACATCGACACGGAAAATCCAAGCGATCTCCCAGCACTTTTGCCAAGAGTATATTTCTTAGATACCCTATGGGTCGAAAATTTCAACGAAATAACTCTATTTTGCACGGTTAAGGCCAATTTGTCTTTTTCCATTTTGGACAAAAATTCAAAAAGGCCGCCATATTTGTGGAGGGGAAAATTTTTTGAAAATTGCCAAGAGTACATTTCTTAGATACCCCGTGGGTCGAAAATTTCGACGAAATTGCTTTATCTCGCACGGTTAAGGAGATAGAAGCAATTTTGTGTTTTGCCATTTTGGGGAAAAATTCGAAAATTCAAAATGGCCGCCATATGTGGGAAGAGGAAAATTTTTGAAAATTGTCAAGAGTACATTGCTCAGATACCCTGTAGGTCGAAACTTTCGACGAAATCCCTGTATCTCACACGGTTAAAGAGATAGAAGCAATTTTGTGTTTTGCCATTTTTGGCAAAAAATTCGAAAATTTAAAATGGCCGCCATTTTTGAGGAGGGGAAAATTTTTTGAAATTCCCAAGAGTACATTGCTCAGATACCCTGTGGGTCGAAACTTTCGACAAAATCGCTCTGTGTCACACAGTTAAGGAGATCGAAGCAAATTCGTGTTTTGCCATTTTTGGGAAAAATTCGAAAATTCAAAATGGCTGCCATTTTTGAGGAGGGGAAAATTTTTTAAAAATTGCCAAGAGTACAATGCTCAAATACCCTGTGGGTCGAAAATTTCGACGAAATCTCTCTATTTCGCACGGTTAAGGAGATAGAAGGAAATTTGTGTTTTGCCATTTTTGGCAAAATTCGAAAATTCAAAATGGCCGCCATTTTTGGGGAGGGGAAAACTTTTTGAAAATTGCAAAGATTACATTCCTCAGATATCCTGTGGGTCGAAAATTTCGACAAAATCGCTCTACCTCGCACGGTTAAGGAGACAGAAGCAAATTTGTGTTTTGCCATTTTTGGCAAAAATTCGAAAATTCAAAATGGCCGCCATTTTTGGGGAGGGGAAATTTATTTGAAAATTGCAAAGAGTACATTCCTTAGATACCCTGTGGGTCGAAAATTTTGACGAAATCGCTCTATCTCGCATGGTTAAGGAGATAGAAGCAAATTTGTGTTTGGCCATTTTTGGCAAAAATTCGAAAATTCAAAATGGCCGCCATTTTTGGGGAGGGGAAATTTTTTTAAAAATTGCCAAGAGTACAATGCTCAAATACCCTGTGGGTCGAAAATTTCGACGAAATCTCTCTATTTCGCACGGTTAAGGAGATAGAAGGAAATTTGTGTTTTGCCATTTTTGGCAAAAATTCGAAAATTCAAAATGGCCGCCATTTTTGGGGAGGGGAAAACTTTTTGAAAATTGCAAAGATTACATTCCTCAGATATCCTGTGGGTCGAAAATTTTGACGAAATCGCTCTATCTCGCATGGTTAAGGAGATAGAAGCAAATTTGTGTTTTGCCATTTTTGGCAAAAATTCGAAAATTCAAAATGGCCGCCATTTTTGGGGAGGGGAAAATTTTTTAAAAATTGCCAAGAGTACAATGCTCAAATACCCTGTGGGTCGAAAATTTCGACGAAATCTCTCTATTTCACACGGTTAAGGAGATAGAAGGAAATTTGTGTTTTGCCATTTTTGGCAAAAATTCGAAAATTCAAAATGGCCGCCATTTTTGGGGAGGGGAAAACTTTTTGAAAATTGCAAAGATTACATTCCTCAGATATCCTGTGGGTCGAAAATTTCGACAAAATCGCTCTACCTCGCACGGTTAAGGAGATAGAAGCAAATTTGTGTTTTGCCATTTTTGGCAAAAATTCGAAAATTCAAAATGGCCGCCATTTTTGGGGAGGGGAAATTTATTTGAAAATTGCAGGGAGTACATTCCTTAGATACCCTGTGGGTCGAAAATTTTGACGAAATCGCTCTATCTCGCATGGTTAAGGTGATAGAAGCAAATTTGTGTTTTGCCATTTTTTTTGGGGAGGGGAAAAATTTTTGAAAATTGCAAAAAGTACATTCCTTAGATACCCTGTGGCTCGAAAATTTCGACGAAATCGCTCTATCTCGCATGGTTAAGGAGATAGAAGCAAATTTGTGTTTTGCCATTTTTGGCAAAAATTCGAAAATTCAAAATGGCCGCCATTTTTGGGGAGGGGAAAAATTTTTTGAAAATTGCAAAAAGTACATTCCTTAGATACCCTGTGGGTCGAAAATTTTGACGAAATCGCTCTATCTCGCACGGTTAAGGAGATAGAAGCAAATTTGTGTTAAATTTCGAAAATTCAAAATGGCCGCCATTTTCGGGGAGGGGAAAAATTTTTGAAAATTGCAAAGAGTACATTTCTTAGATACCCTGTGGGTCGAAAATTTCGACGAAATCGCTCTATCTCGCACGGTTAAGGAGATAGAAAAAGCCAAATCTTCCCTCAAATGACCTTAAGAATTATCGCCCTGTATCAGGTCTCAGTTTTATATCTAAATTGGTAGAACGTGTGGTTGCTAAGCAGCTGTTAGAACATATTAATGCCAATAACTTAGACAACCCGTACCAGTCGGCATATAAGGCGGGCCATTCAACTGAGACTGCTCTTCTCTACATAAAAAATGAGGTTCACTTATCATTGTCAAGAGGTGAATCCACTGCCTTGGTATTGCTTGACTTGTCTGCTGCCTTCGACACCATTGATCACTCTACTCTTCTGGGTTGCCTCCAAAACTGGTTTGGGGTCAGTGGCTCCGTTCTGAAATGGTTCACATCCTACCTAATGGACCGTTACCAATCAGTAAAAATTGGTTCTACTTTGTCAGATGTTTGTAAACTCCTATTTGGTGTTCCCCAAGGTTCTGTCCTGGGTCCTTTGTTGTTCTCATTGTACACTACCCCCCTCCGTTCCATTATCAGTAAACATAATGGAATAAAGTTTCATTTCTATGCAGATGATAGCCAACTTTATATACATTTATCCCAGAAGAATGCATCTGCTGCCTTTGAAAAGCTAAATAAGTGCCTAAATGATGTTAAAGAGTGGATGACAACTAGTAAGCTCAAACTGAATCCTGATAAGACTGAGTTTATCATCTTTGGTTCGAAGAGACAAAGGGATAAGTTGAAAGCATGTTTTCCAATTGATATCCTGGGCAACTCACTCTGCCCTGCTGATTCAGTAAAAAATCTGGGTGTGTGGCTTGATTCAGATTTCTCTTTGTCCAAGCATGTTCAGAATGTCTGCAAAAGTTGTTTTGTTAAACTCCGTGACTTCAGACATGTCAGGCGGTTTCTTACTCATGATGTTTCTGTGCTTGTAGCCAACGCTCTTGTTAGTAGTCGGTTGGATTACTGCAACTCACTTTTCAGGAGCCTGTCCAAGTTCAATCTACGCAAATTACAGTGCATCCAAAATAGTGCAGCTAGAATTGTATCAAACACCAGTCGATACACCAGCATAACTCCTGTGCTAAAGAAACTGCATTGGCTTCCTGTTGAACAGCGCATTGTGTTCAAAACAGTCGCACTTGTTTATAAGTATCTTCACACAGGTTTTCCCAGGTATTTTTCACCACATCTTTCTTCCTACAGCAGTTCTTATAGTACCAGGCGAAGTCAAAGTGGTGGTAATTTCCTAGTTATTCCAAAGTTCTGCCCCTCTGTTCATAAATCTGTCAAACAGTTTGGTAATAGTTTTGCGTTTGATGCTCCTACTGTGTGGAATACTCTCCCTGATGTGATTCGTGCCTCTCCATCCCTGGCCTCCTTCAGAAAACAGCTTAAAACCTACCTGTACACCAAAGCATATCCACCCTAGCCTGAATCATCCTCCTGGCGTTCTCCGTGGTGTTTCGACCCCTGTTATGTCCCTGGACACAGAATTTTGTTGACTGCTTTTTGTTTTGTTGCGCCTTAGAGTCCTCTTGTTTGGGGAGATTAAGCGCTATAAAAGTCCAATTAGAATTAGAAGCAAATTTGTGTTTTTGCCATTTTTGGCAAAAATTTGAAAATTCAAAATGGCCGCCATTTTTGGAGAGGGGAAATTTTTTTTGAAAATTGCAAAGATTACATTCCTTAGATACCCTGGGGTTGAAAATTTCGACAAAATCGCTCTATCTCGCACGGTTAAGGAGATAGAAGCAAATTTGTGTTTTTGCCATTTTTGGCAAAAATTCGAAAATTCAAAATGGCCGCCATTTTTGGGGAGGGGAAAATTTTTTGAATGTTGTAAAGATTACATTCCTTAGATACCCTGTGGGTCGAAAATTTCGACGAAATCGCTCTATCTCGCACGGTTAAGGAGATAGAAGGAAATTTGTGTTTTGCCATTTTTGGCAAAAATTCGAAAATTCAAAATGGCCGCCATTTTTGGGGAGGGGGGAAATTTTTTGAAAATTGCAAAGAGTACATTCCTTAGATACCCTGTGGGTCGAAAATTTCGACGAAATCACTCTATCTCACATGGTTTAGGAGATATGAGCACATTTGCCTTTTTCAGTATTCAAAATAGCCAATCACTCATTTATTTAATTAATTACTCACTCATCTATGAAGCAATTACCCCCAAAAGCAATCCCATACAACCTATTAACCCAATGAACCTCCATACCAAATTTCAGAAAGCTAGGCTTAATAGCATTCCTTAAAATGTCTGGAAACCAAAGAGATACTCAAAAGTAGCAAAGTACAGTGGGGTGGACATAATTACACTGAATGCAAATGAACAGAATCTCTGGCTTGTATAAATCAACAGAGGCCTGAGGGGTTTGACATTGTACCGACTCACGACACTAATCCAGATATCCATCTGGGATGTAAAAACTCTCAAGTCATTTCGCCTCTAAGTTTTTATAGCACATACTAATATTTTTTATGTTTGTGCTCAAATATTCATATAACTACTTTGCTGTCACTTCAAAGTAAATCAGAAAGACATGTGAATACTTCATGAAATTAATGCTTCAATGCCAAGTTAATACCATCATTAATAACAACCAAATTACAATGACTGAAAAGACAGGTCAGTGTTGTCAGACAGTAGATGATTATTTAAGCTTTCTGATTGCAACCTGGTAAAAATCATTCATAAATCATTCAGTTTTGGTCCAATAGCTCCCAAAATCAATAAGCTCTTGAAAGATTTTGACAACATCAATATGTATGTAAACTAACACCCTACTTTAATAAAGAGTTTTGCCGAATGGCAATGATGAGCAGATGGAGCCCAGAAAATCTTCTTTTTCATCAGGTGACCCTGACAAAAGTTAAAGGTCAAATGTTTGCATGAGGGAAAAATTTCCTACAGCTAAGGTATGAAAGGGCCAAAAATGGTTAGAAAGGAACCACAAATAAAGGAGATATGGAAGAGAGACTTTAATGGTGGCAATCAAAAACAAATAAATAAGCACCTTTTACAGGGATGCTTGATCATATATTCGCATAGATATATATTTTGGTACACTCTAAATCAACCTTTGAAAAAAACCTCATACAATAATCTTAAATGCTTGGATGTAGCCTACAGATATGTACCATTTCCCCAATGTCAGAGAAAATAAACATTTTGTATCAATCCCAAACTATCCCAGTGTCACAAATTCGCAGTCGCCAACTCGCCCACGGCGACTTTATTGGACGAAGGTCGAGTAGAAACGCTTTTATTGTCGCCCCGCTGGCGAATTTAAAATGAAGTGAACTCTGCCAGTCCACGTATTCTAACATATTTCTTGGATCTACGACTCCGCCATTTTATAAACAAAGCACACTCACGGTATTTCTATTCATGTACCTGATTAGTACGATCGAGGCGTGTCGTGACGACAGCCAGTAAAAAGCTAACATACATCTAGTAAGCGATCGATGTCATTTCTTTTCTGGCATTTCATTGGTTAAAATAATAAAATCGCGTTTTGAATGTAAAGAAATGAAAGTCTTTTTATTTTAGCTTTCTTCCGTGACTACTGTTTTGAATGCAAATATCAGACATACATGGAATCGCGTTTTGAATGTAAGAACACAGAAGTCCTTTTAGTTTTAAAATCTTCCATAGCCCAGTGTTTTGAATGCATGGAAGGTGCTTTTTTATTCATTTATTTTTGGCTACTTGTACAATGTACCTGTTGAAAAAAAATATTTTTAAAAATTGGTGACATAGAAGGGGATAATTTTTTTCATTCATTTAGTATTGGTAACGAATACATTCAGACACAGTGCAAGACACATTGCAAAAATATATTAAAAACTAGAGGATCGCTCGCAAAAAAAAAAGATAATGTTTTTGCATAGCAAAAACAAAGCGTCCCGAAAAGGATATAAAGGTGAGTGCTAAAGTATTAAGAAAATGCTTCGTTTCTAGCCTTATACTGTTGTGGCAACCAAAGTCAGCGCAGTCTGCTCTATCTAGCACGGTTTTCACGATATAAGCATTTTTGTGTTTTGCAAAAAATAAAAAAATTAAAAATGTCCGCTATATTTGGCGAGACAAAAATATTTTGAAAATTGGCATGGCTACTCTGCACAGATACCCAGCAGGTCCAAAATTTTGTTGAGTTCGCTCCATATAGCACAGTTTTCGAGATATAAGCATTTTTGTGTTTTGCAAAAACTTTGAAAATTCAAAATGGCCACCATTTTTGGGGAGACAAAAATTTTTGTCAAGACCACTGCCGTGGTGTGTATCTCCCGCCGTGCATTAAAGCAGAAGAAATAGCTTTTCCGAGATATTCACAATTTTTCATTTTCGTGTGTGAAAGGTCTTCCAAAAGTAGGTGAATGAGTTATTTGAGAAAAATTGGCTATCTGCAATACTATTAAGAGATAATTCACATTTACTCATTTTGAGTAGGTGAGTAATTATCTATGGGTCTGAAACTTCACCAAGTGAAAGCTCTCCTAAAAGTAGGTGAATGAGTTATTTGAGAAAAATTGGCTATCTGCAATACTTTTAGAGATAATTCGCATTTACTCATTTTGAGTAGGTGAGTAATTAGATATGGGTCTGAAACTTCACCATGTGAAAGCTCTCCCACAAGTAGATGAATGAGTATTTGATAAAAATTGGGTATCCGCAATACTTTTACAGATAATTAGCATTTACTCATTTTGAGTAGGTGAATAAATAGCTATGGGTCTGAAACTTCACAGAGTGAAAGCTCTGCCAAAAGTAGGTGAATGAGTTATTTGAGAAAAATTGGCTATCTGCAATACTTTTAGAGATAATTCGCATTTACTCATTTTGAGTAGGCGAGTAATTAGCTATGGGTCTGAAACTTCACCAAGTGAAAGCTCTCCCAAAAGTAGGTGAATGAGTTATTTGAGAAAAATTGGCTATCTGCAATACTTTTAGAGATAATTCGCATTTACTCATTTTGAGTAGACGAGTAATTAGCTATGGGTCTGAAACTTCACCAAGTGAAAGCTCTCCCAAAAGTAGGTGAATGATTAATTTGAGAAAAATTGGCTATCTGCAATACTTTTAGAGATAATTCGCATTTACTCATTTTGAGTAGGTGAGTAATTAGCTATGGGTCTGAAACTTCACGAAGTGAAAGCTCTCCCAAAAGTAGGTGAATGAGTTATTTGAGAAAAATTGGCTATCTGCAATACTTTTACAGATAATTCGCATTTACTCATTTTGAGTAGGTGAGTAATTAGCTATGGGTCTGAAACTTCACCAAGTGAAAGCTCTCCCAAAAGTAGGTGAATGATTAATTTGACAAAAATTGGCTATCTGCAATACTTTATGAGATAATTCGCATTTACTCATTTTGAGTAGGTGAGTAATTAGCTATGGGTCTGAAACTTCACCAAGTGAAAGCTCTCCCAAAAGTAGGTGAATGAGTTATTTGAGAAAAATTGGCTATCTGCAATACTTTTAGAGATAATTCACATTTACTCATTTTGAGTAGGTGAATAATTAGCTATGGGTCTGAAACTTCACCAAGTGAAAGCTCTCCCAAAAGTAGGTGAATGAGTTATTTGAGAAAAATTGGCTATCTGCAATACTTTTAGAGATAATTCGCATTTACTCATTTTGAGTAGGTGAGTAATTAGCTATGGGTCTGAAACTTCACGAAGTGAAAGCTCTCCCAAAAGTAGGTGAATGAGTTATTTGAGAAAAATTGGCTATCTGCAATACTTTTAGAGATAATTCGCATTTACTCATTTTGAGTAGGTGAGTAATTAGCTATGGGTCTGAAACTTCACAGAGTGAAAGCTCTCCCAAAAGTAGGTGATGGAGTTATTTGAGAAAAATTGGCTATCTGCAATACTTTTAGAGATAATTCGCATTTACTCATTTTGAGTAGGTGAGTAATTAGCTATGGGTCTGAAACTTCACCAAGTGAAAGCTCTCCCAAAAGTAGGTGAATGATTAATTTGACAAAAATTGGCTATCTGCAATACTTTATGAGATAATTCACATTTACTCATTTTGAGTAGGTGAGTAATTAGCTATGGGTCTGAAACTTCACCAAGTGAAAGCTCTCCCAAAAGTAGGTGAATGAGTTATTTGAGAAAAATTGGCTATCTGCAATACTTTTAGAGATAATTCGCATTTACTCATTTTGAGTAGGTGAGTAATTAGCTATGGGTCTGAAACTTCACCAAGTGAAAGCTCTCCCAAAAGTAGGTGAATGAGTTATTTGAGAAAAATTGGCTATCTGCAATACTTTTAGAGATAATTCGCATTTACTCATTTTGAGTAGGTGAGTAATTAGCTATGGGTCTGAAACTTCACCATGTGAAAGCTCTCCCACAAGTAGATGAATGAGTTATTTGATAAAAAATGGGTATCCACAATACTTTTACAGATAATTAGCATTTACTCATTTTGAGTAGGTAAATAATTAGCTATGGGTCTGAAACTTCACCATGTGAAAGCTCTCCCAAAAGTAGGTGAATGAGTTATTTGAGAAAAATTGGCTATCTGCAATACTTTTAGAAATAATTCACATTTACTCATTTTGAGTAGGTGAATAATTGGCTATGGGTCTGAAACTTCACCATGTGAAAGCTCTTCCAAAAGTAGGTGAATGAGTTATTTGAGAAAAATTGGCCATCTGCAATACTTTTAGAGGTAATTCGCATTTACTCTTTTTGAGTAGGTGAGCAATTAGCTATGGGTCTGAAACTTCACCAAGTGAAAGCTCTTTGGGATAGCTGCTCTACAGAGATACCCTGAAGATAAAAAATTTCGTCGAAATCGCTCTATGTAGCACGGTTTTCGAAATATAAGCATTTTTGTGTTTTGCAATTTTTACGCAAAAATTCGAAAATTCAAAATGGCCGCCATTTTTGGCAAGATAAAATTTTTTTGAAAATTGGCATGGCTACTCTGCAGAGATACCCTGTGGGTCAAAAATTTCGTCGAAATCGCTCTATCTAGCACGGTTTTCGAGATATAAGCATTTTTGTGTTTTGCAATTTTGCGAAAAATTTGAAAATTCAAAATGGCCGCCATTTTTTGCGAGAAATTTTTTGTTTGAAAATTGGCATGGCTACTCTGCAGAGATACCCTGCGGGTCAAAAATTTCGTCGAAATCGCTCTATCTAGCAGGGTTTTCGAGATATAAGCATTTTTGTGTTTTGCAATTTTGCGAAAAATTTGAAAATTCAAAATGGCCGCCATTTTTTGCGAGAAATTTTTTGTTTGAAAATTGGCATGGCTACTCTGTAGAGATACCCTGCGGGTCAAAAATTTCGTCGAAATCGCTCTATCTAGCAGGGTTTTTGAGATATAAGCATTTCTATGTTTTGCAATTTTTGCAAAAAATTCGAAAATTCAAAATGGCCGCCATTTTTGGCGAAACAAAAATTTTTTCAAAATTGGGATAACTACTCTGCAGAGATACCCTGAGGGTCAAAAATTTCGTCGAAATCGCTCTATCTAGCACGGTTTTCGAGATATAACCATTTTTATGTTTTGCAATTTTTGCGAAAAATTCGAAAATTCAAAATGGCCGCCATTTTTGGCGAGATAAAAATTTTTTCAAAATTGGGATAACTACTCTGCCGAGATACCCTGTGGGTCAAAAATTTCGTCGAAATCGCTCTATCTAGCACGGTTTTCGAGATATAAGCATTTTTGTGTTTTGCAATTTTTGCGAAAATTTCGAAAATTCAAAATGGCCGCCATTTTTGGCGAGACAAAAATATTTTGAAAATTGGGAAAAGTACTCCGCAGAGATATCCTGCGAGATAAAAATTTTTTCAAAATTGGGATAACTACTCTGCCGAGATACCCTGTGGGTCAAAAATTTCGTCGAAATCGCTCTATCTAGCACGGTTTTCGAGATATAAGCATTTTTGTGTTTTGCAATTTTTGCGAAAATTTCGAAAATTCAAAATGGCCGCCATTTTTGGCGAGACAAAAATATTTTGAAAATTGGGAAAAGTACTCCGCAGAGATATCCTGCGGGTCAAAAATTTTGTCGAAATTGCTCTATCTAGCACGGTTTTCGAGATATAAGCATTTTTGTGTTTTCCTTATTTGGAAAATTCGTAATGATTAATTAATCATTAATTACTCGGCCATTTCTTGACCAATCAATGCCAAAATCTAATGATTTTCAGATTTTAATAGAATGAATGCATTTGCCAAGTTTCAGGTGAATTGATAAAATTCCTTTCAAGTTATCATCCGGACAAGCTTCCCCATCGAAAAAAGACATTTTTGGTCATGTGACCTCTCTGATTGGTTGAAATGTCACTGCAGCATATTCAAAAAAATTCCCCAGGGCTACTGCCTAAACCTGCCAAATTTGAAAAGAATCCGCCTAACGGTTACAGAGTTATAAGGAAAACAAAATGCGGAGCCGGCGGAGCCGGCGGAGCCGCCGGAGCCGGCGGAGCCAGAAGCTCTCCCATACACAAACAAGCGTCCCTTGCGGGACGCTTAATTAGTGACATAGATAGGGATGGCTTTTTTTTCCATTTATTATTGGTAACTTATATTTTACCATGCAATACTTTATAAAATTTTTTTTGACATTGGTGACATAGATATGGATGTTTTTTTTTCTTTCCTTTTTTTTAAAATTATTGGTAACTTATATATTTACCATGCAATAAATTATAAATTATTTTTAAACATTGATGACATAGATGGGATGTTTTTTTTTTTTTTTGTTTCTTTTTCATTTATTATTGGTAACTTACCGGTATATATTTGACCATGCAATACATTATAAATTATTTTTAAACATTGGTGACACAGATGGGGATATTTTTTATTTATTTATGTAAATGTAAAGGCATTTGAAGTATTTTCGAATAAAGAAGGACCACTTAATATTTGTAAGGGCCACTTAAGTCTAAAAGTTACTGGTCCTGCTGGCCACCATTATTTTCACCCGAGTCTGAGACCCTGCTATCCCACATCAAATAACAAATCAAATTACCCAATTATTTACTCTTATTAAACACATATTGTGAGCAAAATGTGTTGATCAAACATATGTCTTCTTCTTTTATGACTTTCGTAAGAGTCAATAATTCCAAAGAATTATTAATTCCTCTTGATAGGAAATATATTTACACCTGTCAAAGTTAGGATTACCAATGTCAATTTTAGTCCCTACAATTTGGGTGATTCAATCTTAATGGAAATCTGAGGTCAAGCAAACAGGTTTAATTTATATGAAATACTTGCTTGTTGATAAACATAGACACACAAACATCTTGAAAGTGGGTGTTTGCAAACACTAATAATGTGTGCTACTTAGCAATGACTTGGTTATTAGAATTTCTAAGTAGCTTTTAAAGCTTTCTAAAATGTGTGCTCTTAGTAAACCGAGAAGGCAGCTATTTTATCTCTCGGCACAAGCACCTATATTTATTGCTTGATATATTCACATTAACATCAATGTGCCCACTTATTCATAAGTGGAAGAAAAGTAACCAATAAATTTCTTTTATAAATCTTGTGTCGATGAAGGATAAAAAGTGAACTTGTCATTTTCTGTTGAAGAGAAATATTTCAAAGACAGACATCAGAAAAAAATCATTTACAGCTTACTGGGCATCCATGAATAACTGGGCTTGGTAATGAACATAATACGTATTTGAATGTAAAAGATTTCTCACAAAAATCTCAATAAACATCAAAAAGTGACAATCTTTGCTGAATGATGGATAAAGCTATAAAATAATATTCATCAAAGGAATTTGACCCCAGTTTGTTTTTGAGAAGTATCAATGAAGCAATTACAAATTCTGCAAACCTTTTAAAATTGAAATTATAAATGTTTGACAAGTCAGGTATTGACCAAAGTGAAATTTTACAGTTAAACCCCGCTACATCAAATTCAAAAGGACCCAGAAGAATACATCAGACCTGATATGTACTGAAAAGCTATAATTTGCACGTGGAATTTTATATACCTACTAAAGGATAAGACATCTACAGCAAGCCATTTCTGTGATTTCTGACATTGGGGAGTGACAGATTTACAGCATGGGAGACACTTCACAAAAAGGAAAGAACCTACTGATGGCAACAGTGAGAAAAGCTACCATAGCAAGTCAGTCATTTTTACATTTTACTGATATACTGCATATTCTTTTACATTTAAAGGAAGTCAGTCACTTATATTTATAATAATATAGAATTTATAATTAAAACAAATCAGTAACTTCTATTTTTTTATTTGTTACATTTTAAGTGGGTGAGTCACTTCTATGTGATACAAAAAATTTTCTTCTACTACATCTTCTACATCCATAAATATATATTCTTAAAATTCAAATAAATCAGTTATCATTATTTTATACAGCACAACTCTTTTACCTAAACATACTAGGAGAGGAAAATTTTGAGTGGGTAATACATAATGCTGAAGATGAACTTCAGTTAGGTACAGAGTACAATTTAAAATAGGCCTCATTACATACAAAATTCTCAACCAAGGTCAACCAGTTTACCTATGAGAATTAATTCACCCCTACACCTCTTCCAGAAATACAAGGTGAAGCATCCCCAAACTCCAGTTCCTTCAAACCCCCACTTTCAACCGTAGAGTTCATAAATCAATCAAACACTTCTCTAATTCTTTCAGTCACTATGCCCCAGTTCTTTGGAACTCTTTCCCCTTCCAAATAAGAAACAGTCCCTCTGTCGCATCTTTTAGGAAACACCTCAAAACCCTCCTGTTCAACTCTAGTTTCCCAACTTAGTTTTCCTCCCTCCTGGTCACCGACCCTGAACACCCCTTGACACTCCCTATGATAAATGATTTTTGTTTAACTAGTGCACTGAGTTTCCCTTTGTGGGGAAGATATTGCACCTGTAAAACAGTAGATTAGAATAGATTAGATTAAGAAAGTGTGGAAGGAGGAAAAATGAGTTTATAAAATTTAACATATGTGTCACTGGCCAAATTAAAATCTACGCAGATTTAAAATCTGCCAAGGCAAAATCAAAACTGTAATCTCACCAATGCGATATCAAAATTATATGCTGTACTTTTATATATTACGTTAAAATATGGAGTAAATTGACCCGAGTACTCTTTGATCATTACTCTCTCATGAGCATATAGCATTGTGGTTATACCGGTAGTTGTAGAAAATTACTCAACTGAGACTAATTTTATCAGAATAGCTGAAAAACTATTGCTATTTCACAATATAAGAGTCCACTTAATTTTGTACTCAGAATATTTCATTAAGCTATTCTGTTATGAATAATTGAGTGATACATGCAGCCCTAATTCTAAGGCTGTAAAAGGAATATGTGCATATTTTAATTGCACCAAAATTATATCCTGCTCTCTCATTTGGGAGAAAAAGACATACATACAAATGACTCATGTGATTCAGACAACACTGTTCTCACAATGTCAAATTGCTCAAATGACATGGTTATTATATCAAGACAAAACATTTAAGAGACACACATAAGAATTTTGTTGTTACAACATCAAATAAGTAAAATGGCATTGCTGTTTAGATTACAATGCTATTTGTGAAATACATAAAGTGACTTAGAAAATTTGTTCCAACAATGCTGGATAACTCAAGCCACTCACAAGTCAGATTCCATGTCTCAAAGGATCCATGTAACAATAATGTGGACTTTAAAACACAAGTTATTGTAGGTCTAAATATACGAGTTCCATGAACTTAAAATATGTTTAGTGTAAACGGCCAATTTCTGCCTTAATGCCACTGAAAGTCTTTGGAATATCCTAAAAAAACTTGTTCACAGTTTATGTGTTATTTCGACGTTAAACATGCTATTTTCACCTTGCAATACAGATCATGCAAATACTCTGAATCCTAAATTGTCACCCAACAATAACTCACCAGATTCCAGTAAAGTGGACAGAACACAATGCACAAAGCTGCTTGCCACAGTGTCCAATCAGTGAATCGCACTAAACGGACAAAGGGAATCTCCATCTGAAATAATGAGAAGGTATACAACAATCAGCCATAATTAATGTTGAAATCAAACTGTCATTTCAAGACAGCTAATTTACATATATAGTTCATATAGAACATGATTCCTTGCATGCATTACTTAGAGAGAGGCCTTCTTTGGCCTAGTGGTCAACAATTATGGCATCTATTCACAGACTGTCACCAGATCCTCTGTGTGGGTTCGACTCCCACAACGGACAATGCTGAGGACCTGCCCTAGTATGACCCAGGCTGTTGAACGGGATGTAAAACACCAACGTTGACTTTGACCTTTGAATTAGGCAGAGATAATATGATATGCTTTGAATGTGAGGCTGTTTCAGCATATATTAAACACATGAATTATTGTGTCACTTTATGTAAAATATGACAAAACCAGATACAATACATGTACTATATAAGACCACTGCCACGGTGTGTATCTCCCGCCAAGTATTAAAGGGGAAGAAATACTGTTTCCCAGATATTCACATTTTTCATTTTCCACTAAAATCCAAGATGGCCGCCAAATGTGGCAAAAATTGAAAAATTTTTCCTAGGCACAGGATACTCCTGTACTTCCCTGCGGATGAAAAATCTCTTACCTTTTTCTAGAAATTTTCAATGTTTTATTTTCCACTTGATATTTTTCCCCTTTGCATAGGTTACTCTTGTACTACTCTGTGGGTCAAAAATTTCGCTTGAAATTGTTGTATCTCTTACGGTTTTCGAGATATTCACACTTTTTCATTTTTCGCTCGAACCCAAGATGGCCTTCAAAAGTGGCGAAAATTGAAATTTTCCCCCTAGGATCAGGATACTCCTGTACTACCCTGTGGGTCAAAAATTCGCTCGAAATTGCTCTATCTCTTATAGTTTGTAAGATATTTGTGATTTTTCACATTTTCACTAAAAGTAGCAATAAAGTAGCCATTACTCACTTGTACATTGAGCAACAGTTGTGAAACTTAAATATGTTGCAGTTCACAAAAAGTAGATGAACAACATATTTGAGAGAAACTCTGTAGCTGCAATAGTTTTAAAGATATAAGCCATTTACTCATTATGGTTACCATTAAAAATTGACAAAGTAGCTATTACTCACTCAGCTATGGAGATACACTTCCAAACTACTGACCATGTTGTAGCTGTGGAGAAAGTAGCTGAACAACATATTTGAACAAAATACTCTAAATGCAATAGTTTGAGAGTTATAAGTCATATAATTATATTAGGTAAAAGTGCTATTACTCACTTAAAAGTAGGCCAAAGTTCACTAAACCCAAAAAATATTGAAGAGCGTAAAAATTCATTAGGACAAGTAATTTACCAAAAATGTGTAACTGTAGTAGTTTCAGAGAAAACTGCGTGACACACGCACAGACGCACACACGCACGTACACACACACATGGTGCAAATTATAATCTCCCACTGGCGAGCCAGGTGGGAGATAATATTGCAAATGCAATAGTTTTAATTTTACTATGTTATAGCTAACCCCAAAATAGGTGAATAACATACTGAAACTAAATAATCTAAATGCAATAGTTCTCAAGTTATAAGTGATTTACTCAACAGTGATAACCTAAAAGTAGCTATTACTCAGCTATGCCATGAGCTACAGGTCTGAAATGTTACTATTTTATAGCTGACCCAAAAGTAGCTGAATAACATATTTACACAAAATTCTCTAAATGCAATAGTTTTCAAGTTAGAAGTGATTTTACTCATGAAGGAAGTTACTGAAAGGTCCAAAGGTAGCTATTACTCACTTAGCTATTGAGATAGACACCCACGTTACTCACCATGTTGTAGCTATGGAAAAAGTCGCTGAATAACATATTTTAACAAAATGCTCTAAATGCGATACTTTTCAAGTTATAAATGATTTAGTGTTGAGTAAGAACCTCAAAGTAGCTATTACACAGCTATGCAATGAACCACAGGTCTGGAATTTTACTATGTTATAGCTGACCCCAAAATAGGTGAATAACATACTGAAACTAAATACTCTAAATGCAATACTTTTCAAGTTATAAGTGATTTACTCAACAGTGATAACCTAAAAGTAGCCATTACTCAGCTATGCCATGAGCTACAGGTCTGAAATTTTACTATGTTATAGCTGACCCAAAAGTAGCTGAATAACATATTACACAAAATTCTCTAAATGCAATAGTTTTCAAGTTACAAGTGATTTTACTCATGATAGAAGTTACTGAAAAGTCCAAAAGTAGCTATTACTCACTTAGCTATTGAGATCGACACCCAAGTTACTCACCATGTTGTAGCTATGGAAAAAGTAGCTGACTAACATATTTACACAAAATGCTCTAAATGCAATACTTTTCAAGTTATAAATGATTTAGTGTTGAGTAAGAACCTCAAAGTAGCTATTACTCAGCTATGCAATGAGCCACAGGTCTGGAATTTTACTATGTTATAGCTGACCCCAAAATAGGTGAATAACATATTGAAACTAAATACTCTAAATGCAATACTTTTCAAGTTATAAGTGATTTACTCAACAGTGATAACCTAAAAGTAGCTATTACTCAGCTATGCAATGAGTTACAGGTCTGAAATTTCACTATGTTATAGCTGACCCAAAAGTAGCTGAATAACATATTTTCACAAAATGCTCTACATGCAATACTTTTCAAGTTATAAATGATTTAGCGTTGAGTAAGAACCTCAAAGTAGCTATTACTCAGCTATGCAATGAGCCACAGGTCTGGAATTTTACTATGTTATAGCTGACCCCAAAATAGGTGAATAGCATATTGAAACTAAATACTCTAAATGCAATACTTTTCAAGTTACAAGTGATTTACTCAACAGTGATAACCTAAAAGTAGCTATTACTCAGCTATGCGTTACAGGTCTGAAATTTTACTATGTTATAGCTGACCCAAAAGTAGCTGAATAACATATTTACACAAAATGCTCTAAATGCAATACTTTTCAAGTTATAAATGATTTAGTGTTGAGTAAGAACCTCAAAGTAGCTATTATTCAGCTATGCAATGAGCCACAGGTCTGGAATTTTACTATGTCATAGCTCACCCCAAAATAGGTGAATAACATATTGAAACAAAATACTCTAAATGCAATACTTTTCAAGTTATAAGTGATTTACTCAACAGTGATAACCTAAAAGTAGCTATTACTCAGCTATGCCATGAGCTACAGGTCTGAAATTTTACTATGTTATAGCTGACCCAAAAGTAGCTGAATAACATATTTACACAAAATTCTCTAAATGCAATAGTTTTCAAGTTACAAGTGATTTTACTCATGATGGAAGTTACTGAAAAGTCCAAAAGTAGCTATTACTCACTTAGCTATTGAGATAGACACCCAAGTTACTCACCATGTTGTAGCTATGGAAAAAGTAGCTGAATAACATATTTTAACAAAATGCTCTAAATGCAATACTTTTCAAGTTATAAATGATTTAGTGCATGATTTCATGAATTTTAATGCATTAAAAATTATTTTAAAAATCCATAAAAAATTAATTAAGAAAGATCCAGGTCTGACACTCACACAAGGGAATCTACTTGTCGTCTAGTACATATATGCAAGATATGAGAGAAATCCCTGCAATGGTCACTGAGAAAATTGTGATAAAGTGTTGAAATTTTCGCACTTTTGGTGGGGGTACATCCCTTGTAATGGCTCTAGCAAACAGACGAACTGACAGATTTGCATGCCTTGAACAATTTTTCATCCTCGATAGATAAGGTATCTTTTAAAATAAACAGCATGTCTCTAGGCCTTGTAGTTTTGGAGGAGAAGTTGTGGACGCGGACGCCAACGCCGCAGAGTGACGACATAAAAAACAAGCAATCAGTGCCCGTGAACAGGCTCTGTGTCAACTGACTGTGTGTTTTGAGTTTCAGAGAAGAAGAGAAAGAAAAAAAGGACAAACAAGTTGTGCCCTGCAGATGGTATTCAGAAGTAAAATACCAAGTTAACTGTAAAGGAGTAAAATGTAGATGGAAAACATCTTTAAGCAAAATACTGTAAATGCAATTGTTTTCAAGTTACAACTGATTTACTCAACAGTGAAAATCTCAAAGTAGCTATAGCTCAGCTATGAAATGAGTTAAAAGGCTGCAATTTTATTATGATATAGCTGACCCAAAAGAAGCTGAATAACACATTTAAAGAAAATACAGTAAATACAATAGATATCAAGTTACAACTGATTAACTCACCAGTGAGACTTGAAAGTAGCTATAGCTCTGCTAGGCAATGAGCTACAGGTCTGCAATTTCACTATGTTATAGGTGACTGAAAAATTGGTGAATAACATATTTAAAGAAAATACTCTAAATGCCATAGCTTTGAAGTTACAACTGATTTACTCAACAGTGAGAACCTTAAAGTAGCTATTACTCACATATGCCATGAGCTATAGGTCTGTAATTTCACTATGTTATAGCTAACAAAAACGTAGGTGAATAACATATTTAAACAAAATTCTCTAAATGCAACAGTTTTCAAGTTACAACTAATTTACTCAACAGTGAGAACATCAAAGTAGCTATTGCTTTGCTTTGCAATGAGCTACGGGTCTGCAATTTTACTACGTTATAGCTGACCCAAAAGTAGGTGAACAACATATTTAAACAAAATATATGTACTGTGAATGCACAAGTTTTCAAGTTACAATAGATTTTGCTCATTGTGGAAGGTAATGAAAAGTCAGAAAGTAGCTATTACTCACTTAGCTATTGGGAAAGACACCCAAGTTATGCACCATGTTGTAGCTATGAAAAAAGTAGGTGAATAACATATTTTAACAAAATTCTCTAAGATGCAATACTTTTCAAGTAATAAGTGATTTAGTGCATGATTTCAGGAATTTTAAAGCATTAAAAATTATTTTAAAAATTCATAAAACACATTTAAGAAAGATCCAGGTTTGATACTCACACAAGGGAATCTGCTAGTGGTCTAATACATATATGCAAGAAAAGAGAAAAATCCCTGCAATAGTGAATGAGAAATTTGTGATAAAGTGTTGAAATTTTCACACTTTGAGTGGGGGTACCTCTCTTGTAATGGCTCTGGGGAACAGATGAATGAACAGATCTGCATGCCTTGAACAGTTTTTCATCCACGATAGTTAAGATATTTTTTAAAAAAACAGCATGTCTCTGGGTCTTGTGGTTTTGGAGAAGTTGTTCACACGGAAGCGGACGCAGATGCTGCAGAGTGATGCCATAATAAACCAAAACCATTTGAAAAAAATACATTAAAATTTGACATTTGAAATTCAGGGCTTTTGTATCCAGAATGTGATCTGGATTTTTCACAAAATTTAATTTTATTTTCCTTCAGTCAGGCCCTATGTACATAAAAAATTTCATAAAGATATGCTCATGTCTTTTCGAGTATTAAGAAACAGAGATACAAACACATCCAAAACATCCTTATGATAGCAATGAGAACAGATATTAATACAAGGTAATATTTCTGAATATGTCAAAATATGAATTTAAAATACTCTTCATTGATCATATACAAACTGTGCATGTAATAAGGAATCTTTATGGATTTTCTTTGCTAATGCATTTATTTTGACTTTCCACAAAGTAAGGCTGACCATAACAAGCTTTGTTTTTAACTTAAAGAAACATTTTTCCGAGTAATTTGTCATGGGGGAATTTTAATAATTTATTTTTTTTGGCTGAACACAATACTTTCACTATAATGTAACAAAAACATACATGTAAAACCTTCTGTTTCTTTGTGTTGTGTGTGTTTTTTGTGTTTTTCTGTCCTTTGTGTAATTGTGTTGTTATACATGTAATTGTACAAAAATATAAAAAATAAGGTTGACCATGACAAGCTTTGTTTTTAACTTGAAGAAACATTTTTCTGGGTAATTTGTCAAAATATTCAAGTACATGTATATTGCAACCCCCCTCCATTAAAAAACTGGGACAATATGAATATAGAACAGTGTTGTAAACTGGTTTTCTAATTCTAAATTAAATATTTTTAAAGTTAACATGCAACATAAAATAACTCAAAGTATTAAATATCAGAGAATCTAAGTGATATTTGTGCCTCAACAATGTACAGTAAGAGAAAAACAAAGAATATTTGTGTGTGCACTGCAGTAAATCTGTATATGCAGGAGTGAGTGTTTACCTAAGTTCAGTACCTGAGGAGATGTTGATAAGGTCTGTTGTAAATCTTCCCCACCCCTCTCCACTTCAATTGAAACACTGAAGGGACGGACACACACACACACGCACCCCCCCATCCACACACACACACAGGCAATTCTTTTTTTCTGTAACACACACAGGCAATTCTCAGCTCTGATGCAGATTTTGCACAGATCAGAAAATGTGGCAAATGCAGGGTTGGGGTCAATTACACAAGTAATTGAGTAATTAATTACAATTTTTGCGTAATTGTAATTGTAGTTGTAATTGATTTTTTTTTTTAAACGGAGTAATTGTATTTGTAATTGTATTTGAAAAATTTAAACTGTAATTGTAATTGTATATTTTGAATTTCAATTACACTGCATATTTTACTCAGCATTCTGAATTTAAGCTTCAGTATTCAGTAGTATAAATAACTGTATTTTTTCCATCATCCTTTAACCTATATAACTATGATGTAAAGCCATCCCATTACACATATTTAACACTTAGATCAAGTCTTATTAACAAATGTAAACAAGAGAGATTGCTTTGAGTACTTAGTGTATATGTATATCTTCATGAACATTATACAGATATAATCCGTTGTATATGGAGCATTGTTGGGAGATTAGTGTCAATTATGACATTAGGCATTGTGGTGAGATTAGTGTCACTGCAAAGTTGTGCCTTGGCTAGTTATGTGGTGATCAGTGTATCTACCAGAAATACAGGAAACATTAAATGGGGGTTTCAATCTCACAATGGGTTTATCATTTAACACTCGTGCAAATCCAATTTCTAGTTAACATTATCTGTACATTTTAAAGTGATTGTAAAATATGCATATATTTATATATTGCAGAACCCAACTGAAATAGATCTGAAGTATTATGCATATGAATTTACATTGTGCATCTTTACATATTTTATATTAATACATATATATTTTTTAATACAAAGTTATTTTTTACATCAAGAGAGCACAAATTAACATATAACAATCACTGTTAGAACTTATATATAAATAAAAGAATATCAGAAAGACACATAAAACTCATACGTTTTATAACAAGAGGAGAGTGCCCGTGAACGGGCACTGTGTCAGCTGACTGAGTGTTTTTGATTTGTGAAGGTGATTAGAGGACAGAATAATTATCAGGAAAAGGGCTGTACAGAAATACAGTAAATGGTAACTGAACAGCAAGTTCGAAAGAAACTAGAAATAGGCCGCCCTGTTGATAGTAGATGCGAATAGAAACAGGATAGCATAGAAGAACACACATTATCATGTGTAATGTCCACCCATGAACCTTTTGCCCAAATTGTACAGTAGTCTTACAAGACCCTGTTTCATTTGTAAAATATATCAATGATGCTTAAATATTTGATAGTGTAGATGTAATTTATTTCCGCTTCATGCCTTTTTGCATTGGTTGGGTTGAAAATTTTGACGAAATCACTCTATCTTGCACGGTTAAGAAGATAGAAGCCAATTCCTGTTTTTCTATTTTTGGCAAAAATTTGAAAATTCAAAATGGCCGCCATTATTGGGAAAAGGAAATTTTTTTGAAAATTGCCAAGAGTACATTTCTTAGATACCCTATGGGTCGAAAATTTCAACAAAATAACTCTATTTTGCACGGTTAAGGCCAGTTTGTGTTTTTCCATGTTGGGCAAAAATTCGAAAATTCAAAAGGGCTGCCATTTTTGGGGAGGGGAAAATTTTTTGAAAATTGCAAATATTACATTCCTTAGATACCCTGTGGGTCGAAAATTTCGACGAAATCGCTCTATCTGGCACGGTTAAGGAGATAGAAGCAAATTTGTGTTTTGCCATTTTTTGCAAAAATTCGAAAATTCAAAATGGCCGCCATTTTTGGGGAGGGGAAAATTTTTGGAAAATTGCAAAGATTGCATTCCTTAGATACCCTGTGGGTCGAAAATTTCGACGAAATCGCTCTATCTCGCACGGTTAAGGAGATAGAAGCAAATTTGTGTTTTGCCATTTTTGGCAAAAATTCGAAAATTCAAAATGGCCGCCATTTTTGGGGAGGGGAAAATTTTTGGAAAATTGCAAAGATTGCATTCCTTAGATACCCTGTGGGTCGAAAATTTCGACGAAATCGCTCTATCTCGCACGGTTAAGGAGATAGAAGCAAATTTGTGTTTTGCCATTTTGGGCAAAAATTCGAAAATTCAAAATGGTCGCCATTTTTGGGGAGGGGAAAATTTTTTGAAAATTGCAAAGATTGCATTCCTTAGATACCCTGTGGGTCGAAAATTTCGACGAAATCGCTCTATCTCGCACGGTTAAGGAGATAGAAGCAAATTTGTGTTTTGCCATTTTTGGCAAAAATTCGAAAATTCAAAATGGCCGCCATTTTTGGGGAGGGGAAATTTTTTTGAAAATTGCAAATATTACATTCCTTAGATACCCTGTGGGTCGAAAATTTCGACGAAATCGCTCTATCTCGCACGGTTAAGGAGATAGAAGCAAATTTGTGTTTTGCCATTTTTGGCAAAAATTCGAAAATTCAAAATGGCCGCCATTTTTGGGGAGGGGAAAATTTTTGGAAAATTGCAAATATTACATTCCTTAGATACCCTGTGGGTCGAAAATTTCGACGAAATCGCTCTATCTCGCACGGTTAAGGAGATAGAAGCAAATTTGTGTTTTGCCATTTTTGGCAAAAATTCGAAAATTCAAAATGGCCGCCATTTTTGGGGAGGGGAAAATTTTTTTGAAAATTGCAAATATTACATTCCTTAGATACCCTGTGGGTCGAAAATTTCGACGAAATCGCTCTATCTCGCACGGTTAAGGAGATAGAAGCAAATTTGTGTTTTGCCATTTTTGGCAAAAATTCGAAAATTCAAAATGGCCGCCATTTTTGGGGAGGGGAAAATTTTTGGAAAATTGCAAAGATTGCATTCCTTAGATACCCTGTGGGTCGAAAATTTCGACGAAATCGCTCTATCTCGCACGGTTAAGGAGATAGAAGCAAATTTGTGTTTTGCCATTTTTGGCAAAAATTCGAAAATTCAAAATGGCCGCCATTTTTGGGGAGGGGAAAATTTTTTGAAAATTGCAAATATTACATTCCTTAGATACCCTGTGGGTCGAAAATTTCGACGAAATCGCTCTATCTCGCACGGTTAAGGAGATAGAAGCAAATTTGTGTTTTGCCATTTTTGGCAAAAATTCGAAAATTCAAAATGGCCGCCATTTTTGGGGAGGGGAAAATATTTTGAAAATTGCAAAGATTGCATTGCTTAGATACCCTGTGTGTCGAAAATTTTGCCGAAATCGCTCTATCTCGCACGGTTAAGGAGATAGAAGCAAATTAGTGTTTTGCCATTTTTGGCAAAAATTCGAAAATTCAAAATGGCCGCCATTTTTGGGGAGGGGAAAATTTTTGGAAAATTGCAAAGATTGCATTCCTTAGATCCCCTGTGGGTCGAAAATTTTGCCGAAATCGCTCTATCTCGCACGGTTAAGGAGATAGAAGCAAATTTGTGTTTTGCCATTTTTGGCAAAAATTCGAAAATTCAAAATGGCCGCCATTTTTGGGGAGGGGAAATTTTTTTGAAAATTGCAAATATTACATTCCTTAGATACCCTGTGGGTCGAAAATTTCGACGAAATCGCTCTATCTCGCACGGTTAAGGAGATAGAAGCAAATTTGTGTTTTGCCATTTTTGGCAAAAATTCGAAAATTCAAAATGGCCGCCATTTTTGGGGAGGGGAAAATTTTTGGAAAATTGCAAATATTACATTCCTTAGATACCCTGTGGGTCGAAAATTTCGACGAAATCGCTCTATCTCGCACGGTTAAGGAGATAGAAGCAAATTTGTGTTTTGCCATTTTTGGCAAAAATTCGAAAATTCAAAATGGCCGCCATTTTTGGGGAGGGGAAAATTTTTGGAAAATTGCAAATATTACATTCCTTAGATACCCTGTGGGTCGAAAATTTCGACGAAATCGCTCTATCTCGCACGGTTAAGGAGATAGAAGCAAATTTGTGTTTTGCCATTTTTGGCAAAAATTCGAAAATTCAAAATGGCCGCCATTTTTGGGGAGGGGAAAATATTTTGAAAATTGCAAAGATTGCATTGCTTAGATACCCTGTGCGTCGAAAATTTTGCCGAAATCGCTCTATCTCGCACAGTTAAGGAGATAGAAGCAAATTAGTGTTTTGCCATTTTTGGCAAAAATTCGAAAATTCAAAATGGCCGCCATTTTTGGGGAGGGGAAAATTTTTTGAAAATTGCAAAGATTGCATTCCTTAGATCCCCTGTGGGTCGAAAATTTTGCCGAAATCGCTCTATCTCGCACGGTTAAGGAGATAGAAGCAAATTTGTGTTTTGCCATTTTTGGCAAAAATTCGAAAATTCAAAATGGCCGCCATTTTTGGGGAGGGGAAATTTTTTTGAAAATTGCAAATATTACATTCCTTAGATACCCTGTGGGTCGAAAATTTCGACGAAATCGCTCTATCTCGCACGGTTAAGGAGATAGAAGCAAATTTGTGTTTTGCCATTTTTGGCAAAAATTCGAAAATTCAAAATGGCCGCCATTTTTGGGGAGGGGAAAATTTTGGGAAAATTGCAAAGATTGCATTCCTTAGATACCCTGTGGGTCGAAAATTTCGACGAAATCGCTCTATCTCGCACGGTTAAGGAGATAGAAGCAAATTTGTGTTTTGCCATTTTTGGCAAAAATTCGAAAATTCAAAATGGCCGCCATTTTTGGGGAGGGGAAAATTTTTTGAAAATTGCAAATATTACATTCCTTAGATACCCTGTGGGTCGAAAATTTCGACGAAATCGCTCTATCTCGCACGGTTAAGGAGATAGAAGCAAATTTGTGTTTTGCCATTTTTGGCAAAAATTCGAAAATTCAAAATGGCCGCCATTTTTGGGGAGGGGAAAATATTTTGAAAATTGCAAAGATTGCATTGCTTAGATACCCTGTGGGTCGAAAATTTTGCCGAAATCGCTCTATCTCGCACGGTTAAGGAGATAGAAGCAAATTAGTGTTTTGCCATTTTTGGCAAAAATTCGAAAATTCAAAATGGCCGCCATTTTTGGGGAGGGGAAAATTTTTGGAAAATTGCAAAGATTGCATTCCTTAGATCCCCTGTGGGTCGAAAATTTTGCCGAAATCGCTCTATCTCGCACGGTTAAGGAGATAGAAGCAAATTTGTGTTTTGCCATTTTTGGCAAAAATTCGAAAATTCAAAATGGCCGCCATTTTTGGGGAGGGGAAATTTTTTTGAAAATTGCAAATATTACATTCCTTAGATACCCTGTGGGTCGAA
This sequence comes from Sabellastarte sp. h YS-2021, assembly GCA_964017235.1. Taxonomy (NCBI): domain Eukaryota; kingdom Metazoa; phylum Annelida; class Polychaeta; order Sabellida; family Sabellidae; genus Sabellastarte; species Sabellastarte sp. h YS-2021. Next base: position 138,751,940 of record OZ024929.1, read on the forward strand.
AATTTCGACGAAATCGCTCTATCTCGCACGGTTAAGGAGATAGAAGCAAATTTGTGTTTTGCCATTTTTGGCAAAAATTCGAAAATTCAAAATGGCCGCCATTTTTGGGGAGGGGAAAATTTTTTGAAAATTGCAAAGAGTACACTCCTCAGATACCCTGCGGGTCGAAAATTTTGCCGAAATCGCTCTATCTCGCACGGTTAAGGAGATAGAAGCAAATTACTCAAAAGTAGTACTGAAAATACACAATGAAGTACCTAAATGGCTATTACTCATGTACTGACAAAGCTATCAGTCCCAAATGCAATACCAAGCGAGCTATGGACATAACAATCTTGTATTCAAAATTGTAGTAAAATATCTTTAATTATTTTGGCTTAAATGCACGGAAACCAATGGGTACTGAAAATAGCTGTACTTAAGTATTACTCAGTAAGCAAAAGAGGTACAACAGCCAAAAGCAATCCCAAGCAAGCTACTGACCCAATAAGCCTGCATACCAAATTTGGTGACAATAGCTCTAATACTTTTCCTTTAAATGAGCGGAAACCATGCGTGACGCCGGACATCGGACGCCGGACGCCGGACGCCGGACATCGGACATCGGACATCGGACATCGGACGGCGAAAAAAGCAAAAATAATATATCCACCCCCCAGGGGGGTGGACATAATTCCGAAGCTGACAGAAGAAAAGGATAAAAAAGTTGTGCCCTGTAAATGGTATTATGAAGGAAAATAACAAGGTAATTGTTTAAGTGTAAAAAATAGGTTAAAACATATTTAAAGAAATACTACAAATGCAATATCCTCGTTCGACCTTAAAGAAGGGGTCCAAGGTCAAATCTAACCACACAAATACATTCCCAGCCCATGATTTCCTATGGTTTACCATTCCAAACCTCTAGGACCAATTATAAATGAGTTATAAGCACTTTTAAGCTTGGCTGTCCTCATTTGACCTTAAAGGAGGGGTCCAAAGGTCAAATCTGACCATACCAAAAGATTCCGAGCCAATGATTTCCTATGGGATGGTTTACCATCCCAAATCTCTGTCACCAATAATAAGCGAGTTGTAGGCACTTTCAATTTTCGCTATCCTCATTTGACCTTGAAGGAGGGTTCCAAGGTCAAATCGGACCATATCAACAGATCACAGCCCATGATTTCCTGTCTGTTTACCATCCCAAACCTCTGGGAACAATAATAAGCGAGTTATAAGCACTTTTAAGTTTGGCTATCCTTGTTTGACCTTGAAGGAGGGGTCATTGAAGGTCAAATCTGACCACACCAAAAGATTCCCACCCCATGATTTCCTACAGGTTGGTTTATCATCCCAAACCTCTAGGATCAATAATAAGGGAGATATAAGCACTTTTCATGACTGACAAAAAACACCTGTGGCGGCCATCTTGTTTCTCAAAATGAGGCCAAAAATATTCCCAGACAACATTTTATGGTTATTAATATGTACTGCAAACTTAAGAAAGCTAGCTATAATATTTTTTTTCATCAGAGCAGTAATGGTGAAATCTCTCTCTACACACTGCGGCTATCCAGTGGATACAATGATTTACTCAACAGTGAGAACCTGAAAGTAGCTATTGCTCAGCTATGCCATGACATAGAGGTCTGCAATTTCACTATGTTATAGCTGACCAAAAATTCTGTGAATAACATATTTAACAAATTACTCTAAATGTAATAGTTTTCAAGTTACAACTGATTTACTCAACAGTGAGAACCTCAAAGGAACTATTACTCAGCTATGCAATGAGCTACATGTCTGAAATTTTACTATGTTATAGCTAACCCAAAAGTAGGTGAACAACATATTTAAGCAAACTACTGTAAATGCAATAGTTTTCAAGCTACAACTGATTTACTCAATAGTGAGAACCTGAAAATAGCTATTGCTCCGCTATGCCATGAGCTATAGGTCTGTAATTTCACTATGTTATAGCTGACCCAAAAGTAGGTGAACAATATATTTTAACAAAATACTCCAAATGCAATATTTTTCAAGTTATAGCTGATTTACTCAACAGTCAGTACCTGAGAATAGCTATTGCTCAGTTGTGCCATGAGCTATAGGTCTATAATTTCACTATGTTATAGCTGACCCAAAAGTAGCTGAATAACATATTTGCACAAATTTCTGTAAATGCAATAGTTTTCCAATTATAACTGATTTACTCAACAGTGAGAACTTCAAAGTAGCTATTACTCAGCTATGAAATGAGCCACAGGTCTGAAACTTCACTATGTTATAGCTGACCCCAAAATAGGTGAATAACATATTGAAACAAAATACTCTAAATGCAATAGTTTTCAAGTTATAAGTGATTTACTCAACAGTGATAACCTAAGAGTAGCTATTACTCAGCTATGCCATGAGCTACAGGTCTGAAATTTTACTATGTTATAGCTGGCCCAAAAGTAGCTGAATAACATATTTATACAAAATTCTCTAAATGCAATAGTTTTTAAGTTACAAGTGATTTTACTCATAATGGAAGTTACTGAAAAGCCCAAAAGTAGCTATTACTCACTTAGCTATTGAGACAGACACCCAACTTACTCACCATATTGTAGCTATGAAAAAAGTAGCTGAATAACATATTTTAACAAAATGCTCTAAATGCAACACTTTTCAAGTTATAAGTGATTTACTCAACAGTGATAACCTAAAAGTAGCTATTACTCAGCTATGCCATGAGCTACAGGTCTGAAATTTCACTAAGTTATAGCTGGCCCAAAAGTAGCTGAATAACATATTTATACGAAATTCTCTAAAAGCAATAGTCTTTAAGTTACAAGTGATTTTACTCATAATGGAAGTTACTGAAAAGCCCAAAAGTAGCTATTACTCACTTAGCTATTGAGACAGACACCCAACTTACTCACCATATTGTAGCTATGAAAAAAGTAGCTGAACAACATATTTTCACAAAATGCTGTAAATGCAACACTTTTGAAGTTAAAAGTGATTTAGTGCATGATTTCATGAATTTTAATGCATTAAAAATTATTAAAAAAATTTATTAAAAAAAAAGTAAGACAGATCCAGGTCTCATACTCACACAAGAGAATCTACCTCTGGCCTAGTACATATATGCAAGATATGAGAGAAATCCCTGCAATAGTCACTGAGAAAATTGTGATAAAAAGTTGAAATTTTCACACTTTTGGTGGGGGTACCCCCCCTTGTAATGTCTCTAGCAAACAGACAAACAGACAGATTTGCATGCCTTGAACAATTTTTCATCCTCGATAGATAAGGTATCTTTTAAAAAAAACAGCATGTCTCTAGGCCTTGTAGTTTTGGAGAAGTTATTCGCCCACGCCGCAGAGTGATGACATAATGTCAGCTGACTGACAAGTCAGCTGACATAAAAATGCTATACTTTGTTACTCATGTTAATCCCAACAACACATATCCGATATACGACACTTGTATTGATTGAATTTTAACTGAATTTTCCCTTCTTGTGATTGTAGTTGTAATTGTAATTGAATGAAAGTAATTGTAATTGATTTTTCTCAGTCTATTGTAATTGTAATTGTATTTGTAATTGGCCAATGGTAATTGAAGAAGTAATTGTAATTGATCAAAGCAATTGACCCCAACCCTGGGCAAATGTATAGTTTCATATGCAGCTATTACATAATTTTGCAATCAGCTACAAGTCTGAAATTTTACTATGTTATAGCTGAAAGAAAAATAGGTGAAAAACATATTTAACAAAATGTTCTAAATGCAATACTTTTCAAGTTATAAAAGATTTACTGCATGAACTCATGAGTTTTAATGCATGAAAAAAATTACTAAAAAATTCATAAAAAACAAGTATTCTGACGCATGCATTTATCTCCCGCCGTATAAATTAGATGTACTAAAGATAGTGGAATATAAATGTTCTTGTGAGATGGAAGACACATGTAGAAGTGACAACAAGTTTAATGTTTGATTGCAATACTTTTCAAAAGGCATTTACTCATTTTAGTAGCTATTACTCTGCCATCCAAAGAGATACAGTTCTGCAACTTTATTATGCAGTAGATCAACCCAAAGTAGGTAAGGACGTATTTAGAAGAAATTGCCTATCTGTAACATTTTTAGAGATAAAAGACATTTATTTATTTTAGTGGCTATTACTCTGCCATCCAAAGAGCTACAGTTCTGCAACTTCACTATGTGGTAGATCCCACAAAAGTAGGTGAATGACTTATTTAGAAGAAATTGCCTACCTGTAATACTTTTAGAGATAAAAGACATTTACTCATTTTAGTAGCTATTACTCAGCTATCCAAAGAGCTACAGTTCTGCAACTTCACTATGTGGTAGATCACACAAAAGTAGGTGAATGACTTATTTAGAAGAAATTGCCTATGTGCAATATTTTTAGAGATAAAAGACATTTACTCATTTTAGTAGCTATTACTCAGCTATCCAAAGAACTACAGTTCTGCATCTTCACTATGTGGTAGATCACACAAAAGTAGGTGAATGACTTATTTAGAAGAAATTGCCTACCTGTAATACTTTTAGAGATAAAAGACATTTGCTCATTTTAGTAGTTATTACTTAGTTATCCAAAGAGCTACAGTTCTGCAACTTCAGTATGTGGTAGATCACCCAAAAGTAGGTGAATGGCTTATTTAGAAGAAATTGCCTACCTGTAATACTTTTAGAGATAAAAGACATTTACTCATTTAGTAGCTATTACTCAGCTATCCAAACACCTACAGTTCTGCAACTTCACTATGTGGTAGATCACCCAAAAGTAGGTGAATGACTTATTTAGAAGAAATTGCCTACCTGTAATACTTTTAGAGATAAAAGACATTTACTCATTTTAGTAGCTATTACTCAGCTATCCAAAGAGCTACAGTTCTGCATCTTCACTATGTGGTAGATCACCCAAAAGTAGGTGAATGACTTATTGAGAAGAAATTGCCTACATGTAATACTTTTAGAGATAAAAGACATTTACTCATTTTAGTAGCTATTACTCAGCTATCCAAAGACCTACAGTTCTGCAACTTCACTATGTGGTAGATCACCCAAAAGTAGGTGAATGACTTTTTTAGAAGAAATTGCCTACCTGTAATACTTTTAGAGATAAAAGACATTTGCTCATTTTTGTAGCTATTACACAGTTATCCAAAGAGCTACAGTTCTGCAACTTCACTATGTGGTAGATCAGCCAACTGTAGGTGAATGACTTATTTAGAAGAAATTGCCTACCTGTAATACTTTTAGAGATAAAAGACATTTACTCATTTTAGTAGCTATTACTCAGCTATCCAAAGAGCTACAGTTCTGCAATTTCACTATGTGGTAGATCACACAAAAGTAGGTGAATCACATTTAGAAGAAATTGCCTACCTATAATACTTTTAGAGATAAAAGACATTTACTCATTTTAGTAGTTATTACTCAGCTATCCAAAGACCTACAGTTCTGCAACTTCACTATGTGGTAGATCACACAAAAGTAGGTGAATGACTTATTTAGAAGAAATTGCCTACCTGTAATACTTTTAGAGATAAGACATTTGCTCAGTTTAGTAGCTATTACTCAGTTATCCAAACAGCTACAGTTCTGCAACTTCACTATGTGGTAGATCAGCCAAATGTAGGTGAATGACTTATTTAGAAGAAATTGCCTACTTGTAATACTTTTAGAGATAAAAGACATTTACTCATGGTGAATGACTTATTTAGAAGAAATTGCCTACCTGTAATACTTTTAGAGATAAAAGACATTTACTCATTTTAGTAGCTATTACTCAGCTATCAAAAGAGCTACAGTTCTGCAACTTCACTATGTGGTAGATCACCCAAAAGTAGGTGAATGACTTATTTAGAAGAAATTGCCTACCTGTAATACTTTTAGAGATAAAAGACATTTACTCATTTAATAGCTATTACTGAGCTATCCAAACACCTACAGTTCTGCAACTTCACTATGTGGTAGATCACCCAAAAGTAGGTGAATGACTTATTTAGAAGAAATTGCCTACATGTAATACTTTTAAAGATAAAAGACATTTACTCATTTTAGTAGCTATTACTCAGCTATCCAAAGACCTACAGTTCTGCATCTTCACTATGTGGTAGATCACACAAAAGTAGGTGATTGACTTATTTAGAAGAAATTGCCTACATGTAATACTTTTAGAGATAAAAGACATTTACTCATTTTAGTAGCTATTACTCAGCTATCCAAAGACCTACAGTTCTGCAACTTCACTATGTGGTAGATCACCCAAAAGTAGGTGAATGACTTATTTAGAAGAAATTGCCTACCTGTAATACTTTTAGAGATAAAAGACATTTGCTCATTTTAGTAGCTATTACTCAGTTATCCAAACAGCTACAGTTCTGCAACTTCACTATGTGGTAGATCAGCCAAATGTAGGTGAATGACTTATTTAGAAGAAATTGCCTACTTGTAATACTTTTAGAGATAAAAGACATTTACTCATGGTGAATGACTTATTTAGAAGAAATTGCCTACCTGTAATACTTTTAGAGATAAAAGACATTTACTCATTTTAGTAGCTATTACTGAGCTATCCAAAGAGCTACAGTTCTGCATCGTCACTATGTGGTAGATCACCCAAAAGTAGGTGAATGACTTATTGAGAAGAAATTGCCTACATGTAATACTTTTAGAGATAAAAGACATTTACTCATTTTAGTAGCTATTACTCAGTTATCCAAAGAGCTACAGTTCTGCAACTTCACTATGTGGTAGATCAGCCAACTGTAGGTGAATGACTTATTTAGAAGAAATTGCCTACCTGTAATACTTTTAGAAATAAAAGACATTTACTCATTTTAGTAGCTATTACTCAGCTATCCAAACAGCTACAGTTCTGCAACTTCACTATGTGGTAGATCACACAAAAGTAGGTGAATGACTTATTTAGAAGAAATTGCCTACCTGTAATACTTTTAGAGATAAAAGACATTTACTCATTTTAGTAGCTATTACTCAGCTATCCAAAGAGCTACAGTTCTGCAACTTCACTATGTGGTAGATCACACAAAAGTAGGTGAATGACTTATTTAGAAGAAATTGCCTACCTGTAATACTTTTAGAGATAAAAGACATTTGCTCATTTTAGTAGTTATTACTCAGTTATCCACACAGCTACATTTCTGCAACTTCACTATGTGGTAGATCAGCCAAATGTAGGTGAATGACTTATTTAGAAGAAATTGCCTACTTGTAATACTTTTAGAGATAAAAGACATTTACTCATTTTAGTAGCTATTACTCAGCTATCCAAAGAGCTACAGTTCTGCAACTTCACTATGTGGTAGATCACACAGAAGTAGGTGAATGACTTATTTAGAAGAAATTGCCTACCTGTAATACTTTTAGAGATAAAAGACATTTACTCATTTTAGTAGCTATTACTCAGTTATCCAAAGAGCTACAGTTCTGCAACTTCACTATGTGGTAGATCACACAGAAGTAGGTGAATGACTTATTTAGAAGAAATTGCCTACCTATAATACTTTTAGAGATAAAAGACCTTTACTCATTTTAGTAGCTCTTGCTCAGCTATCTACTCACTTAGATATTGTGACCTACATCTGCAAAAGCAACAAAAATATAAAGGACACAGGGAAGTAAGCTTATGAAAAACTAGATGAATAACAAATGAAAAGATTTGCCTAACTTTAGTACTCGTGAAGGTATTTGACATTTATTTCCATCATAATTTTACTACAAATAAGAAAATAGCTATTGCTCACTTATGACATGCAATGGAACCCCAAACGATATGCCATTTTATAGTTAAGGAAAAAGTGGCTGAATAACATATTTTAGGAAAATACTCTAACTGCAATAGTTTTGGAGTTACAATGGATTTACTCAACAGTCACAATTTCAAAGTAGCTATTACTCAGCTATCCAATGTGCAACAGGTCTGAAACTTTACTATGTGATAGCTTATCAAAAATTAGATGAATAACATATTTGAAAAGAATTCCCTAATTTTAATACTTTTGAAAATATTTGACATTTACTTATGTCGTTATTTTGTTTCAAATAAGGAAATAGCTATTACTCACTTATGGCATGCAATAGAACCCCAAACTATATGCCATCTTATAGTTAAGGACAAAGTAGCTGAATAACATATTTTAGGAAAATACTCTAACTGCAATAGTTTTGGAGTTACAATGGATTTACTCAACAGTCACAATTTCAAAGTAGCTATTACTCAGCTATCCAATGTGCAACAGATCTGAAACTTTACTATGTGATAGCTTATCAAAAAGTAGATGAACAACATATTTGAAAAGAATTCCCTAACTTTAATACTTTTGAACATATTTGACATTTACTTATGTCATTATTTTGCTGCAAATAAGAAAATAGCTATTACTCACATATGACATGCAATGGGACCCCAAACTATGTACCATCTTATAGCTAAGGACACAAAGTAGCTGAACAACATATTTGAAGAAAAAGTTGTAACTGCAATAGTTTTTGAGTTATGAGCCCTTTACTCCAAGTAGCTAAGATTGCTATTACTCACTTATCTTTAGGCCTGAGTCCATAAAACCAAAAAAATTTTCACGGGTGATGAAATTCATTGGGACAATTAATTTACACAAAATCTGTAGCTGTAGTAGTTTTGGAAAATCTGTGTGACTAACTAACGCACGCACGCACACACAGGCATCATTTCATAATCTCCCTCGCGGGCTAAAGCCCGGCGGGAGATAAAAAATGAGGAAAGATCCAGGCCTGATAGTCACTGATAGATCTGCATGAATTTTACGATTTATCATTCTCGATAGTTAAGGTATCTTTAGAAAAAAAAAAAAAAGCATGTCTCTGGGTTTTGTAGTTTTAGAGAAGAAGTTGTTCACGCAGATGCAGATGCGCACGCCGCAGAGTGATACCATGTCAGCTGACTGACAAGTCAGCTGACATAAAAACTAGAGTATTGCTTCGCAAGCAAAAACAAAGCATCCCAATGAGCATTTATGATTGTGTCGAAATGACTATGTTCCTCTGTTTAAATATGTTTTTTCTAATTGTACAAAAATGCAAGGTTTCGGAGATAAATGTGTGTTTTTTTAGACAGAAATTCAAGATGGCCACCAAAGATGACCGGAAAACCATTTTGGGGGAAAAATTGCCAGGTGACATTGCCGATAATCTGGGGGTAAACTATTTTGTTGAAATTGCTCTATCTCACACTGTTTCCGAGATAAATGTGTTTTTGCGTTTTACGCAGAAATTCAAGATGGCCGCCAAAAATTGTGGGAAAACAAATTTTGTGGAAAATTATCAGTGACTTTGGCAAATACCCTTAGGGTAAAAAATTTCACACCGATTCCGAGACAAGCAATCAATGCTGAGAACAGGCTCTGTGTCAGCTATGTGTTTTGAGTTTCTGAGTAGAAGTGGAAGCAGAAAAGGACACAAAAGTTGTGGTATTCAGAAGTACAAAGTTAACTATCAAGGTGTAAAAAGTAGGTGGAAATATTTTAACAAATTACTGTAAATGCAACAGTTTTCAAATTAACTGATTTACTCAACAGTGAAAATCTCAAAGTAGCTGAATAACATATTTAAAGAAAATACTGTAAGTGCATTAAAAGTTTTCAAATTACAAGTGATTTGGTGCATGATTTCATCAATTTTAATGCATTAAAAAATTTAAAAAATTCATAAAAAATAATTAAATAGACACAGGCCTGATACTAACACAAGAAAATCTACTTGTGGCCTAATACATATATGCAAGATAAGAGAAAAATCCCTGCAATAGTCATTGGGAAAATTGTGATCAAGTGTTAAAATTTTTACACTTTAGTTAGTGGTGGGACCGTTTACAGAAATCAAGACTGGTAAAGGGGCTTTGAAACGAACGAAATCCGGTATTTCGTATGGTTGTTACTGGCATTGAATGTCATTGATTATTTCTCGTGGGGCGTACATGAACCAGAATGTGCAACTTGAAATGGCTTTCACAAGATATTAAAATGTACATAAACATGACTTTTGCTCAATATAAAGTAAAAATTAAATTATTTCACAAAATATATATTTTTTGTTGTTTTGATGAAGTATCAACCATTATACAGCCTAAAATGATAATGTTTTCAATAACCAGTACCCAAATATTCCTTGCGGATTTCGTTATTATTATTTTTTTTCTTTTTTTTTTTTTTTATTTCAATCAACATATGTACAACATGAATTACATACAAGTACATTTTCAAAGACAAAGAGAGAAGGTACAGGTTTTACAATTTACAATTTAGGTACAATTTTAAAAAAAAAAACAACTGATGATGTTAATACACCATGACAAAACTAAGGCTAGTTGAAACTCAGTACTTGTGGCAAAAAGGACCCAACCATGATCATACACTGAAGATGGATACTAGGTCTTGTTCAGTCGAGAAAAAACTGACCATGAATCTAGGAAGTACTGAACATTATTATTTTTTTCTGCAATATATTTTTGGTCATTATAGATACCAGTAAAAAAGACCCTAAAACCTTTTAAGCTCAGAGTTTTGTTACTGTATGCACAATCAAAAATATATTTTTTAGCAGAAAGAATAAGTACATTTTGGGGGAAAAGATTTATTCCATATTCAATGTAGCCAAAAATTAGGGTCACTGGATTTAATTCAATAAACACATTGAAATCTCTCTGTGACCAAGACCTTAAATCTAACCAAAAATCACACACCTTTGGACAAGATGTAAAGAGATGACAAATAGTCTCATCACACATACTGCAGAAGCTGCATTGGGAAGATTGACTTACTTTTATCTTACTCAAGTAGGCTTTAGTACCCAAAATTCTCTGAATGAGTCTAAATTGGAACCATATGAAGTCATTCCTTCTTAGAGACCTGAAACAAACCTTATAGATGTTAATCCAGTCATTTTCATCCAGATCAATATTCAAAATGTTATTCCATTTGTTTTTCAGAGCTAAATTATTGTACTGTTGATTTAAGATACTGTAAAATTTTCTAGTTCCTGAGATTGAAGTTGACAAAAGCTTAAGGTAGGAAGGCTGACAAGGTCTTGGGAGGATTATATCAGAAGTACTTAAACTTTTCATATAAGTTTTTAAGCATCTTTTAATTCTAGTATACTCCAAGAAATTAGTCTTAATGTTAAACTGTCTTTGGACTGTCTTTTGATCCATCATTTGGCCTTCATTATCTAGTAGATCTAGCGGTGAGTATACATCTGCATAGTACCAGTGGGGGAAGAATAAAGGCTCACTAGAGATCTGAGGGTTATACCATAAGGGGCATGACATTGCTTCATCTTTTGTAAGTTTTATTTTATCAAGCACATCACCCCAAGCCATTAACACTTCACCCCAGAAAGGATTTGAGATTTTTTTAGAGATTATTCTAGACCAAAGGGGTCCTATCGTGTAAAGTTTTTCAATAGAAACTAACGTTGAGAACAACTTAGCATAAGGAGCATTGGGGAAATTGAGAAGACGCTTTATCCATGTTATTTTTTGGGATTTGATAAGGAGTTCCAGATCCAGCATTTTAAGGCCTCCAAAAAGGTAAGTATTGGTAATCTGTTTCCTATTCACCTTGTCTGGTTTGTTGTCCCAAATAAAGGAATACATAAGACTATTCAGATTGGTAATAAATTTCTTGTTTGGAGATGGAATGGAGGTTAAAATATGATTCAAGCTAGAGATAACGAATGTTTTTATCACTGTGATCTTGCCCATTGGTGTCAGTTTTCTTCTTTTCCACTGGCTCAAAGTTTTATTTATTTTGCTCAAGACTGAACCATAATTAAGGTTGGGTATGTTTTCCAAATCCACTGCAAACTGTATCCCAAGCAGGTCAAATTCTGTTGTGCCCCACAGTAATTTCCCGGGGGTGTCGATTATGTCCTTTGAATGTTTTTTCTTCCCCAGCCATACTAACTTAGTTTTGTCCGTATTTACCACAAGTCCAGAGAGACAGCCATATATTTCCAATGTGTTCAGTGCCGCCAGAAGAGAATCTTTGCTACCATCAAGAAATATTGTGGTATCATCGGCAAATTGACTAATTTTGTAGCTGCAGTTGTTAATATGTATGCCCTTGATATTATTATTATACAAAATCATAAGATAAAGAATTTGAGCACAAAGTAGAAACAGGTAGGGTGCTATAGGATCGCCCTGCCTGCAACCCCTTTGTATATTAAAAAATTCTGATAGATATCCTGACTGAAGAATTGAAGCTTGCACATTTTTATTCAAAACATCTATCCACCTTTTAAAATCTTGCCCAAAGTTATAAAATTTAAGCACTTCAGACAAAAAATCCCATGAAACAGAGTCAAATGCTTTTTGGAAATCTACAAGCATAAGTAACCCTTGTAGGTTATTTTTCTCCAAGTAGTGCATAATATCATAAACAATCCTTGTATTTTCGCCTATAAATCTTCCAGCGATAAAACCAGTCTGTGTTTCGGCTACCAGTTTATTAAGTATCTTCTTCAGTCTGTTTGCTATGGCAGTAGAAGCCATTTTGTATACCACCGACAATAAGGAAATAGGTCTCCAGTTCTTTAGAAATTCACGGGGCTTTTTTCCTTTAGGTAAACAGTTTATAATACAAGTTCTAAGCGAAAGAGATAATTCCCCAATATCAAAAGCATTATTTAGCGCACGTAGGATAAAATGTTTCAGTGTGTCCCAGAAAAGTTTAAAGAACTCAGATGGAAATCCATCTATGCCTGGGCATTTATCATTTTTCATTTGCTTTAGGGCAGTATTTAGTTCTGACAAGGTAAGTTTACCTTCGAGCAAATTTGATTCTTCTGATGTTAATTTATTGACATTCTTCCCTTGAAAAAAATTCTCAAAATTGTGCTCTATAGGCTCGTTCTTCTTTCGAGAAAACAGAGTGGAGTAAAAGGCTTGAATATTTTTCAAAATCTCTCTCTGCTCAGTTATTTTTTGACCATTATTGAGCTGAATACACTTTATTGTTTTCTCAATATAGTTATTTTTCTCCAACGAGCAAAAGTATTTAGAAGGTTTCTCCCCCTCGTTAAGCCATTGAGCTCTGGCTCTTACTGCGGTGGCCGCTATCGTTTTCTGCCTAATTGCTTCCAACTCCCTTTTCTTAGCTTCCAAGGCAACTGCTGTTCCATGAGTTTGGCAAAGCTCAAGAGACTGGATTTCAGATATTAGTCGTTGCTCAAGCTCTGTTTCCTTTTTTTATTATACGATGCATACTTAATAGTTTCACCTCGAATTCGAAGCAACAACAGCTCTAGGAATTGACCATCATCTATGGTTAGAGCAACATCATCATCAGAGATGTTACTTAGGTAGTTTAAGTCATAAACTGGAATAGCATATTTTAATTTTTCCTCTTGAATAATTTTTGTAACTAGGTTTATATACTTATCATCTTTCAACAGGCTACAGTTAAATTTCCAAATTCCTTTGCCACGCTTAAACTTATTAAGAAGTATTTTGATTTCTACCATGGAGTGGTCACTCCTATAACTTGGATTAATATTACAACTAGTTATGATATCATGCATTGGATGAGATACAAGGAAATAATCAAGTCTGGCCTGGCAAAAAGGGGTTTTTCTCCTCCATGAATATCTTCTTAGAGATGGATGAAATAGACGAAAAGTGTCTGTTAAGTTAAAAGAGTCCATGATTTCAATAATGGTCTCTCTTGATTTAGGGTTATTTATGTGTTTGTATTGGTCACAGTCTATACTGGGATCAATTACAAGGTTTAGATCACCACATAGCATTACATAAGACTGATTGTTGGATACAATAATATCTTTAACTTGTACAAAAAACTCAGGGGAGTCCTTGTTAGGTGCATACAAGTTAATAATTTTTACTGAAATGCCACTTATATTGATATCTAAACTAATCAAGTTGCCACTGTCATCTTTAAAAACTGACACTATATTATATTCAAAGTTGTGGCGAAGCAAAATTGCAACACCTCTTGAGTTGGAAGATTTACCGTTGATAATACAGTCTCCGTTCCACATAGATCTCACAAGCAATTCATCATTTGCTGTCCAGTGTGTGTCTTGTAAGCAAATTATTGCAGCTCTTGTTTTAGAAAGATAGTCAAGAACATCTCGACGCTTATTTTTGTTTTGGAGACCTTGGCAATTAGCCGATAATACCACAAGTTCCTCACCAATAGCCATTTAAAAAATAATTTGACTCTCCAGAGGATGACACTGAAACTGATCTAAACTCACCCTTACTACAACTGAAGCCATCGTCTTTAAACAAATTTATTAAGAAATAAACTATAAACATAGGTACCTTCAAAAATATATCTAATGAAAAAATAGTTAATATAAAAAGTAGGAAAAAGAATATGTACATGTATGTAACCAAAGAACAGAATTAAACAACAGAGAAGTAGGATTACAGGTACTAGCAGTGAACCAGCATTGAGAGCTACAGGTATAACATTGCAAAAATAAGTACTTGTTACAGAAAGGAAAGGAAAACCACTCACCTAATTCAGCAAAAATTTTAGAACACAAGTAATTGCATAAGGACATGATTTGAAGATAAAGTTGCAAAATTATTTTGTACACAGAATTAAAAATAAGGCAATAACATTGATGAAGTTAGAATAGCATAAGTTAATAAATTCAAATTAAGAAGAATACTTTGGACTATAAGCAAAGGTGAACCGAATGGCCTATTTAGGAGACACAGAAACTTAACGGAAAAATAAAATTTGAGTAAATTTTAAATTGGGAAAAAAGTGGTTGTAGTGGTGAATAAAAACTATTTGATCATAATCCTAATTTTACAGGTTAAGTTATACCTTAAATTGAGGTACCTAGTAGTAGTTAAATATACAGAATAGAACGACAAGTAACTCAACACTCTGCGATAGTGGTGCAGACACACCAGATATATAATCCATATAAATAATACGCCTTGGTATACGGCCCCTTATTATGAAGATAGGGAAACACTTAAGATAAAAACTAAGATTGAGTAAACTTTAAGACTGATAAGTGGTTGTATTAGTAAAGACAAACTATTTGATCCCGATCCTGATTTTTCAAAATAGGAGTGACCTCTAAATGCAAATATGTTCAAGTAATTAAAACAACTAACAAGATTACACTTGTTATGACGTAGAGCCTTGTTATGACAGGATTGAACCCTTAAGAAAAAAAACTTTGAAATGGGGATAGAGTGGTTGTATTAGTAAATACAAGCTTTATGATCCCGTTCGTTATGATCCCGTTTCGTTATTTTTACCAAAAGTGAATGAAAAAGTGCTTACTGGTTTATCGTTCACACCACTAACTTTAGGTGGAGTACCTTACTTGTAATGGCTCTGAGATTTATTTAGATTTATTTATTGTTTTACGTCGCGTTCAACAGCCAGGATCATATTGCGACGGGTAGTTTACAGGTGGAGGAAACCAGTGCATACTGCACTGTAAACCACCGGGCATCGGCAAGTAACTACCAACTTTCCAACATGAAGCGCCCGGCCCGAGATTCGAACCGGCGGCCTCAGAGGTTGGAGGCGAGAACTCTAACCGCTACACCACCGAGCCCCCTGCAATGGCTCTGAGGAACAGACAAACAAATAGATCGGCATGCCACGAACAATTTTTCATCCTCGATAGAGAAGGTATCTGTCAAAAGAAACAGCTTGTCTCTGGGCCTTGTACTTTTGGAGAAGTTGTTCATGCAGACGCCAAGTCAACAGACATAATAAATGGGTTTTTGTGTTTTAAGCAGAAAATCAAGATGGCCTCCAAAAATAGTGGGAAAATAATTTTTGGAAGAACTTGTCATTGACTTTTCAGATACCTTGGGGATAAAAAATTTTGCCAAAATGCTCCATCTCGATTGCACTGTTTCTGAGAAAAATGTTTTTGCATTTTACGCAGAAATTCAAGATGGCCGCCCAAAATGCTGGGAAAATGATTTTTGGAGAAAATCGCGAGATTACTCTGTGAATACTCTGGGGCAAGATATTTCTGGGAAAAAAGAAGGAACAAGAGTTGACCAACCAAAAAATTGAAAACTAGGTCAATACCAAATATCTGGATCCCATCACATGACTAAAGGTGTAGCACTGACATTTTTTTTTTTGAAGTGGCTAACGAACAGGGACCCAGTCAATAGAAGACGTTACTATCGAACGGGTCCCGTTTATTCTTTGTACAGATCTGTATGTAAGCATCCTTCATCTAACCCTTTAATTTCATTGGTTCCTTATCTAATTGGTTTATACTAAGTGGGTACTAAATACTAATTGCTGAAATCATTAGTATGGCTACCCTAACTCTGTATTTATGTTTCTCAATTAGCCTTTTAATTTCATTGGTTGATATAAATGTAGTAAATTGCATTATGATGTGATTACTGAGATATTCAGATATGAACATATTCTGACATAATTACTAAGGCCGTATTCTACAACAGTACTTAGATAAGGTGACCTTAGATCCAAGTAAGGGATGGTTTTCACTTAATATTTTGTAGCACTTTGTATTCATGGGTACATTATCAATACTCACTTGTAAAATACGACTGGGAACCTGATCGATAGGTAGCATTTCTAATGATCAGGGACCGGATCGATAGACTCTTGCTTTTTATATATATATATATATATATTTTTTTTTAATTACAGTTTTCAGTTTGTTTTAATGTTATACAAGTAATAAATAAACCTATTTCTGATTCTTATTATGATAAAGGCCACTTAAAATAGAAAATTCTCATTAACAGTAATGCACCTTATTCAAACAATCAGAGGGAGATTAGTCCTTACCCCAAGTACCCAACTACGCTCTGCTCTGTAGGTTCCTTAGTCCTCCCTCAAGGTAAACAAGAAATCACCCAAATACCAGAGTTTTGTAACAAATAACACACCAACACGAAGTGTGATGATACTTTTTGCTAAAACAAGTTTAATTCATATTGTTTTATCGTTTATCTGTGTGATATGTAAGTATACTGAGGCATTTTACATTTGAAGTGAGAGAATGGGAGCCGCCATCTTGGTGTGGCGGAATTGTTATTTAAAAAATTATACGGATAAACCTCGCACTGAGCAGTAGCCCTTAAGTAAGCTTATGTATGTTATGTTGGTATGGGTCTTGACTTACAAATTTTTTTTTTCACAAATTCAAGTGGAATTCAATTCAACTCTGGATTTCAAGTATCTGATGACAAAGGACCAGGCAAACCTCAATATGAGTCATGTCCAAAATGTAAGACTTTGTTTACACACATTCACGTACCTTTTAGAATGATTGAATGTGAAATGAGTGGACCAGAGTTTGGAGGAGCAATTTCTCTCAAATATTAGTGTGAAGAAAGGGCAGATTATTTCCAAAGTAGTACAAAATATGGAGATGATAGTGGATCCTTTGTTGTTTTTGGAGGGTTAGTATCAAGAAATGATACTACATAGTGTGTTTGGGTGTTGACATATGCATAAAGAACCTGGAGGGGAATCAGTAAGGAGTTTCTTGGGGGGGGGGGGGGGGGGGTTACTTCCATGGATAAGATTTCAACAATTGTATATCTGTATATAAGGAATAAGGTCACAATGAGTTTCAGATATTTGAGTTCTCAATAAAAAGAAAATACAACCTTCTGAGAAGTGCAAAGGTAAACACATATCCTTATTAGCTATGGCTTCACATTTTTACGTAATTTCTATTTCACTTTATTTTTATTTGCTTTACTCAAAAACAGTATGCAAAAACACCAATATTTTTGAAGTGAAAAAATTAAAAACTAAATTAATTAAACATTGTATCTATAGCATGTTAGCTCCTCAGTGGCCAAGAAAAAAATCCAATAAAGTGACAAATTCTCAAAGTATGGGCTTTGCCTGGTCCTTTCTCATTAGTTACTGAAATCCAGAATTGAATTGAAGTCCACTTGAATTTGTAAAATTTTTTGTAAGTAAAGACCCATACTAACATTTATGTAATATATAATATACAGTATCTCTATTTCAGATATTATTAATAATCTATCTAGAATCTCTATTCTTGGGTGTAAATATATGTACAATGTTGGCATTATGTTTCATAGACTCATGCTTGATTATCCACAAATGGTGATATAACAATAGTATCTGTTAAAAGAGCATATATGAAATCTTATATCGAATAACTTGCATTATTCTTTCAAAAAAAAAAAAAACTGCAACAGTGTGAGAACCTTTAACATTAAAAAACGATTTTTAAAGGTTGTTTTTACATGTATTTAAATTTTCACCAGGCATACTTCTGGAGACTGCTCAGGGCGAGGTTTATCCATATATTTTTTTTAATAACAACTCCACCACACCAAGATGGCGGCTTCCATTCTCTCACTTCAAATGTAAAATGGTCCAGTATAATTATATATCGCACAAATAAATGATAAAACAGTATCAGTTAGATTTGTTTTAGTAGAAAGTATCATTAAACTTTTTACTGGCATGTGATTTTTCATAAAAAGCTAGTATTTGGGCGATTTCTTGTTTACCTTGAGGAAGGACTAAGGACCCTACGGAGCAGAGTGTAGTTGGGTACTTAAGGTAAGGACTAAGAGGGAGATGTGCTTCTGTCACTAGTGGCTTTCTACCAGTAAACGCCCGCCAACCAGTGAACGCCCACCTTATATTTCTTTGTTGGAGGTCAAGGACAAATGCTTCTATCAGTAGACAAAATGGGCGTTCACTGGTATTTCCGGTATGCGGTAAAAATGGCCGTTAATAGAGATAAATTATGAAAATATAAAGCTTTGAAACAAATGTAACAACATGGTCCTCGATTATTATTTGTAGTGTATACCATTTGACAATCTGTTGGTATAAGAATATAATATAAAGCTGTTAATACAATTTAAATACAATATATTATCCTTGCGTTGCCGGTTTTCGACGGTCTTACGCATTTTAATCCATTTTTGTTTCTTTCATCATTCCCTGATGTATTTTAAACTTAAAATTAGAAAAAAATGTTGTTTAATTGACAAAAACAAAAATAATGGATAAATATTTTATGCTATTTTATTTTTTTTATTTGATTCAATTTCTGTACATATAGTGTTCTTATTTTACAAATGGTTGTCTGTTATCGACGGTAAAATAAAATCAATATAAATGGTATGCAAAATATATTCTAAACTTTTTATTTTTCATATTGTCCTCTGTAAATTGGTAATTTAACAAATAAATGCCATAGTTGTTGCAATTATATCATAATAATGTACAAATAACACTGTTTTTGAAGGTGTACACATAAAGTTATTTCCCTAGACAATTGTGCCATTAATTTTTAAAGTTCGTTTTGAAGGCTATTTCTTCTTATTTTGTGTCCACAAAAGCACGTGTTTTTTATGTTAATGATCATGTATATGGTTAATTTATTTTATAACCTCCAAAAATAAAAATATTTTATGGCATATTTTTCTTATATTTGCTGCTGAACAAACGCATGCTGTCTTTGACAATGGATCACATTAAGGTCAATTTAATAAAAATGTATGTGTAGTGTTTTGTAAAAAAAATATTATAAATCTTTTTGTCTTTTACAATAAACCTTGTAATTTCATTTTATGAAGATAAAATTTGCATTATTCACAGAAATTCATGAGTGTTGCCAATGACAACCATATTTTATTTTACTTTAAAAATGGATATAATATTTCACTTAACAAAATCGGGATTTTACTGCATCATGCATTAAGAAACTTTATTTTATCAAACTCAAAACAATATTTGCATTAAAAGCCATGTGATATATTTTAAACTAGAAATCGGCCGCCCTGTTGATAGTAGATGCGAATAGAAACAGGATAGCATAGAAGAACACACATTATCATGTGTAATGTCCACCCATGAACCTTTTGCCCAAATTGTACAGTAGTCTTACAAGACCCTGTTTCATTTGTAAAATATATCAATGATGCTTAAATATTTGTTAGTGTAGATGTAAATTATTTCAGCTTCATGCCTTTTTGCATTGGTTGGGTTGAAAATTTTGACGAAATCACTCTATCTGGCATGGTTAAGAAGATAGAAGCAAATTCCTGTTTTTCTATTTTTGGCAAAAATTTGAAAATTCAAAATGGCCGCCATTTTTGGGAAAAGGAAATTTTTTTGAAAATTGCCAAGAGTACATTTTCTAGATACCCTATGGGTCGAAAATTTCAACGAAATAACTCTATTTGGCACGGTTAAGGCCAGTTTGTGTTTTTCCATTTTGGGCAAAAATTCGAAAATTCAAAATGGCTGCCATTTTTGGGGAGGGGAAAATTTTTTGAAAATTGCAAAGATTACATTCCTTAGATACCCCGTGGGTTGAAAATTTCGACGAAATCGCTCTATCTCGCATGGTTAAGGAGATAGAAGCAAATTTGTGTTTTGCCATTTTTGACAAAAATTTGAAAATTCAAAATGGCCGCCATTTTAGGGGACGGGAAATTTTTTTTTAAATTGCCAAGAATACAATGCTGAAATACCTGTGGGTCGAAAATTTTGACGAAATCGCTCTATCTCGCACGGTTAAAGAGATAGAAGCAAATTTGTGTTTTGCCATTTTTGGCAAAAATTCGAAAATTCAAAATGGCCGCCATTTTTGGGGAGGGGAAAATTTTTTGGAAAATTGCAAAGATTGCATTCCTTAGATACCCTGTGGGTCGAAAATTTCGACGAAATCGCTCTATCTCGCACGGTTAAGGAGATAGAAGCAAATTTGTGTTTTGCCATTTTTGGGAAAAATTCGAAAATTCAAAATGGCCGCCATTTTTGGGGAGGGGAAAATTTTTTGAAAATTGCAAAGATTGCATTCCTTAGATACCCTGTGGGTCGAAAATTTCGACGAAATCACTCTATCTCGCACGGTTAAGGAGATAGAAGCAAATTAGTGTTTTGCCATTTTTGGCAAAAATTCGAAAATTCAAAATGGCCGCCATTTTTGGGGAGGGGAAAATTTTTTAAAAATTACCAAGAGTACAATGCTCAGATACCCAGTGGGTCGAAAATTTTGACGAAATCGCTCTATCTGGCACGGTTAAGGAGATAGAAGCAAATTGGTGTTTTGCCATTTTTGGCAAAAATTCGAAAATTCAAAATGGCCGCCATTTTTGGGGAGGGGAAAATTTTTTGAAAATTGCAAAGATTGCATTCCTTAGATACCCTGTGGGTCGAAAATTTCGACGAAATCGCTCTATCTCGCACGGTTAAGGAGATAGAAGCAAATTTGTGTTTTGCCATTTTTGGCAAAAATTCGAAAATTCAAAATGGCCGCCATTTTTGGGGAGGGGAAAATTTTTTGAAAATTGCAAATATTACATTCCTTAGATACCCTGTGGGTCGAAAATTTCGACGAAATCGCTCTATCTCGCACGGTTAAGGAGATAGAAGCAAATTAGTGTTTTGCCATTTTTGGCAAAAATTCGAAAATTCAAAATGGCCGCCATTTTTGGGGAGGGGAAAATTTTGTTAAAATTACCAAGAGCACAATGCTCAGATACCCTGTGGGTCGAAAATTTTGACGAAATCGCTCTATCTGGCACGGTTATGGAGATAGAAGCAAATTTGTGTTTTGCCATTTTTGGCAAAAATTCGAAAATTCAAAATGGCCGCCATTTTTGGGGAGGGGAAAATTTTGTTAAAATTACCAAGAGCACAATGCTCAGATACCCTGTGGGTCGAAAATTTTGACGAAATCGCTCTATCTGGCACGGTTAAGGAGATAGAAGCAAATTTGTGTTTTGCCATTTTTGGCAAAAATTCGAAAATTCAAAATGGCCGCCATTTTTGGGGAGGGGAAAATTTTTTGAAAATTGCAAAGATTGCATTCCTTAGATACCCTGTGGGTCGAAAATTTCGACGAAATCACTCTATCTCGCACGGTTAAGGAGATAGAAGCAAATTAGTGTTTTGCCATTTTTGGCAAAAATTCGAAAATTCAAAATGGCCGCCATTTTTGGGGAGGGGAAAATTTTTTAAAAATTACCAAGAGTACAATGCTCAGATACCCTGTGGGTCGAAAATTTTGACGAAATCACTCTATCTGGCACGGTTAAGGAGATAGAAGGAAATTTGTGTTTTGCCATTTTTGGCAAAAATTCGAAAATTCAAAATGGCCGCCATTTTGGGGGAGGGGAAAATTTTTGGAAAATTGCAAAGATTGCATTCCTTAGATACCCTGTGGGTCGAAAATTTCGACGAAATCGCTCTATCTCGCACGGTTAAGGAGATAGAAGGAAATTTGTGTTTTGCCATTTTTGGCAAAAATTCGAAAATTCAAAATGGCCGCCATTTTTGGGGAGGGGAAAATTTTTGGAAAATTGCAAAGATTACATTCCTTAGATACCCTGTGGGTCGAAAATTTCGACGAAATCGCTCTATCTCGCACGGTTAAGGAGATAGAAGCAAATTAGTGTTTTGCCATTTTTGGCAAAAATTCGAAAATTCAAAATGGCCGCCATTTTTGGGGAGGGGAAAATTTTTGGAAAAATTACCAAGAGCACAATGCTCAGATACCCTGTGGGTCGAAAATTTTGACGAAATCGCTCTATCTGGCACGGTTAAGGAGATAGAAGCAAATTGGTGTTTTGCCATTTTTGGCAAAAATTCGAAAATTCAAAATGGCCGCCATTTTTGGGGAGGGGAAAATTTTTTGAAAATTGCAAAGATTGCATTCCTTAGATACCCTGTGGGTCGAAAATTTCGACGAAATCGCTCTATCTCGCACGGTTAAGGAGATAGAAGCAAATTTGTGTTTTGCCATTTTTGGCAAAAATTCGAAAATTCAAAATGGCCGCCATTTTTGGGGAGGGGAAAATTTTTTGAAAATTGCAAATATTACATTCCTTAGATACCCTGTGGGTCGAAAATTTCGACGAAATCGCTCTATCTCGCACGGTTAAGGAGATAGAAGCAAATTAGTGTTTTGCCATTTTTGGCAAAAATTCGAAAATTCAAAATGGCCGCCATTTTTGGGGAGGGGAAAATTTTTTAAAAATTACCAAGAGTACAATGCTCAGATACCCAGTGGGTCGAAAATTTTGACGAAATCGCTCTATCTGGCATGGTTAAGGAGATAGAAGCAAATTTGTGTTTTGCCATTTTTGGCGAAAATTCAAAATGGCCGCCATTTTTGGGGAGGGGAAAATTTTTGGAAAATTGCAAAGATTGCATTCCTTAGATACCCTGTGGGTCGAAAATTTCGACGAAATCACTCTATCTCGCACGGTTAAGGAGATAGAAGCAAATTAGTGTTTTGCCATTTTTGGCAAAAATTCGAAAATTCAAAATGGCCGCCATTTTTGGGGAGGGGAAAATTTTTGGAAAATTGTAGATTGCATTCCTTAAATACCCTGTGGGTCGAAAATTTCGACGAAATCGCTCTATCTCACACGGTTAAGGAGATAGAAGCAAATTTGTGTTTTGCCATTTTTGGCAAAAATTCGAAAATTCAAAATGGCCGCCATTTTTGGGGAGGGGAAAATTTTTTGAAAATTGCAAATATTACATTCCTTAGATACCCTGTGGGTCGAAAATTTCGACGAAATCGCTCTATCTCTTACGGTTTCTGAGATATTAGCAAATTACTCAAAAGTAGTACTGAAAATACACAATGAAGTACCTAAATGGCTATTACTCATGTACTGACAAAGCTATCAGTCCCAAATGCAATACCAAGCGAGCTATGGACATAACAATCTTGTATTCAAAATTGTAGTAAAATATCTTTAATTATTTTGGCTTAAATGCACGGAAACCAATGGGTACTGAAAATAGCTGTACTTAAGTATTACTCAGTAAGCAAAAGAGGTACAACAGCCAAAAGCAATCCCAAGCAAGCTACTGACCCAATAAGCCTGCATACCAAATTTGGTGACAATAGCTCTAATACTTTTCCTTTAAATGAGCGGAAACCATGCGTGACGCCGGACATCGGACGCCGGACATCGGACATCGGACGGCGAAAAAAGCAAAAATAATATATCCACCCCCCAGGGGGGTGGACATAATAAAGAGTAATACTGTTATTTATCTAATTTTTACTGAGATGAAGAGCACGTGCACAGAACTACATTATATTAATGCGCGGCCGTCGATAATGGACGACCGTCGATAAGCCAATTCGTAGTTTCGAGTGCGCATGCTCGAGTCGATTGTTTATGTTGCGAAAGGCACATAAACAAGTACCACGCGGTTGAATGAAATAGATTAGAAATAGTGGTTAAAATTCGTGAAATTGTCATTTCTTGCTTGATTTTGATAAATAATACACCATTTTAAAGCTTAGAACACATAGAAAGCATCTACGATGGCAATACCTCAACATTTTATCACAAACAACACAAAATAAGTACAAAAGAATAATTACAAAAAATAAATTAACTTAAATATTTTATTATTTCTTCTTTGCATGGACTTTAAGACCATAAAAGAAATGGAAGTTCTGTTCAAATACGTTTCCAGTAATATATATTATATATATGTAAGTAAATCACATTTTTTTTTAAATGGGCTTTTGTTGAGACCCTCAATCTTGCTTGGATTCAGGTGAAAATTGTTTTATATTGTTTTTATTATTGAACTTATTTTAACCATTTGAAGGGAACTGTAGTTTCTGATATTTTTAAGGGAATCAGTGGAGAATCAGTAAAGAATGTTGAAAAAGTGTTGGCTTCATCTGAAATAAGATGTTAAAAAACGAATTTTTGGCAATGAAAGTATATAGATTAAACATGGATGTCTAAAATAAATAAATATAGAAGCTACAAAGATGACATTCATATCACTTTAAAAGGGTTTTTACTGTAGGTTAAACTGCTTTTTATTTTAATATATGTGGTTGTATATTTGCTTATACGATATTGGAGGAACTGTAATGTACACCTAAGGTAAGGAAGTATTGATAAACCAAAATTTAACTTTGAATAATTTTTTCTCAAGCTTTTAATCAATAACAAGCTACACAAGCGTTATTCAAATGCCTTTCTAATGATAATAATTATTATTTTGGTGTGTAAAGGTTTTTTTTAATATTTGTAAAAGATGAATACCTGGGGCCGTATTCTACAACAATACTTAGATAAGGTAACCTTAGATCTAAGTAAGGGGTTGTTTTTCACTTAAGTTTTTCATGCACTTTGTATTCAGAAAACAAAAGTTTGGAATGTCCAATTTCATCATTTCTAATTTCTTCAAATCTAAGAAATACTTGAAATCTAAGTTAGAAATGATCTAAGTTTTGTTGTAGAATATGATGAGATCTAAAATATTAATTGCTGCAAGAGAATGAGAAATAGGTAATAATAGAAGTTATAAAGTTTAGTGTAAATATATATATATATATATGTTACAGTAAATATGTGTAATCAGGGAATAGGCGTATTCACTGAAAACTTCAACATATATATATATTGCAAATAGTGGATTAATTTTAATGCAATAAAATTGAGCAAAAACCTTGTTGAAAAATACCTTTGTCATGATGCTCGTGTGTATGTGTGGTTAAAATAGTTTATATTATAAATTATTTATTTAGATGCTGCATGCCTTCCCATCTTACAGGAATTTGGTTGAAGATTGATAAATATAAAACAAATATAAAATATGTATATAAAAATATAATATTCACACCATTTCAAAGACAATTTATTACATTTTCTTGTGCTTTTTATTTCGTAAAAATCCATTAAGTATTTCGAGAGATACAGCCCTTTTATTATGAAGATGAGGACAAAATTTCGCCTATTTTCGCCCACCATGTGCATTTGTTTATGTGCTCTCCGACAGTTGTTTACACCGGAAGATCGGAACTACGAATAGGCTTATAGACGACACAACGATATCTTTAGCATGGGCGTTCACTGGTAGAAAGCCACTATCTCAGGTGACAATGAAAGCCTTCTTGCATGTTCCTGGCTATTATACTGCAAATTGGGACCTCTGGAAAAGCCATCTTCACCACTTTTTAACTATGTCCATAAAACCGCATAATCCCCTTGACGGAAGTGGAAATACACAGTCCCAGGGTACATTTTTCATAGTTAAAAAGTGGTGAAGATGGCTTTTCCAGAGGTCCCAATTTGCAGTATAAGTTTTATGGACAACTCGGCCCACTTCAAACTCGGCCCAAATATAGGGTCACAGAATTCCGTGGGGTTTTCTTGCAACATTTTATCAATAGAAATGTTGCATAAAAGTTAAATAATTTACGTGAAACTTTATTTAACCCAACTACCTTAATAAGGCTTATAGTTTGTATGGGCCGAGTTTGCAGGGGGCCGACTTTGAAATGGGCCGAGTTGACCAGATTCCATTATGCGCGCCCGGATAGCATTCTGAGCCGGTGCAATAGATGATCATTCAGCAAAGTATGCATTATCAGGGATTTAATCAAATATACCTTTGAAATATCAAGATTGCTAAATGTGTCACAACATTCAAAATGTGCAACAGTCATAACAAACTCGAGCAGCGAGAAGACTTTTAAAACGTAAACAATGATTACAAACAACAGATGACGGGATAAATGATACAATACCTATGTTGATAACTGCACCGTTTTAAATCTCCCCGAATTTAAAAAAGTTATTCTTATTTTTTTTTTTTTTTTTTTTTTTTTTTTTGTGGGGCGGAAGTTTTTTATAATAAAACTGCTGCTTACAGATAAAGAAAGATATTTAATAATGGTACAGTAAAAAGTAGCCTTTGATGTTTATAGATTAAAATAATGTAGACTTTAAACTATAAATGTTATTTTATCTGAAAAAAACTCATTCTTCTCATAATGAATAAGTTGAAATTAGTAAAGGGAGGGAATGCTCAAAATTACTTATCCTATTGAAAACTTGTACACCTATTAGTTGCAATGACAGTGCAACATTATTTTTTTATTCAAAAATCTATTAATCATGTGTGATTGTATGTTTATATAGAAATATGAGACTATACATATCATGCATAACAAAATATAATGACAACATCATATGCACACATCTAATTTCTTGATATCTTGTGTCAATGGTTACACATTTTTATAAGGATTACAGATATATTTCATGTTATACTAAAGGTTTCTATGTAGTCACAAAAGCCCGTATATATATGTTAAGGATTTGTGTGCAGTGTAATTTATGTATATATATTTTAAAGCTAAAGATATAAGCTATGTGCTCATTTTTTAAGAAAAAATTTATTTATGATTCAATAACGACATGGACTCATCAAATAGTTAATTTACTATAAGAAAAATATAATAATCATGTGATTAAAATATAAAGGCTACTTGAAGATCAAATTCTTATACACTTACCTGGGTCATTAATATTAAAGTGATATGAATTTAATTTAAAAAGAGTAATGATAAAAAGTAAGAGTTATAAAAGTACTCATTACATTACAATTATCAAAGATAAAGCGATTTTGTATATAAGATTAAAAAGCTATAAATTAAATATTTAAAAAATAATGACCATTGAATGCGACATAAGACCCAAACTTTGACCTTAAAGGTAAAATATAGAAGTGATTAATTTGAAATATGGAAACTGAACAAATACACAGAAGTTGTGGATCAGTATAAAGTGATCAAATATTTAAATGTGAACAATTGTGCAGGTGGATACAGGTTGCAAATAAAGCAACAACAGACGTCCATGCAGAGTATCAAAAGTACTTTCAATTGAACAGCCTAAATGATAAAATCATCAAATGCTTGAACAATAGGGTATACATTGCATGATTTTCTGTTACCAAATTATTAACCTCTGGCAGAAATAAAGA
The DNA here is from genome assembly GCA_964017235.1 of Sabellastarte sp. h YS-2021. Classification (NCBI taxonomy): domain Eukaryota; kingdom Metazoa; phylum Annelida; class Polychaeta; order Sabellida; family Sabellidae; genus Sabellastarte; species Sabellastarte sp. h YS-2021. The sequence continues at coordinate 138,779,773 of OZ024929.1, forward strand.
CATTTTACATCAACAATAAAATAAAGGTGATAGACAACTTATAGCAATGAATACCAGTTCATAGTCTTGCTGATGTGTAAATTTAAAGAAATTACAGAAAAATATTATCTTACAAATGTTGAAGACATGATCAGCAAAGGTAAATTGCAATAAACTATACACCAAGGATTTTAACTATGATTGTTGGATGTTTGTATTTTCGAATTTATTATTATTATTATTTTGATAACTGACAAAGGCAAAGTTGTGGTTTTACATCCTGTTCTACAGCAAGGGTCATATTGGGACAGGCCTTCAGCATTGTCACTTGTGGGAGTTGAATCCACACAGAGGTGACTGCATGCCTATGATAATAGATATACCAAACTTGCTAACCGCTTGGCCACTCAGGACAGCTGGTAATATGATAGCAAAAACCAATGCATCATGAACTACAGCCTGACCATCGGTTTTTGGATTGTGAACCATGACTAATTAATTATTGATTCCAGCTTCAACATCACTTTGTATAAGTCTTATCATAATGGATAGTTTTATGAGCAGAGAAAACCAGTAGATACAGTTGGTCAAGATTCTGTACTGTAAACTGCCACCCATTGGTAAGAAACATATATACCATCTTTCCAACATAGGGTTTGGGGTTGGAACTGTCAACCTCAGAGGTGGGAGGTAAATGTGTTACCACTGTAGCCCCTCCATGACTAACTACTTCTTAACAATAATTCAGCCATTTCATCTTAGAAACATGGTTACTTCACAACAGATTCCGTCATAAACACTGTGAAATAGCCAAATACCTAAAATAAATCTAACCTTTCACACTAACAAACCAGTGATTATCTGCATATTTGGCTTATATTTTAAAGATTGTAATGTTTGCAAAGTTTTCAAGTGTCATAATCAATATTTGCCTGAAGCTTTGTTGAAACTATAGTAAATTAGAAATTGAATGACTTACATTAGGGGGATGTAAGGATATGCAAAAATGGCCATGAAGTTTATAAATATAAGGGCTGTCAGTGGTTTTTGGCTATCGCATGATAAAGCCAAATTTGTGTTACACAGAAGTAAAAGGCAATAATCATTGGGAGAACTCATGCTGGTATACAGCTACAGTAGAATCACCCCAACCGTATAATAATTCTAACCATAGTCACAAATCATGAACACTGTTATTTTATGTTTTTAAGTTAGCCCGATTACCTAAATTGAATTAACTTTAGAATATTTGGGGTATTGATATTTTTTTACCATTTGCAGAATAGTTAAAGTTGAGGAAATTCTAGTTAAAAAGTAATAAGATTTTATTTATCTATGCACGGTGTGGCACAATAGAAGTATAATGTCACAACCTGACTACTCTTCCTGATTAGATCTCATGAATGTCTGGCCTGTACCACTTTGTCATATTGTATTGCACATTTAATGATTTATACGTTTGAGACTTTACATAGATATTTGAGGAAATCTGAGACATGGATTGAAACTTTTCATATCCATATTGAGGACACTTCTATGAAGCTGCATGGTAATGCAAGGTAAATAAGCTACTTCAAGCAGACAAGCAGAAGATATTGATAGTTTACTTAGAATAATTTACAAACTGTTTTTGTGCTTTTGAGTATTTTTAAGTCAAAGGTCACACACTGCCAATCTATTTCCTTGAGTAAAACACCAATGCTGCTACATTTTATTATTATTTTAACATCCAATCAAAAATATTAAACATTTACAATATTGAATTTCAAAATACATACGTTGGTGCCCAAAGAGATGACAAACAAATGCTATGTATTGTAGCAAATAAAATGTTAACTGTATTAGGAGACAGAAAAAGCGGGTAGCATTCCTATACCAACATTGAACAGGACAGCAGTATATTGATTAGTAATGGTCGTTAAGAAACACAGCGTACACTATCCAAAAATCATATATTTTTTCTGACACATTTTTTTGTCTTAATACATAATTTACCCTTGCTGTGAAAATTTATCATTAATGCCAAGATGAGTAGCAGACTGAACGTGAAACAATCAAAGAAAGATAGGCCAAAATCAGGAGGTAAGAGAAGCTTATTTTGATCATTGTTGAAAATTTCGTTAAGCTGAACTACGTAGATGATCGTAATGTCGATACTGTTCCTAATAGACTTCCAACATATTTGCATTTTTTTCCATTCTGTATCTCCATTTCTGGTTATTCTGTATTTTTCTGTTTTCTCTGGATTGATTTTTAGATTTCTTTTCTTGAGTGCATGTGGAACTTCTTTTTCTATGTTTTCAATAATATGTTGTCCTGTTGATGCCCATCCTATGGGTGTACGTGCAACTCGCTGACACGGGAAGTCGCTGACACTAACTCGCTGACACAACTCGCTGACAATATGCAAATTAGATCTGGCAGGTTATACAGATGGTAAAACTCGAGAACTCACAGCCATAGAACCCAAGTCATTAATATTCATGAGAAGATATGAGGTCATGGATTTCCCCTGGCATTTCCTAACAATATTTTATAAAATGGACGTCTTGACGAAGATTAAATACTTTAAACTACAGAACTCATGGCCATAGAACCCAATTAGTCATTAATATTCATGAGAAGATATGAGGTCACGGATTTCACCTGGCATTTCCTAACAATATTTTATAAAATGGACGTCTCGACAAAGATCAAATACTTTAAACTACAGAATTCACGGCCATATGCAAATAAGATAACATGTATATATACGCACGTACATATTTCTTGTCAGCGAGTTGTGTCAGCGAGTTTCCGTTAGCGACTTCCCATGACAGCGAGTTGCACGTAAATCATCCTATGAATAACCAGAAATGGAGATACAGAATGGAAAAAATGCAAATATGTTGGAAGTCTATTAGGAACAAATGAAGATATAAACGGGAGAACAAGTCTTGCTCATAGACCTTTCAACTGTCTTCACAGCATTTTCAAGAACAAAACCTTGAATTTAAAACTGAAATTGAGAATTTTTCAAGCACTCATAGAAAGTATATTTCTATACAACAGTGAATGTTGGGGCCTTAACAAAAAACAAGAAGAAAGAATAAACATCACGCAAAGAAAATTTCTTCGCAACATTCTTGGAATAAGATGGCACAAAAACAACTGGATATCTAATGAAAAATTATATGAAAAGACTCAACAAAACGAATGGTCAACTAAGATAGCACACAGAAGACTCAGATTTTTTGGACATGTAGCAAGATTACCAAATAATGCACCTGCTAAACTAGCACTATACGAATCACTGAGAAAAACAAAGAAACCAAAAGGAAAATCACAAACAATTCTTACAAATGTTTTACAAAAACAGCTAAAAGAATTAAATATTAATTGTTTTTCAGAAGCAATAAAGATAGCACAAGACAGAGATACTTGGAGAAAACCGATTGCTGGACAGGCAGATTAATCTGCGAGATCCTGCTACTACTACTACTACTCGATACTATAGTATACTGTTTTATGGACAACTCGGCCCACTTCAAACTCGGCCCATTTTAAAGTCGGCCCGTTTCAAAGTTGGCCCCCCTGCAAAGTGAACATGAGAATAGCTCAATAATATTCACATTTATGTATAAAATATGAAATCACAGTATTCTTTACGATTTTCTAACAATATGTTATACAAATGCTGCTGGGAGATCAAGTATGTTACCTGGAAACTTGTACTTAGCTGACAAATTAATATTTCAATTTCGTGGACTTACACAATTCAATTATATTCATTTATACATAAAAATATAGGGTCACAGGGGGCCGACTTTGACATGGGCCGAGTTGACCAACTGTAGCACTACAGTACACGGGTGGTCACAATTGTGCCCGGTTCATAATAATGTCCAATTTTTATTGGAGTTTAATTTTAAAATGTTGCAACAAGAATTTTGAATATTTGTTTTAAATTATTCCCTTTGAGGTTGATTTTATTTCCTGAAAATTTTAAAAATTGAACCAAACACAGTACATTCACGTTTAGTGAAAAAATAAAGGACACAATTATGACCCGGACATAATTGTGACCACTTGTATACAGTATGTACATTAAGTCGATCGGTCAACATAAACAGCTTTAACGCATGTAACAAACTTCATTCGAATTTGCAAATAAATAAACACCCTTTTCTGGAATATATTCTACAAAAATACTTGTGCAATGTGTTCCAAGCAGATATATTTTTATATTTTCTGAAATAAACACTGACATGTTACCTTACAGTAGTACAGAAATAAACCATCCAGTTTATTATAATACAACTAATATAAAATTTGTGTACAAATTGTAATTGCTCATCTTGTAACAAATATTTCATCTTGTTGGTCCAAATCAAAGTTGTGGTACTAGGTGATAGAATTAATGATCAATATTACAAATGACGGCTAAATTGCAGAATTCCCCTCCCGGATATAGCTGAAAGTAGTTCCGTCATATATATATATATATATATATATATATATATATATATATGCAATAAAAATAAATAAAATGAAATAAAATAATACAAATTAATAAATATGTAGATTAGTAAGTAGATGTGTAGGCAGGTCGGCTGGTAGACATAGACCGATTAATATGTCCTGACATTAAACATGTACTAGGCTACCACCTTGAGTATCAAGGATGTGCCCCGCATTAAAAGAAATAAACTTTTTGCATAGTTAATGGATATATTTACCAAAATTTATTTCACTTGCCAAATTTTATCATTGTTTATACAAACAGGGAGTGCAGAAAAAGTGTCTATATTACTGCAAACACAGAAAATTGTGTTCCTGCATCTAAATGCTTTATACTGTTAATACATATACAACCAGTGTTCGAAACTGCCGTCTGCCCACAAGCAATTTGCTGTTAAGTTTAAGGACAGGCTCTTATATTTTCATGGATGCAAGCCCAGATGCTTGTCACATATCTGAAGCGATTTTTTTTATAAAATAAGGGTTAATAGAGGAATATCTGCATGTTTTGTCTTGTTTTCATCATCTTTTTGGTGGTAGTCATATTGCTTTTGTGTCGAACAATCTGATTGGACAAAAATTTGTGAAACCCAATGGCAATGTCGAAAATCGCAACACGTGCGCGGAATCGTTAAGGTACTTAGATAAATTTAAGCAAGTGTATTTGTTGGGGTTTGTCACCCGAAATGAATCTGCTCTATTTTATCTTTTCAGCTTAAGTGATACTTGCTTTGTGAATAGCTATTTGATCCCCTGGTACACTTTAAACTTTTTTCTCAAATTTGACCTGATCTTAATCCATGTTGGTGAATACTGCCCCTGAGGCCCCAAGCTTCAGGTTTGTTTGCTCCAACTATTGAGGGTGATGGTCACCCTCTAAAAGGAAAATAAAATCTTCAAATTTTCACGGGGGAAGATCAGAGGAAACCGTAAGGTGTAGGAAGTTGATACTTGGTAGGGACATTGGTTAGGGGGTGTAGGTCTGCAGCGTCATGGTCTGACCTTGATTTGACCATTGACCTTGCCGTAGTGACCTTGACCTATAAAATCTTGTCCGGGCTATATCTCGGAAACCGTAAGGTGTAGGAAATTGGTACTTGGTAGAGACACTGGTTAGGGATTGTAGGTATGCAACGTCATGACATGACCTTGATTTGACCTTTGACCTTGCCGTAGTGACCTTGACCTACAAAATCTTGTCCGGGCTATATCTCGGCAACCATGACCCAGATAGCAAGACGCTAGTGGGCCACCGTTGGCTATGGGTGGCAAAATATAGCTTGTGGGCCACCACTGAGCCACTGGTGGCCCACTGACTGCATTTTTTCTTCAAAATTTTAAAGCATTATAAACAACTTCAAAAGCAACCTCAAATACTGTTTTCTGACATATTATTTAACAATATTCAATGTTAAAAACATGTTATTTCAAAATATAAATACATTGCGTGGCCCACAGTTGGCCCACCAACTACCAGAGTCAGTGGCTGTAGCTCAGGTACCAGCCTACACCCACTGGTGTAAAATCCTGGGAAAAAATTAGATAAAATGTGTGTTTTCTTTCACTTAACATAAGTTAATGTCATTTTTTAACAAACTTATTCTGTATTCCTTCATTTTGCTCAGTCAGTCTTTTCTCCACTTTATTACTTTATATATTACTTGCTTATATATTTGCCACAGGTGGTCCATCAATGGTCCACCCACTACATAAGTAGTACATGACCCATGATGGGCAGCCAGTGGGCCACTGGTGGCACATATATATATATTTTTTTAGTGAAGGTTAAAGAAAGATATTTTCATTTTTTTCTTTTGATATTAATTTGTTTTTTTGATGAAACCTAAAACTATCGCAGAATTTGTTTTTGTCTGACACATGCAACTATCATCTGTAAGAGCTATACTTAGTTGGTGGACCAATGGTGGTCCTCTGGTGGCTACACCTCAAGCTCTGCTGAACGGCATTTGTTTTGACAGATCTTGAAGAGAGGCTGTCTTGGCTTAAATTCATTTGTTTCAAGTGAATTACTTTCCAAAAGTAGCTGTTCTGAATTTTATTACATGAAAAAATTGTAAGATTTGCCACTGGTGGTCCATCAGTGGTCCACCTTCTGCCTGCATGGTACACATACTGTTGGCCCACCGGTGGCCCACAGATGGCAAAGTAATTGGATACTTTATGTATGTGTGTGTATATCACCGAGACACCAACATTTTTAAATAACAGATGTCACATCTCTGCCTTAATATATATTTCTTTTCTTCCCATTCTTGGGCCACAAATTTCTTCCAAGATTTACCACTGGCAGCCCACCAACTATATCAGTGGTATATAAGCTATGATCGATGGGCCACTGATGGGAATTTTCTAATTTCCACCCGGATTTTAGATCTAATCAATAAAATCATCTGATAATTACACAGAAAAGTTAACAGAAGTGAAAGTTTCCCCTGTAAACAAACCATAAAACATGTACAGGAGAAAAATATGATATTCAATCAAAACCCTATTAATTGGGGTTGAGGTGTAGCCACCACTGGACGCCCCTTGGTCCACTGGCTGCAATATGTATGTGTCCGATAAAATATAAAGTTTCTTAAGTTGAAAGGAATAATTACAGTTGAAACATATTCCAATTAGTGGCTGAATTACCCTTGAAATATATTCCAATCAGTGGCCGAATTACCCTTGCCAACGCTGGCCCAATGAAGGCTTGCCAACCAAAACTCAGGCTGCCAAGGTTGGGCCAACGGTTGGCCAATGGTGGCTTTTTATTCAAGATGGCGGCGAGCAATAATAGGGGATATTGAGACACTTAGTAAAAAATTATTTATTATGGTATGTCTAAAAATCATATTTCAGTGGGCCCACAATTTTTAACTAACTATTTAAAAATTTTAGACATAAAAATAACATTCTCATTAGAAATTCACAGTAAGAAAAGTTGTTTCTGAACATTATAATTTTATTGTTTGACTATGGAACATGTCATCCTAAGATACTGTTCCACCATTGTTTATGTTTGGTCATGTGACTTATTAGGGATTCCCTTAACTAAAATCCACCCACAATCTGTCAATTATTTGCTTTCTGTTAAACAATGGCCACATAACTTCATGCTGCAATCTGATTGGCTGATGCTATATTATAGTGGTAGTAAAATTTTACCAGTGGCTTGCCAATGTCAGACCGACACATCCACCAGCCTAAAAGCCAGTGGGCCACTGATGGGCCACTAGTAAACTTTATTGTTGGCTGCCAACAGTGGACCACTGTCTATCAGCTGGTCATGCCACCAGAGAACCACCACTGATGGCACTCAACAGTGGGCCACTGATGGGCCACCAGTAAACCTTATTGTTGGCTGCCAACAGTGGGCCACTGTCTATCAGCTGGTCACGCCACCAGAGAACCACCTTTGATGGCACCCAACAGTGGGTCACTGGTGGACCACCAGTCAACCTTGTCAGCTACTGAAGGTGAGCCACTGGTGGGCCAATAGAAAAGCTTATCATTGGCTGCCGACAGTGGGCCACTGAAGGATCACCAGAAAACCTTATTGTCGGCTGATAATTACACAGAAAAGTTAACAGAAGTGAAAGTTTCCCCCTGTAAACAAACCATAAAACATGTACAGGAGAAAAATATGATATTCAATCAAAACCCTATTAATTGGGGTTGAGGTGTAGCCACCACTGGACGCCCCTTGGTCCACTGGCTGCAATATGTATGTGTCCGATAAAATATAAAGTTTCTTAAGTTGAAAGGAATAATTACAGTTGAAACATATTCCAATTAGTGGCTGAATTACCCTTGAAATATATTCCAATCAGTGGCCGAATTACCCTTGCCAACGCTGGCCCAATGAAGGCTTGCCAACCAAAACTCAGGCTGCCAAGGTTGGGCCAACGGTGGGCCAATGGTGGCTTTTTATTCAAGATGGCGGCGAGCAATAATAGGGGATATTGAGACACTTAGTAAAAAATTATTTATTATGGTATGTCTAAAAATCATATTTCAGTGGGCCCACAATTTTTAACTAACTATTTAACAATTTTAGACATAAAAATAACATTCTCATTAGAAATTCACAGTAAGAAAAGTTTTTTCTGAACATTATAATTTTATTATTTGACTATGGAACATATCATCCTAAGATACTGTTCCACCATTGTTTATGTTTGGTCATGTGACTTATCAGGGATTCCCTTAACTAAAATCCACCCACAATCTGTCATTTATTTGCTTTCTGTTAAACAATGGCCACATAACTTCATGCTGCAATCAGATTGGCTGATGCTATATTATAGTGGTAGTAAAATTTTACCAGTGGCTTGCCAATGTCAGACCGACACATCCAACGGCCAAAAAGCCAGTGGGCCACTGATGGGCCACTAGTAAACCTTATTGTTGGCTGCCAACAGTGGACCACTGTCTATCAGCTGGTCACGCCACCAGAGAACCACCACTGTTGGCACTCAACAGTGGGCCACTGATGGGCCACCAGTAAACCTTATTGTTGGCTGCCAACAGTGGGCCACTGTCTATCAGCTGGTCACGCCACCAGAGAACCACCATTGATGGCACCCAACAGTGGGCCACTGGTGGACCACCAGTCAACCTTGTCGGCTACTGAAGGTGGGCCACTGGTGGGCCAATAGAAAAGCTTATCATTGGCTGCCGACAGTGGGCCACTGAAGGTCCATCAGAAAACCGTATTGTCGGCTACCAACGGTGGACCACTGCCTATCAGCCGGTCACGCCAACGGCTGGCCACCGCCTGCAGCCAATGTCGGACCGACAGCTATGCCGCCAGTGGGCCAGCGGTGGCCCTACAGAGTCTTGCTATCTGGGGAGGTGTAGGAAGTTGATACTTGGTAGGGACATTGGTTAGGCGGTGTAGGTGTGCAACATCATGGCCTGACCTTGATTTGACCCTTGACTTTGCTGTAGTGACCTTGATCTACAATGTGTTGTCCGGCCTATATCTTGGCAACCATAAGGTGTAGGAAGTTGATACTTGGTAGGGACATTGGTTAGGATGTGTAGGTGTGCAACATCATGGCCTGACCTTGATTTGACCCTTGACCTGCTGTAGTGACATTGACCTACAAAGTCTTGTCCGGGCTATATCTTGGCAACCATAAGGTGTAGGAAGTTGATACTTGGTAGGGACATTGGTTAGGCTGTGTAGGTGTGCAACATCATGACCTGACCTTGATTTGACCTTTGACCTTGCTGTAGTGACCTTGACCTATAAAATCTTGTCGGGTATATCTCAGAAACCGTACACACAAAAGCATGTGTTGCCACATCTGTATGTATGGGTAATATTCAAAACTTGCAAGCCATAATTCGACCATACAAATGAATATCAAAATGGGAAAAGTCTTAAAGCTTCATAATTTTTAGTTAACTGAATTGTCCTGTTTTAATAGTTAATCTTTACATGCAGTTTCTTTCTCTTAGATGTTATTTTCTCTACTTAAACATTATATGGACACTGACACTGCTCTGAAAGTATCCCAATCTGTGTACTGTTTCTCTACTTCTATATCTCATGGTGTTGAAACCTATTTCCCCAGGCTGTGGGGTACGGGCATCTCTGATGCTATTTTTAATTTTGCTTCACAACCTTGTTCTTGTGACACCAAAAATTGACCTTTTTTCTTAATTGGTAGTGCACATTTAAAAACAAGCCACTCGTTATAACCATTCTCCCCCTACCCCCTTCACCTCTCTGATGTGTACATTTCTGTTAAGCACGTGAGGGCTTGTGGAAAGATTTTTAAACATCCCCTATATGCTGAAAATGATGTTTGTGTTGTGGTGAATGTGTTCTACCCAAATATGTATCTTATGTACACTTAAAGAACCAAACTGACACTAAAAACGTGAAATGCATTGCACTCATGTGTAGCTCATGAGGCCAACATGGAACTGTGTGAACTAGGTATAAAATTTACGGTATTTCCATAATTTCCTTAATTTGAAAATTCATAATTTCTTTTGTATTGTGTAAAAACAAACAATTCTTTATTAGTGCATCTAAATGATGTTCTGAACTTCTGATGTGAGCTATATGTGGAGTTTTATTTATTTTTCTTCAAGAACCATTCAACTCCAAGACCACAGACGTACAGTCACAGTTTTCTTTGCCATTGCAGTTTAAAAGTTTTTTAATTTCTTCATTATGTTACTTATTCATGCCCCGGTATATGTTCACGTCACTTAACACCTCCCATTGAAATCAGCACTTTTCAGATTTCAGACACAGGATACAGTCAAAGCAATTTTCACCTCAGTAGTTTTATAGCCTCTTTGGGCTGATTAATTGGCAGTTTTCTGACAAATGATTGATCTGCAATAGATTATTTGCAGTATTGGTTTATTTGAATATTGCTTGAATAATAGAATACAAACATTTTTTTAGGTCAAAATTGATGTAACATCCTCTAAGGCAAAAAAAGGGAAAGTCGAGGGACATGCCAGGTCAAAAACCAAATTTAGCGCCCGCAAGGGGAGATATGTTGGAAGGCATGCAAGTCTAAACAAGTAACTTTTAACTGGCTTCAAAACTCTATTACTGTATTCTGTGATTAGACCAATTGTGGGAGTCTGTTCCATTCAGTGGTAGAAGCCATTGCAAAACCTCATCTATCAATGGCCTTCTTGGGACAAGCTGAAGAAAGAGAAAGCCGATTTCCACGAGTAAGGCTACTGGTTTTGATTAAGGATGAGAAGTATGTGGGTTGGGAGGATTTAATAGCCTTGAATGTAATAAGATTGTATTTGAACAGGATACATATGAAATAGGGAGCCAATGTAGTTTTTGCAGATAGGAAATAACATGGCTTGTTTTATCAGGTCTGAAAACAATTCTACAAAGGACGTTTTGAATCTTTTGGAGTTTAACCATGTTATATCCATTGACACCATAAAGTAGGGAATTGCAGTAGTCTGCTGATCATTGAGTGTGCCAGCAGGGCTGCAGTCTCCAAAATCTATACTTAAATTATCCAGAAAAAGTGTGGTCAGTCTAGTATGTTTCTAAACATTTTGCATTCAGTGCACCTAATGGAAAGGATAAAAACTAAAAAGTCCATAATTTGAATAAAATAATTGGAAATGAAACAAGCATTGCCTTGAGAAGGTACAAACCCTTCGCCCACGGGTGTTGCCAAAAAAATCACCAAAAACAAATCTGTATTCATGATCCAGCTCCGGACCATCTTCAAAAATAACTGAACCACAATTAGTCCCCATATTGTGTGAAGAAAATATGACCCAGATCTGAGTTTTTGAGATATGCATATGGACAAATGGACCCAATTAAAATACCCTTGCCACTCCCCTACATGGGGTGAAAATCACTGGTTATGAATCTATATACTGTTATTACTTTTATGTAAATATAGTAACCATCATAAACATTGTTCCAGAACAGCAGCTTTGCATGGTGAAAAGTTGAAAACTAAGAACTCAGACTAATACATACATACATGGACCATAATTTAAAATAATTCCAGCATGTTTGAAAACACAATAAAGTCATAGCACCCAGTAATTTGTTTTGATGAGTGTAACTAAATAATATATGGTGGATATAATTTATCTTTGTCCCTGCAATCTTGTATTTAATCATGCCATGTTAAAATAAGATACTATTTTTGTGGTCATTGCAATAGAACACAGATTGGACTTGATCTTTTACTCATAATGTTTAATTACCTTCAAACAATGTTCACAACCTCTCATTCTGTAAACACATAGCCAAAATATGATACATCAAAACACTAGTACTGTATGTAGTGAAAAGATAAGGTGCGAGTAGTTCCTGATATACGTCTAAATCAAAATGAAAAATCAAATACCGAGGCATTTTCATTGTTTTACGAGATTTGTTTGATGTTTCACAAGAGATATTTGCATAATGTTTACATGTACTACTAAAACCCAGATAGCAAGACTCTGTAGGGCCACCGCTGGCCCACTGGCGGCATAGCTGTCGGACCGACGTTGGCTGCAGACGGTGGCCAGCCGTTGGCGTGACCGGCTGATAGGCAGTGGTCCACCGTTGGTAGCCGACAATAAGGTTTTCTGGTGATCCTTCAGTGGCCCACTGTCGGCAGCCAATGATAAGCTTTTCTATTGGCCCACCAGTGGCTCACCTTCAGTAGCTGACAAGGTTGACTGGTGGTCCACCAGTGACCCACTGTTGGGTGCCATCAAAGGTGGTTCTCTGGTGGCGTGACCAGCTGATAGACAGTGGCCCACTGTTGGCAGCCAACAATAAGGTTTACTGGTGGCCCATCAGTGGCCCACTGTTGAGTGCCATCAGTGGTGGTTCTCTGGTGGCATGACCAGCTGATAGACAGTGGTCCACTGTTGGCAGCCAACAATAAAGTTTACTAGTGGCCCATCAGTGGCCCACTGGCTTTTAGGCTGGTGGATGTGTCGGTCTGACATTGGCAAGCCACTGGTAAAATTTTACTACCACTATAATATAGCATCAGCCAATCAGATTGCAGCATGAAGTTATGTGGCCATTGTTTAACAGAAAGCAAATAATTGACAGATTGTGGGTGGATTTTAGTTAAGGGAATCCCTAATAAGTCACATGACCAAACATAAACAATGGTGGAACAGTATCTTAGGATGACATGTTCCATAGTCAAACAATAAAATTATAATGTTCAGAAACAACTTTTCTTACTGTGAATTTGTAATGAGAATGTTATTTTTATGTCTAAAATTGTTAAATAGTTAGTTAAAAATTGTGGGCCCACTGAAATATGATTTTTAGACATACCATAATAAATAGTTTTTTACTAAGTGTCTCAATATCCCCTATTATTGCTCGCCGCCATCTTGAATAAAAAGCCACCATTGGCCCACCGTTGGCCCAACCTTGGCAGCCTGAGTTTTGGTTGGCAAGCCTTCACTGGGCCAGCGTTGGCATGGGTAATTCGGCCACTGATTGGAATATATTTTATGGGTAATTATTCCTTTCAACTTAAGAAACTTTATATTTTATCGGACACATACATATTGCAGCTAGTGGACCAAGGGTCGTCCAGTGGTGGCTACACCTCAACCCCAATTAATAGGGTTTTGATTTAATATATTTTTCTCCTGTACATGTTTTATGGTTTGTTTACAGGGGAAACTTTCACTTCTGTTAACTTTTCTGTGTAATTATCAGATGATTTTATTGATTAGATCTAAAATCCGGGTGGAAATTAGAAAATTCCCATCAGTGGCCCATCAATCATAGCTTATATACCACTAATATAGTTGGTGGGCTGCCAGTGGTAAATCTTGGAAGAAATTTGTGGCCCAAGAATGGGAAGAAAAGAAATATATATTAAGGCAGAGATGTGACATCTGTTATTTAAAAATGTTGGTGTCTTGGTGATATACACACACATACATAAAGTATCCAATTACTTTGCCGTCTGTGGGCCACCGGTGGGCCAACAGTATGTGTACAATGCAGGCAGAAGGTGGACCACTGATGGACCACCAGTGGCAAATCTTACAATTTTTTTATGTAATAAAATTCAGAACAGCTACTTTTGGAAAGTAATTCACTTGAAACAAATGAATTTAAGCCAAGACAGCCTCTCTTCAAGATCATGTCAAAACAAATGCCGTTCAGCAGAGCTTGAGGTGTAGCCACCAGAGGACCACCATTGGTCCACCAACTAAGTATAGCTCTTACAGATGATAGTTGCATGTGTCAGACAAAAACAAATTCTGCGATAGTTTTAGGTTGCATCAAAAAACAAATTTATATCAAAAGGAAAAAAATGAAAATATCTTTCTTTAACCTTCACTAAAAATATATATATACCGTAGCCGCGCTCTGTAACGCCCATGGGCAATGTGACCAAATATTTGTGAAAGTTCTGGATGGGCGTTTACGACAATGAAAACCAGCCGGGCGTTCCGAAAAAAATAACCCGAATTTAGGGAAACCGCGTTTTAGCACACACCGACTGGAAGTAAAATATGCGGTTGGTAAACAAATCTCGATGCAATAAAAGTTGTCATAACTGCTAAAATAAGGAAAATTTTGTTGAAAATTGATATAAATTAATAATATTTCACCGATTATTGGGTTTATATGGAGACAGTTTACCTCGAAACAACATATGAGCGATAACGTAAGATTGTGGATGGGCGCTTTCAAAAGCATGAGCGTTACAGAGCGCGGCTACGGTATATGTGCCACCAGTGGCCCACTGGCTGCCCATCATGGGTCATGTACTACTTATGTAGTGGGTGGACCATTGATGGACCACCTGTGGCAAATATATAAGCAAGTAATATATAAAGTAATAAAGTGGAGAAAAGACTGACTGAGCAAAATGAAGGAATACAGAATAAGTTTGTTAAAAAATGACATTAACTTATGTTAAGTGAAAGAAAACACACATTTTATCCCAGGATTTTACACCAGTGGGTGTAGGCTGGTACCTGAGCTACAGCCACTGACTCTGGTAGTTGGTGGGCCAACAGTGGGCCACGCAATGTATTTATATTTTGAAATAATGTGTTTTTAACATTGAATATTGTTAAATAATATGTCAGAAAACAGTATTTGAGGTTGCTTTTGAAGTTGTTTATAATGCTTTAAAATTTTGAAAAAACATGCAGTCAGTGGGCCACCAGTGGCTCAGTGGTGGCCCACAAGCTATATTTTGCCACCCATAGCCAACGGTGGCCCACTAGCGTCTTGCTATCTGGGAAAATACATAAATTTCTATCTATATTCCAAACTTTAAAATGCGTAATCTGTGACATAATATGTCAACTTATGGTTTATTAAATGACCCATCATCATGCAGTTATAAACTATCACTTACTAGGATATGGGTGTTAAATTTTATGAGCCCAGCTATTGAACATTCAAACACATAATGTCTCCATTTATTATCGGTGTTATCCTGTTGATACAAAAAGACCCATAGTGTACACATGTTAGACATCTGAGAATAATAAATATCATCAATGTTACAATGTCTGTTATGATCATACATTGTTTGTTTTGATGGTACTTGCTTTCATGTCTCATACTTTAAACCACAGAGCCAAGTTGACCATTTGATTTGTGTTCCAAAAATAAATTAAAAAGTGGTTTGCATACAAGAGTAGTTATTTGTTAATAACTGTTAATGTTATTGTTATTTCCATTAGTTGATCTGAATAAAACCTGATGAATTAACCTTACTCAAAAATAACTCGGCAACAAATGAAATAAATTGATACTGGTAGCTTTGAAAATTCGGTGTTAAATGTTAAAAGTTTGAAGAAGAAACTGCTTGTCATTTTTCCTGCCTTGGCTGTTAAACAGTTTTCCTGTTGAGAACTTTATTGTTGGAAAGTTTTCATAGATTTCATTAATCATACACATAAATATTCCATACACAGAAAAGAGTAGATGTAACTTTGGTATTCTGCAAATAAATTGAAGTAAGAAGGAAAAAAAGAAAGGATTTCACATTCAAAAATATCTAATTATTCTATAAATAAATTAAATGGTATACATGTACTCATTCATTAGAGAAAAACTCAGGATTTCTTCAACAGAATGAGGAATATGAGATTTATAAGACACATGTTGAATTTTAATAGTTTAGTTCTTTTTGGCATTTGTTTTAAACTGTTTGAAGGAAATAAAATTGATGACAGAAAGAATATTGGTATTGTAAAGATATTAACATATGTAACTAGAACAGTACTGTTGAAAAATATTTCTACTTCTTGAGGAATTTCACAAAGATGACAGACTAAATTTCATTAGCAAAAGTCAACCAAAGGATTTGGGCCCTTTCTCATTTTCTGAGACTATAGCCTTTTTCTCAGACAAAATTCTAAGAATAAGAACAATATCTGTAAAAAGTGCACTTATGATGCTTTTTTTCTTCAAAAAATACCTTCACATTGATGAACAAAACTAAAATAGTATTGATGGTACCTGTTTCCTAGACAGCTAAATCCCCTTTGAGTTATAATAAACTTTAGAAATCTAAATAAATCCCCATAAATTTTAAAATTCTTAGAATTTTTCTGAGAATTCTGGTTGTATTCTTAGAAAAATTTAGGAATAAAAATGAGTCTTAGAATATAACAATATTTTTTAATTAGTGAATCTGGATGTTGATCTACTTGAAAGGGAATTATGATGTATAATGTTCAAATTTAGTACTCCTCCGATTAAAGGTTAAAGTTGGGTTTTATATCCCTTTCAACCACTAGTGCTCACTTGGCTAGAGATGTTAATATACAGAATTAAAAACTTTGACATTTAATCAGTGTTTATGTGAACAAATCAGAAAAAATAAATTAAAAATACTAGTAAGAAATTTTTAATATTATTTAATTGCAACCTGATTTTCTATAATTTGACATATACTTACTATGACGAGGTGATATGTATCATTGGAACTTTTGCTTTTGTTAAATATTAATACATTAAATTATAACATTTAGGTATGTTTTATCATGGTGTAATTACTTTAACTGTATACATATTAATGTGAGTCAATTTGATGAATGTTGATTGCACAATATAGATTAGTGAAATAAAAGATTGATGAAAAAAACAATAAAGAGAATTTTAAATAACACAGAATTCAAGGCAAGAAGATTTTTTAATATATATTAGTGGAAAAGACTTTGAGACCTATTATATATTTCTAATTAAGAGGGAAGTTTGCTTGACAGTTCTGTGAAAAGACATTTCAATATGTCAAGAAAACTTGATAGATTTGCCATTAGATCTTAACTTTCAAAAGTTGTTTGTCGCGTTCCAAGAATAACTAGTTACAAACCAGTTTTGAAATGTAATAAAATTCCTCTAAAACCTATCAAAGAATGTTACAGCTTCTGCAAGTGGGTGAATCTGTGCAATAATCTTTTATATTTCATAAATATGATGTGTTCGAAATATGGTTAAATACTCTGATATATATAGCAGCTAATAAGGTATAACACAGACAATTATTACATTATCTTTATATTTTTTTAAGTTCTGGTTCAATTTTGTCCTAAATAAATTGATCACTATTGGCTTAAGTAATAGAGTTCTATGAAATGGGGAATGAAAAGAAAACTTCTTGAAAAAATTTTTGGTGGGGAAAAGTAAATAGAAAGACTGGAGCATGACTAAATCCAATAGAATGTTAATTCAAATGTCTTAATCATTAAAAAAAGCCAGAACCTGATGATTTGATTTCTCTTATTTACCCACATGCTGGATAAATAATTCATTTCTGATACATAGAAACTTTATGCATGTCATTAGTTTCAGTTTGGGTTAATTTGTTTGGAAGGTTTCTTATTGTGAAGTCATGCTGTGTTTTTCAAGCAAATGTAATGTGAGCCATGTTCATGAACTTCAGAGAATACAAGTGGTATTGGTTTTGTGTCAATAAACCAAGTAACAAGAAACTACTCATTAACACATGAAGAATTGATATTCAGGTGGTTCCTGTGATCCAGGATGGACGGTTGTGAGATCTAGAGATGAACATCTCTACATCAACTTTACAAGTTTGAGTTTGAGAAACTGCTATAAAGTCATGATTTCATGATAAATGGACTTCAAATAGGCCATAATAAATAAGTCATGTGAAATAAAATAGGGAACATTACAAAGTTGATGTATATCTGTGTTAAACAGGTATTGTTTAATCTTGGACAACTTGTATGGCAACAGACAACCCAGCAGACTTGATTCTCATGATGGTTAATTAGCAATTAGTACAAGTTTTTAGGAAGGTGGTTTTTATTTCATATTCACATCACTTTAATTTGGATAAAAATTCTTGAAGGCTCACAAACAAAATTTAATGAGGACAGAATTTGTTCAAAGTTTTGTAAACAAGTAAAAACTTTGATTGAATAGTGAACTTGGATTTTGATGCTTACTATTTACTTGATACCATGACAACCCGAGCGTCACCTCCTCACAGTGGAAAGAGAGGACGCCACTGGAAAAACTTGAGAGTTACTACAGCAGTCGCAAGTAGGTAGAAGAAAAAAGTAGGCATGGCTTGGTACCAAAAATGTGTACATAGGGCGGTGGCCAATGCAAAACCGTACCGATTTTGGGACTCCACGTTTTAGTAAACCCCAATCAAACATGGACCCCAATCAAACATTGACTCTTAACCTCTTGATGGGGTACCAGTCTACTTTAACAATAAAGAGACTAGTATCACCTACAATAACCTTCGCTTATTAATGCTGCATTCTTTCTCACATCATGAGGTGGTGCTAAATACCCGCAAAACAGTTCTTTGCATTTTTTACCTCATTTTTACGGGATGTGAACTAGTAAGTACCAGTGCTGAATGTTCATGAATGCATCACTAATATCTGTCATGTATCGGGAAATCTCGATCGTTATTTTAATTATTTATATGAATTTTGTATGCTTTCTAAATATTTAACCATATATTATGGGACTTATAACATCAAATATTGCCAATTAAACTTTAAAATAGGTTGGGAAGACAATGATCTTTAGAAGCATATACATGATTTTGGATGATAATAGAGGATTGACAACTCTTAAACTGGTACACATTTTTTGTTTATCATAAATTTTGTTTAAGTATTGTGATATCATTACTTAGTAAAAGGGGGATATTGTGTCAAAGTGTGCACCAAATGTGTTAACTAGAAATATCTTTTATTTAATTTTTTCTTGATCATTGCTAGGTGTAACTACAGAAGCCTAGCGCCCAAAATGGTGGGCGATACCTGACCCTTTATTGCAGAGTAAAGCGGTCAGGAACCAGACTACTTAACCTCAAGGAAATCGCAATAAAAGTCCCCAAATGCACAAAATGTGAGATAAATGTATGTGTAAGTTCTTCCGATTACTGATTTATTTCCAATATTTTTAAAGGTTTCCTTCCATTTTATGTATTGACTAGTGAGATTGAGTTTGTAAAGTGTTGTTACCAAAACATTGCAGTTTTGCTCAACGTATTGTTATAAAAATCCGCAAATCCATGAAAATATGGGGTAAAGGCTTATAATTTCTTCAGATTTTGAGTATCTTTGTGATATTTAACTCTTCCTTTCATTGTATGTGTTTACATGCGGATTATTTCATTAAAATACTCTTGATACCAAGACACTGGGGCTACCTACCCATCCCTAGAAAACCATGTAGATAACCCAAAACAGCAACAGCAAGGTGGCAATTCCTGAACCTTTAGAATATACCACATGGTTCAATTTAGTACCTTCAACTGATTAGGCCAAAGGGAAATCCAGAAAGTTCAATGCTACTATCACAGGTCTGATCCACTTTGCAGAATGACATTCTTAAATGGATAAAAAGTGGATTTAGGGTTGTTCATGCAGAGATTTAGACTATGTTCAGAAAAAGCATTTGCTTTTGAAGGGTTCAGGCCACTGGCCATGGCATGGATTATTCGAGAATATTTTTGGTTATACATAATTTTTATCAGGAACAATTTGCAAAAGCTACCATTCTAATTTTGTTCGCCTAAAATGATTAGTCGGGCAGGCCCCTGAACAATACAGCAATGCAGGACTGCCCCTTAAGCAGCAATATGAGTTAGGATATTATATACCTACCGGCATGGTTCGTTTTCACAAAAGGGATCATTAAAAGATAAACTAATCTATTGCTAAACCATTTTGTAAATACCAGCCCTGCTGTTCTTAAATGGCCACATTAATACGCCTTAATCAACTTAGCTGAGTTTGGAGGTATAATGAGGCTTAATCTCCATTTAGAAAGAGCAGCCGCCCACTGGGATGCAATTTCAGGGTTTCTAAGTCACATGAAAGAACATAAATAAATCAATACAAGTCTGATGCTATAAAAGATCAAATGAGTCGAAGAGGAATGCTCACTTATAAGGGTTTTAAACATCTTTCATAATATTTTAATTTATAAATCAAGTGTCCACGTGAGAAACTTAAACACACCCTAACATTTATAGTCCTTAAACCAAAACTCATTCTGGGACCTTTAAATGGTAGCCAAGAAAAAAGGTCAATCATAGATTTGATTAAAAAGATTATTAAAAGATTCAAGATGTTTTTGGCTCCACCACAAGATATAATTGATTTTTTCCACCGTTTCTTGGTGGACATCATGTCACTATCATGCACTCATATAGAGTAATTTTCTACAAAGCACACATGCCTTCAAACTACCACATATATTGCCAGCCATAATTGACAGGATTGCCTGCTAGAAAAAGAATATAGCACAGTAAGCCCTTAAAACAAAATACACTGAAAACAAATCATATCACTTTGTTCAGTAATTAGTGATCACTGTCACTTGCTCAGGTATTAGTAGCAAAAACATCTTGGAATATAAATAAATATAACATATCAATAAATTTGAGCATGCAGCGTACAACAAATGTTGGTTAATACAAGCAGAAAATACAATCTGTGACTTTTTTGATATGGCTTCTTTGAAGATGCTGCTGGTTGATGAAATGGAAAAAAAATTTCCAGTTTAATAACAGCAAGTATTTGATATAAAATTGAGCATATGTATCTTTGGTCAATACATATTTTAACAGATAATGATCAAAGCGTACACCTAATTAAAAATGATACAATAACTTTTGATATTTTGTACAATAAAAGCCCATAAGCACTGAAATGGTTTTATATGTTCCAATATTATGCACTTAGATACAAGAGCCTTTTAAAGTGAACAATGTGGTGAAAGTAATATTAAAAATCAGACCAAAAATAAGGAGTTCAGTGGTCAGTTTAACTGGAAATCTGTGATGGTTGCTAACTAAATCTACTGATCCAATAAAACTTGGAGAAACTCTTCAAATATAAAAATTTATATGATATTGCATCAGTGTGTATAGACAAGGTATGTTATATTAGTGCTAACTATATTATCTGATTGGCCCCTATTGGATTGTCTTCATGCATACAGGCATTTGAAGTACCTTGTTAGTTTGTTAATAAAAACAAATCCGTGGAGGATGTTCACTGATATGGTAAAAATCCATCACATTATACAGAATTATAGTCCAATTGGCAGTTTAGAATAGAATAGAAACATTTATATAGCGCAAAATTGACGCAACATCCTCTAATGTGTTTGAGGCAAGAAAAGGGAAAGTCAAGGGACATACCGGGTCAGAATCCATATTTAGTGCCCGCAAGGGGAGATATACTATGGTGTATGCAAGTCTAAACAAATAGGTTTTTAACTGGCTTCGAAATGCTATTATTGTGTTCTGTGATTGGACCGATTGTGGGAGTGTGTTTCATTCAGTGGGAGAAGCCATTGCCAAAGAATTTAATAGTCTTGAATGTAATAAGATTGTATTTGAACAGGATACGGTATGAAATGGGGAGCCAATGTAGTTTTTGTAGATAGGAAGTAGCATGGCTTGTTTTATCAAGTCTGAAAACAGTTCTACAAAGGGCATTTAGTGACATTTTTATGTGGGTAGTAATTGGGTGGACTAGTGTTATTCGAGATTTTTTGCCTCTTGACAAATCAGATTCACTGACACAGCCATGTCATATTAGAATGGATGTTTAGTGTGCAGAAAAAAAATGGACACAGGAAAAAAGGGGCACACAATTTTTTGGAAAAGGTGAAAAAGGGGCACAATATTTTTAAAAATTTGA
The DNA here is from genome assembly GCA_964017235.1 of Sabellastarte sp. h YS-2021. Taxonomy (NCBI): domain Eukaryota; kingdom Metazoa; phylum Annelida; class Polychaeta; order Sabellida; family Sabellidae; genus Sabellastarte; species Sabellastarte sp. h YS-2021. The sequence continues at coordinate 138,801,928 of OZ024929.1, forward strand.
ATTCATAGATGTGTGCCTTTTATGCACTTCAGTAACATTAGTTAAAAGATCATAAGAACCTTAATTTGTTAATGATAACAAATTACATGATAACATAACACCAATTAATGGATAAAAATAGAATTGATTCATTAAAAACCTTTGTTTTTTAATGAGAACTTCAGTTCAACAGTACAAATTATTGAATAAAACAAATTTCCAATCTTTAAAGAAGTTGCACAATATAATCTAAGCATGTACTGTAAAGCTGCTCTGGCTTGTATTCTAAAGTTCAAACTTCTCTGCAGGAGGAACTCAGGAGCACAAGCACAATTGCCACAATACAATCAAAGCATAAGTAATCTCCAAATAAAGTTTGATTGAAGTTTTATGTTAACCTGTCCATTTGTGAATGTTAGGTTTTTAGGTCAAATTTTTGTAAAATATCAAAAAAAAAAAAAAAAAAAAAAAATGTGCACTATTATTCACCCTTTCCAGAAATGTTTTGTTTTTTTCTATTTTCCCTTTTTTTCTTGGATTCTGATGTTTTGGGGCCAAGGGTAAAGGTACGTGCTATACATATATAATAGGAAAACTTCCCGAATGACAAATACAGAAAAAATATATCACGAATGAAGATGACAATATTATACGAGTGCGCAGCACGAGTATTATATTGTTAATCTTCATGAGTGATATATTTTCTTCTGTATTTGTCTGATGAGGGATGTTTTACTTTTATTATCCACCATTCGTATGCATTATGGGTGAAATAAGATGAATATTCAATAAGAGAATGTGAAAAACGCTATCAAAAAGCACAGGCAACAGTGTAGATAAAAACTTCAATCTTTAACTTGCAATATCTCAATTATTTCTGCATAGATTTTTATGTAATTCACATGAGCAGAAGCGCTGAAAGAACACCTTTCTAATGATATATAATAGATACTTGTAAGTTATATATTTTCCGAGATATTGTTGAAAAACCGGAAGTTATTCACACTCATTATCCATAGTACCGGGGCGCTGGTGTATACAAAAAAAATACATCCCGGTCTGTATTTCCCCGTATTTAGGGCAAATACGTCACGTGGTGGATAATAAAAATATATATACACATGTATATCTTTTTCATGTACATGGACTTCATGATACATATAATAGAGATTACTAAATTATAACTGATTGTGATAATTTTGAACACAAGTGGCTTTATTACTTTACAATCCTATGATGATATTTTTGATCAATTGTATGCATATTTATTTTAAGTGGTGCTCTTGAATCTGAATTGTAAACTTGTAAAACTACCAGAGATTTTCACTTTTTTGTAAACATATAAGTAGGTGGGTCAGATATAGATATTATGACCTGTTGTTGAGAGTGGTGCAGCAAACCTTTTCATTTCTGCTTCCTTTGAAATATGAAACACTGTAATTTCCAATTTGAACATCACTTGCAGAATAACTTATTGAATTTTGTTGTATTGTGTGCAATATTTTGTGCAGATGACTGGAAACTTCATTTCAGTGAAATTAAATCAGTGTACTTGCACTTTAGAGTCTTATTGTTTCAAATTGTTCAGAAGTTGGGGTTTGTGTTTGGAGGCAATAACTGAATTTTGATGGTGGTGAAATTAAAGTAGTTACATATAAAATAGTGTTTACATTACATTGTTGTCTATTTAAGAGGCATTGTTTGCTTGTATTTATATAAAATGCAGTTTGTCTTTATGGTTTTATGACTTAATATATTACTATCACTCACAATTCTACTGGTACCATTCCTCAAATAACTGACAAATTTTCCAATGTAGTTCTGTGTGGTCTAAAACCATGGTTTATAAACACAATTTGGAGGATTTAAAAGCATTTAGCATTTTAAAAATATACCTCAGTTTGAGAAGTGAGCATGTCTTCACGTAAAAGATTGCCTTCACTGCCTGATAGTGTTTTGAATGGGTCCAGAAGTCGCAAGAAGTCAACTTCTCGCTTCTGGAGACAGGTGTCAGTACCAGCCATAAGAAAATCTAGTGTTTGGAGTAAGTTAAAAATTCATTGCTGTCACCCGTAGTGAGTAGGTATTTTTTCACAAATGTGTTCTAATGCACTTTGTGTATGAACTTGAAATAAATTTCTATTGCTAATTCATTTCCAGTGATGGGTCAATACCTACATGTTCCTAGAGTGGGTGTGGAGGAGGTTTCACACTGAAACATTATCTTGACTGATTTTTTCAGTAATTTCTAATCAGGGAAACAAGGGCCTCCGTTGTTTACATTTGTGAAAGGTGATATATTTCATAATGTCAAAAAATGATGACTGAAAAGTGTAGTAAAGACTGTGTGAAAGAAGTTCAAATAACTCAATGATAAAAACTGTGCATAACCAGAATTTTAATGATTAATTATGTAGTTTATGTACAGTGAGCAAGTGAAAGATACATCATTGTAAATGTGGGTAAGATTATTACTAAAGTGTGTTAGTAAAAGAAAGATTCCTTATTTTAGTGGGTAAGTAAAAAAACAAGATTCATTCCTGCTTCATTACTGTAGCGGCTTGTGAGTCAACTAAAAGAAAGCTTCATATCTGCATTTCCAGGTAAATTCCTGTAGCATATTTGAATAAAACAAGGATTCAGTACTGTAGCCTCTCAGGAAAAGAAAGACTTGTAAAAAACTCAATTTTCCAGTTGAAATTCGTTTGTTCTCTCTGCCTTGGTAGTACTTATCAGATACTTATGTGTTGTCATAATTTTCAATATATTGACATGATTAAATAAATCAAGATGACAGAAATATGAAAAAAGACAGAAAAAAAAAAGAATTTATGTAGTTTTGTGAAGGAAATTTAAATATTATTTGGCATACAATAAGAGAAACCACAATATTTTGTCATAAGCTTGGAAGCAAAAGTTCAAAGTTTTTATGTGTAAATTGATGTCACCTACCTTATGATTTCTGAATGTAGATATTGCAAGGAAGGATGTCCTTGAATGTATTCACACAATAAATTTTCATTCAAAACATTGTTCTCTCATTAAGTGATCTTTTAATATTGATTTTGGTGCTAATGAGTTTTCATTTCAATAATTAGTAGGGTTTAAGAGTCATGTAGTTTTGTATTATCCTTTTCATATCAGACTTTTAATATCCTTTGATTCCTGCTCTAATTTTTTTCCGCAAAGACAACGTGGCCCTTGTAACATCACACACCAATAAATCTACATGACCCTTTGTAAACTTAGCTCACGTCTATTTTAATTTATACAAAAAGTTACAGTAGTATTGCAGCAAGTTGTTGACAGTTTTGGCAGATCTTTTAAAGTCAAGACTGTCTGAAAAACTAACAAGTAAACTATGGTACTTGTACAACCTGTATACATAGTATTACATACCAAACACATTTATGTGCAATTTGTCAATTTAGCAATGGTAGTTTCAAGTGGTACCTCAAGTTTAGGACACTTTGGTAGTTGTAGATTGTCCCATTAATTTGGACCCTAATGTGCCAGTATTTGATAAATCACTGCCCAAATTTAGAAACAAAAAATACAGTAACATCAACTGTACTTTATAATCTTTTCCAACAAGAAGCAAAGATAGTGAATAATTAATATGGTATCATAATGCCACCAATCAGTAAATAACATTTAAATCACTTGAGCAGTCAGGTGGATTGTACAAGGGCCATATTCAGAAAAAGGTTTTTATGTCTCAAATTCAAGTTTTTTCTTAATTGAAGATTTGTCAGAGACTTAAGACTTATTTCTCAGTTGGTATTTATTTTACATCTCAAACAGAGTTTTAGGGTAAATGTTGTCTTGAATATAACACTGTAAAGATGAGGATTTAAGTTTCAGTAAGAGGAAAACCACATTTATTTACATATAACTAACGTAAATAAAGACTTCGTCATCACGTTGTGTCAAATTGCCAAGTCAAGCAATGACATCTAATCGTCTATTATCTATCCCTGGCAGTAAGGGACTCTAGCTGTGATGCGATACATGTGATATTGATTTTGTCTCTACCTTTTCGACAGCCACGGGTTTTACTAAAGAATACAGTCCTATACTATGCAGTGATAAACTTTGGAGTGACAAGACAGACTAACATACATTGTCTGTATATACCAGAAATCAATTCTGATACCAAACATTTTTTTATTTCCAGGAAGTTTATTGGAATGGTAGATCTAGGTATTGTCAGCACAGACCATAGAGCTCCAATCAAAATAGCCAGAACTTCCTTATTTTTAATTTGATCGGAAAACTCTTTTCATTTTTCACCAATTTGTTTAGTGTAATGAAGACCCTTATCATGGCATATTGTGTTTGGTCTGTGCATAACACTGTATACAGGTCTCAACTCATGACCAATGGTCTGCAATTACTCTGCATTGGTTTCCTCATAAACTGCCTTTAGTGATGTAACTGACAGAGTTGTTTATAAAGTGAAATTATCAACACAATGAATCTTAACTCTAGCAGTAATAATAAGTAATCTCAGGTTTATATTTTGGTGAAAAGCAAAGGGTGTAATTTTTCATCATCATTTCATCACGTCCTTTCTTCTGTGTGTGACTTTGACTTAAATTATGCAAAGAAACATTGAAGATAAAACTGTTAACTTCTTCACACCTGGCAACATCAATTGTAGATATACTTAATATTCTACAACACTTCTTTCTGTCTTATTAGTCAAAACTGTAATTATTTCTTGTAAATTAATCACCATATACAAAGATAAGGATAAATAAGGACATATTCTGTCTACCATAAAGTTCTGTAATGTCACCCAATTTTAAATAACTACTCACTTGAAATAAATGCCTGTCACAGAAAAACTTGCAATTGAATTATATTAAATCAAATGCTGTGGGACCATAAATGTGCTTCTAGTTAACAAGGATTTCCACATAAAATGGTTGATTTTAATGTAAAAATACCCCTACAGGGCCTGTCAATACTTCTGCTTGAAAGAGTATTCCACTTAATAGAGTTCTTCTTCAAGGGATTAGACTGTGTAATTACAGTTTTTGAGCATTATTTTTGTATCCCAAATAGATGCCTGGTCTAAATGGACATTTGCTCTGTTGTAACTAATTGTAATGTCCTGGGAAGGAGATTAGTAAATTGCGAAAGATTGACCCGGAAATCAGGACAAGTTTAACAAATAATATACAAAGATTTTAGCGAGACTTTTTTATGTCAGCTGACTTGTCAGTCAGCTGACATTATGTCGTCACTCTGCGGCGTGGGCGTACGTGTACGTGTACGCGTACGCGTCCGCGTGAACAACTTCTCCTCCAAAACTACAAGGCCTAGAGACGTGCTGTTTTTTTTAAAAGATACCTTATCTATCGAGGATGAAAAATTGTTCAAGGCATGCAAATCTGTCTGTTCGTCTGTTTGCTAGAGACATTACAAGGGGGGTACCCCCACCAAAAGTGTGAAAATTTCAACACTTAATCACAATTTTCTCAGTGACTATTGCAGGGATTTCTCTCATATCTTGCATATATGTACTAGGCCAGAGGTAGATTCTCTTGTGTGAGTATGAGACCTGGATCTGTCTTACTTTTTTTTTAATAAATTTTTTTAATAATTTTTAATGCATTAAAATTCATGAAATCATGCACAAAATCATTTATAACTTGAAAAGTGTTGCATTTAGAGCATTTTGTTAAAATATGTAATTCAGCTACTTTTTTCATAGCTACAATATGGTGAGTAAGTTGGGTGCCTGTCTCAATAGCTAAGTGAGTAATAGCTACTTTTGGGCTTTTCAGTAACTTCCATCATGAGTAAAATCACTTGTAACTTAAAAACTATTGCATTTAGAGAATTTCGTATAAATATGTTATTCAGCTACTTTTGGGTCAGCTATAACATAGTAAAATTTTAGACCTGTAGCTCATGGCATAGCTGAGTAATAGCTACTTTTAGGTTATCACTGTTGAGTAAATCGCTTATAACTTCAAAACTATTGGATTTAGAGAATTTCGTATAAATATGTTATTCAGCTACTTTTGGGTCAGCTATAACATAGTAAAATTTCAGACCTGTAGCTCATGGCATAGCTGAGTAATAGCTACTTTTAGGTTATCACTGTTGAGTAAATCGCTTATAACTTGGAAACTATTGCATTTACAGTATTTTGTTTCAATATGTTATTCACCTATTTTGGGATCAGCTATAACATAGTGAAGTTTCAGATCTGTGGCTCATTGCATAGCTGAGTAATAGCTACTTTGAAGTTCTCACTATTGAGTAAATCACTTGTAACTTAAAACCTATTGCATTTAGAGAATTTCATATAAATATGTTATTCAGCTACTTTTGGGCCAGCTATAACATAGTGAAATTTCAGATCTGTAGGTCATGGCATAGCTGAGTAATAGCTACTTTAAAGTTCTCACTATTGAGTAAATCAGTTGTAATTGGAAAACTATTGCATTTAGAGTATTTCGTATAAATATGTTATTCAGCTACTTTTGGGTCAGCTATAACATAGTAAAATTTCAGACCTGTAGCTCATGGCATAGCTGAGTAATAGCTACTTTTAGGTCATCACTATTGAGTAAATCAGTTGTAACTTGAAAACTATTGCATTTACAGTATTTTGCTTAAATATGTTGTTCACCTACTTTTTGGTCAGCTATAACATAGTAAAATTTGAGACCTGTAGCTCATTGCATAGCTGAGTAATAACTACTTTGAGGTTCTCACTATTGAGTAAATCAGTTGTAATTGCAAAACTATTGCATTTAGAGAATTTCGTATAAATATGTTATTCAGCTACTTTTGGGCCAGCTATAACATAGTGAAATTTCAGATCTGTAGGTCATGGCACAGCTGAGTAATAGCTACTTTGAAGTTCTCACTATTGAGTAAATCAGTTGTAATTGGAAAACTATTGCATTTACAGAATTTCGTATAAATATGTTATTCAGCTACTTTTGGGTCAGCTATAACATAGTAAAATTTCAGACCTGTAGCTCATGGCATAGCTGAGTAATAGCTACTTTTAGGTCATCACTATTGAGTAAATCAGTTGTAACTTCAAAACCATTGCATTTACAGTATTTTGCTTAAATATGTTGTTCACCTACTTTTGGGTCAGCTATAACATAGTAAAATTTCAGACCTGTAGCTCATTGCATAGCTGAATAATAACTACTTTGAGGTTCTCACTATTGAGTAAATCAGTTGTAATTGCAAAACTATTGCATTTAGAGAATTTAGTATAAATATGTTATTCAGCTACTTTTGGGTCAGCTATAACATAGTAAAATTTCAGACCTGTAGCTCATGGCATAGCTGAGTAATAGCTACTTTTAGGTCATCACTATTGAGTAAATCAGTTGTAACTTGAAAACTATTGCATGTACAGTATTTTGCTTAAATATGTTGTTCACCTACTTTTGGGTCAGCTATAACATAGTAAAATTTCAGACCTGTAGCTCATGGCATAGCTGAGTAATAGCTACTTTGAGGTTATCACTGTTGAGTAAATCGCTTATAACTTGGAAATTATTGGATTTAGAGTATTTTGTTTCAATATGTTATTCACCTATTTTGGGGTCAGCTATAACATAGTGAAGTTCCAGACCTGTGACTCATTGCATAGCTGAGTAATAGCTACTTTGAAGTTCTCAATGTTGAGCAAATCACTTATAATTTGAAAACTATTGCATTTAGAGAATTTAGTATAAATATGTTATTCAGCTACTTTTGGGTCAGCTATAACATAGTAAAATTTCAGACCTGTAGCTCATGGCATAGCTGAGTAATAGCTACTTTTAGGTCATCACTGTTGAGTAAATCAGTTGTAACTTGAAAACTATTGCATGTACAGTATTTTGCTTAAATATGTTGTTCACCTACTTTTGGGTCAGCTATAACATAGTAAAATTTCAGACCTGTAGCTCATGGCATAGCTGAGTAATAGCTACTTTGAGGTTATCACTGTTGAGTAAATCGCTTATAACTTGGAAATTATTGCATTTAGAGTATTTTGTTTCAATATGTTGTTCACCTATTTTGGGGTCAGCTATAACATAGTGCAGTTCCAGACCAGTGACTCATTGCATAGCTGAGTAATAGCTACTTTAAAGTTCTCAATGTTGAGCAAATCACTTATAATTTGAAAACTATTGCATTTAGAGAATTTAGTATAAATATGTTATTCAGCTACTTTTGGGTCAGCTATAACATAGTAAAATTTCAGACCTGTAGCTCATGGCATAGCTGAGTAATAGCTACTTTTAGGTTATCACTGTTGAGTAATCACTTATAACTTGGAAACTATTGCATTTAGAGTATTTTGTTGCAATATGTTATTCACCTATTTTGGGGTCAGCTATAACATAGTGAAGTTCCAGACCTGTGGCTCATTGCATAGCTGAGTAATAGCTACTTTGAAGTTCTCACTCTTGAGTAAATCAGTTGTAATTGGAAAACTATTGCCTTTACAGAAATTTGTGCAAATATGTTATTCAGCTACTTTTGGGTCAGCTATAACATAGTGAAATTACAGACCTGTAGCTCATGGCACAACTGAGCAATAGCTATTCTCAGGCACTGACTGTTGAGTAAATCGGCTATAACTTGAAAAATATTGCATTTGGAGTATTTTGTTAAAATATATTGTTCACCTACTTTTGGGTCAGCTATAACATAGTGAAATTACAGACCTATAGCTCATGGCATAGCGGAGCAATAGCTATTTTCAGGTTCTCACTATTGAGTAAATCAGTTGTAACTTGAAAACTATTGCATTTACAGTATTTTGCTTAAATATGTTGTTCACCTACTTTTAGGTCAGCTATAACAGAGCAAAAATTCAGACATGTAGCTCATTGTATAGCTGAGTAATAGTTACTTTGAGGTTCTCACTCTTGAGTAAATCAGTAGTAACTTGAAAACTATTACATTTAGAGTATTTTGTTAAATATGTTATTCACAGACGTTTTGGTCAGCTATAACATAGTGAAATTGCAGACCTCTATGTCATGGCATAGCTGAGCAATAGCTTCTTTCAGGTTCTCACTGTTGTAAATCATTGTATCCAACCTGTAGGAAATCATGGGCTGGGAATCTGTTAATATGGTCCGTTGACCTTGGAACCCTCCTTCAAGGTCAAATGAGGATAGCCAAACATAAAAGTGCTTATAACTCGCTTATTATTGGTCCTAGAGGTTTGGAATGGAAAACCAACCTATAGAAAATCATGGGCTGGGAATCTTTTGGTGTGGTCAGATTTCACCTTAGACCCCTCCTTCCAGGTCAAACGAAGATAGCCAAACTTAAAGTGCTTATAACTCGCGTATTATTGGTCTTGGAGGTTTGGGATGGTAAACCAACATATAGGAAATCATGGGCTGGGATTCTTTTGGTGTGGTCAGATTTGACCTGGGACCCCTCCTTCAAGGTCAATTGAGGATAGCCAAACTTACAATTGCTTAGAACTCGCTTATTATTGGTCCTACAGGTTTGGGATGGTAAACAAGCTACAGGAAATCATGGGCTGGGAATTTTTTTGTGTGGTCGGATTTGACCTTGGACCCCTCCGTCAAGGTCAAACAAGGATAGCCAAACTTAAAAAGTGCCTATGACTCACTTATTATTGGTCCGAGAGGTTTGGGATGGTAAACCATCCTAAATTCTTTGGCTGGGAATCTTTTGGTATGGTCAGATTTGACCTTTGGACCCCTTCTTCATGGTCGAACGAGGATATTGCATTTATAGTATTTCTTTAAATATTTTTAACCTACTTTTTACACTTAAACAATTACGTTGTTACTTTATTTCATAATACCATTTGCAGGGCACAACTTTTTTGTCCTTTTTTTCTGTCAGCTTCGGAATATCTTTCGAACATGCTGTTCAGTTACCATTTACTGTATTTCTGTACAGCCCTTTCCCTGATAATTATGCTTTCCTCTCATTATCACCATCACAAATCAAAAACATTCAGTCAGCTGACACAGTGCCCGTTCACGGGCACTCTCCTCTTGTTTGGCTTTGGCTGTTCACTTTTATAAATACCCGCCCTGGCTCAATTTCAGACAACTACAGTAAATAAAAGTGTTTTCATATACTGGTAGTTTTACACAGAAAATTGCATACCTTTAGATAAATAACTCAATAGGCAATATATAAGTATCATCTGTTTTATGGAAGTTGTATAAAGGATGGCACCTCTTTGAAAGCCATTACACCAGAATTTTTATCTACTTTGCAAACTTTTAATGAATTATAAAAAGTGCAAAAAGTGGTTATTGTCTAGTTATTTGCACTCAATTTTATTCGTGTAAAATACCTGAATTGCTACCGAATTCAATGGTTTTGTTTGCACCAGAACAAATTTTATGTATTGTTTACTTAGCATTTTTGCAATTTGGATATTTATTTTCACTGGATGTTTGTGTAGAGATAAACGGTAAAAGGTTTGGCAAAACATTATGAGCACAAAACCCTAACAAATTAAGAAATTGATTTGGATATGAAAACTTGTTATATGTGTACTTTGCTTATACAATGATAAGAGATGTTGAAGCCTTGCTAAAATCTCAGTGTTTGATGTTTGCCTGTTTCCTTGGACCAACATTTTGTTGGTTGAGCTGGTTCAGCAGTCCAAAACTTTTTCATGATTGATGAAATAAAACTGAAAAGCTATTTGTCGACAAGAACACAAAATTTTAATAAAGATGTCATCACTTTATAAATTATATAAATCGTTATTTGGATGTAGACATGCAAAATGGATCACAGACCCTCATCAGAATAAATTCTATAATGTGTATTGACATAATAGTATGTAAAAAAATTATAAGGAATTAACAAAACTGACATTCTGAAAAAATCTAAAGAAAAATATACATTTTTAAAGAATGAAAATGTGCCAATAATACTGAATTTTTGGATATTACTATTATATTGAATAGGCAGAAGCTAAATTTTAGTATAAATTTAAAGAAAAGCTGAAGACTTTGGGATTGGAAATGTAACCATGAATGATATATCTACATTGGAATTTTACACAATAGAAACTTGTACCTGTTTGAAATCAAAGACCAGAAGGGTTTATAACTAAAGTATCAAAGTGTCCAATATTTGGAAATAGAAATCAAACATACTCTGCCATAACCAGCAAATACTTAGACCAAAATAGCTTCATTCCAGAGGCAATTCTTGAAACTTAAAATGGCAATTTAAACATTTAGCTTTGATCCTGTCACTTGGTGACAGTCACTTAAAACTAAAATATCCACCTATGGTTGTGTCACAACTTCAACTTCTTTCACAATACATTAAGCCTCATTTATAAGTTGGCAGTGCAATAACAGAGATTGAGAAATACACCTCCATGAATAATTGAAAAATACATTGCCATGGCTAGTGAACAAGAATCTAAAGTTCGACGGACGCTTAGTGCCACAGGGGCGGATGACACTAATGGAGCTGAGGCATTAAAGACCTCTACACCAAGGCGTGTGAGTGTGGTACCAGTTATCAACACTGAGAGGTCCCGACGCCTGAGTAGTCAAGTGTCAGCGGGAGAGGAAGGGATTGTGATGCGGAAAATCAAACGGAGCAGTTTACAAGAAGAGGAAATAAGGGGGGAAGGACGTCGGCGAAGGAGCAGCCGTATTGAGATACTGAGAGGAGAAAACGGGGAGATTTATGATAGGAGAAAGAGTAGGAGTTGTAAGTGTGACATTCTCTCATAAGTCTTGATAACAAAGGAGTAGGTTACAGGGGCTGACGAGCTGTTGGTGCAATCTGTTCTAAATATAAGTCTGTACGGCTGTAAGTCCCGGATTATCTAATCAGACATGTTTTTGAGAAGGAGTAAATGTGATCTTATTCTTAGTACTCTCTTGTCAAAAGAATTTTCTTAAAACTTCTCAGGATAACAAAAAATTTTCAAGAATAACAGTTTTTCAAAATATACCAGCCATACAAGAATGTTTTCTGAACAGTTTTACAATAAATAATACCTTCACACTTGTCAACCCGTAAAAAATTATCTCTGTCTGCTTTCTACGTAGCTAGTAGCTACTGTGTCCAATTTGTTATTACTGCCTGTGGAATTTTAAAAAAAATTCTGGAATTGACAAATTTTTATTCTGAGAAAGTTTTCTAAAAATAAGTTTGTTTTCTTAGTATAGTTCTGAGAAAAAGTGTATCAGTGATTTTTGGCCCTGAGTAAATCTAAGCAAGAGCTGTAGGCCTGGTCTTACCTAAGCAGACGTGGCTTATCTCAAGCTAACAATAATCTGAACAGATAAAGAATCTCTTCATTAATGCATTCTTCCTCACATTTCTGCATTTGAGAGCCACAGGATACGCCTGTTTTGAAATGTTTGTAACCATCCCCAAGTATTGTCTTTAAGAAATAAACCTTTTAGATTTAGATCTGAAAAAAAACCCAATATTCTGTGGTAGTTTGTAAGGTTTACGTAACATTTCAACATTCAATAATTACTACATAAGCTGCACACGGATCATGCTCAATGCAACAGAATTTCAAAACTTTATGGTGTTTCATATTTTATTGATATTTAAATATAGATTGATACATTTTCCGGATTTCAATATTGATAACAAAAGTATTGATTTTGTTATCCTGAGTCAATATTTTGTAAATATTACTGTTTTTTACCCCACAGCCCTTAAGGGCTGTCGGGGTATTGTTTTCACCCATGGTGTCCAGATGGGCGGGCGGGCAGGCAGCAGGAAGAAGTTTGTCTGGCCTGTATCTCGGAAACCGTAAGGTGTAGGAAGTTGATACTTGGTAGGGACATTGGTTAGGGGTGTAGGTGTGCAACATCATAGTGTGACCTTGATTTGACTTTTGACCTTGCCTTGAGTTTGAAAATCTTGTCCGGGCTATATCTCGGAAACCGTAAGGTGTAGGGAGTTGATACTTGGTAGGGACATTGGTTAGGGGTTGTTGGTGTGCAACGTCATGACGTGACCTTGATTTGACCTTTGACCTTGCTGTAGTGACCTTGACGTATAAAATCTTGTCCGGACTATATCTCGGCAACCATAAGGTGTAGGAAGTTGATACTTGGTAGGGACATTGGTTAGGTGGTGTAGGTGTGCAACGTCATGGCCTGACCTTGATTTGACCTTTGACCTTGCCGTAGTGACCTTGACCTATAAAATCTTGTCAGGGGTATATCTTGGAAACCATAAGGTGTAGGAAGTTGATATTTGGTAGGGACATTGGCTAGGGCGTGTAGATGTGAAACGTCATGGTGTCACCTTGATTTGACCTTTGACCTTGCCGTAGTGACCTTGACCTATAATGCCTTGTCTGGGCTATATTTCGGAAACCATAAGGTGTAGGAAATTGATATTTGGTAGGGACATTGGTCGGGGGTTATATGTGTGCAACGTCATGGTGTCACCTTGATTTGACCTTTGATCTTGCATATCTGATGCTATTTTATCTCACTACAGGGATATCTAATACTATTTTATCTCTCTTATATCTTTTTACTTGAATCTTGGTTGTTGCACCTTTGGGTGTCTTTTGATGTAGATTAAGCACTGTTAAAGTCATATTAGAATTCATTAACTGTTTTACTTTTGCAACTTCCCATTGTAACAGATTGTGTTGCATCAAGTGAGCAACAGGTTTTGCCCCAACTCCATATAAAAGCATGTATTGCCACATCTGTATGTATGGGTAATATTCAAAACATTCAAACCATAATTCGGCCATACAAATGAATATCAAAATGGGAGAAGTCTTAAAGCTTCATAACTTTTAGTTAACTGAATTGTCCTGTTTTAATACTTAATCTTTACATGCAGTTTCTTTCTCTTAGATGTTATTTTCTCTACTTAAACATTATTTGGACACTGACACTGCTCTGAAGGTATCCCAATCTGTGTACTGTTTCACTACTTCTATATCTCATGGTGTTGAAAACTATTTCCCCAGACTGTGGGGTATGGGCATCTCTGATGCTATTTTATAACTAATTTTTATCTTTAAAATATTCATATATTGAAAGATTTATTCTGAGATCTTTAAAGGAATTAAATTACATGTACTGTCTTAATTGTATACTCATTGCTAATATCATATGCAATATTTGGTAAACGAGACACTCAAAGTAGCTATCAAATGTCACATTTTACAGGATCAAGCAATATTACAATACCAACTCATATGCATTGGTGGTATTAGAGTTTCATATTGATATTGAAATTGCACCTCAACTCCTTTAGTATTTATTAGTAATAAGATTAAATATCCTGCCAGTGTGATTTCATTAGATGAGGCTGACACATTAGAGCAAGAAGTGAGAAAAGTAAGATGGCTGTTCAAAGAGACAGCAGAATGGGGAGTAGAAAATGGTAATGATATGGAAATCCTTGTTTGTTTGGGATCTTAAAACAATCAAAGCATGTACATATTTTGGAAACGATGTACTGAAGAATTACCACTACTTTCTTGTTGAATGTGTCAGCCTTGTCTAATAGTACAATAATGTAATTTTATAGGGCAATATGCTGTAGAAATGGACCGCCATCAATGATTATCGGCCTGACACAAGCCTCGGGCACTAATGGATGTGAAAGGCCGATAATCATTGATGAAGGTCCATTTCTACAGCATATTGCCCGTAAAAATTACATTATTACTATTATTATTAGCTGAATTTTATATTTGGTTGTCTGTGATATTTTTTGTGTCATTAGAGTTTTGGAGCTATATATATAATGATTACATCAACTGTACTTAGGGTTAAGGCTCTAAATTACTCATATATTATCGTTTGGGTGAAAAATACATTTATAAGTAATTTAGAATTAATATATAAATGATAATTTCAAACAAGACTTGTTTTATAAATGATATTTTTCTTTACCAAACAAAGAAAGTTTTTCAGTGTGAACCAACGTTGTATTTTTGGTATATATTATATATATATTATACATTTAAACATTTTAAGAGAAAATTGATCTGTAACATTATCAGAAGTCATAGTTAATGTTTTAATACATGAAAACCCCATGGATCATCATAATGGGACGCTGTGCTAATCAAAACATATATTGTGGTGACATCATACAAGTAGAGACTAATAAAAATACGTCATTTTGATATTTTTGTTTTGAAATGGTTCTTGGCTGGGTTATTTTTCCCGTAAACAATTACTGTTATTTTCAAAATAAGCAGTTAACCTACAAAAACATTCTTATAGCAATGAAAAGATATCTTTACACTTCTTTTACTAGTTTTTGTTTGGTTAAAATCCGTACAGTAATAAATTAGATATTGCAAGTTAAAAATTTGAAGTGAGAGTACAATATTGTAAACAAATACTCGGTGACGTCAGAACCCAGTCAATAATACTCATTATTGGACCGCGGACCGGCAATCAATAAAATACTGTGTTTTCAAAGACTCGATTTTGCACTAATAATCTACTGGTAACGCACGCTCAGCTAGTAATAATATAGTGTAGTCAAGACTGTTACAGAGATGTAACTACATCAGCAACAGCACTCAACAGGCTGAGGACAGAGGGAATTAAATCACAGCTCTTTCTAGAAAATTATTTGGTAAAGCCCATTGCACATATGAGAAATATCGATGCCAGCCAATAAGTTAGATTTGTATATCGATTGAAATTTAAATAATGCTTGATGCAGTAAAATGCGTTATTTTATGTAATTGTAACAAGAAAATTACTCTAAAACTGGCTGTGTTCATCCTGAAAAGTAGATAGGTAAAAGTGTGCACGAGGACAAACATAACTACCCATTCTAGTCCTTATTATGGGGCAATCTTATTAAAATGTGATACGACTTCTTCAGGACGTCCATCTCATCCGCTCCAGTGAATGTTTGCTTCTTGTTGCTTCTTCTAATTATTAGGGTTCTGTCCACCAGCGATGTAATTCACACATAGTATGGCGAATTTTATATTCATGTACATCATTGTTTGTTCATTTCTTACTGTATGTGTATAAATCACCTCAATTTATGTGTTGTTTCACCAAACAAGAGCTTATTAAGTATGGATGTTGGTGCATTGACTTGTTTGAATTACAACTTAGCATAATTAATGAGTGCTTCTCTGTTAAGAAGTTGTACTTGAACTCCTGTCTCATTGCTCTGATGCTTCAGTATCCCTGACATCCCGGATTTAGTAACACAGGCATGATCTTATGAATCCCTCACTGAACAGCACTTAATACCTGCAAACATGGTATAGTCTAAGTTAAAACAAGAAATAACTTTTCCTCTTAGGCCTTTTTCCCCATTACTCAGTTCTTAACATTTTCACAAAAAAAGGTTCAGAAAATGACTCATTTTAGATCAGTTTTTATTAGAATAATTGCTTTCATCCAAAAAACTGATGTAAAACTCATTTGTATTCCCAATAGTTCTTTATTCTTTGCAAGCAATCCTTACAGACTTAGTTACTGTTGGCTCTGAGACCCCTTACAATCACTTTAAAAATTGAGGAAAATCAGCAGGGCACAAACCCAAACAGGGCAGATTATGGTCCAGTGATTATCATGTTTGGTACTCTCTTGGTACTTCAGGGCTACATGAGCGCTTCACAGAGACATTCTCTTACAAGATATTTTTCAGTCAAAAACTGTCACTCTCAGAAACCATAGTGTTTACAACCCATTGTGTACCTACACATTACTTCATACTCCAACTTACATGTATTTTCTGATTAATGGCCTTAAGTGTGTATAAAACAATATCTAATCTAATGTGGACTTTTATAGCGCTTAATTTCCATCAATTGACAGACTCTAAGGCACAACTGAACATAAAAAGGGGAATATTCATTAGCCCAATGACATAGCCAGGTTATTCCAAAGAAGACATTGAGGTGATGGGTATATATTATATGTATATTTTATATTTAGTTACATAAACATATGAAAAATACATATTTGGAATATTCATTCATATTTGGAATTTGAAATATTCAGAATTCTTTCCAGTTTTTATGAGGGTGTGTTTTTTGGTGAAAAACAAATCCACATCAGGATGACTTAGAGATACACTCTGTCATGTTACAACTGTATATGTTACTTCTGTTACTTAAATTGTGGCATCCCAACTGAAAATCGTAATTATTTACCATGATTATACTTTGTTTTGTATACTTTATTCAACCAGAGAATTGTGATGACATGACAACTTAAAATTATTAAAGCACACTATCTGTGTACTGGTTTGATTTGACCTGTTTTAAAATTGATTCTGTTTGTCCAGCAAAATGTGAAAGCGTCATTAGGGACCTGTTAATTGTTTGAATGTGGCAGGGTAGATTACTTCTGATATGACAGGAGTCAACATCTTGAGATCTGGTCAAACTGCTGAATAATGACAAGGTACATACAAACACTATAGTTATCCCCTATAAATATATAAGTCCAACCTTAAAATTAATTATAATAAATTCTTGATAAAGATAATATCAATGTAATAACAATAAATATATTTTCATATTTCAATGTAGATTCTGTCTCATTTACATTTTTTCTCAAATTCGATTGTTGACAGACATGTTTTTAGTTTGCTAATATCTGATGTTAGATATATTTAGAATATATTCTTACTTTCATATTTTGAAAATAAGATTGGTTGTGATTTTTGCTTGCACATTTCGAGGACTTGTGGTAACCAAGCTCTTGTGTTGACACATGATCTGGCTTCTCATAGATCAGGAGAAGGTGTTTCAAATTGGATTCAGCTTCTTTTTTATCTATATTCAAAAATGTTTTTTCAGAATACTTGGTAGTTTTTGTGATAAATAGTGTAAGGTGATGAGGTTATCAAATCTTTAGTAAAAACAATCAGCTGGATAAGAAACAAAGCAGTCATTAATGTGTGACAAAGTGCTTATAAATTTGTTAATGACTGATTGGAATTCAAGGAGTTGTGCTAATTTTTTAATGTTCTATGTTTTAATGCATGTAACTGTTTGCCGACAATATGTCATTGTTTGTCAACATGCGTGACATAGAGCTGAAGCAGCATGAGCGGGCTAGTTACCATAGCAGTGGCCAAAAACCAAGGAAAAGCATGGCAACAGTTGCCATGACAACAGTTAGAATGAAATCATTTGCAAGTAGGAGTAGTGTTACTATATTATTGTGTAAAATTATTTGAAATGAGGCTTAATGAAGGTCCCCGCTCCCATGACACAGGGAAAAGGGGTAAAACTCAGAAAAATGTGGAAAATAGTAAAAATACAGGAAATTTAGTAAAGAATAAATATTGGTAGATGAAACAATGAATTTATTTTTATCAGTCCAAAGACAATAGTGAAGAAACAATCATATAATAAATAAACATAAATAAATCTAATCTGTTCATACCATTATAGCCCTAAATCTCTGTACTGGCAAATTCTAGTGCTTGCATCATAATCACATTTCAAACTTCATAAAGCCATTGGACATGTGTGGTTCAAAAGCCAGAAATTGTTCTCTTTGGTTAATTCACATCAGTTATGTCCTAACTACGGTATATTCCACAAGATAACAAAACTATTGTTATGGAAAAGCAAAACTTCATATGGACAATAAAATGAAAAAGAAATAACACAATTTTGAGCAGATTTAAAGAAGCCTATCCAAGGAGATACATGTGTATTTATCTAAGAATAATAATAATTATGAAAGATTTGGATTTTTTTTAATTGTCAACTTTAAAATTCAATATATCGACTTTTAATCTCAATAAATCAACATTTAAAGTCAATAACTCATCTTCTGGAGCAAGTAGTTAACATCTTTACTCAAACAATTGACTTCTAAAGTGAATAAAATTTACTTTTAAACTCAATATGTGGATTTCTATTTTGGATTGACTTTTATACTTAATAACTGACTTCAAAAATCAATAAATTAACTTTAAATCTCAATAATTTGAATTCTGAAGGCAATACTTTATGTTGTAAAATTATCAAAAACACTTGTGCAATTGTGTTTGTAGTCCCATTATTCAAAAATGAAAAACAAATAAAAATAAAAAGAAATAATGAGTTATAAGAAATAATAAAAATTATTAGAAATATGTTCATTCAATAAATATATTAATCTATTGCATTACAACAATTTTAGAAGTATGTTCATTCAATAGAAATAGTACTCTATCATGTAATACTGAATAACCTCAACCAAATATAAGGAGAAAATCTAGTTCAAAAGTAAATTTTCAAGATAAGAAGTAGATTAATTACTTGAAAAGTTGGCCCATTTTTAAAAGTCAATTTATCAAGTTTAAAAGTTTATTAATTGAGTTTAAAAGTCAATTAATCAAACTTGAAAGTTGACAATTCAAAACAGGAATTTCAAACTAACCAGAAATAAGAAAACAATTGTAATGATTTATTGTTTTATACAATCCAGATTTTTTGGAAAGTAATTATATCTGAAATAGAACTAGGCAACTTCCTCTTCCAAATATATTCAATTTAAACATTTCCAGAAGAAAAAATTGCTTGACACAATTTTCAGTAAAGTTCAGCACATGATTTTTTTTTTCACTATTTACATATACAGAGGTCTTGCATTTTTTAACAATGCTGGACACTATGTCATTTTTATGTGAAAATTGACTTGAAAACTTTCTTGAAAATGGCTATAGTGTAGAAAATAGTTATCCTTTCTTAATTCTGTACTCCAACGATCCATTTCTCTGTTCTTTAGTGAGTGTTCCAGCACTCTTTAAAAGTCCTACTTAGACATACAGTAGACCCAGTGATCAAACTAAATGATGGGTTCGTTATAATGTGCAGTTTCACTCACTATTTACAGATAAACTGAAGAACCGTACCAAACCAAACCCAGATAATGTGACCTCGCAGTCAGATGAGGGTGCCACAGAGGTGGAGTCCCAGAAGTCACAGGCAATCATTAATGATGAGATACGTGCACTGGAGATAAAGCCAGAGGATCTAGAGAAAGTAAGAAAGAGTTTCAGTACCTAATCCAGTCATCTAGTATATCATTAAGCTGCATTTTCATTTGTAACTACTTTATGTTGCTATCACTCGTGTTTGATTTTGTGTTCAGTATATGATCATTATTAACATACAAAAAAAATGATGCATTATTCAGCTTATAAAATATTTGCATTTCAGCATTGATCAAACATTGGAGTAAAAGTAAATGATTAAGAATTTCAATTTCTGCACATTAATCCTAACTACTCAGTATTTGTACTTTGGCAACAGGTGCGGGAGCCACATCCTCCTACAGAAAAAAGGAAGTCACCCACACTCAATCCTGTACTGGTCAGAAAACTCAAGCCAGAATCTGAGTGGAACAAACCCAAACCCAAGCCGTGAGTATAAATTTCAGAAAGTAAAAAGCTAAACAAGTGCTAAATCATGCAATGAGAAGTTCTCGGTGGCCTAGTGGTTATAGTAGGTTTTGCATCTAATCACATGCTGTGTCCTCTGTGTAGGTTTTACTCCCACCAACCCCCCACCACCCCCCTCTCCCCTTGATTGATAAAGCTGAGGATCTGTCGCAATGTGACCCTGGCTGTTGAACGGGACATAAAACCCCAAGTGACATTTAAATTGTGCAATGAGTTTTGTATAACAGTAGAAAAATGTAGCAAGCACAAACCCAATCTGGAGTAGAAACATTGCAGAAAAACCTAAAACAAGTCAAAACTTGACTTTCATGTGAAATAAAGGAAGTTAAAGTCATAAAAAGGTGTGAGATAATGGAAAAGCCAACAATGTGTGCCGAAAAAATATAAAGTATGTAGAAAACATGACAAAACTATGCAGGAAAGCATTACAAAACTCTACAGAAATGCAAAACAAAAGTATGTAGCAAAGCATTACTAAGTACACAGGAAAGTTTGACAAGAGTACAGACAACGTAAGCAATGATACGACTCTTCCAAATTTTTAAAATTTCATATTTTTGGTACCCATCCTGAATCTTGGTGACTTTATGGCATTTTACAAAAGTTATGAATGTTTTACTCATTTTCAAATGTCATGGTTACTCAAATGTTGGTACTCTGCTTCCAAAATTTGAAAATATTATTTTGTGTAAAACAAATGTGAGGTAGTGTTATCGTTAATATCATGCAAGCAGAGTGACATACAGCCTTTTTTTTCATCCCAGCAGGTATTCAAGATTCAGTATCCAAAATTTTGAGCTGTATCTCAGAAATCGTGAGGTATATGAACTTCGTACTTGGTGGGGACATTAGTTGTGGGGGTGTAGATGTGCTATGTTATATTGTGACCTTGATTTGACCTATGACCTTATCATACTGAACTTTAAAATCTTGTTCGGGCAATATATTGGAAACTATAAGGTTTAGGAAGTTGGTACGTGTCAGGTATATTGGTTAAAAGGTGTAGGCATGCAACACCATGGTGTAGTGCTGGTATTGTTTATCGATATTGAAATATTTATCGATCCATGCTAAATATGCTGATATCGATAATGAAGGGTCCATTATCAATATCGAAACATACTACTTCACAAGTACAACCATGGTGTTTTTCATTCAAATAAAGGACAATATTTGAAGAATATAAAGGTTTCCATATCATTTTTGTCAACTTTCACTTACCGCTAAAATGGAAACGCCATATTTGTTTACATTTTGGGAAACAACTAAAACTTGCAAGGTGGAAGGTTTCTCGCGGAAAACATCTATGACCCAATATTTCAATATCGATCGATACGAAAGGCAAAAATATGGTTTGATATCGATATACATATTATTATTCGATACCAACACTACCATGGTGTGACTTTGGTGTAACCTTTGACCGTGGCCCTGCCAGAATGTTTTCTACTGCCATATTTGAGACATATTTCTCCTATCACAAAGCTCTATGGATTGCTGCAACTGATTCTTTTATGCACTTTCATAACATTTAGCTCACAAATAAATGCTCTCATCTTCCTATTTAATTGTTGTGTTTGAATACTTCATCTTTACATATTTTTTTTTCTTTTTTAAGTGTTATTTCTCCTGCATCTTTACATTACAGACACTGACAGATTCCTTATCTTTGTACTTTTCACTTCTTCTCTATCTTGTGGTGTCTAATGCTACTTTACCAGGCTGTGGCCCGTGGGATATGGCATCTTATCATCATCTTTTCTCCTACTCTTTCAGCGTGACTGTGTACAGACCCGCTCCACCTGAGGCCTCCCTGAAGACCATTGATTACAGTGGAGCCGCAGGCCCTCGCTACGATGACAAGGGCAGTATCATACCTCACAGCATACTGGGCGGTACAGAAGAGTACATAGCCATGGCAACCAAGAAAGGCGACTGGAGTCAGGTGAGAATTTGGCTTTATAAATTAACAGTGCAACTAGGAAAATTTTTTTAAATATTCTGTTACCAAAGCAAAGTAAATTGCCTTACCAGTTAATATAGGCAATTGGTGTCAAGTGAGACTGATACACAGGATACAAAGATATCTATGTAGATATTTCAATATTGATACAATTTTGTGGAGTTCATTGCCAATATTAAAAGTGTCAATTTCAGTATAGTTTATATTATCACTCAATCAGGAACATTTTCCCAATAATGTTTATTTATTTACAATTACTTTAAATCAATTAGTCATTACATACTTTGGAGCATTTATTATCTCCCGCCGGGCTTTAGCCCGGGAGGGAGATTATGAAATGATGTCTGTGTGTGCGTGCGTTCGTGCGTGCGTGTGTGCGTGCGTTAGTTAGTCACGCAGATTTCTCCAAAACTACTACAGCTACAGATTTTTTGTAAATTAATTGTCCCAATGAATTTTCATGCCCTTGAAAATTTTTTTGGTTTTATTGACTTAGGCCTAAAGATAAGTGAGTAATAGCAATCTTAGCTACTTTGAGTAAAGGGCTCATAACTCAAAAACTATTGCAGTAACAACTTTTTCTTCAAATATGTTGTTCAGCTACTTTGTCCTTAGCTATAAGATGGTACATAGTTTGGGGTCCCATTGCATGCCATAAGTGAGTAATAGCTATTTTCTCATTTGTAGCTAAATAACAGAAGAAGTAAATGTTAAATATCTTCAAAAGTATTGAAGTTAGGGAAATCTTTTCAAATATGTTGTCCATCTTCTTTTTGGTAAGCTATCACATACTAAAGTTTCAGACCTGTTGCACCTTGGATAGCTGAGTAATAGCTACTTTGAAATTCTGACTGGTGAGTAAAGCGATTGTAACTCCAAAACTATTGCAGTTAGAGTATTTTCCTAAAATATGTTGTTCAGCTACTTTGTCCTTAGCTATAAGATGGTACATAGTTTGGGGTTCTATTGCATGCCATAAGTGAGTAATAGCTATTTTCTCATTTGTAGCTAAATAACAGAAGAAGTAAATGTCAAATATCTTCAAAAGTATTAAAGTTGGGGAAATCTTTTCAAATATGTTGTCCATCTACTTTTTGGTAAGCTATGACATAGTAAAGTTCCAGACCTGTTGCACCTTGGATAGCTGAGTAATAGCTACTTTGAAATTCTGACTGTTGAGTAAAGCCATTGTAACTCCAAAACTATTGCACTTAGAGTGTTTTCCTAAAATGTGTTGTTCAGCTACTTTGTTCTTAGCTATAAGATGGTACATAGATTGGGGTTCTTTGCATGCCATAAGTGAGTAATAGCTATTTTCTCATTTGTAGCTAAATAACAGAAGAAGTAAATGTCAAATATCTTCAAAAGTATTAAAGTTAGGGAAATCTTTTCAAATATGTTGTCCATCTACTTTTTGGTAAGCTATGACATAGTACAGTTTCAGACCTGTTGCACCTTGGATAGCTGAGTAATAGCTACTTTGAAATTCTGACTGTTGAGTAAAGCTATTGTAACTAAAAAAGTATTGCAGTTAGAGTGTTTTCCTAAAATATGTTGTTCAGCTACTTTGTTCTTAGCTATAAGATGGTACATAGTTTGGGGTTCTATTGCTTGCCATAAGTGAGTAATAGCTACTTTCTAATTTGTAGCTAAATAACAGAAGAAGTAAATGTCAAATATCTTTAAAAGTATTGAAGTTAGGGAAATCTTTTCAAATATGTTGTCCATCTACTTTTTGGTAAGCTATGACATAGTACAGTTTCAGACCTGTTGCACCTTGGATAGCTGAGTAATAGCTACTTTGAAATTCTGACTGTTGAGTAAAGCTATTGTAACTAAAAAGTATTGCAGTTAGAGTGTTTTCCTAAAATATGTTGTTCAGCTACTTTGTTCTTAGCTATAAGATGGTACATAGTTTGGGGTTCTATTGCTTGCCATAAGTGAGTAATAGCTACTTTCTAATTTGTAGCTAAATAACAGAAGAAGTAAATGTCAAATATCTTTAAAAGTATTGAAGTTAGGGAAATCTTTTCAAATATGTTGTCCATCTACTTTTTGGTAAGCTATAACATAGTAAAGTTTCAGACCTGTTGCACCTTGGATAGCTGAGTTATAGCTACTTTGAAATTCTGACTGTTGAGTAAAGCCATTGTAACTCCAAAACTATTGCAGTTAGAGTATTTTCCTAAAATATGTTGTTCAGCTACTTTGTCCTTAGCTATAAGATGGTACATAGTTTGGGGTTCTATTGCATGCCATAAGTGAGTAATAGCTATTTTGTTGTTTGTAGCAAAATCATGACATAAGTAAATGTCAAATATCTTCAAAAGTATTAAAGTTAGGGAATTCTTTTCAAATATGTTATCCATCTACTTTTTGATAAGCTATCACATAGTAAAGTTTCAGATCTGTTGCACATTGGATAGCTGAGTAATAGCTACTTTGAAATTCTACAGTTGAGTAAATCCATTGTAACTCCAAAACTATTGCAGTTACAATATTTTCGTAAAATATGTTGTTCACCTACTTTGTCCTTAGCTATAAGCTGGCATGTAGTTTGGGGTTCTATTGCATGCCATGAGTGAGTAATAGCTATTTTCTTATTAGTAGCAAAATAATGACATAAGTAAATGTCAAATATCTTCAGAAGTATTAAAGTTACGGAATTCTTTTCAAATATGTCATTCATCTACTTTTTTGTAAGCTATCACATAGTAAAGTTTCAGACCTGTTGCACATTGCATAGCTAAGTAATAGCTACTTTGAAATTGTGACTGTTGAGTAAATCCATTATAACTCCAAAACTATTGCAGTTACAGCTTTTTCTTCAAATATGTTGTTCAGCTACTTTGTCCTTAGCTATAAGCTGGCATGTAGTTTGGGGTTCTATTGCATGCCATAAGTGAGTAATAGCTATTTTCTTATTAGTAGCAAAATAATGACTTAAGTAAATGTCAAATATCTTCAGAAGTATTAAAGTTACGGAATTCTTTTCAAATATGTCATTCATCTACTTTTTTGTAAGCTATCACATAGTAAAGTTTCAGACCTGTTGCACATTGCATAGCTAAGTAATAGCTACTTTGAAATTGTGACTGTTGAGTAAATCCATTGTAACTCCAAAACTATTGCAGTTACAGCTTTTTCTTCAAATATGTTGTTCAGCTACTTTGTCCTTAACTATAAGATGGTATATATTTTGCGGTTGTATTGCATGCCATAAGTGAGTAATAGCTATTTTCTTATTTGTAGCAAAATAACAACATAAGTAAATGTCAAATATCTTCAAAAGTATTAAAGTTAGGGAAATATTTTCAAATATGTTATTCATCTAGTTTTTGATAACCTATCACATAGTAAAGTTTCAGACCTGTTGCACATTGGATAGCCGAGTAATACCTACTTTGAAATTGTGACTGTAGGGTAAATGCATATAGTTTAGGGTTCTATTGCATGCCATAAGTGAGTAATAGCTATTTTCTTATTTGTGGCAAAATAATGACATAATTTTTCTCAAATAACTGCTTCATCTACTTTTGGGAGAGCTTTCACATGGTGAAGTTCCAGACCCGTAGCTAATTACTCACCTACTGAAAATGAGTAAATGTGAATTATCTCTAAAAGTATTGTGGATATCCAATTTTTCTTAAATAACTCATTCACCTACTTTTGGAAGAGCTTTCACTTGGTGAAGTTTCAGACCCGTAGCTAATTATTCACCTACTCAAAATGAGTAAATGCTAATTATCTCTAAAAGTATTGTGGATATCCAATTTTATCAAATTACTCGTTCATCTACTTTTGGGAGAGCTTTCACATGGTGAAGTTCCAGACCCGTAGCTAATTACTCACCTACTCAAAATGAGTAAATGTGAATTATCTGTAAAAGTATTGCAGATATCCAATTTTTCTCAAATAACTCATTCACCTACTTTTGGGAGAGGTTTTAGTTGGTGAGGTTTCAGGCCCGTAGCTAATTATTCACCTACTCAAAATGAGTAAATGTGAATTATCTCTAAAAGTATTGCGGATATCCAATTTTTATCAAATAACTCATTCATCTACTTTTGGGAGGGCTTTCACATGGTGAAGTTCCAGACCCGTAGCTAATTACTCACCTACTGAAAATGAGTAAATGTGAATTATCTCTAAAAGTATTGCAGATAGCCAATTTTTATCAAATAACTCATTCACCTACTTTGGGGAGAGCTTTCACTTGGTGAATTTTCAGAGCCGTAGCTAATTATTCACCTCCTCTAAATGAGTAAATGCTAGTTATCTCTAAAAGTATTGCGGGTATCCAATTTTTATCAAGTTACTCGTTCATCTACTTTTGGGAGAGCTTTCACATGGTGAAGTTCCAGACCCGTAGCTAATTACTCACCTAATCAAAATGAGTAAATGATAATTATCTCTAAAAGTATTGCGGATATCCAATTTTTATCAAATAACTCATTCATCTACTTTTGGGAGAGCTTTCACATGGTGAAGTTCCAGACCCTTAGCTAATTACTCACCTACTCAAAATGAGTAAATGTGAATTATCCCTAAAAGTATTGGGGATATCCAATTTTTTCTTAAATAACTCATTCACCTACTTTTGGAAGAGCTTTCACTTGGTGAAGTTTCAGACCCGTAGCTAATTATTCACCTACTCAAAATGAGTAAATGCTAATTATCTCTAAAAGTATTGTGGATATCAAATTTTTATCAAATTACTCGTTCATCTACTTTTGGGAGAGCTTTCACATGGTGAAGTTCCAGACCCATAGCTAATTACTCACCTACTCAAAATGAGTAAATGTGAATTATCTGTAAAAGTATTGCAGATATCCAATTTTTCTCAAATAACTCATTCACCTACTTTTGGGAGAGGTTTTAGTTGGTGAGGTTTCAGGCCTGTAGCTAATTATTCACCTACTCAAAATGAGTAAATGTGAATCATCTCTAAAAGTATTGCGGGTATCCAATTTTTATCAAATAACTCATTCATCTACTTTTGGGAGAGCTTTCACATGGTGAAGTTCCAGACCCGTAGCTAATTACTCACCTACTGAAAATGAGTAAATGTGAATTATCTCTAAAACTATTGCAGATAGCCAATTTTTATCAAATAACTCATTCACCTACTTTTGGGAGAGCTTTCACTTGGTGAATTTTCAGAGCCGTAGCTAATTATTCACCTCCTCAAAATGAGTAAATGCTAATTATCTCTAAAAGTATTGGGGGTATCCAATTTTTATCAAATTACTCGTTCATCTACTTTTGGGAGAGCTTTCACATAGTGAAGTTCCAGACCCGTAGCTAATTACTCACCTACTGAAAATGAGTAAATGTGAATTATCTCTAAAAGTATTGCAGATAGCCAATTTTTATCAAATAACTCATTCACCTACTTTTGGGAGAGCTTTCACTTGGTGAATTTTCAGAGCCGTAGCTAATTATTCACCTCCTCAAAATGAGTAAATGCTAATTATCTCTAAAAGTATTGCGGGTATCCAATTTTTATCAAATTACTCGGTCATCTACTTTTGGGAGAGCTTTCACATGGTGAAGTTTCAGACCCGTAGCTAATTATTCACCTACTCAAAATGAGTAAATGATAATTATCTCTAAAAGTATTGCGGATATCCAATTTTTATCAAATAACTCATTCACCTACTTTTGGGAGAGGTTTTAGTTGGTGAGGTTTCAGGCCCGTAGCTAATTATTCACCTACTCAAAATGAGTAAATGTGAATTATCTCTAAAAGTATTGCGGATATCCAATTTTTATCAAATAACTCATTCATCTACTTTTGGGAGGGCTTTCACATGGTGAAGTTCCAGACCCGTAGCTAATTACTCACCTACTGAAAATGAGTAAATGTGAATTATCTCTAAAAGTATTGCAGATAGCCAATTTTTATCAAATAACTCATTCACCTACTTTTGGGAGAGCTTTCACTTGGTGAAGTTTCACACCCGTAGTTAATTATTCACCTACTCAAAATGAGTAAATGCGAATTATCTCTACAAGTATTGCAGATAGCCAGTATTTCTGAAATAACTCATTCACATACATTTTGGAGAGCTTTCAATTAGTGAATTTTCAGATCCGTAGCTAATTACCCACCTACTCAAAATGAATAACTGCCTATTATCACTAAAAGTATTGCAGATAGCCAATATTTCTCAAATAACTCATTCACCTACATTTTGGAGAGCTTTCACATGCTAAATTTTTTTAATGAATTTTTTAAATAATTTTTAATGCATTAAAATTCATGAAATCATGCACTAAATCAATTATAACTTGAAAAGTATTACATTTAGAGCATCTTGTTAAAATATGTTATCTTTAGTACATCTCATTTATATGGCGGGAGATAAATGCATGCGGCAGAATGCTTGTTTGTAGATATTCTAGAAAACTGTAATTTATTTCTGCTCAAGTGACACAAAGTTCAGGTGTTAAAAGGGAAAGTCCCTCAAAAAGCATTGAGCAAAGATGTTGTGAAAAATATTAATTATTAAGTTACGTCATAAAGTACTATTGCCAGTGATATGCCAAGAACTGAATTTGTTTATTTTGACCCCCTCCTCTGATTTTAGGGAGTCAAAACAAATTTTAGGGGATCAAAGAATAAGGCATTGTTGTAGGCCAAGAAAACAACACAGTACTGAGTTAATGTCTCTAACTTCGATAAGTGTTCCCATATTTTGCCAATTTTTTGGTAGTAATTTAAATTTGTTAATTTAAACAAATCATTATGCCCTGACAATTTTCCAAACTATGGGGTTTGCCCTTCAACAATGCAGCTATAAAAATTTTTGTCACGGGAACTAAATTTCTCAAGATAAGCAAACTGTCTATCATTTTACAAAATGTTTTGCCTTTGTTCCTAAGATTTACAGCACAGAATTGACTGGCACACATCTTACCTTTCTCCACCCTGCGAACTCCCTGGGATCTGTACAATATATTGAAAGCAACAACCTAAATCAATCCATCAATCAGTAGTGCTTCCACTGAATCATACAGTGGATAGACTTGCTCCAAGTCTTTGTCTTTGTATCCATCAGTAACCTGAACAGTTAAATTTAAATTGAAACTTACAGGAGTTTATTATACCACAAGCATTCAGGAGCAAGGTGGGCAGTCTCTGAAAAAGCAAAGTCAGGGCTGGCTGTTTCTTCAAAAGTCATACAGTACCCATATATTACACAAGAGACAAAAGGACTTGGTGAAAATCTTTTCAGTGGAGGCCTCTCTTCATATGACTTGACCTGTTGAAAGGGACCCAAAGCCCCAATTTTGACCCTTTTTCCAATGAATTGATCAAATGTTCACGTAGGAAATGCCAACTCAGCACAGTGAGCCACAAGGTCAGCTGACTGTGAAGTACGAAAAGAAGCCTTCCAAGTTCCCCAAGTTTGAGTCAGTAGAGGAAAGTAACGCACTGAAAAACTGGCAGCAAAAGATGAAAGAACGCAGACGTCAGCAGAACCACCTCGCAAGTGAGTGCTGGGCTTTAGTGTGGTAGTGTGCTCAGGGTGATGAGCCCAGTCTCAATAGTAAAAAACTATAATGTTTTATATGCTGTATCTGTACACTTATGTAAAAATTGATGTACATATCAGGAGTGTGAGGTTTGCAAACCTCAAATCCATGCTTAAATACAGCGAGTGTCTTGCAACAGAGCAACCTCATAAGTAAATAATAGGTGTCTTTGTCAAATATCAGAACTAAGTGTCAGGAATAGATTGGTAGACTTGAGGGTCGGTATTACATGTTGAGTGAAAAGTAAATTAGAACATGCAGACACTAATGTAAGGACTGGTGTAAGATGTTACATGTCATCAGATCTCATGTGTCATGTGAGTGTCAGTTGACTGATAGATTTCATGTCAGTATAAGTATAAATTGTCAGTTGTGCAATCAACGTTAGATGTTATATGTCTGGTATTGTGTCAACTGTCGGATTTTTAAAAGTGTCAGGTATTCAGCCAGTGTGAGACATCATGTGTCAAGTTAGTGTCAGGTATTGAGTGTCGGGTGTCAAATGATCGACAAGTGTAACTAAGTATCTTTTGTCTCCTCTGTTAAAATGATGCTGTCATATTGTCAAGTAATACTATTTACATCAATTTCCAAACCATTTAGTTGGGGAGATGTGGATTCATTTTGAGGGATGTTTTGCTGTTGTTTCAGGAATGTTGAACAAAGCACCAGATCAGTTGATCATGAACCAGGCAGACAGTTACAGACAGACCCAGGAACAGAGGTACCTGATAGACAGAACCATACCTGTCATGGATTATGGAAAGGGATGTAAGTACGCAGGAGAATGTGTCAGCAGATGTCTGAAAACTGATAGAAAGACCAGGTTTACCTGTGCATTTGATTAAAAAACATCATGGTCAGCCATGACTTTATATAGTGAATCCAATCTTGTCAAAAATTTAAATTTTTATTGCGTTAATACATCCTATCCAATGGACAATTGCTTATCCGGTCGGCGCAGACCGGCCCGCCAAACGTCAGAAAAAGACGTCCTGTGTCTCCACCGGCTAGGCCGGCCCAGCACTGTGCACTCGCCAGATGGCGTGTCGTACTTCCTTCCTGTCTAGACAGCGTGACGTCATAGCATCTTTTTCGTTTGGCGCGTGCCTGTGCACAAGGAATATTTTACAACAAGTGTTTTCTTCAGATTTTACTCAGACTTCCTAATATTTCATCGTTTATTTTACTTATATCTGCTTTAAGTACATCATGGCTTCTCCTGGCCAACGAAGAGGGAAATGTGGCCATGCAATGGCTCTTTTTGACACACACTCACACTGCGCGCGTTGCAGAGAGAAGGGTAAGGGACAGGATTTTTGCGTAGAAAACCCACAGTCTTCGGATCAGTGCCCTATTTGCCAATCTTTTACTTCTGAGCAAGTTCTACAGATCTCTACGCCTGCTTATAAAATCAAGAAAGAGAAGCGTGAGGCAAAAACGGCTGATTCCACCCCTTCTAAAGACACTGAGGAACTTGTCGACCCGGCCAGTGTGTCTGTGATTGGAACTGTGGATGGTCAGGGTACTGTTAAATCCCCTACTCCTGCTCCACCTCCAGAGAAAAAGTCTAAGAAAGATAACAGAAAAGACGCCAAGAAAGTCAAATCCCCCTCTTCTAAAGCCTCTTCATCCCAGCCCACTGCGGATGAGAAATTCACCGAACTTGACAACAAGTGGTCTGAGCGCTTTAGCCGCCTGGAAGCCTTAATTTTAACCAAGAGCTTTGAGCCAGCCTTTTCTGCAGATATTAAAGTAGCACCGACTCACTCACCACCACCAACTCAGAATGTTACGGAACCTTTCATCCGACCTTCAACCTCTTTGCTTCCTGGATCTGGCTTCTCTGCTGAAAAGCATCAGCCGACCAGTAAAGCAGTGACCAGCTCACAGACGTCTTCAAGTCAGTTTACTGGAACAGGCTTCTCTGCTTCTAAGCATCAGCCGGCCAGTCAAACTAAGAGTAGCCGACCGACCTCTTCTGTTAAGTTTACTGCACAAGGCTCCTCTGCAGCTCTGCATCAGCCCGCCAGTAAAACTAAGACTCACCGACCTGCTACTGGGATAGTTGGTACCGACCCCCAAGATTTGAACCGACCTCCTGCTACTGACCGGTCATTGTCTTCTGAACCCACTGACACCGGCTCACCGACCTTGCATAGATCAAGAAAAGACAGTATATCTAGCCTGTCTTCTGCGGCTGATAGCTTGTCGGATCAACCCCACCTAGAATTATATACTGAGGAAGGGGAACTTTCTGATGACCAGGACCAGTCAGTGACCGAACCGGACCAGCCAGTGTCGGAAGATCAAACCTATAGGGACACAATGCAAGGCATCCGGTCCTTTATGGGATGGTCGGATATACCAGAGTTGGAGAGCACCACAAGTACTGCAGATGACAACCCCTTTGCCGGCCCAAAAACTGTTGCTCCCGGAAAGGTGTCAGTAAGAATGCCGACTGAGGATTGGTTGTGCCGCAAGCTAGCTAAACTGAATCTTACACTAGTTGAGGGCTACCCCTCCCGTGGTGCAGAGCCTGGTGGTTTGGGAAAGGACGTTTTCCTCAGGCCGGCTAAGTCCCAGACCAAATGGTATGGGCTTCACATAGATTCTAAAACCGACCCTAAAGCAGACTCATCTCAGCTTAGTCATTGGTCTACCGACTCTTCAAAGATCAACAACAGCTATAGTAGGATAGCAAAGTACTCTGGAATGTCTTCAACCCCACCGGCCTCCCGCAGAATTTCACAAGAGACATTGCGTAGGTGGGAGAGGTCGGCTAGAGAAGCATCAGTTATTTGTAATCAGTCAGCCAGTTTCAACCGATGTCTCTTCAGAGTCCAGCAAAATATGAAGGACCAACTTAAGACATTGAGATCTGAAAATAAAGGCAAGGCTTCTTCACAGTTCACTGCAGCAGCTGACGAATTGAATTACCTCATGGACTTCAACTCTAGTATATCTCAGGCTGCAGCAAAAGCCATGGAACACCTTTCAGAATTTATCTTTGTTTCTATGGGCAACCTCACACTGGTACGAAGAGACGCTTATCTCAGTCACCTCAGGACCGGAATAAAACCGGACACTCTGGCAGCCTTAAGATCTGCCCCCCTTCATATTGCTACTCTCTTTCCTGATACTGTAATAAAGAGAGCTGAGGAGGACATAGCACAGTTTGAGTCCAGGGGTCAGTCTACTTCATCCCACAGCAAGGGTCGGTACCACCCTTACGAAAGGCAGGATAAAAAGCAAAGCTACAAGGATTCTCGACAGGAGAAACCGGCTTGGAAGACAATTGGCAAGAGACAACCTAGACGTGGTAGAGGCCGCGCCTCCACATACTCATCCCGACCGGCCAAGGGCCAGCAGTCATATAAATGACAGTTATTGTTTAAATCAAGTACACACACGACTGCTGGCCGGGAGCCCACCCTTTTCACAGACTCAAAAGACATTACATGTAAAGCCTCATGTTGTTTCTCATGTTCCTTCTGCGCCCGGGCACTCACAAAAGAAAGAGTTAAGTCCCGGGCGGGCAGAGTGTTATCTAAAGAACTGCTCATTAAAATCTGTGAAAAGTGTTTCTTGTGTCACTCAATTGTCTTGTGTCCAACTTGTAGAAAGTGTAAAAAATGCTGCCTTAAATCTTCCTGTAGGGGCAAGACTTCAAAACTTCTGGACAGTGTGGTCACAAATGGGTGCCGGCCCCAAGGTAGTTCAAATCCTAAAACAGGGCTACACCCTTCCCTTCCAAAACTGACCCAAACTTTCAAGGTTTCCCACAGTCGTAAGCAGCTATGCCAATCTTCACAGGAACAGCTACCTGTTAGAAGCATTGCAGCAGCTTGTCGACAAAAATGCTGTAGAACGGGTCCACAACCAGACATCTCTAGGGTTTTTCAACCGGCTCTTTTTGGTCCCCAAACCGAACAACAAATGGAGGCCTATTTTAGACCTAAGCAAATTGAATCCCTTTCTCAAGACGGAAAAATTCAGAATGGAAACACCGGAAACCATCAGAACATCCCTCCAGCGAGGGGAGTGGATAACATCAGTAGACTTCAAGGATGCCTACTTCCACATACCCATACAGGAACAATCCAGGAAATATCTCAGATTTCATGTCCAAGGTCAGACGTACCAATTCAAGGCTCTTCCCTTTGGTCTGTCAACAGCGCCTTTGGAGTTCACTGTGATAGCCAAGGAGGTGAAATTGATGGCCGGACACAAGGGTATAAGAATCCACCAGTACCTAGACGACTGGTTGGTGAGGGCGAAATCCCGTTCAACTTGCTTACAACACACACTGACCCTAGTAGAAATATGTCAAAAACTAGGTTGGCTGGTGAATGCAGAAAAATCGGAGCTGGAACCGAAGCAAGTCTTCAACTTTGTAGGTTACCAATTCGACCTCAGGTCCGGCCGGGTCAGACCGACACCGGACCGGTGGCAAAGCCTTCAAGACAAAATAAGAGCACTACTGCTTCTGCCGACCTGTCCGGTCCGGCAGTTCATGTCCTTGATAGGCCTGCTAACAGCCACAGAAAAGCAAGTTCACTTAGGCCGCCTACACATGAGACCCATACAGTGGCATCTCAAAAACAATTGGAGAGTACCGGAATCCCTGGAAAAGGTTATTCCTCTACCCAGGTCACTTCACCCACACTTGCAATGGTGGCTACAGGACGAGAACGTCCTACGTGGCCAACCGTTACACCCCATAAAGCATGCTCTGCAGATTTTTACAGACGCATCAAGAGAAGGGTGGGGCGCTCACTTAAACGAGCTCACTGCAAGGGGGTCCTGGTCACTACCAGAAAGCAAGCTGCATATAAACTATCTGGAACTAAAAGCAGTCTTTCTAGCCTTAAAGGAGTTCCAAGACCTTTGTGTAAACCAAATAGTCCTAGTGGCTACAGACAACACAACAGTTGTAGCATACATAAACAAGGAAGGCGGCATGAGGTCAGGGCCCCTGTGTGCCCTCCTGTGGAGAATCTTAACCTGGTGTTCCCAGAGACAAGTGACTCTAAAAGCCCGTCATATTCCGGGCCGGTTGAATGTGATAGCCGACATACTATCCAGACTGGGCCAGGCAATACAGACGGAGTGGTCCCTTCTTCCGGAGGTCTTTCAAAGCCTATGCAAGAAGTGGCACCAGCCTCAAATAGATCTCTTCGCCACGAGATACAACCACAAGCTACCTCAGTTTGTCTCCCCAGTTCCGGACTCCCTAGCTGTTGCAGTGGATGCTCTCACTCTACCATGGGAGGATCTGGACGCTTATGCCTTCCCACCAACTGCCATCTTGGGGAAAGTGGTGGAGAAGCTACTGGACACCCCGTGCAGACGTTTAATCCTAATTGCTCCGGGATGGCCCAACATGCCCTGGTTTTGGGATTTAGTGGCCATGTCCAGCCAAGTTCCGCTGAGTCTACCTCAGCTGCCCAACCTGTTGACACAACCCTTCAATCAGATCCCTCACAGAAATCTGACCAACCTGAATCTTCATGCATGGCTCCTAGAGCCACAGCAATCAAAGAACAGGGCTTCTCTGAAGCAGTGGCAGCAAGAATTGAGGCTCCTCAGAGAAGATCAACCAGATCAGTCTATGAGGCAAAGTGGACCATTTTTACAAAGTGGTGCGTCACTAATCAGGTGGACTTCAGGGCACCACCTGTGAAGTCGGTGGCTGACTTTCTACTCTACCTCTTTGAGGTCAAAGAATTGCAGCCCAGCACCATTGATGGATACAGGTCTGCCATTGCTGATAAACTGGGTAATACCACAGTCAATATCAGCAAAGAGGATAATCTCACCCGTCTCCTGGACAGTTTCCACAGGGACAGACCCAAGGGGCGTAGGGGTATACCCTCCTGGAACCTTTCTCTGGTATTACACCAGCTGACAAAGGCCCCTTTTGAGCCCCTTAGGGAGGCATCATTGAAGCATCTGACCTTCAAGACGGTCTTCCTTTTAGCCCTGGGCTCGGGCAAAAGAAGGAGTGAGATACATGCCTGGCAGCATAAGAACATCAGACACCAGTCTGACTGGTCTAGAGTATCCCTGTTTCCATCTCCCAGCTTTCTTTCCAAGAATCAGCTGGCTAAAGAGGGCCCCGAGAGTGTAGCTCCAGTGGTCATACCAGCACTGGCTCCTACTCTGGATAAATCCCTCAAGTCTGACAGATCCCTTTGTCCGGTCAGAGCCTTGCGCTACTATTTGGACAGGACTTCAGACCTCAGGCAGCACAAAGAGTTAGTTTTTGTCTCCTTCAAGAAAGGTTTTGACAAAGACATCTCCCCTGCCACTATCTCCTCATGGATCAAACAAACTGTGATCCTATGCTATGAGCTCTCTGATCAGCAGGCCCACACCCTACATCAAGTCAAAGCTCATGATGTGAGGGCCTTTGCCGCCTCTAAGGCCTTCCAGTCGGGAGTCTCCTTAGAGCAGATCTTATCAGCCTGCCACTGGAAATCTCATAACACCTTCACCCAATTTTATTTGAAGGATGTGGCTTGGGCAGACTCAGAGCTCTATCACCTTGGTCCTGTGGTGGCTGCCCAGCAGATCCACCAACAGGCGAGGAATTAGAGGAGACTTGTACATATGTAAATAGCAGTACGCCTCTGTATATATTGCACTTATAGTTATAAAAAAAAAAAAAAAAAAAAAAAAAAAAAATTCTGGACGTACTTCCTCTGGGAGGACTACTTCTATGGGACTGAACTCATCCCTCTCTTCCCCTACCTCAGAGCAGGTCTGTTAAAAAGGGGGGGGGGGGGCAAGGTCGACTGACGGTTCATCCTTTTGTAACCGGATGATGATATTCGACCATAGCCTCAAGGGTTACCGACCACAAGGTCTTCCCAGGCTTATAACAGAATTATTCATTATTCAACATGAGTTTAGCCTAGTCCCTAGTAGCTTACCCGCCTACCAAGCGGTAGTTATTCAGCAATTGTCCATTGGATAGGATGTATTAACGCAATAAAATTGCAAATTTAATAAGTAAATTAAATTTTTATAAGTTAATACCCTATCCAATGGACACACAAGACCCTCCCACCGACCCCGCTATCAGCTTACTAGGGGTCTAATAGGTTTAGACAACGAAAAAGATGCTATGACGTCACGCTGTCTAGACAGGAAGGAAGTACGACACGCCATCTGGCGAGTGCACAGTGCTGGGCCGGCCTAGCCGGTGGAGACACAGGACGTCTTTTTCTGACGTTTGGCGGGCCGGTCTGCGCCGACCGGATAAGCAATTGTCCATTGGATAGGGTATTAACTTATAAAAATTTAATTTACTTATTAAATTTGCAAATTCTTTCATTTGGGAATGATATGATGAAAAGCTACATCTTGATGTAGATCAAACATTGACAACATAGTAGTGACATAGCACTGTACACCGGATAAATAATGAAACATGGCATTCATTCTTTGAACAGCCACATTCAGTGTTATGCCATATTTGTAATGGCAATGTGTCTTTGTATCCAGAACATTTACACTGTTTAAAACAGGTTCATAAATAACATAGCACTTGAACAAATAAATGACAATGGCACTTTAAAAATGACAGTTACATAGTGACCCAGGATTGAGGTACCTGACAGACACTAGCGTAGGTCTTTATATTGCATGTCCAAACACCGACAAGTGTTGCTACTGTGTTCATAATTGTCTGATTTTTACTTCATTATTAATTTGATGAAATTGTTCATAGTGATTTTCAATGAAAGCTGGTTACTAAATACTGAGTTAGTATTTAATATAAGGGTAAATTTAAAGAAAAGGTACATGTCAGTCAGGTGAGTATTATTTCAGAAATTACAATAATGTGCTACTTCACACTAACTATTTGGGTTTGACTAATCTCAGACCATTCATTATCCAAACATTTGTTGTTCCACAGATCGTATTGGCAGTGAGTTTTGGCAGCAACAGGAAAGAATTGGTAACGACTTGACAGGAATTCAGTAAGTCACATTATTCAGTTATCTGATGACTTTGCTAACATAGAAAATATTGTATAATAGTAAATGAAAATGACTGTAGTATATACCACGAATGAAAGTTATAAAATTGTATATTTTTGGTACATTTGAGCGTGTTTTGTCCGAATATTCAATTTTATAAACTTATTATCACTCGCAAAATAGTACTTTTCTACTGTTTGTAACTGAATTTTTTTTTCTGTTTTAAGAAGCTTCTTTGATCCAAACTAAATTTACCTCCCTCCCACAAGTCTCCCTAGCAGAAGTTTCACGGTATTACT
The DNA here is from genome assembly GCA_964017235.1 of Sabellastarte sp. h YS-2021. NCBI lineage: Eukaryota > Metazoa > Annelida > Polychaeta > Sabellida > Sabellidae > Sabellastarte > Sabellastarte sp. h YS-2021. The sequence continues at coordinate 138,840,102 of OZ024929.1, forward strand.
TTGGTTGAAACTTCAAAGAGAATGTAACTCTTTATTGCATAAAATTGCACTTGACACTCCCACTTTTATTTCTCTGGTCAAAATTTAAAGAAATTGTCATATTTTTCTTGCATAAAATTGTACTTGTTGCTCCCAACATGCTTATATAATCTTTTTTATTGTTTTGACGAAATATCAGTCATTTACTACCATTATAAGGCTAAATATCAGTAATCCTGCTATTCACCATCAACTTGAAACATTGATGTTTTCAGTGACCAGTTCTTAAATTTTTATTAGGCAGGTTGCGTGTAACCAACCCGCCTATTAGATTGATGTGTCCGATGTCCGTCTGTCGGTCTTTCCGCCAGCATTTTCGTTTCCAGACTCTAACTCGAAAACGCTTTGTCCAATCGAATTCAAACTTGACATGGAGATAGGTCACCAGCATAGCTCAGTTGCTTTCAAAGTTGGGGTAATTCTGTCCTTTCATTTATCCATTTTTGTCCCTTTGTCAGTCCGTCAACATTTCCATTTCCGGACTCTAACTCGAAAACGCTTTGTCCAATCGAATTCAAATTTGATAGGGAGATAGATCACCATCATAGCTAAGTTGCTGTCGAAATTGGTGTAATACTGTCTGTTCGTTTGTCTGTCCGTCAACATTTCCATTTCCGGACTCTAACTCGAAAAAGCTTTTCCAATCGAATTCAAACTTGACAGGGAGATAGATCACCATCATAGCTCAGTTGCTTTCAAAATTGGTGTAATTCCGTCCATTCGTAATTTCAGTCCTATATTTAGTATAGCATAGATACAATAGTGTAACCTAGATTACAAGTTTTGCATGTCTTGGCTCGTCACATTTACCTTAACTGGGCGACCTAACATTTCTGTCCTTGTTTCTAAATTTAATTACAGCAGTCGCTAACCTTATTGCTGCCTGCTCAACCCGCCCTTTGGGGCATCTCTGACCCTCTTGTTATTATCTCCCGCCGGGCTTTAGCCCGGGAGGGAGATTATGAAATGATGCCTGTGTGTGCGTGCGTGCGTGTGTGCATGTGTGTGGGGGTGTGTGCGTGCGTGCGTGTGTGTGTGCGTGCGTTAGTTAGTCACGCAGATTTCTCCAAAACTACTACAGCTACAGATTTTTTGTAAATTAATTGTCCCAATGAATTTTCACGCCCTCGAAAATTTATTTGGTTTTATGGACTTAGGCCTAAAGATAAGTGAGTAATAGCAATCTTAGCTACTTGGAGTAAAGGGCTCATAACTCAAAAACTATTGCAGTTACAACTTTTTCTTCAAATATGTTGTTTAGCTACTTTGTCCTTAGCTATAAGAAGGTACATAGTTTGGGGTCCCATTGCATGCTATAAGTGAGTAATAGCTATTTTCTTATTTGTAGCAAAATAATGACATAAGTAAATGTCAAATACCTTCAAAAGTATTAAAGTTAGGGAATTCTTTTCAAATATGTTATTCATCTACTTTTTGATAAGCTATCACATAGTAAAGTTTCAGATCTGTTGCACATTGGATAGCTGAGTAATAGCTACTTTGAAATTCTACAGTTGAGTAAATCCATTGTAACTCCAAAACTAGTGCAGTTAGAGTATTTTCCTAAAATATGTTATTCAGCTACTTTGTCCTTAACTATAAGATGGCATACAGTTTGGGATTCTATTGCATGCCATAAGTGAGTAATAGCTATTTCCTTATTTTAAGCAAAATAACGACATGAGTAAATTTCAAATATCTTCAAAAGTATTAAAATTAGGGAATTCTTTTCAAATATGTTATTCATCTAGTTTTTGGTAAGCTATCACATAGTAAAGTTTCAGACCTGTTGCACATTGGATAGCTGAGTAATAGCTACTTTGAAATTGTGACTGTTGAGTAAATCCATTGTAGCTCCAAAACTATTGCAGTTAGAGTATTTTCCTAAAATATGTTATTCAGCTACTTTTTCCTTAACTATAAGATGGCATATAGTTTGGGGTTCTGTTGCATGCCATAAGTGAGTAATAGCTATTTTCTTGTTTGTAGCAAAATAACAACATAAGTAAATTTCAAATATCTTCAAAAGTATTCCATTTAGGGAAATATTTTCAAATATGTTATTCATCTAGTTTTTGATGAGCTATCAGATAGTAAAGCCGCAAACCTGTTGCACACTGGACAGCTGAGTAATAGCTACTTTGAAATTGTGACTGTTGAGTAAATCCATTGTAACTCAAAAACTACTGCAGTTACAGGATTTTCCTAAAATAATATGTTCAGCTACTTTTTCCTTAACTATAAGATGGCATATCGTTTGGGGTTCCATTGCATGTCATAAGTGAGCAATAGCTATTTTCTTATTTGTAGCAAAATTATGATGGAAATAAATCTCAAATACCTTCACAAGTACCAAAGTTAGACAAATCTTTTCATTTGTTATTCATCTAGTTTTTCAAAAGCTTACTTTCCTGTGTCCTTTATATTTTTGTTGCTTTTGCAGATGTAGGTCAATAGCTAAGTGAGTAGATAGCTGAGCAAGAGCTACTAAAATGAGTAAATGTCTTTTATCTCTAAAAGTATTATAGGTAGCCAATTTCTTCTAAATAAGTTATTCACCTACTTTTGGGTGATCTACCACATAGTGAAGTTGCAGAACTGTAGCTCTTTGGATAACTGAGTAATAGTTACTAAAATGAGCAAATGTCTTTTATCTCCAAAAGTATTACAGGTAGGCAATTTCTTCTAAATAAGTCATTCATGTACTTTTGGGTGATCTATCACATAGTGAAGTTGCAGAACTGTAGCTCTTTGGATAGCTGAGTAATAGCTACTAAAATGAGTAAATGTTTTTTATCTCTAAAAGTATTACAGGTAGGCAATTTCTTCTAAATAAGTCATTCACCTACTTTTGGGTGATCTACCACATAGTGAAGTTGCAGAACTGTAGCTCTTTGGATAGCTGAGTAATAGCTACTAAAATGAGTAAATGTCTTTTATCTCTAAAAGTATTACAGGTAGGCAATTTCTTCTAAATAAGTCATTCACCTACTTTTGGGTGATCTACCACATAGTGAAGTTGCAGAACTGTAGCTCTTTGGATAGCTGAGTAATAGCTACTAAAATGAGTAAATGTCTTTTATCTGTAAAAGTATTACAGGTAGGCAATTTCTTCTAAATAAGTCATTCACCTACTTTTGGGTGATCTACCACATAGTGAAGTTGCAGAACTGTAGCTCTTTGGATAGCTGAGTAATAGCTACTAAAATGAGTAAATGTCTTTTATCTGTAAAAGTATTACAGGTAGGCAATTTCTTCTAAATAAGTCATTCACCTACTTTTGGGTGATCTACCACATAGTGAAGTTGCAGAACTGTAGCTCTTTGGATAGCTGAGTAATAGCTACTAAAATGAGTAAATGTCTTTTATCTCTAAAAGTATTACAGGTAGGCAATTTCTTCTAAATAAGTCATTCACCTACTTTTGGGTGATCTACCACATAGTGAAGTTGCAGAACTGTAGCTCTTTGGATAGCTGAGTAATAGCTACTAAAATGAGTAAATGTCTTTTATCTGTAAAAGTATTACAGGTAGGCAATTTCTTCTAAATAAGTCATTCACCTACTTTTGGGTGATCTACCACATAGTGAAGTTGCAGAACTGTAGCTGTTTGGATGGCAGAGTAATAGCCACTAAAATAAGTAAATATCTTTTATCTCTAAAAGTGTTACAGATAGGCAATTTCTTCTAAATACGTCCTTGCCTACTTTGGGTTGATCTACTGCATAATAAAGTTGCAGAACTGTAGCTCTTTGGATGGCAGAGTAATAGCTACTAAAGTGAGTAAATGCCTTTTGTCTTTAAAAGTATTGCAATGAAACATTAAACTTGTTGTCACTTCTACATGTGCCTCCATCTCACAAGAAAATTTATATTCCACTATCTTTAGTACATCTAATTTATACGGCGGGAGATAAATGCATGCGTCAGAATGCTTGTTTTTTGTATAACAAAACACAAATTAGAACAAAATTTAATAAAAATTTTATACAACTTTATCGTACTTACCAATACTGTTACTCTGTCTCAATAAACTTTGATTTTTAGCTATTTTGTGAATAAAAGCCATAAAGAGACTCATAGTTACAAATGTTTACATGTAGTTTAAATTGTCTTAACCAGTTAACCATGTTATTTACTGTTCCCTTAACTTTCAGTGGGTAAGTACTACTTTGATTGGTTGATATGACATTTTGAGAGGATCTCACGTTGCATCCTACTTGGTGTGTTTTTGAGTGTGCTGTTCTTTAAGTTGATGCTGCTAGATATTTTAACAAATTTTGGGTGAAAGTCAGTTTTGCTTCATGTGTTTTGAGTGTCTTGTTTATGGTACCAAGGTTAAAAACTATTTTGTCATAAAGATTTGTGTGTCTGCCACTGTCTGGATGTTTTTGCAACTAACATATTTGACAAAAGTGACACTTCTTTTGTCTTTGAACAATTTATTTGCATTTTATTGAAGATTAAAAAATATGAAATTTGCCACATTTATATGGAATTTGCCACTGATAACAAAAGGAAACCTTTTTTTTTACTTTTGGGTCATTTACTGTAATAATAATAATAATTGTACCTTAGCCATTCTATGTAAAATACATTGCAAAGAAAATTACAATAGAGTTTTCAATATGAACTAAATTTTTTATTGAAGATGATCCACTATCATAATATTTAAGTGTTTAAGGGATAGCGGGCATTGTGGGCATACATATCTAGTACCAATAGTAAGCTTTCGTTCCGAAACTACATGTATTTATATTAAAGTAAATTGAAGGATTCAGGGCATAGTTTGGATAATTGGCCAGCTTAGCCACAGCCATGGTTTCCCCATCTTGGCTAGTAACAAATCTGATGCCCCATTTTTTCATAAACAATATTTTATTAATGCAATTAGGCAAAATCAAAAAAAGATTATTATAAAGCCCCATTTTATACCACAATAAATTTCATTACCAACCACTCCACTGTATTTTTTGCCATCATACTGAATTTTTGTTTTTCAAATTATGTGTATGTTTTGCAAAGTATGTGTACATTTTTAAAAAGTCACAATATGATGTAAAGACCATTTGTGTCTATGTCATTAGATGACCTTAGCTGTCAGATTTTCTGCTCAGTGCATGACTGCATGGAGCCCCTTTGCACAGAAGAAATGAGGATATTTTTGCATTTCTGCACATTTTTATCAGTTCTCCCAATAACTCTTGAAAGAATTGCCTGATATTTTGAAAGTTCAAAGTTGGTGGTGGAATACCGTGTGAATCCAATTATTTTTTTCATTTTTTAAAGTTGTTCATGTGTGTGTTTTATGGGTTATATCTGTTGAAACATGTGAATTTGATAGTTTCAAAAAGAAAAAACTTGTCGAAATTATTATATCAAAATATCCAATAGAAGGTAATACAGTAGAAATACTTCTACTTTACCAGCTTTCATCAGGGGCCGATTTCACAAAGAGACTTAAGTCCAGATTTAGACTTAAATTTAAGACTTTGATCTTAAATTTTGTCAAAAGAATGTTAAGTCTGTGGTCTTAGACTTAGCGGATTTCACAAAGCAGCTAAGTCCATGAAATTGCTAAGTCAGTGGACTTAACTTTAAGTCTGGGAGGTAGTGGGCTTAAATTTTGTAAAGAGGACTTAAATATGGCCGCCATAAACTTTTCTCCACTTCAGAATTTGAAATGGCTGTAAATAAAGTATAATTACACAGAATATCTCACTAAAGTAGTCTTTGGGAAGTTTATATGTGGCAACAAGGTTTTCCATTTCAAAACGGCCCTTATCCTTAGATAAAATACATCAAATAAAGGATATATGGCACCAATATTATATTTTGAATAGATACAAAAGGTCACATGACACAGAAAACCACTGTGGTTATTTGATAACCTTGGACTTAATATTACCTTTGTGAAATCCATTTTAAGTCCCAGACCTAGCTAAGACCAAAGTCTTAGATTTAAGTCCCTGACTTAGCCAATAAAGGGACTTAGTTTAAGTCCTTTAGTGAAATCGGCCCCTGGAAATAGTAATTTTAAAGAAAAACATCCTCTCTGGACCTACTTAACAGAGAAATGTACTTATCAGCATTCTAGTTTAAGGTTTTCACCAATACATATGTGTTATCATTCATAACCTAATATTGTAATGTCATTGATGGATATGGGTTAACATCGCTCTCAACAAAGTGAATAGGTCATATCACAACAGGAAGTTAAGTAGTTGAAGGATATAGGGAAGGAAGTAATACATTCTGCAGTGAAAACTATCAGTACGGGAAAGTAACTACCAACTTACCCATTTCTTTGAAAAGATTCAACTGTTTTGTGTTCGCCAACTGGGCTCTTTAGCCAAGATCATTCACAGAGTGCCAAAATACCCTGCATAAGTTTGGGATGTGATATCAACCTATAGGAAATCATGGACTGAAAGTCTTGTGATTTGATTGGATTTGATCTTGGTTAACTGAGGGTAGGCAAGCTTAAACATGCTTTTAAAAACTCTCTTGTAAATGGTTCTAGAGGCTTGGGACATGTAGTTATCTTATAGGAAATCATGGGGTGGGAGTCTTTTCAGGTGGTCAGAACTTTTCACTGTTTTGATTTTTATCATTGCAGTTTTTATTGCAGCACACCCCTCATATAGACATGAATATTTAATGAAATTCATGGATTTTCTTTTTTACTTTGTTTTTATGGATATTGTCAGTGTTTTAATTATATACTTTTCTCTTTCCAGTGCGACTTTGACCCAGACAGAGAAGGGCTATCCCCCTCCAATAGAACATGTTGGCGTTCCCCGCACAGTACTCAGGGAGAAAGGTACGGCTTGGTGGTCCATGTGACCATGTCATTATCTCATTGGTAGATCATATTATGTTCAGATATGGTTGATGAAAGCATGTATTAGTATATTGGCCATATTTCATGACATTATAATTGACATAGTAATATTATGTGTCTGATGGGAAATATGATTAAGCTCTTCTAGAAGCTGGTATCAACACATCACCAGATAAATGACAAATGAAATAAAAACCTTGAGTCTGTTAAGTGCATTTCTGTCATCTATTTATTTAGAAGACTATGGTTGGAAAGTGAAGGCATTTTGTGGACTGGAATACTCTTTTTACTGTTCCACTGCTCTTTGTGGAGTACACTTTAAAACATGAAAATTGCAACATTTTTCATTTATTTTCATGTCACACTTGCAAAAAATGAATTTAATAAGAATACTGATTGATTGCACAACTGGTAATATCAAACAAGAAAAGAACAACCGTTTTCCTAATTTTGAACCCCAAAGGATTCATTATTCTCACAGTGCTCCACTGGCAGTGCCCCGTTAAGTATAGATGTACGTTCAAAACTGCAACACTAGTTTATAAATTTTTACATAGTGGTTCTCCTTCCTATTTTCAACCATTCTTGTCACTCAGCAGTTATAGTACCTATAGTACCAGGCGTAGTCACCCAGATCATCAATACCTTACTGTTCCTCCTTTCCACTCATCAGTCTTCAAGTCAGTCAAACATTTTGATCACAGCTTTGCCTTTGATGCTCCTAAAATCTGGAATGAACTCCCTTATGATGTGCGCAGTGCAGCATCAGTTGCCTCCTTCAGAAAGAAGCTTAAAACTTACCTGTTTGCAAAAGCATATCCCTCATAGCTTCTCCTGTCACCCTGTGTCTCCTTAGCATGACCTGGCTATGTCCCCGGATTAATGTTAACTGCTTTGCTTTATGTTCAGTTGTGCCTTAGAGTCCATCAGCAATGGAGACTAAGCGCTATAAAAGTCCACATTAGATTAGATTAGATAGTGCTCAAGTACTCTGTATACAATCCCAGAAATGACCAAGTAATACATTATTTAAGGATACTGGCTTTTAATATTTTTGAGTAATAATTAAATGGCAATATGTGTTTTGCTGTGGGGTTGCTCTTTTCTGTAAGGAATACTCATATAAAGTCAGTACTGCGTATTAATGAGTACTGTAGTATACTCTTTAACATTTGTATTGTGCTGCAGTGTGTTTGATTATTGCAGTTATGTTTGTGGTTTGTAGTGTCCCCCAAAGGTCATGGTGAGTTATTTGTACATACACCAACCATACCCATCGAATGCATCCACCCAACCAGTCTTTTTGTTGTATACATTAGTCACCCATTGCATGTGCATCATCCCTGGGCTTGTATTCACAAAAATTTTTAGCCAAAGTTTAGTGACAATAACCTCAAATATCTTAAAAGCTGTTTATTATACCAATGTATTTGATTAAAATCTTAAAATTATAAAATACATTGACTAAAACGTTTTAAATACTGAAAATATTATTTCCATAATGGGAACAGAACATAACTACAAAGGAGTTTATCAGAGTTTATACACTGGCATTGCTAAAGTACCATGTGATTAGATTTCATCCAATCAAACCGACATATTTGGCACTGAGGTATAATAATAATGCTTAGTGACCTCTTGTATAAATCCCTGCCATTCTGCTAATATAGAGCTTCTTCTGTATATTTTAGCATGTCAAATAAAGCTATTTTTGTACTTCCATATGTCATACACATTTCAGATTGCTTATTATTTGTGTTGTAAATAGTCAAACTTAATTTTGGGATTTTAAAACTGTTTTTTGGACAAATCTGATATTTGGTAATAAAGAACTCAGATGTGAGACCCTTTGTAAATCTTGCCTGTGGTTAATACTCAGGTTGTGACCTTAGAATGACTATCAACTGGGAGAGGAGGAAATGTGAAATTTGCCCAGTATGTAAAAAAGTACTGGTGGACACTCCTTAAAACTTAGACAAAAAAAATAGTAAAAATTTGTGCCAGATTTGCATCAGGGGAGATGAATGGCCTAATATAGTCACAAAAACACCAAATGTGTGAAGAATTCCTCAGAAATATAAGGCGTTTTGCTCACTAGAGAATTTTACTTATTATTGTAAATATCTCCTTTCTTAACATTTCTACATTAGCTTGCAGTCAACATCCTGTGATGCTTGCACAAATTCTGCACTCTGTTTCCATGTCTTGCATGTTTCAAACCTTTAATGTCAGTTGCATGCCTGAATTCCCCAGTAATATTTGGGGGTAGAGGCTGAAGTCTCAACGGACAAGGTTTCAGTTTCAAGCTTTAATAAAATGAAACCTTTTCAGTAGAGTTTTCTGTACAGACTGTTACACTGTAGAAGGTGCCCTTTGGAGGAGGGGTGGAGGGCGTTTTTCTTTTCTTTTCTTTTTTTTTTTTTTTGTAATTTACCCTTTTATCTGGAATTTCTAAACTAAAAGTAGTAAAACGCTATTACTGTGATGACTTGAGGTTCCATTTCACAGGTTAACTGAACCTCAACTTTACACTTTACAGTAAAGTACAATTTGAAACAAAAATATAAAATTCAAATGTCAAGTTATGTATGCTAGTTTGGTTACCACCTGAAAATAGGAAAAAAAAGCAAAAATTCTGTAGAATTGTACCACAGATTAGACAAGTGGCCTAAAATTGTTACCAAAAGAGTCACTAGTTTGATAATAATTTGCTCAATCCATTAACAAATTTCTTCAGTGACAAATTTCCTTTATAGGTCAACTCTCTTCATTTGTAGTACCTAAATACATCAAAGATACACTCTGCATTCAAATAAATCAGAATGACCAAATCAAAGAAATGTCTTCCAAAAGTGCAAAGAATCAGAACAATTTTGGCAGCCCTATTTGATATTTAGAAATATTTATTTTGAAAATATGTGTAATATTATAAAAGTATCATGACTTTACATTAGTGAAAACATTAGATATAACATATAAAGTAGCTAGGTAATCTTATTTTTGCATATTTTATTGGTTGAGGTCACCTAACATTATCCATCAGCAGGGTACTTAAGACACAAGCTACAGTCCAAGCAATCTTCACTTCTGTATTTATTGAAAGTAAAGTCATTAATTCATCAGAACCAAAGCCCCTGGTTTCATAAAATCAATTTTCTTCAAATTTGAAATTTCATTGGTTTTGCATTAACCAGTACTTGTAGGAGAATTGCTCAGAGGGACGGAATTTTGAAGGGGTCCTTCCCAGAAGCTCGAAATTGGAGTATAAAAAGCAGCAACAAGAAAGAGGGTTTTCATAGCAACATAAGATATTGTTAGAAGCACATCTCTCTATGCTTCTTTCAACAGGATATAACATTTTAATTGGAAATTTTATATTTTAAATGACTTTTTAGTTCATAATCTGAAGCAGACATATACATTGATGTACCCTGACAATCTGTACCCTACTATGTTCGGTTCAAGCCTAGGGCATTTTGGCAGCTTGGACATGGTACCTGTTATGAGCTGTATTTTTACCTTGTAAATAATAGGCTGTGGGTTAAAGAAAGTTGAACCTCATTATGGCAGTATTGTTCTTTGCTGCCTGTGAGAATTGAGACAGCTTAAATGCCGAAAAATAAATAAACTACGGTGAGTGTGAATCTAAATCAGTGTAATGTTGTATTAGAGAAAGAAAATTGTATATGAACCTTGTAGTTTACTCTACCACATTCACATGACTTATCTTTTGATCTCACCAATCGGTGTTGGGTTTTTATCTTGACTCCAGCCTTCACTATTTATCTGGATGTAACCATTACGACATATTTTAAAAGTGACATTAATCCTAAAGTAAATCAAATTAAATTCTGTAATTTTATAGGTACAGCCTGGGACAAGCCACGTACTCCACTGAACAAGCCCTGGCATAGAAATCCGTATCTTGAGGACAGACTACAGGAGCTGCAGCCAGTCATGAGGGAGCTAGACCCTCACAGTCCTGTGAGTAGGGGTAGGAGCTACTGGGACACTTTGGGGTGGGGGATAATATATGCAGTTTAGCACAAACCAATCTCGACAAAATACACAAATCAAGTCGTGACCCATACATCAGTATTTGTGTTTATGTGTATTTCAGGATATGCTGAACTTGTAAGTGGGGATCTTTAAAAACACCACTATTATTATTACAGCATTATTTTTGGCAAATCAGGTTTTTTTGTGGTGGGTTTTTGGGGGTGAATCCTGAAAGTTGATCAGCCACACATTTCTAGCAAGTGGTACAAATTTCACATATTCAGAGAACAATCAAAAGAATGTAACACAATACAAAATTTAATTCTATGAACAAAAAGCATTCATAAATGTTGGAGTGATAATTGTTAATTTTGTATAATTTAATTTTAAGGGTAATTAAATGTTTATCAAGGACCGCCAAACTTTAAAAGTTACTGACCCAGATGACCACTTCCATTTTCCAATAAATTTGTGTCCGTGTTACATTTTTCACTGCTTTATTCAATGATCCAGGACATGTTGAATCTGGAAGTTGTTGGACAGCCTCATACAACAAACTGTGTGGACCGCATGACTGAGTCTCAGATGGAGCGAGAGCAGCGGGAGGCAAGAATACGCGAAGAATTGGAGGCGGAAGAGGAGGATGAAGACTTGTACGTTTTACTCCGCACTGCTAGAGTGTTTACTATGCTCTATAACCTCTGGTTTTTGAGTTTATCCTTTATTTACCCAACAAATGTACTATTCACCTTAGTAAAGGATGTGAAGTACATAATATTGTATATAATGTTCATATGTTTACTATCAGTACTGTAACCCCCCTTTTCTATGTATAGTTTTGTCTATTTATACTTGTACATTCATTCTTCTAGCTCTCTACATCCTCAAATCTGTGTTTGCAGGGATCCACTGAGGGATCACCCAGATGTCCACCCAGAGCCTGTATTTGGACCCTCCATACAGTTTGCTGGACAGCCAGCCAGGTGGGTCAGATTGGTTTGATTTATTGTTGTAAGTGAAAAAAAAATAAAACAGTATGCAACAAAATTCTGTAGTTTAATGGCAATATAGCACTGATATTTGGTAATTCTAATCATATTAAAGGCTCCTTTTTGTCTGTAATTTTTCTAAGTATGAGAATTATTGAAATAAATTCTATATGTACAAACCTTGAATACAGTATTAGTCCTCTGTATTATGTATCAAATTTACACCTGTTTCTGCATAATACATAGCCATCTGGACTTTTCAAAGAGTTCTCAGTGGCCAAGTGGTTAATAAGTCTTGCATTTAGCCACTTGACTCCCACCTCTGTGGTTGTGGGTTTGAATTCAGTTTATGGCACTCATGGGGAATGTACCGAGGACCTGTCTGGACATGATTCTGGCTGTTAGAAGGAATATTAAACTGAGGCTAATATTTCTGCAGACATGCATTATCTAGGAGTGTTATTTTTCTTTGACTTCCAGGTGGACAGGTGACAGTACCTCCTTCAAGGGACAGATTGGTGTAGAGGCACGAGTTACTTTTGAGACGACCGCCACTAAACGGACAACATCCTTCCTGGAAATCTCTAATGATGGCACAACGGCTGTCTACTTTGACTGGAAGAAAATACCCAAACTCAACCCATTTGACATGGCACAAGCCAAAATACAGCGTTTCTACTTCAACACAGGCAGTGGTAAGTGGGTCAAAGTACATAATTGGCAGTTGAAGTTGAACCAAGCATAGGGCAGGCAGCAGTAAGTTGATGCAACACACAGTGGTAAATACTCTTTAAGTATAGAATCTGCAGCGATAAGTCTGACAAAGTATAAAGATTTTTTCTTCAATTGCAAAAACATTACTATGCAAGCAGAGGTACAGAGGTGACCACTGTGTACTGTCTATTCTATAAGCTGTAGTGTATATTTACTGTGTATTTTCCTGCCTAGATTCTCAGTCCAAGTTACGTTTATTTTCCAAGCCAGTGACAAATTTATTCATTTTTTGTCCTGATGTATTCTAATCTTTTAGTATGTTTTTTCCAGGTGTGATCCTGCCGGGAGATTCAATGAAGTTCCCCTTTGTCTTTAAGTCACCAAATCCTGGGGTTTTCCAGGAGCAGTGGGAGTTCCAGACCCGCCCCACAGTCTGTGGTGGCGCTACCCTGCTGGTGACGCTGAGAGGTGTGTCTCTTATGGAAGACAAGTATAAACAACAGAGGACAGAGCTAGAGGTTAGTTGGTGAACACTAAAACAACATGTAGGATGATGAGCACTAAACAAATGTAAGGTGGTGTGTACTAAAAGAAAAAGGAAGGTGGAAACAGTTAAAGTTGTTGAATGCTAAAACTGAATGGCAGGTGGAATAATACAGCTAAATGGAAGGTGGTGAATGGAAACAATAAATGGAAGGTGGTGAACAGTAAAACTAAGATGAAAGTAGCGATAGTACGACTAAATAGAAGGTGATGAATACTATACCAATACTGCTATTGAATGCTGAAACCTCAGACAGGAAATATTAAAGTCAAGATAACTGTCAAAAGTAACTCTAAATAAATTGTGAAAAATACTAGAAATGTACATATAAATATGGTTTCTTTTTGTTTATTCCTAGAACATACAAATAACCCTTTTTGAGGATGAATAAAAGAATTGATGGTTGTACTCGGGCAATGTACAGCCACGCAATGTATAGTTATGGTTTCTGTGTGTTTGTTTCTCACTTTTGTTCATTATAATTCATAGAAGTTGCAATGTTTCATCCTTTCATTTGCAGCATGACCTGTCCTTCAAACAAGCCCGCCAGGTGGTGACAGGAATACTGGATGACCTCATTGAAGGCCTGCAGGAATCACAGCGCCCTGACTCCCCAATAGATGCATACATCACAGAGGAGGAAACCTTCATCAGGAACAACCCAGGGGTAAGTTTAGGTGGGATTGGTTAGTTGGTTGGTTATCATGACTTCTCATTGGCCTTATGAACTAAAGGTGTGAGTTCTAGTAATCCTCCGTGCCATCAAGGTGGTGGTGGTGGTGGTGGACATCGAGTTTGTTTGTGCTCCACAGTCAAATCACCCTGAATGGATGGTATACGAGCATCTCGTGACCACGGCAGCTCGTGACCAACAACTCGTACCCATAACTCGTTCAAAAGATTTTATTTTAAAATATTGCAGGAAACACCATGGACTTCTGTCTCTGGACGTTTTTTTTTCTAATTTACATAATTTATTTTTGAAACACTTCTAGGAAACCCCCACAGAATTCCATGACCTCATGTTTTCTAATTTGCATATTTTATTTCATAATATGGCAAGGAAACCCCCACGGAATTATGAGAATTTGAAGTATTTGATCTCTAACTGAACAGACATTCTTACATAAAATACTCCTTCTTCAAGCAGCATTTCTATCGATTAAATATAATATATTGTTAGAAAATCCCACGTAATTGGGTGACCTCACATTTCTTCATAAATATTATGAGCTGCATATACATACAAGTATTTGATATCCAAGCAGAAATAATGTTTAATTCTTATAAAATGTTTGTGTACGAGTTGTTGGTCACAAGATGCCGCGGTCACGAGCTGCATGTAAACCGAATGGATTATTACCAAATTTTCAGGATATGTTCATCCCCAAGAGGGAACTGAAGCTAATTAGGTTTTAGGTTACATCAGACAACAACTGTTATTATGACAACACTATTTCCACACCTAATTTTCAAGATATATTTATCCTTAGAAGAAGTAGTAACTATAAGGTTTTTTCCAGGCACTGTTGCATCATAAACACTTTGCTTTTTTAATCCTCTACATTTGAGGGTGCCCTACTGTAAAATCCATACATAGGTTTTGAAGAAATTGTCTCTTACATTTAATATGGTGGGCAACTTGCCAAATGTCTCTGTTGCTGTCCAATTATTCCTGTGGGCTGAGGTTTTCACCCTCCTGAGGCTGGCAATATTCGGTGTTGTGATACTTGTAGGATTAAATTCTCCAGCTAAAAATCTCAAAACAGGAAAAATTTTAAGGATATTGCATTGCAATTTTTCAGAAACTGAATACTCTGATTTAAATCACTTTTTTTACAATGTCATTATTTTATTGATTTTTGTGTACACAGATGACTTTCCACAATGAGCGAGTGGGAGAACTCAAGAACCTGTACCTGGCTACTTTCCCTGAAGAGGAGAGAGAGGGACAACAGTGGGATCTGTCAATCAACTCACTTAAAGAGGTGGGTGGAGCTTATGTACCAGTTGGCCAACCATATTTCACAGGTGGATGGATTGTACATTTGTTAATCAGAATGCTTCGAGAGGTGGATGAAACTAAAACAAGTATCAAAACACTGAAAGTGTAGCTTTAGTTTAAACGTGTTAATCTACAAACTCAAAGAGGTAGATACAGCCTGTGTCTGTCAATATACACTCTGTAAGAGGTTGGTCGAGCTTATTACTCTAAATCAACAGACTTAAGAAGGTAGGTAGACCTACTTTAGAAGCAGTGATGTGAGTCTAACATCTTTCCACAGTGCATTTTGTGGTGCTAAGACCTGTTAATTCAACAAGGTAATTGTTAATATTTGCATTGATTTCTTTCTGTTTCAGATCATCATGTCCATGAGTGAAGAGGATGAGAATAAGCAAGACATGCTGGATCGATTGAATCGGGCTGTTGACTTCCTGTCCTTCCCATCATTCACACCCAAGCAGCAGCGCATGTACAATGTGGGGTGAGTGATAATACAGTATGTAATGTTCTGTAACAGTAATGTCCTTATTAAAACCAATATCAAAGTTAAACAAATCCAGTCTAAAGGATACAACAGTTTTGAATACTTGGAACTTATTCTAAAATTTCAATCACAATCTGTGAGACTACTGATTGTTTATCGCCCTCCTAATTGTGTTCATTACAAATATGCAGACTTTGAGGATGATTTCACTGACCTCCTATCTGTGGTGGCTGTCAAGCCTGAGGAATTGCTTCTCCTGGGAGATTTTAACATCCACTTGGATAAGAAATCTGATTCAGGCTCTGCTTCATTTCAGACACTTCTGGATACTCACAATATAACTAACCGTGTGAATTTTACTACTCACATCAAAGGTCACTGGCTTGACCTTATGTTAGTCAGGAATGATAGCAAAATTTTTGAAGACCCGCAGCCTGTTGATATTGGTTTGTCAGACCATAAAGTTGTCAAATCTAGAGCATTTATTTCCAAACCTGAACCTGAAATAATTCTCAGAAATGTTAGAAACACAAAGGAGATTGATACCAGCCTACTAGCACATGAGTTATCAGATATTCAGCCTCCCAATGGTGACCCAGATCAAATGGCTGAATATTATAACAGCAATCTGTCAGAAATTTTTGACCGACATGCACCACTTAAGGAAAAAAGGGTAGTTGTTAGACCAAATACATCTTGGTATAATGCCAGCATTCGACATCAAAAGGTATTGAAGAGACGGCTAGAGCGAAAGTGGAAGAAATCTCGGTTGCCAGAGGACTACAATAATTTTCGCGTGCAATGTGAGGTTGTCAACAAATGTATCTGTGAATGTAAAACTGAATTCCTATCAAACAAGATCATCGAAACAAAGGGCGACACAAGAAGACTTTTTCAGGCAACAAAACTTTTACTGGGTGATGCTAGAAAGTCAACTCTACCAGAATGTGATAGTGATAAGCTCCTTGCTGATAGATTCAACCATTTCTTCTTAGATAAAATTGTAAAGATCAGAGATGAAATTAATAATTCACCATTGTTAGAAACTGCAAACAGCATTAGAGAAAAACTCTTCCCTTTTGACGAACCCAATGCACTTTCTTCTTTTACTCCTACTACAGAATCAGAAATTTAAAAAAATTGTGTCCAAGGCTTCTAGTGCTACCTGTGGTCTGGATCCAATACCAAGTTGTTTTGTAAAGCAACACATCGACTCCTTAGTACCCTTCTTGACAAACCTTGTGAATAAATCACTTGAGACTGGTGTTTTCCCCTATGTCTGGAAGGAAGCCAACATTACTCCACTACTGAAAAAAGATGGCTTGGATGCTGAGGTGCTGAAAAATTACAGGCCCGTGTCAAATTTGGCTTTCATTTCTAAACTTGTTGAACAAGTAGTAGCTAGTCGAATAAAAGGACATCTAAACCGGCACAATCTTTGGGATAGAAATCAGTCTGCGTACCGTTCATTTCATTCAACTGAAACTGCACTCCTGAGAGTCCACAATGATCTGCTCCATGCTATTGACAAAAAGAAAATGGCCGCTCTCATGCTACTTGATCTCAGTGCGGCTTTTGACACTATCGACCATAAAATTCTATTGGATCGCCTTTCAATGAAATTTGGTATCACTGGTGTTGCTCATAAATAGATTACTTCCTACCTTCACCAAAGATCACAAAGGACAAAAATTGGTGATAAACTTTCAGACCCGCTTGTTTTACCTTTTGGGGTTCCTCAAGGATCAATACTGGGTCCACTCCTGTTTACCCTATATGTTAATCCAGTGGGGGAGATCACAAAAAATCATGACATCTCAAGTATGTTTTACGCAGATGATAGCCAGCTCTACATATCATTTGATCACAGGAAAGATCACGGCAGCCAGTTATATAAACTTGAAAACTGTATCTCTGAAATAAGGAAATGGATGCAACAAAATTTTTTGAAACTAAATGACTCCAAAACTGAATTTATTGTGTTTGGCTCACGTTTTTCTCATAAAAACTGCCCTGCACTACATACAACTATTGGCCAGTGTAGGATTGAACCGTCAGCTTCAGTCAAAAACCTGGGTGTTCATTTAGACAGATTTCTCGGCATGGATATATTCATGGCTAATAAATACAGGACCATAAACCATCAGATGAGGAAGATCTCAAGGATTCGCAAATACCTTAGTATGGATGCCTGTAAAACATTAGTTCAAGCACTGGTTATCTCAAGACTGGATTATGGATCAAGTCTTCTCTATGGATCCAACAAAGGACACATAAGAAAACTTCAACACCTCCAAAATTCTGCAGCCAGGTTAATATGTCGGACAACTGTAAGGGAGGATGCTAGGCCTCTACTTCAAAGCCTTCACTGGTTACCAGTTGACTATCGGATTCAGTTTCGTATAGTCACCCATGTCTATAGATGCCTTAATGATAAATCTCCGGTCTACCTATCCGAGCTCCTGCATGGAACAAGCAGCATAAGAAATCTCAGATCAAACAGTCACCACAATCTTGAAGTTAAGCGGACTAACTCAAAAGCAGGAGGAAATGCCTTCGAGATTTGTGGACCCAGATTGTGGAATCGCTTGCCAGACTATATCAAAACTGCAACCAATACAGACAAGTTCAAGAAGCTTTTAAAAACAGCCTATTTCAAGGCTGCTTATAATATTTAATGTGTTTTATTCTCATTGTAAAGCGCTTTGAGCTGCCAAGATAAAGCGCTATATAAGCAAGGTTTAATAATAATAATAATAAATATACAGGGTTACTTTGTGAATAGGTGATAATACAATTTACAGTGTAGGGGGAGTTATTTTTTTCATTTTTTCAAAAACACATGATCTGGCATTTGAATAAAATGTGACGACCCAGACTTGTTAAAGAAAGAAAAAAATTGCTGCCAGTTATTTTACTAGTTACCTTGATTTTTACATTTTTAGCTATGAAGTTTTGTGCGAGATGGTGGACCGTCTTGTAATTAGTGCTACTTACTTCCATGAGATGCTCGGCATGCCAGAGAGAGAGGGCGGTGCTATACCTGAGGACCCAAGTAAGTGTTGATAGTTCACCGATTCTGTATAACTCATACAAACTTCAGAATATTCGGAATATTACGATTATTGTAATTATTGGAGATCAAAAAAAGTGGTAGTGTGTCTTTGGGAAGAATTTATACTATGGGGAATAACTGTGATACTTTTAGATAAGCATATTGCAAATACCTTAGGATCTCATTTATTTATAGACAGCTAACTTGTCACATATAACTCACATTGAAGAGCTGGGGCGGATTTCATGAAAGGTCTCACACTTAGCCCAGTCTCAGGCTGAGCCACTGGCTTAAATCTGAGCCTTTTGGCTCAGCTAAGTCTTTGTCTCAAATGGTTTTCACAGAAGGGGTCTCAGTTGAGAACAAGCTTATCAAATAACCACAGTGGTTTTCTGTGTCATGTGACCATTTTTTGTAGTCAAAATATTCTACTGATGGCATATATGTTCCTTGTTTGACACATAATGTCTCTGGTTAAATACCATTTTGCAATGGGAAACCTTGTAAACATGTAAAAACACCCAAAGACTCCTTCAAGGGGTTGTTTTATATACTTGTACCCTATTTTCAGCCATTTCAAATTTTGAAGTGAAGATAGAATTATGGCGGCCATATTTGAGCCTTTGTTTACAAAACTTAAGCCCACTTTCAACCAGGCTCAACATTTGAGCCAGTGGCTCAGCCAAAGCTGAGACTGAGACCTTTTGTGAAATCCATTAAGGCTGAGCCCATGGGCTCAAGTAAAATGTTAATATAATTTGAGACAAAAGTCTCAAGTTTGAGCCTGAGACCGGGCTAAGACCTTTCGTGAAATCCGCCCCTGGACTTTAAATATTCTGGTGAGATGAAGGTTAGGGTGAAAGAGATTACTGGGATAATGAATTACTCAGACTGTAAAATCGTGAAAAAAGTCTGATACTCTATTCTTGGTAATAAAGGCAGTTGTGCAAACGTATCCATAAAAATTTACCTCAAATGAATTATTTACTGTAAAATTTACAAGAAAACTAGAGAAATCCTGGCAATTTTCACTTGGAAAAGGGTACTAATTAAAGAGTAGAGCCATGGCAAAAGCCCTTTAAGCCCTTATAATGGTAAGTGATGTTTGATATCAGTTAGTGGTTGTCCGCTTGTTGTTTTAATCACACAAGCAGCCATGGCTCAGAATTAATAAGCCGGTGGTAAATAACTGAGGATCTAAGTAAGCTAGGTATTTGGTAGAACTTCTAGTTGACTGAAAGATCCAGAAAATGTGTCCCTAAGACCCGTGTTTTGTACCTTACTGATATGCTGACATCTTAGAACTCCCAGTAATGTGGCTGATGTTGTGTAACCGTCTATTTACTAATATGTAATCTTTTTGTCTTAACACATTGACAGCATTTTTTACATCTTGCTGTAACTGTTCTCAAAAATATATGTACTTAAAAATTGATTAAAATGAATTGCAATGAAGATCTGGTCATGTATAGCCACAGAAATATGTGATATGAATTTACTGCCATGAAGTTAAACTTTGCTTCAACAGTATTGGAAAATTTAATTAAACATACCTGGTACTATTGTTAACATCTATTACATGTTCTATTGTGTGTCACAATGTACTCTAACAAATCATTAATGCACTAATCCAGGTCATGTGTTAATTACATTTAGTTGAAAAATGAACTAATGTATAATATGAACAATGCAACACTGTTTAACATTTCATACAATGCACCCCTATAACAGCTATTTTTGCACTACACCCTTTTATTATGTTATTTACCATGCACCCATGTCTAATAGTATATGCAGTGTGTTACTTGCATAACATCATATATAATGCACCCTTTGCTGGTTTTACAGATTGTTTTTTACTTAATGTTGTTTACAATGCACTCCTGTATAACATTTTGTACAACATTTTGATCCTTTTATAACATTGTATTGTTTCTGTTAACGCCAAACCTAAATGCAGCTGCCCCGTGGAGACGCAGAACATCTAGCGCCACCTCCCAGGGTACCATAGGTTACATATTATATTATTTATAGCGTTATTTTATTGCACTACACAGCCATTCATTATCCTCACCAATGCTTCTCATTTTGATTGTTTAAATTTGATTGACCCAGTCTTTCTTATTTATAAAAAAAATATACGTTGATAACTTGATATTATTATCATTTGCATGCCCCATCCTTTTATTTCATTAAGTCATTCACATTACAGCCAGTTGACCTATTTACCATTACTGCTTTGAATTAATTGACCCAGAAAAGTTTTTTTTTCACATTTTTTGGTACATCATTTTCATTGTGATTTCTGTCATAGCAGCATCTGCTAAATCATGGGAGACTATGATTCAGCAGTGGTTCACTTTATGGTCATTAGTTAAGTATGATATGGTTATTATGACACCATGATAATGTATTGAAAAAAAAAAGAAACACTTTAGTATTTGATGTATAATATTGTTTCATCCCTGATATTAGCAAAGAATTCACATCCAAAAAAGAGGATGGTAGTAGGTAAAAAAAGTAAAGTAGGTCATTTATTCTGGGAAAAGGGATGTGCACCTCACTCTGTTATTACCCACAAGATGTCTTCTTCAATTCAAGCAAGCCATTATATCTTTTTTTTAATTCTCCAAGAATATAACCTACTCACTACCAACAGTTCTTGATATCCATTCTCAATGCCCTCTTTAGTCACACCCTCTCACTATACCATACAGTCTCATTTGGTGCTCCTACAGTCACTTCTCAACTTGTGCCTCAGAGTAGGAAATAGGCCCCTCAGTTGTTTGAGTGATTCATTAAACCTGCATATTTCCATAAAACTTACATCAGAGCATAAACTTACATCACAGCAATATTATAATTATTCATGTAAGTGATATTACATTTAACACATTGCAGTTTGAATATTGAAAACAAAGGCGTGATATGAATCAACACTGAAATATTGATACACAATCCACTCCAAAATCAAAAGTGTATTTACCTATAGCCTTTTATATTTGCTTTCTAACTGCCCAATATATCGCACATGGTAAACCTCGTAACAAGGATTGCCACAAGTGGTAAATTTTTATATCAATATATTTTGAACGTTACTAATATCTGGACATAAATGAATGACTTTTTGCCTATTTAATGCACAAAATACTTCTATTACTCTACTGTTAAATGAACTTTCATTTGGGTTTTCTTTACAAAACTTGAGTTGGCAGATATTGTACTTGTTGGAGCACTAGTAGGCTAGTTACACATTGCATGCTGTCTTCTTGTATGATCACTTACACACATTACTTCTAGCCAGTACACACCCTTCGGCAAAAAGTCTGCGGGAGTCAAGGGATGGGCGCCACACAGGCGCCTCCTACCAGACCGATTCCACTCCAAGTAAGTTCAGGATATTGAGGAAAAGGTACATGAAAAATTATGCAGAATGTACAAGGCATGTGCTCTATATTTACGAGAGTTTTGACCCTCCCATTGGTTGAAAGTCACTGTTCTCGCATCTTCAAAGATGGGGGTTATAACCAGTGAAGGGATCAAAATGCAGTGTCATTATTGAAATTTAACTTAAATTTGGCTTTTGTTAAATCAAGTCTGTAAATATTGAAATCAATATTGTTCCATGCTTTAAATGACCATTTTGACTTCTACTGATTTGCCTGATTTACCATAAAAATAATAATTTAACATACATAAGGTATTTTAAATTATCCATTCATTAGTGCAATACAAGATTGCTATAAAAGCTATTTGGTTTCAAATAAAATATTTGAATAAACACCTCAGGTCCAAACATATTGGTGTTTGGTTAACAAAGTAATTGTAAAATTACAGAAAAATTTTGAAAATATGAAATTTTGTGAGTCATAGCAAAGAACATTGAAATTTCAAATTTTCAATATTGATATTAAAACTTGGAATGCTACACTGTATATTGACAGATATTTAAATACATGTATTTATGTATTGATGGATGACCTCTTTCCTAGTCCAAATCCCCAGTGGTTTATATGTCACTTCAAAAGACAGGGGTTCTATCCGTATCAGTTGCCAATCATCTGTTAGCCTATAAAAACTTGATTAAAAGCCAATAGTGTCTTCTATGTGAAAGGTTACTTCAGGTAATTCGACTGCTAATTTCATAGGCTTTCGGTTTACAAAATTTTAACACTGCACAGCTCCATGACTTATAAACACACAAGTCCTGTGTTAACACAATTGAATCTGTGTGTGTATGTGGCGTTGTCATTGATGTGTAATTGATCTCTCTAATATTGCTGTTTCACTTCAAGTTAAGTCTTATTTCAATGGATAGAAAATAATTGCTTTTGATTGGTGTGATACAATGAATAAGACTTTTGTCCATTAAATTTTTTGCAATTGTACAATTTCATTGCCTGTGGCTTGTGTAGGAATTGAAATGCAATTTCAATATTTACATCAGGCTGTAAAATACACCATATGGCTACTCATACATCATGACCACAAAGCGTGACATAAATGTGCGTGATGATTAAAAGTGATAGCAAATTCAAGTTATGCTTTTTGTAAAATGTAATTACATCTCATAAGATATTTCACTGTTAACTTTTCCAAATCAGAATTTAAAATGTACACTGTTATCTGGAAAAACTTTTTAAATGCAGTTATTTTACTGTCTTTTGAGATTTGAGAATAACTTTGTGTGGTTTTGGTATTTTAATACATGAACATTGTAACAGTTACTTTGATATTCGAAGCGTGAACATTAATTTATGTTAATCTATATCATATTTTAGAGGTTAAAATAAAAGTCCCAGGGAAAGGTAACTATAGTGACAGTCACATGGTAGTTGGGCTGATGTGTATAAATGTATGTGTGTTTGGACACATGTTAAGGGCTTTCAAACTGTTTTACAGACACAATGAATATTACTTGATACCAGAATACTCTAGTTACCATGGCAATCTATCATATGCACCATTTCTATTGGCAGAAACTGTTTATTAAATAGAAGGATAAACAAAACTAAATGGCATCTTAAGATACTATATAGTACATGTATATACCATCCATCTGACTATGAAATCCTCTGCAAATGTTAAACCTAATTTTCAAAGCACTATAATTGCTTTGATATGTTATTTATGTGGCGCTTACGATGTATATGTTGAGATGTTTACTTTGGCATCACATTTGTCATTGTCCTTTGATTTAATGACTTTGGATTTGAAATGAAGAAGTCTGTAAATTCCATTTATTTTCATTGCAACAACTTGACCAGCTAGTCTTCACCCTCAAGACTGCCAGTCATCAAGTGATCTATATAATATTTCACCTTAGTTGGTGAATGGGACTTAAAACTCTAACTTTGACTTTTGTAATTCGGTGTAAAACACCAGAACTTTATTGCCTTGATATTTCTTTGATCAAAATAAACAGATGCTGACAGCCTGACAACCCCATAAATGTGCCTGGTATCTGCCACTGTGGCCTAGTGGGTAACACATTCGCCTAGGAACACAGAGGACGTGGATTTAAACCCATTTATAGGCAGGTACATAGTGGCTCGGATGAGCACCTAAAATGGCGGTCCTCTGTCATTGGGTCCTATCTCTAGTGGCAAGCTAAAAAACTTTAAGGACGTTGATAAATGGTCATCCTTGAGCCTTTGTCTATCAGTTAGGGAAATGTCAGTGTCTTCAGAGATGGGCTGTACTTGTGCAGTTGGATGGGTCAATTAGCTCTCCCGCAGTACATGGAGATATTGCGCTGAGTATAAATACAAATGTGCAATACCTAATTGCTGAGTTTTACTATGATTTCTTCAATAAATAAAAAAAAAACTGATTTTTTGAGGTAGGTGAACAAATCAAATGATAGTTCTGGGAAGTATAAGGTAAGTATTTAAATTACGAAAAGTTAAATAACAATAGAATTTGTACAATTGATGACTTCCAGTCAAATTTTCAAAATTCTACTTGACATTACTTTTGCATGTAATGCCATAGTAACAAGAGTATTCTTGCAACACCTGTGTCATGGAATTGGCTGTGATTTGATGATATGTCTGAGATTGTGGTTGAAGTTGAAAAATGTGAACTGCTTGCTGAACAAATATTTATGTTTCAGTTTTCAGGTAAAACAGATATCATTGAAAATAAGCTGGACACACATGTTTTAAGAGTTTTCTATTCATTTGGTTATGGTAGGTTATATGGCACTTGGTTATCTCCTCTTTAGTTGTGGGTTCAAATCTATCTAATGGCAACAGGTGGGATACACAGAGCCCCTGTCTAGATATGACCATAGGCGTTAAAAGGGGATACTTATGGTTTTAAAATAGTAAAACATAATACAAGAGAAGGTGACAAGTTGAAAGGTTTAGTGGAGTGTACTAAGAGTTTGACACTTGTAAAATGTTAATCATGGTGTATCAGTCTAGTAACTTAAGGTTCTGTGTCACTGTCATTAAAATAACATATGATAATCAGGATTTCCCTATGTATTTCTGTATTTTATTTGTATTTGTTTCTATGGTAACTTGCAGCGAGTGCCAAGTCTGCCAATGAGAGAGGTAATCCTTGTTGTACTCATTGTTGTCATGGTAACCCCTCCCTTTAGTGGCTTATGGTATCCATTTTATTCGCCCCAATTGCTATTCACCCAACTTTTAACCAGACAATTTGCTAGCTATTTTTCAAACATACTAGATATCCACAATAATATTGATGTCCACTAACATATCGTGAAGCAGTCTGCTTGCTTTTGTTGATTGGTTGCTGTCAACAGAAGTTGCACTCAATAGCAGCAGGTAGACTGTAGATATAAAGCCAAGAGATTGTCGCTAAGTTGTATTAAGGATGGCCTACCAACTTACATGGAACTATCTCATCCATACTATTACTTTTAAACTATTTTCCCTCATGGTATTTGGTAGCTTCAGATTATGGATGATTGCTTGCACAGTGACAGTGAGTACACATTTCAAGTTTTGATCACCGACAGCAATCCTTTCTAGGGGCTGATTTCATGACGAGTCTTAGTCTTAGCAAGTCTTAAACTTAGTCATAGACTTAAATCTGAGCCTTTTGACTTAAAAAAATTTGGACTTAAGTGGATTTCACAAAGGATGACTTGGTTAAGGCCATATAGCCACCATGGTTTTCTATATAGTGTGACTTTTTATGTATCATTTACTTTACTCAAAATATACTAATGATGACATTTATCGGCACATTTTATTTCAGAAGAAATGTTGTTTTGCAATGGACAACCCTCAGACCACATAAAACCTTTCAAAAAAACTATTTTAGGCAGGGGTTATGTATATATATTTAAATCTTTGTTTGAAAAAGCCCTAGACTTAACCAATACTTAAACATAGCAGGTTCTGTTTGGTATTGCTGAATTTTATCCAGCTGCAATTATCCAAAAGACACGTGCAGGCAAGTAGGCTTGTTAATTGTTGGTGTGTACAGCCATTGGAGTGAATAAACCTATGGATCACCCTCTTATACCAGTATCTTATATAGGGCTGTGAAGGACTTCTTAGGTACCTGAAATATAATAATGTATTTAATAATTAATACTAGACATTTCTGTGGAGTGAAAGTTTGTTTCATATCTGGTTTCAACAAATTATTAGAATGAATTAACAAGAGCCAAAAAAAAATTGAGATGGTCATTTATTTTTGAAATACATTTAGAATGAGTAAAAACTTGTTTGATATCTGATTTTCTTCAAAATTACAAACTTGTAAAACATGACTCTTCATTGCAGCCCTAACTTTGTATGATATGCACAATGTTCTAAAGCAGCCCAATATGATTTATCAGTTTTCAAGTAAAGAAAAAAAAATAGTTTTACAGATTGAGATTCAGACTCAAATTATATTGTCACAGGGATAGTATATAGTTGTTAGGATATTGTGTATAATTTGCTGTGTATGTTGCTTTGTATATATATTTTTATATCCATTGATGAAGTCACTTACTTTTTGTGATGTTGTTGTGATCTTGCATATAAGTGCTTTAAAGGTCATTTTGGACTCAAGAGGGTGCTCTAGAGTGATGAGACATAATGTCCCATTATTCAGTTGTTTTTTTTCATTTATTTTTTTTTTCATTTTATTTTATGGACATACTTGTAAAAGTACCCTGATACTCCTGAAAGAATATGACAGTGAATTTTTGCAGAGCTGAAAAAGGGAGATGGAGAATATACACTAATTCAGAACAAAACTTTGTTTCATATGCAATGTTTTATTCAAATTCCTTCAAAATTATGCAATTGCAAATTTGCAGATTTACAAATGTGACACTTCTAATGCCTAACTTCAAGTGTGACTTTTATATTGTTTCATTTTACTTCTTTTTCAAAAAAAAAATTTAATTTAAATTCATACTGTGTATGAAGGCACTTTAATAATAATCTGACCAGATCCCCTGTGACAGTGGCTTTACTGCTCTTGACTTATCATATTCTATGTAGAGTAAGAAATCTAAAATTCGCCACATATCTGAAATTCGCCACATGTGCAAATGCTAATAAAATAAATGAATTGGGGTGAGATTTGTTGAATGTATAGTAAATTAAAGTTTTCTGAACTGAAAAATACCAATTTTAAGACAAAACATCATTTTCTGCATTAAATTAACTAAGGTTTTAGAGGTGGCGAATTTTAGATTCCTGGCGAATTTTAGATTTCTTACTCTACTAACTGTGAAAAGGGGTAAATAAAACATCACTCGAGGAGGGGAGACATTTCCAAAAATACCTCAGAAATGACAAGAGGTGGAACAATTTGGATGTAATTTTTTTACCTGAGAGGGTGCTTAACAGTTTCCTGGAGATGTCAGCTGACACAGTGCCTGGAGATTGCTGTATGCATTTTTTTGTGTGTCAGATTTATTGTGTATATAATGCTGTATATCTTGCTTTTATATTATATATGTATATTTCCTGTATTTACTGGTAGAGTTGGAACTTTTGTGCTTGGGATATAGAGATATACATGTATTTTAAAAACATCTGTTACTGCATGCATCTAGATTAATGTCAGATAAATAAGGTTGGTGACTAAATCTAAGCCAGGTTTTGAGATGGCTTAGTCTCTGTAATTGTCTTTTGTGGAATATTTTCCA
Source organism: Sabellastarte sp. h YS-2021 (assembly GCA_964017235.1). Classification (NCBI taxonomy): domain Eukaryota; kingdom Metazoa; phylum Annelida; class Polychaeta; order Sabellida; family Sabellidae; genus Sabellastarte; species Sabellastarte sp. h YS-2021. The sequence goes on from OZ024929.1 coordinate 138,867,904, forward strand.
GTGCCTTGGTGTAACAGGTATGAATGCATCACAGCATGTCATCACTGTCTGTAAACTAAGCAACAAGTAGGAAAATCCTCTGAAATTCTGCAAAAGACAAAAATTATATGTATATAACCTAAAATTGTCACCAAAATCACAAATTTGCCACTAGTCCCTATAATTTAAAGTAAGGTCTTCGGGATAATGGCTGTGCTATTTTTCATGTTTTTGGTGAGTTTCACATTTCGTGCACCAGAATTTCTGTGACTGAGTAGCTCTGTTTCTGTTATCTTTGTAAATATTGGCATATCTATTGCCTTTTGATGCTTTTGTTTGAATGTTACATTTACAACATCACATGATCACATTTCCAAACATTCTCTTTGTAATAAATCTGGCCTTTTTGCAGTTGCTTTTTGTAGAGTCAGGGATAGTGCCCTTCTTTTGTGAAAATAAGATCCAAATGTTATTTTAATAGGTTTTGAGTTATGGAGCATACATTGTCTTTAAAAAACATTCCAGAGTAACATTCTAGATCTGGATCATCTTTAAGGAGGACCAAACCACAGGTAGACCCCCACTTTGTGAGAAAATATGTCCTTGATCTGATCCAGTGTATGGTTTTGGGTTGTGCCTGTGGACAAATAAACGGACACAAGTACAATATGCTCATCTCTCCCCGTTTGGAGGGTGAGGATAACACATGCACTCTGAAAATCCTCTCAAAAGTTGATTGTGGGCCAGCAATTGAAACTTTTTTGTCGAAGCACCCTAAATATATCTGATGCAAAGCGGTGTTTATCTGTGTTTCACTGGGATGGGTAGGTGAAAATCCTCCCCAAAAGTTGATTGTGGGCCAGCAATTGAAACTTTTTTGTCGAAGCACCCTAAATATATCTGATGCAAAGGGGTGTTTATCTGTGTTTCACTGGGATGGGTAGGTGAAAATCCTCCCCAAAAGTTGATTGTGGGCCAGCAATTGAAACTTTGTTGTTGAAGCACCCTAAATATGTCTGATGCAAAGGGGTGTTTATCTGTGTTTCATTGGGATGGGTAGGTGAAAATCCTCCTCAAAAGTTGATTGTGGGCCAGCAATTGAAACTTTGTTGTTGAAGCACCCTAAATATATCTGATGCAAAGGGGTGTTTATGGGTAGGTGAAAATCCTCCCCAAAAGTTGATTGTGGGCCATCATTTGAAACTTTGTTGTTGAAGCACCCTAAATATATCTGATGCAAAGGGGTGTTTATCTGTGTTTCATTGGGATGGGTAGGTATGTGCTGATATGAGACACCCTGGCATTATGTTTCAAATTGACACTTTACTGTTGTTTGTGGATTAGAGCATAGAAGGGTTAATTTTTTGTTGAAATGCAAGTGCACAGTTAACACCTACATGACTCCGATATCTTGAGTTCATTTAGAACTGAACCAGGGATTTTATACAACAGTAAATTCCTGTACCTTTTTTTATGATGCCATATATGCACATTTTCATATCAGGTCTGACCAAGTTAACGACAGGACCCACCCCACCTCCATCACGACAGTCTACACGATCTGCAAGTCTGTACAGTGACTTACTCAGTGGAGATAAATGATAGTCTCGATAAGCAAATTACTGAGTAGATAAGTGATTTTTGGAATAGTGTCTATAAGTGAATTGCTGAATAAATAATTGATAGTCTTGTTAAGTTAATTATTCAGTAGCCAAGGATTGATTTTAATAAGTAACTTAGTGAGTAGCTAAGGAACATTCTATACACTTGATTTACACACTTGAAATGAATAGTCTCACTTGAATTGAAAGGGAATATTATTTGCACCTGGTTAGCTCACTAGCTTAGGAATAATTAAGCGTCCCTGAAAGGGCGCTTATTTGTTTTCGCCTCAGTTTCCTCGCCGCCGCATTATGGTCTCCCTTGAATATCTCCCTTATTATTAGAAGGTTTCAAACCATGTTTGGCAGTTATGTACCTTAGGCGTGGGAAAATTTTTCTGCATGCTTAAATTTGACCTTTATGAAGGTCACATGATCAAAAACTATTTTTTGAAGTACACCCCTCCCCCCCACCCCCCCGTCATCACAGTTCAGGAAAAAGTACTTGCTACAGAGCCTTATAATTTGACACACCTGTTCATACTATAGAAAACGCGAGCTGATTAGATTTTGGGAGCAATCCCTTGAAAATTGTCTCATTTATGAGTGATTTTCTGACACCTTCCAATCTGAAAGCCTTAAATTTAAGCCAATCCCCCTATTATCTTCTTAAGTATTGCATTTAGAGCTATAAAATGTACTGGGAGGTAATAGGAAACCATATGTGGAGAGTCTAAATAGCTGGTCAGTTTTACCCCACGGCCCCCCCTTATGGGTCAAACTGGGGTCATAAAATAGCTGATTTTGAGTTTTTGCCTTATATCTCCTTTATTGTTGCTTTTATAGCTTCAGAATGTATTAAGAGGTATTGGGAAAGCATATATGGAGAGTCTAAATAGCCGGTCAGTTTTACCCCCCCCCCCCCCACCCCCACCCCCGCTTATGGGTCAAACTGGGGTCATAAAATAGCCGATTTTGAGTTTTTGCCTTATATCTCCTTTATTGTTGCTTTTATAGCTTCAGAATCTATTAAGAGGTATTGGGAAAGCATATGTGGAGAGTCTAAATAGCAGGTCAGTTTTACCCCGCCACCCCCCTTATGGGTCAAAGTGGGGTCATAAAATAGCCGATTTTGAGTTTTTGCCTTTATCTCCTTTATTGTTGCTTTTATAGCTTCAGAATATATTAAGAGGTATTGGGAAAGTATATGTGGAGAGTCTAAATAGCCGGTCAGTTTTACCCCACGGCCCCCCCTTATGGGTCAAACTGGGGTCATAAAATAGCTGATTTTATTACGCTACAATAGCTTACCATGTGGGACTTAATGCTGATCTCGGGTTGCCACACCCGGGGCCAACGTCTTAGAAAAAAAGATCGTTCTTGTTAGCCACCGGATATACTGGTAGTTGTCGTCACGTGATAACTTCTGACCAATCGTCCTACTTTCTCGTTGGCCACGATTGACTGGTAGCAGTTTGTAAATATACAGACATTTTCATTTATTTCTCAGACTTTACTTATTGTTGGAGGCTAATATTTGCATATTTCTTGTAATATATATCATAGATCATTCTGTAAAATTTTAATTTTCACAGGATAAGTATTTTGTTTTCAGTCGCGTGTTTTGAGTTTTCCTCGGTTCAGGCAAGTACATTGTACGTCTTTTATTGCGTATAAAATGTCGTCTCATCAAGCAAATAAAGACAAACCGAGAGCGCAGAAATGCCGCCATTTCTGCTTTAGCTTTGATACACATAATTTCTGCCCTACCTGTAGGGAGGCTGGCAAGGGAGATGACCCCTGTGTCACCTTTGAAACCCCTTGTGAAATTTGCACGTCTTTCACAGATGAGCAACTACAGAAAATCCAAAACCGGAAACGGTATTTGAAAAAGCAGAAAGCGACAACTAGTTCCAAAGATGAACTAGATCTTTTGGGTGAAGGCGACGGGGACTCCTTCACTGGGTCCAATGCAGACCTCGAGTGTGCTGCTGATAGCCTTTTTACTTCACCCCCCCGTCCACAACCTCTTGCCTTCAGTTCCCTGTCCTTGAAAACGCCAGCTAAGACTATTCCACCCACCCCTGGTACGGCTTTGCAAAATAAAATCCAGAAAAACCTAGAGAAATCACTCGGTGATTCCTTAAATATACATTTACAGCAGCAAATGGGTACCTTCCAGGCATCCATGTTGGAAGCTTTTCAGTCACTCCGAGAGGAGTTGGCTGCAAAACAGAAAGTCGAGGTAGAGTCTTCTCTTCCTGCTTCAAAACCTGGCTTGTCCAGTAGTACTGCTGCCCCTCTGGATTTGCCCCCTCCGAGATCTGGTACTAACATCCCAAGCGAGGATATGGATGTGGACTTCGGTCCAGCACTTCCTCCGCGTTTAGTATCTGCTCAACCTTCCTCGGATCAGTACGTTGCCCCCTCTGAAGGTCACCCCGAAGAGGTCTCGTACTCTCACAAAAAGCAAAGCCATAGGCAGCCAGTTGACCCGAGCTCTGCCTCGGACCAACTAAATGAGGATTCCGATGAACCTCGGATCCCTTCTTCTAGATCCAAAAAACACTCTGACAAGAGCAAACATAAATCAAGATCTAGATACGTGTCATTTACCTCAGAGGAGGAGCACTCCCCTGAAACCAGACACAGGTCTTCTAAGCCCTCTAGGGCTCAGCCCTCAGGAGTAGCTTCTGATCAAGACCTACCACAACATGATCCAGACCCCCATTATTATAGGGAAGTAGCTTTGTCTGACATGCCCTCACAATACTCTGAAGAAGTGGACACCTTCAGGCGTATTTTGTCTCTCCCTGACCCCAGGGAATCTATGCCCAGGTCGTCCACCTCAGTGTTGGGTCTGGATGATGAAAAAGGCCGTCAAGAGCTCAGACCTAGAGGTCCCTCCTCTATTCTTCCACTTAGCTCAGTTATCAAGGACGCCTTTGATAAATTCCAACATGACTTTAAGGCTGCCAACTTATCTGAGGGAAAATATGTCAGGCCTCCTCCCTCAACTTCAAAGTGGTACAAGGTGGGACAACCAACTTTTCAGGACAAAATTCAGGAGTTGAATACGGACTTTGCTAAGATCTGTATTACTCCTAGACCTTCTGGGCCCCCAGTAGCCAGAGTTCCCCTGCCAGTTCTCAAGGAGCTAGAACTTCAGGCTAGACAAAACATTTCTACCCTCAACTTCACCGCTGCATTTGCCAAAACCTCCTCTTCTTGCAATGCTTCATTGGAAAAATGCCAACATAGCATCAAGTCTACGGTCAAGAAGATAAAGTCTCAGATTCAGAAAGGTGCCAATCCTGAGAAAGCGGCAAAGCGCGGATATGAGGAAGTAGCTGACTACTTAGATTTTTGGAACAAGACAGTACTTGTTCAACACAGGGCCCTCACTTGTCTCAGCAAATCTCTAGCCCATATTTTGCAGAGGGAATTATACTCTATGGCTAATACCGGCTTGCTCAGGCGCGAAGCCGAAATGACTCTATTACATCCACAATTAGGAGAAACGAGACGTCAAGAACTCAGGAACTCGTCCTTTTGGGGCCCTTCCTTGTTCGAGTCTCAATTAGTGAAGGAAGGTGAGGACTTCCTTCTCAAAAAAGGCACCTCAAAAGATTCTCAGGGTTTTGCACCCTACCAGAATAAGCCCTTTCGTGGTCCCCACAAGAAAAGAGGCTCCTACAGGAAACGCCCCTATGGGGGCAATACCTCTCAAAGCAGTAACCAGTCCTTTCCCTCGGGAAGAGGAAAATCCAACTTCAGAGGCTTCAGGGGTCGTTTTCGACCCCACAATAGAGGAAGGGGGCGTGGAAACCCCCCTCCCCAATGACTCCTCCAAAGCCTCACTCAGTCCACCAGTAGGAGGTCGCCTCCGTTCTTTCAGGAGAGACTGGCTCACAAACAAATGTTCTCAAAACGTGTTAAACATTATCACCAATGGCTACGTTCTGCCATTCCGTTCAAAGCCAAACTTGATCAGATTTCCTCTGATTCTGTCAGAGTACAAGGCCCAACAAAAAGACCAAGCCTTGGCTACTTGTATCCAGTCCCTCCTGTCAAAGAACGCTATCGAAAGGGTAGACAATGTAAAATCTCTCGGGTTTTACAGTCGCCTGTTCCTAGTACCCAAGCCTCACCAAAGGTGGAGGCCAGTCATAGACTTAAGCAGGCTCAACACTTTTCTACACGTAGAAAAGTTCAAAATGGAAACTCCAGAGTCCATCAGGACCTCCCTGATTCCAGGGGAGTGGGTAGCATCGATAGACCTGTCGGACGCCTACCTGCATATCCCCATCCACCCAAGCTCAAGGAAATACCTAAGGTTTTGCTACAAGGCTCAGGTGTTCCAGTTCACCTCCCTCCCGTTCGGACTAGCCACAGCCCCCCAGGTCTTTACCATGATCGTAAAGGAGGTGAAACTAATGGCCCTCTCAAGAGGACTCAGAATTCACCAATACCTGGACGACTGGCTGATCAGGTCCCAGTCTCAGGAGGAAGCCCAAGTGAACACTCAGGCAGTAGTAGAACTGACTCAGTCCTTGGGGTGGATAATAAATCAGGAAAAATCAGAACTGAAACCTACACAGGTGTTCTCGTTCGTGGGCTACGAATACCACCTAGATTCAGCCCTTGTAAAACCCACTCAAGAGAGATGGCTCAAACTTCAGGATTTGATCCTACAACTCAAGTCAAAACGTGTTTTGACTGCAAGATGTTTGATGTCTCTAATTGGGTTGCTAGCCTCAACGGAGAAAATGGTCCCGGAGGGACGCCTTCACATGAGGCCCTTTCAGTTTCACCTCAAGGAGCACTGGAGATATCCTCAGTCGCTGGACAACCTCCTTCCCTGGACAGAAGCCATTGCAGCCCACCTAGATTGGTGGCAAAATCCCTCCAATGTGATGAAAGGTGCAGACCTTCATCCCAAAGACCACAGTATCCAACTCTTTACCGACGCCTCAAACGAAGGTTGGGGCGCTCACTTAGACCAAAATTTTACCAAGGGTCTGTGGTCAGATCGGGAAAAAAGGCTTCACATAAATGTCCTAGAATTGAAGGCGGTCTCCCTGGCCCTTCGAGACTTCAAGGACCAGTGCCAGAATCAAACAGTGTTGGTTGCGACGGACAACTCAACAGTGGTAGCCTACATCAACAAACAAGGAGGAACACACTCGGCAGAGATGTGTGCTCTCCTGTGGAAGATCATGACCTGGTGCCATCACTATCACATAACATTGAAAGCCAGGCACATTCCAGGGTGCCTGAATGTGATGGCCGACCTGCTATCCAGGTCCAACCAAGTGCAGTCAACCGAATGGTCTCTGCACCCACAGGTCTTCAAACAGATCTGCCAGAAGTGGTTCACACCTCATGTAGACTTATTTGCCACTCACCTGAACCACAAACTCCCTCTATACGTGTCTCCTATCCCAGACCCAAGGGCCTGGGACATAGATGCTCTGAACATAAACTGGACCAACCTCACAGCATATGCGTACCCTCCTACGGCTCTCCTTCACAAGGTGATCCAAAAGATCAGGCAATGCCAGTGCCTGATCATCGTAATAGCCCCAGGCTGGCCAGGGATGCCCTGGTTTTGGGACCTAGTGCAGCTCTCAACAGAGATCCCACTGCAACTCCCCGTGTCAACAACCCTACTCAAACAGTCCCACAAGCTGGTGTTCCACAACAACCCCCAGCACCTGAACCTCCACGCCTGGTGTCTAGGAGCGGACAACTCCAAGAACAAGGCTTCTCTGTGGAGGTGGCAGAGAGAATTGCTGCCCCTCAGCGGTCATCAACAAGGACCATCTACAAGTCAAAGTGGGCCCTATTTGAAAAATGGTGCAGAGAAAATTCGGTGGATTTCTCCACTCCATCTGTGAAACAAATCTCAGATTTCTTCATGTACCTGTACCAAGACCTTCACAGGCGCCCCTCGACCATTGATGGTTACAGGACTGCAATCGTTGACACTTTGGGCCCAACGGCCCAACATATTGCACACAATGCAGACCTTCATAGGTTACTCTCCAGTTTTCACAGGGATCGTCCTAAAAGTTCCAGAAACTTACCCAAGTGGAACCTTTCTGTTGTCCTTAACGAGCTCACCAAAGCACCTTTTGAGCCCATGAAAGACACAGACCTCAAACATCTCACTTTAAAAACTGCTTTCTTGCTAGCCTTGGCCTCCGGCAAGCGCCGCAGCGAAATCCATGCCTGGGTCGCGAACAAAGTATCTAATCTAGGCCAATGGGAAAAGGTTGCCTTGTTCCCTTCTTCTGACTTCATAGCCAAAAACCAACTAGCAAGAGAAGGTTCTCAAAGTGTGTCACCAGTGACTATCCCTGCTCTGACTACCATTGTAGATAGACAGTTTAAAGAAGACAGGACCCTGTGTCCCGTGCGGGCCCTGAGGTTTTATTTGGACCGAACTAAAGACCTCAGAGGGTCTCGTTCTCTCCTTTTCATCTCCTTTAAGAAAGGACATACCTCAGACATCAGACCCGCTACACTCTCTTCATGGTTGAAACAAACCATTTTACTTTGTTACAAACAAGCAGATCAACAAGCCTTGGACTTGGTCCAAGTCAAAGCGCATGACATCCGGGCCTTCGCGGCCTTTTACGGTGGGGTATCGGTGGACCAAATCATGCAAGCCTGTCACTGGAAAGCTCACAACACATTCACAAATTTTTACCTAAAAGACCTTACTTGGTCGGACACCGACAACAATTTGTACCTGGGACCCGTAGTGGCTGCTCAACAAGTCCTAGATCCTTCCCCTCAGACCAGTTGTCCTCGGAAAGAAAAAAGGGGGGGGGGGGGGGGGGGGGGCACATCCGCTACAACCAAGTCTTCAGGAGTCTTTCCCAGGATCTAGGTATTCCTTTACCTTCAAGATGTTACGGGTAAGGTCATTTTATCCTTTAATTATCAAGTAATTTCTATTAAGGACTTATTTAGTTGTCATTAATCTCATTTTCAGGTTGTAAAAAATTTTATGAGATGCCCAACCACTGGGTTGGTCAGTCACACGTGAAGGGCCCTTTTGGACCCTCAGACCTCGGAGTGAGCACTGCTGCACTTCCTTCCTACAATAAAACATCTAGACAGTTTTAGCACTGTCTCTCAATTTCTTAGGTTTTTGGCTCGTTACAGGCCCGGCCTTCGGGATCGGGGCACTGTAAATGGGACTCAGACTGGTATTTCTGGCACTATTCTATACGTTTAATTCAAAATCTTAGAAAAAAATGACATACCTTCCAGTCTCAGCTGTAATCCCGCCACCGGGCGGTTGAATTCAGCATTAAGTCCCACATGGTAAGCTATTGTAGCGTAATAAAATTGGAAATTTTAATTACTTAAATGTAGCTTTTATAAGCTACAAGCTTACCATGTGGGACTTAGAAGAGTCCCACCCTGCCTCCCCGCTGTTTACAGCTGAGGGGTAGGTTTAAAAAATTTCAACGAGAAAGTAGGACGATTGGTCAGAAGTTATCACGTGACGACAACTACCAGTATATCCGGTGGCTAACAAGAACGATCTTTTTTTCTAAGACGTTGGCCCCGGGTGTGGCAACCCGAGATCAGCATTAAGTCCCACATGGTAAGCTTGTAGCTTATAAAAGCTACATTTAAGTAATTAAAATTTCCAATTTTGAGTTTTTGCCTTATATCTCCTTTATTGTTGCTTTTATAGCTTCAGAATGTATTAAGAGGTATTGGGAAAGCATATATGGAGAGTCTAAATAGCCGGTCAGTTTTACCCCCCCCCCCCCCCACCCCCCACCCCCCACCCCCCCTTATGGGTCAAACTGGGGTCATAAAATAGCCGATTTTGAGTTTTTGCCTTATATCTCCTTTATTGTTGCTTTTATAGCTTCAGAATCTATTAAGAGGTATTGGGAAAGCATATGTGGAGAGTCTAAATAGCAGGTCAGTTTTACCCCCCCCCCCCCCCCCCCCCCCCCCCCCCCCCCCCACCCCCCTTATGGGTCAAAGTGGGGTCATAAAATAGCCGATTTTGAGTTTTTGCCTTTATCTCCTTTATTGTTGCTTTTATAGCTTCAGAATATATTAAGAGGTATTGGGAAAGTATATGTGGAGAGTCTAAAGAGCCGGTCAGTTTTACCCCCTGGCCCCCCCTTATGGGTCAAACTGGGGTCATAAAATAGCCGATTTTGAGTTTTGCCTTATATCTCCTTTATTGTTGCTTTTATAGCTTCAGAATGTATTAAGAGGTATTGGGAAAGCATATGTGGAGAGTCTAAATAGCCGGTCAGTTTTACCCCCTGACCCCCCCCCCCCCCCCCCATGGGTTAAAGTGGGGTCATAAAATAGCCGATTTTGAGTTTTTGCCTTTATCTCCTTTATTGTTGCTTTTATAGCTTCAGAATCTATTAAGAGGTATTGGGAAAGCATATGTGGAGAGTCTAAATAGCAGGTCAGTTTTACCTCCCCACCCCCCCTTATGGGTCAAAGTGGGGTCATAAAATAGCCGATTTTGAGTTTTTGCCTTTATCTCCTTTATTGTTGCTTTTATAGCTTCAGAATATATTAAGAGGTATTGGGAAAGCATATGTGGAGAGTCTAAATAGCCGGTCAGTTTTACCCCCTGGCCCCCCTTATGGGTCAAACTGGGGTCATAAAATAGCTGTTTTTGAGTTTTTGCCTTATATCTCCTTTATTGTTGCTTTTATAGCTTCAGAATGTATTAAGAGGTATTGGGAAAGCATATATGGAGAGTCTAAATAGCCGGTCAGTTTTACCCCCCGACCCCTCCTTATGGGTCAAAGTGGGGTCCTAAAATAGCCGATTTTGAGTTTTTGCCTTTATCTCTTTTATTGTTGCTTTTATAGCTTCAGAATATATTAAGAGGTATTGGGAAAGCATATGTGGAGAGTCTAAATAGCCAGTCAGTTTTACCCCCTGGCCCCCCCTTATGGGTCAAACTGGGGTAATAAAATAGCTGTTTTTGAGTTTTTGCCTTATATCTCCTTTATTGTTGCTTTTATAGCTTCAGAATGTATTAAGAGGTATTGGGAAAGCATATATGGAGAGTCTAAATAGCCGGTCAGTTTTACCCCCCGACCCCTCCTTATGGGTCAAAGTGGGGTCCTAAAATAGCCGATTTTGAGTTTTTGCCTTTATCTCTTTTATTGTTGCTTTTATAGCTTCAGAATATATTAAGAGGTATTGGGAAAGCATATGTGGAGAGTCTAAATAGCCAGTCAGTTTTACCCCCTGGCCCCCCCTTATGGGTCAAACTGGGGTAATAAAATAGCTGTTTTTGAGTTTTTGCCTTATATCTCCTTTATTGTTGCTTTTATAGCTTCAGAATGTATTAAGAGGTATTGGGAAAGCATATATGGAGAGTCTAAATAGCCGGTCAGTTTTACCCCCCGACCCCTCCTTATGGGTCAAAGTGGGGTCATAAAATAGCCGATTTTGAGTTTTTGCCTTTATCTCTTTTATTGTTGCTTTTATAGCTTCAGAATATATTAAGAGGTATTGGGAAAGCATATGTGGAGAGTCTAAATAGCCGGTCAGTTTTACCCCCTGCCCCCCCTTTATGGGTCAAACTGGGGTCATAAAATAGTTGCTTTGGAGTTTTGCCTTATATCTCCTTTATTGTTGCTTTTAGACCTTCAGAATGTATTAAGAGGTATTGGGAAAGCATATGTGGAGAGTCTAAATAGCCGGTCAGTTTTACCCCCCGACCCTCCCTTATGGGCCAAACTGGGGTCATAAATAGCTGCTTTGGCGTTTTTGCCTTATATCTCCTTTATTGTTGCTTTTATAGCTTCAGAATATATTAAGAGGTATTGGGAAAGCATATGTGGAGAGTCTAAATAGCCAGTCAGTTTTACCCCCTGGCCCCCCCTTATGGGTCAAACTGGGGTAATAAAATAGCTGTTTTTGAGTTTTTGCCTTTATCTCCTTTATTGTTGCTTTTATAGCTTCAGAATCTATTAAGAGGTATTGGGAAAGCATATGTGGAGAGTCTAAATAGCAGGTCAGTTTTACCCCCCGACCCCTCCTTATGGGTCAAAGTGGGGTCATAAAATAGCCGATTTTGAGTTTTTGCCTTTATCTCTTTTATTGTTGCTTTTATAGCTTCAGAATATATTAAGAGGTATTGGGAAAGCATATGTGGAGAGTCTAAATAGCCGGTCAGTTTTACCCCCTGCCCCCCCTTTATGGGTCAAACTGGGGTCATAAAATAGTTGCTTTGGAGTTTTGCCTTATATCTCCTTTATTGTTGCTTTTAGACCTTCAGAATGTATTAAGAGGTATTGGGAAAGCATATGTGGAGAGTCTAAATAGCCGGTCAGTTTTACCCCCCGACCCTCCCTTATGGGCCAAACTGGGGTCATAAATAGCTGCTTTGGAGTTTTTGCCTTATATCTCCTTTATTGTTGCTTTTATAGCTTCAGAATGTATTAAGAGGTATTGGGAAAGCATACGGTGCAGCTTTGTGCATTCTTAGCTTTACAGCATGCTTATTAAAACCACAAAGCATTTTAAACTTTAAGGGACGCTTCGCTTTTGTTAGCAAAAGCATTCCTCTAGTTTCAACATGGGGACTAAGTGGATAATAAAAACTCTTGATTTGATTTAGTAAGGGAGTCTTGAGAAGTGACTTGTTCTGTGATAAAGGATAGTCTTGATATGAGCTGATAATGAATATTTTGAATGTATAAATGGTTATCTCATGAATAGATAAGATATGTTGTGTATGTTGTTCTTGGACTGCTTGAAATTCAAACTTTTATACAGTAATGCCAATCATAAGAACTTGTTGTATACCATTTAATTAATCCATATATTTTCAGAATAACACAATTTAGAGTACTAAGTATCACCACCAGTACTAATCTGTCAGTAAATATATTCAGCTGAATAACAGTTCATTGAGTACATTTTCTTGCTATTGACAACCCTATGTAATACTTTATGCACTGTCTTTTAAATTACACATTTTACTCTTTTTAAAAAAAAATATATATCAGTTATTTATAATCTAATGTATTGTACTAACTACAGATTCAACTAACAGGTACCTGATGATACTAATTAATAAAGTGTTTAGTGGGCCACGGGCCAGTGGTAGGAAGCATAACTTCATGGTTACTAGGTTTTCACATCAGCGGGCTTTAAAGAATAAAATATAACTGCTTGTAATGGGGCCTTTAAAAATTTATGGATGATTGGACCATTGCGATAGCATGCAAATTGTGTCCAAAACTGTGTAAAACCAATAGAAAACTCAAACTGGATTATTAAAATGTAACCAAAATTCTTATTTGATTTACTAAAGTCACAAGAATATAACTGCTGTACATATAAACCCTTTGCTAGTGTAATGTCTGATATCTTGGTCCAGTCCACTGGTGAAACCCATAATTGTCAGCATATTTTCCACTGAAAAATATTTTCATTGTGTCCGTGTATTTTCCATTGAAATTTACCCTATTATCTCAAGGTTCTGCTTAAGCTGAACTATTTTTCTGGTCCCTTTGACTTATCAGAGGTCGACTATAATGTAATAACAGTTGCACTAAAAAGACTAGTCAGATAGTCATGTATAAATTGGTGTATTTCAGACAAGCGAACTCCGTCACAGAAAGGTAGGCCAGAAGTGAAGGACAAAAAGCCAACAAAAGATGTGAAAGTTCCACCCAAAACAGCCGAGAAGGTGCGTGTATAGCAGACTTGGCATTAAAGTATTAACTTTGAGCATTTATTGAATAGGCTTATTGTAACTAACGATTTCTTGATATTGTGTCTTATTGCATTTGAAGCCATATTTCAAATCTGTAAATTATGGTTGCATTATGCTTTGTGAAACAAATATATCCCATATGAGTGCATTGTATCTCCATATATGCATCAAAAATTAATTCAACTTCAAAGTCAAAGTTGGGAATGTAGCCTATCTTGAAACATCTAAGGCAGGCCAATCAAGGCCAGCCACCATTGTGTTCTACATGTTTCTATCAGCTACCTTTAGACCTACAACCACAAAAGTATTTTTTTTTCTTTTAAACAAAATAAAATGGCAGTATTTTTTAAAATGTAGAAATAAAGTCAGAGGATGAGTACTTTATCACCTCTGTAAAGGACGGCACTTCCGGCAGATAATGGACGAGCGCAGTAGATGTCTGTCATTATTACCTCTGCCAAGGAGGTTATGTTTTTGCCTGGGTTTGTTTGTGAGTTTTTGAGTAACTCAAAAACTTATGGACGGATTTTGATGAAATTTTCAGGATATGTCTGAAAAGGTAAAAGGAAGAAATGATTCAATTTAGGGAGTGATCCGGATCACTATCTGGCTCTCCTGGATTCATGAAATGTAATTCTTAAAGACGGATAACTCAAAAAGTTGTGGATGTATTTTGATGAAATTTTCAGGATATGTGCTCCCTTGGCGGAGGTCTGCGCTCTCTGAGTGCTCTTGTTATTAATATTATTTTTACACACCTTTTTGTCACACTATATTTTTTCTGTGTTGCTGTCTCTTCCATTATCAACGATCGTCGTATTGCCTCAGATAAATGTACGCCAAAACATGTGCACTGCAGGGTTTTGGGTTGTCTGCACACTTCTGGTCTTTATAATAGTCCTCGATTCACCAATTTGGGAAACATTTCCCATTATAAAAGACAATAATGGTCTTTCCTCAGTGATAAATGTCGCCTTTTCCTTGATTAGGTGTTTTGACAGTACCAACGCCAATTCGAATTCTATCCTGTTCTCTGGATCCTGTTATGTTAGGTGCCACGTTTACCCACAAAGATCACCAAATTGAAAGAATCAGATGACATCAGTGCCTAGAAAGTAAAAGATAGATGAACATGAAATGCAGATACACATATATCCATTTCATTAACAAAATCTTTGTCATATCATAGTGAGAAAAGTAATAAAAGATTCATCAAAACTGAGTAAGGGATAATAAATTTGTGGTAAAACAGTAATCCATTTTAAATTAATAAGCCCGAGGAAACATTAAAGTTTTTGATCAGCAGTAAGGAATGAGATCTCTTCTAATCCTCAGGCTTGATCTCTCATTTCAGTCGGCCAAAAGTGGTAAAACAACACCCGGAGCGATTAAACGTCCACCCATGAAGGAAGAAGGGGCGAAAGGGGCAGCAGATAGAGATGAAAGTTTGAACATGTCAGGTGACCCAGTACTGGAGGCAAAATACAAGGATAAAGTGTACTCACAGGTGAGAGAGCTCTTGTAGAGTGCAAACCTCAAATTTCAGGTGAAACTAAAGAGATGAGAGGAATTCACGGTTGAGTTTGTATAGAGACAGCCATTTGTAGAATGCAAACTTCTACTATAGTGTGGTTATGGGAAGCGGGTAATCAGGGATTTGACAATATCTTTGGCATTGCCAGAAATCTTTGCATCATTTTATGTAACATATACAAGAACAAGTTGCATTCATGGGTGAGAGGGCTCTTTCAGAGTACCATTTCCTCCCACATAGTGGACGTGACTGGTGAAATAATACAAGGACAATGTTCTGTGTTAGCGCAGAAAAAGCTGTTTTAGAGTACCAGCCAATACAATAGTAGACATATCAAAGTAAAATGTACACAAAGACAACATGTATTCAAGAGTAAGTTAAAAGGGCGAGTCAGAAAACACTCGTGGAATGTAAACCTTAACTTTCAAGGGTAGAGTGACAGCTGTCCAATAGCTTGTGGTTATATATAGTTGGTGGTTATCTACTTTAGGTGGTTATGTACACTTCTTAATCTACTGTTTGTGATTTTTCAGGCATATACCATCGTGGGTGACTGCGTAGACAAGATGGCCGCAATGTTATATGCAATAGAGGATGAACAGGGCGGACCCAGACTGCCTCAACTGTTATGAGTAGAATTCAGAAGAACTTAAACAATGTCTCGGTTCAAGCTTTAAGAGACTGCTGTATCCTGCGGCCGTGTTGGTGGTGTCACAAAGTTTGTGCAACAGAACCACCACTTCAAAGATGTTGTAATTTGAGCTATAAGGAGAGTTGTATGCAGAAAATTACAAAATTCATTGAAATACTATCTTATTGGAATCTCCAGACCAAAGATGTAGAGAAAGTGGAAAATTCTATTAGAAATAAAAATACATTTTTTCAAGTATGTCAGAATGAAGAGAAGTCATTGACATATATCTGGACAAGACATTCAATTTTGAAATTCAGAAATTGTGAAAAAAGTGCTAAAACGAATTTTTTTTCATTGTTTGAATGTTTGTAGACATTAATTCGATCCTGCCAAGCCAGTATTCCATTTAATGGAGATTCAAAAGAGTTATCAAAAATGAAATTCCACTTCTCAGGTACCAAATTCTAAGTATTAGGATCTATGAAGAGGGCTGGAAATAATTTCAGTGTGCATGATGTAAAATTGTGAAATTTGTCTCCAAATGTATTTTTGTTTATTTTGCAATTTCAAGATTAATAAATTTGTGAACAACCCTCTTTTGGTCATATTTTTGGGGTCAACAAATATTTGGAGGGATTACTTAAATATCAGAAATTCTGTGTATGTAGTAAGTCTTGTCAGGTTTATAATAGTGACATCACTTTTGTGGGTACTTCCTATTATTGATTTGGAATATTGATATTTTTTCCTGTCATTTTGAAGACAGTTTTCTGGAGCCATTTTTTCCCCATGAGTCAGTCAACCATCACACAAATGAGTCACAAACTGTGATGTCCTCATAATAGTGTGAATAATGTTGTAATGATTGATAAGAAACTACAAACAAAAACTTCCCTGATTCTTTGAAATTCCAGATTCAGTTGTTCCAGAGCGGAAAAAAAATTTTTTTTTTTCAAAAAAGTGACAGGGAGATTTACAAGGTCAATAGAGTTTATATTAATATTTATTTCCAAAGAAAATATTGTTTACATCTTTTTGATAAGCTAACTGCTTTGATTGTTTCCATGTCGTTTTTTGTTTTTTCCTTAGTGTTTTTTTTTTTGTTTATTGTTTATTCTGTATTTTTTATGGTAAAGTTTATTGTTGATTTTCTTTCAATAAACAATCCTACTTCTGACCTTCAAGTTAATTGAAATATTGTTAAAAATATGGAGAAAAAAGCAAAGAAAGAAAAAGGTGATGATGTGTCTATTGTTTTACTGGTTGTGTAGAGAGTACAAGTGTTTTTTTTTTGTTTATTGTTTATTCTGTATTTTTTATGGTAAAGTTTATTGTTGATTTTCTTTCAATAAACAATCCTACTTCTGACCTTCAAGTTAATTGAAATATTGTTAAAAATATGGAGAAAAAAGCAAAGAAAGAAAAAGGTGATGATGTGTCTATTGTTTTACTGGTTGTGTAGAGAGTACAAAGTTTCTCAGTGGAAGATTGTCTTAATAGGGAACAATTGATTAAGTACCTGCTTCCTTGTGGCTTGTTAATAGCTCCCACAAAGCTGACTAGTCTTTCTCAGGGAGTGATGTTCTAGAATACCACTTACAATATATTTTAATTGTGGTGGTATGAAATTGAGAAATCATTATCAACGTAATAATATAGATCTCTATGGAAATATTGATTCTCATTGTTAACTGCATTACTTCACATTTTAAGGCCATGCTTAAATAACCACTATGGTATGTTAATTTGTGTGTCTTATGTCAAGAAAGTCATCATAACTTTTATGAAGCAATAAACCTTTGAAAGTTGAAACATCAAAATATGTCACAAAATTTCTCATAGTCTATGAATTTATGATTTTCATGTTAAGCAGTTATAAATTGCTGAACCATGTGAAGAAAATGTTCACTTATATCTCATGGATATTGATATTAAAATTTAAACTCAAAACTATTTTTGATCATTATTTGTATATGATATCGACACCAGAAGTTGATTGCATGGAGGAAAGCAATGCATATGTAAATGTTAACCATTGGCCACAGGCAAGCAGCTACCAGCTTGCCAACTTACAATCAGGGTTAAGACTCAACATGCTGGTCAGTGGTCAGTGAGTTTGTTACCAGTACACCCTCAAGCGCCCACCACTCCCAGGCTTGAACTGTGTAAAAATATTTAGATTTTTTAGCTAAACCCCTTTTAAGTGGAACTTCTGTTTGAGCCCAAAGTTGAATGGTTACTGATTGGCTGGATAATTTGACACAACTTGTACATTAATTGGTAATACATTTAATGTGAATTTGCACGGAATTCTTTTGAAAAGAACATGCTCTGATACAGTTGCCAATTATAAACATAGTTTACTTACACATACAGAATCTTTTTAATAGGCATAAATGTATTAACCCTTTTGTCTAAATATCTGGGCAGAAGAGAGTTCTTGGTCGCTTTAACCTTAACACATTCAGATGTTCTCAGCAGCAGGCCACTAGATCATATGATATTGACCAGTATTCTCAACAATTCACCGTCTTTGGTAAGGTTAGGGGGTTTGAGTAGAATTTGTTTCCGAGAGTTTTTAGAGAGAACAGGATCTGCACACCTCCAACATGATAAATGTGTGAGGAAATATCTTAAAACTAGGGGAAAAAATTACAACAAATCAGAGTGATCTGATCTAGCCTGAACAAAGAGTAAGTTTTGCGAGAAAAAGAGGGGGGAAAAAGCTTCAAGAAGTAGGTCACAAATTTGTGCCCTACTTTTCATTTAAACTCATTTATTGTAGGCTTTAGTGGCCGAATAAGTAATAAGGCCTTTAATAACTTGACCATCCCCTCTGTGGTTGTGGGTTCAAGTACTCCTCATAGCAACATTTAGGGCATACTGAAGGCCTGCCATGATATGACCATAGCAGCCTCAAGGGGCATAAAAACTCTAACTTTGACCGGTAGAGTCTATATTACTAGAACCTCCATTATCCTCCAAATTTTATTCTGTTGATGGCTAACTTCTACAAATATATTGTATTTTCTGAGGTTGGGACCTGAAAATTCGTACATCTGACTAAATTCTTCTTATTCTGGTTGTCAGTGAACCAAGTCTTCTGTCGCAGCCAAGGCCCTTTTTCATTGTATATTTTGATATCAATTTTGAATAGAAAATGTAGATTATATCTTGTGCGGAGTAGGGTTTTTATCCTCACTCAGGTAAACAGGGTTTCTCATCCTACGGATTCCTCATGTATTTCTTATGTCAAGTACTTGTAAGTTTAGACTGGTGCTACATTATTTTACTCTACAAATCAACATTGTGTTGAGTGATCAAATAGACAAGAAAATTATCCAATCTTATATTGAACTGTGTGCACCCTAGTTGAGTCGTTGGTATTCTCATTTAAGTAAATACAATGTCGGCTGTTGCCTTGCATAGAACATTTGTCTTTGTCCTAGTAGTATGTCATGGTAGTGGTAGAAGGTAGAATTGACTGGAATTTGGCAGCTGATGACTTAACTAATGATAATTGAGCTTAACTTCTCAAAAAATCCCAAAGAGTGTCCCATAATTCAAAGCTGGGAAAATTTTGTTTCATCCATTAGAAATTTTCACACACTTTTTACCCCACAGCCCTTAAGGGCTGTCGGGGTATTGTTTTCACCCATGGTGCCCGGATGGGCGGGCGGGCGGGTGGCAGGAAGAAGTTTGTCCGGCCTGTATCTCGGAAACCGTAAGGTGTAGGAAGTTGATACTTGGTAGGGACATTGGTTAGGGGGTGTAGGTGTGCAACATCATGGTGTGACCTTGATTTGACCTTTGACCTTGCCGTAGTGACCTTGACCTATAAAATCTTGTCCGGGCTATATCTCGGAAACTGTAAGGTGTAGGAAGTTGATACTTGGTAGGGACATTGGTTAGGGGCTGTAGGTGTGCAACATCATGGTGTGACCTTGATGTGACCTTTGACCTTGCCGTAGTGACCTTGAATTTCAAAATCTTGTCCGGGCTATATCTCGGAAACCATAAGGTGTAGGAAGTTGATACTTGGTAGAGACATTGGTTAGGGGGTGTAGGTGTGCAACGTCATGGTGTGACCTTGATTTGACCTTTCTGTAGTGACCTTGACCTATAAAATCTTGTCCGGGCTATATCTCGGAAACTGTAAGGTGTAGGAAGTTGATACTTGGTAGGGACATTGGTTATGGATGTGTAGGTGTGCAATGTCACAGTGTGTCCTTGATTTGACCTTTGACCTGGCTGTAGTGACCTTGACCTATAAAATCTTGTCCGGGCTATATCTCGGCAACCATAAGGTGTAGGAAGTTGATACTTGGTAGGGACATTGGTTAGGGAGTGTAGGTGTGCAACGTCATGATGTAACCTTGATTTGACCTTTGACCTTGCCGTAGTGACCTTGACCTATAAAATCTTGTCCAGGGTACATCTCGGAAACCGTAAGGTGTTGGAAGTTGATACTGGATAGGGACATTGGCTAGGGTGTGTAGATTTAAAACGTCATGGTGCGACCTTGATTTGACCTTTGACCTTGCATATCTGATGCTATTTTATGTCTCTACGAGGTTATCTGATACTATTTTATCTCTTTTGTATCTCTTACATCTTTTTACTTGAATCTTGGTTGTTGCACCTTTGGATGTCCTTTGATGTAGATTAAGCACTGTTCAAGTCATATTAGAATTCATTAAGGGTTTTACTTTTGCAGCTTCCCATTGTAACAGATGGTATTGCACCAAGTGAGCCACCCCAACTCCACATAAAAGCATGTATTGCCACATCTCTATGTATGGGTAATATTCAAAACATCCAAACCATAATTTGACCATACAAATGAAAATCAAACTGGAAGAAGTCTTAAAGCTTCATAATTTTTACTTTACTGAATTGTCTTGTTTTAATACTTAATCTTTACATGCAGTTTCTTTCTCTTAGATGTCATTTTCTCTACTTAAACATTATGTGGACACTGACACTGCTCTGAAAGTATCCCAAACTGTGTACTCCTTCACTACTTCTATATCTCATGGTGTTGAAAACTATTTCCCCAGGCTGCGGGGTACGGGCATCTCTGATGCTATTTTTTACTCTATGAACCAGAGAGTATATTGACATGATGCAGTTTATCCTTGTACCTGTGATGTAATAGCTGGTGTTAATATATTTATAAACATAATATCCAATAATGTGAAGCATTCTCTGGCAAGTTGTTTTTCCAAAGAAAACAATCTTTCTGAAAACCAGTAGGCGTATTTCATGACCAAGAATCTGCACAATCCGTCGAATCTAGATTCAAATTTGGATTCGTTGTATTAGCTAGATTCGTGAAATGCAATTTTCTATAGATCTGAATCTAAAATATGAAAATAAGATGAACCGACATAAATATAATATATTAATATATGCCAATATATAGTAAATTAATATTATCATATTACAATATAATAAAAATTTCCCAAATGTTAAAATTTTTCCCCACATGTTGCTGCCATTATTTTACAAAGAATTATGGGTAATCCAAGGACTCTGAATCCGTTGATCTACCTCTCGAGGTAGATCAACGGATTCATAATCCAGATTCAGATTCAAGTCACAAAACAAGTGAATCCGTTGATCTGACGAATCTAGATTCGACGGATTACGGTTGTGAAATACGCCTAGTGTGTAAGGCTACTTGTACACAAAAACACTACTTAAATACTATCTTGAATATATGCAACAATAAATATATTTGGTTGTATAAAACAATATAATAAATTTAAAGTAATATTACATTGACATTTATGTATAAATTGAGAACAAATATATAAAATGATAAATATAACAGTTCAAAGAATTCCTTGCACCTTTTGTGAGGTTTTAAAACATAGCGGTGTGAAAGATGAATTCCAAGTAAAATTATGTGAATTTTCTCAAACAGATTGACCAATAGTAAGCTTTTATGCTCTGCTTTCCTACATTGATTCAAATACCTATCATGATGTATACAATGTATTAAAAGTACCACATGCCCACACACTTGTAAATTGTGATGTCTAATCTTGGAGATATTGTATTCTTTGCAATTGAAACTGCAGCAGTTTTTGCCAGATTAAAAAATATTAACTGATAAATTGATTATAAACTGGCTTTTCTGTCTAAGTGTGAGCCTGAAAAGAGACTAGTTTGCATCACTCCTCACTGAGTTGGTTTTCTTTGTTTACATGAGATTTTTACTTGTAATGGGGAGGGCTGGTGGGATTAGTATATATTTTTTTGAGATCTTTATATGATAAATTACCCAAATCCCCATCAGTTGCATCTACATGTGGAAATTACAGTCACACCGACAGCTTATCTATTTATATTTGGCCCTTTGAGGTAGCACAAAAGTTGTGTTTGAGAAAAGTAACCTCTGACAAAAGCCACTTTTACAAAAAAAAGTATCCCTGAGAACGCAAGACTCAAGAAGGTCTCCTTGTAGAAAAGTCCTGTTACAGACTCAGGATAATTCCTTAACTTCAGAAAATGTTATTTAGTCTTCCGCATGGTTTTGGAGTTGTTGGTAGGAAGAGTGGACTTTGCTCAGGAATGGCCAGGGATGGAAAACAATTATTATTAAGGGAGATTCCCAAACTTGTATGACAGTGGCGTTGCCCCTTACCAAAAAAAGTACTCGAGAAGTAAAAACATTCCCATTTTGAAGTTGAGACCAGAATCTTTAAAATCATTTATGTCGGGAAGCAAAATCAGAAAGGTCAGCAAAAGGCGAGAGGATATAAAAAAGTTTGATATTTTTTTCAAAAAGTTGGTAACTTTGCTTCCCAATGTTGGGATCTTCAGTCCAACTTATCTTTATGACATAAAGTCATATCATAGAGGTCAAAAGTACTCGAATAACATCCCATCCAATTTATCAAACTGAATCGCTGTCATATCAACAATATGTGTTATTGCATTAGAGTTATATTGAAATCGTGTAGGTCAGGGTTAAAACTTTTGTGGACTCCCCAGTTTGGTTGAAATTAATCGGGAAAGAGTCCCAGATATATTAGGTAGTTCCTTGTCTGATCCCCAGGGTTGGGATGCATTGGAATTTTCCCATCCTTTTTGGCAAATTTTGATCCTTTTCAACCCCGTTCCTACCAAACTTTAAAGTTGAAGCTTGAGTTCCAAAAGTCTTTGAATATGGAACCAGGTGTTTAGCTTCCAACTTTTTAAATACATTTTAACCAACTATATGTTTGCTGAAACAAAAGATGAGAAGGTCAGATAACTATCTTAATATTTCTAACATATCATCCCAACGTCTTAAAGTTTCACTCACAATCGCTGCCCTTTAAAAAACTTCATGACTTCATGCCTTTTTTCTGTTGTTTTGTTTAATACACTATCAGTAGCTTTATCTGAATTTTCTACAATGCGTCATTATTTGATGAAACACTGTTCAACTGGACTGGTTTCCTTAATAAGTGTACAGTTATTTCTGATTGCTCACACAAACTATTTTTCCCGATTTTTACCCCACAGCCCTTAAGGGCTGTCGGGGTATTCTTTTCACCCATGGTGTCCGGATAGGTGGACGGCGGGAAAAAGTTTGTCCGGGCTGTATCTCAGAAACCGTAAGGTGTAGGAAGTTGATACTTGGTAGGGATATTGGTTAGGATGTGTAGGTGTGCAACGTCACAGTGTGTCCTTGATTTGACCTTTGACCTGGCTGTAGTGACCTTGACCTATAAAATCTTGTCCGGGCTATATCTCGGAAACCGTAAGGTGTAGGAAGTTGATACTTGGTAGGGACATAGGTTAGGGGGTGTAGGTGTGCAACATCATGGTCTGACCTTGATTTGACCTTTGACCTTGCTGTAGTGACCTTGATCTATAAAATCTTGTCGGGGCTATATCTCGGAAACTGTAAGGTGTAGGAAGTTGATACTTGGTAGGGACATTGGTTAGGGGTTGTAGGTGTGCAGCATCATGATGTGACCTTGATTTGAACTTTGACCTTGTCGTAGTGACCTTGACCTTTAAAATCTTGTTGCACCTTTGGGTCTGTCTTCTGATGTGGATTAAGCATTGTTAAAGTCGCATTAGAATTTATTAAGAATTTTATTTTTATAACTTCCCATTGTAACAGATGGAATTTCATCAAGTGAGCCACAGATTTTGCTCCAACACCACACATAAGCATTCATTGAATGTATTACCACTTCTGTATGCATGGTAATATTCAAAACATCTAAAACATAATTCGGCCATGCAGATGTTGATAAAGAGTGTTGTAATGTTTAGTTTACTGATAAATGCTGTCATCTTGTTATTGAATTATCTTTTTTATTGCGTTAATACATCCTATCCAATGGACAATTGCTTTACCGGTCGGCGCGACCGGTCCCGCCAAACGCCAGAAAAAGACGTCTTGTATATATTACCGGCAGGACCGGTCACGGAGTGTGCATTCGCCAGGTGGCGCATCGTACTTCCTTCCTGTCTAGACAGCATGATGTCATAGCATCTTTTTCGTTTGGCACGTGGAGTGTGCGGATGTGTTTTCTACAGAGAGACGTTTTGAAGTTTATCTGCGAATTCATCCATTTTACGTTACTTCCAAGTTATTCTACTGAAGTATCAACCATCATGTCTTCACCAAGACAGAAGAGAGGCTCTTGTGGCCACGTTATGGCTATATTTGATGGCCACTTGAAGTGTGCACGATGTTGTGATAAGGGGGTTGGAGAAGACAACTGCGTTCTCAAGAAAGACTGCCCTGTTTGTAAAGCCTTTACACCAGAGCAGATCCAGCAATTATCCACCTACAGAGAACGGAAGAACAAGGACAAGAAATTGGTTTCGTCCTCCCCTACCCCCACTCTTGTGGACCCTTCACATGTTAGTATTTTGGGTAAAGTAGAGGGAGAGAAGGCTAATGTTAAGCCTGAAACCACGCCTGCTGGAAAGAAGAAGAAGCAAAGTGATTCACCCAAGCCTTCTCCCAGATCAAGCAAGAAGAAGCCCAGTACCAGCAGCAGGCCTTCATCTGAAGATTTGAAAAATCTGGATGACAAATGGGCTGAGAGATTTGCAAGGCTGGAAGCAATGCTGTTGTCCAAATCCTTTGCTGTTCCGGTGGAACCGGTGGTGAAGCCAGCAGAAGTCATCACCAGCCAGAAGCCATTTTTTTATCCTGGTGCTAGCACCAGTAAGTTGGCTGAGTCTGCAGGGATTACCGGTCCCAGCCTTGTTCAGGCCACCGGTGATGCTGTTCCACCCAGAAGAGAGGAGATCCAGCAGAATGCCACCCAGCCTGTTGAGGCTCCCGGTGCAGGTCCTGAGGTTCTGCCTTCCGGTACCGGTGACGCTGCCCTCAGTGCTGACCAGACCCTGACCGGTCCTAGAGCTGCCCAGTGTACCAGTGGGTCTGAGAGTGAAGATGAATAGCATAGTGAGACCGATTCACTCTTGGAAGGAAACTACCAGGACGGTTCCCCAGACAGAGACCTCACCAGGGACAAGTCTGCAGATCAAGAACTCTCTGAGGAGGCCAGTTATAGAGAGACAGTGAGATGAGTTAGATCGTTCTTTGGTTGGCACAAGGTCCCTGAATTTGAGAGTGTTTCATCTTCTGATAACAACCCCTTTGCCGGTTCCCATGTACAGCCAACCAGTAAAGTGTCAGTCAAGCTTCCGGTGGAGGATTGGCTGTGTAAGAAGATGTAAAAGCTGAATCTCACCATCACAGAGGGCTACCCTGCAAGAAACACTGACACTGCTGGCCTCCTCAAGGATCAGTTCATCAAGCCTCCCCGGTTGTCCAGATGGTATGGGATGCATACTGAAAAGAAAGACTGTGACAGTGCTAGTGTATGCTCCTGGTCTCCGGAACCGGCCAAGCTCAACAGTGCTTTTAGCCAGGTTGCCAGAAGTCTTCCTACTGTCCCACCCTCCCGGGCCCTCAGCCAGGACATGCTTGGGTGTTGGGAGAGAGCAGCCAGAGAACAGACGGTCATGTGTAACCAGGCTGCTGGGCTGTCACGTTGCTTGACCAGAGTGCAAGACGCCATGTCTTCTCAGTTAAAGACTTTACATCTGGATAGTAACAAGGGCAAGTCTTCTGAGAGAATGAAGAAGGCAGTCGATGAACTTGATTATCTTGTGACCTTCAACCAGTCAATCTCTCAAGCCATGGTCAGGACTATGCAAGATCTATCTGAGGGTGTGTTCATCAGCATGGCCAACTTCACCCTTGCTCACAGGGACAGTTACCTTGAATATCTACATGCTGTGGAAGCAGGACAGCCACACTATGAGAACGTCTCCTGTTGATCTCAGCTCACTATTCCCAGACCAGCTTATCACCAAGGCTGAAGAGGAAATCTGCAGAAGTGAGGAGAGGCGTTATTCCGGCCAATCTCACAGACGTCAAGGTCGCTTTCACCCTTATACTCCCAGTGACAGATTTTGTAGCCAACCGGACCAGAAGTCTGGTAACCCAGGTTGGAAGCAAATGACAGACAACAAGCAAAGAAAGGTTGTGGCAAGCCTTCAACCTTCTCCCAGAAACCGGCATCTGTGAGAGCATCTGTGTCCGGTCAAATAGACTTAAACCCTCCACCAGTGATAGCCGGGGACAAGAAAGTGACTTTAGATTCTCATTTAGACTTTTTTGTTGCAAATGCTCATTCTGTTACCGGGTTGCCACAAAAGAAAGGTGTAAATCCCAATTACATGTATTGTTACAAGTACACAGAAATAAAATATGTGAAAGATGTTTCCTCTGTAGGTCACTTGAGTACTGCAAATCTTGTCACAAGTGCCCCACCTGTTGCTATAAATCCATCTGTAGGGGCAAGGCTACACAATTTTTGGGAGAAGTGGGAAGTTCTGGGTTCAAGTCCAAAAGTACTCACTACACTCAGAGAGGGTTACACCCTCCCCTTCCGGTTCAGACCAAACCTAACCAGGTCACCAACGGTCATAAGCAACTATCAAAATCCATCCAAACAGGCCCACCTTTTAGAGGCACTGTATCAGCTGGTGAACAAAAATGCAGTAGAACCGGTAGCAAACCAAAACTCACTAGGGTTTTACAACCGGCTCTTTTTGGTACCCAAACCCAACAACCGGGTTTGGGACCTGTCCTGGACCTGAGCACCTTGAACACCTTTCTAAACACAGAGTCGTTCAAAATGGAGACCTCAGAGACAATAAGAACCTCCCTACAGTTAGGAGAGTGGGTCACATCCATAGACTTAAAAGACGCATACTTCCATTTACCAATTCACAGTCAGTCCAGGAAGTACATGCGTTTTCACATCCAGGGCCAGTCCTACCAGTTCAAAGCACTACCCTTTGGCCAGTCCACAGCTCACATGGAGTTCACAGTGGTGGCCAAAGAGGTCAAACTGATGGCTTTACAGAGGGGTATAAGAATCCACCAGTACCTAGACGACTGGTTGGTGAGAGCCACATCCCACCAAACTTGTCTCCAGCATACACAGACCTTGGTAGCTCTCTGTCGAGAACTAGGTTGGCTGGTGAACCAGGAGAAGTCAGAACTGGAGCCAAAACAGGTTTTCAATTTTGTAGGTTACCAGTTCGACCTCAAGGAGTGCAAGGTCAGACCCACACCAGATCGTTGGCAGACCTTACAAGACAAAATATTGTCAATCCTGCCCGGTCCGGTGTGTCCGGTCCGGCAATTCATGTCCCTCACAGGACTTCTAACAGCCACAGAAAAACAAGTCCACTTAGGTCGACTTCATATGAGACCCATACAGTGGCACTTGAAGAACAACTGGAGGGTACCGGAATCACTACAAAAGGTGATACCCGTCCCCAGGTCGCTCCACCCCCACCTAAGGTGATGGCTGGAGGAAAGCAATGTGCTTCCAGGTCAACCATTACACCCACTAAATCATGCTCTGCAGATATTTACAGACGCATTAAAAGAAGGGTGGGGCGCTCACTTAAACGAATGCACTGCAAGGGGAACCTGGTCCCTTCCAGAAAGCAAGTTACACATAAACCACTTGGAACTAAAGGCAGTCTTTCTGGCCCTAAAAGAGTTCCAAGACCTGTTCAAACAACATAGTCCTGGTAGCCACAGACAACACAACAGTGGTTGCCTATATCAACAAAGAAGGGGGGATGAAGTCGGGCTCCCTGTGTGCCCTACTGTGGAGAATCCTGTCCTGGTGCACCAGGAAACAGGTAACTCTCAAGGCATGTCACATCCCCAGCCGTCTGAACATAATAGCAGACAAGCTATCCAGACTTGGCCAGACCATTCAAACAGAGTGGTCCCTTCACCCAGAAGTGTTTCAAGCTATATGCTCCCGGTGGCACTAGCCCCAAGTGGACTTGTTTGCCACCAGATTCAACAACTCCCACAGTTTGTGTCACCGGTTCCAGACCCCCAGGCTTGGGCAGTGGATGCACTCAGCCTGTCTTGGGAAAATCTGGACCCGTATGCCTTCCCACCAGCAGCCATCTTGGGCAAAGTGGTGGAGAAGTTACAGGACTACCCCTGCAACAGGATCATTCTGATTGCACCAGGGTGGCCCAACATGCCCTGGTTTTGGGATCAGGTGGCAATGTCCAGTCAGATCCCTCTGTGTCTGCCCAACCTGCCCAATCTGGTATCTCAACCATTCAACCAGACCCTGCACAGGAACTTGTCAAACCTGAACCTACATGCCTGGCTCCTAGAGCCACAGCAATCAAGGAGCAGGGATTCTTTGGGGCAGTGGCAGCACGAATTGAGGCTCCTCAAAGAGGATCAACCAGATCCGTCTATGAGGCAAAGTGGACCATTTTTACAAAATGGTGCCTCAGTAATCAGGTGGACTTCAGGGCACGACCTCTGAAAGCCATAGCTGACTTCCTCTTACACTTGTTTCAAGATAGGAAGTTACAGCCTGGTACCATTGATGGATACAGATCAGCCATTGCTGACAAGTTGGACAACTCCTCCATTAATGTCAGCAGAGATGAGAATCTCCTGGATAGTTTCCACAGAGACAGACCCAAGGGCAGGAGGGGTATACCCTCCATGAACCTGTCCCTGGTCTTACACCAGCTGACTAAAGCTCCCTTTGAACCCTTAAAAGAGGCCTCACCAAAACACTTGACCTTCAAGACTGTTAGCCTTGGGTTCTGGTAAGCGCAGGAGTGAGATCCATGCTTGGCTGTATAAGAACATCAGACACCAGTCAGACTGGTCTAAGGTGTCCTTATACCCTTCTCCCAGCTTTCTATCCAAGAATCAGCTGGCTAAAGAGGGTCCAGATAGTGTGGCTCCAGTGGTCATACCGGCCCTGGCCCCTACTCTGGATAAGTCACTCAAGGGTGACAGGTCATTGTGTCCAGTCAGAGCCCTTCGCTACTACTTGGACAGGACTTCAGATCTTAGGCAGAACAAGGAGGTGGTCTTTGACTCCTTCAAGAAAGGTTTTGACAAGGACATTTCACCTGGCACCATCTCCTCATGGATCAAACAGACTGTGATCCTTTGCTATGAGCTCTCTGATAAGGAGGCCCTCACACTGCATCAGGTCAAAGCCCATGTCAGGGTCTTTGCTGCCTCTAAGGCCTTCCAGTCGGGGGTCTCCTTAGAGCAGATTTTGTCAGCCTGCCACTGAAAATCTTTATAACACCTTCACACAATTCTATTTGAAGGATGTGGCTTGGGCTGATGCAGAGCTTTATCATTTAGGGCCAGTGGTGGCTGCCCAACAGATACACCACCAAGCCCCAAAATGAGGAGATATGTAAATATGTATATATTTAAAAAAACAAAAAACTCTGACTTGCTTCCCTTGGGAAGTTTATTTTATTTTTTTTTATTTATGGGACTCAACCTTCTCTTCCTACTCTCAGAGCAGGTCTGAGAAAAAGGGGGGACAACATTGGTAGACTTTTGGGCTACCAGTTAGTCTCAGCCTACCTTGACCCTAGGGGGTCATCTGACCCTCATTCATGTGGGCCTTTTCAACTTGTTTTATTTACGAGTTCACTTAAGTCCCTAGTAACTTACCCGCCTACCAAGCGGTAGTTATTCAGCAATTGTCCATTGGATAGGATGTATTAACGCAATAAAATTGCAAATTTAATAAGTAAATTAAATTTTTATAAGTTAATACCCTATCCAATGGACAGGCAAGGCCCACCCATCCAGCCCGCTATCTGCTTACTAGGGGTCTTAATAGGACTAGACACGAAAAAGATGCTATGACGTCACGCTGTCTAGACAGGAAGGAAGTACAATGCACCACCTGGCGAATGCACACTCTGTGACTGGTCCTGCCGGTAGTAAAAACAGGACATCTTTTTCTGGTGTTTGGTGGGACCGGTCGGCTGACCGGTAAAGCAATTGTCCATTGGATAGGGTATTAAACTTATAAAAATTTAATTTACTTATTAAATTTGCAAGTTTTAATACTTCATCTTTACATGCATTATCTTTCTCTTAGACATTATTTTCTCTATTTAAACATTGGTTGGACCTTTATATAACTGACAGTGCTCTGAAAGTATCCTGAACTTTGTACTGATACAGCACTTCTATATCTCATGGTGTTAAAAATGTTTCCCTAGGCTGTGGGGTACGGGCATCTCTGATGCTATTTTAACTGATGAGTTGTTTCAGTAACTGGTCCGGTTTCCTGTTGTTTGTCCTGGCTTCCACCTCAATGTATGCTTAAGTCATTGACCAAGGATTGCAAATGAGACTGAAGAGTATGTTTAATGATCCATGCTTTGTCACTGGAAGCAAAAAAAAATAAAAAAATAGCTTGTGCATTGCCAACACTGGGAAGCAATTAAAGTATTCCAAAGTCTCAACTCAAGTGATTAAGATTTAGGAATTTATGTGTTTTAAACACTGGTGAACTTTCTGGGACTTCTATTGCATTTAGGCTTGATCGCAAACTTAACTCTGTCCCACCTCCCCATTTCATCAATACCCACACATTGTTAGATCAATACCTTTCTCCTTACACTGTTGTATCACTACTGTTTCAAATCCATTATTATCAACATACTAACAAGTCACTACATCAACAGCACCACAGTAATTGTACAAACAACATACACAAACTCAAGAAAGAAAGACACACAAAGAGGAACAATAGATGACAATTTTTTCAAGTGTGAGATCAATTAAACCAGTTTGTGTGTGTATTTGTATGTGAAGACCTTATTTAGTTGCTTTAGTAAGTTTCATTCGTCACCTCATGATGGCGCCACTGAGCAGCCTTTTATGTATGTTGTCACTGGTTAACTCTGGGCCCCCATTTGTGTGGGTTCTCAGTGACTAGAGAGAGGCACAGCTGGCGAGACACACACACACGGTGGAAATAGCAGGTGAGTCTCTCTAACGTGTTGCTAAGCAGCTGCTGCGCTTTCCAAAGCCGGCAAGAGAGCTTCAGCAGGTGGTCAGTGCATCGTATTGGAGTTTGGGGGGGAGGAGGGGGTATTTTTTTCTTCAGTAAAAGCTGGCGGCAGTAGTTATGACAACCTGCTTACTTCCTAAGCATCAGCAGTTATTGCTTGAGCAGTGGCATATTTCTCAATCTGTTCGAATACTCTTTTTCTCGCTTTTGAGTATATTTACTGCTATCTCTTGTCAGTCTATAATCAAAGGCTGCTCTCAGTTCTGTATCTTTTCTTAGTTTCATGACAGAGTTTTGGCATCTGTGTGCTTCAAATACTTCGCTTGATAATGTATTTCTTGACACATTTAATATTGTTCAACACAGTTTTCAAAGTGATAAAGATTTTTTCTGAATAGTTTTCTTTGACTTGGACTTTTAATGTGTGATGAAATTGTGTGAAAGTCAGGGGTGTCAAGAAAGGAGTTCTCTTCAAAGGATTCTTTATAATTTGGATTTTTCCAAAATATTTTGTCAAGAAGCACATATTTTCCAGGGAAATATATCTTGAAACAATAATAATACAGAGAAATCATATAACAATGTGCATACACTTCTGGATTGGTGACAAATATGTCTTTAGGATTCATTGTTGAAGACATGGGATACTGTGTGGTGACCAGATGGATTCGGATGGATACAAAATGGATATTTTAAGTCTTGGAACCAGCAGTGACAATGTTTCATTTTTGTGGATACAGCTTATGAAAAAATTTGTTCCAAACGGATTTTGTTTTCCACATAAAAAGTTTGTGTATATGTGTGGTGACATTTGAGTTAGTATAATTTGTCATGTGTTATGGATATTTCATGATTACAGCAGTTTGTTTAACCTTTATTTACCCTTTAGTTTATATTTCATTGAAAACATCAAATTCTTAGTTTAGCAGAGGGAATGTGGTGCTCGTATACAAAAACAGCTTTTTTTAACAATTACTGGCATATCAACTCTAGGGACATGGGTTTGGTTCTAAGCCCTGGACCTAAGTATGAAAATCTGGTAGTGACTTTGCTTATGCCAAGTTGTTTACAGTAGACATTAATAAGAAACTAGTATGTGCTCATTTCCTTCATGATTACCTAGTACCTAATAGATCTATGCCCGACATGGATAAGAGGAAGTGCAGTCAATTCAAATTTACCTTACCTCTGAGGTAAAGAAATGACCTATGCATTGAATCAGTATAGTTTCTTGAGCACTTGTTGGCTAACAATGCTTTGGCACAGCTTTTCTCCCCTTGTTCTCTGAGCATAGAGGTTTAATCTAAATGGTCTACTAATCGAACCAATTTAATATAATATCACTACTTTTTCCACATAGTACCTCCACTAGTGTTAATGTAGAACCTATGTAACCTTATGGTTGATCCGTGAGCCTCAGAATCACGAAATCTGTCTTCTCAAGACAGTAATCCCCTTTTTGGTTTCCCTCACTTTGAGATTTGTGGGTTGCCAGTTTTGGTTCATAATGATACATCGTAGCTTTTATCCACCTGTAAATGGAGCAGCTGCAATATACAACCTATAACCTATTGGTTAAAGACATCACAGATTCACAGTTACAAAGCACCGGTCTTCTAAATATAGTGCATCTCTGGATAACTCGGCAAACACCATAAATTAAAATGCCAGTCAGTCCAACCATTTTATTGTGAGACCTGTTGAGTCAAATCTCCTTTAATGTAGAAATAGTATGAGATCATTGAAGGCCCTTTTCATTGTAATTCAACCCGTTATTTGAATTCCTGGTTGAATGGAAGGATTTTTTTGATGTCTTGAGATGTGACTTCAATAAATGTGGGATAGTTTGTTGGACGTGTGTTGCTGGTTTACAATGTTGTACTCCTTTCCTCCACCTGTCCTCAACAATCACCACTGCTTTTCCCTACTTCTATAAAGTTAAACCCAGTTACACCAAATCTAAAGGTACCCAAGAATACTTCCACTTTACTGGGATTTGTAGATCTCAATAAATGTCAGTGGAACAAACCCTCTGAGGGTTATGTTAAACTATTCTACTTTGTTGGGAATTCTATTTATCTGAATTCTACATACTCGGGTAAACCTGTATCCAGTAATAGTATTAGTACATCTAAAATGGGTAATTTCTTGTTAAGGCTGATGACTTAAAGTGCTACACCTTTTCCCTCCTCACAATGACTAATCGATGTTATGATCTTGGGCCACATTTACAAAAAATGATCAGTGAAAATGTTTTCAAATTTCAACTCTAAAAGCTAAAAACATGAGCTGAATTTCTGCTAATCCCTGATCTCTGGCTGATGCCTTTTGTGAATACCAATCTCAAACTGTTGTCATTCACAAAAATATTAATTACTTCCACTGTGAAGTTATGTTTTTGGGTGCATTTGTTTGTCTGTGTTCATAACTCCAAAAGTGATGAATGGACTTGCTGTATGTGGGTAGGACCTGACCAAAACAAGAAGTAATTAAAAAAATGTTAGAAAAGATTTAAATCATATTCTGGATACAAAAGGCACATTTTCAATGTGTTTTTAATGACTTTGGCTTTGTGGTTGACCTTACTCCAAAAATAATGAGCTGATCTTTGTAAAATTTGTTGTATGGGTTGGGACTTGCCAAAGGAAAAAGGGATTACATTTTTGCGACAGACTTGGATCATCTTGCAGACACAAGAAAAATCCTGAATTTTCGGAAATGAGTTCTATTTGTGTTTCCAGTTGTACTTGTTTTATGTAAATGAGAGTGGAATTCTGAGTAAAGTATGAATTGACACAAGTAAAAACTATAAATATAGTTAGCATAGAAATATCAACTAACTTAGTGCATTTTAAAGGGTTAGTAATGTGTTTTTGATTTCAAATAAGTGCCTCAATTTGACACATGATCAGTCAAGAAATAGACTATTACCAGTAATTAAGCGTCCCTGAAAGGGCGCTTATTTGGCTTCACCTCAGTTTCCTCGCTGCCGCCGCCACATTATGGTCTCCCTTGAATATCACCCTTATTATTGCAAGCTTTTTAACCATATTTGGCAGTTATATACCTTAGGCGTGGGAAAATTTTTCCACATGCTTAAATTTGACCTTTGATCTTTATCAAGGTCACATGATCAAAAAATAGTTTTTTCGGGTACACCCGCCCGTCATCGCAGTTCAGGAAAATCTACTGCCGGAGAGGCTTGTAACTTCATACACATGTTTATACTATCAAAAACGTGAGCTGATTATATTTTGGGAGCAATCCGATGAAAATTGACCGATTTATGAGCGATTTTCTCACAGGTACCAATCAGAAAGCTTAAAATTCATGTGAACCCCCTAGTATCTTCTTAAGTATTGCATTTAGAGCCATAAAATGTATTGGGAGGTAGTAGGAAACCATATGTGGAGAGTCTAGAAAGCAAGTCAAATTCCCCCCCCCCCCCCCAACCCCCCTGTAGGGCTCAAACTGGGGTCATAAAATAGCCAATTTCATCTTTTCCCCTTATATCTCCTTTATTCTTGTTTCTAGAGCTTGAGAATGTATTAATAGGTATTGGAAAACCATATGTGAAGAGTCTAGATAGCCGGTCATATTTACCCCCAGACCCTCCCTTATGGGTCAAACTGGGGTCATAAAATAGCCGATTTTGTGTTTTTGCCTTATATCTCCTTTATTCTTGCTTTTAGAGCTTTAGAATGTATTAAGAGGTATTGGGAAACCATATGTGAAGAGTCTAGATAGCTGGTCAGATTTACCCCCGGACCCCCCTTATGGGTCAAACTGGGGTCATAAAATAGCCAATTTTGTGTTTTTGCCTTATATCTCCTTTATTCTTGCTTTTATAGTTTTAGAATGTATTAAGAGGTATTGGGAAACCTTATGTGATGAGTCTAGATAGCCGGTCAGATTTACCCCCGCATCCCCCCTTATGGGTCAAACTGGGGTTATAAAATAGCCGATTATGTGTTTTTGCCTTTTATCTCCTTTATTCTTGCTTTTAGAGCTTTAGAATGTATTAAGAGGTATTGGGAAACCATATGTGAAGAGTCTAGATAGCTGGTCAGATTTACCCCCGGATCCCCCCTTATGGGTCAAACTGGGGTCATAAAATAGCCGTTTTTGTGTTTTTGCCTCTTGTCTCCTTTATTCTTGCTTTTAGAATTTTAGAATGTATTAAGAGGTATTGGGAAACCTTATGTGAAGAGTCTAGATAGCTGGTCAGATTTACCCCCGGATCCCCCATTATGGGTCAAACTGGGGTCATAAAATAGCCGATTTTGTGTTTTGGCCTTTTATCTCTTTTATTCTTTTACAGTTTTAGAATGTATTGAGAGGTATTGGGAAACCTTATGTGAAGAGTCTAGATAGCTGGTCAGATTTACCAGATAGATGTGTTCAAAGCATTGTGTCATAAACTTCTTGCCTTTCTAAAGGCTCACATTTTACTATGCCTTTTTCTAAAATGTAAATAGATATATGGCATTTATAAAGCACTGTTACTCTTTAATTAAGTAGTTTTATGGTGTAACTTTCGACCTATTATAAGTATTGATGCTTTATGCATTCTTAGCCAGAGCATTTATTCAATTAACTTTTCGCAATTTATGACCATAGAAAACAAAATAAAGCTTAAATTTTTCTTTCATGTTAATGCATGATCTTCCACACTGTCTGCTTAACTTTCACTTCTTCTCTCAGCACTGCATGTTTTTATTTTCAAAAACCTTTTTCTACTGTATATTATATTGCAGTGAACCTTTTTGGGACGCTTAGTTTTTGTTAGCAAAAACATTTTTCTAGTTTTTATTGCTTTTTCTCTCATCACCAGATATTATTCCATACATACAAAATGTATGGAAACCTGATGTTCATGGAGAAAAAGTTATTTGGATAATAGTCCGTTCACAAAGTTAAACTGATATTTCAATGTAAATATCAACACATGCAACTGTGTTCATGAAACTTAATGCATGTGGATAACAGAAGTTTTGCAGGAGTGTGATTTTGAATTAAAGTGGCTTTTATGTATATTCTATGTATATTAGAACTTCTATTTTCTGACCCTCTATTATCTGAATTTCAATTATTCGACATCACTGTCCCAATTCCATTTAAACCTGTTCTTGTAGGTTTCTTATTATCTGACCTTTGTATTATTTGACCTAATTGTTGCTCCCTCAACTGGGTTGGATAATAGAGGTTCTACTGTACTTATTAATTTTTAAAGAATAAAAAAGGTGTAGTAAAAATGTCTTGTGCAGACATCTGATTATGAAATTCCAGTGATATAATGGGAATGAAGACATTATTTCAGATACAGTAACTTTGTGAAATTACAGTCGCCCAAACTTCATCCTAAAACTGTCACTCATTTCACTGTCACTGATTTTATTGTCCCATTAAAGTGTAAATTTGAAAGTGGAAAAGTTGTTAAGTATTTGCCAGTCCATAAGGTTTTCAATGCCAAATATTGTCCAACTGACAAACCTGGTTTTCCTCTGTTCACTCAAATAACCATTGTGAAGTGACCTATACAATATATTTAAACCAATTTCAGTCAATTAATGATCAAAATTGTAGTTAACTGTAAAATCCTGTTAAAATAATAAACCAATGTACAGAAACAAAAGCAATTACATTAAAAGTTGAGATAAAAGAGGTATATTGCTGTCCTGTATATTATTTCATGTGCATTACAAATACTGCCACATCTGATATCTTTCTGTGAAAAACACCAGGTGTTGCAGTAGTTAAGT
This sequence comes from Sabellastarte sp. h YS-2021, assembly GCA_964017235.1. NCBI lineage: Eukaryota > Metazoa > Annelida > Polychaeta > Sabellida > Sabellidae > Sabellastarte > Sabellastarte sp. h YS-2021. Next base: position 138,904,537 of record OZ024929.1, read on the forward strand.
GTGTCAGTTCTTGGTACACTTAATGCCCATTTATTGAACTGTCACTCCACTGTTTTTTTCCTACACAACAGAAGTCCTCATCATTTAAGTATTGAAACATACTTGTTCAGTAACTCAGTTTTGATATTGAGCAGAAATAGCAATTACCTAGTGGTAAACAAATATAGCATTTCGGTCATTTGGGTCTCAGCTCTAGGGTCATGGATTTTGTAAAGGTTTGAAGTAATTAGATCCTTTATGATATGACCTTTGCAGTTGAAAGGGGTATATAACCCAAACTTTGACCTCCGACATTGTGTAATTTGCAATTTTTGTGAGGATCTGAGTAAACAGGGTGATTTGTAAATTGTTAATCAATCAATCAATCAGTTGTTAATGTAGTTTGCAGACAAAATGCTGTCTCTGCCTACAGTATCAAAATAATGGAAAATATTACATTGACAAATATAGAAAAAAAATATGACTTTTTCACATCTGTTTCAACTGCTCAGGTTCGAACATATATGTGCCTAAAAGTATTATTTGGTATGGAGACCTTTAAATGTAATTCACAAAACTATTTATTGTATCCACCGGATGCCTACTTTGGTTTAGCGTTCGCTACACAGCCGCTGCGCGTAGAGATATTTTCAACATTAACGGAAGGTGGAAGGTCAAATCTACTCATGGGTGATATGTATAACAGATATGCATGTCCTCTACAACCTGGCAGACATTTGACCTTGAAGCTCTTCATTCAAGGTCATCCACGGAGAGCCAAAGTACCCATGTAGCGGACTTTAAAAGTGCCTATATCTCCTTTATTATTGGTCCTAGAGGTTTGCAATGTGAAACCAACCTATAGGAAATCATGGGCTGGGAATCTTCTGATGTGGTCAGATTTGAAATTTGACCCCTCCTTCAAGGTCAAATGAGGATAGCCAAACCTAAAAGTGCTTATAAGTCACTTATTATTGGTCCAACAGGTTTGCAATGTGAAACTAACTTAGAGGAAATCATGGGCTGGGAATCTTTTGATGTGTTTAGGTTTGACCTCGGGCCCCTGCTTCAAGGTCAAACAAGGACAGCCAAACTTAAAAGTGCTTATAACTTGCTTATTATTGGTCCTAGAGGTTTGCAATGTGAAACCAACCTATAGGAAATCATGGGCTAGGAATCTTCTGATGTGGACAGATTTGACCTTGGTCCCCTCCTTCAAGGTCAAACAATGGTTCACTGGCTTTGGTGAGTTGTCTTTCCGGTGGATACAAATTTCCATCGGTTCTTCGATGCGTAGGTCTAGTTTATTATTTTTGTTGTTTTGAAGTCAGATGTAGCATAATTTTTCATAAGATTTTAGATTTTGTTCTCAGTTGGGATTAGCTACAGATCTCAAACTGAAATATTGTCCTTAGTTTTGGTTTGAACATAAGACTGCGAGAAGGGTGATGTTTTTTTTCACTCTGTCACAGCGATGTTATGAGTATCTCACAAGATTTTGATTGCCTTGTAAAATCACAGATTAATTTTCTGTCCTTAGTGAGTCTTGAGCCAAAACTCAACCAAAACAAAAATTTTTAATTTGAGGGAAAATCCCATTTTGTGCGAATCTTAACCCAGCTCTTCTTGCCTTTTGAATGGCATAGTATTTGTAAATTTGTGTTACCGGGTATATCCATACGACCAGTCTCATTGGCCTAGTGGTATTTAAGCTTGGTTAATGGTCACAGTCAGGTCAATGTGGGAAGCCTTCAAACACCAGTGATACATATTTAGTTTAGACTGATACTCCTTTTAAGGTGTTGCATCATAGTTTCTGGGGTAACCTTCACATTAATACTTTTAGGCAATGTTTTCGAACAGAAATTCTTAATCACCCATGAAAAGCCTTCAAAAGGCTAATTGATATAAAAGAATATTTTTAACTTTTGCTTGTGTCAATGACTCTTAGTGTTAAAAGCCATCCACACTAATGTCTTCATGACAAGTGTTCATGTTGATTTAGTCGACCCAGTGTCTCAAATTTCACAGCCAGGCAATAAGACACCCATCTCAAACCTATTAGGTCATGGGCTCAAATCTCGGCCCCAAACCTCAGCCTGATGGTTGACAGTGTGGCATTTTGACCAACTTTAGTATGCTGTAATCTCCTCCATCTATTTAGCTATCTGTTGTGATATGTGTGATATGGCCCACAGGAGGAACTATGTGTTATATCCTCAATTCAGACTACAAATTTATTACTGTAAATGATCTATTTAACGCAGTGCGCTAAGGAAAGACTATTTTTATTCAATATTTTGATGGGAAAAGTTCCCCTTTTAGCGTACCCATCATGAAACACTTTCCGGGATGAAGTATAGGTCAATCCGGTAAGAATAACGGTGTTCCGACATTTAGAATCTACTAAAAATACCCACTTCCTGTAAATATGGCGGTAGATATAAACAAACTCGAAATTCATGGCAAAAAATGTCAATTTATTAAGTAAAAATACGTACAATATATAGAAAATATGTGAATATTGTGCACTGTCACTGACGATATTGCCGTGACAAACAGATAGGGTGCGGTTACAAGGGCAGATGCGCTAAATAGGTCATTTACGGTAATTTTAAATCATTCAATATACGATATTGAATTACTGGGTAACAATAGTTTGATACATTGTTTGTATATATTATTTTGTTGTACATTGTTGTTTTAAGATTTTTTTTTCAAACTGTATCAAAGAAGTCATTTCATAAGTTGTCAATATCGCAATTTAGGCTGGTTATTTTGACTTCATTTGTTGTTACACCAGGCCATTTTATCAAATCATGTAATTTGTAAGGCAGTTTGAAGACAGATTATTCACTTGTGAATTTTTATTCTTGCATTGTTATAATTTTTTTTCATGTTCAGATAAAACAATTCATGTAAAATAGTCCATTTTTGTTACATATCAAAGAACAGTGTGATATTTTTGCATGCCTATGGAAAAAAGAGTAAATGTGAAATAACAGTGTTATGGGAAAAGAGTTATCAGTACAAAAAGCACAACTGGTACAACTTTTAGCAGTCCTAAATCTTGTGGTGTTATATAGTCTGTACCACAGATTTTTTTAAGTTTACATTTCTTGTGTTTATTGTTGATGTTATGTATTTGTACCTGCGAAAGTCTGCAAATAAAATGTAATCTGTAAAAATTCTGCTTCCTGGCTACCTTGCTTGTTTTCTCCCTACACTCAAATTTATGTTTAACCCAGTGCTCCAGTAGTTTGTGACAGACAGTAAATAAATACTCAGAAGCCACTGTGTGACCTTGGGATACCTCTTCCTTGGTGTCACAAATCACTGTCAAACTTGAAGTCTCTGGAGTATTATTTTTTACCATAATTTGTGTATTTTCAATTGCCATAAAATTTTTCTAACCAATTTTTGAGTGGGCTTTTATCAATAAAACTGTTAAAATGTTTGATTCTTACATTAAATAAATGTAGATAAAACTGGTGCTCAAAAAAATGTAAATACAGTGGACTCATGCTTTCTTATGTCCTCCATTATCTCTCTTGTATCTCCCATATTGTGGCGTCTTGTCTGCCACTTTCAATGTACTCTTTTACCAGCTTATATGATAAATTATTAAATATTACACACATGCTTTCGGTTGTATTTTATTTGTTTAAATTCAACTTTTTAGATTTGAGTTTTTTTCTATACTTACACATATTTAAAATATTGTATGATCTATTTTCATAAAAAAAATCTTTTTAAAGCTTTAAAACTTGTTTACAATTATGACAGGTTTCATTTTTACTGCTGGTTTAGTCTAATCAAACTTTCATAGAACTAAATCTCAGTGCTAGTTAGTATTTATGCAAATAAGTAATTACGAAAGGGGACAACAATATTTAATAGGTCAAGAGTTATTTATCCCCCAAAAAATGTTTTACCAAGCAAGTCAGTGACTTTGCGTGAGGCATACTTCTGTCCTTTGCTGTATCGAGACATTTTTTGTGGGTGGGACCTCTGTGATTTGATTGACAGGTCTGTTATACAAATCCAAGTGTGGGTACTGGAATGTTGACTCCGCCTTTTCCCTTGATCATCCTTCGCCCCCTAACTATCCTCTTTACCCTTTCCTTATAAACTGAGCACAATTCAATTACTTCAAGTGGAAATCAATTCCTGCGGGAGTTGCAAGCCCTGCATCTTCCATTTGAGTTCCTACTGGCCGCCATTACCATTAATGCTTCAGCACTTATGTCTTTATAAGCCCCAAATCAAACTGGATTACTTCAAATGGAGTTGGATTTTTTTTTCTGTCAAAGGGGAGGGGGATGGGGGAGCTACGGTGCATTAAAAGCCAAGGATTCTGATGGTGTTGGTATAAATGTTGTATGAGTTATTTTGGTTGGCTTTGTGAACAAGGATGAGGGTCAGTTTGAAAACTTGCTGAAAAGGGCTTTTCAACAAGGAGCTTTTTTCTTTCTTTTTGCCTGTCGATCCACATGATGAAACCATCAATAAATAATCAAAGGCATGTGTTTTTCTCCTTGTCACAACTTTAATGGGTGTCTTCTTGGTTGAATTTTGATAATAAGAGTCTTTACCATTGTTTTCTTTTCTCAATACCAGCTTTTTATGGGGGGGGGGGGGGGGGTATAATTTCTTGTTATATTTCTGGTCACTTTCAGCTTCTAAAGATTTTGAAAATAACATATTTGGATACATACTTACATTTGAGGTAGAAACAGAGTGATGTGGCAATTCTATCAGTTAAATCACTTCTGGAAGTGCACTAAAATGAAATGTGAATCTGATGACTGTTTTGCTGGTAGTTACAGGGCTGGACTATATGTTGGTAATACACTGGCCTTCAGGTTTTGAGTTTAAATTCTTGCACTACCTTAAGTGTAATAAGCAGGTAAATGGTAGCATCCAGCCCTGCTGAGTTATAGTCCTAGATCTTGTGTAATTTTAACAAGGCACACGATAACTAAAAATTGTGTCAATTTGACACAGTGTATCCCATGATGGGGCATAATGATGTACAATGAAAATCTTTGAGAAATAACATGGGATACATTTGACTTTGAAGAAGGGGTCAAAGGTCAAGAGTGAACTTTGGAAATGAGTCTTGGCGTATTATGTTATTTTTTTACATCAACATGTCACTTATTATTTAAAAACAAGTCACATAATAATAGATAAATGGGAAAATCTGATTATTTTGGTATAAAGACAGTGATCCAGATCATTCTCAAAATTTAATGGGATCTAAGTTGGACCAAGACCCATCTTCTGCTTATTCAGGAAGACCCAAGCCATTTGTATTTACATAATCCCGCTAAAACAAAAATAGAAATGAACAGAGAACAAACGATCATGAAAATAATACCTCCTTGGCAGTAATGAAAAAGAAACATACTTTATAAGGTACTATTTTTTTTTTGAAAAGGCTAGCTAAGAGATAAATAGGAAAATCCAGATTTTGATATTTCTTGTATCCAGGCTGTGATCCAGATCAATCACAACATTTAATGTGATGTATGTAGGACCAAGACCCATATACTAATTGTTTTTTCAGGAAGATCCAACCAGGAGTATTTGCAAAAACACATTAAAAGGCACATAATTATAAGAAACGGGAAAATTGGGATTATTTTTTTTTGTATTCAGATGGTGATCCTGATCACTCTCAAAATTTAATTGGATTTGCATAATCCTGCTAACAAACAGTCAAATAGACAAACAAACAGTCATGAAAACAATACCTCCTTGGCTCCTTTTTGTAACATTTTACTTGAAATTTGAACACTTTTTGCCATCTCTTTACCTGTTGAGATTTGGCTTGATTTATTGCTTATGCATAATAGCCTTGCGGCAATTCAATTCTTGTTGTTTATTTGATTGATCCTTAGTGAATATTTAAAGTAAATTTTTACCATACAGACTTTTTAACAACCTCAAAAGTTTCAATATTTATAAAAGTATAAGACTCTCAGAGGTTTCCAGTTTCCAAAACTTTAAATATTGAAATTACAGAGATGTGGGATAAATCGTATGACACTTACTTCAAAATTACACAGGACATGCATCTTATTTTTCTCCACTACATAATTTTGAACCAAATATTGGGAACTGGAAGTTTACTGTTTAGCATGGGTATATCAAAAGAGATTAAATGGAGAATCTGTGGGGACAGTGAGGAAACTGATATATTCAATCAGTAAATGTAACTTCACAAGTAAATTCTAGCAAGATCTAGCAATAAACACTAAAACTAAAGAAAATAAAGAATTGAGGTTTTCAAATAAAGACATATATTGGGCTATCAAGAGAAAACATTGGCTATAAACATTTTATTAATTATAATGAGAAAGTATATTTTACTACCTCAAAAAGAAAATAAAAATCACTGGAATTAAATCACGCACTTTGGCAACTTTAAAAGATTTATTTAGAACAAGAGTATGTTTCAATATTGCAGAACCCCAAAAATGACACTTTATCTTACACCTACGGTAATATAATCAGGTATTTTCTAACCCTGGAATGCTGCTTATGTTGTTAGCTTTGAGAACTGCCATAATGCTGTTTAATTTATACATTCATTTGCTTTATATGAGTATACAAATTGTTATGAAAATGGTAAAGTATTTATAAATGTAAACTGTAACTGAAAAAGAAATCAAAACATAAAAAGAGGATTCAAAGTCACAACCACAACTATAAGATGTAAATGATGATTAGGCACCCATAAGCCCTTCTATTCAATTGTATAGTATTTCTTAAAATGAGGTTTGATTTGTTGAAAGTAATAACTATATTAAACAAGAGTACTTGAAGAATGCATACCTCCACCAAGACCCAAGTCTTGAGTGAAATGATAAAGAATCCTTCAAAGAATGTGTACATCCAGTCATCTGTTCCATATGCCATTGTCAATATTTCTTGAAAATTTCATCAAAATTCATCCATCACTTGTTGAGTTATTTTGAAATCAGACAGACAGACAGACAGACAGACAGATAAATGTACATGACCAAAAACATAACTTCCTTGGCAGAAGTAATAAAATCTAAAGTAAACTTGTCAAATGAGGGACTACCAACATGATTAACATGTGCCATTATCTAGCAAGATACTTACTATCATCGTTTCTGAGTATGTGCAACATTACCTTGCAATATGGAATTAAAACACAATTATTATTACTAAAACAGACAGCTCGAAACGGATCATTTGACATATTAACATATTTTCTGTTAAAAAGTTTTCAACTATCCTTTCAACATTAAAGAGAGATTTTGCCTTGAACTTTTTATTTTCATTTCTTTGGACATCTTTTATGATTAGTCATCTTATTAATTGTGACATAAATATGTAAATTGCTAATGTTGGCAATTTCTAGCAAGTGTAGCTTTAAAAGATTTCACTGCAATTAACACAACTCATCTGTCTCTTTTGGGTATGATCAATTCTGCAAAAGAAATGAAAAACTTAAAATCCCATCTAAAAAAAGCAGTTTTCTTCAATAATTTTAAACCACAAGTCATAAAAAGATACAAAGTTAAGCTAGTAAATTGTATAAAATCAATATCCATACTAGTAGAAATGAGAAAATCGATCAATACTGATCTCTATACAATGACTGTGCAACAGCCTTGCAACAGCTGGCGTCCACACCACGAGTTCTCAAGCTTATATAACCTTCAGTGTGCACAAACTTAGCCTTGCTCTCCCGCTACGATGATGATACGCTCAAAAGCAAGTTATATGTTTACACCACATATACTAGTATGTATATAAATGCAGTATCACATATTAAGATGGCTTCAAATAATTAAAAAAATCAAACTTATTTGGTTAACGCAACACATTAGAAGAGTTGTTCACTTTTAAAGTTGCAGCAATTCAATTAGGTTCAGTTGGAATTTGTCCCAAAGAAAGACTAGCAACATGTAAAACTTTCGTGATAATTTCTTTTTTTCTTTCAGTGTGTCGCATACCTATCTTTGTCCTATGAGTAAAACACCCTGGCATGATACATACATGTGTACCTAGTGAGTTACAAGTTAGTAGGCATGTTAATGAAAATAAGACAACAGTTGTAACATCTAATCGGTGTTATGATCAAGAAGTGCCACCTCCATATTGTTTAATGAAGTCTGGATTATTGTAGTTTCGAATAGATACCTTAACATTATCCACTGATACTTTAGCCCCCCACCTGTCCTGCCCTTCTTACGCATTTATAACATTAAAGGGCACCGACAATTTCGTAGTTTTCCTGATTTAATACATGAACAAGGGCACTTGGAGAATGCATATCCCGTCACCATCAACATTGCTTATGAGTACAATGATAAAAATCCTTCTAAAAATTCCTGGATTGAGACGGCGATCCAGACCAGCATCAAGATCTAGTCATATCTTACTTTTTAAAATTTTTTTACAATCTACAAGTAAAAGTCAGTTATTATTCTTGTCTGTTTCAACTGGAATTTAAAAAGCCCATTTGATTTACAGATCTTCAGCAAGGGTTGAAGTTTATTTTAAAATCATACTACATATCTTTTGACATTTCCTGATTTGTTTATTGAGGTGGTGGCAGCAGTTAATGTAGCCCTGACAAATATTTTGTTGGACCTCATCTTTTTTACTCTTTGATACATAAACCTGTTATGGCTTAAACATTGCTTCCAATTCTAATTTTGTTAAACTGGCAGAAAATAATGTTTTGCTCTTTTCGGATAATATGAGGTTTACAACTGACTGCAATCATTAACCCAAGACTTCCCTCTTCAAGCCATTTTACATTATTTTACCTAGACTCATTATATGGATAGATTTTACAGAAATTATGCATGCAATTTATACTTGTTTCATACATGCTTCCACTTTATCATGAAAAATGTTTGCCCCAAATTAAGAGTAATCTAGATACTGGCATTGTCAAATCAATTATTTACATTTCTTGGTTTCTTTCTGTGTATTTATTTATTTATTTGGGGTTTTACGTCGCTTTCAACACTGTACAGGTCATATCACGACGGGTAGTTGGAAGGGCAGAGGAAACCAGTACATACAGTTCGTTAGGGTTCTGTACTGTAAACTGCCGACCAACGGCAAGCAACTACCAGCTTTCCCACTTGAGGCCATGCTGGGAATCGAACCCGGCCTCAGAGGTGGGAGGCGAGAGTGTTACCACTCTGCCACCGGGGCCCCTTTTCTCTCTTTCTGTGTAAGTCATTACTTCTAATAATGTAAATCAAAATTACAACTATTGTTATGGAAGAATGTCAGTAAGTGAGAAAATACGGCCCAGTTAACTTGGATCAAAATAACATAGAAATAGTATGTATTATTTACAAGTTCTATGCACAACACAAACAGTATTGAACGAAACCAGCAGCAGCCGCATCTTTCGGGTTTACTTTTCGGGCTTTTCGTTTGACTTTACCATGGACCGAGCTGTCAGTCAATTAAGATGAACTCTAATTAATGAATATAGTTCCTTCTTGTTCATAAAAACTCTGTTTTAGAATGTAGCTTTTAGTTTCTTCTGGGGTCCGATTAATCTGGCAGTAATACGAAAATGCATTTGGTGCATTATTTTATTCCAGTTTACATTAATTATTTATTGCTTTTTGACTGGCGGATTGATATTGACCTATTTGGGTTACAAATCTACAAAGAAAAGATATGATTTTTAGAAGCAAGAGTTAGAAAAATTGATGTAACGTTATGAGCTTGCAGTAATTTTGTTTATTGTTGATATTCGGATAAAACTCAAGGTATACATAGCGATTTGAGTTCTTAGATTCAACTACCCTCAAATTATTTGTGGCGGATATGTAGTTGTTTATTATGTGCTTTGGCAATCGCCATTTCCATTTGAAAGCACCAAACTCTGTATTATCGCCAGGCCCACATCTTCCACAAAAGATGCCCTTATTTACGATTAACCTAAATTTTGTTGTAATTTAAAACTTTAAGATGATGTATAATTGTATTTGCGTCATTTCGGCTGAGATACTTGAATCAGTCAGTTTGATATTTGTCAATATTAACCGAGGATATCGGGCAGTGCTATGATTCACCGGATCAGGGGTTCACCCAGTGTTTCATAGACAACTCCAGCCTTTCACTCTTTCGTTCTGACAGCCGTACAAACTTTTCGTCATTGTTGTAAACTCAGTCCAGCTGATTTCTCATTAATTGATACTTAAACCTAGACGTGCTTACCTCGGCTCTACTTGCGTGTAGAGCCGTGGCACGACCCCACATAGAACTAGAGATTTGCATAAAACACCAGGGATTTTTTTACCATTTCCCCAAAAGTTGAATATGTTCTTTTATTATAAAAACTGTGTAAAATAGCATATATTTTGTACACATATTGTATTTGTTGTGTCATTGACTTAATATCAGTTAACTGTTTCTACTTATATTAAACTATTTTCAGTCATTTTGTCAAGTTTTATTCAACAGAAAAAGATTTTATGCAAATCTCCAGTTCTATGTGGGGTCGTGCCACGGCTCTACAGTACACGCAAGTAAAGTAGAGCCGAGGTAACCATGTCTAACTTTTCCAAGTTTCTGTCCCGTTGCTAATTGCTATTCATATACTGATGGTACGCAGTGGCGATGGACAGAGCTCACATGTATTTGTTTTCTGTGTAAATTCTGAATGGCATATTTGTACACATTACCACAAGTATAAAGTGTTATTTGAATTCTTTAAGTTATGTATATGTTAGTGGTGGGACCATTTCCAGAAATCAAAACCGGTTACTGGGGCTTTGAAACAAATGAAATCCGGTATTTCATATGCTTGCTAGTGTGCAGTAAAATTATTCGCACAGCCTATATGAAGCAGAACTTGAAACTGGAAATGGCTTTCGTGAGAAATCATTATGTACGTAAATATGATTTTTTGCTCAATATAAAGTAAAAATTTGACATATTTCACATATGTATATTTTTGTTGTTTTGATGAAGTATCAGCCATTAGAAAGCCTAAAATGAGGATGTTTTCATTATTTTTGCCACAAATGAACGAAAAACTGCATTCCGGTTTATCGTTCACAACACTAGTATATGTGCTGTTCACTAATATTTAATGTCAATCAAACTAGCATGTATGTATTTCAGCCTATGTTTTAAATGTAAAAAACCTTCAACATTACATAGTTATCTACAAAAGAAATTCCTGGCTTGTAAAAGCAGTTTAGTTTAACAACATGTTTATTGTAAGCCGAATACAGCTATATAGACCTAAGAAGGACTTTTTAAAGTAAATAAAATAATTTCTGACAGTTCGAGATTTATACAGAAAACAAGTACATGTGAACTCTATCTGTCGCCATTGCGTACCATCCGTATATCAATAGCAATTGGCGAGGGGACAGAAACTGGGTCTAATCGACACTGTATCGCCGGGTACACGGGTGGTCACTGAGATAAACGGTCATACAGATAAACGGTCCTCAGAAATTATGACACAAAAACAGTTAAAGGGTTTAAACAACAATATAACACAAACCAAATGTTATGGTAAGTATTGTTTAAGTATATGTTGTTATTTAGTTTGTGCGATTTTGATATTTACAATATATTAATTTGAAAGATTTGAAGACCGTTTATCTCTGTGACTGTTTATCTTGGTGACCACCCATGTAACAGTTACCGCCGGACAGAATTCAGACAGATGTAACTTGTCATGTAGTACCTTCCAACTCTAGTAAATAAGTTATAACTGTTTCCAAACTGATTGGAACAAATACAGATCAATAGGCTTTGAATATATATGACTGCTAATGAAATATGAATGTTTTATTTCTTGGGGCGGTAATTGGTACACGGCGATAATTGTTAGCAAGGCAGTATGTAATAAAATATTTTAAACATGGAACTTTTCCCAGTCCTTTATATCGGCTGTTTCCATGTCCACTGTATACATGTGGTACCCTAGAGATGTTGGTATAAAGCTGTGGCCTGTATTTGTGATTATTTATTTATTTACTGAAATTTTTTCACAGACATCAAGGTGAAGGGTGTTTGTATAAGACAGGTCTTAAAGCAAATAATTTGTAAACCGTTTCCAGTAGTGCTTCCAAAAGTGATTCTTGGCCGATTCATCAGTGACTATTCTGAAACCACGCCAAACATATGTCGTTTAAAAGTACATGTATTTTAGCATAAAGGCAAAAAGATTAATTGTTAAGCATGAGCTCTAGTGAGGCTCGCCCTTCTAGAGATCACTTTTTTAAGTGCGAGCCTTGAAAGAGCTCGCACTTCTACAGATGACATTTTTATGTCAGCTGACTTGTCAGTCAGCTGACATTATGTCGTCACTCTGCGGCGTGGGCGTACGCGTCCGCGTACCAGTGTTTCCTGAGCCTCGTTTTTCTGGAGGTCAACTGACCCCCGCTTTTGAAAACCGGGGGTCAATGCAAATTTTTGAGGGTCAGTTAGGCTTGACCCCTACTAGTTAAACTGCAGGGTAGAAAAATAATAGACAAACAATGCTGAAATACCTCGCAAAGCTGGTGTTTGCATTAGAGTTATGAAATGTGGGGTACCATGTATCCCATGGGGTACTTAAAATGGGGTACAAGTAATATTCTGCCACATTTTCCTCAATAAATAATGTTTAGATGTTTAGATATGCCCAGTTACTAAAAAGCAATAAATTTGTTTTATTTATGACGTTGACAAAAAAAATACAGTACATTGTACATGGCTGTATATTCATAGAGATATCTGATCAGTTCACCTGTGTACATCAGGGTAAAGAAAATAGTCAAAATATAAACTTGACTAAAAAATTTTTATTTACTCTAGCAAATATAATATTTATACTGGTTGAAAGACAAATTATTGTATTTTATTTTGCTTTTTATTTGACAAAAATCCATTGAGTGGTTCCAGAGTTATAGTGTTTTTGCGAATATTTTCGAATTTCACAGCTAGTATTTTCCGGGGAGGTTTCCGGGGTTAAAAAATTCAAGAGTTTCCGAGATTTAGTAGAACGTGTCTCCCAATGCACAAGGTATTTGTCATCATTCGGACACGTTGTTTCCAATTGTTTCCTTGCAGAGATCACGTTTTCCTTCGATGTGTGACGTTTCGAATAAGATTTGCTAGGGTACATTCTAACCCTGGCCGTTTAAGATGGATTTCATATGCGTAGCTCTCGCCTTACAAAAAATTTTGAAATATGCAGCTTACTTTCAGTGCTGTTTTATTGCATGTATATCTACGCTTTCAGTAAAAAATCTTGCGTCCTTTGGTGGATTTTGTAACTGAATAACCCGAATGCGCATGCGTGACCTCGCGAACTCTTCACCTCTCAACCTTTGATACCACGCATGCGCAGTGACAAGTAAACAGCAGGAAATCGGCCATTTTTGTTTTGAAATTGGAATAAATAAAGAATTGCTTCATATGTTGACGAAATATCGATATTTCTTTCTACAAATACTTCTGCGTCAGTCTGACTCCCTGGTAAATAATATGTGCGTAAATCGCTTGATTTCGGTGTAAATTTACGCACGTTTGTGCGTAAACGGAAACACTGGCGTACGCGTCCGCGTGAACAACTTCTTCTCCAAAACTACAAGGCCTAGAGACATGCTGTTTTTTTTAAAAGATACCTTATCTATCGAGGATGAAAAATTGTTCAAGGCATGAAAATCTGTCTGTTCGTCTGTTTGCTAGAGACGTTACAAGGGAGGTACCCCCACCAAAAGTGTGAAAATTTCAACACTTTATCACAATTTTCTCAGTGACTATTGCAGGGATTTCTCTCATATCTTGCATATATGTACTAAGCCAGAGGTAGATTCTCTTACAAGTGTGAGTATGAGACCTGGATCTGTCTTACTTTTTTTTTAATAATTTTTTTTAATAATTTTTAATGCATTAAAATTCATGAAATCATGCACTAAATCACTTATAACTTGAAAAGTGTTGCATTTAGAGCATTTTGTTAAAATATGTTATTCAGCTACTTTTTTCATAGCTACAACATGGTGAGTAACTTGGGTGTCTGTTTCAATAGCTAAGTGAGTAATAGCTACTTTTGGGCTTTTCAGTAACTACCATCTTGAGTAAAATCACTTGTAACTTGAAAACTATTGCATTTAGAGAATTTCGTATAAATATGTTATTCAGCTACTTTTGGGTCAGCTATAACATAGTAAAATTTCAGACCTGTAGCTCGTGGCATAGCTGAGTAATAGCTACTTTTAGGTTATCACTGTTGAGTAAATCACTTATAACTTGAAAACTATTGCATTTAGAGTATTTTGTTTCAATATGTTATTCACCTATTTTGGGGTCAGCTATAACATAGTAAAATTTCAGATCTGTAGCTCGTGCCATAGCTGAGTAATAGCTACTTTTAGGTTATCACTGTTGAGTAAATCACTTATAACTTGAAAACTATTGCATTTACAGAAATTTGTGTAAATATGTTATTCAGCTACTTTTGGGTCAGCTATAACATAGTGAAATTACAGACCTATAGCTCATGGCACAACTAAGCAATAGCTATTTTCAGGTACTGTATTTTGAGTAAATCAGTTGTAACTTGAAAAATATTGCATTTGGAGTATTTTGGTAAAATATGTTGTTCACCTACTTTTGGGTCAGCTATAACATAGTGAAATTACAGACCTATAGCTCATGGCATAGCTGAGCAATAGCTATTTTGAGGTTCTTACTATTGAGTAAATCAGTTGTAACTTGAAAACTATTGCATTTACAGTATTTTGCTGAAATATGTTGTTCACCTAATTTTGGGTCAGCTATAACATAGTAAAATTTCAGACATGTAGCTCATGGCATAGCTGAGTAATAGCTACTTTTAGGTTATCACTGTTGAGTAAATCACTTATAACTTGAAAACTATTGCATTTAGAGTATTTTATTTCATATGTTATTCACCTATTTTGGGGTCAGCTATAACATAGTAAAATTTTAGACCTGTAGCTCATGGCATAGCTGAGTAATAGCTACTTTGAGGTTATCACTGTTGAGTAAATCACTTATAACTTGAAAACTATTGCATTTACAGAAATTTGTGTAAATACATTATTCAGCTACTTTTGGGTTAGCTATAACATAGTGAAATTACAGACCTGTAGCTGATGGCACAACTGAGCAATAGCTATTTTCAGGTACTGACTGTTGAGTAAATCAGTTGTAACTTGAAAAATATTGCATTTGGAGTATTATGTTAAAATATGTGGTTCACCTACTTTTGGGTCAGCTGTAACATAGTGAAATTACAGACCTATAGCTCATGGCATAGCTGAGCAATAGCTATTTTGAGGTTCTCACTATTGAGTAAATCAGTTGTAACTTGAAAACTATTGCATTTACAGTATTTTGCTTAAATATGTTATTCACCTATTTTGGGGTCAGCTATAACATAGTAAAATTTCAGATCTGTAGCTCATGGCATAGCTGAGTAATAGCTACTTTGAGGTTATCACTGTTGAGTAAATCACTTATAACTTGAAAACTATTGCATTTACAGAAATTTGTGTAAATATGTTATTCAGCTACTTTTGGGTCAGCTATAACATAGTGAAATTACAGACCTGTAGCTCATGGCACAACTGAGCAATAGCTACTTTCAGGTACTGACTGTTGAGTAAATCAGTTGTAACTTGAAAAATATTGCATTTGGAGTATTTTGGTAAAATATGTTGTTCACCTACTTTTGGGTCAGCTATAACATAGTGAAATTACAGACCTATAGCTCATGGCATAGCTGAGCAATAGCTATTTTGAGGTTTCTCACTATTGAGTAAATCAGTTGTAACTTGAAAACTATTGCATTTAGAGTATTTTGCTTAAATATGTTGTTCACCTACTTTTGGGTCAGCTATAACATAGTAAAATTTCAGACATGTAGCTCATGGCATAGCTGAGTAATAGCTACTTTTAGGTTATCACTGTTGAGTAAATCACTTATAACTTGAAAACTATTGCATTTAGAGTATTTTGTTTCAATATGTTATTCACCTATTTTGGGGTCAGCTATAACATAGTAAAATTTCAGACCTGTAGCTCATGGCATAGCTGAGTAATAGCTACTTTGAGGTTATCACTGTTGAGTAAATCATTTATAACTTAAAAACTATTGCATTAACAGAAATTTGTGTAAATACATTATTCAGCTACTTTTGGGTCAGCTATAACATAGTGAAATTACAGCCCTGTAGCTCATGGCACAACTGAGCAGTAGCTATTTTCAGGTACTGACTGTTGAGTAAATCAGTTGTAACTTGAAAAATATTGCATTTGGAGTATTTTGTTAAAATATGTGGTTCACCTACTTTTGGGTCAGCTATAACATAGTGAAATTACAGACTTATAGCTCATGGCATAGCTGAGCAATAGCTATTTTCAGGTTCTCACTATTGAGTAAATCAGTTGTAACTTGAAAACTATTGCATTTACAGTATTTTGCTTAAATATGTTGTTCACCTACTTTTGGGTTAGCTATAATATAGTAAAAATTCAGACATGTAGCTCATTGCATAGCTGAGTAATAGCTACTTTGAGGTTATCACTGTTGAGTAAATCAGTTGTAACTTGAAAACTATTACATTTAGAGTATTTTGTTTAAATATGTTTTTCACATAATTTTTGGTCAGTTATATCATAGTGAAATTGCAGACCTCTATGTCATGGCATAGCTGAGCAATTGCTACTTTCAGGTTCTCACTATTGAGTAAATCATTGTATCCACTGGATAGCCGCAGTGTGTAGAGAGATTTCACTATTACCGCTCTAATGAAAAAAATATTACGGCTAGCCTTCTCAAGTTTGCAGAATATATTAATAACCATAAAATGTTGTCTGGGAATATTTTTGGCCTAATTTTGAAAAAACAAGATGGCCGCCAGGGACGTTTATGCGACTTTAAAAAGGACTTTTGTTGGCCCTCTAGAGCAAAGGGTATTTATTATAAGTAGAGATCTCAAATTCGCAGGATATGTTCCTCATTATAAAATCTTGACTGGGAATATTTTTGGGCTCATTTTGAAAAACAAGATGGCCGCCACTGGTGTTTCTTTGTCAGTCATGAAAAGAGCTTATATCTCCCTTATTATTGGTCCTAGAGGTTTGGGATGGTAAACCAACCTGTAGGAAATCATCGGCTGGGAATCTTTTGGTGTGGTCAGATTTGACCTTTGACCCCTCCTTCAAGGTCAAACGAGGATAGCCAAACTTAAAAGTTATTATAACTCGCTTATTATTGGTCCTAGAGGTTTGGGATGGTAAACAGACATATAGGAAATCATGGGCTGGGAATCTGTTGATGTTGTCCGATTTGACCTTGAACCCCTTCTTCAGGGTCAAACAAATATAGCAAAACTTAAAAGTGCCTATAACTCGCTTATTATTGGTTCTAGAGGTTTGGGATGGTAAACCATCCTATAGGAAATCATGGGCTGGGAATCTTTTGGTGTGGTCAGATTTGACCTTTGGATCCCTCCTTCAAGGTCAAATAAGGACAGCCAAACTTAAAAGTGCTTATAACTCGCTTATTATTGGTCCTAGAGGTTTGGGATGGTAAATTAACCTATAGGAAATCATGAGCTGGGAATATTTTTGTTTGGTCAGATTTGACCTTGGACCCCTTCAAGGTCGTACGAGGATACTGCATTTGCAGTATTTCTTTAAATATGTTTGAACCTACTCTTTACACTTAAACAGTTACCTTGTTACTTTCCTTCATAAAACCATTTGCAGGGCACAACTTTTTGGTCCTTTTCTTCTGTCAGATTCAGAATTTCTTTGAACATGCTTTTCAATTACCATTTACTGTACTTCTGTACAGCACTTTCCCTGATAATTATGCTTTCCTCTCATTATTACCTTCACATATCAAAAGCACTCAGTCAGCTGACACACTCTCCTCTTGTTTTTGTCTCCGGTCTTTTTTCAATAGTGGCTCAGCGTGATGAGTATTTGTCTGCTCACTGGAGTTAAGCGGCAATGGGCTACGTTAGTACTTGGATGGGTGACCGTCTTGAGTTCTAGACCAGCTGTGAGATGTGTCTTGAGTTGGAATTTCTTTGTGTCCCCAGACTTTCATAAATTCTAGTGCACTGTTCTTGTCTTTGATGGCCTTGTGCTCATGCTAGGGGACCAAAACACCTTTTGGCCTTGTTTTCTCCAGACTTTCATGAATTGTTGCATGGCCACAATGACCGTCTTTTACAGAAGTTGTGGTGTGGCCACAATGACTGTTTGTCTTTTACAGAAGTTAAGCGGTGATAGGCTGCATTAGTACTGGGATAGGTTACCGCTTCAGTGCACTACTTGTGTCTCTGATGGCTTTGTGTTCGCACTAGTGGACTGAAACCCCTTTCAGCCTTGTTGGCATATATATCAATACATATATGTGGTAGCAAGTTGTGTGGATGAGTTATTGATAGTAATTTCTTGTGGTAGTGAGGTACACGTATCCCCCATATTCTCCCGTAAGTTTTTGTTACATTCCTTAAATGTGCAAACATCAATTTAGTCAAAATGAATCAGATTTGAGATTTCCCCATTTTAAATAGCGATGGTTCAGTATCAAAAATATGATTGGGAGGCTGGTATCAAACAATTGAATAACTGGATAACAGAAGGGCACAAAACGGATGTATTGTACTGTAGAACATGGTTTGGTGGATTGTTGGATTTTATTTTTACATGTGGTCTGTAGTGAGGCTCACCCTTCTTCAGATCACTTTTTTTGCTTTTTTTATTTATTTATTTTTTTAAATTTTTTTTTTGGTCATTGGGCTTTCATGAATTGTGTAGCATGATCAGTACCCGTCTCATCACTGAAGTTAATCAGCAATGGGTTACGTTAGTACTTGGATGGGTGACCGTCTGAGTTCTAGGCCAGGTTTGGGATGTTGACTCGGAATCTGTTTTTGTCACCAGACTTTAAATCTAGCCCACTTTTCAAGCCTCTGATGGGTTTGCAGCTTGCTCATGTAGACTGAAACACTTTCAGCCTTGTTCATTGCTGTTTATTCACACATTTGACTCTGATTTGAACCCTGATTATTTCTATTGCCCTCCTTTGTAATGAAATTGAACTTGAAGACCTGATCAACAGTTATATGACCAGATCTAAAAAGGTTAACAGGTTTATGAAAACCAGAGTTAACATCAGGTGTAAGTATATTAATCCAAAGATTATACACTTAATAGCCATACATTGTACATGGTTACTCATAGTTTCGTAAAAACTTCAGCTTGGCTTAATATTCAAGTGGTCTTCCTCAGTAGGCACAGAATATGGAAGTTAAATTGATTTTAAATATTATGGCTTTTTGTATTGTCAAGTGTTACAAGCAACTACACTTTTAACATTACTCCATTTTATCAGCATGTTTGTGTTTAAATCTGAAGTGAACTATTTTGTGGCTTGTTGATTACATTGTATGTGGATACTATCATACTAATATATACTGGTTGTAGTTTGACCTTAAACAATCAGATTCAACCAGAAGAAGCTTGTGGTTTTTTTAGGAAAGATATTACTGGGAGGACCCATAATTGACTTGTCATATTTGATAAACTTTTACCTTAAAATGTTGTAACCTGTTGTATAATCAACCTGCAGAGATTGAATGGTATTTATGACTATTCATAATACTTGATTTGAACCTCTCACTGTAGAACAGCCTGAAATATACCACATTTTTCAACAAGGATGATACTTTAATTCTGGATAACAATGCAATCCCAAGACACTGGAGTCAAACTAAATCGTAAAAAGTAGCATTGTTTATATCATATGTGGCAATGAAATACAGACAATGCAAGATCCTAGTGTATAAAATGGTAAATCAGAAACCTGTTTTCCAACCAAAAGACATTGATCCGGCTGATATGTCAGAAAGATATTCCATTATTCAAACATTTGCTGGATTTTGATGGTCTTGCAAAAACTACATTTGCATCCCAGGTTGATTTGTATTTAAAGATAACATTAAATTGATTTGGGAAATTTCAATTCAGCTCTGACTGTTGACTATACTTTATTTGTGTTTGTAACAGTTAAAATGGACAGTGGATCATAGCTTTACAGTGGGATTACATAGACAGTGACACCACACTGTAGGATTTAGTGGGGTCTTCCCCACACCCCCCCCCCACCCCCCACCCAGCAAGTGTCACTGCAGATAAATTGCAGCACTTATTGGCTGTGACTAGTGTCTTATGCTTTGCCGCCTGATATTTTGTAGGTCAGTCAGCCACTTGGGGATTCAAGGATGAATATTCAGACGGACCCAGAGCTAAGTGACTTATTGGATTTCAGTGCGGTAAGTCCTTCTTAGAATACCAAGCATGTGGGCCCTGGGAGTGAGACAGCCATGCGCATTTTTGGCCACTTACGTTTGCATGTGTAAAGTTCAAAAAGACATTTTTCCATCCTTAAAGTTGCTATGAGAGTGTCCTTTAATTATTAACAATACAACTGGTCACTTTTTTGGCAGCAAATCATAGAGGATGGTTAACCATTGGACAAAATTGGGAGAGTTTCCATGCTATCAGCGGATATTTTAGGTATCATGTTAAGTGCAGTATTTTTGAAAACCGTAAGAGAAACTGTGATAATTGATTAGCTTAGTTAAGGGACTGTTTGTGTGTTAAGTTGTCAGTATTGCTAAGAGAGACCATCCTTTTAATGGATAAATGACACAATTTAACTGGCCTACAGGTTGTGTCTGTTAGATGTATATATGGACCTGCCTGATTTATATGTAAGTGGTATGCCAGTACTCCTCAAGTAATTGTGATTTCATAGGTTTTTTTTCTGATCCCCTAGACTAGTACAACATCCCAATATTGCATGTTCATCATGCCAGTGGCATGACCCCAGACCCACTTATTCTACTGATTCAGGCTTTATAGAGCTATAGCTTTTTATGTACACAGGTAGTTGATAATACTTTGAAGTGAAGTTTTAAGGATATGATATATATTTTTTATATTTTTGACCCATTTAAATATAACTCTCTTAAATTAAATTAAGTTAAATTGCTTTCTAAATAAAACATTTCCCATTGAAGTTTACTCTGTAATATGAAGCTGATGTTTATGGCTAATTCACACTACAACAGATCTGAAAATATAAATTCATTGGTTGGTGTAAATTAACAAGGTTGTTCACATTGCTCCAAGTCTGGTTATTGGTCCAGAAATTTTCTTTCAAGTTCCACAATACACAAAACCTTTTCTAATTTCCACCAAACTTTTTGAAGCAATTACTTGTTATGAGTGTGACTACATTTTGTTACTCCTGTTGAACCAGCGAGCTATCTGATTGCCTTAGTAAAAATTAATCCATCAATGCCGGGTGTATTGTAAATAATTGTATCCATCAGTGCATCCTGTGGATACTTTGGTTTAGCCGCCACCGTTCGTAGAGAGGATTTTGATGTTAATGCTTTCAGAGTGAAACTACACCAGCTAGTTCCACCAAATTTGCAGGATATCTTCATTGGGAGGTAAGCTTCTCTGGCATTGAAATTAGCCTCACGCTGAAAACAAGATGGGCACCCCGGTCATTGCTTTAAAAATTATGTACCTTTTTCTATTGGCTGGTTGTCATAAGTAGAAGGTTCTGTCTCTTCATAGGTGATGTATATAACAGATATATATGTCCTCTACAGCCTTGCAGACATTTGACCTTGAAGCTATTCATTCAAGGTTATCCACCGAGTGCCAAAGTACCTCTTGCAGTGGACTTTAAAAATGCCTATATCTCCTTTATTATTGATCTTAGATGTTTGGCATGTGATACCAGCCTGTGGGAAATCATGAGCTGGAAATTTTCTGATGTGGTCAGATTTGATCTTGGACCCCTCTTTCAAGGTCAAATGAGAAGAGCCAAACTTAAAAGTATGTATATCTCGCTTGTTATTGGTCCTAGAGGTTTGCAATGTTAAACCAACTTACAGGAAATCATGGAATAGGAATCTTCTGATGTGTTCAGACTTGACCTTGGGAACCAAATGAGGACAAATGAGGAAAGCCAAACTTAAAATTGCTTATAACTCACTTATTATTGGTACTTAGAGATTTGTAATGTGAAACCAACTTACAAGAAATCATGGGCTCGGAATCTTCTGATGTGGTGAGATTTGACCTTGGGCCCCTCCTTCAAGGTCAGACAATTGTTCACTGGCTTTGGTGAGTTGTCTTCCTGGTGGATACAATTTACATCAGTTCTAAGATACACTAGGTCTAGTTTACTAATTAGATCTGGTGAAAGGATTGATCAGTGGTGTGGGGAGTAGAGGGTAAAGACAATGTTACTTCCAGTTGGTGTATGCTAAAATGTGACTACCTGAATTTGGGTATGTTTTTTTCAGAATGCCTGGCTGGTTTTCATTGTCCTAAACACTCATCTCCAACTTTTGCAAATATTTGGTTACATTGCCCTTGGACACTTCAGAGACTGGATACAGTATATGCTTGACTGAAGAATGATCAGTGGATTAAGGTTAAACATATCTGCGTAAACCTGCAGTAAGAGTGTAGGCATGATATCCTCTCTGTCACTGTAACACAATTTTTAACCATTATAGGGCTAGTCTGCTATCACCAGTTGCACACATAAATGAGATTAGAGTGTAGTAGACCCTTTAGAAGTTGAGTAACACAAGAGTCAAACATGGATACACATAGAATTACCTCAAGGTCCCAAAATCAGAAAATAACGTGCAAGTGGATGATTGACTAAAGAAAAACCAAACCCCTGAATATTGGGGATGTCTTTTTCAGAGTTTACTCTGTACAACCCTTGAGTTGGTGTCCAAATTCTAGAACTGCTGGATATATTACCTCTTTGTATTTTGAAATCTGCTCCTGTTCTCAGGAGATCCCATTTGTATACCTTTCTAGAGCTGAAATTCAAGTCTCCCGAAATCAAGAAGCCATGGAACTTACAGTATATTATAAATATGACTGTATCTGATTCTATATGGTGATGAATTAGAAGTATGGGTATTTTTCCTATGTCTTAATTAGCAGGATATACAGAGAAAGCCAAATTCAACTGGGCATTCAATCGTAATGTTTAGGTTTCATTATTTAATGAATACTTTTTTATGTCGGCTGACTTGTCAGTCAGCTGACATTATGGCATCACTCTGCGGCGTGGACGTACGCGTGAGCGACTTCACCGAAACTACAAGGCCCAGAGACATGCTGTTTTTTTTAAAAGATAGCTTATCTACCTAGCATGAAAAAATGTTCAAGGCATTTGCAGATCTGTTTGTTCATCTGTTTGCTAGAGCCATTATAAGTGAGGTACCCCCCATCCTAAATATGAAAATTTTAACACTTTATCACAATTTTCTCAGTGATTTCTCTAATATCTTGCACATATGTACTAGGTCACAAGTAGATTCCCTTGTGTGAGTGTCAGACCTGGATCTTTCTTAATTATTTTTTAATGAATTTTTAAAATAATTTTTAATGCATTAAAATTAATGAAATCATGCACTAAATTATAACTTGAAAAGTATTGCATTTAGAGCATTTTGTTAAAATATGTTATTCAGGTACTTTTTCTATAGCTACAACATGGTGAGTAACTTGGGTGTCTATCTCAATAGCTAAGTGAGTAATAGGTACTTTTGGACTTTTCAGTAACTTCCATCATGAGTAAAATCACTTGTAACTTGAAAACTGTTGCATTTACAGAATTTTGTGCAAATATGTTATTCAGCTACTTTTGGGTCAGATATAACAAATGTCAAATTTCAGACCTGTAGCTCATGGCATAGCTGAGTAATAGCTACTTTTAGGTTATCACCATTGAGTGAATCACTTATAACTTGAAAAGTATTGCATTTAGAGCATTTTGTTAAAATATGTTATTCAGGTACTTTTTCCATAGCTACAACATGGTGAGTAACTTGGGTGTCTATCTCAATAGCTAAGTGAGTAATAGGTACTTTTGGACTTTTCAGTAACTTCCATCATGAGTAAAATCACTTGTAACTTGAAAACTATTGCATTTACAGAATTTTGTGCAAATACGTTATTCAGCTACTTTTGTATCAGGTATAACATTGTCAAATTTCAGACCTGTAGCTCATGGCATAGCTGAGTAATAGCTACTTTTAGGTTATCACGTTGAGTGAATCACTTATAACTTGAAAAGTATTGCATTTAGAGTATTTACTTTCCGTATGTTATTCACCTATTTTGGGGTCAGCTATAGCATAGTGAAATTAAAACTATTGCATTTGCAATATTTTCTTTAAATATGTTTTTGACTTACTTTTTACACCTGAACAGTTGCCTTCTTACTTTCCTTCTGAACACCATTTCCAGGGTCATTGTCCTTTTCTTCTGTCACTTCTACTCTGAAACTCAAAACACACAGTCAGCTGACACAGAGTCCGTTCACGGGCACTGATTGCTTGTTTTAAAAGAGGCTGTACTTAAAGGTTTCAGAGAAATAAACACAATATTCAAGTATATATTATGAAAGGAAAAGAAACTCTTGTTACAATATATGTTTGTTTATTTTGATAAAAAGATCCACAATATGATGCTCAAAAAAAGATGTAAGTTTTGTAGGTGACAAATTTCATGTTTACAAAGTGTTGCATTTCAGTCCTGTTTTTGTCACAAAACTTTTGCACAGATAGATTTTTCCCCTGCATTCTTTCTGATTGCTTTAAATGGAAAAAGATCTGTCTTTGTGTTTTGGTACTGGTGCTATGAAGTGTAATAGGGCCATTTCATCCAGAATCTGGGAAAACAAAGATTTGATAGATGTCAGGCTAATTAATCCTGTTAATTGCCTGGTTTTCTGACATAAGCAGTACACAGGCTCTGACAGAATGACAAAATACCAACAATAATAGCCACAAAGTGGTAAAAGCACCATTAAAAACTTACCAATGTGTGCTAACTGGGGTGTAAAATCCTAGTAATGATTTTGGGCCCCCTGCTGTTAAACTACATTTCTCCAGTTCAGTAGCCGAATTCTTGGAGCAATAATTGATGTACAGTGAGGTTAAGACTGTGTTTCACCTCCATCGACTCTTGAGGCCAGAACAATTTTTTTTCTTATGATTGACCAAAGCTAACCGACATCTCTGACTGCCCAGCACAGTTTTCCTGCCATATAGTAAAAAAGACATTGATAGTTGGAAATTTAAGAAAAGACAAATATGATGAAATATCCAATAAAATTATGTGTATTCCAGGATACATCAAGCATATTTGGAATCATATTATTTGAATATTAATCATGTCATATAAAGAATATAAATAAATGAATTAAAGTATGAAAGGTGGAAATGAGAATGTTACGTTTTAAAAATGACAGCTGTATAAAAAAAACTGAAGGGAATGCTTTTAACATTTGCTGTGTCAAAGTAGTAATGTTAGCCACCAGCATTGGTGATCTGACATCCACGGTTGGCATTATGGGAAAAGAGGCAGATAGTGAAGTAATCGGTAAGGAAAGGATGTGATGTATTGAGATGGATCTAGTGGTGAATTGTCTGGATCCAGCAGAGAAATAATCCCACTCCATTGAACTCAGGAGGACTGGCCAAAAGTGAGGGGGAGGGGAAGGGTTGATTTGTTGCTTTCCTGAAGACCATATCCAGGCTCATCCTTTGGCTATTGCTAGTGATATTATTACTTCTAAAGTGCCACATCCAGTCAAGCCACTTTAAATAGAACACTGATAAATAGAATTGTGTATGGTTGCTATTAATATATCACTTATTTGGTATTTTATTATCCACTGCAAGCCGTATTTCAGCCTTATGGGGGATATACAGAGCAGAATATATTTTTTGTGTACATTATTGTCTCTTGTATTACTGGCCAGATTCTAACCATTTTTGGCAGTTATATACCTTACAGGCGTGGAAAAATATTTCCACATTTTTAATTTCCACCTTTCCACCTTCGGGTACACCTGCCCATCATCACCGCTCAGCCAAAACTACTAACATAGGATGGTGCTATGTGCTGATTAGATTTTGGGGGGATTGGACCATAAGTGAACAATTTATGGGCATGTTTATACCGAATAGTAATTGTATCCACTGGGGGCATCCGGTGGATACTTTGGTTTAGCGTTTACGCTGCCACCTCTCCTGCGCATAGACAGATTTTTGACATTAACGCTCTCAAAGGAAAACTACACCAGCTAGGTTCACCAAAAACAAGATAGCTGCTGCTGGAATTTATTTCAAAATTATCTACCTTTTTCTACTGGCTGGTTCTCATAGGTAGAAGGTTGAATCTCTTCATAGGCGACGTATATAACAGATATATGTCCTCTACAACCTTGTAGACATTTGGCCTTGAGGCTCTAAATTCAGGGTCATCCACGGAGTGCCAAAGTGCCCCATGTAACACACTTTAACAGTGCCTATATCTCCTTTATTATTGGTCCTAGAGGTTTGTAATGTGAACCCAACTTATAGGAAATCATGGGCTGGGAATCTTCAGATGTGGTCAGATTTGACCTTGGGCCCCTTTTCAAGGTCAAACGAGGATAGCCAAACTTGCTCATAACTCGCTTATTGTTGGTCCTGCAGGTTTACAATGTCAAAACCAACTTATAGGAAACCATGGGCTGGGAATCTTCTGATGTGAACAGATTTGACCTTGGGCTCCTCCTTTAAGGTTAAGTAATGGTTAATTGGCGAGTTTTCTTCCCGGTGGATATAATTTGCATCGGTTGTCCGATGCGCTACGTCTAGTTACATTTGTATCTTTTATTAAGCAAACATTTTGTTTACTTAGTGTCAGTACAAGTTGCTCCCATAAACACTTATGCTCCCTGCCCACAGGTGTATATTTGTGTCAACCATAACACTCTGTATGTCACGCTTCAACCATGTCCCGTCCTGGGATACACTGCGTCGAGATGCCATCTCTAGTTGGTCCCAGAGGTTTGCAATATGAAACCAACCTATAGGAAATCATGGGCTGGGAATCTTCTGATGTGGACAGATTTGACTTTGGTCCCCCCCTTCAAGGTTAAACGATGGTTCACTGGCTTTGGTGAGTTGTCTTTCCGGTGGATACAAATTTTCATCGGTTTTCCGATGCATAGGTGTAGTTAGAAAGCTTAAATTCATCAGAACCCCCTTTTATCTCCTTATTTGTTACATTTAGACCCATAAAATATATTGGGAGGTGATAGGAAACCATATGCAGAGAGTCTTAAAAACTGCCCAGATTTACCCCACCCTTGCCCCTATCTTATAGATAAAAGTGGGGTCATAAAATCACAGATTTTATGTTTTTTTACCTTTATTTTAGCTTTTTAGAGCTATTGAATGTATTGGGAGGTCATAGGAAACCATATACAGATAAAATACATCATTCCAGATTTAAAGAGATAATAGCCCAAAACACAAAATGTGCAATTTTATGACCCCAGTTTGATCAAGGGGGGGTGGATGGGTGGTGTAAATTCTATTCCATTCTATTCTATTCTGTACTTTTATAGCGCTTAATCTCTGTCAGGCAGACTCTAAGGCAAAACAGCAGAATCCAGTACAAAAATTCATCATTCCAGCCGTTGCCAAATCCAGTATCATGGAGATGCTGGATAGAGTATATGCTAAGTTGGAAAAGCCTTTTGAAGAAATTTTAACCTTTTTCTGAAACAGCCAAGAGTTGGAGCAGAATGTACCTCATCATATAAATCTTTCCAAATTGTGGGAGTATCAAAAGCAAAGCTGTGGCCAAAGTGTCCAGGCGGTGGCAGCGGGCATAAAGTTTGTGGGTGTTCCACAGCCTAAACCCATGCACTGATTTTTACCAAATTTTCAGGGTATGATTACCCCAACAGGATCTAGAGCTGATAAGGTTTTCTTGGGAGGACAGGGGGTGTCTAGCAACAACTGTTGCCAAGGCAACACTTTTACGATATTTGGGTCTTAAAGTTTGTGTATGTTCCACAGCCTAAACCCATGCATGGATTTTGACCAAATTTTCAGGATATGTTTATCCCAAGAGGATCTAGAGCTCATTATTTTTGTGGGGTATCTAGCAACAACTGTTGCCATGGCCATATTTTGTATATTTTCGAGTTGTAACATTTGTCGGTGTTCCACAGCCTAAACTGATGCATGGATTTTCATCAAATTTTCAGGATATGTTAACCAAAACAGGATCTACAGCTGAGTAGGTTTGGGAGGATGTCTGACAATACATGTTGCCATGGCAATGCTTTAAATACTTTTCGGTTTTTAATATAATTTATGTACAGATGGATAGAGTTGAGGAACCTCAAAGAACCTTTTATCTGGATGGTTGTATCTTGTACTATATCTTCCACAATGTGTAGACAAAAGAGAACCAAAGTAACTTTCAAATTTGGGTTCAAATTTGGCCAACTCAAAGTAGCTATTTGTTGTGTGTTGTTTTTAAGTAAACACAGCTATGGAATGAGCTACAGTTCTGGAATTTTACTATGTTATGGCTGATCTAAAAGTAGGTGAATAACATATTTCAACAAAATAGTCTAAATGCAATAATTTTAAAGTTACAAGCAATTTACTCAATAGTGAGAACCTCAAAGTAGCTATTACTCAGCCATGGAATGCGCTACAGGTCTGAAATTGTACTATGTTACAGCCGATCTAAAAGTAGGTAAGTAACATATTTCAACAAAATACTCTAAATGCAATAGTTTTAAAGTTACAAGCGATTTACTCAACAGTGAGAACCTCAAAGTAGCTATTAGTCAGCTATGGAATGAGCTACAGGTCTGAAATTTTACTATCTTACACCTGACCTAAAAGTAGGTAAGTAACATATTTCAACAAAATACTCTAAATGCATTTAGTTTTAAAGTTACAAGCGATTTACTCAACAGTGAGAACCTTAAAGTAGTTATTGCTCAGCTATGGAATGAGCTACAGGTCTGCAATTTTACTATGTTACACCTAACCTAAAAGTAAGGGAATAACATATTTCAACAAAATTCTCTAAAAGCAATAGTTTTAAAGTTACAAGCGATTTACTCAACACTGAGAACCTTAAAGTAGTTATTGCTCAGCTATGGAATGAGCTACAAGGCTGCAATTTTATTATGTTATAGCTGATTCAAAAGTAGCTGAATAACATATTTCAAGAAAATATTCTAAATGCAATAGTTTTAAAGTTACAAGTGATTTACTCAACAGTGACATCCTTGAAAGTAGCTTTTGCTCAGCTATGGAATGAGCTACAGGTCTGCAACTTCATTATGTCATAACTTACCCCAACATAGTAAATTATGTATTCAAAGAAAGTCACTATGTGTGATACTTTCAAAGAAATTGGACACATTCTCATTTTTAAATTGTGCTACAAATCAGGAAGTAGCTATTACTCGCTTAGCTAATGCAACAGGGCTCCAAACTATGCACCATTTTATAGCTAAAGATAAAGTACCTGAACAACATATTTAACAGAAACACTCTAAATGCAATACTTTCAGAGTTTCAGAGTCATTTACTCAGAGCTGCTAAAATGGTCATAGCTATGTTAAAATGCTACCAATTTTGTGAAAATTCGGTCCCTGTGTTCTGAGACCTGACAGTATTGTAGGGAAAAAATGAGAAACCTAGCTTCAAAATTGTGGCCTAGAACATGCTAACAAACATACATACAAACATACAAACCGACTGACCAACATACTTCAAAATCAAAAGATTTTGAAGTAACAAAAGTGGTGGTTTGGAAGATACAGTTAAATTCAACTGGGAGCCAATTGAGTCAGTTGGCTGGTATAACTGTGGAGGAAGAAGCTGGGGACTGTCATGAATACTTTTGTTTTTTTGAATGAATAAAGAAGCAAATTGGTTTTCCAAGAATTTTTCTGATTGATGAGGTGGGCGAGTTATCTTGTGGCCCTTTTCAATGACATGTCAAAGTGCCTGCCATAGCTTCTTTGGGTCATGGCTGTTGTCACTAATGACAGTGCTATAGTAGTCCACCTTATCTTTGTTTATGATTGCATTACACTGGGCAATCTGTCTACAGAATCTACTTCTGCTCATTCATATATTTTACAAGCTTTTGTCTTTACCTTTTTTACCATTATTCACTTTCTGCTTTGGGTCTTAGTAAAAACCTTTTTCTACTTTAATTTATATACAATGAAAAATTAATGATAAGCAAAGTAGTTTCAGAGGTATTAATATTAAATTTAAAAGGTAACAATATTCAAAATGGATGAAATTAGAACAGATTAACATACTTTGCTCTTGCCTTAGCCATTATTTTTCATAATGAAGAATTATAACTGTATCCTTAACTTTTCAGATGTTCCATCCTCCTGTTGCCCCTGGAACCAGTGGAAGCAGTAGTAACCGTAGCAACAGCCAAAACAACAATATAGACAACTACCCCAGTTACAAGCAAGGTGAGTGACCTCTGTATGCCACAGGTATATATGATTTGAAAATGTGTTGCTTTGTTACTAGTGGAACATTCTGAGTTGATTGTTTCATAATGTTCTCAGAGTGGTGGCTAATTAGCAATGGAACATTCGGAAAGTGTATGGTAAGTGAAATATTCTGATAATATTTCCAGTTCTTTCTCTATGCAAGTAGATTGTGAAAATACCAGTCAGTTTGTTTGGATCTAATCACATTGTTTCATAATATTTCATCTTTAAAATAGGTTTTTGGCTTACTATTTAAGAATGCATTGGTAACCATTTAAGTGCTTTGTTTTGTTACATCCATAGTGCTTGCAAAATACACATTCTGTAATTCTATAGCCACATGCATCCGGTGGATACTTTGATTTAGCATCTGGTACTCCGCTGCCACGCATAGAGATTTTCAAACTTAATGCTCTCAGCAGGAAAAACTATATCAGCTAGCTTCACCAAATCTGCAAGATATCTTCATTGGGAGGTAAGCTTTTCTGGCACTGAAATTAGCCACATTCTGAAAAACAAGTTAGCCAACCAATACATTTCTTTGAAAATTATATACCTTTTTCTGATTGCCTTTGTTCTTGCAACTAGAAGGTTGAATCTCTTCATAGGTCATATGTATAACAGATCTAAAAGCCTACAGAAATTTGAACATGAAGCTGTTCATTCAAGATCATTTACAGAGTGCCAAAGTATCCCATGTAGTGAACTTTTAAAGTGCCTATGTCCGAATAGTAATTGCATCCACCAGGTGCATCCAGTGCATACTTTGGTTTAACATTTATGCTGCCACCACTCCTGCGCATAGAGAGATTTTTGAAGTCAACCCTCTCAAAGGAAAACTACACCAGTTAGGTTCACCAAAAACAAGATAGCGCCTGGCTGGTTCTCATAGATTTTTGAAGTCAACCCTCTCAAAGGAAAACTACACCAGCTAGGTTCACCAAAAACAAGATAGCGCCTGGCTGGTTCTCATAGGTAGAAGGTTGAATCTCTTCATAGATGATGTATATAACAGATGTACATATGTCCTCTACAACCTTGCATACATTTGGGCATGAAGCTCTAAATTTAAGGTCATCCATGGAGTGCCAAAGTGCCCCATGTAACACACTTTAAAAGTGTCTATATCTCCCTTATTATTGGCCCTAGAGGTTTGCAATGTAATGTGGTCAGATTTGACCTTAGTCCCCTCCTTCAAGGTCAAACAAGTATAGCGAAACTTAAAAGTGCTTATAACTTGCTTATTATTGGTACTAGAGGTTTGTAGTGTGAAACCAACTTACAAGAAATCATCGGCTGGGAATCTTCTGATGTGGTCAGATTTGACCTTGAGCCCCTCCTTCAGGGAGTCAAACGATGACACCTAAACTTAAAAGTGCTGATAACTTGCTCATTATTGGTCCTAGAAGTTTACAATGTGAAACCAACTTATAGGTAATCATGGGATGGGAATCTTCTGATGTGGTCAGGTTTGACCTTGGGCTTCTCCTTCAAGGTCAAATGAGGATAGCCAAGCTTAAAAGTGCTTATAACTCACTTATTATTGGTCCTAGATGATTGCAATGTGAAACCAACCAACAGGAAATCATGGGCTAGGAGTCTTCTGATATGCTCAGATTTGAACTTGAGCCCCTATTTCAAGGTCAAACGAAAATAACCAAAATTAAAGGTGCTTATAACTTGCTTATTCTTGGTCCTAGAGTTTTGCAATGTTAAACCAGCTTATAGGAAATCATGGACTAGTAATCTTCTTATATTTTCAGACTGAACCTTGGGCCTCTCCCTTCAAGGTCAAATAAGGATAGCCAAATTTAAAAGTGCTTATAACTCTCTTATTATTGGTCCTAGAAGTTTGCAATGTGAAACCAACATATAGGAAATCATGAGCTAGAAATCTTCTAATGTGTTCAGATTTGACCTTGGACCCTTCCTTCAAGGTCAAATGGGGATAGTCATTGTTGAAAGTGCCTATAACTCGCTAAGTATTGATCCTAGAGGTTAGCAAATGTAAAAGCAACCTATACTTTTCTGAATTTCTGCTGCCATATGAAATTTAGCGGAAATGGAAAGTGTAGTTTATATGGAAAACTGTAAGAGATCGAGTGATTTGGGGCAAATAATGGACCCTGTGGGTGCTAAGGACTACTGCTGTAGAACCTCTGAAAGATTTACAATTTTGGCTCCCATTTGAATGCTGGCCAGAAAAGGAATATGTTGTTTATCTTGAAACGATAAGAGATAGAACAATTTCAGGCAGATTCTTGACCCCCTGGGTATTAAGGAGTAACTGCAATACAGAGTGATTTTGGGCAAATTTTGGCCAAATTGGATAACATGGACTACGCCTGTAATTCCTGTGAATAATTTATCATTTTCTTACTTTGAGCCACCATATTGAAAAATGCTGTTTATCTTCAAAACCATGTTAGTTTTCCTTTTCCAGTGGATACATACTTCTTGCATCTGGCCACAGATGTGTCCTTGGTCTCGTTCCATCTTTGAATTTTCTGCTTCTATGACATTATTTATGCTTTTGGAACGCTTCAATATTTGTAAGTAAAACTTGTTTTCCAGTTTATTCAGATTTAGGTTTGTTTCTAATGTTTTTAAGTTAAAGTGTTAAGTAGTGCATAAAATGCCAATATTGATTTTTTCTGTGGCTCATGTATATTGGTACCCTCCAAAACAATAAATATTACCAGTGTCGATAAACGATATACCCACTAAAAATTTCACTTAGAGTAGTGAAATTTGGTGCCCATTCATTGGTGATCTTGGCCTTCCCTTGTGAACTTTGAGAGCTGTCATTTAACCCTGGTAGTGATGCTACACACATATTGGAGAGATTAAAGTATTGTGTAGCGATCATTATCTGGGCTGAATCAGTGCATTTGAGTAACCTGAATAATCTCTTAGTCAATCAGTGAAACTGTTTTTCTATCAAAAGTCAATGAATCTGCAAGTCATTGAAGTTATGCCTGATGTACGGATAAAGCTGATCATGGCCAGCCGTATAGATCTTACTGCCGTAAAGGGTGAGGTTCTGGTCCCTTGCATATATGTCAGCAGCAGGCCATAAAGTTTATTGATTTTTCACAGAATAAACCAATGTATGGATTTTCACCAAATATTCAGGATATGTCCAGGCTGTATTTCAGAAACTGTGAGGTAGTAACTGTTACAGTGTTAAAGTTTTTGCGTGTTCCTCACCCTTAACCCATATTTGGGTTTTCTACAAATTTTCATGATTATGTGCAGCCCACAAGGACCTAGTGCTGATTAGGTTTTCAGGAGTATTCTGATGGCTGTTGCCATGGCAATGATTTTTTAAAGAACAATCTTTAAAGGCAATGCAGTTATGTGTTTTTGCCCATGATGTCCAGGTGGATAGACAAAAGGAACAATAATGTTAAGTTGACCTTTAACCTTGCCATAGGTATCTTGAACTTTAAAATCTTCTCCAGGCTTAATAATAATATCTGGGATACCAAATGTTGTAGGAATTAGTTACTTGTGCTTTATTGGTTGAAGGGTATAGGTGTGACGTGTTATGGTGTAACCTTTCAACTTGGCTCTTGCCAGAATGTTTTTACTATCATATTAGAGATATATTTGTTACTTGGTAGGGACATTGTTCAGGGGGTTTAGACATGTATTGTCATAGTATGACCTTTTTGTTTTCACCTCAGTTTCCTCGCCGCCGCCGCATTATGGTCTCCCTTGAATATCTCCCTTATTATTAGAAGGATTCAAACCATATTTGGCACTTATATACCTTAGGCGTGGGAAAATTTTTCTGCATGCTTAAATTTGACCTTTGACCTTTATGAAGGTCACATGATCAAAAACAATTTTTTTCTAAGTACACCCCCCGTCATCACAGTTCAGGAAAAACTACTTGCTACACAGCCTTATGCTTTGACACACCAATGTATGGATTTTCACCAAATATTCAGGATATATATTTACCTGTTCATACTATCGAAAACGCGAGCTGATTAGATTTTGGGAGCAATCCCTTGAAAAATGTCTCATTTATGGGTGATTTCCTCACACCTTCCAATCTGAGAGCCTTAAATTTAGGTCAACCCCCTATTATCTTCTTAAGTATTGCATTTAGAGCCATAAAATGTATTGGGAGGTAATAGGAAACCATATGTGGAGAGTCTAAATAGCAGGTCAGTTTTACCCCACGGCCCCCCCTTATGGGTCAAACTGGGGTCATAAAATAGCTGATTTTGAGTTTTTGCGTTATATCTCCTTTATTGTTGCTTTTATAGCTTCAGAATGTAATAAGAGGTATTGGGAAAGCATATGTGGAGAGTCTAAATAGCCGGTCAGTTTTACCCCCCGATCCCCCTTATGGGTCAAACTGGGGTCATAAAATAGCTGATTTTGAGTTTTTGCCTTATATCTCCTTTATTGTTGCTTTTATAGCTTCAGAATGTATTAAGAGGTATTGGGGAAGCATATGTGGAGAGTCTAAATAGCCGGTCAGTTTTACCCCCCGACCCCCCCTTATGGGTCAATCTGGGGTCATAAAATAGCTGATTTTGAGTTTTTGCCTTATATCTCCTTTATTGTTGCTTTTATAGCTTCAGAATGTATTAAGAGGTATTGGGAGAGCATATGTGGAGAGTCTAAATAGCCGGTCAGTTTTACCCCCTGACCCCCCTTATGGGTCAAACTGGGGTCATAAATAGCTGCTTTGGAGTTTTTGCCTTATATCTCCTTTATCGTTGGTTTTATAGCTTCAGAATGTATTAAGAGGTATTGGGAAAGCATATGTGGAGAGTCTTAATAGCCGGTCAGTTTTACCCCCCCCTCCCCCTATGGGTCAAACTGGTGTCATAAAATAGCTGATTTTGAGTTTTTGCCCTATATCTCCTTTATTGTTGAGTTTTCGCCTTATATCTCCTTTAATGTTGCTTTTATAGATTGAGAATGTATTAAGAAGTATTGGGAAAGCATATGTGGAGAGTCTAAGTAGCCGGTCAGTTTTACCACCCGACCCCCCCCCCCCCCTTATGGGTCAAACTGGGGTAAAAAATAGCTGTTTTGGAGTTTTTAACCTGATATCTCCTTCATTGTTGCTATTATAGCTTCGGAATGTATTAAGAGGTATTGGGAAACCATATGTGGACAGTCTAAATAGCCGGTTAGTTTTACCTCCTGACCCCCATGTATGAGTCACACTGGGGTCATGAAATAGCTTTTGCCTTTATTGTTGCTTTTATGCTTTCACAATGTATTAAAACCTATTGCAAAACCCTGTGGAAAATCTAAATAGCAATACATACTTGCACACATGATTGTATGATTATATTATATGATTATATGAAGTTATCAATACTCGTTACTGAAATGCTTTGTAGCATTTACACAAAATTTACTAAAGTTACATCCAATGTTGTACATCCAATGTACAACACTTTCTCCAGCTTTTCTATGTCTACAACGCTTGTTGTGTTAATTAAAGAAGACCTTTGTAGGATTTTCCCTGTCATGATATCACTAAGGGGGTTGCTTTATGTAACAGTACGGTACAGCTTTGTGCATTCTTAGCTTTACAGCATGCTTATTAAAACCACAGGGCATTTTAAACTCTCAGGGACGCTTTGCTTTTGTTAGCAAAAGCATTCATCTAGTTTGACCTTGCCGTAGTGACCTTGAACTTTATAATCTTGTCTGGGCTATATCTTAATAATGTGCACTTTTATCTGTGCTACTTCCATTGACAGCTGAATACTTCACCCAATAAATAGATCAGCTAATAAATTTTGCAGTGTCATAACTTTTAGTTCAAGAGTTAATGCTGTCCTCTTGTCTTGTGTCAATATTTTGTCTTTATATACTTTTTCTCCTGTACCTGTCTGTACACAACATTCTGTTGCTGTACAATTCTATTTCTCCAAATCTTGGGGTACAGGCATGTCCGGTACAAGTTTATAAAATACCAGATTTCATTTGGTTTCAGAGTTCCGGAAACCAATTTACATTGTCATAAACAGTCTGAGCACTAACCAATGCTGCTTCTGTCTTAGATTTCTTGTTATTAAATCAGTGAATTGTTGAGAATGAATGATGATGAAGTTATTTTGTGTATTCTTTTGTGACCAAGGTAAATGAATAGTTGAGTAAGGCAATGATATCGCAGGACACGAGTAAGATTGTTCTGTAGAGATAGATACCATTAAAGTGATCTAATCTTGGGACATTCACTGAAAATGGTCACCAGGGCTAAGTGACTTGTCATTATGAAACCCGCCTGGTGGATTTGACAATGAGGATATTTATGGTCAACCCTAATATTTTTAGCCAAATATGTGTATTTTGATATGAAATACACACATTGATGTTCAACATTAATCACTCCATGCTATTTAATAAAGTACAGAGTATCTGGGGATATGTATGTGTTTCTATTAAAAATGGCTTTGAAATTGCACATTTATTTCTTGCCTCATTGGCAGCAAATATGGTGAGCTACTCTATTAGCACTTAAATGTGAATCCTGCTTAATAAACTTTGGTTTCGGATCATACCTGCCCCCTTCTATTGTTACCTCTTTGAGCACTGTGTTTCACCAGTTTTCTACTCACTGAATCAGTATTTTTTCAGTCTGAGCAACAGCTCTGGGGTGAGGAGTGGGTTATTGATTGTGACTACTTGGAGATTCCCTCGCTGCTTCCAGCTCCGGCATTTGTCTGGAATTAGCTCAATGTTTACTGACATGGAAATGATGTTTAAGCATTATTAATACGAGGAGCACCCCTCCCCCAGCTTTGTCACAGGCTTTGAGACTGGGTAGCTATATGGCTAGGCATGTGGGTCTGGGTCCCATTGCCATGCAAAGCTGGAAGCTAGTGTCTTGGGATATTTTCAATTATAAAGACTTATTATTAGTACAGATCAGTCGGGTAGAGATAATGCAGAAAGACGGACTCCATGCGAATGACCTGGTGACTTGTGTAACTACTAAATGAAGGGGTGAGGGGAGGGGGAGAAATGGATTATGATTATCCCGCTCTCTAACTGTAAGCCGATTTAAAGGAGTTCTGCTCTAATTAATCATTTACTGTCCCTTCCTATTGATCCCTGGACCAGCTCTATTATAGAAACTCAGTTAACAGAGATAAAAAACTCTCCCCGGTTTTCTCCCCCTAGCAGTAAAGGACCAATTCAATTTTCTTACTGAGAGTTTTTACCATTGTCCTGGCAGCACATGAATGCTGAGTAAGCGGTGGGGATATCCTGAATCAATGGGTGTTAATCTGCAGGGGAAGAGCAGATCATTTCCTGCCCTCTGACAACCTGACAACCAACCCACTTTGAAGAGGCTTTTGAGGCCTCGGTAAGAACTGTGTACTTGAGATTAGCTGCTGTTTACTGTGGGCATGGTTTACAGGTCTCCAAAAGTGCAGAATCACAAAGGGAACCTGAATGTGTCCAGGTATAGTGCATGCAGGGATAAATTAACAATTGGAATTTGTATTTTACAGTTACATGACTTTGTAGGCACAATAGAACCTCAATTATTCAACCTTTTATTATCCAAATATTCAATTTTATAAGCTTTTATTCTAGACTTAAATATATATATATGTATGTTCATCTTGTTTTTGCTAAATGGCCCTTATTTGGTGAACCTTTTGTTTTCGTAATCTTTATCTCAGAATTTTCAAATAATAAATGTAATACCATACCTGGAATTCCAGGAGAGCGTAAGACTTCAGTCTGTGTCCAATTCAAACCAAGGCCTGTGGTCTATACCTCCTTTGTCAGCAGATAAGGTTGGCAATTCCTCTGTTGAGATAGACAAGGATGAAAACCTTAGTCGGGTACTGGACAGTTTCCATAGGGATTGGGTCAAACGTCGTAGTTCCAGTCCCACTTAAAAGTTGTCCCTCGTACTTCACCAACTGATCCAAGGCCCTTTCGAACCTCTCAGAAAGGCTTCATTGAAACATCTAACCTTCAAGGCAGTCTTCTGTTAGCCCTGCCATCAGGAAAGTGTAGAAGTGAAATCCTTGCATGGATGAACAAGAAATCCACCATCAGGAGGACTGATCACAAGTTTCCCTCTCTCCCTCGCCCAGTTTCCAGTCTAAGATTCAAGTGGCTAGTGATTGTCCAGACAGTTTGGTCCTTGTGGTCATCCCAGCACTGGCAACACATGGATAAAGGAGAGAAAAGATGGGAGATGGGAGTCCTGGTCTGGTCTGGTCCGGTAACCGGTTCAACTGATCCGATCCAGGGCCTAACAAGGGAGACTATTTCTGACTAATTCCTCCCTAGAGTTCTTCCTTGTCCATTCAGTAAGCTACCCACCATCCTTTTGGTAGTTATTCTGGCAATAATCTGTTGGGTAAGATATTTTCCTGACATGCCCCCGGACTTTCCTTTGTGATCTTAAGCACATAAGAGGATATTGCATCCATTTTGCACTATATAAATGTTTCTATTCTATTTCACCCTGTTCTATATACAACACAATAAAATAGAAAATTTTATAAGTAAATAAAATTTTTATAAGTTAATATCTTGCCTAACAGACGGGGGGAGTCCTATCCTCCATCCCCACTTTTTTTATCTTACTGGTGACTATTTAAGGGTTAACCTTTTCAAACAAAAAAGAGGAAGATTCATTTTAGCCACCTGGCGAGTATGGGAAATACTAGCCTCATGGAGAGAAAAGGGGGAATTGGGAACCAGTCCAGCTGGAGGAGAGTCAGGACGTCTTTTTCTGACATTTGGCAGGACTGGCTTGCCAGACCTATGGCAATAGTCTGTTAGGTAAGGTATTACCTGATAAAAGTTAAATTTAGCCATTAAATTTTTCTCGTTGGATGTATTTGTTATGTGACATCCAGTCAGTTTTGGGATTCTTTATACAAAGTTTTCCTTATACCCCTTTCACACTACAGCCAGTATCAACCGTGGTAACCCATGTTACTGAAATGTCCCTGTCCTTGGATTACCGTCTTACGTCAGTTCGAGACCTTACGAGTCAGTGGTGAACCCTCCATTACCATGCAAGTCTTACGGAAGGTGTAAACTGTTTACAATTTAGCGCATGTAATTGCGGTACCCTGAGCATGCACAGACAATTTTGCGCATGTGCATATCAATTTCTGACTGCGGTAACCGAAAGCGTGGTTCACTGTGTCCATAAGGTTGTGATTCGGTCTTCTTTCGATATAATATGGCTACATAAGGCGAGTAGAAGTACAGGGATGTTTCGTCACTGTGGCACAAGGTCACATTCGAATCTCGAACGGTAGCTGAAGGACAGGGGCGTTTTTACCAAATGCATGTAACCGCAAATTACACTGCCTGTAGTGTGAACAACTCAGATGAATTGTGGTGACCTGGGAGGCAGTTCCACCACCGAGGATCACTTGTAACCACGGGGACATACTGCCTGTAGTGTGAAAGGGGCATTAGATAAGGAAATCATCAAGGAGCCTCTGTGAACAGAGTTTTTACACTCTTTTTAACTAAGGATTCTTAAGGTTTCCAGTATTAGGAAACCACAAAGGGGCCTTGCTGAATAGTGTTTTCAAGGTCACCTCCTTTTCGTAAAGGGACCTGAAAATAAAGGAGGCTATGTGAATATGGTCCCACAATATCATTCTTTCGCTGATGATTTAAAATTATTTTCACCACTCGGTTCAGTTTGTCCGGGACTCTTATCTGAGCATATTCGGTCTATCAGATCGTTTGTGTGTGTTCAGGCCTATAGAAGACATTCACTGTATTAACCAGAGTTCCTGGTTAGGTAGAAGTATGTGCCTATTATTGATCTGGTATGACAGGTTCACTGAGTTAACAATCAGAAGACACTTAATTAAGCGTCCCTGAAAGGGCGCTTATTTGGTTTCCCCTCAGTTTCCTCGCCGCCGCCGCATTATGGTCTCCCTTGAATATCTCCCTTATTATTGCAAGCTTTTAAACCATATTTGGTAGTTGTATACCTTAGGCGTGGGAAAATTTTTCCACATGCTTAAATTTGACCTTTGATCTTTATCAAGGTCACATAATCAAAAAATAGTTTTTTCGGGTACACCCGCCCGTCGCAGTTCAGGAAAATCTACTGACTGCAGAGGCTTGTAACTTGATACACATGTTTGTACTATCAAAAACGTGAGCTGATTAGATTTTGGGAGCAATCCGATGAAAATTGACCGATTTATGAGTGATTTTCTCACAGGTACCAATCAGAAAGCTTAAAATTCATGTGAACCCCCTTATTAGTCGAATCTTTGATTCGAGTTATGTACTGAGTTGCGGCCACGATTTTAAATTGGCCGTTTAAACCCTTAAATATCAAATTCTGAATAATATTTGTTCACATTTCGGTACATTAAGGTGTATATTATACACTCTGCCATTTTGAAGATTTTTAATGCTTTTATTCAGTTATATTTTATAAAGTAAAAAGCTTGTCAAGCACTCCGTCTGGCTTTCTCTAAGAACCCGTATGTCCTAGAAACTATTGTGTTTGCTAATGTAATGGCCTACTCGAAGGAGTCTTTTTTAACCGTTTCGTCTGCTGGTTTGTAGACGTGAATCCCCATATTAATTTATTTGTCTGCTGGTTTACCACGCAGTCACTGTTAATGTAAAATTGTTGTCTGCGCATCTACAGCCTATTACTCATTTGTCAAACAAATAAACCGCAAAGAAATTAATGAATGAAGTGACATCACGGTAGTACTACACATTTTGTGGTTCAGCCAATCAGAATCGAGAACACCTCTGGCAGAGACAATGAAAATATTCAAACTCCGTAGTTCTTCATTCAACCACTCGAAGGCGCTTTGGGTTCCCATTTCCTAGAAGTTATCACGTTGTTTTATTTTTCTGTCAATCCGTTTCTTATTTTGGAAGAAGTTGTCTTCCAAATTGTTTTACAGTATATTTACAAAGTAAACAAGTTCGCTAATCTTATTTCCTGACAATATTTTATAAAATGGACATTTCAACAAAGATCAAATACTTTAAGCTACAGAACTCACGGCCATAGCACCCAAGTCATTAATATTCATGGGAAGATATGAGGTCACGGATTTCCCCTGGTATTTCCTGACAATATTTTATAAAATGGACGTTTCGACAAAGATCAAATATTTTAAGCACCAGAAGTCACAGCCATAGCACCCAAGTCATTAATATGGTATAGTTTTCATCTTAAACCAGCCTTGTAAAATATTCCGTGTCCTTGATTCTGATTGGCTAAACGAAAAAATACTTCATCGGTAAAATACAGCATAACCTCTGATCCCTGATTATCGCTCATTTATCCACGGTAAAAAAAGAAATATGCCTTCTCACTTCAAAATCAAATTTCAAACTGCGCATCTACGGTACTGTACAGACACTTTATATATTTTTAAACCTTTCACATCACGTCACTGCAAATACCCATCTCGAATGTGATTTCCAAATGTGGGCGATAAT
The DNA here is from genome assembly GCA_964017235.1 of Sabellastarte sp. h YS-2021. Lineage (NCBI taxonomy): Eukaryota > Metazoa > Annelida > Polychaeta > Sabellida > Sabellidae > Sabellastarte > Sabellastarte sp. h YS-2021. The sequence continues at coordinate 138,946,439 of OZ024929.1, forward strand.
ATGGCCGAGTTTACAGATTTCAACACCGAGTGCTGTCCTGACCCCTAAGATTCGACTTTGTGGTTGGCAGAAAGCCAGCCACTTACCCTTGTTATCTTCTTAAGTATTGCATTTAGAGCCATAAAATGTATTGGGAGGTAGTAGGAAACCATATGTGGAGAGTCTAGAAAGCAAGTCAAATTTCCCCCCCGACCCCCCTGTAGGGGTCAAACTGGGGTCATAAAATAGCCAATTTCATCTTTTCCCCTTATATCTCCTTTATTATTGCTTCTAGAGCTTGAGAATGTATTAAGAGGTATTGGGAAACCATATGTGAAGAGTCTAGATAGCTGGTCATATTTACCCCCAGACCCTCCCTTATGGGTCAAACTGGGGGTCATAAAATAGCTGATTTTGTGTTTTTGCCTTATATCTCCTTTATTCTTGCTTTTAGAGTTTAGAATGTATTAAGAGGTATTGGGAAACCTTGTGTGAAGAGTCTAGGTAGCTGGTCAGATTTACCCCCGGATCCCCCCTTATGGGTCAAACTGGGGTCATAAAATAGCCAATTATGTGTTTTTGCCTTTTATCTCCTTTATTCTTGCTTTTAGAGCTTTAGAATGTATTAAGAGGTATTGGGAAACCATATGTGAAGAGTCTAGATAGCTGGTCCGATTTACCCCCGGACCCCCCCTTATGGGTCAAACTGGGGTCATAAAATAGCCGATTTTGTGTTTTTGCCTCTTATCTCCTTTATTCTTGCTTTTAGAGTTTTAGAATGTATTAAGAGGTATTGGGAAACCTTATGTGGAGAGTCTAAATAGCCGGTCAGTTTTACCCCCCGACCCCCCCTTATGGGTCAAACTGGGGTCATAAAATAGCTGATTTTGAATTTTTGCCTTATATCTCCTTTATTGTTGCTTTTATAGCTTCAGAATGTATTAAGAGGTATTGGGAAACCTTGTGTGAAGAGTCTAGGTAGCTGGTCAGATTTACCCCCGGATCCCCCCTTATGGGTCAAACTGGGGTCATAAAATAGCCAATTATGTGTTTTTGCCTTTTATCTCCTTTATTCTTGCTTTTAGAGCTTTAGAATGTATTAAGAGGTATTGGGAAACCATATGTGAAGAGTCTAGATAGTTGGTCAGATTTACCCCGGATCCCCCGTTATGGGTCAAACTGGGGTCATAAAATAGCCGATTTTGTATTTTTGCCTTTTATCTCTTTTATTCTTTTAGAGTTTTAGAATGTATTGAGAGGTATTGGGAAACCTTATGTGAAGAGTCTAGATAGCTGGTCAGATTTACCAGATAGATGTGTTCAAAGCATTGTGTCATAAACTTCTTGCCTTTCTAAAGGCTCACATTTTACTATGCCTTTTTCTAAAATGTAAATAGATATATGGCATTTATAAAGCACTGTTACTCTTTAATTAAGTAGTTTTATGGTGTAACTTTCGACCTATTATAAGTATTTTCAAAAACCTTTTTCTACTGTATATTATATTGCAGTGAACCTTTTTGGGACGCTTAGTTTTTGTTAGCAAAAACATTTTTCTAGTTGTTGTGGTTATACTGTTATAGTGCTCTATATACATTGAAACTCATTCACTTTATAATGGAAATTCTAAAAACAGTTTTTGACAAAGTTTGTTAATATAAGAGTTTTGAAAAAGTAATTTTATGAAAGCGAAATTAGTTTATAAAATTTAATATTCATGTTTATCATGTACAACTTTTTTGGATATCACAATTAAATGAAGATGAACAAAAATTCAATATTCAGATAATGGGAAACCTTTTACACATAGGATGTACATTAGTTTGTGTAAAGCAAGTCACAGAGACTGATTGGTATTCACCACTGACCACTGTTTAATCTTTTAGCAGAAATATAGAAAGAAAACTGAGTCTTAGAAAATAGGCAATTCTTGGTTTCAGGAGGACACTTTTGGTAAAACTATATCAGCTGAGCTACAGTAAGTGATGATAATCCCAGATTAATGTGTGATGAAAACATTAGTCAGAAAGTGGAACACTTTATTCCCTTTCTTATTGTACTGTGGTTTTTGCTTCCAAACATTACATGCAAGTTGGCACATAAGAAAATTAGGTGGAAATAATTACACTGAGATGCTTATAATTCCCCAAGTACATATAGATAAAATGACACAAATAAAGAACAAATTTAAAAGGATTAAATAACTATTGTATTCTAAGATCTTACCTTATAGTTGCATTTAAAGAAGACATGCTTTAGTTCTTAAATGTGATCATTAATGACTAGAAGTGTGCTTTTAGAAGAAATAAATATGGCAGGCATTTCCCAGAGTAATATTTGTACTTCAATGAGAAGCCTTGTTATTTAATTTTACAAGTAAGAGTGTGTATCTGTATTTAATAGTGATTATACTGATATTTCAATCACTTATTTTGGGTTTTAATATTGATTGTTACGGGTGAAAGATCAGTACCTGTATACATTATTTTTTTGCCAGCATTATTGTTTAAATACCCTTCAACCACAATAAATACATTTGCACCCCATTAAGTAAAATATACATCTGGTCATCTTACATAGATAACTTCCTGATTCATTGAGGTTTGACTTAATAGCCCAAAAATGTAATTGTCAAAGTTTATCTACCCTTAAAATTCAGACCTGTAACATACCTGGAAGTACTAGTAAAAGATTATGGTTGTTGATGTAAACAAATTTATTTACCGTAGCTGTGCTCTGTAACGCTCATGCTTTTGAAAGCGCCCATCCACAATCTTACGTTATCGCTGATAAATTGCTAATATACCGTTTCGAGGTAAACTGTCTCCATATAAACCCAATAATATGATCAATTTATATCAATTTTCAACAAACCTTTCCTCATTTTAGCAGTTATGACAACTTTTATTGCATCAAGATTTGTTTACCAACCACATATTTTACTTCCAGTCGGTGTGTGCTAAAACACGGTTTCCCTAAATTCGGGTCATCTTTTTCGAAACGCCCGGCTGGTTTTCATTGTCATAAACGCCCATCCCCAACTTTTGCAAATATTTGGTCACATTGCCCATGGGCGTTGCAGAGCGCGGCACCGGTATATATATAAAATGTCCAATTTCTGAAAATTAATAAAAAAATATATATTGACAAATGGTACTTGATTGAGAAATCTGGAAATGAGGTTTATGGATATAGACAGTGCTTATACTTTTACAAGTTCTCACCTGGCCAGTGCCTGTTCAGTTTCTCAGTAAAGTCAGCCCATAGTCTTTTGTCGGTACCTTTTAGGGGTTAGCATACTCTCAGCCATGTAATAAGATCATCTTTAAGAATCAGGCAAGTAGGTCAGCCATCCTCTGTTATAATATCTACAGTCAGCTGATTTAGTACACTAAGGTCACAGCTGCTTCACAGCTGCAGTCAACAGCTGCTGTGGCTTTGCTCATGTGGTGAATGCATTCTCCAATTTTTTTTTTTTTTTTTTTTGAGAAAAAATATGCGTTGATTCCATGTTATTTTTCTCTCATTTCTGGGTATGTGTGTGATATCTGTATTTCTTAGGAGGAAAAAGTACAGTAGAGTTCCCCAAATGGTTCTCATCAGAGTTCAAGTGTTTGTTTTCACATATGCAACTTTGTGATTTGCATTTTTTTTCTCTGCTTCCAGTGTAGTACAAAGTTTTTCTACCTATCTGAATTGGATTTGTGAATTGCAGTCCCGTGATTTATGACAAGTGTTTTCCCTTCCAAAGACCCCAAAAAATCACTTGTAAATAACAACTCTGATGTTTTTGTCCCATACTTAGTGACAGTGTCATAAATCTGAATATTGTGATATATCATGATATCATGAATATAATTTTTATATCCCCAGACGAAAGTCGGGGATATATTGGATTCAGGTCCGTCGCGCCGCCGCCGCCGCCGCCGCCGTAGAAATTTCCTTGTGGACGCGATAACTCAAAAACAAATTAATATTTTTTTTTCAAACTTGGTACACATGTTAAGGGTGCCCAAAGGAAGATCCCTATTTTAAGGTGACCTTAAACTCCCAGTAAAAAAGAACTTATGGCCACCTTAAGGTCAGAAATTGCACTTTTGGCCACTTAGAGCCCTGTAGGTCACAAACTATGATGCTCAGCTGGCTGAAATTTTACCTGACAACACATTAATATGTTCTTAGTACATGTGCCGAAAATCATGACTTTAAGTTGAGGAGAAAATTGTGTTTGAGGCCCATAAATACCCCCACTTAGGGATTTTTTGCTATACTTTACACATATTTTGCCCTATAATTTGGAAGTGATAATTCTGATGAGTCTCAAACTGCGCTAGGTATAACTTTGATATGTAATCCTTGTCTGTAGAAAATTTTAGGGCTGTAGGTTTACCCAAAGGGGTCGACTTAAGGTCTCAAAAGTGCCCACAGAGACCCAATTTATGCACTTTTTGCCACTTTCAAGCACTGTAGCTTTCAAACTATGTCTCTCATCTAAGTTAAATATCATCTGGGAATATATCTATGTGTTTTCTTATATGTGCCCCAACATTTAGGCCTTTAATAGACAGTTAACCTGTGTATCAGGACCATAAACACCCACCCGAGTGACCCTTATAAGACATTTTTCACATCTTTTTCCCTGTAACTTGGAAATGGTAAGTCTGAGAAGTTTCAAACTGTATTAGATATATATTCTGTGTGTAATCTTAGTATGTAACAGATTTTAAGTCTGAAGCTTTAATTTTGAAGGTCAAATTGAGGTCTCTAAAAGGCTCCCAAAGACCCAATATTTGGACTTTTTGCTACTTTTAAGCCCTGTGACTGTCAAACTATGTGACTGATAGAGCTCAAATCCTATCTGAGAAGATATTAGTATGTTATTTTTATATGTGCCAAAAATTAAGGCTTTAAGAAGACATTTAACCTGTGTATGAGGACCATAAATCCCCACCCGAGTGACCATTTTTAGACATTTTTCACATATTTTTCCCTGTAACTTGGAAATGGTAAGTCTAAGAAGTTTCAAACTGTATTAGATGCATATTCTATGTGTAATCTTAGTATGTGACAAATTTTAAGTCTGAAGCTTTAATTTGAAGGCCACATTTAGGTCTCTAGAAGGCCCCATAAAGACCCAGTATTTGGACTTTTTGCCAATTTTAAGGCCTGTGACTGATAGAGCTGAAATCTCATCTGGGAATACATTATTATGTTCTTTTTACATGTGCCAAAAATCAAGGCTTCAAGTAGACATTTAACCTGTGTATGAGGACCTTTAACACCCACCTGAGTGACCCTTTTAAGACATTTTTCACATATTTTGCTCTGTAACTTGGAAATGGTAAGTCTGAGAAGTTTCAAACTTTATTAGATACATATTCTATGTGTAATCTTAGTATGTAACAAATTTTAAGTCTGAAGCTTTAATTTGAAAGCCACATCGAGATCTCTAAAAGGCCCACAATGACCCAATATTTGAACTTTTTACCACCTTTAAGCCCTGTAACTGTTAAACTATGTGATTGATGGAGCTGAAATCCCATCTGGGAATGCATTATTATGTCCTTTTTACATATGCCGAAAATCAAGGTTTTTAGTAGACATTTAACCTGTGTATGAGGGCCATAGACACTCGCCCAAGTGCCTTTTTTGACATTTTTTCCGTATTTTGCCCTGTTATTTGGAATTGCTTAGTGTGACAAGTCTTAAACTGTATTATATATGATTTTTGTTTGTTATGTATGTCCCCCCAAAAAGTTTCAGATCTGTAGTTTAATTGCTAAGGTCTCTTTAACAATTGTAAAATGCCCACAGAAACCCAATTTATGGATATTATGCCACTTTAAAGCCCAGTAACTGTCAAACTATGTGGGTTATAGAGCTGAAATCTTTGAATTTTTAAAAGGAAATGCCTGTCTATTTAAATTTTGAATATTAATAATGTTATGGCTATCTTAGTCTTTTAAGAACTTATTTTTGTGTGTTATACCTCTGCTTGCTGAGTTCTTCACTTTTTAAAATGAAACTGGTGAAACATATTGAAGTAGACAAAATGGACACTTTAAGTGAGCTTTAAGTCCCAATATTAATGAAATTATATCCTTATGTAGTAAAACTAGGGGATTTTTAACCCTCAACTAGCCCAGTTTTATTCAACTTGCCTCAGTTAATTTTGGCACAGCTCCTACAGTTATGAACTCATTTCAGTTGATAATCACATACTTAAAATTCTCAATTCTTTTTGTATTTGAGTACCCCTTTTATATAGATTGTTTGTTTACCATTTATGCTCAACCCACATCCCCCACCCGGATTCCCCCCACCCACCTCTGGGACCTCCAGCTATATTGAGTGACACTAAATAAACAAAGGTATTTAATGATATCAGATGAGAAACAAAGAACTCAATGGGGTTGCAGATCTTGTGTAATAGTGAGAGAGGTGTGGAGAAGGGGAGAGGGGTGGGGGTGGGAGGTGGTGGGCTTCATTACATATAACACAAAGGGGAGTCAGAACTGAGATTGTGTCACATATTTAGGTTGCATATATATGGACCACATATATAGGTATAGAGGAAATGAATAACTGAAAACAATTTGCAAATTCTAAAAATAATATAATAAAATAATAATATAAATAATTTCTTTTTAAATAATATTTTATTTGTGAACAAATATAGAAACAGATATGCGCTTTTGGGATTATGAATTTTAGAATGGACATTGAATCATCAATCATTTAAATACTTTGAAGGAAGATTGAAAAATATGATGAGTTGAGTTAAAAATAATATTTTATTTGTCAACAAATATAGAAACAGATATGCTCTTTTGGGATTATTATTTTAGAATGGACATTCAATCATCAATCATTTAAATACTTTGAAAATAGGTTTAGAGTTATCATTGCAGGAAGATTGAAAATATAATTTGAGTTATGTATTCGGCGTCTGGGGATACACCATCTTCCTTGGGGAGATATAAACAGAGTAGATTGATGTGCTGAAGTTCATATAATAATGGGTAATTATGTTTTAAAAAATTCCCGATCAAAACCTGTGGCGTGAGTGATGACCTGTCTGGGGATATGTTGGCGCCGAGTTGGCCCAATCTAGTTTTTAAATATTCTTGTCATGGATGCACATAATATCAAGGCAAATGTTATACTAGACACTTTAAACTTTTCAAAAATGTGCCCAACATTTATTAATATCTGTGAACTTCATGATGTCTTTACTGTTGCTTTGTTATCTCATTAAAGTGGCATTCAGAGAATATTTTATAGTCACAATACACATGTTAGATGGTAATCAGGGGCGGTGCCAATACAGTGAGTATCTGGGCCACTGGGCCCTTCAGGCTTTGTATTCTCATTGTGGGCACAGATACGCATGCAACCATAAATGTTTCTTCCTTCCTTCCCTTTCAGACATTTCTGAAATGAAGTGGCTGGGCTAACGTCAATGACGGATTTACAACTTTCTATCTCAGTTTCCAATAGCAAAATCTTGTATGGGTCATTCAATGTCATGTCATTGAATTTAAAAGTACAAAATGATCATATTTTGAATACAAATTGACGTTACTTCAGTCACCTTATTTGTCACTGAAACTAGCTGGCAGTTTCTCCTGTACAGTAAATGAAAATTGACGATTAAATTGTTTTAAATTTGTCAAAATAACATAAAATAACTGTATGACAGAATGCAGCTAATTATTCTGAACACAATGGTGAAACAATTATAAAAATTGGACCAATAATAAGAAAGTTATGGTTACTTAAACTCAGATTAATGTAAAAATGAAGTACCATGATTGCATAAATTCCTCAATTATCACTCATTAAAACCACTTTAGTTATCGCTGATGGTTTCGGAAATAAATTACTGGGTTACCAATTACCAGAAATGCAGCCACACCATTTCTGAAAAGGTACCCTGATGTACATACATATTCAAACTGACCTTTAAAGCATGTCACCAGGTTACATTATGTTGTAAATTGTTGGAACTGTGACACACCACCCGAAATAGGTTAGTAAAATATTCAAAACTATCAGCAACTGTTTTAGCTGTTTTTAATTAATGTAAGTTTATCGGGTTGCACTGTTGTGGTAACTTGGAGTTTCTAGTAATTGAATTTCCGGCTCCCAACCTTATGCTTTCTGAGTATTCAGTTCTGTCAAGGCAGTTCTACTTTTCTGAATTTGAATTTCTCGATGGTTTTATACCAAAACATTTCTTCTGCTTTGTGAACCTTTTTTTATCTGACTATATCTCATGTTCTATGTTGGTAGTTCCTCTGGTGTTATTGCTTCTCAGCCAGACACTTGAAGAGCTCACAATGCTCATTGTATGCTGCATTTGCAGTAAGTCAGAATTTAGCCTTGCTTATTAAGGCCCATATGTATATAATATGTTCAGAATAGGTGCAGAAACATTTGGCAATCATAAGGTACGCATTCAGAATTTTAAAGGAAGCTCTCCAGAGCTTTCTCTTAGCCGTAAGCTATGTATGTGTATGAGTACATTATAGAAAGTGAAACTCCATTATCTGAACTGGAAACATTCCCTAACTGCAAAGAAACTTGAGCCTTCAGCAAGGCTAGTCAGAATTGTATCTTCTCATGAACTCCCAGTTCATGCATAATAATCCATACCCTCGGAGTATTGCCTATTATGGACCTTCAACAAAAGTTAGCAATGGATGCAGGACCTTCTCAGATAAAACTATCAAACAATGGAGTTTTATTATTTATCCCATATGCACTACAAAAAAATGAAAAAAAAAATGACTAGATCTATTTTGGGATGTTATTTTGCATTGGTTATGGGGAACACCTGAATTCAGTCCTGGAATACCCACTTTAGGAATTTGTCACTGAAACTAGTAAGTGAATGCGATTTTACCCATTTTTTACCCATTGGTACCCCATTATTATAAGTTCATGTAGTACTGTTTACCCTACTTATAATCCTAACATAAATAGGGACAGTGTGCTACACTTCATATTCTGAGAGACCTTTGTACATGTATCTCATCTGCCGGCTCTTTAAGCAGATCCGGGGTAGACGTAAACGGTCCATTTGTTTGTAGTCCCTGACAACCGTGGGACGCAGGTGTGCTTGTGAGCAGCAGGGAGCCAACTGGTTGCCGTGGTGACCCAGAAGGGGGGGCCTGCCCATCCATCAGAAGGCAGTAGATGGACACCTGCGCCCCACTGTCAAGTTGCAATGTATTGCAGGGGATGCTTAGCCTGGCATCAGGCGAAGAAATGGGCTGAGAAAGAAGGAAAATATTTCTATAGTCCAACTACGGCCAGCGCAACAGACCTTCCTAAAAATGGAAGTGACCTACGAAGACTACCTGCTAGGGACATTATATGATAAGAATATATAGCCTAATGTCAGGCTCATAACTATAGCTGAGAAAAAATGGACCAGAGGAGCGACGTGGTTACATGTGGTAACTAGAGCAATACATGGAATGTTTTTAGAGGCATAATTGCTTGTTATATCCCCAAACAAAAGTCAGGGATATGCTGGTTTCACCTCCGTTGCGCCAGTGGCAGCGGCATATGTTTTGACTTGTGTGCATGATAACTCAAAAACTTTTTCAAGAATTTCATTCATACTTGGCACACAGATGTATTTGGGTGAGGGCCATGTTATCTTAAGTTATGGCCACCTTAAGGTCAGAAATTTTGATTTTTTTTGTTGCCACTTAAGGTCCTCCAGGTTAAAAACTATGTGGGTCATCTGGTTCAAATTTTACCTGAGAACACATGTACATATTCTTCTGACATTGCCAAAAATCAAGACTTTATGTTACGGTTAAAATTATGTTTGAGGCCCATAAAGGCCCTACTAAGACATTTTTTTTACTTTTTTCATATATTTTGAATCATAACTTGAAAATGGTAAGTCTGGCAAGTCGGAAACTATAGTAGGTATAACTTTAATATGTAATCTGTATCTGTGTAAAATTTACAGTATAGCTTTAATTTTAAGGTCACCTTGAGGTAATTTATGGACTGGTTGCCACTTTTAAACCCTGTAGCTGTCAAACTGTGTGACTGATACAGCTGAAATCTTGTCTGAGAATATATTCATATGTTCTTTTTACATGTGCTTACATGTGTGTATTGCGACCATAAATACCCTCGAGAGTGACCCTTTTTATGACATTTTTCACATATTTTGTCTTGTAATTTAGAAATGGTAAGAATGACAAGTCTCAAACGGTATTAAATATACACATGTAACTTCTATATGTAATGTTTCCCTGTTAAAAATTTGAAGTTTGTAATTTTAATTTTAAGGTCACCATAAGGTCCCTAAAATGCCCTTAGAGTCCCAATAGATGAAAAATAATTTATAATAATTGTGAATCACACAAAATGGGTACTTCAAAAATACCCAGTGACATTGAGTCGACACAATCTTATGTCACAATAGTTCTGTATACCTTGGATATCTTGATTTTACAGGCAGTTAAAGTGAAGTGGTCAAGTCATATATTGATAGTGCTACTTGCATATAAATGATAAATACTTGGTATTTTCCTTTATGCCATACCTGTCGTCAACAAGTTGTCGATACTACACAGAAAACAGAATCTCAACTATCTGGTATCAAGTGCTTTCCATTAATATTATGTGACCAATAAATTGTATGGAAATGCCACAGGGTTGTCAAATCCAAATCTGCTGATCAGTTTTGAATCTTTACTGTTTTTTGGGTCATAAACAAGCTCTGTCTGGTAATCTAAATGTGCACAGAATACACACCATTCTTTGTGCCTGTTGACCCCTAGGGCTGGTGTTTACTTCCAGTTTTGGTACTGGTTCTCACTGTTGGATAAAGCGTGACATATATTTACAAAGTACTCTCCATGAACAGGAAGAGGATCAAACCCCAGACTTTCCACTCCAAACTCCCTGCACCCAAAATATACCTGTAATTGCACGCAATGTGAATATAAGGTCCAAGACCTGGCTAGTGTACTCACTGTACTGTTCCACTAATGGATTTACAGAGTTAAAGGAAGATGACAATAGCAGACCAAGACTTGCACACAAAAAAAACAACAGATTTTTGTTTATAAAAATCAGGGTCACCAGTGAGAAGTATTTGGGACTAGTTACTGCCTTTTTGAGGTTTCTGTGTAATGGCAGTATTTCATGTGTGATGTGAAAGTGTTATTACCACACAAGACATTTTTAAACTGTGGCATTTAACAATAAAAGAGACACAACTGATTGTGACTTTTGTATGAAGGTATATGTCTCATCAGTCATGTGAAATATATTACATGTGCATTCTTTGCCACTGGTGATTTGTATTAAATTTATAAGTGTGTGCAAATGGCATACCACCATGATTTGGGGTGAGGTACTTGAATGTACAGTTTGAACCCTGTGAAGTGAAATTTCATTGCAGCAGAAAAATTCGAACATCAGGAATTGCAGATAAAACACTGAATTTCAGTACAAAAAGCCCAAATAAAGGACTTGATCTTCATGTCTAATGGGAATTCTATTTCAGATTAATTTTCGTCTGGGTTGATAATCCATTTGAAACTGAAGCTTTAGTATACTTACCTACCAGGATCAGCATATCCAACTTACTGAGTCCTCTATTTGACAATGAAATGCTTAATAAATCTAAAAACTCATGGCAATGGTAATGCTTTCATAGTTCTCATTCAATTGTGTGCACTTGTCATGTATGTGTCACAATGTTTAATTTGCATCATGGCTTACAGAGGAGTTTAAATGCTTTGACCTTGCTGTTTGGGCTTCAACAGAGTTCTAAGTAAATGGCCATCCTATAAGCAGTAACTTGGGTTTGGTGTTGTCACAACTTACAATTCACCTATGTATCACTAGGACTAAGAAGATTGGTGAGTTTGTGTAGATGTATTATGCTACAGTTCATAAGTGTGATGTGAGCAAAACTCTTCTCCTCTCTCTTTAGTGATGGAATTTTTTCACACATACCATACAAATTATTACAAACCTTCAACATCACAGCTCCAAATTACAAGGAATGTATCTGTTTAATTTGTTACCATGTAATATGAGAAATGAAAAGGGGAAAGATGGTGGAGGGGACAAGGGGAAGGCTTAAATAACATGTCCTGATTGTGAAAAACATGTGGCAGAATTACTGCAACAGTTTCCCTCCAGTGTGCGGTTTCTCATTTCATTTCTGATATGGTTGAAGATTTCTTTGCCAAATTAGTTATTAGTTTGGCTTTGACTTAAGGTCTGTGATGCCTCAGGAGTGCACTTGTTTTCTCATTGTTTTGCTTGCTATGCAGTTTGATCCTTGTTAAGTGGAATTTCAAGAGACCAGAGACATACTTCTTCTTAACGAGGAATCTGGGAGGGAACTTTCAGGACAATGGGAATGAAACCTACTTAAAAAGGAATACTAGTAAACAATGTTATATTTAAAGAGGCTCACAGGTAGATAATGTATTTAATGTGAGAATTGTATATAATTCTAGTCATGCATTTTCATTTTCTCATTGCGTAACTATCTTTTTAGAGCTCACTTAAAATATCTGAATCTTTCGCAGTAAGCAAGGATGACATAATTATCTCATCTTTCTTAACTTGTGTCAGTTCATTGGGCATAAAGTCCCAGTATCTATTGGGAGATGGTTGAAGTTTATCTCCATTATTTCTGGCTTATCTTTCCACTGCGTGATCCCGCTCCATCCCGCTTACTATCATTAAGTCGGGCCTGTGCTGCCCACAAGGACTCACTGGAGAATTAGTGAATAGAACATTCAAGGTCAAAGGTGCAGGCAACTGCTTGCAAATAGCCTGGGAACCTGGTGTCCTAATCACTGAGGGACGGATAAAAGGTGTAAAGAAAAATATTGGCTATTTCTATTACTACTTGGTCTGGCTTGGTGATATACATTGAGATGATGGACTGGTTCCCACAACAGTGTTTTCTGTAGAGTGGTTCCCAATGAAGTATTTTGTGGGAAGACTTGGAAATTAGATTTTTTGGGATGGGTGGTGAATAATTTTTTATACCAGAACTTCCATTTTACTAATATTGATTTAAACATCTTTTGTTAATAATTAGACAGTATGAACAAACTTTTTTTATAGTTCACCCATAAGGCAAGTTGAAGTATAAAGTTGATGAAATAGTAACAATGCTGCAAAAACATGTCATTGCTAGAATATGAATTTACAAAAGTTCCGGAGATTAACATCTTGTTCAGCTAACAAAAGGCCTATAAGTGTATGAGAGGTTAAACTATAAATCTGTAGCAAACTATAAAAAGAAAGAAAATGGTAGGGGGTCCTTAATTGTTTTTAGTAAAATATACAATCACATGTATCTCATAAATGTAGTGAAATAGTCATGATTTTGTGAGAATGTTGGACCAATTAGACATTACAAACTGTACACAATTTCTTCTACCCCACCTTCAAGGTCTAATTACTGTTCGCTTATAGTATTTTACTACCTCGTAACTTTAAGCAACCCAAAAGCGTCGTGCACTGGAAAACTGCCTGTCCTTCCAGGAACACTTTGTAGATGAAATTTTCTAGTGATATTTGGGTCTGATTATCAACCCTATAATGTACCTTCAGAAACAGTCTTTCTCCCGGTCACATTTCAGTTTATAGAGGTTGTATGTTCTTCGCCCACTTCACTTGGATGATTATCTGCACTGACAGTGCAACAGCTGGCTCCAGCCTGTCACTACACTTTAAAACAGAACACCCAGCTACAGTTTTAATTTGGATATAAAATTGATTGCATTGATATGGAGGGATAAGCAGTACACTATTGTTTACACTTCAGTTTGTATGACTTAGACTGAAAATAGTGGAGAAAATAATGAAAAGCTTTGAAAATAGCCATCTTTTGTTAAAAAAAAAGAAAAATTACTGCATGAAATGAATTGTGGATATTACTTAAGTTCTTTATCTTCCAGGTTTATTACTATTTACTCTCTGTTGTCAGTCATTTAACAGTTTAACAGAGAATTAATTTAAGGTTATGGTGCACACTACAAACGTGTCTAACCTGGCAGTACATTGGTGTTATTGTAGTGAGCTTTGTAACAGCTGTTGTCACTACATGCCTTTCAGCCTTTAGATGACCAACTCTTCTGATAGTTACAACATAAATGTATACTTAAACTGAACACAGAATATGTAGTTTTTTAAAACATATAAATTAAAAGGATATTCTGGACTTCAACTTCTCAAGAATCTTTTGAAAATGATTCTACATTATTCATGTCAAGAGTTGTTTTTGTTGAAGATTCTCATCAGGGATGACAGAGGAACTTGATGTTTGATATACATGAATAAGATTAAGTGCGAGTCAATGTGTATTAGATCACAGTCAGATTGTTTCAACATAGACTTGGATTTTAAATACACACTCTTCAAAGAGAATCTGTGTAAATCCTTGACATTTTGAACAGTTAATTAATGTTTGTAAATATTCTTGGAAAAATAGAATGCTCAGCTAATTGTACAGTCTTTTCCAAGCTAATTAATTGGTTGCTGATTTATTCTTGAAGAAGAATACCAATTGTCACAACTAATAACAAGTGCTCATGCAAGGTTTTACTTCAATAGTTATTGTAGTTAGCATATGACCATACATGTTTATACAGTATATATAGAGAAAAGTATAGAGAAAAATAAGTATGCTTTGTGTTTGCAAGGATGTTCAAGCTCTGAAAAGGGATTCTGACAAGAAATCAGTAACTGAAACAAATAAAACACTTTTACGTCAGAATGGTTTGTGATTTACACTATTTAATTAAATTAACTACTTATACAATTGCTTTAGTGATGAAAATATCACAATCAAAAATATTTGGTGGAAGAAAGAACAGTTATTTTTGATAGATATTGGGTATTATATATAGTGAGACCCCCTGCACAAATATATGCTTCAGATAAAACCAAATATAATCTCAGACGGTCACTCACAATTAGTTAAAACTGTTATCTAAAATTCCAGCTAAAAAGGAAGTATTTTCTGTCCTGTTTAAATTTGATTCATTAATATATTCTACTGTAATTCTGCAGAGAAAACATTAATATATTTCTAGACTTTAGTAAATTGAAACTATGAAATTTACTTAAAAAATTAATAGTCCAATTTGCCACTGACATAGTTTTTCCACATCAATAATCACTTGTATCAGATTCCCAACATGCGTTGTGTATGTGTCTTGGTTGAGTGCATTTTAAGAGGTTTCCTACATCTTTGTCATAATGTACTTTTGCTAATTATATGCGATGATGATAAATGTATATATGTGCCCTTTATGTGCATTGATGATTTTTTCAAAGTCACACAAAAACAAAAAGATCTACAATGTATTTGATATAAATATTTTCTTTTTTTGGAATGGACACCAACAACATAAAATGGCCATTTTCACACAGTCCCAAATTTTTATAACCAATTGAAGATTAATCTTTAAAATTCTTAGAAATATATATAATAATTTTAGAAATATATATAATAAAAATGTTCTATGTAATACACTGTACGTAGGAATAATCAAAAGTTGAAATTATGAAACTTTTGATATCTTAGCTCTTCATTTGTGTCAATTTCATATTAACCCTGATATGAGTTGCAAATTTTGTTCATACTTGTTCTTACACAATCGGGAATCTAAATAGCATTTCAAAATATCCGAATAGCATTTCCAGCAGGTAGCAGATTCTAAAAAAACCTACCACAAGCTCTTGCATGCTAAACTAAAATTTACATGCCAGAGGGATGAAACAGGGGAATGGCTATATCGGGTGGCTCTCTTGTAAACATGCTCCACCAAGGTATGAGGTCTCATTTTGCAGTCGTAAGGACATGGTCATGAAGAGAAATGTTCAAATACAAATTATGACAAATGTATGGAATGGTGTGAATATGTTTAATGACTGTACTCTACTTTTATTCAGAGAGAAGCCTAGGACTCTGTGACTTCTGTATAGGCACTTTACAGTAGAACAAGGTCAGGGTTCTTTGATATAAGTGAGCAAATTACATAAGACAAGTGGAATGCCTGTGACTTATAGACAGCCAAACTCAGCACACTATGGTTTTTATCCCACTGGCCTTGTATCTCAAAGGTCTTGGATCAGAATCAAGACCCAAGTGTAAGGTGGAATGTTGGGCATTGCTTATGGAATGCCCAGGTCCCACAGTGGTGAATTTTAAAGGCGAATATTGGTGATTAGCAAATTCGCTAGTATTCTTGATGGATTCCTCATTATTCTTCATTTGTTTTCAGTTTTCTTCATAATTCGCCACTCCAGGCGACAACAAGCTGATGTTCAAAACTATCGCCAGTATTCGTCGATTTTTTACGATCTTTAAGTTCGCCATGAGTATTTGCCCCCATTGGTAGCAGATTTTTCTACGTCTTAGCTCTGTGGTAGGACATTCGCCAGCAAGTAGTACTACCTTCTTGTTCTCAGTAAATTCGCCAGATATTCTTCCTTGTTCTCAACTGGTTCTTCTTTTGTTGTAGAAGATTTTTCAAATATTGCATTCATTCTGTCCTACTTGTAGCTACTTCATGGGTAATTGTAGTCAAATAACCAGATATCTACACCAGTTCGTAGAGTATTCTCAGTATATTCTTGCTTTGTTAAGGGTTAATCTCGGGACGAAAAGTTGAAAAGCATCGTAGAACATCGTGGAAGGGTCGTAGAAGTATGAAGATCTTTTTTCATGTGACCACACTTTCCCGCCTTTTTGGCGAATTTGAAGTCCCCTCTAGGCTTCTATATTCGCTGAGATCATCGTAGCAACCTCTCCACTGTGGGACCTGGGCATCATGGATATCTGATACTCCATGTGTAAACCCTGACCAGCTGGTGTGCACTGCTCCACTGTCCACCTCCCAAACTACCATGAGTGATGTGTTGCACTACACAGTGTGTTGAAAGCAGTTTCAGCACATGACTAACTTTTGACTAGGGTCCTTCCATAGAATTTAACCAAAAAAAAAACAAGGCCACTACCACAGCGGGTTATCTCCCACCTTAGAATCAGTAATAATGGAGAACTAAAGGAGACAGAAGGCCTTTGTAGTAAGATAACCCCACTTGACATTGAAGAAGGGGTCAAAGGTAAAAGTCAGCAATTGGAAAATAGTCTCAGGCCTTGACTTTGTATAAGTCGTTTTCACATTTTGGAACACCTAGTAGCAATGATAAGGGATATAAGGCCTTTTTAATAGGATAATCCCATTTAACCTGTAATATGACCGCCATTTTGTTTTTGAAACTAGGCTAAATTACTATCAGGTTAACCTTCCTAGCCATATATATGTTGCCCATATTTGATAAATCTAGCAGCATTATTTCAAATTTATTTTAGAGCATCTTAATGATTTTTAAGTAATTGGCTAGGGCGGCCATTTTGTTTTTCAGAACAAGGCCAAAATTTTTCTCAGCCAAAACATTTGAAGGCCAGGAGTTTTCATGGTCTGTCTTTATATTCTGAAGCCATAGCCCCAATAATAAGGGAGAAATAAGGATGTTTTAGTGTGATGACCTCATTTAACCTTTAAGCAGGGATCAAAGGTCAAATTCAACACCTGGAAAAGATTCCCAGGCCATGAATTCCTACAAGCTGTTTTCACATTCTGAACCTCTAGTAGCAATATTTTGGGAGATATAAGGCCTTTTTAATAGGATAACGCTGTTTGACATTAAACATGTGATATGGCGGTCATTTTGTTTTTTGAACTAGGCTAAAATTACTATCAGGCTAGCTTTTCTAGCCATATAGCTTTTGTGCAAATTTGATGAAGCTAGCTGGAATATTTCAAGATTTAGAGCACCTTTATGATTTTCAAACAATTAGCTATGGCGGCCATTTTGTTTTTCAAAATGAAGCTAAATTTTTGCGGAGACAGGCTTTCATAGCCATAAACATTCCCTGCAAATTTGGTGAAGATATCTTTATAAATGAATGAGATATTAAGGTTTATGCAAAAACGTGACGAACGGACACACGCACGCACGTACAGAAGGCCGTGGTCGGGAGATAAAAACACTTGTAGTGCCATTGTCATTTACTTATTCATGTACACTTACTATGGAGTTGTAGTGTTTTGAAAGTTCAGTTTGAAAGAAATTTTCCAACCAGCAAAGTAATTAAGTTTTAACTTCACTCTTGTTGTGTTTGTCTTGATGCAGTGATTTGGCAATTAATGATGTAATATTGCTGTCTTATAAATACTAATTCTTTGTTTTTCTATCAGAGTAGTTTAGAAACTGGTGTTGGCAAATCAGTTTAGTTTTAGCTTCAAATTATTGTAGCTGTATTTATATTGATGAAGTAGTTAACATTGTATTATTGTTGTTTTATAAATACTAATTCTTTTTTTTCTGTTGTTTAGAGGCTGGTGTTGGCCAATATAAATAGTTTACACACTTTGTAGCGTTCTTTTCACTAGACTAACATTCATATCTTGACTCTGGTGACCAAATAAAGGTTTGTGTTGATATAAGGAGGGGAGATCCTGTTTAATAAGAAAGTCTCTGGTTTCATAGTGTACACAATATGCAGCCACATATGTACACCTCTTCAGATGTATTATGTGCAGATATTACATGTTCACAGCTCTGGCAAAGACTAGTCTTGGACAAGTCTCTTGAGAAAACAGCAAGCCATATGATAGTGTTGTGAATGGTAAAACCACATTTTGTTTTGTTTAGGTGGAAATGATGAAATCCACAAAGAATATTTAACTACCATTTATTGAAAACGTCATTATTTTAGGCTATGTATTGGTTAATATTACAAGGAAAAAAATGCTTGGTTTGTTTGGTTTCAAACTTTCAAACTGGATTTGAATTCAGAACCGGTCTGACCACTTTCATGTGATTAAGTGATTGATTTGGATATTGAAGTTTTTGCTTTTTATATGAAACTTCACTGTAAATCTTTTTCAGCATAGCTTGGTTCCCATCATTCATGGCGTCACAATAAATCTTGGTTACCTGCAGCAATAATTGATAAGAAATTCTGTTTCAGATAACGCATTCTTCGATCATATTTCTACTTGAACACACCTAATTAAAATCAATTTTTATTTTAAAATGTATTGATGGCACTTTGACAGTTGAAACTTTTGTTAAGAAGTCCTCGGTGGCCTAGCGGAAAGCAAGTTTGGCATCTAGTCATAGGCAGTCACATCTGTGGGTTCGAGTCCGACAAGTGGCAATGCTGAGAACCTGTCTCAATATGAAACTGGCTGTTGAACGGGATGTGAATCCCAACATTGACTTTGTAACTTTAGTTAATGAATACTGAATATCTGGTTCCAAATCGTCATGTTTATAACTATCAGTCGAGTGTAAATGTAACTGAAACTGTACCATATCATAATAAGATTTACATTATCACTAAATTTTTGCTATATTTGTGAGACAAGTCAACATAAGGACATTAGTCCACATTAGTTGCTGTCATGGAACTTGACAAAATGATGAAAAAAAATGATTGAAATTGACCAATAAATTATTAAATTATTGCGCAATTGAATGGACGCTGCTTACGGATATATGAAAATATATTATGATTGTGCATTTTTATCCCAACTACTGTACAGTAGTTGTATTGTATTTTATAGCACTTAAACTCTAGGCACACCATACAGAAAAATCAGAAAATTATATAATCATTAACCTGAGACATAGCAGGGGTCAGCTGGTGCTGGATACATTACTTGATAAAACGCTTTTGCAAACTAGTGGGTGGACAATTAGACGTGTGTTCAATTAATCATTGGTGACAGTGTACAATCGCGGCCAGTAATTGACAATTTCAAATAATTGATTATTCAACTTAAATCTTGCTTTTCTGAATATCCAAATGTTTTTCAAATATTTTAGCCAGTTTTATTTAAAAAATTGACATATTTGTCATAAAATTTAGGTTTGTTTATGTTTACTGCGATTTTACAGGAAGTGAGCATATTTAGTGGATGCTAGATGTCAGAAACGTACAGTATACCATTATTCGTACCAATTTCACACTTCATCCCAGAAAAGGTTTTATGGTTTAATGACCAACAATGAAGTAAAATAATCAAATCTGGCATGGTTAGCAGTCAGACAAAATGGATAAGTTGTCAACTATGAAAATTAGAGACTATTCCCAACACTAGTGCAAACATTGGTTTAAATTTGCTTTGAACTTTCAAAACATTGAAGGGTAGTTGAAGTTATGGAGGTGAGGAGCGCTTACCAGTTGTTTAAGGTTCAGCCTTGTGCAAATTTATAAATTATTTGAAACTCTTCAAAATAATAAGCCAAATGATCAGTACAGTTTAAATTGCCTTCATAAATGTTTATGTTAATTATTTCCATCCACGAGGTGGCAATTTCCTCTAATATGCCCATTGTTTCAAAATGTGAAATTCACCAAACTTTTGTGAACTGGATCCCTCCACCTCAAGGGGCATATGCGTGTAGACTGTGTTGTGGGTAGCTTACTAGACTCACACATCTTAGGTTCAGGGTTAAGTTTTCAGTCTAATCTGAAGTAGGAATGTTGGTAGTTGTTTGCCCATTTCTTCCATCTCCTCCACTTGTTTTATGATCTATAACAATGTGTTGAAAGCATCGACAGTAACCTTATTTATACAAAGTTAAATTCATAGTAGTATCCTGTAAGTGGAGCAGTTGTGATTGCCAATGTGTGATGCTCTTAGTTCAGATTTTTGTCAACCTACAAGTATGCACTGCTTTCCTCCACTAAAACTGCCTTCAGATCTGATTACACATAAGTGAAGACATGGTTTACTCTTGAAGACAAGTTGATCCTAATGCAAATAGTGTAGTGGGTCAATATTTGTGAAGATTTTGATGAAAACTATTGCTATAAAGATATTTACAAGTTCTCCTTGCTTTCTAGCACAAGCAGGGCTACTGCAGATCGGTGTGTACACACACACACTTACACTCGTAGGCCAGCCTTTTATATTTGCTACCATCTAAAAGGAAGCCTTTGGTTTTCAACATGAAGATTTATAGTTAGCAAACATATGTGTTTTGTCAAAAGCCAGCGCCAAGCAGTCTGGCAGGATTGGGGTCGTGGCCTCAGTGCCGGGAGTTATGCAGGGGCCCTAAGTGGGGGAAAGGCCTACCAATGCCTTCTCAATAGTTTTCAAGGCCAGAGTTTCTTTAGAAGTTTTAACAACTACCCATAAAAAATGTCCTGCTATAATATAGCTATACATATAACTATGGTATATATGTTTATAATGTGAAGAGAATACAAAACCAGAGAGAAAAATAGTTCTTCTTATTTAGAAAAAAGGGTTTTCTGTGCACCCAGTGGATATATATGTGCAATATAATATCATATAAAAATAGGATCTTCAAACGCCTTTGTTGATAGCAATGGATGTAAGGAATTTATAGAGGAATGCTATAATTAGTTTCTGAACATATTTTAGAGTTGTTTCTGCACGTTTGATTGCCCACAATAATTATATTTTTCTAACTGTTGTAAGAGATGTACAGTCAAAAAAACAATCAAAGTAAAATTTCTTTTAAGTAGAAGTAAATGCCGAGTTATTAAAGGTTCTAAGTGAGTGAAAAAAATAACCATTGTTTAGAATTCCTTGTATAAGAAGAATTTTTTTACTCCCCTGAAATTTGACTTAATAGTTTTAACCTGCATCTGTATTTAGGTCTCTATTTGAAAACAAGACCACAGCCAGAGTAGTTTTCTCCTGCTGGATATTAAGCAAAAGTGGAAGTAGTGTGACCACGACACAAGGGTCAAAGCCCAAGGACCCAATAATATGGGAAATATAAGGTCGTTTTAGTGTGATAACCCAACTCAGCATTGGAGCAGGGGTCAAAGAGCAAATTAGACACTTGTAAAAATATTCATAGGCCATGATTTCCTACAAGTTGTTTTCACATTTCAAAGCCATAGGGCATACAATGAGGGAGATAAAAGGCCTTGTAGTGTGGTAATCCCATTTGAACTTGAAGTAAGGGATCAAGGTCTAATTTGATACTTACAAAGGATTTGCAGGCCATAACTTCCTAAAACATGAAAAGTTGATTTCACATGTCAAAGCCATAGGGCCAGTAATAAGGAAGATATAAGGCCTTTTTAAGCAGGTTGCATGTAACCAACCCGCCTATTAGATTGATGTGTCCGACGTCTGTCTGTCCATCCACATTTTCATTTCCGGGCTTTGTTCAATCAAATTCAAACTTAACAGGGAGATAGATCACCATCATAGCTAGGTTCCTTTCAAAATTGATGAAATTCTGTTTGTTTTTTGTCCGTTTGTCTGTCCGTCAACATTTCTGTTTCCGGACTGTAACATGAAAACCCTTTGTCCAATCGAATGCAAACTTGACAGGGAGATAGATAACTATCATAGCTAAGTTGCTTTTGAAATTGGTGTAATTCCGTTTGTTTGTCTGTCCGTCAACATTTCTGTTTTCGGACTCTAACTCGAAAGTGCTTTGTCCAATAGAATCATACTTGACAGGCAGATAGATCACCATCATAGCTTCGAAATTGGTGTAATTCCGTCCTTTCATTTGTCCGTTTATAGCATAGATATAATTATGTAACCTAGATTACAAGTTTTACATTTCTTAGCATATCTAACACATTTACCTTAACTGGGTGACCTAACATTTTTTTCCTTGTTTCTAAATTTAATTACAGCAGTCGCTCACCTTATTGCTGCCTGTGCAACCCGCCTTTTGGGGCATTTCTGACCCTCTTGTTAGTATGATTATCCAACTTGACCTTGACGGAGGGGTAAAAGATCAAATTCAACATTTGGAAAAGATATACAGGCCATGATTTGCCAGAAGATGTTTCCATATTTGGAATGACAATGACCAATGAAAAGGGAGGTAGAGGGCCTTTTTAATATGATGACCCCCATTTGTTTTTAAAAATGTGATATGGTGGTCATTTTGTTTTTAAAATGATACCAAAATCATATCTTGAATGAGATATTAATTTATAGACTTATGTAAAAACATGAGGAACAGACAAATGCACGGAAGGGAAATGCTTTTGGCTGGTGGGAGATAAAAATGGTCTTGTTAAATAGTTGAAACTGTTAATTGTTAAAAGTTGATAAATTGGAACGTTTTATTTGGTATTTATGGCCCATTGAAACCAGAAATGTTCCTGAATGTGTCTGGTTTTACTAGTGTCAGAAAAGAATGTTAAAATTGACAGTTAAATTACCTTTTCACATGTTATATTACTGCTTACTTTGGCCTTCCAATTTTTATGTAAAGATGTCACAATTTTAGCCAATTTTTTCATGTAATTTTAAGAGTATACGACTAATAAAAGAAAATTACCAGCAGAGATAAAAGGAACTGCTGAAGTATACAAGAGCAGTGGGCAATAATTGCATATTTTGCAGCCTTCATCTCGATTATCAGCACATAATTATGTGGGAACTAAACATATTGGAAACAAACCTCAAATCTGAAGAAATTATAAACTTTTATCTGGCGATTTTGTAGAATTCAAGATGTTGTTGATCAAAGCTGCCATCTTTGGTTTTGATTTTCTTTGTTTCCTGTTTTTGGTTATGTGATTGGGAGTGTACTAAAATGCATCTTTTAATGGAATCTCGGAATTTTAAAGGGGGAGGGGGGGGGGGGGGGGGGGGCATAGTTTACAACTACAGTAATTTTCGGGTTACACAGAGAGAAAAACAAAACAGACCCAATTATAACAACCTTGACCCTTCCCATCAGGGAGCGAGGGTAGTTAACTGGGGCTGTAAAAATGAATCAGGTACTCATTAAGGATTAACAGTAGATCTTGTAAATTTGCCCATTCTTGTTTCCTTTCTGAATATTGCTGGTAACTGTGTCTGGAAGTCACATTATCCCCTTATATTAATTGGTAACTCACCTTTATTAACTGATGAGGCAGTATATTTTAGAAGGATAGATGTTTTGTGTTGCAGATCAATGGTAAATAGAGGTATACCTCTGCCAGCATTGCATTCCTCCTCCACCATTGAATAGAGAGTAACTACATAAAATAGAACTTCTTACATACAGTTTCTCTGAATATTAAAAGCTTGTTGGTATTCAGGGGGGAGAGAGAAAGAGGGTCTGCTGGATTACCATATTTCCTGTTGTTTAAAGCTTGGCAACCACTGAGTGGATTCTCTTCAAATTTAGCACATGTATGCAGTAGCCCTAGGAAAATTTTCTGAATATGGTGTCATGACATTTCAACCAATCAGAGAAGTTACATGACTAAAAACATGTTTTTCAAAAGCGGTTTGCTTCTCTGGATGATAACTTGAAAAGCGCTGAAAAATTTTTTTTGACCCCCAGGGTACAGTCGGGTCATGTGCCACTTTTTACCAAAAATCATTCTTGGCAGCCGTTTTTTAAGGTAGGTTAAATTTTTGAATAAATGGAAAACATATTAAACACAGGAAGATAGTCATTTCGACAAAATCATTAATGCTCATTGCGATGTTTTGTTTTTGCTGTGCAAAACATTTTGTTTTTCTCTTGCGAAGCAATACTCTGGTTCTTATTGGGACTGAAAGTAAGGTGTCCGGTTGCCTATAGCTTTGTTTAAATTTAAGGTCTCAGGACAAAATAGGGTAGAGTAAATGTACTCAAATAGCAGATAAAATACAGTACTTTTTTGTACATGTATTGACCAAATGTGTACCCCATTCACTTGTCAAAAGAGTGCATTCAGTTTTAGGTAACTGTGCTAAATGTAAACTCATTGTACATACCAAGGCTGTTTTATAAAAAGTAAGACTCACAAACAACAATCCTTCCTCATACGCAAGTCAGTAATGATAATATATAAATGCTATTATTTCTCCATTGTGAAAAAAGTAAAAATTTCTTTTAGGACACGACAATGTGTCTTATGTCGTCAGTTCAGTCAAAAATTGAAAATTTGAATGTTTTCACAAGGGCAGCAAAGTTTTGTCCATGCTTGACCACATCAGTACATTCATCCAATATTGAAGGGTCATACATTTTACCTGTGCTTAAGTGGGCTTTATAGATTGTATTGGGTGCTTGAGTGTGTGACACTGTAGAGAGATATGTATGTAGGGAGACACACACACAGCAATGATTTATGACATTTTCTACCTGCCTATTACAGAGAGAAATTCCCTCACTGGGCCTCAGGCTTACACTGCTCTCTGTACCAGACACTGAGGCACCGGGGAAACACCTCTCTACTTACTAATAAATAATCACCCATTTTTCTCTCTCTCTCTCTCACACACTCAAGTGCATGTCCAAACATCTGACTTAGTGACTTAAGAATGAAAACTCTTACCTCACACTGCGGACTTTTTGATAAAAAAACACTTGTAGTTGTTTATTTGATTTTGTTCTTATGCAAATAACACAAACTCTTAGTCTGTTGATATTTTGGCCACTGCATTCTTAAGTGTATGTAATATTGAAACTATTAGCTTAAAATTGCAAGTTATTAAGTTATAAGTTGGCCATCTTTCTTACTATGATGTAAAAGTTTTGGAGAAGTTTGAAGAAGTTCTAGATATGGTGAGGGACTAGTAACCATAAACCGTGGGAGACCACTGCTCTGAGATTGACTGGGCCGTTTTGGGGTGGTGGGCAGCACTTAGGACAATAAGCTCACAACAGTGGGGCCTTGGTCTTGATAAACTAGTAGAATACCGAGTGATTAATGCCATTAGATACAGGGGAGTACCTCCCATAGTCTGAGACTGACATACTGAATGGAAATATCAAAATGCACTGGTTTAAGACATATTGGAGCAAGGTTCTGCAGTGAACATTCATTGATGAAGGTTCTTGATGCACTCTTCACATCCTGACCTTGCTTGGACATTGTTTGAAACACCTTTTCTTTGTGAAAAACAGACTTCAATGCTAATTTAGACTCTTTTTATGAAAGCCAGCCAGACCTGAAAATTGATATATATAGATCAAGATATGTCAGTGTTTTCTCCACACCTACCCCTTACAAAACAGGATCACTTCAAAGAGCGCTCTAGAAAAGTTTGCAAGTTTTTTTTCTGTGGTTTGTGGGCCTGTATAGATGATAAGGCAGACCTGCTTGGGGCTAAAGGCTGAGATTTTGAAGGCTCAATGACATTTCAAATGAGTGTGTGAAGTAGTGAGTGTAAGGTAAACAGGATGGCTAGATGTATGAGTCAGTTGTTTGCCTAGCGTGCACACAGCTTGTTGATTGGCCGGCCCTGCCAGACTGCCTGGCGCCGACCCATTCACAAGGAAAAAACAGAGGAGCGCGGAGGTTTTCTCAGGAATTCCCATGTAGTACAGAGGATTCCCCACCATCTGGACATCACCAATCAATTAGCAGCAGTGTGTGTACAAACAGTGTGGGCCACCTGGCCAGTGCTGGGATATAATTAGGATATAAACATATATATATCTACATATACACTCTCAGTGGCTGTTTGGTGTTTGTGTTGTGATTATGGTGACTGGACCTGAGA
This sequence comes from Sabellastarte sp. h YS-2021, assembly GCA_964017235.1. NCBI lineage: Eukaryota > Metazoa > Annelida > Polychaeta > Sabellida > Sabellidae > Sabellastarte > Sabellastarte sp. h YS-2021. The sequence continues at coordinate 138,972,955 of OZ024929.1, forward strand.
GGATGCATCATTACAGCAGACAATATTCGTCCCCACCCCACCACCGCCAGCCACCTCCTTTGTACCATATCAGTCCCCAATACAGCCCTCCACCCCCCTCCTACACTTCACCCCAGCCCTCCCCACAGCCCCGCTATGAAGGCTACCCCCACAGTCCCAACTACCCAGACATGTCCCCACACGGCCCATTGTCCCCCAACTACCAACCCCCGCCACCCCTGTACCATGCACGTATGCCCCCACCCCCTCATATGATGGCTGGTCAGAGGAGACACTCGGGTAAGTGGTCATAATAAAATGACCTTGCTCATTTACCGGGTGGTCAATCCAGATATATATAGGTGGATATATGTATGTACAGGATGGTCAGTCCAGGGTGGTCAGAATATAAATGACCCCACTCAGTTGCTGGATGGTCTGTATGTTAGCCTGTATTGCTCACAAGCCATTAAAACCTTATAGGTTTGATAGTACAGATGTATAGGTGACTGTATTGAATATGTAACTGACCCTGATGATCCCCCATTGAGGACAACCTGACTTGATGTGCAGGCAAGTATATCATACTCAGTGTAACCACCCACTACACTTAAACCCTTTTCATGGTCATCAAGAGTAGTCCCCTTTTATTGGACATCCATACCCAATAATAGAAAATGCACATGTGGTAGTGATGTGTGATACCTTGAGTTGTGTGGTTTTAGACCAGTGATTTTTTTATACATCACTGTGTAGTCGGTAGTCCACTGCACAGTGAAAAGTGTGTACTTTGTAAATGGTGTCCTCTATTTGGATTAGCAGATCTGTCCTGGTCAGAGGTGAGTTTTGGAATTGTTTTAATGTCCATGGTCATATTCTGACAGACAGTATAACAGATTCTCCACAGTTGGATTCAGACCCATAATTTTAGAGTTCAGAGCCAAGTGATCAGTTTGGCCCCCAGGATATGTCCTTGTGTATGTGGGGCAAGTAATGTTAAGGTGATAGGGGGTGAAATTATCTTGTCTTTGTGGCAAACAAAGAAGTCTGTTCATATAACCTGGGATTCAGACTAGTGATTCAAAGTTGGGGTTTAACGTCCCGTTCAACAGCCAGGGTCATATTGGGACAGGTCCTCAGCATTGCCACTTGTGGGACTCGAACACACAGAGGTGACAGCCTATGATTAGATGCCAAACTTGCTAACCACTAGGCCACCGAGGACCTGACTAGTGATTCAACTGGGGTTGACACAGATTGAAGCAGATTGGGGATGAGGTGCGAACGCTCACAATCCGGGTTGACGGATAAATCTCAACCCCACTCAAGAGGTGGATTAAAGCAGATTGGTTCAACCCCCTTTGTAGTGTGAACCCTGTCAATCTGGGTTGACGAGGGTTGAGTGTATTGTTACTGTAGCCAATTGACTTCTTGCCTTGAAGCAGTTGCGTAACTTAACAGTTATGCCTTAATCCTTTCAGTATTTCATAATTGACACAAAAGCAATCAAAAGTGATTGTGTAATTTCTGGATGATTGCAATTTGATATAAAGTGTATGAATATTTGTAATTGTAGTAGGATGATTTGATTAGCCGACATTTCTAATGATTGCAGTTGGCCTGTTGCTAATAAAACTGACACAGTCTTAATAATGTAACCTTGTGTGGTTAAGTATGAAAAATAATAGCCTATTTAACTGCATTATATACAACATAATATTTTGATCTTTTTCTTTTTAATCAATTTTATCATTATCAATTTTGTAAAAAAAAAAATCAAGGCCACTGCCGCAACGGTTCTCTTCTGACTTAGGATGAGTAATATATGAGAACTAAGGGAGATATAAGGCCTTTGCAGTAAGATAACCCCACTTGACACTGAAGAAAGGGTCAAAGGCTAAAGTCAGCAATTGGAAAAGATTCCCAGGCCATGACTTCCTATAAGTTTTTTCATATTCCAAACCCCTAGTAGCAATGATAAGGGAGATATAAGGCCTTTTTAATAGGATAATCCCATTTGATATTAAATCTGATATGGTGACCACTTTGTTTTCGAAACTAGGTCAAAATTACTGTCAGGCTAACTTTCCCAGCCAGATATCTTGTGTGCAAATTTGATTAACCTAGCTGCAATATTTCAAGTTTTTACAACATCTTAATGATTTTCAAATAATTGGCTATTGCAGCCATTTTTTTTCAAAATGCGGCCAAAATTGTTCACGGGCAAAACTTTTGCAGACCAGGACGTAAAAAGGGGCTGTTTTTACATTCTGAAGCCCTAGCAGCAATAATAAGGGAGATGTAGGACGTTTTAGTATGATGACCCCATTTAACCTTGAAGCAGGGGTCAAAGGTCAAATTCAACACCTGGGAAAGAGTCTCAGGCCTTGACTTCCTACAAATTATTTTCACATCCAAAGCCCCAAGGAGCAATGGTAAGGGCGATATAAAGCCTTTTAATAGGATAACCCCATTTGACAAACATCTGATATGGCGGCCATTTTGTTTTGCAAACTAGGCCTAAATTACTATCAGAGTAGCTTTCCTAGCCATATATCCTTTTTTGCAAATTTGATGAAGCTAGCTGGAATATTTCAAGATTTAGAGCATCTTTATGATTTTCAAACAGTTGGCTATGGCGGCCATTTTGTTTTTCAAAATGAGGCCAAAATTTTGCACAGACATGTTTTCATAGCTATAAACATTCTCTTCAAATTTGGTGAAGATATCTTATAAATGAATGACATATTAAGGTACGGAAGGCGTTTTATAATCTCCTGACCACGACTTTCCGCTGCTGGCAGGAGATAAAAAAATGCCACTTTAGCAATTTCATGTGTATATTTAGCAAAATTTGGAGGTTTCACTGTACTCGGATTTTTGACACTTATCAATCCAGATGAAATTATTTTGTGTGGACACTCAATTCAGATTGAGATGCATCTGCTTCAATCTGCTTCAACCCTCAATCCTCGTCAACCCGGATTGTAGTGTGAACACTGAACAGGGGGATAGTGTCAGTGTTTGTATTTGGGTTTATGGCATAAAACGGTATAGGCATATCAAAGTGTAATATACTTTCCAACTACCAAGTACAACTTGTCTCTCCCCTGGTGGATATTGTTTTGGTATCAACTTTCTTTCTTCCTATTGGACAATCATGACCGTAGAGAATATGACACTATAAATAATTCAAATAAAATAAAAATCAGTGGATGAAATTTTTTCCAACTCATTTCTGTTTCAAAATTTAACTCTGGTATGCCAATTTTGGGGTAAATGTTGGGTCACAAAAACATTGAAATATTGTGTGAAGCTGCGCTCAACTGAATTGTGCAAGTTGTCACTTTTTAAAGTCTGGTTTTGACAAGAAAAGGAAAATTATCTATTTACTCTGAGTTAAGAAATAATATTGCTAAGGAGGTGCGTATTTAGAAAACTGACAGTCCAGCTAGTGTTTTGTAGTGACATTTTAAATTCATTAAAATACTGTGACATATGCATGGTTAAAGGTCTTTCATTTTCTGTGATCGAGTCTATATATGCAAGAAGTTTAATCGTGCAAATTTTGAGATTGGAATGTTTTGAGATGATTATTTATGAGGTTTTTGAAAATTGTGGAGTAAAGTCTTCTTTATATGTTTAAGTGAAGACTTATATGAATGGAATTGCCATAATAATAGACACAGTCAGACAAAATAATTGTTTGAGATTTCATACAGTTTTCTCATTATAATTCTCCATTGTATCTGAAGATAGTATTCTGTTACACATTGCCTCAGCCATGCCTTTCTGAATATGCTCAGATGGTGTGCAGTGAAATACAGTCAGAAATTTTACATTTGCCACAAAATTTGTAATTTGCCACTGTGTCAGCCATTTTGAATTAAAAGCAGAACTCACTAAAATTTTACAATCGATCAGATAAAGTAATCACATAAATCAAAAGTGTAATATGAAATTTCCACAATTTAAAAAAAAAATTTGTAGCTTTTCTAAACATTGAATTTCAAATGCTCTATTGAATTTTATGTTTTTACTGTATATATATATATATATGCACTACCTGCAAGTCACTGTAACATATACACTACTGATGACATTTTTTTAACTTTGTTTTTAAACTGGAGTGTCAACATTGTGGGGTGTTCTTCAATAAAGCCTGCCTGTGACTACAATAACATACAGAATTTTAAGTACATTCCTCTATTCACAAAGGGTTTGAAAACTGATCTGTCTATTGAAGAAAACCTTTCTGGTGCAGTGAAAGTGTGAAGACATTTGCGTGATGTTCAGCGACTCTTGTTAGTCTTGAGACAAGCGCAAAAATTGTAAAAAAAAAAATAACTTTTATGAAGAAAAAAAGTAAATGGTCCAGATCCCTAAAGTAAAGTTAATTGACAATCGGTTAGCCATTTTAAAGCACTTTCATCAGGAAATTGAGCTTAAATATCACACCATAGTTCCTTAAACCCAACAAGATCAGATGAGGGTTTGAAATCTCACAAGATTTGCATTCTTCCGAAATCCACTGAGCAGAAATTTGACAGCAATAAAAGTCCATGAATATGTTCTCCTGTCATGGGACATATTGTCTTGCTAGACTTTTGCAAGGTATTTGTTCTATTTCATTGATAGTAGAATTGTAGATTAAAAATTTCTAGGAAAAATTGTAAAAGAACCTAAACTATAACAATACTTTGGTGATTTCAGAGATACAACATAGATTTCAAAATACACAGAAACTATTGGACTCATTACTGTTCTTTGTTTCATGCAATGGTGCATTGATTAATTTTCACTATACAGCAAACTAAGCATAACTAGAAACCAGAAGCGCTAATGTGCAGAGAATTTAGTTCTACTCATGGCTAAATTCCACCTGTACCTGCAGTTATGGTGAGACAGAATTGTATTTTTATAAGTAAAATATTAAAATTGGTTCTGTTTTACATAGTTTGAGTTACACAGGTTCTACTGAATACTTTTACAGTGCCAGTTGCAGAGCCAAACACACTTTTGAACCCTTGGCTTTAATATAGTTGTATGGAGACACACCAGTCAGGTCCTTGGTGGCCTAGTGCTTCGCAAGTTTGGCATCTAATCGTAGGCTGTCACCTCTGTGGGTTTGATTGCCATAAGTGGTAATGCCGAGCATCTGTCCCAATATGACCCTGGCTGTTGAACGGGATGTAAAACCCCAACTTTGAACTTTGCACACACCAATCAGTCCTCAGCCTTTATATAGTAAGAGCTTGATTAGTTTGACAAAATTTGTTTCTTTTGACAGAACTTGGCATGTTAATTTTCACTTCTGTCACAATGTACATCTTTCAGACTTGTCAACAATAAATTTCAAGCTGAATTGTAAACAAGGTGAGCTAACAAAATTTGCATGTTAACTTCTTCTTTGATTTATTTATTTAGGGTTTTACGTCGCTTTCAACACTGTACAGGTCATATCACGACGGGTAGTTGGAAGGGCAGAGGAAACCAGTACATACAGTTCGTCAGGGTTCTGTGCTGTAAACTGCCAACCAACGGCAAGCAACTACCAGCTTTCCCACTTGAGGCCAAGCCGGGAAGCGAACCCCGGCTTCAGAGGTGGGAGGCAAGAGTGTTACCACTCTGCCACTGTGGCCCAAACTTCTTCTTTGAAACAAATAATCTTTAAAGGTAAGACACAACAAATGTGTCTTATATTATCAAAAATCTGGTTGAGTCTGAGATTACATTTTAATGTCAAATGAATGACTTTATTTAAGTGGGCATTCTTACATAGCATACATGTAGCTGTGTGATCAATCCATTTCATTATGTTTGGGGGAACTATATTTTGGTAAAAAACAGTCCATTGTCAAAGGTTGTGTGATTCCTTGTGGCATACTCGGTGCTTTCAGCATTCTGGTTTGAAATTTGAAGCAGATATTTACTCGGCCTTGTTGCTCCCTACAGTCCTCAAATTATAACCAAAGTGTTTTGAGCTAGAATTGAAAGAACACAGTTCTAATTATTTGAAGAGAGGTGTGTGAAGTTAACCATTGGTACACAATTATTTTCTCTCTGTGTGATTTTTCTTTCAATAAGATTCCTTTAGTTTTGTCCGTATTTGAAGCAGGATTAATATTTATTTGTTAAAGTTGAAAACCTGATGAATTTCATGGTGTTATTTTTGTTAGTGACCTGAAATGAAATGTGTTATCCACCATTGCATGTGGATTTTCACCAGTTGTGGTAAGGGCCCAAAAGATTAGGCTGTTATAAGCATGATTCACTGAAGTTTTACAACAGGTTAAGTTGACATAAAGATATTGTACATAACACCAAAAGTGGCAAGGATTTTCTTGTCATATAATCTATTTATTTTAAGTTTAAAATCTTTAAATTAGATATGTTGAGATTTGGTAAATGTGAATTTCCATTCCCTTTGTAAAAATGACTTCAAATATCGATTTGCAGTCATTTCTGGGTTTTAATATGGGATAAATGAAAACAAAGTTTAACCGTGGAAAAAGTAGGCTTTAAGTTGTATAGTCTTCTTTATGTCATGCCAAATCACGGTATTAGCTTTAAGGACCCGTGTTCTTGGAGATTTATCCAATTTTCCCCGCAATTGATTGGACCAACAGGTCTGTTCTAGTTATCTGCAAAACCTCAGTGTTTGGGGTGAGATGTAGTGCTGTGAAATTTGGCTGGCAAGTAGTTAGTTAATATTCCAGGAAGAGGGCTTCTGGGTGGGGGGTTAATAGAAGTAATGGATCATGTGACGCCAGATAAATAGCCCCTTAAAGCACTCACCAAATCAGGTGACAAGTGGCTCCCCCTTGGGAGTCGGAGCTGCAGTCGCTAATGCTGCTTTGTTGGGAGCTCGTCTTCTGTGTTTCATGTTAAGTTAATTGTGTAGTCATTTTCAAGAGATATCAGAACAAAGGTTTGAAGAAATGTGTACAGATATGAGTTTTATTTTTGTCACCAATAAATGGTCGAGTGTGGTAAAAAGGAGTCCAGAATGATGAGGCGCTTTTCAGTGAAGTGAAATGTGTGTTTTATGTCTTACCATTTAAGGATATATTTGGGCAGACCATCAGTATTTCCTGCATGTTGTCATGATCTGTGTTTGAACCCATGACCATAGAGATGTGAGCCAAGTGAATGTTTGCCAAACCTGATAACCACCAAATATAAGGTGTAGTAGTTCAATGATGAGCAGTGTGTAAAGCTAGTCAGTGATGAAAATGTAGTCTAACATAAATAGTGTTGCAGACTTTTTTGAACCATGTGTATTTTTTTAATGTAGAAATACCCGTATGTAATTACTCCATGTTGTCCAAAAGCTACACAGAGCCAAATATTTTAAGTTAAAGGTTAGTTAATAGTAAGTAATGAGATGTTTAATTGAAATATCTTTTCAGATGAAAATTACATAAATAACCTTTCATATATGTGGACATTATGATTTTCACAGACCCATTACACAAACAAAATCATTTAGATCTTCTCACGACTCACATCAATTAGGATTTATTAGATTTTTTAAGTTGAAGTATAGTGTTGGACCACTAGATCTCTTACTCTTAGGGAAATACTAAAAAGGGACTGTTCACTTAAAAAATTTGTCAAAGCCAGAAAAAGTAGTTTTTAGGCCAAGAAAGTGAGAAAAAACAGTACCTTAATTTCTGATACAAAACTTTCTGCATTGGTTGCTTGTAATTTATGCTGAAAAAATGAGTTAATAAAAAACTACATAGTATTGTTGTTAATTTAAAGTATCATGTCTTTAATGAACCCCATATTACTGTACATATGCCAATTTCTAGAAATCTGTTCTATGTATAATCAGTAACATTGTCACTAAATTAACAAAAGTTTCTTAAAAACTAGGCATTTATTTAAAGCGGGTGAGATTTTGGAAATATATAGTATTTCTGGTGTTATTTTTGTCCCCCCCTCAGTCTAAAATGCCCAGTATCTGCACCTTTGTAGGGTTGTTATGGATGTGTGTTTGAGGGTTCAAGTGCTGGTGCAGACTTGTAAAAACTGTGAACAGAAACACAGTGTGAAAGGGGTTCCTGTTTGTTTTAACACCTCAAGTGTGGGGAGGTTTTCCTGTATAGAGTGTTTTACGGAGAGAGGGCTTTGACCAGTATCAGGCGTTGGGGTATAAATAAACTAACAGTGAAATTGTACTTGAGGGAAACTTCATATTTTTGGATAGGAGGTTTTTAAGGGAGTATATGTTTATTTTGAATCCGTCAGCAATAGTGGGCAACTGTGTTTTGATTAGCCCAGTGATTAAGTTTTATTTGAATTATTTGGCCCTTAAGGGCTGGACGTTAACATTTGCCTACGGGCCACGGCAAGTAAATTTCCAGTCAGGACAAGTGGATTTTGTTCTTCTCTTGCCCACATGGCAAGTAACTAAAATTAGATAAAATATTAATTACTCGTTTTGCTTCTGTTTTTAACCCCAGCCCTAGTCATCCCCTGCGCCATCCGGGCAGCAGTGGGGGGCATAAAGCTTGTGGGTGTTCCTGAGCCTAAACGCATGCATGTATTTTCACCAATTTATCAGAATATGTTTACCCGAGAGTATCTAGAGCTGATTAGGGTTGGGTTGTTTGTTTGTTTGTTTTTTTTTTTGGGGGGGGGGGGGGGGGGGGGGGGGATCCGGGAACAACTGTTGACATGACAACACTTTTAAGATTTTTGGGTCTTAAAGTTTGTGGGTGTTCTATAGCCTAAACCCATGCATAGATTTTCACCAAATTTTCAGGATATGTTAATCGCAAGAGGATCCAGAACTCATTAGGTTTTGGAGAGTATCCAGTCTAAAAGTAAATCCTCCCCCTCAGGGTGGAAAATTTCCTGGTAATTCCTACCCTCCACCCAGAAATCCTACCTCCCACCTCTTCAAACAGATACTTCGTTAGGGTTAAAATGAAAAAGTCTTTAAATTCTTGGTTAACTTTATTTTACATAAACCAACATAAATATAATTAAATTCACATAAACCGACATATTATGCACAATTAAATTCACAAAAAATTACAACAATAAATCACCTTATTATTAGGCACACTATTCATTCACACAAAACTGAAGCTTCACTTAAAAGCACATATATACCAGAGTACACTTTAAAGGCCTAACCAGATAGCAGATTTAATGTAACAGGTATGCAGTTGCAATTATATGGGTTACGGTCAAGTAGTGGACAGGAACTTGTGCCATTTGATCAGTTAGTAAAATTTGTATAAGATTATAACAAAATAAAAAATAAAATAAAAAAATAGTGCACAAAAATATAGGCATATTCACCCATATTGACAAGTGCATGAAAGACAAAATCTATTTAGATGACAGAATATGTTTAGTCTATGGGGTTATTATCCGTATGATTATACACTACACATCCAAGTTCAGACAAATATTTAGGAGATGTCAACTGATCATTTTAGGGGTATTTATTTATTTGTTTATTTAGCATCCCAAACAAATCATGCCCTGCTAATCTTGCAAATGTCAAATTTGACTTCTGATCCCCTGCTTCAAGGTCAAGTGGGGTCATAAAACTAAAAGGCTCATATATCTCCCTTGCTATTGCTTCTAGGGCTTTCAAATGTGAAAACAAATTATAGGAAATCATGGCCTGCTAATCTTTTGCAAGTATCAAATTTGACCTTTGACCCTTGTGAAGGGTCATTATGCTAAAAATGCCTTATATCTCAGTTATAATATGTTTGAGGGCTTCAAAATATGAAAGCAACTTGTAAGAAATCATGGCCTGTGAATCAGTGTCAGATTTGACCTTTGACCCCTGCTTCAAGGTCGAGTGGTGTCATCATACTAAAACAATCATATATCTCTTATTCATTGGTCCTTTAGCTTGGAACCCTTCTTCAACAACATGAAAGTTTTTACATCTGACAATATCTTGTGGGTTCTGTTTTCTGCTTACAACTGAAGTTATTCTTAAGATTTTCCTAAATCTCAATGTTGTTGCCCATTTAGTTGTACCTGCTGAGGCTGGCTATTTTAAAAAAAATGTTTTAGTCTTGTCTGAATGTATTTTAAGTCAGACAACTGATTTCATTTGATCACAGCCATTGACCTATAGTTAGAGGTAAACTTATAATTGTGACAATCTCAAGACATGGAAAAACAAAGTATGGCCAAGTAGGTTTTAGCTCAGGGCAAGTGGAATCTCAATGCTACTTGCCCTACTGGGAGGGGGGAGGGGGGGGGGGAGTGGCCACACTCTAGTCTTTTAATGATAATGGAAATAAGTGAAGTTTTTAAAATTATTCATCACAAACAATTTCTTGCATGACCTAACCAAAATGTAGTAAAATGTAAAAAGTGTGTATCATTAATTAAAAAAGAATATATTACATGACCAAACACTCGGATAGTTTTAAAACAGAAATATAAAAATCAAAATATATAGAACAATGTAGGTAATGTAGATAATGTAGAGTGTACTGTAGAGAGCTCAGTTTTTAACTAGCTGCCCGTGTAGTTATATAAAGGAATTATATCTTTGTTCTTACAATCCTGAGCAGGTATTTGTGTCCTGAGTATATTTCAATCAGACATTGCTGTCTTTGAAATTTAATGATTAAAAGATCTTTATGCATAATTTGAATCCTGAGTTAATAGTTATATAAAGGAATTATATCTTTGTTCTTACAATCCTGAGCAGGTATTTCAATGTGTCCTGAGTATATTTCAATCACACATTGTTGTATTTAAAATTTAATGATTAAAAGATCTTTATGCATAGTTTTAATCCTGATTAGTCATCAAAGAGAACCAAATCTTTGGTGTTTTAATCCTAAGTAGTTATCCCATATTAAAATAACTATATTAAAGAATTATTCATATAATCCTAATGAAAACTATGAAGAGCATTATTAAGTAAACTTAAACTGGTGTAAACATTTGGACCACCAAAAAAAATCAGAGGAGGCCATTTTTCTGTCCCCTCAAATTTCAAGGAGGCCATTTTCTAGTAGGCCATTTTTCTAGGAGGCCAATTTTCCGTTTCCCGAAGCAATTACCTAGAATTGAGGCAGAAAAGATTCACTGAGGTAATTGTAAAATAGGCTTAAACTGCTTTAATTAAGACACAACTGATTTACCAAGATATGTGTGAATGCAGCCTAAGCCTGTGTCATGAAATCTTAATCAGTTTTATGTGAATTTGGGGATAATGCTTAAACTTATATAGTAAACACAGCAGTCCTGCAAAAATAAGGCCCGAGCTTTTAAAGGGAAGTGTTGTAACTTCCTTCATGATGTTTGTCCATCTTGTTTCATAGATTAATCAATACACAGATAACTGTACAATGAAAACACAATGTTCTTGCATGCAGAAAAACCTTAAAATCAATAAGAGTTGTAGAAAAACAGAAAGAGGGGGATAAATATCTTTATCTTTTGACCTGGGAGGGTATATTTGAAAACCAGGGAAGGAGATTTGCCTGCAAGTTATGGTCTGATATTAATGGTTGTTTCCTTTAATCAGGGTGAATGGGGGTAATTAAGAGGAGAAGCTCTTTGATGTGCGATTAATGTTGCCTTGCCTTGGCTGTAGCCCCTTCTTGTTGTTACAGTAATACATGTGAAACTTGCTGAATTTATTGGATTCACCACTCCTTTGCTTAAACTAAAAATTGGGATTCTACTCCACAGTGAAGGTGACATTTTACCACATGCTGGATTAGAATCTGTGTCCACAGAGGTGATGCCCAAAGGAATAAATACCAAACATGTTAACCACTTAGCCATTGAAATTACAGGACATTGTTATCAAGTTTTGTATTTTGTCACTAGTTTAAAAGATATCATATCTGATGGAAAATTTAAGTTTTACATTTTTCTTAATTAATGCCGCTGTGGCTGAGTGGTTAACAAGTTTGACATTTAATTACTTGGGTTTCACCTCTGATCATGGCCTAGATTTAGATTTATTTTTTGTTTTACGTTGCGTTCAACGGCCATGGTCGTATTGTGATTGGTAGTTTACAGGTGCAGGAACCAGCGCATACTAGTTGGTCAAGATTCTGCACTGTAAACCACTGGGTATCGGTAAATAACTACCAACTTTTCCAACATGAAGCGCCTGGGCCAAGATTCGAACCAGCGACCTCAGAGGTTGAAGGCAAGCACTCTAACCTCTACACCACTGAGCCCCCTGTGATCATGGCTGAGAATACACAGAACACATAGATGTAGTAATGGGCTGTCCCAATATGACACATGTTGAGAGGGATGTAATGGCCCAAATATTTTTTGATATTAATTTTAAAGGGGGTGTTCCCCACCCTATGAAGTGGCAAATTTCATATATTGTAGCAAAATTGGACAAGCTTTACTCCATCTGGAAGAGAATGGTATGGAGTGGGGTAATAGATGGACCAGAGACATGCAATTCAAGACAATAGACCGAATGTCCCCACCCCCTCACTTACCACACGACAATTAGCATCTCTCGTGACTTGGATTCTCTCACTAAGGGCTGATGCGACAGAAATGGGGAGGTGGATGTTGTGCATAGTCCCAGTGTCTCTGCAGTGACATCTCGATTTTATTGTTTTCAAAGCATGGGGCTTGGCAATCAACTGGTGACGGTTTAATTCACGATGACAATGTTACATTCTTGTTTATAGTAGAAACTGTGTGGGGGTTTTATAAGTCTCGCTTAAGTGCAGTGAATTAGTAGGCTTAACTTTTATAATTCAGTGAGTGTCACAAATCCTGGGAGTTTTGTGTGACAGCCTGACAGGTATTGTCTGGGAAGTGCTCTTGATTGACAAAGTTGTGTTATGGTGGGTGCCAACTCAAACAACAAAATTTTGTATCAGAGGCATCCTTTGTTTGTCTCTATTTGTACTGAGCAGTCTAATTCCATTGACTGGCCACTGGTCTTGTAGTCCAGGAAATAGCAGTTTTATGGAAATTGTTTTTGCTTCTGTATTAAAATCAGGAGCCTGAATTTAGCAATTTTGAATGTATTTTCAATTTTACTGCTTAGCAGTAGTAAATGGTACTTGATAATGCAACTTATGCAGAAGTAGTCCCTGTCGCCATAGGAATAACTTTATATATATATATATTCAGCTAGCTGCAAAATAAGGATTCTGCAAGGTACACTTTTTGAAGTTACAATTCTTTTGGGGTTTTACATTTTTGTGAGTTTGCGAAGAGTAACATGCTTTGTACAGTGTTTTTTCCTGGATGTGGCATTGGTGGACATTACAAGGCCTCAGTAAGGTGGCTCTAGAACTTGAGCCAAGCAACCAAGCAAATTAGACATGTATTTCTAATTGAAGTTTAACAATTCTGTGATTTTGATATGTTGAAGGTCTAGAAGATAACAGCAGTCCTGGCCCCAATAACAGCCAATGGAGTGCAAACAACAACCCCAGTCCTCACTTCAACACAGAACAGAGGGTAGGTAGCACAGTGAAATGCAACAGAGTGAATGTACAAACTCATCAGCCTCTCTTGAGTTTTGTCCAAATATAAATTTTGTCCATCTCAGAACAGATTCTTTCAAAACAGAGCCTGTTTAATCACATAGTTTGCATCTCTTTGCTTGTGGATTTCAGTCCCGTTCTACAAGAATAAACTAAAGTTGATAGGATGCTAGGACAAAGTAGCTTTGAATGAAATATAGCCTACATGAAATAAAGTTAAAACATTCACAAAACAATTTTTTTTTTTTTGAAATATGTAGCTCTTCCTGTACAAGAGATAATAGGTTCCAGAAAAGTATTAAACAGGTTTTAAGAGTTACAGCTGTTAATGGTATACTGTTTTTTATTTCTGCTTAGTATTGTTGGATCAATGCTAGTTATTACGACGACTCGTAAGATTTGATATGAGATTTTAAAGTCTATGGAAGATTGTTCTTTTGTCCTGTCACATATATCAATTAGATTTTTTCCAAGTAAAATCTCCATTTTTCCTGCAATCAGAGATTGTCCTGGATTGGAGTTTCTACTGTGACTTCTTGGTAGGTTTAATATCATAAACAAAAGGAAATCATCCTGTTATTTCAAAGCACCTTCATTTGTTTTTGAACATTCCTTTGAACTGTTGATAATGTTTTGTAGATGTATGAGAGCCAGTATAATGGACACATGAATGAGAACATGCAGCATCCTTTTATCACAGATGGAAATCTGCCTTACAACAGTAAGTCCAGCAGATACAATTTCAAGGAAGATGACTACCATAAGGTCACATTTAATTCAGGAATTCATTGCAATGTCTTTAAGGCCATTGATTCAAATCAATGAAAAAGAAGATTAATTCATAAATTACAGTTATTTTTGCATGAGCAAGAGAAAAATGGAAAATTAGGGTGGATATGCATTTCCAAAGAGGTAAGACTTCAGCCTTGACCTAAAGGAGGCAAGTGAATTTGCAGAGCGGACATCATCAGGGAGGTCGTTCCAAATAATAGGTGCATGAGATGCAAAGCTGAGGCCAAAATGCTTTCGAGACTTGAAAACTGAAGCAAAGTGGGGGACCTCAAGAAACATGCCATCAGATTGACTTTGATGAGTGTTATATGCACTGTGTCTGGGTATCAGAAAGGGTTCAAAGTATTTGGGGTTACCCCTGTGCAGAAACTTATATACAAGCACGGCAGTCTTAAAGATAAAGCAGTGCTTAATCGGCGACCAATGTAGTACTTGGTGGTATTGGCCACAATTTTGGCAAGACTGTTCTGAACACACTGAAGTTTGCGCAGATGCTGAGTGGAGAGACCTCTGAACAGAGAGTTACAGTAACAGATTACAGGCCTGAAGGATGCATTCATTTGTTTTTAAAATGTTTCTCATTGTAGAAACCTTTGTATACGGATGTCTTAGCTTGCTTTTTGAATGATGATTAAATGTGTTCGATCAGCAGTGGTATCTGTAGTGTCCGTCACAGTCTTTGAGAAACTGATTATTTCAACAGAAACCTTACCTTACTCCCATTAATTAAATGTCTACACACTTTTACAAAACTTCAATGATTTTTCATGGATAAAAACATAAATTGTCATAATGTCACATTTTGTACCTCCATATTTATGGCAAGTGGATTAGAATTTTAAAACAACCAAAAGTCTGTATGAATTAATAGATATTTCCCTCTGGGAAGGTTATTGGGCTGTATTGACAACAAAACAATAAGACACGGCAAAATAAATTAAAATAGACAAATAATTGACCATGAAAAATGGATGGTATTTCAACTGGCCATTTCAGACAAAAAGAGTAGTTTTCACTCATTCAAGCTTAAAAATGTTAATACCCTAGAAGCGTTGGTAAAAAGAAACGAAAATGTAACTAGTAACACGTTCAAAGGTTTTTGCCATTTATTGCATTGAATTGGATTTATGAAAACATGTTGAGAAAAGTTGTAGTGTACATGATCTCGGTCATTGGATGCTCACAGATCCATTAAGGATATGTTAAGAATGAATGGAGTGCCAAATTACACCCAGATTAATAAAGAAATATTTTCCAATCAAGGTGTTGTCATGGAAACACAGAGAAGTGAACTGAGTGCACTCTGGTGATTGGTTATAATGGCTACAAAGCTTAGCCAATCGCATTGAATGTCACAAAAAAAGAAGGTCAGATGACAGAAGAATACTGAAACACAGGACAGAGTGAACTTAGTCTTTTTTTTTTTGTGCCAGATAAGTTTTTCTCAATGTCTGGTGTAGATTTTGTAGAGTGGCATTTTTTTAAGATACAGACCAGGAAAATTAGCTAAAGTAACACAAGACAAAGTATACAGTGTGGGTTTTGTCAGTCTGAGTTTGACAGAGTCTAACAAATGATGCTATATACCATAAAAAGTCTCTCATTTATAAGATTATGCTTTTAAGTCATGTTTTGTAGAAATGAACTTAACTGGGTTTTTTCATATACTGATGGAGTGTTGTTTGTAGGTGCTTCAGTTCTTTGCAATCTTCTGATGTTTTGTTGATCTTCAGAGGACACAATCTGCTTGCCATATGTATTAGATGCATTGTATATAGGACCTCCCCACTAGATTCAAGTGGTCTCATCTCCGTAAATTTCACTTCATCTACCATAGTTGAAGTTCTTTAATTTTACAACCCCGGTTTTTAATCAGTTTTCAGTGTTTGCAATCACGTCTTTAATACTGAGTTCAAATAACATTCATCAATATAAAAAATATTTCAAAATAAAACACAATTTCTTCTATCAGACCCTTCTAAAGAATACATTTAGTAAAATGGGTTCCAGTAATAAACAATGCATATATGTTGTTTTTACTTCCAAACATAAAGCATGTAGTATCTGAGATGGTGAAAAGCCTTAATCACTGTCCCCGGTGCTCAAGTACCTATAGGTTATCCATTAAATTGAACCAGTAACCATGTAACAGTTTAACACACAAAGGAGATAGGACAATGAGGGCCTATTTGAATTTCAGTCCACCACATTGATACAGTACAGAGAACTTGTAATGTTTGAAGTTTTGAAATTATTTCTACTCTCCTAAATTTTTATTTTCCTGCTTGAATCCTATTCAAATACATTATCCAGTTAAGATTCTATTACAAAACATTTATCTCCCAGCTTGTTCATATAATAGAGGTTCTGCTGCATTTCCACTTAACTGGTATTTTTATATTAAATTCACTTCCACTACTTAAAACAGGAAATTCTGCTCTGTAGAGTTCCCCTTGTTGAGGTTTATTTGTATAATGTGTGGTGTTATACCTGGTCATGGTGATAACAAATGTGGTATTCAACACTTGGCTTTCACTTCCTCCAAACTGGTTTATGGCTACAGTGGCACATGGCTGCTAAAGTGTATATAAAAGACCAATTTGAATTAAAATTTGAATGTGTTTATTTAAGTAGGTGTTAGTTTAAATTTGAGCCTTAGTTGAACACTTTATGGTACATTTAAAACTACAGCATGGTTTCCGTCAGAGATGGTCCCTCTGTTGTCTCGAAAGCAAGCAATGACCCATTGATCAAAAGTCTTCAACTATTGTATTGACAGCAGTATTTGACAATGAGTGGTTTAAGTGTATCATGTGACCTTATCAAATGAAAAAAAATATAACCCTTCTCTGTGCAGATACGTTTTTGTTACTTCTGCCTTTTTCTGTTGATTGTAAAAAGAGTGTTGCCTGTCTTGACAGTACTGACATTGAAGAGAAGTATAGGTCATGGGATTTAGGCCACCTATCTTTGGATTATCAAACACTTTAACAAGTTGAGTTCATGGAAGTTTTGAGAGCATATAACTTAGTACACAGGTGAATGGTTTGATACAGAGATAATGAATTCATCTTGATTCCCATTGATAACTTTTGTGATTGATAATACATTACACTGAAATATAAAGGCTCAAGAAAAATTAGTTACACAAGGCATTATTTTGTTTTAGATTTTTACTTTAAAGGGTGTGACTGTAACATCCAGTAACATTTGGGTAGCTTCAGCTACGTTCCTTCATTTTTGATGCCATTTCCAAATAGTTAAAACTCTCAATTAGATATGATTGAGACAATTTTATTACTTGGCAGTGTGCAAAGACCATGCTTGTGAGTTTTGAGAACTTTGTTGAACCTGTTAAAGGTGATTTGGGCCTGTTGATTGCGCCATTCATTATGCATAAGCAGGAAATGAGCCGGGGACAGGAGACACAAGCAGACTTTTGTGTCGCTCCACATTTACCCAGAATTCCTCTCTCCTCCCCCCAGACATTTACTGACAGGAAATGGAGTCATGTAGCACTGACTTAAAGCCCAAAGTTGAAGGGTTAAAGGGCATTTAAAATCATCCCATTCCAAGTGTGTGATGTGCTAAGATTTAAAACAAACATTGGGATGAAACTTATAAAGTTTTGTGGATTTTTCTTACTAATGTAGAGGTGACTTGTCATATTGTGTTACTATGTATACACATTTTCAATAGGATTTTCCCAATATAGTAAACACCTTTCACTCTCCCTTATATCTCTAAATATTGAACGAAAACAGTCGATCCTCTGTTTTCCAACCTTCTGTTATCTGATATACAAGATACACAAAAGATAGTTAAAGAAAAATGATCATTCCAATTTAAAACAAAGATTGTTATCGAACCAAGTGAAAATTATGAACAGATTGTTCCTTGTGTTTAAACAGGTAAAATCTAAAATAAAATCACACTTATTTTTCAGAATGTTGCCTTATAAGTTTTTACAAAAAGAAATATAAAACCCAATGCTTTATTATATCTGTACAAATGGAAGAAGCTGTAATGATATATGATCCTTTCCCTGGATCAAAGCCTCTTCACAGAATTTACACTTGCACATTTGACAGTGGATGTAGCCCTTCAGAATATGCTTGCATCAATAAACCCACTACTTATTTTACATAATATTTTCCAATGATTATGCCTGTAACAGCTGCTCGGTGATAAAGCCAAAAAAAAATCGAATTATTAACAGTATAAAATTTCATCTCTTTATGCATGAATAGTGATTATAATAGGATCTGTGATTCTATGATAGGTAAAGTTTTTAAGGAAATTACAAGTATACTGGATTATTTAGGCATTAGCTTGATGAAATATTTTTAAATCACTTGTTAAAGTAAATATTTCAAAATATATATCATAAAACATTACAAGACCAGTTACAACCATCTTAATATTAGAAGAAAACAAACTAATATAGCAGCACCACAATCCCCCTTCATGGTTTCTCTTTAATTCTTGGTCATTGCATATCTGTACGATTTGCTCTCTGACCTGGTTCAGCAATGTAGTCTGAATATAAGGACTACCTGGAAGCATCATTAGTGTGAACAAGTTGAGAAAAAAAAACTGTGCTAGAGAATTTTCTGAGTCTCAGCCAATTCTAGTATTTAGAATATCTAAAATGTACTCTCCTTCATTGTAATAGACACTTGTGTTTTTGCTTTTCAAACACCAAACATGAAATATTTAAGATACTCTGAAGCTTTGGTGTTTCTTCCTCCCTCAGTGACAGCAGTGACAACCCTTTATACAGTCCAGATCCCTCTGTGCTTCCACACAACCCACCTCTTTGATTTAATTTAGCCGGGAGGCCTCCTATCTTGGTTGGCCATTCTAAAACATCCAAGCACTCAGCGCTAGCGAGGTCAGCTCCGGCTAATTGGGGGGTCTTCAAGTGTCAGGGGACAATTTACCCCACCTTCATAATTCATAACACCCCCCACCCCCCCAACCCGCAGCCAAATCTTTACTCATTAGCCCTTTGTGACTGGGGACCCTGTTCCTTACAAGATCCCTAAACTTGTAAAGTTGCACCTAGATTAGCCCGCTTTTTCACATCAGGACTTCTGGCCTGCTTTAGCTTATTAGTGCATGAAAGAGGTGGGTGGAAATTTATCAATTTTCATAATGTACTCTTATATATATATATATACATATATATACATAAAATTTGACAGAATTTAAAATTCTGCACTTAAAATCCTTGGATTTCATTGGTGTGGAGGGATTTAAGTTCTGTTGACAGAATTTAAAATTCTGTCGATAGAACTTAAAATTCTGTTGACAGAACCTAAAGTCATGTTCAAAAAACTGTAATCAGAGAAATAAAATAAAAACATTATACAATCATTTTAAACTTTATTGGTGATATGCAACATTAAACACATACATTATTCATGGAGTTTAGCACTGCAATTATAGCAAAGAGACAGTAAAGAAACATAAAGAGACATATATTGAAACAACAAAACCAGCAAACACCTAGATATCAACTACTCAGGGGGAGGGGGGGGGGGGATTTTAAAATATGTGTTCTGAAAAGTTAGTGTGCATATTAATGTACTATTATAGATGACTGTGAATGCCAGTAAAGGATCTATGCCAGTAAAGAATCTATTTAATATCTGTCTGATGCATTACTTTTAATTCAGCACAAGTACTAAGCCCCCTTTAAAATGTAAAACAGTCACTCACTCTAAAAGATGTTAAACAGAATATAGACAATCATTATTTTATCAGGATTTTAAGTTCTGTCAACATAACTTTTAAGTTCTGTCAAGATAATTTTACAGAATTTTAAATTCTGTCAACAGAACTTAAAATTTTAAGAATTTAAAATTCTGTCAAATTTTAAGTTCTGTCACGACATATATATATATACCTTATAACTTGACTTACTTTAAAAACTAAAATTTTCATATGTTGCTCACCGAGTTGTGACTCAACTTACAACCAACTCATCCCAACACTAGGAACAGACATCCCCAGAAAAGAAGAGATTAAGCAATATAAAGGTCGAATTAGAATTAGAATTCAATTTTTTAAAACAAGCCAAAAAATTGCATTCAAATTGAGGGCTTCAGTTGTTTGTTGTGTCAGCTGGGAGATACATAGAAATTTTTTATCTTGTGTATTGATGTTAAAAAGAATGGAATTTAAAGATTTAAATGATAAATAATTGAAGTACCTGGTATTTATAAAGTGCCAAATTGATGTAGACATCCTTAGTTAGGATAGACCATGTCATGAATTTCGATTATCAATATGATATAAAACTGTTATGATTTCACAGTTTAGTTTTATTCTGAAAGACTTTGAGAGACAATTAACCTTTTGTTTTTGATTTAAAAAATGGTGTTGGTTCATATTTTCTTCGAAGTTTTATGTCCATTGGAATTTATTGATGAAAGAAATGTGAGAATCTGTCAAAGCTGAAGTTTTAAATATCTACATCTGCATGTAGAACGTTACGATAATTAATTATTAAGAATATGTAATATATAAAAGCTGACAGAAAGATTCTGTATATGCATCAGCAGAATAACAAGTGATGTATAAATGACACTTAATGGCGTGCATAAAATATGATTCACATTTGGGACATCTTGTGTTTTCTTTTTCAGGTAAAGAAATGCCTTATTCAAGTCCCCGCACTTCGGTGAGTTTGATGATTTGTAAATTTCATTTTTGTTTTTCAAACAAATGCATGCAAAAAGAGCACACCAACCCAGTGCTATAATGCACCCATGTGATGCATGTCTTATATGTTGACATGTGTTGTTCCATTTGTCTGTGCAGTAAAAAGTGATCATTTTAGCAGAGGTATGTTGTTGAAACAGATGATACAGTGGTAGCACTTGGTAGGGAAGTAGGGGGTGGGATGTGAGGGGATATCAGGGTGCACAGATGTAATTAGATCAGTGAGCAGCTAAGTTGCACCTGAGCCCAAGATGTAGGGCTTTCTTTAACAATCATCCCCATGGAATGTAAGGCAAAATCTTTGCCCCTCCTTGTGTTACACAAGTCTCAATAGCCTGCTAATTAATGCTATAAATACACCTGCAATTCAGTCAGCTCTGTACATTTTACTGCCAACTGTTTCTCTTGACTGCTACAGTTACTTTAATTGTCACATTTTTAAATTGAAACATTTTCATGGAAGAAAACCTTTAAAGAGAATATTGTTTTGCCTGTTTTTCACATTTAAAAGAGAAAAACAAATTGTGGCTTAAAGTTGCATATCTTGTGAAATGTACTATTTCCAATGAATTGTCTGCGAGTTTAAAACAAACCCATGATCACAGAGACCAGATGAGTCAAGAAGTTTGGCTTTTAAGTCACTTGTCCGGCATCTGGTATAGTTGTATCCACCGGAGGCATCCAGTGGATACTTTGGTTTAGTGTTCGCTAGGCCACGGCCGCGTGTAGCGAGATTTTCGGCGTTAACGCTCTAAGAGGAAAACTACACCAGCTAGGTTCACCAAATTTACAGGATATCTTTATTTGGGGTAAGCTTCTCTGGGACTGAAATTAGCCTCATTCTGAAAATCAAGATAGCTGCCACGGGCATTTCTTTGAAAATTATATACCTTTTTCTACTAGCTGTTTCTCATAGGTAGAAGGTTGAATCTCTTCATAAGTGATATGTATAACAGATATACATGTCCTCTACAACCTTGCAGACATTTGACCTTGAAGCTCTTAATTCAAGGTCATCCCCGGAGTGCCAAAGTAACCCACATAGCGGACTTTAAAAGTGCCTATATCTCCCTTATTATTGGTCCTAGAGGTTTGCAATTTGAAACCAACCAATAGGAAATCATATGCTGCGAAACTTCTGATGTGGTCAGATTTGACCTTGGACCCCTCCTTCAAGGTCAAACGAGGATAGCCAAACTTAAAACTGCTTATAACTCACTTATTATTGGTCATAGAGGTTTCAGATGGTAAACCAACACATAGGAAATCATGGGCCGGGAATCTTTTGGTGTGATCGGATTTGCCCTTGGTCAAGGTCAAATGAGGATAGCCAAACTTAAAAGTGTTTATAACTCGCTTATTATTGGTCCTAGAGGTTCCTGATGGTAAACCAACCTATAGGAAATCATGGGCTGGGAATTTTCTGGTGTGGTCAGATTTGACCTTGGGCCCCTCCTTCAAGGTCAAATGAGGATAACCAAAGTTAAAGGTGCTTACAACTTGCCTATTGGGGGCCACGGTGGCAGAGTGGTAACACTCTCGCCTCCCACCTCTGAGGCCGGGGTTCGATCCCCGCACGGGCTCAAGTGGGAAAGCTGGTTGTTGCTTGCCGTTGGTCGGCAGTTTACAGTACACAACCCTAGCGAACTCTATGTACTGGTTTCCTCTGCCCTTCCAACTACCCGTCGTGATATGACCTGTACAGTGTTGAAAGCGACGTTAAACCCCAAATAAACAAAAAATACAACTTGCCTATTATAGGTGGTAGAGGTTTGGGATGGTAAACCAACCTATAGGAAATCATGCACTGGGAATCTTTTGGTGTGGTCAGATTTGACCTGGACGCACTGGGAATCTTTTGGTGTGGTCAGATTTGACCTGGACCCCTCCTTCAAGGTCTAATGAGGATAGCCAAAGTTAAAAGTGCTTATAACTCACTTATTATTGGTCCTAGAGGTTTGTAATGTGAAACCAACTCATAGTAAATCAATTGCTGGGAAAATTTTGTGTTGAGCTCTGACCTTGGGCCCCTCCTATAATGTCAAACGAGGAGTGCTTATAACTCACTTATTATTGGTCCTACCGGTTTGCAATGTGAAACCAACTTATAGGAAATTATGGGCTGGGAATCTTTGATGTGGTCAGATTTGACTTTGAGCCCCTCCTTCAACATCAAACGAGGACGGCCAAACCCTAAAGTGCTTATACCTTGCTTATTATTGATCCTAGAGGTTTGCAATGTGAAACCAACTTATATGAAATCTTGGGCTAGGAATCTTCTGATGTTAGATGTGACCTTTACCTTTCATAATTGGTCACATTTTAGTATTTTACAGTTTTGTTAACATGTTCCTGATCACAACAACCACATTCATTTGGTAAAATGTTTTCTGAATTTATTTTGTGTAAAAGACAATTATAACTTGTGGATAACTAAATGGTAAACATACATATTTTTGGTAAATAAGACCTTTGTAAGCCAGAAACAGCCATCAAAATTTGAAATTCCAAAATTGTGAAAATGTTGCAATCAATATAACCATTAAATATTCTGGAATCATAGCAGAGATGCAAATTGTCAACATATTTGTCGGGTACCAGTCTATAGAAGTACTTGTTTTGGTAAATTCCCAATTGAGGTCAACAGGAAGGGTCATAGAATGCTTCAAAAACTGTTGCATAAATCAAAAGATTCTGTGCTTTGAAAGTGTGGGACTATATTGTCCAAAAATATACCCTAAACCAATATTTACAGGAAAATATTTTGAAAAATTCATATTCACTATTGTGAGATATACTTCATGAAAATTAAGAGTGGATTTCACAGAAAATCAGTCCTACAGTTTACATCTGTAATGGCAGTCATACCCAAAAGAACTCTCCAAGTGTGAAAATTTGTAATAAACTTGCTTCTTGTGTAAGCAGTGTGCAAACTATTTTTTAGCTACTTTGTGTTTCTTATGACTGTTTTCATGAAATTAAATGCTTGAGCTTTGGCTGTTAATACCCCAGTTACACATGGCCAGATGTACCGCCGGATCGCGGCAGGTTACCTAATTTGGAAAATGTTGAAAAATGTTGAGTGATTTACGGATCACATTTTCCGTCCATAAGGGCATCCGTAATGTCCTTGTGAGACCCGTAATGGCACGCTGCGATCCGCAGCGGCATGCTTAAAATCAGATATAAGATCCCTAGACCATTACGGAAAAATCAAACATGTTTGATTTTACCAGGAAGTCCGTACGGATGCTGTATCCGTAGTTCTTCCGTATCTCATCTGTAGCTCATCCGTGAGTGTCCTTATTGTCCGTATACCCATCCTGGATGTCCTTGTGGCTTCCCTTTCATCTGTGACGCTTCCGTGCCAACAAATATCACCCAAAACATAGCCGGAATTAACCGGATCTGCTATGGATTGACACGGAAAGGGTTTGCAGATCAAAAAAAAACAGTCAAAAGGACATCCGCAAACCTGTCCTTGCTTGACTGTAGCGCTCCGTAGGAGATCCATAGCGGATCCGTGGCAGATCCGTAAATCTTTTACATGATCCACCCTCATACATGTCAGTTTCCATATATGGAACGTGACCTATATCCATGGGGGATCCGTGAAAATGTAACTGGCCCCTAAAACTGCAATTAGTGAGTATAAAAACACACGATACTGTGTCAAGATTTTGTATAACCACCATGATATCATACTGAGTGAGTAATAAATAAGAACAGTATTCTCTGTAGGGCTCTCAGTTGCCCAGTGGTTATCAGATTTGGTAAATGGTCTCACCACTAGGGCTGTGAATGAGACCATATGCAGTGTGTCCATATAGGTATGACCCTAGCTATTAAAAATGGAAAGTAAAAAGCGATTTTAACTTTGTACACTTGTTCGTCAAAGGTTGTAAACTGCTGGCAAAATACATACTACAAGCCCCTTTAAATGGAATTGTACAAGTATAATCCTTGTTTATATCTAGGTCACACCCTTCTGTATGGCCAAATCTGTATATATATATGATATCCACTTGACAACCTGATATCTTAAGCCTCTGGACAGAGACCTTGTATCTGACTAGCACACGTTTGACATAACTGAATGTAGAGGAATCTGTTCATTTGTAGCTCATGGCAACAGCGCTCAAAAGGTGTATCAATGCTACATTAGAGAGAATCTCTCAAGATTGGCACCTCCATCAAATAATGCTCCTCATCCATGTCCCTTCAGGAAAGGGAACTTAACACTTGATGAAACTTTTAAAATAATTGTAGCAGTCTACATGTATATATACAAATGCTTCTTGTATTATTATCTTGCCAACAGTGATGTCTTGGTGCAGCCTCACCAAATGTTTATAAATTGCAAGGCGACTACTTGACGATTATTGTGTCATTGCCAACAAAATAAATTCAATAAAAGATTCTCAATGTGCATGAGTATTTAAAAATCCTAGAAACTTTTGTTGCTTGAGATTCCATTTAACCAGGTTCAAATGTATTTTGTTGAAGTCTCTACCATTATATGTCATAGGATCTCACATCTTCTGTTTTATCTTCGGAAACTGACCTAACCTTTAACTGAAATCATTGAAATGATTGGAGTTGGCTTGGATTTGTCAACTATGGGTGTTGAGTAAACAGCCACTGATTACAGCATGCTTAGTTTTCCAAGTGGAGTGTAGAAATGGTAGATTTACTGGTGTGACCTGACATGTAGAGGAAGGGTACCTAGAATACCCACTAAATGCTAGTAATGGAGGCAAATCAGTGCCATTATTTTGCCGAGTCATGCAAGGCATGGATCTGTTGATTTTGGTTTGTCTGTCACAATTAGGGTGATTAATTCCAGGGAGGGGGCAGCAGAGGACAGACTAGCTTGCTTTCTGCTACTGTATTTCTGAATGTTCACTTTTTCTTGGCCCTTGGTCACTAGGATCTTTCATTAACCATCCTTACAACTTTGTTTAGTAAATTTTAAGAAAGAATTCTGAAATATACCATAGTCTGCCTCTTGGCTACCCTTTAAATTTGGCAGCAAGAGCATAATTCATACAAATTCATGAACAGGTTAAGTAAATGGTAGAAATGACTTGTCTACATCAAACTATTTCATTAGAGTGATAAATTAATAATAAATAGAATATTGGGTTTTCGTCGGTTGTGAATTTTATATCCTTTGACTTTAACTCTAATATTTGCAGTACTTGGGTATGTCTAAAGAAACATGAGAATCTCGGTTAAATAGTAAGCCATGGCTCCATAAAAATGCTATGTGCATCCACTATTTTGTCATTAGTATAAATTTCTGATGCACCTTTTGCATGAAAGTTCTGATGGTCCAAATTTTAAACTTTGAAATACAGCAAATTTTGACAGTGACTAAAATTTTGGCAAGCATTTTTTACCCCAGCCCATAAAGACTAGAGTTATAGTCATCCCCTTTTAAGATTTTTAGGTCTTTAAGATTGTTGGTGTTCTACAGCCTAAACCCATGCATGGATTTTCACCAAAGTTTCAGGATATGTGTAACTCAACAGGATCTAGAACTGATCAGGTTTTGGGGGTATCTGGCAACAACTGTTGCAACAGTTTTAGATTTTTGGGTCTTAAAATTTGTGGGTGTTCCACAGCCTAAACCCATGCAAGGATTTTCACCAAATGTTCAGGATATGTTGACCCCAAGAGGATCTAGAGCTGATTAGGTTTTGGGGATATCCAGCAACAACTATTGCAATGGCAAAACTTTTGGGTCTTAAAGTCTGTGGGTGTTCCACAGCCTTAACAAGTGCATGGATTTTCACCAAATTTTCCAGATTTGTTTACTCCCAAGTGGATCTACAGCTGATTAGCTTTTGGCGGGTATCTGGCAACAGCTGTTGGCAATGATTTAAATACTTTTCTTTCTTAAACTTCTTAATTGAAAGAGGGACACCATTAAACTGATGTTACTATTGCATTTTAATCTTTTTCTCCCTTATTATTGGTCCCAGACGTTTGGCATGAAAAGCTAACCTACTGGAAATCATGGGCTGGTACTTCTGATGTGGTCAGATTTGACCAGATTTGGGTCCCTTCTTCAAGGTTAAAAGAGGATAGCCAAACACTCCATGTGTGCATGCGTGTATATGTGTGTCTGTCACATTTTTACAAAAACCTTTATAGCTCGGTCATTTATGAAAATATCTTCCCCAAAGTAGCAGAGAAAGTTGCAGGATATCTTCATTGGGGGGTAAGCTTCTCTGGGACGGAAACTAGCCTCATTCTGAAAAATAAGATGGCCGCCGCAGGCATTTCTTTGAAAATTATCTACATTTTTCTACTGGCTGTTTCTCATAGGTAGAAGATTGAATCTCTTCATAGGTGATATGTATGACAGATATATATGTCCTCTACAACCCTGCAGACATTTGACCTTGAAGCTCTTAATTCAAGGTCATCCACGGAGTGCCAAAGTAACCCACATAGCGGAGTTTAAAACTGCCTATATATCCCTTATTATAGGTCTTAGATGTTTGTAATGTGAAACCAACCTATAGGAAATCATGTGCTGCGAATCTTCTGATGTTGTCAGATATGACCTTGGACCCCTCCTTCAAGGTCAAACGAGGATAGGCAAGCTTAAAAGTGCTTATAACTCACTTATTATTGGTCCTAGAGGTTTCGGATGGTAAACCAACCTATAGGAAATCATGGGCTGGGAATCTTGTGGTGTGGTCGGATTTGACCTTTGGCCCCTCCTTCAAGGTCAAGTGAGGATAGCCAAAGTTACAAGTGCTTATAACTCTTATTATTGGCCCTAGAGGTTTGGGATGGTAAACCAACCTATAGGAAATTATGGGCTGGGAATCTTTTGGTGTGGTCAGATTTGACCTTGGGTCCTTCATTCAAGGTCAAACGAAGATAGCCAACCTTAAATGTGCTTATAACTTGCTTATTATTGGTCCTAGAGGTTTGGGATGGTAAACCAAGCTATAGGAAATCATGGGCTGGGAATCTTTTGATGTGTTCAGATTTGGCCTTGGGCCCCTCCTTCAAGGTCAAGCGAGGATAGCTAAACTTTTAAAAGTGCTTATAACTCACTTATTTATTGGTCCTAGAGGTTTGGGATTTTAAACCAACATATAGGAAATCATGGGCTGGGAATTTTTTGATGTGTTCAGCTTTGACCTTGAGTGCCTCCTTCAAGGTCAAACGAGGATAGCCAAATTTGAAAAGTGCTTATAACTCGCTTATTATTGGTCCTAGAGGTTTGCAATGTGGAACCAAGTTATAGGAAATTATGGGCTGGGAATCTTTTGATGTGGTCAGATTTGACCTTGAGCCCCTCCTTCAACATCAAACGAGGACGGCCAAACCTAAAAGTGCTTATCACTCGCTTATTATTGATCTTAGAGATTTGCAGTGTAAAACCAACTCATAGGAAATCATGGGCTGGGAATCTTCTGATGTTGTTAGATTTGACCTTTGGCTCCTCCTTCAAGGTCAAACGATGGTTCACTGGCTTTGGTGAGTTGTCTTTCCGGTGGATAGAAATTTGCATCGGTTCTCTGATGCGTAGATCTAGTTTTGGACTTGTTTTGAAAACAAAATGGCCACCATGTCACATTTGTAATGTCAAATTGGGGGGGGGGGGGGGGGGGGGGGGGGGGGGGGGGGGGGTCACCATATCAAAAAAGCCTAATATCACCTGTATCATTGGTCCAAGGGGAATGAGAAAACATTCTATTGGAACTCAAATTCAGCCTCTGACCCCTGCTTCAAGTGTCATCATACTTAAAGCTCCTATGTCGCCCTTATTATTGGTTCTAGGGTATCCAAATGTAAATAACTTCTATGAAATCTTGGCCTGCGAATATTTTGTAAGTGTCAAATTTTACTTTTGACCCGTGCTTCAAGATCAAGAAGGGTCATCATGCTAAAAAGGCCTCATATTTCCCTTATAATTGGTTCTAGCTTCAAAATATGAAAATAACTTGTAAGAAATCATGGCCTGTGACTCTTTTGCAAGTGCCAAATTTGACCTTTGACCCCTGCTTCAAGGTGGAGTGGGGTCATCGTACTAAAACTGCCATATATCTTTTTTAGGGTCCTTGGACTTGGAACACACATCATGAATGAATAAAACATGTTTTCCCCCTTCTTCAACTGCAACAAAATCAGTGTTCATTTTACAACGCGTTTCCGCGTCTTTTGTCGCTATACTGGGGCGAAAAGACGCGTACACGTTATGATCCCGAGTCGCGGTGACGCATAAATCTTGCATTATCGCCCACGTTTTCGCTGTAAATATTGGGAAAATTAGATGAATTTTGTTTAAAAATCAAATAAAAGGACACATATATTGTCTTTTTAACCCAATTCCTCCATGTTTCCTTGCTTCTAAATGCCTTAATTTGATTGGTTGAGCGAAAACGGCACTGTCCAATCATACTTCGTTTAACAAAAATTCAGTATTTATCAACAGAAAACACGTTTATAGTAAGTGATTTAAACTCACCAGTAGCTGTAAATTTCCACTTTTTTCATAGTTTTGTTAAATATATATAGAAATAAATATCTATTGCACAACAAGATTTTATTATCCAGTTTTTAATATTTTCACTTTTTAAAGTATAGTTTTGCATAATGCACTCTTACAAGTGACTTCAAAGACAATTGTTAACAGGTAACAACAAACATTTTAAACTACTGTGGGACAAACTTGAAAAGTTGCATCTATGTTAATAACAAATTTTCGGCTGGAAAAAAGTTAAATAATAATTTAACTTAAACTTTACATGGTATGTTATTGCTTTAAAACCAGTTTTTTTTTTGTTTTTTTTTTCAAAAAGTGGCGAATTTATATCCATTTACATAAATAAATCGGAGTTTTTTTGTATGAAATAAAAACAACTCCCTGAGTGAACCTATGTCAAGGTGAGTTAATTTTTTTTTCTAGTTTTAGCTAGAGCAGGGTTGGACCATATTTATTGAAACAAAAAAAAATGAAAAAAAAATCAGTAAAAATTACTTTAATTATTGCACATCATGTACATCATAGGAAATCTTGTACATCATGCTGACTACAAATATGTCTTGAATTGAAATAAAGTTTTTTTCACAGTGAGTAGACTTGAATTTGATTTAGTATTGCAAATTCACTTTGAAGATAGACTAATAGTACTTTTTTTCTCCTCTCTCCTATTTAAGTCAATTTGCTCAACTGTAAGGTTAATTTTTGTCATTTGACTCATTGCATTTACTAAATGTCCCACCAAAATTTAGTAAAGGAGTCATTTGACTCAAGTAGCTCCAACTCTAGAATGAACACTGCAAAATTCTTACATCTGACAACATACTGTGGGTTCTGTAACTTCTGTATACTTCTTACAACTTAAGTTGTTCCTAAGATTTTTCCAAATCTCAAGATTGTTGCCCATTTAGTTGTACCTGCCGGCTGGGTTTCTTGCATCCTGAGACTGGTTATTTTTAGAAACAAAAAATGTATTTGTAAGTGTGGTCTCAAAGGAAGCTGGAGTACTGTCCATGTGTGTGTCTACATTTTTTGCAGCAAAAGATGTTTGAGATATTCTGATTCTCTGTTAAAATTAGCGTAAAGGAAAGATGACCATGGCCATGAAGGTCGTAGTTTTGTTGTTGTTTTTTCTTTAACTTTTATAAATAGAGTATCTTTCAAATAAAAGTACTTTGGATGTTAAAATGTGGTTGTTCACTTTGCTGAATGCTTGATAGTTTAAGGTGCATATATTTTACTGATGACACTAGTTTTTCTGACTTCTGGTCAAGCTATTAAGTTTGATATTTAAATATTTGGCTTACACCTCTTTGGTCATGGGTTTTATTCAAGCTACATATGGAACATATGGAATAATGCTGTGATAGGACCCTGATAGGACCTTGGCTGTTGAATGGAATGCAGTAACCCAAGCTTTGACTTTAACTTTGCACCCTTCAACCACAGGTCATGATACAACCTACATAGTGTGTTGACAGCGATATTAAACCCACATACATCACCTGAAAACACCAAGTCACACATGATGACCATATTGCATGCAAATGTACACTTTACCCAGTCCACTTTCTAATGAAGTTACTTCAACTGTGTGTTTACAGTTAGTTAGCCTTCCACTGACTATAAAAATTGATGTATAACTATTGATTGTTCACCAAATATGGTACAATAATAGAGTGGTCAGTTGTAAAGCTTCTTTTATTTTGAAAACAAAAAAAATTCATTATTTAACTGTTTTGGGTTTGGATTTTAATTGCAGTACTAGATTTATAATTGTTGTAGAAAAACTTGATATTCATTTGGAAATTGTCTGGACTTTTAAGGATCTCCCAAAGTTTTGTTATAGATTCTGTTATATGAATGATATAGTTGTCAGGATGATTATGCTTGACCAAGTAAAATATTTCATTATTTTGAGATTGTCTTTACCGTTACAAACTACAAGTTACTTTACCCCAAAAATAACAGATTATTAGAAATGTGAAATTCAGAAAAATAAATATTCTTTTCAGCTGCAATATTAACAGTTTTTCTCAACATTTGTATAAGATTGGAAGGAACTTTGTGTATTTCTGTTACTCAGTTTTAAACAAAAACTCTGTTTTCATAAATTTTATTTCAAAACATTATGAAGGAGAAGTGATAAAAAGGGCAAAACTTATTCTCAAGCTAGCCATATTGTGTTCATGAAATTCAATTCAGTCTCTAGTATTTAAATATTTGAATATTTTGAATGCTAGGAGTTTATTAACCTTGAGATCTGCAAATATATCTTGATTATATACCATGTATCTGTCATCAGTTAAGGTTTCTGGTGTATAACCATTTTCCTCCCCAATACACCCACCCTTACATTGGTGAGATCATAGGCAATCATAGCCTGTGTTTCCATGTAGATGATTTGTTTTTGTCATAATGAAATCACAAGTGTTTACATGAAGATGACGGGTAAGAAAGTTATTTTTCCCTGTTCAAGAGTGAAAGTTATTGTTCTGTAAATACTTGTCAGATGTTAGTAATATTTTATGAACATTTGTTGTTTATTTCTTTAAATTTAGATGGAGTTATGGTTCGTTATTATCAAATGTCACCCACACATGCATGGACATACTCTTGTGCAAGTTTTTTTCTGGAGAAAAACAATCTCTGAAACTGTAATACACAAAGCTCATTGTACACCCATCTGTAACTTTATTTTGTATTTGCATTTACATATATTTTGACAATAAATACACTCAAAGTATACAGCAGATTTTGTATAAACTAGAGCTTCCAATAATCACAAGATTTTGTTCTAGTTATGACTAATTTCCACTTGTGCTAATAGAAATATGAAATTTTCCTGACTTTGAGAGGTCCAAATGGGCTTCCAAAATCCTATGTACCGTAATGACCTATTTAGCACGCAGTGCGCTAAGGAAAGACTATTTTTATTCAATATTTTGGTGGGAAAAAGTTCCCCTTTTAGCGCACACATCATGAAACACTTTCCCTGATGAAGTATAGGTCAGTCCGGTAAGAATAACGGTGTTCCGACATTTAGAATCTACTAAAAATACCCACTTCCTGTAAATATGGCGGTAGATATAAACAAACTCGAAATCATGGCAAAAATGTCAATTTATTAAGTAAAAATACGTACAATATATATAAAAATATGTAGATATTGTGCACTGTCACCGATGGTATTGCCGGGAAAAAGAGATAGAGTGCGGTTACAAAGGCAGATGCGCCAAATAGATCATTTACGGTATACAAGTTCTACCTCGACAAAGTATAACAACGGTATATGTTAAATATACATATGTTGTAAAGTTATAAACATAAATGAGTAATTATAAATTTTAAGGGTAATAATAAAACAATTATTTTGAAAGTGTTGACCTCCAGTCCAGAATACAGAATCAAAACCAAAATAATCCCAGAACCAAACGAGTCTGAAAAAGTTGAAAAGAAACTTCCATTCTTTCCTTTCTTTCATGTATTTCTGATAAGTTGTTCTTAGTTTATAGCCTAGAATTCAGTACAGTGTGTGAGGATTAGTTTTCTATTCATTAAAAAAAAATCATGACTGTGTAAGGTTGCGAGAGATTAAAATATAATATCAAAATTGCATGCATGAAACACAGCTTTAGGAGTTTTGAGTGCAGAGAGGAACCTATTTGCCTGCCATAAATCAAGGAGTGTGAAATGTCCTCAAGTCAAAGATCATTGTCACACAGCTGTTGCTCTGTAACATATGGTGGTTGCCACAGTAACCAAAAACACTGCTAGGTTTCTGGGTGAAAAGTGGACCATATCTGTAAATGAATGCTTGGCGATAATTGACGACACTGGTCAAGGCTCATTAACATGACATTTAATAAAATAGTGAACTGATTATAAAGCTTGAGGAAACACTGAAAATGTGTAAATTTGATGGTATGATGTGTGTATTTACGGAAATGATTGAAGTAATTTCAGGTAGTTTACAGAAACCGTTCAGTGACATTATTTCAAATTAAAGTTGGGGGAGGGGGGGATGTTAATAACTTAATATCTGTTTACTTTTGTGTTTTACTGGCAGTTTCATAGATAACAAGAAACTGCAAATATTTAGATACTAAATTATGTTAAACATATTTGAAAGATTAGATTCTTTTAAGTGTCACTGTTTTGGTATGTAATTTATAACCCAAGATTTATGTACGAGTTAGTGTGTGTTCATAACTTTGAAGTGTCTGGTAAAGTCAGGCTAGGCTGATCAGAACAGGTTACATTGGGAATCTGGTTCATGATTAAAGTTAACTCCCCCAGCTCCTCCCTCCCCAATCTATTGCATTTGTTCAAAGTTCTTAATTTGACATATGAGCACATTTCTGTAGAGTATACTTTGGGGTATTGCTTTGTCACAGTATACATAAATTAAATTTTTTTTTGTTACATGTCTATGGAACTTGTAAGTCTTTTTTTGTTTTACAGGGTGTGTCCCCAGTTTCTCCAGAAAGTAACAAACCCAGTTCCCCCTCACATTACTATCGATCCATGCTCACCAGTAAACAGACAGACTCAAACTCCATCACAGGTTGGTGTCAACTTACTCAATCTTCATATAGTTCAACTCCTTTGAGTAGAAATCTATTCAGTAAGATTTCCTTTTAAGTAGAAGTTAACAGCTTGTAATTAAGGAACTTTTATTGATTGAACTGTATCATGTCTGGAAATCTTGGCTTCCTCAGTTGAATAAATAGCAATGTGAAAATTATTTTTTAATATACTTTAAATCAAAATGATTAAATTTTTCAACTTGACATGTTAATAGCATGTTTTAATTAAAACCACAGCAGAACACTACTAAAACAAAAGGGTGTCCATATCACATCCTTGGGGTCACATGGAGGTCATCATATTGACAATGCCTTGTATCTCTCTAATCGTTGGTCCTGGCCAGTGTTGAATTTTAAATTTGAGTGCTGCTTCCAGATTGTGTTGGGTCATCATACTTAAAATACCTTTATTAATGGTCCTCTGGTTTTGAAATATAAAAATACTGTCTACGAAGTCATGGTCTGAGAATCATTTTCAAGTGTCTGGTTTGACCAAAGAGCTCAAATCATTTCAATCACATTTTTGGAACCCTTAGGGTAGCACTAGGGCATCCTGCGAAAGTTCAGAAAAAAATTGAATTTTTGGCGACCATCTTGAGTTTTGACTTCACTGAGTACGAGTTCTGCTCTTGATGATTTTTTCATCTATATTTATTTGTAGGTTCTCGAGCAGGAGGCAAATTTTCACAAGAACACAAGCGACGGAAAAGTGTACAGGTAAGTATAAAGCAGATTATAATATCCTCAGTTTTAGGGTTGTGGTAACCGAGTTCACCTATTACCACATGTATTTGTGGAAAATTGAGGGCCACAAAACACGTAAAATTTCTCACCACTAATTATGTCCACCCACTGGGGGGTGGACATATTATTTTTGCTTTTTCTGCCGTCCGCCGTCACACTTGGTTTCCAGACATTTTAGGCAACAGTTCTTGTCCTATCTTTACCAAATTTGGCATGCAGCTTTATTGGGTTAATAGCTTGTATTGGGATTGCTTTTGGTGATGATAGCTCTATAGCTAACTGAGTAATAGCTACTTTGCTACTTTTGAGTATCTCTTTGGTTTCCAGACATTTTAAGGAATGCTATTAAGCCTATCTTTCTGAAATTTGGTATGGAGGTTCATTGGGTTAATAGCTTGTATGGGATTGCTTTTGGGGGGAATTGCTTCATAGATCAGTGAGTAATTAATTAAATAAATGAGTAATTGGCTATTTTGAGTACTGAAAAAGTCAAATGTGCTCATATCTCCTAAACCGTGCGAGATAGAGTGATTTCGTCGAAATTTTCGACCCACAGGGTATCTAAGGAATGTAATCTTTGCAATTTTCAAAAAATTTTCCCCTCCCCAAAAATGGCGGCCATTTTGAATTTTCGAATTTTTACCAAAAATTGCAAAACACAAATTTGCTTCTATCTCCTTAACCGTGCGAGATAGAGCGATTTCGTCAAAAGTTTCAACCCATAGGATATCTGAGCATCGTACTCTTGGCAATTTTAAAAAAATTTTCCCCTCCCCAAAAATGGCGGCCATTTTGAATTTTCAAATTTTTCCCCAAAATGGCAAAACACAAATTTGCTTTTATCTCCTTAACCGTGCGAGATAGAGTGATTTCGTCGAAATTTTCATCCTACAGGGTATTTAAGGAATGTACTCTTTGTAATTTTCAAAAAATTTTCCCCTTCTCAAAAATGGCGGCCATTTTGAATTTTTGCCAAAAAATGGGAAAACACAAATTTGCTTCTATCTCCTTAACCGTGCGAGATAGAGCGATTTCATCGAAATTTTCAACCCACAGGGTATCTAAGGAATGTAATCTTTGCAGTTTTCAAAAAATTTTCCCCTCCCCAAAGATGGCGGCCATTTTGAATTTTCGAATTTTTTGCCAAAAATTGCAAAACACAAATTTCCTTCTATCTCCTTAACCGTGCGAGATAGAGCGATTTCGTCGAAATTTTCGAACCATAGGGTATCTAAGAAATGTACTCTTGGCAATTTTCAAAAAAAATGTCCCCTCCCCACATATGGCGGCCATTTTGAATTTTCGAATTTTTGGCCAAAATGGAAAAACACAAATTTGCTTCTATCTCCTTAACCGTGCAAAATAGAGTTATTTCGTTGAAATTTTCAACCCATAGGGTATCTAAGAAATGTACTCATGGCAATTTTCAAAAAATTTTCCTCTTCCCAAAAATGGTGGCCATTTTGAATTTTCGAATTTTTGCCAAAAATAGAAAAACAGAAATTTGCTTCTATCTTCTTAACCGTGCAAGATAGAGTGACTTCGTCAAAATTTTCGACCCAACCAATGCGAAAAGGCATGAAGCTGAAATAATTTACATGTACACTAATAAATATTTAAGCATCATTGATATATTTTACAAATGAAACAGGGTCTTGTAAGACTACTGTACAATTTTGCCAAAAGGTTCATGGGGTGGACATTACACATGATAATGTGTGTTCTTCTATGCTATCCTGTTTCTATTCATATGTCGCAGCTACTATCAACAGGGCGTCCTATTTCTAGTATTCTTGTTAAACTTTTAAAATTCTTTAAAGCTGAGTATTTTAGTGTGGGTGCAGCTGCAGCCTATACCACATGAAAAAGAGAGTGCCCACCTGAATTTTTTTTATCAATTTTTAGGATAAATACAGAATTAACTTGTAGATTCCAGTTGGCCAAATGAGCATTACAAATGAAATATTTGATTACTCAAATTTGGCTTTAATGTGTTACCTGTATCCACCGGATGCATCCGGTTTGCAATGTGAAACCAACTTATAGAAAATCATGTGCTGGAAATCTTCTGGTGTGGTCAGATTTGACCTTGGGCCCCTCCTTCAAGGCCAAACAATGATAGCCAAAGTGAAAAGTGCTCGCTTATTATTGTTACTGAATACAGTTTGTTAATTGTGACAATTTTCAAACTGCTCCTATATTCAGTCTAAGCTGGTAAAAATGAGGTTAAAGTTTATAAAGTATGCAAAAAAAAGTAATTAAATAGCTACATTATCTTTTCAATAGTTATGAAATATGTGACACTGAAAACAAAATTATTTATTGATACTCCTCCAACCATGCAAAAAAAGAGGTGTGCGATTTTTTGTGGTGTGTGTGTGTGTGTGTGCAGGGGTGTACGCATGCGTGCGTGTGAATTGTCTTCTTGTGTGTCAGTCTTCTCGTGTGTCAGTGCAGTATGCTACAAGACTGTTGTTACAGTTGCTTCATTGGAATGTAATATTAAAACAGAGTTGTTTGTTGACAAGATTTATAAAGGATTGGGGAGGGGATGTGTTTTGGGTATTATTTTTGTCGCTTTTGTATAAAATGACTAAGAAGACCTAATAATGTTACAGAGAGATCCCCGACACCTGTGTGGCCCTAATAATATAAGAAAACAGTGGAAAAAATGGTTTAAAATTTTGTATGTTGAAGATGTAGGACCTTGGCACACGGATGGTCTATTTCTTTTGACAGTGTTAGGAATTTCTCTTATGTACAAATGTGCATGAAATTGTAAAATTTATGTTAATAACTTTCAATTTATCCTATTCAAATACTTCAGTGTTGGGGTTCATGACGCAGTGGTAATACACTCGCCTCCCATCTCTGAGATCAGAGTTCAAATCCCAACCTGACCTCATGTGGGAAACCTGGTAGTTTGTTGGCATTGGTCAGCTGTACAGAACAGAACCCTTGACAAACTGTATGTACTGATTTCCTCTCACCTTCAGACTACCCATCACAATATAACCGATAAGGTACTAGACATTACAGAAAATAATAAATACATAAATCATTCTAGTGTTTTAGTTACCCTCACTCTAAGGTTCTAAGTTCCACTATGAAAAGCCAGCCAGAGTATTTTCTTTGAACCCATTGTAAGCCAGGTAAATCTGCAGGTAAACAGTGACACTTGCATCCCAGTCTGATTTTTCACCAAAGAACAGAGGCAAAAAGACAGCTAATGAGTGTGCACACAATGGGCTGTTTGTTTGGGGTGGTAGACATAGGGAGATCAGGAGAACTATATTCAGGAATTAAGATATCTAAATTGATCTTCTTTCAGGCCCACAGTTATATTGTATTTAATAGAAACATTTATAGTTACCTGTAGTTATGAATGAATGTGGTGTGTGTGTGTGTCTGTCTTTCAGTCTAAATTGGTTTGTGCTTCAATATGAATGTAATTATATTGTGCATTGTATTTATGTTGAGTACCAATAAAAAAAAATTTTAAAAAAAGAAAAAGAAAGAAGAAACATTTTTAGTACAAAATTGATGAAGACACTCTATTTTGCTGGAACCGAAAAAGCAGACAGTTCTTTATATTTCTGTCAAATAGCTGTTGTATTCTTAGTTTCAGTGTGGTCTAAGTTACTAAGTTAAGCGTATTGTTTATTTGTAGTACAAAGAATTGAAAGATGAGGAAATAAAATAATGGCTGTAATTAGACACTAAAGCCATAGTTTATGTCCATTTTGAGCCTTGTAACAAGGTTATACATGGCTAAACAGGAAGAACTGTGACTAGAGGGAGAATTGGGGGATAATACTGCCAGGTGTCAGTAGAAAGTGTCAAGAAGGATTGGCCTGCAGAGCTTGGATTGGTATTTAAAGTCCCTGAGATCAAAGAGCTGAATGCTTGCTATTGTACATACCATAGTGAGGCAATTAAGAAGCAGGGAGTTTTAATCCAGACCCCTGGTGTGAATGTGTTGAATAGCTGGAGAGATTAGTTACCCACTTGTAATATTTTGCTAGTCTTTTGTAATAAGGGGTTGTTTCCATAAAATTGACTAACGATACCTGCGGCGAGTCATTTGTAATATTTTACATACAACAAAAACATACCACCAACTAGGTCTAGTTTTTGACTCACTTTGTGATTGATGTAATGCCATGGTCTTGTGGTATTTGTTTCAACTTGTCCTCCGGAACGGCAACCACTACCAATTGCTTGTTAGTTTGGATGAGCATGGGAGTGTGGTTATGGCATCCATACCTGTCTGCCAATCAGTCATTCCCAATTTCTGGCATGAAGCACAAAAACATTAAATTTGGAGATCGGGTTTCAGCAGTATGCCTGTAATAATCCGTTAGGATCATAGTCTTGAACATGGAAACATACTCAGAGAGAAACTGTGCATTCATACAGTGGGTTATTGTATACACACCCCAGGGCCAGAATTATAAGTAACTAGAGAAAAGAAAAAAAATATATATATATATATACAATACAGAGGCCAATAAAAGAAGTGGCTTATAATCAATGGTGATTACAAGCCAAGAGCTACTAATCATGTAAAAACATTATCACAGCATTACAGAGAAGAAATACTGATAGCCACAAACTGACTTTTCTATTGTGATGAAAAATACCAGGCCTTTCTTTCTGGTGTTTTCACTTATAAAAATCCTGACTTCCTTTTTTCCCCATTTTCCCCTGGGTTGATTTGTGAAAGCAAGTTTTGCAGTACAATTTATCTTTATCAGAACGATGATATAATGTGGGAGAGTTTTGTAACATTGCTTTATTGGACCATTATTGGTTGAATTTTTCTACAAACAATTGCCGTCTTGTTATCAAAACAGGGAAAAAAGTGGAGTTGTAAAAAGTGCATGCAAACAGGCAGTTTGCAGACAAACACTAAGAGAGCAATTAACCACATGTTTTAATAGGGTTCTTTATCCCCTACAAGGCAATTGAAGTCTAGCCTTCTCGTACTTGTGAACACAAGTGTAGCTGCCTAGTGTGTGTTCCCTTAACTCGGACACGCGAGTACAGATTGTATCCCTTTGGTTGATGATATGTTTGAAGCAATTCCTTATTTTTGACAATGACTATTGAAGTCTAATGACATCCAACACCAATCTTAGTTTTCCGATCGTGCACTGAGAATTTGGTGTCTTGGGCAGAGATTTAGTGCCGTAAAAGTCTAGAATAGAGTGGAATACTAGGGTAATGGGAAATCTTTGAAAAATAAGTAAACCATTGACTAAAATTTAACCCTCTTTTCAATGTAAATTCCCCCATAAGTGGCAATGCTGAAGACCTGTGCCAATATAACTCTGGATGTTGAACGGGATGTAAAACACCAAGTAGGGCCTGCATTGGCAGTTGTGTTGGTGATTGGAATTATGGAAACATTCATTTATAGATCATTTCAGTTGTTAAGATTAGAATTGGCAGGATTCACTATTATGCATTTTGGAGAGATAACATCAGTTAAATATAATTCTCCCCAGGCCTTTTCTGTTTGTGCTGCTAACAAGACAAAAACATTTTCAAATCATGCACTGGCTCTATGAAATAAAGGCCTCTCACTCTTTTCCAGTCAGCTTCAGAAATCAATAACAGTTTTCAGCTTTCTGTTCAAATCAATGATGGAGTTTCATTCCAGTTTGTGTGTCCTCGATATTCCCTGTGATCTATTGTGTGTACCCTGTTTGTTCATGTAATCCTGAGAGAGAAGACAGTTGAGAAAAATGCTGGGATCATTTATTTTCTCTTAATAATTCCTGCTCACCCAGTGATGCAGGGAGTAGTCAGGACTTAAGGCCTCATCATGGAATGTAGGTTTACTTAGTTAAGCACAAAAAAGTACTCCTGACCCCAGTAGACACTCACATGTGGATGAATGTGAACAAATGCTTTTCTCAACCTCTCTGAAACTGTGTCTGTAATCCTCTGCTTGTTGGGAATGTTATGATGAGAATATTGTTGATACTCGTATTGAGGTGAAAAAAGAGAGAGATTTCCCTGCCACTGGCTTGAGTCATGAACCCTGTGGATGCTTTGTGTATGAATAATCTCTCCCCCCCCCCCCCCCCCCCCCCCCAACCCCTTCTATTTGTCATTGACCATTACCCCAAACCCCCTCTTTATGCACAACTACCAAATAAGGTGCATGAGCCCAGAGGCCCTCTCTCAGTCTCTCCAGTGAATGTCAGTGGAGTGGAAAGTGTACATTGATGTGACTTTGTGTACAGAGTACATGGATGTACACACATCTCTGTGTGTATTACCTGTATCAGATGTGTGAGAGCATTCAAAACACAAACTCAGCTCAGAACACTGTGGACACAAAACAGTGTGACCAGTACCTGAGTAGGCTGTTGCTTGTGGCTTAATATAAACATTCTTGTTATAATCATACTGCAAATTAATGTTGTAATACTATTATTTAAAAGATGGGGGATAAGTTGCAGTGGATAGCTAGATATTATACACAGTCCATTGTTGCAGTATAAGATCTGTGTGAGGAGCGTGTTCAGTTATTATCTATGTAGAGTAGCGGGAGAATTGGCTTTATTGTATATAATG
This sequence comes from Sabellastarte sp. h YS-2021, assembly GCA_964017235.1. Classification (NCBI taxonomy): domain Eukaryota; kingdom Metazoa; phylum Annelida; class Polychaeta; order Sabellida; family Sabellidae; genus Sabellastarte; species Sabellastarte sp. h YS-2021. Next base: position 139,014,366 of record OZ024929.1, read on the forward strand.
AGAGTACTTAAGAAGTGTGTACAATACACTATATAAGGAGGCAGCCCACTTCTGAAGCCTGTGGGGGAAGTGTGCCTGAGAGATTTGAATTACAACAAGGGATACTGCGCGTGCAGGAAAAAACAATTGCCGCATTAATAAGCTGTTTAATGCAAGCCATATATGGAGAGTGGAGCTCCAATTTTTTTGATGGAAAGAATATTTATAATATAGTGTAGTTTTATTTGAGTAGAGAGAAAAACAGTGTTATAAAAAAAAGTGCACCATCGATATTGAGTGGGGTTTTCAGTGGCCTGTTAGAAGTAAGTACTAGCTATAGGTATTATCATCACTGTATCAAGTATACAGAACACGTTGCTGCATGGATATTCATAGAGATATATACCTAGCTGACTAAAGGACAGAAAGATGTGGTGACCTTGGGGAGGTGACCGTTTCTTTAAATTCTGTTCACCTGTGTATTTAAATCCCTCGTCATGACAATGGATTACGTGGACATTCATTCTCTCCAGTCTTTTCAGGTAAGAGTAGAACAATGGGGCATTTAAATATTGCTTAAAAACTATACAGCATTTAATTACATCTTTTAAAGATAGGACGCACTTAGAAATCATCAAGCACAAAGTTCCGAGTATTGTTTTTGTTATGTTGGCTTCTAAAAAATGCAACATTGTTCGTGTGACATGGGTGTCTTGTTTAATTAGGTGTTCAGCTGTAGCCAGTAAACATATTTTCAATTTTATTATTGATAAAATGAGTAAACTTTAACTTTTCCTATGATAATAATTACAAGGAAAGATAGACGGCTCAGTTTTATCACAGGTGTCCATAGTTCTATAAGAGGAGAAAATATCGGTAGAAGATTATATTTTGTTCCTACTTTTCATATTGCCAGCGTTATATAGTTATCACCTAGAAAGTGGAGCATGGCAAGTAAACTTTAGTGACTCTATATAACTAGAACCAGTGTTTTTATGCAGTTATAAATCACATTCTACCTAGGCGGCTACCCAATTTTATTGATAAACCATGTGACATTAAGAAACTTAAAAAAGTCAAAATATTAGGGGAAAAGAATGATCATTTATCATGGTGCATGTGTTGGCTGTAACATTTTCAAGCCTCTTTTTTTTCCACTGGCCATATACAGCATGAATATTAAGCATGTAAAATAATGGAGGGAAATATTTGAAATTTGAAATGTATCACAAACTAAGTGTGCAGTACCTAGTCCTTGCACATATGGGGGAGTCAGATATTTAAGAGACTGATTAGTCTTATGGTGGTTCCACTTTCCTCACACATACATGGTGTATAATAGGTTCCAACAAAGGGTTTGGTAGTAAAGCATTTCTGTTTGAAAATTTTAAATAAACAATGATTGTCCTTACTTGATATAAAGCAAGACACCTTTTTGAGTGACAGAAACATTAAACCAGATCCTGTTATTAAAAAATATATTTCTCAATGATTGAGGTAGAAACCAAAAGGTATAATACAAGTGCTACATAGTGGTGTCTTCGTCTGGGTATATGAGGTCTCGATACCATGAACAAAACCGTGAGCGATATTGCGGTGCCTTCGTTTCACAAATTAAGTGTACATTTACTTTGTAAATAGATGTGCATTGACAAGTAATACTGAAATAAATAATATTTTATGCTTCGTTTTGCTGACAATGGTGTATATTTGAAGCAATAAAAGTGAAAGTAAACAAAACGTTTATTTTTTACTTCCTGTAGGAAGTGAAAGAAGTCATCACTATAGTTACGGCACAGATCAAAACAAAACAGCATGAAAGTAAGATTATGTGAATATTTTTATTAAATCCCTTCAAAAATAAGCTAAAGTTAGTGGTTAAATACCGGTATGTTTATAAGATGCATCGCAGATGATCATAAATCCTGAATTATCATCCATTTATTCCATCACCGATGAATCTGCGCTATCGCCGCTCGTGATGACACCACTACAAGTTGATGAAGAGAATTTTTTGGTTCCAATGTATATTTTCCAAGATTTTTCAGTGGCTAGCTTGGCAGATGTACACAACAGTTTTGTCATAAGTCAGCTAACTAGATAAGCACTTAGGGAGCGCCGACCTTTGCCAAGCAGCTCATTACAACCCTGACTTTTTCCTGTACTGATCATAGTTTCCAGAATTTCACTGGGATCCAGAATTTTGTTAGGATCCAGATCAAACTTTGATATTATAGCCATTCTTGTGGGGGTACCTTGTATTTTTGGCAAGCCATTTGACAATTACTTATGGAGGTATATACACATATACTGAAAGTGATCCTATCTTGCAGTGATGAAATACCCTTCAAAAAGTTCAAGGGTCCAAGAGGTGATACAGATCACCACCAAAATCAAATCAGCTGTTTTTTGTGTTCGATTTTTAACATTTCCTGAAAGTTTAATCAATATCCATCCCTAACTTTCCAAGTTATTTTACAAAGAAATGCAGCCATAACCATATCCGCTATGACAGAGGTAAAGATTTATACTTTAATAAGAAATCAAGTTTTCAGGGTTCTCCTGAAATTGTGCCGAGCTAAGTACATGAGGGGCTGCATTAATAAAAGAGATCAGCAAACTATTGGTAAGATAGTGGTTAACAGTTCAGCTTTTTATGGTAAATATGCACTTGGTTGTGAATCATCGTTCACCTTTTGTGAATACGTCCGCAAGATATAAAGACAATTGCGCAAAAAAATTTAGAGATAAGAAAAGACAATCATGAAACTTCTTTTCAACATAACGTCCTCAATCAGAACTAGTACATAATGATGAAGAATAGGAGCAGCTGTGTTTACAAACACTGCAGTTATGGGCAGCACCTGTGTATGGCTTGTTAGAGGTGGGGGGGAATCCCATCTGGTGGACTGCATTTCTTCCTCCTACAACAAGTAGTCCAGCTGTAACCCAGATAAATGTCTGATGTCCTGGATCTGGGACAAATACTGGACAGCTGGGGTCTGTTGGTAGACAGAACTTGTCATCAGCTAGCAATGGTTGCTTAGAATCAAACATTGACAAACAGTCAATATGTCTGGCAGTTATAAGGTCTTAATACACATTAGGATAATGATAATCAGTTCCTGGTTGTAAAATTAAGTCTTGAGGGAGATAAAAAATAGGAAATACATTTCAAGATTTACATGTTCATGCTTAAATACAACTGAATCTTTTGAGTGGAATCTCAAGGTACCAAAACATACGTCTAATTTACCAGAAATTTTTGAAAAATTGATAAAATTAAAAAAAAAAAAATATTCTACATCGATTTGATGCTGACTTATTCAACTAAGAAGGGAATGCTACTTAACATACCTCTACTTAAAAGATACAACTGTGTGTAATCCTCAAGAAAGCAGAGTGGAATGTGTTGATTGGTTTCAACTGGCATGGATACTGCTAGTATTTCTTTTTCTGTTTGTCCTGCAAAACGAGCTGTAAAATAAATGTGTGGAACATTTGGTTGAAAAGTTGTTTGCACTTTCCATCTAATCTGGAAAGCCTTTGATGGTGATAGCTGAAAACAGTGCAGTTTCTTATTGTGTTTTTACTTGCTGTATATGCTTTGTAAGTTTTTGCACATGAACATGAAAATTGGAGCTTGTTTATTCCAGGGACCTTTAGTATTAACTGAAGTGAAATATATTATTGCAGTAGTAACATAGGACACTTTGCCGTTAAAAATAATTGAGCCATGGATAAAGATAAGAAAATCTGACAGTTAAAGCCCAAGTAAAATCATAAAAGACAGATTATCATGCCAAGTCTTGGTACATTTCTAGTCCTTTGAAGCTTTTACTTTCATAAATTCGGTTTCTTTTTGCCAAAAATCCCTGATAAGGAGAAATATATTTCAATTGCTGTGTTCTTGAAGTTTAAATAATATTCATCCCCTCAGGTGACTCGAAATATGTTATGAATCATCATAGAATGACTATATGAAGGTAGATGTTTGGGGCAGAAAAAGTTTGAATTTGATCATTATATTGTTGTAAATGTTTATGAGTGTCATTTATTTAACTATAGGTTTAAGTCATATTTTTATAATCTTAAAAATATCCATGCTATCCTCTTTCAAGGATTTATTTGGCTATTTGTTATTCTCAGAGTAGTGTTGAATTATTGATCAAAACTTCATGAAAAGCAAATTCATAAGTAAATATATTGAAATGGGATTATTGCTAAAGTAGAGAAGTGAGTGTACATAACAGTGTAAAGCCTTTTTGTCATCTTTGTAAATTGGAATGCAATGGAACTATTGTGTTTTGTGAATATAAAGAGACAGAGTCATGTTCTATGATAATTTCTGTGATATTGATTTTTAAAAGTAGAGTTTTTTTCTCATCCTCCATTCTATACAAAGTGTTGATTTTGCCCAGAATGAGTCAATGGGATTTGAATGTAAAATCAATTACTAGGTCATTTCAAACAACTGTTTAAATTTGAAAATCAATACTGCCATCAAGAATTTTGAAGTGTGCCAGCTGTTACACAAGGTAGGAGCTTAAATATCACACACATATAGATGGGGGTAGACTGGGAGGGGTCTGTATTGATTCATGTAGATTTATGTATAGACAGCTAGAGGCAGTACAGTACTTGATGACAGTTAATTGTTAATATATGCAGACAGCTTAGTTCAAAGGCCCCAATATTTACTTTTACTTGGCCAGTAGTAACACAGACAGCTTTTCTTGTGCAAAGTCACCTTGGGATAGTTTTAATTATAGCTGTCAGATTATAATCCTATCTACAGCTTCAAATAATGTGTAGAGGTGACAAGTTTTGATAAATAACAGCCATGTCGATTTAGTGTCAGGATGAAATGGCAGTTTTTGATACCCATCCCTCCACAAAGAAGACTCAGATCACTGGTCTTCATTTGTTTTGAAATCCTAAGTGGCTTAATTCAGTAATTTGTGTGTCCCTCAGTGAGAGTGTGATTAGATTAGATTACAATATCTTGTGTCACCCCTTTACCCCCAAGGCACCAACCCCCTTTTAAATTACTTCATCTTGAGATCTTGGTATGATTTGAACAAGTCCCTTGGAGTAGTGGTCTGCATAAGCCCATTGTGAAATCCCAGTGTTTTATTGCTGATAGTTCTGAATGAGTGCATCATTGAACTGTTTGGAGGCTGATGTTGCTGGTAGATTCGAATAGATAGATATTTCTAGATTTGAATAACTACAACTGCACTTTAATCATTTCACATTTTTACATTTCTCTAAAGGATAGATAATAGATAGGTCACAACTATGAGGAAACAGGTATTTAAAAAGGGTCATGTAAATCTTTCTTCAAATTGAGATGACAGATCTATTCTAGCCATTTCTTAATGAAGTTACAGGATGTGATACAGTAGAACCTCCATTATCGTATCCTTTATTATCCGAATTTTCAATTATCCAACCTCAAACCCACATTCTCAACTCCTGTTATTTTAAGCTTTCTATTATCCAGCCGTTTATTGTCCGACCTTACTGTTACTCCCTCAAGAAGTTCAGATAATAGAGGTTCTACTATATGTGGAACTGCACAGTGCTGTCAGATGCTAAAGTTGGACTTTTGTTGGTTATGTTTCTTTTTTTAATCCATTTGTAAATATTTACTATTGTAATATCAAGTTTTAATTTATTCAATTGATTTATTGTTTTAATTTAATGATTTGCATAGACCGTGTAAATGCTGAGATTATGAAACAAGACTGGTGCTTTAGTTTGCAAAGGTAAATAAGCCTTAGTGAAGAAACATTTGATTTAGTTCCATTAAATTGCAGAGAGAAAAATTCAGCCCATCCCAACTGTGTATCAGCAACATGTTTTTAGACCTTTTTCTGAGCAGGTTTGTAATCCTAGCTGCCTGGATTTAGTATTTACTATTCATTAATGGTTTTAAAAAATGTTTATATTTTACAAATGGCCTCCAATCCAGACTTCCTGTTTCTTACATTTGTGATCTAATTGAAAAAGAGGGCAGATTTCCTACTGTCCAATGGAAAGGGGTGTTTTAACACAAATTCCCACTTTGCCTATGCTGGCTTCAGCCTGATTGGCTGTCAGTTTTGTGTTTATTTCTTCTCCTCTTTTGTGCTTACTTTTTCTGGCACTTTGCTTATGGGGGGGCAGTTTGAGGTACTTTGATTGGCAGCTCTGTAGGCCAATCACAGGCAATCTGCTTGATGAAATCCAGATGGCTGATGATGGAGTTATTCTGTACACTAAGCTGGCTGCAAATAGAAAACTTCAAACAGAATTTAGCAAGCCTATCCATCTCTGTTACTCCCCCTCTAATAGTGGCTTACCCAATGCACTTTGATATGCCCATAAAATTACAGTCAGCCCATCAGCAGCAGCCCTTTGATATGGCTTTGTATTAATAACCTAGCTAACATATATCCATCTTTTACAAGCCTATATAATCTCTTCCCTCACTATATGTTTGTTGATGATAAAAAGGCCTAAAAATTAGATTTGAAAGAAGCATTCAAACAACAATACCATGACAGAATGCTGCATTTATTGGTGCCTTGATTCTGATATGTAAATGGGATTGGTACATTCATTGTGTGACCACTATGGTTTAAAAGTTTACCATATGATCACTTTTGACCTTCAGTAACATTAAGGAGTCCCCAAGATTGAGGTTCAAAACCAGCTTTAAAACAACATGTGGAAATTCTGATGGCCTAGTCAAAATATGTCAGATGTGGAAATCAAAGTTGGTAATTATAAAGTGAAGAAATGTCAGTGATGTAAAAGGCCATGAGTTTCTGTCATAATGTGTAACTATAATTGTGTCTGTCATCTCAGACTCTGTTTTTGAAATAAATTTTCAATTAATTTATTTAAACGGATGAAAAAAGGATAAAAAGTTTGACTGACAAAACATGCAATATCAGAGTAAAGTCTCCCTGTGCAAAAATGTTTGTGGTCCTGCTGACAAATATACATTCGCTGATACCTTGAAGAAGCTTTCAATAATGTTAACTTATTGGTGTTCTAAAACAGAGGTGTAGTTTGTTTCCAGTTCTTCCTCTTCTTGAAAAATGTCAGTAAAAGCATGTTAAAACTCGGCGCTTACTATGCCTATATAAGTCAACTCCAATTTACTAATTATACCAATAAGAATATCTGTTTTTCCATTCATATCTGTTCAGATTCCTGTGATCCCTTGCATTTATTTAGCAGTTCTACAATTGTCCAGTGTGTTTTATTGGCATCCTTGATACTGTTTATTTCCTGTAACAGAAATCCCTGTTTCTTGCAGTGCTTGCTTTGAGATCTGGGTGAGATATATGTTACTCACTGAGTAGCTGGGTAGGATATTAGTTACTCATCTAGTAGCTGAAGAGTTTTTCAAGGAGGTGAAGGAGAAGGGCTTGCTCATAGATAGAATCACACTGGATTTGATTTTACAGGCATGCAGTCAGCAACCTCTCATCAGAGAGATTATAACTAGTCTGGCCTCAGGGCTCTCTCTTAACTTAAATTATTGTTTGTTTTTTTTTTCTTTCAGTGATGGCATTGTTCTGAAATTAACATAGAACTTTATTAATTTGCACCATGTGCATGCATGAGTGTGTCATGCAGTTTTCTCTGAAACTACTACAGTTACACATTTTTGGTAAATTACTTGTCCTAATGAATTTTTACGCTCTTCAATATTTTTTGGGTTTGGTGAACTTTGGCCTACTTTTGAGTGAGTAATAGCACTTTTACCTAATATAATTATATGCTTATAACTCTCAAACTATTGCATTTACAATATTTTGTTCCAATATGTTGTTCATCTACTTTCTCCACAGCTACAACATGGTCGGTAGTTTGGAAGTGTATCTCCATAGCTAATTGAGTAATAGCTACTTTGTCAATTTTTAATGGTAACCATAATGAGTAAATGTCTTATATCTTCAAAAGAATTGCAGCTACACAATTTCTCTGAAATATGTTGTTCATCTACTTTTGTGAACTGTAACATATTTAAGTTTCACAACTGTTGCTCAATGTACAAGTGAGTAATGGCTACTTTATTGCTACTTTTAGTGAAAATGTGAAAAATCACAAATATCTCGCAAACTGTAAGAGATAGATCGATTTTGAGCGAATTTTTGATCCGCAGGGTAGTACAGGAATGTCCTGTACCTAGGGGAAAATTTTCGATTTTCACCACTTTTGGCAGGCATATGGGATTTTTGCAGAAAATGAGAAAGTGTGAATATCTCATACCGTAAAAGATAGAGCAATTTCAAGTGAATTTTTGACCCACAGGTTAGTACAAGATTATCCTATTTTAAAGAAAAAAATTTCAATTTTTGCCACTTTTAGCGGCCATCTTGGATTTTAGCAGAAAATGAAAAATTGTGAATATCTCGGAAACAATAAGAGATAGAGAGATTTCGAGCCAATTTTTGACTCACAGGGAAGTATAAGAAAGGGGAAATATGCAAAGGGGAAAAATTACAATTTTCACCACTTTTGACGGCCATCTTGGATTTTAACGGAAAATAAAACATTGAAAATATCTAGAAAAAGGTAAGAGATATAGCGATTTCAAGCGAATTTTTCACCCGCAGGGAAGTACAGGAGTATGCTGTGCCTAGGAGAAAAATTTCAATTTTTACCACTTTTGGCAGTCATCTTGGATTTTAGCAGAAAATGAAAATGTGAATATATCTGAAACGGTATTTCTTCCCCTTTAATACTCGGCGGGAGATACACACCGCGGCAGTGGTCTTGTTACTTGCAAGAAAGAAAATGCATGCAATAGTGAGTAAGATATGACTACTATATTCACTAGAATGGAGAACTATGAACTGGCTTTAGTAGGCAAAGCCTCACTTGTGGAGGCATGGAGGACAACTGAGCTGGGACCAATACAATAGTGAACTCGGTGAGAAAAAACTTATATTGGATCATCTTTTGGTTGAGTATCCTTCAGATAACTGGCCAATATAGAGAAATATCTGGGAAGGTGATCTGTTTTAATAGATCACTGTCTGCCAAACACAAAACCTTACAGAAATGGATGAAAGAATGAGTTTGTGGATATGAATAAACATTTGTAAATGTAACTTCTCAGTCATGCTGCTGCTGTCGTACGTTTTGACTTGTGTGCATGATAACTCAAAATCGCTTTCATGGAGTACATTCAAACGACCTTAAACTCCCAATAATAAAGAAGTTATGTCCACCTTAAGGTCAGAAATTTGACTTTTGACCACTTAATGTCCTCTAGGCCAAACACTGTGTCGTTCATCTGGCTAAAATTTTACTGGAAACACATTAATATATTCTTATTAGATATGCCGAAAATCAAGACTTTATGTAATGGCTAAAATTGTGTTTGAGGCCAATAATACCCTACTTAGACATTTCTTTCAACATTTTTCACTTATCTTGCCCTGTGACTTAAAAATGGTAAGTCTGAAAAGTCTCTCCCTGTATAACTTTAATATATAATTTTTAGCAGTGCAAAATTTAAAGTCTGCATCTTTAATTTTAAGGTCACCTTAAGATCTCCAAATTGCACACGGAGACCCAATTTGTGTACTTTTTGCCACATTTAAGCTCTATAATTGTCAAACTATGTGACTGATCTGAGATGGTTTTTTTACATGTGTGAAAAATTAAGGCTTTATATAGACATTTAATTTGTGTGTGAGGTCCATAAACACCTATCTGAGTGACATTTTTCACATATTTTGTCCTAGAATAGGTAGATCTGACAAGTCACACAGTGTACTAGATATAGCTTCTATATGTAATACTTGTCTGTGAAATTCTATGTGTAATATATGTGTTAGACAAATTTGTAGACTGTAGCTTCAATTTTAAGGTCACCTTAAGGTCTCTAAAATGCCCACAGAAACCCAATTTATGGACTTTTAGCCACTTTTAAGCCCTATGACTCTCATACTATGTGACTGATAGAGCTGAAATCTCATATGGGAATATATTAATATGTTCCTTTTTGCATATTCCAAAAACCAGGTCTTTAATTAGACATTTATCCTGTGTACGAGGACCATATACATCCACCCAAGTGACTCTTTTCACACTTTTCGACACTTTTCACCTATTTTGCCCTGTACCTTGGAAACAGTAAGTTTGACAAGTCTCAAACCGTTTTAAATATAACTTCTCTGTATAATCTTTGTCTGTGTGAAATTTAAAGTCTGTAGCTTTAATTTCAATGTCACTTTAAGGTTTCTTAAATGCCCACAGAGACCCAATTTATTGACTTTTTACCACTTTAAAGTCCTAGAGTTGTCATACTACATGACTGATACCGTTGAAATCTTATCTGGGATTCTATTAAAAGGTTTTTTGACATTTGCCAAAAATCAAGGCTTTAAGTAGAGATTTAACCTGTATATGAGGCCCATAAGCAATCTACTCAGAGGACTTTTTTTTAAATGATCACATAAAATGAAGAAATTGTTTGACCAAAATAGGTGTTTATTCTAAAAATAAGAAAATTCTTAGCTTAGGATGTTTTTTAGACTTAGTTCTTTTCTCAGGATTATACCTAAGTGAATACAGGCCCTGGATCATAGTCTGGATACCAAAAAATTCTCAAATTTTCAGAGAAGCTCTCCCTGATGGTGGTCTGCCCTCTATGAGTGCTTTGTAGTTTGTTCATGCTTCTGATAACAGTTTCTACAGTGTATCACTGCCCTAAGTTTAGAGTTTCTGTGTATTCAGTGCTCTTGTGAAAATTCCTGGCACCTTTCATGTCTGACCAGACCTGTGTTTTTATTGACTGTATCATCCCACAAATACTGGCTAAGTCAGCAGGACTGCATTTACACATGCTGGCTATTGCAGGTTTGCAGATCAGATTATGAGCAATGATAAAAGCAGCAGGGGTATTTGCACTGCAAGAAAAAAAAACACTGTAAGCTTGCATAAAGCTGTTATCTCCAAAATCATGAAAGAAAATGTTTACGCTCTGAATGTCCCCCCTAAAGCCCAAAGTGCTTTACCTTCCATTTAAGAGCAAACTTGAAGGGTCAAGGTACCTTCCTCTGTCAAATGTGATTCTAAAATAAACTACACATGATATAACAGAGTAATTGGTTCAAACTTAATTCAGATAAAACCAGTATCTCAGATTTGTTGATACTTGTGCACCAGCATGACCCACTTCATGTGTATATTATTGAAGAAGGGCTGGAATCCCTTACCTGACCAGTAAATATACCTGGTTAACTCAAATTGAAGCAAACAAGGTATTAGGTGTTATTGTCACAATCCAGGTTGACAAGGTTTGAAAAAAAAATCATCTTTGGCTGGAAAATGTTTCCCATTTAAACAGTTTTTACTTCTATTAAGACTCATATATTGTTACTTTTACAGATTTTATTTTTCTCAGTTTGTGACACTTTTCGATCCAGATTAGACACACCACCCAAATTGAGATGAACCTTGTTCAATCTGTTTGGACACTCAATCTTTGCAATCTGGGACTGTAGTGCAACCAAGTAGGTGTACAATTGTCTTCCTAGTTATAAAAGTGCCAAGTGTTCAGACAATGAAAGAGTGTAAGGCAGGGATGTTAGATAAGAATTGAAGGACTTGGACTTCAGATGGGCCCCTCAGTGGGACAGTGTCCAGGTAATTACTAAAACTGGCCCTTGACAGCTAGCCAATGAAAAGGAAGATTAGAAATCAGAACCCTGAAGTGTGACTGTGTGGTTGTGTGTGTGTTTAGTTTGGGTTTGTATCAGGAAGCCATAGTGTTTCTTGTCACTAAGATAAGTGTTTTATACTCTAGTTGAGTGGTTTCTACTATTTTTTCTTCTGGTGAACAATAAAAGTGAATCACATTTAATTCTATTCTTTAGTATTTCTTACACATAGAAGGAATTATTAAAAAAACTAATTTGAGGACAAATTTAAATATAACAAGATGTGAAAAATGTGACAATGTGATTAAAAACTTGCATATATATATATATATATATATATATATGTTGTATTGAATGTAGATAACTGTTGAATGTATAGATTCAATGGCTCAAGTGTTGAATGTATACATTCAATGGCCTAGGTGTTGAATGTACACATTCAACAGCAAATAGCCATTGAATGTGTACATTCCACAGTTTGGCTGTGGAATGTGTACATTCAACAGTTATGGTCATTGAATGTGTATAAGTTCTTTAAATATTATGATTTTTATAAGTAGTCCCTAAACAGTTTAATATTTATGTAAAACTTATTTAGTTTAATATTTATATTGTATAAATTAATGATGCAATGTTAATACTATTATAAAACCTATTTAATTTAATATTATATTGTATGAATTAATGATGCATTTTTACTAATATAAAAGTTAAATGTAGTTATGAGTTTATTAGTATAGTGTATTATAGCCTTAAATATTTTTTTCAATATTTATAAAACATGGCTTAATTATTGTTAAAATATTTTGTAAAGGATAAAAAAGAACAAGAAATATTAATCTATTTTCCAATTATATAATCACAATGAACCCCAATGCTCTTGTGTTTCTTGGTGTGGTAAGACTAATTGCAATTGCACCTCTGTGATCCTCTTTCATGGATTAACTGTAAACAATCACACACAAATTTGGAGAGCATTAAAGAGATACTCAGGTGACAATTTTTTCTGTAATCAGTGATCAAAAGATTACTCAGGCTTGAACTGTCTCTCTTTGTTCTTTGTGGGTATCGATATTGAATGTAAAAATATTTCAATATCGGGCGATATCAGGGGGTTCATATTGTCTACCAAATAGTCCGAATTCAGGAAACTGAAAACGTTTTATTTTAGTGTTTCCCGAACCGCTAACAGGAAGCGAAATGAATCAAAACAAAACAATGCAGTTTTCATCAAAAACGCATTGAAAACTTCAAAAATGTGAGATAAAAGTGTACAATGTCTTCAGATTTTTGCTTTACTTCGAGTATTAACAGTGTAAGTTTACAGTTTTACTTAAAATGGCGATATTGAAATACATGTTTAGATCTCGATATCGGGAGTCCAGTTCCAAAACAATAAATATCGGCAATATCGATAAACAATTTACCCAATAGTGTAGATTAAAGGGAATTCTTTATGTTTATAAAGTCTTTAATCCTACAAGATTCTTCTTCTTTGAGCCCCTGCTAACACTTCAATAGAAGACTTTTTCTTTTGATCATCCCTACAACTACTATAAATAGTGATTTGATTTTAGAAAATACTCAGTGTATGTTAAAGTGTACATAAGTCTTCATACTTCCAATCAACTTATCAACTATAAATTATTTCCACATTCCATGCCCTGAGCCATTGAATGTAGACATTCAACAGTTTCACCCATTGAATCTATACATTCCACAGCTGAGCCATTGAATGTATACATTCAACAGTTTGCCCATTGAATCTATACATTCAATGGTTTGACCCGTTGAATGTATACATTCTACAGTTATCTACATTCAATACAACATATATATATTGAATGTTGACTTTGTATATACATGTGTATGTTAGGGATTGAGAGATTCCGGGTTGTGTTATGAATCAAGGAATAACAACTCGTAGAAATCTGTGGGTGCACATTTAAAATGGGTATGGATGTGGAGTACACCATTTGGTTTGTTTAACCTGAAGGCCAAAAGGATAACTAAGCTTTGGGCTATACAAATGTGAAAATGTTTTATTGGTTTTAAACACAAGTCAACAACTACAACTGTTGGAAGTTTAACATTTATTACTGTCGGTAACGTAGTGTTACGTTACAGCATGTTCTATACCTACCCATACTTTGGTTCAGTTTATTATCTGCCAACTCCTGCCTCCAAATTACAACCAGTAAGTATTCAGAAAAAGCCTGTATTATAAGTTGTAATCTGTGTAGGTGATTATCAGGTTTAGTGAATAATCACTTGATTTCCATGACTTTTTGGTCATGGGTGTAATTTCAGCACATGAGAATCACTCAACTGTCACTTCATTGGTCATAGGTTTAAATCTAGCCACATACAGGAAATACTTATGGCCTGCCCAAGTAAAACCCAAGCCATTAAAAGAGACCCCAGAATAATGACTTTGAATCTTTTACCCAAATAGGGGAATTTGTGTACACAACTATACATCACATTTGTGACCAAGTATTTTTTGTGAGTGGAATGGGAAAGTGAATACAGAGAGTACAGATTTTGTGACTGTTAACTATGTAACAATTGGATCATTAGTTATCATTTCTAGTATCTGATGCTAAAATGCTGGGACTTGTTCCAGTGATTGCATGTTTGCATGGGGTGGATGGCCTTTCTCATAGATCATCCATCAGTAATAGCCCTCTACATGTGGAATTCATTTAACAGATCATTACAGGACCTCCCCAATGTTTAGTACACTAATGGGAGAAAATTGGTATCCTGAGTCAACTGAAATTTGCTCGGGGAAAACTGTTTTTAAGTTGACCATTTCCAAAATTAAGTATGTGTCTCCAACTTCAATCATGGATGTTAATTGTTTGCTAGTCCTGAATGTTTTCCAGAATCTACATAATCTGGTATTCAATGCTTTCCTCCACCCCCACAGTTTCCTGTCATGTACACCCTATAGAGTATATGGAGAGTAGTTATTCCAACAATCAAGTCACAATGTATGAACTGTCTAAAGTTTTATTTATGTGTTTCGTAAAATTGTGTGACAAAGACCTCACCCAGTTGGTCCAATCATGTTGGTGTAGCTTACTATAAATTATTAAATTGATAAAGTATATTGATAAATTAATGCTGGGTTCAAATACATCATCCAGAACTGATTCACTACAAGTTTTACAATTGATGTTTTATGGATTTGTCAAATGTAGCACTATTTTATGTGAGTTGCAAAAATATCTTTACAAATTTCTCTACTAATTAGTGCAGTTTGAAGACACTATAAGAAGTAGACATTGGAGTATGCTCACTTTGTATTAAATTGTAAACCAATTTCCTGTCACTACTATAACCTTATTGCACTGATTTACAGCCATTAGCAATCAGCAGGAAAACGATCTACACTAATTGTTGCAGGCTTACTTTGGCAACAGAGTAGAACTTCTATTATTCAACTTTCTGTTTTCCCACATATGTTTTTCGGCATAAGTGAAAGTTTCTACTGAAATATGTGTTCTATTTTTCCAAACCTTCTGTTATCAAAGCAAAACCTATTCTGCCAAAGTGTTTGAATAATACACAAATACAAATTAATATTGTACAAAGTTTTGTTCCAAATGAAACATGTGCCATGGATTTTCAAGTTATAGTGTGTATGGTAAATGATTCCTAGCACAGAATAATGACATTACAATTTCCAAGCTGTTGTATATTTTCAGCAAATATCTCTTTAAAAGTTAATGTGGGTGTGTATACCTTGGGATATTTTTGTAAAAAAAAAAACAGTGGTAATAAAATTGATGGTTTTAAATTGAATTGCAGTAGCACTATGGGTATGTTCTGAGTCTAGTGTTAGTTTGTGCTTAGCATGTTATTCAAACCTTTATGTTTTCAGGGTTACTCACCAAGTCCCGATGAGTTTCGAGATTCAAGTCAGTACTCATCACCAAAACCTGGGCCCCCACCTGCAATGTATGGAGATTATACTTACACAGGTAATGTGCATAGAAATATGTAATTAGGTCTAAATATACAGAGTGTTATTCCTGATTATATTAATTGAAGGTAAAGTAAAAGAAAAAAAATACAAGGGAGTGAAACACTTTGCTGATCTCTATTGCAAATCAATAAGTTCTGGAATATCCATAAAGTTATCCTATAATTAAATGTAATGTTTCATAACCATACCAATTCTTCCTTAGTTTTAGTTTGATTTGTACATTAGCCATTTGATTAGTCATGCAAAATAAACAGATGATAGAGGATAAGCTGCCATTTTTTTTTCTCTGCATATATCCACTGTTTGTAGATGACAAATCCGTTGTTTGTTGTACATACCTGTCACTTGTTTTTGGATAGAAGGTGGTGGGGACCCGTGGACAATGGGAGGCGCGCCAACATCCAACTACCACCCTGCCATGATCAGTTCATCTACTCAGTATTCACACGGCTTCATGCCACCACATCCCGCCAGCAGGGACACTGCAGTAAGTAACTGGTTGCTAGGTAACTTGTTAATTACCTTACAGTGAGTCAGTTTTTGGCAATGGTGTAGGGGTGACAAGTCAAAATGAGATGGATCAAGTTAATACCCACTTTGGTTGGTATTATCCCGTTAATTCAGATCTCAAGTAACCAAAAAGTACTTCAACTTCACCAAAGTTTCAAGATAGAATGTTACATTTTAATTGTGCCTGTACCCTATAATTGTAGGGCTTCCAGGCTTTGCTATCTTCATATCAAATAAGCACTAATGAAACCCAGTTTATGTCTATAAATGTTTGTCTGTTATAATTTCAGGGCTACGTGTCCCCGTCGGCCGCTGCAGCCGACCCATTGAATTCCAGTCTTCCATCCATCCAGCAGTTCCGTGGACCCGGCCAGGTGCCCCAAACGTCCTCCTACTCTGCAAATTCTCCCACAGTGAATGGAGGCGGAGAGATCACCGGTCAACAGCCGCCATCATCCCAGACTGGTGACGCATTGGGCAAAGCTCTCGCATCTGTACGTAGAAAACAAAAGTACTTTGGTATAAGTTTGTAAATGTTACATCTTCCAGTGGGGAAAAACTGTTCTGTGTGTCTTGTATTGAGTTAAAACAAGATTACTAAATTTGCCAACTGGAATATTAAAACGACTTAAAACTGTAGCGTACCTAGATACTTTTCCTGTAGTTTATATTCCTGTTGAAAACTACTCACTTGGGAACCTTCATATAAATACACCACACAAAGTTAAATTGAGGTCAAGGCAGTTAGTTGGAATCACAAGGGCAGGTGAGGAAGCAAAGCAAAAACTTATACTCGTTTATAGGCCTAATTTACTGAAGGAATTAGTGAAAGATGAGCAATAAATGATCTTACCTTGAATCTTAAAAGCTGTACAGTTTTTTGGTCTTTCACCAAAACCTCTAGTAGTAAATACTGAAGCAGGAGTTGTGGATAAGAAAATATTTTATTGCATGTATCTTACTTCCAGTCAGTGGTTGTATATTTGGAGGGGAAAAAAACACCCCAGAATACATATAAAACACAGACTGATAATTTTCATTTTGGCGAGATATTTTATTTTCTTATGGTGAACTCGTGCATAATATAACATTTGACACCAATCAAGGCCACACTAGGTTAATGCCATAGTCCGAGTGCCAGGGGTATTGGATATGTAATAGTGAATACCAGAATTAATGCAAGCAGCTTGTTTGCATGCCTGGAAGAGTGTGAAAGATGCCTGATCTGCCAGCAATTATATAATACTTGACAGCCACATACAATCTCAGATACTGGATACAGACACTGAAAATTGTTACCTAATACATGTATTACTTATCTTGTTACCTAATACCACTTATCTTAGTGTTACCTTCTCACATAGGTTTATCTAAGGTATTCCTCCTATGTATACAGTCAGTGGTCACTTTTACTCCAGATATCTTATGAAAGTGAACCTGCTTGTTTTGTGGTCATGTGACCTGTGGCTAGATCTTACAGTATCTATTCAGTCAGAAGATTTATACAATCTGTGAGTTTCCTGTAAGTCATGTTTTTTTCTAAGATTAGTTTATCACATTGCACAGCTTTTCTCAGTGTTTACTTTGACCTTGATCATTGATGTCATTGGGGTTTGACTGTTAATTTTGTGTGGCTATATATTATTACAGATATGGGAATAGATCACTGTCAATCCATATATGGACATATTACATTGCCCTTATTGGCAGTAAGGCTGATGTATGTGTTATTGCATGCATTTGCTGAGATATGGCAATTTTAACCTCTGTTAGCAAGAGAGTATGACTGCTTATCTGTGTGTTGCTATGTGTATGACTAGGTGTGTGAGTGCAAAGTGACTAAAACTCTCAGTGTCATCACTTCTCTCAAGTAGGTAACATCTGCTGAAGTGGTCCTTCAGAATCAAATCACACATTTGTATATGGTGTATTACCTGCCCAGGGCATGGCACAGGCTGCATTCAAATTGCCATGTGACCAAATTACAGGTGTATATTTATATAATGAAGATAATTTTAAGAAAAATTACATGCCAGTTTTTGACTGTAATCAATGAATATACTTGTCATTCACACAAAGTGCTGAAGTTTGAAGCAGTAATGGAAAATGTGTTTTATGTTGTACTATATTCAGTAATCTTGAGTATCAGAATGAAAATTCTGCAGTTCTGCCAAAATTAACATTCTGTCCCTGCCCAATCAGCTTACAGTGATGTCCTTACTTTAATCTTTTCAAATTTTCAAAATATGTCTGGCCATACTGGGTCCTTGCTTTAAAGATGCAAAGTTTTAGTAAAGTTGGGAAATTTTAAAATTTTAATCGCTGCCTTAATATGGTTTGTATGTACTTATTAGCTGATGTGGATATTTCTGATCCACAATTAGAACATGTACGGGTGTATCTGAGTGCAAACTGCATTCCACATTGTCAGCATCAATGAAGTTACAAAAAGCAAGAAAAAAACTTGCAATAGGAGACATCAAAAGCTTTTTGCTACTGACCCTAGCAAGGGGAATGGGGGGGATACAGTGTAAACAAGGAAAAGTGTGTAAGCCAGGAATATGGAGGAGCAAGGCTGAATATATATATCTCTGCTGGAATGGATTAGGTGATACTGATTGGATCCAGATGAAACTTCTTGTGAGGGAGAGCGAAGTGTTAAAGGCTGTATAGTGTAGGTACACTGTTTCAAACATGTACATAAAGATTTAAAAAGAAAGCACTCATATATGTAAGTAGACATTAGCTTGCCATTTTAAGGTATCATAGTACTATCAGCGAACATTCTACAAAGTGATCAAGTTTTTCCCATTTCTAAGAAACTTAAGTCTTGTACAGGTTTGGTAGTGTTACAGTGCAGAGTATATACTGGTATTCCGGAGTTTTGTAGAAGTTAGGGTTTCCCTGGATAAAGAATTTGTGAGTGTGTGTGAAGGGGGATTTGATCAATGGGGTTCTTGGTGTGACTATGCAGTTGTAAAAGTTTGGGAATTGGGGGATTCCTAGACAGATCTAGACTAGAACAATCTATTAGAAAATGGTGATATACATTCAAAAGCAGGATTCATGGATATATTCTCTCACCGTTTGGCTTTAAATATTCTGCAACACCTACAGAGAGTAATAATGTATTAACACAGATCTGTGAGAAGGGAGAGTTGGTGTTGATATAAGGATTTAGATTTGAGTGACTGTCATAACCAAAACTTGCTGAAAATACTAAAAAAGTAGAATATATTACTCAGCACATTGCATTTTGCAAATTCAAAATCTGATTATCAACACTATATATCTTACGGTCTATTTCAAATACTTAGACAGGAAATTAGAGTTCAAAATCTCTGTGAAAGGCTACCTCCTGATGTATGTGGAGAAGTCCCCAGTGTAATGAGATCTGACACTTTGGCTCATCTTAGTCTCAAGGGCTCTTGTATATGACAGGATCTTCCCATGGGCACTGATAACCCTCACCATTAACCCAGGTTATCAGGATTATACAGAGTCCAAGCAATCTCCCACAGGTTGACCACTTCACAGTATCTGTATTAAAGGAAAATGTAAAACATCTTGTTCATACTACAGTATGAGTTGGCAAGGATTGAGGGTTAAAGCAGATAAATCACCAGTGTGAACACTGGGTTTGTGAATATTCTGCTTCAGCTCATATTTCTACCATAAGCTTTTTAAACCTGAACACACAGGTTTGGTATTCCAAGAGTAGTCCAGTATTTTCGGAAATGTAAGCTCTAGCAGTAGGTTGATATAAACACAGTGGATATTATGATGGGGATTAAAAGCTGTTCCATATTACAAAAGAAACACTAGCTTAAATTAAGAATATGAAGGACTAATTAGCGATATGATCAGTTCATTAGCCAGGTTGGTTTGTTTATTTGTTTATTTGGGGTTTAACGTCGCTTTCAACACTGTACAGGTCATATCACGACGGGTAGTTGGAAGGGCAGAGGAAACCAGTACATATAGTTCGCTAGGGTTCTGTACTGTAAACTGCCGACCAACGGCAAGCAACTACCAGCTTTCCCACTTACGACCATGACGGGGATCGAACCCCGGCCGCAGAGGTGGGAGGCGAGAATTAGCCAGGTTGGAATCTTGTACATATGGAGCACTTCTATCCTGTTCCTTCCACTTACCACAGCTGAGGATTTGTGAGATTAATTGAGAGAGTCAAATGGACAGTTTATCAGTACTTCAAACCTAATTGATGGTACAGAAATTAATATTGATATAGCAAGAGAGAAATTATTTATACTTTATAACCTAGAATGGCAGGAGTCTATTTGCACTAAACCAAAATTGAGAACGTATGTGAAATTCAAATGCCACATTTCTACTGAAAACTATGTTTCACAAAATATTAATAAATATAAAAGATCGCTTTTGGCGAAATTACGATCCGGTGTAATGGTAAATCTTCCCCCCATAAAATATTCCCCCCCCGGGGGGAATATTTTCTAGAAAATAATACCCCCCGCCTGAAAATTTTCCCCCCCACCTAAGGACATTAATCTTGAACTGTTAGTTTTGTACTTTATTAGTTTTTAGAATATCTGTCATACAGACCTGCTGTTTGCCATTTCATATTTTGCTATCCTTTTAGATTTGTGATAATAATACCTTCCATTTTGGTGGAACTATTAGGTTTCCTTGTTGCATCACTTATTTGAATGAAACAAAAACATGACACATATGCAGACCTGTACCTGTACTTTAGCATTGTATATGTTTATTTCATTAATAATACCTTCCATTTTGGAAGATCCATTAGTTTTACTTGTTGTATAACTTCTTTGAATGAAATAAAAAAATCATTAAACTCATTATGCAGACCTGTACTTTATCAGTGTATGGTTTTACTTCAGATTACTTCTAATATCATCATTACCTAACATTTATTTTTATCTATCATGGTCACTTATGGTGTGAATTCTATGAATGGAATGAACACCCATTAAACAGCACAGTATTTTAGGGTTTGATCTTTTCTTCTGGTTAGGTATATTATAATAATAACTTGCATTCCAAAAACTTTCAGGTTTACTTTTTGTATAACTTCTAATCATTGAAATTTAAATAAGATATTTCAAAAGTGTAATCTTCAACAGTAATTTAGAATTTGATATTGTCTTCTGGTTAGGCTTATTATTGTAATAGCTTACATTCCAAATTTTCTGGTTTATTTTTGTATGATTTCTGTAAATAAAAAGACAATCATTTTTATTTAAACAAGAGAAATCAAAAGTGTAATCTTAAACATATTAGATAATTAATTTGAATAAGATAATAGTGCTTTTATATTGTAGAAATTATTGACTTCCCTTGTATTCTTTGTACACTGTTTAAATAAAGACAATTTGAAAATATTAATAATTTTTTATCATTATCACAGGTGGGGGGGGGGTAAATTTCATGGCGGGGGGGACTATTTTCTAGAAAATTTTGCCCCCCAAGGGGGGGGGGGGGGGGATTTTACGGGGGGGAAGATTTACTTTTACACCGGCACATAGCCACTGGCAGTAGAAACAGGAAGATTCAAAAGCAAATAATTATCTCAAAGATTATGTGAATTATGTAATAGTAATGTAATTGAAGATGAAGAGCACTTTATTGTTACTTGTCCATTTTATAAGACTCAAAGAATATCTCTTTTTAATTATATCTCTTGTAATGTTTCTGAGCATTTTGATGGTTTAAATTCTGAAGACCAGTATATAAAACTGATGACTTTAAACAACAAAAATTTAAAGGTATTTGTCAAATATGTAACCTCAATTTGGGATTGTCAAAAATCCACATTATTTAAAATCTAAAGTAGAGTTATTTATCTATAACTACAGATAGAAGCTGTTCTTTGTGTATATTTCTAATCTTTCTTTATATTGTTATGCACATACGTATTCTATTAGAAGATTTCATACTGACCTGTAAGCCTAAATGGCTGGGTGTTACTATATTTTGTTTGAGTAAAACTGTTGTATAAACTCTCTGTTTATACATATGTAACTCTGTATAACACACCGTCAGTAAAATAAAAATATTATCTATCTACCTATCCAAGGACATGTAACCTTGTGGTTTTATAGTTTGAAACATTTTTTCCTTTTTTTCTCATTTCTGTGGTCATGGGTTCAATCCAGCACATGACATATGAGAATTACTGAAGTTAACACCGACCTAATATATACTGAATATGGCCAGTGTTCGCTCTCGAGCGCGATTTCACGAGTTTGTACACACTCTGGGGCGAGTTGTCGCAAAACCGACTCACCAACGCGTCTGTGCTGTTGCTACCAGGCAAAACACTCAAAACAGAGTGAAGAAATTTGTCTATTATCGGAAGCGACGACGTACATATTTCCTCATAGAAATGGGTGAGAAAAGCATTAAAAGCAGTTTATTTTATTTTATATATCCAGCTAACAGTAATTCACGTGAGAATTTGGGTATTCTCGCGAGATTTCGGTGCTTTTTGTCGATTTTTAAACTAGTCTTTTGCTTATAGTGTCACAGTTGAAACAGTTGAAACTACTACTGACCAAAGAAATTTGTCTATTATCAGAAGCGATGACGTACATATTTCCTCATAGAAATAGGTGAAAAAGACATGAAAGTGAGTTTATTACCCCACAGACCTTAAGGGCTGTCAGGGTATTGTTTTCACCCATGGTGTCCGGAATGGGCGGGCGGCGGGAAAAAGTTTGTCCGGGCTGTATCTCAGAAACTGTAAGGTGTAGGAAGTTGATACTTGGTAGGGACATTGGTTAGGAGGTGTAGGTGTGCAACGTCAGGGTCTGACCTTGATTTGACCTTGCCGTAGTGACCTTGAGTTTGAAAATCTTGTCCGGGCTATATCTCGGAAACCGTAAATTGTAGTAAGTTGATACTTGGTAGGGACATTGGTTAGGTGGTGTAGGTGTGCAACGTCATGGTCTGACCTTGATTTGACCTTGCCGTAGTGACCTTGACCTCTAAAATCTTGTTCGGGCTATATCTCGGAAACCGTAAGGTGTAGGAAGTTGATACTTGGTAGGGATATTGGTTAGGGGGTGTAGGTGTGCAACGTCATGGTCTGACCTTGATTTCACCTTGCCGTAGTGACCTTGACCTATAAAATCTTGTTCGGGCTATATCTCGGAAACTGTAAGGTGTAGGAAGTTGATACTTGGTAGGAACATTGGTTAGGGGGTGTAGGTGTGCCACGTCATGACGTGACCTTGATTTGACCTTTGACCTTGCCATAGTGACCTTGACCTATAAAATCTTGTCTGGGCTATATCTCGGAAACCGTAAGGTGTAGGAAGTTGATACTTGGTAGGGATATTGGTTAGGGGGTGTAGGTGTGCAACGTCATGGTGTGACCTTGATTTGACCTTTGACCTTGCCGTAGTGACCTTGACCTATAAAATCTTGTCCGGGGTATATCTCGGAAACCATAAGGTGTAGGAAGTTGATACTGAGTAGGGACATTCGCTAGGGTGTGTAGATGTAAAACGTCATGGTGTGACCTTGATTTGACCTTTGACCTTGCCGTAGTGACCTTGACCTATAAAATCTTGTCTGGGCTATATCTCGGAAACAGTAAGGTGTAGGAAGTTGATACTTGGTAGTGATATTGGTTAGGGGTGTATTTTGTGTTGCTACGAGGATATCTGATACTATTTATCTCTTATATCTCTGTTATATCTTTTTACTTGAATCTTGGTTGTTGCACCTTTGGGTGTCTTTTGGTGTAGATTAAGCACTGTTAAAGTCATATTAGAAGTCATTAACTGTTTTACTTTTGCAACTTCCCATTGTAACAGATGGTATTGCATCAAGTGAGCCACAGGTTTTGCCCCAGTTCCACATAAAAGCATGTATTGCTACATCTGTATGTATGGGTAATATTCAAAACATCCAAACCATAATTCGACCATACAAATGAAAATCAAAATAAGAGAAGTCTTAAAGCTTCATAATTTTTAGTTTACTGAATTGTCTTGTTTTAATACTTATTCTTTACATGCAATTTCTTTCTCTTAGATGTTATTTTCTCTACTTAAACATTATTTGGACACTGACACTACTCTGAAAGTATCCCAATCTGTGTACTGTTTCACTACTTCTATATCTCATGGTGTTGAAAACTATTTTCCCAGGCTGTGGGGTACGGGCATCTCTGATGCTATTTTTTTATTTGATACATCCAGCAAACAGTAATTCACACGAGAATTTGGGTATTCGCACAAGATTTCCATGCTTTATGTCTAATTTTTAACTCGTCTTCTGCATATTGTGTCACAGGCGAAACAGTCAAAACAACTACTGACCAAAAGAAATTTGTCTATTATCGGAAGAGACAAAATATATATTTCTTCAAAGAAAAGAGAAGAAACGCAATTTATTTATTTATTTGATGAATCCAGATAACAGTAAAATAAAAAAAAAATTTTAAAAAAAACCAGTAGCACCCAGCCATTAAGATGTGGTTTAGAAGTGAAATTTAAAAAAAATAAAAACAGCATTAAATAGTTTATTTGTTTGAATTTTTAGTTTAGCATCTATTTCTTATTATTTAAATGAAGAAGATTTTATGCAGTCCCAAATTGGAACTAAATATTTCAAAATATCTTGACGCAAAACATGTCTCACATTTTTTCACAGTTGTCTCGCCTGTTCAAGTGAAGGGAGACAGTCTGTCTCACATTCATTTTTGACGAGAGCGAACACTGTATGGCCCTAGCGTTTGAAAGAGTCATGGAAAACTTATCTTTTTGCAATTTGGGGGTATGATTCTGTGATGAAACACAGGGTCTATTAAATGATCAAGTTTAAATGGTGAAACAGACTTGTGGCTTGTTTTATAAACATGTAATGTATCAGTGATCTACCCCTGTGGGAAAACACTTGTCATTGGACATGGAGGGCCTGGGTTTAATTCAGGTACAGGTAGAAAAGAAAATTAAAGACTCAAATGATCACTGAAGAAGATCATTGAGTCCTACCCAAAATGGTAGGTCATTGTAGCTGTAATTGTTGAAATCAGGATGGGTCAAATAGCGCTTTGAGTCTTTTTACAAGGATTTTGCACTGTGAATGTCATACAATGAAGATAAAAACACAACTTTAATCTGAAACTTCTCAAATGCAAACCTAGAGTTAGGCTGTTTAAGAATTGAGGGGGGAGGGGTCTCCCTTGTTTACAGGCTCTGGGGGCCATTACTCAGTGGTGGGAGATACTTTGTTAGTGTTGCTGTCAATCAGGATGCCATTGCTATAGTTACTGTTTGACTGGCAACTGACAGTTGGCTTCCATTTGACAGACAGGAACTTCTTGCTTTGTGTATCACTGTGACACCAAGACAAACAAACCACAAATACAACATGCTCCCTCAAAAAAAATAAGTAAGGGCTCTTCAAACACTAAATGCTCTCTAGATGTATAGAGAGATGCGGCCTTCTAAAACTGGTAAAACAAAAAGCAAAAAAAGTTTCCAAGCTACCTGTTGGTTTGATTTATCACTAAAGCAACTCATCTTGCCTGAGGTTAATTGAATAGGGTTATAAATATTTCAGCACACATTTTTAGACTGGGCTGGGGAAAATTAAAAATGAATACTTCATGGGCAAGTTTTTAAAACTTATCCCAGTTAGAAATACTGGCACTTTGAACTGTGTAGACATTGTCTAAATGTATATGTTCTCTATCATTCGCAAATAGAAATAAAGATAATATTGCTAGATGTAAAATATTATGCAACTACACAAATGTTTTGTATTTCTCTGGCATTATCAGTGTTAGTGGTATTCTTGTGATATAAATTATAAATATTTGTTCACAAATGTTGACAATATTTCTGAAATATCAGACTTAAAGCTTTAATCTATACGAGGAACGAATTATATCCTGGAGACCTGGACAGAACAATGCCCACTGGGTAGTTTTTTCATGAGGATGTAACATTAATAAATATTACATTTCAAAAACCTGCGGGTACATGTACTGATGTATTCCCTCACATATGTTTTCTTTTTCTGCATTTGGAAGCAGACCTGAGCAGTGACTTGTTGTAAAAGGGTGCCATTTCAGTACATGTTCCCTCCCACACACTTGATTACTGTAACCACTGCCTCTTGTGTTGGTATTTGCTCTCTTGCCTGATGACTTTATGATTGTTTGTTCAACTGGTCTGGCCACTCAGTTAATGTATCCTGGCCACTGTAGTAAAATAATAAGGCAAAACCAAGAAGTGAATGTTTCCACATTAGCAACTGCCTATAGTCTGTGACAATTCTGTTATTGTCATTCAGTTTTAACTCCTATTTTTATCCATATTCTGAAAAAATCAGCTGACATTACTAGTCTTGGGAGCATGTAAAGGCGTACTTATGTCTCGTAACCTTTGTCAAGACTGCCAGTGTAGAGCCATTCCAGTACCCAGATACCGGAAAAAATTGTTTCTTTATTTGATCCCAGTTGGATAGACCCAGTAACAAAAAGTGAAGCTGATGAAACTCCAGAAATGTAAGATCATTATTTTTTTTTCAGATTTATTATACGTTTCATATAATCTCATTATTTTATATGCTAGTAATTGAGGTGACTGTCTGATGTTTTGTTGTAGCAATTCAGTAAAAAAGATATCCGTCATGATACAGATACTGCCAACTCGCCCCAAGCTGAAACATGATCATTAATGTTGGGCATTATAACCCAGTATTGTGGAAACCTACACTTATGCAGAATCCACATTACCAGAAATTTTGTAACCTACTTGAGGGGGTGAGCTGGTGGGGAGGGATTAGGAAGCAGTGATGAGTTTATAAGCTCTACCTACTGTGTCTACACTGCTGCAAAATCTGTGTTCCAGAGAAGATGAGGCCTGTTAGAATCATAAGTAATTTGTACGAGAGAGATGAGAGTAATGCACACATAGAGAGTATATGGGGAGGGGGTTAGAGGGCTCTCCCTGTTCTAATGAACTTCTCCCTATAATTGGCTGGTATAATGTATCAAAGCTCCTTTCTGGATCCTGATGAAAAGCAGATGTGTGGACTCCAATTTAATGCGGATCACTCCCACATTTTCTTTTAATCATACAGAATTGTGTGTATATCATAGCAAAACAAACACACATCACTGGGCCAGTGAGACTCTCCCTCTTCTCCCCTGGAATCCCTACCGAGAACATATAAATATATTTTTTTCTTCAGGAGAGGAAGCAAAAAAATATGATGATGGGGGAGTAAAAGACATGTGCCCTCTGGACTCTGTTATCTCTTTTGTGGATTCTGAAGTTTACAGGAGAGAATTAAAACCAAAAAAAAAAAAAAATAATAATAGTAATAAAAATTTGTGACAGTAGCAACTGACTGGAAAAAGTATTTTGTAAGAGTGAATCTGATTGGTTGATTTGACAGGAAGTGGACTGCTGGGACATCTGCAATGTGATATTGTTATTGTAGCCATTGTCCTTGTGTAAATTGTTTCAGGTGAAAATCAGGTGTAAAAGAAGCCACACAAAAGCTTAGCAGGTGGCAATAGGTGGTTGGATTATTACTATACAAGATATGCTAGTCAGTATTAATAAGGATCCATAAACATCTGGAATGGAGTAGTCCGTTAAGACACTGTTGATAAACTCGGCAAACTTTCAGGAAACAATAAAAGCACATCTACTTAACCATGATTTCCAGATAACAGCTTTTATCTCAATGGAAATCTCAATGGTGTTTACCTCTACTTACAGCAGAATTCTAATAAAGATGTTTGACAAAAAATAAGTGGATAAAGTGAGATTGTGGATTTGGGTGAAGTGTTGACTCAGTAAGACAGGTACACCCACACAGCATGGAGCTCCAGCTTGGATACTTTATTGTCTAGGATATTATTACACATACATAGCGGGATAGGGCTTGAAGATGCAGGGATCAGAGTATCCGGACTTGAGGTCTGGTTTCTCACCAGTGACTTCTTACAGGTGTAACAAGGATATCAACATGTGGTACAGTCCTTACAACTACCCACCCTACAACAGCTACAACTACTGGGTAAACTTGCCTTGTAAAGTATGACAGAGCAAGTGTGATATTATCCTATGTAGTGGTGTCATCGTCTGGGGTCTCGATACCATGAACAAGACAGTGAGCGATATCGCGGTGTCATCGTTTCACAAATTAAACCTAAATTTGCTCTTTAAATAATGTTTATTGACAACTAATACTGAAATAAAATAGATTTTATGTTTTATTTGTGCTGTCAGTTGTTAAAATGGTGGATATTTGAACTATTAAAAAGTAAACAAAACTTACGTTTTTTCACTTCCTGTAGGAAGTGGAAAGGGTCATCACCATAGTTACATCACAAATCAAAACAAAACCGCATAAAAGTAGAAATTAGATGAATATTTCACCATATTTTTATTAAATCCCTTCGAAAATAAGCTAAAGTTAATGGTTGAATATGTTTATGAGATGCATCGCAGATGATCATTAATCCTTGATTATCGTCCATTTTTTCCATCACCGGTGAATCTGCGATATCGCCGCTCGTGATGACACCACCAATGCTATATGAAATATATTCTTAGTGGTTAACTCAGTAGTCCAATCCCAATAGTTACCCTCCATATAACAGCTACAAGTGTTGGTTTGGCACTTGGTCAGTATTCCTTATAACATCCAGGACAGCTTCAGAAGATGTGTCATGAGGCTTGTAATATTGGGGCTATGTTCAAAATGTGGTATTTTTTTCTTTGTGGATAAAACTACTGTAAATATAATGGGTTTTATAAATACTTGGTACATACTCAAATATATATATATATATATATATATATATATATATATATATATATACTTAAAATTCAATATTCTGTAAACAGGATTTTAAATTCTGTCAATAGAATTTAAAATTCTGTCAAAATACCTTGACAGAACTTAAAATTCTAAAATACTGTTGACATAACTTAAAACCATGATAAATATCCTATATTTTGTTAACTTCTTTTACAGTGATTTAGTATTTTATATTTTAAAGGGGGCTCAGTACTTGTGCCAATTTAAAAGTAAAAGCAATGCATAAGACAGATATTAAATAGATCCTTTACTGGCATAAATCCTTTACTAGCATCCACTTTCATTTATAATAATACATTAATATGCAATAATTTCACTAAAAATTTCTATGATCACAGTGCTAAGTCAGTGGTGACTGTAAACAAAATGTACATAATACAGGTGTTTGCTGGTTTTGTTTTTCAATATATGTCTCTTTATGTTTATTTACTGTTTCTTTACTGTAATTGCAGTGCTAAACTCAGTGAATAATATATGTGTTTAATGTTGCATATCACCAATAAAGTTTGAAATACTTATGTTACATTTAATTTCTCTGATTACAGCTATATAAACATGATTTTAAGTTCTGTCAACAGGATTTTAATTTCTGTCGACAGGATTTTAAATTCTGTCGACAGAACTTAAAATCCCTCAAAACCAATGAAATCCAAGGATTTTAAGTTCTGTCGACAGAACTTAGAATTTTAAGTTCTGTCGACAGAATTTAAAATTCTGTCAAATTTTAAGTTCTGTCACGACATATATATATATATATATATAAAAGTATTAGGTATTCACTGAAAGTCTGAGTTATTCATTATTATTTGTAGGTAAATCTATTATCCAACAACTACATTGTACAAGATCAACATGACTAAATAGCTGATATATAACATGATGTGCTATATAGTAGGTAAAAGCTCTTATGTGATATAATCTTAGTGAGTAAAGCTAGTGTACAAAAGTAACAACTAATGGCTTCAGTTGTACAGTCTAAGTGATTTTTTGATGTAACAATAGAGTGTGCTGATTAGTCCTATAATTACTGGGTAGACACTCAAATTTTGATAAATTCTTGATAAAATATACTTTTATACTAAACAAGTATCTTACCTCATTTTGTCAGTATTTTATTCTGTTGTCTAACTTCTACACATAGAAGCTTGAGTGCTCAATTTGAAATGCATTTTAATACTACTCGCTACTATCTGACAATAGGTTCTACTGCTAACTAGAACTCTTGTAGTTGATGCTTAAACCTTCATATCATAGTTCACAGGACAACTGACGTTTCCAAGTTCGTTTATCAGCCTTTTATTATTGAATGAAAATCTTAAAATCTGAATGAAAATCTTAAAATCTGTATAAAAATATTGAAATACATGAAAGTGATGTGTGACAAAAATGTACTGATTTTAAATACATCTTTAATGCCTAAAATTATTGTGGCACTTGGGGATCTTGATGTTATGTAGTTAAGAACCATGAAACTTCATTTTCTGTGCCTCATAAATTTTAACCCTGAAGCAGACAACTAGTTAAACTGTTGTAGGTTTTAATCTATGGTTTAATAAGCACCCTGTGTTTCAGTATCCACTTGGGTCAGGGTGTAGTTGAGTGGGTTTGTTGTAGTAAACTCAGTATGTATTTCTGCATATTCTGGGTTTGATTTTAGCACTCGTTAGTGTATACTTCTGGTTATGATTTAAACATCTCAGAAATATTTGCTGTTTTTGATATTTTGATCATATTGTATATCTTTTATGAAAACACTTGTAAAGCATTTTCATAAGTATGTTTTGCATTTTGCCGTGTTATTGTTAAAATTATGTGTATTATATATAACAAAAGCAGTGTAATTTACATACTTGGGCTAGTATTATTTACTACTACTTTTACTGTTGCCTTTGTTCAATGTTTACTCACTCAGAAATTTTCAAACATATGACTTCAAAATATTTGAAGATTAGACATTGTTTGTAGATTTGGTAATTGAACACAAGATTGTATGTTTGAGTGAAGTTAGTGAAAGAAAAGTATGGATATTCAGATACTGACAAAAATTCAATGAAAATCAAGTAGATTCCAAAAAATTGATGACAGTATTTTTGTCCTATAACGAAAGACCAGCTTCAAGAACACACTTTACTGTTTTAAGGCCAGACTTAAAATTTAAGGATGACACACAATAATTCAAATGCATGGATATCTCAGATAATCCATGTTTCATATTTGTAAGCAAAAACAAGCATGGTCCTCGCACAAGAAACTGTTATATTTCTTTATTCTAAAATTTAAAAAATGGCCGTGCCCAAGAAATGCATGTTATGTACATGATTTTTCACACTAATGTGGTGTTTGGGGTTCCTGATATATACTGACCACTGACAAAAGTATGACCTTTAACCCCAAAGATACCATCAACACATTGCTTGCATATACTTTGCTTTAGGGTATTTTGATTAATTTGGTGATTTGGGTTTAGCATGGCTTTTATTGTATGTGTATTGTATTAGTTACATCACAATGGGAGGTATGCTGGAAAGGTATACATACTACATAGTCTAGATTCTGTTCAGTAAACCAGTAGGCATTGTCAGCACCTATCATATCGACCACTTAAACCCTAAATTGCAGAGATAAATACAACTGACTATATAAAACACACCTCCACCATGTGCCTTATTGGGGTCTAGGCTGGTTTTACCAAATGTTCATAAGTTTTATCATATCTGTATACCAGAGCTTGTATTGTAGCAAAGACAATATTAAACATAATCTTGTTTTGTATGTTACAGATTTATACACCAGATCAACCTCATCCAGGCACAGGAAGCAGCACAACAGGAAGTTATGGCTCAAACCCCTCCACCCCCGTCTCATCACCCCCGCCCCTAACAGGTAGGGTTTAAAAGCTCTGGATGAAGAATTAAGCCTTAAGCTGTGATGCTGGTCAAGCTGATTTCTGAGATGAACCAAATCCAAAATTAAACAGAATAATAATATTGGAATGATATATTGTACATTTTGTACAATTGTACAGTACTATATTAATTGGTATTTTTTGATGCCTTTGATAAACCATATTTTTTTGGTTCTCGATTTGATGCTTACAAATCTGTAGGACTTAATTGAATGGGAGAAAAATTCTATACAGAACATCATATCTTGAACAAGACTTTTGACAAGAAAAATGGTAAAACTTGAAAGAAAAGATTATCTAATTCTGCTGTATATATATCATAATGACATGTGGATCACTTTTTGCAGTCATTAGTCTCTACTAGCAAATTCTAAGATGGATTAAAGAAAATCACGTACCCATTTGACAAGCATTGGATAGTTAGTCATAGACAGTATAGTGTGCAGTTGAACAGAAGTTTACATCTTAGCATATTAATAATACAATCATCGGTATAAATCCTAAAATTAAGTTTCATTTCTATAGATATAGATGCACATGTGTCTAGCAATAGAGTTTGTCCAGAGTTAAACAAACTTATATATTCACCTTCATGCTTCACATAATAATAAAGCTCTCCATCCCAGTATTTTTCCATTCTATTACTCTTTTTGAAAACTCTGCCTGCCTTGGATTCTCAGTCTCCCATGGAGATGTGCAGAAGCTTTAACAAGTCTGTCATGGATGCCAATTATATGACCATAATGACACAGATGGCCTAAGGCAGTATATTAAGTGTACCAATAGGTGTCAAGGAGCAAGGTCAGAGGTCAAATGTTTGAAATAATGACCACAGATCGAATCTAGTTGAAAATTCCCTGGAGTGGATGCTTTCTGAGTTGCTATATTTAATAGTCCAGACATTTAATGAAACCTTGTCTACTAAGTTATGCTAGTCCATCTGATTGTAGACCATAATGCCTGTTTTGTCAGGCACCCATCTGTCCACACACTACCATGGTGGAGTGTTAATGTTTCAGGGACCAGAGCAGACCTTTAGTTCTGTGGATAAGATACCAGCCTGGGAGATAAATTATTTAGGTGCCTAAAACAAATAATTTAATAACTAATTTAAATATTTGTTTTAGGCACCAATCTGACCTCTATGTGGCATGTGTTTTAGGCTAACCTGTATATGTTCTATATTTTCAGGCACTAGCCAATGGCCTGTCTCAGGCTCTACCTCATCACATACACAGTTTCAGAGCCACCTCCATTCTTTAGTAAGTACCCATTTGTATTAGTAATTGTGCTGTACTGACATCACATCAGGTCTCCATGTAGTGGTGTGATTGTGATGCTTAAGTATATACTCATTCATACTGTGTTGTAAACAAGTACAGAGAATTATTTTGGGGGTTTCATAACAAAAATAAATGTATATCCATATCATGCAGTCATCATCTGTCAAAAATTATTAAAACTGAGTAATTAAAGAGAGATGCAGAGGTGTCACAATACTTGTGTAATGCTTCTGTAAAAGTCACTTTTTATTCAGCGGAGAATGTTTACATTCTAAACAGTTCCCTCTGGTAGAGAGTGCTGCATTTACTGTGAATAGATAACAAACTTGGCTTGTTTGAAATCCTTAAACCTTGTGGGTGGGCAGACAGGAAGTTGTTTCTGAGTGCCCCCTGGTGTCAAACCAAATAACTTGTGACAGGGGAATAAACTGCAGCTTGTGGGAGATCCCACCTCTCTTGTGTTTTATATGGATATTTTTCACAGATAGAGTAGATTGATACCTAAATATGCTCAGTGATTTCATATGTGTACCTGAATCATGTAAATATATCTGGAGATGCATGGAAAATAAAGAAAAAATATAGAAAGAAAGAAAAAAGCAATCTGGAACAACACCTCAATGTTTACTTTTGTTGTTTTGTAGAATTTTGGGAAGGTAAAACCAACAGCTTGTGTAAATACTGCAAAAATATCCTCACATTGTAGTGGGATCCTGGTTTCTATTCTATAACATGCTGGGATACTCCATTTCTTACAAGATCTCTGTGACTTACTATTTTTACAACAAATAAGGTCTATTAACAACAACTAACGGGTTTCCAATTGGCTCAGTTACTTCTTTAATTCTTTTCCCTGTCTGCACTAAACATGTAAAGAGATAATTAGCTACTAGATACGTATCAGGAGATAGCACATACAGTAGACTCTCTGTAACTAGGAACCTCCAGTGTCCACACATAGTATTTGGTTGTGGTTATGGAAAACTTCTGGGTATGCCCACAGAACTGAAGTATTCCACTTAAACCTGAATTGGAATTATACTAATTGTATCCACCAGAGGCATCCGGTGGATACTTTGGTTTAGCGTTCGCTACGCCGCCGCCGCGCATCGAGAGATTTTCGGCATTAACGCTCTAAGAGGAAAACTATACAAGCTAGGTTCACCAAATTTGCAGGATATCTTCATTGGGGGGGTAGGCATCTCTGGGACTGAAAATAGCCTCATTCTGAAAAACAAGATGGTCGCCGCGGGCATTTCTTTTGAAGAAACTTTTTTCTACTGGCTGTTTCTCATAGGTAGAAGGCTGAATCTCTTCATAGGTGATATGTATAACAGATATACATGTCCTCTACAACCTTGCAGACATTTGACCTTGAAGCTCTTAATTCAAGGTCATCCACAGAGTGCCGAAGTAACCCACATAGCGGACTTTATCCCCCTTATTATTGGTCCTAGAGGTTTGGGATGGTAAACCAACCTATAGGAAATCATGTGCTGCGAATCTTCTGATGTTGTCAGATTTGACCTTGGACCCCTCCTTCAAGGTCAAACAAGAATAGTCAAACTTTAAAGTCCTTATAACTCGCTTATTATCGGTTGTACAGGTTTGGGATGGTAAACTAACCTACAGGAAATCATGGGCTGGGAATCTTTTGGTGTGGTCTGATTTGACCTTGGACCTCTCCTTCAAGGTCAAACAAGGATAGCCAAACTTAAAAGTGCTTATAACTCGCTTATTATTGGTCCTAGAGGTTTGGGATGGTAAACCACCTATAGGAAATCATGGGCTGGGAATATTTTAGTTTGGTCAGATTTGACCTTGGGCGCCTCCTTCAAGGTCAAACAAGGATATCCAAGCCTAAAAGTGCTTATAACTTGCTTATTATTGGTCCTGGATGTTTGCAAAGTGAAACCAACCTATAGGAAATCATGGGCTAGGAATCTTTTGATGTGCTCAGATTTGACCTTGGGCCCCTCCTTCAAGGTCATACGAGGATAGCCAAACTTAGAAGTGCTTATAGCTCGTTTAATATTGGTCGTACAGGTTTGTAATGTGAAACCAACCTATAGGAAATCACGGGCTAGGAATTTTTTGATGTTGCCAGATTTGACCGTGGGTCCCTCCTTCAAGGTCAAACGACAATAGCCAAACTTAAAAGTGCTGATAACTTGCTTATTATTGGTCCTAGAGGTTTGCAATATGAAACCAACTTATAGGAGGTCATGGACTGGGAATCTTCTGATGTTTTCAGATTTGACCTTGGGTATCTCCTTCAAGGTCAAACGATGGTTCACTGGCTTTGGTGAGTTGTCTTTTCGGTGGATACAAATTTGCATCGGTTCTCCGATGCGTAGGTCTAGTTATTGGTCCTAGAGGTTTGGGATGGTAACCCAACCTATAGGAAATCATGGGCAGCGAATCTTTTGGTGTGGTTGGATTTGACCTTGGGCTCCTCCTTCAAGGTCAAACAAGGACAGCCAAAGTTAAAAGTGCTTATAACTCGCTTATTATTGGTCCTAGAGGTTTGCAATGTGAAACCAACTTAAAGGAAATCATGGGCTGGGAATCTTTTGATGTGGTCAGATTTGACTTTGGGTTCCTCCTTCAAGGTCAAACAAGGATAGCCAAACGTGAAAGTGCTTATAATTTGCTAACTCCTCCTTCAAGGTTAAGCGATTGTTGATTGGCTTTGGTGAGTTTTCTTTCTGGTGGATACAATTTGCATCGGTTCTCTGATGCGCTAGGTCTAATTAATCATGATTTTGATGGCTCTTTTAGGACATTTACTTCATCTAATGTGGAATATCTGTGAATTTAGTTTCTTGTTGGAAATCATCCACTATCCCATTTGCAAATTTTATATTTCTGCCAGCACAGAATGACAATCATCAATTGTCTTTCCAAGGCAAAAGTAAATAAGTAAACCTGTACTTACTCTGAAAGTTAAAATAGTTATAATAATTAAATGGCAAACGTTGTAAACTTTCTAGTAATTATTAATCATGTGTGATGATTGGGCAAAACACTGATCCTATATCCTACTGGTTCAAATGTTTTTTTCAGATCTTTGTTGTTGAACTTTGTTATTGATATGTACATATATAGGATGAGATTTTGTATAAATTTTAATTTCTACAGATTCAAAACTTGTACATGTTGCAGTTTATATATTTATATATCAATCTGTACAACTCATATTGTCAAAATTTTCTTGTTAAACTTCTCATGAAGTGATAAAATCTGTACCAGTAAGGATTTCCCTTATAGCTCACCTGGATGAGTATGGAACTCCTGAATTAGAGGTTAAAGGTTTTATTCCCGTGGCAACCTGATCTGTGACTCGTCAATATAATATAGAGGCCTAACTGGCCCAGTGGTTATCAAGTTGGTAACTTGGTCAGATATTCGTATTTAACTGTTCAAATGTAGCACATTACTCTTGAAAAGGGATATGATAAGCCTATGTAAAATTTAAAAATAGGGATATAAAAATCTCGTAAAAAATTAGTAAATATGATTCAGTCATATTTGATAAGCAAAGAAATTTAAATTGACCAATTGAAATTGAATTGAATTGAATTGAAATTGTACAGAGAAATTCTTATGTTAGACTAATATATGTGGTGAGCAGTTGTACAGTGGGTTTACTTTCAACATTTAGTGGAAAGTTGAAACATAAAGTAAATAATAAAAATTAAACTTTGGTTTCAGGGCTTCATTCGCTGTATATACTTTTGTTGCAGTGTCTTTTAGGAATGTAGATTTTCTATTTGAATTTGCACTAAAATGTGGCTTAGTAAAATTAATTGCTTCTACAGGAACATAGAACTAAAAAGAATTTTGGATATCAGTTATATCTTGAATGATATATTTGATAAAACATACTTACTTTGTATGAATGTTCAGTCGTCCCAAATGAGACAATTTAGTCATTTCTTAGTTTAAGAAAAGATTTTTTGAAGTTTCCAGCAGTTTCAGTGATTTCTACAGACTTCCTCCACCAATACTACTTGGCACATGAAAACAGCTTAGATGTAAAATAAATAAATAACCTCAAAATAATGCATTGATACAGTGTGAAAATAGATGAAGATTAAAATACAACAGCCATCTGTAGGGGGCCACGGTGGCAGAGTGGTAACACTCTCGCCTCCCAGTGCTGAGATCGGAGTTTGCTTCCCGGTCCGACCTCAAGTGGGAAAGCTGGTAGTTGCTAGTCGTTGGTCGGCAGTTTACAGTACAGAACCTTGAGCAACTGTATGTACTGGTTTCCTCTGCCCATAAAATTACCTGTCGTGATATGACCTATACAATGTGTAGAAAGCGACGTTAAACCCCAAATAAGTAAATAAATAAAGACAGCGATTTTAGATTTTAAAAGAGCAAGAAGTTTGTAGTATGCTGTACATACATGTGCAATATTTTAGAATAGTAACTATAGTTAAACGACACGAGTATTTCTGTGTTCTTATACTCTCAAAATTAGTGTTTACTCCTTTGACCAAAAAAAGTATTTTCTAAAATTTCCAATGAATTTGCTTTGATCTCTTAAATAGAAACTAATCATCATTGAAAATGAATTGTGGCAAGTTAATTGCTTACAATATCAAAAGTGCAGTTTTTAAGCCAAACTTTATACTTAAACATTATTATGCTGATGTAACAGTAGCAAGTGTTGTTTTTTACAGCAAAGTAAGATGGAGGAGCGGATTGAGGACGCCATCCATGTGTTGCGGAATCACATCCCTGGGGAGGTTCCACCAGGTGGGATGGTGCCCGCACAAGTGGCGGGTGGCCCACCAGGCAACCCCCACCTGGTGCCCCCCTCACATTCCAATGGCCCCATACCCCCAAATTCCAGCAGTTACGTGGGCATGCACCTCCCAATACAGCCCGAGTCAGCACTGGTAAGTAGCCATAAGAGCATCTGCTGTAAAAGTTTTTCAAAAAGTACCATGTGGTATAGCAATTTACCACATGCCCTAAAATGGCACAAAATGAAGAAAACAATGATTTCAATTTCAAGCCTAGTCAGAAGCACTGATACGAACATTACGATTTTGCACATTGATTGGTCGTGTGAAGATTTCATGAGTTATTATATTATCGTCAATGATAAAGCACTATAAAATGTTAAGAAGTTGACTACTTTTTATGTCAAGTGTCTTTATAAGTTTTGCTTATTTTATTCATAAATGAGAACAAACTTTTGTTAAATGAAAAATCAATTAAATTTCATCTTTAAACTTGTGCCAAAGAAATGTATCAAACAAAATAGAAAACTAGTTGTTTCAAAAAACTTAAACATTTTACAGTTCAGACTGAACACTGTTATCTGGAATTTTTCTTCTTTTTTCTGATATTTTGACACAACCCATATTCTTTATTGCAGAGATAATATTTCTCATAATTTTACAAAACCATTAATAAAACAGATCACTAGAAGAATTTATTCTCCTGTTAATATAATTATCAAGAGAGATATTAAAGCAATGATTTTATTAGCCATGATACTTGGCAGCATTAGATAAATCTGAGCTGGTTTGTGCAATGATGAGTTTTCATGAGTCTTTCATCTAAGCTAGTTCCAAAAGCTAAGACATTAGAGAGATGAATGATAAAAGAGTAAGATCTCTGATGTGGGATTTCATTCCGAATGATCTCCCAGATTATAAAGACAGATCCCAGTAATATTAGAGTGGGGGGAGGATTACATGATGAAAAGGTGAGCTCCAGATGCACAAGATAGAGAATAAGGGATTTGAGCCAAAGATTCCAGAGAACTAATGAGTTAATTGGCCATCTGGGGTAAAGGCAGCTGGAAACAGAGAAATGAAGAGTAATGTCATCACTTGCACTGAAGTCTTGGGGAATTAGCCTGAGAGTGGGCTCTCTGTTGAGAAATGAAAGGGCTACCACCATGATACTGGAATAATGTGTTAGAACTAGCCTGTCTCTTTAGGCTGTCTTCAATTGTCAGTGGAAAAGTAATTACCCTTGTACTAAATAGTTATGAGAGCAGTGGATACAGAAAAAGTGATATCATCATTGGTATGTTGAAAGATTCCGAGTACTACCCAAGGTACTTAAGGTAAATGGACTCAATAAAACAAAATTATAACTGCAGAGAAAGAGAGTGTGGATGTTTTGTAAATTAAATGAAACATTGAAATTTACTTTGGCAAGTTTCCACAACAACCAATTCTTCCTCAATCTCAGATAGTGAGGGTGTATTAACCAACTAATCATTTAGTAAATCGTTAACCATGCCTGCATAAGTCTGTAAAACTATTGGTATGTGATGCGGCACTAAATCTCAAAGTTTCTTTGTAAAAATATAGTTATGTGTAATATGTATAGTACACTATGGAAATGTACCTCTTGTTATAATGGTACTACTGAAGATTTTTTAAACTACATAAAAATGCAGGCCATTTGTTTGAAGTGAAGAGAGCAGTGGTAGTAATATGAAAAGTTTGGCAGTTGTTACTATATGCGCTCACTGTGGGTATGTGCATGTACATTAGGGCCACACAAATGTACCCAGTCACCCCTCAGGCTGCTTCACACCTGACCCCAACTCATCCTGTTTAAAAGCGTGGATCTCAGCAGGCAGGGAGTGGGGGGGGGGGGGGGGGGGGGGGGTAGTGTATTTATTTTTCACTCTCTCCCAGCAGTTCTTAGTTTGAGGTGGTCTTTGAGGGAAAATATACAGACTTTATCTGTGGAAATTATTTTGAAGATAACATTTAGCCATTGGTTTAAAGGTTTGAATGATATTTATTGTAATGATGTCATTCTCATTGGTGACTTATACAGGAAAAAAGTCATTGCTTTGCCAGGTTGTTGAAATGTGGCCTCATACTTACTGGTGGCTGGGTTTGTGGATGGGAGGGAATCAGGGGTCAATAACAATAGACAGAAGCATACAGCCAACGAGTGGAAACAGAGTTCTCAGCAAAAAACACATGGGAAGAAAACTGGCCTGCTACTGTTCAGAGTTTGGGGGGGGGTTATTGCTTTAAAAAATGCAGTGCCTCACTGATGGGCTTCTTCTTTCCTCTCTACACTGTGTGTAAATATTGGGGCCAGATTGAGACTGTAGTCCAGTAGGTTAGAACCCTGTAAGTAACTGAAGGATTAGCAGGGATTGGTGCAACACTGACCATCGAGAGGGGTTAGTGGATGGACCACTGTGTCTATATTTGGGAGGTATATCAATGCAGGAGAGTTTCAAGTTTGAGGTGACCTTTTATGTGGGTTCTCCCTACTGTAGATTGTGGATTGAGCTGTAGAGAGGAGAGAGAGAGATATGTGCTGTATGGTGCTGTCAATTGTATCCAGATAGCTTGCAAAACAATAGCCAGGATTCACTGGCAGATAAACTGCTCATTTCAACACTCTCACACAGCTGGAATAGATGGGAATAGAATACATACACACATGCAGTCAAATAATGCATGTATGGGTGCAAACAGAGTGAAGTAAAGCTTATGTCCCACTGATAATATAACATAGGTGACCACAAGGGATATTTAACAATGTGTGGAATAATGTATGCTCTGCTGCGACATCTTAGACTCTGAACAAGAGAGATTTAATGTATAAATTTAATGTCTGCTCAAGTGTGGTATTTCATGTAATTAATAGTTTCTTCTTACAAAGGATATTTA
The DNA here is from genome assembly GCA_964017235.1 of Sabellastarte sp. h YS-2021. Classification (NCBI taxonomy): domain Eukaryota; kingdom Metazoa; phylum Annelida; class Polychaeta; order Sabellida; family Sabellidae; genus Sabellastarte; species Sabellastarte sp. h YS-2021. The sequence goes on from OZ024929.1 coordinate 139,055,246, forward strand.
ATGTATAAAATATTACATACATCCACATGACATCTCACTGCAAGGGATATATAATGTATGAAAGAATGCATGCTCCAGTGACAACATGCTGACTGTCTTCTAGGATCACCTGGTATAGGAAATAATTTATGCTCACCACTGATCACAAGGGATATGGACAATATGACTATGGATCCCTGGAGAGGGAATTATTATCATTGCGACCCGGATACCTATTCACAAGCCTTTTGGTATCATAACTATCCATATTACTTTGAGAGTTACAACTCTGGTGTGTACAGCAATGGGTACTCAGACAGTATGGTTGATTACACAAGCAAGGTTGGCAAACCTGCTTCAGAGGTAAGTATTGAAAGTCCATGGGCTGGATATAAGGACATATATGGGAGTAGATAATTCCTCCATAGAGGTATCTTTTCAATGTGTGATGCAAGGATAGATATCTATTAGTTAGGATGTTTGGCATCTGAGGCTATCACTGCTGTCTGGGTTCGACAAGTGACATTGCTGAGGGCCTGTCCCACTATTACCCTGGGCCCGTATTCATAAAGAGATCTTAAGTCTGAGACAAAAAATAGTCTCAGCTTTGAAATTTAGTCTCAGCTGAGACCAAATCTCAACTTTGTATTCACAAATAGGTTCTCAGCTGAGACCAAGCTGAGACTAGACTTGCTCCAAGTCTTTGTATTTGTATCCATCAGTAACCAGAACAGTTACATTTAAATTGGAAACTTACAGGAGTTCATTATACCATAAGCAATCTGGAGTATGGGGGATCATGGGGATAGTCTCTGAAAAAACAAACTTTTGTCAGGACTGGTTGTTTCTCCAAAAGTCATACAGTACCCATATATTACACAAAAGACAAAAGGACTTGGTGAAAGTCTAAGCTGAGACCAGTCTCAAGTCTTTCCAATGTAAACAAACCATAAACTTGCAAATATATACAACATTTTTTTAAAGATCAAAAGTTTTTGTGTGTTTTAATTTTTATCAAAAATTATACTGTCTATTAAAACAAAAAATAAATAGAAAATTGTGTCAACTGTTTTTTATTTTTCATGTCACATGATCTACTTCTTTGTTGCTATGCAGTGAGAAAACACTGTTGAAAAAGTGTCTCAAAGTAAGGTACTTTTGAAACCAAAGTTTGGGCTATCCATTGTTACAAAAGTTTAGGCCAAGTAATAAATGTGTTGTAAATTATTATATCCCCAGACGAAAGTCGGGGATATATTGGATTCAGGTCCGTCGCGCCGCCGCCGCCGCCGCCGCCGCCGCCGCCGCCGCCGCCGCCGCCGCCGTAGAAATTTCCTTGTGGACGCGATAACTCAAAAACAAATTAATATTTTTTTTTCAAACTTGGTACACATGTTAAGGGTGCCCAAAGGAAGATCCCTATTTTAAGGTGACCTTAAACTCCCAGTAAAAAAGAACTTATGGCCACCTTAAGGTCAGAAATTGGACTTTTGGCCACTTAGAGCCCTGTAGGTCACAAACTATGATGCTCAGCTGGCTGAAATTTTACCTGACAACACATTAATATGTTTTTAGTACATGTGCCGAAAATCACGACTTTAAGTTGAGGAGAAAATTGTGTTTGAGGCCCATAAATACCCCCACTTAGGGATTTTTTGCTATACTTTTCACATATTTTGCCCTATAATTTGGAAGTGGTAATTCTGATGAGTCTCAAACTGCGCTAGGTATAGCTTTGATATGTAATCCTTGTCTGTAGAAAATTTTAGGGCTGTAGGTTTACCCAAAGGGGTCGACTTAAGGTCTCAAAAGTGCCCACAGAGACCCAATTTATGCACTTTTTGCCACTTTCAAGCACTGTAGCTTTCAAACTATGTCTCTCATCTAAGTTAAATATCATCTGGGAATATATCTATGTGTTTTCTTATATGTGCCCCAACATTTAGGCCTTTAATAGACAGTTAACCTGTGTATCAGGACCATAAACACCCACCCGAGTGACCCTTATAAGACATTTTTCACATCTTTTTCCCTGTAACTTGGAAATGGTAAGTCTGAGAAGTTTCAAACTGTATTAGATATATATTCTGTGTGTAATCTTAGTATGTAACAGATTTTAAGTCTGAAGCTTTAATTTTGAAGGTCAAATTGAGGTCTCTAAAAGGCTCCCCAAGACCCAATATTTGGACTTTTTGCTACTTTTAAGCCCTGTGACTGTCAAACTATGTGACTGATAGAGCTCAAATCCTATCTGGGAAGATATTAGTATGTTATTTATATATGTGCCAAAAATTAAGGCTTTAAGAAGACATTTAACCTGTGTATGAGGACCATAAGTCCCCACCCGAGTGACCATTTTTAGACATTTTTCACATATTTTGCCCTGTAACTTGGAAATGGTAAGTCTAAGAAGTTTCAAACTGTATTAGATGCATATTCTATGTGTAATCTTAGTATGTGACAAATTTTAAGTCTGAAGCTTTAATTTGAAGGCCACATTTAGGTCTCTAGAAGGCCCCATAAAGACCCAGTATTTGGACTTTTTGCCAATTTTATGGCCTGTGACTGTTAAACTATGTGACTGATAGAGCTGAAATCTCATCTGGGAATACATTATTATGTTCTTTTTACATGTGCCAAAAATCAAGGCTTCAAGTAGACATTTAACCTGTGTATGAGGACCTTAAACACCCACCTGAGTGACCCTTTTAAGACATTTTTCACATATTTTGCTCTGTAACTTGGAAATGGTAAGTCTGAGAAGTTTCAAACTTTATTAGATACATATTCTATGTGTAATCTTAGTATGTAACAAATTTTAAGTCTGAAGCTTTAATTTGAAAGCCACATCGAGATCTCTAAAAGGCCCACAGAGACCCAATATTTGGACTTTTTGCCACCTTTAAGCCCTGTGACTGTTAAACTATGTGATTGATGGAGCTGAAATCCCATCTGGGAATGCATTATTATGTCCTTTTTACATATGCCGAAAATCAAGGTTTTTAGTAGACATTTAACCTGTGTATGAGGGCCATAGACACTCGCCCAAGTGCCTTTTTGGACATTTTTTCCGTATTTTGCCCTGTTATTTGGAAATGCTTAGTGTGACAAGTCTTAAACTGTATTATATATAATTTTTCTTTGTTATGTATGTCCCCCAAAAAGTTTCAGATCTGTAGTTTAATTGATAAGGTCTCTTTAACAATTGTAAAATGCCCACAGAAACCCAATTTATGGACATTATGCCACTTTAAAGCCCAGTAACTGTCAAACTATGTGGGTTATAGAGCTGAAATCTTTGAATTTTTAAAAGGAAATGCCTGTCTATTTAAATTTTGAATATTAATAATGTTATGGCTATCTTAGTCTTTTAAGAACTTATTTTTGTGTGTTACACCTCTGCTTGCTGAGTTTTTAACTTTTTAAAATAAAACTGGTTAAACATATTCAAGTAGACAAAATGGACACTTTAAGTGAGCTTTAAGTCCCAATATTAATGAAATTATATCCTTATGTAGTAAAACTAGGGGATTTTTAACCCTCAACTAGCCCAGTTTTATTCAACTTGCCTCAGTTAATTTTGACACAGCTCCTACAGTTATGAACTCATTTCAGTTGATAATCACATACTTAAAATTCTCAATTCTTTTTGTATTTGAGTACACCTTTTATATAGATTGTTTGTTTACCATTTATGCATCCCCCACCCGGATTCCCCCCACCCACCTCTGGGACCTCCAGCTATATTGAGTGACACTAAATAAACAAAGGTATTTAATGATATCAGATGAGAAACAAAGAACTCAATGGGGTTGCAGATCTTGTGTAATAGTGGGAGAGGTGTGGAGAAGGGGAGAGGGGTGGGGGGGTGGTAGGCTTCATTACATATAACACAAAGGGGAGTCAGAACTGAGATTGTGTCACATATTTAGGTTGCATATATATGGACCACATATATAGGTATAGAGGAAATGAATAACTGAAAACAATTTGCAAATTCTAAAAATAATATAATAAAATAATAATATAAATAATTTTTTTTAAATAATATTTTATTTCTGAACAAATATAGAAACAGATATGCGCTTTTGGGATTATGAATTTTAGAATGGACATTGAATCATCAATCATTTAAATACTTTGAAGGAAGATTGAAAAGTATGATGAGTTGAGTTAAAAATAATATTTTATTTGTCAACAAATATAGAAACAGATATGCTCTTGGGATTATTATTTTAGAATGGACATTCAATCATCAATCATTTAAATACTTTGAAAATAGGTTTAGAGTTATCATTGCAGGAAGATTGAAAATATAATTTGAGTTATGTATTCGGCGTCTGGGGATACACCATCTTCCTTGGAAGATATAAACAGAGTAGATTGATGTGCTGAAGTTCATATAATAATGGGTAATTATGTTTTAAAAAATTCCCGATCAAAACCTGTGGCGTGAGTGATGACCTGTCTGGGGATATGTTGGCGCCGAGGTGGCCCAATCTAGTTTCTACTTTACATTAAGCCATAAAAAGTAAAAAACATGAATCTCAGTTAAGATGAAATAATGCTTGAGACTTTTACCAAAATATTTCAGACAACTATGTACCAGTCTTAAGTTTGAGACCAAATCTGAGACTAAAATTGGTCTCAACTATTTTGTGAATGGCTAACAAGTTTGAGACCAAAAACAGTCTCAGATTTGAGACCAAAATGTGAGACTTGAGGCAAAATTTGGTCTCAGCAAGTTTTATGAATACCGGTGTAATGGTAAATCTTCCCCCCATAAAATATTCCCCCCCGGGGGGAGGATTTTCTAGAAAATATTACCCCCGGGGGTATATTTTCTAGAAAATATTCCCCTCCGGGGGGGAATATTTTCTAGAAAATAATACCCCCCGCCTGAAAATTTCCCCCCCCACCTAAGGACATTAATCTTGAACTGTTAGTTTTGTACTTTATTAGTTTTTAGAATATCTGTCATACAGACCTGCTGTTTGCCATTTCATATTTTGCTATCCTTTTAGATTTGTGATAATAATACCTTCCATTTTGGTGGAACTATTAGGTTTCCTTGTTGCATCACTTATTTGAATGAAACAAAAACATGACACATATGCAGACCTGTACCTGTACTTTAGCATTGTATATGTTTATTTCATTAATAATACCTTCCATTTTGGAAGATCCATTAGTTTTACTTGTTGTATAACTTCTTTGAATGAAATAAAAAAATCATTAAACTCATTATGCAGACCTGTACTTTATCAGTGTATGGTTTTACTTCAGATTACTTCTAATATCATTATTACCTAACATTTATTTTTATCTATCATGGTCACTTATGGTGTGAATTCTATGAATGGAATGAACACCCATTAAACAGCACAGTATTTTAGGGTTTGATCTTTTCTTCTGGTTAGGTATATTATAATAATAACTTGCATTCCAAACTTTCAGGTTTACTTTTTGTATAACTTCTAATCATTGAAATTTAAATAAGATATTTCAAAAGTGTAATCTTCAACAGTAATTTAGAATTTGATATTGTCTTCTGGTTAGGCTTATTATTGTAATAGCTTACATTCCAAATTTTCTGGTTTATTTTTGTATGATTTCTGTAAATAAAAAGACAATCATTTTTATTTAAACAAGAGAAATCAAAAGTGTAACCTTAAACATATTAGATAATTAATTTGAATAAGATAATAGAACAAAATACTAGACATCTCTATTCTGGTAAAATATTTATAATTGCAATATAGGTTATGTTTGGATTATTTTTTTCTCTATGAAGTGCTTCTGCATTAACATATACCATTAATACAAATGGGTTAATCTTATTATTGATATTCTAACTGGTTCTTTTATGTTGTTTATTGCAATAGAGATGGGTTGACAAAGTCAAAAGTGTGAATGTGGCTTCTTTCTGTTTCTTCCAGCTAATTGAATTAGTATGCATGGCTTCTTATAATCCATGGAACTGACTTTGAATAGAGAAACTAAATCAAAGAAGTTATCTTGTGTCAGTTAATATATGTAGTTCACACCAAAAGATTTGTACACTGTTTAAATAAAGACAATTTGAAAATATTAATAATTTTTTATCATTATCACAGGTGGGGGGGTAAATTTTCATGGCGGGGGGGACTATTTTCTAGAAAATTTTGCCCCCCGGGGGGGGGAGATTTTACGGGGGGGAAGATTTACTTTTACACCGGCCCTGGCTGCTCAAAGAGACATAAAACCTCAATTTTGTGATACAACAACATAATAGTGATTTATAACTTGTCAAGAAAGTGATAGCTATAAACCTATAAATATGACACAGAGTGGACACAACTGTTAAATTACAGCAATTGCATTGCAAGAATTACAGGTTTTTAAAAAGTTAATAACCATTCATCAAATAATTACTGAAAACCTTTGATTTTTGCAATAACATTTTCATGAATAGGTATTGAAATGACCTTTTATTGGGTATGAAGACGAGGATCAAAACTGTTTGAGATAGGTTCTTAAATTCAGAATTAAAATAAAGATTCATGAAATGCATACATTATTTTTAAAGTATGAAAATCACAAAAAAGAGTTTTGCACTATATAGTTTTTCAAGTTGTTTTGTCTACATGATGTGGTGATAGGCCTAAAATAGAACAGTAGGGAAATAACTAGAGTTTAAAATCTTTAGGTTCTGACACCAAGACCTTTATCAACTGTTGTGGAAATTTATCCATTTTTATAAGCAAAACAGACATTAAAAACTCCCCATAATTAGTGTGGGATATAATTAAAAAGTGTAAATATCTCCCAATGGTTCATCCAATAAAATAAAGCAATATGAGGAAAACATTTGTTAATATTTGCTTCATTTTTACTGAATAGTCGAAATTTCTCACAAAAATTTAAAACTTGGTGAAATATTCTTCCATATTTCAAAATAAAATAAGTAGGTGTTTCTCCTCAGGAACAAATAGGACTGTAGTAGTGTATAAAGTATGGGAATTTTTTGTGACTTTTTTTCATATTTATCTTTTCTGTTTGTACAGGGCACTCCAGGTTCCACACTAGAAGAGCGTAGTAAATCCGCAGTTAGTGGAGGAGAGCCCTACAAAAGTAAGTGCTACCTCTCTTTTGTTTTCACATTGTAAGACCTATGCATGTATGTTAAATTCAGATGAAATTTTCATTGTGATGCTCTAATATTTTCTGGTAATAGCTATTCGAAAGATATCCCCACTGTTGATTGTAGACAAAAATCCTAGTGAGCAGCTTAACTTAACTTTACATGCCTGCATTGGTAAATGAGTTGATAGCTCCAATAAAAATAACTGCTGTGTCAGGAAATATTTTTTTTTTCTGATAAAAACTTAAAGTATAATTAATTTTAAATAAATTTGTTTACATTTCTGTGAAGCATTGTATTGAAGATTGCCAGCTAGTCCCTACAAAATAACTATAGAACCTTCAGTATGAATGTTACCAAGCCAAACTTCCACTAATACCTAAATCCCATCTCCACAGTAAATTATACTGTATATTATTTAGGTCAATATTTCATGGTATCAATTTATAAATATTGCATTGGTTTACTTGTGACCTACTATTTTGACCTGTAAAATGTTAAAAGAGTAGTGCAGATTTGCATTTTAGCAAAATCTTCTACATAATTGGCATAATTTATGAATGCATCAGTAGAAGTTTGGATTTCTGTTCAAACAGAATCAGACTCCTCTGAGTCAAATGTGAAGGTCAAGGCCGAGGACAAGGAGGATGGCAGTGAGTCTGTACGCTCAGATGCTTCTAAAGACGCTCAATCAACAGCTGCACCGCCACCCAGTAAACGTGCACGGTGAGTAGACAATGTAGATGGTTGACAAATAGTTTTACAGATGAGCAGATAAACACTACAAAGATGAGTATTCTCGAATTGTAAATGAGCAAGTTTAGTGGTAAACAGAAAACAAGTCTAGTGGTAAATACTAGTGCTGGTATTGTTTATCGATATTGCAATATTTATCAATTCATGCTGAATATAACGATATCGGTAATGTAAGGTACAATATCAATATCGAAACATACTACTTAATACATCTACCTCTGCTGTCTTCCATTAAAATAAAGAATAAAATTCGAAGATTTAATGCCTTTTCATGTCATTTTTTTTAAACTTTTACTTACCACGAAAACGGAACTGCCATATTTATTTACATTTCGGGATACTACTAAAACTCGCGAAAGAGTTTGGAAGGTCTCACCCAGGAAAGCATCTCATCCCCTGATATTTCAATATCGATCGATACGGAAGGTAAAAATATGGTTTGATATCGATATGCATATTTTTATTTGATACCAACACTAGTAAATACTTCCAACTAGTATATCCTGGTGTTCAGACTAGTGTTGAAATTGGGTTAACATAGATTAAAGCATATTGAAATAAGGTGTGAACGCTCTCTATCCAGATTGAGAAGGATAAATCTCAACCCCACTCAAGAAGTGGATTGAAGCAGATTGGTTCAGCCCCCTTTGTACTGTGAACCCTCTCAATCTGGGTTGACATGGGTTGAGTGTGTTGATACTGTAACTAATTAACTTACTGGCCAGGAGAAAATCCTTTACTTATACTATTGTATCACTAAATGAAACAAAGACCACCTGAGGTGATTGTTGAATAACTTTACAATAATTGCAATTTAGCATAAACTGTATGATTATTTGTGAGTGTAGCAGGATATTTGAGGAAGCAGAAATGTTTGACAATATTGCAATTGATCTACTGTGTAAATAAGCTGATTTAAAAGGTTTTACTCTACTCAGATTTTGAAAACTTTTCAATCCAGATGAAACTCTATAGTGGCTTGTCTATTGAATATAGACAAAGGTATCTTGTACTTTTCACAGTTACTAAATAGCTAATCACCCATTCTGATATTTTAGAGAGATGGCCGAAGCTGTCAATCAAATGTCCAGCTTACAGTGGGCGGGACCTGCGAATGACATTGACACTTCTACTGGGTAGGCTGCTTAAATATACTATTTATTAAAGTTAAACTTTGAAATACTCCTATGTAAGATAACGTAAGTTTTGTAACAGTTTAAAATTGAAGAAACATTAAGTGCATTTACAATAAGTGCATTTATATTGAAAAATATATAAAATGTGACAAAATATGATTTATTATTTGCTTCAGTGGCATCCTTTTAATTCCCATGACAGAATTTGTATGGAACAGAAATAGACTTTTGTCATTTGATTTAACAATGAACATTTTCCTCAGGGACAGAAAAGCATTAAAGTCACCTTTGGTGTATACAGAGGTGTTATCTACAAAAAAAGTCTCCAAACAATGCTATTTTGTTATATTGAGACAGAGTTTTATGTAAAATCTTTCATTTGCAGCAGTAAAGCTTATGTGAAATTTATGTTGATTGTGATTCACTTGTCATGTGTGAGATAAGATGTATGTGTTTATGTCACTTTTGACAGAAGAATGAATGAGTGTGCGTCACCTTTAATCCCTCGACTTGGGCTTTTAAGTGACAGGTAATCTTCTAGAGTATGGTTCAGTCCACTGAGAAGACTCTGGTTTAATCTGGGAATCCACCTTGGGTTTTTGTTTCAGGGCTGCAGCTACCTCTTGCACTGGGGAGTTGGAGGGGCAAAGTCCCGGAAGTAAACTGGGACGGGAAGTAATGCGTCGTCAAGCCAACAATGACCGCGAGAGGTGAGATGTAACATGTTTGTCTTCCATTTCTTTTTCAAACATTTTGTTTGATTGTTACAGAAATCAGAGTGATGGGGGTGAACCAGAAAGTCCCGAGACCAAAGCAGAGCGAGAACGAGCGCGGCGGGTGGCCAATAATACTCGGGAAAGGTGAGAGGTTTAGAAATAAGCATGGGTTCCAGCAGAGGTAAGGGATCCAATGCAGTGATACAAGGCTGTGATGTGAACAGGGTGAGATTTAGATGGAATAACATCGGAGAATGGCGAAAGTCTCTCTATGTGCACATAAGGGGATCGGATTAGATTGGTTATAGTTGTTAAAATTTTTTAAAAAATTAAAGATGTGAACTGATTCGAAGTATTTAGGTCATGGATGTACATATGTGGATTAGAAGGCCTAGCTCTATACACAGAAGGAGATTAGATTAGATTGGTCATAATAGTAAAATTTTAAAAAAAATGCAGAGGTCACTTTAAGTGTATGGAGATTCAGTACAGTAAACAGAAGCCTGTGGTGTTGGTATTGGGGTGATGACATGTTAAAGCTATAGACATTAGGGGATGGGTCAGTAGCATCAAGAACATTGTAGTGAAATACCAAAAAGCCCCAAAAATAGTACCAAAAATTTAATTCTGTCTTCTGATCATATTCTTTTTTGTTTCAGTGTTTCTCTGTATTCTATATCTCATCTATTGTTCTGAGTGTTTTTTTCTTTCAGCGGTTTTAGTATATTCTGCACAAATATAACCATTTATCGTATATTTTTGTGGGTGTTAAAGCTTTTGTAACAATTTGATGAGCCTCTTGTGTTTTCATTCACCTAACTTCCTATTACTAGCCCTATTTCTTGGGGCCAGTAATAGAACATAATAATAGGATGCCAATACAGAAAACACAACAATGGCCCATTTCCTATACATGTGTAGAAATTTTGCAGGGTTTTATTTTCTCAATGTATAGTTATGTACTGTGTGTGGCAATTTGTGAATTTCACTGGCATGGTGTCATTACTGTCTTGTGTGTTACACAACAGGGATAGTATTTATGTATGATAATATTTGACACCATTTAATTTCTCTGGAAATATATTATTAACATCAAATAGTTGGCCAAAGAAAGGTTATAATACAGCAATTCTAATTGTATCCACTGGAGGCATCCAGTGGATACTTTGGTTTAGCATTTGCTACGCCGCCGCCGTACGTAGAGAGATTTTCGGCGTTAACGCTCTAAGAGAAAAACTACATCGGCTGGTTCACCAAATTTGCAGGATATCTTCATTGGGGGGTAAGCTTCTCTGGGAAGGACATTGGAGATGTGGTCAGATTTGACCTTGGACCCCTCCTTCACTGTCAAATGAGGATAGCCAAACTTAAAAGTGCTTACAACTCGTTTATTATTGGTCCTAGAGGTTTGGGATGGTAAACCAACCTATAGGAAATCATGGGCTGGGAATCTTCTGGTGTGGTCGGATTTGACCTTGGGCCCCTCATTCAAGGTCAAATGAGGATAGCCAAACTTAAAAGTGCTTATAACGGGCTTATTATTGGTCCTAGAGGTTATAGGAAATCATGGGCCGGGAATCTTTTGATGTGGTCAGATTTGACCGTGGACCCCTCCTTCAAGGTCATACGAGGATAGCCAAACTTAAAAGTGCTTATAACTCGCTTATTATTCGTCCAAGAGGTTTAGGATGGTAAACTAACCTATAAGATATCATGGGCTGGGAATCTTTTGGTGTGGTCGGATTTGACCTTGGGCCCCTCCTTCAAGGTCAAACGAGGATAGCCAAACTTAAAAGTGCTTATAACTCGCTTATTATTGGTCCTAGAGGTTTGGGATGGTAAACAAAGTTATAGGAAATCATGGGCTGGGAATTTTTTGATGTAGTCAGATTTGACCTTGGACCCCCCCCCCCCTTCAAGGTCATACGAGGATAGCCAAACATAAAAGTGCTTATAACTTGCTCATTATTGGTCCTAGTGGTTTGCAATGTGAAACCAACTTATAGGATGTGATGGGCTGGGAATCTTCTGATGTGGTCAGATTTGACCTTGAGCCCCTCCTTCAAGGGTCAAATAAGGACAGCCAAACTTAAAAGTGCTTATAACTTGCTCATTATTGGTCCTAGAGGTTTGCAATGTGAAACCAACTTATAGGAAGTCATGGGCTGGGAATCTTCTGATGTGGCCAAATTTGACCTTGAGCCCCTCCTTCAAGGTCAAACAATGACAGCCAAACTTAAAAGGGTTTATAACTCGTTTATTATTGATCCTAGAGGTTTGTAATGTGAAACCAACTTGCAGGATATTGTGGGCTGGGAATCTTCTGATGTCAGATTTGACCTTTGGCCCCTCCTTCAAGGTCAAACGATGGTTTACTGGCTTTGGTGAGTTGTCTTTCCGGTGGATACAGATTTGCATCGTTTCTCCGATGCTTAGGTCTAGTTCTAATTAAGCGGCCCGTCAGGGACGCTTATTTGTTTTCACCGAAGTTCGACTGATCACCGCCGCCGGATTATGGTCTCCCTTGAATAACTTCTTAGCCTTTCAAATTTTTCTTTCCTTCTTATCTTTTTTTAAAACTATAGGGGCGGGAAAAATTTTTGAGATACTTTGCGCAGACCTTAAGCTTTACTTAAGGTAACCTTAAGCATAACTCCAAAACACCTCGTCATCGCATTTCGGAAAAAACCACACACACCTGTGCTATAAAATTTATCAGGTACATTCTAGACCAAATTTCCAAGGTCGGAAAGGATTTTCTCATCAATCGGACCATAGATGCCTGAATGGGAGGCGTTTTTTTTCATAAATTGTTTTAAAATGGGTACTTGGTCTGTATCTCAAAAATGGTCAGGATTTTGGCATTTTGTTGGAATAACTTATTCAGCTACTTTTTGATAATCTTTCACATGCTGAAGTTTTAGCCCTGTATCTGCAATTTTAAGGTCACCTTAATGTTTTAGCTCTCCAGTTCATTTAGTTTTTCACTTTTTTCAACCAAACTTGGCACATATATTAAGATTTGCCAAAGGAATATCCTGACTTTATGGTGACCTTAAACTCAAAATGTTAATGGACATATGGCCTGCTTAAAGTCATCAAATTGGAATAAAATGCTTCGGCTCCTTTCTTTTTCCATTTTTTTATATCGAAATTATCACTGGTATTAAAGTAGATAAAAATAATACTTATGGTTACCTTAAACTCTCAGTATGAATGGAGTTGTAGCCACCTTAAAGGGAAATAAGGGGGTTTTCAGCCTCCAAGTATCTTATTGTTCGCCTGACCTCAGTTAAACTTTGCACACTTATAAAGGATGGCAAACCAAAGGGTTAGCCTGACTTTAAGGTGACCTTAAACTGTTAATATAATTTTGGCCCCCCTAAAGTCATACCATTTGAATAAAGCCATCTGGGTCCTTTCTTTTTCCATATCTAACATATATTGATAGTGAAGGGACATTCTCATATTATGGTCACCTTAAAGTCGCAATATGAATGAAGTTATGGTCACCTTACAGTGAAAAAGGAAGTTTCAGCCTCCAGCTTATCTTATTGTTCAACTGACCTGAGCTAAACTTTATGCACTTATAAAGGATGAGAAAAGGGACATTCTTATTTTATGGTCACCTTAAAGTCCCCATATGAATGAAGTTATGGCCATCTTGCAGCGAAATTATGGAGTTTTTAATCTCCAGCTATTGTATTGTTCAGCTGACCTCACTTTGTGTGCACTCATTAAAGATGAAAATAGGGACAAATAACATACACAATGCAATAAAGTTCACAGTTTCTATTGCTTATGATGCATATGTTGACATCTTTTATGGGTGACTTCTTTTTCATCAGGGCCGCTTCGTTTTTGTCAGCATAAACATTCTTCTAGTTGGACTTTTATAGCACTTAATCTCCCCATACAAGAAGACTCTAAGGCGCAACAAAATTTCAGTATCCAGAGACAGAAGAGGGGTCGAGTCCTCCTCAATTAAAAATATTTAAGTAGAAGTAAATGGCTGGTCTATTGATACCATTTTTCATTCATATTGACTCAATAGGTTATTAGGAAATCCTGATTAAGTGTGAACATAAAATGAGCTCTGTTCCCTAAGCTTAGCTATTCTCACTGATTTCAGTATTTCTGTGTACCCTATTGTTCCACTGTTTAATTATTTTCCCCTATTTAGAAGTGTAATATATTTTCTTATCCTTCTTAATTTCTCTACTGTGTGTTCAGACTTCGGGTACGGGACATTAACGAGGCCTTCAAGGAGTTAGGTCACATGATCTCAATCCACACAGGGAATGGCCAGCCCATGACAAAGCTGATGATTTTACAGCAGGCAGTTGGTGTCATTTCTCAGCTTGAGCAGCAAGTGCGAGGTACCAGCCCTCTGTCTTCGTGCCTTGCCGATAATTAGCCATAGTGGCCCCCAGATATCCCGCTAGGTTTTACATTTTCCCTGCATGCAGCATGGCGATGGATCTACTTTTCTGTATTTTTCTGTCTTCTTCTTCTTTGCTATTTTAAAGCATGCTCCAACACTTGTAATCTAGATATTTTCAGGAGGTCCAACAGAGATGCTACAGAGTGAATTTCTTAGATGTTTTTGTATTGTTTTAACTTTGTTACAGTCTGACAAGACAGAATTCCAGTAAGTACACGAAAAGATGTATTCACAAATCTCCAGGCATCTTTTACTTGAAACATTCTCAAACTTATGGAACATTAACTTGAACTGATCTGAAAGTCAAGTCTTTACATACTCAAACCCTTATATTATTATTATTTTGAACATAATACTTGAGGGTATACACTCATGGAACATTGGCATTCAATGCAAACATTTTGTTTATGTAGTTGACACTAAGAAGAGGGCGAATGCTTACAGGGATATAAGAATATTTGACAATCACAATTTCGCCAAAGCAACCACCAAAGTCTAGTGGCAGGGATAATAATCTGGGAATTTTGTCTTGTTTTTACTGTTGTTTTAAACATATTAACCTGACTAACACTTGGCTGACTCCTATTACCTGGGCCCCATGTTTGGCCCTGTAGTGAAAATGTGTTCGAGTGGCCGAGGCTTATTGTCTGGATGTTTTGTGTGCCCCTAGAATCCGTGTGCGAGACATCAACGAAGCCTTCAAAGAGCTTGGACGTATGGTGACACTCCACGCCAACAACGATAAGCCTCAGACCAAACTCACCATCCTGCAGCAAGCAGTCAATGTCATCACGCACCTGGAGTCGCAAGTCAGAGGTAGTTATTATGGGGGAGGGGAGAGTGGGGTAAAATACACAGGGGGTATGTGTAGAAGCTCGCACCTGGATCAGTACCATTTGCACTAGTAGTAACACAGCCAGTGTCACAATTAAGTGGTAGTTAAAGCTTAATTGGTGGTGGGGGAATACATAATGGGGTTTGAGTAATAGCACCTAGGGTTGTAAGTCAGAGATAGGTACCACAGTTGGGGGATTGATGCTATGGATGAAAGATCCAACCAAAGTTGCAAGTGATAGTTGTTGATCATACAGAGAATGGGTAGTGTGTAAATGCTTGGGGACTGGCACCTGGAGTCTTTCGTCAGATGTTCTTGAATGGCACCCAGAGTCACAAGTGAGATTAGACTTGAGGCAGTGAGACTAAAAGTGACACAGTGTTCACAAAATCAATCGAAATGCCACAATATAGAAATAAGGGGATGTGCGTGGTGTTACATCAACATACTTTGACTCCTTGCACCTTTCTTGTTAATGTTTGATTATTGGAGGATAACATCATTTGTAGACTGGAAATTATTGGGGTTGAGAAGGGCTATGTGGCTATATCTCACACAAACATATATGGAAAATAATCCTTGAAAGACCATGTTGTTCTGTTTTTACACACTGATACGAGCTGTATTAACATGTATAAAATAGATGGCCATAAGACAAGGCAGTATTATTTAAGCATGGCATGCATTCACTACCCCCATTATAGGCTTATGCATGACCTCAGTTCACGACCCCCTTATAACCCCCCTCCCCCTCCAATTAACATTTCATTATTATTATTAAATTAAGCTCTCTTAGCAGCAAACTAGTCAGTTTATTACTAATGAAGATTAAGTGTACATGTAAAGGAATTTTGTATTTTTTGACACAATTGTAATGTGGTGTGTAAGTTATTCAGATTCTGTTGTCGTGTTTCTATGCAAAATACGGCTTTAAAAACACAGTAGCTGAATTCCCCTTGTTTATCACATTTTAATATTAAAAACTTGAGGCTGAGATTTTATTTGGGAAATAGAAAATTCATGAAAAAAGACCGTTGGTTTTGTGTAAAACAGTAGAAATACCAAATATGAGACTAAAACTTTGGTTAAATTAATTTTTTGGAAAATAGAAATGTCATTATTAATATGCTGGTATTATTCACTGGCAGTTGTCCTAAATCAGTGCTGCAAGACAGTAAGGTTAAAAAATGATTCTTTCTTCCTTCAGAACGCAATTTGAACCCCAAAGCTGCATGCTTGAAGCGACGGGAAGAAGAGAAAACAGAAGAATTGCCAGGACATCATATGAATCACCCACCCAACCCCCAGGACCTTGCCTCTCAAACCATGGCTGGAAAGGTAGAACTCTATGTGTAGTCCATTGTGCAGCAACATCCAGACATCTCTAGTGTTCTATAGTTTATTACTGTGGTTACAGTAGATAAGCTTCCGACAAAAGCCAAATTAGATAATATTAGTTAACAAAGCTCAAGATTGATTGCAAAGGTTCAACTCATTGTATCTGAATCTTGTCTAATATTGAGATTGAATGTAAGATAACAAAAGAAATGAAAAGTTGGAAATTGTATTTATTACAACTATATGCCTGTATTTTTTCGAAATATATCCCGGACATTATTCATTGTCAAAGTGGACAAGTAGTCATTTGAACTGACGATCATTAAATAATTTTCATCCAAAAAAAATCCTTATTGTTACATCTCAAAACAAATCAATTTTCATATTTAAAAAGACAGGTGCCTACACAAAGAAAATTATGAAGGAATAGTTACTTAAATAAACCTTTTTCAGCTTTCGAACAGCCCTTTAATGAAAAAATAAATAAAAAAGGACAATTAATACTAAAAATGGTATTAATAATTCAAAAATAATCTGTGAAATATAAGCAGCATAAAACTAGGTCTTCAAATTGTTCTGGTTTTGGTTGACATTTTAAATATCTTTAGTAATGTGTAATCTTTTGCAGTATTTGTGCGTGCTAAAGTTTTCAAGGAAGTAGTAATGTACAGAAAGAGAAGTGCAAGTGTATTTTAGTTTCATATGTTTCTGTTTACCCATGTATTTATCTACTACATTGCTTTGCCTGCCTTCCCCTTTTGGTTACTGCTGAGGTGTATGGTCTGTTCAGTTAAGCTTTATGAGGGCTGGGGGTTTGGGAGGAAACAAATGTCTGACTCGTCTCCATGTCGTTTAGATCCAGTCTAAAGACACATGTGGCCGAGTGGTTTTACGAGTTTGGCTTTGTTAATGACTTTATTCTGACCTCTGTGGGTCTTGGGTTGTAACCCTGCTCATGACAACATATGGCTTGCTCTATTGTGATCTTACCTGTCAAAAGGGATGTGAAAACCCCACATTTGAATTTAGATTTGTCCTTAATGTTACAATACCTAGAAATTGTCAATGACTAGTCCCACTAAGACCCTAGATGTTAAAGGAACAGAGAAACCAAAGTTTTATTAAATTAAATTCCATGCCTGAGAATTACCAAGGTGCGCATTTTTTACACAGTTTTGGGGGAGCTTACTGAATTCAGATGATTTGCAGTATTATATTTTGAGCTGTTACACATTTCAGTTGCTAGACACTTGTTCATTATCTCAGACATTTGAACTGGCCATTAAAATGACATTTTTGCCAATATTTTCTCTTTCTTTGACTCGCTCCCTAAAAGTCTTCTCTGTGGCTTCTGATACGCAAGTAGTGGGAAGGATGCTGTTCAGTCTTCTAAGCTTCACATTTTACATCAGGCTCTGTTTCAGTAGTACCACTATAAGTCTGATCTAAGTACAAATGACCTATCTTTGTTTGGGCTTTTTAAACTTGTTACTAACATCTGGTGGTATTGGTGAATTATTTTCACCAGTTTTATATTTGACCCCCAAAATTTACTGTACATGTAGTTTGTCCTGGTGTTGGCTCCACTTCTTTCTTATTTTTAGGTTTGGGAGCTTATAAAATAATATCTTTTCTAGTTTTCATCGTGTTATGGGTTGCGTACTTAATTCTTTTGTTTTGAATCTTGTATATTCAAATGTCCAGATCTGATGCCATGTGCTGTGCCATAAATATTGTTTTATTATTATTGATTTGGGTGTAGTCTGATCTTTGGTGTGGTGTGGGTTCCTACTTTACCTCATTACAAACCCAGTCAGTAGAATTCTAGCCAAGTAGAATTCCAAGCAGAAGTAAATTTAGGACCCCAAGAGGCCTATTTCCATGAAAGTTTATCTGGAATTTCTATTTACATAAGCAATTTTTCTGATCTCTTGAGATGTGATTTTACACAATACATTGAATTTATAAGTTGCTGGTATACCATCATACTTCACCATGCCTTGGAGTGGAACATCCCTTCCTTATTTCACTGTACTGTGCCATGATATTGTTGACGTAGA
This sequence comes from Sabellastarte sp. h YS-2021, assembly GCA_964017235.1. Taxonomy (NCBI): domain Eukaryota; kingdom Metazoa; phylum Annelida; class Polychaeta; order Sabellida; family Sabellidae; genus Sabellastarte; species Sabellastarte sp. h YS-2021. Next base: position 139,073,633 of record OZ024929.1, read on the forward strand.
TTCCTATCCATTTGGTTACCTTTGGACATGGTATTCTAACAATGTACTCTTTTATGTGATGGGATCCCTTTCTTTATTAGTTTCGCCCATGCTATTCCCATGCTATACTGTTTATTTTAGCATTGGGCTTTTTTTCTGTTACTTTTGGCAATGGCATTCCAACATTTTACTGTTGATTTTGGCATTGGGCTCTTCCTGTGTTACTGTGGCCATGGTATTGCAACATCATTCTGTAAATGTTGTCATGGGATCCCCTGATTTGATATTCTTGTCCAAATAAGCCAGTGTGACAGCGTGCTAATGCGTGTGCTTTTCCTGTTGACAGTTAAGGGGAAGCTGTGACCAGGAGGGGGAAGGTAGGCCACATTTTTGCTAACACACACACCTATCACTGTTAACTGTAGTTTTCTACATTTAAAATTGACACACATGTAAACTCAAAGACCTCCGAGACTCGGTGTAATGTGATGGTTGTACTGTAGAGTTCTATACTGTCTATACTTTAATTATTGTAGGGACCAGACCATAGACAAGCATATCAAATGGACTTACATCATCTCTGATGCTAGTTCTCTGTTGGTCCCCTAGGTGGTGTAGGATCGGTGGGGCTGCTTTCCCCGCCCCCGGGTGGGTCATGTCCCGAGGAGCCAGTGGGCGGAGCCACGGTCTACCACTACCCGCCAATCACCCATCAGCACACCCACTACTCAGAGGCATACCCAGGCTACCCTGTCATGGCTTACACAGAGGCTTACCCAGAGACAGGCTACACAACCCAGACTGGCAGCTACCAGGATTCCAGTTCAGCTGTAACCATCCTCTACACCCCAGCCCATAGTCCCCTCAAAGCCCAAGTCCATGCAGTATCCCCTCATACAGACATCGTGGAGGGTATCTCACCACTCACAGATGGCAAGCAGACAAGTATATGTGCTAATAAACTCCAGACCATAACCCCCCACACAACTGCTAATAATCGTCAAACCACACCCACATCCCCTCATACAGCTACCAGTCTACAAATCACGTCCATTTCTCCTCAAAGAACCACTAATAAAGTTGTGGTCATGCCCGTATCATCTGTGAGTAAAATTCAGAACACACCCATATCTAAACACACAGCCCCCAAGCCACCCCAGATAGACACCAATCATCCACAGACAACTCCCGTATCTCCTGACCCAGCCTCAGTTCAGCCCCAAATCAAGTCTGTCTCTCCCAATCCAGTAATGAGTGAACCCCAGGACACTCCCATTTCCTCAAGCAAAACCATCATACATCACCAAACCATGCCTGTATCCCCACAAATAGGCTCCACTCAACCTCAGGCCACACCGGTTTCACACTACAAACCTATTAGACACCTCCAAACAACACTCCTATCTCCTCATACAACTGCCACTCCATCTCAGACCACTCCCATATCCCACTACAGAGCTGTCAGTCACCTACAGACCACACCCATTTCCCCTTCACCTTCCCCACAGGAGCCAGAAGATAAGTGACTGGTTACTTGAACCAGGACAGGATTTTCAGAACAAAACCTCTGAAATGGGAAGCCAGACAGTTGTGCCATTAAAAATGTGTAGAAGCAGCCACGGATGTGATAATAGTGAAAATAGTATAAGGGGAGCTCAATTCGCGCTTGTATACTGATTAGGGGAACCAACAAGACATCACCACCACTGCCAATATGAAATACCATTTTTAGGGAAATTGGAAATGTACAGCCCTGCTACGAAGGACAAGTGACAAAATAAGCTCGGGAAATACACACAAACTGTACTTAGCGTCATCCCGAGGCATAATATGACCATATGTAACGGGCAGCACGATGTGATGGAACGCTATTTTTAATCACTCATTCTTTAATTGTATATAAAAATATATACAAAAACTATGTCTCTGTCTCTCTGATATTGGAGTGAACTGTTAAGTTTTTTTTTCTATTTCGCTAGTGTGTATAGATTTTAATTTAACACTTGCCTTCTTGACATGCTAAAGTTCTGTAGGTTAGGAGTTATCAAGCGCCCACCCTCGATCATGGGTGACAAGTGTTGGTAATTGAATTGAAATTTCATTATTGATATCAAAGTTGAATTGGGATTTCCATATTAGTATGTATTGCAATTTCTCCTTTTTGGTTGTAACTTAATAAATTTTTTAAAAATATGTTCTTAATTTAGTATTGTTATATTCTGTTACATTCATAAAGTATTACAAGGAAGTTTTGCAACATCAAATTATATCTCCAAATAAATCATGCAAGCTCTAACATAAGAATTTTAATGTTTAGTCTTTGTAGATTACAGAACAGAAAACAAATTGCTTGTCATTTTATTTCATGGAATTGATATTGGAATTAAAGCTTTATATATTGATGTATTGAATCTCAGAACCTTTATTGATCTACATTGTAATATTGAGATAGGATACCAATACTAAGGATGTCTTTACATCATGGATCCATTATGCTAATTTTCCTCTGGTAGTATGTTTAACCATTCCACCATATGTCTGGTATGTACCCCATTGTCTGTAATGCTGCTCCTTTACTTCTTCCCTAAGTCATTCATACACAAGGAGGTAAAAATAAGAAGTTCACAGTATCTGTAAAGTTTATCCAGGATCCTTGATACAGAATTAATACCTTATCAGCTGTATGTGGATTTCTTGTGTAGTCTAGGGTGACAGTTTTGTGTCAAATAAATGCTTTACCAAAAAGTTTTTAAGTTTTTGGTGTACAGTCTCTATAAATTGTGCATGTGTCAAAAGAAATTCACATTAAATTACACAAAGTGCAAGTAAATAATTTGTGTTCAAGTTGTGCTCATTTGTTGGAGGAGATATGCGTGGTATTTAATTTACAGCATTTTCCCCCTGAAAAAAAAAATGAATGACTTGACCTAGACTTATATAAAGGGAGTAGTTAAGGAGTGTTATGGTATATATGTATCTATGTATTTTCTTTGAGGGGGCCTATACTTGTGACGAACGTTAAGTGTCAGGAAAAAACAATAATTGAAAAATATAGTAATTTTTACAAGATGTATAAACAATTGCATAAAAGAGTCAATAGTAATGAGGGAGCGATTTGCAAATGTACAGGTTTTGTGAATGTAGCCCCCTGGTGTTCAGTGGTGCCAAATAAATCATTATTTTTGTACTGCTTGTATAGTCTCACCAAATGTCTCTTGTGTAACTAAGCTGGTGCTTCCTGTCTGTTGACCCATTGCTACCTGATTGCTGATTGACAAATCTGCCCTCTGCATTGGTTTCATCTAAAGTGCTTCCTTCTACCTGACTTTAGTGTACCTCATTGTTATTAAAAAGAAAAATATCATTGCTTTGCAAGTAAATAATAGACAAATGTTAAGAAATATAATGACATATTTTGGCACATGTCCACAATATTTGGTGTCAAAATATTCATCTTACAAGAATTGAAGATAGATGGATAAAAAAGATGTAGAAACCAACTCAAGAAGCACAAAGAAAGTGATATTTTGTTTTTATACAGATACATTTGCTTCAACAATCAGGCATCAGTGATCAGCATTTGGAAAGCATAGGCTAAGGCGTATAGATGTGTCAAAAGACTTGCAGTTTTTATCACTGTCCAGAAATCTTCTTTTAGGCAGAATAGCTTTTTTGCCAATAGTGCAAAGGAATTGGGCGGCAAGGATTGATTTGTTTTTAGTCAGTTTATAATATTAAGCCAGCAGGTGTTAGAAATGTACAGAGAAGAGTGCTTAAAACAAATATACATTGATGTGTTCAAAATGTACCTGTGTAATGAAGATTACAAATAGAAAACAGTGTGCTAAGTATGTTATCATATAGGGCGACCTTGACATCAATTATTTTGTAGCATAATAATTCATAACATCAAATCATTTACATAGTACTTGTAAAAATAAATATAATTTTAATTTCTGTATTCACTGTTCATGATTTACAAATTATTGTAAAACTTAGAAAAAAAACAACAAAAGACTGTTTCTCCAATATACCTTGTCTAATATATTGTTACACAATACAGAACATGTTTGTATTCTTAAATTGTATGGTTATAATTATACTGGTCTTGTAATCACTAAAAAAGTTTTATCAGTAAACTTTTGGAAGCACATACTGATTCTGTTGAGTTATATGCACTAATCTTATTGATCTGACCTTATTTATTGTCTAGCCAGTGTACCATAGGTATTTATAGACAGTGCTAATGGGCTGTCTCAGTTGCCTCAGCAACCACTTGTTATTATTTTTGTAACCATGGAGTCCTGTGTATACCCTGCATTGCAGGAAGTCTATCATCTGTATATAATGCATTTTATCTAGAAATAAAATCATGTGCCATTTATAATGTTGTCATTCCATTTGATTTTAACATTTCTTTAAACACACTGTATGGGTCATCTTGTGCAGGTATGGCTCATGTTGTGGAGGGTATGGGTGATATTGTGGAGGGTATGTTTCATAGTGTGGATGGTATGGGTCATATTGTGGAGGTATGGCTCATATTGTGGAGGGTATGGGTCATATTTGTGGATGGTATGGGTCATATTGTGGAGGGTGGTTGAGAGGATTAAGGAAAGTGGTGTACACTAATTGGAAATAGATTCCAGTATTACTAATAGATTCTAATAAGCTTAACATTGTGATTTGACTTGTATGATGTATTGAGAGACACTAAATAATCATAAATAATTATTCACCAGTATCAAGCATGTGCTTCTTTATGGTATCCTGCCACTGCAAGTGAGATTTCCTTTCATATTTCATAAATATTTTACATAGACCTTTCAAATTTGGTATGGGGATATGTATATGGGTAAGGCCTCAGAGCCTATTGTTTCGTGGCCTTGGCCTTCCACTATGGTGGCCTTCTAAATATCAAATTTGAAGTCTCTGCTGCCACAAAGGTTTCATTCATTTTAAAGTTGGTATGTGTTTATATATATGTAAGGCTTCAGAGCCTACCTTTTCTCACCTCGGCCTTCCACTATAAAACCAATGGCTGACTTCTAAAGATGAAATTTAGGATATTGTTTTACATTGTGGACTTGTTCTCGCATACAGCACAGATCTCCTATGGCAATATGTATAACATATATATGTCCCTTTTAAGCATGCAGAAATTTAACCTTTGATCTCTTTCTTTAAAAATCATGACTGACCTCCAAACATAGGCATATCAGCCTTTTTCCCTATATATTTTGGATATTTTAATTTCTAACTCCTTTATTATTGGTCATGATAGTTCGGATATATAATCAACTTCTAGGAAATCTTAGGCTGTGAATCCGGTATCTGGTATCAATGTGCTTAATCTCCGAACAAGCAGATTCAAAGGCATATCATCCAAAACGTAATGCATAAATCAGTCCTGAAACATGTAAAGGGTCATAAAGGAGACCATTGGTGTTCGGTACTTCAGTATCAGGAATGGAAAGACTTCTGAAACAGATAGGTTTTAAGTCGCCTTTTAAAATATGAAACAGTATAAGCAGTTCAAATTTCCAGTGGTAAGTCATTGTAAAATTTTGGAGAATCATGTGAATTGTTGAAACAAACTATTGATTGTAGTAATAAACCTGAAGGAACATCTGTTGGTTGCTGTCTTCTTATATTCCCAGAAAAAAAGTTGGGTGATATTCTGGATTCAGGTCCCGCCACCGTCATAGAAATTTCCTTGCGCAATAACTCAAAAATGGATCAGTATTTTTTTTTGGTCAAACTTGGTACGCATGTTAGGGTGGTCAGAGGAAGATCCCTATTTTAAGGTGACCTTAAAATCTCGATAATAAAGAATTTATTACTTGAGAACAGATTAATATAGTCTTCTTACATGTGCCAAAAATCAAGACTGTAGTTGAGGATAAAAATGTGTTCGAGGCCCATAAAGACCCTACTTAGGGATATTTTGTTAAATTTTTCACATATTTTGCCCTGTTATTTGGAAGTGGTAATTTTGATGAGTCTGGCGGGAAAAAGTTTGTCCGGGCTGTATCTCGGAAACCGTAAGGTGTTGGAAGTTGATACTTGGTAGGACATTGGTTAGGTGGTGTAGCTGTGCAATGTCATGGTCTGACCTTGATTTGACATTGCCGTAGTGACCTTGACGTATAAAATCTTGTCCGGGCCATATCTCGGAAACAGTAAGGTGTAGGAAGTTGATACTTGGTAGGGACATTGGTGGGGGTTTGTAGGTGTGCAGCGTCATGGTGTGACCTTGATTTGACCTTGCCCTGTAAAATCTTGTCTGGGCTATATCTTGGAAACCTTGATACTTGGTAAGGATATTGGTTAGGGGTTGTAGGTGTGCAACATCATGGTGTAACCTTGATTTGACTTGTCTTGTCTGGGCTATTTCTTGGATTCCATAAGGTGTAGAAGGTTGACACCTGGTAGGGACATTGGTAAGGAGGTGTAGGTGTGCATCATGGTGTGACTTTTTTGCTCTGCCAAAGTGTGTTCACCTGCCATGTTTGAGACATGTTTCTCTTGTGACAAAGATATGTGGTTTGCTGCAACTGATTATTATATGCACTTTTACATAATTGTGCTATTTCCATTGGCAACTCCTATTAATAACTTTTACAGCTTCATAGTTTTTAGTTTACTGATTAATGCTGTCATCTTGCTGTTGAATAGTCTTGTTTTACTACTTGATGGTATCCACCGGATAGCATCCGAAGGATACTATGGATTTCGCTTCGTTACGCCGACGCAGTGTGTAGAGAGATTTCACCGTTATGGCTCTAACGAAAAAATATTATAGCTAGCCTTCTCAAATTTGCAGGATATATTCAAAACCATACTACTGGGGTAAAAAATAGCTGTTTTGGAGTTTTTACCTGATATCTCCTTCATTGTTGCTATTATAGCTTCGGAATGTATTAAGAGGTATTGGGAAACCATATGTGGACAGTCTAAATAGCCGGTTAGTTTTACCTCCTGACCCCCATGTATGGGTCAAACTGGGGTCATGAAATAGCTTTTGCCTTTATTGTTGCTTTTATGCTTTCACAATGTATTAAAACCTATTGCAAAACCCTGTGGACAATCTAAATAGCAATACATACTTGCACACATGATTACATATGAAGTTATCAATACTCGTTACTGAAATGCTTTATAGCATTTACACAAAATTTACTAAAGTTACATCCAATGTTGTACATCCAATGTACAACACTTTCTCCAGCTTGTCTATGTCTACAACGCTTGTTTATGTTAATTAAAGAAGACCTTTGTAGGATTTTCCCTGTCATGATATAATTAAGGGGGTTGGTTTATGTAAGAGTACGGTACAGCTTTGTGCATTCTTAGCTTTACAGCATGCTTATTAAAACCACAAGGCATTTTAAACTCTCAGGGACGCTTCGCTTTTGTTAGCAAAAGCATTCATCTAGCTGGTCCTAGAGTTTTGGGATGGTAAACCAACCTATAGGAAATCATGGGTTGGGAATCTTTTGGTGTGGTCATATATGACCTTGGACCCCTCCTTCAAGGTCAAACAAGGATACCCAAACTTAAAAGTGCTTATAACTCGCTTATTATTGGTCCTAGAGGCTTGGAATGGTAAACCAACCTATAAGAAATGATGGGGTGGGAATCGCTTGATGTGGTTAGATTTGACCTTTGACCTCTCCTTCAAGTTCAAACAAGAATAGCCAAACTTAAAAGTGCTTATAACTCGGTTATTATTGGTCCTAGAGGTTTGGGATGGTCAGAGTTGCTTCTAGGATGCGTTTCATGTGGTATCTCGCATTAATTTGCTTTTGCCCGCAGATTTCATCGAAGTATGCGGGGACGAGATTATAAAAGAACGCATTCAGCACAAGGCAATGCGGGATATATATACGAAGCGAAAAGACGAGAGATCAAGGAAATTGAAACGATGCATGGAGCGAGAGTTTGTCGAGGTTTTGATTTTTCCGTCGAAACGTTCTTCGAATAATGCATGTTGACGATGTGTAAAAGAACTCAAACATATTATGTGCTACAGCCAGTATTTAGACATATTGTACCCAAAAACATGAAATTAGGCTTAAAGTGGATGGTTATATGAAAAATGGCAGCAAGAAAAACGAAACTGACAGTAAACTGGATTGTTACCACAATAGAGTCAAGCCGGTGCTGACCCTACAGTACGTATCTGTGGGGTCTTCAAACAATGTATGTGTAGAAAATATTTTACTTGAAGATCAAAATTCACGGACAACTCATTAATATTAATGAGGTCACCGATTTTCATAATGGTTTCTTAACAATATTCAAATACTAGATGGACCACAGAGCTCATGAATATTCATATATGTGTAGAAAATATTGACAATTTCGTGGGATTTTTTAACAATATTTTACTTGAAGAATTTGTGGACTACTCATTATATTCATGAGGTCATGGTATTCTGTGGGGTTTTCCAACATATTCGTACGCATTGATGGTATAATGACTGAATTTGTGATGCCGTGACTTTAGACGAATACTTAAAACCACAATGTCGTGACAGGAGTCACTTTGATGAAAATAACCATTTTCAATATTTTTTTTAAAAATTCGATCACTATAGGCTTGAAGTTTATTTTTATTTGGCAAGACGATCGCCTGACATTTACTTTTGTACATAACTATATATAGTGGCATTGTACCAGCCTACCAGTGAACGCCCACCTTATATTTCTTCAATACAATAGAGGTCAAGGACAAATGCTTCTAAGTAAACTAAATGACTGTTCACTGGCATAAAATGAACGATAATCGATGTAATTTGTCAAAATACATAGCTTTAAAGCAAATATTATCAGACGTACAACTGCTAATTATACCATATCTATCAATTAGTATTCTGGTACAGTTACGTTATAATAATCGCGTGTTAATAGAATTTAAAATATTATTTATTTAATTAATTTGACAGTATTAGCTAAAAGGTGGGTGTTCAATGGTAGATAACCACTACTTATTGGGTAGCCAAGTGGCCTTGATCACTAATTAATGGAAGTCCACTGTTAAAAATGTCTAAATAAACTGAAAAAGTATTTTCCATTAGTTTAAACTTTATCATAAAGTCGTCCCCCAGAATTTTTAGCCCCTCCCCCACATTTTGTGCAGTGGTGGGGGATCGCCCCCACTTTTTGAAATTCCTAGAATCAACACTGATGGTAAACCAACCTATAGGAAATCATGGGCTGGGAATCTTTTGGTGTGGTCATATGTGACCTTGGACCCCTCCTTCAAGGTCAAACAAGGATAGCCAAACCTAAAAGTGCCTATAACTCACTTATTATTGGTCGTACAAGTTTGGGATGGTAAACCAACCTATAAGAAATCATGGGCTGGGAACCTTTTGATGTGGTCAGATTTGACCTTGGACCCCTCCTTCAAGGTCGAACGAGGATAGCCAAACTTAAAAGTGCTAATAACTCACTTATTATTGGTCCTACAGGTTTGGGATGGTAAACCAACCTATAAGAAATCATGAGCTGGGAATCTTTTGGTGTGGTCAGATTTGACCTTGGTCCCCCTCCTTCAAGGTCAAACGAGGATAGCAAAACTTAAAAGTGCTTATAACTCACTTATTATTGGCTATACAGGTTTGGGATGGTAAACCAACTTATAAAAAATCACTGGCTGGGAATCCTCTGGTGTGGTCAGATTTGACCTTGGACCCCTCCTTCAAGGTCGAACGAGGATAGCCAAACTCTAAAGTGCTTATAAATCGCTTATTATTGGTCCTAGAGCTTTGGGATGGTAAACCAACTATCGGAAATCATGGGCTGGGAATATTTTAGTATGGTTCTATTTGACCTTGGGCGCCTCCTTCAAGGTCAAACAAGGATATCAAAACCTAAAAGTGCTTATAACTTGCTTATTATTGGTCCTAGAGATTTGCAAAGTGAAACCAACTTATAGGAAATCATGGGCTAGGAATCTTTTGATGTGGTCAGATTTGACCTTGGGGCCCCTCCTTCAAGGTCAAGCGAGGATAGCCAAACATAAAAGTGCTGATAACTTGCTTATTATTGGTCCTAGAGGTTTGCAATATGAAACCAACTTATAGGAGGTCATGGGCTGGGAATCTTCTGATGTTTTCCTATTTGACCTTGGGCCCCTCCTTCAAGGTCAAACGATGGTTCACTGGCTTTGGTGAGTTGTCTTTTCGGTGGATACAAATAGGTCTAGTTTTTACATACATTTTCTTTCTCTTAGATGTTATTTTCTCTTCTTCAACATTATTTGGACCTTTATATAAGTGACACTGAGCTGAAAGTATTCCGGTCTTTGTACTGTTTCACTACTTCTATATCTCATGGTGTTGAAAACTATTTCCCCCAGACTGTGGGGTACAGGCATCTTTGATGCTATTTTAAAAAGATACCTTATCTATCGAGGATCAAAAATTGTTCAAGGCACGCAGATATGTTTTTTTATTGCGTTAATACATCCTATCCAATAGACAATTGCTTTATATAGACATTTATAGTTGGCCGTAGCCTCTAGTTGTCGTCATGTGATAACTTCTGACAAATCACCCTACTTTCTCATTGGCCACATTGAACTGGTAGCTGTTTGTAAATATACAAACATTTTCATTTATTTCTCAGTTTTTACGTATTGTTGGAGGTTCATTTTTGGTTATTTCTTTTATTAAATATCATGGATTATTCTGTAAAATTTCTGCTTTGACACCATAAGTATATTTCTTATTTCACATGTTTTGAGTTTTCCTCGGTTCAGGCCTTTTTATATCTATGTCTTTTATTGCGTTTAAAATGTCCATCCATCAAACGAATAAAGACAAACCAAGAGCACAAAAATGCCGCCATTTTTGTTTTTCGTTTGATTTACACAACTATTGTCCTACTTGTAGGGAATCTGGCAAGGGTGATGACCTCTGTGTCACCTTTGAAGTGCCCTGTGATATCTGTCCATCTTTCACAGATGACCAAATGAAAAAAATTCAACACAGGAAACACTATATAAAGAGACAAAAGGCGGACGCTTCTAATGCAAAAGATGATGAACTTGATCTTTTGGGCGAAGGCGACAGGGATTCTTTCACTGGTTCAAATGCAGACCTTGAGAGTGCTGCTGACAATCTTTTTACCTCCCCCCCCCCCCCCCCCACCCCACCCCACCCCCGTCCTCAGCCCCTACCCTTCAGTTCGTCCCACCCACCCCAGATTCCCTCTGATTCTGTCCGAGTACAAGGCCCGTCAAAAAGACCAAGCACTGGCCACTTGTGTCCAGTCTCTTCTGTCAAAGAACGCAATCGAAAGGGTGGAAAATGTAAAATCTCTCGGGGTTTTACAGTCGCCTGTTCCAAGTACCCAAGCCTCACCAAAGGTGAAGGCCAGTCATAGACCTAAGCAGGCTCAACACATTTCTACACGTAGAAAAGTTCAAAATGGAAACTCCAGAGTCCATCAGGACCTCCCTGATTCCAGGGGAATGGGTATCGTCGATAGATCTGTCGGACGCTTACCTGCACCTCCCCATCCATCCAAACTCAAGGAAATACCTAAGGTTTTGCCACAAGTCTCAGGTGTTCCAGTTCACCTCCCTACCATTCGGCCTAGCCACAGCCCCCCAGGTCTTTACAATGATTGTAAAGGAAGTGAAACTAATGGCCCTCTCCAGAGGACTCAGACTTCACCAATACCTGGACGACTGGCTGATCAGGTCCCGGTCTCAGGAGGAAGCCCAAGTGAACACTCAGGCGGTGGTAGACCTAACCCAGTCCTTGGGTTGGATAATAAATCAGAAAAAATCAGAACTGAAACCTACTCAGGTGTTTTCGTTTGTGGGCTACGAATACCATCTAGATTCAGCCCTTGTAAAACCCACTCAAGAGAGATGGCTCAAACTTCAGGATTTGATCCTACGACTCAAGTCAAAACATGTTTTGACTGCAAGATGTTTGATGTCGCTAATTGGGTTGCTTGCTTCAATGGAGAAAATGGTCTCGGAGGGACGCCTTCACATGAGACCCTTTCAGTTTCATCTCAAGGAGCACTGGAGATATCCTCAGTCGCTGGACAGCCTCCTTCCAGGGACAGAAGCCATTGCAGCCCACTTAGACTGGTGGCAAAATCCCTCAAATGTGATGAAAGGTGCAGACCTTCATCCCAAAGACCACAGTATCCAACTCTTTACAGACGCCTCAGACGAAGGTTGGGGCGCTCACTTAGATCAAAATTCTACAAAGGGTCTGTGGTCAGACCGGGAAAAATGGCTACACATGAACGTCCTAGAATTGAAGGCGGTCTCACTGGCCCTTTGAAACTTCAAGGACCAGTGCCAGAACCAAACAGTGCTAGTTGCAACGGACAACTCAACAGTGGTAGCCTACATAAACAAACAAGGAGGAAATCACTCAGCAGAGATGTGTGCTCTCCTGTGGAAGATTATGACCTGGTGCCATCACTATCACATAACATTGAAAGCCAGACACATTCCAGGGTGCCTGAATGTTATGGCCGACATTCTATCCAGGTCAAACCAAGTGCAGTCCACAGAATGGTCACTACATCCACAGGTGTTCAAACAGATCTGCCAAAAGTGGTTCACATCTCATGTAGACTTATTTGCCACTCATCTGAACCACAAACTTCCACTGTACGTTTCTCCTGTCCCAGACCCAAAGGCTTGGGACATAGAGGCTCTGAACATAAACTGGACGAGTCTCGCTGCCTATGCTTACCCTCTGACGGCTCTCCTTCACAGGGTGATCCAAAAAATCCCAAAGTACCCCCAGGCTGACCAGGGATGCCCTTGTTTTGGGACCTAGTGCAGCTCTCAACAGAGATCCCACTGCAACTTCCGGTGTCAACGACTCTTCTCAAACAGTCCCACAATTATGTGTTCCACAGCAATCCACTGCATCTCAACCTCCACGCCTGGTGTCTAGGAGTGGACAGCTCCAAGAACAAGGCTTCTCTGTGGAGGTGGCAGAGAGAATTGCTGCACCTCAGAGGTCATCAACAAGAACCATCTACAAGTCAAAGTGGGCCTTATTTGAGAAATGGTGCAGAGAAAATTTGGTGGACTTCTCCACTCCATCTGTGAAACAAGTCTCAGACTTTTTGATGTACCTGTACCAAGATCTAAACAGGCGCCCCTCGACCATCGATGGTTACAGGACGGCCATTGTTGACACCTTGGGCCCAGTGGGCCAACATATTGCACAAAGTTCAGACCTTCATAGGTTACTCTCCAGCTTTCACAGGGATCGTCCCAAAAGTTCCAGGAATCTTCCTAAGTGGAACGTTTCTGTTGTTCTTAATGAGCTCACAAAAGCACCCTTTGAGCCTGTGAAAGACACAGACCTCAAACATCTTACTCTCAAAACTGCTTTCTTGCTAGCTTTGGCCTCCGGCAAGTACCGCAGCAAAATCCATGCCTGGGTTGCAAACAAAGTATCTAATCTAGGCCAATTGGAAAAGGTTACCTTGTTCCCTTCTTCTGACTTCATAGCCAAAAACCAACTAGCAAGAGAAAGTTCTCAAAGTGTGTCTCCGGTGACTATTCCTGCTTTGACTACCATCGTAGATAGACAATTCAAAGAAGACAGGACCCTGTGTCCGGTGCGGGCCCTGAGGTACTATTTGGATCGAACCAGAGACCTGAGAGGGTCTCGATCCCTCCTTTTCATCTCCTTCAAGAAAGGGCATACCTCAGACATCAGACCCGCTACTCTCTCTTCCTGGTTGAAACAGACCATTCTACTTTGTTATAAACAAGCAGACCAACAAGCCTTGGACTTGGTCCAAGTTAAAGCGCATGACATCCGGGCCTTTGCCGCCTCTAAGGCCTTTTACGGTGGGGTATCGGTGGACCAAATCATGCAAGCCTGTCACTGGAAAGCTCACCACACATTTACAAATTTTACCTAAAAGACCTTACTTGGTCCGACAACGACAACAATATGTATCTGGGACCCGTGGTGGCGGCACAACAAGTCCTAGATCCTTCCCCTCAGACCAGTTGTCCTCGGAAAGAAAAAAAAGGGCGGGGGGGGGGGGGGGGGGGGGACACATCCGCTACAACCAAGTCTTCAGGAGTCTAATCCCAGGATCTAGGTATTCTTTTACCTTCAAGATGTTAGGGGTAAGGTCATTTGTTTTTTAGTTTATCAAAATAATATGTATTAAAGACTTATTAAAGTCGTCATTAATCTCATATTCAGTGGCAAAAATTTTATGAGAATTCCAACTATTGGGCTGGTCTGTCACTCGTGAAGGGCCCCTAGGGACCCTTAGACCTCTAAATGAGCACTGCTGCACAACTCTCCTACAATCAAAACATCTAGACAGTTTTAACACTCTTCCATTCTATTTAGGTTTTTGGCTCTTTACAGGCCCGGTCTTCGGGATTGGGGCACTGTAAATGGGACTCGGACTGGTATTTCTAACATTCTTCCTAAAATATATTACTTCAAAATTTGAAGTTCAAATCTAAGAAAAATTGACATATCTTCCAGTCTCAGCTGTAATCCCGCCACCGGGCGGTTGGATTCAGCAATGAGTCCCGCATGGTAAGTTATTGTAGCGTAATAAAATTGAAAATTTTAATTACTTAAATGTAGCTTTTACAAGCTACAAGCTTACCATGTGGGACTCAGAAGAGTCCCACCCTGCCTCCCCGCTGTTTACAGCTGAGGGGTAGGTTTTAAAAAATTTCAACGAGAACGAAATTGGTCAGAAGTTATCACGTGACGACAACTAGAGGCTACGGCCAACTATAAATGTCTATTTTTCTTAGACGTTGGCCATGATGCCTTGTGGCCATCCGAGAACAGCAATGAGTCCCATATAAAAGCTACATTTAAGTAATTAAAATTTTCAATTTTATGGCCAGTTGTGAAGAATTTCTTTGTGCTTGTCATCGAGACGAAGCCGTGGGTGAGAGCTCGTGTGTCATCCCTGCAGCATTCCTTCTTCTGAACAGAAGTGTATATTTACCACGATTCACATAGTCGAGTAACACTGCGTGTATGTCGACGAGAAGAAATTAGAAGAAAAGAAGAATGCATCATTTGACATCATCACTTCCAGCTTATGCTTGTCACGTGACACACCTGGTCACGTGATACGCATTCAACAATGGAGGAATCATGTTTTCAACAGAAGTTTTCATCAGAAGAAGACGACCATTTATTACTCAACACCCACTTTTAACTGGCAAGAAGAAATCCAGCAACTCGTCTGTTGGCCTGAAGAATTAGAGGACAGGTGGTCACAGAAATCTGAGTTTTTGAAGTACCGGTCATGTGACTTCATAGATCTCAACACAATACCGGCAAGCAGATCCCCAAGTGTGACTGGTTCAGCTGACAAGAAGTGATGAGTTTTACCGGTACCAGTTCTGTTCAGACTACCGGTGGGGAACCCTAGTGATGAGTTTTGCTGGTACCAGTCTGTTTAGACTACCGGTGGGGTCCCCTACTAGCTAGCAAGAAGTGATGGTGTGTTTTACCAGTACCAGTTCTGTTCAGACTACCGGTGGGTGCTGTTCCTGTGGTCCTGTGAAGAAACCCCCTTCAGTGGTTACCTGTGATCAGCCCTTTTTGATCCTGGAACCTCCGCCAGTGGCCTGTCCTCTGTTGGGGGTACCAGTTCCAGTGATGTTCCTCCTTCAGTGGTTACCAGTTATCAGCCCTTTTTACCCCACAGCCCTTAAGGGCTGTCGGGGTATTGTTTTCACCCATGGTGTCTGGATGGGCGGGCGGGCGGGCGACGGGATAAAGTTTGTCTGGGCTGTATCTCAGAAACTGTAAGGTGTAGGAAGTTGATACTTGGTAGGGACATTGGTTAGGATGTGTAAGTGTGCAACGTCATAGTCTGACCTTGATTTGACCTTTGACCTTGCCATAGTGACCTTGAGTTTGAAAATCTTGTCCGGGCTATATCTCGGAAACTGTAAGGTGTAGGAAGTTGATACTTTGTAGGGACATTGGTTAGGGAGTGTAGGTGTGCAACATCATGGTCTGACCTTTGACCTTGCTGTAGTGACCTTGACCTATAAAATCTTGTCCGGGCTATATCTCGGAAAGCGTAAGGTGTAGGAAGTTGATACTTGGTAGGGACATTGGTTAGGAGGTGTAGGTGTGCAACGTCATGGTCTGACCAGGATTTGACCTTTGACCTTGCCATAGTGACCTTGACCTATAAAATCTTGTCCGGGCTATATCTCGGAAACCGTGAGGTGTAGGAAGTTGATACTTACTAGAGACATTGGTTAGGGGGTGTAGGTGTGCAACGTCATTGTCTGACCTTGATTTGACCTTGCTGTAGTGACCTTGACCTATAAAATCTTGTCCGGGCTATATCTCGGAAAGTGTAAGGTGTAGGAAGTTGATGCTTGGTAGGGACATTGGTTAGGGGTTGTAGGTGTGCAGCATCATGGTGTGACTTTGATTTGACCTTGTCGCAGTGACCTTGACCTTTAAAATCTTGTTGCACCTTTGGGTCTGTCTTTTGATGCAGATTAAGCACTGTTAAAGTCATATTAGAATTCATCAAGAATTTTATTTTTACAACTTCCCATTGTAACAGATGGAATTTCATCAAGTGAGCCACAGATTTTGCTCCAGCACCACACATAAGCATTCATTGAATGTATTACCACTTCTGTATGCATGGTAATATTCAAAACATCTAAACCATAATTCGGCCATGCCAGATGTAGATAAAGTACATGGATTTTCTTTCTGTTAGACATTATTTTCTGTATTTAAACATTGTTTGGACCTTTATATAACTGACAGTGCTCTGAAAGTATCCTGAACTTTGTACTGATACAGTACTATATCTCATAGTGTTAAAAATATTTCCCTAGGCTGTGGGGTACGGGCATCTCTGATGCTATTTTTTTATCCTGGAACCTCCACCAGTGGCCTGTCCTCTGGTGTGACTGTTGGGGGTGCCGGTTCCAGTCTTGTTCCAACCACCGGTGAGGCTGCTCAAGAGGGTTCACCCACCAGAAGTTGCTGTGACCATTGAGACCCTTATCTCCCCAGTGCAGATTATTGGACCGGTGCCAGTCCTGTTTAGGCTACCGGTAGGGTCTCTAGCCAGCCAGTGATGAGGGATACCAGCACCAGTTCTGCTAGGACTGCCGGTTGTGGTCACACAGAGATCCAGCAAGGGCTACCGGTTAAACAGGATTACCGGTTATAGAGAGTTGCTGGTGACACACAGCAGAGAATTACCAGTTACAGAGAAACCTGCTATTCCCACCATTACTGGCAAGAAGGCAGCTACAGTGAACAAGTCAAGTGAGGACAGCAGGTCTACTGGTTACAGAGTATTGCCGGTTACAGAGAAATCTGCTGTTCCCATCCTTACTGGCAAGAAACCAGCTTCAAATACAGTGTCGATAACAGGTTCACCGGTTACAGAGGTTTCCCAGTTACAGAGAATTGATGGTGACATTAAGTTAGTTGGACAAGTTTCTTCAGAAAAATTCCCTTAACCAACCGGTTACAGAGCCTACCAACCGGGTGCCGGCTTACACAACCTTCAGTGACAGTTGCTTCACAAGAGCTAGAGATACTGGTGAAGTAACCAGGTACAGACCTGTGCTGCCCCAATTCTTTGGTAACAGAGCTTTCTCCCAGAAAACTTTGGTTACAGAGAGACACCAGCCTACCAGTTTGACTGGTTACGGAGATTGTTGGTTGCAGAGAAAAGCTGCTGAACCACCACTGTGGACAAGAAGAAGGCAGCTTCGTATGAACCTATCCCTGCTAAGAAGTAGTTCAGTTCACCCAGTTCTGCCAACTCCAGTAAGTTTATGCAGAACTGTGGAGCCACCAGGAACCGGTTACAGAGCATTGCTTCATGTATAACCATTTAGGGCCTGGTACTGGGCAGGTCTCCAGGACTGACTAACAGACCAGCAGAAGTTCTTTAAGGGTCCAAGTAGCTGTTCAGGCTAGCCAGTGGCTGCCTAAGGAAACCGGTTAAAGAGGAATTCTTGGACCAGTCACTGGTCCCGGTAAATGTCTGTCAATCTACCGGACCAGTCAGCCAGCCTACCTTTTCAGGACCTAGCTGGTCAGACAGTGGCTATAGATAAGAGGAAGACTGTCAAGCAAGACTTGTCCAACAACTACCAGTCAACCTCCCCTTATCAGACCTCACACCTATTAGACTGGTCATCCAGTTTGCCTTTTTACCCAGCCTGTGACCAGTGTCAGCTGCCACAAGGGGGCCTGAGTTTGCAAGCTCAGTTTTCCCCTTAAGATTATAACCCGTTTTGCCAGTTTTCAAAACTCAAGCAATGGGAAAAATATCTGTTAAACAGACCAGGGATCATCAATGTTATAAATGGCTATTAGTGTTTCTTCCTATGTGGATCAGTGAGGTCTAGCCTGTCACGAGAGTTGACACTGTTTTTTGTCTCAACCTGCCTGGGCCAGTCCAAGTTCATAAGAAATCTCCCAGGAAGGCTACACCCTCATCTTCGGGAAACCTCTGGCTTGACCAGGTCTCCAGGCAGAAGTGGCCCAGTACCCTGAATAACTCAGATTGGGAAACATCGGGATCCATATTAACCTCTCTTCAGCAATGGGAGTGGATAACTTCAAGGTTGTCTACTCCCTCACCCCATTCTACCAACAAGGAAGTACCGGAGTTTTTCATGTCCAAGGTCTTCCCCACCAGTTCAATCACTCCCCTTTGGTCTGTTCACAGTACAATGTCAGTCTTCCCTCGGTGGTGGCAAAGGAGGTCTAACTATGGCATTACAAAGTAACAAAATCCACCAGTACGACTGGTTGGTCAAAGCCAGTTCCCACCAAACCTGTCTCCAACATACACAGTCTCTAGGAGCTCAGTGTCAGGAGTAAGTGTGAAAGGTAAACATAAAAAATTAAAACTGGACCTCGAGCAAGTCTTAATAGGCTTCCAGTTAGCTTGGAAGAGGGTAAGGTCAGACCCACCCTAGAGCGTTGGTAGACCTTGAATGCTTATCCAGAATCTTCTCCCCGGACCTATAGGACCGGTCTGGCAGCTGATGCCATAGAGAAGCAAGTGCAACCTCGGCAGCATGAGTTTTGGTTGGCAAGCCTTCGATGGACCAACGTTGGCATGGGTAATTCAGCCACTGATGGGAATATATTTCAAGGGTAATTCAGCCACTGATTGGAATATGTTTCAAGTGTAATTATTCCATTCAATTTAAGAAACTTTATATTTTATCCGACACATACATATAGCAGCTAGTGGACCAAGGGTAGTGGCGGCTACACCTCAACCCCAATTAATAGGGTTTTGATTTAATAACATAGTTTTCACCTGTACATGTTTTATGGTTTGTTTACAGGGGAAACTTTCACTTCTGTTAACTTTTCTGTATAATTGTCAATCTAAAATCCGGGTGAAAATTAGAAAATTCCCATCAATGGCCCATCGATCATAGCTTATATACCACTGATATAGTTGGTGGGCTGCCAGTGGTAAACCGTCGAAGACATTTGTGGCACAAGAGTGGAAAAAATAGAAATATATATTAATCATGTTAATGCAGAAATGTAACATCTGTTATTTTAAAATGTCGGTGCCTCAGTGATATACACACATACATAACATATCCAATTACTTTGACATCTGTGGGCCACCATTGGACCAACAGTATGTGTACCATTCAGGCAGACAGTAGACCACTGGTGGACCACCAGTGGCAAATCTTATATTTTTTTGTGTAATAAAATTTAAAACAGCAACTCCCATAAGTAATTCACATAAACCAAATGAGTTTAAGCAAAGGCATTATTTTTTCAAGGTCTGTCAAAACAAATGCTGTTCAGCAGACAATGGCCCAATAGCTAAGTATAGCTCTTATAGATCATAGTTGCATGTGTCAGATAAAAAGAATTTTGAGATAATTTTAGGTTTCATTAAAACACAAAATTATATCAAATGGAGAAAATGAAGATATCTTTGTTTAACATTCACTAAAAATAAAATATATGCCACCAGGGGCCCATTTATGTGGTGGGTGGGCCATTGATGGACCAATGTGGCAAATATATAAGCAAGCAATATATAAAGTAATAAAGTGGAAGAAAGACTGAATGAAGCAAAATGAAGGAGTACAGAATAGGTTTGTTTATATAAATGACACTTACGTTTAGTGAAAGAAAATGCACATTGTATCTAATTTTCCCAGAATTTTACACCAGTGGGTGTAGGCTGGTCCCTGAGCTACAGCCTCTGACTTTGGTAGTTGGTGAGCCAACAATGGTCCATGCAATATTTTTTTGATATAATATGTTTTTAACATTGAATATTGTTAAATAATATGTCAGAAAACAAAATTTGAGGTTGCTAGGAAGTAGTTTATAATGCTTTTTAATATTTTAGAAAATGCAGTCAGTGGTGGGCCACTAGCTATATTTTGCCATCCATAGTCAACGGTGGCCAACAAATACATAAAGTATCCAATTACTTTGCCATCAGTGGGCCATCGTTGGACCAACAGTATGTGTACCATTCAGGCAGAAAGTGGACCACTGATGGACCACCAGTGGCAAATCTTACAATTTTTTTGTGTAATAAAATTCAGAACAACTACTTTTGGAAAGTAATTCACTTAAAATAAATGAATTTAAGCCCAGACAGTCTCTTTTCAAGATCTGTCAAAACAAATGCCATTCAGCAGAGCTTGAGGTGTAGCCACCAGAGGACCACCATTGGTTCACCAACTAAGTATAGCTCTTACAGATCATAGTTGCATGTGTCAGATAAACAAAATTCTGGGATAGTTTCAGGTTTCATCAAAACACCAAATTTTATCACATGGAAAAAACGAAGATATTTTTCTGTAACCGTCACTAAAACTAAAATATTTGCCACCAGTGGCTCACTGGGTGCCCATCATGGGTCCTGTACTACTTATGTAGTGGGTGGACCACCTGTGGCAAATATATAAGCAAGTAATATATAAAGTAATAAAGTGGAGGAAAGACTGACTGAACAAAATGAAGGAGTACAGAATAAGTTTGTTGTATAAATGACATTAACTTATGTTAAGTGAAAGAAAATGCACATTGTATCTAATTTTCCCAGAATTTTACACCAGTGGGCGTAGGCTGGTCCCTGAGCTACAGCCACTGACTTTGGTAGTTGGTGGGCCAACAGTGAAAAATGCAATATATATTATTTTTTGAAATAATATGTTTTTAACATTGAATATTGTTAAATAATATGTCAGAAAACAGTAATTGAGGTTGCTTTTGAAGTTGTTTATAATGCTTTAAAAATTTTGAAAAAAATGCAGTCAGTGGTCCAGCAGTGGCTCAGTGGTGGGCCACTAGCTATATTTTGCCATCCATAGTCAACGGTGGCCAACTAGCGTCTTGCTATCTGGGGCAGGGTAGTTTCAGTTGAGTCCAGCTTTGTAAGCTGACTGGAAAGTTTTGCCGAGATAATTAGAGTCCATGTGAGACCTAATTTATGCAGCAACTATACTCTCAACCAACCTGGGGCCGGTTTCACAAAGGGTCTCAGACTTAGGCTAAGTCAGGGACTTAAATCTGAGTCTTTTGTCGTTGCTAAGTCCTGGACTTAAATGGATTTCATAAAGGGTGACTTAGCAAAGTCTAAGCTTATCATTTAACCACTGGTTTTATATGTCATGTGAGCCTTTATTTCTACTCAAAATATTTTAGTGTAACATATATCCCTTGTTTAGCTCATTTTATCTTCGAAAAAATGCTGTATTTTTAAATGGGAAACCTTATAATCACACAGACATGTCCAAAGAATAATTTAGGGAGGTGTTCTATATATTTATTATTTATTTTCATGCATTTCAAATTTTGAAGTGAGAAAAATATATGGCGGCCATATTTAAGCCTTTGTTTACAAAAGTTAAGGCCACTCTTGGGTAGACTTAGCTAAAGCCTAGACTTAGCAGCTCTGTGAAATCCTCCAAGTCTAAGATCACAGACTTAGCCTCATTTTAAGACAAAAGTCTTCAATTTAAGCCTAAGTCTGGGCTAAGTCCTTTTGTGAAATCGACCCCAGGACAAAAAATTAAGCCCGACACTGGAATGGAATAAAATGGAAGGGTTGGAATTGACCTATTGACCTTTGTTCCCTGATTCAATGCCAATCTCTGTTTTCTTAGAAAGATGTTTTCTATTTACAGAGATTAACTTTCAGATGTAATAACTTGAAAATATTATAGGCAGCACTTTACAATTTATTACATGGGTGTATATGGGTAAGGCCTCAAAGTTTACTGTTTTGCACCCTCGTCATACCACTTCAACATTAGTGGCAGCCTTTTGAAGGTCAAATCTGTGGTATTTATGTACATTTTGGATGATTTTCACAGATAAACAGATCATCCTATAGCTGATACATACAACACATGTATGCCCCTATAAGCAGGTAGAAGATTGATCTTCAACATCAAGGTCATTGCTGGTCCCTTAACATGGTACGTCAGCCTTTTTCCCTATATTTTAGATATATTTATCCTCAGACAAAAGTCAGGAATATACTGGTTTCACATTCATTGTACTGCTGCTGCTGTACATTTTGACTCGAGAACTCAAATATGCTTTCATTCAAACTTGGCACACACATGTATTTGGGCCAATAGAGGAACCTTATCTTAAAGTGATCTTAAACTCTTAATAATTAAGAGGTTATGGCCACCTTGAATTCAGAAATGGACTTTGAGGCCTTACCCATATACACCCATGTAATATTTTTCTACATTTTCACATATTGTGCCCTGTAATTTAGAAATGGAAATTATGTTGAGTCTCAAACTCTACTATTTAAAACTTTTACACATAATAATTGTCTGTGAAAAATTTAATTTTAAGTTTACATAAAGGCATTATTGCCTCCCACATCTTAGATCAGAGTTTGTATCCTGACCCAACCTCAAATGGGAATGCTGGTAGTTGCTTGCCATTTGTCGGGAGTTTACAGTACAGAACCTTGACCAGCTGTACGTACTGGTTTCCTCTGCCCACAAAACTACCCGTCATTATATGACCTCTACAATGTGTTGAAAGTGACGTAGCAACCCAAATACATAAATGAAGGCATTTAAAATACCCACAGAAACCCAATATAGGAACTTTTGCCACTTTTAAACCCTTAGTAAATTCGCATCTGGGAGTATATAAACATATTCTTTTACATGTGCCAAAAATAAGGGCCTTATGCCCCTGTTCCACCAAAGGACTAAGTCCCGATCCTGTCCGCGACCCTTAATCGTAGACAGTCGGTGAAAAAAAGGTAAAATGGGCGGGAATACTGAATCGGTACTAAAGCCTGGGATTAAGTTCAGATCGACCTGTTACATATATTGGACACTATATTAGTACATTGTATATTACATATATTAGGCACTATATTAGTGCATTGTTTAATTTAAGCTTTATGTTTATACATTGTCATAAAAGATAATTGTGTTGTTGGTTCTTTTTGTGTGTTGACATTTAAAGTAAGGGAGTTATTGATTTTTGTGTTTTAGTGTTTATTGATCTGTTCACAGACTGGGGGAAATCCCCCCTCAGTGGTTATGTTAGATTTGGGGAAACCCAATTGCCAGTAGTTTCTAGAACTTCCTCATTTGGCCTAGATGGCTCAAGCTTCTTTTGAGTTGGTTCTGTACAATTCCAGGATAGCGGGACAAGAACCTTTTGTGTTGTTGAGTGTGAGACAGGTCAAAAGATATAGATATCCGTGTGTGAGTGAACATTGGACAGATCACAGGACAGACCACATGACATTGGACAGACCACAGAATATACCACAGGACGGATTAGAGAACAGATTGCTGGATATGGCGGATAAACTTAACTCTTAATCTCAGTGGTCAGATCAGCTAGATCTTATTATTGTATTAGTGTGTTTGGTTAAGAGCACACCAGTTGACTGTAATCATTATTGTTGACTATTAAATAAATTTGTTAAGGTCAACTTTTTGCTTTTTCTGTTACAACTTAAAGACAACCGGTAATTGCTACCGTGCTTGCCCGTGACCGTAACAGACCTCAGGAAGCCTGAGGAGGCCCCAGGAGGCCCCACACAGTCCCTGACTGTTCTGCGACAAAGAACCGATTAAGCCATTTTTCTGGTCGGTTTTAACCACAATCTTGTCGTAGACATACCTACCTCAGGCCTCCTGGGACTAAGCCCTGACTTAGCTCCGATTAAGTCCCGGCTTCTTCAGGCATCCTGAGGCCTCCTCAGTGTTCCTCAGACCAAGATGGCCGATTCTTGTTTTGCAAAATAACTGGATTTTCTGGGTATATATATAAATTCCGGGATGTAATTATCATTGCTTTTCTAGGAACACAGCAGGATGCCACCTTTCAATGGAAAAAAGCTTCAGCAACAATTTAGGGCTTTTTTAGTTTTTATTCAGTTACATATACTGATGTATTTGCTATTTCTACGTCGACCACAGTAACCACCACCAGCAGCCCCTCAACCACCACCACCAGTCAGGTAGAGACCTAGAAGAAGGCACAACATGTGGGTCAGGCCATGGCTACTACAGAGAGAGGGGAGGGGCCCTACCACAACATTATGGCTGAACTGTATGCCACAGACATTCCAGGATTCACCAATTTCATGAGGATGACCCCAGAATTCTTTGAAATGATAAAGACCAGACTGGAACCATGTCTAGCCAGGCAGGCCACCAACTACAGAGCTC
This sequence comes from Sabellastarte sp. h YS-2021, assembly GCA_964017235.1. Lineage (NCBI taxonomy): Eukaryota > Metazoa > Annelida > Polychaeta > Sabellida > Sabellidae > Sabellastarte > Sabellastarte sp. h YS-2021. Next base: position 139,098,342 of record OZ024929.1, read on the forward strand.
CAATCAGTGTTGGGGAAAAGTTAGGCCTCACCATCAGATATCTGGCTTCTGGAGAGTCATACACATCATTACTCTGTCAGTTCAGGGTTGGCAGATCCACCATTTCCAAGTTTCTACCAGAGGTCTGCAGGGCCATCCAGGATGAGTTCAGCCCTGAAGAAACCCAAGAATTCTGGAGCCCTGTACCAGAACTATAAGGGATTCTTTTCAATAGTAATGTTGGCCTTGGTTGATGGATAGTACAAGTTCAGATGGGTGGATGTGGGTACAGCTGGATCTTGCTCAGATGCCCAGGCATTTAATACCTGTCACCTAAAGAGGAAGATTGATGATGGCAGCATAGCCTTCCCTGACCCAGCACCTATAACCGAGGGTGGTCGAGATGTCCCCTACTTCATCCTGGCAGATGATGCGTTTGCCCTGAAGACCTGGCTGATGAAACCCTATGGCAGAAGGATGTTAACGAAAGAGGAAAGGATTGCCAACTACAGAATATCAAGGGACAGGAGAGTTGTTGAGAATGCTTTTGGCATCCTGGTTTCAAGATTTATAGTGATGATGACCACTATTGAACTACCCCCAGAAACAGTGAGGGATGTGGTCTTGACCTGTGTGGTTCTGCACAACATATTGAGAAGCCAGTATCAAGGTCAACATGGTGGTCAACCGCCTGGTGTTGATGATGATGATGATGTGCCTGGTGATGGTCGATTGATTGGTGGTGCTGCTGATTGTGGTCGCGACAGAAACCCTGCCAGAGAAGCCAAAAGACTGAGGGATTACCTCAAGGACTACTTCAATAATGAGGGAGCAGTGGCCTGGCAAGATGGCAGAATATAACTGCTACTGCAGTAACCAGTCCTTTTCAGGACTACCAAATATTCCAAAAACAATTAATCAGCTGTGCTTGTTCAAAATAACCTAACCATTACCAAACATAAGTCACCCAACCAACAAACAAACAGACAAACCCAATACCCAACATAATTCCCGCAAAAAACAGACAAACGGACAAACCCAATGCCAAACATAACTTGGTAAATGGAATAAATATTGCATATATTTTGAAAGCTACACCCTAATTTCACTTACATTTGGTTTTTATTCTGGAAAAATAACTGAAACTGAAAGTTTTTCCTTTATTGCAAATCTCAAAATTAAATTTTTTTATTCCACTTCAAGAAAATTTAGAAAATATAACCACCCAAATGGTTCTCTTTACAGTATGGTTTATCTGTCTGTTGGTTGTGGGGAGTTATGTTTGCAAATTCGTTTGTCAGTTCGTTGGTTGGGGGGTTATGTTTGGTATTGGGTTTGTCTGTTTGTTGGTTGGTGGCTATGTGATAACAAAATATCTTTTAACTCTAGGGATGGTGTCAGTGTTGGACTTTTTTATTACAGATTTAAAGCAATCCCATGGATTTTAAACTACAAATGGGCAGATTATTGGCCATTTATTTATCTATTTTTTTCCTTCTGTTTATCTATTTTTTTTCCTTCTGCTGTTATGTGTATTACCATGGGTTATTTGTTTCATGTTTGGGGTGGTGTGGGTGTTGGGTTTGTTTTTTTTTTGTTTTGTTTTGTGATAAGTATTTGTGCTGAACTGTTATGTTTTGAGAGGGGAATTTGAGGGGATTGGCTGGCTACTGAGGAGGCTGCTGCTGTTGAGGTGGTGCTGTGGTGGTGATGGTGTAGAGCTGCTGCTGTGGCTGCTGTTGCTGCTGAGGCTGCTCAATGATCTGTGTTGTTAGATCTGGTATCTGGCTTAGTATTCCACTTAAGTTGTGACTGCTGCCCTCGTCCTGTACTGTGAGCACTGATGGAGGGTTTCCAAAGCCAATGGGGCTGGGTGTGTAGTAGACGTAACTGCTGGAACTGCTGCCTGCTGCTGCCTGGGTGGAACTAGACGCCTGTTGAGTGGTTGTTGGCAGTATACCAACCTTCGCTGATCTCTTGGGTAGTACTTGACATCTATGAGTGTTCTTTACTGCTTCAATGTCTCTAAAAATCCTGCCCTTGAGATCCTCAAACTCCTCTTGGGTCATCTTTTCAGCCTCTGATGCCACATAGTCAAAGAAGGACTGCCTGTCTGACTTCTGCTGAAGGAAACCTGAGATCAGTGTCCTCATCTGGTCAAAGTGCTCGAGTATTTTGGAATCTGTAGAAACTGGTGTAGATGTAAGTATTGGTTGACTCCTACTCTCCTTCAGGACACTGGACTCAAGATGTTCTGTATCAGTAGTAGATTCACATGATTCTTCATGCCTGGTGTTGGGACTGGCCCCGAACCCAGAGCTTCTGTTGGCCCCCTTGCGTCTGATGTGGGTCTTAAGGAAACCCATCTGCTGGTAGACCCAGGACTGTCTCTTGGTAATCTCCCTTCGGGCTTGGCCAGACTGTAGCTTGGAGAGCTTGTCATAACAAGTTCTCTGTGACTCAAACCACCTTCTGACATCAAAGGGCTGGAGCTTCAGTTCTGCAGAGATTTCTGCCCAGAGAGCCTCCTTCCTCTCTCTGTCGTGGAAACGTCCATGCTCCTTGTTGTACAGCTCTGGGTGCTTCTTCACAAACTCAACAATGGCATTTTCTTGGCTGTCAGTGAATGTAGCAGAAACCCTGGCTCTCTTGGCTGCTGAGTGGCACTCTGATTCTTCCTCACACCTCTCATCTTCTTCACAAGCTTCCTCAGTAACTTCTAAACCTTCCTCTGTATCCTCTATCCTCTCCTATCTCTCTTCTGTACCCTCCTCTGTCCTCTCCTCTGTCCTTTCCTCTGTCCTCTCCTCCAACTCTCCACCTTCCTTCTCCCTCTCCTCTTGCCTCTCCTCCATCTTCTTCTTTCCTCTCTTTCTCTCCTTTCTCTTTCCTCTTAACAGCAGTGAATATCACAAAAAAAGTAAAAAAAACTAAAATGTGTCTCCTAACTGTTAAATTTGCCCTAACTCAAGTAAAATGTGAAATGTGAAAAAACTGAAAACCCCTAGCAGTAAGTGACACACGTCTTTCAGTAGCCAACCAGTCTAAACACAGAAAGCGTGTGCGCGGTCGCTTATATAGTCCCAGACCCCCTCATTGCCTCTTTTTGGTTTCAAATGCGCGGAAAAGAGTCGGTACTTAATCGGTACTTAGTCCCAGGCCTCCTGGGGCGTCCTCAGACCGTCACAGACTAAATTTGTATGGTCCCAGGTGGCCTGAGGAGGCCGGCTTAGATTGGTTTGGATCGGCTTCTCTTAGTCGGGGCTTAGTCCCAGACCCAGGTTTCTTAGTCCCAGGACACCTGAGACAGTCTGAGGCTTCCCGGGACTAATGAAACCGATTCCTTTTCACACGTATGAAACTTCAAAGGTCTGTTATGAATCAGGGACTGACAACAGGCTTCCTGGGACTAAGCTAGGGACGCCTGGGACTAAGGGCCGCAGGAGGCCTGAGACCACATAGGACTGTATAAATTTGGGTCTGAGGAGGCCTGAGGAAGCCTGAGACTGGACATTTTGTTGACGGCGGGAAATAAGAATCGATTTGGGTCGTGAGAAATATCAAACATGTTTGATTTTTCTCACGGCCCCCACTGACAACTACCGATCCATACAGAACGCCTGGGACTAAGCAAATTTTTGAAACCGACTACAAAAAACCCTTAATCTGGAAGCTTAGTTGTGTGGTGGAACACCCACATTAAGTTGATATTTCACTGTGTATTAGGTCCATAACTACCCCACACAGAGAAATTTTTCAGCATTTTTCTTATATTTTGCCTTGTAACTGAAAAATGGCAAGTGTGACCAGACTCAAACTCTAATAGATGTAACCTTTAAATATGATATTTGGTTGTAGAAAATTTCAGGTTCTAAGTTTCAATTCTACGCTCACATTAAGATTTCTAACAATGACCACAGTGACCAATTTTATTACCTTTCCAAAACTTTAAGCCCTATAGCTTTCACCCTATCTCCCTCATCCACCTAATATCTAACATCTTATCTGATTTGTTATTCTATTGTAATCGTACAAAAAGAATTTGGGAAGATATTAGCTATGCTCTGAAACTCAAGTTAACATATAAACACCTTGCTTTGGGATTAGATGAGGATGGTATGCAAAATATAAACACTGCAAGGAACAATGTCATATCAGTAATTGCTTATGGGATATATTGTACATGGGATAAATGTGAAAACTCAAAACAGTCTTATAAATATATTAGTCTTAACCAGAGTGTAAAACATTACATATACCATTACAATTGTATATTTCAAGCATGTGAAACAAAGAGGCCTTGGTTCAATATTTTTAATAATTATTGCAATAAGATCTTATCACTGTGGTAGTATGTAATATAATAGTAATAAATAGTGTTCTGTATCATACTGTGTATGTTTACACAATGTAAACATAATGCAGTGTAATAAAATAGCAATAAATAACATTCAATATCATACTGTCTATGTTTCTACGCAATGTACAGTCTTGATGGTGGGGTTTGATACTCTCACCCACCCAGGGGCCGTATTCACGAAAGGTCTTAGCCAAGTCTTAGGCTTAACTTTTGCATAAAAATACAGCCAACTTAAGCCTAAGACTTTGCTAAGACCTTTCGTGAATACGGCCCCAAGACTTCTAAACTTTTGTTTAAATTGTTTTGAAAAAGAAGAAAAAAGTGACACTATTATATGTACAGTAATATTGTGTAGCATGATGGCTGGTCTTCCTTCTCTTACACCTAAGGCTGTCCCCCCCCTGTAGGTGGGAGATTTATGGTTGCCCAGCCATTTTAAGAAATTGCTTTTTTCTTTTTTTTTGCTTTCTTATTTTTGTCAGAATATTTATGTAGTTTTTCACAGTTTTCCATGTGTGTGATTTAAAAGAGCTTTACAAATATAATTTCATACTGTGTATGAATGGCACTGTAAAGGGAATTGATGGCAGGTTTGCTACCCTCGCCTACCCAATCCTGATGCACCTTGTTATAAAAGGGTAAATAAAAATATTAGTTGTAAAAAAAAAATCTTATCTAATAATTTTTTGACATGTTATTTTTCTATATGCCAAAAATCGAGGCTTTAAGTAGACATTTAGCCAGTGTATGATGTTCATAGAGACACCAACTGGAGAACTTTTTTGCTTTAATCAGAAATTCTGCTTGTAATGTGTAAATGGAAAGTCTGACCTGCCTCAAACTGTACTGAATGTAACTTGTGTGTGTAAACTTTGTGAAAAATTTTAGCTTTGTAGTTTAAATTTTAAGGTCACCTTAAGGTCCAAAGAAATGTGCAGTGGTCAAAGTAGTTAAATACAATGGAATTTTATTACACTTGTGACTTACCAATATAGGATATAAGTTTGCTTGAAACAAATTATTGAGCATGTGCTGACAGTTTGGCTTTAACAGGCAATCAGAGATAGGTAGACATTGCCTACCTTCAAGTTTTGTGAAGGGGTTCAGTGGTGTTGTAAGTAACACATTTGCCTCCAACCTCTCGCACATTCCAGAGGTTGTAATGGCTATGAGTCATCTTTGGCATTCCAAAGCTTAATATAAAAGTAGCAGCACATGCAGTCTAAATTCAGTAAGAACAAGAAGATGTAGTAACAACTAGGAGAAACAACTAGAAACAACTAGTAACAACAAGCAGAGGTAGCAGAATAGAGGACAGATCAGAGAAACGCCATGCAGTAGATACAGAAAGGACAGCCTTGTGCCAAAATGCTGTTAAAAGAGTATTTTAACATCTAGCTTCAGCATGTTGCAACAACTTTGTTATACTTTTGTTGTTGATATTTTAAAATAAAAGAGAAGCCAGAAGATACTGCATTTTAATACAACATTAATTGTCGAACATCTCCACCCGACACACTACAAAATGATCATGAATTTTCATTCCTAAACATAAAACCAAAGTTTCCTGCCTTACTAGTTACTTAATAAATTAGTAGTAAGGAGAATGACTTAAAGAAGTGATTTTAAACTATTCAAAATAGTTTTATTGTTTATGATAATACCCAGTTGGCATGCCACATTGAAATCAGGTTGAACCCATTGGTGAAATCTGGTTGACATTCAAGCTATGTTTAGTTGGATCCAATGGGTGAAAGAAATCAGATTGAATTCAGTGAGTGAAAGCAGGTTCCTCATTGACTGAAAACATTCTCACTTAACATACTTCAGTCATACATTTTTTGAAATTCAGCATGTTTTCTCTTCTAAAAATATGGCTACTTTTGATGTAAGGAATCTAAGTTAGATTTAGTGTTGATTATTTCTTTTGAAATGTGACTTCTCTTTGATGTTGGAAATGTAATTTACATTCATAGTGTTAAAAATGTATACATCAATACCAGGATTGATTTTCAACACTAAATCCCCAGAATTCTTGTCTAAAATATGACAGAAAACTTAAAATCTGTACATCAATGTCAGGGCCAATTTCTAACACCAAATAAGCATATTTTCAATGGTCTGTGTCGCTGGTTAAACCCTGTTTTATCTGGGTTTAGTTTGACATTATACATTCATTGCAACATAACCTTAGACCATCTTACTGCAACTATGAAAAGGCTAAAATAAACTTTATGGTGTTGAGGCCTACATATTTGATCTGGAAATAAGTATGTTTTTTTTCACATTAAACCTTTGGGACATAATTTTCAATTTCAATCATTCTGTCAAAAAAATTCAATGTGATGACTAGTTTAAATTGGTGACATATTGACAGTCTATCATTGACAGATATAAAAGTACAAGAGCAACTACCTGGTCACTGTCAATTGAAACAGAGATTTCATTCCATCCTTAAGAATACATTCTCAGTTGAGAAAAATCTTCAAAAGATATGTGCAAAGCCCAGCTTTATATTTTTTCACCATTACCTTCAGTATAAGGTGGACTTATTTATTATTTTGGGGTGACCAGGAACAAATTAAAAAACTAAAAGGCAAGGATAACAATATTTCTGTTTTGCAGAATCTCACTACTACAATAGCCCACCTGATGATGTCCAAAATATGAAACTGGATTCAAATGATTTCAGACTTAAAATCTTTCTGTTTAAGAGTGCTTTTCATTAATGATAATAATAATAATACCATTTTAGGGTGAAATTACGTACATTTTCATATTGCCTCATAAATGATACGGTGTAGCATCAGATAATGTGTCCCTCAAAAAGTGTGTGGGGATACAGAATATGACAGGTGGGGCTGTCAGATTCTGTATCCCCTGTTAAATTGTGTATCCCCTGGTCATATTTTGTATCCCCTGAAGTTGGGCTAGTCCTATTGGTATTTCAGTCACATGTGTGTGTTGTTTTCTTTATTTTGTGATTAACAAATACATGTATATTGTATGTTGTACCTGTATGATGTTTGTTCTACCATTCTTTTGAACTTTATTCCTTTAACCTCTGGTTAAGTGACTAGCTAAAAGTATTAATTGGGCATTGTTGTAAGACTCTTTAATGTGTTTTAAAGGTGATACTTTGGATGTATAACTGTTTATACACAAAAGTTTTTATTAAATCATAATTTTTAAATGTTTAAATGCTAAATTCTTAAATAGACAATAGACAATTACCCATCAGGGTTGAGTCTAGTACATTTCTACTAATAGAACATAATAAAAAAGTCAAATTTTTTATGTGTGTATGACTAAATTCATCAAATTAACATGTTTGATTTATTTATATTTTCATATTAACAAGTGTAATTTAAAGAGGATTCTTTGTTAAATTTTATAATCAGGTTCACCCATAAAATCATCCTATATATTTGTGTGACCCTATTTGTGTTTTACCCAATAAAGGTTTGACAGAATTAAGCCTCATTATATTTAGAGATAACTTTGATGTTGATTTGTTTCACTTTATGATTTGGGGTGTTCCCTATTGTATACTTCACCCAACCCAAGTGAAACAAATCAACATCAATAGAATATTAAGACAATAGACACAAATCCAATTAAGAAATCACCTCAATGAACGACAAATAAATCAAAATGAAAGGAATATGTTGATACTTCTCAGGGCTCAGGATACATAATTAATTTAATTCAACACTATTTGTTGACGCTAGATAAATTTAAAACATTTGTGTAAAATCAGAAAGAATGTACAGAGTAAAACTTCTGTATCAAGGTCAGTTAAGCTGATCAATATTTATGTTACCTTTTTCATGAAAATGTCATTTCCCCAAAATGTCATGTAATTTTCTTTTATTTGCACATGCTTGTTAATATTTTTCATTATATTCAGCATAAAAGTCATTATTGAATTTTATTAACTTAAGTTGGCCTGATATGTTTTCTCCCATCTTAAGATAGGCTGACTCCTAAGTTGTGCTCCCACATCTATAATGTATTTTTATACAATATGTTTTAAATTGTTTGGGTCTTGTTGCAAAAATAAGCTTATACAATGTGTTAAGAACAGTGTGTCTTAGGACAACTCAATGATTATATCTTGTTTTCATATAATTGGCCTTAATGTAACTTGTTTTAATCTCCCTCCCCAAGGGCCACTTCAAAAGGATACAGGTTTTGATGGGGATACAATATTTGATTGTCAAATAGTGCACCCCCTTAATCCCTCTATTGTTGGGGATACAAAATATTCTGTATCCCCTAAAAGATCAAAGAGGGGACACAGAATTTGATGGGGATACACAATTTGATGTTACAACGGGTCAACATAATTTAGTTATCTCTAGACCATAATATTTCGGTATGTCTGATGTTAAATTTCAGACATAGTTACCACAGGAAGACGGAAGTAAACAAGTGTCATTTTTTGGTGGATTCTTTTTGTGTAGAAGTACGTATATATCCTTTTGCATATCTTCCCTGCATAATGTATATACATAAAATAGTGTTATCAACCTTATGTAAAGTGGCATTGTAGAAATAACACACGACTAGAGTGGGGTTATGCAGGGTTTTACAACGAATAGCGATATTAGTAGCACTAACACGAAGGCGATCGAATTAAGGAATTACGTGCAAGTCGCCGACAAAACAACTCGCAGACAGCAACTCGCCGACAAAACTCGCCGACAATGGACGAGTGTATATGCTTCTATTTTATAAAGTATTGCAAGAAAATACCAGGGGAAATCCGTGACTTCATATCTTATCATGAATATTAATAACTTGAGTGTACATGCCGTGAGTTCTGGAGTTTAAAGTATTTGATCTTTGTCTTTGCTTCTATTTTATAAAATATTGCAAGGAAATGCCAGAGGAAATCCGTAACCTCATATCTTCTCATGAATATTAATGACTTGGGTGCTGTGGCCGTGAGTTCTGTAGTTTAAAGTATTTGATCTTTGTCTATGCTTCTATTTTATAAAGTATTGCAAGGAAATACCACGGGAAATCCGTGACCTCATATCTTCTCATGAGTATTAATGACTTGGGTGCTATGTCCGTGAGGAATTCCTCCATGACTTCTATTGGTTTAAAATGTTAAAGTATGCATACCCTCTTATTCAAACGGATAAAATTGTCGGCGAGTTGCTGTCTGGGAGTTGTTTTGTCGGCGACTTGCTCATATACCGAATTAAGCCTGTTTCTGTAATACTATAAGTTGTGCACTGTGCATAACCCCACGCTAGGAGTGTGTTATTGCGATTCTAACATGAGATTTAACATTTATTCCTTGTTTTCTTACTGTTTTATGAAGACTTGTAGAGCATATTCTTTGTAATTTGACTATTAAAAATTGAAGTGGGATTATCGCCCACATATGAAAAACTGGCCGTGAGGTTATGCTGGTTTTACAACGGCGATTGACCAATCACAATGGCGGACACAAGCTTTTCATGTTAGAATGCTTTTCACTAATAAAAGAGATACAATCGTATTTTAAACTTGTACATTGATTACGTCTACATGGGTGGTCACAATTGTGTCCGGTTCATAATTGTGTCCTTTAATTTTTTATTGAACGTGAATGTACTCAGTTTGGGTGTTTAGTTCAATTTTTAAAATTTTCATGAAATAAAATCAATCTCAAAGGGATACTTTGAAAAAAAATATTCAAAGTTCTGGTTATAACATTTTAAAAATAAACTCCAATAAAAATCGGACATTATTATGAACCGGACACAATTATGACCACCCGTGTAATATTAATGACACCCATGTAGTTTTGAACTTCAGGAACGGCTCGGATCATGGTTATCTCGGCTCTACTTTACTTGCATGTAGAGCCGTGGCACGACCCCACATAGAACTGGAAAATTGCATAAAACACATATTCCATACAAACGGTTAAATGCAACTATTCCCACAACTACACACAAGTCAAGTAGAGCTCAGGTAACCACGTCTTGGTATGCATTTGCTCCCCTCCGGCAGTCCAAATATCAAAAAGCCCTCATAGTGAAGAGTTTTAGAACTATTTCAAACTAGTACACCCATGTTACTACTGCAGTACAAAGTCAGGCGGGTTGTCATTAACTTGTCCAATAAGTGGCAATTTCCTTACTGGATATCCCATACTGTAGTGGCTTGCTACCAGTAAACACCAATGCTGTGATTAATATTTTGAAAATAAATTGTATTTACAACTTCATATTTGAATTTAAATTGTATTTACAACTTGTATATATATGCTGCTATGACGGTTCATTTTAAAATCCGGACTTCTGTCAAACTTGGACAAAACGGTGATGTGGTCAGTTAGGGGACAGAGGCAATGAAGATAAGTACAATGTCAACAGTGATTGTCCAAGGCAAGTCTCACTTTTCAGGACAAGGGAATATTGAGGCGCAGCTCAGAAATGGCAGATCTTCCCCTTGACCCATCTTTTCACACTGTTTTGACTGAATATGTCTCTTTCTTCACTTGATCCTACTTTTCTTCAGTACCATTACAGGTTAGTTATTGGATGTAGCTAACTCATTAATGAATTAATGTTATTGAGGAAACGTGAGGCACTAGGTGGGTCTTCTTGAGTTAGAATGCTCGCCTTCAAACTCTGAGGTCGCCGGTTCGAATCTCAACCCAGGTACTTCATGTTGGAAAGTTGGTGGGTACTTGCCAATGCCCGGTGGTTTACAGTGCAGAAATCTTGACCAACTAATATGCACTGGTTCCTCAATCCATAAACTACCTGTTGCAATATGACCATGGCTATTGAACACAATGTAAAACAAAAAAAATATTAAAAAAATCCATATAGGGGTTTTCTAGCAGTATTTTGTAAATAGAAAGACATCCTGGTCGTTGCCTCTTGCCTTGGACAATAAACTGCTGGCCAAATCCCTTTCCTCATCGTAGCACCCCCTCCCCATTTCCAAGTTAGACAAGAAGGCTATCTCTGCTTGCTACTTTTAATTGAGGAAAAGTGAGGCTCCAGACGGGGCTTTCTAGCAATATTTTATAATCTAACAGAGATCACATTGTGGAGAAGAATGCCCAATATTCAGTACATAAATGTTATTGAGTAAACATGAGGCTCCAGGTGGGTGTTTTTTGGCAATATTTTATAGATAAACAACATCCTGGCCATTGCCGCTTGCCTTGGACAATCACTGCCCCTTGTCGCTGGCCATCTACCTTTCCTCACTTTTCTCAAAATTAATGTTGCCGCTATTAGTCCGACCGGTGATGGAATTGTTGCTTTTGTCTAAATTTTAGGAAGATCCTTATACTAAATTACAAAACAATATAAACTACAAATAATTCTTTGATTGTTTTTTTACAGTTTTAATAAATTGTTTCTATTGTTGGCCATTTTATGGCATTCCAGAAATACCGGTGAACACCCATTTTGTAGAGTTATAGAAGCATTTGTCATTGACCTCTAACAAATAAATTAAGGCTGGCATGCACTGGTAGGCAGGCGTTTTCTGGTAGAATGCCACTCAAATGTTAGGAAATGCAAACTTTAACCCCTAAATATGTATATAAATCATGTTTATTCATGATGTTAACAGACATGGCTAGCTGTTCTGTATTATCATCTAACATTAGCGCTGTCTAACATTAGTGAGGGCCGAGGGGTTAGACCTAGTATCTGTCCCAATCATTCCCAATACCTATTGCTGTTGAAAGGTGTATGTGAACTTTTTTACCATTGCAAGCATGTATTGAAATACATACATCAATTTGATAGGCATTAAACAATGGTGACCAGCACATTTACATAACCTCCAAGAATGCAATTACTTCTTTATAACTATGCTAACATGTGCTGAAATATACTGTTCAAAATTTACATAGAAAACAATTACTGGAGAACTCTGTTGCTTGCCATTGTGTAACATCAATGCATCAGCAGCAATTGGACTGGTGACAATACAGAAAACTCAGTCTAGTAACAGGTGTGCTGTAAAAATATGATTTCAAATACTACTGTAGCATGTATCCTAGAAATTTTTCCTGTCTCAGCAGTCATCACTGACTCATTAACTCTGTTGTTCCATTGTAAACATGAGGTCTTCAATGTGAAGAAGTTAATCCTTTCTTGTGTGTGTCAGTAACTTTTACATACAGATGCCAATTTAAACATACTGTATGGTGGTTTACCATTTTATTGGCTCATTAAGCAAGAAGTAAATGCGTGTTTTAATGGCAATTTTTACAATTTTGTACACAAATTTATTTACATTAAGCAAATTACAGTCAGTTTTGATGGATGTACTATTGATAATTGTTGAAAAACAATTCCAAACTAGGAACTTCACCTATCCATGATTGCCTGTACCCGTGTCCATATCCTTGTCCATGAAAAGTACTGAACAAGGAAAATTGTTGTACTCAACTACACCTGTCTCTCTACACATGCCCGTGCATTTTATTACCTATGTCTGTTCATGGATGGGATGGTTTTAGATAATTCTTTTATGGATGTTCTGCCTTCTGGCCGTTTCACAACCTCAGCTGTTTCGAAATGGCCCAATTATTTATTTGAAACCTTATTTGGCTTTAAAACAGCTGGGCTGTTTCAAAACCTAACTTATCAGAGTTACTTAAGCTATGATCTTGAATAGGGCCCCTTGACTTGAAAAGATTTCATATGCAGGTAATTGGTGACTTCAGCAGCTATAGTAAGCTATGAACTTTCAAATGTGCCTGTTGTTTTAGTATAATGGTTAGTTTGTGATTGATCTATGACCAGACAATAACGTAAATTAAATGCAGTTAACTTTTACACCTAAAAAAACAGTACACCTGAAAGGAATGGCCTCCTCCCTGACCCTGTGTTATTATTCCTTTGGTAGTGATTTGTTGATCACCTTGATTGGATTTCCCCTGCTATTAAGGAATCAAAGAAAAGGCCTTTGATTATAACAAAGTACAAACTGGGTAGGATTAACACTGTTTTTAACAATTCTTCAATTGCATAGCTTTATAAAGCTGGATATCAAAATTGCATTATAGGATCATAAAAAGTGTACTAGTAATCATATATTAGTGCCACTGCAAATTTGAAACAATTGACATTATATATTTTAAAATAATTCTTGAAAATGCTGGTTGTTAAAACCAGTGAGGTGGTTTCAAAATGGCCAAGGAGAGGTTTTGAAATGGCCAGCAGTTTTATTTGGACATTTTGAAATGGCCATGGCCATTTCGAAAAGGCCAGTGGTTTAAAAATGGCAAGTAACATTGACACCAGGCGGACACCAGGCATTTTTACCTGATCCTCCAGCACTATACTGCTCACCACATTGACACAAGCACAATTAATTATGTCCACCCCCCTGGGGGGTGGATATATTATATTTGCTTTTTCGCCATCCGATGTCCGGCGTCCGGCGTCCGATGTCCGGCGTCACGCATGGTTTCCGCTCATTTAAAGGAAAAGTATTAGAGCTATTGTCACCAAATTTGGTATGCAGGCTTATTGGGTCAGTAGCTTGCTTGGGATTGCTTTTGGCTGTTGTACCTCTTTTGCTTACTGAGTAATACTTAAGTACAGCTATTTTCAGTACCCATTGGTTTCCGTGCATTTAAGCCAAGATAATTAAAGATATTTTACTACAATTTTGAATACAAGATTGTTATGTCCATAGCTCGCTTGGTATTGCATTTGGGACTGATAGCTTTGTCAGTACATGAGTAATAGCCATTTAGGTACTTCATTGTGTATTTTCAGTACTACTTTTGAGTAATTTGCTAATATCTCAGAAACCGTAAGAGATAGAGCGATTTCGACAGAATTTTTGACTCACAGGGTAGTAGAAGAGTATTCTGTACAAAATTGAAAATTTTCAATTTTCGCCACTTTTGGCGGCCATCTTGAATTTTTGCGAAAAACGAAAAAATCTTAATATCTCAGAAACCGTAAGAGATAGAGCGATTTGGATAGAATTTTTGACTCACAGGGTATCTAAGGAATGTACTCTTTGCAATTTTCCAAAAATTTTCCCCTCCCCAAAAATGGCGGCCATTTTGAATTTTCGAATTTTTGCCAAAAATGGCAAAACACAAATTTCCTTCTATCTCCTTAACCGTGCGAGATAGAGCGATTTCGTCGAAATTTTCGACCCACAGGGTATCTAAGGAATGTAATCTTTGCAATTTTCAAAAAATTTTCCCCTCCCCAAAAATGGCGGCCATTTTGAATTTTCGAATTTTTGCCCAAAATGGCAAAACACAAATTTGCTTCTATCTCCTTAACCGTGCGAGATAGAGCGATTTCGTCGAAATTTTCGACCCACAGGGTATCTAAGGAATGTAATCTTTTTGCAATTTTCCAAAAATTTTCCCCTCCCCAAAAATGGCGGCCATTTTGAATTTTCGAATTTTTGCCAAAAATGGCAAAACACAAATTTGCTTCTATCTCCTTAACCGTGCGAGATAGAGCGATTTCGGCAAAATTTTCGACCCACAGGGTATCTAAGCAGTGCACTCTTTGCAATTTTCCAAAAATTTTCCCCTCCCCAAAAATGGCGGCCATTTTGAATTTTCGAATTTTTGCCAAAAATGGCAAAACACTAATTTGCTTCTATCTCCTTAACCGTGCGAGATAGAGCGATTTCGGCAAAATTTTCGACCCACAGGCTATCTGACAATTCTACTCTTGCCAATTTTCAAAAAATTTTCCCCTCCCCAAAGATGGCGGCCATTTTGAATTTTAGAATTTTTGCCAAAAATGGCAAAACACTAATTTGCTTCTATCTCCTTAACCGTGTGAGATAGAGCGATTTCGTCGAAATTTTCGACCGACAGGGTATCTAAGGAGTGTACTCTTTGCAATTTTCCAAAAATTTTCCCCTCCCCAAGAATGGCGGCCATTTTGAATTTTCGAATTTTTGCCAAAAATGGCAAAACACAAATTTCCTTCTATCTCCTTAACCGTGCGAGATAGAGCGATTTCGTCGAAATTTTCGACCCACAGGGTATCTGACAATTCTACTCTTGCCAATTTAAAAAAAATTTTCCCCTCCCCAAAGATGGCGGCCATTTTGAATTTTAGAATTTTTGCCAAAAATGGCAAAACACAAATTTGCTTCTATCTCCTTAACCGTGCGAGATAGAGCGATTTCGTTGAAATTTTCGACCCACAGGGTATTTAAGGAATGTAATCTTTACAATTTTCAAAAAATTTTCCCCTCCCCAAAAATGGCGGCCATTTTGAATTTTAGAATTTTTGCCAAAAATGGCAAAACACAAATTTGCTTCTATCTCCTTAACTGTGTGAGATAGAGTGATTTCGTCGAAATTTTCGACCGACAGGGTATCTAAGGAGTGTACTCTTTGCAATTTTCCAAAAATTTTCCCCTCCCCAAAAATGGCGGCCATTTTGAATTTTCGAATTTTTGCCAAAAATGGCAAAACACAAATTTCCTTCTATCTCCTTAACCGTGCGAGATAGAGCGATTTCGTCGAAATTTTCGACCCATAGGGTATCTAAGCAATGTAATCTTTGCAATTTTCAAAAAATTTGCCCCTCCCCAAAAATGGCGGCCATTTTGAATATTCGAATTTTTGCCAAAAATGGTAAAACACAAATTTGCTTCTATCTCCTTAACCATGCGAGATAGAGCGATTTCGGCAAAATTTTCGACCCACAGGGTATCTGAGCATTGTACTCTTGGTAATTTTAAAAAAATTTTCCCCTCCCCAAAAATGGCGGCCATTTTGAATTTTCGAATTTTTGCCAAAAATGGCAAAACACTAATTTGCTTCTATCTCCTTAACCGTGCGAGATAGAGCGATTTCGGCAAAATTTTCGACCCACAGGGTATCTGACAATTCTACTCTTGCCAATTTAAAAAAAATTTTCCCCTCCCCAAAGATGGCGGCCATTTTGAATTTTAGAATTTTTGCCAAAAATGGCAAAACACAAATTTGCTTCTATCACCTTAACCGTGCGAGATAGAGCGATTTCGTTGAAATTTTCGACCCACAGGGTATTTAAGGAATGTAATCTTTACAATTTTCAAAAAATTTTCCCCTCCCCAAAAATGGCAGCCATTTTGAATTTTAGAATTTTTGCCAAAAATGGTAAAACACAAATTTGCTTCTATCTCCTTAACTGTGTGAGATAGAGCGATTTTGTCGAAATTTTCGACCGACAGGGTATCTAAGGAGTGTACTCTTTGCAATTTTCCAAAAATTTTCCCCTCCCCAAAAATGGCGGCCATTTTGAATTTTTGCCAAAAATGGCAAAACACAAATTTCCTTCTATCTCCTTAACCGTGCGAGATAGAGCGATTTCGTCGAAATTTTCGACCCACAGGGTATCTACGGAATGTAATCTTTGCAATTTTCAAAAAATTTTCCCCTCCCCAAAAATGGCGGCCATTTTGAATATTCGAATTTTTGCCAAAAATGGTAAAACACAAATTTGCTTCTATCTCCTTAACCATGCGAGATAGAGCGATTTCGGCAAAATTTTCGACCCACAGGGTATCTCAACATTGTACTCTTGGTAATTTTTAAAAAATTTTCCCCTCCCCAAAAATGGCGGCCATTTTGAATTTTCGAAATTTTGCCAAAAATGGCAAAACACAAATTTGCTTCTATCTCCTTAACCATGCGAGATAGAGCGATTTCGTCAAAAATTTCGACCCACAGGGTATCTGAGCATTGTAGTGTTGGTAATTTTCCAAAAATTTTCCCCTCCCCAAAAATGGCGGCCATTTTGAATTTTCGAATTTTTGCCAAAAATGGCAAAACACAAATTTGCTTCTATCTCCTTAACCGTGCGAGATAGAGCGATTTCGTCGAAATTTTCGACCCACAGGGTATCTAAGGAATGTAATCTTTTTGCAATTTTCCAAAAATTTTCCCCTCCCCAAAAATGGCGGCCATTTTGAATTTTCGAATTTTTGCCAAAAATGTCAAAACACAAATTTGCTTCTATCTCCTTAACCGTGCGAGATAGAGCGATTTCGGCAAAATTTTCGACCCACAGGGTATCTAAGCAGTGTACTCTTTGCAATTTTCCAAAAATTTTCCCCTCCCCAAAAATGGCGGCCATTTTGAATTTTCGAATTTTTGCCAAAAATGGCAAAACACAAATTTGCTTCTATCTCCTTAACCGTGCGAGATAGAGCGATTTCGGCAAAATTTTCGACCCACAGCGTATCTGACAATTCTACTCTTGCCAATTTTCAAAAAATTTTCCCCTCCCCAAAGATGGCGGCCATTTTGAATTTTCGAATTTTTGCCAAAAATGGCAAAACACTAATTTGCTTCTATCTCCTTAACCGTGTGAGATAGAGCGATTTCGTCGAAATTTTCGACCGACAGGGTATCTAAGGAGTGTACTCTTTGCAATTTTCCAAAAATTTTCCCCTCCCCAAAAATGGCGGCCATTTTGAATTTTCGAATTTTTGCCAAAAATGGCAAAACACAAATTTCTTTCTATCTCCTTAACCGTGCGAGATAGAGCGATTTCGTCAAAATTTTCGACCCACAGGGTATCTAAGCAATGTAATCTTTGCAATTTTCAAAAAATTTTCCCCTCCCCAAAAATGGCGGCCATTTTGAATATTCGAATTTTTGCCAAAAATGGTAAAACACAAATTTACTTCTATCTCCTTAACCATGCGAGATAGAGCGATTTCGGCAAAATTTTCGACCCACAGGGTATCTGAGCATTGTACTCTTGGTAATTTTAAAAAAATTTTCCCCTCCCCAAAAATGGCGGCCATTTTGAATTTTCGAATTTTTGCCAAAAATGGCAAAACACTAATTTGCTTCTATCTCCTTAACCGTGCGAGATAGAGCGATTTCGGCAAAATTTTCGACCCACGGGGTATCTGACAATTCTACTCTTGCCAATTTTAAAAAAATTTTCCCCTCCCCAAAGATGGCGGCCATTTTGAATTTTAGAATTTTTGCCAAAAATGGCAAAACACAAATTTGCTTCTATCTCCTTAACCGTGCGAGATAGAGCGATTTCGTTGAAATTTTCGACCCACAGGGTATTTAAGGAATGTAATCTTTACAATTTTCAAAAAATTTTCCCCTCCCCAAAAATGGCGGCCATTTTGAATTTTCGAATTTTTGCCAAAAATGGCAAAACACAAATTTGCTTCTATCTCCTTAACTGTGTGAGATAGAGCGATTTCGTCGAAATTTTCGACCAACAGGGTATCTAAGGAGTGTACTCTTTGCAATTTTCCAAAAATTTTCCCCTCCCCAAAAATGGCGGCCATTTTGAATTTTTGAATTTTTGCCAAAAATGGCAAAACACAAATTTGCTTCTATCTCCTTAGCCGTGCGAGATAGAGCGATTTCGTCGAAATTTTCGACCCACAGGGTATCTAAGGAATGTAATCTTTGCAATTTTCAAAAAATTTTCCCCTCCCCAAAAATGGCGGCCATTTTGAATATTCGAATTTTTGCCAAAAATGGTAAAACACAAATTTGCTTCTATCTCCTTAACCATGCGAGATAGAGCGATTTCGGCAAAATTTTCGACCCACAGGGTATCTGAGCATTGTACTCTTGGTAATTTTTAAAAAATTTTCCTCTCCCCAAAAATGGCGGCCATTTTGAATTTTCGAATTTTTGCCAAAAAATGGCAAAACACAGATTTGCTTCTATCTCCTTAACCATGCGAGATAGAGCGATTTCGTCAAAAATTTCGACCCACAGGGTATCTGAGCATTGTAGTGTTGGTAATTTTTAAAAAATTTCCCCCTCCCCAAAAATGGCGGCCATTTTGAATTTTAGAATTTTTGCCAAAAATGGCAAAACACTAATTTGCTTCTATCTCCTTAACCGTGCGAGATAGATCGATTTCGGCAAAATTTTCGACCCACAGGGTATCTGAGAATTGTACTCTTGCCAATTTTTAAAAAATTTTCCCCTCCCCAAAGATGGCGGCCATTTTGAATTTTAGAATTTTTGCCAAAAATGGCAAAACACAAATTTGCTTCTATCTCCTTAACTGTGTGAGATAGAGCGATTTCGTCGAAATTTTCAACCCACAGGGTATCTAAGGAGTGTACTCTTTGCAATTTTCAAAAAAATTTTCCCCTCCCCAAAAATGGCGGCCATTTTGAATTTTTGCCAAAAATGGCAAAACACAAATTTCCTTCTATCTCCTTAACCGTGCGAGATAGAGCGATTTCGGCAAAATTTTCGACCCACAGGGTATCTGAGCATTGTACTCTTGGTAATTTTTAAAAAATTTTCCTCTCCCCAAAAATGGCGGCCATTTTGAATTTTCGAATTTTTGCCAAAAAATGGCAAAACACAGATTTGCTTCTATCTCCTTAACCATGCGAGATAGAGCGATTTCGTCAAAAATTTCGACCCACAGGGTATCTGAGCATTGTAGTGTTGGTAATTTTTAAAAAATTTCCCCCTCCCCAAAAATGGCGGCCATTTTGAATTTTAGAATTTTTGCCAAAAATGGCAAAACACTAATTTGCTTCTATCTCCTTAACCGTGCGAGATAGATCGATTTCGGCAAAATTTTCGACCCACAGGGTATCTGAGAATTGTACTCTTGCCAATTTTTAAAAAATTTTCCCCTCCCCAAAGATGGCGGCCATTTTGAATTTTAGAATTTTTGCCAAAAATGGCAAAACACAAATTTGCTTCTATCTCCTTAACTGTGTGAGATAGAGCGATTTCGTCGAAATTTTCAACCCACAGGGTATCTAAGGAGTGTACTCTTTGCAATTTTCAAAAAAATTTTCCCCTCCCCAAAAATGGCGGCCATTTTGAATTTTTGCCAAAAATGGCAAAACACAAATTTCCTTCTATCTCCTTAACCGTGCGAGATAGAGCGATTTCGTCGAAATTTTCGACCCACAGGGTATTTAAGGAATGTAATCTTTACAATTTTCAAAAAATTTTCCCCTCCCCAAAAATGCCGGCCATTTTGAATTTTAGAATTTTTGCCAAAAATGGCAAAACACAAATTTGCTTCTATCTCCTTAACTGTGTGAGATAGAGCGATTTCGTCGAAATTTTCGACCCACAGGGTATCTAAGGAGTGTAATCTTTGCAATTTTCAAAAAATTTTCCCCTCCCCAAAAATGGAGGCCATTTTGAATTTTTGAATTTTTGCCAAAAATGGCAAAACACAAATTTGCTTTTATCTCCTTAACCGTGCGAGATAGAGCGATTTCGGCAAAATTTTCGACCCACAGGGTATCTGAGCATTGTACTCTTGGTAATTTTTAAAAAATTTGCCCCTCCCCAAAAAGGGCGGCCATTTTGAATTTTCGAATTTTTGCCAGAAATGGCAAAACACAAATTTGCTTCTATCTCCTTAACCGTGCGAGATAGAGCGATTTCGTCGAAATTTTCGACCCACAGGGTATCTAAGGAATGTAATCTTTACAATTTTCAAAAAATTTTCCCCTCCCCAAAAATGGCGGCCATTTTGAATTTTCGAATTTTTGCCAAAAATGGCAAAACACAAATTTGCTTCTATCTCCTTAACTGTGTGAGATAGAGCGATTTCGTCAAAGATTTTGACCCACAGGGTATCTGAGCATTGTACTCTTGGTAATTTTTTAAAAATTTGCCCCTCCCCAAAAATGGCGGCCATTTTGAATTTTAGAATTTTTGCCAAAAATGGCAAAACACTAATTTGCTTCTATCTCCTTAACCGTGCGAGATAGAGCGATTTCGGCAAAATTTTCAACCCACAGGGTATCTAAGGAGTGTACTCTTTGCAATTTTCCAAAAATTTTCCCCTCCCCAAAAATGGCGGCCATTTTGAATTTTTGCCAAAAATGGCAAAACACAAATTTGCTTCTATCTCCTTAACTGTGTGAGATAGAGCGATTTAGTCAAAAATTTCGACCCACAGGGTATCTGAGCATTGTACTCTTGGTAATTTTTAAAAAATTTTCCCCTCCCCAAAAATGGCGGCCATTTTGAATTTTAGAATTTTTGCCCAAAATGGCAAAACACTAATTTGCTTCTATCTCCTTAACCGTGCGAGATAGAGCGATTTCGTCAAAATTTTCGACCCACAGGGTATCTAAGGAATGTAATCTTTGCAATTTTCAAAAAATTTTCCCCTCCCCAAAAATGGCGGCCATTTTGAATTTCGAATTTTTACTAACAATGGCAAAACACAAATTTGCTTCTATCTCCTTAACCGTGCGAGATAGAGCGATTTTGGCGAAATTTTCGACCCAAGGGGTATCTAAGAAATGTACTCTTTGCAATTTTCCAAAAATTTTCCCCTCCCCACATATGGCAGCCATTTTGAATTTTCGAATTTTTGCCAAAAATGGAAAAACACAAACTGGCCTTAACCGTGCAAAATAGAGTTATTTCGTTGAAATTTTCGACCCATAGGCTATCTAAGAAATGTACTCTTGGCAATTTTCAAAAAATTTTCCTTTTCCCAAAAATGGCGGCCATTTTGAATTTTCGAATTTTTGCCAAAAATAGATAAACAGGAATTTGCTTCTATCTTCTTAACAAAAGGTTGATAGGGTGGACATTACACATGATAATGTGTGTTCTTCTATGCTATCCTGTTTCTATTCATATGTCGCAGCTACAAGCAACAGGGCGTCCTATTTCTAGTTAAATTAATGTCTTTGATAAACATAAAATAAAATAAATAAACTCTTTTCAGCAAGCGCTTTGGCAATAATATAATTTCTACTAAAGATCACAACAAAAATAGTCACAATTTGCATACAGAAATTCCTGAATATTTAATTTATTTCTGTCATCACTTTGGCTCACTTTAGTCACTTATATGTTATGTTGCAGTGAATGAGTTTTGCTGATAACAACTAATGCATAAAATTAGATTTATTTTGAATAAAATTTTTAATTTAACTTAAGTTCTTTTTTTTCAATTCAACCTATACAACAGCACTCTACAAGTTGGGAATATTTGATGGTTAAATTCTATACAAATTGTAACCTCTATAGCCTATCTTGTACAAGTCCAAATGTGTACAATGTGCTTCTACAAATTGCAACTTGTATAAAATCTCAACCTTTACGAAACATAAACATATAGTATTATAACTAAATATACTTTATATTTACAAATAGGATCATTGCAGCGCAATGACAGAAGCCATCCCACTGATGTCGGGGCAGAGGGCCTCAGACAAGAAGCAGCTATCTGTACGACAGGAAATCACTCCCTGGGCACCTGTCCCAGAGGACAGTGAGGAAGAAGACAAGATGCTGTTTGCCGAGTCCAAATCTCGCACCACTTCACTGGTCATTAGTGATATGTGGATACTGTTGTGTCAACTTCTGCAGGTGAGGAGGTTATATGGTACACTCTGTCGTGTGGAGAGTACATGTACTGACAATGCTGCCTGCCTTTTTAAGGATTGTAACATATGTGGGGTGCAGTGTGGGACTGTATACATGGGAAATTCAGATATGAAATAAAAATATTCACAAAAGCCGGACTTTTTGTGAAATTAGAAAATCTTCCAATTAGAAATATTGGGAATATCCACACCATTAGCAGCAGCAGTGAAACCAGTGAACTACTTCATTAAGCGTCCCTTGCGGGACGCTTGTTTGTGTATGGGAGAGCTTCTGGCTCCGCTGGCTCCGGCGGCTCCGCATTTTGTTTTCCTTATAACTCTGTAACCGTTAGGCGGATTCTTTTCAAATTTGGCAGGTTTAGGCAGTAGCCCTGGGGAATTTTTTTGAATATGCTGCAGTGACATTTCAACCAATCAGAGAGGTCACATGACCAAAAATGTCTTTTTTCGATGGGGAAGCTTGTCCGGATGATAACTTGAAAGGAATTTTATCAATTCACCTGAAACTTGGCAAATACATTCATTCTATTAAAATCTGGAAATCATTAGATTTTGGCATTGATTGGTCAAGAAATGGCCGAGTAATTAATGATTAATTAATCATTACGAATTTTCCAAATAAGGAAAACACAAAAATGCTTATATCTCGAAAACCGTGCTAGATAGAGCAATTTCGACGAAATTTTTGACCCACAGGGTATCTCTGCGGAGTAGTTTTCCCAATTTTCAAAAAATTTTTGTCTCGCAAAAAATCGCGGCCATTTTGAATTTTCGAAATTTTCGCAAAAATTGCAAAACACAAAAATGCTTATATCTCAAAAACCATGCTAGATAGAGCAATTTCGACGAAATTTTTGACCCTCAGGGTATCTCTGCAGAGTAGTTATCCCAATTTTGAAAAAATTTTTCTCTCGCCAAAAATGGCGGCCATTTTGAATTTTCGAATTTTTCGCAAAAATTGCAAAACATAAAAATGGTTATATCTCGAAAACCCTGCTAGATAGAGCGATTTCGACGAAATTTTTGACCCACAGGGTATATCTCCAGAGTAGCCATGACAATTTTCAAAAAAATTTTGTCGCGCCAAAAATGGCGGCCATTTTGAATTTTCGAATTTTTCGCAAAAATTGCAAAACATAAAAATGCTTATATCTCAAAAACCCTGCTAGATAGAGCGATTTCGACGAAGTTTTTGACCCACAGGGTATCTCTGCAGAGTAGCCATGCCAATTTTCAAACAAAAAATTTCTCGCAAAAAATGGCGGCCATTTTGAATTTTCGAATTTTTCACAAAATTGCAAAACACAAAAATGCTTATATCTCGAAAACCGTGCTAGATAGAGCGATTTCCACAAAATTTTTGACCCACAGGGTATCTCTGCAGAGTAGCCATGCCAATTTTCAAAAAATTTTGTCTCGCCAAAAATGGCGGCCATTTTGAATTTTCGAATTTTTCGCAAAATTGCAAAACACAAAAATGCTTATATCTCGAAAACCGTGCTAGATAGAGCGATTTCCACAAAATTTTTGACCCACAGGGTATCTCTGCAGAGTAGCCATGCCAATTTTCAAAAAATTTTGTCTCGCCAAAAATGGCGGCCATTTTGAATTTTCGAATTTTTCGCAAAAATTGCAAAACATAAAAATGGTTATATCTCGAAAACCCTGCTAGATAGAGCGATTTCGACGAAATTTTTGACCCACAGGGTATCTCTGCGGAGTAGTTTTCCCAATTTTCAAAAAATTTTTGTCTCGCCCAAAATGGCGGCCATTTTGAATTTTCGAAATTTTCGCAAAAATTGCAAAACACAAAAATGCTTATATCTCAAAAACCATGCTAGATAGAGCAATTTCGACGAAATTTTTGACCCTCAGGGTATCTCTGCAGAGTAGTTATCCCAATTTTGAAAAAATTTTTCTCTCGCCAAAAATGGCGGCCATTTTGAATTTTCGAATTTTTCGCAAAAATTGCAAAACATAAAAATGGTTATATCTCGAAAACCCTGCTAGATAGAGCGATTTCGACGAAATTTTTGACCCACAGGGTATATCTCCAGAGTAGCCATGCCAATTTTCAAAAAAATTTTGTCGCGCCAAAAATGGCGGCCATTTTGAATTTTCGAATTTTTCGCAAAAATTGCAAAACATAAAAATGGTTATATCTCGAAAACCCTGCTAGATAGAGCGATTTCGACGAAATTTTTGACCCGCAGGATATCTCTGCAGAGTAGCCATGCCAATTTTCAAACAAAAAATTTCTCGCAAAAAATGGCGGCCATTTTGAATTTTCGAATTTTTCGCAAAATTGCAAAACACAAAAATGCTTATATCTCGAAAACCGTGCTAGATAGAGCGATTTCGACGAAATTTTTGACCCACAGGGTATCTCTGCAGAGTAGCCATGCCAATTTTCAAAAAAATTTTGTCTCGCCAAAAATGGCGGCCATTTTGAATTTTCGAATTTTTCGCAAAAATTGCAAAACATAAAAATGGTTATATCTCGAAAACCCTGCTAGATAGAGCGATTTCGACGAAATTTTTGACCCACAGGGTATCTCTGCAGAGTAGCCATGCCAATTTTCACAAAAATTTTGTCTTTCCAAAAATGGCGGCCATTTTGAATTTTCGAAATTTTCGCAAAAATTGCAAAACACAAAAATGCTTATATCTCGAAAACCGTGCTAGATAGAGCGATTTCGACGAAATTTTTGATCCTCAGGGTATCTCTGCAGTAGTTATCCCAATTTTGAAAAAATTTTTGTCTCGCCAAAAATGGCGGCCATTTTGAATTTTCGAATTTTTCGCAAAAATTGCAAAACATAAAAATGCTTATATCTCAAAAACCCTGCTAGATAGAGCGATTTCGACGAAATTTTTGACCCGCAGGGTATCTCTGCAGAGTAGCCATGCCAATTTTCAAACAAAAAATTTCTCGCCAAAAATGGCGGCCATTTTGAATTTTCAAATTTTTCGCAAAATTGCAAAACACAAAAATGCTTATATCTCGAAAACCGTGCTAGATAGAGCGATTTCGACGAAATTTTTGACCCACGGGGTATCTCTGCAGAGTAGCCATGCCAATTTTCAAAAAAATTTTGTCTTGCCAAAAATGGCGGCCATTTTGAATTTTCGAATTTTTGCACAAAAATTGCAAAACACAAAAATGCTTATATTTCGAAAACCGTGCTACATAGAGCGATTTCGACGAAATTTTTTATCTTCAGGGTATCTCTGCCGAGCAGCTATCCCAAAGAGCTTTCACTTGGTGAAGTTTCAGACCCATAGCTAATTGGTGAAGTTTCAGACCCATAGCTAATTGCTCACCTACTCAAAAAGAGTAAATGCGAATTACCTCTAAAAGTATTGCAGATGGCCAATTTTTCTCAAATAACTCATTCACCTACTTTTGGGAGAGCTTTCACTCTGTGAAGTTTCAGACCCATAGCTAATTACTCACCTACTCAAAATGAGTAAATGCGAATTATCTCTAAAAGTATTGCAGATAGCCAATTTTTCTCAAATAACTCATTCACCTACTTTTGGGAGAGCTTTCACTTGGTGAAGTTTCAGACCCATAGCTAATTACTCACCTACTCAAAATGAGTAAATGCGAATTATCTCATAAAGTATTGCAGATAGCCAATTTTTGTCAAATTAATCATTCACCTACTTTTGGGAGAGCTTTCACTTGGTGAAGTTTCAGACCCATAGCTAATTACTCACCTACTCAAAATGAGTAAATGCGAATTATCTCTAAAAGTATTGCAGATAGCCAATTTTTCTCAAATAACTCATTCACCTACTTTTGGGAGAGCTTTCACTTGGTGAAGTTTCAGACCCATAGCTAATTACTCACCTACTCAAAATGAGTAAATGCGAATTATCTCATAAAGTATTGCAGATAGCCAATTTTTGTCAAATTAATCATTCACCTACTTTTGGGAGAGCTTTCACTTGGTGAAGTTTCAGACCCATAGCTAATTACTCACCTACTCAAAATGAGTAAATGCGAATTATCTCTAAAAGTATTGCAGATAGCCAATTTTTCTCAAATAACTCATTCACCTACTTTTGGGAGAGCTTTCACTCTGTGAAGTTTCAGACCCATAGCTAATTACTCACCTACTCAAAATGAGTAAATGCGAATTATCTGTAAAAGTATTGCAGATAGCCAATTTTTCTCAAATAACTCATTCACCTACTTTTGGGAGAGCTTTCACTTGGTGAAGTTTCAGACCCATAGCTAATTACTCACCTACTCAAAATGAGTAAATGCGAATTATCTCTAAAAGTATTGCAGATAGCCAATTTTTCTCAAATTAATCATTCACCTACTTTTGGGAGAGCTTTCACTTGGTGAAGTTTCAGACCCATAGCTAATTACTTGTCTACTCAAAATGAGTAAATGCGAATTATCTCTAAAAGTATTGCAGATAGCCAATTTTTCTCAAATAACTCATTCACCTACTTTTGGGAGAGCTTTCACTTGGTGAAGTTTCAGACCCATAGCTAATTATTCACCTACTCAAAATGAGTAAATGTGAATTATCTCTAAAAGTATTGCAGATAGCCAATTTTTCTCAAATAACTCATTCACCTACTTTTGGCAGAGCTTTCACTTGGTGAAGTTTCAGACCCATAGCTAATTATTCACCTACTCAAAATGAGTAAATGTGAATTATCTCTAAAAGTATTGCAGATAGCCAATTTTTCTCAAATAACTCATTCACCTACTTTTGGGAGAGCTTTCACTCTGTGAAGTTTCAGACCCATAGCTATTTATTCACCTACTCAAAATGAGTAAATGCTAATTATCTGTAAAAGTATTGCGGATACCCAAGTTTTATCAAATACTCATTCATCTACTTGTGGGAGAGCTTTCACATGGTGAAGTTTCAGACCCATAGCTAATTACTCACCTACTCAAAATGAGTAAATGCGAATTATCTCTAAAAGTATTGCAGATAGCCAATTTTTCTCAAATAACTCATTCACCTACTTTTGGGAGAGCTTTCACTTGGTGAAGTTTCAGACCCATAGATAATTATTCACCTACTCAAAATGAGTAAATGTGAATTATCTCTTAATAGTATTGCAGATAGCCAATTTTTCTCAAATAACTCATTCACCTACTTTTGGAAGACCTTTCACACACAAAAATGAAAAATTGTGAATATCTCGGAAAAGCTATTTCTTCTGCTTTAATGCTCGGCGGGAGATACACACCACGGCAGTGGTCTTGACAAAAATTTTTGTCTCCCCAAAAATGGTGGCCATTTTGAATTTTCAAAGTTTTTGCAAAACATAAAAATGCTTATATCTCGAAAACTGTGCTATATGGAGCGAACTCAACAAAATTTTGGACCTGCTGGGTATCTCTGCAGAGTAGCCATGCCAATTTTCAAAATATTTTTGTCTCGCCAAATATAGCGGACATTTTTAATTTTTTTATTTTTTGCAAAACACAAAAATGCTTATATCGTGAAAACCGTGCTAGATAGAGCAGACTGCGCTGACTTTGGTTGCCACAACAGTATAAGGCTAGAAACAAAGCATTTTCTTAATACTTTAGCACTCACCTTTATATCCTTTTTGAGACGCTTTGTTTTTGCTATGCAAAAACATTATCTTTTTTTTTTGCGAGCGATCCTCTAGTTTTTTTTTCTATCCGTACCACACCTATATACAATGGGCCTAAATGTGCAAACTTCATCTCAAATTATTTACTGTTGTTTTGTGTGATTTAAAGTGAATATCTCCTTTGACATTAATAAAAAGCAGATATTTCGACAGGATTATTCATTGTATATGGCATATAACTTTTGCATGTTGTGTTTTTACATGATTCATGGCTTTATGTTTAGAAAATGTCCTGCCTGTTATTTTGATGTCTCTTGTATTTGTAGGTGTACTGCTTACTCCATGCCATGGCTTTACGCTGGACATGGCCTGAGGACTGGCTGGTTTACACACGCCCTATCCTGCTCATTAATCTAGATGTGTGGAGCTTCGTAAAGCTTTCAGTAAATGGCACCTACAAAAGTGTCCAAGGCTACCACATTCCTAGTGAGGACATGCCATTTCCATTTTGGGTGCTTCTGCTGGTGTGGGCTGTGTTTATAATTGTGGCATTAGTTGTCTATACAGCAGTATACTGTGCCTTCCGGGCTGCCCATCACCCCTACATGTTTGTGAAGATTGCCCGCCTCCAGACGGTCTATATTGTCATGATGCAGCTCCTGGCTCTGCCCTATGGCACCTGTGTTGCTCATGTGTTTCATTGTAATGACAACAGTTTTGTAGACATTGATAATTCTCTTCGTTGTAACAAGGATCACCACTGGGCATACATCACCCCCGTTATTGTACTGTCTTTGGTCTTCTACCTGCTTTTCCCCATCTGGATGATCATACGAACGAGGAAGGAGATGTTAGGTATGCCAAGTGATAGACATGAGGCTTATCTCCAGTTAAAGGAAACTGAATATGTGCATGGGATGGACATGAGCTGGATAGTGGGGCATTTTCACATTTTTGGGTCGTTTAAGAAGTATGGGGCATACTACCGCCCCTGTGTGCACTGGGTAATGTTTCTGCTGGTGATATTATATGCAGCCTTGCACAACTACCTGGATATCCAGGCCATCTGCTGTGCCAGCCTGCTGTTCTGTGTCTTTCTTGGGTTTGCAGCAGTGCGGCCTTTCCGGGTCATGTGTTTCAATGTTTTCCTGGTTCTCAGCTGGCTTCTACTTTCTGTGGATGCACTTTTTGGTGCCTTGCTTGCCTCTTACAAATCCTCAGCCATCAATTCTGTCTGGCTGCTACCAGATTACATGCTTCGGCTTTTGGGTGGAGTAAATGGCGTCTGGATTATCATCATTATATTTTTTGTGGTCTTTGTTCTGGTACGCCACTGCCGATGCTGCTGTAGCAGGACTCAAGCCTGCAGGGAGCCTTTGTGGCCCATGTTGTCATCAAATAGAATATACAAGCTGTCTCCACATACAAGGAAATATGTCAAGGGGATACTCAGGGGAAGAATGCTTATAGGTGAGTAACAGAGTTCATTTCTTGTGTCCTTAGGACAATATAGCTCATATTTTTAAAAAGAGTAATAAGGTTAAATCCCTAAGATATCTCTGCAGTCCTGAATATATTGGAATACATCATCATATATTGTCATTTAAAATGTGTTAATTCTACCCAAATACTTAACGATTTTGGTTATTTTGTACTGCAATATTTCAAGTTTTACAGCATCTTAATGATTTTCAAGCAATCGGCTATGGCGGCCATTTTGTTTTTTAAAATGAGGCCAAAATTTTTCACAGGCAAAAGATTTGCAGGCCATGACTTCCCATGGGCTGTTTTGAAGCCCTAGGAGTAATAATAAGGGAGATATAAGGTTTTGCTATATATGTTTAGTATATATGTTTTAGTATGATGACCCCATTTGACCTTGAAACATGGGTCAAAGGTCAAATTTAACACTTGGAGAAGAATCTCAGGCTGTGACTTCCTATAAGTTTTTTTCACATTCTATACCCCAGTAGCCATGTTAAGGGAGATATAAGGGCTTTTTATAGAATAACTCCATTTGACATTAAACATGTGATATGGTGGCCATCTTGATTTGGAAACTAAGCCAAAATTACTATCAGGCTAGCTTTCCTAGCCATACATCCTAGCAAATTTGATGGAGGTAGCTGCAATATTTTAAGATTTAGAGCATCTCTATGTTTTTCAAACAGTCAGCTATGGGGGCCATTTTGTTTTTCAAAATGATGGTGAAATTTTGCACAGACATGTTTTCATAGCCATAAACATTATGTACAAATCTGTTGAAGATATCTTTATAAACAAATGAGATATTAGGTTTATGTAAAAACGTGATGAACGGACGCACGGATGGACACATGCACATACGGAAGGCATTTTATAATCTCCCGACCACTGGTTCGGCTGCTGGCAGGAGATAATAAATAACACAAACAGAATGGATATCATATTCATTGCTTCAATATTTAGCACATTTGAGTATAACTTCTCAACTATGGCATACACATGATATCTGGGATTTATGTCAAATAAAATCTGTCACAAACTATATGTGTCACATTTATAACTTGCAACCGAAACAATGTATACTGTTTCATTGTCATGGCTTGAGATTAATGCAAAATGTTGGATGAAAGATGCAAACTACCCAGGTAATCTTATTATTAAGCGTCCCTGAAAAGGACGTTTATTTGGTTTCGCGTCCGTTTCCTCGCTGCCGCCGCCGCGTTATGGTCTCCCTTTAATATCTCCCTTATTATTGGAAGCTTTTAAGCCTTATTTGGCAGTTATATACCTTAGTTGTGGCAAAATTTTTCCACATGCTTAAATTTGACCTTTCATCTTTATCAAGGTCACATGATCAAAAAATAGTTTTTTCGAGTACACCTGCCCGTCATCGCAGTTCAGGCAAATCTACTGACTGCAGAGGCTTGTAACTTCATACACATGTTTATACTATCAAAAACGTGAGCTGATTACATTTTGGGAGCAATCCGATGAAAATTGACCGATTTATGAGTGATTTTCTCACAGGTACCAATCAGAAAGCTTAAAATTCATGTGAACCCCCCTATTATCTTCTTAAGTATTGGGAGGTAGTAGGAAACCATATGTGGAGAGTCTAGAAAGCAAGTCAAATCCCCCCCCCCCCCCTTCCCCTGTAGGGGTCAAACTGGGGTCATAAAATAGCCAATTTCATCTTTTCCCCTTATATCTCCTTTATTCTTACTTCTAGAGCTTGAGAATGTATTAAGAGGTATTGGGAAACTATATGTGAAGAGTCTAGATAGCCGGTCATATTTACCCCCAGACCCTCCCTTATGGGTCAAACTGGGGTCATAAAATCGCCTATTTTGTGTTTTTGGGTTTTATCACTTTTATTCTTGCTTTTACAACTTTAGAATGTATTAAGAGGTATTGGGAAACCATATGTGAAGAGTCTAGATAGCTGGTCAGATTTACCCCCCACCCCCCCACCCCATTGGTCAAACTGGGGTGATAAAATAGCCGATTTTGTGTTTTGGCCTTTTATCTCCTTTATTCTTGCTTTTACAGCTTTAGAATGTATTAAGAGGTATTGGGAAACCATATGTGAAGACTCTAGATAGCTGGTCAAATTTTACTATGCCTTTTTCTAAAATGTAAGTAGGTATATGGGATTTATAAAGCACTGTTACTCTTTAATTAAGTAGTTTTATGGTGTAATTTTCAACCTATTATAAGTATTGATGCTTTATGCTTTCTGAGCCAGAGCATTTATTCAATTAACTTTTCACAATTTATAACCATAGAAAACAAAATAAAGCTTGAATTTTTCTTTCATGTTAATGCATAAACTTCCACACTGTGTCTGCTTAACTTTCACTTTTTCTCTCAGCACTGCATGTTTTTATTTTCAAAAACCTTTTTCTACTGTATATTATATTGCGGTGAACCTTTTTGGGACACTTAGTTTTTGTTAGCAAAAACATTCTTCTAGTTTTGCAGTATTTTTGAGAACTTTTCAAATCTGTGTATTCAGCTAGTGGTGAATCCCACAAATTACTTTCACAATTCATCATTAATCATTAAATAATAATCAGTGATAATTTTCACAGCGATCTTTGCTGTAAACCCAAAATATTTCCTGGCCAGCTGATTGAAAGTGATTGCCCTCAGCCCTTAAGGGAGTGGCTATGGTATTGTAATCGCTTACATTTGTTTTTAGGCGGGTTGCATGTAACCAACCCGCCTATTAG
This sequence comes from Sabellastarte sp. h YS-2021, assembly GCA_964017235.1. NCBI lineage: Eukaryota > Metazoa > Annelida > Polychaeta > Sabellida > Sabellidae > Sabellastarte > Sabellastarte sp. h YS-2021. The sequence goes on from OZ024929.1 coordinate 139,130,820, forward strand.
ATTGATGTGTCCGACGTCTGTCTGTCCGTCTGTCCGTCAACATTTTCGTTTCCGGACTCTAACTCGAAAATGCTTTGTCTGATCAGATTCAAACTTGACAGGGAGATAGATCACCATCATAGCTAGGTTGCTTTCGAAATTGGTGTAATTCCGTCCATTCGTTTGTTCGTTTTTTGTCTGTTTGTCCGTCAACATTTTTGTTTCCGGACTCTAACTCGAAAACGCTTTGTCTGATCAAATTAAAACTTGACAGGGAGATAGATCACCAACATAGTGAAATTGGTGTGATTCTGTCTGTTCATTTGTCCGTTTTGTGTCCGTCAACATTTTCGTTTCCTTACTCTAACACGAAAACGCTTTGTTCAATCGAATTCAAACTTGACAGGGAGATAGATCACCATCATAGCTAGGTGGCTTTCGAAATTAGTATAATTCTGTGTGTTCGTTTGTCTGTTTTTTGTCCGTTTGTGTGTCAACATTTTCGTTTCCGGACTCTAACTCGAAAACACTTTGTCCAATCGAATTCAAACTTGACAGGGAAATAGATCACCATCATAGCTAGGTTGATTTCCAAATTGGTGCAATTCCGTCTGTTTGTTTGTCCGTTTGTCTGTTTGCCATTATTTCCATTTCTGGACTCTAACTCAAAATGCTTTATCCAATCGAAGTCAAACTTGACAGGGGGATAGATCACCATCATAGCTAAGTTGCTTTCGAAATTGGTGTAATTCGGTCTGTTCCTTTGTCTGTTTTTGTCCGTTTGTCTGTCTATCAACATTTCCATTTCCTGACTCTAACTCGAAAATGCTTTGTCCAATCGAATTAAAACTTGACAGGGGGAAAGATCACCATCATAGCTAAGTTGATTTTGAAATTGGTGTAATTCCGTCCGTTCCTTTCTCCGTGTTTTGTCCGATTGTCCTTCAACATTTTCGTTTCCTTACTCTAACTCGAAAACACTTTGTCCAATCGAATTCAAACTTGACAGGGAGATAGATCACCATCATAGCTAGATTGCTTTCAAAATTGGTGTAATTCTGTGTATATGCTTGTCTGTTTTTTGTCCGGTTGTCTGTTCGTAATTATTTCAGTTTCCGGACTCTAACTCGAAAATGTTTTATCCAATCGAAGTCAAACTTAACAGGAGGATAGATCATAGCTAAGTTGCTTTCGAAATTGGTGTAATTCCATCCGTTTGTTTGTCTGTTTTTTGTCTGTTTGTCTGTCCGTTGACTTTTCCCTTTCCGGGCTCTTAACTCAAAAACGCTTTGTCCAATCAAATTCAAACTTGACGGGGAGATAGATCACCATCGTAGCTAAGTTGCTTTCGAAATTGGTGTAATTTTGTCTGTTCATTTGTCCGTTTGTTTGTCCGTCAACATTTCCGTTTTTGGACTCTAACTCGAAAATGGTTTGTCTAATCGAATTCAAACTTGACAGGGAGGTAGATAACCATCATAGCTAAGTTGCTTTCGAAATTGGTGTAATTCTGTCTGTTTGTCCGCTTGTCTGTCCGTCAACATTTACATTTCCGGACTCTAACTCAGAAACGCTTTGTCCAATCCAGTTGAAACTTGATGGGGAGATAGATCACCACCATAGCTAAGTTGCTTTCGAAATTGGTGTAATTCTGTCCATTCGTTTGTCCGTTTATAGTATAGATACAATTATGTAACCTAGATTACAAGTTTTACATTTCTTAGCACGTCTAACACATTTACCTTAACTGGGTGACCTAGCATTTCTTTCCTTGTTTCTAAATTTAATTACAGCATTCGCTAATCTTATTGCTGCCTGCACAACCCGCCTTTTGGGGCATTTCTGACCCTCTTGTTTTTTTCTTATCTGTTGCAGAACTTGATAGTTATACATTGGATCTTTGCCATATTTTCATAGCAAAGGAACATCCACATGTATAGCTCAAAAATTTTTCATTGAGTTATGGTTGTACCTTAAAATAAGTTGGGGTGTACCCCTGGCTTGGTCCTTTTCAAAGCCTTTCTGGTTTCTGCTTACGAATTTGCTGTGGATTTTGATCAGAAATCAAAAAAAAAAATTTTTTTTTCAATACTACCTGTGGGCAAGACTTTGTGCATTCCTAGACTCTGCTTGTTACTCGTTTTACTTTGTTACCTGGTGATACTGTTATAGCCACAATAAATTTGGGAGAGTGGAAATCTATTCATGAAGTAGAACATTCAGATAACAAAAGTTCAGATAACAGAGGGTTGACTTTGTTTTATGCTACAGATCAAGTCCTAAAGATGTCGCCACTGTTTGCACCTGCCCATGAGCTGGGCCGTCAGATACACGTCATCAACGCATACTGCAGGGAGGCAGAGATTCTGAGAGACCCTATGCAGAACAGTCTGTGGGACTTACTGGACCAGCTTATAGAGGTGCATGACCAGGTAGCACCAAAGTCCCTGTTTGCAGGTAAAATCATGATTAAGTTACACTTGCCGGCTAAAAATGTTTGTACAATTGCTCTTTGCAAGAAAAATAAGGTTTCTCAGTGTCCTACTAGTGATCAAATGTTCTAAATGATCTGATTATCTGATTCTGACCTCTGTGGTCTTGGGCTGGAATTCAGGTTATGGCAAATGTAAGTGTCTGCCCCAATTCAAATACAGCTGTTGAAATAGTATGTATGTAAAACCCTGATGAAATGATCACTTATTGAACACAAAGCCCATCTTTGTAGATTGTAATGTTTAAGAATATTGAATTCCTAGGCTGTAGATTAAAAGACTGCTCATGACACAATGTTCCTTTAACATATTTGATTTGATCTGAATAATCTGTATAATGCCAAATTGATGTGAACAAGGTGCTGATTGACCAATAAGGGATAGTGTAATAGGAATAGGGAGGTAAAAAATATGCCTATGGGTCTTATAATTGTCCAAAACAAGTATAAAGTGCAATGAAAGTCTGATTAAATAAAATGACTTTGGGTGTCATGTAATGTGCATGGTCAGTTGAAAATAAATGACAAATTATTGCTCTACTCGGATTGGCACATATTACCAATATGTGACTCTGTCTTAAATGTCCATTAGGTGTCTAATATACAAATGCTTGTGCTTGTTTGACTAATCAAATTAATAAAAAAAAAAGCATTATTATAGAGTGTCAGTGATGTTGTGCTGAATAATCCACAGCTTATGATCTCATTGATGGACATCACAGGTCCAGTGAAGTGGAGAAAGGATGAAGCGGAGGCATGGTTTAGCCAGATGGGTTCATCAAACACTGAAAGTGCTGTTTCAATGTGGATTAAATATGAACACCTAGCATAGGGTATAGGCTGTGAACTGAAAATTGTAAATTTTTCCTTTGGTTGAAGCTGGTGTTGCTAATTGTCTATGTGCAAACTCTGGGTTGCAGGTTTCACAAAACCTATAATGGCTTATATTTTCAATAAAAGTAATGAGTATCTGGGGCATATTTTTGGAGATGGGCAAAACTATGAAATTTATTATATCCCCAGACGAAAGTCGGGGATATATTGGATTCAGGTCCGTCGCGCCGCCGCCGCCGCCGCCGCCGTAGAAATTTCCTTGTGGACGCGATAACTCAAAAACAAATTAATATTTTTTTTTCAAACTTGGTACACATGTTAAGGGTGCCCAAAGGAAGATCCCTATTTTAAGGTGACCTTAAACTCCCAGTAAAAAAGAACTTGTGGCCACCTTAAGGTCAGAAATTGGACTTTTGGCCACTTAGAGCCCTGTAGGTCACAAACTATGATGCTCAGCTGGCTGAAATTTTACTCGACAACACATTAATATGTTCTTAGTACATGTGCCGAAAATCACGACTTTAAGTTGAGGAGAAAATTGTGTTTGAGGCCCATAAATACCCCCACTTAGGGATTTTTTGCTATACTTTTCACATATTTTGCCCTATAATTTGGAAGTGGTAATTCTGATGAGTCTCAAACTGCGCTAGGTATAACTTTCATATGTAATCCTTGTCTGTAGAAAATTTTAGGGCTGTAGGTTTACCCAAAAGGGTCGACTTAAGGTCTCAAAAGTGCCCACAGAGACCCAATTTATGCACTTTTTGCCACTTTCAAGCACTGTAGCTTTCAAACTATGTCTCTCATCTAAGTTAAATATCATCTGGGAATATATCTATGTGTTTTCTTATATGTGCCCCAACATTTAGGCCTTTAATAGACAGTTAACCTGTGTATCAGGACCATAAACACCCACCCGAGTGACCCTTATAAGACATTTTTCACATCTTTTTCCCTGTAACTTGGAAATGGTAAGTGTGAGAAGTTTCAAACTGTATTAGATATATATTCTGTGTGTAATCTTAGTATGTAACAGATTTTAAGTCTGAAGCTTTAATTTTGAAGGACAAATTGAGGTCTCTAAAAGGCTCCCAAAGACCCAATATTTGGACTTTTTGCTACGTTTAAGCCCTGTGACTGTCAAACTATGTGACTGATAGAGCTCCAATCCTATCTGGGAAGATATTAGTATATTATTTATATATGTACCAAAAATTAAGGCTTTAAGAAGACATTTAACCTGTGTATGAGGACCATAAATCCCCACCCGAGTGACCATTTTTAGACATTTTTCACATATTTTGCCCTGTAACTTGGAAATGGTAAGTCTAAGAAGTTTCAAACTGTATTAGATGCATATTCTATGTGTAATCTTAGTATGTGACAAATTTTAAGTCTGAAGCTTTAATTTGAAGGCCACATTTAGGTCTCTAGAAGGCCCCATAAAGACCCAGTATTTGGACTTTTTGCCAATTTTAAGGCCTGTGACTGTTAAACTATGTGACTGATAGAGCTGAAATCTCATCTGGGAATACATTATTATGTTCTTTTTACATGTGCCAAAAATCAAGGCTTCAAGTAGACATTTAACCTGTGTATAAGGACCTTAAACACCCACCTGAGTGACCCTTTTAAGACATTTTTCACATATTTTGCTCTGTAACTTGGAAATGGTAAGTCTGAGAAGTTTCAAACTTTATTAGATACATATTCTATGTGTAATCTTAGTATGTAACAAATTTTAAGTCTGAAGCTTTAATTTGAAAGCCACATCGAGATCTCTAAAAGGCCCACAGAGGCCCAATATTTGGACTTTTTACCACCTTTAAGCCCTGTGACTGTTAAACTATGTGATTGATGGAGCTGAAATCCCATCTGGGAATGCATTATTATGTCCTTTTTACATATGCCGAAAATCAAGGTTTTTAGTAGACATTTAACCTGTGTATGAGGGCCATAGACACTCGCCCAAGTGCCTTTTTGGACATTTTTTCCGTATTTTGCCCTGTTATTTGGAAATGCTTAGTGTGACAAGTCTTAAACTGTATTATATATAATTTTTGTTTGTTATGTATGTCCCCCAAAAAGTTTCAGATCTGTAGTTTAATTGCTAAGGTCTCTTTTACAATTGTAAAATGCCCACAGAAACCCAATTTTTGGACATTATGCCACTTTAAAGCCCAGTAACTGTCAAACTATGTGGGTTATAGAGCTGAAATCTTTGAATTTTTAAAAGGAAATGCCTGTCTATTTAAATTTTGAATATTAATAATGTTATGGCTATCTTAGTCTTTTAAGAACTTATTTTTGTGTGTTATACCTCTCTTGCTGAGTTTTTAACTTTTTAAAATGAAACTGGTTAAACATATTCAAGTCGACAAAATGGACACTTTAAGTGAGCTTTAAGTCCCAATATTAATGAAATTATATCCTTATGTAGTAAAACTAGGGGATTTTTAACCCTCAACTAGCCCAGTTTTATTCAACTTGCCTCAGTTAATTTTGACACAGCTCCTACAGTTATGAACTCATTTCAGTTGATAATCACATACTTAAAATTCTCAATTCTTTTTGTATTTGAGTACCCCTTTTATATAGATTGTTTGTTTACCATTTATGCTCCATCTCTTTGTAGTCCCAACCCACATCCCACACCCGGATTCCCCCCACCCACCTCTGGGACCTCCAGCTATATTGAGTGACACTAAATAAACAAAGGTATTTAATGATATCAGATGAGAAACAAAGAACTCAATGGGGTTGCAGATCTTGTGTAATAGTGAGAGAGGTGTGGAGAAGGGGAGAGGGGTGGGGGTGGGAGGTGGTGGGCTTCATTACATATAACACAAAGGGGAGTCAGAACTGAGATTGTGTCACATATTTAGGTTGCATATATATGGACCACATATATAGGTATAGAGGAAATGAATAACTGAAAACAATTTGCAAATTCTAAAAATAATATAATAAAATAATAATATAAATAATTTTTTTTTAAATAATATTTTATTTGTGAACAAATATAGAAACAGATATGCGTTTTGGGATTATGAATTTTAGAATGGACATTGAGTCATCAATCATTTAAATACTTTGAAGGAAGATTGAAAAGTATGATGAGTTGAGTTAAAAATAATATTTTATTTGTCAACAAATATAGAAACAGATATGCTCTTTTGGGATTATTATTTTAGAATGGACATTCAATCATCAATCATTTAAATACTTTGAAAATAGGTTTAGAGTTATCATTGCAGGAAGATTGAAAATATAATTTGAGTTATGTATTCGGTGTCTGGGGATAGACCATCTTCCTTGGGAAGATATAAACAGAGTAGATTGATGTGCTGAAGTTCATATAATAATGGGTAATTATGTTTTAAAAAATTCCCGATCAAAACCTGTGGCGTGAGTGATGACCTGTCTGGGGATATGTTGGCGCCGAGTTGGCCCAATCTAGTTATATTTATATTTTGAAAGTATGAAAGTATGCAGGCAATGTGTACAGAGTATTTGTATCTGCAGAGAGTGTGAAAGACTCTATCCGCACTACTGCCCAGGAGTTGATGCGAATGATGCCAGCCTTCTCCCGTCGCATGGCTCAGCGAGAGTATGATTTCCTGTTAATGCATCCCGTCAAACGCAGGATGCTGCTCAAGATGTTCTGCATGGGTATGTTACAGTGATGACATGTTTTATGCATGTAATTTTATATAGATATTAAATTGGATTCTAAAATGGTATGCTACGCAGTGACCTTGAACAAGTCTTTTGCGCAATTCTGGATTCGCGAATATAGAACGGTAAATAAAACAACGCTGTTGAATTCTACGTACATGTAAACAAATGTAAACAAACAACTCGCTGTAAAATAATATGCAGCAAATATAAAGTTAAATAATTCAGTGGGATTTTTATCAATTTGTCATTAAAAGATACTACTCATTAATATTTATGAGATCACGGATTCTGTTGGGGATAGCCTAACAATATTTTAACCAAAAGGCTGTTTGCACATCCATCACTATGCATGTTTAGTTAATGGAACAGCCAACATGGCATTGGATTTGTTTTGATTTTTGCGTAAGATTTACCCCTTATTTTTGAACAAAATATCTTTGGGCTTTGTGACTTTAATATTCAGCTGATCGATAGTTTAAAACCATCATAAAGCACTCAAGTATGTCTTTTATTCCTATAATATAAAGGTCTGACAGTACCAGTTCTGTAAATATTGTGACAAACATAAATGAAAATGTCTATCTCTTCATAACATAATGCCCCATTCACACTTCAGGTGGGACGTCATGGTAACAAGACTACAGGCTATTTTTAAGGAAATGAAAATACACACTTGGACAGTTAAAGGCATTTCATGTTGCACATCTCATACTGACATTGCCATGTTGCACAGAATTACACAGTGAGGCTGAATGGAGTAGTAATTCCTCTGCCAGAATACTCTTTTACCACTGCTCTACTTTCTGTGAAAATAGCCAAAATTTGCATGATTTTCTTTTAAAGTTACAGGTTTGCTTCTAGTCATAGCTCACTTGCAGTTATAGCTACAAAAATAATGTATTTTCTGATGTTTGAATCACCAAATTGGTTTCACTGCTACATTGGTTCTGAGATTATTTTCTGAGATTTATTAAGTTATTTTTTTCAGATATATATCAATGTAGGAAACTGTGGAATATATATATTCAATAGACAAGCCGTTGAATGTATGTATATTTCACAGCTAGTGACCATGGAATATATATGTCACAGACCAATTCAGAACCCAGGCAGATTACCTATTTAATGATTGGACAAGTCAGGACAATTTTCACATATTTCATCAAAATTAATGGGCGACTTTGTGAATTTGGGGGTAATATATATAAATTAATATAAGTAAATTTACTATACTCTGTGACCTGTGAATTAATATTTAAGTCATGAATATGTAAATGCCAAAAAGGTAATTTTTAATTTTACATCATCCTGGGTGAGATCACTATTTCATTCCACTTAGGAAGGTTTAAATTCTGCCTGGATTTAAATTTGGCCCATGAAATATACATTCAATTTAAACACTCAAAAAGTATACTTGTTATGTATAAAAACGAATAAATGAATGATGTGTTATGCATAAAACAAATGAATAACTATTTTTTATGATTTTAATGATTACAGTCTGCATATTATATTTGGTTTTGTTTCATTCACTTTGTACAAAAATAGCACAAATAAAAGAATAAGTATGGAATTATGAACACATATTTACATATTATTACTGAGATTTGAAAAGAGCAAAAAATAATCTGACCGGCAGTATGTAAACATATAGTTCTGTCATCACATGTATTTTGTATGTGGACATTATATATCTATGTCCAGAATGGGATGCCATAGTACAGGCTTCTACAGGTAATGCCATTTTGAAGTTGATTTATTATGTAGTTTTTCAATCCTTGCAATAGAACATGTGAATAAATTAAGGGTGAGATGGGCCTTGTGTAAAGGTCGCATATCATGCTTTAAAAAAATCTGAGATATGTTGTCCATGATGTTTGTGAATATAGTTGAATACAGTCTGTGTAGTATATTTAGGTTTTACTAATGTTTAAATCATTGGAGCTTGAAATTTAAAACCCATCTCATATCCAGGGACCTACATTTCTGAAGTGTTTTTGTCTCACACAGGTTTGTTCCTGAACCAGAGGCGTGAGACACAGGAAAGACATCGTCTCACTGTGCCTTACCTACAGAAAGTGTGGAAGCAGAAGAAACATGAAACAGAGGTGGATGTACTGCCAGGTATGTGTGAATGGTTATATAAATATCTGTGTATGTGTGTATCTGAATGGTTATACATGTTACAGGTAATACCTGGGCATTACGCATAATGACTGAATATTTTAGTCATTTCACAAAAGGCTTAAAGGCTTTCAGTCAATTCATAAAATGCCTCTGGAAAACTCAGTTTTAAAACATATAGTTCTCCCATCGTATTTATCTCAATAATGAAATTTCATACCATCGTGCTTATCAGTGACTTACTAAGCTAATACAGTGATGCTTCTAGAGCGCGGGATACGCGATATCTCGCGAGTTTTAGTACTAGCCCGCAATTCGGTATATTCGGCGCATTCGGTAGAAGACGCGATCCCGCATGTTTACAAAATGGAGGGGCACCGATCGTTTCGGCAGAATCCTTTAATTTTATCATCATGAAGGCTATATTTCGTCGTTTTTTCAGTGAAAAATGTTATTTCATATGAAAACAAAATGGATACTACAGTTTGGAAGTGGATGATGCAAACGTCAGATACTAACAATAATACTGTTGAACCAGTTCATACAGCATGTGTACTACCTCATATCTTCTCATGAATATTAATGAGTTGGGAGCTATGGCCGTGAGTTCTCAAGTTTAAAGTGTTAGATCTTTGTCGAGGGTTCCATTTTATAAAATATTGCTACTAAACCCCAATGGAAATCGGAAATCTATGACCTCATATCATCTCATGAATATTAATGACTTGGGTGCTATGGCCATGAGTTCCCCAGTTTAAAGCATTTGGTCTTTCATCTATTTATAAAATATTGCTAGAAAAGTATTGTTGTAGAATATGGCCCCAGGTCTTTAATATTTTTTTTATCCAAGCAGTGATCCAGATAATAAAAATTAATGTGATCTAAGTTGGATCAGTTTCCATCTTCAATTTTTTTCACGAAGATCCATACAGTAGCATTTGTGTATTCCCGCCCATTTTACCATTTTCTTCACCGACTGTCCACGATTAAGGGTCGCAGACAGGATCAGGGCTTAGTCCTTTGGTGGAACAGGGGCGTAACAAACATACGGACAGACAGATGCTTCCGAAATTAACCCCTCTTTGGCTGATGTAAAAGTTCCCATTTTTATTGACCAAGCCCCCACATTTTTCGGACATGGGGGGGAACTGCCCCCACATTTCAAAATTTCTAGAATCAACACTGTAATATATCTTGTCAAGAAAGAAAACAGTCATTTAAAATTTTAAAGGCAAAATATTGTTCAGGAGTCAGTTGGATATATCTTGTAATTGTCATATATGTCATATAAATAAAAGCTGCTAATAGCTTTTATTTTGGGCCCCTTTGTGTAGAATACTCGCCTAACCCAAACAAACTCAAGCTGAGTGATTGTACCATAAAAGAGGTTGGCGAGTCCTAATTGCAGTTAAACTTGTTTCAGCAAATAGGATGACAGCAAGTATGAAATATATCCCTATTAATGAACACACAGTGAAACAGAAATTCATCAAATATAAGACTTGTTGGTGTAAATATTGTATATTCAATCCAAAACTCTGTGGGTTCAAACCGTGTGAAAGTGGTATGCCGGCTTCATCTATCCACCATGATACGAACCATTGTGTATCCTAAAAGTAAATTATATCTAGAGTTTGAGAAATTTCACTTAACAGAGTACAGGTAAAAGGGAACATGTTTTGTTACACGACAAAAATTGGCCCAAATTCCTGTCAAAATCCTATTTATATTGGACTTTTAGTTTAAATAGAGGTGTTATTTATAAGTGTTTCATCATCAACACTAATTCTTGTATTTATTTATGTCTGATCCACAGATGATGGTTACTATGAAGACATGTATCCAGCTCAAGAACAGACCCCTGGCGATGTATTCCAAGATGAAACTCTGGTTACTATGGACTTAATGGTCATTGACGACAAGGAAATCGATGATGAGGTGGTGTTAGAGGAAGCAGAAAACTGGGCCAAAGACCATCCAATCCCTGCCCTCGAAACACCGGCATTTACGTACACCAACCTTGTGTTTGAGGTGAGGTCATAGATAGTCTGTGGCAGTGATAAAATTTCTCTGTAAGGTAGCATAAGTTAATGGTTTGTGAGATAGAAAAAAAAAGACGAAAAGATAGAATAAAAGGTTATAATGTCCATATGAATGAGCACGACAGTAATATTAACTGAATGTTGATTATCAGTTGTGAAAATGGCCAATTTAGTGATCAGGAGACTCTAGAGTGAGTGGCCAGAAGATATGTCTTGAAGGTTTAATTTTCATAGAAAAAAAATCCTTTCAGTTACTCTTACATGCTGCTGTACAGGTAGAAAACATATGGGGCCCTATGATTTTTTGTGAAATATCTGGCTGTGAGAAGTAGATGTTTGCAAGGACATCTTACTTACAAAGCAAGTAATCTTATGGCTGTGTGTTGGTTTGTTGTATGACCATGCTGTAAATAGTTTGCATACCAATTTATTTTCTATAGTATGGCATGCTGTCCGTGTTATGCAAACACAGAAGATTTACGTTTTACTTGCATGTCATGTGGGTGTAACTTCAACATAAGCTAATTTTTTGGCTGTAGTGAGCATGTATGTGCACAAACGTTGGGGTGTGAGAAAGGCTTTAAACATAAAAAACTATTTTCTGAATGAAAATATACTAGGTAAATGTATTCTTAGCTTTCCTAAAATTTTCTGAAAAATAGATAAGATTTTGCTTGTTTTTATGTTGTTTCAGGATGATAGTGACACAGAATCTAGCAGGTAAGTAGTACTTATAATGTTATCATGCAAAACACACTGCATGCACAAATGATTGACAGTTGTTGTATGACTTGTTCTTAACATTTTGCTGTCTAATGTAAATATTAGTAATGTGTCATCGACACACTCTTTGTATCAACGTTTTAGAATTTTTGTATAGCTTTTTAACCAATCCTGAATTGCATGTTAAATGTAAATATTCATGTTAGTTTAGAGACCTGCTTTATAGGTTATTTAATGGGCTATGTAGATATTTATATGTTGTTTTAATGGTTTAGTTTAGATGTTACTCTGTTTCTAACAATGGTGTTGGGTTTTAAGTTGGGGTATTACCAAGACCATTTTGCCAAAATACTGGAACAAATTATGACAAAAAATATATCAATTGTCACTCCATAAAACAATTGGATAACTTGAAGTATCAGGCAATATTTCTAAAAAAATGGAACTTTAAAGGAGTTGTTTTGATGTATGTTTTGGTTTTTATCACAATGTCCTTGAATGGAAATGTACATGTTGTGCTCTGATCAAATTTTGTCTGTTTGCTTGGGAAAAATACTGGAGTTCAACAATGTTTGTAACCACCCCAAATGGGAAATGATTTGCATTGCCGAAATCTTAATACAGAAAATTCATTATCTTCATCTGACATTACAGAATACCAGTATTCCAGGGGTAGCTGCATGCTTTTGTCTTGTTCAGATGGTACTGGTTATTAGGAATTTCTATATGCAACTCATATATGGCCGATATATGATAAAAAAATCCATTAAAAAATTCCTGGATTGAGATAGTGATCCAGATTACAACCAAAATCTAATCAGCTGTTCCTTGTGCCAGTGTTAATATTTCCTGAAAAATTTCATCAAAATTTGTGCATAGCTTGTCGAGTTATTTGCAAACTAACAGACAAACGCACACCGGAAAAAAACGTTAACTCCATGGCAGAGATAATCATTGGTCATGTATAAAGGAGTCAAATGACAAGCAAACAGAAATACCAGTTTTGCTTCATTTCAGGGTCCAAGGGTACAGATATTTATTTTTGATTTTGGTAAATGATTACAGGATTAGACCAATTAGTAGGTTCTCACCCCTACTTTTCCGCCACCCATGTGTTGTAGCTCAGAGGAGGAAGAGGAGGAGGATTTAGTAAGACCAGAAACACAGCAAACCTTCCATGTGGAAGATGAAACCCCACATGAGCAGTCACATGATCAGCAAGACAACTCAATTGACCAGTTGTATGACAAGAATCAGCCAGTTGGAGCAGAGACTGATGATAGAGCCAAAAGTAGACTGGTTCTTGAAATGGTTGAGGAAGAGGGTGAAGGCACTGAAACACAGGAACCTGTACATATTGAGGGAAATAATGTGGCAATAGTTCCCCGTGTATCAGATCAAGCTCAGGAGAGTAAAATACATGAAAACCGGGCAAACCAGGAACTAGACTCAGGACAGCATGTCCAATTTGGTAGCCAGACTCGGCTTATGTGAGTAGTTTGGGTGGTATGTTTGGGCATGTGTGTTGGGGGGTGAGGGGGGGGGGGGGGGGCGTTACCTATATGTTGGGCAGATATGTGTGTGTTGATGTTTTCTGATATTGTCTGGATTGTAGATAGATCTATCTGTACATAGAATCCCAACTCAGTGTGTAGTGTATCACTGTTACGGTCACGGGCAAGCACGGTAGCAATTACCGGTTGTCTTTAAGTTGTAACAGAAAAAAAAGCAAAAAGCTTAACTTAACAAATTTATTTAGCGATTAACAATAATGATTACAGTCAACTGGTATGCCCTTAACTAAGCACACTAATACAATAACAAGATCTAGCTGACCTGACCACTGAGATTAAGAATAAGTTTATCCGCCGTATCCCGCAATCTGTTCTGTAATCCGTCCTGTGGTATATTCTGTGATCTGTCCAATGTCCTGTGGTCTGTCCCGTGATCTGTCCAGCGTTCACTCACACACAGATATCTATATCCTGTGACCTGTCCCACACTCAACAACACAAAAGGTGCTTGTCCTGCTATCCTTTATATATCCAGTCACACAGAAGGTCTGTCTGGAGATTTTTAGAGAGTTAACACAATTGTACTGTCTGTTCCAAGATATGGACAATGTCCAAAATGCAGTAAATCCACTCTCTGTTATATAACTGTACAATATCCAAAAATATCCAAAGTGCAATAAATCTGTCCAGACAATGTATCTAGTTCACTCCAGTAAAAGTTCACAGCAACACAAGTTATATTATATTCCAAAACACAATAGCTCTCCTTATAGCCAGCGAATACAAAGTTCACTTGTGGTCAGATGTACATTCCTTATATACATTCACAGATTCCTCTGGAATTGTACAGAACCAACTCAAAAGAAGCTTGGGCCATCTAGGCCAAAGGAGGAAGTTCTAGAAACTACTGGTAATTGGGTTTCCCCAAATCTAACATAACAACTGAGGGGGGATTTCCCCCAGTCTGTGAACAGATCAATAAACACTAAAACACAAAAATCAATAACTCCCTTACTTTAAATGTCAACACACAAAAAGAACCAACAACACAATTATCTTTTATGACAATGTATAAACATAAAGCTTAAATTAAACAATGCACTAATATAGTGCCTAATATATGTAATATACAATGTACTAATATAGTGTCCAATATATGTAACACCTCCCCCCTTAAAGAAAAATTTTGGAAACCAAGGGATTACAAAATTTTACAAGAGATTTTCATGATGTATACAAACACAGGTAATAACATTTTACAAAACATTTTTGTCTAAATACAAAAGTAAAAGTAGTACCATGTATAACCTTTATAAACTTACTAATTACAGGTATATAAATTACAATTTAAATACAGCTTCTGGACAGGGCGTATCCATGCGGACGCCATATGTTACTTTTTCAAAGTCCTGTTTATACACTGAATTCCTATCTTTAACAGTGTTTCTATTAATAGCCATCATAAGCTATGTTATACCTCTTTCGAAGTATGGCTTTACCATAGTTATTTCCCACATTTGGTTTGAATGTCTGTTATCACAGTTTTTAATGGTCTTTTGGAGAGTTTCTACTCTCCTTGCTACTGGGTATGACCCTAGATCTCTGGCCTGTAGTTTATTCATTTGGCCAGGTGATGACACTGAAGCCTTGCCTCCAGGATTGAAGATACGATTTTGTAATTTCTTATCATAAAGCATCTTCATTTTTGACTGAGAAGTTTTCAAATTTTGTTGCGCCAGCTCACAAGCCTTCTTCAACTTATCTCTGAACTTTGAAACATAATCTAGCAGATTTAGGCTCTCAGTGTTCTCAGATAACCAATTTTCCTTCAACAGCTTGAGAGGACCACGGACTGAATGGTCAAAGACCAACTCGAAGGGACTAAAGCCTAAAGACTCTTGAACAGACTCTCTAACTGCAAACAATAATAAGCTGATGCCTTCATCCCAATCTTTTTCATTGTCTAAACAATATGTCCTAATCATATTCTTCAAAGTGGAATGGAACCTTTCAAGTGCACCTTGGGATTCTGGGTGATAAGCACTAGATTTGATCTGTTTGGCACCTAACTGAAATACAACCTGTTGAAATAGTCCTGACATAAAATTTGACCCTTGATCTGACTGGATCTCTTTTGGTAAGCCAACTAGAGTAAAGAAATTAACCAGAGCTTTTGAGATTTTGGGAGCTGTTATGTTGGTCAATGGTATGGCTTCGGGAAATCTGGTTGAGGCGCACATAGTGGTCAAAAGATATTGGTTTCTGGATTTAGTTTTTGGTAAGGGACCTACACAGTCAATTATCACTTTGCTAAATGGTTCCTCAAATGCTGGAATGGGTTTGAGAGGAGCTACAGGAATTTTTTGGTTTGGCTTTCCTACCATTTGACAAATGTGACAAGTCTTGCAAAATTCTGCCACACAGTGCCGAATTTGAGGCCAATAGAAATGTTTGGTTATCTTGTTGTAAGTTTTGTTGATGCCTAAATGGCCACCCATTGGAGATTCATGAGCCAATTTTAATATCTCACTTTGGTACACTTTTGGCACAACAATCTGGTGTACTACTGACCATTCTTCAGATGCAGGGACATTTGGTGGCCTCCACTTTCGCATAAGCACATCATTTCTGACATAATAGCCTACAGGGACCTTATCTAGCTCTACTGGTGGCAAGACCAACTTGAATAAAGGAGCTAATTCAGGGTCATTTTCCTGCTCTGAAATCAATTTTGATTTTGAAAGCGATACATCTTGACAGTCAATTGAGTCTTGTTTTTCAGAATCTACCCTGGCCTTGGGATTTGTATCACTAGAATTCTGCACATCATGGTCATAGTTGTTTAAGAATGTATCTGACAAATCAACTAAGACATCTGTAGATTGTTTACAATCTTTTGCTTCTTCTTGGGCCTTTTTGGCCATAGCTCGAGTCACAGCACAGGAGGGAAAAATACCAGGAATAACCTCTTCTAATTTCTCAGTGCTAACCAAAGTGATCGGCTTAGAAGTAACCTTAGGATCAGCAACTACCTTTCCACCTGCAAGATCATTTCCCAACAACAAAGATACCCCTTTAATGGGTAAAGTGGGCCTGGTACCCACAACAACAGAACCAGTAACTAAGTCTGATACTAACTTGACCTTATGCAAGGGAACGTTCACACAGCCTCCTTCAATACCTTGAGCAATGACACTCTCACTAGTAGATGTGCTTACACTCAATGGCAATACACCTTCTAAAAGTAAGGACTGAGTAGCTCCAGTGTCTCTTAATATCTTAATGGGGACCTGACTGGAACTACTTTCCAAGGATACAAAACCCTCAGACACAAAAGGTTTGAACTCTTCCCTAATAATCTCAGACTTGTCTAAACCAATACTAGACTCTGCTCTATTGGGATTTGAACGCCAGTTAGACTTGCTAGACACAAAGGCATTGGGCATTGCCTCCTTTTCTCTTCTCTTCTTTAAGAGCCAACAGTCAGACATTGTCATCATGGACACACCTTTTGAACTCTTCAATCAAAATAACTTGCCTAAGTTTTTCAAAGTCTGTACCTACTTCCCTAGAATTACACCATCTGTCAAAATACACTTCTTTCTCATGGGCAAATTCAACATGAGTTTGACTTTCTTGTTTACGATAATTTCTGAATTTTTGACGATATGCTTCTGGTACCAACTCATATGCTTTCAAAATAGCATTTTTGACAGAGTTATAGTCCACACATTCAGAAATTGGCAAAGCCGTGTATGCCTCCTGGGCCTTTCCCCTCAAAACACTTTGCAGCAATAAAGGCCACTGGTCTCTAGGCCATTTCAAATTTTGAGCTACTCTTTCAAAGTGTTGAAAGTACTTATCGACCTCCAACTCATTAAAAGGTGGTACCAGTCGCACATTTTTACCCAAATCAAATTTGGTAGCAATGGACTCTTCATGGGCAATTCTATGGGCATTGAGTTCTAAAGCTCTCATTTCTCTTTCATGTTTAAGCGCTCGCTCTTCCTTTTGAGCTTGAGCTTCAAGCTCTTCTTTTCGCTGTTGAGCTTCAAGCTCTTCTTTTCGCTGTTGAGCTTCAAGCTCTTCTTTTCGCTGTTGAGCTTCAAGCTCTTCTTTCCGCTGTTGAGCTTCAAGCTCTCTTTCTCTAGCCTCAAATTCTCTGAGTTTTAGCTCTCTCTCAATTTCTAATCGCCTCATCTCGAATTGCCCAGAAGATTCCATTGGCAAAGGTTTATACACTTCTAAACAACTATCAGGTAAAACATCTTCATCAACTAACTGTTCAACAATAAGCCTTTTAAGTTCATGTTTACGTGTTGACCTTTTCACCTCTAACTGTAACTCTTGTGCTATCTGCACTAACATATCTTTTTTAAAAGTTTCTAGAACTTCCATAGATGGTGACTGTACAAACTCTTTAGCACTAGCCATTTTGGGCACTGTTGACTGTAACCAATTACTAAATCAAATGGATTTTCAAAATGTTAATTGAACGGTTGATCAAATGGTTGTAATCAAATGGTTGTATCCCGGACGAGCCCCCAATTTTCCTGTTACGGTCACGGGCAAGCACGGTAGCAATTACCGGTTGTCTTTAAGTTGTAACAGAAAAAAAAGCAAAAAGCTTAACTTAACAAATTTATTTAGCGATTAACAATAATGATTACAGTCAACTGGTATGCCCTTAACTAAGCACACTAATACAATAACAAGATCTAGCTGACCTGACCACTGAGATTAAGAATAAGTTTATCCGCCGTATCCCGCAATCTGTTCTGTAATCCGTCCTGTGGTATATTCTGTGATCTGTCCAATGTCCTGTGGTCTGTCCCGTGATCTGTCCAGCGTTCACTCACACACAGATATCTATATCCTGTGACCTGTCCCACACTCAACAACACAAAAGGTGCTTGTCCTGCTATCCTTTATATATCCAGTCACACAGAAGGTCTGTCTGGAGATTTTTAGAGAGTTAACTCAATTGTACTGTCTGTTCCAAGATATGGACAATGTCCAAAATGCAGTAAATCCACTCTCTGTTATATAACTGTACAATATCCAAAAATATCCAAAGTGCAATAAATCTGTCCAGACAATGTATCTAGTTCACTCCAGTAAAAGTTCACAGCAACACAAGTTATATTATATTCCAAAACACAATAGCTCTCCTTATAGCCAGCGAATACAAAGTTCACTTGTGGTCAGATGTACATTCCTTATATACATTCACAGATTCCTCTGGAATTGTACAGAACCAACTCAAAAGAAGCTTGGGCCATCTAGGCCAAAGGAGGAAGTTCTAGAAACTACTGGTAATTGGGTTTCCCCAAATCTAACATAACAACTGAGGGGGGATTTCCCCCAGTCTGTGAACAGATCAATAAACACTAAAACACAAAAATCAATAACTCCCTTACTTTAAATGTCAACACACAAAAAGAACCAACAACACAATTATCTTTTATGACAATGTATAAACATAAAGCTTAAATTAAACAATGCACTAATATAGTGCCTAATATATGTAATATACAATGTACTAATATAGTGTCCAATATATGTAACAATCACAGGCTTATTACTTATAGTCATATGTGTATCTATTAGCTTATTTAGCAATGTTAGATGTTTAAGTTGCTTAAAACATAATGCTTTCTGCAAGGGTTAATAATTGATTTTTCAAGAAATGAGGAATTACTTAATTATTTCTCTTTGTTATTAATAGTTTAAATATGCAACTCCTCATAGATTTTAGCTTGACTGGAGTAATAATTTTCCTGGAATCTTTTTGACACATGTTTTAGCTCATAGAAGGGTGATGTGAATGGTAATTGTTCAAATTAACTGTAGAAACTGTTGTCTTGTGGATGTATTTATTTCATATCTCTGAATAGCACTTTAAGAGTGTAAGAAGTAACCCTTAGTGGATTTTTGGTAGCATTTTCAAGCGATAACATAGGAAATTCTTGCCATACTTCAGATTATTTACAGTGTCCATCCATCACTAGATTGCTAGAGACCTTAGCTGTAGATTAGTTAATAGGTTTGGTATTTAATCACCTGCTTTCACCCCTGGGTGTGGGTTCAAACCCAACTCATGGTAACATGAGGAAATCACTGAAGACCTGTCTTGATATGACCCTAGCTTTTGATGGGGACATAAAACCCCATCTCAGCCTTTGATCTCTGGATGCCCTTATCTCCTGTCTGCATTGAAACTTCACACATTAAAGTGAGGGTTGGTTATAAAGGTTATTAGTCATTTATTTTTACAGCTCAGTATTTTCAATGGGTTTACCTCTGGTATTCAGTGGTGTTTCTGTCCTTGTGATTTCAGCCCTGTACTCCCTGCTGATGGTGCTGAGACCCCAACCCGAGGAAGCCCCACTCCAGCGGAAGGCTGGGTGACCCCCACAGTGACACAACACGGTAATTGACATGGTGTTCAGGGGAGATACATACTGTTGGTGATCAGGGTCCATATTCACTGCAGTTTTATTCTTTGATCAACATTTATCCAAAGAATTTTTAAAAAAATAATTTTTTTTTCTAATAAAATTTTTAACAGAAACAAAAACTTCTAAGAAAAATATTTTTAATTCCAGAGAATATTTAGAAATCTGAAGAAAATAATGACTATTTTTATACAGGAACTGTGCAGAAAACAAGTAGCACAAGTGCTTTACGTCTTGAGAATGAAGGTATTATTTGTGGGAAAACTGCTGAAAACACTTTTTATGGCAATTTAAAAAAATGTTGTTCTAGAGTTAACATTTCAACCTGTGATATTAAAGAAAGATTTACTATTCACACCTGTGACAATAAAAATAGGATTTTATTACGCTACAATAGCTTACCATGTGGGACTGAATGCTGTTCTCGGATGGCCGCAAGGCATGAGGCCAACGTCTAAGAAAAATAGACATTTATACTTGGCCGTAGCCTCAAGTTGTCCTCTCGTGGTACACTACGCGATTTCTTCCTACTTTCTCGTTGGCTGCCTGATTTGTAGCGCCTGTCATTTACACAGATATTTTCATCTATTTCTCAGCACATACGTATTGTTGGATGTTAATTTTTGGTCATTTCATGTATTATATATCATAGATTATCCTGTAAAATTTCCATTTTGACAGGATAAGTATATTTCATTATTTTGGTGTTTTTTTAGTTTTCCTCGGTTCAGGGTTTCATCTACGTCTTTTTATTGCGTTTCAAGATGTCTGCCTACCAAACGAATAAAGATAAGCCTAGATCTAGTAAGTGTCGTCATTTTTGCTTCGCGTTTGACACACATAATTATTGCCCTACCTGTAGGGAATCTGGCAAGGGTGATGACCCCTGTGTCACTTTTGAAAATCCATGTGAAATGTGCACTTCTTTTACAGAAGAACAAATGTTGAAAATTTCACAAAGAAAACGCTATATTAAGAAGCAAAAGAGGGACACTACTAGTTTAAAAGACGATGAACTAAATCTTTTAGGGGATGACGTCGATTCATTTACTGGTTCCCATGCAGACCTTGAGAGTGCTGCAGATAACTTATTTACCTCACCCCCGCGTCCTCAGCCCCTACCCTTCAGTTCATTGTCCATCAAAACACCAACCAAAACTGTCCCACCCACCCCAGGTACTGCCTTACAGCAGAAGATTGAATCAAATTTAGAAAAATCCCTGGGTAACACACTAAACATCCATTTACAGCAGCAAATGGGTTCTTTCCAGGCATCTATGTTAGAAGCTTTCCAGTCTCTCCGAGACGAATTAACAACTAAAAAACAGGCAGAGGTGGATCAGACCTCGGCTTCAGCTTCTAAGCCTGGACCCTCCATTAGTGCTGTAAATCTGGACCTACCCCCTCCGAGACCTAGAACTACCTCACATGTTGAGGAAATGGAAGTGGACTATGGTCCAGCACTTCCTCCACGTCTCGGTTCTGACCTTCATTATGCATCGGATCAGAATTCTAATGCATCCGAGGAGCCTTCTAAGAAGGCCTCGGATAGACCTAAAAAACACTGTCACTCTCACAAAAGGCATGAGGTTGAATCGAAGTCTGCCTCAGATCAATACTATGATGAATCCGATGAACCTCGGATTTCATCCTCTAAACCCAAAAACATGCTGACAAGAGTAGACATAAGGTCAGGTCCAGATACGTGTCATCTTCCTGAGAGGAGGATCAGTCCTCTACAACCAGAGACAGGTCTTCAAAGCCCTCTGAGGCTCAGCCCTCTGGGGCTCTCTCTGACCAAGACCAACCTCAACATCATCCAGACCCCCCTTATTATAGGGAAGTAGCTCTGTCTGACGTTCCCTCCCAATACGCTGAAGAGGTGGACACCTTCAGGTGCATTCTTTCTCTCCCTGACCCCAGGGAGTCTATGCCTAGGTCCTCAACTTCAGTTATGGTTCTGGATGATGAAAAAGGCCGTCAAGAGCTCAGGCCTAGAGGTCCTTCCTCTATGCTACCACTCAGCTCAGTTATCAAAGATGCTTTTGGACCTACCCCAAACATGATTTTCAGGCCACTAATTTACCTGAGGGTAAATACATCAAACCTCCTCCTTCCACTGCAAAGTGGTACAAGGTGGGACAGCCCTGTTATGAGGAGAAAATACAAGAGTTGAATACAAATTTTGCAAAAATCTGTATTACTCCTATTACTCCCCTGGAGCCCCTATGGGCAAGGTTCCCCTACTAATTCTTAAGCAATTGGAACACCAAGCTAGGCAAAACATTTCCACACTCAATTTTACTGCTGCCTTTGCTAAGACTTCTTCTTCCTGCAATGCCACTCTTGAGAAGTGTCAACATAGCCTGAAGTCAACCTTTAAGAGGGTTAAGTCTCAGATCCAGAAAGGTGCCAATCCTGAGAAAGCAGCAAAACGTGGATATGAGCAAGCCTGTGAGTACTTAGACTTATGGAATAAGACTGTTCTTATTCAACACAGAGCTCTCACATGCCTCAGCAAATCCTTGGCCCATATACTCCAGAGGGAACTATATTCTATGGGTAACACTGGCTTGCTTAGGCGCGAAGCCAAAATTGCCCTTTTGCAACCACATTTAGGGGAAACGAGATGCCAAGAACTCAGGAACTCGCCCTTTTGGCATTCCTCCTTGTTCAAGTCTCAACTTCTGAAGGAGGGGGAAGACTTCCTCCTCAAAAAAGGCACCTCTAAAGACTCTCAGGGTTTCGGACCCTATCAAAATAAGCCCTTTCGTGGTCCCCACAACAAGAAAAGAGGCTCCTACAGGAAACGCCCCTATGGGGGCAACTCCTCACAAAGCAGTAACCAATCGTTTTCCTCAGGTAGGGGGAAACCAAACTTCAGAGGCTCCAGGGGTCGTTTTCGACCCCACAACAGGGGGCGAGGGCGTGGAAACCCCTCCTCCCAATGACTCCTTAAAAGCCTCCCTCAGTCCACCAGTAGGAGGTCGCCTCCGTTCTTTCAGAAGAGACTGGCAAACAAACAAATGTTCATCCAACGTGTTAAACATTATCACCAATGGCTATGTACTGCCATTCCTTTCAAAACCAAATCTGGTCAGATTCCCTCTGATTCAGTCAGAATACAAGGCCCGTCAAAAAGACCAAGCTCTGGCCACTTTTATCCAGTCTCTCCTGTCAAAGAACGCAATCAAAAGGGTGGAAAATGTAAAATCTCTCGGGTTTTACAGTCGCTGGTTTCTAGTCCCCAAGCCTCACCAAAGGTGGAGGCCAGTAATAGACTTAAGCAGGCTCAACACTTTTCTACATGTAGAAAAGTTCAAATTGGAGACTCCAGAGTCCATCAGGACCTCCCTGATTCCAGGGGAATGGGTATCGTCGATAGACCTATCAGACGCTTACCTTCACATTCCCATCCGTCCAAACTCAAGGAAATACCTAAGGTTTTGCCACAGGTGTTCCAGTTCACCTCCCTCCGTTTCGGACTAGCCACAGCCCCCCAGGTCTTTACAATGATTGTAAAGGATGTGAAGCTAATGGCCCTCTCCAGAGGACTCAGACTTCACCAATACCTGGACGACTGGCTGATCAGGTCCCAGTCTCAGGAGGAATCCCAAGTGAACACTCAGGCAGTGGTAGACCTAACCCAGTCCTTGGGGTGGATAATAATCAGGAAAAATCAGAACTGAAACCTACTCAGGTGTTTTCGTTTGTGGGCTACGAATACCATCTAGATTCAGCCCTTGTAAAACCCACTCAAGAGAGATGGCTCAAACTTCAGGATTTGATCCTACGTCTCAAGTCAAAACATGTTTTGACTGCAAGATGTTTGATGTCGCTAATTGGGTTGCTTGCCTCAACGGAGAAGATGGTTCCAGAGGGACGCCTTCACATGAGGTCCTTTCAGTTTCACCTCAAGGAGCACTGGAGATATCCTCAGTCGCTGGACAGCCTCCTTCCTTGGACAGAAACCATTTCAGCAGACCTAGACTGGTGGCAAAATCCCTCAAACGTGATCAGAGGTGCAGACCTTCATCCCAAAGACCACAGTATCCAAATCTTTACAGATGCCTCAAACGAAGGTTGGGGCGCTCACTTAGATCAAAGTTCTACAAAGGGTCTGTGGTCAGACCGGGGAAAAAGACTACACATAAATGTTCTAGAGTTGAAGGCGGTCTCCCTGGCCCTTCGAAACTTCAAGGACCAGTGCCAGAACCAAACAGTGCTAGTTGCAACGGACAACTCAACAGTGGTAGCCTACATAAACAAACAAGGAGGAACTCACTCAGCAGAGATGTGTGCTCTCCTGTGGAAGATCATGACATGGTGTCATCACTATCACATAACATTAAAAGCCAGACACATTCCAGGGTGTCTGAATGTGATGGCCGACCTCCTGTCCAGGTCGAACCAAGTGCAGTCCACAGAATGGTCACTGCACCCGCAGGTGTTCAAACAGATCTGCCACAAGTGGTTCACTCCTCCTGTAGATCTATTTGCCACTCATCTGAACCACAAACTTCCACTGTACGTGTCTCCAGTCCCAGACCCAAATGCTGGGTCTCACTGCCTATGCTTACCCTCCGACGGCTCTCCTTCACAGGGTGATCCAAAAAATCAGGCAATGCCATTGCCTGATCATCGTAATAGCCCCAGGCTGGCCAGGGATGCCCTGGTTTTGGGACCTAGCGCAGCTCTCAACAGAGATCCCACTACAACTTCCAGTGTCAACAACTCTTCTCAAACAGTCCCACAATTACGTGTTCCACAGCATCTCAACCTCCACACCTGGTGTCTAGGAGTGGACAGCTCCAAGAACAAGGCTTCTCTGTGGAGGTGGCAGAGAGAATTGCTGCCCGTCAGAGGTCATCAACAAGGACCATCTACAAGTCAAAGTGGGCCTTATTTGAGAAATGGTGCTGAGAAAATTCGGTGGATTTCTCCATTCCATCTGTGAAACATATCTCAGATTTTTTCATGTACCTGTACCAAGATCTAAACAGGCGCCCCTCGACCATTGATGGTTTCAGGACGGCCATTGTTGAGACTTTGGGCCCAGCGGGCCACCATATTGCACAAAGTTCAGACCTTCACAGGTTACTCTCCAGTTTTCACAGGGATCGTCCAAAAAGTTCTAGGAATCTTCCAAAATGGAACCTTTCTGTTGTTCTCAATGAGCTCACAAAAGCGCCCTTTGAACCTATGAAAGACACAGGCCTCAAACATCTTACAAAACTGCTTTCTTGCTAGCTTTGGCCTCCGGCAAGCACCGCAGCGAAATCCATGCCTGGGTTGCAAACAAAGTATCTAATCTAGGCCAATGGGAAAAGGTTGCCTTGTTCCCTTCTTCTGACTTCATAGCCAAAAACCAACTAGCAAGAAAAGGTTCTCAAAGTGTGTCTCCGGTGACTGTTCCTGTTTTGACTACCATTGTAGATAGACAATTCAAAGAAGACAGGACCTTGTGTCCGGTGCGGGCCCTGAGGTACTATTTAGATCGAACTAAAGACCTGAGAGGGTCTCGATCCCTCCTTTTCATCTCCTTCAAGAAAGGACATACCTCAGACATCAGACCCGCTACTCTCTCTTCTTGGTTGAAACAAACCATTCTACTTTGTTATAAACAAGCAGACCAACAAGCCTTGGACTTGGTCCAAGTTAAAGCGCATGACATTAGGGCCTTCGCAGCCTCTAAGGCCTTTTACGGTGGGGTATCGGTGGACCAAATCATGCAAGCGTGTCACTGGAAAGCTCACAACACATTTACAAAGTTTTACCTAAAAGACTTTACTTCGTCAGACAATGACAACAATATGTATCTGGGACCAGTGGTGGCTGCACAACAAGTCCTAGATCCTTCCCCTCAGACCAGTTATCCTCGGAAAGAAAAGAAGGGGGGGGGGGGGGGCACATCCGCTACAACCAAGTCTTCAGGAGTCTAATCCCAGGATCTAGGTATAGGTTTACCTCTCAAGATATTACGGGTAAGGTCATTTTGTATTGTTAGTTTATCAAGCATAATATGTATTAAGGATTTATTAAAGTTGTCATTAATCTCATGTTAGGTGGCTAAAAATTTATGAGAATTCCAACCATAGGGCTGGTTTTTCACTCGTGGATGGCCCCTAAGATCCTTTACATTACCTAAGTGAGCACGGCTGCACTTCTCTCCTACAATCAAAACATCTTGACAGTTTTTAGCACTGTCATTCAGTATATTCAGGTTTTTGGTTCTTTACAGGCCCTGTCTTCGGGATTGGGGCACTGTAAACTGGACTCAGACTGGTACTTTCAAAACATTCATTCTAATCTATTGCTTCAAAATCTAAGAAAAATTGACATATCTTCCAGTCTCAGCTGTAATCCCTCCACCGTGTGGTTGGATTCAGCATTCAGTCCCACATGGTAAGCTATTGTAGTGCAATAAAATTGAAAATTTTAATTACTTAAATGTAGCTGTTATAAGCTACAAGCTTACCATGTGGGACTGAGAAGAGTCCCACCGTGCCTCTCCGCTGTATTACAGCTGAGGGGTAAGGTTTAAATATTACAATGAGAAAGTAGGAAGAAATCGCGTAGTGTACCACGAGAGCACAACTTGAGGCTACGGCCAACTATAAATGTCTATTTTTCTTAGACGTTGGCCTGATGCGTTGCGGCCATCCGAGAACAGCATTCAGTCCCACATGGTAAGCTTGTAGCTTATAAAAGCTACATTTAAGTAATTAAAATATTCAAGTTAATATAATTTTAATTTTTTAGAAGAAGCAGCACATGAAGAAAGCGTAGCAGACTTCGCTGTGTGAGACACGGTTACCATGGTGACCTGATGCTAAATAAAGACTCAGTTTCAGGGAGGTTTCCTATTTGCCCATTAGTTGCTGACCCATGGCCAAGATGTTTGTCCAATGATTCAATAATGTTTGGAGCAATAAGATTTATTAACTTTCACCTTATGCTCTGTTAGTTCAGACATAATACACCATAATTATCTGATTTGAGTAGGGTTAGGTGTGTGGTAAACTTGAATGAAATGTATGACATTCAACACAAGTTTTCTGCACTAGGTTTAGAGTGCAACAATTGTCTGTGATGTGTACATGCTACATTCTATACACTTTAGGTTAAACAGGTACAAATATTAGACTCTCATGAATAGAAAAGTCATCTCGATACAAAATGGCATCAAAATATGACCAAACTTTTTCAGGTGATCTCACAGTTAATACATTGACGTTATTTTAGTACTGTTGAGTATTAATGACAAAATTATTTTGCCAAAGTATTGAAAGTTTACATGTTCATCAGATATAATTTTTGCCTAAAATATTGAATATGTTCTGTATCAATCTTATCACAATTTTGAAAAAGAAGACAGTTTATGATGATATCACTACAGTGATCAATTGTAAATGAGAAGTCAGCTCAAATTAGAGGACTCATAATGCTTAGTAACACTATATCAACAGATGGTATTGTGTAGTTTTACTGTTGTCTGGAGACAGGTCTCAGTTTTATCCAATGTAATCCAATTAGGAATATAGCCAAGTGCATTCCAAGTACACTTCAGGATTAGATTGGTGATGGATATTGCTTGGAAAAATGAGTTTGTATAAGCCTTGTTAAAGTCGGTAATTCACAATATTAAACTCAGAATTATAGATATTAAAAGATCACATTGATTGGTGTTCTATAGTCAAAATGTCTTGGGTTGGGGAATGTTTGTTAGTTTTAAAGAATTCCAATTTACTGAGTGACATAACAATTAATGGAGTGTGACTATGAGTGAAAAGTAGGGCCAAGTAGTCTTTGTACAATCACCAACCTGAATCTGCATACCTGCATTTTTGTACAATCCAAATGGAAACACTAGTAAAGCTAATACATGAATAAATAAGTAATTCATCAAGAATAAAAATATCATATATCTGAGAAAATAAAGAAATTATGTAAAGCACTATTACACAGACAAATATAATTCAGAATCAAGTTTCTCCACATGATATTTGTGGATACAAATAATATTTCAGTAGTTTTATACTGGTTAGTATTTGATTTCCAGGCAAGTCTGTTTTCAAAGATCTAGTTACCCTGTGATAGCCTTTATATCATTGCACATAAAATCACTGATAAGGTTGGAAATTAATTGGAAAATGAAGCTTATATGAGTTGTGGTTACAATAGTACTGTGATATTATAAAATGTGATATTATTTAAGAGAATCTCAATTCTGTTCTTTTTGTTACTCACTATTTACTTTATGTATCTTTTACATGGCAGTTATTGTTATATTTATTGGTTGTAATGTTTATTGTCTGTAAGATTGTATGTGATCTATTTTGTCATAGATATATTTTATACTGTATATTGGCTCTGTGATGAATATTTTTAAGCATTGATATATAATTACTTGTGCACTGAACTGTAGATCTAAAAATTCATATGTGAGACTGTTTTGGCAAATTTACAAGTGCAAGAACAATACAGTAGACTGTAGAATTAGAACTAGTGGAAGTCATCTTCAAAGTTGCACCAGTTTTTATGTCCCAAAATCAGAAAATGCTGCATTTGTGTGGTCAGATGGAAGTTAACTACAACTAGAACCAAAATTATGTGTATATTGCAGGTTATAATGCAAAGTGGCAGGGTCAGTAATCTCCAACATTTTCTTTTTTTTCTCTGGGGGGTCTTAGATTGTCCAAATAGAATGCTAGTGGGCTACTATTTAAATGTGGACTATATTTTTCCTTGTCGAAATATTAAATGAATAAAAGACAGCTGTTTATTATTTCATTTTAGAAAGAAAGTGCAAGTGAATTATGTACTTTTGGAAATGTAAAATATAACATAGATGATAAACTATAACACAGATAATGCAATTACCTAGTGGTCAGTTAGTATGGCAATATGATTACTGGCTGGCATCTGTGTGGATTAAGTACCCACAAATGACAGTGCTGCCGGTCTTGCCCAATGTGTCCCTGACTTTGAATAGGCCGTAAATGCCTAACTTTCACATTGAGTAATATGAACTGTGCCCTACTGTGTATTCTTTGTGTATTTTCTGTATTTACCATTGTGTGTTACTTTTCTGAGTTTTTGATTATATTGAACTGTGGCTGGCCCACAAAGGTATTGATAAAGATATATCTAAATACTTGTGTACTGATTTAGGGTGTGTGTGGTAGAAATGTTTAACCTTTCACTGTAATTATAATGTTGTGTTACAGCTACAGAACCGTACTCAGCGGACAAGGTCATATGTGTGTTAGTGAGTTACACTGGTGTTTCTTAGCACAGGAAACAGTTCCAATAATAGTCATGAAAGCAGTAAATTTGGCAGTCATGTGATCTACAATTGGGTGTGGACAGTTGTCAGATATCTTGCACACATTATGATATTTTAACCTATTCTCTGCAAATGTTCTGTGAAATGCTTTTCTGTTTTTTAACATGACAAATCTCTGTTGAGATACAACTGAGATGTGTGTATTCTTTATGAAATAATAGAAAACTATTTTGTGAATGATTTAAGTAAATTCTTACTTTGTACATATTCAAGCCTGTCTGTGATATTGAGATACTTCTGATGGCATTAGATAAAATTGAGGTGTTGGTCAGCGATAAAATTGTCTGTGTACTAATCATACTAATAGTAACAACCATCTGCAGGAAACTCTTTCCCACAATGTGGCTGCATTTGAGTTCAATTCAGGCCAGCTTGTGGAACATACTGAGGGGATGCTTCTGATATGACCTAAGCAGGTGAAATCCAAACTTTAACATTTGACCAATACATGGCCATTTGCAGAAAACTGCATATCATATTGTGAATTATTTTCTGCATATGTGTTTGAATCTGGTGACATAGTCACTGACATTTAATTACTTGTCATTTTTTAAGAATTTTTAAATTTGTAAGAATCTTTAGACTTGTAAACATAGTAATGACATAGTAATGACAATTGTCAACATAGTAAAGATACATCAATTGTGTAAAATACAAGCAGCATTGAGGTTGTGGTTTTTGATTAGCATAAAGGTATTGTTTGTCCAAAAGTTGTATTGAATAGACACTTTATGGCAGTTTTGAAAAATTTTATTTTTAAGCTTTTTAAAAAATAATACATTCTAAACTGATGAGTGTTCTGAGTATAAGAATGTTAATGAATGGTAACTTTTATTGCGTTAATACATCCTATCCAATGGACAATTGCTTTACCGGTCGGCGCGACCGGTCCCGCCAAACGCCAGAAAAAGACGTCCTGTATATAATACTGGCAGGACCGGTCAGTAGTGTGCATTCGCTAGGTGGCGCATCATACTTGCTTCCTGTCCAGACAGAGTGACGTCAGTTCTTCTTTTTCGTTTGGCGCGTGTAGTGTGCAGACGCGTTTTGAATTTATCTCCAAGTTTGAAGAAAACGCGGTTTATTCTACGAAATTAAAGCTTATTTTCAGATGAAAATATATATATTGTGTTACATACATATCAGGGCCTCTCCAGGACTTAAACGAGGCATTATCCAGCGTTTTAATAGCAAGTTTTGAAGAATTTCTGTGTACTTGTCGTCGAGAGGAATCGTGGGTGAGAGGTCGTGTGTCGTCCCTGCAGCATTCCTTCTTCTAATCAGAAGCGTGTATAACCACGATTCACCCTCCATTTAATTCTACATTGTCGAGTAACACTGCGTGTATGTCGACGAGAAGAAATTAGAAGGAAGAAGAATGCATCGTCTGACGTCATCACTTCCAGCTTATGCTTGTCACGTGACACGGACCTGGTCACGTGATACGCATTCAACAATGGAGGTCACGTGATACGCATTTACAATGGAGGAATCGTGTTTTCAACAGAAGTTTTAGAAGGAAAGACGAGTATTTATTGCTCTACACCCACTTTTTAACTGGCAAGAAGAAATCCAGCAACTCGTCTGTTGACCTGAAGAAGTTGGATGTCAAATAGTCTTTGAACTCTGCAAATTTTGCCGGTGCCGGTCATGTGACTTCACACATCTCAACACAACTACCGGCAAGCAAATCTCCAAGCGTGACTGGTTCAGCTGACAAGAAGTGATGAGTTTTACCGGTACCAGTTCTGGTCAGACTACCGGTGGGGAGCACCAGTGATGAGTTTTACCGGTTCCAGTCTGTACAGACTACCGGTGGGTCATGTTCCTGTGAAGCTGTCAAGAAACCCCCCTTCAGTGGTTCCAGTGATCAGCCCTGTGTTGATACTGGAACCTTCACCAGAGGCCTTTCCACTGGTGGGACTGTTGGGGGTACCGGTTCCGGTCTGTACAGACTACCGGTGGGGGCTGTTCCTGTGAAGCTGTCAAGAAACCCCCCTTCAGTGGTCCAGTGATCAGCCCTGTGTTGATACTGGAACCTTCACCAGAGGCCTTTCCACTGGTGGGACTGTTGGGGGTACCGGTTCCGGTCTGTACAGACTACCGGTGGGTGCTGTTCCTGTGAAGAAACCCCTTCAGTGGTTGCCAGTGATCACCCCTTTTTGATCCTGGAACCTCCACCAGAGGCCTTTCCACTGGTGGGACTGTTGGGGGTACCGGTTCCGGTCTGTACAGACTACCGGTGGGTGCTGTTCCTGTGAAGAAACCCCTTCAGTGGCTGCCAGTGATCAGTCCTGCTTGATCCTGGAACCTCCACCAGAGGCCTTTCCACTGGTGGGACTGTTGGGGTACCGGTTCCAGTCATGTTCCTGTGAAGCTGTCAAGGAACCCCCCTTCAGTGGTTACCAGTGATCAGCCCTGTTTTGATACTGGAACCTCCACCAGAGGCCTTTCCACTGGTGTGACTGTTGGGGGTACCGGTTCCAGTCTTGTTCAGACCACCGGTGCGGCTGCTCAGAGGGTTCACCTACCAGAAGTCGCGGTGACCATTGAGACCCTTATCTTCCCTGTGCAGAATTTTGGACTGGTACCGGTCCTGTTCAGGCTACCGGTAGGGTCACTCGCCAGCCAGTGATGAGGGATACCGGCACCAGTTCTGTTCTGACTGCCGGTTGTGGTCACAGAAATCCAGCAAGGGCTACCGGTTAAACAGGATTACCGGTTACACAGAGTTGCTGGTGACATACAGCAGGGCTACTGGTTCAGAGAATTACCGGCTCCTGAGTGTTGCCGGTTCCGGAGTGTTGCCGGTTACAGAGGAATCTGTACCCATACTTAAGGGCAAGAAACCAGCTCCAAATCCAGTGCTGACAACAGGTTTGCTGGTTACAGAGAATTGCCGGTTCCGGAGTGTTGCTGGTTCCGGAACAGTAGTGCTGCTGGTTACAAGAAATCTGCTGTTCCCATCCTTACTGGCAAGGAACCAGCTTCAAATTCAGTGCTGAGAACAGGTTCAACAGTTAGCCTTCTCTCAGAGCCTACCGGTTTGACCGGTTACAGAGCCTGTTTGATTGCAGAGAAAAGCTGCTGAACCACCACTGTGGACAGGAAGAAGGCAACTTCATATGAACCTATCCTTGCTAAGAAGTAGTTCACCCAGTTCTGCCAACTCCGGTGAGTTTATGCAGAACTGTGGAGCCACCAGGAACCGGTTACAGAGCATTGCCTCGCGTATAACCGTTTAAGGCCTGGTACTGGGCAGGTCTCCAGGACTGACTGACAGACCGGCAGAAGTTCCTTAAAGGCCAAAACAGCTGTTTAGGCCAACCAGTGGCAGCCTAAGGAACTGGTTACAGAGGAATTTTTGATCAGTCACTGGTCCCGGTGAAATGCCTGTCAAGCTACCTGACCAGTCAGCCAGCCTACCCTTTCGGGTCCCAGCTGGTCAGACAGTGGCTAGAGATTGAGGGAGGGTTACACTCTCCCCTTCCGGTTCAGACCCCACTTGACGAGGTCACCGACTGTAATAAGCAACTACCACAATCCAACCAAACAGTCCTTCCTTTTAGAGGCACTGTATCAGCTGATAAACAAGAATGCAGTCGAACCGGTGGAAAATCAAAACTCACTGGGGTTTTACAACCGGCTTTTTGGTACCCAAACCCAACAACCAGTGGAGACCGATCCTAGACCTGAGCACCTTGAACACCCTTTTGAACACAGGGACGTTCAAGATGGAAACCCCAGAGACAATAAGAACCTCCCTCCAAGCAGGGGAGTGGGTCACATCCATAGATTTCAAAGAAGCATACTTCCACATACCAATTCACAGTCAGTCCAGGAAGTACATACGCTTTCACCTCCAGGGTCGGTCCTACCAGTTCAAGCCCTTCCCTTTGGCCTGTCCACAGCTCCCATGGAGTTCACAGTGGTGGCCAAAGAGGTCAAACTCGTGGCTTTTCAGAAGGGTATAAGGATCCACCAGTACCTAGACGACTGGCTGGTGAGAGCCTCTACCCACCACACCTGTCTCCAGCATACTCAAACCCTAGTCACACTTTGTCAGGAATTAGGGTGGCTGGTGAACAAGGAAAAGTCAGAGCTGGTTCCCAAACAGGTCTTCAACTTCGTAGGTTACCAGTTCGACCTGAAAGAGGGCAAGGTCAGACCAACAGAAGAACGTTGGCAGGCCTTGACACACAAGATCAGATCAATATTGTCAGATCCGCTTTGCCCGGTCCGACAATTCATGTCCCTCATAGGTCTACTCACAGCAACAGAAAAGCAAGTCCACTTAGGGCGACTAACATGGGACCCATACAGTGGCACTTGAAAAACAACTGGAGGGTCCCAGAGTCACTGGAAAAGGTGATCTCGGTCCCCAAATCCCTCCACCCCCATCTAAGGTGGTGGCTGGAGGAAAGCAATGTGCTTCTAGGTCAACCATTACACCCTCTAAAACATGCTCTGCAAATCTTTACAGACGCATCAAAAGAAGGGTGGGGCGCTCACTTAGACGAGCACACTGCAAGGGGACAGTGGTCCCTACCCGAGAGCAAGTTAAACATAAACCACTTGGAGCTGAAAGCAGTATTTCTAGCTCTAAAAGAGTTTCAAACCCTAGTCTTCAACAAGACAGTGTTGGTAGCTACAGACAACACAACAGTGGTTGCCTATATCAACAAAGAAGGGGGGATGAAATCGGGCTCTCTGTGTGCCCTACTGTGGAGAATTCTGTCCTGGTGCACCAGGCAGCAAGTAACCCTCAGGGCACGTCACATCCCCGGCCGGCTGAACGTGATAGCAGACAAGCTATCCCGGCTTGGCCAGACCATTCAAACAGAGTGGTCACTTCATCCAGCAGTGTTCCAAGCTGTATGTTCAAGGTGGCATCAGCCACAAGTGGACCTGTTTGCCACCAGGTTCAACAACAGACTACCAGTTTGTATCACCGGTACCAGACCCCCAGGCTTGGGCAGTGGATGCACTCGGCCTGTCCTGGGAGGACCTGGACCCATACGCCTTCCCACCGGCAGCCATCTTGGGCAAAGTGGTGGAGAAGCTCCAGGACTACCCCTGCAACAGAATAATTCTGATTGCTCCAGGGTGGCCCAACATGCCCTGTTTTTGGGACCTGGTAGCAATGTCAAGCCAGATCCCACTGTGTCTGCCCAGCATACCCAACCTAGTGTCTCAGCCATTCAACCAGGTCTTTCACAGGAACCTGTCGAATCTGAACCTACATGCCTGGCTCCTAGAGCCTCAGCAATCAAGGAGCAAGGCTTCTCTGAGGCAGTGGCAGCACGAATTGAGGCTCCTCAAAGAAGGTCAACCAGATCTGTCTATGAGCCAAAGTGGACCATTTTTACAAAGTGGTGCCTCAGTAATCAGATGGACTTCAGGGCACCACCTCTGAAAGCCATTGCTGACTTCCTCCTGCACTTATTTCAGGAGAAGAAGTTACAACCAAGCACTATTGATGGCTACAGATCCGCCATTGCTGACAAACTGGGCAATTCCACCATTAATGTCAGCAAAGATGAGAATCTCTCTCGTCTCCTGGATAGTTTCCATAGAGACAGACCTAAGGGCAGGAGGGGCATCCCCTCCTGGAACCTTTCACTGGTTTTACATCAGCTCACAAAGGCTCCCTTTGATTCCCTGAAAGAGGCCTCCTTGAAACATCTAACTTTCAAGACTGTTTTCTTGCTGGCTTTGGGTTCAGGTAAACGCAGGAGTGAGATCCATGCTTGGTTACACAGGAACATCAGACACCAGTCGGACTGGTCTAAGGTGTTTTTGTACCCCTCACCCAGTTTCCTATCCAAGAACCAGCTGGCTAAGGAAGGTCCAGATAGTGTGGCTCCAGTGGTCATCCCAGCCCTGGCACCATCTCTGGATAGGTCACTCAAAGGTGACAGGTCCCTATGTCCAGTTAGAGCCCTGCGCTACTACTTGGACAGGACTGCAGACCTCAGGCAGAATAAGGAGTTAGTCTTTGTCTCCTTCAAGAAGGGTTTTGATAAAGACATCTCACCTGCCACCATCTCCTCATGGATCACACAGACTGTGGTTCTGTGCTATGAGCTCTCTGACCAGGAGGCCCTCACCTTACATCAGGTTAAAGCCCATGATGTTAGGGCCTTTGCTGCCTCTAAGGCTTTCCAATCAGGGATTTCCTTAGATCAGATCTTGTCAGCCTGCCACTGGAAATCTCACAACACCTTCACCCAATTCTATTTGAAGGATGTTGCCTGGGCTGACTCGGAGCTTTTCCACCTGGGACCTGTAGTGGCTGCCCAGCAGGTGCACCACCAGGCCCAGAAATGAGGGGATGTTGTATATATGTAAATATGTACATATTGTAAAAAAAAAAAAAAAAAAAAAAAAACTGACTTGCTTCCCTTGGGAAGTTTATTTCTTCTGGGACTGAACTCAGCCCCTCTCTCTCTATCTTTCCCTTCTCAAACCGACTCTGGAAGGAAAGAAAAAGGGGGGGGCAACGTCGGTAGACTCCCGGTTAACCGGTGAGTTAGTGGCCGACCTTGACCTGTCAGGGTTCTCTGACCCTAGGTCAAATGGGCCTGTACAATTTTGTTTTGTTATGAGTTCACAGAAGTCCCTAGCTGCTTACCCGCCTACCAAGCGGTAGTTATTCAGCAATTGTCCATTGGATAGGATGTATTAACGCAATAAAATTGCAAATTTAATAAGTAAATTAAATTTTTATAAGTTAATACCCTATCCAATGGACAGGCAAGGCCCTCCCAACCGACCCCGCTACCAGCTTACTAGGGGTCTAAATCGTTTTAGACAACGAAAAAGATGAACTGACGTCACTCTGTCTGGACAGGAAGCAAGTATGATGCGCCACCTAGCGAATGCACACTACTGACCGGTCCTGCCAGTATTATATACAGGACGTCTTTTTCTGGCGTTTGGCGGGACCGGTCGCGCCGACCGGTAAAGCAATTGTCCATTGGATAGGGTATTAACTTATAAAAATTTAATTTACTTATTAAATTTGCAATTTGGTCCCTGATGTTAATTTCAGGTTTGATGTAAAACTTGTATCAATGGTATTTATAAACCATTTATTTGAATCAGACCAAAGTTTGCCATTGACCAATATTTTTACAAATTTATAGTGTTTGGAAAAATAAAATGTTGCCGTGTAGTAACTTTTGTGTCAGCAGCAGTTTAAAATTAAATGATAGATCAATCATGTGAAATACCAAGCAATGCATTTACTGTACAAAGTGTGTGATAGTGGATGAAAGTTACTTGTGTTGTTCACATATCTCTGAGATGTATATGTTGTGTTAGATGTAATAAATATCTGTGATCAAATAATTGTGTTTTCTTGAAGTAATTTGTCCCATTGTTTTCAGTTTTCTTCACCAGTCATGCCTTTAAGAGTCTGTAGGAACAGAGAACAATGTACCAGGGTGCCTTATTTTGACTTAGAATATACTAGAATTTAATTATCAAACCCTCTGTTATCCAAACATTCAATTTTCTGAACCAATTTCCACTTACCAACATTTGTACTTCCTTATTGTTTTAAGTTTTAATGCCTCCAAGTGTACAAACAATCTGTAATTCAACCACAAGCTCATTCTCTCAACAGAGTCCTATAATTGAAGTTGTAACGTGCATCGGGTATTTAATTTTCACCAACAATTTTATTGTGTTTGTACTCACTGCAATATCTGCTACAGAACTTAAAGTGCTATTTGCCCATCCTGACTGCATCAGTACAGCTCAAGCTCTAGCGACTGACATTCCCCTACTTGAAAGACAGAGTCTCTCGGGTCACCATTTATCAATGTCCCTGGGGTTCCTTCGCCTGTCACTAGGATTAGCACCTGTTGACAGAGGGCCGCCATTTTAAGTAGTTAAGTAGAGCCACTTTATCTGCCTGTACCTAGGCACAAACCCAGGTCTTCTGCATTCTTAGGCAAGTGACTTACCCACTAGGCAATGGTGGCAGATACTGCATATATCCAGAGAATGTTGTTCATACTCTGACACAAACACCCATTGGCTGTGTATTGATTTTCTACTGACTGAAGAGTTATGCTTTCTATGATGTGAGGTAAATAACAAAGTCGGGGATTATTGGTTTTGATCTTGTCATGGTATGTGTGTATAAATGAGTCACTTATTGATCCAAGGGGTTCAGAATGTGAAATGTGTATAAACTCGTGGGCTGCGAATCTTTTGGCAATGTCAAAGTTAACAGTTCTCTTCAAGATCAAAGGGCCTGTAACACATAGGAGCCCTAAAACCTCACTTTCAGCAGTCCAGTGTGTTGTATTTAACATTAATTTTGACACATTTTACAGGTCACCTGACAATACTAGGTAAAAATACATTTGCAGTTTTGAGCAATGCACCTTCAAATTTTGTTTGAGCTATGTCTCAGAAACTGGGAGGTGCAGAACATTGATACTTGTTGGTGGTCATTCATTAGCAATCTTGTGTTGACCATTGATCATGCTGTAGTGACCTTGACCTACAAAATCTTGACTCGGGTACATCTTGGAAATGGTGAGGTGTAGGAAGTTAATACTTGGTAGGCCATCGTGGAGAGTGTAGGTGTGCAAACACATGGTATGACCATGGTGTAATATTTGATCTTGGCTCTGCCAGAATGTTTTTCTCTGCTCATCAGGGGCGCTTATTTGTTGTCACGTAAGTTCGACTGATCACCGCTGCTGCCGCCAGATTATGGTCTCCCTTGAATAACTTCTTGGGGTTTCAAATTTTTCTTTCCTTTTTATCTTTATTTAAAACAATAGGGGCGGGAAAAATTTGGGGATACTTTGCGGAGACTTTAAGCTTTACTTAAGGTAACCTTAAGCATTTTTCAAAAACACCCCATCATCGCATTTCAGGAAAAACCACACACACCTGCGCTATAAAATGTGTCTGGTACATTCTAGATCTAAATCCGCAGGTTGGAATGGATTTTCTGATCAATCGGACCATAGATGCCTGAATGGGAGGCGTTTCATTTTCGTATATTTTTAAAAAATATGTACTTTGTGTCTCAAAAACGGTCAGAATTTCGGCGTTTTGTTGGATAACTTATTCAGCTACCTTTTGATAATCTTTCACATGCCTTAGTTTTAGCCCTGTAGCTGCAGTCTTAAGATCACCTTAATGTCAAAAAAGGGGTTTTAGCCCTCCAGTTCACTTAGTTTTTCAACTAGTTTTCAACCAAACTTGCCATATATTAAGATTTACCAAAGGATTGTCCTGACTTTATGGTGACCTCAAACTGTTAATATAATTGGAGCTATGGCCCCATAAAGTCATAAAATTGGAATAAAACCATCTGGCCCCTTTATTTTTTCTATTTTTAAAGAATCTAACGTATATTCATATTGAGGTTGATCAAAAGAAGACTAATTACCTTATGATTTAAATATTAATAATGTTATGGCCATCTTAAACTTAAAATGTAGGGTTTTTCAGCCCTAAGTTCAGTTAATGTTTAAATTTTTAAAATAAAACTTATAATTTATTTATAAAAGTTGCCAGAAGGGATATTTTGATTTTATGGTCACCTTAAAGTCCCAATATTTAATGAAGTTATGATCACCTTACAGTGAAAAAAGGAAGTTTTCAGTCTTCGCTTCGCTATCTTATTGTTCAACTGACCTCAGTTAAACTTTGTGCACTTATAAAGGATGACAAAAGGGACATTCTTCTTTTATGGTCACCTTAAAGTCCCAGTATGAATGAAGTTATGGCCACCTTGTAGTGAAATTATGGAGTTTTTAACCTCCAGCTATCGTATTGTTCAGCTGACCTCAGTTAAATGTTGCACAGTTATTAAAGATGACAATAGGGACATTCTAATTTTCTTCCTCGTTGGTTTTTATTTATTTGGGGGTTTACGTTGCTTTCAACACTGTACAGGTCATGTCACGATGGGTAGTTGGAAGGGCAGAGGAAACCAGTACATACAGTTGGTCAAGGTTCTGTACTGTAAATTGC
This sequence comes from Sabellastarte sp. h YS-2021, assembly GCA_964017235.1. Classification (NCBI taxonomy): domain Eukaryota; kingdom Metazoa; phylum Annelida; class Polychaeta; order Sabellida; family Sabellidae; genus Sabellastarte; species Sabellastarte sp. h YS-2021. The sequence continues at coordinate 139,170,023 of OZ024929.1, forward strand.
CGGCCAACGGCAAGCAACTACCAGCTTTCCCACTTTACACTGTGCCGGGAACCGAACCCCGGCCTCAGAGGTGGGAGGCGAGAGTGTTACCACTCTGCCACCGTGGGCCCTTCTTTCCTCGTTGGAATTCCAATACAAGTACAGCCATGGCCATCTTGAAGTAAAAATGAGTGATTTCAGCCGCCAACTCACTTTTGGTTCAAAAACATCAGTTTAACTTGACCCTTTTACTTAAAATTCTTGTATTTCAGAGACTTTGGCCATCTTAACATAATAAATATATAGTTCTTGCTCCCACCTCATTTTTAAGACTTTTTAAAACCACACCTGACACATGTATACTTCAAAGAAAATTTCTTTTATGGCAAAGCTCACCTAGTGTTTTTGAAGTTATGGCATCTTAAGAGAGAAAAAAATGTTGTATTTAGCATGCACTGATGTGGTTATTAACATATTGCAGCAAATCAGTGTTCATATAATATAAATTCCCAATTTTTGGCACATTAAAAACATTCCACATTCTTCTGATTCCATTTTTGTGGAATTGTGTGGATATGCCTTTTCCTTTTCGGGGAAAAAAGCATTAATTAATTGATTAATTAATTCAGCTTTTGCTTTGCAGCAGGAGTTGTTGATCTACCTACTTATTCACAGAGACTATGTTAATTGGTCAAATGTATAAACTTGACTTCTTTCAGAAGATGACTGGGAAAAAACACTTTCTCATAAACAGTTGTTGTTGTACAGTATTTTGTGTATCTCCAAATAATTGAAAATAAATGACTTGTCTCTTTCTTCTCTTTCATCCAACTCTGTATTTGCTTTTGTGTGATATCTATCTGGAGGCAGATTCATAGAAAGTCCCACTCGCTCCTAAGACAAATATGACCTGCAGGGAGTGCTATTGTGTATTACACAATGTGTCTACACACTGAGTGAAAAGGTTGATAAGGGATATCAAGATGCATTCATTTCTTTTCATTAACGGATATGGTTACAGTAAATCTTTTTGGGGGTAAACAAACTACTACAGCTCTCCATCCGGGCCGCTCGTTTTTGTTAGCAAAAACCTTTTTCTAGTTAGAACTTGTACTTTATAGTGCAATCTTCATTGACAGCTATAGCTAATTAAGAAATTTTTTTCAAATTAATAAGTTTTAGTTTACTAATTAATACTGTTATCTTGCTATTGAGTTGTCTTGTTTTAATAATTTGTCCTTACATACAATTTCGGGGGCCACGGTGGCAGAGTGGTAACACTCTCGCCTCCCACCTCAAGTGGGAAAGCTGGTAGTTGTTGCTTGCCATTGGTCAGCAGTTTACAGTACAAAACCTTGACCAACTGTATGTACTGGTTTCCTCTGCCGTTCCAACTACCCATTGTGATATGACCTGTACAGTGTTGAAAGCGATGTAAAACCCCAAATAAACAATTGTACTATAGCATTGTTGTGTAAATGCAGAATTTATTCAAAAGCAATTTATGGTAAGTTACACAAAACAAGGACTCAGACTATTTCTTTCCTGGTTGTTCAGAATTATGGCAACAAGCAGAACATTTTAAATAATTTGTTTAGTGCTCTTCTATTTTTTTTTTCCTTTTTGCTTAAATTAGTATGACACTCATACTGTGACATATGAATTTTTATACCGAAGAACCTTTTAAAGAGGATGAGCATAGATTGGGAAAGAAGTCATTTGATATAACTGTCAGTTAGTGCTTCTAACAGAATCCCTAAGAGGTCTTTCACACTCAGAAGTCCATAATTACCTGGCTGTCATGTTCAATGGAACATACTAAAACTCATTCGTGTTTTTTTTGTGCCATTTCTCTTAAAATGTCATTGCTCTTAATTTTACGGTATATTCTTATTTTGTCAATTTTAAAGGTCCATCATTCAGTGACATTGTTAGTTAGAAAAATGGAAAATCTACCCACTTAGGAACGTTAAGTTTGACCTTAACTGGGTGAAATTGCAATCATATTCTCTAGCCAAGACACACCTTATGTATGATGGTATCACTTTCTATTTTTCTTTCATATTTTTTTTATCTATTTGTGACTACAGATCATTAGAATTTACTCAGAAAGATGACCAAATGTTGTGACAAAAAGGGAACTATTGTGTGGGTGTTAGATTAATGATACAAGTTTTTTTTTGCATAATTTTTATTCATTCTGCATGTGCTAATTAAACCTGTCTGAAGATCAATATAAAGGTAGAAAATTGAGGCAACTGAACTTTCCCTATTTGTAAAAACAAGCAATGTAAAGCCACGGCATATCTCTAGTGTTTGCAGAAAGAAGGTGAATGTATGTTCAAACCAGGCACCAGTATGAACTAGTGAATGTTGAAACAATGAAATAGGAAGGAAATCACCTATATGAAGCCTGGGCTTTAATTCTGATAAATTAGCCGAAGTGACTTGTCATGGTATCATGGTTTTAAGTTTTCAGCTAAAGTCATGGTATCTCAATTAATAAAGGAATATTCAATCCATGACAACTCAATCAATGTATTTGTGGTATTTTTGAACAATATCAGTTCCAAAAATGTTAATGAGCAGCTTATTATGCCATATTTTTAAATAAATATTAATTAATGTCTAAAGTTCATAATTATCTTATTAATAATCAAAGTTCCCTCGTCTTAGTTTGTCTGGTAGAGTCTTAAAGTTCACTTAGCTAATGAAATGTTCCCTATTGGCTTTGGAATTTTGATGTAGCCAAATAGAATTTTGATGCTAACTCGCCTATTGTTAATCGTGATCTGCTCCTTGTGAGAGATGTATCTCTGCAAGAAATAGAAGTGCTAAACATTTAGGTTGCATTGTGATTGGTCAGATTAACCAACATAATGTCTTGAAAGACTTGTTGTGCGAGGTAAAGAAAAAGAGAGCTGTGCTTAATTAATTCTGTTTTGTGGTGCAATACCTTAAAGATAGGGACAAGTGCTTTTTTTACTGAATTTCACCGTATGTGCATTGTTTTTCTCCTAATTAATGACAGATAGAATAGTATGCTAGTACAGCAGATAATATTATCAATTGGGAACCTGTACAGCCACCTGACCCTAGCAACTGAAAAGATAATGGAACAGGGGTATTTTGGGTCAAAGGGTTTTACAGGGGTAATAAGATGCACATCTAGTCCATTTTAAAGGTCAATTAATGTAATTTCCTTCACTTTTTATTTGAAAAAGTAACAGTTGGGATTTATGATATCTCGGGATTGTGTATGCAGCCAATAAACATTAATGCTTGCTCACAATTCTCATAAAACATTTGCATTTTACGAAAATTAAGATCTGTGAGTTATAAAGTCTTCTATTATCCCCTATGGTAGATTTTAACAAGCAATCAAGCCATGTGTACCACTGAATGTAGAGGCAATAATATAACTGTCATAGCCTGGGTATGGCTTTACATCCATACATCTAAATATAGTCACATTTCTGTGAAATTTCCATCCAGGGAATTAGTCCCAGACATGTGTAATCAGCATAAAACAGTCACTTGGTGACACAAGGACCTAACAGGGCTTTGTAAGAAGTCTTCTCTAGAGAGATCCCTAAATGCAAAGGAAATGGTTTATTGGTAATGGTAAAGTTCATTAGTCTGGCTCATGAAATGGAATGTGTTTTGGTTTTGATTTAATACTGCTTTGGACATGCAGAACAGATTGTATGCAGTGAATACTAGCTGGTTCTGATTCCATATTAGAAACTGGCAATCAGCAAACTGCAAACAAATACACTACACACCTCTTACGTATCACAGGGTTCGTAAGGATATCTGTTCATGTCAGCTTTTAACATCCTTTTTAGCTGCTAGTGAGATCATCTTTATGTCATTTATATTTTCTCTATATGTTAGCAGAAGTTTAATTCAAATCGAGACTGGCAGACTCGAGAACAATATTAAATGTCAAGGTGAGGTTGTATATCCCTTTTCGCAGCTTGGTCGACAGCATCATTGTACCATCAGTATTTCCCTCTTATAATGCCAGGAGCAGGATTGAACCCCATAACCAGTTGAAGAACCAAGTGATTCTAAAGTTTTATATCCATTTTAACAGCCACTGTCTTGTCATTATCCCATCAGTATTTCCAATATGCAACCACAAGCTACACTCAAGCCCACGACAGAAGTGGTTAAAAGCCAACTTTTAAAATAGGGTTTTTTTTATGTTGCTTATAAGTAGGGTCATATTGTGATGGGCCAACAGCATTTACCACATGTCGGATTTGTGGCCTCGACCAAAGATGTGAGCCAAATGACCACTTGCTAAAGCTGAGCTGATGAAGCTCTTTTATTTGCTGAAATTCAAATAAACCAATGGAAGTAAATAAAAGTACAGTCTGAGTGGTCTAGTTTTATTGGTTCACTACCAGATACTGTTATAGGGGTTATATGATACAACAATGATTTATAACAACATAACACAGAGTAACAGATCACAAGACACAATCGCTAAACAAACACACAAACAAATCATCTACTCCATATATTATAACACAGGGGTCCATGGTTTGAGAGGTACTGATGCTTTCATCAAACTGTACATGTCATATCACAATGGATAGTTGTAAAGGGTGGAGGAAAACAGTGCATACTATGGTAGACTCTGTACAGCAAAGCCATGCAAAAATTTACACATTTAGTTATGCCTACCATTCATTCACATTTGTAAAATGATAGCATTTTGCATCATCACTAGTAAACCAAGACTGAATCAGAGTCACACTATGCTCCTACAAAATCTACTGTAGTTAGAAATCCAAGCTTTGGCAACAGCTACCGACTGTCCTACTTTGGTCAGAGATTTATGTCTGTTTCAATGGCAAAGGTCACATCAGGACATCTTCTCAATGAATCCTAAAAGTTGCAATGACCTGGACTGAAAATTATGTCCACAGAGATATGAGCCAAGGATTGTATTGTAAACTTGGCCTCCAAGATCTCTAGTTCCAGACCAAAGGTTGGGGATACTATCAAACAAATGCTGCACATTTGTCTGGTATGCAGAAACAAAACCAGGGATGAGACAAGTGGTCACAGATCTACAGAGACAGCAATACTGAGGTGAAAACAGAATATGTACAGACACCAGTTCACTGGAAATAATGACACAGCAGAATAGATCAAATCAAAAATTGTCATGGTTGGCTGGTCTTCTTAAGTATCTTAGAACCATGCAGTACAACAATGATTAGTCACTACTTTAGAACCTCCTCTATTATGTAAAATACTGAGGTGTGACATAATATGTACACAGGATCATGGGAAATATCCATATTTTATCTAAAGTTAATCTGACATAATTTACAGGTAAAATGTTAAACTGGTTTATCACTGTTATTGGTTTATCAGTCTTTTGAAGAAAATTTGAAATATACTGAGTAAAAAAAATCATATGTTATTACATCACGGTTAACAGGTTTTCTGAGACACACTGACTACAGTCTAACATGTGTAAAGAAAGCAACGACGATCCTGGAAAGTTATCCTACTTGTGGTATCAGTCCATTTTAACACAAAAACTCTTTTAATAAAAGCATCCCCAGTCTACTTGTGTGTTATAAAAACTTAGCAGTTATATTTCAATCACTTATTTTTTGTACATAAGTACTTCAACCATTACACTTACCAAAAGTATACTCAATATTCTGAACACAAACTAATGACATGGATTTTCTGTAAATAACATTGAACACATTTTATGCTCCTGGATTCAGTGTATTAATGAATTTTAATAAAAAAATTTCAAAAGTCTTTCAAACAAACAACAGGCTCAAAACGAGTCATCGACTAGATTATCAGGAAAGCTCCTAATTATCACTCGCAAAGGCAAAAGGCAGTAGTTTTATCAAATATGCGTCACAGCACAATAGTACTGCAAGAAATTGTAACTAAATATTATCAACAGGTTTAAATACCTTTCTACATAAATGCTTTAACAATGTACCTTTTTTGAGACAGAATTATTTTAATATTGTCACAGTATACTTTAACCTTGAACTGTTACAGTCAGGGTTTTTCAACAGTTAGGTCCTATTAGGAGAGAACTCAGTGATCTTAGCTGGTGAATGCCTTGCAACTTTTAATTTTGAAAAAATCTTAGAAAGCTTTGCAAGTTTTTTGGTTTGGTAATCCCTTTTTAGTACCTGAAAAAATTCATACATTTTTCTTCTATGAGCAAACTTATTAGGTAAATTACACACACTCGTTACAGTAAACAAAACCTCTGCACAGTGGCTAAATTAAAGATGTAATTCACTCAAGAATATACACCAGAACAAATTACACACAGGATATTTAAAGACAAAAAACTATGTAATAAAAAAGAATATGTAAAAATAAAGATACAAAAAAGAGTAATAGAACTGTCTTCTAATAATGAAATAGGGCTAAACTGCAACGAGAGAAAAATACACACTTTGTCTTATACAGATTTTTTAGTTCATAAACTGCAAATGTTTACCTTTTTTATACAACAAATAATGTTATAAACTGCATTTTTATTCTCTTTTAATATAATGGAATGTAAGTTTCAATTAAAATGCTTGCTAAATAGTTTAAATAATGGAATTGTTTAGGTAATGAAGCACATTGTGGAATGCTGTAGTTTGAGCTTTAGTATAAACCACTAACACAAGGGAAAAGTTTTCAGTCCAGTAGCTCCAGACATGCATCCCAAGACCTGACTTGAAAGCGTAAAAATACATACATTTTTATAAAACTGTTAACTCTGTTAACAAACTCTGTCTAAAAGTGTAGACATTATCAGACTCCAAGTCTCTAAAAGATAAGATATGGCCATGAATGGTAAAAATACATGTGCATAAGGGATTCCTTAATGGAGGGGGTGGGGTCCTATACTATGAAACACATGGTAAGGCAGAAGAGTTGACTCTACCCTATTCTCCCCCTCCCCAACAAGGAATTATTAGTTAAGTAGGAATAATGATGCATAAAATTCCCAAAATATGGCCGTAGGTGTTGATTCTGATATAGTGTTGAACTAACAAAAGGGAGGTTAAATGGTGAGTAGACAATCACCCCAAAGAATGAAATCTGGCAATATACGGTTCTAACTGTTAAAAATAAACATGGTCTTTCATGAACCAAATGAAAAGAAATGCCTAACATATGAATAGCAAAGTTGTGTTAAAATATTAAACACCAAGGGTGAATTTAGATATCATTAATGGGAGGCCAGAGAAGCAAAGGGTATAACATGTGTCTTTAAAGGAGTTGTATTGACATCAGATTTCCCGTATCCTGGAGCATACATCAGGACTGCAAGTGAGTATTTCTGTTTGTAAACCTTTTTCTGGAATTTGTTTGGGTTTAATGTAAACTTATCTCTTGTGAATTAAGTTACAGGGGTGGGAGAAAACCAGTCATGACTGTGTTATTTAAATCACCACGCATTAAAAAGTTTTATAATTGAATTTAGTGGTCAACACAAAACAGTCAGGAATGTTTGCTTTGGAAAGAACAACTCCCATGAACTGGAACTGAAAAAGTGTATTACGGAAATCATGTGAGGGAACTAGCTGAGATTCCACACAAAGACATTACAAATACACAGACTTGATTCTACTTACACTTTCCAGAACTAATCATAAATATATTCATATTCAACAAAACATTTAGGAACCCTTACAAGAGACTTACGTTGAGGGGTAAGATATAAATAAACATTTCAAATCAATGAAAGCAAACAATCATGAAGCAATTCTTTTTTAAATACACTATGATAATTCTTGGAATTTATTTTTATTCTGACTTTTTTCCCTTTTCCCTCATATGCTCAGTCCTCTTTGTGGTAAAGCCCCTTGTTTGAAGAATAAGACTGGAAATAAGAATATCATGGAATATCAGCCCCAGTCATGATACAATGTAACACTGGACTTAGAACGAAATCTGGGTACTCATAGTGGAGATAAAAACATGTTACACAGATACACAACTAACAAGATCACTTGATTATCAATATCAACAAAACAATACATTTTTCATTATATCAGCATTCAGACGTCACCATCAATCTCCCACACATACAGTGGATTCTCTATAAACAGAACCTGTGGAACTTAAATCTAAGGAGAGCTGAACTCTGTGTAGTTGATCCTCCGGAAAAATATTTCGACTGAACCAAGAATTCCCGACAACCACAGATATTTCAATTACAGACGGTCATCTGAAGATCTGATATTTACTCCTTCTGACAGAGGAATTCCACTTCACAGAGTGACATGGCATAAGCTGAGCCAGTTTTATGGTCCAACATTAGAAAATGCTGCAATCATTTTGCAGGTGGTACTAAAACCGAAAACCCAAACCTGTGAATTTTGCAGCTTTCTTACACTGAGTTGACTGTATATATCCATTTGTATATACCCTACTCTATATACTCATTTGTATATACCCTACTCTATATACTCATTTGTATATACTCAATGTTGAGATATACTGAGGTAAAAATATTGTATTTGATATCAACCTGTGGACATCTGGGATCAGATATTCACAAAATCCATTTAACAAAATATGAGCTAAATATCCGCTCTAGTTTAACAAAACGATGCCTTGACATCAGCTGATTTTTTGCTAATTGTTTTCATTTTTGCAAGAAGAATTACTATAATCTGTTTTGGATTTTACTAAATTGCATCATAAAATATTATTTATCTAATTCTTTTTATGATTTCTTTTGAGAAGACAACCTCTGTGGGAACTGTTCAGAAGACATGACTGCACACATAAGTAGACCACAATACTAAATACACCAGACTATGTACACAGCTTTTCATTAAATTCGTACACAAATAGCGACTCAGTTAGATTTCTAACTACTGATTTTACTAGTATTATATTTTGAAACTACGTACAATTTCTTAGAACTCTAAAGAGTAAAATATAGTTACATAGTACAGAAAATCTGCAAGTTATTATTATTATTAGTTTTAATACAGGAAATGCATACACAGAAACTGTATGAGAACTAAGAAATAGGTCTCTTAGCATGAGTGCAGTTACTGTAAAGCACAGGAGTTACAACTTAAATTGACCATATCTTAAGTGAATAGCATTCCAAATATGTGTACAGTTACTATAATGTCACTCTGAAAAAAATTCACTGGATATTGAGCGATAACCATATTTATGGTTCAATCATTTTGAGGTTTTTGCTGCTGGAAAATAATGTATAAATATACTTTTCTATGGTTAAGGACCAATGTATATTTTTGGGCAATGCCTGCCAACAAGGTATGATCAGTGTACCAGTTATGGTAAACCCATATTTTACTTCTGACTGTAAATATTTTTTTTAATATATTTGTGAAATTTCATTTCACTAATTGCTTAAATCGATCTCACACAGTCAAACAGTGGTTGGTTGTTCCAATTTTGACTTTGGTGAAAGGAAAATTGGGATATCCATGATTTGCAGGGACCTTAATTGGCTGGCAGCATATGGACTAAACTGCTGCTAACCGAATAGTTAGGCTTTAAAAACATCTGTGTGGAAAGATTACTGAACGTAATAAAATAATGTTATTCACTCAAAACCAAACAGTTTAAGGAATCCTCATACAACAAAAAGTTTTCAAGTATCAAGGAATGTTTTGTCTTTTTCTTTCAGTTGTAAATTGCACGCTGCTTTGACTAGAATCATGTGTGATGTGATGCCCAATTGACCAATCAAATCACACGTAGGAATTAGACTAGCTGGAAACCAACATTGCTTAATTAGGGGCTTTTTGTCTAGTTACTCAAGATCTCTAAACTTTATATCATACATGTCATCTCTTACATAATACCCTCAGCAGTTTCCGACTTTTCAGAGAGCAAATTGTATAAAAATAATGTTCATTTAGTTTTCACAATCAATTATATTTTTTACACAATTTCTTGAAATTCTTTCTCTCTCATTATAATAATATTATACACATTTTATTGTTCTATATTAGTAACAGATTAGTTTTTAACTCTATAATGAACACAGCCACAAATACACATATTAGTTATTGACTTTAGAGATAAGTAGTTATGTTTTTAGTTATACTACCCCCCACAATACACTCTCATCAGTGTCGTTCATTTCACTCAATTTATTTGTTATGCTTACTCATTACAACATTTGTGCCATGAGTAATTCTGCAATTTTATTATTCAGTACTCGCAGACAGTATGAAATAATACCAATGTATATTTCTATTTGTTACCCAAAATTACTATCTCCATGAAAATAATTCAGACTTTTCTCAAGCCAGACTTTTCCAGATTTCAATATATTGCCACTTTTGATATATAAATAAAACAGAAGAGTTAGAGAGAGAGAGAAATCAGCTGACAGGCCCTAGTAGTAACACAAATGATAGCCCACAGTGGCAATGATGGCTGTGGACAGTGGTGTGACATATCCTGGCTTTACCCCCTACCCCCTCTAACTTTGCACCCAACCCTTTCACTAGCACTGGCAGCCTGAGTTTTGGGGGTTGGGGTTTTCCGTCAGCCTCTTGGTCTGTGGATTGTTGACAATGGTGGGGTCGGAATCCAGACTCTCGCTCATTTTGTCACAGATGATGTCTACCAGACGCTCAAACACTGCCTTCACATTAATGTTTTCCTTGGCCGATGTCTCAAAAAACTCCAGTCCTGAAATAATACAAGGAAAACACACACAATATTAATGCTGCGTAAAACTGCTCAAATATGGGGAAACAGACTGTCAAGAACAAGGTAAGATGTGATAAAAAAACTAAAAACCGGGGAAAAGGACAGGGTAAAAAGTGGTAAATATTGGGAAAACTGACAATCAGGTTTCAGGTGGAGAAATTCCGACGGATGGAAGAAACACTGAAATTCTGGTTAAGAAATAACAAAAGTGAATACTGAGGTACAAAGCAGCTGTCCTCGACTGACAATGTCTCAATTCCTGATGATATACAGGACAAAATGGCAGATGAATAAAAATGCTCCTGAAAGGCCCACATGGAAAAAAGTTTGAAGATGTTGTTCACTGTCTACTCACGACAACATTCTCCTGAAATAATATATAGCAAGATGGATGTACAATTTTTAAACTTCCATTTAACAAATTATTCCATTTTATAAATTATTTTCAACAGCAAACAATATTAAAATAGGTAATACATTTCTGCAAAAGTGATGAGCAGCTCCTTAAAAAGAAAATTAGAAATACTCAAAAAAGTTAAAAGAAATGGGACATTAATCGGGAAAACTAATGATCAAACTAAAAATATCAGCTTGTGTATTTGTTATCATGATGACCTAATTGGTTTGTGTGAGATTTGCAAGAGATGACATTAACCAGAGAGAATTCAACATCGCTGTTTTACATCCTGTTTAACAACCAGGGTTATGTTGGGACAGGCCCCCATCACTGTCACTAGAGGGGGTCCAACACACACTGTGACAGGTTATGATGAGATGCCAAACTTTCTGACCACAAGGCCACAGAAAACCTCTAATGTCTGGTGAGAGCAAAGACAAAACAGTGGGAAAACCAAAGCAGATGTTTATGGTACTGACACAAGACAACTGATATCAGTTGCCAAGAACCAAACAGATGAAATATAAAACTTGCCACATTATATGAAACAAGACCACTGCCGTGGTATGTATCTCCCGCCGAGTACCGCAGGGGAAGAAATACTAAATTGAAAATTTTCCCCTTTGCATAGGACTCTCTTGTACCACCCTGTGGGTCAAAAATTCACTGGAAATTCCTCTATCTGTTACGGTTTTCGAGATATTGACACTTTTTCACTTTCCGCAAAAATCCAAGATGGCCGCCGAAAGTGACAAAAATTGAAACTAGAGGATCGCTCGCAAAAAAAAAGATAATGTTTTTGCATAGCAAAAACAAAGCGTCCCGAAAAGGATATAAAGGTGAGTGCTAAAGTATTAAGAAAATGCTTCGTTTCTAGCCTTATACTGTTGTGGCAACCAAAGTCAGCGCAGTCTGCTCTATCTAGCACGGTTTTCAAGATATAAGCATTTTTGTGTTTTGCAAAAAATTAAAAAATTAAAAATGTCCGCTAAATTTGGCGAGACAAAAATATTTTGAAAATTGGCATGGCTACTCTGCAGAGATACCCAGCAGGTCAAAAATCTTGTTGAGTCCGCTCCATCTAGCACAGTTTTCGAGATATAAGCATTTTTGTGTTTTGCAAAAACTTGGAAAATTCAAAACGGCCACCATTTTTGGGGAGACACTGCCGCGGTGTGTATCTCCCGCCGAGCATTAAAGGAGAAGAAATAGCTTTTCCGAGATATTCACAATTTTTCATTTTCGTGTGTGAAAGCTCTTCCAAAAGTAGGTGAATGAGTTATTGGAGAAAAATTGTCTATCTGCAATACTATTAAGAGATAATTCACATTTACTCATTTTGAGTAGGTCATTACCTACGGCTCTGGAACTTCACCAAGTGAAAGCTCTCCCAAAAGTAGGTGAATGATTTATTTGAGAAAAATTGGCTATCTGCAATACTTTTAGAGATAATTCGCATTTACTCATTTTGAGTAGCCGAGTAATTAGCTATGGGTCTGAAACTTCACCATTTGAAAGCTCTGCCACAAGTAGATGAATGAGTTAATTGATAAAAATTGGGTATCCGCAATACTTTTCGAGATAATTCGCATTTACTCATTTTGAGTAGGTGAATAATTAGCTATGGGTCTGAAACTTCACCGAGTGAAAGCTCTCCCAAAAGTAGGTGAATGAGTTATTTGACAAAAATTGGCTATCTGCAATACTTTTAGAGGTAATTTGCATTTACTCATTTTGAGTAGGTGAGTAATTAGCTATGGGTCTGAAACTTCACCATGTGAAAGCTCTTCCAAAAGTAGGTGAATGAGTTATTTGAGAAAAATTGGCTATCTGCAATACTTTTAAGAGATAATTCGCATTTACTCATTTTGAGTAGGTGAGTAATTAGCTACGGGTCTGAAACTTCACCAAGTGAAAGCTCTCCCAAAAGTAGGTGAATGAGTTATTTGAGAAAAATTGGTTATCTGCAATACTTTTAGAGATAATTAGCATTTGCTCATTTTTAGTAGGTGAGTAATTAGCTATGGGTGTGAAACTTCACCATGTGAAAGCTCTTCCAAAAGTAGGTGAATGAGTTATTTGAGAAAAATTGGCTAGCTGCAATACTTTTAAGAGATAATTCGCATTTACTCATTTTGAGTAGGTGAGTAATTATCTACGGGCCTGAAACTTCACCATGTGAAAGCTCTCCCAAAAGTACATGAATGAGTTATTTGATAAAAATTGGGTATCCGCAATAGTTTTTGAGATAATTAGCATTTACTCATTTTGAGTAGGTGAGTAATAAGCTACGGGTCTGAAACTTCACCGAGTGAAAGCTCTCCCAGAAGTAGGTGAATGAGTTATTGGAGAAAAATTGTCTATCTGCAATACTATTAAGAGATAATTCACATTTACTCATTTTGAGTAGGTCATTACCTACGGCTCTGGAACTTCACCAAGTGAAAGCTCTCCCAAAAGTAGGTGAATGATTTATTTGAGAAAAATTGGCTATCTGCAATACTTTTAGAGATAATTCGCATTTACTCATCTTGAGTAGCCGAGTAATTAGCTATGGGTCTGAAACTTCACCATTTGAAAGCTCTGCCACAAGTAGATGAATGAGTTAATTGATAAAAATTGGGTATCCACAATACTTTTCGAGATAATTCGCATTTACTCATTTTGAGTAGGTGAATAATTAGCTATGGGTCTGAAACTTCACCGAGTGAAAGCTCTCCCAAAAGTAGGTGAATGAGTTATTTGAGAAAAATTGGCTATCTGCAATACTTTTAGAGGTAATTTGCATTTACTCATTTTGAGTAGGTGAGTAATTAGCTATGGGTCTGAAACTTCACCATGTGAAAGCTCTTCCAAAAGTAGGTGAATGAGTTATTTGAGAAAAATTGGCTATCTGCAATAATTTTAAGAGATAATTCGCATTTACTCATTTTGAGTAGGTGAGTAATTAGCTACGGGTCTGAAACTTCACCAAGTGAAAGCTCTCCCAAAAGTAGGTGAATGAGTTATTTGAGAAAAATTGGTTATCTGCAATACTTTTAGAGATAATTAGCATTTACTCATTTTTAGTAGGTGAGTAATTAGCTATGGGTGTGAAACTTCACCATGTGAAAGCTCTTCCAAAAGTAGGTGAATGAGTTATTTTAGAAAAATTGGCTATTTGCAATACTTTTAAGAGATAATTCGCATTTACTCATTTTGAGTAGGTGAGTAATTATCTACGGGCCTGAAACTTCACCATGTGAAAGCTCTCCCAAAAGTACATGAATGAGTTATTTGATAAAAATTGGGTATCCGCAATAGTTTTTGAGATAATTAGCATTTACTCATTTTGAGTAGGTGAGTAATAAGCTACGGGTCTGAAACTTCACCGAGTGAAAGCTCTCCCAGAAGTAGGTGAATGAGTTATTTGAGAAAAATTGGCTATCTGCAATACTTTTAGAGGTAATTCGCATTTACTCATTTTGAGTAGGTGAGTAATTAGCTATGGGTCTGAAACTTCACCATGTGAAAGCTCTCCCAAAAGTACATGAATGAGTTATTTGATAAAAATTGGGTATCCGCAATAGTTTTTGAGATAATTAGCATTTACTCATTTTGAGTAGGTGAGTAATTAGCTATGGGTCTGAAACTTCACCGAGTGAAAGCTCTCCCAAAAGTAGGTGAATGAGTTATTTGAGAAAAATTGGCTATCTGCAATACTTTTAGAGATAATTTGCATTTACTCATTTTGAGTAGGTGAGTAATTAGCTATGGGTCTGAAACTTCACCATGTGAAAGCTCTCCCAAAAGTAGGTGAATGAGTTATTTGAGAAAAATTGGCTATCTGCAATACTTTTAAGAGATAATTCGCATTTACTCATTTTGAGTAGTTGAGTAATTATCTACGGGTCTGAAACTTCACCATGTGAAAGCTCTCCCAAAAGTACATGAATGAGTTATTTGATAAAAGTTGGGTATCCGCAATAGTTTTTGAGATAATTAGCATAAAATGAGTAGGTGAGTAATTAGCTATGGGTCTGAAACTTCACCGAGTGAAAGCTCTCCCAAAAGTAGGTGAATGAGTTATTTGAGAAAAATTGGCTATCTGCAATACTTTTAGAGGTAATTCGCATTTACTCATTTTGAGTAGGCGAGTAATTAGCTATGGGTATGAAACTTTATCATGTGAAAGCTCTTCCAAAAGTAGATGAATGAGTTATTTGAGAAAAATTGCCTATCTCCAATACTTTTAACAGATAATTCGCATTTACTCATTTTGAGTAGGTGAGTAATTATCTACGGGTCTGAAACTTCACCATGTGAAAGCTCTCCCACAAAAGTAGATGAATGAGCCCTCCTTTAAACAGGAGACTCTTGTACCATCCTGTGGATCAAAAATTCGCTCGAAATCGCTGTATCTCTTTACGGTTTTCCAGGTATTGACACTTTTTCATTTTCCGTGAAAATCCAAGATGGCCGCCGAAAGTGGAGAAAATTGAAATTTTCCCCCTTTCCACAGGACACTCTTGTACCACCCTACGGGTTAAAAATTCGCTCGAAATCGGTCTATCTTTTACGGTTTTCGAGATATTGACACTTTTCCATTTTCTGCGAAAATCCAACATGGCCGCCAAAAGTGGCGGAAATTGAAATTTTCCCCCATTTGACAGGAGACTCTTGTACCACCCTGCGGGTCAAAAATTTGCTCGAAATCGCTCTATCTCTTATGACTTTCAAGATATTTGTGATTTTTCACATTTTCACTAAAAGTAGCAACAAAGTAGCCATTACTCACTTGTACATCGAGCAACAGTTGTAAAACTTAAATATGTTACAGTTCACTAAAAAGTACATGAACAAGATATTTAAGAGAAAATGTGTAGCTGCAATACTTTTGAAGATATAAGCCATTTACTCATTATGGTTATCATTCCAAATTGACCAAGTAGCTATTACTCACTTAGCTATGGAGATACACTTCCAAACCACTGACCATGTTGTAGCTGTGGAGAAAATAGCTGAACAACATATTGGAACAAAATACTGTAAATGCAATAGTTTGACAGATATAAGTCATATAATTATATTAGGAAAAAGTGTTATTACTCACTCAAAAGTAGGCCAAAGTTCACCAAACCTTTTTCCACTTAGCATAGGATACTCTTGTACTACCCTGTGGGTCAAAAATTCGCTCGAAATTGCTCTATCTCTTACGGTTTGCGAGATATTTTGGATTTTTGACATTTTCAGTGAAAGTAGCAATAAAGTAGCCATTACTCACTTGTACATTGAGCAACAGGTGTGAAACTTAAATATGTTACAGTTCACAAAAAAGTAGATGAACAACATATTTGAGAGAAATGGTGTAGCTCCAATACTTTTGAAGATATAAGCCATTTACTCATTATGGTTATCATAAAAATTTGACAAAGTAGCTATTACTCACTTAGCTATGGAGATACACTTCCAAACTACTGACCATGTAGTAGCTGTGGAGATAGTAGCTGAACAACATATTGGAACAAAATTGTGTAGCTGCAATATTTTTGAAGATATAAGCCATTTACTCATTATGGTTATCATAAAAATTAACAAAGTAGCTATTACTCACTTAGCTATGGAGATACACTTCCAAACTACTGACCATGTTGTAGCTGTGGATATAGTAGCTGAACAACATATTGGAACAAAATTGTGTAGCTGCAATACTTTTGAAGATATAAGCCATTTACTCATTATGGTTATCATTAAAAATTGACAAAGTAGTTATTACTCGCTTAGCTATTGAGATACACTTCCAAACCACTGACCATGTTGTAGCTGTGGACAAAGTAGCTGAACAACATATTGCAACAAAATGCTGTAAATGCAATAGTTTGAGAGTTATAAGCCATATAAATATATTAGCTAAAAGTGCTATTACTCACTTACAAGTAGGCCAAAGTTCACCAAACCCAAAAAATATTGAAGAGCAAAAAAATTCATTAGGACAACTAATTTACCAAAAATGTGTAACTGTAGTAGTTTCAGAGGAAACTCCGTGACACATGCACGCACGCACGCACCCACGCACGTATGCACACACATGGTGCAAATTATATTCTCCCGCCGGCGAGCCGGGCGGGAGATAATATACTACTGGGAGGTACACAATCTACATAACCTGAACCTACTTCATAAGATCTGTGCAACATGAATGGCCCAAAACTATCATGATTTTCTCCAGCAGAAGGACTTAAACAGGTTATAGTGAAAGTTACAGAGCATCAACAAAGGGTCAGCAAAATTGAAAACTGATTTACAATGTACAGAATTTTAGTTTCAGGATGGACTGATGTTTGCTTCCAATGTTGTTATGAGTGGCAATACCAGGGGTTTTGTACTGAGAATGTTAGATTACAATTTACTCAAGAAGAAAACTACACAAAAGAGGTTTTTAGTAGACTGGTACTGTATCTCCTTGATGGTGAAAATTATGATGCCAAGAACTCCACAATGGACAACTGCCCAAAATAAAAATATGTGCATGTGTTGACTTGAAAGCACCTGTTTTGTCCTCCCCCCATATATAGGGTGTTTATTTTACCATCACCTTTGACAGAAAAGCGAGTGAATCTGAATGCCCTTTTCAAATTATACCCTGGAACTTTGGGCTTTGAAAATCCAAATACTTGAACCACAGATTATCTGTGACATTTGTAGAAACCTATTAATTCAATGAGAATACTCCAATATGAAGTCATCTTGCCTTAACAGTTCTTCTTGTTTATCAGAAGTACCCCAAACACTGGGAAGATTTAAAGAAAAGGGACCCACAACTATGCACTTCATGCTACCGTGACCCCACAAAATCCAAACAGAGATATTAAAAACAATCCCCAAACTGCAAGCCCACGTCAGAACTGTGGAATTGGGGTGGGTGGTTTTCTGAGAAATCAATGTCACAGGAAACAGCATCAGAGTGACGTCAGCCCCACAGACTAATTAGCGAGGGTCAAAGACTGTGGAAATATGGAAATACTGGACTGCGTAAAGGGAAGTTATAAACACAATCTATCAATGATACAGGAGGGAAGGTCGGGGGTGGGGGGATGGCTGAATAAACAGTAAAGAGTAGGGAGAATTCCTGAGTAGAGAAAGCAGCACATGTATTGATTGCTGTAATAAGATCAATGAATGCCAAATTACAGCCTTACCACAGTCTCAAGCTGCCAGCCTATTGTTCGGAGTTAATTTGTACACAGAAACATTTTCCAGGCAATTGTAAGTGCTGGGATTGAATTCAGACAGATCATCAGTAGTTTACCTCTTATTGTTGTAATATGAGGGTTTGAAATCCATAACTACAGTCGTGCGACCCAAACATTAACCACACTTGACAACCACTGGTGCAATGAAACTGCTTCAGCTGTGTCGTAACAATTATCCAATTGCTGGTACAGGATGTTAAGCTGTAGTGCAGTCTAAATCAATGAAAAAATCAGACAACTGTATTTTCTTCCTGTACACAAAAGTTGTGACATTTGATAAACTTATTTAGTTTAGAGGAAGATTTTAAGGTAACAGGTAAGAGGAGTTTGTATTTTCATATAACATTTTGACCACAGTTTTGGGTCATACCTGTTTGTTCTATCTGATGGTTAAATGAATAGCAAAAGTGACCACAGTTGATACCAGACACAGACAGGCTACATGCACTCTGTGACTACACTGGGCCATCTTGTATTATTTCCATAAGTAAGCCCCGACACAGCTAGTATTTGGGTGGAGAGTTAAGATAAATAATGCAAAATCAACAAAATTTGCGATACCAAAACTACAATTTTTTTCCCTAATACATCTATATATCAAAAACACTGAGTTGTGGTAAGGCTAGTGTGTAATATTACTGAGTAGAGATCAATATTCAAGCACCATCCAGTGTCCAGCAACACAGTTAAACCTTGTCAAGATGTTTTTCCAAATGGTTGAGCAAGAGCCAGAAAAGTAATTAAATGTTTTAAGATGGTTCAAATAGTAACACAGTATTCACTTACTAGTCAAACAGCCAGCAAAACTCAAAGAGTAACAAGAGGGTCAGAGAGGCCCCAAAAGGAGGGTTGCGCAAAAGTAAGATATAGTATTACTTACCATATCTACAGGATCGATGTAAGGTAGATGTATGCACAAGAAGGCGGTGATAGTGGTCATGAACATACCAAAATATGTTCATAACTTTTTTTAGGGAACGGATGGAATTACACCAATTTTGAAAGCAACTTAGCTATGATGGTGGTCTATCTGCCTGTCAAGTTTGAATTTGATTAGACAAAACATTTTTGAGTTAGTCTGGAAACCAAAATGTTGACCCATAGACAAATGACAAAAAATGGACAAACGAAAGGACAGAACTAGAAAAAGGGTTTTGCTGACAAAAACGAAGCGGTCCTGATGAAAAAGTGCGAAGTAATCTGTAAAAGATGTTAACATATGCAATATGTTGGTAATGCTTATAATTGTATGAATGGTAAATTAATTCTAAAGAAACCCTCCTGTGAGTAAACCTAGTCAATGTGTCAAGTTTAGCTGATGTTAGTTGAATAGTAAGTCAGTTGGGGGCTGAAAACCCATTTTTTACTGTAAGATGGACATATGTGGACTTGAAGGTGGACAGAAAATAAGAATGTCCCTTTTGGCATCCTTTATAAGTGTGCAAATTTAACAGACGTCAGTTGATCAATAAGATAGTTGGAGGCTGAACACCCCCTTCTGTTATTGTCAGGTGGCCATAACTTCATTCATATTGGGGCATTAAGTTGACCATAAAATAACAGTGTCCCTTTTGCCATCCTTTATAGGTGTGCAAAGTTTAACCAAGGTCAGTTGAACAATAAGATAGTTGGAGGCTGAAAACCCCCTTATTTCACTTTAAGGTGGCTACCACTCCATTCATATTGAGAGTTTAAGGTGGCCATAAGTATTATTTTTATCTATTTTAATACCAGTGATAATTTAGATATACAAAATGGAAAAAGAAAGAAGCCAGAGGATTTTATTCCAGTTTGATGACTTTAAGCAGGCCATAGGTCCATTAACATTTTGAGTTTAAGGTCACCATAAAGTCAGGATATTCCTTTGGCAAATCTTAATAAATGTGCCAAGTTTGGTTGAAAAAAGTGAAAAACTAAGTGAACTGGAGGGCTAAAACCCCCTTTTTTGACATTAAGGTGACCTTAAGATTGCAGATACAGGGCTAAAACTTCAGCTTGTGAAAGATTATCAAAAAGTAGCTGAATAAATTATTCCAACAAAACGCCAAAATCCTGACCATTTTTGAGATACAGACCAAGTACCCATTTTAAAAAAATTTACGAAAATAAAACACCTCCCATTCAGGCATCTATGGTCTGATTGATCAGAAAATCCTTTCCGACCTGCAAAATTTGGTCTAGAATGTACCTGATAAATTTTATAGCACAAGTGTGTGTGGTTTTTTCCGAAACGCGATGACGGGGTGTTTTTGAAAAATGCTTAAGGTTACCTTAAGTAAAGCTTAAGGTCTGCGCAAAGTATCCCAAAATTTTTTCCCGCCCCTATAGTTTTAAAGAAAGATAAGAAGGAAAGAAAAATTTGAAAGGTCAAGAAGTTATACAAGGGAGACCATAATCCGGCAGCGGCGGTGATCAGTAAACTTCGGTGAAAACAAATAAGCGTCCCTGACAGGCCGCTTAATTACACCAATTTTGAAAGTAACTTCGCTATGATGGTGAACTATCTCCCTGTCAAGTTTGAATTCGATTGGACAAAGCGTTTTCATGTTAGAGTCCGGAAATGGAAATGCTGACGGGCAGACAAACGGACACACAAGCAAAACAGAATTACACCAATTTCGAAAGCAACTTAGCTATGAATCTGATGATCTGATTATCGCATCTATTACATTGACCCCATCCCTGGCTATGATGTGATCTATCTCCCTATCAAGTTTGAATTCGATTGGACAAAGCATTTTCAAGTTAGAGTCTGGAAATGTTGACGGACAGACAAACGCACAAAAACGAACAGACGGAATTACACCAATTTTGAAAGCAACTTAGCTAAGATGGTGATCTATCTCCTTCTCAAATTTGAATTCGATTGGACAAAGCGTTTTCGAGTAAGAGTCCAGAAACGGAAATGTTGACAGAGACAAACAAACAGATGTAATTACACCAATTTTGAAAGCAACTTAGCTATGATGGTGATCTATCTCCCTGTCAAGTTTGAATTCGATTGGACAAAGCGTTTTCGAGTTAGAGTCCGGAAACGGAAATGTTGACAGAGACAAACGGACAATAAAACAGACAAACAAACAGACAGAATTACACCAAATTTGGAAGCAACTTAGCTATGATGGTTGTCTATCTCCCTGTCAAGTTTGAATTCGATTGGACAAAGCATTTTTGAGTTAGAGTCCGGAAACAGAAATGTTGACGGACAGACAAACGCACAAAAAATGGACAAATGAACAGACAGAATTACACCAATTTTGAAAGCAACTTGGCTATGATGGTGATCTATCTCCCTCTTAAGTCTGAATTCGATTGGACAAAGCGTTTTTGAGTAAGAGTCCAGAAATTGAAATGTTGACAGAGACAGACAAAAAAACGGACGAACGAACAGACGTAATTACACAAATTTCGAAAGCAACTTAGCTATGATGGTTGTCTATCTCCCTGTCAAGTTTGAATTCGATTGGACAAAGCATTTTTGAGTTAGAGTCCGGAAACAGAAATGTTGACGGACAGACAAACGCACAAAAAATGGACAAATGAACAGACAGAATTACACCAATTTTGAAAGCAACTTGGCTATGATGGTGATCTATCTCCCTCTTAAGTCTGAATTCGATTGGACAAAGCGTTTTTGAGTAAGAGTCCAGAAATTGAAATGTTGACAGAGACAGACAAAAAAACGGACGAACGAACAGACGTAATTACACAAATTTCGAAAGCAACTTAGCTATGATGGTGATCTATCTCCCTATTAAGTTTGAATTCGATTGAACAAAGAATTTTCCAGTAAGAGTCTGGAAACGGACAGAGACAGACAAAAAATGGACAAACAAACATACGGAATTACACCAATTTCATTTTGAAAGCAACTTAGCTATGATGGTGATCTATCTCCCTGTCAAGTTTGAATTTGATTGGACAAAGCGTTTTTGAGTTAGAGTCTGGAAACGGAAATGTTGACGGACAGACAAACAAAAAAAACCCGGAAAAATGAACTGACGGAATTACACCAATTTCGAAAGCAATTTAGTTATAATGATGATCTATCTCCCTATGAAGTTTGAATTGATTGGACAAAGGGTTTTCGAGTGAGAGTCCGGAAACGGAAATGTTGACGGACAGACAAAAAATGGACACAGGAACAAACAGAATTACATCAATTTCGAAAGTAACTTAGCTATGATGGTGATCTATCTCCCTCTCAAGTTTGAATTCGATTGGACAAAGCGTTTTTGAGTTTCAGTCCGGAAACGAAAATGTTGACGGGCAGACGGACGTCAGACACATCAATCTAATAGGTGGGTTGGTTACACGCAATCCGCCTAAAAAGTAATAATTTTCTTTTATAACAAAATTATATATTGGGGTTAATCGAATCAGGGTAAGGCCAGTATTTGAAATCCCTAAAGTTGGATCAATACTTAACAAAATGTTTACTATCCAGTCAATATTGGGTAAAATACTCTAATCCCCAAAATAGGTAAAACTAATAATGTTTTTTGCTCCAAATATTTGAAATACGAAAAACTAAATTTGCATCATGGTAAGGCTAGTTTGACAATGCTGAGACGGATCAATACTCAAGCAGTACCCACAACCAACTAAAGTCTCAATTACCAACACTGCTCTAAATTTTTGTGCTAAAATAACGGTACTGTAAATTGGCTACTTTCTTGTATTAGGTATTAAAATTTTGCCCAACTGGGGGTTCCTTTGGAATTTACAGATAAAACAGATACACACCAACAAAATTATCTTGTCATTTATATTAGAAGAAAGACTGTGTAAAATTTCCCATGATTTCATTGGCTCAATATCCACTCAACTGTTGTCAATGTAGCTTTGAACTCATGACAAGAGAGCAGTTAGCCAAGTGATCAAATGTCAAGTACTGTATAAGTGTTTTTTTTCGCGGGTACTTAAGTTCGCGAATGTACACTCTAGGCCTGGTTCGCGAGAATTTATTTTCGCGGTGAAATATATTCAATTATCGCCCAAACTAACAACATGTTCAAATTAAAATATTATGCGGACTTCTGCTGGTTTGATTGGAAATGCATAGTTAACGTCTTTTCTTTTATACACGTTGTCAGTGTGTGAACCTACTCTGGGAGATTATAAATTTACGAAACCCAATCGAACACACTTTCATTGATCGGCGCATGATCAAAGAAGTTGTGTACAGTAGCGGGGTCGTGTAATTGAATTAATCCCTCCCTATTGGTGAAAGATCAAAGAAGTTAGGCGTTTCTGTGAATGGTACATTTGATAAAGCAATGGAATTTATTGTTTCCGTGGCAGTGTCAAATATTGTATCTTGCACAATCTTGTATTATCGCTCACGCTAGACTGGTTCTACTGATAAATATTGGCTAGAAGTTATTTTCGCGTTTTGTAGTCACTCGCGAATATAGCGAAAATTAATTCCACGCGAAAATAACCACTTATACAGTATGTTGGCCTATCTGCCACTAAGGTCTCAAATGTTGCAGCTAGAATTTAAGAAAAGTTCAAAGTTTGGGGTTTTAGGTCCCATTCAACAGCCAAGCCAGAACCATACTGGGAAAGATCCCCTGAGCATTGCCACTTACGGGAGTCAAACCCACACAGTGAGCCTGTGATCAGATGCCAAACTTGCTAACTATTGGGCTACTCAGGAACTCTTTCGAAGAATGTCAGTTATTCACTGAATGACAGGTACTGAATTTTAACACTTTTGGCACAAGCTAAATTTTGTGTGTGATAATTGCTACAAGCAATTCCTACACTAGGAAAAAGTACAATATGTGGTGGGATGATTTAATCTCTTGAAATATCTTAATAGTTTCATCTATTATCTTGGGAAACTGAGGGTATTAAATTGAAAAATTGAAGTTCATGTTTCAGAAACTCAGTGATTTATTCTGAAAGGAAAGTAAATTTATGTCATACAGCAACTTTGCTTGTAACAAAAGTATTAGACACAAATTTCTAGAAAAGACAAGCGAATGGCTTCTTGCTTCCGTGAATTTCGGACCCTGCATGGGTGCAGTGAATATGGAATAGAAAAAGTACTTAAATTGAACTGATCAGTACATACCATATATCACTATTACAATGCAAAACACCATATGCGAAACGCCTGGTGCAGAATATCTTACTCATCATTTTTACCATTCTAATGCACCAATTTTGGAATAGCTGCTTGATTAAAAAAATACTACCTGGTCATTCATTTCAAAACAATGTCCAGTTTGGGCAGAAGTATCAGTTAAAATTCCACTTATATTTTGCATCCCCCCCCCCCCCACACACACACACACAGCCCTCCACCTCTGAATTCCCTCCGTTGATGTAATACTTAAAAGCAGGGCTCTGAGATCTAATGTACATGAAAGAGCTGCAATTTCCTGTAACCATTCAGTCAATCAATAACCCCAATGATAACCCTATTAATTTAGCCAAGTGGCTTGTAAATTTCTGTGTAGTCTACTTCTACTCAAGAGAGATATATGAAAAGAAGGGTTTAGGGATAGCTGTGTTGTTTATATATGCTCATTACTCACTGTTACACCTTTGTACTCAATCCACCTCTCACAATGTTTACTGAGGCACTGATGCTGGATCAGTGATCCCATCATAAACAATAAATATTCAGAAAATCATTAGCCCTTGGTTTTCATATGTAGCAAACCCTTAAGTCCCCCCCCCCCCCCCCCCACACACACACACATTTTGAGTGGCATTAAATAAACCATGATGCCAGATGGATTCAATGGGGACACCAGTCTAGTCTGTACTTGCCAATTACTCCTCATAAGCCCAGACTAAGTTAGAATTAGGTTGTATTTCCATGAGCACATTCTTTGATCCACAAATACAACCTTTGTCTATTTTTGAAATGATACCAAGTGCTTTAACATGTGCTATGATGGTTTACAATTTAGTGATGGCTGATTCAGAAAATACAATTGTTTGGGTGTAAAAAATTCATGAAAATTTCGATCATTTTTCAAATATTTATTGAATAGTTAATCAAATAACATGGAAACTGAACAACTAATACCAAAAATGCTGTACATGGGAAATCCTATTTGCTTGGATACTGGCAATGATGGTCCAAAGACATATATTTCTCCGTTCCAATGGAAAATTGACCAAAAATGCATCCCTGCTGTACTCACTGTGTCATTACAACAGTCTGCGATAATGTGCAATTTTTAACCAGACAAATGATAATGGTATGAAAGATAAATGATATTCAATGAAACTGATGAATTACTTAAGTCAATGTTGGGGTGCTTAATATGTAAATATGTCTTATATTTTGACTATACTTTTCATGCTGAACAGATGTGAAACCATAGCTCAGAACCTAATTCCTGGTGAGATTTCAAATTTATGTAAATTTCTTTGATAGATTCTAATGAATCTTTTGCTGGACAGGATTACAAAATTTGTAAAAATGGCCAATGCTGGCTGATTCAGGGCAAACTCAATATTTTGCAAGTGAACTCACAGGCCCCGATTTCCATGCATGCACATAGTATGATTAAATTAACATTGATCTGAAAATTACAACACAGCAGGAGAAAATCAGTATGATTGATTGTTTGCAAGGCACTTCTTGCAAATAGGCACATGACTCGTTACTCACCACTCACATAAACATGCAATGAAGTTTACCGAGATTCCTGTGAATGGTGTTAAAGAACTCAAATGAACACTGTTCATTTAACTGATACTTCACTCTCAAACAATGAAAATGAACCATGCTTTAATTACACAAGATATTGTGTATAGAAATACACAAAGTAAGACCTAAAAGAAATTCATTATTCAACACTTTGATATTGAGGCTACAAACAAAAACTGTGCAAATGATTTCTATTCTAAGTCATGGTTTGCTCCAAACTATTTTAAACAATTCATATATTTTTAATATGATGCACCATAAAGCAAATCACAGCACTCACTATATTTTACATACGAAATCAAGTATGTTAGACAACAATCAAATGTTTGACAATACCAGTAAATATATCAATCACTTTTAATCAAGCAGAATCTGATTTTTGGTAAAAGTAGACATCATGCCTATTTTTCATTGAAATTTTACTGTTAAATCCTAGCTGATAATTTTTGCAGGTTGATTGATATTCCACTAAGTAGGCTTCAATTGAGAATGTATTTCATATTTTGATAAGGTATTGCCCCAACACCAACAGTGCAAAAATTAAATGTGTGTAAAATACTGAGCGCCATAGCCAAACTGAAAAAAAAAGATAAAAACCCGTCAACCACTGCTAAACTAAATAATACCAGCAGAAATTTCTGTTGTATCAATCATAATGGAGCAAAATTCTGTTGATCAAAATGCAAATAAACTAAGACCCACTACAAAAAATTCAAATGTAATGACTGCTTTATGTACCTTTGAATACAATACCCAGTTGCTATGCCTGTTACCTGTCCATGTTTAGGTATACTTTCTATGTATAAATACATAAACATACCCGACTGGTCTCTATCATGATGTTTTTGTACTTGTTTGTGCATACCTTGTGTACTTACCTAATTGGTCTGCCAGACACTTTCCACATTCTGAATACACTTTTATGTATGTACTTTGTGAGGTGGTCTGTATTTGGTAGCAATGCTTGGTTCACAAATACCAAATTGGGCTGTCAGACAGAAGTTTCCCTGTTCTGTTGTATTTATTGTTTTTAAAATACTCAGTGTATACATTCTGAGTTTGTCTACAAACCTGCCGTCACCCGTGTTCTATTCTTTAACATATTTTAATATACTCTGTGTATGCATACTGAGGTGGTCTGCTTGCCTGATATTTCTCCTCTTCTGTTGTTTTATATACATTTTTTACTATACTATCTCCACATATTCTGAGTTAGTCTATCTATTGCCTATTTCCCTTGTGCCGTGTATACTTGTTCATGCTTTGTACTTGTTTAGGGGTTCTCTTTGTACATACCGAGTTGGTCAGCCAGTTGTTTCCCTCGTTCTGTTGACACAACACGCTCGTCCTCTAGGTCACATTTGTTGCCCACCAATACGACCTGTGCATTGTCCCAGGAGTAGGTCTTGATCTGTGTACACCTGCAACACCACAGACCAGTATGTGTACACCTGCACCACATCCCACACCAATATATACGGGAGAAGATGGTGATGGATCAAACAAAGACAGTTAACTGACTCAATGCCCAGCCTGAGTTAATTACAATTGTTTAAATTGTTGATAGTTCTGATTGTATCTGGTTTCATAAAAGTTCAATGAAAAACTAGAAATAGGCCGCCCTGTTGATAGTAGATGCGAATAGAAACAGGATAGCATAGAAGAACACACATTATCATGTGTAATGTCCACCCATGAACCTTTTGCCCAAATTGTACAGTAGTCTTACAAGACCCTGTTTCATTTGTAAAATATATCAATGATGCTTAAATATTTGATAGTGTAGATGTAATTCATTTCAGCTTCATGCCTTTTTGCATTGGTTGGGTTGAAAATTTTGACGAAATCACTCTATCTTGCACGGTTAAGAAGATAGAAGCCAATTCCTGTTTTTCTATTTTTGGCAAAAATTTGAAAATTCAAAATGGCCGCCATTATTGGGAAAAGGAAATTTTTTTGAAAATTGCCAAGAGTACATTTCTTAGATACCCTATGGGTCGAAAATTTCAACAAAATAACTCTATTTTGCACGGTTAAGGCCAGTTTGTGTTTTTCCATTTTGGGCAAAAATTCGAAAATTCAAAATGGCTGCCATTTTTGGGGAGGGGAAAATTTTTTGAAAATTGCAAAGATTACATTCCTTAGATACCCTGTGGGTTGAAAATTTCGACGAAATCGCTCTATCTCGCATGGTTAAGGAGATAGAAGCAAATTTGTGTTTTGCCATTTTTGGCAAAAATTTGAAAATTCAAAATGGCCGCCATTTTAGGGGAGGGGAAAATTTTTTAGAAATTACCAAGAGTACAATGCTCAGATACCCTGTGGGTCGAAAATTTTGACGAAATCACTCTATCTGGCACGGTTAAGGAGATAGAAGCAAATTTGTGTTTTGCCATTTTTGGCAAAAATTCGAAAATTCAAAATGGCCGCCATTTTTGGGGAGGGGAAAATTTTTGGAAAATTGCAAAGATTGCATTCCTTAGATACCCTGTGGGTCGAAAATTTCGACGAAATCGCTCTATCTCGCACGGTTAAGGAGATAGAAGCAAATTTGTGTTTTGCCATTTTTGGCAAAAATTCAAAAATTCAAAATGGCCGCCATTTTTGGGGAGGGGAAAATTTTTTGAAAATTGCAAATATTACATTCCTTAGATACCCTGTGGGTCGAAAATTTCGATGAAATCGCTCTATCTCGCACGGTTAAGGAGATAGAAGCAAATTTGTGTTTTGCCATTTTTGGCAAAAATTCGAAAATTCAAAATGGCCGCCATTTTTGGGGAGGGGAAAATTTTTGGAAAATTGCAAAGATTGCATTCCTTAGATACCCTGTGGGTCGAAAATTTCGACGAAATCGCTCTATCTCGCACGGTTAAGGAGATAGAAGCAAATTTGTGTTTTGCAATTTTTGGCAAAAATTCGAAAATTCAAAATGGCCGCCATTTTTGGGGAGGGGAAAATTTTTTGAAAATTGCAAAGATTACATTCCTTAGATACCCTGTGCGTCGAAAATTTTGCCGAAATCGCTCTATCTCGCACGGTTAAGGAGATAGAAGCAAATTAGTGTTTTGCCATTTTTGGCAAAAATTCGAAAATTCAAAATGGCCGCCATTTTTGGGGAGGGGAAAATTTTTGGAAAATTGCAAAGATTGCATTCCTTAGATCCCCTGTGGGTCGAAAATTTTGCCGAAATCGCTCTATCTCGCACGGTTAAGGAGATAGAAGCAAATTTGTGTTTTGCCATTTTTGGCAAAAATTCGAAAATTCAAAATGGCCGCCATTTTTGGGGAGGGGAAATTTTTTTGAAAATTGCAAATATTACATTCCTTAGATACCCTGTGGGTCGAAAATTTCGACGAAATCGCTCTATCTCGCACGGTTAAGGAGATAGAAGCAAATTTGTGTTTTGCCATTTTTGGCAAAAATTCGAAAATTCAAAATGGCCGCCATTTTTGGGGAGGGGAAAATTTTTGGAAAATTGCAAAGATTGCATTCCTTAGATACCCTGTGGGTCGAAAATTTCGACGAAATCGCTCTATCTCGCACGGTTAAGGAGATAGAAGCAAATTTGTGTTTTGCCATTTTTGGCAAAAATTC
This sequence comes from Sabellastarte sp. h YS-2021, assembly GCA_964017235.1. Lineage (NCBI taxonomy): Eukaryota > Metazoa > Annelida > Polychaeta > Sabellida > Sabellidae > Sabellastarte > Sabellastarte sp. h YS-2021. The sequence goes on from OZ024929.1 coordinate 139,199,616, forward strand.
GAAAATTCAAAATGGCCGCCATTTTTGGGGAGGGGAAAATTTTTTGAAAATTGCAAATATTACATTCCTTAGATACCCTGTGGGTCGAAAATTTCGACGAAATCGCTCTATCTCGCACGGTTAAGGAGATAGAAGCAAATTTGTGTTTTGCCATTTTTGGCAAAAATTCGAAAATTCAAAATGGCCGCCATTTTTGGGGAGGGGAAAATTTTTGGAAAATTGCAAAGATTGCATTCCTTAGATACCCTGTGGGTCGAAAATTTCGACGAAATCGCTCTATCTCGCACGGTTAAGGAGATAGAAGCAAATTTGTGTTTTGCAATTTTTGGCAAAAATTCGAAAATTCAAAATGGCCGCCATTTTTGGGGAGGGGAAAATTTTTTGAAAATTGCAAAGATTACATTCCTTAGATACCCTGTGCGTCGAAAATTTTGCCGAAATCGCTCTATCTCGCACGGTTAAGGAGATAGAAGCAAATTTGTGTTTTGCCATTTTTGGCAAAAATTCGAAAATTCAAAATGGCCGCCATTTTTGGGGAGGGGAAATTTTTTTGAAAATTGCAAATATTACATTCCTTAGATACCCTGTGGGTCGAAAATTTCGACGAAATCGCTCTATCTCGCACGGTTAAGGAGATAGAAGCAAATTTGTGTTTTGCCATTTTTGGCAAAAATTCGAAAATTCAAAATGGCCGCCATTTTTGGGGAGGGGAAAATTTTTGGAAAATTGCAAAGATTGCATTCCTTAGATACCCTGTGGGTCGAAAATTTCGACGAAATCGCTCTATCTCGCACGGTTAAGGAGATAGAAGCAAATTTGTGTTTTGCCATTTTTGGCAAAAATTCGAAAATTCAAAATGGCCGCCATTTTTGGGGAGGGGAAAATTTTTTGAAAATTGCAAATATTACATTCCTTAGATACCCTGTGGGTCGAAAATTTCGACGAAATCGCTCTATCTCGCACGGTTAAGGAGATAGAAGCAAATTTGTGTTTTGCCATTTTTGGCAAAAATTCAAAAATTCAAAATGGCCGCCATTTTTGGGGAGGGGAAAATATTTTGAAAATTGCAAAGATTGCATTGGTTAGATACCCTGTGTGTCGAAAATTTTGCCGAAATCGCTCTATCTCGCACGGTTAAGGAGATAGAAGCAAATTTGTGTTTTGCCATTTTTGGCAAAAATTCGAAAATTCAAAATGGCCGCCATTTTTGGGGAGGGGAAATTTTTTTGAAAATTGCAAATATTACATTCCTTAGATACCCTGTGGGTCGAAAATTTCGACGAAATCGCTCTATCTCGCACGGTTAAGGAGATAGAAGCAAATTTGTGTTTTCCCATTTTTGGCAAAAATTCGAAAATTCAAAATGGCCGCCATTTTTGGGGAGGGGAAAATTTTTTGAAAATTGCAAAGATTGCATTCCTTAGATACCCTGTGGGTCGAAAATTTCGACGAAATCGCTCTATCTCGCACGGTTAAGGAGATAGAAGCAAATTTGTGTTTTGCCATTTTTGGCAAAAATTCGAAAATTCAAAATGGCCGCCATTTTTGGGGAGGGGAAAATATTTTGAAAATTGCAAAGATTGCATTGCTTAGATACCCTGTGCGTCTAAAATTTTGCCGAAATCGCTCTATCTCGCACGGTTAAGGAGATAGAAGCAAATTAGTGTTTTGCCATTTTTGGCAAAAATTCGAAAATTCAAAATGGCCGCCATTTTTGGGGAGGGGAAAATTTTTGGAAAATTGCAAAGATTGCATTCCTTAGATCCCCTGTGGGTCGAAAATTTTGCCGAAATCGCTCTATCTCGCACGGTTAAGGAGATAGAAGCAAATTTGTGTTTTGCCATTTTTGGCAAAAATTCGAAAATTCAAAATGGCCGCCATTTTTGGGGAGGGGAAATTTTTTTGAAAATTGCAAATATTACATTCCTTAGATACCCTGTGGGTCGAAAATTTCGACGAAATCGCTCTATCTCGCACGGTTAAGGAGATAGAAGCAAATTTGTGTTTTGCCATTTTTGGCAAAAATTCGAAAATTCAAAATGGCCGCCATTTTTGGGGAGGGGAAAATTTTTTGAAAATTGCAAATATTACATTCCTTAGATACCCTGTGGGTCGAAAATTTCGACGAAATCGCTCTATCTCGCACGGTTAAGGAGATAGAAGCAAATTTGTGTTTTGCCATTTTTGGCAAAAATTCAAAATGGCCGCCATTTTTGGGGAGGGGAAAATATTTTGAAAATTGCAAAGATTGCATTGCTTAGATACCCTGTGTGTCGAAAATTTTGCCGAAATCGCTCTATCTCGCACGGTTAAGGAGATAGAAGCAAATTAGTGTTTTGCCATTTTTGGCAAAAATTCGAAAATTCAAAATGGCCGCCATTTTTGGGGAGGGGAAAATTTTTGGAAAATTGCAAAGATTGCATTCCTTAGATCCCCTGTGGGTCGAAAATTTTGCCGAAATCGCTCTATCTCGCACGGTTAAGGAGATAGAAGCAAATTTGTGTTTTGCCATTTTTGGCAAAAATTCGAAAATTCAAAATGGCCGCCATTTTTGGGGAGGGGAAATTTTTTTGAAAATTGCAAATATTACATTCCTTAGATACCCTGTGGGTCGAAAATTTCGACGAAATCGCTCTATCTCGCACGGTTAAGGAGATAGAAGCAAATTTGTGTTTTGCCATTTTTGGCAAAAATTCGAAAATTCAAAATGGCCGCCATTTTTGGGGAGGGGAAAATTTTTTGAAAATTGCAAATATTACATTCCTTAGATACCCTGTGGGTCGAAAATTTCGACGAAATCGCTCTATCTCGCACGGTTAAGGAGATAGAAGCAAATTTGTGTTTTGCCATTTTTGGCAAAAATTCGAAAATTCAAAATGGCCGCCATTTTTGGGGAGGGGAAAATTTTTTGAAAATTGCAAAGAGTACACTCCTCAGATACCCTGCGGGTCGAAAATTTTGCCGAAATCGCTCTATCTCGCACGGTTAAGGAGATAGAAGCAAATTACTCAAAAGTAGTACTGAAAATACACAATGAAGTACCTAAATGGCTATTACTCATGTACTGACAAAGCTATCAGTCCCAAATGCAATACCAAGCGAGCTATGGACATAACAATCTTGTATTCAAAATTGTAGTAAAATATCTTTAATTATTTTGGCTTAAATGCACGGAAACCAATGGGTACTGAAAATAGCTGTACTTAAGTATTACTCAGTAAGCAAAAGAGGTACAACAGCCAAAAGCAATCCCAAGCAAGCTACTGACCCAATAAGCCTGCATACCAAATTTGGTGACAATAGCTCTAATACTTTTCCTTTAAATGAGCGGAAACCATGCGTGACGCCGGACATCGGACGCCGGACGCCGGACATCGGACATCGGACATCGGACGGCGAAAAAAGCAAAAATAATATATCCACCCCCCAGGGGGGTGGACATAATAAGTTGCATCTTTTCATGTATCATTAAAATCACTTTATTATAGTCAAAGGCCAGGCATTGAACAGAACACAGTAGTCAGCTGGTCCAACACCTTAACAGATAAAGTGGGCAAGGAGTTGGCATGGGCAAGATGTTATAAATTCAACTTAAAGCAACATGAGGTACAGGAATAAGATAGCATAGGGTTGGAACTTTTAACGTGACTTTTAATTTTAAAATAATAATTGAAATATACTTCATAAAAATATACCAAAACCTCATCCATTATGGCCATTAAAGCCTTTTTGTGTAGGGCCTGGATTTCACCTGATTCATTTGTCTGATACATGTCCATGTGCCCTCATATCCATTTTTCCTGGCATCTTAATGAGACATTCCCTCAGAAATTCCCTGATGCAAGTTGATGTTTGTAAAGCACCCCAATCACTGAATTTCATTCCTCCACTACAGAAGTCATCTTAATTGCAGCTGCAAGCTAGTTCTCATGCTTTCAGAGATATCAATAAAATATACTGCAGGAAAAATCTCTAACACAGCATGGAGACTGCTGCTTCAACTGGAGATGGAAATAAACAGGGCCAGAAAAAAATCATCCATTTTGTCACTCTGTTAAGTAAATCACGGAATGGACAACTTAGAAAAACAAGCAAATGTTTCAAAGAGTTTATGATCAATTTCTGAACCAAAAAGAGAACCAGACAAATTTGTGAAAACTCTCAACAAAAAGCATTGAAAAGGTATTCAAAATGATTTTTCATGCACAAAAAAATTTGTTTTGACCAATATTTTGGTTTGTTATTTTATTTTTTTTTAATGAATGGTATTTTGGTGATTTGTACCGAATAACTTCTGATTTAGGACAATCATGTTTTATAATTGGTCAGCACTCCAAGTTTGCAATCTATATCATTCAATACCTTTGTGTAACACAAGTTTATGCAATGAACTCTCATAAATATGGAAAACCAATCAGTGAGCTTCCAGCCAAATGCTTTAAAACAAAAGACAATCAATACTTGGGGAAGTATAGCAGCCCCCCCCCCCCCCCCCCCCCCCCTTCTCCAATGTCTCCAAACACTGATACAGCAATTTCCTTTTGTCTGGGAATGGATCTGAAAGGCTGAATTGATAAGGAGATACAGACAAAATGATGTAAGATTGGCTATGGTCAAGTCACTTGTTATAAATACTTTTCATTTCAAAGCACCATCAGTTTGTGTGTTCAATGAAAAACATAAGAAAGAACATAGTGTGTATATGTCACAGGCCAAATTAAAATCAAGTTTTGATTTCACCTAGGCAGATTTAAAATCCACCTGGGTTTTAATTTCTTGTCTCGTCTGTGGCATATACATTGTGTGTCAAAGGAGAAAAAACCAGGTCCTTAAATAATGAAGTGGGCAATAGATAACTTTGATTTCTATTTAACATGACTGAAAGTGAATACAAATCGGTCTCAAGTTTATGGAATCACCAAAATATAAAGAAATAATTTTTCTGTTGTTTCTCATTAGTAGTTACAGCATCCCAGGCCTCCACTGAAGGACAATTCTCCAACATGGCTTAAAATATTACCTATTCCCACAGAGAAAATTTACAAACGTGAAAGGTATATTAAAAAGATATAAAAGAAACAAATTTATAAAGCATATAAAAAAAAGAGAAAAGAAAAGGGTTATCTAGAAGCTGCCACCCCAATAAATCGATAAAATAAAAACCAAAACAAAAGGTGTGATAGATCCATCACCATCTGCATGCCAGTGATTGAGGTGCTGTCAATCAAACATGGAGAAGCCCCGCCCATCTAACTATTACCTCCCACCCTCGTACCTAGGTCCTCGGCCAATCGTTTGCCCTGCTCTCGATCTACAAGTCGCTGATGCTTGAGATCGCACTTATTGCCTACGAGGATGACACTTGTGTTATCCCAGGCATGGGTCTTGATCTGTGTAGTCCTGGCAACATGGCAAAGAATCATGGGTACGTGAAAGTCTACGGCCACTTAGATTTTGATTTATTATGGATACAATGCTACATTTAACATACTCTATAGGTCATATGTCACATAGATAGTAAGAGTTAACATATCAATCTAAAAGATTTAGATCGCTTTAAACCCATTATATATAGGTTATAAAACAGCAGGCTATTGCAGGGGGAGAGGGAAAACTACCGTCTATTTACTGAAGTTTCTTCAAAGTTAACAAATAGACATCAGGAATTATATCCAAACTTGCCCACTCAAAGTCAGGGGATGAGATTCAAACCGATGTCCTATAGAGGAAAGTCTTAGTGTATCACCATAATAGCTAAACCAGGTCCCTAACAGGCACCAATGACTTCTTAACTTAGATATTGGTCACTGGGCAGACTCCAGTCTTGAGGCAAAATAGGTATTTTAGGCATGTATTCATGAATAATGGTTTTAAGGTCATTGAATCTGTTTCGAGTCAACCACTTCTGTCCTAGAATTTCTTTTATGGTTACTCTTATGTTGACCAGTGAGAGGCACTCAATAATGCAAAGAATTGAGATGTACAATTTAACCTAAACTGAGGGTCTCATTTAACACTGTCTAATTTTGAGACATTCTACTTGACCTATAGATTGGGGATAAATATTCGGCAGAGCAACCTCTATATGATCAACTAGCCAGATATTCTCACAGGTAGCATTAGGCACCTGCTCTACCTGGTACCCCATGAATTTGTAAAATTGGGTTATTATTGGACAAAAATGAGGTATAATGGTATAAACTTTGAACATTTAAGTCTTCAGGTACCTATTGCTACAGACGTAGTCTATATTGTATGCAAAAGTACCAAATTAGACTTTCTATTGAGTTTGGGGTGAACATGAAAGATAAATGCAAACCTTAATTCCATTCTGTGATAGCAGGTACTTACATAAAAGGCAAAAAGGTGTGCAGCCAAAATGTGTATCAACCTTGAAAACCAATGACACCAAAATTGTAGCAGTGCAAGTGTACTTAAAAGTTATTTCCCACATTACAGTGAGCGTGAACACTCAAAATAACTGAAAATATGCATACAATAGGTCAAGTGGTTTTTTCACAACACTCCTTGTCAGTTCAAGAGAACAATCTCAATACTATAACCTCCATGATACCCATGGATGACATGTTTTTGCTCTATACTGTTGTTCGTCTTGTGTATTCAGAACAACCCAAGAAATTGTCAAAAATCTTTTTCTATAAAGTAAAGACTGAAAAGTCCAGTACTGCCACAAGCATACTTATTAAAATTGTGACTCAGGGTTCTTTGCCAAATTTTTTCAAAATTTTTTTCTAAAACTTTTCTTTGCCTCCTTATTCTTAAAAGTGTATTGATGTTTGTTTACATTTGTTGTGTATAGTAGCATAAAGAGTAAAGTATATGAAATTTGCATGAAGAAAATTCCCTTACTTATCTACAAATTTGTGTTATAGCTATGTGAAAGTTTTGTGACAACTTGAAGTCATTGATCTCATTGGTTGCAGAATGTCATTGAAATTTGCTAATTGGTTTCATAAGTTTAAGGTAAAGTCTTAAGTTGTGAATTTTATATACTGTGGTTAACTTCATATTTACTTACCATGTTTATTTGTAAACATGACCCCTCCCTAATAAGCAACCCCTAACTTTGTAATTCTGGGATACACAAAAAGATGCATTTTTTTACACCCCCAATCAAATAACCTCTAACAGGAAATCAAAATCAAATCAAAAGATGGCAGATTTGATTAAAAACTCCTTACAATCTCCAAAACAGGAGATAAAAGTTTATAATTTCTTCAAATGTAAAGTTTGTTTCTAATATTCTAAGTTCACAATTATATTTGCTGACAAGATGACAGTTGTAAAGTATGTCATCGCCCATTGCTCATGGACACTTGAGGAGTATCTCCATCTCAAACAGTTGCAGCTCCTTTTGAAAAATGCATCACCCCCTCGGGCATTTTTCTGATAAATACGGTATATGTCTCCGATTTTAAGTTTATGAAACCTTGCAGTTTTATAAAACTCGAGAGTGGATACCTGATAAACAGATTTTTGTGGGACAATGCACATGACATGGGACAGTGAGCTTTTTAATACACTTCATGAAGTCTGATGCATTCAAGGTGATCTTGGCATTGGATTTTTGTACAAACCTAATACTGTAAATATGTAAACTACTTATGCTTACTTTCCAATTCTTGTAACAATAAAACACTGTTCTGTTTAATTTTCCCTATACTTTAATGGGATGATTATTCTATTTATTCCCCATTCTTTTCTAATTTATAAACAACACTACCTGGAGGTCAATGTTCATCTTGAATATTTAGCTCTGAAGCAAATATACATTCAATTCAGCCATTGAAAAAAGTGTGAAACAAGTTATTCTTTCAATGAATTAGTGATAACCACAATTATTCCATCAATAGAAATGTAGCCAGAAAATCAGCAACTTAGATTGATCATGGACAAATAATTTATAAGGTAATGAGACCTTTGAAACAAATACAAATTGAATAATGATTCAGATTTCGCCGAGTCTAAGCATCTGAATGTAAGAAGGATATTAAACATCACCAGAGTGCTACAATTAACAGTGATCAGACCATATTAAGTAGGAACTCACACAAAGAACAAAATGTACACTGCACTGCCTAAATCTTTGAGTAAGGGTAAATCTGAATGGAAATAGCCATTTTAGGGCTTGATTGTAATTTCTACTTCCAAATGGTTTCAACTAAACAGACTTCTGTTAATAGAATTAGACTGAATTTAGAATTCGGAAAAAATTAAATTTATATTCTAGAAGCTTAAACCTACATGTTCACCAAAATGCATTTATCACAATTATTTTTACTTACAAACTGACTACAATTGTGTCTTTGAATTCAGAAACAAAAAAAAACCCCCAAAAACAAAAAGATGAAAGATGACAAACATGAATAGTGAGTCAAGAGTGTGAAACTTGGATCTTATTTTCTTGACATTTAATAAAATTGTGGAGTTTCATGGGCCCTTTTTACAGAAAGTGTGTCTGCTTTTCAACCTGTCATAAAAGATCCCTGACATTCAAATAAACAAAGAAATGTGTATCACATGCAGTTATGTCTATATGAAAACCAAAATTGCCAAAATGTGTTGCTATGAAAGTTTCAATATTTCTTTCAAGCAAGATTCTTACAAACATACTAAGACCTATTTTATGATCTGACTGATTGGTCCATATATGGTGAACTAGATCAGAGATGTCTGAAAAACGTATGACAGATAAAATATGAAAACCTGAAAGTGATGTCACATATTGGAATTATGACACAAGACGATTGTATTAAAGTTAGCTTTGATTCAGCTTTAATTTCCCCAGTCAAAAACTTCACAAAGTTCAAGTTATTATTTGAGCGATTGGCTCACATGGCCAGTTCTTATCCCTAGTTTTATTGTTTGAAGAGACTGATAAAAAATTTTGTTCTGCACTATCTAACTGTCCAGTTTTTCTAGTTATATTTCCATTGATAGAATAATTATAGGTATCAATAATTCAGGGAGACAACCGTTTCCACATTGTTTTATCCAGAGATCAATTCACTGTCAACTGGTTCCCAGTCTGTCAATTTTGTCAAACTAACATTAGAACCCAGGTAATTGTACAAACATCTACCATAGTTTTAAAACTGTCAATGACTGAGAAGACTGTGATAGGACAACTGACCACCCATGAAGATCAATCTATAGTTATGCTTCCTCTCATTAACACTTCTATACTCGTTGGCACTAGCAAGCATCATGTGACAGATCTTCAAAAATTGCTCCATGCTATGATTTAGAGATACCGCTATGAAGACAGGTGACATCATTACAAGGGTGCTATGGGCTCGATGGGTTTACTACGAACAGAGGCAACAACACAAATTAGAGGGGCAATTGACCAAGAAATTTTTAAACAGTTCAAAAATTTTGTCATGATAGGAAGACAGATGGTGGAAAATAGAGGTGAAAGTAGGACTGATGCAGAACTAAGCATAGTACAGGAAATGAAGACTTCAAAGTTGTCTTTAGTTGTGACCAAAAATCGTCAAAGTGGGAAATGGGCATTACTATCATTGGCCTATGGCAAAAGACCAAAAAGGTTTTTTGAAGACATTGTTCCCTGTAGTACCTGAGATTTGACCATTACATAATTACTCTACAATTTCTCCCTCCCCATTATTGCTGTGAGGCTTGGACATAGGATCTCATATAATTTATTCAAACCTTTGTACTTTTTAATCTCTTCAATATCTGAATCCAGATTCTAACGCTTAGGCGTCACCTTTCCTGACACCATCTATATCATCATATAGCCACCCTACCCCTTCACCCCTCCAGCATATACATTTTAGTTTAGCTTGTGACAGATCATGGGACATTTTCAAATATTTGTAAAAAGTGGTCCTGAAATCAAATGGTGCTCTGTGTTGTGTCAGACATGTCCTACCCAAATGTGAATCCCACTGAATCATGCTGACTCAGCTTGATTGCGTGCTTCCAGACAGAAAGTGGATCATACCACAATGAAAAGGTCATGAGCACATTTACATTTCATCAAACCTGCACAGAAAGGCGTGACCTAGGTGTAAGATTCATAAAATAAAACTGTTTTTCCAAAATCATGCATAATTGGACAAACATGGATTCATTAGGCATAGAGATGTTGGATAACTGAGAAAAATTAATTAAGCGCTGGTTAAGCTCTGCTGTATAATAGGTTTGTCTGAAAGGGTGTGCTACAGATTTTCAAGTCCTGTACTTACCAACGTTGATAAAATATGAGCCAATCACATTTGATAATAAAGTTACAACTGATATGACATTATTTCTCCATACCTACTACAATTGATGCAATATGATCTAACAAAAGTGAGTTTCATTTTGAAAATTCTCCAAGGTAGTTATCATCACCATACACCACAGAGTTCTAGTAATTTGCCCCTTTCATACTACAGGCAGTACATCCTGCAGTTAGAAGTTTTTCTCAGTGGCGGAACCATCCCCAGGTGGCCCCATTTTGACTGAGTTGTTCACACTACATGCGAACAGCAACTGATTGGACACGGTTTTTTAACCATCACAAACAGTGAGACAACAGTATTACAAGCGTTGGTCACCATGACGCAACCTCCATTAACCTTAGCTCACCGAATCACAACCTTATGTACACCATGGACCACACCTTTAGTTACTGTAGTCAGAAACTCATACACGCATGCACAAAATCATCTGCGCACGCTCACGGAACCAAAATCAGAGCTGGAAATTTGAAACTTTTAAAAATAACTGTGGGACTCACAAGGTAATGAACGGTTCGCAACTGACTTACAAGCTCACATACAGATGTCAGATGGTGATTCAAGGACAGGGATGTTTCACCAAACACTGCCTGATACTGCCTGTAATGTGAATAGAGTAAAAATTAACCAGAACTTCCTTATTTCCGGTAAGTATTTTTTTGCTCACATCTGACTGGATCATATTGTATCGAGCTTGGGCCTTCACGTATCTAAAAACCAAAGTCCTTCTTCCAAACTCACATTCCCATTGACAAAAGAATTGGTTATTTATCATGGAGATATGTGATGACGTACATAATTCTCTCACTGTAATTTTTTGCTCTGATAGTGGCCTGTGACATTTGTCAGGCCTGATACATTTACCTGGCTGGGAAGCCCTTCAGAGCCACTTTGTTTCAATGACCTAGTAATTCCCCCTCTTGCCTTTCTCTTGGAGTAACACCAACCATTTTACCCAGAAATGTCATCTTCATATATGCCTTTGTAAAAACTGTTCACACTTGGCAAGTATTTATGCCATTTCATCTGACCTTTTTCAGTCAGTTTAATTTGTCTTTGTAAATTTGATATGCATCTTTTTACTTGCTTGGGGTAAGGATATTATGTATGAGAAAAATGTGAGGAAATGTTATCAAGTAGAATCAAGTTTGAATTTAACAAATAATATTTTTCATAAGATTTTAAAAATGTATGGCACCATACTTGCCTAACTTGGTGAGATAAACTCTAGTCCATGAACAGTCTTGGTATAAAAGTTTTGCTTTGTATAACAAATACTTTCAAATATGACATAAAATTAAGATAACAGTGTATGAAGTATAGAGTGGGGACTTAATAGCCTGCCACAGACACATACAAGTCATGTATTCAACTTAAACCTTTGAATATCTTCAATATCGCAAGATATGGGTTGGCTTATTCCTGCTGGTGCTCAGGTCTTATTCCAGGTTATTTTGTGTAGAGGTAAATAGGATTGTCATGCCAAAGCCTCCCACCCGTTTATCTATGTATATTTTCTCGGGTTTCACTTTAATCCCTTTTTGTCAATATACTACATACGCCCATCTGTCCCCACTGAGGTAACCCTCTTAATTTGTAATGAATCCTCGTGCACCCCTCACATCTCCTACAGCATAGTTACCACACTATAAAAGTCATTTCCATACATACAGTGTGCTTGGGGATTATATGCGTCTTCACACTGAATGTTTCAACTAAAGGCCTGGATAGATCGATGAAGATACAACTTCTGATAAATCAGGTTGAAGATAATAGGGATAGGATATACCTTGTCTAAACATTACAAAGACGATGAAATCTGATCCAACATGAAGTGATTTTTTAGGCTAAAAAGCTTAAATGCAGTTTTCTACCATAGCTGTACCATGATGCCAAAGGTATCTACCACTAACAACACATGCTTGTCCAACAGCTGTATGATTTTGGAATGATTTCATTACTGTGTTAGAATCCTCTAGTACAAAGTTCTAGGTATACATCTGATCAGATTAAAGTGATTGGGCACTTTCCACAAATTTTCTCAAGAAACCTACAAAGAATGTCAGACCTCACCATTTTGACAGGTTACTTTATGGAAAACATTTTTGTATACACACATAGAAGAGGAATCCAGTAAGGTTAAACAATTAAAGCTTGAAATAGACTACAGTCTAAACAAATTTACACGTTGCCATCACAGTAAAGGGAAACAGTGGATGGCAATTAGCCTTTTCACCTAGAATAGCAATATTTAAATGTTACACCCTTCCCCATACTTTGGAACTTTGACAAACATTGATACAAAAGATTGAAATGGGGTACACTGAAAAGCTTGTACTTATTTACAGTTTATAATTTAAATGACTCACAAAGAAATTTTGTCTAGAGTTTAGGATTAATCCTAACTGAAATGCAAACTGAACTCACAGGCCAAGTTTCGCATCACATAATGAAAAAAATATCCTCACATGAACTGTAAGGATATCTCAGATAAAATGAACTATTTGCCACAGTTGTTATATTAGTATAAATATACATGTACATGTATATGTCATGGTAGAAAATCTAATCAGGTAAAATTCCAAATTCTACCAGTAGAATTCTACCAATTCAACACTCTACCAGTAAAATTTTACATTCTTCAGATTGGACTTTCTACCATGACATACATAATACTGAGTCTGATATAGGCAACATCTTGTTATATGCATTTCAAGATATAGATAGAGAGATTGCAAAAATATGGAAGTACCTTGCATAATAGTATTTAGTGTGGTGGTGTGTAGATGTTCAGTGGGGCTGGAACATTACATTGTCTCGACAAAAGACCTCCAGTGACAGAATGGTTGAACTAACTTGCCTAGCAATAAACCTAACTGAATTACAAATTGGACAAATCCTGTACTTTGATCTTAATTGAAGTGAAAGTTAAACTCACTCAACCTGTTTTGTTTTAACCCTAACTGAAGTGTACATTGAAGTCATTGGCCCAACCAGTTAACCAAACTGATGTAAAAGCTAGACTCTCTAATCAAATATGGTTCACCTTTATCTTGCCTGAAGTACAAACAAGTTAGGCTAACCAGTCCTTTGTCTTTCACCGCAACTTTAATTGTATTGGTTAAGCGTAAACATATGTACAAGAGTTCACTCACCAGTCCTGCACTGCGTTGAAAGACTCCTCATTGGTGACGTCATACATTAGGATGAAACCCATGGCACCACGGTAGTAGGCTGTGGTAATGGTTCTGTACCGCTCCTGTCCCGCTGTATCCTAGTAACACACAGGGTAAATAAATATATATACCAAACAGTAAAGCAAGTAAACAGAATAAAACCACCAAATTGATGATATAAAAACATTTGCAAAGTACCAAATTGATGAGAACATTTCTTGAGACATTTGTGTCTAAAAATGGAAAGCCCCAACACCAAGAAAACAGGCCTTTACCAAATCAGCATGAAAGTAGGGGAGAGGGGGTGGACTAACACAACAATCTGGGGAAGCTTACTCCATTCAACGGGAGTTGTGAAGGCATAGTAATGGCCAACAATCTTCAGTGGAGTCAAGGAGTTATACACATGTGTATATACTGTGCTTGAAATGACAAGAAAACCTTTCTGTGTAAATCATGTGAAGGTACTTCCTGATGCGTCCTGTTATCAGATACAAGAAATAGATCGTAGGGTACATGAAAAAAGATAATGTAAGACTTACTGGACTGACTTATTCCTGACTTATGGCTGATACAATTTAGTACCCATTCAAGGACACAGTAAAGAATCTTCAGTGCACAAAAATTTTACAGCGTTGTCTTAGGGCCTCGAGACACTAAGGGCAATACAATGCAATCAAATATTATACTAATAAAATTCAACACTAAATTTTTTTAAATGATACCTTTTGTCTACACCTGTGAAGAAAAAAAATACAAGTTCATACAAAACTGTTTTTATGAACTTTTATCAGATAGGCAGGTACTGTTAGCACATAATATTCAATATTAGTAAGTTTAGTAAATTTCATTGCAAAATTAAAATGAGTGGATCGACTCATAATACATGTATCTTGTATGTTGTATGTATGTATCTGGATTGTTGTGAAAATAATGATAATTCAGTTTATTTTTATGCTAAAACGGTACTCATTTAGAAGCACTTTGGCTAAAACAGGCTTTGAATGCAAAGGTTATACTTATTCCAGCCACAGTACACTTTATTTCTAACCTCACCAATACAATCATGTATTGTAAACCACAGATAAATGGCACTGGTGAAACACACTTTGTGGGTTTGTTGTCATTGTAGTGCTGTTAGTACTGTGTGTCATTCATTAAACAGGACAATTTTCCAAGGTCTAATCAGACTTGCCATGCACCAGTTATCTCAAGTACCAATCATAGATCTCTATGACACGATAGAGAGCCCTTGTTACTGTAAATTGACAAAAACAAAAACGGGGAAAAAAAGTCCAGTTTAACCAGTAATACTCCATCCAATTAATATCTCTAGGATATTCTACTCAATTACATATATGGCACAAAACATGCCACAACAAAAACCAGTAATTACTGGCTCTGAAATTGATGCACCGAAACTCAAAGCAGATGTTTCACATCCCTGTCCAAAGCTATGAATGTGACAATTGTAAATCTGCACTTTAATATGCCAAGATTGTGGGTCAGAGGTCGAATATGGGGTTTTAATTACTTCTCAACAACAAAATCCAAGTGTTTGGGAGGAATAAATATAATGTTCATACTTTATCAAAGCTTTTCTTACACCAAAATTTATTAAACAATATTTCACCCAGTTTATAGGACAGCTACTGTTCCAAAGTTAAGTTGAATCTCAAAGAAACACCAAAATATGACTATAAATGACACATAACGGGAAAATTTACTGGAAAAAGGTCATCATAGTACCTGACATCTACTTCTGCAGTTCTACTGAAAGAAATTCTACTTAATGCCAGTTAATGGAGGTCTACTTCAAAGGGACTGTATCATATACGAATGATTTGGAATAAACACCTTTTATAATGTATGGTTGGTGAGTGGAATTTCAGTGATTCAGTCCTATGCAAGTTATTAGTGTATTGGTTATTGGTGGCGTAATTGTTTCTGGGTTTACTGTGGCCATCTGATAAACTCCCACACACACTGATAACATTTAATGTGTCAACATATTGACATAAGTAAACACACATATTAAATCCAACCTGTGGCAGGAAACGCTTTTAACTGGTGGTAAGGAAGAGTAGTAGGGCCAAAGCAATTTCTTTTTCCTTTTTCAATTTTTTTTCTCCTCTTCATTTAAAGACCTCAATAAACTGAGGTTACTTGCTTGGCTCAGCAAGAAGATAAGGAAATAAATGGTTCGTCCAATTATTCATCATTTCAGTTTTATTTTTTTCCATTTGTTGACTTATCACTAGACATATTTATTGACAGGACTACCCTGAATTATCAACTGATTATCTCAATTTTATTTTACACAATGTACATATCCAGTTAGTTGATGACTAAATAAAATTTGCATAAATGTGACCGCACCACTTTTCTGTATATCACCAGTATAAACTTTTTATAGCCACACATCAAAACAATACAGGTTTCTGTAACTCCTGATAAAAGGATAATTTTTCCAAGTGGGTAGATATACAAACCAGGAGGAGTATTGATTGTTCACAGCAATGGCATGCTATTCAGATATCTAACAGTTGCAATATGGTGCCACAAATAAGGTAGTACAGCAAACAAATTGAGAGTCATATTATTTTAATTTAAAACTTGACAATTACTTCATTTTCTGTGATCACTGCTAACTGATAAGATATTTAAATCTGGGGCCAGGTTTAAGTGTATGGTAATTTTATTTTTAACCTTTTCTGTCAAAAACCTGCAAACCCTGACATAAATGTAGAAGTTAGGTTCAAGCGACCACATTCTAACTGCATTCAATGACAATTTTACTAGTAAAGCATGACAAAGGTACTTTAATAAAAAGTATTGCAAAATTTACCATTTAATACTTGCTTAAGTCTATACAAAACATAAATCTGACAATTAAATGCTGTATTTATGTTCTTCCATTTTCATATTCTAATTTAATTTACCTTCCTAACTTTTAATCCCACATTTGTCAATTTTAATCTTTTTTGAGTATGTGATATGGGCCCAATAACAACTGCTGCTTGCCAAATAATGGTACACTGAATTTATCCAAACATCCAAAGATGTAACCATCAACCTTAAAACGTCCCAGGGAATCCGTGATTTTGAATGTTTGCACTGATATGGTGAAACTTAACTGCGAGCATGCATCAGCCATAATTTAAACATGAGTTTGTATTCATGAGATATTTGGAAGTTTATAATCTTTGTTTACAATGAATGTAAAATAAAAAGGTAAGATATTTCCTCAAATTTATACATTTTTTTAGTATTTTGATGAAGTATGAACCAGTAGAAAGCCTAATATAATGATGTTTTCAATAAACAGTACTTAAACATTCTTTGGGACTTTCAGCATTTTGATCTAATCAAACAAAATGTGGTATGCCGGTTTACTGTTCACACCACTACTCGACAGTCAGCGATATTTGCAGTTTATGCTTTGTAGTTCAGACACAGTTTACTCTACGCACCCATATCTGCAGTTTGACACGCTTGTCCTGTCTGAATACAGTCTTGACCTTGAAGTCAATGCCGACTGTGGACACGAATGCTGAGGTGAAGCTGTCATCTGCGTAGCGAAACAGGAAGGAGGTCTTGCCAACTGAACTGTTACCAATGATCAGCAGCTTGAACATGTAGTCAAAGTTCTGGTCTGCCGCATCTTTCTGCCACTTACTGTCATTTGCAGAAGCCATGTTCTGATGAGAGGGGTTTATACTGAAATCACACAACAAAAGCTAAAATTATACATTGTCAAACTTCTTGAATAGAACTACTGCTCCAAGATAGAATATCCTTTCAAACTGCTGAACCCTGCTAAGCTGAATGCCAGGGAATAGAAAATTCTCAATTTGACGAGGAATTTCAGATACATATAATTGGAGAACTGTTATTGGGAAATGCACTCCAAGGGCATGAAAAAAGTATTCCACTTAAAAACAACACATACAAACAAGCTCCTTTAAGTGGCATTTTGTTAATTAAATACCTTTTTAAGGAAAAAATAGAATACCAGTCCCTCTGGAGAGTATTATCCAACAAAATTTCCCAATTATCTAGATTTCATTGTCAAGAAGGATAATTTATGTGGTTTTTTAAGGTTCCAATCAACTCTTCAAGTTGCATCAGTGTAAGTGCATTCTTTTTCTGTCAAGGGAAAACTAGAGTCTGAGGCCACTGGGCTCTTGGGACATTGGAGATCCCAATTATACAGAATCTGTGTAACAATCTCCTGGGCCCCAAGCATCTTCCCCGATTTTTGGCCTAATTTTTAACCCCCTTCTCAAAAGACTGTTTCTGTAATTTTACAGTGGTCTTCTGAGTGTCTATGTCTTGGATCTACTTCTCGGCCAAATATTCAGCTGCTGACTTTGACAAGTAAATTATTAAAATATATGCATAAGAGCATTCTGCAGTTTACATGCTTTTCATATAAAATATGAAAAGAAAAATTCTACATTTCACTCTCCTGTATGTATCACTACTTCATTGTAGTAATACATGTTCAGATATAAAGATTATTAACTAATTACATTTCAATTAACACTTCCAAATAACTTATGGAACAGTTACTGGCAAATAAAAAGGTCATGACTCCTCACCTCTGTTCACTCATATACTATGTTTGATATGCTATCCTTTTGACACAATAATCTGTATCCCGATGTACTAGTATTCTAATGGGAATTAATTCTGCATCATCTGCTTCAAACTGATATTACTCCACACAAATATGGTAGGCTCCCATCAAAAGTACGCAATACAGAGCACCCTCCAAAGTATATTGCAGAGAAAACCCCAATTACCACAAGTCTTCAATGGGCGTATCTCACAAAATAAACCCTAGAAACCAGCACTACCACACTCTTGTTCAATACTGATGGCCTCCGTCCAACAGAAACAGTCTTTTTTAGGGTTTTCTAAGACTTTGGATCATTAATCAGTGTTCCTGAGTCAGCTGCCTGGCATTTTGCTGCCTGCTGTGTATATAGCCTGCTGATTATTGATGATTATTGTACAAAACACAGTTGGTTGGAATATAACAGTCTCTTTATTCAGAGTTTTAGGGGGCTATTTCTACTCCTGCACACAATAGTTTACTCCCATCTCCTTTGGGTGAAGGGGAGGAGTTGCTGCTGCTAATTATATATGCTAAGGGGATGCAAGCTCCCACATGCTCCCATTACATGCAGGGAAAATAAGAAAATATGCATAGTTTGAGGGGGTAGAAGCAGTAAAATATCCCACAGACCAGTTTATTGACCCCTGTGTACTCTTATAATCCATAGTGTTGACATTTACCACCTGCCTGCAGTTACTACATTGTCCCCCTATCATACACAGATGCTTTGGTAAACAATCAGATCAATACATTTCTGATTTAACCATCTTTGCCTTTAACAGTCCCCTTGTGGTCAATAGTGAATTATGTGAAGGACTTTTCCAGGGTTTCTTGACTTTGTTCAATAGAATATATGAGATCCTCTTATTGAACATTTCCATTTACTGTTAGAAAATTCCAATACAGATTCCCAAGATTATTTAATATAACCAAAAATTAACACCACTATGAATGACTGAATGCCCAGTTTTAGGTTTTTCATTTTCAGAATAAGTTTGAATATAATGTATAATTCATCCTTAAATAAATCAAATCTTTAAAATGTACAATATTGCAGACTCCAAATTCATTATGTACAATTGCTGTCTTATGAAATACATCTAGCATGACCCTGACATTTGTCCAACAGTTAAAACATCCAAACATATTCACAGAAAATGGATAAGTTCAAATCATCAAAGCATTACCACTTTTACTCCAAAATGTTTCCATAATTCATTTTTATCTCCCGCCGGCCGATAGGCCCGGTACGGGAGATTATAAAATGCCCTCCATGCGTGCGTGCGTGTGTTCGTCACGTTTTTACAAAAGCCTTTCTATCTCTTAAAACATTATAGCTAGAGCTTCCAAATTTGCAGGATAAATTCATCATTGGAAAAACTTGCCTGGGAATCTTTTTTGGCTGATTCTGAAAAACAAGATGGCCGCTACAGGTGTTAACAAGATGGCTGCCATGGGTTTTTTTTCGGGTGTTCTGCCATGGGTATTTGCACGTATCATCACCAAATTGTATATGTAGCTTTATTATTTCAATACCTTGCTTGGTATTGATTTTTGCTTATGTCTTCTCATTTGATGCTGTTTTTTCAGACCTATTTCCATAGCTAAGTAATAGCAATGGCGGCTACTTTCGGTGAAGTGCTCATAACTCCAAAACGACTGCATTTAGAGCATTTCTGTAAAATACATTGTTCAGCAACTTTCTCCATGCCTACAAGATGGTACCATTTTTAGGGGTTTACCTTGATAGCTAAGTGAGTATTGGCTATTTTCTGTTTTTAACAATGACCAAAATGAGTAAGTTGCTTTTATCTTTGTAACTGTTACAATATTGGTCTCAAATATGTTGTTGAACTCCTTCATGTACTATATCATGGTGAGGTTTCCAAGGCGTAGCACCATAGCTAGCTGAGTAATAGCTACACTAAGTTTAACATTTGACCATTGAGAAAGTCACTTATAACTCAAAAACTATTGAATATAGAGGATTTTTGTCAAATATATTGTTCACCTACTTTTTGATGTACTGTGTCGTGGTGAATTTTCGGAGCTGTAAGTCCATAGCTAACCAAGTAATAGCTACTTTGAAATTTCTTAATTTCAACATTGAGTAAATCACTTATAACTCCAAAACTATTGAATTTAGGGAATTATTGTCAAATATGTTGTTCACTTACTTTTTGATGTACTGTGTCATGTAAAATTTTCACAGCTGTATCTCCATAGCTACCTGAGTAACAGCTACTTTGAGGGTTTTCCATTGAGTAAATCACTTAGAACGGCAAAACTGTTGAATTTAAAGGATTTTTGTCAAATATGTTCTTCACCTACCTTTTTTGATGTACTGTGTAATGGCAAATTTTGAGAGCTGTAGGTCCATAGCTACCTTAATAATAGCTACTTTGATGGTTCTCCATTGAGTAAATCACTTATAACTGCAAAACTATTAAATTTAGAGGATTTTTGTCAAATATGTTGTTCAGCTACTTTTTAATGTTCTGTGTTGTGGCAAAGTTTCAGAGCTGTAAGTCCATAGCTAACTCAGTAATAGCTACTTTGATTGTTTTCCTTTGAGTAAATCACTTTTAACAGCAAAACTGTCGAATTTAGAGGATTTTTGTCAAATATGTTGTTCACCTACTTTTTGATGTACTGTGTAATGGCAAATTTTCAGAGCTGTAGGTCCAAAACTAACCGAGTAATAGCTACTTTGATTTTTGCGGAAAATGAAAAAGTGTGAATATCTCGAAAATCGTAAGAGATAGAGCGATTTTGAGCGAATTTTTGACCCGCAGGGTACTACGACAGTATCCTATGCAAAGGGTAAAATTTTCAATTTTCGTCAACTTTTGGTGGCCATCTTGGATTTTATCAGAAAATGAAAAAGTGTGAATATCTTGAAAACTATACGAGATAGAGCGATTTCGATCAAATTTTTGACCTGCACGGTTATAATAAGTATAAGAGTGTCCTATGTAAAGGGGAAAAAATTCAATTTTTGCCACTTTTGGCGGCCATCTTTGATTTTAGCGGAAAATGAAAAAGTGTGAATATCTCAAAAACCGTAAGAGATAGAGCAATTTCAAGCGAATTTTTTACCCATAGGGTAGTATAAGAGTGTCCTATGCAAAAGGGAAAAATTTCAATTTTCCCCACCTTTGGCGGCCATCTTGGATTTTAGCGGAAAATGAAAAAGTGTGAATATCTCGAAAACCGCACAAAATAGAGCGATTTTGAGCAAATTTTTGACCCGCATGGTAGTAAGAGTATCCTATGCAAAGGGGGAAAATTTCAATTTTCGTCAATTTTGGCAGCCTTCTTGGATTTTGCAGAAAATGAAAAAGTGTGGATATCTCAAAAACGTAAGAGATAGAGCGATTTCGAGCGAATTTTTGACCCACAGGGTAGTACACGAGCATCCTATGCAAAGGGGAAAAATTTCAATTTTCGCCACTTTTGGCGGCCATCTTTGATTTTAGCGGAAAATGAAAAAGTGTGAATATCTCAAAAACCGTAAGAGATAGAGCAATTTCAAGCGAATTTTTTACCCATAGGGTAGTATAAGAGTGTCCTATGCAAAAGGGAAAAATTTCAATTTTCCCCACCTTTGGCGGCCATCTTGGATTTTAGCGGAAAATGAAAAACTGTGAATATCTCGAAAACCGCACAAAATAGAGCGATTTTGAGCAAATTTTTGACCCGCATGGTAGTAAGAGTATCCTATGCAAAGGGGGAAAATTTCAATTTTCGTCAATTTTGGCAGCCTTCTTGGATTTTGCAGAAAATGAAAAAGTGTGGATATCTCAAAAACGTAAGAGATAGAGCGATTTCGAGCGAATTTTTGACCCACAGGGTAGTACACGAGCATCCTATGCAAAGGGGAAAAATTTCAATTTTCGCCACTTTTGGCGGCCATCTTTGATTTTAGCGGAAAATGAAAAAGTGTGAAAATCTCGAAAACCGTAGGAGAGAGAGAGCGATTTCGAGCGATATTTTTACCCACAGGGTAGTACAAGAGTGTCCTATGCAAAAGGGGAAAATTTCAATTTTTGCCACTTTTGGAGGCTATCTTGTATCTTAGCAGAAAATAAACATTGAAAATATCTTCAAAAGAATTTTTAATCCACAGGGTAGTACAACAGTATTCTGTGACTAGGGGCGGAAAATGAAAAATTGTGAATATCTTGGAAAGGTATTTCTTCCCCTGTAATGCTCGGCGGGAGATATATACCACGGCAGTGGTCTTGTTTATGAATAATGAAGCACCTCCAAGAATTACAGATTGAAGTTAGGGAAATAGAACAGATATGCTCTTCCTTTTGTTATAAAATAATGATTCTACAAAAATTTCTTTTGTCCATAAATGCATGGTCTGGGGGTATTTAATATAAGAAATAGAAACAAATTTGTCCTTGAAGATCTCATAACTGAAAAATTAAATGACAACACTCTGAATTTTCATTTTCATTTGTTTCACTCTAATTATTTGTGGCTGGTGATCATTATCTGTAAACACAAAACTACATTTTTTTTTCAACACAGATTCTTTCATAGTTGGAATTAGTCAGTGGAAATATACTAGAAATATAGGACGCCCTGTTGATAGTAGCTGCGACATATGAATAGAAACAGGATAGCATAGAAAAACACACATTATCATGTGTAATGTCCACCCCATGAACCTTTTGCAAAAATTGTACAGTAGTCTTACAAGACCCTGTTTCATTTGTAAAATATATCAATGATGCTTAAATATTTATTAGTATACATGTAAATTCATCCCTTTTTGCATTGGTTGGGTTGAAAATTTCGACAAAATCGCTCTATCTTGCACGACAAATTGCCGCCATTTTTGGGGAGGGAAAATTTTTTTGAAAATTGCCAAGAGTACATTGCTCAGATATCCTGTGGGTTAAAAATTTCGACGAAATCGCTCTACCTCGCATGTTAAGGAGATAGAAGCAAATTTGTGTTTTGCCATTTTTGGCAAAAATTCGAAAATTCAAAATGGCCACCATTTTTGGGGAGGGGAAATTTTTTTTTGAAAATTGCCAAGAGTACATTGATCAGATACCCTGTGGGCCGAAAATTTCGACGAAATCGCTCTATCTCGCACAGTTAAGGAGATAGAAGCAAATTTGTGTTTTGCCATTTTTGGCAAAAATTCGAAATTTCAAAATGGCCGCCATTTTTGGGGAGGGGAAATTTTTTTTTTTAAATTGCCAAGAGTACATTGCTTAGATACCCTGTGGGTCGAAAATTTCGACGAAATCGCTCTATCTCGCACGGTTAAAGAGATAGAAGCAAATTTGTGTTTTTCCATTTTTGGCAAAGTAGCTGCTATTACTCAGTCAGTTACGTAGCTATTATCACTAAAAGCAATCCCAAACAAGCTATTGACATAAGTAATGCTCATAAAATGCCCGGAAACAAAAGAAGTACACAAAAGTAGCTAAGTAGCTATTACTCAGTTAGCTATACACCTATCTTCACCAAAAGCAATCCCATGCAAGCTTTTAACCCAATAAATACCCATACCAAATTTGGTAAAGATAGGATAAATACTTTTCCTTCAAATGAGCGGAAACCAAGTATCCGGACGCCGGAAAAAGCAAAAATAATATGTCCACCCCACTGGGGGGTGGACATAATTCTGCAACAATGCTGGTACATGGTACATACTACATGGTTTAAGTTGTGAATTCTATATCATCTGTAATATGAAGGAAATTTTGTTTTATGAAACAGATGTTTTCGAAATATTTAATATTAGTTTATTGCAATATATTTTAGTATCACTTCAACTACATATATATATCTATTTTATAGACCAGATCAACTTTCCCTCTTGGTATATCAGCCTAAAGCAGCACAAGCATTAAATAAGTACATATATAGATGAACTGTATCAGCTTTCTCGGACTTAAAACATTAAAAAGGCCATGTAAAAGCCAAAGTTTGCATATATTTGGCCTGAATGTTTAATAATATTGAATGTGGTGACCTGCACATTGAAAAAGAGTTAATTCTGAAAATGTTCAATTCATTTTAATTGAATCGTTTGTATCCTGCTGGTACATTTATTTTTAGAAATTATGGTGTCAAATTTGCATCCTTGCAACCATGTCCAGTGAAAGTAAATGAAAAGGCCTATTTATTATTCAAAATATATATAAAAATATCAGTCATTATAGGTTGAAAGGATTTGAAAAAAAACGAATAGAAATGCACAGTACACAGTGATGTGAAAAGTTAAGGTAATTCACTTTTTAATAGTTTGCATTAGATTTTATAATGTTCTTTACATTTTATTAAATCTTAAACGTAAAAAATGGTAATGTAAATGTTAACATACATGTTATTGACTTTACTATAAAATGACAAAACATAATTCTGTACTAATTTCTAAAAACAAAACATCATTATCAAATACCGTTCTCATGATTGCTTTAGCATCCAATAGCATTTTATTGTATTTCTGTCAAAAAATGTTTTCAGTCTTGTTGGACCAGGTAGCAAAGCTACCGGAGAAGTGAAGGGTACAAATATACCAAGAGAGTGACGAGGTCAGGATCTCAATTTAAGCCTAAGTACCAAGTTTGGGGTTATTGCTTTAAAGAAAATTGATTTCATTCACAGCTTCACTTTGGATGGAGGATTTTCCCACTGAGGATTTGTAATTCATTTCAATTCAATTACATCTTCAGCAATATGAAAAGGATGTAAAATTGATGTGGGTCACATAGTGTTCGTATACAAACTGTTTTGGATTGTTGGATAAAGAAAAAATTGTGCTTCAATCTGACACCACACCCAAAGAAGCTTGTTCACCTAGAAGCTTTGTAATGCTCCATCTTACCATTAGATATTTTGCTGCAGGATACTTGTAGAACTATCATTTGTAGTACATTACCAAACACACAAGAGATTGTAAAGTTACTCGTGAATGTTTAAAGTGAATTTCCTTCCAAATGTGATGGTTTGTTTCAAAGTCAGTGTCAAGTTTCAATATTTTCCTTTGTATGATGACTATCATTGTTTGAAAGTTTGTGTTACCCAAAGTGAAGTCCTTTATTTATGTATTTTTGTATTACTGTGATTTATATGATATAAATCCCTTAAATAGTGGCTTTTAAAACCTAATTCTTCAAAAAAATCAATATTAAAATTGTCAGACTCTGTTTATCTAATAACATTGTAATCAGAGCCATTAAATTTAACAATTTAAAAAGTATGACTGCTTAATCTAAAACATGTGGATTCTTAAACTAACAGGGTGAATTCTTAAGCTTAAAAGGGTGGATTCGGGAAAAAAATTCCACACTTTTTCCATTGTCCGTCACGAAAAGTGTGTTTTAAGGTCACCAAAGCAACCGCAATATACAACTAGAAAAATGTTTTTGCTAACAAAAACTAAGCGCCCCAAAAAGGTTCAATGCAATATAATATATAGTAGAAAAAGGTTTTTAAAAATAAAAACATGCAGCACTGAGATAAGACGTAAAAGTCAAGCAGACAGTGTGGAAGTTTATGCATTAACATGAAAGAAAAATTAAGCTTTATTTTGTTTTCTATGGTCATAAATTGCGAAAAGTTAATTGAATAAATGCTCAGGCTCAGAATGCATAAAGCACCAATACTTATAATAGGTTGAAAGTTACACCATAAAACTATCTAATTAAAGAATAACAGTGCTTTATAAATGTCATATATCTATTTATATTTTAGAAAAAGGCACAGTAAAATTTGAGCCTTTAGAAAGGCAAGAAGTTTATGACACAATGCTTTGAACACATGTAAATAATGAGTAAATAAAGGTCAATGTTCCCACAAGCCTATTTATATCCTATGAATAATGCTCATTTCTATTTATGTATAATTGCCAGTCTTTGATGAGTCCCCAGAGAATTAGTCCACTGGGTATATTGTTATAATGAGTAAACTTTATGTATTTTACTTAGTCAGCTGTCATTAGTGGATTTTACATATAACATAGTTCATGTGTATTATTAGCATATATTGTATAATGTTCTGTGTATTGGTACATACAAACTTAGGACTGCATCATATTTCTTGTTTCTAATTTACAGACTTGTAAAGGCTGATAGAGCATAATCTTACTTTTATTATTATTGTATCTTAAGCCCTATGAAATCAAACAGGGTGTCTATAAACTTGGCACTTTGTAATGATTCTTGTGAAGTCACACATGGTGTACAAAGACTGTTTGTTTTAACAGCCATTCTTTCAACAGAAACAGGGATCAATCTGTATAATGTGGTAGCTTGTCAGTATATCTTAGATAATTTTGTAATTACCATGAACACTTCAAAAGCTTAAGCACAAGGGACTTATTCATTACTCTCCTCTGAACTGGTTACACCAATGCTGTTAATAGCTCATCAGATCTTGTATGTGGGAAGCAGGTTATAAAGATATATATGGTCAGGAAGTTATAAAAGAATATATAACTGCCACACTTAATGACAACCAAACAGCAATAGCAGCTTGTATCAAAGCTTGTCTGGATAACCAGATAATTACTTGTATGTATTCCACATCAAAGCCTATACCTTCTCTGTTAAGTAACCCTAACTTAGGTACAATGACTAACTTGTTGCCCTTAATGTCACTCAGCATTTATCTTGTGTGGTTGTCAGTTCCTGTTCCTACCCAAACTTCTACATGTAACTGGCTGATAGGCTGCAACTACCTTATTGGATTGTGGTCACCTGACTTACCTAGACTGTTTCTCTTTTTGAAAAGGGTCAGTATATATGTGGCTTGGTAGTATCAGAAAAAGAATATAAAACATCATGTGTTTAGAGATTGAAAGGAGATCATCATGAGTGTTACTGGAAACTATGATACTGGTTAACTTAACAAGAAACTGTTATTATGAACATTATGAAGATACAGAAACACTTCATGGAATATGTTAATTATTAAGAATATGTTTAACATTCTTGTTGTGAACTTATATAAATATTAAAGGGAATAAAGTGTAAAAAATTGCAATGTGTATGTGAATGGATATTAGGCAGAAACCAGCTACATTCACAACAACAACACAGCCTTTATCACATCACTGATACATATCCTTGATACTGAGCAGAGATTTGAAATAGAGAATTTAAGGAGAACTATAGCAGTGACATTGGATTATAATTATGTGCATTGTTTAATAACTGTTGATTAATAAATTGCTGAATAAATGAATAAGAACATCAACAAGAACTCTTTTACACCCCCAACCATAAAACTCCCATTATCACAATATGCTGATAAGGAATAAAATCAAGTTAATGTGTGTCTCCCCAACATTCCCCCTCCCCCTGTTGTAGTCTATGCTTGAAGAAATGCTCATATAAGGAGTAAGATGTTATCTTTATCTATGCTCTGTTGAAAGTGTCAGTGATATGTAGATGTTATGTATAAATAAGAGAAATTTTAAAGAGGGAATCCAGTAAAGAATGTGTTTGCATTGCTGAGTTATTAGTTTACTGCAGAAGAATGGAAGTCAGAAGAAGTGATAATGAGCTGAATTTATAAATGTGTCATTATCAAACTGCTGCACCAAAATAAGTTTGTAAATATTTGGACCCAGTTTTTTACAATAAAACAAGCACAATTTGATGCATATCATAATTTTAGATGGTGACAACAAAATAGGAATGTATTTTGCCTGCTTTAATAGTATGTATATGTTGTGAGTGCAATTTCGAAAAGTTACACCCTCTGCACGAAGATATGAAAATAACATCAAGATAATGACATCATTAATGTTGAAACATTAAAGTAGAAATTGCATTCTAAGACCCCATTCTGACCAGCTCTTAAGACTCTCCATATATGGTTTCCCACTACCTCTTAAAACTTGTAATGCTGTAAAACCAATAATTAAGATATGAGGCAAAAACAGAAAAATTGATATTTTGTGACCCCAGTTTGACTCATAAGTGGGGGTCAGAGAGCTAATTTGACCAGCTACCTAGACTCTCCACAAATTCAAACTACCTGTTAATACATTCTAAAGCTGTAGAAGCAAAAATGCAAAGGGCATATGAGGCAAAAACACAAAATCGGCTATTTTATGACCCCTGTTTGACTCATAAGGTGGGGGGCCAGGGGGTAAACATGGCTGTCTATCTAGACTCTTCACAGAATGTTTCCCAATACCTCTTAATACATTGTAAAGCTCTTAAAGCAAGAATAAAGTAGATATGAGGCAAAAACACAAAATCGGCTATTTTGATAGTATGAACATGTGTGTACAATTATAAGCCTCAATAGATTTTGCTGAGCAGCGATGACGGGCGGGTATACCCCAAAAAACTATTTTTTGATCATGTGACCTTGATAAAGATCAAAGGTCAAATTTAAGCAAGTGGAAAAATTTCTCCACGCCTAAGGTATATAACTACCATATATGGTTAAAAAGCTTCCAATAATAAGGGAGATATTCAAGGGAGACCATCACACGGCGGCGGCGAGGAAACTGACACAAAACCAAATAAGCGCCCTTTTCAGGGACGCTTAATTATTTTTCATAAACATTCTGGTGAAATTATACACATGTAAGCTGTGCTCATATAAACATGTAATTTTATCACAAGAAATATTAATTAGTCACATAAACCACTTTCTGCTCAAGTTATGTTAAATTACCAGTCAAATTAAGCAAGTTATCTACTTTTGTGCATAAATCAGCATGGAATTCTTGAGTAAAATATTGACATAAGCATTATATGTAAACAGACCTAGCTCAAACCCAAAATAATGAACTTTCTGGACCCACAACACCTTGTTATTTCTTTGGAATATTCATGTTGCCAATGATGCATGTTTCCTGCTTTAATTTTCTGTGGAGCTCAGAAATACAGAATTGAAGAAATAGAAATCACAACCACGCCAACTCGCCATCAATGTATCGCTACCACAACTTGCTACCAATTAATAACCCATGCACACAGATGGTGTAATATTCATGTTTTGTAGAAAATATGAGTTCATAGAATTCCACAGAGTTTAGCAACAATATTAATTAAATACAAATCCTGCTTAAGATCAAATAATTTTAAGTCTCAACTTTTATATTCATGCAAGGCCACTGAAGTCAGTGGGACTTCCCAATAATGTTCTATTAATAAACCATATACTTCAATTTTACAAATGGAACTAATTAATATTCATGTATGTGTAGAAAATATACGAGGTCATTGAATCATTTAATAAAACTGTGGCTTAAAGATCAAATATTCAGATTCGCTATTATGATTTTTTTGGTAGCCAGATGTGGTAGCAAGTATTTGGTAGCAAGATGTCGTGGTCACGAGTTAAACATCAAACATACAGATTCTGTATTACAAAATCACTTTATCACCATGGGGACCTGGTTGTAGTCTGTCCGAAAGAGTTAATATTGTTCAATTACAGACAAAAAAATGGACAGGTAGTCACCAACACAGGCTGAAGTGATAGACATGGGCAGGACAGGTGAAATTCACACTTAATTGCATATAAACTTCCAATGGAATCTGGTCATCTCAGCCCATTTCAAAGTCTGTCCCCTACAAACTATAGACCTGTTTAAGGTAGTTGGTTTAAACAAAGTTCAACAGAGTTGTGTGACCTCATATTTTTCTGTGTATACATGAATATAAATGAATTGTGTAAATCCATGAACTTGAAATGTCAAATCCTCAGCTAAGTACACATTTCCAGGTAACATATACTTGATCTTCAAGCAGCATTTTTACAACATATTGTTAGAGAATCCCAAAGAATACTGTGATTTCATATTTTATACATAAATACGAATATTAATGAGTTGTCCTCATATCCACTTTGTAGGGGGCCGACTTTGAAATGGGCTGAGTGGTCCATAAAACCTTCCAATGATACTGCTAGGTATTCGAGTTTTAGAAAATGCACAACCATTTTTAGACGTGGTTACATCAGCCCTATTTTAGAAATTTGGATTTTGACCTAACATGTCCCTCGACTTTCCCTTTTCTTGCCTCAAGCGCATCAGTGGATGTTGTATCACTTTTGCGCTATATACTGCTACCCTTCATAAGTTGGCCGCTAACCACGTCTTCACAGGGCTTTAATATGAGTGGCCTACTACACTCTGAAGTCATGTATTATTGTTAAACTTATTATATGCAGCAGTTTTCATTGGTGTACAATAACCCGTTTGTCTTTCTGGAGCCTGTAGATGAGCCGCGGCCAACTTATGAAGGGTAGCAGTAAATGTTTCTATTCTACTCTACTTTCTATTTTACTTCTTTATGGTATATGAGCAAGTCGCCGACAGAACAACTCGCAGACAGCAACACATAAATACGAATATTAATGAGTTGTCCTCATATCCACTTTGTAGGGGGCCGACTTTGAAATGGGCCGAGTGGTCCATAAAACCTTCCAATGATACTGCTAGGTATTCGAGTTTTAGAAAATGCACAACCATTTTTAGACGTGGGTACATCAGCCCTATTTTAGAAATTTGGATTTTGACCTAACATGTCCCTCGACTTTCCCTTTTCTTGCCTCAAGCGCATTAGTGGATGTTGTATCAATTTTGCGCTATATACTGCTACCCTTCATAAGTTGGCCGCTAACCACGTCTTCACAGGGCTTTAATATGAGTGGCCTACTACACTCTGAAATCATGTATTATTGTTAAACTTATTATATGCAGCAGTTTTCATTGGTGTAAAATAACCCGTTTGCCTTTCTGGAGCCTGTAGATGAGTCGCGGCCAACTTATGAAGGGTAGCAGTAAATGTTTCTATTCTACTCTACTTTCTATTTTACTTCTTTCGGTACTGTATATGAGCAAGATAATTCTATTTTACTTGCGTGTAGAGCTAACCTCGTCTAAACCATACGAAACGGACAAATCAATGTGTTAATTTAAAAACTATTTTTGTGGAGAAAACAAGCACTTGAAAATGTCAAATTAGGTCTAGTACTTTATTAATGAACCGTTCCTGTGGACTTGTAAACCGGCCAACCTACTAGTACAGTATTATTTGTACAGAACACTTAAAGGAAACCTCAATTTTAGCAGGATATGATGGGGTTTCCAAATAATAAAATACAATTTTACATTAGAATAATATATGTAGTAAAACCTACCAATATACGTATTGTTTGGTAAAAAAATTCACAAATATAACCTTAAATCACTGGTCTAACACTTAACATAATCAATAAAACAGTCGATGACAGCTGTCATTTACCGGAATTACGGAGAAGTCAATATTTCTCACAAGAAAGACCGAAAACCTATTATGGCTTAAGGTCCGGATCTGTATTCACAAAGATTTTTAGAATTTTTCTTAGAATTACACTCAAGTCGAAGAAAAATTCTATGCTAAGAATTTTCTTATTCTTAGAACAAAATCCTATTCACAAAACAATTCTGGTTGAATTATTAGAAATAAGAAAATAACTGTTGGGGTGTTCATAGACTTTAAAAAAGCTTTTGACACTATTGATCACAAATTACTACTAAAGAATATGGAATTTTATGGGATCAGGGGCATAGTTTTAAAATGGGTGGAACCGTATTTAGCAATCAGGAAGCAATATGTTTGTATGAATAGTTCAAGATCAGATCTATGACAAATAAGATGTGGCTTTCCTCAGGGATCAATACTTGGCCCGAAATTCTTTATACTATACATTAATGATCTATGTAATTGTTCTAATATTTTAAAGTTTATTTTATTTGCTGTTGACACCAACATATTTTACTCAAGCTCTCAATATGAAGCCTCAAGTATGGTCATAAGCCGTGAACTATCAAATTTGAAAATATGGTTTGCTTTAAACAAATTCTCATTAAATGTTTTAAAAACAAATTATATGGTATTTTCTAGTAAAACTGTATGCAAAAATATAAACATAGTCTTTGATAAGCAATTGATAGAAAAAGTCCACACAACCAAAGTTTTGGGTGTAGTTATAGATGATAAATTTTCATGGCACCATCATATTGCATATGTTTGTAAGAAGTTAAATAAAAGGTTATCAGTCATTTATAAAGTGAAAAATATACTTAATGTTAATTCTTTGAAACATCTTTATAAGGCACTTATATTACCATATCTTTTTTTTACTGTTGTGAAGTTTGTATAGCAAATACAAACTGTTAAAGTTTAGTGATATAGTTCTGTTCAAGACCTTGTTATTTATGCACAAAGCCAAGAAGGTAGTTTACCTGATAATATTCAACTGTTTTTCAAATTAAAACAAGTACTAATACTAATGTAATTACTAGACAAGAGGGAAAGTTTTATTTTGTTTTTGCCAGAACAAAATTCAAATGTATTTCCATATATGGTGTAAAAATTATGGAATAATCTAAGCAGTCACATCAGTGGAATTAAACCTTTTCATAAATTTAAATCAGTACTGAAAAAGTGTATAATTGAGTCTTATAAAGAATAAGAAAATGTAATTATTTCACTTAACTCAGTTTATTATGGGCATATAATTAATTATATATAGAAAGATTTTCTTAAATATAATAGTATTACATTCTACATTGTGTTCACACTAAAATTTTTTGTGGGCAGTACAATTTATAAGCTCAGCTTCAGCTGCTTCCTTTTCAATAAGCCAGTATTATCGATTATTATTTTCTATAACTAATTTATATCTGTATTTATTTACCTTTAGTTTTATTGTTTGTAATATCTGTAGTATTCTGCCATTTAATGTTATGCTTGGTTTAAATAAACACTTATTTATTTATTTAAATTCTTACCTAAGAATAATTCTAAGAATAGAAGTAAAAATGTGTGCAATTCTTAGAATTTTTCTTAGACTAAGTGTAATTCTAAGAAAAATTCTAAGGATCTTTGTGAATACAGATTTTGGCATATGTGAACAGAAAGTTAGAAATTTTTGAAATAATATAAAGAGGCTGCATTTCAGTACACTACACACAATGGACAACTTAATATGTATAACACTCTGTCCTGGATGTTGATTTACAATCAGTTGGTGCACTTTAATCGTCAAAATAACTGTTTTTCTTAAGTTAAGCATGCTGTGTGCCAGTCTTAGATTTAAATCAATTCTTAAAATATTCTAAGAATAAGAATATTTGTGAATAGGAAAAGTCTTATTCTTAGAATATTTCTAAGAAAACGACAATTCTAAGAAAATGAATCTTTGTGAATACAGGCCAAGGTTTAATATAACTTTAGACAATGGCATAGAACCATTTATTTCAATCAAATTGTATTAAAAGACTTAATGTAACACATGAAGAAGTTGCAACATAATTTACTTAGAATAGCTGTGAACTTAATAAATAATAATAAAAATAGGATTTATAGAGCAGTAAATTGATACAAATCCTCTAATGTGCTTAAGTCCAAGAAGGGAGAGTCCAAGGACAGAAATGGGTCGACATCTAGTGGCTAGTGGACTTTTTTCAAAAAGGGTGTAACATGACTCATTTTGTCAAGTCTGAAGATGATGCAGCAAAGAGCATTCTGGACTCTCTGTAGTTTAGCTATGTTGGACTTGCTTACCCCATAAAGTAAAGAGTTACAGTAGTCCAGACGACTACTGACCATAGCATTTGCCAGAAGTATTGCAGTCTCGACACTAAGGAATTTGCAAATTCGTCACAAATCACGAAGATTATAGTAACATGCTCGTCAAACCTTGGCAACATGATTGTCAAAGGAGTTGTCTGAGTCAAAGATAACACCCAGATTCTTTACTTCCACCGACGGAGAGATATTGTTTTGAAGGAGTGGGAAAGGCAAATTTGGTGCAAGCGACTCTCTGATGGCTTTTTGACCTATGATGATAAATTCATTTTTTTCTGGGTTTAGTTTTAGTTTAACACTAACCATCCACCCCTGTACTGACTTGAGACACTCAGTCAGCTCTTCCATGCTAGAATCAAAGTTCCTGGAGTCAACTGCTAAGTAGATCTGGGTGTCATCAGCATATGGGTGATGAGTGACATTGAATTTGGAAATAACTTGACTGGGGGGACTAGTGTAAAGAGTGAAAAGGAGAGGACCCAGTACGGAGCATTGTGGGACTCTGAAAGGGAGAATTACCGTCTCAGAGAAACTATCACCTATTTTAATTTTTTGTTTATGGTTTGAAAGGTACGATTTGATCCACAACAAAACAGTACCATCTAGACCAAACCATTCATGCAAGCAATCATATAAAAGAGTATGATCAATTGTATCAAATGCCACAGAGAGGTCTAATAATAGCCATTGCCTTTCCTCAGTCCACTGAGAGAGCTATATCGTTTTGAATCTTCAACAATGCAGTTTCAGTGGAGTGGGAACAGATTGGTTGACATTTAAGAGCCCCTTGTGCGAAATAAATTCACTTAGCTGCTTTGCCACAGCTTTCTCGATAAGTTTTGATATAAAACTAAGGTTTGACACTGGCCTGTAGTTTTTGAAGATATTTCTATCAAGGCTCAACTTCTTTTGAAAGGGGGTGACATATGCCAGCTTAAAACAGTTGGGGAAACTACTTTCATTGATTGAATAATTTACAATTTTAGTGATGGGGGTGATGAGAACATCAGCACACTCCTTGTCCAGTGATGCTGGAATTGGGTCAAGGTCACAAGATTTGGATGGTGAGGACTTTAGAATTTTGAGTAGGTCTTCCTCGGACACAGATATTTTTAGTGGAGTTGGGTCTAGTGACTGAAGATGGTGTTGATGACTGCAGTGTAGATCTTATTTTAAGGATTTTGTCATAGAAGAACTTACAGAAAGTGCTTGCAAGGTGAGTTTTATTTGTGCAGTCTTGCAGAACAGCAACAGACGACCTGTGTAAAATCTTTTTGAAACAGTTCCACAAAGGCTTAGGATTTCCTTGATTTTCAGCCACAAAGTTGGAATAATGATTGCATTTGGACTTCTCAAGCAGGAAATCATAGTGATTGATGCAGCCCGGTATCGGCTACGATTACTGGCTGAGTTTTCGCGGCGCCATGCCCACTCATATTTCTTCTTGAGTCGTTTTGCCTTGAGGATGTCACAGTTCATGAAACCAGTCTCGGCATGTCTCGATATATTTTTCTTCTTGATTGGGGTGTGCTTGTCGAGGAGGCTTCTCAAGATATTAAAGTATTGATGACTGGAAGTTTTGTACTGGCATCTAATGAGGTCAGATTTCAGGATATCTATTCTAAAATCTAAGATATGTATCTTGTGAATTTTACGGATGGAGACACGTTGAAACTTACAGGACTCTCTGACGGGAAAAGTAAGGCAAAACATGATTGCCTAGTGGTCTGATAGTCCCCCCAAAAATTTTCAGACTAATGGCCCAACAGAAGGAATCATTCACACATAGAGCATCCAAAATGTGACCCTGAATATGTGTAGGTGTATTGACAAGTTGTGTAAAATTAAATTGCTCGAGGATATCATAAAATTTCAGTGTCCAGGTGTCGTGTTGATCCAGATGAAAATTAAGATCAACAAGGAGAATATTTTCACAGCCTGACAAAGCATGCCAAATTCGTCCAGGAATTGCGACTTTGAGAGATTTGGGGGTCTATAGAGTACATGAAATATAACATCTTTAGCACCCTCAGTGCTAATCTGAATGGAGGTACTTTCAAAAGCCTGACAATTGTTTTTTGAAACTTGCTCAAAACTCAGGTCCTCCTTGATGAAAAAGCCAACTCTGCCCCTTTCTTGACATTTCGAGGTACATGAATGAACTTATAACCAGGAGGGGTGATAGTAGAAATAAAACTTTCAGTATCCTCTGGCCTAAGAAATGTCTCAGTGACAGCTATAAAATCAGCATTGTTATCTTTGATGAACTCCAGAAAGGAAGCTGATTTATTTCTGATAGATCTAATGTTGAGGAGACAACCATTAAGAGATCTAGAAGCAGGGCCTGGATTGAGACTTATATCACCCGAAAGAGCTAGGAGCAATGATGTCCAGGGACTGACATTCCGGAAACTATGTGTCATCCTTCGACAGTGACCCTGGAAAGCCAGATAGGCTCCATTGATGCTATCTGCACATGGGTGAATCTCCGCCTCAATGATCACAGGATGATCATTTAAATTTAAAACCACATCGTAAAAACGCCTACCCTGGTGAACGCTAAAACAAATCTTGAATAATTTGCCAAAAGTAGTAATAATATAATAATTATACAAGTATTGTAAAGTGCTGGAGTGAGTGAATGCTCAGGAGTGAGTAAGAAGCATTTACATTTAATCTTCAAAGATTTTCTACAGAGACTCCACCTCTTTTATTTATGCTCAGGAGCCATTCAGTAGCTTTTACATGTAACCCTCAAAGGTTTTCTACAGAGATTCTTTTCCTTTTATATTTGTGCTCAGGACTGAGTTGTTTGTTTTTATATCTATATTTCAATGAAACATTAAAGGGACATTTATAACTATGGAAATTTGATCAAAGGAGACAGTGTTGCTTTCTTGCCAGCCACATGAGAATATAAAAGCTGGTCAAAATTCTGAGAAGTTATTATTCAAATCTTGCATGATGGATCAGAAAGAGCAATTCTATGAGCTGCTGGATAAGCTTGTTTCATGTTTAGACAAGAAGAAGAAGGACAAGTTCATCATCACCCAAGAGGTCTACAAGAAGATCCTAGAACTTTGATTTACTATTGCAGTAATGTATATTACTGTATATGATGTATATTAACCAGTGTTAACAAACTAATAGAAATGTAATGTTTGAATATATGAATTAATTCACAAGTTGTGGCTTTAATGTGTACTGAGTCAAAAATAAAAATATTTTGATTTCACCTAGGCAGATTTTAAATCCGCCTAGGCGAAATCAAAATTTTAATTTGGTCTAGGCAGATTTAAAATTCTCCTAGGTGAGATCAGAATTTTAATTTTGCCTAGGCGAGATTACAATTTTAATTTTGCCTAGGTGGATTTTAATTTTGCCTGTGACATATATATATAAACTTTATGTAGTTTTTCTAATTTAATATGGGACATGGACATATAAATAGTGACATCTTGAACTGTTTTGTGTCTACATATACAAATACATTAATTACATTATATAAAAAAATAGATTAAAAAATATCAAGCGATTATAATAATAGATTAAAGAATATCAAGTGATGATAAAAATGTAACATTGTATATGTAACCATTGCCTAAGCTAAATAAGAAAGCCAAAGTTTTTAAGAACCTTATTTTTGTTGCTTTCTACGAGAAATTGGTCATTGCAGTCAGGTGATAGCTCTTCTTCGTATGATTTGTCACTTCAAAATGAGTAACATGAAAAAAATACCATGAGACAAAACTTGTACAGATTTACGACAAAGGTGGCATGAACCTAGGGGCTCTTCCATTCAGTCTAAACCAGTGATGGAGCTAAATTTTGCAAAGCATGAATTCTTGTGAGAAAAGAAGTAAAAAAGCACAACTGAGATTCCCTCATAAAATTCAAGGAATTTCTTGCTGCAAAGAAAAAAGTCCCATTTTCATTATCTGTTTCCTCTGAAGTTGATGAAGAATACCAGTCCACACAAAATTTGGTGTTTTCCCAGTTGGCTCAGTCTTGAGCTATCACTCGAAAGACTTTAAGCCAAAGTTTGAAGTCACATGTACTAACTTACCTCTTCCATGCATAAATAATTACTTAAGAAAATGAAATTCTATCTTTGCCAGTCAAAATGGCATTCATTTGCCGAATGAGTCCAAGAACCTAGAGGCTGTAACCAAGCAACAATATTTATGTTAAACTTGGAGAGAAGAAAGAGAGTGTCACTTAACTGCATCTAAGTTTGGTAGCATCTACCTATTGGGTTTTTAGAAATTAAATGCCCATATACAAATAGAGATCTTAGTCTACAAGAAGCATCATTAAAGCCTGATTCCTTTTAGTGTAAAAATGTTGTCAGTAAAGTTTGTCTGAAACAAAATAAATATTATATTCAAGTAAAAATGGTTTTGAGAAGTAATTTACAAATTTAACTGTTATGATGCTTCCTAAGGAGCTACTGAGAACCTGTTTCATAACAAAGGTAAAGAATTAAAAAAAATAGGTGCCTAGTCACTACCAGACTTTAATGATGATATATGGATTTTCTAAACTTTGAAGTCAAAAGAAGGGAATTAAAGGATCTGAGATACGTTACTGCCTTAAAATCTGTATACTCCCCTAAAGTATACCAGGAAGGCATACTTTAGAAATTGATGAATGCAATATGTATTACAGTGTAGTAAAAATGTGCAAACAAGACCTGCAGCTGTAGTGTTTATCTCCCACTGGGTATTAAGCAAAATGGACATAGTGTGACCATGAAACTAAGTTCAAAGCCTAAGAAGCAACTAGACCTAGTGCATTGGAAGCAAATTTGTATTCATTTGAAAGACAACCTTGAAGGAGGGGCCCAAGGCCGCATTTGACCACATCAGAAGATTCCCGGGCCATGACCAATAATAACGCAACTATAAGCACTTTTAGTTTGGCTGTCATCATTTAAACTTCAAGGAGGGGCCCAAGGTCAAATCTGATCACATCAGAAGATTTCCAGCCCATGATTTGGTTTCATATGCCAAATACCTAGGACCAATAATAAGGGAGATATAGGCACTTTTAAAGTCATCTACATGGGGTACTTTGACACTCCATGGATGACCTTGAATGAGGAGCTTCAAGGTTAAATGTTTGCAAGGTTGTGGAGGACATCTACATCTGCTATACATATCACCTACGAAGAGGTTCAACCTCCTACTTATGAGAACCAGCTAGTAGAACAAGCAATCAGTGCTGGTGAATGGACTCTGTGTCAGCTGATGATGTGTTTTGAGTTTGAGAGTAGAAGTGAAAGAAGAAAAGGACAGAAAAGTTGTAGCCTGCTATTGGTATTGAAAAGTAAAGTACAAAGTTAACTATTAAGGTGTAAAAAGTACGTGAATAACATATTTAAACAAAAACTGATTTACTCAACAGTGATAATCTCAAAGTAGCATTTCTATGCACTATGCATTCAGCTACACGTCTGCAATTTTACTGTAGAAATAAAGTTCGAGGTTTTGTGATTTATAAACCTAGATAATTCACAAATTTCCGGCGAATAACGGACGAGCGCGTAGCCGGTTTCATTTATTAATCCATAAATATTATTGTAAATATGCTTCAAATCACACCTAGTTGTCGCACTATATTTTGTCTGTATCGTTTTGTCCTGTATTATCGACGATCGTCCAATTATTGCCTCAGATAATTGTACGCAAAAATATGCGCACTGCATTGTTTTCTGTAGTCTGCGCACTTCCGGTCTTTATAATTTGGAATAGCTGACAGAAAAGTAGGTGAATTTAACAAAATTCTCCAAATGCAATAGTTTTCGAGTTACAACTGATTTACTCAACAGTGATAACCTAAAAGTAGCTATTGCTCAACTATGCAATGAGGTACAGGTGTGCAATTTCACTATCTGGAAAGTAGGTAAATAACATATTATAAGAAAACACTGTAAATGCAATAGTTTTTAAGTTGCAACTGATTTACTGAACAGTGAAAACCTAGAAATATCTATTGCTCATTTATGCAATGACTACAGGCCTGCAATTTTTATGTTATAGCTGACCCAAAAGTAACTGAATAACATACTATTATTTAAACAAAATACTGTATATGCAATAGTTTTCAAGTTACAACTGAATTACTCAATAGTGAGAACCTGTTGCTCAGCTCAGCTCAACTATGCAATGAGCTACATGTCTGCAATTTCACTATGTTATAGTTCACCCAAAAGTAGGTGAATAACACATTTAACCAAAATACTGCAAATGTGAGATGAACAGTGATGAACTCAAAGTAGCTATTACTCAGCCTTGCAACGAGCTACAGGCCTGCAATTTTACTATATTAGAGCTGAGCCAAAGTAGGTGAATAATATATTTAAACAAAAAGCTGTAAATATGACAATTTTTAAGTTACAACTGATTAACTTAACAGTGAAAACCACAATGTAGCTATTGCTCAGCTATGCAATGAGTTACAGGTCTGCAATTTCACTGTTATAGAGGACTGAAAAGTAGGGGAAAACAAAATACTGTAAATGCAATAGTATTCAGGTTACAACTGGTTTACTCAATAGTGAGAACCTGAAAGTAGCTTTTGCTCAGCTATGCTCTTAGTTACACATCTGCAATTTTACTGTTATAGAGGACTGAAAAGTAGGGAAAAACAAAATACTGTAAATACAATAGTTTTCAACTTTGAAGCAATTTCCTCAACGATGAGAACCTCAAAGTAGATATTGCTCAGCTATGCAATGAGCTACAGGTCTACAATTTCACTATTTTATAGTTGGCCCTAAATAGGTGAACAACATATAGAACAAAATATTTTAAATGCAATAGTTTTCAAGTTATAGCTGATTTACTAAACAGTGATAACTTCAATGAGCTACAAGTCTGCCATGTTACTATACTATAGCTAACCCAAAAGTAGATGAACAGTATATTTCAACAAAATTCAGTCAATGCAATAGTTTTCAAGTTATAAGCAATTTATTCAACAGTGAGAGCTTCAAAGTAGCTATTGCTCAGCTATGCCATGAGATACACAGGTCTACAATTTCACTATTTTATAGTTGGCCCTAAATAGGTGAGCAACATATAGAACAAAATATTTTAAATGCAATAGTTTTCAAGTTATAGCTGATTTACTAAACAGTGATAACTTCAATGAGCTACAAGTCTGCCATGTTACTATACTATAGCTAACCCCAAAAGTAGATGAACAGTATATTTCAACAAAATTCAGTCAATGCAATAGTTTTCAAGTTATAGCTGATTTACTAAACAGTGATAACTTCAATGAACTACAAGTTTGCCATGTTACTATACATTAGCTAACCCAAAAGTAGATGAACAGTATATTTCAACAAAATTCAGTCAATGCAATAGTTTTCAAGTTATAAGCAATTTATTCAACAGTGAGAGCTTCAAAGTAGCTATTGCTCAGCTATGCCATGAGAAACACAGGTCTACAATTTTACTATGTTATACTATGACTGATAAGTCAGCTGACATTAAATAAACAAAGCATCAGTATCCGAAAATAATATTTAGAACTGTAAATTAAGTTTTATTATAAAAGCTATTGGGATAAGAAAGAAGTACACATATGAACACCACAGCACCAGAATATTAAATATATTTTACATAGCATATTGAGAAATTTTATAAAAGCAGAACAAGAATACTTTTGAAGAATATAAGAGGGATGACAAATTAAATTTGTTTCATAACCACTGAATTTTTTGCTATAACCTGACACACTTTTACAGTTAACTTATTGAAAGGCAGAAATAGCCAGATAAACTTGTGCATATATACTGTGTCCGTCTTCTGTCGATTGGGTTATATGTACACTCACTGAAATATAGGCTGTGTTCAATCAGAATGTAAAAATGATTGCATTGGCTCTTTAAAAGGGTATTATGAAAGCGCTTCGGCTAATATACAAAGTTAATTTTCCAATTTATTCGGCTCTCCCAAACTTTTTTTCAGATTTATTATATAATGATTTATTACATAAAACTTTTGACGAAATATGTGAATACAAATTTAGTGTCAAAATTGCATGGTCCCTATGTTTATGTACTTGAAATTATCTTTAGATTGACCAAATTTAAACCACACCACAATTATAGAATATAGCAATGATCATGTTTTTGTCATTTTTTAAATATTTCAGGATATTATTCATTCAAACCAATAATTAAATGATTCCACTGTATATTAACTCTTATAATTTCTCTTCCATTTCTCTTTTTTTCACCTCCTGTGGGTTGGCCCACACAAATGACAATGGTAAGAACCTGTCCTAATACGACTGTCTAGGTGTTGAATTAATTAAACAACTTTGACTTTGTCCAAGTCTTTCACTTTGTAACAATTGAAAAGTACAAGTTTTAAAGTTTCTGGCTGGTTACAACATAAAGAAGTATAGTTTATGCCTACTCAACATATCCCCAGACAGGCCATCTCTCATGCATTCATTTGATATATTCTGTAGCACCCATTTTTTGTGATTCACAATTCTTATAAATCATTTTATTTTTGGCCAGTCTTCCCATAATAAAATTGATCCTTTTTCAAAGTATTTAAATTGTTTACTATACATTCTGCAACAGCAGCAGAAAAGTTTTTAAAAATAACATTTATGTATATTCAGGTAAAATATTGGGTTGGAGACCCAATACAGTTTGCAAGGTACAGGGCTTAAAGTTACAAAAAGTGCATACAATTGGTCCATTTGGACATTCTTTTAGACCATAAGGTGACCTTAAACTTTAAACTACAGAGCTAAAATTTTCCACAAAGATTTTATATACAAGTACAATTTAATATAGAGGCCGGTCAGACTTCATTTCCATGTTAAAAAGCAGAATTGTGAAAAAAAAACAGAAAACATTCTCTGGATGGGGTCAGTGAACATCATACACAGATTAAATATAAAGTTAAAGCCTTGATTCTTGGCATACAGAAAAGAAACATATTCATAAATAATCAGATAGGATTTTAGTTGGATCAGGGACTTGTGAAAGTGTGATAGTGCGAAAGCTATGGGACTTAAAATGGGGGAAAAGGTAATAAAATTTGTGGCCATTTTTTGAAATCTTAAGGTGACCTCAATTAAAAACTACAAATCTCATATTTTTCATAAACAAAAATCATATTTAGAAGATATATCTTCTAAATTTGAGTCTGACCAGCCTTTCATTTTAAGTTACAACTAGAAAAGGGTAAACGGGGGAAAAAAGGTCTCCTGGTAGGGTGGTAATACTCCTCATACAGAGATAAAATGTCAAGTTAAAGCTCTGATTTTTGGCACACAATAAAGAACATATTAAGATACTCCCAGATGAGATTGTATGTGAATAAACCATCTAGTTATATATAGAGCTATAGGGCTTAAAAGTAGCAAAAAAGGTCCATAAAATGGGTTTCTGTGGGCATTTTAGAAATATTAAGGTAACCTTAATCTTGAAGCTACAGACATCAAAGCTACAGACAACGATTACATTTTTAAAAATTTGTTTTCTTTTTGGTGTGTTACAATGCAATTATTACAAAAACAAAAAAAAAAAACAAAAAAAAAACAACATTCTATTACATATCTATTACAATAAAGAATATTCTTCAACAAATAGAGTAGTTTTTAAACAAAAACATATACAAGATAGATATTGAAGAGGAACGACATGTGTGAATATTATAAATCCCAAATCAGATGAGTATAATTTTATACTAGAGTTTACTGAAATATGGTGCTATTTACTATGTACATAGTCTTTGTTCATTACTATTGTACTATTTCAATAAGACAACTAAACTTTTCTTTAAAAGCAATGTAATTTTCTTGGTTTTTATATAATACCATGTCAATGTTTAACCTATCTTTTAAAAGATACTTCTATCTGTATAAACTTAACTCCTTTTCATTTTTCTTACATTCCTTTATAAAATATTTTCCATGGAGGATGATGTAATTTATAGTATGGAAAAGTCTTTTATCAACATTTATCGCACCTAACAATATCTCTAGAACAGTAAAGTCAAAATTAACTAGAAGTTTTTCTTTGAGCCATGTTTCAACTAGAACCCAGAATAATTTGGTTGATTCACAGTAATAAAAATAATGTTCCAGATTGTCAATATGTTGGCATATTGGGCACTGCGGGAACTCTTTTATTTTCCATACAAAAAGTTTATAATTGCAATTGAATATTCTATGGATTATTTTGAACTGAAAACTTATCAGATATGAATCTTTTACTATTTTTGAAGGCAGTGA
Source organism: Sabellastarte sp. h YS-2021 (assembly GCA_964017235.1). Taxonomy (NCBI): domain Eukaryota; kingdom Metazoa; phylum Annelida; class Polychaeta; order Sabellida; family Sabellidae; genus Sabellastarte; species Sabellastarte sp. h YS-2021. The sequence goes on from OZ024929.1 coordinate 139,243,534, forward strand.
GTAAATTTGGGTCCAGTTAGCTTTCTCAAGAAAGGGATAGTACTCTACCCATTTATTTTGGCTACTGGGATTCAAGTAGCTTCTACTAATATAGTAATTGTAGATATGTCGACTCTTTATTTTACTTACATCTTTCAAACATTGCTTGGGTATATCGTAGAAATATGGCTCTATCTTGGGCAGACCATTTAATTTAGTTTGTATAACACTGGTAATTTTATTATATTTCATGACATCAATTCTTATATTGTACTTATCTTGAAATTCACATCTTTGATAAGGTATTCCATTGTCTTTAACAAAATGTTTAACCAAATTAATTCCTTTATTGTCTAACTCTTTATATTCATTTAATATCCATTTTCCTCCAATATGAAACAAATCATTTTGTAAAAGGTGTTCTTCTAATAATTCACACAGTCTTGCAGGCTCAAAACTTATAAGGTCATACCAATTACGAAGCAGGTCTTGATAGTATTCGGTTGCTGGGTTTTTTTCGATCGCATAATATAAACGTTTTTTAAAGATATAGGGAGGCTCTGTATTTAAAAGAAACCAAGACAGCTGTTTCCATTTTGCATTGATGGGATTTGTAAGTCTCTTAACCCACATAATTTGAGATGTCTGAACAATTTTCTTAATACAAGGCATTTTAGGCCACCGCGGCTTATAGCTTGAATTAATGTATTTTTGGCAATTAATGCCTTTTGGTGGTTCCATACAAATTCGGTAACAAAACTCTCTATATCTGCAATTAGCTTTTCACTTGGTGAGAGACATGAGATCAGTGTTAGTATATGAGGGACTATTAATGATTTTATAATTGTTATTTTTCCCTTTAATGTTAGTGCCCTCCCCTTCCATGTAGTTATTATACCTTTAATTTTTTTTCAAATCTGTCTTTAATGTTAAGTAACTTAGCTTCTTCAAAGTCTGTGGAAAAATAAGTACCCAGGGTTTTGAAAGGTGGTTTAGACCAACTTATTCCTAAATTTTTTTGTAGAAGTGACCCATCATTATAGATTATAATTGCTTCAGTCTTTGCCTTGTTGAGTTTCAAGCCTGCATACCTGTAAAATTCCTCAAACACTGAAAATGCATGACATATTGAATCAATATCTTCAACAAATAGAGTCATGTCATCAGCTAGTTGACATAATTTTATACATGTGTCTTTTATATTAATTCCATGTATACAATCTAAATTACGCAATATTATAGCAACTACCTCAGTAGCCAACAAAAATAGGAGTGCACTTAAAGGGCAGCCTTTCCTAATACCTCTTGATAGATGGAAGTACTCTGATTGGTATCCATTATTTGTAACACAACTTTCAATATTTCTGTAGAGGGTGGCAATCCACCTCTTGAAATTTGTACCAAAGCCGTAGTAATCTAAGCAACACTTTAAAAAGTCCCAACATATGGTATCAAAGGCCTTTTCGAAGTCTACCAATAATATAACTGATGGTTTTCTAGTTATATGACAATAGTCTATAATATCATTAATAAGCCTTATGTTTTCACCATAATATCGATTCTGCATATATCCAATTTGATCAGGATTAATGACCTCTGGAAGTGATCTCTTTAATCTTTTTGCTAGAACCTTGGTTAAAATTTTGTAGTCAGTGTTCAAGATTGATAATGGACGCCAAGATTCTATTTTTGTTAAATCTTTTCCTTTTTTGGGAATTAAACAAAGAACACCTTTTCTTTGACTATTACTTAAATGACCTAGCTCAAAACTATTTTTGAAACTTTTGCTCAATATATCTAATATGTCATTGCCAAAAAACTTGTAAAATTCAATAGGAAGTCCGTCTGTAAAAGGGGTTTTATTGTTCGGTAAGTTAATGGCTTCTTTTATTTCATCCAGAGTAATTTTGGCATCACAAGTAGATTTTGTTTCTTGTGAGATGGTTGGAAATACTATTTGTTGAAGGAAATCATTATATTCATTGAGTGTATGATTACTATCTTGCGAATTCAGCTTTTCATAAAATTCACGTTGTATGGTCAAAATCTTTTCTTGATTTGTAATGCGATCGCCTTTATACATTAGTGTGCGAATGTTCCTTTTCATTTGATTTGCTTTCTCAAGATTTAGAAAATATTTTGACAGTTTTTCATATTCGTCAACCATTTTACATCTGGATCGAATAATGCTTCCTCGTGTCTGCTTTAACTGTATCAATTTCTTTCAAGACATGAGGGATAGGGGTACAATCACAGATTTCTTGTAACTCATTAAGTTTGAGATTTAACTTTTCTATATGTGTATTATCTTTACGTTTTTTGGCAATGGCATAGCTTATACTTTCAGTTCGAATTCTACATTTGATGTAGTCCCATATTAATGATTTATCAGTCAGATTTTCGCCATCTTGTTTTGCATGATGGATGGTCTTTTTTATGAGATCAACATAATCCTCATTTTGCAATAGACTTATATTTAATTTCCATAAACCCGGACCTCGAGTTGATGTATCGTCAAGATTAACTACTAGTGAAAGTAGACTATGGTCAGATCTAAATCCAGGTATAATGTCACTACTATCTATAGAAAATTCCAAGAAGCTAGGTATAAGAAAAAAATGAATCCTAGATTGACTAAATCCATACCTTGTTTTTTTCATGTCTTGTATATCTGTCTGTATTAGGATGTTGTAATCTCCAGATATCTACTAAGTCTAAAATTTCTATTATATTCAGGATATGGTCATCATAGTTTGCTTGATAACTCTTCGTTGAATTTTTTAACTTCTGAATATTTATATTAAAGTCACCACCAACTATGATATTACATCCTAAATATTTTTCAAGTTTAGAAAATAAAAAGGAACCAAAATCAGCTTGTTCCGTTCGTTTGTCAATGGTTGGTGCATAAATATTTACTAGAATGTATTTAGACCCAAAGATAGCGCAATCTATTAACAAAAATCTTCCATAGTCATCTCTATCAATAGTATTTACTTCAAAATCTATGTTTTTTGTAACAAGGATAGCCACTCCTCTACTATTGGATTTCCCATGCTGAAAAAATATAGGACCGTCCCATTCCTACCTCCATATTTTTTCTAGTTGTTCAGTAGAGTGGGCTTCTTGAAAACAAAAGATACCAGATTTTTTTGTTTGCAGCCAACTAAAAGTGGCAACTCGCTTGTCTTTGTTGGCTAGACCCCTAGCATTAAAACTATATATGGACACATACGCTATGCATCACTGGTGTCTTGCATGACAGCAGCTCCCCTATATCAAAGTCCATGTAATAGCAACCTATTGTTATATCCACACACAAATTCACTAGCAATACAAGAAAAATTGCATATACGTAACACTTTTTTGGAAGAAAGGAAACGAGAGAAATGAAAAGAAGAACAAAAAAACATGGTAATGAAAATAAATGAAGCTATATGAGAAACAAAATTTGTTAGATAGGAATGGGATGGATTGTTTAGCGCTGAATGTGTGAACAAAGGGGATTCTTCAGTTTCATAATTTTGCCAAAAACAACAGTATCATGTTTTGTGAAGAATATATATAGTTTATATTTAAATTTCCAAGACAACGATTACATATAAAATGTACATCTAGTAGTACCGTAGGTTCTTTATGGGCCTCAAACTCAATTTCAATCTCAAGATAAAGTCTTGATTTTTGGCATATGTAAGAAGAATTTATGAATGTGTTTTCAAGCATGATGAGCCACATAATTTTTGTCCTAGAGAGGATTAAGTGGCCAAAGGTCCATTTCTGACCTTAAGATGGCCATCACTTATTATTAGGAGTTTTATGTCACCTTAAAATATAATTTATCTTTTTACCAAAATAAATGTGCGTCAAGATTAAATAAAATTTGTGAAAGTTTTTTTGAGTTATCACGTACACAAGATAAAACATAATCCATTTATATCCTGACTTTTGTCTGGGGATATAATGACTTAAAACAAATAGATTCCATTACTAGATTAAAGAGACCTTTACAGAAGTGATCACCTCCCAGGCCTTAAAACATAAGTCCTTTTGGTAAATGCTTTAATGAGCAATAGATTTGTCTGCTGGAATTCCATGCATCACTTTCTGACTTTGAGTTCAGAAGATTGCAGTACATCTAAAATGCACTCAGCAGGGTTGTCACTCGTTCTTCTAAGTATTCCCATATCACCACATCATCACCATAGTTAAGAGGCATTCTAGACAGTAGTCTATACTGTCGTGGATGTGAAACAAAGCTGGGATACTTAGTTGGGAAGCTTGAATTGAGGAGGTGGGTCTTAAACTGCTTCCTAAAGGATATTACACAGGGGCTTGTTCTTATTATGAAGTAGAAGAGAAATTAAAAAGCAGTGCATAATGAATGAAAGATTTGATTGTAGGATATGTGAACTTTAGTTAAAAAGAAGCGACTTGAAGGAACATTGAATTTTAAACAACCACATCTTGTTTTTTTTCTAAATGAGGAGCACAGACAGAGATTTCTACTGAGGTAAACTGGTTGGCCATGTTAATTATTACTTACCATCCAAGAGGGGGAGGATGAGGGACTAACAAAGACTGGTAACCAGATGACAGAAATAGCAAGGAATACTGAGAAACCCTGAGAAATGCTGTTTGTAGTTGTGGTAAAGTGTGTAAGAACAATAGAGGCTTATAGATACATCAAGGAAGAATGAAGTGCAGTCATATATTGCTCAGGTAGAAAAACACGCAGTGACTCAAATCATTGGTGAAATGGAGAGAGAGTCCAGCCAGGAAGCAAACCACAGTGCTGAGAATTTTAAAGTATCTTCTGAAATGCCAAAAGCGCTAAAATGCAAAACTAGGAAAACAAGTGTAAAGTTGAGCAGGAATAAAGAATGGGAGAAGTTTGAGAAAGATATCAATAAAATTTTAAACACAGTGGCTAGAAACGTTGAAAGAAAGCTTAGCCCATTGCCCACAATTATCTGCAACATTCTCCAAGATAGGTTTAGTATTGTAAAGAGAAAGAACACACCAAAGAATAAACTAAAACACAGAAAAGAGAGAATCAATCAGATTGCATATAGAAAAGAGCTAAGAATCCTACGAAATAGTTAGAAGACCTGCCAGGAAAGAGAAAAAGGCATCAAACAGCTTATAGATGAGTTAAGGAAGAAGCTAAGGTCTAAAAGAATGGTAGAATATTACAGTAAAAAGAGGAAGAAACAAAGCCAAAAGGTGTTTTGGTCCCCTAGCGCGAGTGTAAAGCCATCAGAGACATGAGTAGTGCACTAGAATTTACGAAAGTCATGTGACAGAAAGAAATTCCAACTTAGATACATCCCACAACTGATCCCAAACTGAGATGGTCACCCATCCAAGTACAGTGGACTCTGTATAATTCGAGTGTCAAAAATCCAGGGGCCAATTTCACAAAGGGACTTAAGCCCAGACTTAGACTTAAATTTGAGACTTTGGTCTCAAATTTTGTCAACAGAATGGTAACTCTGTGGTCTAAGACTTAGTGGATTTCACAAAGCAGCTAAGTCTATGAAATTGCTAAGTCAGTGGACTTAACTTTAAGTCTTGTATGTAGTGGGCTTAAATTTTGTAAAGAGGACTTAAATATGGCTGTCATGACCTTTTCTCCACTTCAGAATTTGAAATGGCTATAAAAAGTGTAATTATACAGAACACCTCACTAAAATAGTCTTGCAAGAAGCAAATCATCCATCATTATACATGAAAATGTATAAGAAATGTGCACTGCTATTGGGTAGACTATGCAAATCCAGAATCCTGCCAGTATGCAGAAGGTTGTTAAATACGTAAGGAAGAAAACTCAAGACACATCAAACAGTTCTGCAGAATCTCACTACTAAGTGTAGAAGGCAAGATCTTTTTCTCATTTATGTCCTAGAGAATGACTACTTACATGTTTAAGAATATATATACCTAGATGTCCAGAAGGGTGTAATCCCAGGATTCACTGGAATGGAGCATATTAGTGTTCTTGCCCGACCAATTAAAGAGGCAAGGGACAGCAAAGGTGAACTGTCAGTTATGTGGCTAGATATGACTTATGCATATGGTTCCAGTCTACATAAGCTTGTTGCAGAAACTCTCACTAGATACCATGTTCCATATTAAATACAGAACATGCTGGCACAGTACTATAAAGGATTTTACATCACATTCAATGTAGGTGAAAGAAAAAAAATTGGGAAAGGCTGGAAAAGGGCAGTATTAGTGGATGTAGTTTTTCAGTTATTATATTTGCAAGTGCAGTGAACCTCATTGTAAAATCTGCTGAAAAGGAATGCAAAGGCTCACTGATGAGATCAGGTATCAGACAGCCACCAGTCAAAGCTTTTATGGATGCTCTAACTCTAGTCACACAGATTATTGTGCAAACTAGATGGTTGCTAAAATCATTAAGATTGTTGATTATATGGCTAGAATGAAGTTCAACCCAAAATAAGTGATGAAAGCATTCCAATGGTCAGTGAACCTCCAGCCCAAAGCTTAGGTGAGATGTCTGATGACACTTTGATGGATGTCATTAACAAGCTATCAGTTATAGCCCAGATAGAAAATTGGCTATTGTCTGTTGATAAAAGTGAACTTCCTGGGAAATTTAAGGTTTCAATCTTGCAACATGGCATACCCCTGCATAGTATGGCCACTAATGTAATGTAACTTTCCACTTACAACTTTAGAAAAGATTAGGAATGGAAAAAAATGTTGGATTATCTGATTTAATGTAAGTATATAGCAGTTGAAACAGGCCCAGTAAGGCAAATTTCGTGAAAATTCGATTCCAAATTTAGGGGTTTTAGTACTTGTGTATATATGTCAACCTATTGAACCAGCTATGTTTTTAGGAAATAACACATAAATAATGCAAGTAGTAATTATAGAGTCAGGACACTATATGATTACTACTAACACATCTTATACGTACATTAAATCACATAATCCAACATTTTTAAGATAATATTAAGTATATATTATGTGGTGACATCAGCTAATTCAAGCTAAGCCGCAATATTGGATGTTGTTTCCTGTCAAGGTGGATACTAAACTTGACAAGGGCTTGATGTCGAATCAAATTTTGCGAGAAATCAACCCCAATTATTTGAACTTGTCACACTCATAGAATAGATGGAAAGCAGGATTAGCAATAGACTGCGCCAGTGGCTACACGTTCCCATATCATTTTCCAATGCAGCACTATATGGAAAGGATATAAAGTTGGTACTTCCAATTTCATCACTTGTTGAAGAATACAAAGTCACCAAAGCAAGAGCAGAAACAACTCTGAAGGAGTCAAAGGACAATATGGTGAGCCTGGCGGGTATAACCATGAATACAGGGAGAAAATAGGAAGGAACACAAGGAGATAGTTGGCATGGTGTGTGTTGGAAAACAGGGCAGAGGATACAATTGTAACCAACAATCTTGGAGTAAAGCAAAGAAGAAAGACAAAACACATATGCTTGTACAAGAGATAAGAAACACTGAAAAAGAGCAAAGACATACAAAGGCAGGCAGGATGCAAAGTCATCATGCCTGGATGAAGTGGGAAGAAGTACACTCCCCAAAAATATAACCTGGAGTGAACTGTGGAAGATGGAGTTAGAATCTATTGTATTGTTGTACGAACTATTAAGAGTATCCTAGTTGGCTAATTATTATTTTGATTGTATATATATAATTATAATTTTAATTAAGTGAAACTTTTTGTCTTTTCCTGTTTCAACTTAAAATCAACTGGTAATTGCTTCTGTGCTTACTCCATGGACTGTAACATGCATAAAAACTGAAGAGAATAACAGAAGCCAAATTCTCATTCACCATATTCAGATAATTTTGTACGCTAAGGAAAATGCTTTCCCATGAGTGGTGCTTTTAGTATTCAGACTGAAATCTAGTCACAGTACAGGTGTTATCTAGGTGGTCTGAAGTTGAGATGCCACTACTAATTCAAGAGCACATGATGTCAATTTACAAAATGGCAATTTTCTTTTCCAAAATGAAAAAAATACGCACAGCATTTGACATGTTCACCGGAAATGGAAATGTACTTCAATAGCTGCTGTATCGAGGGAGTCAAATGCCCATGCATTCTGTACTAATTCTATACATTCTGTCATGGAGAAAGCACAAGGAACAGTAGATTCGTAGATACGAATGTACGAGGGCCGAAGGCCCGAGTACATTTGTACTACGAATCTACTGTTCCAAGTGCTTTCTCTGACTTAAAATACTGTTTAATAATGATAGTAGTTTTTTGGTTTCAAGTTAATTCCACATTTTAATAGACATTTCTCATAGCATGGAAATATTTTTAGTTACTTTCCAAAATAATCACATCATCATTACTGGTTGTAAATATGTCAAATCATAAACATTTCAGCCTAACTAAGATCTTAAATACTTAAACTGTATAAATTAGATTGCCAAATAGATCTGAGTATACATATTACACATAGTCTTGCAAAACATAATGCCTTGAAATATTGCTATATTTAATATTTTCTATTTAAAGTTTTGTACTACAAAAAACAAATGTAGGTAAATGTTAACATTTTTACATACTTCTTAAATCCCAACTTGTATTACATAAAAATACGAATATTACACACAAAATAGTCTATCTTGAATGCATTTTTAAAGAATGTAAAATACTGATACAGGAATTTAAAATGTAGTGTTAATTGAAGGCTAAACTGTAAATGGTCAAGCTTTGTACCTTGGGTCCCTTTACAAAAACAGTAGAAAAAAACAGCACATTCTGTTGTAGGAATCTACTGTTTTAACAATAGAGTGACGTCACTACTGTATTTTAAATTATAGGAATAATTCCCAACAATTTTGACTGTAAAATTATGCTGTTATACCTGTTAGTCTTTGCAGAGGGTTATTGTCAGAACAACCAGATTCTAATGAGCTATTTGTTGTAAAATCTCTTATTACCCGAGATTAGAGTTTGTTTTTTCTATAAAAACGTGACAAGATTTTTAAATGTGATATATACTATTATTAAACATATTTTCTTTTGAAAAAAAAACTGGACTGTTTCAGTCATTTCTCTTTTGGGGTTATTGTTGAAACAGCAATTATGAGTGATAATTCAAGCCCAAAAGCTATGCAAATTTTACTCATGAAATATTTCCTCATACACCAATCAGAATCCTGCACACAGCTGTGTCATCCATTCTTCTATACATTCTCTAATAAGTGTATAATAGTCAATAATAGTCCAAAACTCACTCTGTTAGGTTGTCACCCGGTCCTCCAAATACTGTCACATTACCCCTCAATTAAAAAAACTGCATTGGTTCCCTATCAAATACAGGATACAATTTAAAATTGGTCTCATCACATACAAAACTCTCAACCAGGGTGAACCAGTTTACCTTAGAGAAATAATTCAACCCTACACTTCTTCCAGGAACACAAGGCGAAGTACCCCCAAACTCAAATTCCTTCACATTCCCACTTTCGACTGTAAGGTTCATAAATCAGTCAAACACTTCTCCAATTCTTTCAGTCACTATGCCCCAGTTCTCTGGAACTCCTTCCCCTTCCAAATAAGAAATAGCCCCTCTGTCACATCTTTCAGGAAACACCTCAAAACCCACTTCTTTAATTCTAGTTTTCCAACTTAGTTTCCTTCCCTCTTGGTCACACCCACAACTCTGGATTACTGACCTTGAACGCCCCTTGACTTTCCTTATGATAATGATTTTGTTAAGTCAGCGCACTGAATTCCCCTCTGTGGGGAAGATATTGCGCCTGCAAAGCAGTAGAAGATTAGATTAGATTAGATTACGCAGGTGGTCATTGAGATAAACTGTCATAGAGATAAATGGTCTTTGGTAATTGTCACATAAAACCAGTTAAAGGGTTTAAACAACAATATGACACAAACTTAATGTTTTGGTAAGTATTGTTTAAATATATTTTGTTATGTACTTTGTGCAATTTGGTTATTTAAACTGTTTAGATTTGAAAAGCTTCAAGACTATTTATCTCAATTACTGTTTTTCTGTGACCACCTGTATACCTTTTTTTGTTATCATGACTTAACCAGGTGGTCCATAATCCAGGGCTGGTATTCACAAAAGGGATTAAGCTCAAATTGAGCAAAAAATCAGCTCATGTTTACAGTTGTTTATAATAAAATTGAGCTGAATTTTAGCTCAAATTGAGCTTGATCCCTTTTGTGAATCCGGGCCCCTGAAGGTTAAGTGCTGTATCTTAGTTAATTGGAAAAAGTTTTTGTTTACAGTTATATTAATAATTAGGTTTGTATATAATCGTTTCCATGATATGGATTAATAAAAACACTACCTCTTAATATGGGGACTACCTGTTTAAGTAAGGTTATAGGTTTGTAGCTTTCAGCGAACCACGGATAATTTAGATACACCATGTAATTTGGTTGTTTCTAAACCATGGTATTTCTGTTGGGCAATACAGAAAATCGCCTAAAAATCACCTAAAATTACCAAAATATCGTCTAAGTTACTTTTAATGGTACTTTCACAGTGGTAAAAAAGTCCTAATACAGTAGTACTGGGAAAAGAACAGCTATGCTAAAGAGACTGTAAAATACTTAATATTTTGTGGATTTTAATAAGAATACCACTAAATTGTTCATTATTATCTCTAGAATGCTCGTATATAACTATTTAAAGTGGACATGTAACATAAGATATCTTAAAATAAAGATATTGATAAGCAACATCCCTCGATTATAGATAATTAATCTAGGAACTTAACATAAAATATCTTGAAAGTAATATATGTAGGGACAAAATCCAAGGAAAAAATTGCCCAATTAGAAAACACTTGGAAACCCAAGGTTGTGTTAAAAGCTCTTAATTTTAATGAGACAAGCAGCAAATTGTGTTCATTATTATCTGCACAATGCTCAAGTTTAGCATAAAATTAGCCATAATATGTCCTAATAGTATTTCACTTGGAACTATGGAACAACAATTGTATCAATAAAATGTTAGCCTTTGTCACAGGTCTTATCTTCAATTGGCCCATGTAAACAGTGTTATTAAAAAGAAATTTACCTGTCCAATCTAAGCTTCAATGAAGTTAGCATTTGTTAAATTCAAACATCAAGAAAGTTAACAGTTTTTGAGATTTCACTTAGCAGGTATGCGTGAGATAGGGACTAGCATCCTTGCCATTTATATGAGGGACACCATTTCTCTTGCTTTTCATCAGTCATATTTTGACAACTAATTGTATTTCTATTTTTGATTGAGTTCTTATTTGTGGAAAATGTCAAGATGAGACCTATCAAGGTTTAGATAGTGTGTACAGTAACTTCTTTGGTCATCCTTGTATGTACCTGAACTGAATCAAACATTTTTCTGATTAGAACAGGCATATCAGTATTTGTGTGATGTGAGAAATGGTTACAGTACAATTTCTCAAGATATTTTACAGGTTCCTGATGGACCTGATGGTGGAAAAGTGTGTAAGAGGCTGTAAAAGAAAACTGAACAAAACTCACAGTTGGTATGCCGAATTCTGGGTTGTTGCAGATGGGTCAGAGACAAATGAATTTCGGAAAATGTCGATGAAAATGTGTGATGAGAAGAAAAGATTGTAGGGTCAAGCAAAATACAAAGTTAGAAGTGAAAGAGTCAAAATATTTTCAAGCTCTTTTATTTGTCAAAATCAGTTTTAACAAGTAATTTAGTTAAAGTTATTTCATGGAATCAATTGCAATTGAACCTGACAATATACATCACACCATTGTCTAAACTGCCTTATATATGCATTTATTGAATGCCTATATTTCGATTAGATAAATGTATCATCATCTCATCAGAGGCTAGGATAAAGCTACTTTCACTCCCCTGAGGTAGGATTTTTGCATCCGCCTGAATCTTCTTTTGTTGACATAGTAACCAGTTCAAATTTGAACTTTGGAGGGAGTGTAGAAAGTGGTGTATTCTACAGTAACTTTCTCAACAAATTACTTATGGTAATTCATTTAATTCACGATTGATTACAATTAAAATGCTCTCATGGTCATGTACTGAACTTAAAAAATGAATAAGTTTGTAATCATAATATATAAACAAAAAACAATACATGGATGAATGCATGTTTTTATGTCACTTATGTTCTACAGTCTCATTATAAAAGACATAAAATGAACTAATTATGGTTATTATAGTCTGAATAATTATGATATTCTCGTCTGTGCATATTAATATATATGCACTGTTTATTTGAATTTATGAGTTCCCAGCCTGACATATGGTGTGATATCAGAGCATTTTGTATATACATAATATTTTACATACATGACATTTGATCTAGATACTGTTTGTCTGTGCTGGGACAATCAGCTCAAATCAAACATCCAAGCTTGTCACAATGGGACATAAATCTCTATGTGATAGTGGCCCAATATAAACAAGAGAAAAGTACAGGGACACTACAGGCATCAGGAGTGCAATGAGAGAGCATTATCTATCACATGCCTTGTCAACTGTCAAACAGTTGTGTTGGGAAGTCTAGAATATATATAAAAACACATGTGCATGTCTATAAGAAAGGCTTCCTATCTACCACACTGTAAAACATTCTGTTTACATTACAGGCATCACCCTAGAATAGACAATAATCTCCTTACACTGCCAAGTTACAGCTGGTACATATAACTGGCTTAGTCCCAAAACTCTGCATTCTGGGGGACACAATCCCTTATTAATAAAAAGCCAATTGAATGATAATGTTCATTATTTGTGTTGTGGAGTGAGTTAACTACACACAAGTTAACTTTAAATATTCCATGACAAACATAATTACTGTTTCATGAACTCGTATATAAATCATCTGCCTTCAGATAGAGTAAGAAATCTAAAATTCGCCAGGAATCTAAAATTCGCCACCTCTAAAAGCTTAAAAAATCTGCTTCCTGCTATATGTCAAACTAGGCGGTAATAAAGTGGTATATGCCTGATATAATTAACTCTGGGTCAATTGTATTTCGACTGGCAACATATTTCTCAGTCTCATCAGAGGCTATGAGGTATCTAGGCCTTATTCTTGTCCCTGAAGTACTTTTTGGGATCCTGTGGTGCACCCCTGGTTCTACCCGGTTCAGAGCCGGTTCTGCACCTGTAAACCTGTTGATAGGGTGGTTCTGGAGGTTGTGTCCAAGTATGAAGGCCCATATTATTATGAACTTTGTGGCTTATGTGGTTTGCTATAAAAGTCTATTGTAACTACAATATTGTCTGCATATCAAAAGATGTAGAGTAAAAACTCTTTGCCTTGCCCTTAATTGAGCCTTTTTAAAGGTATATCATCAGATATGAGTGCAGTTGTTATTTATTATAATTTTATAATTATGTTTATTTGATGTATTTATAATTATTTATTTAATTATAAATCACCAATAAAAACATATCACTTTATATTGGGTGTATTCTTTTATTTATTATAATAAATTTATTAATTTTATTTTTTCATGTAAAAATAAATTTTCTATTTATGCACAATACACCAACTACCAATGTCTTAGTGACTTCTTTCTGATGTTACAATGTTACTAAGGTGACAATAGTTTATGACGTAATTTTGTATGTTACATCATTGGTGTAATTGTGATGTCATAATTTGTTTGATTTATGTAATGGATATAAAAAAGTTTTTTTGGCTTTTTATTTGTCATTTGCTTTTTTGTAGATAGCTCAACCCCTGTTTGGTTATTTGGCTTTATTTTCGAGAATAAATTTTATTTACTATTTAACATAAATATTTTTTTATGTTTAATGTAATTTTATTAAATTTTTTAAAAATATTTAATATAATTTATTCAACTTTATGTGTTATTTTTGAACTGGCGAATTCTGGTGACATTTATGGCCATACAAGACAGAAGAAAGAATAGGGGGTAGATTATTGAGTGCAGTATAATCCAAATAATAGCCATAAATAATCACACAAATTGGTTGGTGCCTATTGGGGCCATGTTTAGAGACAATGTCACCTATGAACCACAAAGTAGTTGTGATGAACCCATCCCTATTAACAAACTAATTGCCACATGAAACCCTCAAGGCACTTAGGAAAAGGATGTATGAACACAAAGCATCAGTCCTAAAGGATGGACAAATCACACCAGTTTCACGTCATTTCAAAAATGATGGACAAAACCACAAACAAGCAGTTCATTCTGCTAGAGTAATGTTTACCAAAATTTGAATCAACCTGCACTTCCACACGAATGCGCACTGAGTTGTGCTGAATATTCAAATTACATTATCTGGCCCCAATAGGCATCAACCAATTTGTGTGATTATTTATGCCTATTATTTGGATTATACTGCACTCAATAATCCACCCCCTATTCTTACCTCTAAAAGCTTAGTTAATTTTATGAAGAAAATGATGTTTTTGTCCAAAAATTGGTATTTTTCAGTTCAAAAAGCCTTAAGTTACTATACAGTCAACAAATCTCACCACAATTCATTTATTTTATTAGTATTTATATATATGTGGCGAATATCAGATATGTGGCGAATTTTAGATTTCTTACTCTAATAAAATTACAAGTCCCTAAAAATCCTGAAAATTATCAGGACTTTTATAAGAAAAATGAAAAGTTTACTTGTTTATCTGAATTACTTCATTATACAAATGTAATGATATGAGTGTAGAACTGCATGTTTTACACTGTGTTAGATAGGAAGCCTTTCTTATAGACACACACATGTTTTTATATATATTCTAGACTTCCCAACACAACTGTTTGACAGTTGACAATACATGTGATAGATAGTGCTCTCTCATTGCACTCCTACGGAAGCCTATAAGGGTCATGTTAAAAAAAAATTAAGTCGTAATTACGACTTACACAAGTCGTAATTATGAGATACTAAGTCATAATTATGAGATACTAACTCGTAATTACGACTTATGAATTTTTTTTAAAACCAAAATCAAGAACCCCTAAATCATAATTATGACTTACTATCTCGTAATTACAACTTACATAAGTCGTAATGTAAGTCGTAATTACGACTTATAAATTTTTTTAAAACCAAAAACAAGAACCCCTAAGTTGTAATTACGACTTACTATCTCATAATTACAACTTACATAACTCGTAATTACGACATACTAAGTCGTAATTACGACTTATTAAATTTTTTTAAAACAAAAAACAAGAACTCCTAAGTTGTAATTACGACTTACACAAGTCGTAATTACAAGATACTAAGTCGTAATTACGACTTATGAATTTTTTTTAAAATCAAAAACAAAATTGTCTTGCAATTATAACTTAAGACTGGGTCACATTGGGGACGATTTTAAAACAACGGTGGAGGTAGCTAATGCAGAATAAACTTGACCAAACAATATTCCTTTATAACACCAATCTATGCCAGTAGAGGGTGTGGTGTTTGCTCAGAGCTAAAGCTTTAAGTTGGGCATGATCTCCCTTGGTGGTCAAGTGGGTCACACACTTGCCTGATGCGCTGTTAATCTGGGTTCAAGCCTGAATCAGGGAGATACATAGTGACTCGGATGATCACTAAAAGGGAGGTCCCGTGTCAGTGGGCCCTATCCCCAGAGGCATGTAAAAGAACCTTGGAAACGATCATTAAGTCATCTCCAAACCTCTGTCTCTCTATTGTAAATGTGAGTATGACCCTGAGCGGTTGATGTGGATGTTAAACAACTAAATATCTTTAACTAAATTGGGCATGACTGACAGGACAAGGCCACAGTGCCTAGCTGACCATAAAATCTTTTGCTACATATACTAAAGGTTGGAAAGTTGCTCTGACTTCAACCCAAGTGACTTCAAGTCAGTAGTATCAGCCTACAGAACACTGACTAATAACATTCAGGTAGAGCCAATGACATTAAACAACTAGCTAACATTCTCAATATTGTGCACTGGGTGTAGCCTGTTAGTAACTGGTCATAGAGCCACATGGGTTTCAATAGTGCCTGACCAAATTTTCCTTGCTTAGGCTAAAGTGGGTGTTCCATTGTACTATATTTTCCAGTGGCATGGCCACAACCCTAAAATGTTGTTTTGGGGTGAGGGTTGTGGGTAACTTGTGGAGTGTAGGGTTGTTGGGTGTCTTGGCTTGTTGTGAAAAAATTACATATCTTTGATATTTGCACAGGCTACCTACAACTTTTGGTAAAAAACAATAGAACATCTATTTTAAACTATGCCCAATAGAGTTAAAAGTCTCAAACTGGTCTAACAAAACTGTAATCAAGTGTACTCTCTATAACAACCTACTCTTTTGATTTGAGATTGTTGCACACTCACAACGTAAATTTGTCCTAATGGGACCAGAGCTTTATGAAAATAACTTTACTTACTAAGTCATAATTACGACTTGTGTAAGTTGTAATTATGAGATAATATTGTTGTTTTTTGTTTTAAAAAAATTTCATAAGTCGTAATTACGACATAGTATCTCGTAATTACGACATGTGTAAGTCGTAATTACAAGATAGTAAGTCGTAATTACGACTTAGGGGTGCTTGTTTTAAAAAAATTCCATAAGTCGTAATTACGAGTTAGTATGTCATAATTACAACTTATGTAAGTCGTAATTACGACTTAATTTTTTCTTAACATGACCCTTATAGGCTTCCGTACACTCCTGATGCCTGTAGTGTCCCTGTACTTTTCTCTTGTTTTATATTGGGCCACTATCACATAGAGATTTATGTCCCATTGTGACAAGCTTGGATGTTTGATTTGAACTGATTGTCCCAGCACAGACAAACAGTATCTAGATCAAATGTCATATATGTAAAATATTATGTATATACAAAATGCTCTGATATCACACCATATGTCAGGCTGGGAACTCATAAATTCAAATAAACAGTGCATATATATTAATATGCACAGACGAGAATATCATAATTATTCAGACTATAATAGTAGTAATCTAAGTGCCACACCAGTTACACGATCACTATTGGGTATTTGTAAATCAACTGTAAAAGCTTTTTATTGTCAACTACCAAACACACAACTCAAGCATATGATCTCATTAGCCCTAACCCACCCAACTAACAGCTGTGTAAACACCTATTTAACCCATGTAACCCCATCCCTAACCTTGAAAGCAAATAATCTCCTAATCAGGTAAGTAACCCCAACCCCTAACCCCCAAAATATTTTGAAAGCAAATAATCTCAACATAATCAGCCATAAATATCTCCTTAATTATGACCTAACCCCGGGAATGGGGAATGTAACCAACCCTAATATCTACTCAAGTTATGATCTAACCCCAGCTATGTAACCCCAACCCCTAACCCCAAAAATATTTTGAAAGCAAATAATCTCGACCTAATCAGAGGAATGTAACCCCCCATATCTATATCTCTTGTCAATGGATATCATGATCTAACCTATGTAAACCTTTATCCCCCATCATATGATTTAAGCCCAGGAATGAATCTCTGTTTATCTAACCTAATATCTATATCATAAATATCTCCTTAATTATGACCTAAACCCAGGAATGTAACCCCAACCCTAATATCTACCCCAAGCCTTTATCTTCAACTTATGATCTAACCCCAGCTATCTGACCCTGACCCCTACCCTCAATAATCCTGAACATCTGAACTGTCGAACTTTTTGTATATCTCATTAATCCGAAATCCCTAGATATCTAACTCCTGAACTTAAAAACAACTAAGTAAACAAAATCCTAAACCAGACCTTTAACCTCCAATAACACTCATATCAACAACTTTGTATAACTCAAATATAATCAACCCTACCATTTAGTCATGATATGTACCCCAGGTATGTAATAACTCTAACCCATAGGCTCTAATAAACCCAACAATAATAATAACCATACAATTACTTTCTCATGGTTCTATTTCTCCTATTGCAATGATGTTAAATCTCAGGGACCAATGTAAGCTCATTGTAATAATATCATAAATTCCTTCAACCATAATCAAAGCCTAAATAATTGAATTTGGAACAACCTACAAACGAAAAATGATAATAATAATAATTATTTATTTATTTAATTAATTAAATATTTATATAATTGAAATACCTATGTGAACCTAATGCGAATAACATTTCGTGTCATAGTTTTAAATAAATATCCTTTTTCTCACGCTGTATGTTTCAACACTATCAATATTTGTACTTTACAGTAAATAATCTAATCACGAGAACTACAGACCTCCTACCGAAGAAAACTATGGGATCCAAATCACAATCTGACCGACCTTGACCTAATTACATCTCCTCCAATGGATGAATTTTGATCCCTCTCACATTTGGATCCCATCACGTGACAATCCGTTTTCAATATAAATACCCAAGTGACCTCTACACACACACTCACTCGCATAAGGTGTTTCCAACTGAATACCTGACGAAGTGAAGTCATATCTCAAACCCAATAACTGCAGAATGCTACATCAGCAAAATATCTAACACTATATAAACGACCCTCATAGTTGAACCCATGTCATTTATTAACCTCAAATATACAAGTAGATACAAGTTAAATATCCTTTAATCTAAATCATTTCACCAAAAAAGAAATGTTTGCTAATCAAACAATTTTTGATAAGAAAGATGAAAGAAGCAAACCTGAAGATGTTACAGATGCAGTTAGACCTGCTTCTAAACCACCATCTCAAGGAATCATGGCTGGGTTTTCTTTACAGAATAATCAGAATATGAAGTATACATATAAAGGAGCTGTCAACCACACCTCCCCACCAATTCCAACTTTAGGACATTCACTGAGGAAATGTGTCAACAATGACTTTACATCATTTTATGACCTGTCCATATACTCCAGCTACAGAAGAAGACACAATACCTTTAAATCTTGGCCTAAATCGCATCCAATACGTCCTGAAAATTTGTGTAGGGCTGGTTTCCTATACACAGGAGAGGGTGATAAAGTATTATGCCCTTGGTGTAAGTTGATGTTAATTGAGTGGGAAGTTTATGATCTACCCTTTGAGGAGCATAGAAGGCATTCTCCTTATTGTTTCTATCTGGACATGGTTATGCCATGAAAATTGCTGTGATCCGTCTATTGTCGACATAATGGAAGCATTCTTTAAACAGATGAGACTGATAATATCATATAATATAACATATGTATAACTGTTTATGTAATTATGCAAATATAGCACTATTCACAAATAAAATTTTCTCCACATCATGGGACATTGTTTTCTTATATTAACCTATATTCATTCTGTTCTCATAACCCTTTAACCCTACCACATCCTAATTATTTATATATTGCATGCTGAATCTTTCACCCCAGCTCAATCCTCAAGGTTATAAATATGTACGCATAACTCAGTACTATCTCATCTAATCTACCTCAGGTTAACCAAATACGAAGTGTACCCCAGGAATCATAAAAATTTTAATTAAACCTAATTTTTTTTAAATTTTTTTTTAATCTCAAGTATGTTTGGATATCATAGATACGTTTACATATAAATATTTCAAGAATTTTTGCTGACCAGTACACAAATTACGCTCATGTTGTATATAAGCCATAAGCTGACACTGTTTGCAGGTCATTGTGGGCTGACCAAGACAGAAATTGCATTTCAAAGGAATGATAAGAAGATACAAGAACTAACTTACAAATTTACAAGAGTTTAAAGTAATTTTGACATAAAACTCAGAATAAAATTTAAGGAAATGGCAGAGGCAAGTCTATCTATGCAACCTAAGGGCTGTAACACAAAGAAGAGGAAATCAGAAAATGGTCAAATGACAAAGAACAAAAAGGCTATATCTCATTGCTCAACCTCAGCTGACATTAATTTAATTGGAAGTACGGACATGGACCACATGGAGGTCAACCAAACCGTTAATCAGATATATAGGAAGAACTATCATCTGGGTGGGCGTAAATATGTCATATTTTATGGCACTGGTGGTATTATTGAGGAAATATACATAAAAGAATGGGATGGTGAGAAGGTCACAATGGAGGGGGTTAAGTTGAACCTATCAAGGTTTCTTATGATATTACATAATGTAGAGATAATCGATCATACAATTGATAAAATTTTAAAAGGAGCTCAGGATCAGGACACCAAGATTCATATTGGGGCCTCTTATTATCTCTCAGCCAACAGTCCCTACAAAACTGTGGCAATTAGGATGTGGAAAAAAGGTGCCTCAGGCGATTTATTTCCAACCAAATTAGGTATAAGCCTTACACTCAATCAATGGAGAGAATTTTGTAAAATTTCTAATATATTATATGCGGAGAGGATGGAAATTTTTACTTTCATACCATGCATTATGGAACCTGGAAAAAAAGGTCATAATAAATTGAAATGTATTGAATGCGCTGATATTGACCAAGCACCTATGGGGGAGGTGGACTTCGATATCCCCATATAACGATAAACTAATAACCCCAACTCATCTCTATATATCTGTTTGAATTATGTTTAATCTAAACCTCAAGGACATAAACCAAAGATCTAGTTTAGTATAATCTCTATATATGGCTAACAACCTTCATGGTCTATGCACACTGTATAAATCTGTAAATATAAAATCTGAGACTCTTTTATCAGATAGCTTCCTCTGCTAGATGGATCTGAGGTGTATGCAAGTCATCAGTGGTATTAAAGGATAAAATCATACTTAGATCATAGCCATTTTCATTGTGATAGACAGACAGGGAATAATATCAATACTCAGAGGTAATGGATCACTTCATTGAGAATGAAATGAACATTTTTTTAGGTACTCGCTACAATATATACTATCCCATTCATATGCCGTCTGTGATGGTTACATTTGTTCAATTGCTTCAATATATAGATGAGGGAGCCTTCCACAACGCGTTTGCTTGCTTGCTAATGATGGGAGAGATACTTCCGGACTACTTTATGTAAGTATTTTAACTTATCTGGACTCTACGTTTTGATAAAATATTTGCAGCTAAACACTTCACTATTTATACAGTATATTATGTCACGTGATGGGATCCAAAAAACCTTGCAGAATAAAAAAACTGATTGGCTAATACATATCTATGTCAAGGACGGGTCAATCGCATTTGGATCCCATCGCGGAATCATATATAAATGACCCGTCGCTTTTCTCAGTGTGCGAATTTTCAATCTGCCTGAAACTGTTAAACACGATAAATTTCTCCTAGCATCTCACATCAATTTATTTATTTATATCTTGTTTAATTTTAGCAAGAAGTATCCAGATTTTTCAAAGTATTTCATCGAGGAACTTACTAAAGCCAGCTGTGGTATATGTAGCGAGTCATTAAACAGAGAACAGATAGTATTAACTAATCCTTGTGGCCATATGCTTTGTGTCACCTGCTCCACACAACTGTGCAAGGTTTGGAAGGAAAATGGTACCACCAGAAAGCAATGTCCTATCTGCAGAACTCTGATGTTAGGTCATCTTTTTGCAAAACCAGCTTTGTTTAATTGTAGTAGGTTAAACAGCACATCTTTGTTCATTTGGGTGCCCACATCTGTGTATGTTAGACAGAATTATCCCCAGTCTCTGTTAGAGTGTCTTAATGAAAGAAACTTTAAGAAGGCATTTTACTATACTTTCCTGTTGAATTCTGTACCAACTAAATTGGAGGAATCTTTGGCACCAGGTTGGGGGGATTACTATCAGAGCCGAAGGAATAATTTGTCTTGCACAATATGTGGCCTACCCATCAGATTCGAAATGGCCTTTGTAGCTAGATGTGCCCATTTTTTTTGTACTATTTGTTCATCTTACACAGTTGAAAGACGTAGGGCAACCCCCCTAAAATGTAAGGAATGTGATGAAGATTTGGAAGATGACATTACAGATATACTCTTTATGAGACCAAGTGCGGAGCCTCCAGCTTTAGAAAACAGTCTGGAGCGTATTGAGTAGGTTGTTTGATTTCTTTGTTGCATAATAACTGAAGGGAATTTTGAAGCAGTTTAAAGATAAGCAATCTGGCAGTCTGTTCTTGCTTTACCACATGATATGCCTCTCTCTTGATGTATATATACCAAAATTTCGAACGTCAGGGAAAGCACTCATACATACCACAATTTCGAACGTCAGGGAAAGCACTCCAGAAAGGTCTGACCTCATTTAAAAGTCGTATCTAGGTTTTGTTTTGTTTTTTTTAAGATATACACCCATAGTACCTTACCCAAGAAATAAATATTCAGATGTTTTGTATTTTTTTCAAATTTAATATTACTTTAATGAACATTCTTTACAATGAGACCAATGCATGCACTATTTTTTAAAGCTTATTATATATGTCTCTGCTAATTATAAACTTTCAGAATGCTAACAATCTACTTTTGGATATGTAAGTGTGTCTATTGCCTCAAACACAAAGTTAACAATTATATAAAAAAAAAAAAAAAAAATTACAAAAAAAAACTGGTTATATTAGTACAATATGTTTACTTCAAATATTAAAAAGATTAATTTCAAAACATCTCAAAATATAACTGTGTGCAATATCATCTTTAATTGACATTATAACATAAGGGAGGTGGTTTGGCGACGTATTACTCTAGGATATCTTTGTATCTAATGATGAATTATTTTTCATTTCTTTTTTTCTTTTTTGGTACATCCACTTAATTAAATGTTGCACTAAAGATATTCTTGTGTATAATAAAAAGTTAAAACAGTAAATTGTAGTTTTCATATGTCTTTATAGAACCTCTTCCCAGATCTGGTGATAAGGTAGTTATTATTGGAATCACTACGGTCTGGAGTAGTTGTTGTGGATGAATCCTCACAATCCGAGTTACACAGTTCGTCCTTGCTAACTTGAGTGGACTTGTCTTCAATTCTGACCGCGCATGGGTTTGAATCTGTGTTTGTTTCAATACTACATCTCTCTATAATGGAGGAGGGAGGTGTTGATACCTCACTGATCATAGAAGGTTTGGAATCGCTATGTGCTGATTCGAAATCAGAATCAAATAAAATTTTCTTGCGAATATTATTTGCCTCAGTCCCTATCATACTATTCCAGGGTATTTCCTTGGAGGTTAATGAATCTTTACTGTCAGATGAACTCTCAGTACTCACTCCATCTTCTAAATTGCTGCTCAATCTCCTCTTCAGGGTAGTAGTATTCTTTGATTCGCATGAAGATGATGTAATTGATAAAGTATCCTGAGATAAAGCATTTTGTAAATTTTGACAGAAACAACGCCTGCATATGAAGAGGATAATCCAACTATATATCCTATTGAGGATATCATGCCTAAATTTCTTTAGAATATATGCAAGAAACAGTAGTCCAATAAGGCTGAGGGGAAGAAGAAACAGAAGATTCAGCTGTGGAGCTATATTAATTTGTGATTCCTCTGTCACTGCATATTGGATGCTACTGCTGGTTACTTGCTCCATCTCCTGGACTGTGAAATATATATACATAAATTAACATCTGAAATATTTGTTTTTGATGAAAGATTACATGAATACAGGTTGATTTATACGAAGCATTGTGATGTGAAACACTGTACCTCCGACATACACATAAAAATGATATCTTGCAAATATTCTTGCTAATAATATTTCAATTTACACCCACAATTTATACCTACAACATAGTTCAATGCAAATCCATGGAAACCATTAACAATATCATTTCCTGAATATTCCTCGTAAATATGAACATCTGAGAAGGAATTATCTGCGAAAAAAAATTTTTGAAAAAATTGTTATATATATATTATATTCTTTATAGATTACAGAAATATAACCAAAATTTACCTTCTGTACAACCCTCAACATAAACAGCGGACCTTGTGTAGACACAAGTGCCTTTACAATACCAATATAAGCGCTTCAATGATGGGTAATTCACTTGGATCCTTTCGACAGGAAGAGATAGATACCCTACATAGCAGTTCGTGTACAACAATATTTTAATAGTTTCATCACCACATCGATTCAAGAAGTCTTTAAACTCTTCATATCCCTCTAGACCTTCCACTGTACCAGTAATACTGTTCTTATGAAATCTACATTTCACGTGATAGCAATTTGTATAGTCCAATACATAGGTTATTCACAAACTTATCAGAAAATTAACCAAGATATTATAAGCCGCCATTTTCTTCGTTTCAATGATGAATTTCTGAAATGCAGAAAATTCATACATAATACATACAGAAAATTCATACATTTGACAGCAAAATAAACTCGAACTATATACATAAAGGGAATTTATTCATATTTAATATCTATGGTTTTTTCGTCAAAATATATATTTTTATATATAAATACATATTTACATAACTTTTTTAACTGTTATCATTGATTGTCCTACCATTCCTGCAATTCTATTCCCTCCAAATTGCCCTCATTGATAACACTGGTGATTTGCATCATCCCTACATCATGCACAATTTGAGCTCTCTCTCTAGATCTCCTTCTCCTCATTCTTCTCCCAGCTCCTCCACCCCTTTGAAGTAGCCTCCATTGAAATTTCTGTGATAGACATTTGATAAAAAAACCAATGAAAAGCAAGCCTAAGATGGAGCTGGGGATGGATGCTAAAAATATAACCAATTTAGAATGCCCCTGAACAAGAGCATCCACAGTGACCCCTGATTGGTAGACAGGAGATGTTTCTTCAGTGGATTTGGATTTATAGGAGCTAGTTTTTTTGTATGTGAATGAGGATGTGTCTCTACCCATGGTGCCTATATCCGTGCTACTAGGTCTGTTTTCAATGCTAACATCCTGATATGTAGGTTTCCATGAGGAGGCAGGTGTTTTTGAATGCAAAATGTCGTCCTTTGAACTCGAACTCAAGATCTCCCCATTGGTGGTTCCCGATTTACCCTGAATTGTGACTATTGACTTGGAGGTGATGTCCCCAGGATATGTTCTTGGGGTACTACTATCAATGCTTGGGTAATCTACAGAGTAAATAAAAAATATATATTACATACTATATTTGAGTCGAGATTAAATATGAAAAGGTCTGATGTATCACAGGTTTTTTTTTTCTTTTCATATGTTGTTGACGACAGAAATCTAGCTTTTATATGATCCACGATGGGATCCAAATGCAACTGTAACCGACCTTGACCTAAATAAATCAACCAATAAAGGGTTTATATTGAAACCTCAGATTTTTTAGATCCCATCACGTGATCCAAACATCTTTCATATATAAATGGAACAAATTTTACTTCAATCTGTCATAATCAATTACTCACCTCGTGTTGGAGTACTGCTCCCCCAGTCAGATTGGCACATATTACCCATCAATTTTATTTGTTGAGGCATATCCTTTATCCAGGTGCAGTTGAAATACAGCATGTCGATTAAAGTTAAATATTCTAGAGAGGGTAGAGAATTAAATATATTTTGCATACCCAGAACTTGTACCCTCTCCATATGCAGTCTACTCACACTGGGTCTATATATAAAAGATGGGGTGATCACATCTAAACAGAAAATTGACTCATCATCACAACTACAGAAATCTTGTATACAGCTAGTGGTTGCACCCATATCCCAGGAAAGTATCAGGGATATGTAAAAAACACAAAGATATCTATCTTTCCCCATCATTTCAATTCTGTTTATTTGCCTGTAGTGTTCTAGTCCAGCCTATTTTCAAAACTGCCTACGTTAAAGTGTGCAAAGAAATGAGAGGTAGAAATAGATGCAAATAGTATGCATATGTTACATGCATTTCAAATTCGTTTGCCTATAAATAACCGCAATATATCCTGACATTTATATTTAGGAGGTGAGAGGTTAGGTTGTAAACACCTAATTTATCAATCTAATTGCTGATAAAGGAAACCAACCAGAATGACCTCTATACCATTTTTATCGCCTTGTACAGCTATTATATCAGGACCTACAGCATCGGGAAAATCTACATTTATATTTAAGGTTTTGAGAAATCTAAGATACATGTTCAATGAACCTGTTTATAGGGTTTATTATTTCTATGGGGTTTGGCAAAAACTTTTTGATACCATAGAGGCTCCTAATGTCGAATTTATTAAGGATTTACCTACCCAAGAACATTTAGAATCGATTGCAGATGACAAGCACAACTTAATTGTTATAGATGACCTACAGTTCTCGGCTTTGAACAATGGATTCATAGCCAATCTTTTTTCTCGAGAGGCGCATCACAGAAATATTAGTGTATTTTTAATTTTACAGAACCTATTTCATCAGGGCAAATATTGCAGAGATATATCTCTGAATACTCATTATTTTATACTTTTTAAAAATCCCAGAGATGTACATCAAATCAGACATTTGGGGTCACAGTTGGGTATTTGTAAGAAATTATTAGAGGCCTATAGAGATGCCACTGCTTCACCTTTTAGTTATCTGTTGATCGACCTCGCTCCTGCCTCTGATAGTTCCTATATGTTGAGGTCAAATATATTTCCAAAAGAACTAGCAATCGTATATAAGTAAGCATCAGAGGCAATTCCTGCTTAGTTTTCAATTTGTACAAACAGATTGAGGATGCCATATATTTCTAGGATATGAAATTGAGAAGATATGTCAAGAAACCTAAAAAAATCTAAACATTATATATATCTGCTATTAGATAACAATCTGAATCTTAATAAACATATATTGACACATGCTGGAAGGAGAAACCTACAGTCTTTAGCAGAAATCTTCTATAACGTATTTAGACTGCCTCTATCCAATAAAACTAGGAACAAGTTCCATAAGAACATTAAAATTTTACGAAAATTTATTCAATCACCAGCCAATAGAGACAAAATTGCTAGGAGGAATTACAAGGTTTTTTCAGATCTCCTTGGATCAATAGCGAAATATTTAAAAATAATTCTGAAATGAATAAATTCATACTGGTCCCTAAAGAACAATTTGAAAATTTGAGAGAAAATCAGATCTCTGAAACGGGGACAGATAGTAAAAATGAATCGGCATTAGAAGAGAAAAATAGTGAGGAGGGGCAGAAGATTATAAAAAATCAAGACACCTCCACAAAGGGTGATAAAATTATAAAAGGACAAGACCCTCCACCTGGTCTACCCAATCATTATCTAGAGGTAGATAAAAAAAAAATTTCAAAATATGACAGAGATAGAGCGGTCAGAAATTCCAGTGGAGGAAGAGGTGGAAACAAGGATCCAGAATGGGTCAGATTCTGGAACAAAAATATCAGATGAGGAGAGCGACTACCTCAAGGATATATATTATAGCCCTCGGAGTCCTGTGGCTTTCAGCAGTTTTCAAAAGATTTACAAATTTATAAAACAGGAGGGGAAAAACATCAAACCTAAAAAACTGAAGGTTTGGTTAAGCAAACAAGAAGCTTATACATCTCATTATCCAGCTCGAAGAAAATTTCAAAGACCTAGGGTGTTGGCTTTTTCAAAAAATTATCAATGGGACACAGATACTGCAAATATGAATCAATACAAGAAATACAATGATGGCTATGGCTATTTTGTGGTATTTATAGATATATTTACGAGATTTCTGTATACAGCACCTCTGAAAACTTTGACTGGTAAGGAAATGGTTTATATTTTAAATCACCTAATCAACACTATTGATGAGCAACCTAAAAAATTACGAAGTGATCAAGGAAGCGAATACCTAAACAGAGATATGAGGAAATTTGTAACTGATAAAGGAATAGATCATATATTCACATTTTACGAAACAAAGGCAAATTTTGCTGAGAGAGTAATAAAAACTATAAAATTGAAAATTGTTAAGTATTTCACAAATAAAGAAACCTACAGATGGATGGAAATATTACGAGATCTAACTTACAGCTATAACCAGTCATATCATAGGTCCATCAAAATGTCTCTCTGATGCACAAGATGTTGACAGTTTCATCTTATGGAAGAGACAATATGCTATCGATTTAAATAAGCCGAGCTCTTCCACCAAAAATTATAAAAATAAAACTAAAAAAAATTCCTCAAGAAAACTGTATACCAAAAGATATAAATTCAAATTAGGTGACAAAGTAAAGATCAGTTACATTAAAAAAAAATTCGACAGAGAGTATTCTAAAAGATGGTCTGGAGAGATTTTCACTATTGTTGAGAGGAAAATGAATCAGAAGGTACCAATGTATAAATTGAAAGACTATAACAATGAAGTTATAGAATCCTATTTTATGAACCAGAGTTACAGATGGCCTATATCGACAGTGATGTAATTTATAAGATTGAGAAAATACTGCAAAAAAGAAAAAGGAATAGAATTTCTGAGGTTCTGGTGAAATGGAAGGGGTGGCCAGATAAATTCAACTCCTGGATTCCCGAGAGCGATTTACAGGATATAAGCTAGCCTGTCTAACTGGCGTATCAACTGATGGACTCTTATTTATATATGTTTGCGCGAACATCACGTGATGGGATCCAAACGCGAATCTAGGTCAAGGTCGGAGAGAAATCAGTTTCGATCTCATATAAATAGAAAGGAAGGAAACGAAATCCTTGGAGAGATTATGATGCTACACATTTAAAAGGAGAAAATGTGTAGTAAGGATATTTATTTATTTATTTCCTCAGCTGATTCTAAGAGTTATCATCCAGACAATAAACCTCATACCTTCATTGTTGAATTGGGTGAGAGATTAAATCTAACCGGTAGATGGTTGGTGGGGCTATCTGATCTCAATTTAAATGTATCAAGTACTGAAACTTTGTATATATTTTGTGATATTTGTGACAATTCATATTTCCAAAATTCAATGAAACCTATCTTGAGAATGATTTATCCGACTGATTCATCAAAGTCGGTTAATTTTTCTAAGAGATATTATATTCCATTAGCTCAAAAAAACTTCACGCGCTTGCAAATATATATAAGAGACAAGAGCATGAATGTGCCATCTATTATGACAGAGGATCTATAGCTGACATTACATCTACAGAGGGATTATTAAAAATGAATAAATATCTCGATTTCTGTAACAGATGCATGCAAGGAAAGATAAATTTTCATAAGAAATTTTATAATCTTGATAATGACCTAAAACTGGAAAATAAAACAGTGGAGGGGGAGAAAACGAGTAATGTAGACATATCAGTGGTCACTCCTACCCAGGCAGCAGTAGAACAGGCGCGGAGTGAGGTTAAACAGGAAAAGGCTATAAATAGGGGTAAAAAAAGAAAGTACAATCAGTTTGGGGGGAGTACATCATCAATCAAAAGCAAATCCAGGAAAAAGGGGAAAAATACTAAAACCCAAAAACCAGTGTTGAGGTCCAAGAAAGGTGGAAAGAAAAAAATTGTTAATATAACCAGGACCAAAAAAGGTTTAATTAAAAAAAAAAAATCAAAAAAAAATCAAAGGGGGTGGTTATAGTTCAATATGGATGTAGTTCAGACATCTCTAAGTCTGTTTCAACCCCCACCTATTGACAAGTCAATTCAGAGAGAATATTGGGTTGAATTTAAGCCTATTGCTACAATATCTGAAAGTAGTAGAATTTAACATTCCTGGTACCTCCCTTGATTACATAAATTTGGCTAAGACTAGATTGCAGGTTACTTACGTTTTAACTACAGAAGATGGGAATCCGATCAAGGATGAGAGGGGTGACCAAGGGCAACCTCTGGATACCTCGGATCAGGTTGCCCCCGTTAATCTGACTCTACATTCAATATTTCGACAAATAGATTTGTCTTTAAATCAAAAATTAATTTCGCCAGATGTAGGTG
The DNA here is from genome assembly GCA_964017235.1 of Sabellastarte sp. h YS-2021. NCBI lineage: Eukaryota > Metazoa > Annelida > Polychaeta > Sabellida > Sabellidae > Sabellastarte > Sabellastarte sp. h YS-2021. Next base: position 139,273,261 of record OZ024929.1, read on the forward strand.
TAAACTATCCATATAAGGCTATGATAGATTTTCTTTTAGGGACAACTACTGATATGATCAATTCTCAAGGCCAGGCTGTTTTATTTCATAGGGATCAACCCGAAAAAATGGAAATGGTCACATATTTAGGGGGTAATCCAGCGTTTACTTATAGAGCAGAAAAAACCAAAGATGGGGGGTCAATAACTTTAGAAGGATCCTTGTACCTAGATTTTGCCTTTGGTCAAAACAGAGCTATTTTAAACGGTGTGGCTGTCAATGTTAAGTTATTTCAGGCGGGGAATGACTTCAGATTAATGAGACATGGTGTGAAGGTCTATAAATTAAAGATACTGTCAGCTGTGTTAAAGGTCTGTCATGTAGGACTGAACCCCTCTGTAATTCTAGCACATAACGAGGCTCTAAAATTAGCACCTGCAATATACCCCTTCTGGAGGAGTGACATAAAAAGTTTCAGTGTTGCTGCTGGTTCTCAAACCTTTATGACAGATAATATCTTTCATGGTAAGGTACCAAGTAAATTGATAATAGGAATGGTGTCAAATTCTGCCTATTCAGGTGACTTTAGTAAAAATCCCTTTAATTTTCAGCATATGAATGCCAATTACCTGGAGGTCACTGTAGATGGTCAACCAATACCTAATAGACCCCTCAAACCTAACTTTGAGGAAAAAAATTATGTGGCGTCTTATCTGAGCTTATTGGACAGCGACCTTAATCGCAAGAAAGGAATCATAATTCGTATGGGAGATTATCCTGGTGGTTATGCACTCTATCTTTTTGATATACAGAGTTTCCTCAGTGGAAAAATTATGTCAAGTCCAATGAAAGGGCATCTTAGGTTGAGCTTAAGGTATGCCAAGGCCTTAGCAGAGACTATTAATGTCATAGTTTATGCAAAATTTCCAGAAATAGTTAGGATTGATCAGAGTAGAAATGTGACTATGAGCTGAGATCTAACAGACCACGTGATGTGAATGACTGGTTTATATACTCAGATTTCGAACGTCAGAGAGATCTCTCATCAAAAATCGGAGCTTCAAGGAAAGCACCCTAGATATTTCGAACGTAAAGGAAAACACCTGTACTACATAGAGAGAGATTTCGGATCAAAAAATTCCGAGCTTCTGGGAAAGCACCCTTGATTATTTCGAACGTAAGGGTAAACACCTATATTTAATGTGGTCACGTGATATTGTTAGAGTAGATATAACTGAAAGAGGATGTGGAAGTGCAGGAATTTCTGTTTTACAAGTTGGTAGAGTAGGGATAACTGGGCAATATAGCTTGAATCTAAGGTGCATGTGTTGAATAATGGATTCCAATACCCTTGCAAGATTAATGACAAGTGACAGAATGATTGAGAGGCGGTTTCGTGGGATATATCCACTAGATATGATTCCCAAGAATATTCCTGCTAATTCTTTAATTGTTGTAAATCAAGACAGGTCCATGGAGGCGGGGAGTCATTGGATTGTACTACATTATAAGGAAAAAGACATAGTTGAACATTTTGATTCAGTAGGAAAACCACCAAAAAAGTTCATACATAATTTATTAATAGGTAACAGGAGTAAATATATGTACAATAACAGTAGATTACAGGCATACAATACTAATACATGTGCATTGTTTTGTTTATACTACAGCTTTTATTCCTGCAGGTTCATGTCCTTTCAAAAAATACTACAAGGATTTAGCTCCGATTTATTGGATAACGAAAAAATTGTAACTAATTTCTTCTTGATGAATTTCAGTTAAAAGTGTATCAATAGATAATTTCTTGTCAGGTTTGTCATTCTGAAGCCAATAAAGATATGCTGATTTATGGTGACTCTTGGTTAATTTTTGTGGCATATTCCATCAGAATTTGTCCCATAAGGTTGTTGCCAGATATTGAAGAGAGAGAAATAACCTGAGCTATTGTTGATGACAGAGGAGTACCCCAAAATGTCTCTTCATTTTTCCCTAAATTCATTTGTTTATAAATTATGCATTTATCCTTTGCATTACACAATTCATTCCTGAACTGATCAACTTGATGTATCTTCTGCATAATAACGAATCTCATAATTCTCTCCTTTTCAAATTGATTGGCTAATAATTTCCCATATTTCCCAATAACTGCCTGTATTTCTATAGGGTCATCAGATTCCTTTATCTTAATAGCTAGATCGACCTGATTGTAAAATTTAGCCAAAAGATGATAAAACATTTGTTCAGCTGAATGATAGTTATTATCCCCATTTTTCATTTCACATGAGTAGAGGTTAGATAATGGATGGTGGGCTTTATCCACAACTAGGTTAGTAGACTCCCAGGGTGATAATGTAATATTTAAGGGTTTGGTAGAAACGCCATCGGCTAGCACCTCCCTTTTACAGTAGAAATAATTAAAACCTATCTTATCCTGCGAATAGGTGTATATATCCGACTTTCTGATCCGAAATCTGACATTATTGGATTCAATTGTGGTCTTGTTGTGTAGAGCCTCTTGAAATTTTTGCATTGGATCTTTCAGGTTCTTTTTGGAAATACCTTTACATGATACTTTTTGATTTCCATTAGCATCTTCTATTATATATGACTTAGAGCACAGTGATACCATCTTAACGCCCTCCCATTCCCGCTTATAACTACCTACATGTCTCCCATCGACCACCAGATGGCGCTGGCAACATCTTCGAGGAAACCAGGTGGGACTTTTTTCATCTGAGCAAGATTTAAAAATTTCTTTCTGATATCTATCATGGTGTGAGGATCTAATACACTCGTCTATGCTTGCTTGATTAATAGCCATGTATATACTATCAGTGTCTGTTTCTGTGAGTTCAAAACTATCTTCAATAAAATATTTGGAAATGCAATCATAAAAGAATTCTAGCATTCTCAATTTAGCATATTGTAGAATGAAAAACCCAATTTGAATGGGGTTATCCATTATAATACTTTTCTTATAGGATTCAACTTCAAAAATTTGGTTATTTAATTCTTCTAGAGTTTTAAAATTGGGCGAATTAATCATTTGTGTGACCTTGACCTTGTTGTACATATATCTTGTCTGTGTATGTTTAGAACGGTCCATTAAAACAGATCCATAGCTGGAGTTGCTTAACAATTTGTATGTGTCCCCAATAATTGCTTTATCAGGATTCTGATCTCCTCTAATTCTATGCATGGTGACTGTGTCTATAAAAGACTTGAAAGAGGTAAGTGGTTGGTACTCGACCAGCTGATATATCCTCTCTATCTCACAATGATTATTCAAATACCATTGTAAAAGTGGAGTAGCAAGTAATATTTTTTTTGCCTTAAGTCCACTAATTAATAGTCTTTTGTGTGAAAACTCTATGCCATTTTCCTTACAGTACTGCTGCATATGAGGTCCTATGTCATCCATTTCAACATTGCAGGTGCAAAAAAATGTGGGATATTCTTGAAATTTTTCGATAAATTGAGGTATAACTCTGATATCAACCTCCACAGCACCGAATAGCCTACCGTTCTTTATGTCTTTAATTATTTTTTTAAATGACAAATGACCCTTATTCCTTTGGTAGTATGATGGCAAATATTTATCATATATCTTACTGCATTTAGGTTTTATTTGAGAAATAAATTCACATTCCTGAATGGTAATCACTTCATAGCCTTGGGATATAAGAAAATTTCTTCTGATCATATCCTTTGTTTTGGTTTTTTGCAATTTAGAAAGCCATGTCTTACTCTTTATTCTAGATGCAATATTACAATTATGAGGACAATGGTGATAATAACATCTGTTGTACTCATAAACTGTTTTGCTTCTAATACAAAATCCATCCACTAGGTAATTACCAATTCTTATCTCTTTGGAATTATTCAGTTTATGTAAAATTTTGATTTTCTTATCTTTCATAAGAAAATCCATCCAAACGTAAGAATCTATATACTTTTCACTAACCTCTGGTCTGAAATCGCTGTGTTCAAATCTTCGAATATATACACCTGTTGGCATCTTCTGTTTAATGGCATATGAATAAAGTCCATTACAATCGTACCCTACCACAGCTTTGCATAGATTATTCTCTATATTTTTTATATTTGTAACATCCTTCTCATGATACCTAGAAAATATTATGCTGGGGCCTCCTACAATATTTTTTTTCATGGTATAATATAGATCAGCATTTTCTTTATTTATTAATGAAAATTTGCTACCTGATGATTCATAGAGCATTTTTCTAGCTACTCCAGGTAGTGTCACATAATCTTTAAAAATGTTTATACCCTCTTGCTTATAAATATCTATAAAATTGGTAAGGGCAATGACAAAGGGACCTGTGTCTAAATTATTATAATACATCAGATAATCTTTAAAGGTCTTCATATTATTACGACTCCAAATATCTTTAAGGTGATCGTAATCTTCGTCAGTTTGTATTGGATTGGTTCCACTTAATTTCGAGTAAAATGCTTCTGGTGGTGGTAAGTATGGGTCATCTAATTTTGAGGGTGAATCTAACCATTCATAGGGAAAAATTCCTTTAGATATTTCACATCCGTATGCTTTAAGAAATTTGCTATATGAACAACCTGCAGCTAGATAATTTGTAATATCTAAAAATTTCATTTCAGGTACTGCAATAGAGATGTAGGTGTTATTCCTTTTTATTGTAAATATTTCATTCTGTTTATACGTGTACGAAATATATGCCATTATATGCCTCTTTATAAGATTTAAATCATACTTTCCAGAATTAAAACCTAAAACTGGTATCTGCCTAAGGTATCTGTCAAATTCTTTCTTCAAATTTATAATTGGGTTTGAGGAATGTTTCTGGTTTAGGATATGATTTGAGGATTCGTTTGATTCAGTTTCTGAATCTTGATTTTGTGTACTTTCATAGCTTTCTATTAGTTCATCCAATTGTTGGATCAAAGATGCATACTTTTCTGTTAATGTATGATAGCAAGCATTACTGATATCTTGAAGTGTGGTCATCATCTTATTAATCAGTTTTTCCTCGATTAAATCTACTATACATTTAGGTTCTTCATAGCCAGAGACATTGGAGACGATACTAATGCTGATAGGTACATGTTTGGTCAACCATTGCAGCTTTTTATCCTGTGAATCAGAGGTAGATTGGATTTTTTGTAACATAGCCTCCATATCCCATACAATAAAATTTGGAAAATATTTTTCTGATTGTGGAACATTAATTCCCACTGATTCTAATTTATCAAAAATAGTTGGATGTGTTTTATGAAAACCCCCTGGAAATAGATATTTGGTTCTTTCATAACATTGTGATGTGTGTCTCTTCAGATGCCATATCTTTTTAAAAATTTTAGAGCATTTTTTGCATTGAAATTTTTTTGCATACTTTGAAAAATTCGTAATATAACTATAATGATTATGGTAGACATTAAGATACATTTTAGAAGAATTTTGTGACATAGTTTCGTATACACAGCTCACAGTTCCATTTGAGTTAAGATTGTATATCAAAATCTTAATATTATAACATTTCTCAATCTCTATGATATCCTGAAAATTGATTCCTGGAAATTGGCTCTCATCCATATTACTGTTGTTTGTATATTTCAGCCACATTCGTAAATAGTCTTTAACCTTTCGGTTATTATTCCCAAAATGTAACTTGATACATCTAAAAAAACATAAATTATCCTGATATGGTTGATTTTTTCTGCGATTCATTACTACATTTTTTAAATATCTGTTAGTGGAGACATAGGATGGTAGTTTGATGTTGGCTCCAAGTGGAAAATCTGTTAAAAATACATTATACTGGACATTGGTTATGAAAGCTAGAGTCCATGCAGTGGAAGGTCTAACAGCTCTGGCTTGTGTTCAATAATATCTATTCTTAAGATTTTGTTCATCAACAGACGTAAACTATTTCTATTAGATACTGTAAAAGGATATGTTAGAATTCTACTGTTGAAATATGGTATATAATACCTATATTCCCCTGTTTGATTATTGAATAATATCATACCAAAGGCAAAATTAATTCTATATGTCACATTTAGGTCATCATAAATGTCATTTAAGTGTCTCCTGATTTCTGCATAACCATCATTCAGATTGTTAGTTGAAAAGTTATATACATGCCTCAGATCACCCTCATGATGATAATCCTTAATATGATTCCTGTTGGTTACATAAACCTCTCGAATGTTTTCGTTTTCTTCATTCTGTATATAGTCTGGATTATCCTCATTATCAGTGTCATCATCATCATCATCATCATCATCATCATCATTCCCTCCATGTTGGTTCATTCTATGGTGGTAGAGCTCTCGTCTACTTGTACAAATTCTCTTACATAGAGAGCATGCATATGTCCTGGCATTGTTGAGGTTTTCATTACGATGATTTAGATGAATATGAGAATTCAAAGCAACAGTGGTCAAAAAAGGTATATCACAGTTAAAACATTGATACTTGCCACATTTCCTCAGATGAAACCTGAGTTCCTCTGAGGTGTTGAACTTCTTTGCACATATTTTACATATTTCCTGTGATCTTCTGTCAGATAGGAGGCATACTCTTTGATGATGTTGCAGATTTGAATTAGTAATCATATCCCATCCACAATAACAACATCTATAACACCTTAGTGGTGTGGTTGGATCCATGGCGACGTTTCTTAAAAGATTGTATAAGATGATGAAAAAAAATTTTCATAATATCAAGAGAGTATCTTGGATAGTGGTAACAACAACATCCAGCATACATGAAACACACCCAAAATCTCCTAAGAGAGTTTATATCGACAGAAAATAATATTACATCCAAGATTGGGCATGGATTCTGGTTATGTACATGTGGAACGAGCCTATTTATCTCCCTCAAACCTTTCAAATTGATAAACATATTTATCATTTATGTTATCATATGACGCGCATTTAAAGTCTGAGTGTGGATATTTATTGGTGTTGTTTATATAATAAAAACAGGGTTAGGCCTCTTGATAACGCAAGGAAAACAGCTGATTAGGTCACGTGATGGGATCCAAATGTGTAGGTTGTAAATTCTGTGATTGGTCAGGTGGTTAATTAGGTCAAGGAAGGTCAATTCGGGTTTTAGATCCCATCGCGATTTCATATAAATAGCGAGTGAGAAATTCCACTTCATCATTTACGCAGAGATGTTTCGAGAGTCCTCAAGTATGCTTTGTACCCTATTACCCTTGTGTTTATGTTACATGTAAATTGTTGGAGTAGTAGTTTAAAGAGGAGCTCCCAAATATACACTCACTTGGTAATTATTCCTACACGAGAGAAGCATTTGACAGGAGCATTTGATTATATGATATTATTATTAAGTTTATTGCATCTTGAGGTTAATTTAATATTAAAGGTTTACATACCTGAGGATAGGTCTACAATAATATCAAGGGTTTACATACCTGAGGATAGGTGATGGAAAAGTAATTGTAGGGTTGATTATATTGGGGTTACACAGAGTTGAGGGTATGAGTGTTATTAGAGGTGTTAACAGATTATTGGCTCAGTTCATGGAAATATTGGTGTTAGGGAGGGTTTAAATAACTCTGGTTAGGTCATAGTGTGAGATTATTTGGTTAGTTGATCAAAATATGTGGGTTGGGGGTTTACATTCCTGGGGTTAGGTCTTAATTAGGGAGATATTTATGATATAGATATTAGGGTTGGGGTTACATAAATAGAGATTCCTGGGGTTAATCATATGTGGGTAGTCAGGGTTAGATATAGATATTGGGGTTAAGGTTGGGATTACATTCTTGGGGTTAGGTCATAATTAAACCCAGATAAATAGGTGTTGGGTATAAACCTTTGGTTAGGGTTACGTACCTAATTAGGTCGAGATTATTTGCTTTCAAAATATTTTTGGAGTTAGGGTTAAAATAGGTGTTTACACAGCTATTAGTTGGGGATTACATTCTTGGGGTTAGGTCATAATTAAACCCAGATAAATAGGTGTTGGGTATAAAACTTTGGTTAGGGTTACGTACCTAATTAGGTCGAGATTATTTGCTTTCAAAATATTTTTGGGGTTAGGGGTTGGGGTTACATAGCTGGTTGAGATTATTTGCTTTCAAAATATTTTTGGGGTTAGGGGTTGGGGGTTTCATACCTGATTTTTCTGTTTGCTTTCAAAATATTTTTGGGGTTAGGTTAGGGTTAGGGCTAATGAGATCATATGCTTGAGTTGTGTGATTGGTAGTTGACAATAAAAACCTTTTACAGTTGATTTACAAATACCCAATAGTGATCGTGTAACTGGTGTGGCACTTAGATTACTACTTATAATAACCATAATTAGTTCATTTTATGTCTTTTATAATGAGACTGTAGAACATAAGTGACATAAAAACATGCATTCATCCATGTATTGTTTTTGTTTATATATTATGATTACAAACTTATTCATTTTATAAGTTCAGTACATGACCATGAGAGCATTTTAATTGTAATCAATCGTGAATTAAATGAATTACCATAAGTAATTTGTTGAGAAAGTTACTGTAGAATACACCACTTTCTACACTCCCTCCAAAGTTCAAATTTGAACTGGTTACTATGTCAACAAAAGAGGATTCAGGCAGATGCAAAAATCCTACCTCAGGGGAGTGAAAGTAACTTTATCCTAGCCTCTGATGAGATGATGATACATTTATCTAATCGAAATATAGGCATTCAATAAATGCATATATAAGGCAGTTTAGACAATGGTGTGATGTATATTGTCTAGTTCAATTGCAATTTGCTTCTGTTTACATTACAGGCATCACCCTAGACTAGACAATAATCTCCTTACACTGCCAAGTTACAGCTGGTACATATAGCTGGCTTAGTCCCAAAACTCTGGACTCTGGGGGGACACAATCCCTTATTAATAAAAAGTCAATTGAATGATAATGTTCATTATTTGTGTTGTGGAACGAGTTAACTACACACAAGTTAACTTTAAATATTCCACGACAAACATAATTACTGTTTCATGAACTCATATATAAATCATCAGCCTTCAGATAATAAAATTACAAGTCCCTAAAAATCTTGAAAATTATCAGGATTTTTATAAGAAAAACAAAAAGTTTACTTGTTTATCTGAATTACTTCATTATACAAATGTAATGATATAACTGCAGAACTATATGTTTTACAGTGTGTTAGATAGGAAACCTTTCTTATAGACACGCACATGTGTTTTTTATATATATTCTAGACTTCCCAACACAACTGTTTGACAGTTGATAATACATGTGATAGATAGTGCTCTCTCATTGCACTCCTGGGGCCGGTTTCACAAAGGGTCTTAGACTTAGCCAAGTTTATGGCTAAGTCATGGACTTAAATCTAAGACTTAGGTCTCAGCTAAGTCTGGGACGTAAATGGATTTCACAAAGGGTGACTTAGCTAAGCCCAAGCTTATCATATAACCACAGTGGTTTTCTGTGTCATGTGACCTTTTATTTCTATTCAAAATATAATATTGGTGACAAATATCCTTCATTTAACTCATTTTGTCTAAGGATGAGTGCCATTTTCAAATGGAAAAACTTGTTATCATATAAAAACTTTCCAAAGACTACATCAGGGAGGTAGTTTATATATTTATACTTTATTTACAGCCATTTCCAGTTTTGAAGTGGAGAGAAATTTATGGCGGCCATATTTAAGTCTTTGTTTACAAAAGTTAAGCCCACTCCCAGGTAGGCTTAATTTTGAGCCACAAAACTTAGTCAAAGCTTAGGAGTTGTTGCTTTGTGAAATCTGCTAAGTCTAAGACCACGAACTTAGCATGATTTAAAGACAAATGTCTTGATTTTAAGTCTAAGTCCAGGCTAAGTCCTTTCGTGAAACCGACCCCTGATGCGTGTAGTGTCCCTGTACTTTTCTAAAGTTATCTAATGGTTCATCAGTTAGTAAATACTGTGTCATTGTTTCATTGTAATCTTGTATGTTATATGTACATCAATTCATAGCAATACACTTAAATATCAGTTTGTAAATCTGTTGTACTTATGAAGATATGTTTCTGAATAAGTTTTAAGTCTCTATCTGCTTTGCATAAGATATTCAGGAACAAAATCCACGGAATATTGCCCAATGAATCCTTCATTGCTATGTATGGAATGCTCATATGTACTAATATGTACATTAGGCAACCTTTTAGGCGATTTTCCGTTTCCGTCACTTTTCCGTGCTTTAGAAATCATCGCGTGAAATTCTTTGTTCTGACATCCGGCGTGTTTTTTTGTTTTTTTTTCTTTAACTGTGTCATGTAAATATATTTTTACATTGTCTCAGGTATGGTAATAGGTCTACACTTATTAGGTGAACTACTTAGCTTTGTAGTGGGCATACAGTATACTGTGTCGGCTACGTATGGTTTGGCATTAAGTCCGCCATACTGAGTGAGTGATGTAAATTCGCCAGTTTTCTTTGGACTTTTGGTTCTGCTATGTCAAATCACAATTTTTTTTTTGTTTTGATAAAAATATCCCATCCCTGCATTATCCATACAGTAGTGGTGGGGGACCAGTTCACGCCCGGGTACCAATTCACGCCCACCCTCAATTTTTCTTGAATATTTATAATTTCGCAGTGGTTAAATCACGGGACATCCCGATATGTAAATTACTGGCTAAATGTCGGGAAATGATTTCATTGGTTGATTTTGTCGGGAAATCTGTGACCTTACATCTTCTCATGAATATTAATGAGTTGGTACTACTGCCGTGAGTTCTCGAGTTTACGTAAGGTATTTAATCATCATTGAAGCTTCCATTCTATAAAATATTGTAAGAAAATCCCGGGAAATCCATGACCTCATATTTTCTCATGAATATTAATGAATTGGTTCTACTGCCGTGAATTCTTGAGTTTAAGATATTTTAAGCTTCAGTTTTATAAAATATTGCAAGAAAATCCAGGGAAATCCATGACCTCATATATTGTCATGAATATTAATGAGTTGGTGCTACGTACTGCCGTGAGTTTTGAGTGTAAAATATTTGATCTTTTTTGAGGCCTTCATTTTGTAAAATATTGTTACAATCATAAAACAAGGCATCCCATGATATAAAGCACTTCCCTATATGAAGCACTTCCAAGTTCTCACAATTTAGCACTTCCCGACATATAGCCAATACGTTACATATCGGGACGTCCCGGGACATAACCTTGCCGTTATAATTTTTGATAGAGAAGATGTTAGACGTGGTTACTTGCGTGTAGAGCCGTGGCACGACCCCACATAAAACTAGAGATTTGCATAAAACACAAATACCATAAAAATTATACACACAACTGTTTCCACAACTATTTTGTTATGTTAACCTCAACAGTCAGTCAACATGCAAACATATTTGACAAAAAAATAAATTATATTTCCTCATTTTCAATACTTTTTGGACCATTTCTCAAAAAATTTGAAAATGCACTTTTGTTATAAAAGCTATATAAAATAGCATACATATATTGTATTTGTTGTGTCCTTGGCTTAGTATCAACTGCTCTTAAATATAGCAAACCATTTTGAGTCATTTATCAAGTTTTATTTAACAGAAAATGATTTTTTGCAAATCTCTAGTTTTATGTCGGGTAGTGCCACGGCTCTACACGCAAGTAAGTGGAGCCGAGGTAACCACGTCTAACGACATTATAATCATCAAATTGATCATATACATTTGTAATTTATTGTTTAACTGATTGTTTTGGATAAATTTAGGGGTGGGCGTGAATTGGTACCCGGGCATGAACTGGTCCACCACCACTACTGGTCGGCCAGTGAATTTCGTCACCCCAGTGAAGTTTGTCACCTGCCGTAAAAATGCTCAAGGACAGGCAATATTCATATTTTAATAAATGGAATAGCTTCTTTTAACGGCAAGGTATACATATATGCCGTAACTGGACAGTAAAAACTCTTTAATATTGTCATAAAATGCAGGTGACGAACTTCACTGGCTGAGCAGTACCTGGAAAAAAAATTAACTCACCTGGACATAGGCTCACTCAGAGAGCTGTTATTATTTCATACAAAACTATCTATTATTTATGAAAATAGATCTAAATTCGTCGTTTTTTGAAAAAAACTGTTTTTAAAGCATAAAAGCATAATACCTACCACACTGTGAAAACTTTAAGCTAAATAATTATTTTACATCTTTTCCAGCCAAAAATTATTATTAACATAGATGTAAATTTTCAAAAGTTTGTCCCAGAGAAGTTTAAAATGTTGGTTGGTATTTGTTAAAAATTGCATAATTTACACTCTCTAACGTCACTTGTAAAAAAAAACTTGTAAAAACCTTGTAATGCAATAGATAGGTATTTTTTCTAGGGGTGTGACCGAGCAGTCGACACTCGCCGAGCGAGGCGAATTTCATGAAAATTCGACCCCAATCCTTAGGGTCGATTACTCGTGTATATATAACAACCTATAGAACCGGTAACGTTTTTTAGTTAATAAAACATAAATAACATACCTTACTTTCATTAAATCGCATAATCCACCATTTGTAACATAAAATTAATGATATTATGTGCTGACAATAGCTAATTCAAGCGATTCAAAGCTTTTATCTTTATATTTTTTTCGTTTACGGGAGCCGCCATATTGGATGTCGTTTCCTGTTATGGTGGATACTAAATGTCGCGAGGGCTCAATGTCGAGTCAAGTTTTTATCTGCGTGTAATCGACCCGAATTATTTGTACTCGTCCCACCCCTAATTTTTTCTATTTATATTGAACAAAATTATGACATGTTTTCCATATTGTGCTGTAAAATTGACAAAAACCAAAATGTGGCGAATTTACATCCACTGGCGAATTTACATCACTTGCTCTAGACGTGGTTTCCTCGGCTCTACTTTACGTGCGTGTAGAGCCGTGGCACGACCCCACATAAAACTGGAGATTTGCATAAAGTCCTTTTCTGTTGAATAAAACTTGATGAAATGACCAGAAATTGTATAATGTAGTTAAAAACAATTGATATTAAGCTAAGGACACAGTAAATACAGCATGTGTATAAAATACATGCCATTTTACACAACTTTTATAATAAAAGAACATTTTTAAATTTTTAGAGAAATGGTCAGAAAATCATTGAAAATGAGGAAATGTCATTTATTTTTAGTTAACTACAGTATGTTTGCATGTTGACTGTTTGTTGAAGGAAACATAACAAAATAGTTGGGGAAACAGTTGTGTATGCACATTTGTATGGAATATGTGTTTTATTCAAATCTCCAGTTTTATGTGGGGTCGTGCCATGGCTCTACAAGCAAGTAGAGTTGTGGTAACCACGTCTAATTCCACCATACCATCAATTCCGCCGAATTACGTGCGAGTCGCCAGCAAAACAGCTCGCAAACATCAACTCGCCGACAAATAAAGATGTCGAGGGCTGGCATCGGAGGAATAGCAAGAAATGCAATATTTTATGAAATAGAAGCATAGACGAAGATTAAATAATTTAAACTACAGAACTCGCGGCCAAAGTACACGAGAAGATGTGAGGTCACAGATTTCCTTGAATATTTTATAAAATAGAAGCATGGACGAAGATTAAATATTTTAAACTACAGAACTCACGGTCATAGCACCCAAGTCATTAATATTCATGAGAAGATGTGAGGTCACAGATTTAGAATAGCTTCTTTTAACGGCAAGGTATACATATATGCCGTAACTGGACAGTAAAAACTCTTTAATATTGTCATAAAATGCAGGTGACGAACTTCACTGGCTGAGCAGTACCTGGAAAAAAAAATTAACTCACCTGGACATAGGCTCACTCAGAGAGCTGTTATTATTTCATACAAAACTATCTATTATTTATGAAAATAGATCTAAATTCGTCGTTTTTTGAAAAAAACTGTTTTTAAAGCATAAAAGCATAATACCTACCACACTGTGAAAACTTTAAGCTAAATAATTATTTTACATCTTTTCCAGCCAAAAATTATTATTAACATAGATGTAAATTTTCAAAAGTTTGTCCCAGAGAAGTTTAAAATGTTGGTTGGTATTTGTTAAAAATTGCATAATTTACACTCTCTAACGTCACTTGTAAAAAAAAACTTGTAAAAACCTTGTAATGCAATAGATAGGTATTTTTTCTAGGGGTGTGACCGAGCAGTCGACACTCGCCGAGCGAGGCGAATTTCATGAAAATTCGACCCCAATCCTTAGGGTCGATTACTCGTGTATATATAACAACCTATAGAACCGGTAACGTTTTTTAGTTAATAAAACATAAATAACATACCTTACTTTCATTAAATCGCATAATCCACCATTTGTAACATAAAATTAATGATATTATGTGCTGACAATAGCTAATTCAAGCGATTCAAAGCTTTTATCTTTATATTTTTTTTGTTTACGGGAGCCGCCATATTGGATGTAGTTTCCTGTTATGGTGGATACTAAATGTCGCGAGGGCTCGATGTCGAGTCAAGTTTTTATCTGCGTGTAATCGACCCGAATTATTTGTACTCGTCCCACCCCTAATTTTTTCTATTTATATTGAACAAAATTATGACATGTTTTCCATATTGTGCTGTAAAATTGACAAAAACCAAAATGTGGCGAATTTACATCCACTGGCGAATTTACATCACTTGCTCTAGACGTGGTTTCCTCGGCTCTACTTTACGTGCGTGTAGAGCCGTGGCACGACCCCACATAAAACTGGAGATTTGCATAAAGTCCTTTTCTGTTGAATAAAACTTGATGAAATGACCAGAAATTGTATAATGTAGTTAAAAACAATTGATATTAAGCTAAGGACACAGTAAATACAGCATGTGTATAAAATACATGCCATTTTACACAACTTTTATAATAAAAGAACATTTTTAAATTTTTAGAGAAATGGTCAGAAAATCATTGAAAATGAGGAAATGTCATTTATTTTTAGTTAACTACAGTATGTTTGCATGTTGACTGTTTGTTGAAGGAAACATAACAAAATAGTTGGGGAAACAGTTGTGTATGCACATTTGTATGGAATATGTGTTTTATTCAAATCTCCAGTTTTATGTGGGGTCGTGCCATGGCTCTACAAGCAAGTAGAGTTGTGGTAACCACGTCTAATTCCACCATACCATCAATTCCGCCGAATTACGTGCGAGTCGCCAGCAAAACAGCTCGCAAACATCAACTCGCCGACAAATAAAGATGTCGAGGGCTGGCATCGGAGGAATAGCAAGAAATGCAATATTTTATGAAATAGAAGCATAGACGAAGATTAAATAATTTAAACTACAGAACTCGCGGCCAAAGTACACGAGAAGATGTGAGGTCACAGATTTCCTTGAATATTTTATAAAATAGAAGCATGGACGAAGATTAAATATTTTAAACTACAGAACTCACGGTCATAGCACCCAAGTCATTAATATTCATGAGAAGATGTGAGGTCACAGATTTCCTTGAATATTTTATAAAATAGAAGCATGGACGAAGATTAAATATTTTAAACTACAGAACTCACGGTCATAGCACCCAAGTCATTAATATTCATGAGAAGATGTGAGGTCACAGATTTCCCCTGGCATTTCCTTGAATATTTTATAAAATAGCAGCATAGACGAAGATTACATACTTTAAACTACAGAACTCATGGCCGTGTACACTCAATTCATTAATATTCATGAGAATATATGAGGTCACAGATTTCCCCTGGTAAAATATTTTATTATATCCCCAGACGAAAGTTGGGGATATATTGGATTCAGGTCCGTCGCGCCGCCGCCGTAGAAATTTCCTTGTGGACGCGATAACTCAAAAACAAATTAATATTTTTTTTTCAAACTTGGTACACATGTTAAGGGTGCCCAAAGGAAGATCCCTATTTTAAGGTGACCTTAAACTCCCAGTAAAAAAGAACTTATGGCCACCTTAAGGTCAGAAATTGGACTTTTGGCCACTTAGAGCCCTGTAGGTCACAAACTATGATGCTCAGCTGGCTGAAATTTTACCTGACAACACATTAATATGTTCTTAGTACATGTGCCGAAAATCACGACTTTAAGTTGAGGAGAAAATTGTGTTTGAGGCCCATAAATACCCCCACTTAGGGATTTTTTGCTATACTTTTCACATATTTTGCCCTATAATTTGGAAGTGGTAATTCTGATGAGTCTCAAACTGCGCTAGGTATAACTTTGATATGTAATCCTTGTCTGTAGAAAATTTTAGGGCTGTAGGTTTACCCAAAGGGGTCGACTTAAGGTCTCAAAAGTTCCCACAGAGACCCAATTTATGCACTTTTTGCCACTTTCAAGCACTGTAGCTTTCAAACTATGTCTCTCATCTAAGTTAAATATCATCTGGGAATATATCTATGTGTTTTCTTATATGTGCCCCAACATTTAGGCCTTTAATAGACAGTTAACCTGTGTATGAGGACCATAAACACCCACCCGAGTGACCCTTATAAGACATTTTTCACGTCTGTTTCCCTGTAACTTGGAAATGGTAAGTCTGAGAAGTTTCAAACTGTATTAGATATATATTCTGTGTGTAATTTTAGTATGTAACAGATTTTAAGTCTGAAGCTTTAATTTTGAAGGTCAAATTGAGGTCTCTAAAAGGCTCCCAAAGACCCAATATTTGGACTTTTTGCTACTTTTAAGCCCTGTGACTGTCAAACTATGTGACTGATAGAGCTCAAATCCTATCTGGGAAGATATTAGTATGTTATTTTTATATGTGCCAAAAATTAAGGCTTTAAGAAGACATTTAACCTGTGTATGAGGACCATAAATCCCCACCCGAGTGACCATTTTTAGACATTTTTCACATATTTTGCCCTGTAACTTGGAAATGGTAAGTCTAAGAAGTTTCAAACTGTATTAGATAGGGCTGTAATCATTAGCGATTTCTGTAGATCGAGGATCGCCTGTTAGATGCGAGTTGAACTCGAGTTGAACTCGAGTAAATGACACAAATATAAATAAAATAACAATGTCAAAATATTGTCATCAAGGGGTCCGCCATTAATGTCTTTTGTACCATTTTATTGCAAGGAAATATATTTTGTTGCCGGTTAAATTTTGCAGATATGTATGAGCACTTTATGGAACAGCCACGTAAATAAGGGAAATAAAAAACCCACCATTGCTCATTGATTTTTACGTCTTTATGGTTAAATAAATTTCAAAAGTGCTAGTTTGTAACAAGATTAGTATATCATTATTTATTTCTTAAAAACTCGAGTTTAAATTGCGTAAACCGATGTTATCCCCAAATATCGCCCATCGAGTTACGACTCGAGTTTCGGTCAACTCGTTACAGCACTAGTATTAGATGCATATTCTATGTGTAATCTTAGTATGTGACAAATTTTAAGTCTGAAGCTTTAATTTGAAAGCCACATTTAGGTCTCTAGAAGGCCCCATAAAGACCCAGTATTTGGACTTTTTGCCAATTTTAAGGCCTGTGACTGTTAAACTATGTGACTGATGGAGCTGAAATCTCATCTGGGAATACATTATTATGTTCTTTTTACATGTGCCAAAAATCAAGGCTTCAAGTAGACATTTAACCTGTGTATGAGGACCTTAAACACCCACCTGAGTGACCCTTTTAAGACATTTTTCACATATTTTGCTCTGTAACTTGGAAATGGTAAGTCTGAGAAGTTTCAAACTTTATTAGATACATATTCTATGTGTAATCTTAGTATGTAACAAATTTTAAGTCTGAAGCTTTAATTTGAAAGGCACATCGAGATCTCTAAAAGGCCCACAGAGACCCAATATTTGGACTTTTTACCACCTTTAAGCCCTGTGACTGTTAAACTATGTCATTGATGGAGCTGAAATCCCATCTGGGAATGCATTATTATGTCCTTTTTACATATGCCGAAAATCAAGGTTTTTAGTAGACATTTAACCTGTGTATGAGGGCCATAGACACTCGCCCAAGTGCCTTTTTGGACATTTTTTCCGTATTTTGCCCTGTTATTTGGAAATGCTTAGTGTGACAAGTCTTAAACTGTATTACAAAAAAATTTTTTTGTTATGTATGTCCCCCAAAAAGTTTCAGATCTGTAGTTTAATTGCTAAGGTCTCTTTAACAATTGTAAAATGCCCACAGAAACCCAATTTATGGACATTATGCCACTTTAAAGCCCAGTAACTGTCAAACTATGTGGGCTATAGAGCTGAAATCTTTGAATTTTTAAAAGGAAATGCCTGTCTATTTAAATTTTGAATATTAATAATGTTATGGCTATCTTAGTCTTTTAAGAACTTATTTTTGTGTGTTATACCTCTGCTTGCTGAGTTTTTATGTCAGCTGACTGACTCTGCGGCGTGGGCGTCCGCGTGAACAACTTCTCCTCCAAAACTACAAGGCCTAGAGACGTGCTGTTTTTTTTAAAAGATACCTTATCTATCGAGGATGAAAAATTGTTCAAGGCATGCAAATCTGTCTGTTCGTCTGTTTGCTAGAGACATTACAAGGGGGGTACCCCCACCAAAAGTGTGAAAATTTCAACACTTAATCACAATTTTCTCAGTGACTATTGCAGGGATTTCTCTCATATCTTGCATATATGTACTAGGCCACAGGTAGATTCTCTTGTGTGAGTATGAGACCTGGATCTGTCTTACTTTTATTTTAATAAATTTTTTTAATAATTTTTAATGCATTAAAATTCATAAAATCATGCACAAAATCATTTATAACTTGAAAAGTGTTGCATTTAGAGCATTTTGTTAAAATATGTTATTCAGCTACTTTTTTCATAGCTACAATATGGTGAGTAAGTTGGGTGCCTGTCTCAATAGCTAAGTGAGTAATAGCTACTTTTGGGCTTTTCAGTAACTTCCATTATGAGTAAAATCACTTGTAACTTAAAAACTATTGCATTTAGAGAATTTCGTATAAATATGTTATTCAGCTACTTTTGGGTCAGCTATAACATAGTAAAATTTTAGACCTGTAGCTCATGGCATAGCTGAGTAATAGCTACTTTTAGGTTATCACTGTTGAGTAAATCGCTTATAACTTGAAAACTATTGCATTTAGAGAATTTCGTATAAATATGTTATTCAGCTACTTTTGGGTCAGCTACAACATAGTAAAATTTCAGACCTGTAGCTCATGGCATAGCTGAGTAATAGCTACTTTTAGGTTATCACTGTTGAGTAAATCGCTTATAACTTGGAAACTATTGCATTTACAGTATTTTGTTTCAATATGTTATTCACCTATTTTGGGATCAGCTATAACATAGTGAAGTTCCAGATCTGTGGCTCATTGCATAGCTGAGTAATAGCTACTTTGAAGTTCTCACTATTGAGTAAATCACTTGTAACTTAAAACCTATTGCATTTAGAGAATTTCGTATAAATATGTTATTCAGCTACTTTTGGGCCAGCTATAACATAGAGAAATTTCAGATCTGTAGGTCATGGCATAGCTGAGTAATAGCTACTTTAAAGTTCTCACTATTGAGTAAATCAGTTGTAATTGGAAAACTATTGCATTTAGAGTATTTCGTATAAATATGTTATTCAGCTACTTTTGGGTCAGCTATAACATAGTAAAATTTCAGACCTGTAGCTCATGGCATAGCTGAGTAATAGCTACTTTTAGGTCATCACTATTGAGTAAATCAGTTGTAACTTCAAAACTATTGCATTTACAGTATTTTGCTTAAATATGTTGTTCACCTACTTTTGGGTCAGCTATAACATAGTAAAATTTCAGACCTGTAGCTCATTGCATAGCTGAGTAATAACTACTTTGAGGTTCTCACTGTTGAGTAAATCAGTTGTAATTGCAAAACTATTGCATTTAGACAATTTCGTATAAATATGTTATTCAGCTACTTTTGGGCCAGCTATAACATAGTGAAATTTCAGATCTGTAGGTCATGGCACAGCTGAGTAATAGCTACTTTGAAGTTCTCACTATTGAGTAAATCAGTTGTAATTGGAAAACTATTGCATTTACAGAATTTCGTATAAATATGTTATTCAGCTACTTTTGGGTCAGCTATAACATAGTAAAATTTCAGACCTGTAGCTCATGGCATAGCTGAGTAATAGCTACTTTTAGGTCATCACTATTGAGTAAATCAGTTGTAACTTCAAAACTATTGCATTTACAGTATTTTACTTAAATATGTTGTTCACCTACTTTTGGGTCAGCTATAACATAGTAAAATTTCAGACCTGTAGCTCATTGCATAGCTGAGTAATAACTACTTTGAGGTTCTCACTATTGAGTAAATCAGTTGTAATTGCAAAACTATTGCATTTAGAGAATTTAGTATAAATATGTTATTCAGCTACTTTTGGGTCAGCTATAACATAGTAAAATTTCAGACCTGTAGCTCATGGCATAGCTGAGTAATAGCTACTTTTAGGTCATCACTATTGAGTAAATCAGTTGTAACTTGAAAACTATTGCATGTACAGTATTTTGCTTAAATATGTTGTTCACCTACTTTTGGGTCAGCTATAACATAGTAAAATTTCAGACCTGTAGCTCATGGCATAGCTGAGTAATAGCTACTTTGAGGTTATCACTGTTGAGTAAATCGCTTATAACTTGGAAATTATTGCATTTAGAGTATTTTGTTTCAATATGTTATTCACCTATTTTGGGGTCAGCTATAACATAGTGAAGTTCCAGACCTGTGACTCATTGCATAGCTGAGTAATAGCTACTTTGAAGTTCTCAATGTTGAGCAAATCACTTATAATTTGAAAACTATTGCATTTAGAGAATTTAGTATAAATATGTTATTCAGCTACTTTTGGGTCAGCTATAACATAGTAAAATTTCAGACCTGTAGCTCATGGCATAGCTGAGTAATAGCTACTTTTAGGTTATCACTGTTGAGTAAATCACTTATAACTTGGAAACTATTGCATTTAGAGTATTTTGTTGCAATATGTTATTCACCTATTTTGGGGTCAGCTATAACATAGTGAAGTTCCAGACCTGTGGCTCATTGCATAGCTGAGTAATAGCTACTTTGAAGTTCTCACTGTTGAGTAAATCAGTTGTAATTGGAAAACTATTGCCTTTACAGAAATTTGTGCAAATATGTTATTCAGCTACTTTTGGGTCAGCTATAACATAGTGAAATTACAGACCTGTAGCTCATGGCACAACTGAGCAATAGCTATTCTCAGGCACTGACTGTTGAGTAAATCGGCTATAACTTGAAAAATATTGCATTTGGAGTATTTTGTTAAAATATATTGTTCACCCACTTTTGGGTTAGCTATAACATAGTGAAATTACAGACCTATAGCTCATGACATAGCGGAGCAATAGCTATTTTCAGGTTCTCACTATTGAGTAAATCAGTTGTAACTTGAAAACTATTGCATTTACAGTATTTTGCTTAAATATGTTGTTCACCTACTTTTAGGTCAACTATAACAGAGCAAAAATTCAGACATGTAGCTCATTGCATAGCTGAGTAATAGTTACTTTGAGGTTCTCACTCTTGAGTAAATCAGTAGTAACTTGAAAACTATTACATTTAGAGTATTTTGTTAAATATGTTTTTCACAGACGTTTTGGTCAGCTATAACATAGTGAAATTGCAGACCTCTATGTCATGGCATAGCTGAGCAATAGCTTCTTTCAGGTTCTCACTGTTGAGTAAATCATTGTATCCAACCTGTAGGAAATCATGGGCTGGGAATCTGTTAATATGGTCCGATTTGACCTTGGAACCCTCCTTCAAGGTCAAATGAGGATAGCCAAACATAAAAGTGCTTATAACTCGCTTATTATTGGTCCTAGAGGTTTGGAATGAAAACCAACCTATAGAAAATCATGAGCTGGGAATTTTTTGGTGTGGTCGGATTTCACCTTGGACCCCTCCTTCAAGGTCAAATGAGGATAGCCAAACTTAAAAGTGCTTATAACTCGCTTATTATTGGTCCTAGAGGTTTGGAATGGAAAACCAACCTATAGAAAATCATGGGCTGGGAATCTTTTGGTGTGGTCAGATTTCACCTTAGACCCCTCCTTCCAGGTCAAACGAAGATAGCCAAACTTAAAGTGCTTATAACTCGCGTATTATTGGTCTTGGAGGTTTGGGATGGTAAACCAACATATAGGGAATCATGGGCTGGGATTCTTTTGGTGTGGTCAGATTTGACCTGGGACCCCTCCTTCAAGGTCAATTGAGGATAGCCAAACTTACAATTGCTTAGAACTCGCTTATTATTGGTCCTACAGGTTTGGGATGGTAAACAAGCTACAGGAAATCATGGGCTGGGAATTTTTTTGTGTGGTCGGATTTGACCTTGGACCCCTCCGTCAAGGTCAAACAAGGATAGCCAAACTTAAAAAGTGCCTATGACTCACTTATTATTGGTCCGAGAGGTTTGGGATGGTAAACCATCCTAAATTCTTTGGCTGGGAATCTTTTGGTATGGTCAGATTTGACCTTTGGACCCCTTCTTCATGGTCGAACGAGGATATTGCATTTATAGTATTTCTTTAAATATTTTTAACCTACTTTTTACATTTAAACAATTACCTTGTTACTTTATTTCATAATACCATTTGCAGGGCACAACTTTTTTGTCCTTTTTTTCTGTCAGCTTCGGAATATCTTTCGAACATGCTGTTCAGTTACCATTTACTGTATTTCTGTACAGCCCTTTCCCTGATAATTATGCTTTCCTCTCATTATCACCATCACAAATCAAAAACATTCAGTCAGCTGACACAGTGCCCGTTCACGGGCACTCTCCTCTTGTTAACTTTTTAAAATGAAACTGGTTAAACATATTCAAGTAGACAAAATGGACAGATTAAGTGAGCTTTAAGTCCCAATATTAATGAAATTATATCCTTATGTAGTAAAACTAGGGGATTTTTAACCCTCAACTAGCCCAGTCCCTCTGGGACCTCCAGCTATATTGAGTGACACTAAATAAACAAAGGTATTTAATGATATCAGATGAGAAACAAAGAACTCAATGGGGTTGCAGATCTTGTGTAATAGTGAGAGAGGTGTGGAGAAGGGAGAGGGGTGGGAGTGGGAGGTGGTGGGCTTCATTACATATAACACAAAGGGGAGTCAGAACTGAGATTGTGTCACATATTTAGGTTGCATATATATGGACCACATATATAGGTATAGAGGAAATGAATAACTGAAAACAATTTGCAAATTCTAAAAATAATATAATAAAATAATAATATAAATAATTTTTTTTTAAATAATATTTTATTTGTGAACAAATATAGAAACAGATATGCGCTTTTGGGATTATGAATTTTAGAATGGACATTGAATCATCAATCATTTAAATACTTTGAAGGAAGATTGAAAAGTATGATGAGTTGAGTTAAAAATAATATTTTATTTGTCAACAAATATAGAAACAGATATGCTCTTTTGGGATTATTATTTTAGAATGGACATTCAATCATCAATCATTTAAATACTTTGAAAATAGGTTTAGAGTTATCATTGCAGGAAGATTGAAAATATAATTTGAGTTATGTATTCGGCGTCTGGGGATACACCATCTTCCTTGGGAAGATATAAACAGAGTAGATTGATGTGCTGAAGTTCATATAATAATGGGTAATTATGTTTTAAAAAATTCCCGATCAAAACCTGTGGCGTGAGTGATGACCTGTCTGGGGATATGTTGGCGCCGAGTTGGCCCAATCTAGTTCTCAAACTCTGATTCAAACAGATAAAAATTGTCGGTGAGTTGCTGTCTGCGAGTTGTTTTGTCGGCGACTTGCTCATATACCAATTCTGCCCACTTGGGTGCAAATGCATCAAAATCGAAGAGGGTTCTTGATTTTCAACAAGTATAGCCGATGTACGGGTTTTCGATATATTCATGTTTTTGATCATTTAAAATATGGTAGAGGATATTTACCCAACGGCTGTGTGTGCTAAATCAGTTTCACTGCTAGCGTACCCAATGGTTATCTTCACAAGATCTATATCACTGCTAGCATACCCAAAGGCTGTGTATGTACACTAATGGCATACCCAACTATCCTGTATCCAATTAAAGCACTAAGTTCTGTTTTCCCGATGGTTCTTTACCCTAGATTTATGTCATTGTTTTTTTTTTCTTAGTGTACCCAAAAGCTGTGTAAGGTACTGGCATACCCAACTACCCTGTAGCCAAGGCAGTAAACTCTATGTTCCCAGTGGTTGTGCACCCAAGATCATTGCTGGCATATCTAGTGGTGGTGTACACATGATTCATTTCACAACTAGCGAACCCAGCGGTTGTGTACACTGGCGGTGATATTGGTCTAGTGTACCCAGTGGTTATACACTCAAGATCTATATCACTGCTACTGTAGCCAACAACTCCAATTTTTTTACAGCCTACCCAATTTCTCATTACCCAAGGTAGTATGCACTCAATGGTTGTGCACTCAATATCAGTACCTTTTACAGCATACTCAACAGGTCTGTATCCAAGGCATTGTGAAACAATTAGTTTTTTAAGGAAAGTTTTCACGTAATCAGAAATGGGCCAAGGATCACTCTCTGAATTAAAATTATTATATCCCCAGACGAAAGTCGGGGATATATTGGATTCAGGTCCGTCGCGCCGCCGCCGCCGCCGCCGCCGCCGTAGAAATTTCCTTGTGGACGCGATAACTCAAAAACAAATTAATATTTTTTTTTCAAACTTGGTACACATGTTAAGGGTGCCCAAAGGAAGATCCCTATTTTAAGGTGACCTTAAACTCCCAGTAAAAAAGAACTTATGGCCACCTTAAGGTCAGAAATTGCACTTTTGGCCACTTAGAGCCCTGTAGGTCACAAACTATGATGCTCAGCTGGCTGAAATTTTACCTGACAACACATTAATATGTTCTTAGTACATGTGCCGAAAATCATGACTTTAAGTTGAGGAGAAAATTGTGTTTGAGGCCCATAAATACCCCCACTTAGGGATTTTTTGCTATACTTTTCACATATTTTGCCCTATTATTTGGAAGTGATAATTCTGATGAGTCTCAAACTGCGCTAGGTATAACTTTGATATGTAATCCTTGTCTGTAGAAAATTTTAGGGCTGTAGGTTTACCCAAAGGGGTCGACTTAAGGTCTCAAAAGTGCCCACAGAGACCCAATTTATGCACTTTTTGCCACTTTCAAGCACTGTAGCTTTCAAACTATGTCTCTCATCTAAGTTAAATATCATCTGGGAATATATCTATGTGTTTTCTTATATGTGCCCCAACATTTAGGCCTTTAATAGACAGTTAACCTGTGTATCAGGACCATAAACACCCACCCGAGTGACCCTTATAAGACATTTTTCACATCTTTTTCCCTGTAACTTGGAAATGGTAAGTCTGAGAAGTTTCAAACTGTATTAGATATATATTCTGTGTGTAATCTTAGTATGTAACAGATTTTAAGTCTGAAGCTTTAATTTTGAAGGTCAAATTGAGGTCTCTAAAAGGCTCCCAAAGACCCAATATTTGGACTTTTTGCTACTTTTAAGCCCTGTGACTGTCAAACTATGTGACTGATAGAGCTCAAATCCTATCTGAGAAGATATTAGTATGTTATTTTTATATGTGCCAAAAATTAAGGCTTTAAGAAGACATTTAACCTGTGTATGAGTACCATAAATCCCCACCCGAGTGACCATTTTTCGACATTTTTCACATATTTTTCCCTGTAACTTGGAAATGGTAAGTCTAAGAAGTTTCAAACTGTATTAGATGCATATTATATGTGTAATCTTAGTATGTGGCAAATTTTAAGTCTGAAGCTTTAATTTGAAGGCCACATTTAGGTCTCTAGAAGGTCCCATAAAGACCCAGTATTTGGACTTTTTGCCAATTTTAAGGCCTGTGACTGTTAAACTATGTGACTGATAGAGCTGAAATCTCATCTGGGAATACATTATTATGTTCTTTTTACATGTGCCAAAAATCAAGGCTTCAAGTAGACATTTAACCTGTGTATGAGGACCTTAAACACCCACCTGAGTGACCCTTTTAAGACATTTTTCACATATTTTGCTCTGTAACTTAGAAATGGTAAGTCTGAGAAGTTTCAAACTTTATTAGATACATATTCTATGTGTAATCTTAGTATGTAACAAATTTTAAGTCTGAAGCTTTAATTTGAAAGCCACATCGAGATCTCTAAAAGGCCCACAATGACCCAATATTTGGACTTTTTACCACCTTTAAGCCCTGTAACTGTTAAACTATGTGATTGATGGAGCTGAAATCCCATCTGGGAATGCATTATTATGTCCTGTTTACATATGCCGAAAATCAAGGTTTTTAGTAGACATTTAACCTGTGTATGAGGGCCATAGACACTCGCCCAAGTGCCTTTTTTGACATTTTTTCCGTATTTTGCCCTGTTATTTGGAAATGCTTAGTGTGACAAGTCTTAAACTGTATTATATATAATTTTTGTTTGTTATGTATGTCCCCCAAAAAGTTTCAGATCTGTAGTTTAATTGCTAAGGTCTCTTTAACAATTGTAAAATGCCCACAGAAACCCAATTTATGGATATTATGCCACTTTAAAGCCCAGTAACTGTCAAACTATGTGGGTTATAGAGCTGAAATCTTTGAATTTTTAAAAGGAAATGCCTGTCTATTTAAATTTTGAATATTAATAATGTTATGGCTATCTTAGTCTTTTAAGAACTTATTTTTGTGTGTTATACCTCTGCTTGCTGAGTTTTTCACTTTTTAAAATGAAACTGGTTAAACATATTCAAGTAGACAAAATGGACACTTTAAGTGAGCTTTAAGTCCCAATATTAATGAAATTATATCCTTATGTAGTAAAACTAGGGGATTTTTAACCCTCAACTAGCCCAGTTTTATTCAACTTGCCTCAGTTAATTTTGGCACAGCTCCTACAGTTATGAACTCATTTCAGTTGATAATCACATACTTAAAATTCTCAATTCTTTTTGTATTTGAGTACCCCTTTTATATAGATTGTTTCTTTACCATTTATGCTCAACCCACATCCCCCACCCGGATTCCCCCCACCCACCTCTGGGACCTCCAGCTATATTGAGTGACACTAAATAAACAAAGGTATTTAATGATATCAGATGAGAAACAAAGAACTCAATGGGGTTGCAGATCTTGTGTAATAGTGAGAGAGGTGTGGAGAAGGGGAGAGGGGTGGGGGTGGGAGGTGGTGGGCTTCATTACATATAACACAAAGGGGAGTCAGAACTGAGATTGTGTCACATATTTAGGTTGCATATATATGGACCACATATATAGGTATAGAGGAAATGAATAACTGAAAACAATTTGCAAATTCTAAAAATAATATAATAAAATAATAATATAAATAATTTTTTTTTAAATAATATTTTATTTGTGAACAAATATAGAAACAGATATGCGCTTTTGGGATTATGAATTTTAGAATGGACATTGAATCATCAATCATTTAAATACTTTGAAGGAAGATTGAAAAATATAATGAGTTGAGTTAAAAATAATATTTTATTTGTCAACAAATATAGAAACAGATATGCTTTTTGGGATTATTATTTTAGACTGGACATTCAATCATCAATCATTTAAATACTTTGAAAATAGGTTTAGAGTTATCATTGCAGGAAGATTGAAAATATAATTTGAGTTATGTATTCGGCGTCTGGGGATACACCATCTTCCTTGGGGAGATATAAACAGAGTAGATTGATGTGCTGAAGTTCATATAATAATGGGTAATTATGTTTTAAAAAATTCCCGATCAAAACCTGTGGCGTGAGTGATGACCTGTCTGGGGATATGTTGGCGCCGAGTTGGCCCAATCTAGTTTACCTTAGCATGGGTTTGCACTGTGAAACAGCAGAATAACCTGGTTATTGTTACATTCTGACAAAGTTTAAAGGACATATCAGAAATGAGCTAAGGGAGAATTGATTAAAATTTGGGTACACTAGCAATGATCTTGTGTACATAGCCATTGGGTACGCTAGCCATGATATAGATCTTACATACACAGCCGTTGGTTATGCCAGACCTATATCACAGCTAGCGTACACAGCCGTTGGGTAAATAACCACTCCATTAAAATATAAGCTCTCTGCCTCGTTTGTTTTTGGATGGCATTTTCCAATATTTTAGAATGAATATGCAGTCACATTGCAGGGTTTCAGATTCGCTCGGGCATCGATCATTGTCCGAATTTTGCAACAAAACCCCGAATTTGAAATAGAATACTATAGGATCGCTAGCGAAGCAAAGCGATTCTTTTTGCATTCGTCCCTAAAGAAAGATGGTGTTGGCTGCTTATAATAGAAAGAAGATCTTGCCTAGATACCCTGTCAATCTAAAATTATATCGAAAAAAAAATTTGAAAATTTAAAATGGTTTAGGAGATACAAGCAATTTTAAGTTTTACCATTTTTGTCAAAAATTTAAAATGGTTGCCATTTTTGGAAAGAGGAAAATTTTTTTAAAAAATGGGCAGAGTATCTTGCTTAGATACCCTGTGGGCCAAAAATTTTGCCGAAATCGCTCTATCTCGTACGGTTTAGGAGATACAAGCAATTTAATGTTTTACCATTTTTGTCAAAAATTTGACAATTCAAAATGACCGCCATTTTTGGAGAGAGTGACCCATAAGGGGGGGTCGGGGGGTAAAACTGACCGGCTGTTAGCAACATCTTTAAGGTAGAATTGGGTAAAGGTGTTGTGGGACTTCCAGTGGCAGGCTGCTAGGATTTGGTCCAAGGAGATGCCACCTTGAAAAGCTTTAGAAGCCGTGAAAGCTCAAACATCATGTGCTCTAACCTGGTGCACAGTTAGAGCCTCCTAATCTGACAGCTCATAACAAAGGACAATTGTCTGCTTAATCCAAGAAGAGATAGTAGTAGGACAGGTATCCTTACTAAAACCCTTTTTGAAAGAGACAAAGACTAGCTCCTTGCCTGGTCTTAGATCTTGAGTCTTGTCTAGATAATAGCGTAAAGCTCGCACTGGACAGAGAGACCTATCCTCCTTCAAGGATTTATCCAGAGTAGGGGCCAAAGCTGGGATAACCACTTTCCCAGAGCCTAGGGCTAGGAGAAAAACCATTTTAAAAGTCAAATGCTTCCAAAAAGCCTTTCTGAGGGGCTCAAGGGAGGCTGGGGGGCTGATGTAAAACCAAGGAGAGGTTCCAGAATAGAAATCCATGCCGTCCTTTGGGTCTATCACTCTATCTCTATGAAAACTATCCATCAGCTGATTCAAATTTCATCCCTGCATTGCTCAACTTATCTGCAGTGGCTGACCTGTAATCATCAATGGTACTAAGCTGAAGATTCTTCTCCTGAAAAAGGTGAAGGAGAAAATCTGCTATTTGCTTGATAGATGGCCCACTTTGTCTCATAGACTGTTCTGGTTGAGCGTCTTTGAGGAGCCTCAATTCATACCGCCACTGGGCTAGAGAACCCCTGCTCCTTGATTGCCTCAGCTCTAGGAGCAATGCGTGAAGATTGAGACTGGTCAGATCCCTGTGACGCACCCTGTTGAAGGGCTGAGTCACTAGATCGGGATGGTTGGGAAGACAAATGGGTATCTGAGAAGACAGATCCACTAGATCCTAGAACCACGGCATGTTGGGCCAACCTGGAGCTATCGGGATCACCCTCTTGCACAGGTGATATGACAGTTTGCAGATCACTTTGCCCAGTAGTGACACTGGGGGAAAGGCATACATGTCTAGGTCCTCCCAGGAGACTGTTGGAGCGTCCACCGCCCAAGTGTTTGAGTCTGGGACTGTTGACACAAACTTGGGTCAGTTTGCAATTGTACCTGGTTGCAAACATGTCGACTTGTGGACGGTGCAAGGTTTGACACAGGAGGTCGAACACCTGATGAAGTGACCATTCCCTCTGAATTATCTGACCTTGTCTGGACAGTTTGCCCGCAATCACATTCAGATGGCCTGGGATGTGCCTGGCCTTCAGGACAATATGTCTCAGATTGCACCAGCACAGGAGTCGCCATAGAAGGGTACAAATTGAGCCTGACCTCATACCTCCCTCCTTGTTAATGTATGCCACCACTGTAGTGTTGTCTGTGGCATCCAGAACAATTTGACCCTGTACTATGTGTTGGAACCTTTTTAGGGCCAGCAAGACAGCCTTTAATTCCAGAAAATTTATGTCTAACCGACTTTCTGGAACTGACCAGGAACCGTTTGCTGTGAAGTCGCCTAAGTGAGCACCCCAGCCTTCGCTTGAGGCGTCTGTAAAGACCTGAAGGGCATGACACAACAGGTGCAGGGGTTGACATGTAAGACATTTGTTTCCTTGGTCTGCCACTGAAGGTGTGAGTGAAGAGTCCCTGGGACTGGGATCTCCTTTTCCAGTGACTCGGGAAGCCTCCAATGTCCCTTGAGGTGCCACTGAATGGGTCGCATATGAAGTCTGCCCAGAGGCACCTGTTTTTCCGTTGCTGTGAGAAGGCCTATCAGAGACATGAACTTCCTGACCCGAAAAGTCGGATTGGACAGGAGGAATGACACCTTCTGTAGAATTGACTCCCAATGGTTTTGGGTCGGCCTGACCCGCCCGTGTAATAGGTCGCATTGGTAACCCACAAATTCGAAGATTTGTTTGGGTTCCAACTCTGATTTTTGTAGATTCACCACCCAACCCAAATCCTGGCAAAGGACGAGGAGGGACTGGGTGCCCTGGTGGCAGGATTCTGTGGTGGGGGCTCGAATCAACCAGTCGTCTAGGTACTGGTGGATCCTTATACCCCGCGATTGAGCCATCAACTTGACCTCTTTGACCACGCAAGTGAACACCATAGGAGCTGTTGAGAGGCCAAAGGGCAAGGCCCGGAACTGGTATGTTTGGTTTTTGAAGTGAAACTGGAGGAATTCCTGGGACCGGTTGTGTATTGGAATGTGGAAATAGGCGTCGCTGAAATCCAGTGGTGTCACCCATTCCCCTTGTTGTAAGGAGATTCGGATTGTCTGGGGTCTACGCTCTGTTTTTACGCTCAAAAATTTGTTTAGAGCACTCAGGTCCTGGATTGGGCGCCATTTCTGATTTGGTTTTGGAACTATGAATAGTCTGCTGAAAAAGGCTAGAGAGGTTCGAACCCTGACTCTCTCGACTGCCTTTTTGTGAATTAGTACATGCAAAGCTTCCTTCAGGTAGAGGTTCCTGATGGGGTTTGCATACCCACTGACTATCAACGGATCCCTTATTAGAGGAGGTCTGATTTTGAATGGTAGAATGTAACCTTCCTTTAAGATCGACACTACCCTTGGATTTGCGCCCAACAGAGACCATTTTTGCCAAAATTTCTGTAGGCGACCTCTCACCAACTGAACACTTGCAACATTGGGGGCATTTTAATTAATTTATCACATTTGGGACACAGACACAGTGATCAACAAAAGAAACGCTTTTCACAGATTTTATTTCTTTCTTTGTTTCTGACAGAGGTCTTACATCTTTCTTTTGCGACAGCCTTTTGACATGTATTAGATACATGTACTTGAACATTGACAGAAATGTTTTTGTCTTTTGCAACTTCCACAACATTCAAAGACCGGGCCACCGGCACTGGGTCTGTCACACA
Organism: Sabellastarte sp. h YS-2021; assembly: GCA_964017235.1. Taxonomy (NCBI): domain Eukaryota; kingdom Metazoa; phylum Annelida; class Polychaeta; order Sabellida; family Sabellidae; genus Sabellastarte; species Sabellastarte sp. h YS-2021. The sequence goes on from OZ024929.1 coordinate 139,304,851, forward strand.
ATAATTTATACTGTGAGTTGTCTTTGGAGGCTCAGGAACCGCGTCCAGACTGACCACCTCTGCCCCTACCCCGGGATCTGCCACTACCGCCAAAACTCTTTCAGGCCCGCATATCCTTTCCAGCCTGACCAGATGATCTGGAACTTTCCTGGTTCTTCCACCTGGTCGAGTAACGCTGGTATCTATTCTGTTGAAGCTGGAGAGTATACTTAGCACTTTCAAACTGGGCTATATCATCTTCCACCTTTCTGATCACTGCATGAGAGAACAAGGCGAGCCAGTTCAAGGGACAATTCCTAAATGCTGAAAATGTATCTGGTTTAACACCTTGCTTGAGATGATCTAAGAAAGAGTCCCTACGCAGAAGGGTGAGGTTAGCCATTTGGATGAATGTGAAGTCAGAGAAGTGCTGAAGGGACTTACCCACTGCAAAACTTACATTTTGGTTGAAGGTGGTAAGGTAGTGTAATTCATCCAAGGCAGCTTGAGCTTTTGAAGATGACTTGCCTTTACCCAGTTCAGATTGCAGGACCTTGAGCTGCTCTTGGACACTGTCTTGGATTTTCATAATACACCTATTAAAGCCTGCAGACTGGTTGCAGATACAACTAGTTTCTTTTGCAGCTTTTTCCCATTTCCTTTATTTATCTTGAGCAATCTGATGGGAAGGTGGCTGAGAAGTGGTAATAGATGGCTTGGCAATCCTTGAAAAGGCACTATTGAACTTGGCCGCGTCGTTAGGCCACGTATTCACATAGTAGGGTCCTTAGGCTCAGTAGGGTGAATACCATACCAACGACTTTGTGATTTTTGAGGGTGCAAAAATTGATCCATGTGCAGACCTCCAGGTTCAGTTGACTTAGACGGGTAGCCCTCGGTCAGAACCAGGTTTATATTTTCTAACTTTTCACAGACCCAATCTTTCGGGGGAAACAGTTACAGAGACTTTCCCGACAGGCTGGGAGTGATGTCCAGTCCAAGGGTTGTCTGCTCTGGAAGCTGGGGAATATTGCAGTTTCTGGTATATGGTTCCAGCCCATAAAAGCATGTACCCAGTTGGTCAGGATCAGGATCTGGTTGGTCATCCGGGTCAGGTAATTCACCTTCTTCAACTTGTTTCAGTGGAATGTAATCCCGGGCAGAGGTTGACAGAGGGCAGGTAGAGGAATCAAAAGCATGGACCGGACCTGGTTGTACAAACACCGGTTCTGGGTCAGTCTCCGTTTCAGGATATAAGTTCTCTAATGGAGAACCCATGTCCGTAGACATCTGAGTTCTATCCGGGCCAGAAGCCAGAATAAATAGCAGAGATAAGGAAGGGGGCTTGAGACAAAACTCCAGCCAGTGGTTTATGTGCAACCGGTGCCTTGACCGGTGAGAAAGATGGCTGTGGAGCAGCACGTTGTCCTAAAGTGAACAAGGCTTCTAATTTGGCCATTCTGACAGACCATTTTTCATCCAACTCTTGGAGTTCTTTACGAAAATATGGTTGTGGCAAAGACAGGTCTACAGAGGTATTATGAGAGGAAGCAGCATGGTCCGGTTCTTCTTGTTCAACATGTGATAACACAGTGACAGAATTCGGATCTACCACAGTATCTTTAATTTTCTGCTTTTCTTTTCAGATCTTATATGTGGGGGTTGATTAACTGAATCACTTGTTCAGGGGTCAACAGATCACAGTACTCACAATTAGGGGTGGGACGAGTACAAATAATTCGGGTCGATTACTCGCAGATAAAAACTTGACTCGACATCGAGCCCTCGCGACATTTAGTATCCACCATAACAGGAAACGACATCCAATATGGCGGCTCCCGTAAACGAAAAAAATATAAAGATAAAAGCTTTGAATCGCTTGAATTAGCTATTGTCAGCACATAATATCATTAATTTTATGTTACAAATGGTGGATTATGCGATTTAATGAAAGTAAGGTATGTTATTTATGTTTTATTAACTAAAAAACGTTACCGGTTCTATAGGTTGTTATATATACACGAGTAATCGACCCTAAGGATTGGGGTCGAATTTTCATGAAATTCGCCTCGCTCGGCGAGTGTCGACTGCTCGGTCACACCCCTACTCACAATGCAGTTTCTTAATGCACAGATTGTCTCCAACATTTGTCCCTGCATCGTGCACATCTAGAATGTTTATCAAAAGAGGCCATAATGTGCCCACACCCCCTTTACGTTGTCCAGGTGATGCCATGATTATTCCGCAAAATACTGATAACACTTTGACTAATCAACAATCAAAATTAAGGAAATATCCACAATTTTTCAACACTGAATTATGAAACACAACTTTCAAATCACGCCAAACGAAAAAGAATGAACGGCCATTTTGAATTTTCGCCAAACATGGAAGAAACACAAATTTGCTTCTATCTCCTTAACCATGCAAGATAGTGATTTCGTCGAAATTTTCAACCCACAGGGTATCTAAGAAATGTACTATTGGCAAGTTTCAAAAAAAATTTCCTCTCCGCAAAAATAGCGGCCATTTTGAATTTTCGGATTTTTGCCAAAAATGGAAAAGCACAAATTTGCTTCTATCTCCTTAACCGTGTGAGATAGAGAGATTTCGTCGAAATTTTCGACCCACAGGGTACATACGATTTCGTCGAAATTTTCGACCCACAGGGTACATAAGAAATGTACTATTGCCAATTAAAAAAAAAATCCTCTCCCAAATATGGCAGCCATTTTGAATTTTCAATATTTTGCCAAAAATTTCGACCCACAGGGTACATAAGAAATGTACTATTGGCATTTTAAAAAAAAAATTCCTCTCCCCAAATATGGCGGCCATTTTGAATTTTCGAATTTTTGTCAAAAATGGAAAAACATAAATTTGCTTCTATCTCCTGTCTTTCTGTCAAAATTTTCCACCCATAGGGTACATAAGCAATGTACTCGGTAATTTTCAAAAAATTTTCTTCTCCCCAAAAGTGGCGGCCATTTTGAATTTTCGATTTTTTGCCAAAAACAGGTACTAGGCCACTAGTAGCTAACCTTGTGTGAGTATCAGGCCTGGATCTTTCTTAAGTATTTTTTTATGAATTTTTAAAATAATTTTTAGTGCATTAAAATTCGTGCAATCATCCACTAAATCACTTATAACTTGAAAAGTATTACATTTAGAGCCTTTTGTCAAAATATGTTATTGATCTGCTTTTTACATAGTTACAACATGGTGAGTAAATTGAGTGTCTATCCCAATAGCTAAGTGAGTAATAGCTACTTTCTAACTTTTCAGTAGCTCCCGTAATGAGTAAAATCACCTATAACTTGAAAACTATTGCATATACAGAATTTTGTAATTTTTTATGAATTTTTAAAATAATTTTTAGTGCATTAAAATTCGTGCAATCATCCACTAAATCACTTATAACTTGAAAAGTATTACATTTAGAGCCTTTTGTCAAAATATGTTATTGATCTGCTTTTTACATAGTTACAACATGGTGAGTAAATTGAGTGTCTATCCCAATAGCTAAGTGAGTAATAGCTACTTTCTAACTTTTCAGTACCTCTCGTAATGAGTAAAATCACCTATAACTTGAAAACTATTGCATATACAGAATTTTGTGTAAATATGTTATTCAGCTACTTTTGGGTCAGCTACAACATAGTAAAATTTCAGACCTGTAGCTCATTGCATAGCTGAGTAATATCTACTTTGAGGTTATCACTGTTGAGTAAATCAGTTGTAACTTGAAAACTATTGCATTTAGAGTAGTTTGTTGAAATATGTTATTCACCTAATTTTTGGTCAGCTATAACATAGTAAAATTGCAGACTTGTAGCTCATTACATAGCTGAGCAATAGCTATTTTCAGTTTCTCACTGTTGAGTAAATCAGTTGTAAGTTGAAAGCTATTCTATTTACAGTATTTTGTTTAAATATGTTGTTCACCTACTTTTGGGTCAGCTATAATATAGTGAAATTGCAAACCTGTAGCTCATGGCATAGCTGAGCAATAGCAGGGCGTCAAGTTCCTATTTTTTCCGATTATTTCCTATTTTTTGACAAATTCCTATTTATTCCTATTTTCCAGGAAAATTCCTATTTTTTCCTATTTTTGGTGATGATAATATATTTTAAGTCACTAAATGTTGTTGATCACATGGAAAATGACTAATTTTCTCAACTCATGAAGTATAAATTTTACAGCATCATTGAAAAATGAAAAATGGTTTATTATAATTGTGAATTTTACAAAATGAGTGCTGCAAAAATACCCAATGAATGCCTTTGGCATGAGAAATGACGTGTCTGGGGATATGTTGGTATCAATGTAGTTATGATTGTATCCACCGGATAGCAGTGTGTAGAGATTTTCTTGTTACCCCTCTAGAGGCCAGGGTATTGTAGGTAGACTTCTTAAATTTTCATGTAATATTCATAACCATAAAATCTTGGCTGGGAATATATTTTTGGCCTCATGTTGAAGAACAAGATGGCTGCCACGAACGTTTTTCGATTTTCAGCAAGGAGTTTTGTTGGCCCTCTAGGCCTCTAGAACAAAGGGAATTCTAGGTAGAAATCTCAAATTCGCTGGATATGTTTATCATTACAAAATCTTGACTGAAAATATTTTTGGCCTCATTTTGAAAAACGATGGCCGTCACGAGCGTTTCTTTTCAGTCATGAAAAGTGCTTATATCTCCCTTATTATTGGTCCTAGAGGTTTGGAATGTCAAACCAACCTATAGGAAATCATGGGTTGCAAATCTTCTGCTGTGGTCAGCTTTGACCTTGGGCTGCCTCTTCAAGGTCAAACAAGGATAGGCAAACTTAAAAGTGCTTATAACTCGCTTATTATTGGCCCTAGAGGTTTGGGATGGTAAACCAACCTATAGGAAATCATGGGCTGTGAGTCTTCCGATGTGGTCACATTTGACCTTGGGCCTGTGCTTCAAGATCAAATGAGGGTAGCCAAACTTAAAAGTGCTTTCAGCTTATTATTGAAAAATGCAGTTTATCTTCTAAACTATGTTAGTTGGCCTTTTCCGGTGGATACATCTTGCATCTGTGGGTCCTTGGTCTAGTTTTGAACTGAGTTACATGTACACATGTAGTTCTATAGAATGTGTATTTATAAGGTTTTTTGATGTAATTCAATAAGTGTGATGCTTACTTGAGATACACGTGTATCATTTTGACTATATTTTTTTCCATTGTTCTAAGATAAGTGCAAAATAAAGGGAAATGTGGTGCATCATGATGGCTATGGGGGTGTTAGGAGACTATCTTGTTAAAAAAGATTCCTATTTTCACTGTATTTTTTCAGTAATATTCCTATTTTATTCCTATTTTTTGACTCCCAAAATTCCTATTTTCCTATTTTCTGAGACCCACTTTTAACTTGACGCCCTGCAATAGCTATTTTCAGGTTCCCACTGTTGAGTAAATCAGTTGTAACTCAAAAACTATAGCGTTTAAATATGTTGTTCACCTCCTTTTGGGTCAGCTATAAGATAGTGAAATTGCAGACCTGTAGCTCATGGCATAGCTGAGCAATAGCTACTTTCAGGTTCTCGCTGTTGAATAAATCAGTTGTAACTTGAAAACTATTGCATTTACAGTATTTTGTTCTCTTAATTTTTGATCAGCTAGAACATGGTGAAATTGCAGACCTCTAGCTCATGGCATAGCTGAGCAATAGCTACTTTCAGGTTCTCGCTGTTGAGTAAATCAGTTGTAACTTGAAAACTATTGCATTTAGAGTATTTTGTTTAAATATGTAGTTCACCTCCTTTTGGGTCAGCTATAAGATAGTGAAATTGCAGACATGTAACTCATGGCATAGCTGAGCAATAGCTACTTTCAGGTTCTCACTGTTGAGTAAATCAGTTGTAACTTGAAAACTATTGCAGTATTTTGTTTAAATAAATTGTTCACCTTGTTTTGGGTCAGCTATAACATAGAAAAATTTCAGACATGTAGCTCATGCATAGCTGAGTAATAGCTACTTTGAGGTTATCACTGTTGAGTAAATCAGTTGTAACTTGAAAAGTATTGCATTTGGAGTATTTTGTTTACATACGTTATTCACCTAATTTTTGGTCAGCTATAACATAGTGCAATTGCAGACCTGTAGCTCATTACATAGCTGAACAATAGCTGTTATCAGGTTTTCACTATTGAATAAATCAGTTGTAACTTGAAAACTTTTCCATTTACAGTATTCTGTTTAAATATGTTTTTCACCTACTTTTGTGTCAGCAATAACATAGTGAAACTACAGACCTGTAGCTCATGGCATAGCTGAGTAATAGCTACTTTGAGGTTATCATTGTTGAGTAAATCAGTTGTAACTTGAAAACTACTGCATTTAGAGTATTTTGTTTAAATATGTTATTCACCTACTTTTGGGTCAGCTATAACATAGTGAAATTGCAGACCTGTAGCTCATTACTTCTTTCACTTCTACTCTGAAATTCAAAACTCACAGCTGACACAGATCCCGTTCATGGGCTCTGATTGCTTGTTTTCATATACTTTTGTTTCACCAGATTTTCTCAGAAAGTACAGACTGTGGGTCAACCAAAGCATATTCCTACATAAAAATCTAGGTGCTGGTTGATTTTGAGATCAATCTGGCCATAATTGACTGATTGACAGGTGATTATTGGTTGGTAAAAAAACCGTACTCCAGTAGTGCTTACAATTCGCTTATTATTATCTCCCGCCCGGCTCGCCGGCGGGAGATTATAATTTGCACCATGTGTGTGCGTACGTGCGTGCGTGGGTCACGCAGTTTTCTCTGAAACTACTACAGTTACACATTTTTGGTAAATTACTTGTCCTAATGAATTTTTACGCTCTTCAAAATTTTTTGGGTTTGGTGCATTTTGGCCTACATTTGATTGAGTAATAGCACTTTTACCTAATATAATTATATGGCTTATAACTCTCAAACTATTGCATTTAGAGTATTTTGTTCCAATAGGTTGTTCAGCTACTTTCTCCACAGCTACAACATGGTCAGTAGTTTGGAAGTGTATCTCCATAGCTAAGTGAGTAATAGCTACTTTGTCAATTTTTAATGATAACCATAATGAGTAAATGGCTTATATCTTCAAAAGTATTGCAGCTACACAATTTCTTTCAAATGTGTTGTTCATCTACTTTTTTGTGAACTGTAACATATTGAAGTTTCACAACTGTTGCTCAATGTACAAGAGCGTAATGGCTATTTTATTGCTACTTTTAGTGAAAAATCACAAATATCTCGCAAACCGTAAGAGATAGAGCAATTTCGAGCGAATTTTTGACCCACCGGATGCTACAATGATGTCCTATACTAAGGGGATTGGTGAACTTTGGCCTACTTTTGAGTGAGTAATAGCACTTTTACCTAATATAATTATGTGGCTTATAACTCTCAAACTATTGCATTTAGAGTATTTTGTTCCAATAGGTTGTTCAGCTACTTTCTCCACAGCTACAACATGGTCAGTAGTTTGGAAGTGTATCTCCATAGCTAAGTGAGTAATAGCTACTTTGTCAATTTTTAATGATAACCATAATGAGTAAATGGCTTATATCTTTAAAAGTATTGCAGCTACACAATTTCTTTCAAATGTGTTGTTCATCTACTTTTTTGTGAACTGTAACATTGAAGTTTCACAACTGTTGCTCAATGTACAAGTGAGTAATGGCTACTTTATTCCTACTTTTAGTGAAAATGTGAAAAATCACAAATATCTCGCAAACTGTAAGAGATAGAGCAATTTCAAGCTAATTTATGACCCACAGGGTGGTACAACAATGTCCTATGCTAAGGGGATTGGTGAACTTTGGCCTACTTTTCAGTGAGTAATAGCACTTTTACCTAATGTAATTATATGGCTTATAACTCTCAAACTATTGCATTTAGAGTATTTTGTTGCAATATGTTGTTCAGCTACTTTCTCCACAGCTACAACATGGTCAGTAGTTTGGAAGTGTATCTCCATAGCTAAGTGAGTAATAGCTACTTTGTCAATTTTTAATGATAACCATAATGAGTAAATGGCTTATATCTTCAAAATTATTGTGGCTATACAATTTCTCTCAAATATGTTGTTCATAGTGGTCCTACGATTCGACGGAAAATTGATTCGACCTCTATTTAAATGTTTCGATGTAGAAAATCAATTCTCATTTTAAGAATCGATTATGAATCGAAAGTAAGATTTATAAACCACCTAATTTTCCCTTTTCCCACAGATATTTAACATTTTATTCTCGTAACATTTGTTTACATTATCTGCCATGTTTCTTTCACTGGTATCTACTTCCTGTTGGTTACAACTAAAACTCGAAAATTTCTGTACGTATTTAGATCTTTTAATATAATAAACTAAGTTCAACCTAAATTAAATTTAACTACTTCAAACACAACATGCATACTCCCTATAAATGGGGAATAACGACCTTGGCCGTAAATCAAGTGGAGAGAGATCACACTACTGTAATACTTCAGCAGTCTGCCATGAATATTTTTGACAAATTTTGTTGAACAAGAAAACTGAAATGTTTACTACATTGCCATACTTAGAATTTTGCAGTATCTAAGAAATTATAATTATATCCCCAGACGAAAGTCGGGGATATATTGGATTCAGGTCCGTCGCGCCGCCGCCGCCGCCGCCGCCGCCGCCGTAGAAATTTCCTTGTGGACGCGATAACTCAAAAACAAATTAATATTTTTTTTTCAAACTTGGTACACATGTTAAGGGTGCCCAAAGGAAGATCCCTATTTTAAGGTGACCTTAAACTCCCAGTAAAAAAGAACTTGTGGCCACCTTAAGGTCAGAAATTGCACTTTTGGCCACTTAGAGCCCTGTAGGTCACAAACTATGATGCTCAGCTGGCTGAAATTTTACCTGACAACACATTAATATGTTCTTAGTACATGTGCCGAAAATCATGACTTTAAGTTGAGGAGAAAATTGTGTTTGAGGCCCATAAATACCCCCACTTAGGGATTTTTTGCTATACTTTACACATATTTTGCCCTATAATTTGGAAGTGATAATTCTGATGAGTCTCAAACTGTGCTAGGTATAACTTTGATATGTAATCCTTGTCTGTAGAAAATTTTAGGGCTGTAGGTTTACCCAAAGGGGTCGACTTAAGGTCTCAAAAGTGCCCACAGAGACCCAATTTATGCACTTTTTGCCACTTTCAAGCACTGTAGCTTTCAAACTATGTCTCTCATCTAAGTTAAATATCATCTGGGAATATATCTATGTGTTTTCTTATATGTGCCCCAACATTTAGGCCTTTAATAGACAGTTAACCTGTGTATCAGGACCATAAACACCCACCCGAGTGACCCTTATAAGACATTTTTCACATCTTTTTCCCTGTAACTTGGAAATGGTAAGTCTGAGAAGTTTCAAACTGTATTAGATTTATATTCTGTGTGTAATCTTAGTATGTAACAGATTTTAAGTCTGAAGCTTTAATTTTGAAGGTCAAATTGAGGTCTCTAAAAGGCTCCCAAAGACCCAATATTTGGACTTTTTGCTACTTTTAAGCCCTGTGACTGTCAAACTATGTGACTGATAGAGCTCAAATCCTATCTGAGAAGATATTAGTATGTTATTTTTATATGTGCCAAAAATTAAGGCTTTAAGAAGACATTTAACCTGTGTATGAGGACCATAAATTCCCACCCGAGTGACCATTTTTAGACATTTTTCACATATTTTTCCCTGTAACTTGGAAATGGTAAGTCTAAGAAGTTTCAAACTGTATTAGATGCATATTCTATGTGTAATCTTAGTATGTGACAAATTTTAAGTCTGAAGCTTTAATTTGAAGGCTACATTTAGGTCTCTAGAAGGCCCCATAAAGACCCAGTATTTGGACTTTTTGCCAATTTTAAGGCCTGTGACTGTTAAACTATGTGACTGATAGAGCTGAAATCTCATCTGGGAATACATTATTATGTTCTTTTTACATGTGCCAAAAATCAAGGCTTCAAGTAGACATTTAACCTGTGTATGAGGACCTTAAACACCCACCTGAGTGACCCTTTTAAGACATTTTTCACATATTTTTCTCTGTAACTTGGAAATGGTAAGTCTGAGAAGTTTCAAACTTTATTAGATACATATTCTATGTGTAATCTTAGTATGTAACAAATTTTAAGTCTGAAGCTTTAATTTGAAAGCCACATCGAGATCTCTAAAAGGCCCACAATGACCCAATATTTGGACTTTTTACCACCTTTAAGCCCTGTAACTGTTAAACTATGTGATTGATGGAGCTGAAATCCCATCTGGGAATGCATTATTATGTCCTTTTTTACATATGCCGAAAATCAAGGTTTTTAGTAGACATTTAACCTGTGTATGAGGGCCATAGACACTCGCCCAAGTGCCTTTTTTGACATTTTTTCCGTATTTTGCCCTGTTATTTGGAAATGCTTAGTGTGACAAGTCTTAAACTGTATTATATATCATTTTTGTTTGTTATGTATGTCCCCCAAAAAGTTTCAGATCTGTAGTTTAATTGCTAAGGTCTCTTTAACAATTGTAAAATGCCCACAGAAACCCAATTTATGGATATTATGCCACTTTAAAGCCCAGTAACTGTCAAACGATGTGGGTTATAGAGCTGAAATCTTTGAATTTTTAAAAGGAAATGCCTGTCTATTTAAATTTTGAATATTAATAATGTTATGGCTATCTTAGTCTTTTAAGAACTTATTTTTGTGTGTTATACCTCTGCTTGCTGAGTTTTTCACTTTTTAAAATGAAACTGGTTAAACATATTCAAGTAGACAAAATGGACACTTTAAGTGAGCTTTAAGTCCCAATATTAATGAAATTATATCCTTATGTAGTAAAACTAGGGGATTTTTAACCCTCAACTAGCCCAGTTTTATTCAACTTGCCTCAGTTAATTTTGGCACAGCTCCTACAGTTATGAACTCATTTCAGTTGATAATCACATACTTAAAATTCTCAATTCTTTTTGTATTTGAGTACCCCTTTTATATAGATTGTTTACCATTTATGCTCAACCCACATCCCCCACCCGGATTCCCCCCACCCACCTCTGGGACCTCCAGCTATATTGAGTGACACTAAATAAACAAAGGTATTTAATGATATCGGATGAGAAACAAAGAACTCAATGGGGTTGCAGATCTTGTGTAATAGTGAGAGAGGTGTGGAGAAGGGGAGAGGGGTGGGGGTGGGAGGTGGTGGGCTTCATTACATATAACACAAAGGGGAGTCAGAACTGAGATTGTGTCACATATTTAGGTTGCATATATATGGACCACATATATAGGTATAGAGGAAATGAATAACTGAAAACAATTTGCAAATTCTAAAAATAATATAATAAAATAATAATATAAATAATTTTTTTTTAAATAATATTTTATTTGTGAACAAATATAGAAACAGATATGCGCTTTTGGGATTATGAATTTTAGAATGGACATTGAATCATCAATCATTTAAATACTTTGAAGGAAGATTGAAAAATATGATGAGTTGAGTTAAAAATAATATTTTATTTGTCAACAAATATAGAAACAGATATGCTCTTTTGGGATTATTATTTTAGAATGAACATTCAATCATCAATCATTTAAATACTTTGAAAATAGGTTTAGAGTTATCATTGCAGGAAGATTGAAAATATAATTTCAGTTATGTAATCGGCGTCTGGGGATACACCATCTTCCTTGGGGAGATATAAACAGAGTAGATTGATGTGCTGAAGTTCATATAATAATGGGTAATTATGTTTTAAAAAATTTCCAATCAAAACCTGTGGCGTGAGTGATGACCTGTCTGGGGATATGTTGGCGCCGAGTTGGCCCAATCTAGTTATATGAAAATAATAGGTCATGAAGATCTGCTTAGAAAGGGAAATTCATGGAATGTTGTTTTCAGGATGAGAGAAATTTAACAGAATAATAGACAAATGCTTTACAGTAACATAAACAAAATGAGTGAGGGGTATCTGACTTCGTTGAAGCTGGTGGGAGATACTTAGCCTTGCCACAGGCATTTTTTATATGTATAAAGAAGGCACAACTGTTTGACTGCATTATAAGTATTTTTCATAATATTCTCATACACTTACTTAGGCTAGCTTGCTGAGGAGACTCCCAGATGAGAAAGGCCTTTGACACAGTGTGCATAATGGCGAAAATATTTCATGTTTGCATTATGGTTCAGACAGCCTGGAAGGCCAGGCTAGGAGATATTTTCAGTTTGAAGTAAAATTAGGAAAGAAAAAAGATATGTGTTATAAAAACAGTACACTTGTGTTGCTAACTCGGGAAGGTTTTAACTCAGGACACCTATGTACTGAAACATATACAAGTGCTAAATACACTTGATAAAATAATTAACTGCACCATCCATGTATCAATGATATACAACTATTTATGTCATATATATGCTGCTTTGAGAAATTTTTATCATATTATTCCTCAGATAAGAGTCACATTTTCCAGACCCCATCCAATAGGCATATACTTGAGTGACAATGCTGAAATACATGTTCACTTGTGCCAAACTGTTTCATATAATCTAGTATATATTACAAAACATCAATATTAACCAGAAACAATAAAAGTCACTCTTCCATTTGATTAATGAAAATAGCATGTCTTTAAAAAGTGTCCTGAGTTAAAAATAGAATAACCTGGATTTTTTCACCACTGACCTACTGGAAGACTACTGTTATTATATATTTGGTAAAAAAAGAATATTCTGTCTTTCTTACAAAGCAAGCAGAAAAATGATTATAATCGATCGATTTTTTAGACCGATTCCTAACACTAGTTGTTCATCTACTTTTTTATGTCGTCACTCTGCGGCGTGGGCGTCCGCGTGAACAACTTCTTCTCCAAAACTACAAGGCCTAGAGACATGCTGTTTTTTTTAAAAGATACCTTATCTATCGAGGATGAAAAATTGTTCAAGGCATGAAAATCTGTCTGTTCGTCTGTTTGCTAGAGACGTTACAAAGGAGGTACCCCCACCAAAAGTGTGAAAATTTCAACACTTTATCACAATTTTCTCAGTGACTATTGCAGGGATTTCTCTCATATCTTGCATATATGTACTAGGCCAGAGGTAGATTCTCTTGTGTGAGTATGAGACCTGGATCTGTCTTACTTTTTTTTAAATAAATTTTTTTAATAATTTTTAATGCATTAAAATTCATGAAATCATGCACTAAATCACTTATAACTTGAAAAGTGTTGCATTTAGAGCATTTTGTTAAAATATGTTATTCAGCTACTTTTTTCATAGCTACAACATGGTGAGTAACTTGGGTGTCTGTTTCAATAGCTAAGTGAGTAATAGCTACTTTTGGGCTTTTCAGTAACTACCATCTTGAGTAAAATCACTTGTAACTTGAAAACTATTGCATTTAGAGAATTTCGTATAAATATGTTATTCAGCTACTTTTGGGTCAGCTATAACATAGTAAAATTTCAGACCTGTAGCTCATGGCATAGCTGAGTAATAGCTACTTTTAGGTTATCACTGTTGAGTAAATCACTTATAACTTGAAAACTATTGCATTTAGAGTATTTTGTTTCAATATGTTATTAACCTATTTTGGGGTCAGCTATAACATAGTAAAATTTCAGATCTGTAGCTCGTGGCATAGCTGAGTAATAGCTACTTTGAGGTTATCACTGTTGAGTAAATCACTTATAACTTGAAAACTATTGCATTTACAGAAATTTGTGTAAATATGTTATTCAGCTACTTTTGGGTCAGCTATAACATAGTGAAATTACAGACCTGTAGCTCATGGCACAACTGAGGAATAGCTATTTTCAGGTACTGACTGTTGAGTAAATCAGTTATAACTTGAAAAATATTGCATTTGGAGTATTTTGGTAAAATATGTTGTTCACCTACTTTTGGGTCAGCTATAACATAGTGAAATTACAGACCTGTAGCTCATGGCACAACTGAGCAATAGCTATTTTCAGGTACTGACTGTTGAGTAAATCAGTTGTAACTTGAAAAATATTGCATTTGGAGTATTTTGTTAAAATATGTGGTTCACCTACTTTTGGGTCAGCTATAACATAGTGAAATTACAGACTTATAGCTCATGGCATAGCTGAGCAATAGCTATTTTCAGGTTCTCACTATTGAGTAAATCAGTTGTAACTTGAAAACTATTGCATTTACAGTATTTTGCTTAAATATGTTGTTCACCTACTTTTGGGTCAGCTATAATATAATAAAAATTCAGACATGTAGCTCATTGCATAGCTGAGTAATAGCTACTTTGAGGTTATCACTGTTGAGTAAATCAGTTGTAACTTGAAAACTATTACATTTAGAGTATTTTGTTTAAATATGTTATTCACATAATTTTTGGTCAGTTATATCATAGTGAAATTGCAGACCTCTATGTCATGGCATAGCTGAGCAATAGCTACTTTCAGGTTCTCACTATTGAGTAAATCATTGTATCCACTGGATAGCCGCAGTGTGTAGAGAGATTTAACCATTACCGCTCTAATGAAAAAGATATTACAGCTAGCCTTCTCAAGTTTGCAGAATATATTAATAACCATAAAATGTTGTCTGGGAATATTTTGAAAAACAAGATGGCCGCCAGGGTCGTTTATTCGACTTTAAAAAGGACTTTTGTTGGCCCTCTAGAGCAAAGGGTATTATAAGTAGAGATCTCAAATTCGCAGGATATGTTCCTCATTATAAAATCTTGACTGGGAATATTTTTGGGCTCATTTTGAAAAACAAGATGGCCGCCACTGGTGTTTCTTTGTCAGTCATGAAAAGAGCTTATATCTCCCTTATTATTGGTCCTAGAGGTTTGGGATGGTAAACCAACCTGTAGGAAATCATGGGCTGGGAATCTTTTGGTGTGGTCAGATTTGATCTTTGACCCCTCCTTCAAGGTCAAACGAGGATAGCCAAACTTAAAAGTGCTTATAACTCGCTTATTATTGGTCCTAGAGGTTTGGGATGGTAAACAGACATATAGGAAATCATGGGCTGGGAATCTGTTGATGTTGTCCGATTTGACCTTGAACCCCTTCTTCAAGGTCAAACAAATATAGCGAAACTTAAAAGTGCCTATAACTTGCTTATTATTGGTTCTAGAGGTTTAAGATGGTAAACCATCCAATAGGAAATCATGGGCTGGGAATCTTTTGGTGTGGTCAGATTTGACCTTTGGACCCCTCCTTCAAGGTCAAATAAGGACAGCCAAACTTAAAAGTGCTTATAACTCGCTTATTATTGGTCCTACAGGTTTGGGATGGTAAATCAACCTATAGGAAATCATGGGCTGGGAATATTTTTGTGTGGTCAGATTTGACCTTGGACCCCTTCAAGGTCATACGAGGATACTGCATTTGCAGTATTTCTTTAAATATGTTTTAACCTACTCTTTACACTTAAACAGTTACCTTGTTACTTTCTTCATAAAACCATTTGCAGGGCACAACTTTTTGCTCCTTTTCATCAGGTTCACAATTTCTTTGAACATGCTGTTCAATTACCATTTACTGTACTTCTGTACAGCACTTTCCCTGATAATTATGCTTTCCTCTCATTATTACCTTCACAAATCAAAAACACTCAGTCAGCTGACACAGTGCCCGTTCACGGGCACTCTCCTCTTGTTGTGAACTGTAACATGTTTAAGTTTCACAACTGTTGCTCAATGTTGTTGATACTTGGTAGGAACATTGGTTAGGGGATATAGGTGTGCAACGTCATGGTCTGACCTTGATTTGACCCTTGACCTGGCCGTAGTGACCTTGACCTATAAAATCTTGTCTGGGCTATTTAATTCCCGGCGGGAGATACACACCACGACAGTGGTCTTGTTGGTCCTAGAGATTTAGGATATGAAACCAGCCTATTGGAAATCATAGGCTGGGAGTCTTTTGATGTGGTCAGATTTGACCATGGACCCCTCCTTCAAGGTCAAACTTATTTATTAACGTTTACTAAATCAAACATACCCGGTTTTCGCCGAATTTCCACTTTCGGTAACCAGTCTAAAATTTGCATTGAACCACAACACTACCATTGTGTAATAATCAACCTGAATCAAGTTACTCTGATTGTAGTTGTACCAGTAAAGCAAATGTGATGAGTAATGTAAAAAATGTAAAAAAAATTTAATGCAAATAAAATGTTGAATATCTATGATATAAGGAAATTTGATTAGTGTTTCACCCATATTATTTATTGAAATAGATAATGTTATTAGTTGACTTTTACAAATACAATATTTGCCAGTTTACACCCAGATCAACATCATACATGGCCTGTTTTTGTTTACCCAGGGACAGCCATATAAGAGTTATTTTATTCACCCAAATTCAGTTTACACTATTTATGCACAGTTATGTTTACGATTTTCTTTTAACAGATCTGCAACATGGATTATGAACCAATGGATTCTGAAGAGCTTCTTTCTCGAATGAGAACACTGAATAAGAAATTTAAAAATGCTTGTAATCAGGTGATTTTGCTAAACAATCAAATTGAGCATCTTCAAGTGCGATATGACAGGGCTGTGCAGTGCAACAAACGATCTTATCGTTATTTTCTGCGGTTGAGGCTTGCTACCCTGGAAGGAATAAGAAATATGTTCTATGAGTATGCATGCCGACGTGCTGACCAGTTGGATGAAATGCAGGATCAGCTTGTTCAGGAAGGTGTCATAGACAGTGATTATGACATGGATGATGTGGAGTCTGACAGTGAAACTCATTGGAATTCTACAAGTACAAATCCTGAGGATCAGTCACCTGAAGGGCTTGTTATATCAGGTGGCGGGGGATTGAATCCACAAGAGGACACATTAGATGGGGGTGTAGAGAGTGAAACAGGAACCAGTGGAGGTTATATGTGGCCCGAGAGACAGACTGGCACATCAAGTTATGAACAGTTCTCAGAAAACACACTTTCCACCCAGGGCTCATCGGATGAAGAAACATTTCCAGCAGAGCGCCCGGACTCCCCAGAATCCTTTAATGGGGCAACAGGTGTTTCTGATGAGAGTTTGTCAGCAAGAGTTTTTGCAGGGGAAGATGTAGATATATATCCACGGCTTTCACCAACAAAACCCGGCGCTGCAGCAAAAGCCATCAATGCTATAGGACACAAACTGGTTAATGTCACCACTACTGCCAGTGTTAGGGGTAATGGTCAAGTAGCTGCTCAGGTTGCAGAGAAAGCGAGTGCAGCAGTTCATAGACCAACTACTGCAGAATTGGTATCAGAGAATGTGGCTTCTGGAGAACATTTGAATGTGAAACTGCACTTCGATATTGGTGAATCAAAAGATTCTGTTTTAAAGGTACGAGTAACTCAGGATACCAGTGATGCACCGAGACAGGCCAAAGCTGCTCGTCTCAATAATAGCTGAAGTTTTCACACCATAAGTAATCAGGACATCTTCTTGTGTGTATAATATTTGGACATATTTTTAATAGAATTTTCAATTAAATATCAAGACAATCAATTAAACATGTGTTAGCAAATAGCAATGTTCTCAGAAGTGGATATTTGTAAGACTTACATGGAGGAATTGGGGTTACCCTCTTGTTTTTATGCCACATATCTGGCACACCACCAGTCCAATGTGTTCTTCATCTGTTCTGTATCCTTTACGGGTATGATTAGGGGTTATTTTCACACAATTCTCATTATTGCGCTTCATTTTTTTATGAAACTGCGACATCTTGTAAGAGACTGTTTTATTGCGCTACAATAGCTTACCATGTGGGACTGAATGCTTTACTGGTTGCCGCGAGGCACAGACGACCAACGCTCGAGAAAAACAAGCATGCAGTTGGTTCGGCCTCATAGGTTGTCGTGACGTCATCACTTCCTGTGTATCAGCCTCCTTTTCGTTGGTCGCCGCCATATTGGATGCTCTGCTAAGTTTTCAAAGCTGTTTTCTATTATATCTCTGGATATATTGTTTGTCATTCGTCCATAATTCGGCTTTTCCTTTATTTAGCAGTATAGAATCTTATACCCAATTTTCAGCACTTCCGGTGCTGTATTTTGTCAGTTTTTTAACGTCTTCTTTTTTCGCGTGTTGTGTGCTCGCCACTACACTAGTACTGCTCGAATCTTCGGTTCGGAGTATTTTCATATTTTATTGTATTAAAACATGGCCACCGCCCACCAGTCTTCTAAAGATAAACCCAGATCCAGCAAATGCAATCATTTCTGTCAGCCATTCGACAGTCATGGCTATTGCCCTTCCTGCAGAGATGCAGGGAAGGGCGATGATCTGTGTGTTACAAAAGCTGGTACTTGTCAAATCTGTGCGTCTTTCACAGACGAACAGTCCACTAAAATTGCTAATAGAAGACGATACAAGAAAAAACATCCCACTTCTCAGGCATCGGACAAAGATCGGGACGAGGTTCTTGGCGATTCTTTTGAATCGTTTTCTGGATCGCAAGCCGAACTTGAAGCTGCGGCCGATCATTTGTTTACTTCACCTCCACGTCCCAGACCCTTATCTTTCGATCCTTTGCCTCTTACTACACCAGGGCGTACTGTTCCTCCCACTCCCAGTACAGCCTTACATCATAAAGTCCATTCTTCTGTAGAAAAGTCTTTGGACCACAAATTTGATCAGAAATTCGGTGTTTTTCAGGCCAACATCTATGATGCCCTTAAATCTATGCGTGAAGATTTCCTAAAATCTCAACAAGGGCTGGCTGATAAGATCGCCTCTTCGGCTGTTCGCACCGAACCTCAGACCTCTGTCAGTGCTTCTGAACCCATGGATATTGAATATGGCCCTTCTCTTCCTCCTCGCCTTCAGGCCGAGCAAGGTTCGGACGTTCGTCTTAGCTCTTCCGAACAGACACAGTCTGTTCGCCCCAAGACGTCCTCTCACAAGGTTAGCCATGCTCCAATCTCAGGTTCGGGATCTGATTCCGATCATGATCGCCCTTCATATTCTAGACCTAAAAAGCACTCTGACAAGTCTAAACATAAGTCAAGGTCCGCATATTTGCCCTCATCGTCTGGGGAGGATCAGTCCCCTAGACGTAAACACAGGTCTCCCAAGCCCCAGAGAATGGCCTCTGATGATCAGGAACATCCTCAAATTGACCTTGACCCGCCCTACTATAGGGATGTGGCTCTGGCTGACATCCCAAATCAATATGCGGAGGAGGTAGATACTTTTCGACGTATCCTCAAATTACCTGATCCGAGGGATTCAGTCCCCAGACCTGCTACTGCTATCATAGGTATCGATGACGAGGTGGCCGTCCAAGAGCTGAGACCTACGGGTCCATCAGCTATGTTGCCCCTCAACTCTGGTATAAGAGATGCCTTTGACAAATTCAACAATGACCTTATGGCTGCAAACCTGGCAGAGGGCAAATACCCAAAGCCCCCCCCTTCCACTTCTAAGTGGTACAAGGTTGGACAACCTTGTTTTTCGGAGAAACTCCAAGACTTAAATGCAGACTTTGCCAAGATCTGTATATCTCCTAAACCTTCGGGGGCCCCTTTAGGCAAGGTCCCACTCTCTGTCCTCAAGGACTTAGAACAACAGGCAAGGTACAATCTAACCACTTTGAATTTCACGACCACTTTTGCCAAGACATCCTCCTCCTGTAACTCTACCATGAGGAGGTGTCGTTATGGACTAAAAGAAACCTTCAAGAAGGTCAAGTCCCAGGTCAGGAAAGGTGCCGACCCTGAAAAAGCAGTAAAACGTGGTTATGATGAGGCCTATGACTACTTTGATCTCTGGGAGAAGACCCTCACTATTCAACATAAAGCCATAACCTGCCTGAGCAAATCCCTTGCCCATATTTTACAAAGGGAACTTTTTGCAATGGCAACTTCCGGCTTGCTTAGACGCGAAGCCGAAATGTCCCATCTGCAGCCACAATTAGGGGAAACCAGACGTCAAGAGCTCAGGAATTCCTCTCTCTGGACTCGTTCCCTGTTCAACTCCCAGTCAGTGAAGGAAGGCGAGGACTTCCTTCTCAAAAAAGGCACCTCAAAAGATGCTCAGGGTTTCGGACCCTACCAAAATAAGCCCTTTCGTGGTTCCCACCACAATAAGAGAAGAGGCTCCTACAGGAAACGCCCCTTTGGGGGCAATTCCTCCCAAAGCAGCAACTATTCGTTTCCCTCTTCTAGAGGAAAACCAAACTTCAGAGGCTCCAGGGGTCGCTTTCGACCCCACAACAAAGGAAAAGGGCGTGGAAACCCAATGACTCCTATCAAGCCTCAGTCAATCCACCAGTAGGAGGCCTCAAGTGGGAAAGCTGGTAGTTGCTTGCCGTTGGTCGGCAGTTTACAGTACAGAACCCTAGCGAACTATATGTACTGGTTTCCTCTGCCCTTCCAACTACCCGTCGTGATATGACCTGTACAGTGTTGAAAGCGACGTAAAACCCCAAATAAACAAACAAACCAGTAGGAGGTCGCCTCCGTTCTTTCAGGAGAGACTGGCACGCAAACAATTGCTCAGCCAACGTGTTAAATATCATCACCAATGGCTACGTTCTGCCATTCCTCTCAAGGCCAAACTTGATAAGATTTCCTCTGATTGTGTCAGAGTACAAGGCCCCTCAAAAAGACCAAGCCTTGGCCGATTGCATCCAGTCTCTCCTGTTAAAGAACGCTATCGAAAGGGTGGAAAATGTAAAATCTCTCGGGTTTTACAGTCGCCTCTTTCTTGTACTCAAGCCTCACCAAAGGTGGAGGCCAGTAATAGACCTAAGCAGGCTCAACACTTTTCTACACGTAGAAAAGTTCAAAATGGAAACGCCAGAGTCCATCAGGACTTCTCTGATTCCGGGGGAATGGGTAGCGTCAATAGACCTGTCGGACGCTTACCTCCACATCCCCATCCATCCAAACTCAAGGAAGTATCTAAGATTTTGCCACAGGTCACAGGTGTTCCAGTTCACCTCGCTCCCATTCGGACTAGCCACAGCCCCCCAGGTATTCACCATGGTCGTCAAAGAAGTGAAGCTCATGGCCCTCAGCAGAGGACTCAGACTTCATCAATACCTGGACGACTGGCTGATCAGGTCTCAGTCCCAGGAGGAAGCATTAGTGGACACTCGGACAGTGGTAGATCTCACCCAGTCCTTGGGATGGATCTTAAACCAAGAGAAATCAGAACTGAAACCAACTCAGGTGTTCTCGTTCGTGGGCTACGAATACCACCTAGATTCAGCCCTTGTAAAACCCACTCAAGAGAGATGGCTCAAACTTCAGGATTTGATCCTACGACTCAAGTCGAAACATGTTTTGACTGCAAGATGTTTGATGTCTCTAATTGGGTTGCTAGCCTCAACGGAGAAGATGGTCCCGGAGGGACGCCTTCACATGAGATCGTTTCAGTTTCACCTGAAAGAGCACTGGAAATTTCCTCAGTCGCTGGACAGCCTCCTTCCCTGGACAGAAGTCATTTCTGCTCATCTGGACTGGTGGCAGAATCCTGCAAAGGTGATGATATGCGCCGACCTTCATCCCAAAGACCACAGTATCCAACTCTTTACAGACGCCTCAAACGAAGGCTGGGGCGCTCACTTAGAACAAAGTTCTACAAAAGGGCTGTGGTCACCTCAGGAAAAAGGACTTCACATAAATGTCCTAGAATTGAAAGCTGTCTTTCTGGCTTTGAGACACTTCAAAGACCAGTGTCAGGACCAAACAGTGCTAGTTGCCACGGACAACTCAACTGTGGTAGCTTACATAAACAAACAAGGGGGAACACACTCGGCGGAGATGTGCGCACTCCTGTGGAGACTCATGACCTGGTGCCACCACTATCACATAATCTTGAAAGCCAGACACATTCCAGGGTGCCTGAATGTGATGGCCGACCTACTTTCCAGGTCGAACCAGGTTCAGTCGACCGAATGGTCACTCCATCCACAGGTGTTCAAACAGATCTGCCGAAAGTGGTTCACTCCCCACGTGGACCTTTTTGCCACTCATCTAAACCACAAGCTCCCTCTGTACGTGTCTCCTATCCCAGACCCCCAGGCCTGGGACATAGATGCTCTAAACATAGACTGGACGGGTCTCACTGCTTATGCTTACCCTCCAACGGCTCTCCTTTACAGGGTGATCCAAAAAATCAGGCAATGCACCTGCCTGATCATTCTAATAGCCCCAGGCTGGCCAGGGATGCCCTGGTTCTGGGACCTAGTGCAGCTCTCAACAGAGATCCCTCTACAACTCCCGGTGTCGACAACTCTCCTCAAGCAGTCCCACAACTTTGTGTTCCACAGCTCCCCGCAGCACCTCAACCTCCACGCCTGGTCTCTAGGAGTGGACAACTCCAAGAACAAGGCTTCTCTGTGGAAGTGGCAGAGAGAATTGCTGCACCTCAGCGGTCTTCAACAAGGAACATCTACAAATCAAAGTGGGCCCTATTTGAAAAATGGTGCAGAGATAATTCGGTGGATTTCTCCTCACCATCTGTGAAGCAAATCTCAGATTTCTTTATGTCTCTGTACCAAGACCTAAACAGGCGCCCCTCTACCATTGATGGTTACAGGACAGCTATTGTTGACACCCTAGGCCCTACGGCCCAGCATATTGCCCATAATGAGGACCTTCACAGGTTGCTCTCCAGTTTTCACAGGGATCGCCCCAAGAGTTCCAGAAACCTTCCTCAGTGGAACCTATCTGTTGTCCTCAATGAGCTCACAAAAGCGCCCTTTGAGCCTATGAAAGACACAGACCTCAAACATCTCACTCTCAAGACTGCTTTCTTGCTAGCTCTGGCCTCCGGCAAACGCCGCAGTGAAATCCACGCCTGGGTCGCCAACAAAGTATCTAATCTAGGCCAATGGGAAAAGGTAGCCTTGTTCCCTTCATCCGATTTTATAGCCAAAAACCAGCTAGCAAGAGAAGGTTCTCAAAGTGTGTCTCCGGTGACTATTCCTGCCTTGACTACCATTGTAGATAGACAATTCAAAGAAGACAGGACCTTGTGTCCTGTACGGGCTTTGAGGTACTAACTGGACCGAACCAAGGACCTGAGAGGGTCCCGGTCCCTTCTTTTCATCTCCTTCAAGAAAGGACATACCTCCGATATCAGACCCGCTACTCTCTCTTCATGGTTGAAACAAACCATTCTACTTTGTTATAAGCAAGCAGACCAGCAAGCCTTGGACTTAGTCCAAGTTAAAGCGCATGACATTAGGGCCTTCGCAGCCTCTAAGGCTTTTTACGGTGGGGTATCGGTGGACCAGATCATGCAAGCGTGTCACTGGAAAGCTCACAACACGTTTACCAATTTTTACCTAAAAGACCTTACTTGGTCAGACAACGACAACAACATGTATCTGGGACCAGTAGTAGCGGCTCAACAGGTCCTAGACCCTTCTCCTCAGTGATGTCTTCTTCGGAAACTTAAGGGGGGGGGCACGTCCGCTACAGCTAATCCTCAGGAGTCTCCCCAGGTCTAGGTATAAGCTACCTCATCAGGGTGTTACAGGTAAGGTCACACACATATTAACTTTACGTTAACTTTAACTTCTTGGGACCATAAGGTTGTCTTATAAATAAGGTTGCAAATAGCAATTCTCGAACCTTGACCTCATTCTGACGTCATAGCCCTTTGGGGTTCTTCCTATCTGTGTACTCCGGGTACACAATCCTCCTTCCAAACATCCTACAGTGTACGACACTGTGTATTCTCATCAGGTTTTTGGCTCTTTACAAGTCCGACCTTCAGGATTGGGACTCTGTAAATGGGACTCAGACTGGAAATTTTTTGAAACTATTTTTTATTACTCTCAATTCGAGAAAAACAACATTCAGACCTTCCAGTCTCAGCTGTAATCCTGCCACCGGGCGGTTGAATTCAGCATTCAGTCCCACATGGTAAGCTATTGTAGCGCAATAAAATTGAAAATTTTAATTACTTAAATGTAGCTTTTATAAGCTACAAGCTTACCATGTGGGACTGAGAAGAGTCCCACCCTACCTCCCCGCTGTATTACAGCTGAGGGGACATGGGTTTAATCTCAACGAAAAGGAGGCTGATACACAGGAAGTGATGACGTCACGACAACCTATGAGGCCGAACCAACTGCATGCTTGTTTTTCTCGAGCGTTGGTCGTCTGTGCCTCGCGGCAACCAGTAAAGCATTCAGTCCCACATGGTAAGCTTGTAGCTTATAAAAGCTACATTTAAGTAATTAAAATTTTCAAATTTATTAAACATCACACGTCATATGAAATATAACACATTAGTGCACAGAAGTCATTAAAACTGAGAGGTCAAAGTTTGGTATTCTATGGACTAGTGAACTTTGATCTAGTTTGATCATGTAACATATATTTTCAAAACTAAAAAAAAGTACAGTAACCTACGTGGTTAAAAATATGGTAAATAGGCATGATTCACAGAGATATTGGGGATATTTTACTTTCTTCTTAATACAATGTATTGTGTATAGTTTTGCAAAAATATCATCGTTTGTGCCATATTTATGATTTCCTAACATTGAGGAGTCCGAACTTCAAATATTTAAAGTACTTTGAGCTGAAATTTATTTTCTGTTGTTGTTAAACTATTGAACTTATGCAAACATAGCTGTAAAAACACACAGTGATGAATTAAATGTTAACCAGCAGGGATAACTAGCAGTATCTTAAATACTCCACGTTTTGTAATCGAAAGCCAAAGTAACATTACCAATACTTGCACCAGACTTATTTCATATATTCTTTGGGCTTCCATTGTCTTGGAAATTTTAAACTTGTTACAGTTTGGAGATCTCTGGGACTGCACAGTATGGTCATATGATATTCCCAATACTGACCAGTTTGAAAACTAGTTTTTAGTTTTCGCTAAATTTCCAATTGTAGGGAACATTCAGGAAAGAATAATTTCAGAGGATTAATGTAAGGATATACAAGTTATGGAGTATACATAATTTTCTAGATTGAACATATTATTACATAAATTCTTGTTTGTCTTGTTTAAGCTTCTATTTTGTGTCTGTTGGTGCTAATTTTGACATGTCAAGTCATTAGTTTGTATTAATTAAACCTATTAGCAATACATATCAATGAATTCTGAATGAAGTTTAATGTGAGTGTATGTTTTGTTTCTACAAGAAAATAATCTGAAAGAAAATTCAGATGAATTTTGTTCAAATGTTTGACTCACTTCATTGTTTAAGAAACTAAAGTTGTTCATGTAAATGAAATGGGTGTTTTTTTATTTTTGAGTCATCTGAGTTAAGATATATGAGTGAATTATTGTTGCAATAAAATTTGCATTTTTGTAGTTCAGGTTTTCGCAGTGATGAGGTTTGTCTTTCTTCCAAAATTGATATAACAGTAGAACCTTGATTATCCGGCCCATTATCACCTGAATCTCTGGCTTTAAGTGGTCTGAATCCTTGTCTCCCTAATACATATATAAAATGCACGGTCTAACATGAGGGATAATATAGGATTTTACACATTCTCAATAACAATTAAATCTAGTGCTTTATAAAACATACCGCCCACAGAAATGTCTTCTTTGATCTTTAATGCCATTGTTTCAATTGGGGAGGATTAATTCATTTGTATGACCCAACTACACAATTTCTTTGATCACTGAAAGCATGTTTGATTGTGTTTTGCAATTTATAATCTCCTTGAGTAGGTACATTCACAGACTGACGCCATGCATTAAAAGAATAACATCAACAATGCATTACCAACTGAACATACCCAATCACTGAAGGTGTGTTCTATTGGGGTTTTACAATTAACAATCTCCCAGAGTTTTTCAATTGACAAATTAGCATCAGAGCTGCCCATACCCCACAGTCTGGGGAAATAGTTTTCAACACCATGACATATAGAAGTAGTGAAACAGTACAAAGGCCGGGATACTTTCAGAGCAGTGTCAGTTATGTAAAGCTCCAAATAATGTTTAAGTAGAGAAAATAACATCTAAGATAAGGAAAATGTATGTAAAGATCTAAAACACAATTCAGTAGCAAGATGACGGCATTAATCAGTAAACTAAAAAATATGAAGCTGTAAAATTTATTAATTGGAGAATAGCTGTTAATAGAAATAGCATAATTATGTAAAAGTGCATATAACAATCAGTTGCAGTGATCCATATATCTTTGTCATAAGAGAAAGATGTCTCAAATATGGCAGCTGAACACTTTGCCAGAGCAAAATGGTCACACCATGATGCACACATACATTTACATACACCCCCTAACCAATGTCATGGAATCCAAGAAATAGCCCAGACAAGATTTTAAAACTCATGGTCACTATGATAAGGTCAAAAGTCAAATCAAGGTCACAGAATGATGTTGCACACCTACAACCCATAACTTATATCCCTACCAAGTATCAATTCCGACACCTTATGGTTTTCAAGATATAGCCCGGACAAGATTTTAAAGGTCAAGGTCACTACAGTGAGGTCTAAGGTCAAATCGAGGTCACATCATGACATTGCACACCTACAATCCCCCACAAATGTCCCTACCAAGTATCAACTTCCTGCACCTTACAGTTTCTGAGATATGGCCTGGACAAGATTTTATAGGTCAAAGGTAAAATCAAGGTCAGACTATGGTGTTGCAAACCTACATCCCCTAACCAATGTCCCTACTACGTATCAACTTCCTACACCTTACGGTTTTCAAGATATAGCCTGGACAAGATTTTATAGGTCAAGGTCACACCATGACGTTGCACACCTACACCCTCTAACCAATGTCCCTACCAAGTATCAACTTCCTACACCTTACGGTTTTCGAGACAAAGCCTGGAGAAGATTTTATAGGTCAAGGTCACTACAGCAAAGTCAAAGGTCAAATCAAGGTCAGACCATCAGGTTGCACACCTACACCCCCTAACCAGTGTGGCTGTGGGGTAAAAATGAATGACTGTTGATCAAAAATGAAATGTCAGGAATGTGAGTACCAACGGAACACACCCAGCTTAAGTCCTTGAATATTTTAAACAAAAAATGACAATATCCATATAAATGAAGCAAATAAAGTCATAATTAAAGGGTGATATATTGTATTACACAAATACATTAATATGCTTCATCAGTGACCACCAAACCCATTTAGTGCCTAAAAACCATCTTTCTTTAATTGTCGCTCACTTGGTAACCCCATAGACATTGAATTTAGCGTAACCAGACTCCTTGATTATTCGATCTGATTGTATGTCCCCCAATGATTTCAGATAATTGAGGTTCTACTGTTTTTGTTCAGAAAATGGTTCCAGAACAGCTACAACCATGATGTCAATTGTTCTCCAAGGCCTTGAATGGTGAACAAGTATGGCATCCATAGGTTCTCATCTCTGTGGCCATGGTTTCAAATCCATGTCATGCAAATATATGGGATGCACCAAAGGCAGGAAAGGGATGTTGCAAAATGACTAGCCACTAAAACGAGAAGTAAAACTCCATCTCTGGTCTTTGACCAACTGGTATCAGAGATACTTTCTGGCAGAAATGGCTAATAAAATGTTCAAAACATCTCAAGTACAACTTGAATGTTGTATTTCGAGGGTTATGTATGTTAAATCTAGGGGGTATGCCATGTAAGGTCACCAGAGACTGAGAGAAGACTCTGTACCCTAGCTTTTAACAAAAGGCACAGGCATTTGCTACTGACAGATGTAAACTGGTATTTTGCAAAGTGAATTCTTGCCACTATTTTGCAGAAATTTAAAACTGAAGCATGTATAAAATGTTTTGACAAAATGTTCAGATTTAGTCAGTACTTACATTAAATGAAGAGAGACAAAATAGTCGGCAGGTGAAAGGCTATGAATATAGTATACCCTTTTGACATCTGGAAAAACTTGTTTGCACGATTTAAAGTTCAGCCAGTAGATGACCTGAACAAGTGCATAATGAAGATCAAGAGTCTCCAGTTTTTCACAGACATAGAATAGTACATTTTGGTTTAAAGGTTGAAAGTTGACTGATCTTCGCCAAATCAGTTCAGTTTTATTATGTCAGCTGACTTGTCAGTCAGCTGGCATTATGTCGTCACTCTGCGGCGTGGGCGTACGCGTACGCGTCTGCGTGAACAACTTCTCCTCCAAAACTACAAGGCCTAGAGACGTGCTGTTTTTTTTAAAAGATACCTTATCTATCGAGGATGAAAAATTGTTCAAGGCATGCAAATCTGTCCGTTCGTCTGTTTGCTAGAGACATTACAAGGGGGGTACCCCCACCAAAAGTGTGAAAATTTCAACTTTTTATCACAATTTTCTCAGTGACTATTGCAGGGATTTCTCTCATATCTTGCATATATGTACTAGGCCAGAGGTAGATTCTCTTGTGTGAGTACGAGACCTGGATCTCTCTTACTTTTTTTTTAATAAATTTTTTTAATAATTTTTAATGCATTAACATTCATGAAATCATGCACAAAATCATTTATAACTTGAAAACTGTTGCATCTAGAGCATTTTGTTAAAATAGGTTATTCAGCTACTTTTTTCATAGCTACAATATGGTGAGTAAGTTGGGTGCCTGTCTCAATAGCTAAGTGAGTAATAGCTACTTTTGGGCTTTTCAGTAACTTCCATCATGAGTAGAATCACTTGTAACTTAAAAACTATTGCATTTAGAGAATTTCGTATAAATATGTTATTCAGCTACTTTTGGGTCAGCTATAACATAGTAAAATTTTAGACCTGTAGCTCATGGCATAGCTGAGTAATAGCTACTTTTACGTTATCACTGTTGAGTAAATTGCTTATAACTTCAAAACTATTGCATTTAGAGAATTTCGTATAAATATGTTATTCAGCTACTTTTGGGTCAGCTATAACATAGTAAAATTTCAGACCTGTAGCTCATGGCATAGCTGAGTAATAGCTACTTTTAGGTTATCACTGTTGAGTAAATTGCTTATAACTTGGAAACTATTGCATTTAGAGTATTTTGTTTCAATATGTTATTCACCTATTTTGGGATCAGCTATAACATAGTGAAGTTTCAGATCTGTGGCTCATTGCATAGCTGAGTAATAGCTACTTTGAAGTTCTCACTATTGAGTAAATCAGTTGTAATTGGAAAACTATTGCATTTAGAGAATTTCGTATAAATATGTTATTCAGCTACTTTTGGGTCAGCTATAACATAGTAAAATTTTAGACCTGTAGCTCATGGCATAGCTGAGTAATAGCTACTTTTAGGTCATCACTATTGAGTAAATCACTTATAACTTGAAAACTATTGCATTTACAGTATTTTGCTTAAATATGTTGTTCACCTACTTTTGGGTCAGCTATAACATAGTAAAATTTCAGACCTGTAGCTCATGGCATAGCTGAGTAATAGCTACTTTTAGGTCATCACTATTGAGTAAATCAGTTGTAACTTGAAAACTATTGCATTTACAGTATTTTGCTTTAATATGTTGTTCACCTACTTTTGGGTCAGCTATAACATAGTGAAATTTCAGACCTGTAGCTCATTGCATAGCTGAGTAATAACTACTTTGAGGTTCTCACTATTGAGTAAATCAGTTGTAATTGGAAAATTATTGCATTTAGAGAATTTAGTATAAATATGTTATTCAGCTACTTTTGGGTCAACTATAACATAATAAAATTTCAGACCTGTAGCTCATGGCATAGCTGAGTAATAGCTACTTTTAGGTCATCACTATTGAGTAAATCAGTTGTAACTTGAAAACTATTGCATTTACAGTATTTTGCTTAAATATGTTGTTCACCTACTTTTGGGTCAGCAATAACATAGTAAAATTTCAGACCTGTAGCTCA
Source organism: Sabellastarte sp. h YS-2021 (assembly GCA_964017235.1). Lineage (NCBI taxonomy): Eukaryota > Metazoa > Annelida > Polychaeta > Sabellida > Sabellidae > Sabellastarte > Sabellastarte sp. h YS-2021. Next base: position 139,334,655 of record OZ024929.1, read on the forward strand.
TGGCATAGCTGAGTAATAGCTACTTTTAGGTTATCACTGTTGAGTAAATCAGTTGTAATTGGAAAACTATTGCATTTAGAGAATTTAGTATAAATATGTTATTCAGCTACTTTTGGGTCAACTATAACATAGTAAAATTTCAGACATGTAGCTCATGGCATAGCTGAGTAATAGCTACTTTTAGGTCATCACTATTGAGTAAATCAGTTGTAATTTGAAAACTATTGCATTTACAGTATTTTGCTTAAATATGTTGTTCACCTACTTTTGGGTCAGCTATAACATAGTAAAATTTCAGACCTGTAGCTCATGGCATAGCTGAGTAATAGCTACTTTTAGGTCATCACTATTGAGTAAATCAGTTGTAACTTGAAAACTATTGCATTTACAGTATTTTGCTTAAATATGTTGTTCACCTACTTTTGGGTCAGCTATAACATAGTAAAATTTCAGACCTGTAGCTCATGGCATAGCTGAGTAATAGCTACTTTTAGGTTATCACTGTTGAGTAAATCGCTTATAACTTGGAAATTATTGCATTTAGAGTATTTTGTTTCAATATGTTATTCACCTATTTTGGGGTCAGCTATAACATAGTGAAGTTCCAGACCCGTGACTCATTACATAGCTGAGTAATAGCTACTTTTAGGTTATCACTGTTGAGTAAATCGCTTATAACTTGGAAACTGTTGCATTTAGAGTATTTTGTTTCAATATGTTATTCACCTATTTTGGGATCAGCTATAACATAGTGAAGTTTCAGATCTGTGGCTCATTGCATAGCTGAGTAATAGCTACTTTGAAGTTCTCACTATTGAGTAAATCAGTTGTAATTGGAAAACTATTGCATTTAGAGAATTTCGTATAAATATGTTATTCAGCTACTTTTGGGTCAGCTATAACATAGTGAAATTACAGACCTGTAGCTCATGGCATAGCTGAGTAATAGCTACTTTTAGGTCATCACTATTGAGTAAATCAGTTGTAACTTGAAAACTATTGCATTTACAGTATTTTGCTTAAATATGTTGTTCACCTACTTTTGGGTCAGCTATAACATAGTAAAATTTCAGACCTGTAGCTCATGGCATAGCTGAGTAATAGCTACTTTTAGGTCATCATTATTGAGTAAATCAGTTGTAACTTGAAAACTATTGCATTTACAGTATTTTGCTTTAATATGTTGTTCACCTACTTTTGGGTCAGCTATAACATAGTGAAATTTCAGACCTGTAGCTCATTGCATAGCTGAGTAATAACTACTTTGAGGTTCTCACTATTGAGTAAATCAGTTGTAATTGGAAAACTATTGCATTTAGAGAATTTAGTATAAATATGTTATTCAGCTACTTTTGGGTCAACTATAACATAGTAAAATTTCAGACCTGTAGCTCATGGCATAGCTGAGTAATAGCTACTTTTAGGTCATCACTATTGAGTAAATCAGTTGTAACTTGAAAACTATTGCATTTACAGTATTTTGCTTAAATATGTTGTTCACCTACTTTTGGGTCAGCTATAACATAGTAAAATTTCAGACCTGTAGCTCATGGCATAGCTGAGTAATAGCTACTTTTAGGTTATCACTGTTGAGTAAATCGCTTATAACTTGGAAATTATTGCATTTAGAGTATTTTGTTTCAATATGTTATTCACCTATTTTGGGGTCAGCTATAACATAGTGAAGTTCCAGACCCGTGACTCATTGCATAGCTGAGTAATAGCTACTTTGAAGTTCTCAATGTTGAGTAAATCACTTGTAATTGGAAAACTATTGCATTTAGAGAATTTAGTATAAATATGTTATTCAGCTACTTTTGGGTCAGCTATAACATAGTAAAATTTCAGACCTGTAGCTCATGGCATAGCTGAGTAATAGCTACTTTTAGGTTATCACTGTTGAGTAAATCACTTATAACTTGAAAACTATTGCATTTAGAGTATTTTGTTTCAATATGTTATTCACCTATTTTGGGGTCAGCTATAACATAGTGAAGTTCCAGACCTGTGGCTCATTGCATAGCTGAGTAATAGCTACTTTGAAGTTCTCACTGTTGAGTAAATCAGTTGTAATTGGAAAACTATTGCCTTTACAGAAATTTGTGCAAATATGTTATTCAGCTACTTTTGGGTCAGCTATAACATAGTGAAATTACAGACCTGTAGCTCATGGCACAACTGAGCAATAGCTGTTCTCAGGCACTGACTGTTGAGTAAATCAGCTATAACTTGAAAAATATTGCATTTGGAGTATTTTGTTAAAATATATTGTTCACCTACTTTTGGGTTAGCTATAACATAGTGAAATTACAGACCTATAGCTCATGGCATAGTGGAGCAATAGCTATTTTCTGGTTCTCACTATTGAGTAAATCAGTTGTAACTTGAAAACTATTGCATTTACAGTATTTTGCTTAAATATGTTGTTCAGCTACTTTTAGGTCAGCTATAACAGAGCAAAAATTCAGACATGTAGCTCATTGCATAGCTGAGTAATAGTTACTTTGAGGTTCTCACTCTTGAGTAAATCAGTTGTAACTTGAAAATTATTACATTTAGAGTATTTTGTTAAATATGTTATTCACAGACGTTTTGGTCAGCTATAACATAGTGAAATTGCAGACCTCTATGTCATGGGATAGATGAGCAATAGCTTCTTTCAGGTTCTCACTGATGAGTAAATCATTGTATCCAACCTGTAGGAAATCATGGGCTGGGAATCTGTTAATATGGTCCGATTTGACCTTGGAACCCTCCTTCAAGGTCAAATGAGGATAGCCAAAAATAAAAGTGCTTATAACTCGCTTATTATTGGTCCCAGAGGTTGGAATGAAAACCAACCTATAGAAAATCATGAGCTGGGAATTTTTTGGTGTGGTCGGATTTCACCTTGGACCCCTCCTTCAAGGTCAAATGAGGATAGCCAAACTTAAAAGTGCTTGAAATAACTTGAAAAATATTGCATTTGGAGTAATTTGTTAAAATATATTGTTCACCTACTTTTGGGTTAGCTATAACATAGTGAAATTACAGACCTATAGCTCATGGCATAGCGGAGCAATAGCTATTTTCTGGTTCTCACTATTGAGTAAATCAGTTGTAACTTGAAAACTATTGCATTTACAGTATTTTGCTTAAATATGTTGTTCAGCTACTTTTAGGTCAGCTATAACAGAGCAAAAATTCAGACATGTAGCTCATTGCATAGCTGAGTAATAGTTACTTTGAGGTTCTCACTCTTGAGTAAATCAGTTGTAACTTAAAATTATTACATTTAGAGTATTTTGTTAAATATGTTATTCACAGACGTTTTGGTCAGCTATAACATAGTGAAATTGCAGACCTCTATGTCATGGGATAGCTGAGCAATAGCTTCTTTCAGGTTCTCACTGTTGAGTAAATCATTGTATCCAACCTGTAGGAAATCATGGGCTGGGAATCTGTTAATATGGTCCGATTTGACCTTGGAACCCTCCTTCAAGGTCAAATGAGGATAGCCAAACATAAAAGTGCTTATAACTCGCTTATTATTGGTCCCAGAGGTTGGAATGAAAACCAACCTATAGAAAATCATGAGCTGGGAATTTTTTGGTGTGGTCGGATTTCACCTTGGACCCCTCCTTCAAGGTCAAATGAGGATAGCCAAACTTAAAAGTGCTTATAACTCACTTATTATTGGTCCTAGAGGTTTCGAATGGAAAACCAACCTATAGAAAATCATGGGCTGGGAATCTTTTGGTGTGGTCGGATTTGACCTGGGACCCCTCCTTCAAGGGCAGTTGAGGATAGCCAAACTTACAATTGCTTAGAACTCGCTTATTATTGGTCCTACAAGTTTGGGATGGTAAACAAGCTACAGGAAATCATGGGCTGGGAATTTTTTTGTGTGGTCGGATTTGACCTTGGACCCCCTCCTTCCAGGTCAAACGAAGATAGCCAAACTTAAAGTGCTTATAACTCGCGTATTATTGGTCTTGGAGGTTTGGGATGGTAAACCAACATATAGGAAATCATGGGCTGGGATTCTTTTGGTGTGGTCAGATTTGACCTGGGACCCCTCCTTCAAGGGCAGTTGAGGATAGCCAAACTTACAATTGCTTAGAACTCGCTTATTATTGGTCCTACAAGTTTGGGATGGTAAACAAGCTACAGGAAATCATGGGCTGGGAATTTTTTTGTGTGGTCGGATTTGACCTTGGACCCCCTCCTTCAAGGTCAAACAAGGATAGCCAAACTTAAAAAGTGCCTATAACTCACTTATTATTGGTCCGAGAGGTTTGGGATGGTAAACCATCCTAAATTCTTTGGCTGGGAATCTTTTGGTATGGTCAGATTTGACCTTTGGACCCCTTCTTCATGGTGGAACGAGGATATTGCATTTATAGTATTTCTTTAAATATTTTTAACCTACTTTTTACCCTTAAACAATTACCTTGTTACTTTATTTCATAATACCATTTGCAGGGCACAACTTTTTTGTCGTTTTCTTCTGTCAGCTTCGGAATATTTTTCGAACATGTGTTCAGTTACCATTTACTGTATTTCTGTACAGCCCTTTCCCTGATAATTATGCTTTCCTCTCATTATCACCATCACAAATCAAAAACATTCAGTCAGCTGACACAGTGCCCGTTCACGGGCACTCTCCTCTTGTTTGATCAGTAGACTTCTACAAAATAACTTCTAAATGACCATTTCTTATTTCCACATAAAACTTGACGTCTTCCATGAAAATCCTGGTAAACAGTAATTTATCTGGTTCTTTCACATCTGGTTAAATTGCACTTTATGCATCAACATACTCCATGGCTTGGTAATTTGGGTCATGCATCAAAATGGGACAAATTCAATCTGTTGTAAATGGGTCACTTAAACAAAAGGATTGTAAGGGGACTGTTGATTGGCTTTCTCTAGGACATGAACATGAAGTGGAAATTATTGCCCTGGAGAAGGAATTTTGTTTATAAGCTGTGTTTTATGCCAATGTATATTAAAACAAGACCACTACCGCAGCATTTATCTCCCGTCGGGTAGTCTGACCACAAAAAAAGGGTTCAAAGCCGAACAAGCAATAATAAGTAAGATAAAAGGCAAAACAGTTTTCAAAATAATCAACATTTTCAATATCTGCCAAAATTCAAAATGGCAGCCAGAATTCGGAAAAAGGTAAAAAAATTTCAGAGGTATTATATGCAGGGTCTGTAGTACCCACAGGGTCCAAAATTTGCTCAAAAATGTTCTATCTGTAACGGTTTCCAGCAAAATTCAAGATGGGTGTATAGTACCCACATGGTCCGAAAACTATTGCATTTACAATATTTTATTTAAATATGTTGTTCACCTATTTATCGGTGAGCTATAACATAGTAAAATTGCAGACCTGTAGCTCATTGCACAGCTGAGCAATAGCTACTTTGAGGTTCTCGCTGTTGAGTAAATCAGTTGTAACTTGAAAACTTGCATTTGGAGTATTTTTATCTCCATGTGTGTGCGTGCGTGCGTTAGCGGTTCACGCAATTTTCTCTGAAACTACTACAGTTACACATTTTCGGTAAATTACTTGTCCTAATGAATTTTTACGCTCTTCAAAAATTTTTTTGGTTTGGTGAACTTTGGCCTACTTTTGAGTGAGTAATAGCACTTTTACCTAGTATAATTATATGGGTTATAACTCTCAAACTATTGCATTTAGAGTATTTTGTTGCAATATGTTGTTCAGCTACTTTCTCCACAGCTACAACATGGTCAGTAGTTTGGAAGTGTATCTCCATAGCTAAGTGAGTAATAGCTACTTTGTCAATTTTTAATGATAACCATAATGAGTAAATGGCTTATATCTTCAAAAGTATTGGAGCTACACAATTTCTCTCAAATATGTTGTTCATCTACTTTTTATGTCAGCTGACTTGTCAGTCAGCTGACATTATGTCGTCACTCTGCGGCGTGGGCGTACGCGTACGCGTCCGCGTGAACAACTTCTCCTCCAAAACTACAAGGCCTAGAGACGTGCTGTTTTTTTTAAAAGATACCTTATCTATCGAGGATGAAAAATTGTTCAAGGCATGCAAATCTGTCTGTTCGCTAGAGACATTACAAGGGGGGTACCCCCACCAAAAGTGTGAAAATTTCAACACTTAATCACAATTTTCTCAGTGACTATTGCAGGGATTTCTCTCATATCTTGCATATATGTACTAGGCCAGAGGTAGATTCTCTTGTGTAAGTATGAGACCTGGATCTGTCTTACTTTTTTTTAAATAAATTTTTTTAATAATTTTTAATGGATTAAAATTCATGAAATCATGCACAAAATCATTTATAACTTGAAAACTGTTGCATCTAGAGCATTTTGTTAAAATATGTTATTCAGCTACTTTTTTCATAGCTACAATATGGTGAGTAAGTTGGGTGCCTGTCTCAATAGCTAAGTGAGTAATAGCTACTTTTGGGCTTTTCAGTAACTTCCATCATGAGTAGAATCACTTGTAACTTAAAAACTATTGCATTTAGAGAATTTCGTATAAATATGTTATTCAGCTACTTTTGGGTCAGCTATAACATAGTAAAATTTTAGACCTGTAGCTCATGGCATAGCTGAGTAATAGCTACTTTTAGGTTATCACTGTTGAGTAAATCGCTTATAACTTCAAAACTATTGCATTTAGAGAATTTCGTATAAATATGTTATTCAACTACTTTTGGGTCAGCTATAACATAGTAAAATTTCAGACCTGTAGCTCATGGCATAGCTGAGTAATAGCTACTTTTAGGTTATCACTGTTGAGTAAATCGCTTATAACTTGGAAACTTTTGCATTTAGAGTATTTTGTTTCAATATGTTATTCACCTATTTTGGGATCAGTTATAACATAGTGAAGTTTCAGATCTGTGGCTCATTGCATAGCTGAGTAATAGCTACTTTGAAGTTCTCACTATTGAGTAAATCGGTTGTAATTGGAAAACTATTGCATTTAGAGAATTTCGTATAAATATGTTATTCAGCTACTTTTGGGTCAGCTATAACATAGTAAAATTTCAGACCTGTAGCTCATGGCATAGCTGAGTAATAGCTACTTTTAGGTTATCACTGTTGAGTAAATCGCTTATAACTTGGAAACTATTGCATTTAGAGTATTTTGTTTCAATATGTTATTCACCTATTTTGGGATCAGCTATAACATAGTGAAGTTTCAGATCTGTGGCTCATTGCATAGCTGAGTAATAGCTACTTTGAAGTTCTCACTATTGAGTAAATCAGTTGTAATTGGAAAACTATTGCATTTAGAGAATTTTGTATAAATATGTTATTCAGCTACTTTTGGGTCAGCTATAACATAGTAAAATTTCAGACCTGTAGCTCATGGCATAGCTGAGTAATAGCTACTTTTAGGTCATCACTATTGAGTAAATCAGTTGTAACTTGAAAACTATTGCATTTACAGTATTTTGCTTAAATATGTTGTTCACCTACTTTTGGGTCAGCTATAACATAGTAAAATTTCAGACCTGTAGCTCATGGCATAGCTGAGTAATAGCTACTTTTAGGTTATCACTGTTGAGTAAATCGCTTATAACTTGGAAATTATTGCATTTAGAGTAATTTGTTTCAGTATGTTATTCACCTATTTTGGGGTCAGCTATAACATAGTGAAGTTCCAGACCTGTGACTCATTGCATAGCTGAGTAATAGCTACTTTGAAGTTCTCAATGTTGAGTAAATCACTTGTAATTTGAAAACTATTGCATTTAGAGAATTTAGTATAAATATGTTATTCAGCTACTTTTGGGTCAGCTATAACATAGTAAAATTTCAGACCTGTAGCTCATGGCATAGCTGAGTAATAGCTACTTTTAGGTTATCACTGTTGAGTAAATCACTTATAACTTGAAAACTATTGCACTTAGAGTATTTTGTTGCAATATGTTATTCACCTATTTTGGGGTCAGCTATAACATAGTGAAGTTCCAGACCTGTGGCTCATTGCATAGCTGAGTAATAGCTACTTTGAAGTTCTCACTGTTGAGTAAATCAGTTGTAATTGGAAAACTATTGCCTTTACAGAAATTTGTGCAAATATGTTATTCAGCTACTTTTGGGTCAGCTATAACATAGTGAAATTACAGACCTGTAGCTCATGGCACAACTGAGCAATAGCTATTCTCAGGCACTGACTGTTGAGTAAATCAGCTATAACTTGAAAAATATTGCATTTGGAGTATTTTGTTAAAATACATTGTTCACCTACTTTGGGGTTAGCTATAACATAGTGAAATTACAGACCTATAGCTCATGGCATAGTGGAGCAATAGCTATTTTCAGGTTCTCACTATTGAGTAAATCAGTTGTAACTTGAAAACTATTGCATTTACAGTATTTTGCTTAAATATGTTGTTCACCTACTTTTAGGTCAGCTATAACAGTGCAAAAATTCAGACATGTAGCTCATTGCATAGCTGAGTAATAGTTACTTTGAGGTTCTCACTCTTGAGTAAATCAGTTGTAACTTGAAAATTATTACATTTAGAGTATTTTGTTTAAATATGTTATTCACATAATTTTTGGTCAGCTATAACATAGTGAAATTGCAGACCTCTATGTCATGGCATAGCTGAGCAATAGCTTCTTTCAGGTTCTCACTGTTGAGTAAATCATTGTATCCAACCTGTAGGAAATCATGGGCTGGGAATCTATTAATATGGTCCGATTTGACCTTGGAACCCTCCTTCAAGGTCAAATGAGGATAGCCAAACATAAAAGTGCTTATAACTCGCTTATTATTGGTCCTAGAGGTTGGAATGAAAACCAACCTATAGAAAATCATGAGCTGGGAATTTTTTGGTGTGGTCGGATTTCACCTTGGACACCTCCTTCAAGGTCAAATGAGGATAGCCAAACTTAAAAGTGCTTATAACTCACTTATTATTGGTCCTAGAGGTTTCGAATGGAAAACCAACCTATAGAAAATCATGGGCTGGGAATCTTTTGGTGTGGTCGGATTTGACCTTAGACCCCTCCTTCCAGGTCAAACGAAGATAGCCAAACTTAAATTGCTTATAACTCGCGTATTATTGGTCTTGGAGGTTTGGGATGGTAAACCAACATATAGGAAATCATGGGCTGGGATTCTTTTGGTGTGGTCAGATTTGACCTGGGACCCCTCCTTCAAGGTCAATTGAGGATAGCCAAACTTACAATTGCTTAGAACTCGCTTATTATTGGTCCTACAAGTTTGGGATGGTAAACAAGCTACAGGAAATCATGGGCTGGGAATTTTTTTGTGTGGTCGGATTTGACCTTGGACCCCCTCCTTCAAGGTCAAACAAAGATAGCCAAACTTAAAAAGTGCCTATGACTCACTTATTATTGGTCCGAGAGGTTTGGGATGGTAAACCATCCTAAATTCTTTGGCTGGGAATCTTTTGGTATGGTCAGATTTGACCTTTGGACCCCTTCTTCATGGTCGAACGAGGATATTGCATCTATAGTATTTCTTTAAATATTTTTAACCTACTTTTTACACTTAAACAATTACCTTGTTACTTTATTTCATAATACCATTTGCAGGGCACAACTTTTTTGTCCTTTTTTTCTGTCGGCTTCGGAATATCTTTCGAACATGCTGTTCAGTTACCATTTACTGTATTTCTGTACAGCCCTTTCCCTGATAATTAAGCGTCCCTTGAAAAGGGGACGCTTATTGGTTTCACCCCCGGTTTTCAGTCAGCCGCCGCCGCCGCCGCATTATCGTCTCCCTTGAATATCTCCCTTGTTATTAGGCCTATCCAAATGATATGTGGCAGTGTTCTTCTATAGGCGTGGGGAAATTTTTTGACAGGCATAAATTTGACCTTTGACCTTTATCAAGGTCACATTATCAAAAATTCAAAAAAAAATTTACTTTCTTTTCACTAGATTTCCTCAGAAAGTACTGGGTGTGGGTCAACCAAATTTGGTATGCACATTCCTGGCGGAAGAATCTAGGCGCCAGTCGATATTGGGATCAGTCGGGCCATAATTGACCGATTGACGGGCGATTGATTATAAGTTCATAAAAATTTTGCTAAGATTAAGCCTTGAACTCGCTTATTATTGGTCGTAGAGGTTTGGGATGGTATACCAACATATAGGAAATCATGTGCTGGGAATCTTCTGGTGTGGTCAGATTTGACCTTGGGCCCCTCGTTCAAGGTCAAGCGAGGATAGGCAAAGTTTAAAGTGCTTATAACTCGCTTATTATTGGTCCTAGAGGTTTGGGATGGTATACCAACATATAGGAAACCATGGGCTGGGAATCTTTTGGTGTGGTCAGATTTGACCTTGGACGTCTCCTTCAAGGTCAAACGAGGATAGCCAAACTGAAAAGTGCTTATAACTCGCTTGTTATTGGTCCTAGAGGTTTGGGATGGTATACCAACATATAGGAAATCGTGTTCTGGGAATCTTCTGCTGTGGTCGCATTTGACCTTGGGCCCCCCCTTCAAGGTCAAACGAGCATACCCAAACTTAAAAGTTCTTATAACTCGCTTATTATTGGTCCTAGAGGTTTGGGATGGTATACCAACATATAGGAAATCATGGGCTGGGAATCTTCTGGTGTGGTCGGATTTGACCTTGGGCCCCTCGTTCAAGGTCAAAAGAGCATAGCCAAACTTAAAAGTGCTTATAACTCGCTTATTATTGGTCCTAGAGGTTTGTGATGGTATACCAACATATAGGAAATCATGTGCTGGGAATCTTCTGGTGTGGTCGCATTTGACCTTGGGCCCCCCCTTCAAGGTCAAACGAGGATAGCCAAACTTAAAAGTGCTTATAACTTGCTTATTATTGGTCCTACAGGTTTGGGATGGTATACCGACATATAGGAAATCATGTGCTGGGAATCTTCTGGTGTGGTCAGATTTGACCTCGGGCCTCTCCTTCAAGGTCAAACGAGCATAGCCAAACATAAAAATGTTTATAACTCGCTTATTATTGGTCGTACAGGATTGGGATGGTATACCAACATATAGGAAATCATGGGCTGGGAATCTTTTGGTGTTGTTAGATTTGACCTTGGGTTTCTCCTTCAAGGTCAAACGAGGATAGCCAAACTGAAAAGTGCTTATAACTTGCTTATTATTGGTCCTAGAGGTTTGGGATAGTATACCAACATATAGGAAATCATGTGCTGGGAATCTTCTGGTGTGGTCGCATTTGACCTTGGGCCCCCCCCCTTCAAGGTCGAACGAGCATAGCCAAACTTAAAAGTGCTTATAACTCGCTTATTATTGGTCCTAGAGATTTGGGATGGTATACCAACATATAGGAAATCATGGGCTGGGAATCTTCTGGTGTGGTCGCATTTGACCTTGGGCCCCTCGTTCAAGGTCAAAAGAGCATAGCCAAACTTAAAAGTGCTTATAACTCGCTTATTATTGGTCGTAGAGGTTTGTGATGGTATACCAACATATAGGAAATCATGTGCTGGGAATCTTCTGGTGTGGTCGCATTTGACCTTGGGGCCCCCCTTCAAGGTCAAACGAGCATAGCCAAACTTAAAAGTGCTTATAACTCGCTTATTATTGGTCGTAGAGGATTGGGATGGTATACCAACATATAGGAAATCATGGGCTGGGAATCTTCTGGTGTGGTCGCATTTGACCTTGGGCCCCCCCTTCAAGGTCGAACGAGCATAGCCAAACTTAAAAGTGCTTATAACTCGCTCATTATTGGTCCTAGAGATTTGGGATGGTATACCGACATATACGAAATCATGGGCTGGGAATCTTCTGGTGTGGTCGCATTTGACCTTGGGCCCCTTGTTCAAGGTCAAAGAGCATAGCCAAACTTAAAAGTGCTTATAACTCGCTTATTATTGGTCCTAGAGGTTTGTGATGGTATACCAACATATAGGAAATCGTGCTGGGAATCTTCTGGTGTGGTCGCATTTGACCTTGGGGGCCCCCCCCCTTCAAGGTCAAACGAGCATAGTCAAACTTAAAAGTGCTTATAACTCGCTTATTATTGGCCCTAGAGGTTTGGGATGGTATACCAACATATAGGAAATCATGGGCAGGGAATCTTTTGGTGTGGTTAGATTTGACCTTGGGCCTCTTCCTCAAGGTCAAACGAGGATAGCCAAACTTAAAAGTGCTTATAACTCGCTTATTATTGGTCCTAGAGGTTTGTGATGGTATACCAACATATAGGAAATAATGGGCTGGGAATCTTCTGGTGTGGTCAGATTTGACCTTGGGCCCCTCCTTCAAGGTCACATGAGGATAGCCAAACCTAAAAGTGCTTATACCGCGCTTATTATTGGTCCTAGAGGTTTGTGATGGTATACCAACATATAGGAAATCATGTGCAGGGAATCCTCTGGTGTGGTTAGATTTGACCTTGTGCCCCTTGTTCAAGGTCAAACGAGGATAGGCAAACTTAAAAGTGCTTATAACTCGCTTATTATTAGTCCTAGAGGTTTGGGATGGTATACCAACATATAGGAAATCATGTGCTGGGAATCTTCTGGTGTGGTCGGATTTAATCTTGGGCCTCTCCTTCAAGGTCAAACGAGGATACCCAAACATAAAAATGCTTATAACTCACTTATTATTGGTCCTAGAGCTTTGGGATGGCATACCAATATATAGGAAATCATGGGCTGGGAACCTTCTGGTGTGGTCGGATTTGACCTTGGGCCTCTCCTTCAAGGTCAAACGAGCATAGCCAAACTTAAAAGTGAATAACTCACTTATTATTTGTCCTAAAGGTTTGGGGTGGTAAACCAACATGTACGAAATCACGGGCAGGGAATCTTATGCTGTGGTCGGATTTGACCTTGGGGCCCCCTTCAAGGTCAAGCGAGGGTAGTCAAAGTTAAAAGTGCTTATAACTCGCTTATTATTGGTCCTAGAGGTATGGGACGGTAAACCAACATGCAGGAAATCATGGGCTGTTAATATTTTAGTGTGGTCGGATTTGACCTTGGGCCTCTCCTTCAAGGTCAAATGAGGATAGGCAAACTTAGAAGTGCTTATAAAGCACTTATTATTGGTCCTAGAGGTTTGGGATGGTAAACCAAGATGTAGGAAATCATGGATTTGGAATCTTTTCTTGGGTTCGGATTTGACCTTGGGACCCTCCTTCAAGGTCAAATGAGGATAGGCAAACTTAAAAGTGCTTATAACTTGCTTATGAGTCGCTTATTAGTGGTCCTAGAAGTTTTGGATATTAACCAACCTATAGGAGTTCATGGTTTGCAATTTTTTTTTCATTTGTGATTTTGAAATGTTTTGCAGTTGGCCTTCATATCTGTGACAAGTGTATTTACTTTGCAACCTCTTGCTTTTGACTAAAGTTACATATATTTTTTCCTGTAGAGTACAACAACTCTATATATTACTTTGTTCTCTTTCTTTTATATTTGTAAAAAGGAATTTATAATCTTTCCCCTTCATTAATCCAACAAACAGAAACTTCACTCAGTTTACCTTATTTTGAAGTGAATTACCACTGAATTATGTTCTAATGATATATATTAGGATAGTAAGTTGCTACAGTTGTAAATGTCTGATTTACTGCTTTTTTCAAAAAGTATACAGATCCATGCCACCTTAATAGTAGATTCAACCTTTTCTTTACACTCACTCATAGCCTTGCTTAAGGCTCAAGTACCCTAGTAATTAAGAGAAAATATACAGAAAACATGGTCATTTTGCATAATGTATTCTTACAATTAACATGTACTGGATTTTACACATGATATGTCTGCTCAGTTTATATCTCAAAACATGCATGAGTGCTTTATGAATACCAAATATCTGTGTACAAGTATGAAAACATATGGTACAAATTTGAGCCTTAAGCAAGGCTAACTCACTCAATGAGAATTTAGAGAAAAGACACTGTTGTATACTTCAAGGATGAAAACAATCATGTAGCCTTGTTCAGGTGCACAGATTGTTTCTGTTGAAATTAACATTTTTATCACCTTTTTAATATCAGATCACTTTGTGGCATTGTCTGATGGAATATTGGTAATCGATGTGCCCAAGATGGGCATCATATTTAACAAGTCCCTATAATAATATACATTGCATCATACTCATTTTATTTCCTGTAATATGTCACAGAACATTGTAGAAATAATATGGTGTGCTACTCACTACTGTACTGACATTATCTACATATGACATAGCTTTCAGATAATTTGTTTTTTTATACACCGGACACATATTTTTGTTAAGGAAAACAATGACCTACAATATTATAATTGTTGCATTTTTCAAGCTGTAGAACTGTTTTTGAAATAAGTAAGGTTAATTGCTGGTGGTTTATATTTACAGTAACCTTGACCAAACATTCTAACCTGTAATGACAAATTTAAAAGTGGTTATAACTCACGTATTATTGGTCCTAAGGTTTGCAATATGAAACCAACCTAAGGGAAACCATAAGCTGGACTTGGGTCCTGCTTCGAGGTATATAGTTATAAATAGAGACTTTGGGAAAGACTAAGATAGTTGGAAAATGCAGATGTTAAAAACACCACAAATGTATCAGTTTATGGGAATAATTTCCTCTTGAACTCTTAGATCCTTTTATAAAGGTAAACAGCAATAAAACCACACACATTGTGAAGAACTATGTATACAAACATGGTGTCGGGTGTTTTACTATTATGGAGGAATACATAGATAGATAGATAGATAGATCTTTATTCAGCATTACATTACAATGAAATAATACAACATTTTAAAATAAATGCTGAAAGTAAATGTCAGAAGTTCAAATGAACTTATAACTAGACATCCCTAAATTTGGAGAGAACTGACAACATAAACTTAAGAACATACAATAAATACTAAACAGAAATGCCTGAAGTTCAAATGAACTTATTAGTAAATATTACTTAACTTGGACATAACTGACAACAGAAAGTCAAGAAAGAAATACAGCAGATAAAATAGATTTTGATTTATGACACAAAGAGGCTATTTATCAATGAATATGCTAATTTGAACTGTTTGTCTGTTAATTAAATTTTAACATACTTGACAAAGTACTTAATGGTAAAAATATAGATTAAGATACACACAGATTTAGTACACAGATCCGTAACTTCCATTTGTCATACCATAATTTGTTAGATAGGCAATGGTTTTTTATATTTAGTGAGGAATTCTTCTTTTAATCTCTTTTTGAAGCTTATTATAGATGGCAACAATCTTACATGTGATGGAATTTGATTGTACAGTTTAACCCCTATAATACTAGGACATCTACTTTTTTGGAAAGTTTTCGGGATATTTTGATAAATGTTTCCACAGTTCCTTGTATTATAGTTATGAACATGCTTGACATATCTATATCATTCCATTAGTTTAGGTGGTAGCAAATTCCTATGAGCTTTGAAAATATGAGTACATGTTTTGAATTTTGTTATATCCCGTAACTTTAAACATTTGAATGCATTGTATGTGTTGCTTGTTGAATTTCTGTATCTTAAGGAGCCAATCAGGCACATTTCTGACAGAGGAATCTAGGCGCCAATCGATATTGGGATCAATCGGGCCATAATTGAGCGATTGACGGGCGATTGATTATAAGTTCATAAAAAATTTACTACGATTAAGCCTTGAACTCGCTTATTATTGGTCCTAGAGGTTTGGGATGGTGTACCAACATATAGGAAATCAGGTGCTGGAAATCTTCTGGTGTGGTCAGATTTGACCTGGGGCCCCTCGTGAAAGATCAAAAGAGGATAGGCAAAGTTTAAAGTGCTTATAACTCGCTTATTATTGGTCCTAGAGGTTTGGAATGGTATACCAGCATATAGGAAATCATGTGCTGGGAATCATCTGGTGTGGTCAGATTTGACCTTGGGCCCCTCGTTCAAGGTCAAACGAGTATAGGCAAACATAAAAGTGCTTGTAACTCGCTTATTATTGGTCCTACAGCTTTTGGATGGTAAACCAACATGTAGGAAATCATGTGCTGGGAATCTTCTGGTGTGGTCAGATTTGAACTTGGGCCTCTCCTTCAAGGTCAAATGAGCATAACCAAACTTAAAAGTGCTTATAACTCGCTTATTATTGATCCTAGAGGATTGGGATGGTATACCAACATACAGGAAATCATGTGCTGGGAATTTTCTGGTGTGGTCTGATTTGACCTTGTGCCCCTCGTTCAAGGTCAAACGAGTATAGCCAAACTTAAAAGTGCTTATGACTTGCTTATTTTTGGTCCTACAGGTTTGGGATGGTATACTAACATATAGAAAATCATGGGCTGGGAATCTCTTGGTGTTGTCAGATTTGACCTTGGGCTTCTTCTTCAAGGTCAAACGAGGATAGCCAAACATAAAAGTGCTTATAACTCGCTTCTTATTTGTCCTACAGGTTTGGGATGGTAAACCAACATGTAGGAGATCATGGCCTGGGAATCTTCTGGTGTGGTCGGATTTGACGTTGGGCCCCTCGTTCAAGGTCAAACGAGCATAGCCAAACTTAAAAGTGCTTATAACTCGCTTATTATTGGTTCTACAGGGTTGTGATGGTATACCAACATGTAGGAAATCATGGGCTGGGAATCTTTTGGTGTGGTCAGATTTGACCTTGGGTCTCTTCTTCAAGGTCAAAAGAGGATAGCCAAACATAAAAGTGCTTATAACTCACTTATTATTGGTCCTAGAGCTTTGGGATGGTAAACCAACATGTAGGAAATCATGGCCTGGGAATCTTTGGGTGTGGTCGGATTTGACCTTGGGCCCCTTGTTCAAGGTCAAACGAGGATAGACAAACTTAAAAGTGCTTATAACTCGCTCATTATTGGTCCTAGAGGTTTGTGATGGGATACCAACATGTAGGAAATCATGGGCTCGGAATCTTTTGGTGTGGTCAGATTTGACCTTGGGCTTCCTCTTCAAGGTCAAAAGAGGATAGCTAAACATAAAAGTACTTATAACTGATTTATTATTGGTCCTAGAGGTTTGGGATGGTAAACCAACATGTAGGAAATCATGGGCTGGGAATCTTCTGGTGTGGTCTGATTTGACCTTGGGCCCCTCGTTCAATGTCAAACAAGCATAGCCAAACTTAAAAGTGCTTATAACTCGCTTATTATTGGTCCTAGAGGATTGGGATGGTATACCAACATGTAGGAAATCATGTGCTGGGAATCTTCTGGTGTGGTCAGATTTGACCTTGTGCCCCTCGTTCAAGGTCAAATGAGTATAGCCAAACATAAAAGTGGTTATGACTTGCTTATTATTGGTCCTAGAGGTTTGTGATAGTATACTAACATATAGAAAATCATGGGCTGGGAATCTTTTGGTGTTGTCAGATTTGACCTTGGGCCTCTTCTTCAAGGTGAAACAAGGATAGCCAAACATAAAAGTGCTTATAAGTGGCTTATTATTGGTCCTAGAGCTTTGGGATGGTAAACCAACCTGTAGGAAATCATGTGCTGGGAATCTTCTGGTGTGGTCAGATTTGATCTTGGGGCCTCTCCTTCAAGGTCAAATGAGCATAACCAAACTTTAAAGTGCTTATAACTCGCTTATGATTGGTCCTAGAGGTTTGGGATGGTAAACCAACATGTAGAAATTAAGGGCTGGTAATCTTTTGCTGTGGTCGAATTTGACCTTGGCCCTCTCCTTCAAGGTCAAACGAGCATAGCCAAACTTAAAAGTGCTTATAACTCACTTATTATTGGTCCTACAGGTTTGGGATGGTAAACCAACATGTAGGAAATCATGTGCTGGGAATCTTCTGGTGTGGTCGGATTTGATCTTAGGCCTCTCCTTCAAGGTCCAACGAGGATAGGCAAACTTTAAAGTGCTTATAACTCATTTATTATTGGTCCTAGAGGTTTGGGATGGTATACCTACATATAGGAAATGATGGCCTTGAAATCTTTTGATGTGGTCAGATTTGACCTTGGGCCTCTCCTTCAAGGTCAAACAAGCACAGCCAAACTTTAAAGTGCTTCTTCTTCTTTGCAGCTGAAAACACACAGTCAGCTGATACAGAACCCGTTCATAGGCACTGAGTGTTTTTTTCGTTTTAAGGTCACTCTTGTGATCCTAACATGGTCCTTTTCACGAAAATTTCTCTTCACCAATAACATTTACCTCTTCACATTAGTCCTTTAGCATTTTATATAAAGCTTAAAAGCTGTAGGGACGCTTTGTTTTTGTGTACAAAAACTTTTGTCTAGTTATGCTTTCCTCTCATTATCACCATCACAAATCAAAAACATTCAGTCAGCTGACACAGTGCCCGTTCACGGGCACTCTCCTCTTGTTTGTGAACTGTAACATGTTCAAGTTTCACAACTGTTGCTCAATGTACAAGTGAGTAATGGCTACTTTATTGCTACTTTTAGTGAAAATGTGAAAAATCACAAATATCTCACAAACCATAAGAGATGGAGCAATTTCGAGCGAATTTTTGACCCTTCGGGTGGTACAACAATGTCCTATGCTAAGGGGATTGCTGAACTTTGCCTACTTTTGAGTGAGTAATAGCACTTTTACCTAATATAATTATATGGGTTATAACTCTCAAACTATTGCATTTAGAGTATTTTGTTGCAATATGTTGTTCAGCTACTTTCTCCACAGCTACAACATGGTCAGTAGTTTGGAAGTGTATCTCCATAGCTAAGTGAGTAATAGCTACTTTGTCAATTTTTAATGATAACCATAATGAGTAAATGGCTTATATCTTCAAAAGTATTGCAGCTACACAATTTCTTTCAAATGTGTTGTTCATCTACTTTTTTGTGAACTGTAACATATTGAAGTTTCACAACTGTTGCTCAATGTACAAGAGCGTAATGGCTATTTTATTGCTACTTTTAGTGAAAAATCACAAATATCTCGCAAACCGTAAGAGATAGAGCAATTTCGAGCGAATTTTTGACCCACCGGATGCTACAATGTCCTATACTAAGGGGATTGGTGAACTTTGGCCTACTTTTGAGTGAGTAATAGCACTTCTACCTAATATAATTATATGGCTTATAACTCTCAAACTATTGCATTTAGAGTATTTTGTTGCAATATGTTGTTCAGCTACTTTTTCCACAGCTACAACATGGTCAGTAGTTTGGAAGTGTATCTCCATAGCTAAGTGAGTAATAGCTACTTTGTCAATTTTTAATGATAACCATAATGAATAAATGGCTTATATCTTCAAAAGTATTGCAGCTACACAATTTCTCTCAAATATGTTGTTCATCTACTTTCTTGTGAACTGTAACATATTGAAGTTTCACAACTGTTGCCCAATGTACAAGTGAGTAATGGCTACTTTATTGCTACTTTTAGTGAAAATGTGAAAAATCACAAATATCTCACAAACCATAAGAGCAAAATGAGTAAATGCTAATTATCTGTAAAAGTATTGCGGATACCCAATTTTTATCTAATAACTCATTCATCTACTTTTGGAAGAGCTTTCACATGATGAAGTTTCAGACCCATAGCTAATTACTCGCCTACTCAAAATGAGTAAATGCGAATTATCTCAAAGTATTGCAGATAGCCAATTTTTCTCAAATAACTCATTCACCTACTTTTGGGAGAGCTTTCACTCCGTGAAGTTTCAGACCCATAGCTAATTATTCACCTCAAAATGAGTAAATGCTAATTATCTGTAAAAGTATTGCGGATACCCAATTTTTATCAAATACTCATTCATCTACTTGTGGGAGAGCTTTCACATGGAGAAGTTTCAGACCCATAGCTAATTACTCACCTACTCAAAATGAGTAAATGCGAATTATCTCTAAAAGTATTGCAGATAGCCAATTTTTCTCAAATAACTCATTCACCTACTTTTGGGAGAGCTTTCACTCGGTGAAGTTTCAGACCCGTAGTTAATTACTCACCTACTCAAAATGAGTAAATGCTAATTATCTCAAAAACTATTGCGGATACCCAATAATTATCAAATAACTCATTCATGTACTTTTGGGAGAGCTTTCACATGGTGAAGTTTCAGACCCGTAGATAATTACTCACCTACTCAAAATGAGTAAATGCTAATTATCTCTAAAAGTATTGCAGATAGCCAATTTTTCTCAAATAACTCATTCATCTACTTTTGGGAGAGCTTTCACATGGTGAAGTTTCAGACCCATAGCTAATTACTCACCTACTCAAAATGAGTAAATGCGAATCATCTCTAAAAGTAAATGAGAAAGTGTGAATATCTTGAAAGCCGTACGAGATACAGCGATTTGACCCACAGGGTAGTACAAGAGTAACCTATACAAAGGCCAAAAATTTCAATTTTCGCCACTTTTGGCAGCCATCTTTGATTTTAGCGGAAAATGAAAAAGTGTGAATATCTTTAAAACCGTATAAGATAGAGTGATTTGGAACAAACTTTTTCACCCACAGGGTAGTACAACAGTATTCTGTACCTAGGGGAAAAATTTCATTTTTGCCCACTTTTGGCGGCCATCTTAGATTTTAGCGGAAAATGAAAAATTGTGAATATCTCGGAAAAGGTATTTCTTCCCCTTTAATGCTCAGTGGGAGATACACACCACGGCAGTGGTCTTGTCTTTAAATATGTTGTTCACCTACTTATGGGTCAGCTATAACATTGTAAAACCGCAGACCTGTCACTCATTGCATAGCTGAGCAAAAACTACCACCAGGTTCTCACTGTTGAGTAAATCAGTTGTAACCTGAAAACTATTGCATTTTGAGTATTTTCTTTAAAAAGGTTGTTCACCTACTTTTTGGTCAGCTATAACAATAAAATTGCAGACCCGTAGCTGATTGCATAGCCGAGCAATAGCTACTTTGAGGTTCTCACTGTTGAGTAAATCAGTTGAAACTTGAAAACTATTGCATTTCAGTATTTTTTTTAAATATGTCATTCATCTACTTGGGTCAGCTATAACATTGTAAAATTGCAGACATGTAGCTCGTTGCAAGCTGCGCAATAGCTACTTTGACATTCACTGTTGAGTAAATCAGTTGTAACTCGAAAACTATTACAGTATTTTGTTTAAATATGTTTTCCACCTACTTTTTACACCTAAACTGCTAACTTGGTACTTTACCACTGAATACCATTTGCACTGCACAACTTTTGTGCCCTTTTCTTCTTTCACTTCTACTCTTCAAAACACACAGTCAGCTGACACAGAGGCCATTTAAGGGCACTGATTGCTTGTTTCTTTTCTGGTGTAATATAGGTATTGCAGGTTATGTTTAAAGCTATTGAAATTTGTGAAAGGTGTACTTAATTTTGTTTATTACATAGTTTTATGTTTCATGTAAATGATTATTAAATGTCCATACAGATTTCCCCACTGTAGAGTGATATTGTCAACAGAAAAATCAAGATGAGAAGATGAATCTCTTTGTCAAACTATACCAAGAACACATCTGTGGCCAGATGCAAGATGTATCCTCCGCAAAAGGACAACCAACATGGTTTTAAAAATAAATGTCATTTTTCAAAATTGGCCAAAAATCACTCTATCTCTTACAGTTTTTGAGATACATGATATTGAAGTGTCCCTCAAGGGACGCTTGTTTGTGTATGGGAGACCTTCAGGCTCCGCCAGCTCCGCATTTTGTTTTCCTTATAACTCTCTAACCGTTAGGCGGATTCTTTTCAAATTTGGCAGGTTTAGGCAGTAGCCTTTGGGAATTTTTTTGAAAATGCTGCAGTGACATTTCAACCAATCAGAGAGGTCACATGACCAAAAATGTCTTTTTTTTTCAATGGGGAAGCTTGTCCAGATGATAACTTGAAAGGAATTTTATCAATTCACCTGAAACTTGGCAAGTACATTCATTCTATTAAAACCTGGAAATCATTAGATTTTGGCATTGATTGGTTAAGAAATGGCCGAGTAATTAATGATTAATTAATCATTATGAATTTTCCAAATAAGGAAAACACAAAAATGCTTATATCTCGAAAACCGTGCTAGATAGAGTGATTTCGACGAAATTTTTGACCCGCAGGGTATCTCTGGAGAGTACTTATCCCAATTTTCAAAAAAATTTTTGTCTCGCCAAAAATGGCGGCCATTTTGAATTTTAGAATTTTTCGCAAAAATTGCAAAACATAAAAATGCTTATATCTCGAAAACCCTGCTAGATAGAGCGATTTCGACGAAATTTTTGACCTACAGGGTATCTCTGCAAAATAGCCATGCCAATTTTCAAAAAAATTTTGTCTCGCAAAAAATGGCGGCCATTTTGAATTTTCGAATTTTTCGCAAAATTGCAAAACATAAAAATGCTTATATCTCGAAAACCGTGCTAGATAGAGCGATTTCGACGAAATTTTTGACCCGCAGGGTATCTCTGTAGAGTTTCAGACCCATAGCTAATTACTCACCTACTCAAAATGAGTAAATGCTAATTATCTCTAAAAGTATTGCAGATAGCCAATTTTTCTCAAATAACTCATTCACCTACTTTTGGGAGAGCTTTCACTCCGTGAAGTTTCAGACCCGTAGCTAATTATTCACCTACTCAAAATGAGTAAATGCTAATTATCTGTAAAAGTATTGCGGATACCCAATTTTATCAAATAACTCATTCATCTACTTGTGGGAGAGCTTTCACATGGTCAAATTTCAGACCCATAGCGAATTACTCACCTACTCAAAATGAGTAATTTGAGTAAATGCGAATTATCTCTAAAAGTATTGCAGATAGCCAATTTTTCTCAAATAACTCATTCACCTACTTTTGGGAGAGCTTTCACTCCGTGAAGTTTCAGACCCATAGCTAATTATTCACCTACTCAAAATGAGTAAATGCGAATTATCTCTAAAAGTATTGCAGATACCCAATTTTTATCAAATAACTCATTCATCTACTTTTGGGAGAGCTTTCACTTGAACTTTCAGACCCATAGCTAATTACTCACCTACTCAAAATGAGTAAATGCTAATTATCTGTAAAAGTATTGCAGATAGCCAATTTTTCTCAAATAACTCATTCACCTACTTTTGGGAGAGCTTTCACTCCGTGAAGTTTCAGACCCGTAGCTAATTATTCTACTCAAAATGAGTAAATGCTCATTATCTGTAAAAGTATTGCGGATACCCAATTTTTATCAAATACTCATTCATCTACTTGTGGGAGAGCTTTCACATGGTGAAGTTTCAGAGCCATAGCTAATTACTCACCTACTCAAAATGAGTAAATGCGAATTATCTCTAAAAGTATTGCAGATAGCCAATTTTTCTGAAATAACTCATTCACCTACTTTTGGGAGAGCTTTCACTTGGTGAAGTTTCAGACCCATAGCTAATACACAAAAATGCTAATATCTCAAAAACCGTGCTACATAGAACGATTTCGATGAAATTTTTGATCTTCAGGGTATCTCTGCAGAGCAGCTATCCCAAAGAGCTTTCACTCAGTGAAGTTTCAGACCCGTAGCTAATTATTCACCTACTCAAAATGAGTAAATGCTAATTATCTCTAAAAGTATTGCGGATACCCAATTTTTATCAAATAACTCATTCATCTACTTTTGGGAGAACTTTCACTTGGTGAAGTTCCAGACCTGTAGGTAATTACTAACCTACTCAAAAGGAGTAAATGTGAATTATCTCTTAATAGTATTGCAGATAGCCAATTTTTCTCAAATAACTCATTCACCTACTTTTGGAAGAGCTTTCACACACAAAAATGAAAAATTGTGAATATCTCGGAAAAGCTATTTCTTCTCCTTTAATGCTCGGCGGGAGATACACACCGCGGCAGTGGTCTTGTCAAAAATTTTTGTCTATCCAAAAATGGTGGCCATTTTGAATTTTCAAAGTTTTTGCAAAACACAAAAATGCTTATATCTCGAAAACCGTGCTAGATGGAGCGAACTCAACAAAATTTTTGACCTGCTGGGTATCTCTGTAGAGTAGCCATGCCAATTTTCAAAATATTTTTGTCTCGCCAAATATAGCGGACATTTTGAATTTTCGAATTTTTTGCAAAACACAAAAATGCTTATATCTTGAAAACCGTGCTAGATAGAGCAGACTGCGCTGACTTTGGTTGCCACAACAGTATAAGGCTAGAAACGAAGCATTTTCTTAATACTTTAGCACTCACCTTTATATCCTTTTCGGGACGCTTTGTTTTTGCTATGCAAAAACATTATCTTTTTTTTTTGCGAGCGATCCTCTAGTTTCCATTTGTGACAAAATTCATGATGACGGCTGAAATTTTGATAATTCTCAAATTTTCAGAGGCAATAAAGGAGTAGAGAATTTCCATTTCCAACAAGATTTCAAGATGGCGGCCCAAATTTTGAAAATTTTAAATTTTCACTGGACCTTGAAGGAGTACTCCTTAGTACCCAGGATGTCCAAAATTTGCCCAAAATTTGCAGTTTACTCAGGTTTGAGACTATAAAAGTAGCCTATTACTCAGCTAGGGAGCTACAGCTCTGAAAATTTCCCATGACACAGAACATTAAAAGGTAGGTAAACCTCATCTTTCACAAAAAACCTTTAAATTCAATAGTATTTAAGTTACAAGTAATTTACTCATTGGCAAAAATATCAAGGACAAGCTTCAAGGTCAAATGTCTGTAGGCTATAGAGAACACATTTATCTATTAAAAAATATCATCCTGAAGAGACTCCACTTTCATTAATGAGAAAAAGCGTCAGAATATGTAAAACTCTGTGATGACTGTCTTAAGAAAAGCCTGTGGCTGCCATCTTGTTTAAAATGAGGCCAAAAATATTCTCAGGCAAACTTTTGTACTGCTGAACATATTCTGCAAATTTGAGAACTCTACCGGCAATAGCTTAGGCTCTATCCTTCAAATCTCTACCTATAATACTTTTTGCTCTAGAGGGGTAATTGGAAAATCTCTACACCCTCGTTCATGACTGTCCAAGAAATGCCAGTGGTGGCCATCATGTTTTTCAAAATGAAGCCAAAAATATCCTCAGGCAAATTTTTGTACTGATGAACATATCCTGCATATTTGAGAACTCGACCTGCAATAGCTTAGGCTCTAGAGGGGTAACGGGAAAATATATACACACTGCAGCAGCGCCCTACCCATGCATAATGATGGTATCCACCGGATGCTATCTGGTGGATACAATTATATAAAATAGCATCAGAGATGCCCGTACCCCACAGCCTAGGGAAATATTTTTAATACCATGAGATATAGAAGTACTATATTAGCACAAAGTTTAGGATACTGTCGGAGCACTGTCAGGTCCAAACAATGTTTAAATAGAGAAAATAATGTTTAAGAGAAAGATAATGCATGTAAAGATGAAGTATTAAAACAAGACAATTCAATGACAAGATGACAGCATTAATCAGTAAACTAGACATTACGACACTCTTTATCTACATCTGGCATGGCCGAATTATGGTTTGGATGTTTTGAATATTACCATGCATACAGAAGTGGTAATACATTCAATGAATGTTTATGTGTGATGTTGGAGCAAAATCTGTGGCTCACTTGATGAAATTCCATCTGTTACAATGGGAAGTTGTAAAAGTAAAATTCTTAATGAATTCTAATATGACTTTAACAGTGCTTAATCTGCATCAAAAGAGTTAAGACAGACCCAAAGGTGCAACAAGATTTTAAAGGTCAAGGTCACTACAAGGTCGAAGGTCAAATCAAGGTCACACCATGATGCTGCACATCTACAACCCCTAACAAATGTCCCTACCAAGCATCAACTTTCTACACCTTACGGTTTCTGAGATATAGCCCGGGCAAGATTTTATAGGTTCTCACTACGGCAAGGTCAAAGGTCAAATCAAGGTCAGATCATGACCGGTACCCCACAGCCTATGGAAATAGTTTTACAACATGAGTTATAAAAGTAGTGAAACAGTACAAAGATCGGGATAATTTCAGAGCAGTGAAAAATAATGTTTAAGTAGAGAAAATAATATCTTAAGAGAAAGAAAATGTATGTAAAGATAAAGTATTAAAACAAGACAATTCAACAGCAAAGATGACAGCATTAATCAGTAAACTAAAATTTATGAAGCTGTAAAATTTATTAACTGAATCATGGAGAATAGCTGACAATGGAAATAACACAATTATGTAAAAGAACATATAATGATCAGTTCCAGCAATCCATATATCTTTGTCACAAGAGAAACATGTTTCAATTATGGTAGGTGAACACACTTTGACAGAGCCAAAGTTAAAGATCACACCATGATGATGCACACCTACACCCCCTAACTAATGTTCCTACCAAATGTCGACCTTTTACACCTTACAGAATCCGAGAATAGCCCAGACAAGATTTGAAAACTCATGGTCACTACGACAAGGTCAAATCAAGACCACACCATGACGTTGAACACTTACAGCCCCTAACCAATGTCCCTACCACGTATCAACTTTCTAAAACTAGCTGTTTCCAAGATATATCCCAGAAAAAGATTTTATAGGTCAAGGTCACCATGACAAGGTCAAATCAAGGTCATCCTATGACATTGCACATCTACAACCCTTAACCAATGTCCCTACCAAGTATCAACTTCCTACACCTTACAGTTCATAAGATATAGCCCAGACAAGATTTTATAGGTCAAAGTCACTCCAGCAAGGTCAAAGGTCAAATCAAGGTCATTCTATTGACGTTACATACCTGCAACCCCCAACCAATGTCCCTACCAAGTATTAACTTCTTACACCTTACAGATTCCGAGATATAGCCCCCACAAGATTTTATAGGTCAAGGTCACTACAGCAAGGTCAAAGGTCATATCAAGGTCACACCTTGACGTTGCGCACCTACAACTTGCAACCAATGTCCATACCAAGTATCAACTTCCTGCACCTTACGGTTTTTGAGATATACCCCGGACAAAATTTTATACGTTGAGGTCACTACAGCAAGGTCAAAGGTCAAATCAAGGTCACATCATGACATTGCATACCAACAACCCCAAACCAATGTCCCTACAGTTTTATGTCATTTAACTGCTGCAGTTGTATTAGGGCAACCAATAGTATTTCACACATCAACACATTATGAGATGGATCTTAAACCCACAACCATTGAAAGGACAAGTGATCATTTGCCAATTTGGATAAAACAACTTTGGTTGTTGGGCTCTAATAAAGAAAGTTTTCTATTGCTTTCATATGCTTCAGACACAAATTAAAAGTGAAACTAGCCAATTTAGAAAATTACTTTCTTTAGACAAATGGATATTCTGTATCTCCTGTCAGTATTGTGATGGACAGCCACGGCATCAATACTTTGATCTGATTCAACATACACCTAATAATTTTACCCAAGTACTGCAGTATATTCTGGTATATTTTTACACAAAATTAAAGTGAATTGTGCAAAAATATTTGAATCCTCTGTGCGATAGCCTTTTCACTTTGCCTACAGTCTGACACGCCAATAAATCCCATTCCACAATTGTCACAATTTCTGCTTTAAACAAAACCCAACTTGCCATTGAGACAGAACATCACAAGCTCACTGTTTCTAAGTGGCTTCAGTTTCCTCTATCAGTCTTTATTATGGTGTTTTAGTGTTGATTTTCACCACTAGGTAACTATATCACAAATTGCTTTCAGTAACCCAGTATCTCCTTCTCTCGCTGCCTCTCAGCCTGAAAGTACAAAAATTTATACTTAATATATATGACCTATTTAACATGATCTGTTTGATTTGACCTTTATAGCACTGACCTATACCTCATGCTTGTCCAATGGCTGCATGATTCAAGGTCACACCATGACCTTGCACAGCTACAACCCCTAACTAATGTCCCTGCCAAGTATCAACTTCCTACACCGTACGGTTGCCCAGATATAGCCTGGATAAAATTTTCAAACTCAAGGTCACCACGGCAAGGTCAAAGGTCAAATCAAGGTCAAACCATGCACACCTACACCCCCTAACCAATGTCCCTACCACGTATCAACTTCCTACACCTTACGTTTCCGAGATTTAGCCCTGACAAGACTTTAAAGGTCAAGGTCACTACAGCAAGGTCAAAGGTCAAATCAAGGTCACACTGTGACGTTGCACACCTACACCCCCTGACCAATGTCCCTACCAGGTATCAATTTCCTACATCTTTCAGAGATATAGCCCAGACAATATTTTATAGGTTAACGTCACTACGGCTAGGTCAAAGGTCAAATCATGGTCACACCATGATGTTGCACAGCTACACCCCCTAACCAATGTCCCTACCACGTATCAACTTCCTACACTTTATGGTTTCTGAGATACAGCCCGGACAAACTTTTTCCCGCAGCTCGCCTGAACACCCACCCATCCGGACACCATGGGTGAAAACAATACCCTGACAAAAATGTGGGGTAAAAATGAGATGTTTTTAAAAGCTAGAGCAGCCAATTAAATTTGTTTCAGTCAAGCCAAATGAAATTTTTAAAATGTAATGAGTAAAGGATTTGGCCTTATTTAAATTAAGATTAGACCTTATTCAAATTACTCCAATTTTGATCAAACCATAAATAATAAATAAATAAATAGTAAATAATGAGTCATGCAACAGGCCATGATACTAATGTATTAGCCTTTCTGTCATACATGTTTTTACATTTGAATGTATTTATTGCCAAGATAAAAAATATCCTTAGGATATTTTTGTCTGATCAGTAACATAAGAAAGCACTTGAGCTACTCATGACAATAAGTATTGAGGACATTTCCATTCGTTGTGGGTTGATACACTTGTATCTGAGTGGAATTCAAACATTCAGTACAGGCGATTAGGAAGGGAGTTTTCATGTTAATTAGCCGTGAATGTATTGGGTTTAATCCCTGGCACACTCCTGCCAAACAATGAATTTCTTTATATAGATAAATGCAATGGTTGAATGTTTGGGAAGGAAACTCTTGCAAACACTGGTTATAATAGAAAATATAAGTCCAAGTTAGGTAGAGTGGAACCAATTGTAAGGACTCAACATCAGAAAATACCATGTTTTTGTGCGTATATAATAGTAAAACTTCCCAAATTATATATACAAATGAGATATATCAAAAAGTCCATAATTAAAGAAACAAAGTAAAAAAGGCTGTCATATATACTGGAGTGCCGGTGAGAGAAAAACTACAATTTTTAACTGAAGATTTCTTAGCCATTTCTAAATGGATTTCCATGGAACAAAAATGAGCAGAAGTGAAAGTATCTTTCCAATGATGTACATAACATATTTATAGCTTATGTAATTAAAAGAAATACCAGAGAAAAACAGATATTAGCGACAAAGTTGTAATGCTAATTATCCATAGTAAGTGGTGCTGGGTACGACAGAAAAATATATCCCTATCTGTATACCACCCTATTTAGGTCAAACACTTATTGCACCAATAACAAAGTGCGAGTTAGCTGTAGCTAGAATCAAACCCTTCAGATTTTGGAAGTTTTAGTTGTACAGAATCTACTGTACTGTGAAAGTGACAAATTTCAGACATTTTAGCACAATGGATTTTCACTGTGAAAAGTAATTCCTAATGAAATTTTGAAAGTGTTTTAATGTCCATTTTGTAGAATTTAACTGTGTATGAAAATTAACTGATATTGGTATTACTACTAAGTATTATGATGGCATGATAAATTACAAAAATAATAATATGTATAATCACATAAAATTAAGGGAAAAATGACACTGAAATTTGTTTACTGAAACCTTGACCCTCATTTTCCAGATTTATCACTAAACCACAAAAATCAAATCTATTTACACTCTGAAACAGAACCCCATTTCTTTCAAAAATATATAACTTTAAACATAAATGAGGTTAAGCTGTGCTTTCAATACATTTTAAAAGAATAACTTTATGAAACAGGTTAATTTGAGAGATAATTGCATTGTTTCTCTATTTATTATAACCTTAAAATACCAGCTAACCAAAACTAATGCTAACATAAGTGTTTACTTGAACAAAACTAATGTTATTATAAGTATTTTACTTTCTATTTCTTGGTATTTTGCGATTTTAAAAATCAAATTGTCATTATCAGGCCATAAGTCAGTTACTATTCATTCTTTAAGGACAAAAACAGTCAGTGCTCAATCAACACTGAATCAATATATTAAATGTCTCAAAATATTGATGACCCCTTTATCAAGGTAAAGTTCTTGACATGTCTCAATAGGCCTAAGTACAAGGTGTTGTGGGTGAATACAATAGAAAACTGGTGTAAACCAATTTATTCCAAGCCATACATATATCCTTGGTGTGAGTACTCCTTCATTGTCCAAGACAAGTGAAATATGTCACAATATCAGGAATGAAAAGCTGGCAAAATGGCAACTGGATAAATAAACTCATCCTGCTTGAGAGGAGCATGAATCATATGAACTCACTAACTCCAGAAACTGAACCACGAGCTTAATCATATACATAGCCATAATGTTTTGTAGAAGAAAGGAGTTGTTAAAAGAAACAGATGTGGATGTTAATAAAGCAATTTGACAAATTGTGGGATAAAGAATAATACAAATTATAGAAATGAACTGTTATAGTTTATGTTTTTGATGAGCAGCAGCTCTACTACTACTGATTGTCTAATTTCTTAAAGACCTAAAACTTGTGAACTGAAAAGTATTTTTCATGGACAGTAGATTTCTCAGAGCTACAGTATGTGAATGAAGAGTTGACAAATGCTTCACTTGGATCAGTTAAGGGGAAATTATGATGTTACTCAATGATGCTAGTTCAATAAAGATACTGTTATTTGAATGACATCATTATCAAGAAAAGTCACTGAATAATGCACACTTCAAGGGTAGTTTAAGTTGAATAAAGTTTAATCATTTCATAAAACCACACATTATACAGCTGATGGGAGGATTTGATGTAATTTTCAAAAATATACAATGGTCTACAACATGAACAACAAATGAATAAAACAGTGAAACCATTTCTAATTATGGATACACAGTAAATGAATCGAAACTTGGTATATAATCAGAACTTACTCTTTCAGTCTACAATGGCAGTTTTTACTTAAATGAATTAAAATGGCATTACTTAATAAGCTCCAGTCTGACAGAATAGAAGCGATGGCTTCTTTTGCTTGCTCTTGGCCTCTCAGTTAACTTAACACTGATACCAGGTCCATGGGCTGTAGACCAAGTGTGATCGAGAATACCCGATCAGCAAGAGCCTCAGAGCTTCTGGAGTTGATTTCTCAGCCAGACTTCAGCATCAATGCCCTCACACCCCAGGGGTACACGCCCCTCATCTCAGCAATCCAGTTCTTGCCTGAGATCATGACCAACTTGCTGACCTACCCAGAGATTGATGTTGGGGTGGCAGACCAGTATGGTAAGAGTGCACTGATGTACGCAATTGATGGGCAGAGGACATCAAATAGCAGGAAGGTCATCTGGGGTCTCTTGCAACATAGCTCTTATGTACACAATACCAAGTACAGACTCCAGCAGCCAATGGGTGGAGGGATCAAAGTCTGCACAGAGCTAATTTATGCCATCCTACAAAAGCGGGATGATGTAGCAGAACTCTTGCTGTCACTCCCTGAGACAAACGTCAACACAGAGGATGAGAAGGGCCGCACATGCATGTCGCACCTTCTGCAAAGGACAGTGTACTACTGGGACTCCATGCAAATCCTGGCCTTCAAGATTAGCCAGCATCCTTCCTACTTGGTCAACAAACACCATTCTAATGGTACAACAGACCTTACTGCTGCAGTGACTGCATGCAAGATACAAAATGAACAGGATCAGATTGTTGACATCTTACTGACACATCCACAGTGTGATGTAAATCTACGAGACAACTGGGGGAACACAGCCTACACTCTGGCATTACAGGACTCAAAGCTTGGGATACTGCACCAGCTGCTCAAATTCCAATCTCTGGACAAAACACTGGTAAACTCTACAGACAAACAAGGCAGAACTGTGCTGCATCTGGCCATTTTGCAGAACACATTCCAGGCACATAAATCCCACCGCTATAGCAAGATTCAACAGCTACTGACTGAGATTCTAGGAAATCAACAGCTGGATGTAAATCTTGAGGATGATGACGGAGAGACAGCTTTCTTATATCTTCAGAAAGCCCCAATGAAACTGGTGTCCACAGACCTAGTAGAAAAGCTCATCCACCATTCCTCTTACAAACCCAATGAGATTCACCTCACTGGATCTGTGGACATTGTGCAGGTGGCTCACCAGTTGCCAGAAGCTGCCCCAATCATGAAGTCTTTACTGGATCTGGAACAGCTAGATGTGAACCAAATGGACAAGTCTCTAAACCAGAGCATCACCGCCACTGAAATCAAGGTGGTAACAGCTTTACGTTACATCCAGAAGCTCCACAAAGAGGCTTCATCTCAAGAAATACGGGAGATACTAAGGCAGCTCCACTGTATGGTGCTTTCACATCCTTCTTACAGTGTTAACCTTCTCTATCCAGATGGCACCACTGACCTCATCTGGGCAGCGGGCAATTGTGGACCCCAGCTGCTGGTGCGGCTATTGGCCATTCCATCAGTGGACATCAATGCAGTGGTTCGAGATGGGCTGATAGAACAGCCAAAGATGATACGTTATAGATCTGTGGCAACAGTCATCAAGCCAATGTATAAAAGGGGCATGACAGCACTTCATGTGGCCTGCCGATACTCAGACAATAACACCACAGTCTATCAAATCCTGGAGCACCCTTCTGTGGATGTTAACATCCAGGACAGTGAGGGATACACAGCACTTATGTATGCTATTCAGTACAAGAATGCTGGGGTGGTCAAGGCCATCCTTGGACACCAGACAGCCTGCAACCTCACCCTCAAAAACAAGCACTTCCAGACAGCTTTTGACCTGGCCAGCACTCAGAATAGCCTGGAACCAGAGCTACTACTGACTCTCAACCCAAATAAATACAACCCAGACTCTTTGTCCAGCATTATGAACATGAACCTGGAACATTCCGGAATCTTTCACTATCTCAAGTCCAAGAATGACCAGCGACGGAAAAGCCAGGACAAGAAAATGCTGGAGAGAAAAGACACAAAGCCTCAGTTTGATGATATTAATGCCAATTTAACCGAGGAAACTGCCGCTGCCATAACGATGAATAACATCTTCTTTGATGACATGGACTAATATGATAATCCCTCGGACTGCAGAAGCAATAACCTCTAAAACATCTTTGTTAAGAAGTGGGATCATGGTGTAAGACACTTGCATGCTTACCTGAAGCTATGGCTTGCATTCTTACCTCACCCTAAGCAAGAAGGTTGGTAGCTACCTGTGAATGCCTAATGGAATCTGGACCAACCAGTGTGTTGATGGAATCTTGACCAACTAGCATGCCCTGTTCAATCAATCTGTGACAAGGTAGATAAATGAGCATAACAGGCAATGAAGGATATTCAAGATTTCACGGATGTTGAGAACTTGATACGCCTGATGATGTCAAGCAGTAAGTGAAAGATGTTTGCTGCAAAACACAGAAATGGAACAAATTCTAAAACCCTTGTCTGCTATTTACAGAATGCTTACATGTATTGATAATTGTCTCCATGAAGAATTTAAAGTGTCTTATCTAAATGGGTTCAAAATTTGATCATAAGAGACAGTCAGATAATAGAGATTCTACTGAGCTACATTTTTTTTTCCCGTTGAGAGGGAATCATAAAAATAATTAAAATGTGTATGACCTGGAAGTCCAGTGATAAGGCAGTAAGACTTGGCAAAGAAATATATTGAAAATGACAATGTTACAATGAGATAATTGAGTATATCAATAATCTGTATTTGACAGATTTATGTGTGCGAATTCTCTGTCTATGTAATAAGTGCAATGAGAGGCCTGTTCAGCCATGTTGTTTGACAAATCTCTATCTTTCTCAACTTAAATAAATATAGGGGTGTGTTTTACTCTCAGAAACCTACTGAAAGTATGTTTGAAAGATTTACTGCTTGTAACTTCAGCACTTCTTTGCATATTCTACTTCCATTCAGAACTACCTAAGTTTGCTTGTTAAATGTCAGAGATTCTATTCAATCTTTGATTTTATATCTATCATTGAGTTTCAAGTGCAACATATCCTTTTTGAAAATTTTGTTTGAACATATAGTTCAATAAATTTTGAATGTTGTGTACTGCAAGAATTTAACAGTAAAAGCTTATTCGAATAACAAGACAAGAAAAGATTTCTAACCTTCACTACAACAAGTGTAGTTATATTAGCCATTTAATCATAATTTTGTACTTGACATCGAATAAAAATATGTACAGAGTTTCTAATGGATACATGCCTTTGTTTCAATAAATCACACTCCTCATAGTGAAACCCTTGAAAAGGTTTAAAGGGACTTCAAAGGGTGATTCCACAGGCTTGTCCTGGTTATACAAGATGTGTGCGATAATAGCTTTTATCAACTTTAGAAATCAAATAACTAGATGGATTATCCCCAAGCAAATATTTTGGCAATAACATATTCATTCTAAAAATAACCCCATTGACAAAGAAAATAGATTTGACGTATCTATAACAGAATTGTTAGATATGTGTGTATGTTTTATTTCAGTAACTACAATGTCTTTTGATTTCCAAGTCACTTTGACTTCTACAGTAACCAGTGATCTATGGTAACTATTGGCAAGCTATTCATCAGTACATTTTGAATTACTTTACTCTATAAGACGTCATAAACTCTCAAAATGTTGCCCTGGGTCATATACAGATTTCAGCTTTATAGCCTTGTACAGAATGAATTAAACATTGAGTTTATCCATGTTTTTGTAATCAAATAATCTTTGAAAATAAAAGGTTAAATGTGGCAAGTTTACTTCATGGTTCCCAAAAAGAAGTTTGATCCATGGTCATACATACCCATATTGACAATAAATTGACATAGAGATAAAAACGTCGGACCTGTGACTCCACGACCAATAAATTCAAAGTTTACAGAGGTCACACAAGCATCTGGAAAGGAAAGTCTACTACTACCGGGAGTTGTTACTGTTCCCTGTCAAAATTTTTGGTGGGTGTCTACTGATCCCCCATCCTTATATTAAGAGATAAATTAATATTTATGGATCAATACAAATCAACAGGTGACACCTTGCATCATCTGCTGTATATCAGCTTACATTGCGACTTCTTCGTTGTCTTACATTTTTGCAACACTTTTAAAATAAGGTTATTGTTGCAAATGTCTTTGTATTGTTCTGACCCTCCAAACTGTTTCGTTGGGCTCAATCTCATCTTTTATAAGTAAATTGACTTCCCTGTCTCAATGGTAAATCTGAAGCTCATATTTCAAAAGAAACAAGTATTGCTAAACCCTGTTAAGTCAAATCTCAAGTGAGCAAAAATACCTTCACTTCACCTAGAATTCCATTAATAGTGTATATTATTTCACTGATAAAGGAACTGGCGTCTACTTCAACTTAAAAAGGTTCAAATATAAAGCACTGGCCACATTTTGTCAAGATATGGTACAACGCATGTCAAAAGTCAGTGTAATCCTTACATTCCATTGCTCAATGCATGGAAATAATTATTTGCAATATATTTTTGTAATATGTTAATAGTGAAATATGCCACATTTGAATTTCAGCATGGCACTTTAAAATGACTGGAAAAAGTCAAATTTATAGAATTCTGCAATAGGAATCCATGGAATTCTGCCACTGATGTCATCAGAAATTCTAAAATGGTCACAAAAATCAAAATTTGATAAGAATTTCTCAAAACTCAAAGAAAGATGTGTAGGACTGCCTAAGGGCAAAATTTCCATTTATTTTTTTACTGTCATGTTTGTCTTCCATTGTTCTCCTGGTTTCCGATTAAATTTGCTGAACGTTCATGTCAATCTTTATTTCTTAACAAAGTCAAACCATGCAATAACTGATTATTATAGCATAATTATCTATATTTTTGCCAACCATGTTATTTTTAGTGAAACAAGTGACTTGAAAAACTGCAAAGGTGTGGTGAAGTAAAAAAGAATGAGTTAACATCCTAGAAAGAAAAATTCTGTGACCTGATAATAATAACACACATTTAAAAGTATATTTTACAATGCCTCGTTTAGTTTTACATGATTAGAGATTCAAATTCACAAGAATTCAGTAGAATTGTACTGTGTCACCAGCTTTGGTTTGAAGATTGAAGCGGATGAAATTGGAAAGGACATAAATTACGCTGGATAGACAAAAGTAGTTGTCTGACGTGCAGTATTATAGCAGATCCAGACCATCTTTCAAAAGGATTTAGTCATGAAGCCCCATCTTGTTGAAAAATATAACTTAAAACTGCTATTCATATGACATACAAATTAATGCATTGTGCAAGATGTCCTGTCTTGTCTGCCTCCGCTCTTCATAGAGGAAAGAAGGACTTATACATGTCCACCTCCTCTCTTAATGGAGGAAAGAAGGACTTACATTTGAATGCCATTTTGTGGGACAGCAAACAAGCAAAATCATTGTCTAATCTTGAAGAGTGTTAGGTCACTGTACCATACCGGTCTTCTTCAGGACTTTTTATATCCACAATGTAGAAATAGAAAAAGTGTTACCATGGCAATAGCTGCCTGATATTGCTGATAGGCTAACCAGCTCCTATTCATGCAGGGGTTTGGAATGCAAAAAAACCACGGAAATATAAGTCCAAGAAACATAAAAGTGTTGCCATGGCAACACTTGTTGCCAGTTATCGTTAAAAAGTTAATCATCTCCAATCCATACAGGGGTTTTGAATGCAAAGAATCCCCAAAAAGATATTAAAGCCTAAGAAACATGAAAAAGTGTTGGCACGGTAACACTTGTTGCCAGATATTACCAAGAAAGCAATCCAAAATTTAATAGAAAAGTAATTATAACTAGAAAAAGTTTTTTTCTAACAAAAGCGAGCGGCCCGGATGGAGACTTGAGTTAATAAAGCTGTAGTAGTTGCGGTATGAGACTGTAAGGAGAAGGTAAGCTTTACTTTGTTTTGTATCTAATGGAAAGTGGATTATCTAAAAACTGTATCAGCTGCAGTGTTGGAGCCCAACTTAGGAGTCAGCCCATCTTAAGATGGGCTATAGCCCAACTTAGGATCCTAAGTTGGGTAGCCTATCTTAAGATGGGCTTAGCCCATCTTAAGATAGGCTAGAACATATTAGCCCAACTTAGGATAATAAAATTTAAGAAGGTTTTTGAATCTAAAATTTTATATTATCCTTTTAGATAGAATGCCCATAGCTTATTTTAAGATGAATTGACAGATATATATTAGCAAAACATTATGTCATACTTCATAGACCGTTTAATGAACCAGTTTATTTCAGTACTAAAATTTTAATTAAACAGCCTATGATAGTGAATTGTTATTGTTACTTAAAGTTTCCTTTTTTCTTATCCTTCCTAAATATTTGCTTACAGATATTAGCCCAACTTATAATATGCACAGGTAGTTTTTATTCTCAAAATGAAATAATATTATTAACTATTTTACCTATATTTTTAGTGTATGTATGTGAATGTAATCCCTTTTATTTACTTCAGAATGCATTTATAGGATTAGTCTGAATTCATTTATCATTCCAAGGCAGTTAATATGTTTGACAATGGGAGGGTCCTTAGCTGACAAGATGTCTATTGTTCAACCACTCCTTTCAGCTTAATTGTTTTACTTCTGTTGAGTGATTAGGCAACTGGATTACACTGTGATTTATCTATTGTTTCGAGACTCTTTTGAAGTTGATTTGTTTGACTATGTGTGTGACTTGTTAACTGGATTAGTGTTACGATTTACCTTTTGTCCCAGTATTACTTTTGAACTTGATTTCTTTCACTTGTGCTTGTGTAACTAGCTGACAGGATTAAATAGGTATTGTTCTAAGATTCTTTTAAGGTATTTTTACATGTTTAAGGAAAATAATTAACATAATCATAATTGTTAAAAGCAAAGCTAGGTTCTTAAGTAGACAATTACTGCTGTTTAACCGAATACATAAGTAGTAAGTAAGTAAGTAAGAAACACTTATATAGCGCCGAATTTGATGTAAACATCCTCTAAGGCGCTGATGTGCAAAAAGGGATAGTCCAGTTCCAGAAAGATGTCAGTTTCCATATTAGCGTCCGGTCGGGGAGATAGGCTATGGTGGAGGATAAGCCAATCTAAAAAGGTATGTTTTCAACTGTTTCCTGAAACCAGAAACCAGAAATGCTTTCTATGGTTCTGATGGCTTGAGGAAGCTTGTTCCACTCTGTGGGAGCCCCTGCTATGAAACTAAGATTAACTTGTTTGATTAAATTACATTTTAGTAATAATTAGTGTAATTTTGAAAAGGTAATTTGCATATTTCTGTGAAAATAAAGTGCTGTTTATAAAACTTTGCTAAATTTTATAATATGAATAACCCATAAAATCACATATGGGTTGTCCCCCACAAAGGTTTGATAGGATTAAGCCTCTTTATCTTTTGATATTACTTTGATGATGATTTGTTTCACTTTATGATTGAGGTTTTCCTATTGTGCACTTCACCCACCGCACTTGAAACAAATCAACATCAATAGAATGTTGAAACAATAGCCATAAATCCAACTAGAGGAATGCTTTTGCTAACAAAAGCGAAGCGTCCCTTAAAGTTTCAAATGCTTTGTGGTTTTAAGCATGCTGTAAAGCTAAGAATGCACAAAGCTGCACCGTATGCTTTCCCAATACCTCCTAATACATTCTGAAGCTATAAAAGCAACAATAAAGGAGATATAAGGCATAAACTCCAAAGCAGCTATTTATGACCCCAGTTTGGCCCATAAGGGGGGGTCGGGGGGTAAAACTGACCGGCTATTTAGACTCTCCACATATGCTTTCCCAATACCTCTTAATACATTCTGAAGATCTAAAAGCAACAATAAAGGAGATATAAGGCAAAACTCCAAAGCAACTATTTTATGACCCCAGTTTGACCCATAAAGGGGGGTCGGGGGAGCTATAAAAGCAACGATAAAGGAGATATAAGGCAAAAACTCCAAAGCAGCTATTTATGACCCCAGTTTGGCCCATAGGGGGTGGGGTGGGGGGGGGTGGGGTCAGGGGGTAAAACTGACCAGCTATTTAGACTCTCCACATATTCTTTCTCAATACCTCTTAATACATTCTGAAGCTATAAAAGCAACAAGGCAAAAACTCAAAATCAGCTATTTTATGACCCCAGTTTGACCCATAAAGGGGGGTCGGGGGACAAAACTGACCGGCTATTTAGATTCTCCACATATGCTTTCCCAATACCTCTTAATACATTCTGAAGCTATAAAAGCAACGATAAAGGAGATATAAGGCATAAACTCCAAAGCAGCTATTTATGACCCCAGTTTGGCCCATAAGGGGGGGTCGGGGGATAAAACTGACCGGCTATTTAGATTATCCACATATGCTTTCCCAATACCTCTTAATACATTCTGAAGCTATAAAAGCAACAATAAAGGAGATATAAGGCAAAAAACTCAAAATCAGCTATTTTATGACCCCAGTTTGACCCATAAGGGGGGGCCAGGGGGGTAAAACTG
Organism: Sabellastarte sp. h YS-2021; assembly: GCA_964017235.1. NCBI lineage: Eukaryota > Metazoa > Annelida > Polychaeta > Sabellida > Sabellidae > Sabellastarte > Sabellastarte sp. h YS-2021. Next base: position 139,374,181 of record OZ024929.1, read on the forward strand.
ACCGGCTATTTAGACTCTCCACATATGCTTTCCCAATACCTCTTAATATATTCTGAAGCTATAAAAGCAACAATAAAGGAGATAAAGGCAAAAACTCAAAATCGGCTATTTTATGACCCCAGTTTGACCCATAAGGGGGGGTCGGGGGGTAAAACTGACCGGCTATTTAGACTCTCCATATATGCTTTCCCAATACCTCTTAATACATTCTGAAGCTATAAAAGCAGCAATAAAGGAGATATAAGGCATAAACTCAAAATCAGCTACTTTATGACCCCAGTTTGACCCATAAGGGGGGGCCGTGGGGTAAAACTGACCGGCTGTTTAGACTTTCCACATATGGTTTCCTATTACCTCCCAGTACATTTTATAGCTCTAAATGCAATACTTAAGAAGATAATAGGGGGGTTGGCCTAAATTTAAGGCTTTCAGATTGGAAGGTGTCAGAAAATCACTCATAAATGAGACATTTTTCAAGGGATTGCTCCCAAAATCTAATCAGCTCGCGTTTTCAATAGTATGAACAGGTGTGTCAAATTATAAGGCTCTGTGGCAAGTAGTTTTTCCTGAACTGTGATGACCGGGGGGGGGTGTACTTCAAAAAATAGTTTTTGATCATGTGACCTTCATAAAGGTCAAAGGTCAAATTTAAGCATGCAGAAAAATTTTCCCACGCTTAAGGTATATAACTGCCAAATATGGTTTGAAACCTTGTAATAATAAGGGAGATATTCAAGGGAGACCATAATGCGGCGACGGCGAGGAAACTGAGGCGAAAACAAATAAGCGCCCTTTCAGGGACGCTTAATTAAGAAATCATCCCAATATAGACAAACAAATCAATATCAAAGGAATATTGTAATGCTTCTCAGGGCTCAGGAAATACAATTCATTTTAGTTTCTGTAATTAAAGACTGTCGAGCTTTGATAAAATTTAACAAATTTTTTTGCAAAATAAAAAAAAAGAATTTATAGGCAAAAATCCTTCTGTATAAGGGACATTCAAGGAGACCAATGATAATGTCATCTTTTTCATAATAATGTTATATAATTTCCTTTCATTTGCACATACTAAAAACATTTCTTATAATAGCAAGAGTAAAGATTGTTTCTGGAATTTTATTATCTTATGTTGGGCTGATACAGGAATTTTAAATAAAAAGTTTTAAATAAAACTTAATCAATGTGTCAAGTTGAACTGATGTCATTGAACAGTAAGTCAGTTGGGAGCTGGAAATCCTCATTTTTCACTTCAAGATGGCCATGACTGCTTGTATTGGAACTCCAAAGTGGAAAGAAAATAAGAATGTCCCTATTTTCATCTTTAATAAGTGTGCAAAATTTAACTGGCGTCAGCTGAACAATACAATAGCTGGAGATTAAAAACTCCATCATTTCAATGCTAGGTGGCCATAACTTCATTCATATTGGGACTTTAAGATGACCATAAAATAAGAATGTCCCTTTTGTCATCTTTTATAAGTGCATAAAGTTTAGCTCAGGTCAGTTGAACAATAAGATAGCTGGAGGCTGAAAACTTCCTTTTTTCACTGTAAGGTGACCATAACTTCATTCATATTGCGACTTTAAGTTGACCATGAATGTCCCTTCAATATCAATATACATTAGATATGGAAAAAGAAAGGGGGCAGATGGCTTTATTCCAATTTAAAGACTTTAGGAGGGGCCATAGCTCTAATTATATTAAGAGTTTAAGGTCACCAAAAAGTCAGGCTAATCCGTTGGTAAATCTTAATATATATGCCAAGTTTGGTTGAATAAAGTCAAAAATAGCCAGCCTCGGCAGGCAAGAACCCCAGCCCGCCGGTACAGATAAGTATAGAGAACCCACAAGATGTTCTGCAAAAGATTCACAGGCCATGATTTCTTACAAGTAGTTTTCATATTTTGAAGCCAAAGAAACAATTATAAGGGAGATACAGGGCCTTTTGATATGATGACCCTCTTATTTGCCATTAAAGATATGATATGGTGGCCATTTTGTTTCCAAAACAAGGACACAATTACTCTCAGGCAAGCTTTCCTATCCATTTGCATTTTGCATATCTGATGAAGCTAGCTGCAATATTTTAGGCTACAGAAAACATTAAAGATTTTACAACAAACTTGAAGACCCGAAAATTATGTGTTGCCATGGCAAAAATGAGGCAAAATGAAAATGTTACTATTTTTTCATGAAAAAAAAAATATATGTGATGTGTATGACGAGTACTTTTTAATTAGTACTGAGGTTACTATAGATGAACACTGCACAAGAGAATATTTCAGCTAGAAGAAAAGTTAACAGACACTCAAATTTTAAGAAATTTACCAGAATTTCTATGCAACACTAAATCTTGCATTATAAACTTTGCTAGCTGACAAGCCTACCTGTTACATCTACAGGCAGTAAGTCAGACAAAACATCAGAGAACAAGCATTCTGACGCATGCATTTATCTCCCGCCGTATAAATTAGATGTCCTAAAGATAGTGGAATATAAATTTTCCTGCGAGATGGAGGCACATGTAGAAGTGACAAGTTTAATGTTTGATTGCAATACTTTTAAAGACAAAAGGCATTTACTCATTTTAGTAGCTATTACTTTGCCATCCAAAGAGCTACAGTTCTGCCACTTCATTATGCAGATCAACTCAAAGTAGGGAAGCACGTCTTTAGAAGAAATAGCCTATCTGTACTACTTTTAGAGATACAAGACATTTACTTATTTTAGTGGCTATTACTCTGCCATCTAAAGAGTTACAGTTCTGCAACTTCACTATGTGGTAGATCACCCAAAAGTAGGTGAATGACTTATTTAGAAGAAATTGCCCACCTGTAATACTTTTAGAGACTAGACCAAGGATGCATCTGTGGCCAGATGCAAAATGTATCCACCGGCAAAGGCAAAAGTAGCTATTACTCAGCTATGGCACGAGCTAGAGGTCTGAAATTTAGTATGTTATAGCTGACCCAAAAGTAGGTGAATAACATATTTGCACAAAATTCTCTAAATGCAATAGTTTTCAAGTTACAAGTGATTTTACTCATGATGGAAGTTAGTGAAAAGCCCAAAAGTAGGTATTACTCACTTAGCTATTCAGATAGACACCCAAGTTACTCACCATGTTGTTGCTATGGAAAAAGTAGGTGAATGACATATTTTAACAAAATGCTCTAAATGTAATACTTTTCAAGTTATAAATGATTTAGTGTTGAGTAAGAACTTCAAAGTAGCTATTACTCCGCTATGCAATGAGCAATGGAATTTTACTATGTTATAGCTGCCTCAAAATAGGTGAATAACATACTGAAACTAAATAATGTAAATGCAAAAGTTTTCAAGTTATAAGTGATTTACCCAACAGTGATAACCTAAAAGTAGTTATTATTCAGCTATGCCATGAGCTACAGGTCTGAAATTTTACTATGTTATAGCTGACCCAAAAGTAGCTGCATAACATATTTGCACAAAGTGCTCTAAATGCAGTACTTTTCAAGTTATAATTGATTTAGTGCATGATTTAATTAATTTTAATGTATTAAAATTTATTTTAAAAATTCATAAAAAAACTTAAGCATGTGAAACTTCTCCAAAATGTAGGTGAATGAGTTATTTGAGAAATACTGGCTATCTGCAATACTTTTAGTGATAATAGGCATTTACTTATTTTGAGTAGGTGAGTAATTACCTACAGGTCTGAAACTTCACCAAGTGAAAGCTGTCCCAAAAGTAGGTGAATGACTTATTTGAGAAAAATTGGCTATCCGCAATACTTTTAGAGATAATTAGCATTTACTCATTTTGAGTAGGTGAGTAATTACCTACGGGTCTGGAACTTCACCATGTGAAGGCTATCCGCAATACTTCTAGGGATAATTAGCATTTACTCATTTTGAGTAGGTGAATAATTAGCTACGGGTCTGAAACTTCACCAAGTGAAAGCTCTCCCAATAGTAGATGAATGAGTTATTTGAGAAAAATTGGCTATCTGCAATACTTTTAGAGATAATTAGCATTTACTCATTTTGAGCAGGTGAGTAATTAGCTATGGGGCTGAAACTTCACCATGTGAAAGCTCTCCCAAAAGTAGGTGAATGAGTTATTTGAGAAAAATTGGCTATCTGCAATACTTTTAGAGATAATTAGCATTTACTCATTTTGAGCAGGTGAGTAATTAGCTATGGGTCTGAAACTTCACCAAGTGAAAGCTCTCCTAAAAGTAGGTGAATGAGTTATTTGACAAAAAATGGCTATCTGCAATCCTTTTAGAGATAATTAGCATTTACTCATTTTGAGTAGGTGAGTAATTAGCTACAGGTCTGAAACTTCACCAAGTGAAAGCTCTCCCAAAAGTAGGTGAATGAGTTATATGAGAAAAATTGGGTATCCGCAATAGTTTTAGAGATAATTAGCATTTACTCATTTTGAGTAGGTGAACAATTAGCTACGGGTCTGAAACTTCACCAAGTGAAAGCTCTCCCAATAGTAGGTGAATGAGTTATTTGAGAAAAATTGGCTATCTGCAATACTTTTAGAGATAATTAGCATTTACTCATTTTGAGTAGGTGAGTAATTAGCTATGGGTCTGAAATTTCACCATGTGAAAGCTCTCCCAAAAGTAGGTGAATGAGTTATCTGAGAAAATTGGCTACCTGCAATACTTTTAGAGATAATTCGTACTCACTCATTTTGAGTAGGTGAGTAATTAGCTACGGATCTGAAACTTGACCATGTGAAAGCTCTTCCAAAAGTAGATGAAAGAGTTATTTGAGAAAAGTTGTCTATCTGCAATAATTTTAGAGATAATTAGCATTTACTCATTTTGAGTAGGTGAGTAATTAGCTACGGATCTGAAACTTCACCATGTGAAGCTCTTCCAAAAGTACCTGAAGGAGTTATTTGAGAAAAATTGGCTACCTACAATACTTTTAGAGATAATTAGCATTTACTCATTTTTAGCAGGTGAATAATTAGCTACGGGTCTGAAACTTCACGAAGTGAAAGCTCTTTCAAAAGTAGGTGAATGAGTTATTTGAGAAAAATTGGCTATCTGCAATACTTTTAGAGATAATTAGCATTTACTCATTTTGAGTAGGTGAATAATTAGCTACAGGTCTGAAACTTCACCAAGTGAAAGCTCTCTCAAAAGTAGGTGAATGAGTTATTTGAGAAAAATTGGCTATCTGCAATACTTTTAGAGATGATTCGCTTTTACTCATTTTGAGCAGGTGAGTAATTAGCTATGGGTCTGAAACTTCACCAAGTGAAAGCTCTTCCAAAAGTAGGTGAATGAGTTATTTGAGAAAAATTGGCTATCTGCAATACTTTTAGAGATGATTCGCATTTACTCATTTTGAGCAGGTGAGTAATTAGCTACGGGTCTGAAACTTCACCAAGTGAAAGCTCTTCCAAAAGTAGGTGAATGAGTTATTTGAGAAAAATTGGCTATCTGCAATACTTTTACAGATAATTTGCATTTACTCATTTTGAGTAGGTGAATAATTAGCTACAGGTCTGAAACTTCACCAAGTGAAAGCTCTCTCAAAAGTAGGTGAATGAGTTATTTGAGAAAAATTGGCTATCTGCAATACTTTTAGAGATAATTCGCATTTACTCATTTTGAGTAGGTGAGTAATTAGCTACAGGTCTGAAACTTGACCAAGTGAAAGCTCTCCCAAAAGTAGGTGAATGAGTTATATGAGAAAAATTGGCTATCTGCAATACTTTTAGAGATAATTAGCATTTACTCATTTTGAGTAATTAGCTACGGGTCTGAAACTTGACCATGTGAAAGCTCTTCCAAAAGTAGGTGAATGAGTTGAGAAAAATTGGCTATCTGCAATACTTTTAGAGATAATTCGCATTTACTCATTTTGAGTAGGTGAGTAATTAGCTAAGGGTCTGAAACTTCACCAAGTGAAAGCTCTCAATTAGCTACAAATGAGAAAATAGCTATTACTCACTTATGGCATGCAATAGAACCCCAAACTATGTACCATCTTATAGCTAAGGACAAAGTAGCTGAACAACATATTTTAGGCAAACACTCTAACTGCAATAGTTTTGGAGTTACAATGGCTTTACTCAACAGTCAGAATTTCAAAGTAGCTATTACTCAGCTATCAAAGATTCAACAGGTCTGAAACTTTACTATGTGATAGCTTACCAAAAAGTAGATGGACAACATATTTGAAAAGATTTCCCTAACTTTAATACTTTTGAAGATATTTGACATTTACTTCTTTTGTTATTTAGCTACAAATGAGAAAATAGCTATTACTCACTTATGGCACGCAATAGAACCCCAAACTATGTACCATCTTATAGCTAAGGACAAAGTAGCTGAACAACATATTTTAGGAAAACACTCTAACTGCAATAGTTTTGGAGATACAATGGCTTTACTCAACAGTCGGAATTTGAAAGTAGCTATGACTCAGCTATCAAAGGTTCAGCAGGTCTGAAACTTTACTATGTAATAGCTTACCAAAAAGTAGATGGACAACATATTTGAAAAGATTTCCCTAACTTTAATACTTTTGAAGATATTTGACATTTACTTCTTTTGTTATTTAGCTACAAATAAGAAAATAGCTATTACTCACTTATGGCATGCAATAGAACCCCAAACTAGAAATAGGCCGCCCTGTTGATAGTAGATGCGAATAGAAACAGGATAGCATAGAAGAACACACATTATCATGTGTAATGTCCACCCACGAACCTTTTGCCCAAATTGTACAGTAGTCTTACAAGACCCTGTTTCATTTGTAAAATCAATGATGCTTAAATATTTGTTAGGGTAGATGTAAATTATTTCAGCTTCATGCCTTTTTGCATTGGTTGGGTTGAAAATTTTGACGAAATCACTCTATCTTGCACGGTTAAGAAGATAGAAGCAAATTCCTGTTTTTCTATTTTTGGCAAAAATTTGAAAATTCAAAATGGCCGCCATTTTTGGGAAAAGGAAATTTTTTTGAAAATTGCCAAGAGTACATTTCTTAGATACCCTATGGGTCGAAAATTTCAACGAAATAACTCTATTTTGCACGGTTAAGGCCAGTTTGTGTTTTTCCATTTTGGGCAAAAATTCGAAAATTCAAAATGGCTGCCATTTTTGGGGAGGGGAAAATTTTTTGAAAATTGCAAAGATTACATTCCTTGGATACCCTGTGGGTTGAAAATTTCGACGAAATCGCTCTATCTCGCATGGTTAAGGAGATAGAAGGAAATTTGTGTTTTGCCATTTTTGACAAAAATTTGAAAATTCAAAATGGCCGCCATTTTTGGGGAGGGGAAATTTTTTTTTAAATTGCCAAGAATACAATGCTGAAATACCTGTGGGTCGAAAATTTTGATGAAATCGCTCTATCTGGCACGGTTAAGGAGATAGAAGGAAATTTGTGTTTTGCCATTTTTGGCAAAAATTCGAAAATTCAAAATGGCCGCCATTTTTGGGGAGGGGAAAATTTTTTAAAAATTACCAAGAGTACAATGCTCAGATACCCTGTGGGTCGAAAATTTCGACGAAATCGCTCTATCTGGCACGGTTAAGGAGATAGAAGCAAATTTGTGTTTTGCCATTTTTGGCAAAAATTCGAAAATTCAAAATGGCCGCCATTTTTGGGGAGGGGAAAATTTTTGGAAAATTGCAAAGATTGCATTGTTTAGATACCCTGTGCGTCGAAAATTTTGCCGAAATCACTCTATCTCGCACGGTTAAGGAGATAGAAGCAAATTAGTGTTTTGCCATTTTTGGCAAAAATTCGAAAATTCAAAATGGCTGCCATTTTTGGGGAGGGGAAAATTTTTTGAAAATTGCAAATATTACATTCCTTAGATACCCTGTGGGTCGAAAATTAAGGAGATAGAAGCAAATTTGTGTTTTGCCATTTTTGGCAAAAATTCGAAAATTCAAAATGGCCGCCATTTTTGGGGAGGGGAAAATTTTTGGAAAATTGCAGATTGTATTCCTTAAATACCCTGTGGGTCGAAAATTTCGACGAAATCGCTCTATCTCACACGGTTAAGGAGATAGAAGCAAATTTGTGTTTTGCCATTTTTGGCAAAAATTCGAAAATTTAAAATGGCCGCCATTTTTGGGGAGGGGAAAATTTTTTGAAAATTGCAAATATTACATTCCTTAGATACCCTGTGGGTCGAAAATTTCGACGAAATCGCTCTATCTCTTACGGTTTCTGAGATATTAGCAAATTACTCAAAAGTAGTACTGAAAATACACAATGAAGTACCTAAGTGGCTATTACTCATGTACTGACAAAGCTATCAGTCCCAAATGCAATACCAAGCGAGCTATGGACATAACAATCTTGTATTCAAAATTGTAGTAAAATATCTTTAATTATGTTGGCTTAAATGCACGGAAACCAATGGGTACTGAAAATAGCTGTACTTAAGTATTACTCAGTAAGCAAAAGAGGTACAACAGCCAAAAGCAACCCCAAGCAAACTTTTCCTTTAAATGAGCGGAAACCATGCGTGACGCCGGACATCGGACGGCGAAAAAAGCAAAAATAATATATCCACCCCCCAGGGGGGTGGACATAACTATGTACCATCTTATAGCTAAGGACAAAGTAGCTGAACAACATATTTTAGGAAAACACTCTAACTGCAATAGTTTTGGAGTTACAATGGCTTTACTCAACCGCCGGAATTTGAAAGTAGCTATTACTCAGCTATCAAAGGTTCAACAGGTCTGAAACTTTACTATGTGATAGCTTACCAAAAAGTAGATGGACAACATATTTGAAAAGATTTCAGTAACTTTAATACTTTTGAAGATATTTGACATTTACTTCTTTTGTTATTTAGCTACAAATGAGAAAATAGCTATTACTCACTTATGGCATACAATAGAACCCCAAACTATGTACCATCTTATAGCTAAGGACAAAGTAGCTGAACAACATATTTTAGGAAAACACTGTAACTGCAATAGTTTTGGAGATACAATGGCTTTACTCAACAGTCGGAATTTGAAAGTAGCTATTACTCAGCTATCCATGGTGCAACAGGTCTGAAACTTAACTATGTGATAGCTTACCCAAAAGTAGATGAATAACATATTTGAAAAGATTTCTGTAACTCTAATACTTTTGAAGATATTTGGCATTTACTTCTTTTGTTATTTAGCTACAAATGAGAAAATAGCTATTACTCACTTATGGCATGCAATAGAACCCCAAACTATGTACCATCTTATAGCTAAGGACAAAGTAGCCGAACAACATATTTTAGGAAAACACTCTAACTGCAATAGTTTTGGGGATACAATGGCTTTACTCAACAGTCGGAATTTGAAAGTAGCTATTACTCAGCTATCCACGGTGCAACAGGTCTGAAACTTTATTATGTGATAGCTTACCCAAAAGTAGATGAATAACATATTTGAAAAGATTTCTGTAACTGTAATACTTTTGAAGATACTTGGCATTTACTTCTTTTGTTATTTAGCTACAAATGAGAAAATAGCTATTACTCACTTATGGCATGCAATAGAACCCCAAACTATGTACCATCTTATAGCTAAGGACAAAGTAGCTGAACAACATATTTTAGGAAAACACTCTAACTGCAATAGTTTTGGAGTTACAATGGCTTTACTCAACAGTCAGAATTTCAAAGTAGCTATTACTCAGCTATCCAAGGTACAACAGGTCTGAAACTTTACTATGTGATAGCTTACCAAAAAGTAGATGAACAACATATTTGAAAAGATTTCTGTAACTGTAATACTTTTGAAGATATTTGACATTTACTCCTTTTGTTATTTAGCTACAAATGAGAAAATAGCTATTACTCACTTATGGCATGCAATGGGACCCCAAACTATGTACCATCTTATAGCTAAGGACAAAGTAGCTGAACAACATATTTGAAGAAAAAGTTGTAACTGCAATAGTTTTTGAGTTATGAGCCCTTTACTCCAAGTAGCTAAGATAGCTATTACTCAGTTATCTTTAGGCCTAAGTCCATAAAACCAAAAAAATTTACGAGGGCGTAAAAATTCATTGGGACAATTAATTTACAAAAAATCTGTAGCTGTAGTAGTTTTGGAGGAATCTGCGTGACTAACTAACGCACGCACACACGCACGCACGCACGCACACACAGGCATCATTTCATAATCTCCCTCCCGGGCTAAAGCCCGGCGGGAGATAAAAACGTGTGTAGGTAATTAATATATAAAAAGCTTGAACTGCTCTAAGTAATTATTACAGATATTATGGGTTGTAGTTTTTTCCATTGTGTTAACTGTCATGTATATGTTTATGTCAAATAGAACTAGATTGGGCCAACTCGGCGCCAACATATCCCCAGACAGGTCATCACTCACGCCACAGGTTTTGATCGGGAATTTGTAAAAACATAATTACCCATTATTATATGAACTTCAGCACATCAATCTACTCTGTTTATATCTTCCCAAGGAAGATGGTGTATCCCCAGACGCCGAATACATAACTCAAATTATATTTTCAATCTTCCTGCAATGATAACTCTAAACCTATTTTCAAAGTATTTAAATGATTGACGATTGAATGTCCAGTCTAAAATAATAATCCCAAAAGAGCATATCTGTTTCTATATTTGTTGACAAATAAAATATTATTTTTAACTCAACTCATCATACTTTTCAATCTTCCTTCAAAGTATTTAAATGATTGATGATTCAATGTCCATTCTAAAATTCATAATCCCAAAAGCGCATATCTGTTTCTATATTTGTTCACAAAGAAAATATTATTTTAAAAAAAATTATTTATATTATTATTTTATTATATTATTTTTAGAATTTGCAAATTGTTTTCAGTTATTCATTTCCTCTATACCTATATATGTGGTCCATATATATGCAACCTAAATATGTGACACAATCTCAGTTCTGACTCCCCTTTGTGTTATATGTAATGAAGCCCACCACCTCCCACCCCCACCCCTCTCCCCTTCTCCACACCTCTCTCACTATTACACAAGATCTGCAACCCCATTGAGTTCTTTGTTTCTCATCTGATATCATTAAATACCTTTGTTTATTTAGTGTCACTCAATATAGCTGGAGGTCCCAGAGGTGGGTGGGGGGAATCCGGGTGGGGGATGTGGGTTGGGACTTAGTTTAGTTTATTAGTTTATTATAGTGACATGTATTATGTTGACAAGGATTGTACAAAAACTATTGAAGTAATACCCAGCCCTATATGGGCTTATAAGTCACTTTAAATAGAGAGTTAATAACAAACAGAGCAAACATATTTTGAGGTAAGATACAGTAAATAAAGACAGCAATTCAATACATAAAAATTAACAATATAATTTACTTTTTCTTTCTTGCCACAAATCAAAAATAAAATTAATAACCATATTGACATTCATATGAGTTAATACCCTTGATAATTGATCTATTAATAATTCAGATTTATCTATATTTAAAATTTTGAAATATTTCATACGAATCAGCTCTAAAGCTGGACAAACACAAACAAAATGTATCTCATCTTCTACATCTTTTTTACACAGTTTACATGTTCTCTCAAAGAGATGGAGTGCTACAGCATAAATGGTAAACAAACAATCTATATAAAAGGGGTACTCAAATACAAAAAGAATTGAGAATTTTAAGTATGTGATTATCAACTGAAATGAGTTCATAACTGTAGGAGCTGTGTCAAAATTAACTGAGGCAAGTTGAATAAAACTGGGCTAGTTAAGGGTTAAAAATCCCCTAGTTTTACTACATACGGATATAATTTCATTAATATTGGGACTTAAAGCTCACTTAAAGTGTCCATTTTGTCTACTTGAATATGTTTAACCGGCATTTAACCAGTTTCATTTTAAAAAGTTAAAAACTCAGCAAGCAGAGGTATAACACACAAAAATAAGTTCTTAAAAGACTAAGAGAGCCATAACATTATTAATATTCAAAATTTAAATAGACAGGCATTTCCTTTTAAAAATTCAAAGATTTCAGCTCTATAACCCACATAGTTTGACAGTTACTGGGCTTTAAAGTGGCATAATGTCCATAAATTGGGTTTCTGTGGGCATTTTACAATTGTTAAAGAGACCTTAGCAATTAAACTACAGATCTGAAACTTTTTGGGGGACATACATAACAAACAAAAATTATATATAATACAGTTTAAGACTTGTCACACTAAGCATTTCCAAATAACAGGGCAAAATACGGAAAAAATGTCCAAAAAGGCACTTGGGCGAGTGTCTATGGCCCTCATACACAGGTTAAATGTCTACTAAAAACCTTGATTTTCGGCATATGTAAAAAGGACATAATAATGCATTCCCAGATGGGATTTCAGCTCCATCAATCACATAGTTTAACAGTCACAGGGCTTAAAGGTGGCAAAAAGTCCAAATATTGGGTCTCTGTGGGCCTTTTAGAGATCTCGATGTGGCTTTCAAATTAAAGCTTCAGACTTAAAATTTGTTACATACTAAGATTACACATAGAATATGTATCTAATAAAGTTTGAAACTTCTCAGACTTACCATTTCCAAGTTACAGAGCAAAATATGTGAAAAATGTCTTAAAAGGGTCACTCAGGTGGGTGTTTAGGTCCTCATACACAGGTTAAATGTCTACTTGAAGCCTTAATTTTTGGCACATGTAAAAAGAACATAATAATGTATTCCCAGATGAGATTTCAGCTCTATCAGTCACATAGTTTAACAGTCACAGGCCTTAAAATTGGCAAAAATTCCAAATACTGGGTCTTTATGGGGCCTTCTAGAGACCTAAATGTGGCCTTCAAATTAAAGCTTCAGACTTAAAATTTGTCACATACTAAGATTACACATAGAATATGCATCTAATACAGTTTGAAACTTCTTAGACTTACCATTTCCAAGTTACAGGGCAAAATATGTGAAAAATGTCTAAAAATGGTCACTCGGGTGGGGATTTATGGTCCTCATACACAGGTTAAATGTCTTCTTAAAGCCTTAATTTTTGGCACATATATAAATAACATACTAATATCTTCCCAGAAAGGATTTGAGCTCTATCAGTCACATAGTTCGACAGTCACAGGGCTTAAAAGTAGCAAAAAGTCCAAATATTGGGTCTTTGGGAGCCTTTTAAAGACCTCAATTTGACCTTCAAAATTAAAACTTCAGACTTAAAATCTGTTACATACTAAGATTACACACAGAATATATATCTAATACAGTTTGAAACTTCTCAGACTTACCATTTCCAAGTTACAGGGAAAAAGATGTGAAAAATGTCTTATAAGGGTCACTCGGGTGGGTGTTTATGGTCCTGATACACAGGTTAACTGTCTATTAAAGGCCTAAATGTTGGGGCACATATAAGAAAACACATAGATATATTCCCAGATGATATTTAACTTAGATGAGAGACATAGTTTGAAAGCTACAGTGCTTGAAAGTGGCAAAAAGTGCATAAATTGGGTCTCTGTGGGCACTTTTGAGACCTTAAGTCGACCCCTTTGGGTAAACCTACAGCCCTAAAATTTTCTACAGACAAGGATTACATATCAAAGTTATACCTAGCGCAGTTTGAGACTCATCAGAATTATCACTTCCAAATTATAGGGCAAAATATGTGTAAAGTATAGCAAAAAATCCCTAAGTGGGGGTATTTATGGGCCTCAAACACAATTTTCTCCTCAACTTAAAGTCATGATTTTCGGCACATGTACTAAGAACATATTAATGTGTTGTCAGGTAAAATTTCAGCCAGCTGAGCATCATAGTTTGTGACCTACAGGGCTCTAAGTGGCCAAAAGTCCAATTTCTGACCTTAAGGTGGCCATAAGTTCTTTTTTACTGGGAGTTTAAGGTCACCTTAAAATAGGGATCTTCCTTTGGGCACCAAAAGGAACATGTGTACCAAGTTTGAAAAAAAAATATTAATTTGTTTTTGAGTTATCGCGTCCACAAGGAAATTTCTACGGCGGCGGCGGCGGCGCGACGGACCTGAATCCAATATACTAGTATCCACGACTTTCGTCTGGGGATATAATTAATGCCAAATAACAAATGCGAAGCCTACTCTAATTTGTTATTATAACACAAATCTCTTTTTTGTGTCATTTCTTAAGTACAAAAGCAAAAATAACCAAGTTATGTTAGTGAAATAAGTGGAAAATGTTTACAGACAGGTAAAATATTGCAAGTCACCTGATGACATATTCTACATGTTGTGACAACTTGTGTTTAGAGGAGCCCAAAGTAAAGAAGCACATATACACCTACATATATTTGTATCTTATCCAGTCTGTCAAAAGACATGTATGAGGGCTAAATGACAATCCTGAAAATAGCATGTACCATGTTTGGTGTGGCAGGCTTCTTATAAACAGGGATATGCTTTTCATGGTTTATTGGAGTTTAATTGTGAAATTTGTCACTGTATGTGAAATGGGGTGGTGCCACTGGGGTGGGACGGGGTATGAAGGGGGAGGAGGAGGAGGAGTATTAACCTCTAAAAATGTAATAAAAATCTACGTCAAACTCGCAGAGATCGAACGCTTACTATTGTCAGACAAAGTAATAAATGTGTAAACAATTTCCTACAAGTCAAGCAAATGGAAGAGGATTTCCTCAATGTCAAATTTCTCAAAGATTTGGCAAAATTCATTAAAAAACAAGACCACTGCCGCAGTATGTATCTCCCGCCGAGTACCGCAGGGGAAGAAATACTAAATTGAAAATTTTCCCCTTTGCATAGGACACTGTTGTACCATCCTGTGGGGTCAAAAATTTGCTCGAAATTGCTCTATCTCTTACGGTTTTCGAGATATTAACACTTTTCCATTTTCCCGCAAAAATCCAAGATGGTCGCCAAAAGTGGCAAAAATTGAAATTTTTCCCCTTTGCACAGGAAACTCTTGTACCACCCTGTGGGTCAAAAATTCACTGGAAATTCCTCTATCTGTTACGGTTTTCGAGATATTGACACTTTTTCATTTTCCGCAAAAATCCAAGATGGCCGCCGAAAATGGCGAAAATTGAAATTTCCCCCCCTTTGCACAGGAGACTCTTGTACCCCCGTGTGGATCAAAGATTCGCTTGAAATCGCTCTATGTCTTACGGTTTTCGAGATATTGACACTTTTCCATTTTCCGCAAAAATCCAAGATGGCCGCCGAAAGTGGCGAAAATTTAAATTTCCCTCCTTTGCACAGGAGACTCTTGTACCACCCTGTGGATAAAAAATACACTCGAAATCGCTCTATCTTTTACGGTTTTCGAAATATTGACAGTTTTCCATTTTCCGCTAAAATCCAAGATGGCTGCCGAAAGTGGTGAAAATTGAAATTTTTCCCCTTTGCACAGGACACTTTTATACCACCCTGTGGGTCAAAAATTCGCTTGAAATCGCTCTATCTGTTACGGTTTTCAAGGTATTGCCAGTTTTTCATTTTCTGCAAAAATCCAACATGGCCGCCGAAAGTGACGAAAATTGAAATTTCACCCCTTTGCAAAGGAGACTCTTGTACCACCCTGTGGGTCAAAAATTCGCTCGAAATCGGTCTATCTCTTACAGTTTTCGAGATATTGACTCTTTTTCATTTTCCGCAAAAATCCAAGATGGCCGCCGAAAGTGGCGAAAATTGAAATTTCCCTCTTTTGCACAGGAGACTCTTGTACCACCCTGTGGGTCAAAAATTCGCTCGAAATCGCTCTATCTCTTACGGTTTTCGAGATATTGACTCTTTTTCATTTTCCGCGAAAATCCAAGATGGCTGTCGAAAGTGGCGAAAATTGAAACTAGAGGATCGCTCGCAAAAAAAAAGATAAGTCCCGAAAAGGATATAAAGGTGAGTGCTAAAGTATTAAGAAAATGCATCGATTCTAGCCTTATACTGTTGTGGCAACCAAAGTCAGCGCAGTCTGCTCTATCTAGCACGGTTTTCAAGATATAAGCATTTTTGCAAAAAATTCGAAAATTCAAAATGTCCGCTATATTTGGCGAGACAAAAATATTTTGAAAATTGGCATGGCTACTCTGCAGAGATACCCAGCAGGTCAAAAATTTTGTTGAGTTCGCTCCATCTAGCACGGTTTTCGAGATATAAGCATTTTTGTGTTTTGCAAAAACTTGGAAAATTCAATATGGCCACCATTTTTGGAGAGACACTGCCGCGGTGTGTATCTCCCACCGAGCATTAAAGGAGAAGAAATAGCTTTTCCGAGATATTCACAATTTTTCATTTTCGTGTGTGAAAGCTCTTCCAAAAGTAGGTGAATGAGTTATTTGAGAAAAATTGGCTATCTGCAATACTATTAAGAGATAATTCACATTTACTCAGTTTGAATAGGTGAGTAATTACCTACGGGTCTGGAACTTCAGCAAGTAAAAGTTCTCCCAAAAGTAGGTGAATGAATTATTTGATAAAAATTGGGTATCCGCAATACTTTTAGAGATAATTCACATTTACTCATTTTGAGTAGGTGAATAATTAGCTATGGGTCTGAAACTTCACCAAGTGAAAGCTCTCCCAAAAGTAGGTGAATGATTTATTTGAGAAAAATTGGCTATCTGCAATACTTTTAGAGATAATTCGCATTTACTCATTTTGAGTAGCCGAGTAATTAGCTATGGGTCTGAAACTTCACCATGTGAAAGCTCTCCCACAAGTAGATGAATGAGTTATTTGATAAAAATTGGGTATCTGCAATACTTTTAGAGATAATTCGCATTTACTCATTTTGAGTAGGTGAATAATTAGGTATGGGTCTGAAACTTCACGGAGTGAAAGCTCTTCCAAAAGTAGGTGAATGAGTTATTTGAGAAAAATTGGCTATCTGCAATACTTTTAGAGATAATTTGCATTAAGAAAGCTTTCGTGAAAAGCTCTCCCAAAAGTACATGAATGAGTTATTTGATAAAAATTGGGTATCCGCAATAGTTTTTGAGATAATTCGCATTTACTCATTTTGAGTAGGTAAGTAATTAGCTATGGGTCTGAAACTTCACCATGTGAAAGCTCTCCCAAAAGTACATGAATCAGTTAGTTGATAAAAATTGGGGATCCGCAATAGTTTTTGAGATAATTAGCATTTACTCATTTTGAGTAGGTGAGTAATTAGCTACGGGTCTGAAACTTCACCGAGTGAAAGCTCTCCCAAAAGTAGGTGAATGAGTTATTTGAGAAAAATTGACTATCTGCAATACTTTTAGAGATAATTTGCATTTACTCATTTTGAGTAGGTGAGTAATTAGCTATGGGTCTGAAACTTCACCAAGTGAAAGCTCTCCCAAAAGTAGGTGAATCATTTATTTGAGAAAAATTGGCTATCTGCAATACTTTTAGAGATAATTCGCATTTACTCATTTTGAGTAGCTGAGTAATTAGCTATGGGTCTGAAACTTCACCACGTGAAAGCTCTCCCACAAGTAGATGAATGAGTTATTTCATAAAAATTGGCTATCTGCAATACTTTTAGAGATAATTTGCATTAAGCAAGCTTTTGTGAAAAGCTCTTCCAAAAGTACATGAATGAGTTATTTGGTAAAAATTGGGTATCCGCAATAGTTTTTGAGATAATTAGCATTTACTCATTTTGAGTAGGTGAGTAATTAGCTATGGGTCTGAAACTTCACCATGTGAAAGCTCTTCCAAAAGTAGGTGAATGAGTTATTTGAGAAAAATTGGCTATCTGCAATACTTTTAAGAGATAATTCGCATTTACTCATTTTGAGTAGGTGAGTAATTATCTACGGGTCTGAAACTTCACCATTTGAAATCTCTCCCAAAAGTACATGAATGAGTCATTTGATAAAAATTGGGTATCCACAATAGTTTTTGAGATAATTAGCATTTACTCATTTTGAGTAGCTGAGTAATTAGCTACGGGTCTGAAACTTCACCGAGTGAAAGCTCTCCCAAAAGTAGGTGAATGAGTTATTTGAGAAAAATTGGCTATCTGCAATACTTTTAGAGATAATTTGCATTTACTCATTTTGAGTAGGTGAGTAATTAGTGATGGGTCTGAAACTTCACCATGTGAAAGCTCTTCCAAAAGTAGGTGAATGAGTTATTTGATAAAAATTGGCTATCTGCAATACTTTTAGAGGTAATTCACATTTACTCATTTGCACAGGACACTCTTGTACCACCCTGTGGGTCAAAAATTCGCTCGAAATCGCTCTATCTCTTACAGTTCTCGAGATATTCACTCTTTTTCATTTTCCGCAAAAATCCAAGATGGCCGCCGAAAGTGGCGAAAATTGAAATTATTCCCCTTTGCACATGAGACTCCTGTACCACCCTGTGGGTCAAAAATTCGCTCGTAATCGCTCTATCTCTTACGGTTTTCGAGGTATTTGTGATTTTTCACACTTTCACTAAAAGTAGCAACAAAGTAGCCATTACTCACTTGTACATCGAGCAACAGTTGTAAAACTTAAATATGTTACAGTTCACAAAAAAGTACATGAACAAGATATTTAAGAGAAAATGTGTAGCTTCAATACTTTTGAAGATATAAGCCATTTACTCATTATGGTTATCATTCAAAATTGACCAAGTAGCTATTACTCACTTAGCTATGGAGATACACTTCCAAACCACTGACCATGTTGTAGCTGTGGAGAAAATAGCTGAACAACATATTGGGACAAAATACTGTAAATGCAATAGTTTGACAGATATAAGTCATATAATTATATTAGGTAAAAGTGCTATTACTCACTCAAAAGTAGGCCAAAGTTCACCAAACCTTTTTCCACTTAGCATAGGATACTCTTGTACTACCCTGTGGGTCAAAAATTCACTCAAAATTGCTCTATCTGTTACGGTTTGCGAGAAATTTTTGATTTTTGACATTTTCAGTAAAAGTAGCAATAAAGTAGCCATTACTCACTTGTACATTGCGCAACAGGTGTGAAACTTAAATATGTTACAGTTCACCAAAAAGTAGATGAACAACATATTTGAGAGAAATCGTGTAGCTGCAATACTTTTGAAGATATAAGCCATTTACTCATTATGGTTATCATAAAAAATTGACAAAGTAGCTATTACTCACTTAGCTATGGAGATAAACTTCCAAACTACTGACCATGATGTAGCTGTGGAGAAAGTAGCTGAACAAACATACTGGAACAAAATTGTGTAGCTGCAATACTTTTGAAGATATAAGCCATTTACTCATTATGGTTATCATAAAAAATTGACCAAGTAGCTATTACTCACTTAGCTATGGAGATACACTTCCAAACCACTGACCATGTTGTAGCTGTGGAGAAAATAGCTGAACAACATATTGGGACAAAATACTGTAAATGCAATAGTTTGACAGATATAAGTCATATAATTATATTAGGTAAAAGTGCTATTACTCACTCAAAAGTAGGCCAAAGTTCACCAAACCTTTTTCCACTTAGCATAGGATACTCTTGTACTACCCTGTGGGTCAAAAATTCACTCAAAATTGCTCTATCTGTTACGGTTTGCGAGAAATTTTTGATTTTTGACATTTTCAGTAAAAGTAGCAATAAAGTAGCCATTACTCACTTGTACATTGCGCAACAGGTGTGAAACTTAAATATGTTACAGTTCACCAAAAAGTAGATGAACAACATATTTGAGAGAAATCGTGTAGCTGCAATACTTTTGAAGATATAAGCCATTTACTCATTATGGTTATCATAAAAAATTGACAAAGTAGCTATTACTCACTTAGCTATGGAGATAAACTTCCAAACTACTGACCATGATGTAGCTGTGGAGAAAGTAGCTGAACAAACATACTGGAACAAAATTGTGTAGCTGCAATACTTTTGAAGATATAAGCCATTTACTCATTATTAGGTAAAAGTGCTATTACTCATTCAAAAGTAGGCCAAAGTTCACCAAACCTTTTTCCACTTAGCATAGGATACTCTAGTACTACCCTGTGGGTCAAAAATTCGCTCGAAATTGCTCTATCTCTTACGGTTTGCGAGATATTTTTGATTTTTGACATTTTCAGTAAAAGTAGTAATAAAGTAGCCATTACTCACTTGTACATCGAGCAACAGGTGTGAAACTTAAATATGTTACAGTTCGCAAAAAAGTAGATGAACAACATATTTGAGAGAAATCATGTAGCTGCAATACTTTTGAAGATATAAGCCATTTACTCATTATGGTTATCATAAAGAATTGACAAAGTAGCTATTACTCACTTAGCTATGGAGATACACTTCCAAACTACTGACCATGTTGTAGCTGTGGAGATAGTAGCTGAACCACATATTGGAACAAAATTGTGTAGCTGCAATACTTTTGAAGATATAAGCCATTTACTCATTATGGTTATCATTAAGAATTGATAAAGTAGTTATTACTCGCTTAGCTATCGAGATACACTTCCAAACTACTGACCATGTTGTAGCCGTGGACAAAGTAGCTGAACAACATATTGCAACAAAATACTGTAAATGCAATAGTTTGAGAGTTTTAAGCCATATAAATATATTAGCTAAAAGTGCTATTACTCACTCACAAGTAGGCCAAAGTTCACCAAACCCCAAAAATATTGAAGAGTAAAAAAATTCATTAGGACAACTAATTTACAAAAAATGAGTAAGTGTAGTAGTTTCAGAGGAAACTGCGTGACACACGCACGCACGCACGTACGCACACGCATGGTGCAAATTATAATCTCCCGCCGGCGAGCCGGGTGGGAGATAACTAGAATTAGAATTGGACCATTGCAAAACCAATGCATATTTGGACCACTCATAACTGAGATATAGGCACTATTAAGTTTGGCAAAAATTTGTTATCCGCATTTGACCTTGATAGAGGAGTCAAATCTTTTAACTTTGACCAAAATCAGCTAAGTGGGGTCCTCTTGGGACTCTGTGGATAACCTTGAATGAAGAATGGAATAAAATGGAACAGAATAGAATACAAAAGAAACATTTATATAGTGCAAAATTTATGCAACATCCTCTTATACACTTGAGGTCGAAAAGGTAAAGTCTGGGGTCATGTCAGGTCGAAAATCCAATTGCAGTGAAATTCTTAATAGGGTACATCATTTTTATTTAAGAGCCAAAATGTTAATTGGTACACGAACAATTGAACATATATATCCATTTTAAAATATCATCCATAAATAGATACAATCTCCTGGTGCCTGGAACCAGCCACAGTTTGTCATGACAAAATGGTTGAATATTTTCAAAGAAACAAATTTTGCTTGACAAAATGAAGCCATCAGAAGTTCAGATGAAAAGTTTTTGACCTGAAGGTATAATCACAAATCACTCTACACACTACAGTTGTGGCGAAACCAAGTGTAAACCAATGTATCCACTGGATGTATCTGGTGGATACAAATGCATATAGGGTATTGGTGTGTACACTATAGTACTGCTTGATTCTATGCAAATTGGAGTTTTTGTTTAAGTTAAAGTGTATATCAATAGTGTATATCAGTAGAACCCTCTATTTTTCCAGCATATTGGAAGAATGTCATGTGTTCAGAAAACACAAGGGTGAGAAAATTTAAGACTAAATTCAACATACAACAGTTGCAAAGAATATAATTTTGACAGCAGAACTATGTCCATAAAATTTAATATTTAGATAAGATTGGATAATGGGGGCTACATTACACTTCAATGTCCAATTAAAGTATAGTGACTAGTATACATTAATAGCTGATTTAAGTAGAAATAGGACGCCCTGTTGATAGTAGCTACAACATATGAATAGAAACAGGATAGCATAGAAGAAACACATTATCATGTGTAATGTCCACACCATGAACCTTTTGCAAAAATTGTACAGTAGTCTTACAAGGCCCTGTTTCATTTGTAAAATATATCAATGATGCTTTTATGCTTATTAGTATACATGTAAATTATTTCAGCTTCATGCCTTTTTGCATTGGATCAAAATTTGCCCAAATCACTGTCTCTAAAGGTTTTTGAGATAACCAACATTTTCGATTTCCGATAAAATAGAAGATGGAGGGCAAAATTTGAAAAATTTGACATCTTTCAGTTTTATGGAACAACTAGAATTGCCAAGAGCACATTTCTAACATACCCTGTGGGTCGAAAATTTCAATGAAATCGCTTTATCTCGCACGGTTAAGGAGATAGACGTAAATTTGTGTTTTTCAATTTTTGGCAAAAATTCGAAAATTCAAAGTGGCCACCATATTTGCGGAGAGGAAATTTTTTTTGAAAATTGCCAAGAGTAAATTTCTTAGATACCCTGTGGGTGGAAAATTTTGACAAAATCACTCTATCTCGCACGGTTAAGGAGATAGAAGCAAATTTGTGTTTTTCCATTTTTGGAAAAAATTCGAAAATTCAAAATGGCTGCCATTTTTGAGGAGAGGAAAATATTTAAAAATTGCCAATTGGTACATTTCTTTGATACCCGGTGGGTCGAAAATTTTGACGAAATCGGTCTATCTCGCACGGTTAAGGAGATAGAAGCAAATTTGTGTTTTTCCATTTTGGGCAAAAATTGGAAAATTCAAAACGGCCGCCATTTTTTGGGGAGAGGAAAATTTTTTGAAAATTTCCTATAGTACATTTCCTACATACCCTGTGGGTCGAAATTTCGATGAAATTGCTCTATCTCGCACGGTTAAGGAGATAGAAGGAAATTTGTTTTTCAATTTTTGGAAAAAATTCCAAAATGGCCGCCATTTTTGGGGAGAGGAAAATCTTTTGAAAATTGCCAAAAGTAAATTTCTTAGATACCCTGTGGGTGGAAAATTTCGACAAAATCGCTCTATCTCGCACGGTTAAGGAGATAGAAGCAAATTTGTGTTTTTCCATTTTTGGAAAAAATTCGAAAATTCAAAATGGTTGCCATTTTTGGGGAGAGGAAAATCTTTGAAAATTGCCAATGGTACATTGCTTAGATACCATGTTGGTCGAAAATTTCGACGAAATTGCTCTATCTCGCACGGTTTAGGAGATAGACATATTTATGTTTTTTTGCTATTTAGCTATTACTCAGGAGGTTAAAGCTATTACTACCAACAACAATACCAAGCAAGCAATTGACGCTATAAACCTTCACACCAAATTTTAAAAAGATAAGTTAAATATGTTTCCTTTGAAAGAGTGAAAACAGAAATGCAATTCAGAGAAGCTCAAAGTAGCAAAGCAGCTATTACTCAGATAGCTACAAAGCTATCATCGACCAAAAGCTATCCTGGCCAAACTATTGACTCAATTATCCTTCACATAAATTTTTGTGAAGATAGGAAACATTGTTTTATTAAAATGTCCAGAAAAAGTAAACTCAAAATAGCATAATAGCTATATAGCACAGTAGCTATTACTCAGTTAGCTATAAAGGTATTATCACCAAAAGCAATCCCAAGCAAGCTACTGATCCAATAATCCTCCATCCCAAATTTTGTGAACATAGGTGGAATACTTTTCCTTCAAAATGCTTAAAATAAAAAGCTACTAAAAGTGGCTAAGTAGCTATTATTGAGTGAGTTATATAGCTATTATCACTGAAAGCAATCTCAAGCAAGCTATTGACCTAACTATTGCTCATACCAAATTTGGTAAAGATATGTCAAATATTTTTCCTTAAAATGCCCGGAAACAAAAGAAGTACACAAAAGTAACTAAGTAGCTATTACTCAGTTAGCTATAGAGCTATCTTCACCAAAAGCAATCCCATGCAAGCTATTAACCCAATAAACACCCATACCAAATTTGGTAAACATAGGATAAATACTTTTCCTTGAAATGACTGGAAACCAAGCGTGACGGAGGGCGGAAAAAGCAAAAATAATATGTCCACCCCCCAGTGAGGTGGACATAATTAATTGAAAGCTATTTACAAGATTGTATATTACTTAATTTAAAAAATAGCAAACAGTGTTGTCTTGAACTGGTCCTCAACCACTAACATAGAAATAGCAGCTAAATTATCTACAATGCTATTCCCCGAACATGTCATTTTTTGAATAGAATTTAGTGTTGTTAACGGTTTTCCGGTATGCGGTATTTCGTTAAATATGTCACATTTTTACTTTATATTGAGTAAAAGTCATGTTTATGTACTTTTTGGTATCTTGTGAAAGCCATTTCCAGTTGCAAGTTCTGGTTCATGTATGAACCGTGAGAAATAATCACTGCCAGTAACAAGCATACAAAATACTGGATTTCGGTTGTTTCAAAGCCCCGGTAACCGGTTTTGATTTCTGTAAACGATGCCACCACTAATATAATTTCAACTCTCCCAAAATCATTATTCGTTCTTAAACATCTTTTATGAATTTTTCATTATCCAAACAAAATTTTACATTGCTCAACCTACAAGTACATTATATTCAGATGAATTGGTACTTTACAATTAACAAAGCTTAAGATTTTGTTTTTCCAAATAGGTATTTTTACCTCTGATTTTTATGGCATTGTCTTATCTTATGATTTCCTTTAACCTTTATTTTTTTTCCTGAACTTTAGAACTCTTGATGCACCAATGGGAAATTATTAGCTTTGAAGAATATAAAATCATAATTTCAAATAGATTGTGCTTCATAACAAATGTCATTACAAAAGTTTCAGGCTTTAGATGATAGTCAAATATTGATGCTGAAAAGTAAATGAAACTAGAAATAGGCCGCCCTGTTGATAGTAGATGCGAATAGAAACAGGATAGCATAGAAGAACACACATTATCATGTGTAATGTCCACCCATGAACCTTTTGCCCAAATTGTACAGTAGTCTTACAAGACCCTGTTTCATTTGTAAAATATATCAATGATGCTTAAATATTTGTTAGTGTAGATGTAAATTATTTCAGCTTCATGCCTTTTTGCATTGGTTGGGTTGAAAATTTTGACGAAATCACTCTATCTTGCACGGTTAAGAAGATAGAAGCAAATTCCTGTTTTTCTATTTTTGGCAAAAATTTGCAAATTTAATAAGTAAATTAAATTTTTATAAGTTAATACCCTATCCAATGGACAATTGCTAATCCGGTTGGCGCAGACCGGCCCGCCAAACGCCAGAAAAAGACGTCCTGTGTTGCCACCGGCTGGCCGGTCCGTAGTACTGTGCACTCCCCAGATGGCGCCTCGTACTTCCTTCCTGTCTAGACAACCTGACGTCATAGCATCTTTTTCGTTGTCTAAACCTCTTAGACCCCTAGTAAGCTGATAGCGGGGTCGGTGGGAGGGTCTTGTGTGTCCATTGGATAGGGTATTAACTTATAAAAATTTAATTTACTTATTAAATTTGCAATTTTATTGCGTTAATACATCCTATCCAATGGACAATTGCTGAATAACTACCGCTTGGTCGGCGGGTAAGTTACTAGGGACTTATGTGAACTCACAAGTAATGGCAAATTTTAACCTACGGTCTAGGCTGACTTTGTCAGGAGACCTATAGGTCCAGGCCTGGGTTGACTTTAAGGTCAGGAAACCCTGCAAGGCCATGGTCGGTTGCCAGCAGCCGGTTAACCGGGGCTATACCGCCGTTGCCCCCCCCTTTTTTGCAGACCTGCTCTGAGGTAGGGGAAGAGAGGGATGAGTTCAGTCCCAGAATGCAAATAAACCTCCCGAAGGAAGCACGCCACACTTAATTCTTATGTACATGAAGAACTGTTATGCACATATACAAATCTCCTCAATCAAAGGGCCACTTGTGGATCTGCTGAGCAGCCACTACCTAGCCCAATGGTAAAGCTCTGAATCAGCCCAAGCCCCGCCCTTCAATTAGAACTGTGTGAAGGTATTGTGACTTCAGTGGCGGGCTGACAAGATTGGATCTAAGGAGACTCCCGACTGGAAGACCTTAGAAGCAGCAAAGGCCCTGACATCATGGGCTTTAACCTGATGTTAAAAGTGGGCCTCCTGGTCAGAGAGCTCATAACATAGGATCACAGTCTGCTTGATCCAAGAGGAGATAGTGGCAGGTGAGCTGTCTTTGTTGAAACCGTTCTTAAAGGAGACAAAAACCACCTCCTTATTCTGCCTGATGTCTGAGGTCCTGTCCAAATAGTAGCACAATGCTCTGACCGGACAGAGGGACCTGTCAGACTTGAGGGATCTATCCAGAGTTTGGGCCAGGGCTGTTATAACCCCAGGGGCCACACTGGACACTCTATGGCCAGCTGATTCTAGGATAGAAAGCTGGGTGATGGATACAGAGACACCTTTGACCAATCGGATTGGTGTCCAATATATCAGTTTTGCTAGGCAGGAATCTCACTTTTGCACTTGCCCGACCCAAGGGCCAAGAGGAATACCGTCTTGAAGGTCAAATGCTTCAAGGGGGCCT
The DNA here is from genome assembly GCA_964017235.1 of Sabellastarte sp. h YS-2021. NCBI lineage: Eukaryota > Metazoa > Annelida > Polychaeta > Sabellida > Sabellidae > Sabellastarte > Sabellastarte sp. h YS-2021. Next base: position 139,400,473 of record OZ024929.1, read on the forward strand.
CCTTAATTGGATCAAATCGAGTCTTAGCTGGTGCACGGCCAGTAAGAAGTTCCAGGAGGGTATGCCACTCCTGCCTTTGGGTCTGTCTCTGAGGAATCTATCCAGGAGACGAGCGAGATTTCCGTCCTTACTGATGTTGAAGGGTGAATTTCCCAGTTTATCAACAATGGGTGACCTATAACCATCAATGGTGCTGGGCTGTTTGCCAAGCATGTATCTCACTTCTACGCTTGCCCGACCCCAAGGCCAAGAGGAAAACTGCCTTGAAGGTCAAATGCTTCAAGAAGGCCTATAATTGGTTCAAAATGAACCTTGTCAGCTGGTGCAAAAACCAGGGAGAGGTTCCAGGAGGGGGTTCCCTCCGGCCTTTGGGTCTGTCTCAGTGGAAGCTATCCAGGGGACGAGTGAGATTTTCATCCTTACTAACATTGATGGGCAAATTTTCCAGACTATCAGCAATGGCTGACCTGTAACCATCAATGGTACTGGGCTGCAACTTCCTGTCCTGAAGCAGGTACCTAAGGAAGTCAGCAACTGACTTAACAGGTGGTGCCCGAAATCCACCTGATGAATGATACATCACTTGGTAAAAAAATGACCCATTTGCCTCATAGACCGATCTGATTGACCCCCCTTTGAGGAGCCTCAATTCTTGCTGCCACTGCCTCAGACAAGTCCTGCTCCTCGATTGCTCAGGCTCTAGGAGCCCTTGCATGGAGATTAAGATTTGTCAGATTTCTGTGAGGGATCTGATCGAATGGCTGTGAACAGGCTGGGCAGATTGGGCAGGCTCAGCGGGATGTGGCTGGACATGGCCACTAGATCCCAAAACCAAGGCATGTTGGGCCACCCCGGAGCAATCAGAATGATTCTCTTACATGGGGAGTCTTGCAACTTCTCCACCACTTTGCCCAATATGGCTGATGGTGAGAAGGTGTATCCTTTTAGATCCTACCATGGCCGACTGAGCACATCCACTGCTGTGGCCAGGGGATCCGGTACCGGTGACACAAAACAGGTGACTTGTTGTTGAACCTCGTGGCAAATAAGTCTATTTTGGGCCGGTACCACCTACTGCATAGAGTGGAAGACCTCTGGAAGGAGAAACCACTGTTTGGATGGTCTGGCCTAGCCTGGACAGCCTGTCTGCTACCACATTAGGCCGGCCTGGAATGTGTCGTGCTTTAGAGTCACTTGTTTCCTGGTACACCAGGTCAAGATTCTCCATAGTAGGGCACAAAGTGGGCCCAACCATATTCCTCCTTCCTTTATGTATGACACTACTGTGGTGTTGTCAGTTGCTACAAGTACTATCTTGTTTGAGCAAAAGTCTTAGAACTCTTAAAGTCAGAAAAACTGCTTAAAGTTCTAGATAGTTTATATACAACTTGTTTCCCGGAGGGGACCCGGTTGCTCTTGCAAAGTGCTCATCTAAGTGAGCGCCCCACCCTTCTATTGATGCGTCTGTAAATATTTGCACAGCATGTTTTATTGGGTGTAATGGTTGGCCTGTAAGTGCATCGTCTTCCTTCAGCCGCCATTGTAAATGGGGGTGCAGGGACCTGGGGACTTGGATCACCTTTTCCAGTGATTCTGGTACCCTCCAGTTGTTTTTGAGATGCCACTGTATGGGTCTCATATGAAGTCTGCCTGGATTAACATGCTTTCCTGTAGATGTTAGTAAGCTATCAAGAACATGAATTCCCAAACCGGGCAAGCCGGTAGGGATAGAAGTTTTAACAGTCTCTTGAAGGCTCTGTCACCAGTCCAGAGTCGGTCGGAACCGATCAGACCCGAAGACAAACCGGTAGCCTACAAAATCAAAGTCTTGTTTGGGCTCCAGCTCTGATTTCTCTAAGTTCATCAGCCAACCAAGTTGCTGACACATTATTTACTAGTTCCTGTATATGTTGGAGACAAGCCTGGTGGGATCTGGCTCTCACCAACCAGTCGTCTAGGTACTGGTGGCTTCTTAAATCCTTGTGTATGGCCATCAATTTCACCTGCTGTGGACAAACCGAATGGCAGGGCCTTGAACTGATATGCCCGACCTTGGATGTGAAATCTCAGTCATTTCCTGGATTGTTCTTGTATAGGTATATGGACATAGGTATCCCTCCTTCAACAGTTGTACTACCTAGGGTCCAGCCCCAAGGCTTCCTACGTTCCCAAGAAGGGCTTAGTCTGGATCCTATAGGCAGATAGTGTGCCACATTTGGGACATTTGGTATTCTGACAAACATTTTCTGTCCCTCCGGACACTGGTCCGGTCTGGTGACAATGATCCCGGTTAACATTCTCCCTGCTCTTATTGCGGTCCGGTGGGGCTGACACAACTTTTCACATTAATAGACTCTTCGCCCCGGGCTAACAGCCTGCAAGGTGTAGCATTTACAGAGCAATTGTCATTTGTGAGATGTCTGACCCCTGGCCGGACATGATGACAAAATTTATTATCTCTCCAGTCAAGTCCAGCACCGATAACAGGCTGTTGAGAGGTGTGATAAGGGAAGGTTGCCTGGCAGTAGCTTGGGACACTGTCATATCCCTGTCATATCACCAAGACCACTGACCGGTCTAAGAATTCTCTGTAACCAAATTCACATTAGGCAACTCTGTCCGGTACCAAGACTCCATAACCGGTAACTCGCTGTAAACAGCAAGTCTCTGTAACCGGCACAAAAAACTGGCAGGCTGGGGTCACCAATGAATTTAGACGGCTACTGGGCTACATTTAGCCAGCTGATTTTTTTTTTTGTTTTTTTTTTTTTTTTGTGTGTGTGTTGGGGTGAAGCACTGTACAGTAAGGAGTTCTAAGGACTGTGTAGCCAGCACCCTGTTAGTAGACTTTGTAACCGGTAGGTTGAAGCAAGTGTACAGGACTGTGTAGCCAGTACCAGTCGGTACACTCTGTAACCAGTTGTTGAAGCAAGTGTACAAGGCTGTGTAGCCAGTACCAGCCGGTACACTCTGTAACCAGTTGTTGAAGCAAGTGTACAAGGCTGTGTAGCCAGTACCAGCCGGTACACTCTGTAACCAGTTGTTGAAGCAAGTGTACAAGGCTGTGTAGCCAGTACCAGCCCGGCACACTCTGTAACCAGTTGTTGAAGCATTGTTACAACTATCTTGTGTGTTGAATTCAGATTGCTGTAGGTTTCCTCCATTAATTAAAGTATTTCTTAAATCGCACGTCTTATTTGTAGATTTGACAGTTGCTGGGAAAGCCCTTGTGAACTATTTTTAGAAACACTTGGTGTTCGGTGTGTCACGTGACCAGCTTGCTGGTCGGAAGACACGCGATTGGCTGATTGGAGCTTGTCAGTTGTGACGTTCTTTTGTGATACTTAAACATGCAAATGCGCAGTATTCTGCTCATCCACCAACCCCACTACCGACAACGAAGCTGGGTCTGCAAGGCAGGGACTGGAATCACAAAAGACGTGAGTTCTGAAGAACGCACTTCCGACCTTCCTGGTCGGTGAAGACATGTGACCTGCTTCGTGATTGTTCGGAAGGACACGCGATTGGCTGACTGGGGATGACGTCAGTATTCGCGTTCTTTGTGTGATGCTTTACCGGCAACTTTACAGTCCACAAAACCCCACTACCGACAACCAGGCCGGGTCTGCAAAGCAGGGACTGTAGTCACAGTAGACGTGAGCTCTGAAGAACGCACTTCCGACCTTCCTGGTCGGTGAAAACACATGACCTGCTTCGTGATTGGTCGGAAGGACACGCGATTGGCTGACTGGATATGACGTCAGAGGTCGCGTTCTTTTGAGCTGGCCGGTCGGCTGATGCTTTAAAAGCAGAGAAGCCTGGACCAGTGCGCTCTGTAGATGAAATTCCTGGCCGGTCTGAAGTCGGTTCTTCTTCTCAGCCGGCTGTACACTCAAACCAGTTTCCTGGCCATCCACTGCCCTTATTACCGACACAAAGGCCGGGTCCACAAGGGTGGGACTGAGAGTGAAAATTCCTTCTATGTAGAGGTCGGTTGAAGAAATCTGAAGAATTCACCTCCTGCTTCTGATGAAAAATACTCGAGCTAGGCTGGTGTGACTGATGCTTTACAGCAGAGAAGTCTGTACCAGTGCGCTCTGATGAAGAATGAACCTTCCATAAGGGAATCCCCTCTATATACAGTATTCAAAACTACGTAGATTGAAGTTTTCCGTGATTTGCATTTGTAGTACTAGAAAAGACGTTTCTATGGTGACTGTAGCTGGAAGGTTACAGAAGGTACATTAAAAAAGACACGGATAAAAATACCTTGTAAGTAGTATATCCATTATTTCCTTTAATATTGTCGATCTGCCCTTAACAACACAATGGTTAAATGGAGGAAACTAGCAAAATGGTTGCCTTCATAATTCATATTTGTCGTCGCTTACTGCCCTATCATCAATACTAAATTGAGTCAGCTAGGGAGCGTTTCCAGCAGATTTCTTGAAGTATATCCGTGCTTGATATGTAGGTAACATTTTAACAATAAATTATTGAAAATAAGGTAGAAAATCCGTCATAATGCACACTTTTCCTTAAACTATCTGGAGATCGTAGAAAACACGTCTACACAGTACACGCGCCAAACGAAAAAGATGCTATGACGTCAGGTTGTCTAGACAGGAAGGAAGTACGAGGCGCCATCTGGGGAGTGCACAGTACTACGGACCGGCCAGCCGGTGGCAACACAGGACGTCTTTTTCTGGCGTTTGGCGGGCCGGTCTGCGCCGACCGGATTAGCAATTGTCCATTGGATAGGATGTATTAACGCAATAAAATTGAAAATTCAAAATGGCCGCCATTTTTGGGAAAAGGAAATTTTTTTGAAAATTGCCAAGAGTACATTTCTTAGATACCCTATGGGTCGAAAATTTCAACAAAATAACTCTATTTTGCACGGTTAAGGCCAGTTTGTGTTTTTCCATTTTGGGCAAAAATTCGAAAATTCAAAATGGCTGCCATTTTTGGGGAGGGGAAAATTTTTTGAAAATTGCAAAGATTACATTCCTTAGATACCCTGTGGGTTGAAAAATTTCGACGAAATCGCTCTATCTCGCATGGTTAAGGAGATAGAAGCAAATTTGTGTTTTGCCATTTTTGGCAAAAACTTGAAAATTCAAAATAGCCGCCATTTTAGGGGAGGGGAAATTTTTTTTTAAATTGCCAAGAATACAATGCTCAAATACCTGTGGGTCGAAAATTTTGACGAAATCGCTCTATCTCGCACGGTTAAGGAGATAGAAGGAAATTTGTGTTTTGGCAAAACTTCGAAAATTCAAAATGGCCGCCATTTTTGGGGAGGGGAAAATTTTTTGAAAATTGCAAAGAGTACAATGCTCAGATACCCTGTAGGTCGAAAATTTCGACGAAATCGCTCTATCTCGCACGGTTAAGGAGATAGAAGCAAATTTGTGTTTTGCCATTTTTGGCAAAAATTCGAAAATTTAAAATGGCCGCCATTTTTGGGGAGGGGAAAATTTTTTGAAAATTGCAAATATTACATTCCTTAGATACCCTGTGGGTCGAAAATTTCGACGAAATCTCTCTATCTCGCACGGTTAAGGAGATAGAAGCAAATTTGTGTTTTGCCATTTTTGGCAAAAATTCGAAAATTCAAAATGGCCGCCATTTTTGGGGAGGGGAAAATTTTTTGAAAATTGCAAAGAGTACACTCCTTAGATACCCTGTGGGTTGAAAATTTCGACGAAATCGCTCTAGCAAAAATTCGAAAATTCAAAATGGCCGCCATTTTTGGGGAGGGGAAAATTGTTTGAAAATTGCAAAGAGTACACTCCTCAGATACCCTGTGGGTCGAAAATTTTGCCGAAATCGCTCTATCTCGCACGGTTAAGGAGATAGAAGCAAATTAGTGTTTTGCTATTTTTGGCAAAAATTCGAAAATTCAAAATGGCCGCCATTTTTGGGGAGGGGAAAATTTTTTGAAAATTGCAAATATTACATTCCTTAGATACCCTGTGGGTCGAAAATTTTGACGAAATCGCTCTATCTCGCACGGTTAAGGAGATAGAAGCAAATTTGTGTTTTGCCATTTTTGGCAAAAATTCGAAAATTCAAAATGGCCGCCATTTTTGGGGAGGGGAAAATTTTTTGAAAATTGCAAAGAGTACACTCCTCAGATACCCTGCGGGTCGAAAATTTTGCCGAAATCGCTCTATCTTGCACGGTTAAGGAGATAGAAGCAAATTACTCAAAAGTAGTACTGAAAATACACAATGAAGTACCTAAATGGCTATTACTCATGTACTGACAAAGCTATCAGTCCCAAATGCAATACCAAGCGAGCTATGGACATAACAATCTTGTATTCAAAATTGTAGTAAAATATCTTTAATTATTTTGGCTTAAATGCACGGAAACCAATGGGTACTGAAAATAGCTGTACTTAAGTATTACTCAGTAAGCAAAAGAGGTACAACAGCCAAAAGCAATCCCAAGCAAGCTACTGACCCAATAAGCCTGCATACCAAATTTGGTGACAATAGCTCTAATACTTTTCCTTTAAATGAGCGGAAACCATGCGTGACGCCGGACATCGGACGCCGGACATCGGACAACGGACATCGGACATCGGACGGCGAAAAAAGCAAAATTAATATATCCACCCCCCAGGGGGGTGGACATAATAAGCTTGATTAATTCAGTAATTAAATGGTGTGGATTCAATGCATCTTTCAACAAATTGTTTAGCCATATCATGATTAGACTTGCTCACAAGTCTTTACTTTGGGTTTTTTTTCAAGACAATAAATGAGTGCATTTTATAACAGTCTGGATTTTACACTCTCATTGGAACTTCCTTCTGGAGGGAAATGCTCTCAGAGACTCATAATGCACTAAGGAAGGACCTTGCACAAGATCTATATCATGGATGGATAGTTAAGACAATGGAGGAGGAAGTACTGCCCACTAGTTGGTCAAGATTCTGCAATGAAAACCATGGGAAACAAGACCACTGCCGCGGTATGTATCTCCCGCCAAGTACCGCAGGGGAAGAAATACTGAATTGAAAATTTTCCCCTTTGCATAGGACACTGTTGTATCATCCTGTGGGGTCAAAAATTCGCTCGAAATTGCTCTATCTGTTACGGTTTTCGAGATATTGACACTTTTTCATTTTCCGCAAAAAATCCAAGATGGCCGCCGAAAGTGGCGAAAATTGAAATTTTCACCCCTTTGCACAGGAGACTCTTGTACCACCCTGTGGATCAAAGATTCGCTCAAAATCGCTCTATGTCTTACGGTTTTCGAGATATTGACACTTTTCCATTTTCCGCAAAAATCCAAGATGGTCGCCGAAATTGGCGAAAATTTTAATTTCCCTCCTTTGCACAGGAGACTCTTGTACCACCCTGTGGACTGTTGTATCACCCTATGGGTCAAAAATACACTCGAAATCGCTCTATCTTTTACGGTTTTCGAGATACTGACAGTTTTCCATTTTCCGCTAAAATCCAGGATGGCCGCAGAAAGTGGTGAAAATTGAAATTTTTCCCCTTTGCACAGGACACTCTTATACCACCCTGTGGGTCAAAAATTAGCTCGACATCGCTCTATCTGTTACGGTTTTCAAGGTATTGACAGTTTTTCATTTTCTGCAAAAATCCAAGATGGCCGCCGAAAATTGAAATTTCACCCCAAAGGAGACTCTTGTACCACCCTGTGGGTCAAAAATTCGTTCGAAATCGCTCTATCTCTTACAGTTTTTGAGATATTGACTCTTTTTCATTCTCCGCAAAGATCCAAGATGGCCGCCGAAAGTGGCGAAAATTGAAATTTCCCTCCTTTGCACAGGAGACTCTTGTACCACCCTGTGGGTCAAAAATTCGCTCGAAGTCGCTCTATCTCTTACGGTTTTTGAGATATTGACTCTTTTTCATTTTCCATGAAAATCCAAGATGGCCGCCGAAAATGACGAAAATTGAAACTAGGGGATTGCTCACAAAAAAAAAAAGATAATGTTTTTGCATAACAAAAACAAAGCGTCCCGAAAAGGATATAAAGGTGAGTGCTATAGTATTACGAAAATGCTTCGTTTCTAGCCTTATACTGTTGTGGCAACCAAAGTCAGCGCAGTCTGCTCTATCTAGCACGGTTTTCAAGATATAAGCATTTTTGTGTTTTGCAAAAAATTTGAAAATTCAAAATGTCCGCTATATTTGGCGAGTCAAAAATACTTTGAAAATTGGCATGGCTACTCTACAGAGATACCCAGCAGGTCAAAAATTTTGTTGAGTTCGCTCCATCTAGCACGGTTTTCGAGATATAAGCATTTTTGTGTTTTGCAAAAACTTGGAAAATTCAAAATGGCCACCATTTTTGGGGAGACACTGCTGCGGTGTGTATCTCCCGCCGAGCATTAAAGGAGAAGAAATAGCTTTTCCGAGATATTCACAATTTTCATTTTCGTGTGTGAAAGCTCTTCCAAAAGTAGGTGAATGAGTTATTTGAGAAAAATTGGCTATCTGCAATACTATTAAGGGATAATTCACATTTACTCATTTTGAGTAGGTGAGTAATTACCTACAGGTCTGGAACTTCACCAAGTGAAAGTTCTCCCAAAAGTAGATGAATGAGTTATTTGATAAAAATTGGGTATCCGCAATACTTTTAGAGATAATTCGCATTTACTCATTTTGAGTAGGTGAATAATTAGCTATGGGTCTGAAACTTCACCAAGTGAAAGCTCTCCCAACAGTAGGTGAATGATTTATTTGAGAAAAATTGGCTATCTGCAATACTTTTAGAGATAATTCGCATTTACTCATTTTGAGTAGCTGAGTAATTAGCTATGGGTCTGAAACTTCACCAAGTGAAAGCTCTCCCACAAGTAGATGAATGAGTTATTTGATAAAAATTGGGTATCCGCAATACTTTTACAGATAATTAGCATTTATTCATTTTGAGTAGGTGAATAATTAGCTATGGGTCTGAAACTTCACCATGTGAAAGCTCTTCCAAAAGTACATGAATGAGTTATTTGATAAAAATTGGGTATCCGCAATAGTTTTTGAGATAATTAGCATTTACTCATTTTGAGTAGGTGAGTAATTAGCTACGGGTCTGAAACTTCACCATGTGAAAGCTCTTTCAAAAGTAGGTGAATGAGTTATTTGAGAAAAATTGGCTATCTGCAATACTTTTAAGAGATAATTCGCATTTACTCATTTTGAGTAGGTGAGTAATTATCTACGGGTCTGAAACTTCACCATGTGAAAGCTCTCCCAAAAGTACATGAATGAGTTATTTGATAAAAGTTGGGTATCCGCAATAGTTTTTGAGATAATTAGCATTTACTCATTTTGAGTAGGTGAGTAATTAGCTACGGGTCTGAAACTTCACCGAGTGAAAGCTCTCCCAAAAGTAGGTGAATGAGTTATTTGAGAAAAATTGGCTATCTGCAATACTTTTAGAGATAATTTGCATTTACTCATTTTCAGTAGGTGAGTAATTAGCTATGGGTCTGAAACTTCACCATGTGAAAGCTCTTCCAAAAGTAGGTGAATGAGTTATTTGAGAAAAATTGGCTATCTGCAATACTTTTAAGAGATAATTCACATTTACTCATTTTGAGTAGGTGAGTAATTATCTACGGGTCTGAAACTTCACCATGTGAAAGCTCTCCCAAAAGTACATGAATGAGTTATTTGATAAAAATTGGGTATCCGCAATAGTTTTTGAGGAATTCACATTTACTCATTTTGAGTAGGTGAGTAATTAGCTACGGGTCTGAAACTTCACCGAGTGAAAGCTCTCCCAAAAGTAGGTGAATGAGTTATTTGAGAAAACTTGGCTATCTGCAATACTTTTAGAGGTAATTCGCATGTGGGTCAAAAATTCGCTCGAAATCGCTCTATCTCTTACGGTTTTCGAGATATTGACTCTTTTTCATTTTCCGCAAAAATCCAAGATGGCCCCCGAAAGTGGCGAAAATTGAAATTATTCCCCTTTGCACAGGAGACTGTTGTACCACCCTGTGGGTCAAAAATTCGCTCGGAATCGCTCTATCTCTTACGGTTTTCGAGATATTGACACTTTTCTATTTTCCGCGAAAATCCAAGATGGCCGCCGAAAGTGGCGAAAATTGAACTTTCTCCCCTTTGCACAGGACACTCTTGTACCACCCTGTGGGTAAAAAATTTGCTCGAAATCGCTCTATGTCTTATGGTTTTCGAGATATTGACACTTTTTCATTTTCCGAAAAAATCCAAGATGGCCGCCGAAAGTGGCGAAAATTGAAATTTTTCCCCTTTGAACAGGAGACTCTTGTACCACCCTGTGGGTCAAAAATTCGCTTGAAATCGCTGTATCTGTTACGGTTTTCGAGATATTGACACTTTTTCATTTTCCGCAAAAATCCAAGATGGCCGCAGAAAGTGGCGAAAATTGAAATTTTCCCCCCATTGGACAGGAGACTCTTGTACCACCCTGTGGGTCAAAAATTCGCTCGGAATTGCTCTATCTCTTACGCTTTTCGAGATATTTGTGATTTTGCACACTTTCACTAAAAGTAGCAACAAAGTAGCCATTACTCACTTGTACATCGAGCAACAGTTGTAAAACTTAAATATGTTACAGTTCACAAAAAAGTACATGAACAAGATATTTAAGAGAAAATGTGTAGCTTCAATACTTTTGAAGATATAAGACATTTACTCATTATGGTTATCATTCAAAATTGACCAAGTAGCTATTACTCACTTAGCTATGGAGATACACTTCCAAACTACTGACCATGTTGTAGCTGTGGAGAAAGTAGCTGAACAACCTATTGGAACAAAATACTCTAAATGCAATAGTTTGAGAGTTATAAGCCACATAATTATATTAGGTAAAAGTGCTATTACTCACTCAAAAGTAGGCCAAAGTTCACCAATCCCCTTAGCATAGGACATCATTGTAGCACCCAGTGGGTCAAAAATTCGCTCGAAATTGCTCTATCTCTTACGGTTTGCGAGATATTTGTGATTTTTCACTAAAAGTAGCAATAAAGTAGCCATTACTCACTTGTGCATTGAGCAACAGTTGTGAAATTTAAATATGTTACAGTTCACAAAAAAGTAGATGAACAACATATTTAAGAGAAATTATGTAGCTGCAATACTTTAGAAGATATAAGCCATTTACTCATAATGGTTATCATTCAAAATTGACAAAGTAGCTATTACTTAGCTATGGAGATACACTTCCAAACTACTGACCATGCTGTAGCTGTGGAGAAAGTAGCTGAACAACATATTGGAACAAAATACTCTAAATGCAATAGTTTGAGAGTTATAAGCCATATAATTATATTAGGTAAAAGTGCTATTACTCACTCAAAAGTAGGCCAAAGTTCACCAAACCTTTTTCCACTTAGCATAGGATACTCTTGTACTACCCTGTGGGTCAAAAATTCACTCGAAATTGCTCTATCTGTTACAGTTTGCAAGATATTTTTGATTTTTGACATTTTCAGTAAAAGTAGCAATAAAGTAGCCATTACTCACTTGTACATTGAGCAACAGGTGTGAAACTTAAATATGTTACAGTTCACCAAAAAGTAGATGAACAACATATTTGAGAGAAATTGTGTAGCTGCAATACTTTTGAAGATATAAGCCATTTACTCATTATGGTTATTAGGGATGGGTCGGTAGTTCCAGTATCTCGGTATCGAGACCATTTTACTGAAATACCGTGACGAGAAAAACCGCCACTTCGCTTGTCAACATATATAATGGAAGGAAGAGTTAAAATATTAGAAACATACCCAAAATCTGAAGAAATTATAAGCTTTTATCCCCATATTTTCGTCCATTTGCAGCCTTTTATAGCGAAACATTGAGAACTGCCATGTTTTGGTTACGACACTTTATAACCTAAATCTCGCTTGACAACACATAAAGTGGAAGGAAAACTTAAAATATTGGGAACAAACAAGAAATCTGAAGAAATTATACACGTTTCTCTCATATTTTGGGCATTTGGGGACTTTAATTGCGATGTCGTTAAGAGGAAATGTCCATGTTTGATTGGGGTGTACTAAAACGTGGAGTCCCAGAATCGGTACGGTTTTGCATTGGCGACCTCCCGATGTACACATTTTTGGTACCGACCCATCCCTAATGGTTATCATAAAAAATTGACAAAGTAGCTATTACTCACTTAGCTATGGAGATACACTTCCAAACTACTCACCATGATGTAGCTGTGGAGAAAGTAGCTGAACAAACATATTGGAACAAAATTGTGTAGCTGCAATACTTTTGAAGATATAAGCCATTTACTCATTACTAGGTAAAATTGCTATTACTCATTCAAAAGTAGGCCAAAGTTCACCAAACCTTTTTCCACTTAGCATAGGATACTCTAGTACTACCCTGTGGGTCAAAAATTCACTCAAAATTGCTCTATCTGTTACGGTTTGCGAGATATTTTTGATTTTTGACATTTTCAGTAAAAGTAGCAATAAAGTAGCCATTACTCACTTGTACATCGAGCAACAGGTGTGAAACTGAAATATGTTACAGTTCGCAAAAAAGTAGATGAACAACATATTTGAGAGAAATCATGTAGCTGCAATACTTTTGAAGATATAAGCCGTTTACTCATTATGGTTATCATAAAAAATTGACAAAGTAGCTATTACTCACTTAGCTATGGAGATACACTTCCAAACTACTGACCATGTTGTAGCTGTGGAGATAGTAGCTGAACCACATATTGGAACAAAATTGTGTAGTGGCAATACTTTTGAAGATATAAGCCATTTACTCATTATGGTTATCATTAAAAATTGACAAAGTAGTTATTACTCACTTAGCTATCGAGATACACTTCCAAACTACTGACCATGTTGTAGCTGTGGACAAAGTAGCTGAACAACATATTGCAACAAAATACTGTAAATGCGATAGTTTGAGAGTTATAAGCCATATAAATATATTAGCTAAAAGTGCTATTACTCACTCACAAGTACGCCAAAGTTCACCAAACCCCAAAAATATTGAAGAGCAAAAAAATTCATTAGGACAACTAATTTACCAAAAATGTGTAACTGTAGTAGTTTCAGAGGAAACTGCGTGACACATGCACGCACGCACCCATGCACGCACCCACGCACGCACGCACACACATGGTGCAAATTATAATCTCCCGCCGGCGAGCCGGGCGGGAGATAACTATAAATTTACCCACTTCAAGTCGGCCTGGAAATTGAATCCAGGACATGTGACGTGGGTGGTGACTGGTGAGTGTGTTACCCACTCTGCTCTGGTGCCCCCAAAATTAACTTGAAAAGCTAAGTCTTATTATACATTTCACATAGTATAATTCATCAACAATCACTGGTGTATTTATCTTACAGCTGAAGCATCACCTCTAAACCTTTTTTTCTTAAAGACAGAGTTGTACAGAACCGGATTATGCAATCCCATTTCTGTGCGATATGATGAATCAATGATATTAATCTTAGAAAGTTGTTATGGTCCAACTCACCTCCGCGAGACGCTGTTTTTTCCGTACCTGCCTGTCCTCTTCTTCTTCCTCCATCTCCTGTAGCTTCATGGCATACCTGTAAAGTAATACACACAGAAAATATTAAATTTACCTAAACAATGGATATTTTTAAATTTTGTCACGAGAAAAGATACATACACAGAATGTGAATTACGCTTTTTGCATTCTTGAGTGATGAGAATTATTTTACATTTATCATTCCCAACTTGTTCGAATAATAAGTGAACTATGTCAAATTTACTTACATAATGCAGCTATAAAATGCATCCATATTAAGGGGTACCAGTAAATGTGAAAAAGTCAACTTTTATGTATGTATGGATGTAAATGCAACAAAAACAAGCAGAAATTCTGGAAAAATACATTTCCAATGATGGTATGGCATATTTGATATCGGTGACATTTTAGATTTTAAGAATATTTATGACAAGCAGTACTTGTTTAGGCATTTTAAAAGCTAATAACCTAAGTAAGGAGTTCCAGGAATAAAAAGAAACTAGAAAAAGGTTTTTGCTAACAAAAACGAGCGGCACGGATGGAGACTTGAGTTAATAAAGCTGTAGTAGTTTGTGGTATGAGACTGTAAGAAGGTAAGCTTTACTGTGTTTTGTATCTAATGGAAAAGTGGATTATCTAAAAACTGTATCAGTTGCAGTATTAGACTGTAAGCAGAATATGAGCTTTATTGTGTTTCATAGAGTGGTATATTTTATGAAAAGAATTGCAAATTTAATAAGTAAATTAAATTTTTATAAGTTAATACCCTATCCAATGGACAATTGCTTTACCGGTCGGCGCGACCGGTCCCGCCAAACGCCAGAAAAAGACGTCCTGTATAGAATACCGGCAGGACCGGTCAGGAGAGTGCATTTGCCAGGTGGCGCATCTTACTTCCTCTTCCTGTCTAGACATCGTGACGTCATAGCATCTTTTTCGTGTCTAGTCCTAGTAAGACCCCTAGTAAGCTGATAGCGGGGCCGGTTGGGTGGGCCTTGCCTGTCCATTGGATAGGGTATTAACTTATAAAAATTTAATTTACTTATTAAATTTGCAATTTTATTGCGTTAATACATCCTATCCAATGGACAACTGCTGAATAACTACCGCTTGGTAGGCGGGTAAGCAGCTAGGGACTTATGTGAACTCACAATAAAACAAAATAATACAAGCCCATTTGACCTAGGGTCAGAGAACCCTGACAGGTCAAGGTCGGCCACCAACTCACCGGTTAACCGGGAGTCTACCGACGTTGCCCCCCCCCTTTTTCTTTCCTTCCAGAGTTGGTTTGAGAAGGGAAAGATAGAGAGAGAGGGGCTGAGTTCAGTCCCAGAAGAATAAACTTCCCAAGGGAAGCAAGTCACAGTTTTTTTTTGTTTTTTTTAAAATATATGTACAACAAATATTTACATTATGTACATATTTTACATATTTACAATATGTACATTTTTACTAGTGGTGGGATCGGCAGCTTAAATGGCAGATCGAGTATCACTTGTTAGTAGCGAGTTGAACTCGAGTTAAACTCGAGTAATTTTCGGGATAAAGTATTTCGTTTGTTAGCCATTAATATGGCGAAAATATTTTACATGACCGTACATGAGGTAAAATTTGGACTTGGAAATGGGCTTTCGCGATATAATTTAAGTTAAATCTTCATTGATTTAAGCCAGAATAAAATAAAAATGCAATATATTTTTGAAAATTTCAGATACTAGTATTTCTATTGTTTTGGTTAAGTGTCAGCCTTAGATGGTGAAAATATTGACGTTTTCAAAAACTCGAGTTTCAATAGTGCAGATCGATGTGTCCCCCAATTATCGCCCATCGAGTTGCAACTCAAGTTTCCGTCAGCTCGTCCCAGCACTAATTTTTACATATATACAATATCTCCTCACTTCTGGGCCTGGTGGTGCACCTGTTGGGCAGCCACTACAGGTCCCAGGTGGAAAAGCTCTGAATCAGCCCAGGCAACATCCTTCAAATAGAATTGGGTGCAGGTGTTGTGAGACTTCCAGTGACAGGCTGACAAGATCTGATCTAAGGAGATCCCTGATTGGAAAGCCTTAGATGCAGCAAAGGCCCTAACATCATGGGCTTTAACCTGATGTAAGGTGAGGGCCGCCTGGTCAGAGAAATCATAGCACAGAATCACAGTCTGTTTGATCCATGAGGAGATGGTGGCAGGTGAGATGTCTTTGCCAAAACCCTTCTTGAAGGAGACAAAGACTAACTCCTTATTCTGCCTGAGATCTGCAGTCCTGTCCAAGTAGTAGCGCAGGGCTCTAACTGGACATAAGGACCTGTCACCCTTGAGTGACCTATCCAGCGATGGTGCCAGGGCTGGAATGACCACTGGAGCCACACTATCTGGACCTTCCTTAGCCAGCTGGTTCTTGGATAGGAAGCTGGGTGAGGGGTACAAAGACACCTTAGACCAGTCTGACTGGTGTCTGATGTTCTTATGTAACCAAGCATGGATCTCACTCCTGCGTTTACCCGAACCTAAGGCCAACAAGAAAACAGTCTTGAAAGTCAGATGTTTCAAGGAGGCCTCTTTTAGGGGTTCAAAGGGAGCCTTTGTCAGCTGGTGAAGCACCAGAGAAAGGTTCCAGGAGGGTATGCCCCTCCTGCCCTTGGGTCTGTCTCTGTGGAAACTATCCAGGAGACGAGTGAGATTTTCATCCTTACTGACATTAATGGCGGAATTGCCCAGTTTGTCAGCAATGGTTGATCTGTAGCCATCAATAGTGCCTGGTTGCAACTTCTTGTCCTGAAACAAGTGCAGGAGGAAGTCAGCAATGGCTTTCAAAGGTGGTGCCCTGAAGTCCACCTGATTACTGAGGCACCACTTTGTAAAAATGGTCCACTTTGCCTCATAGACAGATCTG
Source organism: Sabellastarte sp. h YS-2021 (assembly GCA_964017235.1). Lineage (NCBI taxonomy): Eukaryota > Metazoa > Annelida > Polychaeta > Sabellida > Sabellidae > Sabellastarte > Sabellastarte sp. h YS-2021. The sequence goes on from OZ024929.1 coordinate 139,416,882, forward strand.
GTTGATCTTCTTTGAGGAGCCTCAATTCGTGCTGCCACTGCCTCAGAGAAGCCTTGCTCCTTGATTGCTGAGGCTCTAGGAGCCAGGCATGTAGGTTCAGATTCGACAGGTTACTGTGAAGGACCTGGTTGAAGGGCTGAGACACTAGGTTTGGTATGTAGGGCAGACACAGTGGGATCTGGCTTGACATTGCCACCAGGTCCCAAAACCAGGGCATGTTGGGCCACCCTGGAGCAATCAGAATTATTCTGTTGCAGGGGTAGTCCTGAAGCTTCTCCACCACTTTGCCCAAGATGGCTGCCGGTGGGAAGGCGTATGGGTCCAGGTCCTCCCAGGAGAGGCTGAGTGCATCCACTGCCCAAGCCTGGGGGTCTGGCACCGGTGACACAAACTGTGGCAGTTTGTTGTTGAATCTGGTGGCAAACAGGTCCACTTGTGGCTGGTGCCACCTTGAGCATACAGCCTGGAACACTGCTGGATGAAGTGACCACTCTGTTTGAATGGTCTGGCCAAGTCTGGATAGCTTGTCTGCTATCACGTTCAGCCGGCCGGGGATGTGACGTGCCCCGAGGGTCACCTGTTGTCTGGTGCACCAGGACAGGATTCTCCACAGTAGGGCACACAGTGAGCCCGACTTCATCCCCCCCTCTTTGTTGATATAAGCAACCACTGTTGTGTTGTCTGTAGCTATCAACACTGTCTTGTTGCAGACCAGGGTTCGAAACTCTTTTAGAGCTAGAAATACAGCCTTTAGCTCTAAGTGGTTTATGTGTAACTTGCTCTCTGGAAGGGACCAAGTTCCTCTTGCAGTATGGTCGTCCAAGTGAGCGCCCCACCCTTCGTTTGATGTGTCTGTAAAGATCTGCAGAGCATGTTTTAGAGGGTGTAATGGTTGACCTAGTAGCATATTGCTTTCCTCCAGCCACCACCTTAGATGGGAGTGGAGGGACTTGGGAACCGGTATCACCTTTTCCAGTGTTTCTGGGACCCTCCAGTTGTTTTTCAAGTGCCACTGTATGGGTCTCATGTGTAGTCGCCCTAAGTGGACTTGTTTTTCTGTTGCTGTGAGTAGCCCTATGAGGGACATAAATTTCCGGACCAGGCACACCGGATCCGACAGTATTGATCTGATCTTGTCTGTCAAGATCTGCCAACGTTCCTCTGTTGGTCTGACCCTGCCCACTTTCAGGTCGAACTGGTAACCTACGAAGTTGAAGACCTGTTGTGGGACCAGTTCTGATTTTTCCTTGTTCACCAGCCACCCTAGATCCTGGCACAGTGTGATCAGGGTTTGAGTATGCTGGAGACAGGTGTCGTGGGTAGAGGCTCTCACCAGCCAGTCGTCTAGGTACTGGTGGATCCTTATACCCTTTTGAAGTGCCATGAGTTTGACCTCTTTGGTGACCACTGTGAACTCCATGGGGGCTATGGACAGGCCAAAGGGAAGGGCTTTGAACTGGTAGGACCGACCCTGAAGGTGAAAACGCATGTACTTCCTGCACTGACTGTGAATTGGTATGTGGAAGTATGCGTCTTTGAAATCTATGGATGTGACCCACTCCCCTGACTGTAGGGAGGTTCTTATTGTCTCTGGGGTCTCCATCTTGAACGACTCTGTGTTCAAAAAGGTGTTCAAGGTGCTTAAGTCCAGAATCGGTCTCCACCGGTTGTTGGGTTTGGGTACCAAAAATAGCCGGTTGTAAAACCCCAGTGAGTTTGGGTTTTCCACCGGTTCGACTGCATTTTTGTTTATCAGCTGATGCAGTGCCTCCACAAGGAAGGACTGCTTGGTTGGATTGTGGTAGTTGCTTATTACAGTCGGTGACCTTGTTAAGTGAGGTCTGAACCGGAATGGAAGAGTATAATCCTCCCTCAGTGTGGTGACTACTTTTGGACTCGAACCCAAGGCTTCCCATTTCTCCCAACACTGGTTTAACCTCGCCCCTACAGGAGGATCTATAACAGCATGTTGGGCATTGGTGACAAGATTTACAGAACACAAGTGACCTACACAAGAAACATTTTTCACATATTTTATTTCTGTGTACATTTGACAAAAGGTGGGATTTACGCCTTTCCTTTGTGGCAACCCGGTGACAATATGAGCATTTGCAACATGAGAGTCTACATTGAAATTTAAAGTCACTTTGCTGTTCTCTGACACCACTGGTGCTGGGTTCAAGTCTCCCTGACCGGTAATAAGTACAGAGTTCTTCTGACTGGTCACTGGAAATATACAGTGATTGTCATTTATGAGACTTGAACCCCTTGGCAGGTTTCTGTGTGAAAGTTGAGGCCTTGCCACGACCTTTCCTAGCCTGCTGCTTGTCTTTGATCTGTTTCCAAGCAGGGACGTTCTTCTTGTCGGTGTGATGGCTAGTAACCTTGTCACTTGCAACATATGGATGGAAGCGACTTGGCTGTCGGTGTGAAGTACCGGAAGAACGCCTCTCTTCGCTCTTACAGATTTCTTCCTCAGCTTTTGATATAAGCTGGTCCGGAAATAAGGCATTCAAATGAACTGGTGACGTTCTCAAGGCGTGCAACATATCCTGCTTAACTCCAGCATGGAGATAGTCCAAGTAACTATCCCGGCGAGCCAGGGTGAAGTTGGCCATGTTAATAAAAACTGCTTCTGAAAGGTCTTGCATAGTCCTGGCCATTGCTTGAGATACTGACCGGTTGAAAGTGGTCAAGTACTCCAGTTCACTAACAGCCTGTTTCATCTTTTCAGATGACTTGCCTTTACTGTCCAGACGCAGGGTTTTTAACTGAGAGTTCATCGAGTCCTGAACCCTGGTCAGGCACCTTGACAAACCAGCAGCCTGGTGACACATTATTGTCTGTTCACGAGCTGCCCTCTCCCAGCGTCTGAGGAGATCCTGACTGAAGGCTCGAGAGGGTGGAGCAGAAGGCAAATTTCTTCTGGCAACCCTGCTGAAAGAGTGGTTGAGTTTGGCCGGTTCCGGTGACCAGGTACGAACTGCAGAACTGTCACTGTCTTTCTCAGCATGCATCCCATACCATCTAAACGGTCTAGGGGTTTTGATGAACTGATCTCTGAGGAGGCCAGTGTTGTCAGTGTTTCTGGTTGGGTAGCCTTCCTTGATTGTGAGGTTAAGACTGGACATCTTCCTGCACAACCAGTCATCCACAGGAAGTTTCACACTGACTTTACCGGTTGGCTGGACACGGGTACCGGCAAAGGGGTTGTCATCTGCAGTAGAGGACACAGTTTCAAACTCAGGAACCCTGTGCCAGTTCATGAAACTCCTCACACCCCTCATTGTTTCCCTGTAGTTAGCCTCCTCAGTGGGTTCAGTCTCAGGATCATCTCTGGAGGCATCCTTGTCTGCTGACCGGTCCCGGTGGATGTCACCATCCAGGGAACCGGTTTCGCTGCACTGGTCAGCTTCACTGTCAGAGGCTGCACTTAGATCCACATCACCGGTGGGCTGAACCTCTGGGAATGAACCGGGGGCCTGAACAGGCTGGGTTGCTATCCCTGCACTGGGAGCCCCAAGGGGCTGGGTGGCAGTCTGCATCTCCTCTACAGCACTACCGGTAGCCTGGTCAAGGCAGGGACCGGATTTCTCAGCTGGTAGACTCTTCTCCACAGGAAGACTGCTGGTGGTGACACCTGGGTCAAAAAAAGGGCTTCTGAGAGGGAGTCACATCTGAAGCCGGCTTCACAACCGGTTCAACCGGCACTGTGAAAGCCTTGGCTAGCAGCATAGCTTCAAGTCTGGAAAATCCTTCTCCCCACTTGTCATCCAGATGCTGGAGATCTTCAGAGGTAGGTCTACTGCTTGAAGATCTTTTCTTACTGGTAGACGGCTTGGGAGACTCACTACGTTTCATCTTCTTGGAAGGTGTCGTCTGCACAGCCTTGACCTTTTCCACTTTACCCAGTACGCTAACGTGTGCTGGGTCCACGAGAGTGGGGGTGGATGAGGTCGTGGCATTGGAGGTCGTCTTCTTATCTTTTCTGTCCCTATAGGTAGGTGTAGCCAGCTGAAGGGACTGCTCAGGGGTAAACCCTTTACAAATCACGCATTCCTTCTTTAGGACGCAGGGGTCGTCGCCTAGCCCTTTGTCCCTACAACGTGCTCACTTGGAATGGGTGTCGAACCCAGCCATAGCGTGTCCGCATGAACCTCGTCTTTGTCCTGGTGATGACATGGTTGTAGATAAAAACTTCTGAATTACTTCAAATATGAAATAAAACGGATGAGTTCGGTATAAAACAAAAATTTCCTTGTTGTTGAAAACACGTCTTCACTTTCCACGCGCCAAACGAAAAAGATGCTATGACGTCACAATGTCTAGACAGGAAGAGGAAGTACGATGCGCCACCTGGCGAATGCACTCTCCTGACCGGTCCTGCCGGTATTCTATACAGGACGTCTTTTTCTGGCGTTTGGCGGGACCGGTCGCGCCAACCGGTAAAGCAATTGTCCATTGGATAGGATGTATTAACGCAATAAAATATATCATTTTTGCTGTAAATTTTGGATCGTAAAGATTTTCCACTAGATATTTAATCCTAGATTTATAATGATAAAGATACACTGTAGTACACTATAATTGGCTATAGATAGGGAGATTCATATGTTGTATATCTTTGAGGCATTTTATGCCTCTGAAAATTTGTTGCTATTTAATATTTTTATAAGATAAATATGCTTAAGATAATAGTATTTGTGAAATCCTTTATTGTTCCATTGTAAAAAAATATATAAAAAGTCATGTTGTCAGATGTTATGTTAACATTTTTAATTCACACATGACTCTATAGCTGAATATCATGAAAACCCAAGGTGTTTACATATTATTAAGACTTTTTCCATTCTCTCAAATAGACGAGGCATTCTTTCCACAAGGCTCTACTTCCATGAACCTAAAGGTAAATGTCCTCGTTTGAATTGTTTACTCCCAAAAAGATTTACTGTAAGCATATCTCTTGATGAAAAGAAATTAATACATCTCGATATCCCTTATTAACCTTTTCACTCATTATGCAAGACACAGATGTTAACAAACAAAGCACAGTGGGGCATCACTGCCGAATCAGTGAGAGAATGGGTCTTGCCATGAATCTGCCTCCAGATAGATATCACACTAAAGCAAATAGAGTTGGAGGAGAAAAAAAAAGAGAAGCTCTTCATTTTCAATTAGCTGGCAATACATAAAATACTGTACAAGAAAAACTGTTTATGAGAAAGAGGTTTTTTTCCAATCATCTTATCTTCTGAAAGAAGTCAAGTCGATACATTTGACTAATTTACATAGTGTATGTGAATAAGTAGCTAGATCAACAACTCCTGCTACTAAACAAAAGCTGAATTAATTAAAGCCTTTATTCCCAAACAGGAAAAGTCATATCCACACAATTACACAAGAATGGAATCAGAAGAATGTGGTATTTTTTAATGTGCCTAAAACTGGGAATTTATATGATATGCACACTGATCAGCTGCAATATATTAATAACCACATCACTGCATCCTAAACACCTCATTTTATTTTCTTTGAAGATGCCATAACTTCAAAAACACAAGGTAGTTAGCTTAGTATACATGTGGCAGGTGTGGTTTTAAAAAGTCTTAAAATAAATGAGGTGGGAGCAAAAACTATATATTTACTAGAGATTGCGTCTTGATGCAGTGCATCCCTGGACGGGACATGGTTGAAGCGTGACATACAGAATATTATGTCAAATGTGACCCCACCAAAAGATTCGTCTTCACATCCAAAACCCCTACGACCAATAATAAGGGAGATATAGACCATTAGAAGTATCAAGGACCACATTCCACCTTGAAGGAGCGATCTAAGGTCAAATCTGAGCCCACCAAAAGATTTGGGGCACATGATTTCCCAAGGCTGTCTTCACATCCAAAACCTCTACGACCAATAACAAGGGAGATATAGGCCATTATAGGTATGAAGAACCACATTTGACCTTGAAGGAGGGGTCCAAGGTCAAATCTGAAACAACAAAAGATTCGGGGCACATGATTTCCTAGAAGTTGTCTTCACATCCAAAACCTCTATGACCATTAATAAGGGAGATATAGGCTCCTTTAAGTTTGGTCACCTCAGATTTTCAAATTCGTTGCAATAGCAACCAACCAAATTGAACAAACTGGACCAAATGTTAGCCTGGCAAGATTTCATAGCAGGGAAGATATCTCGAAACCTTGGTAAGGATCTAATCTAATCTAATGTTTTGCAGGCGCAATATCTTCCCCACCAAGGGGAACTCAGTGCGCTAGTTAACAAAAATCATTTCTTATAAGAAGAGTCGATAGGTGCTACAAATTTCCAGCTGTGAGTGATTTACTTAATGGTGAACTGTCAAGGCAGCTATTACTCAGTCAGCTATGGACCTACAGCTCTGGAAATTTGCCATGACACTGTGCATCAAAAATTAGCTAAACAACATATTTGACAAAATTATTGTAACTCTAACAGTTATGAAGAAAATATCATTTACTCATTTTGATCATGGTTAAAAATAGCCAGCCTCGGCAGGCAAGAACCCCAGCCCGTAGGTACAGCTAAATGGCCAACAACATTGAGATTTGGGAAAATCTTAGGAACAACTTCTGTTGTAAGAAGTATAGAGAACCCACGAGATGTTCTACAAAAGATTCACAGGCCATGATTTCTTACAAGTAGTTTTCATATTTTGAAGCCAAAGAAACAACTAGATTGGGCCAACTCGGCGCCAACATATCCCCAGACAGGTCATCACTCACGCCACAGGTTTTGATCGGGAATTTTTTAAAACATAATTACCCATTATTATATGAACTTCAGCACATCAATCTACTCTGTTTATATCTTCCAAGGAAGATGGTGTATCCCCAGACGCCGAATACATAACTCAAATTATATTTTCAATCTTCCTGCAATGATAACTCTAAACCTATTTTCAAAGTATTTAAATGATTGATGATTGAATGTCCATTCTAAAATAATAATCCCAAAAGAGCATATCTGTTTCTATATTTGTTGACAAATAAAATATTATTTTTAACTCAACTCATCATACTTTTCAATCTTCCTTCAAAGGATTTAAATGATTGATGATTCAATGTCCATTCTAAAATTGATAATCCCAAAAGCGCATATCTGTTTCTATATTTGTTCACAAATAAAATATTATTTAAAAAAAATTATTTATATTATTATTTTATTATATTATTTTTAGAATTTGCAAATTGTTTTCAGTTATTCATTTCCTCTATACCTGTATATGTGGTCCATATATATGCAACCTAAATATGTGACACAATCTCAGTTCTGACTCCCCTTTGTGTTATATGTAATGAAGCCCACCACCTCCCACCCCCACCCCTCTCCCCTTCTCCACACCTCTCTCACTATTACACAAGATCTGCAACCCCATTGAGTTCTTTGTTTCTCATCTGATATCATTAAATACCTTTGTTTATTTAGTGTCACTCAATATAGCTGGAGGTCCCAGAGGTGGGTGGGGGGAATCCGGGTGGGGGATGCATAAATGGTAAACAAACAATCTATATAAAAGGGGTACTCAAATACAAAAAGAATTGAGAATTTTAAGTATGTGATTATCAACTGAAATGAGTTCATAACTGTAGGAGCTGTGTCAAAATTAACTGAGGCAAGTTGAATAAAACTGGGCTAGTTGAGGGTTAAAAATCCCCTACTTTTACTACATAAGGATATAATTTCATTAATATTGGGACTTAAAGCTCACTTAAAGTGTCCATTTTGTCTACTTGAATATGTTTAACCAGTTTCATTTTAAAAAGTTAAAAACTCAGCAAGCAGAGGTATAACACACAAAAATAAGTTCTTAAAAGACTAAGATAGCCATAACATTATTAATATTCAAAATTTAAATAGACAGGCATTTCCTTTTAAAAATTCAAAGATTTCAGCTCTATAACCCACATAGTTTGACAGTTACTGGGCTTTAAAGTGGCATAATGTCCATAAATTGGGTTTCTGTGGGCATTTTACAATTGTTAAAGAGACCTTAGCAATTAAACAACAGATCTGAAACTTTTTGGGGGACATACATAACAAACAAAAATTATATATAATACAGTTTAAGACTTGTCACACTAAGCATTTCCAAATAACAGGGCAAAATACGGAAAAAATGTCCAAAAAGGCACTTGGGCGAGTGTCTATGGCCCTCATACACAGGTTAAATGTCTACTAAAAACCTTGATTTTCGGCATATGTAAAAAGGACATAATAATGCATTCCCAGATGGGATTTCAGCTCCATCAATCACATAGTTTAACAGTCACAGGGCTTAAAGGTGGTTAAAAAGTCCAAATATTGGGTCTCTGTGGGCCTTTTAGAGATCTCGATGTGGCTTTCAAATTAAAGCTTCAGACTTAAAATTTGTTACATACTAAGATTACACATAGAATATGTATCTAATAAAGTTTGAAACTTCTCAGACTTACCATTTCCAAGTTACAGAGAAAAATATGTGAAAAATGTCTTAAAAGGGTCACTCAGGTGGGTGTTTAAGGTCCTCATACACAGGTTAAATGTCTACTTGAAGCCTTGATTTTTGGCACATGTAAAAAGAACATAATAATGTATTCCCAGATGAGATTTCAGCTCTATCAGTCACATAGTTTAACAGTCACACGCCTTAAAATTGGCAAAAAGTCCAAATACTGGGTCTTTATGGGGCCTTCTAGAGACCTAAATGTGGCCTTCAAATTAAAGCCTCAGACTTAAAATTTGTCACATACTAAGATTACACATAGAATATGCATCTAATACAGTTTGAAACTTCTTAGACTTACCATTTCCAAGTTACAGGGCAAAATATGTGAAAAATGTCTAAAAATGGTCACTCGGGTGGGGATTTATGGTCCTCATACACAGGTTAAATGTCTTCTTAAAGCCTAATTTTTGGCACATATATAAATAACATACTAATATCTTCCCAGATAGGATTTGAGCTCTATTAGTCACATAGTTTGACAGTCACAGGGCTTAAAAGTAGCAAAAAGTCCAAATATTGGGTCTTTGGGAGCCTTTTAGAGACCTCAATTTGACCTTCAAAATTAAAGCTTCAGACTTAAAATCTGTTACATACTAAGATTACACACAGAATATATATCTAATACAGTTTGAAACTTCTCAGACTTACCATTTCCAAGTTACAGGGAAAAAGATGTGAAAAATGTCTTATAAGGGTCACTCGGGTGGGTGTTTATGGTCCTGATACACAGGTTAACTGTCTATTAAAGGCCTAAATGTTGGGGCACATATAAGAAAACACATAGATATATTCCCAGATGATATTTAACTTAGATGAGAGACATAGTTTGAAAGCTACAGTGCTTGAAAGTGGCAAAAAGTGCATAAATTGGGTCTCTGTGGGCACTTTTGAGACCTTAAGTCGACCCCTTTGGGTAAACCTACAGCCCTAAAATTTTCTACAGACAAGGATTACATATCAAAGTTATACCTAGCGCAGTTTGAGACTCATCAGAATTACCACTTCCAAATTATAGGGCAAAATATGTGAAAAGTATAGCAAAAAATCCCCAAGTGGGGGTATTTATGGGCCTCAAACACAATTTTCTCCTCAACTTAAAGTCGTGATTTTCGGCACATGTACTAAGAACATATTAATGTGTTGTCAGGTAAAATTTCAGCCAGCTGAGCATCATAGTTTGTGACCTACAGGGCTCTAAGTGGCCAAAAGTCCAATTTCTGACCTTAAGGTGGCCATAAGTTCTTTTTTACTGGGAGTTTAAGGTCACCTTAAAATAGGGATCTTCCTTTGGGCACCCTTAACATGTGTACCAAGTTTGAAAAAAAAATATTAATTTGTTTTTGAGTTATCGCGTCCACAAGGAAATTTCTACGGCGGCGGCGGCGGCGGCGGCGGCGCGACGGACCTGAATCCAATATATCCCCGACTTTCGTCTGGGGATATAATTATAAGGGAGATATAAGACCCTTTTGATATGATGACCCTCCTATTGGGCATTAAAGATGCGATGTGGCGGCCGTTTTGTTTCCAAAACAAGGACACAATTACTCTTGGGCAAGCTTTCCTATCCATTTACATTTGTGCAAATCTGATGAAGCTAGCTGACATGTTTTGGGTTACAGAAGACATTAAAGATTTTAGAACAAAATTTAAGACCCGAAAATTTTAAAAGTGCTGCCATGGCAACAGTTATCAACAACAGTTGCTGCTGGATACCCTCCAAAACCTAATCAGCTCTAGATCCTCATGGGGTAAACATATCCTGAAAATTTGGTGAAAATCCATACAGGGGTTTAGGCTGTGGAACACCCACAAACTTTAAGACCCAAAAATCTTAAAAGTGTTACCATGGCAACAGTGGTAGCCAGATACCCATCAAAACCTAATCAGCTGCTGATCCTCTTGAGGTAAATATGTCCTCAAAATTTGGTGAAAATCCGTGCAGGGGTTTAGGCTGTGGAACACCCACAAACTTTAAGACCCAAAAATCTTAAAAGTGTTGCCATGAACACCCTAACTTTAAGACCCGAAAATATTAAAAGTGTTACCATGGCTGCGGAACACCCATAAGCTTTATGCCTCACAGTCTTATATAGGCATATATATGCAGTAAAAGGTACCATTTTGAGTCATTTTAGCAGCGCTAAGGTGACCTTGAAAACAATAGCCAAGGTCAACAAACTGGATGCTGGTACTCCATCATGTATTCAACCTCCAGAGCCATTTTCAATAGTTTCCATGCAATATATTTGTATTTGTATTTGGTTTTTATACTTAATATCTCCATATACTACAGGACTCAAAGTGCTATTTGACCCATTCGACTGAACTAAGTACAGTCCAAGGTCATAGTGACTTGCATTCCCCTAACTGAAAGACAGAGGCTCAAGGATGACCATTTATCAACGTCCTTGAGGTTCTTTAGCCTGCCACTGGGGATAGGACCCAATGACAGAGGACCGCCATTTTAAGTGGTCATCCGAGCCACTATGTATCTGCCTGTACCTGGGTTTGACCCCACGTCGTCTGCACACCTAAGCAAGTGTGTTACCCGCTAGGCCACAGTGGCAGATAATATAGTCAGCATTAAGTGTGAAAATATCTCCAAAAATGGCCCCGGTGAGATACTTTGGCGGTCTGTGGATGACATTCAATGAAGAGCTTCAAGGTCAAATTTCTGCATGCTTCCAGAGGACATATATATGTAATTATATATACCAACCATAGGATAATCTAACTTTCTGTATATAAGAACTGGGCCAAAATGTGAAAAAATGAACAAAATCTGACCTTTAAGAGGCCACCAGTGACCTTGAAATTGAAGGTCAAGGTCACAAAACAATACCGTTAGTGGCATTGCCCATATATACCCAACTATCAAATTTGAAAGGTCTAACTAAAATATTTTTCAAGTTATCACGTCTGAAAGGAAATCTCTGCAGAGGCGGCGGTGGCGTGACCGTACTGAATCCTAAGTATCCCCGACTTTTGTCTGGGGATACAATTACGTCTAGATGGCCAAAGTCTCTTAAATACAGGAATTTTAAGTAAAAAGGTAATTAAAAATCTTCCTTAAGCTTAATCAATGTGTCAAGTTGATTTGATGTCATTGAACAGTTGATCTGATGTCATTGAACAGATGGGGGCTGAAAACCCTCATTTTAACTTCAAGATGGCCATGACTGTACTTGTATTGGAAGTCCAAGGTGGAAAAAAATAAGAATGTCCCTATTGTCATCTTTAATGAGTGTGCAAAATTTAACTGAGGTCAGCTGAACAATACGATAGCTGGAGATTAAAAACTCCATAATTTCACTGCAAGGTGGCCATAAGTTCATTCATATTGGGACTTTAAGGTGACAATAAAATAAAAATGTCCCTTTTGTCATCCTTTATAAGTGCATACAGTTGTACCTGAGGTCAGTTGAACAATAAGATAGCTGCAGGCTGAAAACTTCCCTTTTTCACTGTAAGGTGACCAGAACTTCATGCATATTGTGACTTTAAGGTGACCATAAAATCAGAATGTCCCTTCTGCCAACCTTTAGAAGTGTGCCAACTTTTATTTTAAAAATTTAAACATTAACTAAGCTTAGGGCTGAAAACCCTACATTTTAAGTTTAAGATGGCCATAACATCATTAATATTTAAATCATAAGGTAGTAATAGTCTTCTTTTGATCTACTTCAATATCAATATATGTTAGATATGGAAAGAGAAAGGGGCCAGATGGCTTTATTCCAATTTTATGACTTTGGGGGGCATAGCTCCAATTATATTAACAGTTTAAGGTCACCATAAAGTCAGGATAATGTTTTGGTGAATCTTAATATATATGCCATGTTTGGTTGAAAAAAGTGAAGAACTAAGTGAACTGGAGGGCTAAAACCCCCTTTTTTGACATTAAGGTGACCTTAAGATTGCAGATACAGGCCTAAAACTTCAGGATGTGAAAGATTATCAAAATGTAGCGGGATAAGTTATCCAACAAAACGCCAAAATCCTGACCGTTTTTGAGATACATACCAAGTACCCATTTTTTAAAAATTTACAAAAGTAAAACGCCTCCCATTCAGGCATCTATGGTCCAAGTGATCAGAAAATCCTTTCCAACCTGCGTATTTAGGTCTTGAATGTACCTGATAAATTTTATAGCACAGGTGTGTGTGTTTTTTTTCCGAAACACGATGACGGGGTGTTTTTGAAAAATGCTTAAGGTTACCTTAAGTAAAGCTTAAGGTCTCCGCAAAGTATCCCAAAAAACTTTCCTGCCCCTATAGTTTTAAAGAAAAAAAGGAAGGAAAGAAAAATTTGAAAGTCCAAGAAGTTATTCAAGGGAGATCATAATCCGGCGGCGGCGGTGATCAGTCGAACTTACGTGAAAACAAATAAGCGCCCATGACGGGCCGATTAATTATTCCTAAATCTTTATTTTACAATACTTACATCAAATACAGGGTGTAGTGGATAACCACAGTATTGCTTCACAAGAGAAACAGACATTGTTTTTGCACAGCAAAAACAAAGATTCCAATGAGCATTACTGCTTTTGCCGAAATGACGATCTTGCTCTGTTTAATGTATTTTTTTTTCATGTATGCAAAAATTCAAAACATCTTTAAACCTTTATTATTTGCTCTTTACTTTGAACAGGATTATCCAAGTCAACCATTTTTCACTAAATAAGTATAATGTGATGTTTAATTTGAAGTGGCCATGTTGTTCTAACTACATTCTTTTGCAAGTTTTTGTAGATGGTAATTTAAGTCCATGTTTGTGTTTTGAGCAATGAAATATACAGTTTCGAGCAATTAAAGGTATAAAGTGCAAAGATCCAAAACTTTTGATGTGCTTCTGATACCCAAATATGAAGTCCAATGTTATGTTTTATTTTAATGGAAACTTTTAATTCAAACCCTGTTGTGGCGTTTTTTCAAAGGTACTGCTTCCCGCCTTAACTTGGCACAACTTTTTTACATTTTGCAAACAAGTGAGTGATGTTTTTATGGTGCTGATCACAAATGCCATGGGTGATATTTGATGCTTATTTTTGTGGTGATTGACAGAAAAATATATTGCAATATATATGTAAGACACCTACTATATAACATGCCTGAACACTTTTTTTTTCTGATATTTCTAGGAATTTTCAATTACTGTTAACTGTCGATACATTTTTTTTTATGAATTCTCACTTACTGTTGACTGTCTGGATTGTTCTCTGGATTTTGACACTCCGCCAGTTGTTTCTCCAGTCGCTTCACCTCATTCCGATCCAGTGGCTCCACATTCTTCACATAAAACCGGATTCCTGAAAAAAAAATTGGAAAAGCTCTCCTAAATGAGTGAGAAAGTGAAAGTATTTTCTGATTCCCTGAAATTCAATTCAACTGGGTTTTATTGTATTTCATACCATATTGTTAAAACACTTACTTTTGATTTGTTCCTGTATTTTGGCAAGAGCTTCTCTTCCTCCCGACGAAAAAAGTGTAGCAGCCACATAGCTAAAACGAAAAGCTAAAATATTCATTACAAAGAATAGGAACAATAAAAGCTACACAAGCCAACATAAGGAATGGTGCCAATTTATAGTCTCCAGAAACTGAGGGAGTATGGAAACACCTTTCACAACCTATTCCAGAAACAATGATAAAATATCTATGAGCACACAACAAACAATTATTTTGTGTAGTTTTGAAATTTGGGCTTGTTTGTTCAATCTAAAAACCACTTAGGCAGAAAATGATCTGAAAGTTTTAATATTTTAACCAAAAAGTGAGTGGTACTTTACTTTGAAGAACTAAAGAAAAAAAAATGAACAGCCAGATCTGATAATGACAAACACTTCTTCTACCCAGGATAGTATGCTATCACAAAAAAATCATCAGTATCTCTCCAGGTGTTGTAGTTTCACTGGAGAAAGAACATGTGTAGTTTAAGGATGTCACCTTTGATGAAATAATGGTTGAAAGCTGGTTGCACGTGCTTGTAGGCCAAAAAAATAATGATTGACATTTGTTTCTGACTTCTGAACTTTATATAAAGTAGGGAATGTTAAAGTTGCCACAGGATATAATATCCCCTTGTTTTACTATAAACAATTGGACAAAATAATGAAATGCTTGACTTATAGTATGTTTTAGCTTCTTTTTATGTGATTCAGTGGCAGATTTCACAATTGTTGCTGTAAATCTATAATCTGAATGTACCTGTCCAGTGAGACTCCGGCTTTAGTGGCACTTGATAAGAGGGCTGCTAGTGCGATCTGCAAGCATAAAATAACAGAGTCATGTATTACATAAGTAACTAATTAAAGACATATGGCTACTCTAAATTACTTTATCCACAATTAATATGGACATATTTGTCACTATTTAAATTAGATCGATCAAGCAATTCTCTGTTATATATTGTTGCTAAATTATAACAATAAAAATAGGTTTTACCATCCAACCCAAATCAGAAACTAGTACTAGTGAACAGAAGGAAGCAATGGCTGAACATAGACACCAATGTAAGAAACAAGAATACTTCACAAGATCACTAAAAGTGCAATCTTGTGCGGCAGGGAGCAAGAAAACCTTCCCAAACATTAATACCCACAGATGAACAGATACAAGTGGGGTTGAAAGGAAGAGTGATATCTCTTCTTAAACAGTGCAACCTCAGTAATCAGGAGTTACATCCCTCCACACATTATAGGCAGTCTCCTACACTCTATGAGGTAACATAAATCAGAACCAAGTTTGTATGAAGGATTGCTAAGAATTCGCAAGACCCAGTCCACCTACATTACCCACAAATACTTACCTGCGAGGGGGCAAATAGAAGATTAACATTCGTATGGAGTGCTCGGTCTAAGAAATCATCAGACCCTGCCCGCAGAATTTCAGCATCTGCTACATCTGGACAGCGGGTCTGTCAGAAAAAAGGCAACAGTTTAGTCTTGTTATTTTGTTGGGTTATTTGTATGGGTCACTTGATCCAGGGTGATTAAAATGTTCACTTTTTAAGCATAGAACAAATTGAAAGAATCTACAGTGACAACCTCTCAAAATTTCATAACAAAATCCAAGAATATACTGCTTCTAGGCATAAGTTGGCCGCAGTCATAAGTTGGCTGCCATCACCAAATCTTGAAATTGCTACAAATTTAAAAGCTGATATTGCAATTGTAAATGGTCCATTATTATTACATTTATGCTTTTTATTTGTTTTAAACACTGTACAAAGACTTATTTGTCTGTCTGGCCCAATTAAATTAGTGGCGGCCAACTTATGACCGCGGCCAACTTATGCCTAGAAGCAGTAGAGTATATAAAAAATTTAGTTTTGCAACCATGGAATAACCAAATAGCTTTGGATTTATGTTGGTTTTCAGGTAAGATTCATGACTAAGTTATTTTTACCAAAATACGAATGTAACCATTTAAAAAAAATTCAGGAATTCAAAAATTCCAATTCTTAGAAATTTTTTCTCTTAGAAAATATTCTGATAAGAGTAATTTGAAAAGAAAGAAAGTTGATGAATATGGATCCAGGGATCAGAATACCCACCTTGACATCAATAATGAGCCCTTCCAAGGGTCTGTAGGGGTTGTGTACAGTGAGGTGGTAGTGGAGCTGTTGCATTAACAGTAGTTCATGAGATAAAATCACGTCTGCAAGATGGTCTTGGTTACCATGGCAATTTCCCACAAACTGTGTTAAAGATACGTTGAATTCTTCCACCTTACAGGACAAGTAACAACACACCAAGCTAAAACAAAAAAACATAGGGGAAAACAGTAGTACTGTTGTCAATTTGAATAAATTTAAACAAATAATTTTCAATCCGAAAATAGGCCTCATGTATTATTAAATGAAGTGATTGTTCTTTAAGGTCTGTGTTAATGAAAACTCTTTGACAGATTTGAAATTGGGAATGGTTAGTACTGGTTACCAATTTGAGAGGAGTTATATGTACACATTTGCCTGAACCTGTGTGTTAAGGAAAGAGTGGGTGTTGTTTCACCATTTACTTGAGCCATTTAAGCAATTTAAGTGTTTCAACAACATAACAACATTGTTTTGTGCATAACAGTAATATTTTCCAAATGTAATCAAGTGTATTTTAAGATCTTGAAATACAAATAATTATCAATCTTCCTTACTACCAGAAAAAGGATATTTAGAAGCAAAACTAGAAAAAGGTTTTTACTAACAAAAAACGAGCGGCCCGGATGGAGAGCTGTACCAGTTGCAGTATGAGACTGTAAGCAGAACGCATGCTTTACTGTGTTTTGTATCTGATCGAAAAGTGGATTATTTAAAAACTGTGGCAGTTACAGTATTAAACTGTAAGCAAAATGTGAGCTTTATTGTGTTTCGTAAAGTAGTACATTTTACGAAGCATTTTTGCTAGAGGTTGGCTGAAGAGAAACTGTAGCTGTAAATGTGGAATCGTAAATTGTTTCCAGGATATATTTAAGGCTTTTTCCATTCTCTCAAAACAGACAAGACGCCGCAGAGTGATACCATAATAAAGCAAAACTATTCGAAAAAATACATTAAAATTTGACATTTGAAAATTCAGGGTTTTTGTATCCAGAATGTGATCTGGATTTTTTCACAAAATTTCATTTCATTTCCTTCAGTCAGACCCTACATACATAAAAAATTTCATAAAGATTTGTTCATGTCTTTTCGAGTATTATGCTCCTGTTCCAACAAAGGACTAAGCCCCGATCCTGTCTGGGACCCTTAATCATGGACAGTCGCTGAAAGAAAAGGTAAAATGGGCGGGAATACTGAATCGGTATTGAAGCCTGGGATTAAGGTCAGATCAGTCTCAGGAAACCTCAGGAGGCCCCAGGTGGCCCCAGACAGTCCCCGACTGTTCTGGGACTAAGAACCGACTAAGCCAGTTTTCTGGTCGGTTTGAAGCACGATCTTGTCGTACACATACCGACTGGGTCCCAGGACGCCTCAGGCCTCCTGGGACTAAGCCCCGACTAACCCCCGATTAAGTCCCGGCCTCCTCAGGTGTCCTGAAGCCTCCTCAGTCTTCCCCAGACCAATGTGGCCGATTCTTGTTTTGCAATGGGACTAAGGGTTGCAGGAGGCCTGGGACTAAGGCACTAAGGGTCTGGGACTAAGGGTCGCAGGCGGCCTGGGACAGCACAGGACTGTGTAAATTTGGTCTGAGGAGGCCTGAGGAAGCCTGGAACTGGACATTTTGTTTATGGCGGGAAAAAAGAGTCGGTTTGGGTCGGGAAAAATATCAAACATGTTTGATTTTTCTCACGGCCCCAACCGACAATACCGACCCTTACAGAACGCCTGGGACTAAACAAATTTTTGAAACCGACTGACAAAAACCCTTAATCGAGAGCCTTAGTCGTGTGGTGGAACACCCACATTAAGAAACAGATGTACAGACAAATAAATCCAAAACATAACCTCCTTATGGTAGTAATGAGAACAGATATTAGTATAAGGTAATACTTCTGAATTTGTCAAAATCTGAATTTAAAATACTCTTCATTGATCATATACAAATTGTGCATGTAATAAGGAATCTTTATGGATTTTCTTTGCTAATGCATTTATTTTGACTTTCCATAAAGTAAGGCTGACCATAACAAGCTTTGTTTTTAACTTAAAGAAACATTTTTTTTTCTGGGTAATTTGTCAAAATATTCAAGTACATGTATATTGCAACCCCTCTCCATTAAAAACCTGGGACAATGTGAATATAGAAGACTGTTGTAAACTGGTTTTCTAATTGTAAATTAAATATTTTTAAAGTTAACATGCAACACAAGATAACTAAAAGTATTAAATATCATAGAATTTAAGTGATATTTGTGCCTCAATAATGTACACTAAGAGAAAAACAAAGAATGTTTGTGTGTGTACTGCAGTAAATCTGTATATGCAGGAGTAAGTGTTTACCTAAGTTCAGTCACCTGAGATGTTGAAAAGGTCTATTGTAAATCTTCCCCACCCCTCTCCACTTCAACTGAAACACTGAAGGGAGAAAAAATATATAACACACATACACCCCCCCCCCCCCACACACACACACAGAGGCAATTCTTTTTTTTCTGTAACACACACATAGAGGCAATTCTTAGCTCTGATGCTTACAGCTTTTTAAGTTATAAGTGATTTATTGCATGAACTCATGAGTGTTAATGCCTGAAAAAATCATTTAAAAAATTCATAAAAGAAAAATTAGGAAAGATCCAGGCCTGATACTCACACAAGGGAATTTATTTATGGCCTAGTACATATCTGCAAGATAAGAGAGAGATCCCTGCAATAGTGAATGGAAAAATTGTGATAAAGTGTTGAAATTTTCATACTTTGAGTGGGGGTACCTCTCTTCTAATAGCTCTAGCAAACAGACGAACAGACTGATCTGCATGATTTTACGATTTATCATCCTCGATAGATAAGGTGTCTTTTAAAAGTAACAGCATGTCTCTGGGTCTTGTGGTTTTTGAGGAGAAGTTGTTCACAGAGTGATGCAATAATGTCAGCTCACTGACAAGTCAGCTGACATTAAAATGAGGTTGGAGCAATAATTTTATATTTACTATGTTAAGATGGCCAAAGTCTCTGAAATACAAGAATTTTATGTAAAAAGAACATAAATATCTTCCTTAAGCTTAATCAATGTGTTGAGTTAAACTGATGTTTTTGAACCGTAAGTCAGTTGGCAGCTGAAAACACTCATGTTTACATCAAGATGGCCATGGCTGTACTTGTATTGGAACTCCAAGGTGGAAATAAAATTTGAATGTCCCTATTGTCATCTTTAATAAGTGTGCAAAATTTAACTGAGGTCAGCTGAACAATACGAAGGCTGGAGGTTAAAAACTCCATAATTTCACTGCAAGGTGGACATAAATTCATTCATATTGGGACTTTAAGGTGACCATAAAATAAGAATGTCCCTTTTGTCATCCTTTATAAGTGGACAAAGTTTAGCTGAGGTAAGTTGAACAATAAGATAGCTGAAGGCTGAAAACTTCTTTTTTTCACTGTAAGGTGACCATAACTTCATTGATATTGGGACTTTAACGTGACCATAAAATCAGAATATCCCATCTGGCAACCTATATAAATGTGCCAAGTTTTATTCTAAAAATTTAAACATTAAGCAAACTTAGTTAGGGCTGAAAAAACCTACATTTTAAGTTTAAGATGGCCATAACATTATTAATATTTAAATCATAAGGTTGATCAACCGCAATATCAATACAAGATAGATTCTTTAAAAATAGAAAAAATAAAGGGGCCAGACAGTTTTATTCCAATTTTATGACTTTAGGGGGTCCATAGCTCCAATTATATTAACAGTTTAAGGTCACCATAAAGTCAGGATAATCGTTGACAAATAATCCTTGTAAATCTTAATATATATGGCAAGTTTGGTAGAAAAAAGTGAAAAACTAACTGAACTGGAGGGCTAAAACCCCTGTTGCCCTCCAGCATGGGGTCCCCCAGGGCTCCGTCCTTGGTCCAATTCTTTTTTCCCTTTACACCAACCCAATCAGCTCCATCATTCAATCTCACAGTAGCATCAATTACCATTTCTACGCCGATGACACTCAGCTATACATTTCACTCTCTCCAGCAAATTTTTCCCACTCTGTACATAAACTAAACAAGAGGAGAGTGCCCGTGAACGGGCACTGTGTCAGCTGACTGAATGTTTTTGATTTGTGATGGTGATAATGAGAGGAAAGCATAATTATCAGGGAAAGGGCTGTACAGAAATACAGTAAATGGTAACTGAACACATGTTCGAAAGATATTCCGAAGCTGACAGAAGAAAACGACAAAAAAGTTGTGCCCTGCAAATGGTATTATGAAATAAAGTAACAAGGTAATTGTTTAAGGGTAAAAAGTAGGTTAAAAATATTTAAAGAAATACTATAAATGCAATATCCTCGTTCCACCATGAAGAAGGGGTCCAAAGGTCAAATCTCACCATACCAAAAGATTCCCAGCCAAAGAATTTAGGATGGTTTACCATCCCAAACCTCTCGGACCAATAATAAGTGAGTTATAGGCACTTTTTAAGTTTGGCTCTCCTTGTTTGACCTTGAAGGAAGGGGTCCAAGGTCAAATCCGACCACACAAAAAAATTCCCAGCCCATGATTTCCTGTAGCTTGTTTACCATCCCAAACTTGTAGGACCAATAATAAGCGAGTTCTAAGCAATTGTAAGTTTGGCTATCCTCAACTGCCCTTGAAGGAGGGGTCCCAGGTCAAATCTGACCACACCAAAAGAATACCAGCCCATGATTTCCTATATGTTGGTTTACCATCCCAAACCTCCAAGACCAATAATACGCGAGTTATAAGCACTTTAAGTTTGGCTATCTTCGTTTGACCTGGAAGGAGGGGGTCCAAGGTCAAATCCGACCACACAAAAAAATTCCCAGCCCATGATTTCCTGTAGCTTGTTTATCATCCCAAACTTGTAGGACCAATAATAAGCGAGTTCTAAGCAATTGTAAGTTTGGCTATCCTCAACTGCCCTTGAAGGAGGGGTCCCAGGTCAAATCCGACCACACCAAAAGATTCCCAGCCCATGATTTTCTATAGGTTGGTTTTCCATTCGAAACCTCTAGGACCAATAATAAGTGAGTTATAAGCACTTTTAAGTTTGGCTATCCTCATTTGACCTTGAAGGAGGGGTCCAAGGTGAAATCCGACCACACCAAAAAATTCCCAGCTCATGATTTTCTATAGGTTGGTTTTCATTCCAACCTCTGGGACCAATAATAAGCGAGTTATAAGCACTTTTATGTTTGGCTATCCTCATTTGACCTTGAAGGAGGGTTCCAAGGTCAAATCGGACCATATTAACAGATTCCCAGCCCATGATTTCCTACAGGTTGGATACAATGATTTACTCAACAGTGAGAACCTGAAAGAAGCTATTGCTCAGCTATCCCATGACATAGAGGTCTGCAATTTCACTATGTTATAGCTGACCAAAACGTCTGTGAATAACATATTTAACAAAATACTCTAAATGTAATAATTTTCAAGTTACAACTGATTTACTCAAGAGTGAGAACCTCAAACTAACTATTACTCAGCTATGCAATGAGCTACATGTCTGAATTTTTGCTCTGTTATAGCTGACCTAAAAGTAGCTGAACAACATATTTAAGCAAAATACTGTAAATGCAATAGTTTTCAAGTTACAACTGATTTACTCAATAGTGAGAACCAGAAAATAGCTATTGCTCCGCTATGCCATGAGCTATAGGTCTGTAATTTCACTATGTTATAGCTAACCCAAAAGTAGGTGAACAATATATTTTAACAAAATACTCCAAATGCAATATTTTTCAAGTTATAGCTGATTTACTCAACAGTCAGTGCCTGAGAACAGCTATTGCTCAGTTGTGCCATGAGCTACAGGTCTGTAATTTCACTATGTTATAGCTGACCCAAAAGTAGCTGAATAACATATTTGCACAAATTTCTGTAAAGGCAATAGTTTTCCAATTACAACTGATTTACTCAACAGTGAGAACTTTAAAGTAGCTATTACTCAGCTATGCAATGAGCCACAGGTCTGGAACTTCACTATGTTATAGCTGACCCCAAAATAGGTGAATAACATATTGAAACAAAATACTCTGAATGCAATAGTTTTCAAGTTATAAGTGATTTACTCAACAGTGATAGCCTAAAAGTAGCTATTACTCAGCTATGCCATGAGCTACAGGTCTGAAATTTTACTATGTTATAGCTGACCCAAAAGTAGCTGAATAACATATTTATACTAAATTCTCTAAATGCAATAGTTTTCAAATTACAAGTGATTTACTCAACATTGAGAACTTCAAAGTAGCTATTACTCAGCTATGCAATGAGTCACGGGTCTGGAACTTCACTATGTTATAGCTGACCCCAAAATAGGTGAATAACATATTGAAACAAAATACTCTAAATGCAATAATTTCCAAGTTATAAGCGATTTACTCAACAGTGATAACCTAAAAGTAGCTATTACTCAGCTATGCCATGAGCTACAGGTCTGAAATTTTACTATGTTATAGTTGACCCAAAAGTAGCTGAATAACATATTTATACTAAATTCTCTAAATGCAATAGTTTTCCAATTACAACTGATTTACTCAATAGTGAGAACCTCAAAGTAGTTATTACTCAGCTATGCAATGAGCTACAGGTCTGAAATTTCACTATGTTATAGCTGACCCAAAAGTAGGTGAACAACATATTAAAGCAAAATACTGTAAATGCAATAGTTTTCAAGTTACAACTGATTTACTCAATAGTGATGACCTAAAAGTAGCTATTACTCAGCTATGCCATGAGCTACAGGTCTGAAATTTTACTATGTTATAGCTGACCCAAAAGTAGGTGAACAACATATTTAAGCAAAATAATGTAAATGCAATAGTTTTCAAGTTACAACTGATTTACTCAATAGTGATGACCTAAAAGTAGCTATTACTCAGCTATGCCATGAGCTACAGGTCTGTAATTTCACTATGTTATAGCTGACCCAAAAGTAGCTGAATAACATATTTATACGAAATTCTCTAAATGCAATAGTTTTCCAATTACAACTGATTTACTCAATAGTGAGAACTTCAAAGTAGCTATTACTCAGCTATGCAAGGAGCCACAGATCTGAAACTTCACTATGTTATAGCTGATCCCAAAATAGGTGAATAACATATTGAAACAAAATACTCTAAATGCAATAGTTTCCAAGTTATAAGCGATTTACTCAACAGTGATAACCTAAAAGTAGCTATTACTCAGCTATGCAATGAGTCACGGGTCTGGAACTTCACTATGTTATAGCTGACCCCAAAATAGGTGAATAACATATTGAAACAAAATACTCTAAATGCAATAATTTCCAAGTTATAAGCGATTTACTCAACAGTGATAACCTAAAAGTAGCTATTACTCAGCTATGCCATGAGCTACACGTCTGAAATTTTACTATGTTATAGCTGACCCAAAAGTAGGTGAACAACATATTTAAGCAAAATACTGTAAATGCAATAGTTTTCAAGTTACAACTGATTTACTCAATAGTGATGACCTAAAAGTAGCTATTACTCAGCTATGCCATGAGCTACAGGTCTGAAATTTTACTATGTTATAGCTGACCCAAAAGTAGGTGAACAACATATTTAAGCAAAATACTGTAAATGCAATAGTTTTCAAGTTACAACTGATTTACTCAATAGTGATGACCTAAAAGTAGCTATTACTCAGCTATGCCATGAGCTACAGGTCTGAAATTTTACTATGTTATAGCTGACCCAAAAGTAGGTGAACAACATATTTAAGCAAAATACTGTAAATGCAATAGTTTTCAAGTTACAACTGATTTACTCAATAGTGATGATCTAAAAGTAGCTATTACTCAGCTATGCCATGAGCTACAGGTCTGAAATTTTACTATGTTATAGTTGACCCAAAAGTAGCTGAATAACATATTTATACTAAATTCTCTAAATGCAATAGTTTTCCAACTACAACTGATTTACTCAACAGTGATAACCTAAAAGTAGCTATTACTCAGCTATGCCATGAGCTACAGGTCTGAAATTTTACTATGTTATAGCTGACCCAAAAGTAGGTGAACAACATATTTAAGCAAAATACTGTAAATGCAATAGTTTTCAAGTTACAACTGATTTACTCAATAGTGATGACCTAAAAGTAGCTATTACTCAGCTATGCCATGAGCTACAGGTCTGAAATTTTACTATGTTATAGCTGACCCAAAAGTAGGTGAACAACATATTTAAGCAAAATACTGTAAATGCAATAGTTTTCAAGTTACAACTGATTTACTCAATAATGATGACCTAAAAGTAGCTATTACTCAGCTATGCCATGAGCTACAGGTCTGAAATTTTACTATGTTATAGTTGACCCAAAAGTAGCTGAATAACATATTGATACTAAATTCTCTAAATGCAATAATTTTCCAATTACAACTGATTTACTCAATAGTGAGAACCTCAAAGTAGTTATTACTCAGCTATGCAATGAGCTACAGGTCTGAAATTTTACTATGTTATAGCTGACCCAAAAGTAGGTGAACAACATATTAAAGCAAAATACTGTAAATGCAATAGTTTTCAAGTTACAACTGATTTACTCAATAGTGATGACCTCAAAGTAGCTATTACTCAGCTATGCCATGAGCTACAGGTCTGAAATTTTACTATGTTATAGCTGACCCAAAAGTAGGTGAACAACATATTTAAGCAAAATACTGTAAATGCAATAGTTTTCAAGTTACAACTGATTTACTCAATAGTGATGACCTAAAAGTAGCTATTACTCAGCTATGCCATGAGCTACAGGTCTGAAATTTTACTATGTTATAGCTGACCCAAAAGTAGCTGAATAACATATTTATACGAAATTCTCTAAATGCAATACTTTTCCAATTACAACTGATTTACTCAATAGTGAGAACTTCAAAGTAGCTATTACTCAGCTATGCAATGAGCCACAGATCTGAAACTTCACTATGTTATAGCTGATCCCAAAATAGGTGAATAACATATTGAAACAAAATACTCTAAATGCAATAGTTTCCAAGTTATAAGCGATTTACTCAACAGTGATAACCTAAAAGTAGCTATTACTCAGCTATGCCATGAGCTACAGGTCTGAAATTTTACTATGTTATAGCAGACCCAAAAGTAGCTGAATAACATATTTATACAAAATTCTCTAAATGCAATAGTTTTGAAGTTATAAGCAATTTACTCAACAGTGATAACCTAAAAGTAGCTATTACTCAGCTATGCCATGAGCTACAGGTCTAAAATTTTACTATGTTATAGCTGACCCAAAAGTAGCTGAATAACATATTTATACGAAATTCTCTAAATGCAATAGTTTTTAAGTTACAAGTGATTCTACTCATGATGGAAGTTACTGAAAAGCCCAAAAGTAGCTATTACTCACTTAGCTATTGAGACAGACACCCAACTTACTCACCATATTGTAGCTATGAAAAAAGTAGCTGAATAACATATTTTAACAAAATGCTCTAGATGCAACAGTTTTCAAGTTATAAATGATTTTGTGCATGATTTCATGAATGTTAATGCATTAAAAATTATTAAAAAAATTTATTAAAAAAAAAGTAAGAGAGATCCAGGTCTCATACTCACACAAGAGAATCTACCTCTGGCCTAGTACATATATGCAAGATATGAGAGAAATCCCTGCAATAGTCACTGAGAAAATTGTGATAAAAAGTTGAAATTTTCACACTTTTGGTGGGGGTACCCCCCTTGTAATGTCTCTAGCAAACAGACGAACAGACAGATTTGCATGCCTTGAACAATTTTTCATCCTCGATAGATAAGGTATCTTTTAAAAAAAACAGCACGTCTCTAGGCCTTGTAGTTTTGGAGGAGAAGTTGTTCACGCGGACGCGGACGCGGACGCGTACGCCCACGCCGCAGAGTGACGACATAATGCCAGCTGACTGACAAGTCAGCTGACATAAAAATTGCCTAAACGACATCCAAAACTTCATGTTCACAAATAAATTAAAACTCAACCCTGATAAAACCGAGTTCATTTTGATAGGTTCGAAAAACAACCGTAAACAACTCCTTCCTCACTTTCCAATCAATATTCTTGGTAATCAGGTCTCACCAGCACAAAGTGTCAAGAACCTCGGAGTGGTGTTTGACTCCAATTTCACTTTCTCCGACCATGTGTCACAGGTCATAAAGTCCACTAGAGCTCATGCAAGAGACCTCTACAGAATACGCCCCCTTCTAGACCTTAAAACATCAGTTCTTTTAGCCAATGCCTTGGTCAGCAGCAGACTGGACTGCTGCAATTCCCTGTTTCTATCACTCACAGACTTTGAGCTAAGAAGATTGCAACTAGTGCAAAACTCACTCTGCAGGGTTGTCACCCGTTCCTCAAAATTTTCTCACATCACCCCTCAACTGAAAAAACTCCATTGGCTTCCAGTTAGGTATAGGGTACAATTCAAAATAGGCCTCATTACATACAAAATCCTCAACCAAGGCCAGCCTCTTTACCTAAGAGAACTAATCCACCCCTACACTTCCTTTAGAAATACTAGACGAAGTACCCCTAAACTCAAGTTCCTTCATACCCCCACTTTTGACTGTAGAGTTCATAAATCAATTAAACACTTCTCAAATTCTTTTAGTCACTATGCCCCAGTTCTTTGGAACTCTCTCCCCTTCCAAATAAGAAACAGTCCCTCTGTCGCATCTTTCAGGAAACACCTCAAAACCCACCTTTTCAACTCTAGCTTCCCAACTTAGTCTCCTTCCCTCTCGGTCCCACCCACAAACCTGGTACACTGACCTTGAACGCCCCTCGACTCTTCTTATAAGAAATGATTTTTGTTAACTAGTGCACTGAGTTCCCCTTAGTGGGGGAAGATATTGCGCCTGCAAAGCAGTAGATTAGATTAGATTTTTGACATTAAGGTGACCTTAAGATTGCACATACAGGGCTAAAAACTTCGGCATGTGAAAGATTATCAATAAGTTATTCCAACAAAACGCCAAAATCCCGACCGTTTTTGAGATACAGACAAAGTATCTATTTTTAAAAAATTTACGAAAATGAAAAGCCTCCCGTCTAGGCATCTATGGTCCGATTGATCAGAAAATCCTTTCTGACCTTCGAAATTTGGTCTAGGATGTACTGGATAAATTTTATAGCACAGGTGTGTGTGGTTTTTTCCGAAACGCAATGACGGGGTGTTTTTGAAAAATGCTTAAGGTTACCTTAAGTAAAGCTTAAGGTCTCCGCAAAGTATCAAAAAAATTTTTACCGCCCCTATAGTTTTAAAGAAAGATAAGAAGGAAAGGAAAATTTGAAAGCCTAAGAAGTTATTCAAGGGAGACCATAATCCTGCGGCGGCGGCAGCGGCAGTTATCAGTCGAACTTACGTGAAAACAAATAAGCAATTAACTATAAGACTTACAAAATATACTTGGGGTGGTAGTCCATGACAGAATTATGGAGGTAAAACCGCTTGAAGAACATCATGGCAGTACCCTGAAAAATAACAGAGTGAGAATCACAAACAAGAGGAGAGTGCCCGTGAACGGGCACTGTGTCAGCTGACTGAGTGGTTTTTGATTTGTGAAGGTGATTAGAGGACAGAATAATTATCAGGAAAAGGGCTGTACAGAAATACAGTAATGGTAACTGAACAGCAAGTTCGAAAGAAATTCCGAAGCTGACAGAAGAAAAGGATAAAAAAGTTGTGCCCTGTAAATGGTATTATGAAGGAAAATAACAAGGTAATTGTTTAAGTGTAAAAAATAGGTTAAAACATATTTAAAGAAATACTACAAATGCAATATCCTCATTCGACCTTGAAGAAGGGGTCCAAGGTCAAATCTAACCACACAAATACATTTCCAGCCCATGATTTCCTATGGTTTACCATTCCAAACCTCTAGGACCAATTATAAATGAGTTATAAGCACTTTTAAGCTTGGCTGTCCTCATTTGACCTTGAAGTAGGGGTCCAAAGGTGAAATCTGACCATACCAAAAGATTCCGAGCCAATGATTTCCTATGGGATGGTTTACCATCCCAAATCTCTGTCACCAATAATAAGCGAGTTGTAGGCACTTTCAATTTTCGCTATCCTCATTTGACCTTGAAGGAGGGTTCCAATGTCAAATCGGACCATATCAACAGATTCACAGCCCATGATTTCCTGTCTGTTTACCATCCCAAACCTCTGGGACCAATAATAAGCGAGTTATAAGCACTTTTAAGTTTGGCTATCCTTGTTTGACCTTGAAG
Organism: Sabellastarte sp. h YS-2021; assembly: GCA_964017235.1. Lineage (NCBI taxonomy): Eukaryota > Metazoa > Annelida > Polychaeta > Sabellida > Sabellidae > Sabellastarte > Sabellastarte sp. h YS-2021. The sequence goes on from OZ024929.1 coordinate 139,445,257, forward strand.
GAGGGGTCATTGAAGGTCAAATCTGACCACACCAAAAGATTCCCACCCCATGATTTCCTACAGGTTGGTTTATCATCCCAAACCTCTAGGATCAATAATAAGGGAGATATAAGCACTTTTCATGACTGACAAAAAACACCTGTGGCGGCCATCTTGTTTCTCAAAATGAGGCCAAAAATATTCCCAGACAACATTTTATGGTTATTAATATATACTGCAAACTTAAGAAAGCTAGCTATAATATTTTTTTTCATCAGAGCAGTAATGGTGAAATCTCTCTCTACACACTGCAGCTATCCAGTGGATACAATGATTTACTCAACAGTGAGAACCTGAAAGTAGCTATTGCTCAGCTATGCCATGACATAGAGGTCTGCAATTTCATTATGTTATAGCTGACCAAAAATTCTGTGAATAACATATTTAACAGATTACTCTAAATGTAATAGTTTTCAAGTTACAACTGATTTACTCAACAGTGAGAACCTCAAAGGAACTATTACTCAGCTATGCAATGAGCTACATGTCTGAAATTTTACTATGTTATAGCTAACCCAAAAGTAGGTGAACAACATATTTAAGCAAACTATTGTAAATGCAATAGTTTTCAAGCTAAAACTGATTTACTCAATAGTGAGAACCTGAAAATAGCTAATGCTCCGCTATGCCATGAGCTATAGGTCTGTAATTTCACTATGTTATAGCTGACCAAAAAGTAGGTGAACAATATATTTTAACAAAATACTCCAAATGCAATATTTTTCAAGTTATAGCTGATTTACTCAACAGTCAGTACCTGAGAATAGCTATTGCTCAGTTGTGCCATGAGCTATAGGTCTATAATTTCACTATGTTATAGCTGACCCAAAAGTAGCTGAATAACATATTTGCACAAATTTCTGTAAATGCAATAGTTTTCCAATTATAACTGATTTACTCAACAGTGAGAACTTCAAAGTAGCTGTTACTCAGCTATGAAATGAGCCACAGGTCTGAAACTTCACTATGTTATAGCTGACCCCAAAATAGGTGAATAACATATTGAAACAAAATACTCTAATTGCAATAGTTTTCAAGTTATAAGTGATTTACTCAACAGTGATAACCTAAAAGTACCTATTACTCAGCTATGCCATGAGCTACAGGTCTGAAATTTCACTACGTTATAGCTGGCCCAAAAGTAGCTGAATAACATATTTATACGAAATTCTCTAAATGCAATAGTTTTTAAGTTACAAGTGATTTTACTCATCATGGAAGTTACTGAAAAGCCCAAAAGTAGCTATTACTCACTTAGCTATTGAGACAGACACCCAACTTACTCACCATATTGTAGCTATGAAAAAAGTAGCTGAATAACATATTTTAACAAAATGCTCTAAATGCAACACTTTTCAAGTTATAAGTGATTTACTCAACAGTGATAACCTAAAAGTAGCTATTACTCAGCTATGCCATGAGCTACAGGTCTGAAATTTTACTATGTTATAGCTGACCCAAAAGTAGCTGAATAACATATTTATACGAAATTCTCTAAATGCAATAGTTTTCAAGTTATAAGCGATTTACTCAACAGTGATAACCTAAAAGTAGCTATTACTCAGCTATGCCATGAGCTACAGGTCTGAAATTTCACTATGTTATAGCTGGCCCAAAAGTAGCTGAATAACATATTTATACGAAATTCTCTAAATGCAATAGTTTTTAAGTTACAAGTGATTTTACTCATAATGGAAGTTACTGAAAAGCCCAAAAGTAGCTATTACTCACTTAGCTATTGAGACAGACACCCAACTTACTCACCATATTGTAGCTATGAAAAAAGTAGCTGAACAACATATTTTCACAAAATGCTGTAAATGCAACACTTTTGAAGTTATAAGTGATTTAGTGCATGATTTCATGAATTTTAATGCATTAAAAACTATTAAAAAAATTTATTTAAAAAAAGTAAGACAGATCCAGGTCTCATACTCACACAAGAGAATCTACCTCTGGCCTAGTACATATATGCAAGATATGAGAGAAATCCCTGCAATAGTCACTGAGAAAATTGTGATAAAAAGTTGAAATTTTCACACTTTTGGTGGGGTTACCCCCCTTGTAATGTCTCTAGCAAACAGACGAACAGACAGATTTGCATGCCTTGAACAATTTTTCATCCTCGATAGATAAGGTATGTCTCTAGGCCTTGTAGTTTTGGAGAAGAAGTTGTTCACGCGGACGCGTATGCGTACGCCCACGCCGCAGAGTGATGACATAATGTCAGCTGACTGATAAGTCAGCTGACATAAAAACACCAAAATGGGCAAGAACAGGTCTTACTGCAAGATATTGCAAATTTAGAGTCAAAAATACCTCAAACAAATTCAACTCTATTAGAAGACAAAAAGATAGAACTTGAAACTCTTAGGAAGGAAAAAATAAGAGGATTTATAACTCGTGCAAGATTGTAATGGCTTAAAGAAGGTGAAAAACCCTCTTCCTTTTTTGTAAATTAGAAAAACAGCATTTTACTGAAAAAACAATCAGGAAAATTGAAACAAACACTGGGGATATTATAACAGATCAAAAAGCTATTTTAAAGAATGTTGAAAAGTTCTATCATAATCTTTTTAGGTCAAGAGATAATAAAGATCACAACTATAATATGAAAGAAGAAATAAGAATTGCAAAATTGAAAACAATTCCCAAAGTTCAATTGGGAAGTCCTACTTTAGCTTCAGAACTTGGGGCAGTTCTTAAAACAAGCAATCAGTGCCCGTGAACGGGCTCTGTGTCAGCTGATTGTGTGTTTTTAGTTTCAGAGTAGAAGTGACAGAAGAAAAAGACACAAAAGTTGTGCCCTGGAAATGGTGTTCACAAGGAAAGTAAGAAGGTAACTGTTAAGGTGTAAAAAGTAAGTTAAACTACCCTGCGGGTCAAACATCCGCGCGAAATAGCTCTGTCTCTCACGTTTTTCGAGATATTCACACTTTTTCATTTTCCGCAAAAATCCAAGATGGCCGCCAAAAGTGGCGATAATTGAAATTTTTGCCCTTTGCATGGGACACTCTTGCAATACCCTGCGGGTTGAAAATTCGCTCGAAATCGCTCTATTTCTTACGGTTTTCGAGATATTCACACTTTTTCATTTTCCACAAAAATCCAAGATGGCCGCCAAAAGTGGCGAAAATTGAAATTTTTGCCCTTTGCATGGGACACTCTTGCAATACCCTGCGGGTCAAAAATTCGCTCGAAATCGCTCTATCTCTTACGGTTTTCGAGATATTCACACTTTTTCATTTTCCGCAAAAATCCAAGATGGCCGCCAAAAGTGGCGAAATTGAAATTTTTCCCCTTTGCATGGGACACTCTTGCAATACCCTGTGGGTCGAAAATTCGCTCGAAATCGCTCTATCTCTTACGGTTTTCGAGATATTCACACTTTTTCATTTTCCGCAAAAAGCCAAGATGGCCGCCAAAAGTGGCGAAAATTGAAATTTTTCACCTTTGCATGGGACACTCTTGCAATACCCTGCGGGTCGAAAATTCGCTCGAAATCGCTCTATCTCTTACGGTTTTCGAGATATTCACACTTTTTCATTTTCCGCAAAAATCCAAGATGGCCGCCAAAAGTGGCGAAATTGAAATTTTTCCCCTTTGCATGGGACACTCTAGCAATACCCTGCGGGTCGAAAATTCGCTCGAAATCGCTCTATCTCTTACGGTTTTCGATATATTTGTGATTTTTCACATTTTCAAGTAGCAATAAAATAGCGATTACTCACTTGTATATTGAGCAACACTTGTGAAAATTTAAATATATTACAGTTCACAAAAAGTAGATGAACAATATATTTGAGAGAAATTGTGTAGCTGCAATACTTTTGAAGATACAAGCCTTTTACTCATTATGGTTATCATTAAAAACTGACAAAGTACCTATTACTCACTTAGCTATTGAGATAGACATCCAAGTTACTCACCATGTTGTAGCTATGGAAAAAGAAGCTGAATAACATATTTTACCAAAATGCTCTAAATGCAATAGTTTTTAAGTTATAAATGATTTAGTATTGAGTAAGAACCTCAAAGTAGCTATTACTCAGCTATGCAATGAGCCACAGGTCTGAAATTTTACTATGTTATAGCTGACCCAAAAGTAGTTGACTAACATGTTTACACAAAATTCTCTAAATGCAATAGTTTTTAAGTTACAGGTGACTTTACTCATGATGGAAGTTACTGAAAAGTCCAAAGTAGCTATTACTCACTTAGCTATTGAGATAGACACCCAAGTTACTCACCATGTTGTAGCTATGGAAAAAGTAGCTGAATAACATATTTTAACAAAACGCTCTAAATGCAATACTTTTCAAGTTATAAATGATTTAGTGTTGAGTAAGAACCTCAAAGTAGCTATTACTCAGCTATGCAATAAGCAACAGGTCTGGAATTTGACTATGTTATAGCTGACCCTAAAATAGGTGAATAACATCAGAAACTAAATACTCTACATGCAATACTTTTCAAGTTGTAAGTGATTTACTCAACAGTGATAACCTAAAAGTAGCTATTACTCAGCTATGCCATGAGCTACAGGTCTGAAATTTTACTATGTTATAGCTGACCCAAAAGTAGCTGAATAACATATTTACACAAAATTCTCTAAATGCAATAGTTTTTAAGTTACAGGTGATTTTACTCATGATGGAAGTTACTGAAAGACCAAAAGTAGCTATTACTCACTTAGCTATTGAGATAGACACCCAAGTTACTCACCATGTTGTAGCTATGGAAAAAGTAGCTGAATAACATATTTTAAGAAAATGCTCTAAATGCAATACGTATCAAGTTATAAATGATTTAGTGTTGAGTAAGAACCTCAAAGTAGCTATTACTCAGCTATGCAATGAGCCAAAGGTCTGGAATTTGACTATGTTATAGCTGACCCTAAAATAGGTGAATAACATAAGAAACCAAATACTCTTAATGCAATAGTTTTCAAGTTATAAGTGATTTACTCAACAATGATAACCTAAAAGTAGCTATTACTCAGCTATGCCATGAGCTACAGGTCTGAAATTTTACTATGTTATAGCTGACCCAAAAGTAGCTGAATAACATGTTTACACAAAATTCTCTAAATGCAATAGTTTTTAAGTTACAGGTGATTTTACTCATGATGGAAGTTACTGAAAAGTCCAAAAGTAGCTATTACTCACTTAGCTATTGAGATAGACACCCAAGTTACTCACCATGTTGTAGTTATGGAAAAAGTAGCTGAATAACATATTTTAACAAAATGCTCTAAATGCAATACTTTTCAAGTTATAATTGATTTCGTGCATGATTTCATTAATTTTAAAGTGTTAAAAATTATTTTAAAAATTAATAAAAAAATAATTAAGAAAGATCCAGGTCTGACATTCACACAAGGGAATCTACTTATGACCTAGTACATATGTGCAAAATATCAGAGAAATCCCTGCAATAGTCACTGAGAAAATTGTGATAAAGTGTTAACATTTTCATACTTGGGGTGGGGGGTACCTCCCTTATAATGGCTCTAGCAAACAGACGAACAAACAGATCTGCATGCCTTGATCAATTTTTCATGCTAGGTAGATAAGCTATCTTTTAAAAAAAACAGCATGTCTCTGGGCCTTGTAGTTTCGGAGGAGAAGTCGCTCACGCGTACGCGTACGTACACGACGCAGAGTGATGCCATAATGGCAGCTGACTGACAAGTCAGCTGACATAAAAATGTTATTTCAACTGTGACTTTCAAAGTTTGATATCATTTCACATATTCTATGTTTCTGATACACTGACTGGATTGAAAAGTCAGCCTTAGTAGAGGTGAACCCGAACCAGTGGGTACAATTTGGAGAGCACCAAGTGGAAATATGCAAAACTAGACAAAAGTTTTTGTACACAAAAACAAAGCGTCCCTACAGCTTTTAAGCTTTATATAAAATGCTAAAGGACTAATGTGAAGAGGTAAATGTTATTGGTGAAGAGAAATTTTCGTGAAAAGGACCATGTTAGGATCACAAGAGTGACCTTAAAATGAAAAAAACACTCAGTGCCTATGAACGGGTTCTGTATCAGCTGACTGCGTGTTTTCAGCTGCAAAGAAGAAGAAGCACTTTAAAGTTTGGCTGTGCTTGTTTGACCTTGAAGGAGAGGCCCAAGGTCAAATCTGACCACATCAAAAGATTTCAAGGCCATCATTTCCTATATGTAGGTATACCATCCCAAACCTCTAGGACCAATAATAACTGAGTTATAAGCACTTTAAAGTTTGCCTATCCTCGTTGGACCTTGAAGGAGAGGCCTAAGATCAAATCCGACCACACCAGAAGATTCCCAGCACATGATTTCCTACATGTTGGTTTACCATCCCAAACCTGTAGGACCAATAATAAGTGAGTTATAAGCACTTTTCAGTTTGGCTATGCTCGTTTGACCTTGAAGAAGAAGCACTTTAAAGTTTGGCTGTGCTTGTTTGACCTTGAAGGAGAGGCCCAAGGTCAAATCTGACCACATCAAAAGATTTCAAGGCCATCATTTCCTATATGTAGGTATACCATCCCAAACCTCTAGGACCAATAATAAATGAGTTATAAGCACTTTAAAGTTTGCCTATCCTCGTTGGGCCTTGAAGGAGAGGCCTAAGATCAAATCCGACCACACCAGAAGATTCCCAGCACATGATTTCCTACATGTTGGTTTACCATCCCAAACCTGTAGGACCAATAATAAGTGAGTTATAAGCACTTTTAAGTTTGGCTATGCTCGTTTGACCTTGAAGGAGAGGGCCAAGGTCAAATTCGACCACAGCAAAAGATTACCAGCCCTTAATTTCTACATGTTGGTTTACCATCCAAAACCTCTAGGACCAATCATAAGCGAGTTATAAGCACTTTAAAGTTTGGTTATGCTCATTTGACCTTGAAGGAGAGGCCCCAAGGTCAAATCTGACCACACCAGAAGATTCCCAGCACATGATTTCCTACAGGTTGGTTTACCATCCCAAAGCTCTAGGACCAATAATAAGCCACTTATAAGCACTTTTATGTTTGGCTATCCTTGTTTCACCTTGAAGAAGAGGCCCAAGGTCAAATCTGACAACACCAAAAGATTCCCAGCCCATGATTTTCTATATGTTAGTATACCATCACAAACCTCTAGGACCAATAATAAGCAAGTCATAACCACTTTTATGTTTGGCTATACTCATTTGACCTTGAACGAGGGGCACAAGGTCAAATCTGACCACACCAGAAGATTCCCAGCACATGATTTCCTACATGTTGGTATACCATCCCAATCCTCTAGGACCAATAATAAGCGAGTTATAAGCACTTTTAAGTTTGGCTATGCTTGTTTGACATTGAACGAGGGGCCCAAGGTCAAATCAGACCACACCAGAAGATTCCCAGCCCATGATTTCCTACATGTTGGTTTACCATCCCAAACCTCTAGGACCAATAATAAATCAGTTATAAGTACTTTTATGTTTAGCTATCCTCTTTTGACCTTGAAGAGGAAGCCCAAGGTCAAATCTGACCACACCAAAAGATTCCGAGCCCATGATTTCCTACATGTTGGTATCCCATCACAAAGCTCTAGGACCAATAATAAGTGAGTTATAAGCACTTTTAAGTTTGTCTATCCTCGTTTGACCTTGAACAAGGGGCCCAAGGTCAAATCCGACCACACCCAAAGATTCCCAGGCCATGATTTCCTACATGTTGGTTTACCATCCCAAAGCTCTAGGACCAATAATAAGTGAGTTATAAGCACTTTTATGTTTGGCTATCCTCTTTTGACCTTGAAGAAGAGACCCAAGGTCAAATCTGACCACACCAAAAGATTCCCAGCCCATGATTTCCTACATGTTGGTATACCATCACAACCCTGTAGAACCAATAATAAGCGAGTTATAAGCACTTTTAAGTTTGGCTATGCTCGTTTGACCTTGAACGAGGGGCCCAACGTCAAATCCGACCACACCAGAAGATTCCCAGGCCATGATCTCCTACATGTTGGTTTACCATCCCAAACCTGTAGGACAAATAAGAAGCGAGTTATAAGCACTTTTATGTTTGGCTATCCTCGTTTGACCTTGAAGAAGAATCCCAAGGTCAAATCTGACAACACCAAGAGATTCCCAGCCCATGATTTTCTATATGTTAGTATACCATCCCAAACCTCTAGGACCAAAAATAAGCAAGTCATAAGCACTTTTAAGTTTGGCTATACTCGTTTGACCTTGAACGAGGGGCACAAGGTCAAATCAGACCACACCAGAAAATTCCCAGCACATGATTTCCTGTATGTTGGTATACCATCCCAATCCTCTAGGATCAATAATAAGCGAGTTATAAGCACTTTTAAGTTTGGTTATGCTCATTTGACCTTGAAGGAGAGGCCCAAGTTCAAATCTGACCACACCAGAAGATTCCCAGCACATGATTTCCTACATGTTGGTTTACCATCCCAAAGCTGTAGGACCAATAATAAGCGAGTTACAAGCACTTTTATGTTTGCCTATACTCGTTTGACCTTGAACGAGGGGCCCAAGGTCAAATCTGACCACACCAGATGATTCCCAGCACATGATTTCCTATATGCTGGTATACCATTCCAAACCTCTAGGACCAATAATAAGCGAGTTATAAGCACTTTAAACTTTGCCTATCCTCTTTTGATCTTTCACGAGGGGCCCCAGGTCAAATCTGACCACACCAGAAGATTTCCAGCACCTGATTTCCTATATGTTGGTACACCATCCCAAACCTCTAGGACCAATAATAAGCGAGTTCAAGGCTTAATCGTAGTAAATTTTTTATGAACTTATAATCAATCGCCCGTCAATCGCTCAATTATGGCCCGATTGATCCCAATATCGATTGGCGCCTAGATTCCTCTGTCAGAAATGTGCCTGATTGGCTCCTTAAGATACAGAAATTCAACAAGCAACACATACAATGCATTCAAATGTTTAAAGTTACGGGATATAACAAAATTCAAAACATGTACTCATATTTTCAAAGCTCATAGGAATTTGCTACCACCTAAACTAATGGAATGATATAGATATGTCAAGCATGTTCATAACTATAATACAAGGAACTGTGGAAACATTTATCAAAATATCCCCAAAACTTTCCAAAAAAGTAGATGTCCTAGTATTATAGGGGTTAAACTGTACAATCAAATTCCATCACATGTAAGATTGTTGCCATCTATAATAAGCTTCAAAAAGAGATTAAAAGAAGAATTCCTCACTAAATATAAAAAACCATTGCCTATCTAACAAATTATGGTATGACAAATGGAAGTTACGGATCTGTGTACTAAATCTGTGTGTATCTTAATCTATATTTTTACCATTAAGTACTTTGTCAAGTATGTTAAAATTTAATTAACAGACAAACAGTTCAAATTAGCATATTCATTGATAAATAGCTTCTTTGTGTCATAAATCAAAATCTATTTTATCTGCTGTATTTCTTTCTTGACTTTCTGTTGTCAGTTATGTCCAAGTTAAGTAATATTTACTAATAAGTTCATTTGAACTTCAGGCATTTCTGTTTAGTATTTATTGTATGTTCTTAAGTTTATGTTGTCAGTTCTCTCCAAATTTAGGGATGTCTAGTTATAAGTTCATTTGAACTTCTGACATTTACTTTCAGCATTTATTTTAAAATGTTGTATTATTTCATTGTAATGTAATGCTGAATAAAGATCTATCTATCTATCTATCTATGTATTCCTCCATAATAGTAAAACACCCGACACCATGTTTGTATACATAGTTCTTCACAATGTGTGTGGTTTTATTGCTGTTTACCTTTATAAAAGGATCTAAGAGTTCAAGAGGAAATTATTCCCATAAACTGATACATTTGTGGTGTTTTTAACATCTGCATTTTCCAACTATCTTAGTCTTTCCCAAAGTCTCTATTTATAACTATATACCTCGAAGCAGGACCCAAGTCCAGCTTATGGTTTCCCTTAGGTTGGTTTCATATTGCAAACCTTAGGACCAATAATACGTGAGTTATAACCACTTTTAAATTTGTCATTACAGGTTAGAATGTTTGGTCAAGGTTACTGTAAATATAAACCACCAGCAATTAACCTTACTTATTTCAAAAACAGTTCTACAGCTTGAAAAATGCAACAATTATAATATTGTAGGTCATTGTTTTCCTTAACAAAAATATGTGTCCGGTGTATAAAAAAACAAATTATCTGAAAGCTATGTCATATGTAGATAATGTCAGTACAGTAGTGAGTACCACACCATATTATTTCTACAATGTTCTGTGACATATTACAGGAAATAAAATGAGTATGATGCAATGTATATTATTATAGGGACTTGTTAAATATGATGCCCATCTTGGCCACATCGATTACCAATATTCCATCAGACAATGCCACAAAGTGATCTGATATTAAAAAGGTGATAAAAATGTTAATTTCAACAGAAACAATCTGTGCACCTGAACAAGGCTACATGATTGTTTTCATCCTTGAAGTATACAACAGTGTCTTTTCTCTAAATTCTCATTGAGTGAGTTAGCCTTGCTTAAGGCTCAAATTTGTACCATATGTTTTCATACTTGAACACAGATATTTGGTATTCATAAAGCACTCATGCATGTTTTGAGATATAAACTGAGCAGACATATCATGTGTAAAATCCAGTACATGTTAATTGTAAGAATACATTATGCAAAATGACCATGTTTTCTGTATATTTTCTCTTAATTACTAGGGTACTTGAGCCTTAAGCAAGGCTATGAGTGAGTGTAAAGAAAAGGTTGAATCTACTATTAAGGTGGCATGGATCTGTATACTTTTTGAAAAAAGCAGTAAATCAGACATTTACAACTGTAGCAACTTACTATCCTAATATATATCATTAGAACATAATTCAGTGGTAATTCACTTCAAAATATGGTAAACTGAGTGAAGTTTCTGTTTGTTGGATTAATGAAGGGGAAAGATTATAAATTCCTTTTTACAAATATAAAAGAAAGAGAACAAAGTAATATATAGAGTTGTTGTACTCTACAGGAAAAAATATATGTAACTTTAGTCAAAAGCAAGAGGTTGCAAAGTAAATACACTTGTCACAGATATGAAGGCCAACTGTAAAACATTTCAAAATCACAAATGAAAAAAAAATTGCAAACCATGAACTCCTATAGGTTGGTTAATATCCAAAACTTCTAGGACCACTAATAAGCGACTCATAAGCAAGTTATAAGCACTTTTAAGTTTGCCTATCCTCATTTGACCTTGAAGGAGGGTCCCAAGGTCAAATCCGAACCCAAGAAAAGATTCCAAATCCATGATTTCCTACATCTTGGTTTACCATCCCAAACCTCTAGGACCAATAATAAGTGCTTTATAAGCACTTCTAAGTTTGCCTATCCTCATTTGACCTTGAAGGAGAGGCCCAAGGTCAAATCCGACCACACTAAAATATTAACAGCCCATGATTTCCTGCATGTTGGTTTACCGTCCCATACCTCTAGGACCAATAATAAGCGAGTTATAAGCACTTTTAACTTTGACTACCCTCGCTTGACCTTGAAGGGGGCCCCAAGGTCAAATCCGACCACAGCATAAGATTCCCTGCCCATGATTTCGTACATGTTGGTTTACCACCCCAAACCTTTAGGACAAATAATAAGTGAGTTATTCACTTTTAAGTTTGGCTATGCTCGTTTGACCTTGAAGGAGAGGCCCAAGGTCAAATCCGACCACACCAGAAGGTTCCCAGCCCATGATTTCCTATATATTGGTATACCATCCCAAAGCTCTAGGACCAATAATAAGTGAGTTATAAGCATTTTTATGTTTGGGTATCCTCGTTTGACCTTGAAGGAGAGGCCCAAGATTAAATCCGACCACACCAGAAGATTCCCAGCACATGATTTCCTATATGTTGGTATACCATCCCAAACCTCTAGGACTAATAATAAGCGAGCTATAAGCACTTTTAAGTTTGCCTATCCTCGTTTGACCTTGAACAAGGGGCACAAGGTCAAATCTAACCACACCAGAGGATTCCCTGCACATGATTTCCTATATGTTGGTATACCATCACAAACCTCTAGGACCAATAATAAGCGCGGTATAAGCACTTTTAGGTTTGGCTATCCTCATGTGACCTTGAAGGAGGGGCCCAAGGTCAAATCTGACAACACCAGAAGATTCCCAGCCCATTATTTCCTATATGTTGGTATACCATCACAAACCTCTAGGACCAATAATAAGCGAGTTATAAGCACTTTTAAGTTTGGCTATCCTCGTTTGACCTTGAGGGAGAGGCCCAAGGTCAAATTTAACCACACCAAAAGATTCCCTGCCCATGATTTCCTATATGTTGGTATACCATCCCAAACCTCTAGGGCCAATAATAAGCGAGTTATAAGCACTTTTAAGTTTGACTATGCTCGTTTGACCTTGAAGGGGGGGGGGCCCAAGGTCAAATGCGACCACACCAGAAGATTCCCAGCACGATTTCCTATATGTTGGTATACCATCACAAACCTCTAGGACCAATAATAAGCGAGTTATAAGCACTTTTAAGTTTGGCTATGCTCTTTGACCTTGAACAAGGGGCCCAAGGTCAAATGCGACCACACCAGAAGATTCCCAGCCCATGATTTCGTATATGTCAGTATACCATCCCAAATCTCTAGGACCAATAATGAGCGAGTTATAAGCACTTTTAAGTTTGGCTATGCTCGTTCGACCTTGAAGGGGGGGCCCAAGGTCAAATGCGACCACACCAAAAGATTCCCAGCCCATGATTTCCTATATGTTGGTATACCATCCCAATCCTCTACGACCAATAATAAGCGAGTTATAAGCACTTTTAAGTTTGGCTATGCTCGTTTGACCTTGAAGGGGGGCCCCAAGGTCAAATGCGACCACACCAGAAGATTCCCAGCACGATTTCCTATATGTTGGTATACCATCACAAACCTCTGGGACCAATAATAAGCGAGTTATAAGCACTTTTAAGTTTGGCTATGCTCTTTTGACCTTGAACGAGGGGCCCAAGGTCAAATGCGACCACACCAGAAGATTCCCAGCCCATGATTTCCTATATGTTGGTATACCATCCCAAATCTCTAGGACCAATAATAAGCGAGTTATAAGCACTTTTAAGTTTGGCTATGCTCGTTCGACCTTGAAGGGGGGGGGGCCCAAGGTCAAATGCGACCACACCAGAAGATTCCCAGCACATGATTTCCTATATGTTGGTATACCATCCCAAACCTCTAGGACCAATAATAAGCGAGTTATAAGCACTTTTCAGTTTGGCTATCCTCGTTTGACCTTGAAGGAGAAACCCAAGGTCAAATCTAACAACACCAAAAGATTCCCAGCCCATGATTTCCTATATGTTGGTATACCATCCCAATCCTGTACGACCAATAATAAGCGAGTTATAAACATTTTTATGTTTGGCTATGCTCGTTTGACCTTGAAGGAGAGGCCCGAGGTCAAATCTGACCACACCAGAAGATTCCCAGCACATGATTTCCTATATGTCGGTATACCATCCCAAACCTGTAGGACCAATAATAAGCGAGTTATAAGCACTTTTAAGTTTGGCTATCCTCGTTTGACCTTGAAGGGGGGGCCCAAGGTCAAATGCGACCACACCAGAAGATTCCCAGCACATGATTTCCTATATGTTGGTATACCATCACAAACCTGTAGGACCAATAATAAGCGAGTTATAAGCACTTTTAAGTTTGGCTATGCTCTTTTGACCTTGAACGAGGGGCCCAAGGTCAAATCCGACCACACCAGAAGATTCCCAGCCCATGATTTCCTATATGTTGGTATACCATCCCAAACCTCTAGGACCAATAATAAGCGAGTTATAAGAACTTTTAAGTTTGGGTATGCTCGTTTGACCTTGAAGGGGGGGCCCAAGGTCAAATGCGACCACAGCAGAGGATTCCCAGGACATGATTTCCTATATGTTGGTATACCATCCCAAACCTCTAGGACCAATAACAAGCGAGTTATAAGCACTTTTCAGTTTGGCTATCCTCGTTTGACCTTGAAGGAGACGTCCAAGGTCAAATCTGACCACACCAAAAGATTCCCAGCCCATGGTTTCCTATATGTTGGTATACCATCCCAAACCTCTAGGACCAATAATAAGCGAGTTATAAGCACTTTAAACTTTGCCTATCCTCGCTTGACCTTGAACGAGGGGCCCAAGGTCAAATCTGACCACACCAGAAGATTCCCAGCACATGATTTCCTATATGTTGGTATACCATCCCAAACCTCTACGACCAATAATAAGCGAGTTCAAGGCTTAATCTTAGCAAAATTTTTATGAACTTATAATCAATCGCCCGTCAATCGGTCAATTATGGCCCGACTGATCCCAATATCGACTGGCGCCTAGATTCTTCCCCCAGGAATGTGCATACCAAATTTGGTTGACCCACACCCAGTACTTTCTGAGGAAATCTAGTGAAAAGGAAGTAAATTTTTTTTTGAATTTTTGATAATGTGACCTTGATAAAGGTCAAAGGTCAAATTTATGCCTGTCAAAAAATTTCCCCACGCCTATAGAAGAACACTGCCACATATCATTTGGATAGGCCTAATAACAAGGGAGATATTCAAGGGAGACGATAATGCGGCGGCGGCGGCGGCTGACTGAAAACCGGGGGTGAAACCAATAAGCGTCCCCTTTTCAAGGGACGCTTAATTATCAAGAAGCTGGGAAATTTTTGCATGAGGGACTCCCTGGTATGTCTATCACCAATGATGATGAATTCTGTTTTCGCTAGGTTGAGTCTCAGATTTACACCATCAATCCACTTTGAACTAAAGTAAGACACTCTGTCAGCTCAACAAGACTGGAATCAAAGTTTCTATGGTCAATTGCTAGATAAATTTGGGTGTCATCAGCATACAGATAGTGGGTGGCATTGAAACTGGAAATAATGTTACCGATGGGGTGGGGGGTTAGTGGTAAGTGTAAAAAGGAGGGGACCCAGGACAGAACTTTGGGGAACACCATAGGGAAGTGAGAAGGTATCCGAAAAGCTATGACCCAGTTTAACCTTCTGCATGTACATGTAGTTTGTGATAGGATTTGATCCACATCAACAAAGTGTCATCAACTCCCAAACCAAGCCTTGAGGAAGTCAAAAAGAATGTTGTGGTCAATACTATCAAATGCTGCTGAGAGGTCCAGTAATGTGAGAGCAAAAGCCTTACCTGAGTCCATTGAAGCAGCAATGTCCTTTTGGATTTGAAGGAGTGCTGTTTCTGAAGAATGCGATCTCCTGTAAGCAGACTGGTTAACATTGTCTAGACTAGGTTTCTTGTGTGTGTGTGTGTGTGTGTGTGTGTATGACACATGCGGTTTTGAAGCAGTTTGGGTAAAGTGGTTGTTCCACTGGGGCCGACTTATTGGTAACTAAGCATTTTTTGAGGGTCGGGAGCAATGTTTACATAGTCTGTAAGGGTCGGTTTTATTTTCCCGGCTTGTCAGCAGTGGGTCGGCAAAAAATCAAACATGTTTTTTTATATTTCCCCGACCCTCCCCGACTCATGTTCTAGACCATGGCTCCACCCACCTGGTAACCAACTTGTCCCAGTCACTTCCCGTCTTGTCTTATCACCTCGAGTCTCGATCACTTGAAAACTTGAAAGAGTGTCTTATTTGGTCAAATAATAATCAAATTCTCACCCTATTTCACCAGAGCAATTTCTGGGAAAAAAAAGAGGATCAAGTGTTGACCAATCAACAAATCTAAAACTAGGTCAACAATATTTGGATCCCATTATGTGACCAAAACTAGGTCAACAATATTTGGATCCCATTATGTGACCAGAACTACAGCATGTTTGCCTTCACGTCCAGAATAGGGTCTTTCCCGTAGGCTTGAAATTATTTGGTATAAATTTGTAGAGAAATTGCTCACACATATGAAATATTGAAGGGGTCCTTCCCAGAGGTCCAAAATTAGAGTATAAAAGGCAGCAACAAGCAAGAAGGTTTTCATTGTCAAGTGAGATGTTGTCAGAAGCACATCTCCCTCTGCTTGTTAGCACAGTTTGTTTAACTTTTAATGAAAATTTTCTATTTTAAGTGGCTTTTTTGGTATAATCTGAAGCAGAAATACATCGATTTATTTCTTATATACTGTTAAAGCAAAAACCCGAAAACTATAATTAAAATAACAAAAATGTTAATTTCGACAGTATGGTCACATGATGGGATCCAAATATTCAGCTTTGATGATTTGTTTATTGGTCGACACTTGATCCTCTTTTCCCCAGAGATTCATCAAAAGCTGTAATGGCAATACCATCTGCTCATCTGGTCGTGGTGATTCTGTATATTTCTCCACTTCTGTCTGTTTGTCAGTACGGCTTGTCAAGACCTGATACACCTTGTCTGTTAGGGGTTTAGGGCTTGTACTAGTAGTTTCCAGTCCAATCCTGTAGAAAATATCCCGACCACAAGTCAGGTCGGACTCTAGATACAGACAAACCTGGATGTATCATGTCCTGTCAGGGAGGTGAAACCGAACCAGATTTTTCCCGCCCTTTTTTGTGGATTTTTGTCCCCGACTTTTGAACCCGATCATAGAGTCATAGGGTCAGATGTAAGGTCGGTTCCAGTGGAACACCCGCATAACTCTCTTTGAGCAAGAAATTTATGATATTGGTAATTGAAGTGATTAGGATGTCCACACACTCTTTAACTAGTGAAGTTGTTATCGGGTCCAGATTACATGATTTGGAAGGAGAAGATTTTAGAATTTTGAGGATGTCATCCTCAGATACTGGCTGGAAAGAGGATAGGGTGCTGTTGTTACTTCTTGGTCTGGTAACAGAGACTGGTGATGATTAATGTGACAAGATGTTGCATGTAAGTCATTTAAGGAGCTAGTCATTTAAGGAGCTGAACAAGTGGTGAAACTTACCCATATTACTTTTTCATTGAGGGTTCCTTGAAAAAATGTTGCCATGGCAAAAGTTATGGGATGTTGACACATATCCTTAAAATTTGCTAAAAATATATCTAATTTAGGAGCACCTCAAATTAACAAGTATATAAAAACAGAAAAAAAAAACAGTAAAAGTGTTGCCACTACAACAATCATTGCCAGATGTTGCTAAAATCCTAATTAGTTAAAGTTTGTCTTTGGATACACATATTCTAAAAATTAGGAAAAAAATCAAAGTATGGTTTTAGAATGTGGAGCAACCACTAATTTTTAAGCCTAGAAAATAGATAAAGTTGTTGTCAGATGTTCCACAAAATTTAATCAGCATTACAGCAGCAGTTCCTCTTAGTGTAAACATATCCTCAAAATTTGGTACAAATTGGCAAGAGGTTTGGACTGCAGAGCACCCACAAAATGATGAGTTCCAACTTCCAACAACAGAAAAAGTGTTGATATGGCAAGAGGTGTTGCCTGATGTTGCCCAAAACCAAATCAGCACCAGTTTGTTTGTAGATACACATATGTCGAAAATTTGTGAATCTACAACTGATCCAGTATTTAGAAAAAAGAACATGGACTGATTTTTGTGTAATTGGAACTGGTGTAACAAATATTGCTATTATTGGAATCAAAAATGTTTTTCAAAAGTAGGTATAGGTGCCATTAGGTGGATGTTAGCAATAACTAAAACTAAATTCTGTGGTTGTACAAATCCAATTTAACTAGTAAAAAAAAGACCTACTAGGACATATTTTGGCATCGGAGGCTGGAACGCCTTGCAGAATTCATAAAGGACATA
This sequence comes from Sabellastarte sp. h YS-2021, assembly GCA_964017235.1. NCBI lineage: Eukaryota > Metazoa > Annelida > Polychaeta > Sabellida > Sabellidae > Sabellastarte > Sabellastarte sp. h YS-2021. The sequence goes on from OZ024929.1 coordinate 139,463,077, forward strand.
GCCATAATGTCTGGTGATCTGCACTTCTTCTTTGGGGTCCAAGAACCTCTGAAAGTAAGCAAATTAACCCTTTCAGATTTTAAGTACTTTATTTCTATGCTAAGTATATTAGAACAGTCCCCAGATTATAGAACAAAAATATTTTTACCAAAATCATTACAAGGGTCATTAATTATAAGACAACAACAGTTGAGTTTTAATATTTCTTTGTCTGAAATAGGCTACTGAAACTAGAAAATTACAAATATTTTCAAACATGATTATAAGTAATAAAATAGCATCAGAGATGCTCATACCCCACAGCCTGAGGAAATAGTTTTTAACACCATGAGATATAGAAGTAGTGAAACAGTACACAGAATGGGATACTTTCAGAGCAGTGTCAGTGTCCAAATAATGTTTAAGTAGAGAAAATAACATCTAAGAGAAAGAAACTGCATGTAAATATTAAGTATTAAAACAAGACAATTCAGTAAACTAAAAATTATGAAGCTGTATAATTTATGAACTGGAGAATAGGTGTCAATGGAAATAGTACAATAGTTATGTAAAAGTACATAAAATAATCAGTTGCAGCAATCCATATCCTTACGGTTGCCGAGATAATATAGTACAATATATTATAGGTCAAATCAAGGCAGGGTTCGAAATTAGCACCGATCCATCAGTCCGCAACTGACAGAAATGTTTTTGGATTGAAAAGGTTAAAACCCTGCCAGTTTGTTTGTCCTAGAAGCTATAAGATGGTTATACATGAACATTTCGCACAGTTGAATTTTGATTTGCATGTGTTTGATATTGTTCAACCATACCAAAGTGACCTACATTTGTGTGAACATTTAAGACTTTTCCCATTTTTCTATTTGTTTTGGGTGGTCGAATTATGGTTTGAATGTGTTGAATATTACCCATACATACAGATGTGGCAATGCATGCTTATGTGTGGTGTTGCGGCAAAACCTGTGGCTCACATGATGAAATACCATCTGTTACAATGGGAAGATGCAACAGTAAAACCCTTAATGAATTCTAATATGACTTTAACAGTGCTTAATCTATATGAAAAGATACCCAAAGGTGCAACAACCAAGATTCGAGTAAAAAGATATAAGATAGATATAACAGAGATAAAATAGTATCTAATATCCCGTAGAGAGACAAAATAGCATCAGATATGCAAGATGAAAGTCAAATCCAGGTCACACCATGATGTGGCACACCTATAACCCCGACCAATGCCCCTACCAAATATCAACTTCCTACACCTTATGGTTTCCGGACAAGCCCGGATATAGCCCCGACAAGGGTCAAGGTCAAGGTTATAGGTCAAGGTCACTATGGCAAGGTCAAAGGTCAAATCACATCTACACACCCTAGCCAATGTCCCACCCAGTATCAACTTCCTACACCTTACGGCTTCCAAGATATAGCGCGGACAAGATGTTATAGGTCAAGGTCACTACGGTAAGATAAAAGGTCAAATCAAGGTCACGCCATGACGTTGCACACCTAAACCGCCTAACCAATGTCCCTACCAAGTATCAACTTCCTACACCTTATGGTTGCCGATATAGCCCGGACAAGGTTTTATAGGTCAAGGTCACTATGGCAAGGTCAAAGGTCAAATCAAGGTCACACCAAGACGTTGCACACCTACACCCCCTAACCAAATGTCCCTACCAAGTATCAACATCCTACACCTTACGGTTTCCGAGATATAGCCAGGAAAAGATTTTCAAACTCAAAGTCGCTACGGCAAGGTCAAATCAAGGTCACACCATGACGTTGCACACCTACTCCCCCTAACCAATGTCTCTACCAAGTATCAACTTCCAACACCTTATGGTTTCTGAGATACAGGCCGGACAAACTTTTCCCGCCGCCCGCCCATCCGGACAGCATGGGTGAAAACAATACCCCAACAGCCCTTAAGGGCTGTGGGGTAAAAACGGAGCTAAGGTACTGTTGAAGTGGATTTCCTATGATAATTAGCTTATAAAATATTTACAATATTTACACCTTTTGACATCCTCCAAATTACTAGGTTTTGTTGATGATACCAATTCATTTATGCGGTTGTTTTAGTGAAGCTATAAATAAGTGTTTCACTTCACTGTAGTATTCTACAGTTGTCAGAGCTTCAATTTTCAGGGATGAAGAATTCTGTTAAAAATTCTAAAATTTAGTATGTTCCTGCTAACATATCAGTTTAGCAAACATATCATTTTAGAAATAGATTATAGATATGGCACCAGCTGGCCAGTATTCAGGTAATACTTTCCTTTTATAGAGATTATCAATAATAAAACATCTAGAAAGCTAAAAAAAGTGGAAAATTTCAACATGCTATATAGGTGGCTTTGCAAAATGAACAGAATAATTGCTAGAACTGCAGATTATGACTCTATCTTCCTTATTTCATGACAAGTTTCACTACAGTGTGGAACCAATAATTCTGTAAAAGAAAAACAACAGCAATAAGATTGAAATTGTAACAATTTTTTAAGCATATAAATGCTGTATTGCAATACAAAAATGTTGAATTCTGATGGAAAATGTGTTCAAAAATGACATAGATTTCTGCAACAAAATTTCTTGCAGAGCAACACTCATTTATGGGATGCTCTACTTCCAAAAAATGAGATAAAGAAGTAAATATTATGTTTTATAATGGCAAATTTCACTTCCTATAAGGAGGTTTATCTGATTGAAAAAAAATACCACAACACAGTTTCATATGATATTCTTGCACTGGAACAGTTTTATATTTGTAGTACATGTATTTCAACAGGAAAAGTAACATTGCATGTCTAGCTTGTCCTGGCAGACTTGTGATAGTACCAAGATTTTTACCCCTTGCTGTGGGCTGTGTTGTTGGCAGTACTTCTGATTTGCCTCTGTTCTCAGCCTACCAATTTCAGTTGTTCCTGATAAGGTCCAGTGTTTCAGCTGTGTACTTTTAGGAAACATTTTCCTAAAGTGAGAAATATATGTAATATCAATTTTAAATCAAATGTAATGCATCAATTTACAGAAAATCTAAAATTTTCTCAATGTTATTATGTGTCAAGTATTACAAACACCATATTGAAAATCTACCCATGAATATGGGGAGCAGACAAAAGCCCCATCCGACATCCCCATCCCCTTCCTCAACAGGCTGAGTGTCAATATCAGAGTCCTGACCAGTAGAACATAAAGGCTCATGATCACACCATGCACAACGAACCTCTGGATCAATGTGAACCAGCGACCCATCATTGAAGACAGTTTTAGTAGTAGAAACTGACTGGGCAGCATCATAAGAGTGATGGGAGTCAGCATGGGGAGACACAGCAAATTGAAGAGCAGGTAGTATTGGTGGAGTGAGCTTTTTGAGTCCTTCTTTTTATCATGTTTTTTGTGCTTTGTCTTCTCTCCAGATTTTTGGTCCTTACTAGCAGCTGGGAATGTCACCGAACCAGTGGCCAAGGATGAAGTAGGCTCCAAAAAGGGTTTATCAGACACTGGAGGCTTCTTTGCAGCAGATCAAGGTAAAGCCACTTTCAGTGTAAAGAAGATATTTCACCCAGCTAGCAATGCTTTAAAATGGGCAAAATGCTCCACCCACTTGTCATCCAGATCTTGTAGGTTTTTGGCAGACACATAGTTGTATGGACAGTGCCGGCAGCTACTGGTCTGTGCAGCAACCTGCACAGAAGACACACTTAGGCTGTTTTGGGTTTTCACTTGCTCTTCAATGAGGCCCACAACAGTCACATCGTTGGGATCTATTAAAACCCCAGATTTTTTGTCTTCACATATCTTATAAGTAGGGGTAGCAGGCATTTTCTTCGGGCTGTAATACTGTCACAAGTCTTGCAAGGTTTGTTAAGAACACAAGTGTCCTGGCCAACTCCCTTCTCTCAACATTGTGCACACTTATCATGCTCATCAAACATGGCTATAATATGAATGCAAGAACCTCTTTTCTGTCCTGGAGATGCCATGACAACTAAAATATCCTTTTACACAAAAATCTTCACAAAATAATGATTTTGAAACAAATATAACACTAATCACTCACCCAGTGAAATTAGTCACCTGCATTTTATAGCAATATTAAACAGTTCTGAATGTGAACTTTTGGCACACGTGTGTACCTTGCTGCTTATTTAGATATGAATATTACATGTCCTTGACCGTTTTTACGACAGGTGATTAACTTCACTGGGGTGATGAAATTCACTTGCTGGTCAGTATACTGTACTAAAGGAATTCAGAAGAAATTAGGCGTATTTCGATTTACATGCAACTCGTGACCATGGCATCTCGTGACCAACAACTCGTACCCACAACTCGTACACAAATTTCTGCTTGAATATCAAATACTTGTACATACTCAAAGTTATGAAGAAATATGAGATCACCTAACAATATATTATATTTAATCAATAGAAATGAAGAGTGAGTATTTCATGCAAGAACGTCTGTTCAGTTAGAGATCATATACTTCAAATTCTCGTACTTTCCGTGGGGGTTTCAGTCATTAAATAAAATAGGCAAATTAAAAAAAAAAAGTGAGGAGACAGAGGTCCGTGGAGTTTCCTGCAATATTTTAAAATAAAATATGCAAATTAGAAAAAAAAACTTGACGACACAGAAGTTCATGGGGTGTCCTGCAATATTTAAAAAAAAATGTTTGGAACGAATTGTGGATACGAGTTGTTGGTCACGAGCTGCTGTGGTCACGAGATGCTCGTATACCTGTATTTCACAAACAAGAATCTGCATAATCTGTGCAATCCAGATTAGGATTCTTTGGATTAACTGAAATCGTGAAATGCAATTTTCTCTTGATATGAATCCAAAATAAAAAATAACATAAACCAATATAAATATCACAAAAATTTCCCAAAGGTTAAAATTTCCTGCCACATTTTGCTGCCATTATTTTACAAAGAATTATGGGTAATCCAATGAATCTGAATCTGTTGATCTACTTTTCGAGGTAGATCAACTGATTCATAATCTGGATTCAGATTCTAGTCACTTCACAAGCGAATCTGTTAATTCAAAGAATCTAGATTCAATGGATTAGGGGCCAGTTACACATAGCCAGATGCGCCTCGGATATAGGCCACAGTTCCATATTTGGTAAATGGCAAGGGATGAGGGTGGGTCATCTAAACACGGATCTGCTACAGATCTCCTACGGACCGCCACGGTGCCCCCAGGACAGGTTTGCAGATGGAAAGATTGCACAAATGATTGGTCTTTTGACTGTTTTTTTAATCTGCAAACCCTTTCCGTGTCAGTCCGTAGCAGATCCGGGAATGTTTTGCAAGATTTTTGTTGGCATGGAAGCGTCAAGGATGAAAGGGATGCCACAAAGACATCCAGGATAGGTTTACGGACAATAAGGACACTCACGGAAGAGATACGGAAGAGCTACGGATATATAAGGTCCGTAAAGACTGTACGGAAAACTCCAACAGTTTGATTTTTCTGCAATGGCCTAGGGATCTTACCTGAAACTTGACATGTCACTACGCTACCGCAGCATCCCGCTACGGATCTCACACGGACATTACGGATGACCGTACAGACACAAAATATGATCCGTACTGTAAACCACTCAACATTTTCAAACATTTTCCAAATTAGGAAACCTGGCGCGATCCGGCGGGTCATCCGTGAATGTGTGACTGGGTCTTACGGTTGTGAAATACGCCTACTACTGCCTCCACTGTGAATTGGGCGATAATAGAGTACCACCTTATATCTCTCACAAAATTTCAGGAAAAAAAATGATAAATTAAGCTTAATGAATTTTTACCTATTTAACCAATGTTAAAACCATGCAGGCAACACTTTTTAACAAGCCTGGTAACAGGAATTGTAATAAATGAAACCGTCCATAGCTATCATTAACGGACAACTTGGTGCAAAATTTATCCTACAAATATATACTTGCCGTTTATTTTGTTCGAAGTGGCTGGAGTACGGTAAAACACCGCACTCGAGAAGAAATTCTACCTATTTTGTTGCGGACAAAAACGGTTGTGGTGTGGATTCATTATCTGGGTCTCTAATCATTTTATCTACACTGGTGGTCACAAAGATAAACGGTCATAGAGATGAACGGTCTCAAAATCGTACAAACTAAATAACAACATATATTCAAACAATGCCTACCATAACATTTGGTTTGTGTTATATTGTTGTTTAAACTCTTTCACTGTTTTGTGTCATAATTTCTGAAGACCGTTTATCTCTATGACCGTTTATCTTTGTGACCACCCATGTACGACCTGAGGTAGATCAAACCATGGAAGCTGACTTGGTAGACTGTCCACAATTTTGTGAAGAAAAATGGAAACTTAAAATGAAATTTTGATAAAATATAAAAAGAAACACTACGTAGCTACCTTTGGTTCAGTAACTTTTAAGAAACCCATAATGTAATAATTAAACTTTAATGCAACACCAGAATTGTATTTAATAAACAACATTTTTGTACCCATTTTGAATCTGTGAAAATATTTTATATTTCATAAAATAATCAATTCTGGTGAATGCAGATCTTAATCCAGATTCTTATAAGATTTATGAATTGAAATTTTCAATCCCAAAAATTTTGTTATAGAAAGCCTGTTGCAGGAAAATTTAAAGACAAAGAAAGATAAAGATATACACAAAAGCATTGAGCAAAGTCAAATGGCGTTCCGGCATACTAATAGTAGCGTGTACCCGAATCCAGGTGGCGCCGTTATCGATGTGACCTTTGAACCAAACACAGTAACTAATATAAACAAATGAGGATAAATTCTTGTCCTGTTATATACAGCAGAGTTATTCGAAAATATATATATAAGAATTATCAATTGATGCATAATACTCATTTTGATGCAGTTTATGACGGCTGCCATGCTTTATTTTTAGTGTATTTATCATGTGAAATGGGCGATAATAGGGGTGTCTGAAACTCCAACAGTCTGTCAGGAGTGCTTACATGTTTTACGATGGTACACCTGTTCGCCATCGCCGGATTATGGCCACCCCTGAATAACTACTTTGTCTTTGGAATTGTTTTTACTTCATTGTACTTTGTTTTGAACTATAGGGATGAGAATTTTGTGGGGATACATCGATTTTATGGTTACCTTAAATTGTAAATATTAATGTAGCTCTATATGTCGTCCTTAAAGTAATAAAATTTGAGTAAAACCCTCCGGCTCCTTTATGTTCCATTTTTAAAAGTGTAACTTATCACTGATGTTGAAGAAAGCCTAAAAAAAATTAATAAATAAATAAAAACACCCTGGCTACCTTAGTATTTCAATATTTATTATGTTATAATTTTGTTATACAGTCAGTGAGTATTTAATTTATAAAAATGTCCTCAGATGCTTTAAATACCAGTACAATTAATAAAAAAATTATCCATTATTTGAGACATATATTATTATCCATTATTTGAGACATATTGCTCAAAGGCAAAATTTTTTTTAAGTCATATCAGAATTTTTTTTTGTTTGTTTCTTTTCATTCTTGTAACTTATTTATTTATTTGGGGTTTTATGTCGCTTTCAACACTGTACAGGTCATATCACGATGGGTAGTTGGAAGGGCAGAGGCCGTGATGTTCATACTTGTAACAAAATATTAACTGTCCGCTCAGACTGGGAGACCTGGGTTTGATTCCCAGTGATGTGGAATGAGACATCATAGCTCAGTGACAGAGCACTCAGTCTGTTATTTTGTTGCTGCAATACTATAAGATAAAAAATTATATATATATTTTAAAGAAAATTTGCTTTTTTGTATTGGAACATATGTCTTACTGAGGACCTAACATGAGTTTAACCCCTTTGGCTACCATGTGTGTCGACTAGTAGTCGACATCAATGTGTATTACAAGGGACCATGTCTGTCGACCAAGGGTCGACAGCAATAATATATATTTCTTCTTTTCCTTCAGTGTACTGTTACATGTTTTCTTTGGTGTATCAGTATTAAACCAATTTTTTAAATATTTTATGTGAAAGTTATGCTATATTTTAAAAAAATTCACCATTTCACCTATTTTAACTGGTTTCTGTAGATATTGCCGTATTTACTGCATATAGCTGCATATTGTTTACTCGTGGTTATTTTTATTTGGGGAATTTCCACAAATTTTTCCATTTGACTTCCATCAATTCCTAATGAAATATACCGAAAAATACCGCAAATAAAGTGTATAAGGCAGTGAGTTATTATTTTACTTCATTGGCGTTTATGACGAGATATGACGTCATATGGCTACAGTCCCATGGAATAATGTTCCTTCAGTAGCGAAAGGGTTAAAATACCCCTTTTTGTCCCCAGCCAGCCATATTCTATTTTGTGTGTATTTAGCTTGTTGCCTGGACTATAATAAGGGTTTCCAAGAGTTATTGAGCAGACTGTTGGGAGTGCTTATTTGTTTTCAGGTTGGTTCGATTGATCGCTGCCACTGGATTATGTGGTAGGGATGTTGGTTGGGGGTGTAGGTGTGCAAATGTGATTAATAATTTGCTCTGAAAGTCTCCTGGGGCCGTATTCATGAAGAGATCTTAAGTCTGAGACAGAAAATAGTCTCAGATTTGAGATTTGGTCTTAGCTGAAACCAAGTCTCAACTTTGTATTGACAAACAGGTTCTCAGCACAGACCAAACTGAGACCAGTCTCAAGTCTCACACATGAAAACAATACCTTCAGATATACAGCCGGGTAGCAAAAAAGGCTTGCATGGACTGTGTTTCACAACTGTCAGGTGTAGGATGTTGACACTTGGTAGGGGCATTGGCTAGGGGATGTAGGTGTGTAGTGTCATGGAATGTAGTGAATGGAACCTAGATTTGACCTCTTGGCCTTACTGCAGTGACCTTGACCTTTAAAATCTTGATATTTGATTTCTCATTACACTCAGTTTCCTGTAATTTCTCCTTCATCATTTCACTAATTGTATCCACTGGAGGCATTTAATTTGAGGAATACTACACGACCTAGGTTCATCAAATTTGCAGGATATCTTCATTGGGGGTAAGCTTCTCTGGGACCAAAATTAGTATCATTCTGAAAAACAAGATGGCCGCTGTGAGCATTTCTTTGAAAATTATCTACATTTTTCAACTAGCTGTTTCTCATAGGTAGAAGGTTGAATCTCTTCATAGGTGATATGTATAATAGATAGACATGTCCTCTACAACCTTGCAGAAATTTGACCTTGATTGGCTGTGCAATAAACATCCCCGACCCTACGTCTTGTCGGGGCAGTCACCACGTCATGTCTGTAAGTGTACCGTCCTGTCGGGGAGGTGCAACCGACCCAGTATTTTCACGCCCCTTTTTGTGAATTTTTGTCTCTGACCACCCGACTTTTGTGGCTGACCCGAGTCGTAGGGTCAGCTCCAGCGGAACACCTGCATTACTGAATCAAGAAGTAGCCTGGACAAGATTTTAAACTCATGGCCACTATGACAAGGTCAAATGTCAAATTGAGATCACACCATAATGTTGCATACACCTTACCGTTCCCAAGATATAGCCCAGACAAGATTTGCAAACTCAAGGTCACTATGGCAAGGTCAAAGGTCAAATCAAACTTTTTCCGGCCGTCCACCTGCTGAATGCCAATCAGGACACCATGGGTGAAAACAAAGTCCTGACACCCCTTAAGGGCGTTGGGGGTAAAAATGTATCATAATTAGTGGTGTTTGACTCATTGGGCTCTTGTTCACTAAAATATGTTATGAAAAAAAATTAAAATTAATTAATTGATAATCTATTTCATTGTACATAACACAAATATCATATGGTAAGAGAGCAATGCTCCTACCAAGTATCAACTTCCTACAACTTTCACTTTGTGAGATATAGCCAGGAAAGGAATTTTAATCACATGCAGAAACTGTAAGATTTTAAAGTTCAAGGTCACTACAGCAAGGTCAAAGGTCACACCGTGACCTTTCACACTATGTAACCCAGAGTATAAAAGAGTAAAAAGAGTAATAAAAGAGTAATATAACTGACAAACTGAGTAATATAACTGACAAACTGAGTGCTTTATCACTAAGCTATGATGTTTTTGGAGGAACACCACTGGGAATCAAACCCAGGTCTCCCGATATGTCAGAATATGCTACTGTATTACTTATTGTTGTAAAATGTAATCTACGTAGATCTGAACCAGGAAGTGATTTTTACATGAAGAAAAGAGTAAATAATACATAATTTCTTGCATAAAACTTATTTTTTATAAAAAATATACATAACGATATATAAAGCAACGATTTGTCACCAGGAAAAAAAATTTTAAAATATAGTTTTTAGTCTTCTAAGATGAGCGAAAATAAGGTTTATTAACATGTACAGATATTTCTGAAGATGATTTTTTATTGATTATTTAAATTAAATTTATATGTTAAAAAACTATTGTTGTTTTTTATTTGAAATAAACATTAAAATACTACCTAATAAATTTAGAAAATGGTTGAGCACACCAGGAATGGGTACGTACATGTTAATTAGTTGAAAATACTTGTGTATTTGCCAAAAAAATCAGTAAAAAATCGAAGAAAATGAAGCCTTATTGATGAAATGAATTTCTTTTAAATATTTCTTTTTTGATTTCCTCTAAAATTTCTTTTCATTAGATTCAAACGAATATTTTTTCTGAAATACTGCTTCTAGGCATAAGTTGGTCGCGGTCATAAGTTGGCCACCACTCATTTAAATGTGTCAAACAGACAAATGTGTGGTATCATAATATCATAATAGACCATTCAATAATGATACAGGCCTTTAGATTTATAGAAATTTCAAAATATGATGATGGTGGCCAACTTATGACCACGGCCAACTTATGCCTAGAAGCAGTAGATCTTCGTCACTCTGTTAAGCTACAACTGGGCGAAAATAGGGGATTTATGTTAAAAATGCTACAAAATATCTCATACAAATTCTATATTCTTCACGGAACTAATTGACATAATTTATTACACTATTTCCATTCTATTTTTTATAAGATAAATGTGTATATATCCAGAAATCAGATAAATTAATATTCGCTACTTCCTGGTTCTTCTGTCGCATATGTTTTTTGTTTAGGTCACATCGATTGTAGCGCCGCCCTGGTGAGTATTTCGTGCCGGTACGCCATTAGGCAAGCAAAAACAGCATGTTAGTACAACCATAGCATGTCTCAATTTAAGGTCCTATGTTAAATTTCAAGCACTATACCAGAATTGAGAACATTAGTAGTTGGTGCTTGATGTTTTCCCACTGTGATATAATTTATGCAATGTTTTGCAGTGGTGTTAAAACAAAATGAAAAATAATAAACAAAATCAACTAATTAACAAATGACGTTTAAAAACAAATTTTCATTCATTACAATATCCAAACATACTTTACCATGTAGCTACGTCCATGCATCAGATTATACAAATTTGTCACTACAATGCTATGAGTTTGATGTCTTCAGTGGCCTAGTGGGTCAGCAGATTTGGCATTTAATCACAGGTTGTCACCTCTGTCTGGGTTCAAGTCCCACAAGTAACAATGTTGAGGGCTTATCCCAATATGACCCTGGCTGTTGAGCAGGACACAATACACGGGTGGTTCCTAAGATAAACGGTCATAGAGAAGATTTCAAATTTAAGTTATGTAAATAACAAAATCACACAAACTTAATAGCAACATACGCTTAAACAATGCTTACCATAACATTTGGTTTGTGTTATTGTTGATTAAACTCTTTGACCATTTTTGTGGCATAATTTCCAAAGACCGTTTATCTCTATGACTGTTTATCTCAGTGACCACCCGTGTACTTCAATTTTGACCTTTTTAATGCTATTTTATAAAAAGAAGGAATTTGGGTAATATAGAAAACGATTTTCAAAGATTAACAAAATAATTTGAAATGTATTCAATAATTTGCTAAAGTTTATTAAGACAATCTAAACAGGAACTATATGTCTGATGAAAAAAATAAATAAATTGGGTTTGATTCAGTTTTCACATTGCTTTGATTTCCCTAAATTTCCATTTCATTGATTGGTGTTAGCTATTTGAATGCATGCCATTATTTATGATATACATGAAACCCTTATTTTGAAATTCAATTTGATCGTAGGTGCAAAGTACAGCTGAAGTGAAAAAAATTGGTCACTGTGCTGTCATCATGCATATCTTTATTTCTTCCTACCACATTTTAAAAAATATCGGTAAATAACGATATACATCTGCCATAACTTGCAGTTAGTCGTGATATCATGCTGCATTCAGACGGAAATTCACGAGTGGTGCGCACCACCTTGAGTACGTATATACCAGTGGAAAGTTTTGACCGTTCTTAACAATTCACCGCCTGTGTGTTTATGTGCGTATGTAAACAAACACAAATGACAAAGAGACAGACATAAAAGAAATCACAATATTTCGTTAACCGCGATGCAGATTATGCATATTTCATTTGTTAAACCTTTTCCAATGTTATTTATCAAAATCCAGAGTACCGAAACACTTTATTTAACATGTTTCTTATAACGAAAGCACATGTATCCTCCATCTTTGTTGTCATTAGATGTGAAGGTCACAAATTGGAAAGTCTCTGGAGGCACCCAACTCACCAGTCGTATATACGACTTCTTGACAAATTTACAGGCTGTGAGGTCGTGTTTACGGCCGGTAAGAACGCTGCATCATATACGGAAGTGTAGCCGTACACACTTTCGACAGGGAAACGGGAAAGGTTCGTTGTGTAAATTGTGTACAACACAAGTTATGCCAGCATAGTTCCTATACGAGTAATTTCTGTCAACATATTGTTTTAGTAAATAACTAAACTTCAACATAGACATTACGTACCCGTACAGCTGCAAAATCGCCCCGTGCATCGATACTGTAGAAACTGACAATGTCATACAGAGCAGTGCTACAGTAGGACCATTCAGTTATTTCTAATATACTATATTAAAACAAGGCCAAAAGGTGTTTTGGTCCCCTAGCGTGCGTGCAAAGCCATCAGAGACACGAGTAGTGCAGAATTTACGAAAGTAAATTGGGGACACAAACAAATTCCAACTCAAACACATCCCACAGCTGGTCCAGAACTCAGACGGTCACCCATCCAAGTACTAAGGTAGCCCATTGCCGCTTAACTCCAGTGAGCAGACAAATACTCATCACGCTGCGCCACAATTGATGAAAGTCTGGAGACAAAAAAAAAGTGATCTGTACTAGTAGAAGCACGGGCTCTTTCGAGGCGCATGCTTTAAAAGGTAAACTTGGTAGGGATGAGTTTTAGAAGAGCCCGAGTTTGCATCAAAAAGGGGCCAAGTTGGCGAATGTCTGAGTTGTCCATGATTCCCGCATACCAGTAAACGCTCACCATGTGGTCATTATTTCTATTTTAAATACTATCTTTGGGCTTTGAGTATATTATTATTGCATTAATATAAGTTAATTTATTGTGTAAAAAATCTGTAATGACTTGAAGAGATTTCTAAAATATGTTGTTTGCATAAATTTAAGAAAGAGGTAAAATATTATAGGAGTATGATTGATCAGGAAACATTGAGTTAAATATAGTTAACTAGCATGGTTTATACAAAATTCCTCTTTTTTGTTTTCTTTAGAAAACTGTTAAAAAAGGAGGGTAAAATATTGTTAAGGTCAGGGTTGTTATATTTCCCGGGAAATAGTGTATTTCCCAGGACAGTGGGAAATACCGGGAAATATGAATTCTGCAGTTTTTATAAATATACTTCCTTTTTAACCCAACAATGGAAGATACTGACTATTTATAAATAAAAAGATTGAGTGACTTAATGAAAATAAATGGCTAGAATATCAAACTATTAAGGTTTTTGAAAGTCAGCACCATGGTTGGTGTTAAAAATTTCAAGGAAGAAACAATTTGCAAGTATGTAATAGATTGAGGTGATGATGAGAAATATTTTAACTATAATTCCCTCTTTTAAATGGGTACACTCTGGAAATCCAATTGAGCTCCTCTGAAAAGTGATGGTCAATTGTTAATCTCTTTCAAGGAGGATGAGGTTTTGATGACAAATGTTTTAACTATAATCCCCTCTTACACTGGAAATGGGTACACTCTTGAAATCCAATTGAGCTGTCTGAAAAATGATGGTCAATTGTCCTGTACTCTGGTCATTGTCTCTTTGGCAAAGCTGCCAGTATAATCCCTTTTCTACTTCTACATTACTAAAAGAAATGGGAGCAGTGTCAGTGACACAGGCTTAATACCATAAGTGTTAATCAGTATACATAATATTCAAGTGTGATAGTAGAATAAGTTGTGAATTTATTACAAGGATAAAACATTATCAAAAATAGTTATGATTATATTTTTATTGAAACTCTGAAACTGTATAGAACTAAATTTATATATTATATATTTGCCAATCTGTCAAACATTCAACATGAGATCCTATTTGGGGGTTGTATGATTTAGTTGTTACTTATAAAAGTGTCTGTAAATTCAATTAAATTGAAATTCTGTAATTATGTACTGTATAGAATGTGTTAATCTAAATAAATAAATGTTTCAGATGTATGGTTTGGTATTTTTCCCATCATTTTATACATATATTGAAGTCTAAAATGAGTATTTCCCAGTATTTCCCGGTATTTCCCACTTGGGGAGTATTGGACAGGGCGGTATTTCCCGGTATTTCCCATAACAACCCTGGTTAAGGTTAGTATAGTTATCCGGAAGTAGGGAACAGCCTTGAAAAGCTGAGGCTTCTGCTATTACCTCCCAGATCAAAGTAAATTATTTATGGAATTTGTACTATCAGTTAGGGCCGTCACAAATAGCCGACTAATCGACAACGGTTAGAATAGTGTTATTAACCGGTTCATATTTTAAAGTATGAATAATCACTCAATGTATATCCATATTGTCATATAAAATATGTTAAAATCCAACATCAGCCACATTTTCTGCAGTGTTTTTGCAGTCACGTAAAACCGGAACCAGAAGTACCATGTACCTCTTATATCGCCCACTTCCTGTCTGAAATAAATAAAGCAAAAGTCGCAGGAAAACAGCAAATTTATTCAAGTTTACAGATTCTATACATATAGTTTAATTTTATTTCATATATTTATCGTTTTCATTGCTTTTAATAATATGAAACTTAAGATTTGTGGTAGTTTTATAAATTCGATGGTTATTCGGTGTCGACATGAAAAGTAGTTGGCAATTAGCCAATATGTAATATTTGTAGTCGTGACGTCCCTACTATTAGTAGATTTAATTAGAATTAAATATCTTATTCACATAGTATTTTATAATTAATTTATTATTTATTTATGTATTTGACTACTTATCAAAGTTCATGGTTAACAGATTAAATATGTCCTTATGGTATCATAACTTATGTGTAGACTCATACTCGTACATGTATTATTTCTATTATGTATATATTTTTGGCTTTGGGAAATGAAATATTTATTTATTTAATCTAGCCAATAATATTTATTTCTATTAATTTTATTAAGATATTTCTTTTTAAATATTAATGTATTTGACAAATAGATCTCTGTTTTCATCCAGTTTTATTGTAAACAACCGTGGTCACTGGTACAGGGGTATTCACTAAGGCTGTGACTTCGTTAGAAAAACGACACCGGGTATTCATCTTGAAAGAACCGATCTGAATTCGGATAACTGTGTTTTAGTTGTCACTCAGTGGAAGTAGCAGAGAAGCAAGCATGGCGGATTGTAAACAAACTACTTCAAAATATAATGTTAAATATCAGCATAATTAAGGAAAATTATGTGAAAAACTAATATCAGTTCAAGAAATCTGACCGAATACTAAGGTTTGTCCAAGTATTTCATTGATTTATGCTATCTTTAATATTTTTTCATTTACCTGCTTCGCCAGTTTGTACTCGGTTTCTTAAAGAATTCGGACAGTTTTCAGGTAACTGGGTAACCTATCACAGCCTTAGTATTCACTGGTAGAATCATTCTGTCTTGAGATATTGTTTCAGTTGCAAACTGTCTCAGAACCTGTGGTGTCTGCATGTGGCCCATTGTACACATAACTTTACTTTATACTTCCATGTATTTTATAACAGATATACTTAAATAGAAACAACAGTGGATAATTAGTATATTATATTTTCATTTGCATGAAAATTATTTAATTAGATACATATCAATGTATCATTTGCATAATGTGGGTCCTGGTAAATGCCCAAAATTCTCTTTGGTTTCTGTGGGGCTTTGATTTCAGTGGAAAACAAATCTGTGTGAGGATGTAGAATTCCAGCATCCACTGTCCTGTACTAGTCTGTTACATTCAATCAACAGATGGATATTTCAGACACTAGCTTTGTTTCAAAATTACAACTGAATACCATTTAACACACAAATATATGGGTCACAGCAGAACAAAACTGTGAAACAACCCTGAAAATATAATGTATTTTTTACACAATTAGAATATCTTCAATATTGTTCTCATTACAGAAAAATATAATCCCAATGAGTCAATTTGAAAATCATCCCTAACTTTTATCACTTAAAACTAGATAACTGTCAATTTTGACATTGGAGATCTAAATTAATCTTTTTCTTCCACTTTTCAGAAATAAAGAAATGCAGTGATTCCTAAATACTGATTTCATCCATTTTGAAAGATTAACATATTGAGGTAAGTTTTTTTTTTTGTAGCAGATGTTGGTCTTTGGTGAAATGTTACAGATGAACCATGCATAAGAACTGGCGCGAGAAAGTTATTGCATTGGACCATAATTACTTGAATTGATCAATAGACATTGCACATTTATCAATGCTTAAATTTATTAACTTAATTGGGGTGGAATTTGTTTCATTAGGAACTATATATTTCATAATTGCAGAAACTATAAATGTGTTCCAGTGATTCTGCTACATGAAAAGTCCGGTCGGACATTCTGTCCTAAGACTAGGAAAACGTTTAGGACATTTTCGGAGAATTTAGGACAGAATTCTTGTCAATCAAATTTTCATTCTACAGGTTGCTAAAATTAAGTCATTAAAGTCAATGACCCTATATGAATGGGATATAAAGTAAAATTTACTGAATCATAATAAAAATCTCATTTTAGTTAAAATATCAAAAAATCTTTATGATGTTCAATGATCATGTATTACTAAAACGAGAACTCACGGCCATAGAACCTAAGTATGGTAAATCGGTGATCCATGCTATTAAAATGTCCACTGGCAGTAAACATTACAGCTAGCAAATAAACTTTCAATCTGATTTTTTTTCAGTGCAATTATTAATAAAGAGAAATATTAATCAAAGCAAAAATTCAGAATATTACAGTAAAATTTATGTGGAACCCTACAGAAAACAAAATCTACAATTGCACGAAAATACCAGATGACCATAATTAATATTCATGAGAAGATATGAGGACACAGATTTTCCCTGTGATTTCCTTGCAATATTTTATAAAATGGAAGCATAGACGAAAATCAATTACTTTAAACTCGAGAACTCGTGGCCATAGCAGCCAAGTCATTAATATTCATGAGAAGATATGAGGACACAGATTTTCCATTTGATTTCCTTGCAATATTTTTTAAAATGGTAGCATAGACGAAAATCAAATAATTTAAACTCGAGAACTCACGGCCATAGCACCCAAGTCATTAATATTCATGAGAAGATATGAGGACACAGGTTTTTCATTTGATTTCCTTGCAATATTTTTTAAAATGGAAGCATAGACGAAAATCAAATAATTTAAACTCGAGAACTCACGGCCATAGCACCCAAGTCATTAATATTCATGAGAAGATATGAGGACACAGATTTCCCCTGGGATTTCCTTGCAGATCACGTGGCTTGTCACGAGATTTCATAAAAGACGTCTAGACCTTTAAAATCACGTAGATCTCGCGAGATTTTAGGGTTGTAATGTGACTTCATATTTTGTAAATAAAAAGACGTCTAGATCTTCTATTATCGCCCACGGATACGACTCGGACAATATGTCCTAATATTCTATTTAAAATCGGGGTTTTGTTGCAAAATTCGGTCAATGACCGATGGCCGACGCGAATCTGAAACCCTGTGTTCATGTAAATGATACAGAATTTTGGGAAAGAAGTTATTTTGGTGATAGGTTTGAGTTTTATGTTTAGATTTTTGTTTCTTTTTGCTAAGAATGGTAGGCTTTTAGTGACCAAAGAATATATTAATTTAGTTTGTAGATTAGATTATTAGATGATATAATTTTTTTGGACTGGGTGCAGTGGGTGGCACAGACTACAATTTTACTGTCATTTCAGTCTGATCACTCCCCTATAGATAAGCCTGAAGATAAAATATCTGGATAATTTTGGAAAAGAGAAGGGTTAAATGAAAACAACCTTGTTGTAAGATATATATGTCGTGACAGAATTAAGCGTCCCGCAAGGGATGCTTGTTTGTGTATGGGAGAGCTTCAGGCTCCGCCGGCTCCGCATTTTGTTTTTCTTATAACTCAGTAACCGTTAGGCGGATTCTTTTCAAATTTGGCAGGTTTAGGCAGTAGCCTTGGGGAATTTTTTTGAATATGCTGCAGTGACATTTCAACCAATCAGAGAGGTCACATGACCAAAAATGTCTTTTTTCGATGGGGAAGCTTGTCTGGATGATAACTTAAAAGGAATTTTATCAATTCACCTGAAACTTGGCAAATATATTCATTCTATTAAAATCTGGAAATCATTAGATTTTGGCATTGATTGGTCAAGAAATGGCTGAGTAATTAATGATTAATTAATCATTACGAATTTTCCAAATAAGGAAAACACAAAAATGCTTATATCTCGAAAACCGTGCTAGATAGAGCGATTTCGACGAAATTTTTGACCCACAGGGTATCTCTGCGGAGTAGTTTTCCCAATTTTGAAAAAATTTTTATCTCGCCAAAAATGGCGGCCATTTTGAATTTTCGATTTTTTCGCAAAAATTGCAAAACATAAAAATGCTAATATCTCGAAAACCCTGCAAGATAGAGCGATTTCGACGAAATTTTTGACCCTCAGGGTATATCTGCAGAGTAGCCATGCCAATTTTCAAAAAAATTTTCTCTTGCCAAAAATGGCGGCCATTTTGAATTTTCGAATTTTTCGCAAAAATTGCAAAACATAAAAATGCTTATATCTCGAAAACCCTGCTAGATAGAGCGATTTCGATGAAATTTTTGACCCATAGGGTATCTCTGCAGAGTAGCCATGCCAGTTTTCAAACAAACAATTTCTCGCAAAACATGGCGGCCATTTTGAATTTTCGAATTTTTCGCAAAATTGCAAAACACAAAAATGCTTATATCTCGAAAACCGTGCTAGATAGAGCGATTTCGACGAAATTTTTGACCCACAGGGTATCTCTGCAGAGTAGCCATGCCAATTTTCAAAAAAATTTTGTCTTGCCAAAAATGGCGGCCATTTTGAATTTTCGAATTTTTGCGCAAAAATTGCAAAACACAAAAATGCTAATATTTCGAAAACCGTGCTACATAGAGCGATTTCGACGAAATTTTTTATCTTCAGGGTATCTCTGCAGAGCAGCTATCCCAAAGAGCTTTCACTTGGTGAAGTTTCAGACCCATAGCTAATTGCTCACCTACTCAAAAAGAGTAAATGCGAATTACCTCTAAAAGTATTGCAGATGGCCAATTTTTCTCAAATAACTCATTCACCTACTTTTGGAAGAGCTTTCACTTGGTGAAGTTTCAGACCCGTAGCTAATTACTCACCTACTCAAAATGAGTAAATGCTAATTATCTCAAAAACTATTGCAGATACCCAATTTTTATTAAATAACTCATTCATGTACTTTTGGGAGAGCTTTCACATGGTGAAGTTTCAGACCCATAGCTAATTACTCACCTACTCAAAATGAGTAAATGCGAATTATCTCTAAAAGTATTGCAGATAGCCAATTTTTCTCAAATAACTCATTCACCTACTTTTGGAAGAGCTTTCACTTGGTGAAGTTTCAGACCCATAGCTAATTACTCACCTACTCAAAATGAGTAAGTGTGAATTATCTCTAAAAGTATTGCAGATAGCCAATTTTTCTCAAATAACTCATTCACCTACTTTTGGGAGAGCTTTCACTTGGTGAAGTTTCAGACCCATAGCTAATTACTCACCTACTCAAAATGAGTAAATGCGAATTATCTCTAAAAGTATTGCAGATAGCCAATTTTTCTCAAATAACTCATTCACCTACATTTGGGAGAGCTTTCACTCTGTGAAGTTTCAGACCCATAGCTAATTACTCACCTACTCAAAATGAGTAAATGTGAATTATCTGTAAAAGTATTGCAGATAGCCATTTTTTCTCAAATTAATCATTCACCTACTTTTGGGAGAGCTTTCACTCTGTGAAGTTTCAGACCCATAGCTAATTACTCACCTACTCAAAATGAGTAAATGCGAATTATCTCTAAAAGTATTGCAGATAGCCAATTTTTCTCAAATAACTCATTCACCTACTTTTGGAAGAGCTTTCACATGGTGAAGTTTCAGACCCATAGCTAATTACTCACCTACTCAAAATGAGTAAGTGTGAATTATCTCTAAAAGTATTGCAGATAGCCAATTTTTCTCAAATAACTCATTCACCTACTTTTGGGAGAGCTTTCACTTGGTGAAGTTTCAGACCCATAGCTAATTACTCACCTACTCAAAATGAGTAAATGCGAATTATCTCTAAAAGTATTGCAGATAGCCAATTTTTCTCAAATAACTCATTCACCTACTTTTGGGAGAGCTTTCACTCTGTGAAGTTTCAGACCCATAGCTAATTATTCACCTACTCAAAATGAGTAAATGTGAATTATCTGTAAAAGTATTGCAGATAGCCATTTTTTCTCAAATTAATCATTCACCTACTTTTGGGAGAGCTTTCACTCTGTGAAGTTTCAGACCCATAGCTAATTACTCACCTACTCAAAATGAGTAAATGCGAATTATCTCTAAAAGTATTGCAGATAGCCAATTTTTCTCAAATAACTCATTCACCTACTTTTGGGAGAGCTTTCACTTGGTGAAGTTTCAGACCTATAGCTAATTACTCACCTACTCAAAATGAGTAAATGCGAATTATCTCTAAAAGTATTGCAGATAGCCAATTTTTCTCAAATTAATCATTCACCTACTTTTGGGAGAGCTTTCACTTGGTGAAGTTTCAGACCCATAGCTAATTACTCACCTACTCAAAATGAGTAAATGCGAATTATCTCTAAAAGTATTGCAGATAGCCAATTTTTCTCAAATAACTCATTCACCTACTTTTGGCAGAGCTTTCACTTGGTGAAGTTTCAGACCCATAGCTAATTATTCACCTACTCAAAATGAGTAAATGTGAATTATCTCTAAAAGTATTGCAGATAGCCAATTTTTCTCAAATAACTCATTCACCTACTTTTGGGAGAGCTTTCACTCTGTGAAGTTTCAGACCCATAGCTATTTATTCACCTACTCAAAATGAGTAAATGCTAATTATCTGTGAAAGTATTGCGGATACCCAATTTTTATCAAATACTCATTCCTCTACTTGTGGGAGAGCTTTCACATGGTGAAGTTTCAGACCCATAGCTAATTACTCACCTACTCAATTGAGTAAATGCGAATTATCTGTAAAAGTATTGTAGATAGCCAATTTTTCTCAAATAACTCATTCACCTACTTTTGGGAGAGCTTTCACTTGGTGAAGTTTCAGACCCATAGATAATTATTCACCTACTCAAAATGAGTAAATGTGAATTATCTCTTAATAGTATTGCAGATAGCCAATTTTTCTCAAATAACTCATTCACCTACTTTTGGAAGAGCTTTCACACACGAAAATGAAAAATTGTGAATATCTCGGAAAAGCTATTTCTTCTGCTTTAATGCTCAGCGGGAGATACACACCGCGGCAGTGGTCTTGACAAAAATTTTTGTCTCCCCAAAAATGGTGGCCATTTTGAATTTTCAAAGTTTTTGCAAAACACAAAAATGCTTATATCTCGAAAACCATGCTATATGGAGCGAACTCAACAAAATTTTGGACCTGCTGGGTATCTCTGCAGAGTAGCCATGCCAATTTTCAAAATATTTTTGTCTCGCCAAATATAGCGGACATTTTTAATTTTTTTATTTTTTGCAAAACACAAAAATGCTTATATCTTGAAAACCGTGCTAGATAGAGCAGACTGCGCCGACTTTGGTTGCCACAACAGTATAAGGCTAGAAACGAAGCATTTTCTTAATACTTTAGCACTCACCTTTATATCCTTTTCGGGACGCTTTATCTTTTTTTTTTGCGAGCGATCCTCTAGTTTCAAATTTTGTCAGCAAAACTTCCAGTTGGAAGCTTTGTCGACAGAACATCCAATTTTTAAATTTCATTGGTTTGAGGGGATTTGAAGTTCTGTCGACAGAATTTCAAATTCGGTCAACAGAACTTCAAATTCATCTGACAGAACTTCAAATCCTGAAAATAAAAGTATTTAAGATTATTTATTATATCCCCAGACGAAAATATCCCCAGACGAAAGTCGGGGATATATTGGATTCAGGTCCGTCGCGCCGCCGCCGCCGCCGCCGCCGCCGCCGCCGTAGAAATTTCCTTGTGGACGCGATAACTCAAAAACAAATTAATATTTTTTTTTCAAACTTGGTACACATGTTAAGGGTGCCCAAAGGAAGATCCCTATTTTAAGGTGACCTTAAACTCCCAGTAAAAAAGAACTTATGGCCACCTTAAGGTCAGAAATTGGACTTTTGGCCACTTAGAGCCTTGTAGGTCACAAACTATGATGCTCAGCTGGCTGAAATTTTACCTGACAACACATTAATATGTTCTTAGTACATGTGCCGAAAATCACGACTTTAAGTTGAGGAGAAAATTGTGTTTGAGGCCCATAAATACCCCCACTTAGGGATTTTTTGCTATACTTTTCATATATTTTGCCCTATAATTTGGAAGTGGTAATTCTGATGAGTCTCAAACTGCGCTAGG
The DNA here is from genome assembly GCA_964017235.1 of Sabellastarte sp. h YS-2021. Classification (NCBI taxonomy): domain Eukaryota; kingdom Metazoa; phylum Annelida; class Polychaeta; order Sabellida; family Sabellidae; genus Sabellastarte; species Sabellastarte sp. h YS-2021. The sequence goes on from OZ024929.1 coordinate 139,486,122, forward strand.
TATAACTTTGATATGTAATCCTTGTCTGTAGAAAATTTTAGGGCTGTAGGTTTACCCAAAGGGGTCGACTTAAGGTCTCAAAAGTGCCCACAGAGACCCAATTTATGCACTTTTTGCCACTTTCAAGCACTGTAGCTTTCAAACTATGTCTCTCATCTAAGTTAAATATAATCTGGGAATATATCTATGTGTTTTCTTATATGTGCCCCAACATTTAGGCCTTTAATAGACAGTTAACCTGTGTATCAGGACCATAAACACCCACCCGAGTGACCCTTATAAGACATTTTTCACATCTTTTTCCCTGTAACTTGGAAATGGTAAGTCTGACAAGTTTCAAACTGTATTAGATATATATTCTGTGTGTAATCTTAGTATGTAACAGATTTTAAGTCTGAAGCTTTAATTTTGAAGGTCAAATTGAGGTCTCTAAAAGGCTCCCAAAGACCCAATATTTGGACTTTTTGCTACTTTTAAGCCCTGTGACTGTCAAACTATGTGACTGATAGAGCTCAAATCCTATCTGGGAAGATATTAGTATGTTATTTTTATATGTGCCAAAAATTAAGGCTTTAAGAAGACATTTAACCTGTGTATGAGACCATAAATCCCCACCCGAGTGACCATTTTTAGACATTTTTCACATATTTTTCCCTGTAACTTGGAAATGGTAAGTCTAAGAAGTTTCAAACTGTATTAGATGTATATTCTATGTGTAATCTTAGTATGTGACAAATTTTAAGTCTGAAGCTTTAATTTAAAGGCCACATTTAGGTCTCTAGAAGGCCCATAAAGACCCAGTATTTGGACTTTTTGCCAATTTTAAGGCCTGTGACTGTTAAACTATGTGACTGATAGAGCTGAAATCTCATCTGGGAATACATTATTATGTTCTTTTTACATGTGCCAAAAATCAAGGCTTCAAGTAGACATTTAACCTGTGTATGAGGACCTTAAACACCCACCTGAGTGACACTTTTAAGACATTTTTCACATATTTTGCTCTGTAACTTGGAAATGGTAAGTCTGAGAAGTTTCAAACTTTATTAGATACATATTCTATGTGTAATCTTAGTATGTAACAAATTTTAAGTCTGAAGCTTTAATTTGAAAGCCACATCGACTTTGGACTTTTTACCACCTTTAAGCCCTGTGACTGTTAAACTATGTGATTGATGGAGCTGAAATCCCATCTGGGAATACATTATTATGTCCTTTTTACATGTGCCGAAAATCAAGGTTTTTAGTAGACATTTAACCTGTGTATGAGGGCCATAGACACTCGCCCAAGTGCCTTTTTTGACATTTTTTCCGTATTTTGCCCTGTTATTTGGAAATGCTTAGTGTGACAAGTCTTAAACTGTATTATATATAATTTTTGTTTGTTATGTATGTCCCCCAAAAAGTTTCAGATCTGTAGTTTAATTGCTAAGGTCTCTTTAACAATTGTAAAATGCCCACAGAAACCCAATTTATGGACATTATGCCACTTTAAAGCCCAGTAACTGTCAAACTATGTGGGTTATAGAGCTGAAATCTTTGAATTTTTCAAAGGAAATGCCTGTCTATTTAAATTTTGATTATTAATAATGTTATGGCTATCTTAGTCTTTTAAGAACTTATTTTTGTGTGTTATACCTCTGCTTGCTGAGTTTTTAACTTTTTAAAATGAAACTGGTTAAACATATTCAAGTAGACAAAATGGACACTTTAAGTGAGCTTTAAGTCCCAATATTAATGAAATTATATCCTTATGTAGTAAAACTAGGGGATTTTTAACCCTCAACTAGCCTAGTTTTATGCAACTTGCCTCAGTTAATTTTGACACAGCTCCTACAGTTATGAACTCATTTCAGTTGATAATCACATACTTAAAATTCTCAATTCTTTTTGTATTTGAGTACCCCTTTTATATAGATTGTTTACCATTTATCCCCACCTCTGGGACCTCCAGCTATATTGAGTGACACTAAATAAACAAAGGTATTTAATGATATCAGATGAGAAACAAAGAACTCAATGGGGTTGCAGATCTTGTGTAATAGTGAGAGAGGTGTGGAGAAGGGGAGAGGGGTGGGGGTGGGAGGTAGTGGGCTTCATTACATATAACACAAAGGGGAGTCAGAACTGAGATTGTGTCACATATTTAGGTTGCATATATATGGACCACATATATAGGTATAGAGGAAATGAATAACTGAAAACAATTTGCAAATTCTAAAAATAATATAATAAAATAATAATATAAATAATTTTTTTTTAAATAATATTTTATTTGTGAACAAATAGAAACAGATATGCGCTTTTGGGATTATGAATTTTAGAATGGACATTGAATCATCAATCATTTAAATACTTTGAAGGAAGATTGAAAAGTATGATGAGTGGAGTTAAAATAATATTTTATTTGTCAACAAATATAGAAACAGATATGCTCTTTTGGGATTATTATTTTAGAATGGACATTCAATCATCAATCATTTAAATACTTTGAAAATAGGTTTAGAGTTATCATTGCAGGAAGATTGAAAATATAATTTGAGTTATGTATTCGGTGTCTGGGGATACACCATCTTCCTTGGGAAGATATAAACAGAGTAGATTGATGTGCTGAAGTTCATATAATAATGGGTAATTATGTTTTAAAAAATTCCCGATCAAAACCTGTGGCGTGAGTGATGACCTGTCTGGGGATATGTTGGCGCCGAGTTGGCCCAATCTAGTTTAATTCAAATTTATTAAAAGTATACAGTATTTTGTCCCTATGTATTGTCTATAGTGCTGTGGCCAGTGCTGAAAACACCACATTTTTCATGTCTACCAATCTCTTTCTTATAAAGGTATTCGTCTGTTTTCTTTAATCTTAAGAGAAAAGAACTACTTAGAAAAGACAAAATAAAAAACTAAAACTGTCATTCAAGAGATGAAGGGAAACCAGAGCAGCTATTTGACATCTATGATTCAGTAGATCAGAGAAAAGGGAGCTATTCAGGATATCCAAAAAAATAATAAAGTAATTGAAAAAATCAGAATGAAAAGGGGATAGTCTAAGAACTGTAATGATAAAAGAAAAATTACAGAGAAAACAAGTGACAATAAATTGAACATCAAACCTTCCATTCCTAGTAGTAGGGGTATTGCTCTGAAGTATAGAATTTTAGTGAATATCAGGATTGGAATTTCAAATTTTGTCGACAGAATTTAAAATTCTGTCAAATTTGAAGTTCTGTCATGACATATCCAAAGAACTATGTGAAGCAAAATGACCAGAATTGTTACAAAATATAAGAATTTTGATAATCAACAAATTTGTGAATTACTGAAAGATTAGATATGAAAATTCAATATAAAATAAAGGAAAAGTTCAAGAGAAATGCAAATTACAACAGGATTTAAGGGCAGAATTTAGATCTTTAGATCAGAACTTCTGGAACTTGGAAAATACTTTGAATGTATGGAAGATGTGAAAATTGACATGTACAGAAAAAATATTGATAACAAAATTAGAAAAACTTTCATAAACAGAAAAAATATTGATAATAAAATTAGAAAAACTTTCAAAATTTCTTTATTTGTCAGCATTGTTATGTATTTCACACACATTTCCATACATTGTATGTAAGGAAAAAGTTAACAGAAAGATTGTGTAAATTATGTAATTATAATGTAGAAGATGAAATACATTTCATATGTTTATGTCCAAACGTGAATAACATCAGATCATATTATTTTACTAAATTAAATATAGATGTTGGTAAAAATTACGTGGAACAATTTATTGAAGTTTTGTGTCATTCAGATTTGAAAACAATGGCTTCATTTATTAACGAAATATGGAATGCAAGAATTAATATAATTTTCCAAAAATAGGTGGCCAAAGGTTATATTTCCAACACTTGTTAAACATATTGTATTTATAGTGACTAATAAGCCCAACAGGGCTGGGTATATATGATTATGTATTGTTATATTGTTACTGTTACTGGTATTATACTTGTCACTTAAATAAATGAATAAATAATAATTCCATCGTGGGTGGTAAAAGTAAACTCAATGATTTATGTGTTTTTTGTGGGGCAGCTGTCAAGATAAATTAAAAGAGGTCAAATAATTCAGTCCTATGAATTGGAGGTCAGAAAGTGCTTGATTTTGAATCCAAATAGCTTCCCTTAAGTTGAAATTGATGCAAAGACATTTTAGCTCTCTCTGTAACAATACTTACTTACTTATCCTCTTCACTCTTAGTGGAGCATAAGGCAGAATCTCTGTAACAATACATGGTGTATAATGTTTGGGCATTATTTGAAACAAGAATCAACATTTATTGTATCCACCGGATAGCTTCCGGTGGATACTATGGATTTCGCTTTGTTATGCCTCCACCACCGCAGTGTGTAGAGAGATTTCACCGTTACAGCTCTAACTAAAAAACATATTATAGCTAGCCTTCTGAAATTTGCAGGATATATTCATAACCGTAAAATCTTGCCTGGGAATATTTTTTGGCCTCATTTTGAAAAACAAGATGGCCGCGAGGGACATTTATTCGACTTTAAGCAAGGACTTTGTTGGCCCTGTAGAGCAAAGGGTATTATAGGTAGAGATTTCAAATTTGGAGGATATGTTCGTCATTACAAAATCTTGACTGGGAGTATTTTTGGTCTCATTTTAAAAAACAAGATGGCCACCACAGGCGTTTCTTTGTCAGTCATGAAAAGTGCTTATATCTCCCTTATTATTGGTCCTAGAGGTTTGGGATGGTAAACCAACCTATGGGAAATCATGGGCTGGGAATCTTTTGGTGTGGTCAGATTTGACCTTGGACCCCTCCTTCAAGGTCAAACGAGGATAGCCAAACCTAAAAGTGCTTATAACTCTTATAAGAATCTTTCTCCCGAAAAGGATAGCCACTGGTTATCTATAATTTACACCGAAAGTGGTTTTATGTATGGTAGTGTATACAATGATTGCCTCTATGTATTGGGGATGGATGGGAAGTGAGATTATGTGTGTGTGTGTGTGTTGTAAGTCTCACTTCGCCCCATTCAAACAAAGAGGAGAATATGTGTTCAATGTGTGTATCTTTTCTGTCTTGCGAAAAAAAAAAGAAAAACTGAAAGAAAATGGAAAGGTTCATTCTCACTGAGGTTTATCAAGCCTAGCTGTACATGCTGTTATTCTGCTTACAGTCTAATACTGCAATTGATACAGTTTTTAGATAATTTACTTTCCCATCAGATACAAAACACAGTAAAGCTTACCTTCTCCTTACAGTCTCATACCACAACTACTATAGCTTTATTGACTCCGGGCCGCTCGTTTTTTTTAGCAAAAACCTTTTTCTAGTTTTTTCGGGGTTTGATTTAGCAACCATATATTTTTAAAAAGATCACAATATTATAAACTGATCATTAGTTCATATTTGGTGAACCTAAATAACAAGTCCAGCTTCTTGGGGACTGTGGAGTTTGACAAATTAACTATATTTAATAACCAGGTTAGTTGGACAAAGTGCTTAAATCATTTAAATATCCACAAATAATAAGAGGATCTTGCCAATTAGTGGATTTATCTACATGAGAATCAATGGCTCAGCAGTGTACAGCTATAATGAGGTTGGCATGATGTGTCCAGTACTTCTTCAAAGCTGCACAACCCTGTACGTTTATGTATCCTAAATTACCTTTTTATGTCAGCTGACTTGTCAGTCAGCTGGCATTATGTCGTCACTCTGCGGCGTGGGCGTACGCGTACGCGTCCGCGTCCGCGTGAACAACTTCTCCTCCAAAACTACAAGGCCTAGAGACGTGCTGTTTTTTTTAAAAGATACCTTATCTATCGAGGATGAAAAATTGTTCAAGGCATGCAAATCTGTCTGTTCGTCTGTTTGCTAGAGACATTACAAGGGGGGTACCCCCACCAAAAGTGTGAAAATTTCAACTTTTTATCACAATTTTCTCAGTGACTATTGCAGGGATTTCTCTCATATCTTGCATATATGTACTAGGCCAGAGGTAGATTCTCTTATGTGAGTATGAGACCTGGATCTCTCTTACTTTTTTTTTAATAAATTTTTTTAATAATTTTTAATGCATTAACATTCATGAAATCATGCACAAAATCATTTATAACTTGAAAACTGTTGCATCTAGAGCATTTTGGTAAAATATGTTATTCAGCTACTTTTTTCATAGCTACAATATGGTGAGTAAGTTGGGTGTCTGTCTCAATAGCTAAGTGAGTAATAGCTACTTTTGGGCTTTTCAGTAACTTCCATCATGAGTAGAATCACTTGTAACTTAAAAACTATTGCATTTAGAGAATTTCGTATAAATATGTTATTCAGCTACTTTTGGGTCAGCTATAACATAGTAAAATTTTAGACCTGTAGCTCATGGCATAGCTGAGTAATAGCTACTTTTAGGTTATCACTGTTGAGTAAATTGCTTATAACTTCAAAACTATTGCATTTAGAAAATTTTGTATAAATATGTTATTCAGCTACTTTTGGGTCTGCTATAACATAGTAAAATTTCAGACCTGTAGCTCATGGCATAGCTGAGTAATAGCTACTTTTAGGTTATCACTGTTGAGTAAATCGCTTATAACTTGGAAACTATTGCATTTAGAGTATTTTGTTTCAATATGTTATTCACCTATTTTGGGATCAGCTATAACATAGTGAAGTTTCAGATCTGTGGCTCATTGCATAGCTGAGTAATAGCTACTTTGAAGTTCTCACTATTGAGTAAATCAGTTGTAATTGGAAAACTATTGCATTTAGAGAATTTCGTATAAATATGTTATTCAGCTACTTTTGGGTCAGCTATAACATAGTAAAATTTCAGACCTGTAGCTCATGGCATAGCTGAGTAATAGCTACTTTTAGGTCATCACTATTGAGTAAATCAGTTGTAACTTGAAAACTATTGCATTTACAGTATTTTGCTTAAATATGTTGTTCACCTACTTTTGGGTCAGCTATAACATAGTAAAATTTCAGACCTGTAGCTCATGGCATAGCTGAGTAATAGCTACTTTTAGGTCATCACTATTGAGTAAATCAGTTGTAACTTGAAAACTATTGCATTTACAGTATTTTGCTTTAATATGTTGTTCACCTACTTTTGGGTCAGCTATAACATAGTGAAATTTCAGACCTGTAGCTCATTGCATAGCTGAGTAATAACTACTTTGAGGTTCTCACTATTGAGTAAATCAGTTGTAATTGGAAAATTATTGCATTTAGAGAATTTAGTATAAATATGTTATTCAGCTACTTTTGGGTCAACTATAACATAGTAAAATTTCAGACCTGTAGCTCATGGCATAGCTGAGTAATAGCTACTTTTAGGTCATCATTATTGAGTAAATCAGTTGTAACTTGAAAACTATTGCATTTACAGTATTTTGCTTAAATATGTTGTTCACCTACTTTTGGGTCAGCTATAACATAGTAAAATTTCAGACCTGTAGCTCATGGCATAGCTGAGTAATAGCTACTTTTAGGTCATCACTATTGAGTAAATCAGTTGTAACTTGAAAACTATTGCATTTACAGTATTTTGCTTAAATATGTTGTTCACCTACTTTTGGGTCAGCTATAACATAGTAAAATTTCAGACGTGTAGCTCATGGCATAGCTGAGTAATAGCTACTTTTAGGTTATCACTGTTGAGTAAATCAGTTGTAGTTGGAAAACTATTGCATTTAGAGTATTTAGTATAAATATGTTATTCAGCTACTTTTGGGTCAACTATAACATAGTAAAATTTCAGACCTGTAGCTCATGGCATAGCTGAGTAATAGCTACTTTTAGATCATCACTATTGAGTAAATCAGTTGTAACTTGAAAACTATTGCATTTACAGTATTTTGCTTAAATATGTTGTTCACCTACTTTTGGGTCAGCTATAACATAGTAAAATTTCAGACCTGTAGCTCATGGCATAGCTGAGTAATAGCTACTTTTAGGTCATCATTATTGAGTAAATCAGTTGTAACTTGAAAACTATTGCATTTACAGTATTTTGCTTAAATATGTTGTTCACCTACTTTTGGGTCAGCTATAACATAGTAAAATTTCAGACCTGTAGCTCATGGCATAGCTGAGTAATAGCTACTTTTAGGTCATCACTATTGAGTAAATCAGTTGTAACTTGAAAACTATTGCATTTACAGTATTTTGCTTAAATATGTTGTTCACCTACTTTTGGGTCAGCTATAACATAGTAACATTTCAGACGTGTAGCTCATGGCATAGCTGAGTAATAGCTACTTTTAGGTTATCACTGTTGAGTAAATCGCTTATAACTTGGAAATTATTGCATTTAGAGTATTTTGTTTCAATATGTTATTCACCTATTTTGGGGTCAGCTATAACATAGTGAAGTTCCAGACCCGTGACTCATTGCATAGCTGAGTAATAGCTACTTTTAGGTTATCACTGTTGAGTAAATCGCTTATAACTTGGAAACTATTGCATTTAGAGTATTTTGTTTCAATATGTTATTCACCTATTTTGGGATCAGCTATAACATAGTGAAGTTTCAGATCTGTGGCTCCTTGCATAGCTGAGTAATAGCTACTTTGAAGTTCTCACTATTGAGTAAATCAGTTGTAATTGGAAAACTATTGCATTTAGAGAATTTCGTATAAATATGTTATTCAGCTACTTTTGGGTCAGCTATAACATAGTGAAATTACAGACCTGTAGCTCATGGCATAGCTGAGTAATAGCTACTTTTAGGTCATCACTATTGAGTAAATCAGTTGTAACTTGAAAACTATTGCATTTACAGTATTTTGCTTAAATATGTTGTTCACCTACTTTTGGGTCAGCTATAACATAGTAAAATTTCAGACCTGTAGCTCATGGCATAGCTGAGTAATAGCTACTTTTAGGTCATCACTATTGAGTAAATCAGTTGTAACTTGAAAACTATTGCATTTACAGTATTTTGCTTTAATATGTTGTTCACCTACTTTTGGGTCAGCTATAACATAGTGAAATTTCAGACCTGTAGCTCATTGCATAGCTGAGTAATAACTACTTTGAGGTTCTCACTATTGAGTAAATCAGTTGTAATTGGAAAACTATTGCATTTAGAGAATTTAGTATAAATATGTTATTCAGCTACTTTTGGGTCAACTATAACATAGTAAAATTTCAGACCTGTAGCTCATGGCATAGCTGAGTAATAGCTACTTTTAGGTCATCACTATTGAGTAAATCAGTTGTAACTTGAAAACTATTGCATTTACAGTATTTTGCTTAAATATGTTGTTCACCTACTTTTGGGTCAGCTATAACATAGTAAAATTTCAGACCTGTAGCTCATGGCATAGCTGAGTAATAGCTACTTTTAGGTTATCACTGTCGAGTAAATCGCTTATAACTTGGAAATTATTGCATTTAGAGTATTTTGTTTCAATATGTTATTCACCTATTTTGGGGTCAGCTATAACATAGTGAAGTTCCAGACCCGTGACTCATTGCATAGCTGAGTAATAGCTACTTTGAAGTTCTCAATGTTGAGTAAATCACTTGTAATTTGAAAACTATTGCATTTAGAGAATTTAGTATAAATATGTTATTCAGCTACTTTTGGGTCAGCTATAACATAGTAAAATTTCAGACCTGTAGCTCATGGCATAGCTGAGTAATAGCTACTTTTAGGCTATCACTGTTGAGTAAATCACTTATAACTTGAAAACTATTGCATTCAGAGTATTTTGTTTCAATATGTTATTCACCTATTTTGGGGTCAGCTATAACATAGTGAAGTTCCAGACCTGTGGCTCATTGCATAGCTGAGTAATAGCTACTTTAAAGTTCTCACTGTTGAGTAAATCAGTTGTAATTGGAAAACTATTGCCTTTACAGAAATTTGTGCAAATATGTTATTCAGCTACTTTTGGGTCAGCTATAACATAGTGAAATTACAGACCTGTAGCTCATGGCACAACTGAGCAATAGCTGTTCTCGGGCACTGACTGTTGAGTAAATCAGCTATAACTTGAAAAATATTGCATTTGGAGTATTTTGTTAAAATATATTGTTCATCTACTTTTGGGTTAGCTATAACATAGTGAAATTACAGACCTATAGCTCATGGCATAGCGGAGCAATAGCTATTTTCTGGTTCTCACTATTGAGTAAATCAGTTGTAACTTGAAAACTATTGCATTTACAGTATTTTGCTTAAATATGTTGTTCAGCTACTTTTAGGTCAGCTATAACAGAGCAAAAATTCAGACATGTAGCTCATTGCATAGCTGAGTAATAGTTACTTTGAGGTTCTCACGCTTGAGTAAATCAGTTGTAACTTGAAAATTATTACATTTAGAGTATTTTGTTAAATATGTTATTCACAGACGTTTTGGTCAGCTATAACATAGTGAAATTGCAGACCTCTATGTCATGGGATAGCTGAGCAATAGCTTCTTTCAGGTTCTCACTGTTGAGTAAATCATTGTATCCAACCTGTAGGAAATCATGGGCTGGGAATCTGTTAATATGGTCCGATTTGACCTTGGAACCCTCCTTCAAGGTCAAATGAGGATAGCCAAACATAAAAGTGCTTATAACTCGCTTATTATTGGTCCCAGAGGTTGGAATGAAAACCAACCTATAGAAAATCATGAGCTGGGAATTTTTTGGTGTGGTCGGATTTCACCTTGGACCCCTCCTTCAAGGTCAAATGAGGATAGCCAAACTTAAAAGTGCTTATAACTCACTTATTATTGGTCCTAGAGGTTTCGAATGGAAAACCAACCTATAGAAAATCATGGGCTGGGAATCTTTTGGTGTGGTCGGATTTGACCTGGGACCCCTCCTTCAAGGGCAGTTGAGGATAGCCAAACTTACAATTGCTTAGAACTCGCTTATTATTGGTCCTACAAGTTTGGGATGATAAACAAGCTACAGGAAATCATGGGCTGGGAATTTTTTTGTGTGGTCTGATTTGACCTTGGACCCCCTCCTTCCAGGTCAAACGAAGATAGCCAAACTTAAAGTGCTTATAACTCGCGTATTATTGGTCTTGGAGGTTTGGGATGGTAAACCAACATATAGGAAATCATGGGCTGGGATTCTTTTGGTGTGGTCAGATTTGACCTGGGACCCCTCCTTCAAGGGCAGTTGAGGATAGCCAAACTTACAATTGCTTAGAACTCGCTTATTATTGGTCCTACAAGTTTGGGATGGTAAACAAGCTACAGGAAATCATGGGCTGGGAATTTTTTTGTGTGGTCGGATTTGACCTTGGACCCCCTCCTTCAAGGTCAAACAAGGAGAGCCAAACTTAAAAAGTGCCTATAACTCACTTATTATTGGTCCGAGAGGTTTGGGATGGTAAACCATCCTAAATTCTTTGGCTGGGAATCTTTTGGTATGGTCAGATTTGACCTTTGGACCCCTTCTTCATGGTCGAACGAGGATATTGCATTTATAGTATTTCTTTAAATATTTTTAACCTACTTTTTACCCTTGAACAATTACCTTGTTACTTTATTTCATAATACCATTTGCAGGGCACAACTTTTTTGTCGTTTTCTTCTGTCAGCTTCGGAATATCTTTCGAACATGTGTTCAGTTACCATTTACTGTATTTCTGTACAGCCCTTTCCCTGATAATTATGCTTTCCTCTCATTATCACCATCACAAATCAAAAACATTCAGTCAGCTGACACAGTGCCCGTTCACGGGCACTCTCCTCTTGTTTGAAGAAGTGAATCGTCATGACAGGCACATGTATACCGGATAGCCTTATATAGGCTCACTCAGGCTATAAAATGGCTAGATTCAGTTAAGGTTTCCTTTTTCCAGAAACATGTTTATGGATTTTTGTGTGACGGAGAAAAAATATTTAGAAATTTATTATAAATATAAATACTGTTGGCACGGAAAGTTTAGAGTAAGAATTAAACGAATAAATGTTAAGGCTAAAAGCAAACACCACATATTCATTATTCACTCCCTAGACACACTATTTAAATATCATTTTACAACAAATATTTTTGGTTTGTTTTCATTACCTGTAAAATTCATGATGTCCTATTTATATGAACCATTGTAAAACAAATAAACTTTTTTTTCAATATTGTCTTGTTGCCATGAATTTCTTTAAGCATTTATATTGAAGCACAAAGTTTGTATGTAGAAAGATCTCTGTGGTACCAGCTTTTTCTACTGATATATCAGATGCTGGCAAAAGTAGTCGAATTGGTAATTAGGTCTCCTAGATTCCTACATATACATATTAAAGTTAGTTAATTAGTGTATGTCAAACTTTGTTTTGTGATGAATTGTTTTATGTATGTGTACATAAATACAAAATACGGATTTTCTCAAGGAACCAGCTGAACTACAAAGATGCCACAAAGAGATACTAAAGTCTCAAATGTTCACCAAATACATGATCAGATATTTGAATAAGGATTTTGCTGTTTGTTTTCAGCCTTGGATAATGTTTTAAGGCTTTTAAAGCTATTTTCAACCTAGTTTTTATATCAGCTGACTTGTCAGTCAGTTGACATTATGGCATCACTCTGCGGTGTCCACATCTGTGTCTGCGTGAACAACTTCTTCTCCAAAACTACAAGACCCAGAGACATGCTGTTTTTTTAAAGATACCTTAACTATCGAGGATGATAATTCATAAAATTCATGCAGATCTGTCTGTTTGCCTGTTCCCCAGAGCCATTACAACTTGTAATTTACAAGTGAGGTACCCCCACCCAAAGTATGAAAATTTCAACACTTGATCACAGTTTTCTCATCCACTATTGAAGGGATTTTTCTCTTATCTTGCAATGTGTACTTGGCCACTAGTAGATTCACTTGTGTAAGTATCAGGCCTGGATCTTTCTTACTTTTTTATGAAATTTTAAAATAATTTTTAATGCATTAAAATTCATGAAATCATGCACTAAATCACTTATAACTTGAAAAATAGTGCATTTAGAGCATTTTGTTAAAATATGTTATTCGGCTACTTTTTCCATAGCTACAACATCGTGAGTAACTTGGGTGTCTATCCCAATAGTGAAGTGAGTAATGGCTACTTTCTGACTTTTCAGTAACTTCCATAATGAGTAAACTCACTTGTAACTTGAAAACTATTGCATTTAGAAAACCTTGTATAAATATGTTATTAGCTACTTTTGGGTCAGCTATAACATACTAAAATTTCAGACCTGTAGCTTATTGCATAGCTGATAGCTACTTTGAGGTTATCACTGTTGAGTAAATCAGTTAGAACTTGAAAACTATTACATTTAGAGTATATTCTTTAAATATGTTATTCACCTACTTTTGGATCAGCTATAATATTGTAAATTTGCAGACCTGTAGCTTATATCATAGCTGAGTAATAGCTATTTTGAGGTTATCACTGTTGAGTAAATTAGTTATAACTTGAAAACTATTGCATTTAAGAAATTTGTATAAATATGTTATTCAGCAACTTTTTAGTTGGCTATAACTAGTGCTGTAACGAGTTGACCGAAACTCGAGTCGTAACTCGATGGGCGATATTTGGGGATAACATCGGTTTACGCAATTTAAACTCGAGTTTTTAAGAAATAAATAATGATATACTAATCTTGTTACCAACTAGCACTTTTGAAATTTATTTAACCATAAAGACGTAAAAATCAATGAGCAATGGTGGGTTTTTTATTTCCCTTATTTACGTGGCTGTTCCATAAAGTGCTCATACATATCTGCAAAATTTAACCGGCAACAAAATATATTTCCTTGCAATAAAATGGTACAAAAGACATTAATGGCGGACCCCTTGATGACAATATTTTGACATTGTTATTTTATTTATATTTGTGTCATTTACTCGAGTTCAACTCGAGTTCAACTCGCATCTAACAGGCGATCCTCGATCTACAGAAATCGCTAATGATTACAGCCCTAGCTATAACATAGTAAAATTGCAGACCTGTAGCATTTTCATGGCATAGCTGAGTAATAGCTACCTTCATGTTATCACTGTTGAGTAAATCACTTGTAACTAGAAAACTATTGCATTTAGAGAATTTTGTTTAAATATAGTATTCAACTACTTATGAGTCAGCTATAGCATAGTGAAATTGTAAACCTGTAGCTCATGTCATAGTGGAACAATAGCTACTTTAAGATTCTCACTATTGAGCAAATCAGTTGTAACTTCAAAACTATTGCATTTAGAGTATTTTGTTTAAATATGTTATTCAGCTACTTTTTGGTCAGCTATAACATAGTAAAATTGCAGACCTGTAGGTCATTACACAGCTGATCAATAGGTATTTTCAGGTTCTCAGTGTGGAGTAAATCAGTTGTAACTCAAAAGCAATTGCACTTACAGTATTTTGTTTGAATCTATTTTCCATCTACATTTTACACCTTAAGGGTAGGTAAACTTGGTACTTTACTTCTGAATACCATTTACAGGGCGCAAATTTTGTGTACTTGTTTTTTCACTTTTACTCTGAAACTCAAAACACGGTCAGCTGACACAGAGCCCGTTCACGGGCACTGATTGCATGTTCTTTCTTCTGATATGTTGGTATGCTGAACATGGTTTTTACAAGTTTGCATGTTAGTGCCAAAATCTGGGAATTTTTGTTTCATGGGAATTCTGTTCCTTCATTTGATATATTTGAAGGTTTTCATAAATCTCTTTTTTAAATGATATATTCCAGTACTACAACTTCTGCCATGACAGAGTACAGCCTCTGCAGTATTTACCATTCTATAATTGTATCCACTGGATAGCATCCGGTGGATACTATGGATTTCGCTTCGTTATGCCCACGCCGCCGCCGCAGCCGCCGCCGTAGTGTGTAGAGAGATTTCACCTTTACCGCTCTAATGAAAAAAGTATTAAAGCTAGCCTTCTCAAATTTGCAGGATATATGCATAACCATAAAATCTTGCCTGGGAATATTTTTGGCCTCATTTTGAAAAACAAGATGGCCGCCAGGGACGTTTATTCGACTTTAAGCAAAGACTTTTATTGGCCCTCTAGAGCAAAGGGTATTATAGGTAGAGATCTCAAATTCGCAGGATATGTTCCTCATTATAAAATCTTGACTGGGAATATTTTTGGCCTCATTTTGAAGAACAAGATGCTGCCACAGGCGTTTCTTTGTCAGTCATGAAAAGTGCATTTATCTCCCTTACTATTGGTCCTAGAGGTTTGGGATGGTAAAACAACCTACACAAAATCATGGGCTGGGAATCTTTTGGTGTGGTCCGATTTGACCTTGGATCCCTCCTTCAAGGTCAAACAAGGATAGCCAAACTTAAAAGTGCTTTTTACTCGCTTATTATTGGTCCTGGAGGTTTGGGCTGGTAAACCAACCTAATGGAAATCATGGGCTGGGAATCTTTTGGTATGGTCAGATTTGACCTTGGACCCCTCCTTTAAGGTCAAACGAGGATAGCTAAACTTAAAAGTGCTTATAACTCGCTTATTATGTCCACCCCCCTGGGGGGTGGATATATTATTTTTGCTTTTTTCGCCGTCCGATGTCCGGCGTCCGGCGTCCGATGTCCGGCGTCACGCATGGTTTCCGCTCATTTAAAGGAAAAGTATTAGAGCTATTGTCACCAAATTTGGTATGCAGGCTTATTGGGTCAGTAGCTTGCTTGGGATTGCTTTTGGCTGTTGTACCTCTTTTGCTTACTGAGTAATACTTAAGTACAGCTATTTTCAGTACCCATTGGTTTCCGTGCATTTAAGCCAAAATAATTAAAGATATTTTACTACAATTTTGAATACAAGATTGTTATGTCCATAGCTCGCTTGGTATTGCATTTGGGACTGATAGCTTTGTCAGTACATGAGTAATAGCCATTTAGGTACTTCATTGTGTATTTTCAGTACTACTTTTGAGTAATTTGCTTCTATCTCCTTAACCGTGCGAGATAGAGCGATTTCGGCAAAATTTTCGACCCGCAGGGTATCTGAGGAGTGTTCTCTTTGCAATTTTCAAAAAATTTTCCCCTCCCCAAAAATGGCAGCCATTTTGAATTTTCGAATTTTTGCCAAAAATGGCAAAACACCAATTTCCTTCTATCTCCTTAACCGTGCCAGATAGAGCGATTTCGTCAAAATTTTCGACCCACAGGTTATCTGAGGAGTGTAATATTTGCAATTTTCAAAAAATTTTCCCCTCCCCAAAAATGGCGGCCATTTTAAATTTTCGAATTTTTGCCAAAAATGGCAAAACACAAATTTGCTTCTATCTCCTTAACCGTGCGAGATAGAGCGATTTCGTCGAAATTTTCGACCCACAGGGTATCTGAGAAGTGTACTCTTTGCAATTTTCAAAAAATTTTCCCCTCCCCAAAAATGGCGGCCATTTTGAATTTTCGAATTTTTGCCAAAAATGGCAAAACACTAATTTGCTTCTATCTCCTTAACCGTGCGAGATAGAGCGATTTCGGCAAAATTTTCGACCCACAGGGTATCTAAGGAGTGTACTCTTTGCAATTTTCAAAAAATTTTCCCCTCCCCAAAAATGGCGGCCATTTTGAATTTTCGAATTTTTGCCAAAAATGGCGAAACACAAATTTCCTTCTATCTCCTTAACCGTGCGAGATAGAGCGATTTCGTCGAAATTTTCGACCCACAGGGTATCTAAGGAATGCAATCTTTGCAATTTTCAAAAAATTTTCCCCTCCCCAAAAATGGCAGCCATTTTGAATTTTCGAATTTTTGCCAAAAATGGCAAAACACTAATTTCCTTCTATCTCCTTAACCGTGCCAGATAGAGCGATTTCGTCGAAATTTTCGACCCACAGGGTATCTAAGGAGTGTACTCTTTGCAATTTTCAAAAAATTTTCCCCCTCCCCAAAAATGGCGGCCATTTTGAATTTTAGAATTTTTGCCAAAAATGGCAAAACACAAATTTGCTTCTATCTCCTTAACCGTGCGAGATAGAGCGATTTCGTCGAAATTTTCGACCCACAGGGTATCTAAGGAATGTAATATTTGCAATTTTCCAAAAATTTTCCCCTCCCCAAAAATGGCGGCCATTTTGAATTTTCGAATTTTTGCCAAAAATGGCAAACACAAATTTGCTTCTATCTCCTTAACCGTGCGAGATAGAGCGATTTCGTCGAAATTTTCGACCCACAGGGTATCTAAGGAATGTAATATTTGCAATTTTCAAAAAATTTTCCCCTCCCCAAAAATGGCGGCCATTTTGAATTTTCGAATTTTTGCCAAAAATGGCAAAACACAAATTTGCTTCTATCTCCTTAACCGTGTGAGATAGAGCGATTTCGTCGAAATTTTCGACCCACAGGGTATCTAAGGAATGCAATCTTTGCAATTTTCCAAAAATTTTCCCCTCCCCAAAAATGGCGGCCATTTTGAATTTTCGAATTTTTGCCAAAAATGGCAAAACACAAATTTGCTTCTATCTCCTTAACCGTGCCAGATAGAGCGATTTCGTCAAAATTTTCGACGCACAGGGTATCTAAGCAATGCAATCTTTGCAATTTTCAAAAAATTTTCCCCTCCCCAAAAATGGCGGCCATTTTGAATTTTCGAAGTTTTGCCAAAAATGGCAAAACACAAATTTCCTTCTATCTCCTTAACCATGCGAGATAGAGCGATTTCGTCAAAATTTTCGACCCACAGGTATTTGAGCATTGTATTCTTGGCAATTTAAAAAAAAATTTCCCCTCCCCTAAAATGGCGGCCATTTTGAATTTTCAAATTTTTGCCAAAAATGGCAAAACACAAATTTGCTTCTATCTCCTTAACCATGCGAGATAGAGCGATTTCGTCGAAATTTTTCAACCCACAGGGTATCTAAGGAATGTAATCTTTGCAATTTTCAAAAAATTTTCCCCTCCCCAAAAATGGCAGCCATTTTGAATTTTCGAATTTTTGCCCAAAATGGAAAAACACAAACTGGCCTTAACCGTGCAAAATAGAGTTATTTTGTTGAAATTTTCGACCCATAGGGTATCTAAGAAATGTACTCTTGGCAATTTTCAAAAAAATTTCCTTTTCCCAAAAATGGCGGCCATTTTGAATTTTCAAATTTTTGCCAAAAATAGAAAAACAGGAATTTGCTTCTATCTTCTTAACCGTGCAAGATAGAGTGATTTCGTCAAAATTTTCAACCCAACCAATGCAAAAAGGCATGAAGCTGAAATAATTTACATCTACACTAACAAATATTTAAGCATCATTGATATATTTTACAAATGAAACAGGGTCTTGTAAGACTACTGTACAATTTGGGCAAAAGGTTCATGGGTGGACATTACACATGATAATGTGTGTTCTTCTATAGTATCCTGTTTCTATTCGCATCTACTATCAACAGGGCGGCCTATTTCTAGTTATTGGTCCTAGAGGTTTGGGATGGTAAACCAACCTATAGGAAATCATGGGCTGGGAATCTATTGCTGTGGTCAGATTTGACCTTGGACCCCTCCTTCAAGGTCAAACGAGGATAGCCAAACTTAAAAGGGCTTATAACTCGCTTATTATTGGTCCTAGAGGTTTGGGATGGTAAACCAACCTATTGTAAATCATGGGATGGGAATCTATTGGTGTGGTCAGATTTGAACAAGAAACTTTTATTTTTGTTTCTTCTACCATTAATGTAATGTTTTACATACATGATAATACAGTTCAACACATCAAACAATGGGTCTTCTGTTAATGGTAAGCCAAAAATGACTTCACAAACACTAAATTTAAATTTTACTTGTAACTTTTCATGTATCCAATCCCCAATTTTCGTCCAAAGTTTCATACTTTCTTTATACTCATAAAGGTGATGTTGAATGGTATCAATTTTTTACAGTACATACAGAATGGTGAATCCTTGATGCCCCATTTATGTAAATTATAATTACAATTTAAGATTCTGTTCAAAATTTTATATTGAAAACTTTGAATAGAACTTTCTTTCATAATTTTATATGGTAATCTAAAAACATGACTTCAGTTAAAGTTTTCTAAAAAGGGGTATAATTCGACCTATACATTTAATGATATAGGTGGTTTTGTGTTTTCTTTGATCAAATGAGTGTATACTAATTTACTACTGACTTTTTCTATTGGTATTAATTTCTTATTTATATAAAGTAGAACATCATCTGACCAGCGCTCTATATTATTCAAATTCTCATTCATTACCTGTTTCTTCCAAATTACTTATGTCCGATTCTAACTTTTCATTAAGATTGTCCCTTTTTAATATGCAACCATTATTATCTAGTATATCTAATAGTTTCAGATTGTTGCCGTATTTGTTTGGAAATTGATTTACTGTGATGGGTCTTTTACCAATTTTAATAGTTTTATTGTAAAGTACATATTCATTTAGTATTTCAGAGTTTGACACTGGTTCCATGCCGTAGAAATAATCCCAACATTCAAGTACCTGTTGATGAAAGGGAGACAAGCAGTTTTCTATAAAAGAAAGACCTATTTTTTTGTTCAACATGAATTCATTGATAGATAACATTTTAAAAAACAAAACTTTACTATTAAAATTTTCATTACAAACAAGGCGTTTTTTCCAGCCACACTTGGCAGCAATATTCATTTTATGAACATCCACCATTTTTAGTCCTCCATCCTCAATAAGACCTGTTATAGTTTATTTTTTAACTTTTGGAATTTTGTGTCTCCATAAGAAATCCATGAGTATTTTATTTATTCTATCAAGTACTTCTTTTGGGACATAAACCAAACTCAATAAGAAAATTACCTTAGGCAGAACCAGTGACTTTATGATTGTAATTCTCCCCTTTAAAGACAGATTTCTGGCATTCCATATTCACAATATTTTTCTCATGTCTTCTAACCGTTCTTCAAAATTTAAACTAACCATTTCTTTTACATTTTTTGAAAATCATACACCTAAGGTTTTAAAGCAGCCAGTTCTGATTTTAATTTCAGATAATGACAATGGCTTCTTGTGATGTTTCTTAGTATTAACGCCAATTGGTATTATCTCAGTCTTGTCAAGATTGAGTTGTAAGCCTGAAAACTTTGAAAATGCTTGAAATTCTTTTATGGCAAGCTCTATAGAGGCCATATCTTTTAGGATAAGACTGGTATCATCCACCAACATTTTTATTTTGTAAGTTTCCCCATTTATGGTTATACCTTTTATGTTATTGCATTGTCTCAGTTTAATGGCTATTATTTCTGCCACAATCAGAAAAAGTAATGCTGATATTGGACACCCTTGTCTTATTCCCCTTGTTATTTTGAAATAACCTGAATAATAACCATTGTTTCCTACACAGGAAGAGATATCATTGTAAAGAATTTTGATCCATTTGATAAACTGTGGCCCAAAATTAAATTTGTGTAGTGTATTAAAAAGGAAATCCCATTCTATAGAATCAAAAGCTTTCTTGAAATCAATAAGAACAAAATATCTAGGTATTTGAAATTTGTCAGTATAAATTATTAAATGGCCGAGTAATTAATGACTAATTAATCATTATGAATTTTCCAAATAAGGAAAACACAAAAATGCTTATAACTCGAAAACCGTGCTAGATAGAGAGATTTCGACAAAATTTTTGACCCGCAGGGTATCTCTGCAGAGTAGCTATCCCAATTTTGAAAAAAATTTTATCTCGCCAAAAATGGCGGCCATTTTGAATTTTCGAATTTTTCGCAAAAATTGCAAAACATAAAAATGCTTGTATCTCGAAAACCTTGCTAGATAGAGCGTTTTCGACGAAATTTTTGACCCACAGGGTATCTCTGCAGAGTAGCCATGCCAATTTTCAAAAAAATTTTGACTCACCAAAAATGGCGGCCATTTTGAATTTTTGAATTTTACGCAAAAATTGCAAAACACAAAAATGCTAATATCTCGAAAACTGTGCTAGATGGCGAATTATCTCTTAAAAGTATTGCAGATAGCCAATTTTTCTCAAATAATTCATTCACCTACTTTTGGAAGAACTTTCACATGGTGAAGTTTCAGACCCATAGCTAATTACTCACCTACTCAAAATGAGTAAATGCGAATTATCTCTAAAAGTATTGCAGATACCCAATTTTTCTCAAATAACTCATTCATCTACTTTTGGGAGAGCTTTCACTTGGTGAAGTTTCAGACCTGTAGCTAATTATTCACCTACTCAAAATGAGTAAATGCTAATTATCTGTAAAAGTATTGCGGATACCCAATTTTTATCAAATAACTCATTCATCTACTTGTGGGAGAGCTTTCACATGGTGAAGTTTCAGACCCGTTGGTAATTACTCAACTACTCAAAATGAGTAAATGTGAATTATCTCTAAAAGTATTTCAGATAGCCAATTTTTCTCAAATAACTCATTCATCTACTTTTGGGAGAGCTTTCACTCTGTGAAGTTTCAGACCCGTAGCTAATTATTCACCTACTCAAAATGAGTAAATGCTAATTACCTCTAAAAGTATTGCAGATACCCAATTTTTCTCAAATAACTTATTCATCTACTTTTGGGAGAGCTTTCACATGGTGATTCAGACCTGTAGGCAATTACTCACCTACTCAAAATGAGTAAATGCGAATTATCTCTAGAAGTATTGCAGATAGCCAATTTCTCTCAAATAACTCATTCATCTACTTTTGGGAGAGCTTTCACATGGTGAAGTTTCAGACCCGTAGATATTTACTCTCCTACTCAAAATGAATAAAGGTGAATTATCTCATAATACCTATTGCAGATAGCCAATTTTTAATCAAATAAATGATTCACCTACTTTTGCAAGAGCTTTCACATGGTGAAGTTTCAGACCCATAGCTAATTACTCACCTACTCAAAATGAGTAAATGCGAATTATCTCTAAAAGTATTGCAGATAGCCAATTTTTCTCAAATAACTCATTCACCTACTTTTGGGAGAGCTTTCACTTGGTGAAGTTTCAGACCCATAGCTAATTATTCACCTACTCAAAATGAGTCAATGCTAATTATCTCTAAAAGTATTGCGGATACCAAATTTTTATCAAATAACTCATTCACCTACATTTGGAAGAGCTTTCACACACGAAAATGAAAAATTGTGAATATCTCGGGAAAAGCTATTTCTTCTCCTTTAATGCTCGGCGGGAGATACACACCGCGGCAGTGGTCTTGTTTTCAAAAATTTTTGTCTCACCAAAAATGGTGGCCATTTTGAATTTTCAAAGTTTTTGCAAAACACAAAAATGCTTATATCTCGAAAACTGTGCTAGATGGAGCGAATTCAACAAAATTTTTGACCTGCTGGATATCTCTGCAGAGTAGCCATGCCAATTTTCAAAATATTTTTGTCTCGCCAAATATAGCGGCCATTTTGAATTTTTTGCAAAAATTGCAAAACACAAAAATGCTTATCTCTTGAAAACTGTGCTAGATAGAGCAGACTGCGCTGACTTTGGTTGCCACAACAGTATAAGGCTAGAAACGGAACATTTTCTTAATACTTTAGCACTCACCTTTATATCCTTTTTGGGACGCTTTGTTTTTGCTATGCAAAAACATTGTCTTTTTTTTTTGCGAGCGATCCTCTAGTTTTAATTTTTTTTCTCGCATTCTGCATGATTAGGGTAAAAAGATCTTGTCAGGTCTAACTTACATTAAATATAGCTATGAAATTTGATGATAAATCCAAGAAGGATAAAAAATAGATATGACAATTATTAGTGGTGGCATCGTTTACAGAAGTCAAAACCGGTTACCGGGGCTTTGAAACGAAACGAAATCCGGTATTTCGTATGCTTGTTCTGTGCATTGAAAATTTTTCGCAGGCGTACATGAGCGATAACTTGCAAATGGAAGTGGCTTTCGCGAGATATTATTATGTACTTAAAAATGATTTTTACTCAATATAAAGTAAAATTAGGACATATTTTATAAAATATATATAATTTTTGTCGTTTCTATGAAGTATCAGCCATAACAAAGCCTTAAATAATAACTTTTACAATAACCGGTTCCCAAATATTCTTTGCGGATTTCGTTTTTTCTACTAAAACGAAGCGATATTCTGCATACCGGAAAACCGTTAACGACACTAACAATTATGTATTATATAGCAAGGCTTGCATCATTGAATTCACATAAATTACCAATTAATAGTAATCATTTTGTCACATGCCTGTATTTTTGTTGAGTCTGCAAATTAATAGGCATTTGAGAACAAATAAAACTTTTTAGAATTGGAGATATATCGCAAGGTTGGTCAGTTCAAGATAAAATTAATTATTCAAGTTTTAACTGCAACAATGTGATAATAAACTTGTTTTCAGGACATTGTCATGTATGATGAGATGGAAAGTAAAGTATCCTAATTATTCAAATTGATCTTGCCAGTGTGCTAGGAACTAGCTTTTATGAAGGCTTGTATAACCACTGGAGAATTTGTTTTTTTAAACAAGCACTTGTGAAGTGGCCATCTGGGTCACTGTCAGTTGCCATGGTAATGGCCACAACATCTGTGCATCAGAGTTTGAGTAAAATTGTGTGTTCAGTATTAAAAGAGTGATGGGATTAATTGTGATGGTAACTACACAGGTTGGTTGTGTGAGCAAATCATGAGATGTTAATCACTCAATTACTCTGATCCTTTACAGACCAGACACCCTGTCCAATAATATCAGTGCATGTTTCCATGTATTAATTTAATGATCACGATTTGTGATAACAATTACTCTCTCCCTCCTTCCAAAATGTTACGGCATGTTTCCATGCATCCAGATGCTATCTGTAATACCTGTAATTGCAATTATTTACCCTTCTTGGACAAAAAAAGATGAAAATTAATGCATTTTTTTAAATTTTGTTGAATGTTGGTCACTAACTTTTGAAGACCATTTTATTTGTTTATCAATATGAAAGTCCTAGTCTCATAGCCAAAATTCAAATATATCTAAACACTAAAAGTCTATATTGCAAATTAATGAAATTATAGATCACAAATTGCAAGCATGAAAACATGGTCTTAGTCTGCATCACTTGCGAAGAAATGGTAATTTAATTAAATGTCAGGCTGTATTTTGGAGGCAGCTGTTACCAAGTGACAGGTAACACTATGGTGGTCATCTTCTGTCAATAGTGGACAGTAGGACACACACTGGATAGTACACTGATTACTTATACAATACATGTGTGCTTGAAAATTAGTAGGCATGGGGATATAGTTTTGTCATCTCTGAGGTGCAAAATAAGAATTCCAGGGCAGTGAAAAATAGGGTTGAAATGTCACAATATTACAAGAGGGTGTTCAGATAAAATAGACATAACAGAAGAGAACTACTTAAGCATTTACTAATCAAGAAGTATCAAATGAATTGAATAAACTATTAATGTGTAACTGAAGTACATTTATGTAAAGTCTGTGATCTGTTGATTAAGTGAAGTTACTCTCTTGCAGCTACGTATGAAAGTAATACACTTTAGAATGTAGTGAAAACCTCTCAAGTAGAAATCCCTTGAAACAAGACACATAGTCAGAGGAATAGAAAATAATTCTTTTACTGTATTTCCAGCTTTCAGTCCCTCCAAGGACTTTAAATTTATTTCAACTAAATTCTACTTAACAGAGTTGTGCATGATGTCCAGAGGGTATTGCCCACACTATTATCAGTGTAATGACAATGGTAGTAACTCACAAATAGTCAGAGCTTCAATGGCATTGACCAAAAAGATGGTTTGACTTCAGTGTTGTGATATACCAAGACACAATCTAGTGTGATCAGCCTGTGTCACCATTTTTGTTGGTTGCTAAGTGTGTGTACATGTTTTATCTCAAGAGGCCTCTGATATAACCAGTACTTGAGGACAGGGACAGCGTTATAATAAATCTGATGCCACATACATCTGTGTAAGATTATAAAGTAAAGAAGTATTTTTATATGACACAGATGATTACCAGTGAGAACCTGACTCTTGACAAAGCCTAGCCAAAACATGTATGCTTAATTAAATAATGCTGAAATGCCCAGTGCATTAAAAGTCCGATGTTTCCAAAGCATCAACACATGATTGGTAGCCCTAATTCTGTTTTGGAGGAATTGAGTTATAAAATGTTTTGCTTTCACCTTACCTTTACTGATGCAGATCAACATAAAACTTAGTTTTTCCCCCA
Organism: Sabellastarte sp. h YS-2021; assembly: GCA_964017235.1. Lineage (NCBI taxonomy): Eukaryota > Metazoa > Annelida > Polychaeta > Sabellida > Sabellidae > Sabellastarte > Sabellastarte sp. h YS-2021. The sequence goes on from OZ024929.1 coordinate 139,511,239, forward strand.
TGTACTGAAAGAATTGGCAATCATTGTTATTCAGCAAGGAAATGAAAGATAAATATCAGTAAAGGTGTATTCATGTTTGAATCTATACAGGGGTATTATGTCCACCCCACTGGTCCGGCGTCCGGATGCTTGGTTTCCGCTCATTTGAAGGAAAAGTATTTATCCCATCTTTACCAAATTTGGTATGGGTGTTTATTCGGTTAATAGCTTGCATGGGATTGCTTTTGGTGAAGATAGGTGTATAGCTAACTGAGTAATAGCTACTTAGCTACTTTTGTGTACTTCTTTTGTTTCCGGGCATTTTAAGGAAAAATATTTGACATATCTTTACCAAATTTAGTATGAGCATTACTTAGGTCGATAACTTGCTTGGGATTGCTTTTAGTGATAATAGCTATATAACTGACTGAGTAATAGCTACTTCGCTACTTTACCAAAAATGGAAAAACAAATTTGCTTAACCGTGTGAGATAGAGCGATTTCGTCGAAATTTTCGACCCACAGGGTATCTGAGCAATGTGCTCTTGGCAATTTTCAAAAAATTTTCCTCTTCCCAAAAATGGCGGCCATTTTGTATTTTTGAATTTTTGCCAAAAAATGGAAAAACACAAATTTGCTACTATCTCCTTAACCGTGCAAGATAGAGCGATTTCATCGAAATTTTCGACCGACAGGGTATCTGAGCAATGTACTCTTGGCAATTTTCAAAAAATTTTCCTCTTCCCAAAAATGGCGGCCATTATTAATTTTCGAATTTTTGCCAAAAATGGAAAAACAGAAATTTGCTTCTATCTCCTTAACCGTGCAAGATAGAGCGATTTCGTCGAAATGTTCGACCCAACCAATGCAAAAAGGCATAAAACTGAAATAATTTACATGTATACTAATAAATATTTAAGCATCATTGATATATTTTACAAATGAAGCAGGGTCTTGTAAGACTACTGTACAATTTTTGCAAAAGGTTCATGGGGTGGACATTACACATGATAATGTGTGTTCTTCTATGCTATCCTGTTTCTATTCATATGTCGCAGCTACTATCAACAGGGCGTCCTATTTCTAGGTACTATTTCGTATCAAACTCTGTCTTATCATACAGATTACACAAGGAAAGAAATTGGCAAAATCTGTTACAAAATAAGAAATTTATATTTTGAAAATGAATAAATTAGAATTTATTTATCCCGCAGAAAAAAAATAAGCTTTTGTTGTGAAAAGATAGAAGATTGGCCTTAAATATGAAGTAGTGTCAGTCATTGGTAATTTGATGTTACACGTTAGAGCTGTGGAAACCGTGGCTAATAAGTCTCTCTTCTGTGTAAAATAAACTGATGTCTCACTCACAAGAGCCAGGATAAAATTGCAGCGGTTGTGATTGAAGTGCTGTTTGAAATGTTTTCAGTATTAATGTGTATATTATATTTACTCCAGAAAAAACTGAAGTGTTGAACAAATGTGGCAAAGGGAATGCTAGCAGATGAACAAATATAAACTGTCCAAATGAAGGAAGGCAGATGTCTATATAGGTAAACAATGAGTTACAAATGTGTACAAATAAGGAAGAGTCTTGTTTGCTGTTTAGTTGTTTGCCATAAATATTTTGTCAGCACAATAGAATGTAAGTAGTGTTACAAATATGTCAGCTCAGTTGCCAGATAAATATGAAATAATAATCTTAGATTCTGCATTTCCACCTCCGTAAAGGGCCAAATATGTCAGTGTCACTGACCCCAGATATTGGACACCAATAGATTGTTTACTGTGGTGGAGTATTACAGGTGTCAAAGTTCATGCAAGATATTCTGTCTGTATAGACTGGGAAAGGATATCTGTTTGATACACTGTTCCAATGAAGTGCAATATTCTGAGCCTAAGTAAGCAAGTACACACATAGGCTATCTGAGTAAAAAATAAAGTAATTGGAAGCATAGACCAGATCTGGTTGAATAATATCAATAACATAGCCATGCACAGTTGGACTACAGTGGATACTGTGTATTACAAATGTGCACTTATATACTACACACTGACAGAATGAAAAGTAGCCCAGTTGGCCAGTGTGGGTTGAGAGTTTTGTTTAACATGAACACGTGTTTTTTGGTGTATAAAGCTGGATTAATATTGTTACATAATTAGAATTGGTCATAAAGGGCTATAATGGTATGGTTGGATCAATATTAGAGTTTCAGTGCCCCTCTTTTATAATGCATGTTGTTGCAGGATGATGTTAGAGGGTTTTGTGAGGGCAGCAGTTGTGATTATTCTAGTTTGGTCAGCTTGAGGCATTTGTAAGTTTAGATGCTGCATCTCATGATCAACAAGACCCCAGAAAGTACCAGACCGCAATAATATGGACATTAAAGACAAAGGATTCACAAGTGTAGATTGAATTATTTGCCATTTTGGATGATCTATTTTCTTATTACGAATACAGGAAGAGTTGAACTAGCTAAAATGTGATTCAGAAGTTCATATTCTGCCATATATGTGGTGGTGACAATATCAAGTGTTTTCCTGGATACTCTTTGAGTACAACAAATGTGATATTTTGCATTTACATAGTGTTTAGTGTTGGATATTTGCAATTATATGGTATGGATTCTTTGTATATGAAGACTGAAATCCTGACCCAATAAGTAAATATGTCCCTAAATCGCAAGGTGAGTATGAACAATTAATAGAAAGGAACATGACCTGGACCTGTATTTACGAAGCAAAAATTAAAAAGTAAGGATTTCCATCATTTGTTGCTCCTTCCTTTCATTTGGTATCCAATAAACTATCTCAAAACAAAGGAGTCTTTATTCCCTTAAATTTAAAGGAAACCTTAAAAATTGAGGAAATCCTTCATTGTTGTAAGGAACACAAGACTTTGATATTCACTTACCTTCCTTTGGTGAGGAATCCTTTTTTTCACTGCCTTGCTACCAATTGTCACTGGGTACCAATTATTGCCAGCAATAAATAAAATGTTGATATTTCACCAATTGCCTCATATTTTGAAAGCTTTTTGTTGTGTATTTGTTCGATTTACTTTTGAAACAGTTTTACCGTATTTGCTTGACATGGATTATTGGTTCCTGGTGATAATTGTTAGCAAGGCACCTTTTACGTATCTTAATAATAAAGGGGAATTTTCGGGCGGTTTGATTTCAATGTTATTATTCAAGGTAACAAAGTGTAGCAGTTTTTTTGTAACAAAAAAAGAAAAAACAGAAAAAAACAGCATATATACTTTATAGCTAAATTCATGCAGTATCTGAGTTAATATGTTAAAATGATTAAAGCTGTGAAATCCAGTGAAGATGTGTTTAATTTGCTTTGTATAGTAACCAAGTTAAAAGTAGCTGTCACTACAACATATGTTATACAAAAATGGGCCACCTTACCAATGAGAATATAGTGCTGATGCCACTCCCTTTAAGCAAGGGTCCTTTATTATATGTTTCTTTTTGTAAGGAATCCATAAAATAGCCTTAGTAATTTTTCACCTTTCTTTAGTAAAGGAACCTTAAAACTGTCTATTAAATTTATTGATATCTGACTTTCTCCACATTCTCTTTATTGCCCAGTTATTTCCATGGTTTGTTAGACATCTTGTCTCATTTGCAACCTTAGAATGCATTTTTTTTCCATTAAATAATACACAAGAATTGTTCTTCTGTCCTGGCAGCTCAAATTACAAGAACTGTTGTCTAAAATACCAAACACACACAACAGTCACAAAGTGTAAAAACCTGATGTCAATATTTCGCTTTTTCCATGTAGATTATTGTATGCAAATTACAGTATAAACTTACAATTTAAATCAGTACACATTTACCCGTCAGGGCTCTCTCAATTCAGCAGTATTCTGGAGGTCTGTCCATGTAAATATAATCTCAATCTTTTTTCCAAGAATTGCTAGGGGACGCAGTGATTGAATGATATGTAGTAATGGGGTTTCTTGGGGGGTGGTGTAGCAAGTTAAGCCATTTTACTACTGGCAGTGACAATCAGCAGAGTGTTGAGAACTTGATTTATTTCATCTTAATACCTGTAGTCATTCAGAACATCATAAGTATATGTGACCATTTCAACACTAGTCTGAGAACATTGACTGTCATAAGTTGTAGACTCTTCTCTTACTTTTCAGACTAACTGAACTGACTGACTGACAGACTCCTCTGATCTGATTTGTACCTTTTTCTCAACTGTCTCCCAACAAAAGTGTAGGAGCTTATATCCAGTAAACACAATACACACTACTCTTCTACTATATGAAAACGAGGCCTTAAAAATACCAAAACAATTGTACTCTGAGTAGCCTAGGTTAAGGCTTACTTTTATAATCATAAATAATTGTATTTGGACATTTATCTATAAACAGCTGAATTCATTATGTTTTCCTATGTATGTATGTGACATTGTACTCTATACCAATTATTCTTATGACATACTCACTGATGTTTCCTAATACAATAATTGAAATACAAATGAGAAGCAATAACTAGTTTGAAATGTGTGTATGTTTATATGATATTCAAAGCCATAACTAAGGCTATAGAGGCACGATAGATAAAGATAGCAAGCTCATGCATGTTAAACTGATCCTATGCAACAATGTTGGTTTGAGCTTATCTGCTTGACCTTATCTGCTTGACCTATATTGTTTTCATCAATTCTATATGTTTACTAATAAACAAAAACAGATTAGTTAGATGTTAGTTGCCTATTGAACGTTTCACTAAACTTCTGACCTTTCCTTAACTGTAAACAACAATTTGTTTTGGACAGTTGTACATAAGAAATATATAATAAGAACTTCAGTTTTATATGAAGCTATTAATTTTAATTACAATATATATGCTAAACTTAGTAACATTGTTCATAAGTCACACTACTCACAAATTTGTATTTATAGAGAAAAATAACAATTTACTGATAAACTGCTCTACAACATATGCTCCCTCTGGGAAAAGGTTGCTCCGTCAACCTTATAATTAAATGATATTAAGTTTGAATCATTTTCACTGTCAAATATAATGAGCATACATACATGTGACGACATTGATGAAATGACATGAACTAAACAAAATGATAGAATACAAAGAATGGTATATATACATTGTACAAAGGTATTAATATGAAACAGTTGTCACACAAATATGAATTAAAGTAGACATATTTAACACTTCAACACATTGTTTAATAAATGTTTGTATGCAAAAGTCATTTCTATGGTCACATCCTCTTTTTTTTCTCTTGCCATACAAGGAAACTTGGTGCAATAAGAAAACGACACTTTAAGGTAAAATACACAATTTATATACTACAAAGTTTGAGTAACACATCTAACTTGGTGGTTAAATAATTCACTAAAAAAACTACATGTAGTATAGAAACACTGAAATCATGATTATATCAAGAATAATTGCCATTTAAATCATCTTGAAACAATTCCTTACAGTAATAATGTAAACACTCTCAACTTAATACATAAAATAGCTATTACCATTCAGTGCTTGTGCAATTAAGGTTCGGGTAAAGTGATGTGGCATTACCCTCTGTAACACAACTTTCTGTACTTTCGATTTCACTGTGAGTTGTCTGTTTGTCATGTAAGTTTACTTGATAAAGTCCATGTACTTTTAAAGCAACTCTGACCTTGTACTCAGTTGACAGAATATTCCTCAATTTGATACACTTACTTAAAGGAATCTTAGTGTTCTGTGGTAAGTCAAACTTTTCCTTAGTCAGTGTATTCCATATTTCAGTTTTAATCAAATCAATGCCTAACTTTCTGCACAATTTGTTTTTGTTCTGTCAGTATCCCTAATGCTTTTTGTTTAATTTATTTCCATGTTTATGAGTTGGCTTCATAGAATCCATGAAACCATAAAAATATTTTGACTTGTATTCCTTTATTAGTTGATAATTTTTTTTTTTTTTTTTGTGAGCTTGTACACTCAGTAATCTTAAGTATAGTTTTGTGGTAATTCCCACTGTTGTGACAGGAAAGTTGAGTAATTTTTTTCATGGTTCATTGCAATTACTATTGCATTGCCAATTGCCTTATTCGCTACAGACATGCAGGAATGTAAGTTCTAACTTGTGCTTCATTTTGAGCACTTGACATTACTTCCTTTTCAATATGTAGATTTATATGGTTCCTTAAAAACCTCTACATCATGCTCTATAGCAGTGCAGTATGCATTTTGACATCTTTCTCATGGAGGAAGTGCTCTCGTTACCCTACCCTGCTTTATATTTCCTTACTGAGAAAATTGTTCTGTAGGTAACAGTTCCAGTGTGCTATGAATCATTTGTCCATAGTCTTTATTACAATGTTTTGGTGGAAATCCTTATTATTTTCACCACTTGTGTACACATAACTTGATTTTCCACTCTTTTTATTTTAGAATAGTTAAACTGTCCACTGGCAGACATTTAACTTTCTGACTTGGCTTTTTGCAGCTCATTCTGGAACATAGGTTTCCAGGATTTCTTTGCTGTATTTGTCCAACTTGTGAAAGCCAACACTATAATTAGTCTTAGCAAGAATAATATTTGCTTTGCTTTGAACTAACATAGGACACAAGATGGGAAATAATATCTTCCATGATTACATATCCACAATAACAGAAATTATACCTTCTTGTAAATATTGACTTTTATCTTGTATGAGTAAGTTAATAATAAAGTCTGTAATGCAAAATGAAACCTAGTGCTGTAATAATGAAAAATAAGTGACAATAACTTAAAATATTCGTCGACATTTATTTTTGAATTTAGACTGAACTACAGTAATATGTTACATCTTAGCATTACTCGATTATAACAGTGCTGATAGATGGTGGTTAGTATAAAATCAGTAGACATGTCTTTTGATGAAGTTACACCTCACATTTTTGCAAGGGAATGCATAAGGAAATTTCAATTACTCATCTTTCTGGTCAGACAACAGGGTCTGTCCCGCATTTCTAGTTTTCTCTTTTACTGTTATTATTATTATTATTTTTTAAATTTAATTTATTTATTTAATTTTTTTTTTTTTTTTTTTTTGTTTGGTGAAACTTTTCTCTGGGTTTTGAGAAATGTGCCTATCTTCATTGCATTTGTTACATTTCATCACATTTCACTTTTGAACATGGTGCCAAAGTTAGCTCTGGATTAAACTTTTAACCAGTACTTCTGTACATTTTAACTTTATAATATGTTTCTGTTGCTTGTGTGAATTTCTGTGGTTAAAATTTGGATTATTCCTGTCCTGAGCAACTTAATTGTAATAATTTTTATGCACATTTTTTTTCACATATACTGTATGAATTAATTAGTTTCAATTTCAGAAGTATATACTTTCATTTCTCAGCAGTAACAAATACTTCTTTCAAAGTATAAATTCAATACCCTATTGTTGAGTTTGTCATTTACATCTGAACATCCTAGGTGAATTATATTTAAATCTGAAGGTCCTATTAGTTTTAGAGAGACTCCATCACCTTTTACATTTTGTATAATACACACTTCTTTAGCTATTTCAATGTAACACTTATTGCACCTTTTCCCATGGCCTTGCAAAAGAGATTTAGGATGTGACCTACCTGGGCATTGTTTATGTGTGTCCATTGCTTAAAATACAGTAGTCTTTGGCATCCTCTGCATACATGGCTCCTGGCAATACAGCTTCCCACTCCTGGGCTTGTCCCTCTGGGTGACCGCATTTTTGAAGCAGCAGGCCCTCATCTTCCTTCTTTGTGGCCTTCCCATATGCTTTTGATTTTGTTGGGAGGCGCTCTGGTTTCATCACTGCTGGCTTAAGTGTTGAAGCAAGACTGGGGGTTATCTCTGGCTGTTTTCTTACTGCCAAATGCTCTCCTCTTCTGGTAATTCTGGTAACCTGGATCAGACAGTCTCCTAAGAAGTGACTGCAACCAGCTATTTCCACCATATGTAGTAAAGGGCTTCTGTGGGGTGGTGTAGCAAGTTAAGCCATTTTACTACTGGCAGTGACAATCAGCAGAGTGTTGAGAACTTGATTTATTTCATCTTAATACCTGTAGTCATTCAGAACATCATAAGTATATGTGACCATTTCAACACTAGTCTGAGAACATTGACTGTCATAAGTTGTAGACTCTTCTCTTACTTTTCAGACTAACTGAACTGACTGACTGACAGACTCCTCTGATCTGATTTGTACCTTTTTCTCAACTGTCTCCCAACAAAAGTGTAGGAGCTTATATCCAGTAAACACAATACACACTACTCTTCTACTATATGAAAACGAGGCCTTAAAAATACCAAAACAATTGTACTCTGAGTAGCCTAGGTTAAGGCTTACTTTTATAATCATAAATAATTGTATTTGGACATTTATCTATAAACAGCTGAATTCATTATGTCTTCCTATGTATGTATGTGACATTGTACTCTATACCAATTATTCTTATGACATACTCACTGATGTTTCCTAATACAATAATTGAAATACAAATGAGAAGCAATAACTAGTTTGAAATGTGTGTATGTTTATATGATATTCAAAGCCATAACTAAGGCTATAGAGGCACGATAGATAAAGATAGCAAGCTCATGCATGTTAAACTGATCCTATGCAACAATGTTGGTTTGAGCTTATCTGCTTGACCTTATCTGCTTGACCTATATTGTTTTCATCAATTCTATATGTTTACTAATAAACAAAAACAGATTAGTTAGATGTTAGTTGCCTATTGAACGTTTCACTAAACTTCTGACCTTTCCTTAACTGTAAACAACAATTTGTTTTGGACAGTTGTACATAAGAAATATATAATAAGAACTTCAGTTTTATATGAAGCTATTAATTTTAATTACAATATATATGCTAAACTTAGTAACATTGTTCATAAGTCACACTACTCACAAATTTGTATTTATAGAGAAAAATAACAATTTACTGATAAACTGCTCTACAACAGATAGGCGGTTGTTTCTTTAGAGTTAATGAACTCCCATTTATGCACAAAAGCAGTTTTTTAATTAATCACTGCTGGTGATACCCCATTACTTTTTCTCTGATTGAAGGAAATTCTTGCCAAATTTATATGGTATGTACCAAGGAATCTTTTATATGAATATTTCCTGACTTTCAGATGTCGTTCCGTGTGCGGAGCTCCAAGTTCCGGCACGTGTTTGGGAGTGCAAACAAAAAGGACTCTTGTTACGAAAGCATCAAGATCTCCAAGAATGCACATGACAGCAACTTCTGTGAAGTCAACCCAAAGTTCCTGTCTGTGGTCACAGAGTCAGCAGGAGGGGGATCCTTTCTTGTACTGCCACTGGAAAAAGTCAGTTTCATAATGAAATACCACTGTTGGTCTTATGTTTTAATATGCCAGTTTCAGTTGATACTTCTTCTGAGTTTCAGTATCTATATTAAATTAAAAGGATTAGTTTCATAAGCTCTTCCAAGAAATGAGGGATTTTTCACAAAATTCATTAATTTATGACAAGTTGGCATTAAAATGCTTAAGTTGCGAGCTATATGTTAAGATACAATTTCATGTTTCAAAGCTTTGCTATAATACTTATTACATCATTGTTTTCAAATATGTTGTAATGATATATTGGTCAATTAGGCATGATGTTTGTCATGAAATTTGTTAAAAGTGATGTATTTTATGGCAAGAAATTATATTTTAATATTTATCTGATGTGGAACACCAAATTGAACTTTGAAAGTCCAAATAACCAATATCAACACTGTATATGAGAATGTCACAATTCTGTTATTTTTTTTTTTTTTGAAACCATCCAACTCAATGGCCATCTTGGATATACTTATACTGGTCTACCCCTGGAAAAGGTCTGTGTTTTCGTGCTTATTGAATCTAAAATATTGAATCAGAAAAAATTCAAGAGAGTGTCAAGTTTACAGTCAATTTCAGAGTAATCAAGTTCAAAATATGATGGAATCGTATAGAATCAAAGAAAAAGAATTCAAGTTCATTTGGGTACTTTCCGCTGTAACAGGAAATCCCACTAACCTCAAAACATACAAATTTTGTTAGAAATGGGTCAATTTATTTATTTAATTGGGGTTGTATGTGGCTTTCAACACTGTAGAGGTCATATTATGATAGGTTACTGTGTGGACAGAGTAACCAGTACTGTAAACTGCCGAATTTCAGTAAGTAAGTACCAGTTTTCCCACATAAGGTCTGGGGTTTGACCCCAACCTCAGAGGTGGGAGGCCAATGTTTTACCACCGCGCCACTGTGGCCCTTAGAAATGGGTCAGTGTAATTTTTTTTACTTTTCTTTCACAATGACAAATATGCCAAAATCAATAAAATGACCGTAACATTTTAGACATTTGTTTTCACATTTTGAAAGAAAATTCATTTCATTTGAAACAGTTAGCAGCCATTCATAATTTGAGAACAAGGTGAAGTGTGATCCTATTGGACTTCTTGAGTACATGTACTTAATTTCCACAATAGCAGATTCCGTAATATGCCAAATGTTAAAAATGAACAATTGAAAAAAAGATCCTATCAACTGAAAACAAATACTAGAACACCCGAGGAAAGAAAAAAGAAAGAATGCTTCAGTGATCTGTCAAGGCTTTTTAAATATTTCATCATTAATTGCCATGCCCTTACATCTTTTACTGCTTTTATTGGAAGTGTTTCCTTGTACCTGTCCTTGACCAATCACTGACTCTGACTCACTAGTTATGTCCACCCCAGTGGGGGGTGGACATATTATTTTTGCTTTTTACGGCGTCCGGCGTCTGGCGTCTGGATGCTTGGTTTCCGCTCATTTGAAGGAAAAGTATTTATCCTATCTTTACCAAATTTGGTATGGGTATTTATTGGGTTAATAGCTTGCTTGGGATTGCTTTTGGTGAAGATAGGTCTATAGCTAACTGAGTAATAGCTACTTTTGTGTACTTTTTTTGTTTCCGGGCATTTTAAGGAAAAATATTTGACATATCTTTACCAAATTTAGTATGAGCATTACTTAGGTCGATAGCTTGCTTGGGATTGGTTTTAGTGATAATAGCTATATAACTGACTGAGTAATAGACTAACCGTGCGAGATAGAGCGATTTCGTCGAAATTTTCGACCCACAGGATATCTAAGCAATGTACTCTTGGCAGTTTTCAAAAAATTTTCCTCTTCCCAAAAATGGCGGCCATTTTGAATTTTCGAATTTTTGCCAAAAATTGAAAAACACAAATTTGCTTCTATCTCCTTAACCGTGCAAGATAGAGCGATTTCGTCGAAATTTTTGACCCAACCAATGCAAAAAGGCATGAAGCTGAAATAATTTACATGTATACTAATAAATATTTAAGCATCATTGATATATTTTACAAATGAAACAGGGTCTTGTAAGACTACTGTACAATTTTTGCAAAAGGTTCATGGGGTGGACATTACACATGATAATGTGTGTTCTTCTATGCTATCCTGTTTCTATTCATATGTCGCAGCTACTATCAACAGGGCGTCCTATTTCTAGTTATGTCAGCTGACTTGTCAGTCAGCTGACATTATGTCGTCACTCTGCGGCGTGGGCGTACGCGTCCGCGTCCGTGTGAACAACTTCTCCTCCAAAACTACAAGGCCTAGAGACGTGCTGTTTTTTTTAAAAGATACCTTATCTATTGAGGATGAAAAATTGTTCAAGGCATGCAAATCTGTCTGTTCGTCTGTTTGCTAGAGACATTACAAGGGGGGTACCCCCACCAAAAGTGTGAAAATTTCAACACTTAATCACAATTTTCTCAGTGACTATTGCAGGGATTTCTCTCATATCTTGCATATATGTACTAGGCCAGAGGTAGATTCTCGTGTGTGAGTATGAGACCTGGATCTGTCTTACTTTTTTTTTAATAAATTTTTTTAATAATTTTTAATGCATTAAAATTCATGAAATCATGCACAAAATCATTTATAACTTGAAAACTGTTGCATCTAGAGCATTTTGTTAAAATATGTTATTCAGCTGCTTTTTTCATAGCTACAATATGGTGAGTAAGTTGGGTGCCTGTCTCAATAGCTAAGTGAGTAATAGCTACTTTTGGGCTTTTCAGTAACTTCCATCATGAGTAGAATCACTTGTAACTTAAAAACTATTGCATTTAGAGAATTTCATATAAATATGTTATTCAGCTACTTTTGGGTCAGCTATAACATAGTAAAATTTTAGACCTGTAGCTCATGGCATAGCTGAGTAATAGCTACTTTTAGGTTATCACTGTTGAGTAAATCGCTTATAACTTCAAAACTATTGCATTTAGAGAATTTCGTATAAATATGTTATTCAGCTACTTTTGGGTCAGCTATAACATAGTAAAATTTCAGACCTATAGCTTATGGCATAGCTGAGTAATAGCTACTTTTAGGTTATCACTGTTGAGTAAATCGCTTATAACTTGGAAACTATTGCATTTAGAGTATTTTGTTTCAATATGTTATTCACCTATTTTGGGATCAGCTATAACATAGTGAAGTTTCAGATCTGTGGCTCATTGCATAGCTGAGTAATAGCTACTTTGAAGTTCTCAATGTTGAGTAAATCACTTGTAATTTGAAAACTATTGCATTTAGAGAATTTAGTATAAATATGTTATTCAGCTACTTTTGGGTCAGCTATAACATAGTAAAATTTCAGACCTGTAGCTCATGGCATAGCTGAGTAATAGCTACTTTTAGGTTATCACTGTTGAGTAAATCACTTATAACTTGAAAACTATTGCATTTAGAGTATTTTGTTGCAATATGTTATTCACCTATTTTGGGGTCAGCTATAACATAGTGAAGTTCCAGACCTGTGGCTCATTGCATAGCTGAGTAATAGCTACTTTGAAGTTCTCACTGTTGAGTAAATCAGTTGTAATTGGAAAACTATTGCCTTTACAGAAATTTGTGCAAATATGTTATTCAGCTACTTTTGGGTCAGCTATAACATAGTGAAATTACAGACCTGTAGCTCATGGCACAACTGAGCAATAGCTATTCTCAGGCACTGACTGTTGAGTAAATCAGCTATAACTTGAAAAATATTGCATTTGGAGTATTTTGTTAAAATACATTGTTCACCTACTTTGGGGTTAGCTATAACATAGTGAAATTACAGACCTATAGCTCATGGCATAGTGGAGCAATAGCTATTTTCAGGTTCTCACTATTGAGTAAATCAGTTGTAACTTGAAAACTATTGCATTTACAGTATTTTGCTTAAATATGTTGTTCACCTACTTTTAGGTCAGCTATAACAGTGCAAAAATTCAGACATGTAGCTCATTGCATAGCTGAGTAATAGTTACTTTGAGGTTCTCACTCTTGAGTAAATCAGTTGTAACTTGAAAATTATTACATTTAGAGTATTTTGTTTAAATATGTTATTCACATAATTTTTGGTCAGCTATAACATAGTGAAATTGCAGACCTCTATGTCATGGCATAGCTGATCAATAGCTTCTTTCAGGTTCTCACTGTTGAGTAAATCATTGTATCCAACCTGTAGGAAATCATGGGCTGGGAATCTATTAATATGGTACGATTTGACCTTGGAACCCTCCTTCAAGGTCAAATGAGGATAGCCAAACATAAAAGTGCTTATAACTGGCTTATTATTGGTCCTAGAGGTTGGAATGAAAACCAACCTATAGAAAATCATGAGCTGGGAATTTTTTGGTGTGGTCGGATTTCACCTTGGACCCCTCCTTCAAGGTCAAATGAGGATAGCCAAACTTAAAAGTGCTTATAACTCACTTATTATTGGTCCTAGAGGTTTCGAATGGAAAACCAACCTATAGAAAATCATGGGCTGGGAATCTTTTGGTGTCTTCGGATTTGACCTTAGACCCCTCCTTCCAGGTCAAACGAAGATAGCCAAACTTAAAGTGCTTATAACTCGCGTATTATTGGTCTTGGAGGTTTGGGATGGTAAACCAACATATAGGAAATCATGGGCTGGGATTCTTTTGGTGTGGTCAGATTTGACCTGGGACCCCCTCCTTCAAGGTCAAACAAGGATAGCCAAACTTAAAAAGTGCCTATGACTCACTTATTATTGGTCCGAGAGGTTTGGGATGGTAAACCATCCTAAATTCTTTGGCTGGGAATCTTTTGGTATGGTCAGATTTGACCTTTGGACCCCTTCTTCATGGTCGAACGAGGATATTGCATTTATAGTATTTCTTTAAATATTTTTAACCTATTTTTTACACTTAAACAATTACCTTGTTACTTTATTTCATAATACCATTTGCAGGGCACAACTTTTTTGTCCTTTTCTTCTGTCAGCTTTGGAATATCTTTCGAACATGCTGTTCAGTTACCATTTACTGTATTTCTGTACAGCCCTTTCCCTGATAATTATGCTTTCCTCTCATTATCACCATCACAAATCAAAAACATTCAGTCAGCTGACACAGTGCCCATTCACGGGCACTCTCCTCTTGTTTTTGCTAGTTGTATCAGAAACGAGAGTCAGGAATACTTATTTTTTAGGATAGTTAGGCAACTACCACCACAGAGATTTCAATTCATTTGCGTAATTTAAAAAAAATGTGGTGTAAAGCTTTCAATTTGATATGTGGGTATGTATGAGTAAGGCCTCAGAGCCTATTGCTTTGTGGGCTCGACCTTGCACTGTAAGACCAATGGTGGCCTTCTATCGTTCAAATTTGATGCATTTTTTCACATTTGGCATGGTTTTCACATATAGACTGATCATCCTATGGCTGATACATGACCAGGCAAGCAGAACATTCGTAAACTTGACTGGAACATTGGTAGATCATTCAAGACTTTATTGTGATCGGGAGTTTTGGAACTTTTTTTTTCTGACAATTTCAAACGGTTTAGTATCATTGTAAACTGTTCCCAATTTTTGTCCAATCCTGCGTTCGGGATTCCATCATAACCCATCTTAATCTTATCTCTCTGTCCATATAGTCATCTTATTGATTATAGCAATCTCAAACCTATCTTACCATTTGTAAAGCATTCTTTTCCATCGTAAGTCAATTCTTAAGGCTCGTAAACCTATTTTCCGTGGATCGAGCCTTTGATCTGAGTCACCACCAAAACCCAGTTATCTTTTCTTTCAGTGCCTGTTTGAAAATTTCATCAAAATTCATTCACAACTTTTCAAGTTATTTGGCAAATAGACTAACAAACAAACCAACACTTCCAAAAACATAACCTTGTCGGAGGTAGTGATATAATGTGGACCACCAGTTACCATATCACAAGTCCATGATTAAGATCTTTTCACAGTTGGACTGTTATTGAAAAAAACTGTGACCAGTTTTGACATAGTTTTAGACTTAAATACATCACACTTGAACCCTTTCATGTAGAACCAGAAAAGGTTCAGGGAACAGAGCAATATTTCTACTTAACCAGTATTTTCAGATAACAGGGTAAATTTTACTTTAAAAGGCCCCCTCTAAGAACCAAGAGTCATATTCTACAACAATACTTAGATATGGTGACCTTAGATCTAAGTAAGGGCAGGTTTTTCACTGAAGTTTTTCTTGGACTTGGTATTTACAAAACAAAAATTAGGAATGTTCAGTTTAATAAACTCTTACTTGAAGTCTAAGTAACACTTAAAATGTAAGTTAGAAATCATCTAAGTATTGTTGTGGAATATACGTATTTACTTCTACAAAATAGGAAATTTAAGTTAGACTTTTACTTGAAGTTTTGGACTGTTTTTTATATCACTTCAGCAGTGAATTAACTACATTTGAATACTTGTCAAAGGTTCAACGGAGCACAAGGCAAGTGACCTGGTAATTGTGCCACTTTGTGATATGTTTTGTCCTTTTGTACACACAGGTAGGACGCGTTGATGCAAACAGCCCCAAAGTGAGTGGTCATACAGGGCCAATACTGGACATCAAATGGAACCCTTTCAGTGACCATGTCATCGCCTCCGCATCTGATGATGCCACGGTAAGTAGTTCCTGGATGATGAGCTGTGGCAAACAATTACTTGTTGGTGGCAATTGCAGTTGATGCTTTTCATTTTAGGTTCACACTTATCCCCAGTCTTCCATCCTCAATCCTGACAAGCAAGATTATGAGTATCAAAAATGATTTAAAGTTGAAAAGAAGATCATGTAAATGAAGGTGTCTGTATTTTTTTCTCCTAATTTTATCACAAAGTGGAGTGAAAAGTCAAAGGGAGGCTTGTGCATGCAATTTAACAACCAAAGTCATATTGGGACAGGCCCACATTGTCATTTGTGGGGTGGAATCCTTACAGGGGTTGCTACTTGTAATGAGATTGCAGAATTTGCTAACCACTAGGCCATTGAGGATCTTATTTGTCACAATAAGAACAGAGGTTGCCAGAGTTCTAACATGACAGAATGTTGTACTGATGCAGATGAAATGGTGACACTGTAATGGTAATGTATAACACATCTTCAAAGTACAAAGACGGTGTGATAAAATGTGTGTGGCAGTCTTACAGATCCAATAACAAGTATTTCAATCACTTTAAAAAATGTTTTGTCACCTCTGAAGACCTGTTTCCATATAGGTGTACATCCAGATGTACATTTTCCCAGCTTAATATGATTACCCTGGATGGGTTATAAATGAATAATATTAAAACATAAATCTTATTTTTCTGTCAATAAAGAAACTTTGTGTCACTAGGAAAGGTGGCACTATTCAATGTTGTCTAATATTGTCGTGTAAATATTGAGTAAGTTTTTCTTCCAATTCCATGAGTGTAAATTATATAACAAATTAAAGAAAAATTATGTGGTATTTTTTAATTTTTTTTTATTTTGACATAAGTCAAAGTAAAGCATTAACAAATTCAACTGGAATTGCTTTACGCAGAAGTTAATCATCAAGGAAGTTGAAATTACATCATACTGGTGAATAATCAATGAAAATCAAATGGTCATGAGAAATGTGTCTGTCTTTTTTGCTTGCTTGGAGAAGCAGCTTAAGAGCATGTAGATTTGTTTGTGAGAAAACTGGACCCAGACTTACAGAACTACAACAGATGCAAGCTGTGATACTCTGTGCTGCTTGAGCACAGTAAGCAAAGATTTGTGCAGATTACACCATCAGAAATGTTAATGGAATGCCTCAGGAATATATACTTAGACAATACATTTTTGATATCTAAATTTTGTGATAAATTTTTTGAAAATATTTAAAGTGAATTACAGAACTTTCCAGTAGAGTACCAAATAAGAGATATCTTATAAGAAGGTAAATTTATGTGTAATTTTTTTCTGCCAAATTTGAACTCTGTGAACTAAAATATCACTGCAGTATCCAATAAGTTGTGTCAAAGAGTCCATTTGTCCTTTATGATTGCAGTTTATAACTTTATACCCTCATATATCGCCTTCCATGACAACTATCTGTGATATGCAACATGCAGACTTCCAATGGCATCATGATATTTAAATTGTTCATTTACACATAATCAAAGAATGAAATTACATCATATCAGAATGAAAAAGTTTATTGTATCCACCGGATAGCATCCGGTGGATACTATGGATTTGACTTCGTTACGCCTACGCCGCCGCCGCCGCAGTGTGTAGAGAGATTTCACTGTTACCGCTCTAACGAAAAAAATATTATAGCTAGCCTTCTCAAATTTGCAGGATATATTCGTAGCCATAAAATCTTGCCTGGGAATATTTTTGGCCTCATTTTGAAAAACAAGATGGCCGCCACGGGCGTTTTTCGACTTTAAACAAGGACTTTTGGTGGCCCTCTAGAGCAAAGGGTATTATAGGTAGAGATCTCAAATTTGCAGGATATGTTCCTCATTATAAAATCTTGACTGGGAATATTTTTGGCCTCATTTTGAAAAACAAGATGGCCGCCACAGGCGTTTCTTTGCAGTCATGAAAAGTGCTTATATCTCCCTTATTATTGGTCCTAGAGGTTTGGGATGGTAAACCAACCTATAGGAAATCATGGGCTGGGAATCTTTTGGTGTGGTCAGATTTGACCTTGGACCCCTCCTTCAAGGTAAAACGAGGATAGCCAAACTTAAAAGTGCCTATAACTCGCTTATTATTGGTCCTAGAGGTTTAGGATGGTAAACCAACCTATAGGAAATCATGGGCTGGGAATCTTTTGGTGTGGTCGGATTTGACCTTGGACCCCTCCTTCAAGGTCAAATGAGGATAGCCAAACTTAAAAGTGCTTATAACTCGCTTATTATTGGTCCTAGAGGTTTAGGATGGTAAACCAACCTATAGGAAATCATGGGCTGGGAATCTTTTGGTGTGGTCAGATTTGACCTTGGACCCCTCCTTCAAGGTCAAACGAGCATAGCCAAACTAAGTGCTTATAACTCGCTTATTATTGGTCCTAGAGGTTTGGGATGGTAAACCAACCTATAGGAAATCATGGCCTGGGAATCTTTTGGTGTGGTCGGATTTGACCTTGGACCCCTCCTTCAAGGTCAAATGATGATAGCCAAACTTAAAAGTGCTTATAACTCGCTTATTATTGGTCCTAGATGTTTGGGATGGTAAACCAACCTATTGGAAATCATGGGCTGGGAATCTTTTGGTGTGGTTGGATTTGACCTTGGACCCCTCCTTCAAGGTCAAACGAGCATAGCCAAACTTAAAAGTGCTTATAACTCGCTTATTATTGGTCGTAGAGGTTTAGGATGGTAAACCAACCTACAGGAAATCATGGGCTGGGAGTCTTTTGGTGTGGTCGGATTTGACCTTGGACCCCTCCTTCAAGGTCAAACGAGCACAGCCAAACTTAAATGTGCTTATAGCGCGCTTATTATTGGTCCTAGAGGTTTAGGATGGTAAACCAACCTATAGGAAATCATGGGCTGGGAATCTTTTGGTGTGGTCAGATTTGACCTTGGACCCCTCCTTCAAGGTAAAACGAGGATAGCCAAACTTAAAAGTGCCTATAACTCGCTTATTATTGGTCCTAGAGGTTTAGGATGGTAAACCAACCTATAGGAAATCATGGGCTGGGAATCTTTTGGTGTGGTCGGATTTGACCTTGGACCCCTCCTTCAAGGTCAAATGAGGATAGCCAAACTTAAAAGTGCTTATAACTCGCTTATTATTGGTCCTAGAGGTTTGGGATGGTAAACCAACCTATAGGAAATCATGGGCTGGGAATCTTTTGGTGTGGTCAGATTTGACCTTGGACCCCTCCTTCAAGGTCAAACGAGCATAGCCAAACTAAGTGCTTATAACTCGCTTATTATTGGTCCTAGAGGTTTGGGATGGTAAACCAACCTATAGGAAATCATGGCCTGGGAATCTTTTGGTGTGGTCGGATTTGACCTTGGACCCCTCCTTCAAGGTCAAATGATGATAGCCAAACTTAAAAGTGCTTATAACTCGCTTATTATTGGTCCTAGATGTTTGGGATGGTAAACCAACCTATTGGAAATCATGGGCTGGGAATCTTTTGGTGTGGTTGGATTTGACCTTGGACCCCTCCTTCAAGGTCAAACGAGCATAGCCAAACTTAAAAGTGCTTATAACTCGCTTATTATTGGTCGTAGAGGTTTAGGATGGTAAACCAACCTACAGGAAATCATGGGCTGGGAGTCTTTTGGTGTGGTCGGATTTGACCTTGGACCCCTCCTTCAAGGTCAAACGAGCACAGCCAAACTTAAATGTGCTTATAGCGCGCTTATTATTGGTCCTAGAGGTTTAGGATGGTAAACCAACCTATAGGAAATCATGGGCTGGGAATCTTTTGGTGTGGTCGGATTTGACCTTGGACCCCTCCTTCAAGGTCAAACGAGCATAGCCAAACTTAAAAGTGCTTATAACTCTCTTATTATCGGTCCTAGAGGTTTGGTATGGTAAACCAAACTATAGGAAATCATGGGCTGGGAATCTATTGCTGCGGTCGGATTTGACCTTGGACCCCTCCTTCAAGGTCAAATGAGGATAGCCAAACTTAAAAGTGCTTATAACTCGCTTATTATTGGTCCTAGAGGCTTGGGATGATAAACCAACATATAGGAAATCATGGGCTAGGAATCTATTGCTGTGGTTGGATTTGACCTTGGACCCCTCCTTCAAGGTCAAACGAGGATAGTACACAAAATCATGTGCTGGGAATCTATTGCTGTGGTCGGATTTGACCTTGGACCCTCCATCAAGGTCAAACGAGGATAGCCAAACTTAACAGTGCTTATAACTCGCTTACTATTGGTCCTAGAGCTTTGGAATGGTAAACCAAAGTCTAGGAAATCATGGGCTGGGAATCTTTTGGTGTGATCGGATTTGACCTTTGGCCCTTCTTTCAAGGTCAAATGAGGATTGCCAAAATTAGTGTTTATATCTTGCTTATTCGTATTCCTAGAGGTTTGCAGTGTCACACCAACCTATAGGAAATCATGGGCTAAGAATCTTTTGATATTGTCAGATTTCACCTTTTGGCTTCTCCTTCAAGGTTAAGCGATGTTAGAATGGCTTTGGTGAGTTTTCTTCTGGTGGATACAATTTGCATCGGTTCTCTGTTTTTAAATTGAAAACTTCTTTCCAGAAACACTTTTTAGTGTAAGTTAATTACATTATGTATCCAGATTGCTATACTGAACTGGCATAATTTGCACATAATGTTACATTATATTTAAATGTGTAACATGCAGTCACATGACACAGTGAGTTATAAGTCTGAGTGTGGTGCCCAAGTTCTTGTGTCAGACCTCTCAGGTAATAGGTATGAACTGTAAGTGGAAAGGTTTGTTCATTTTAGACATTTTTGTCTCAACTGATGTTCTCCTGGCATTAGCTATCAAAGACATTTGTGAGCCTGAAAGAGACATGTGTTGCAGGTGGATACAAGTAGTTGATTCTTAACTAGTAATGACTGAAGAGTGGCACTTTAAGTTTGTGAATATGTGAGGTAGTTTGCAGACATTAAGTAAAAACATAATTAATGCTAGTTCAAGCCTGAAACAAGTCTAGGATGGGATCACAAATTGGTTGAATAGTGAAGTCTGAATCAATATAGATTCTTGGATTACATTGTGATATATCAATACGAAAAGTATCAGTTTCAATTTTTGTTTTCAATAACTTCATTCGCATTTTTCTTAAATTATTGTTATAAAAGATAACAATAACTACTGGATATTTAAATATTAAATTTTTATGTTTTGGAAGATTAATTCTCAGATATATTATGACAGTTAAAAGCCGTCAAAGCAAACTTTTCTTAAATTTATTATTATCCAGAACAAGTTTTGTAAATCAGTGTAACATGTTTGATAAGTTATGAAAAAGTAGCTGTCATATGGTGCACTGTAAGTGTGAAATATGACTTCTATATCAATCAGCATATTAGGGCAAAGTGGAGTTTCAGTTTCTGTATTAAAATTAAATTTTCAGTTTGGGGCTAGTCAGTTGTACCAGTATCCAGGTATCTAAACCATTTTACTAGAAAACTGCAAAAAATCATAATCTATATCTCTATTTTCAACATATAAAATGGGAGGATATATTTTTAGCTTTTGTTGACAGAAACTTACATGTTATATTTTTATCATCTCCAATGCCTATTTTTTTTTCCTTTTGGCAGTTAAATTCGATAAGGCATTACTATCAGACAACTTTTTTTGTATCTGGGAATTAGAAGAGTTTTCTTTGGCAGGATACTGATACGGCAAATATGGTGCCAACCAGTCCCTGATTTCAATACTTGCTCTAGGTGTGAGCCTGTAAATAGGCTAGTATAGTATATAAAGTAAAGTGAAGGAATGTATGACTGGATGTTTTATCAGAGAGGCTTTCACTCTTCTGCTGTTATTACATGTGTTTATATATGTGTGGAACAAGCTAGTTCAAGAAAAGAGGTACATACTAAAAACAGACTCTAGTATGTTCGGAAGTAGTGATATGCGGGATGTATAGTTTTATGATGGTACTATAATGGCATGGGTTAACATACAAGCAGTTTAATATTTCTGGCACTTAGACATCATTAGCCTTGCTTTGGTGTAAATGTTCTTTGGTCAGCTTGTTGATTGTTTGATCATTCTATGTATTAGATATATCTGGAAGATATATTATGTGATGTTACACTACCACTGCAGTTTGTGGAGAAAGTTTCTCATTACCTCTCTCTTGCAAGGCATTTTACACAGACCTGTACAGTTTTTGTCCTTTTTGACAAAAGCTTGTGTGGGAATACTTTTGGCCTCAATTTGAAAAACAAGATAGTTGCCATGATTTCGGCCAAATTTTGGGAATGGTGATTCTATGCAGTCATCTGCACCATTTGTTAAAAATCATTCTAACACCATTTTTAGCGGGCATCTTGAATTTCTGCGAAGAATGAAAAAATGTCTTTATCTCAGAAATGGTGTAAAATAGAGCAATTTCGGCTGAAGTTTTTACCCAGAAGGTATATTCAGAGGCATCTGCAAAGCAGAAAAACACATAAACAGAACAAGACACAGTAATTTTGGCCAAATCACTATTGCTCAACAACTCTTGCAAAACAATACCGTAGTTATTTTTATGTCATACATGACATTGAATCCCCCTTTTAAGGTCAGGCGTGTAGCTAAGCTATTTTTACTTGTTTATTATTGGTTCTTGTGGTTTGGGATATAGAGTTTGTGTTCAAGAAATCACATTCAGGTATTCTTATCTGGTCAGATTTGACCTTTGACCCTTCTTTCCAGGTAGAGTAGTCTAAGAGTAGCCAAACTTAAATAAAGAGTGCTGAAAATTCACTTATTGGTCTTAGAAGTTTGGGATGTGTAACACATGTAGGAAATCATATGGCGAGATTCTTTCTTTCTTGTCAGATTTCACCTTGGGACTCTCCTTCAAGATCAGGCAATGTAAGCCTAATTTGCAAGTACTTATATCTCACTTATTTTTGGCCCCAGAGGTTTGACATGTATAAAAATCTATTGAAATCAATAATTAACTGGAACCTCTTTAATATGGTCAGATTCTTGATTATTATAGGTGCTAAAGTTTGAGGATGTAAAACCAACTGATAAGAAATCATGGAGTAGTATTCTTTTGATATAGTTAGATTTGATCTTGAGCTCCTCCTTCAGGGTCAAACAAGGGTAGCAAAACTTAACAGTGCTTAAACCCAACTTATTGTCTTTAGAGGTTTGGGATATTGAACCAACCCACAGGAAAACCTGATTTGGGAGTCTTCTTATGTAATCACTAGTCTGATTTGATTCTGGCCCCCTTGCTAAAGGATATGTCCAATTTTAAAGTGCCTATATAACATTCACTGTTGTACACCTAGCATGGTTTTAGGAAATGGGCCTATTCCACTTCGGCATATGGCCTAACAGGAAGTTGGGCACAGTGGGGGGAGGTGTAGTAATCAGTGATCTCGCATATATTTTCAGCACCTCCTGATCTGGTGCCGGCATTACTATGTACAACTACGTACTGCTCCATTTTAAAGCAGAACTGCAACCAGATAAGGGGCCAAAATTGAGACCACTACACAATTTGGATCCAGGATGTCCCTGAATATACACAGTTGCTGCAGAATCTCCTTCAGTGTGTTTCTGTATGACCTATGTAGGTGATTGGTACCTTAAAAAGTGCTCCTATTCAACTTTTTGTTTCAGGTGAAACCTTGGCAAGGTTCAAAACCAGGGGTCTAGTAATCTAAAGGTAGTCCTTTCAGAGCTAAGGTTTGAACCCAGTGGGTAGCCCGGGCCGCAGTACTTCTTAGATACTCTGTCGCTTGATATGTTGTTTCAGGAATTTAAAGATGCACATGACCCACTGATGCCTCTCTGTCATCTCTGCCCTGTTCAGACCTGGTATTTCTCAGCTTCCCATAGACAGCCCTCTGTGTGGAAAACCACTGCTTCAACAGCTTCACAGAGACATCTATATAGTGCAAGCGTTCCAGGCAGGCCCCTCTCCCTCTTGGCACTTTCTTTTAATCCTTTTGCGTCTTGTTGCACAAAAGTTCATGCTTCACCAGTCTGCCACTCTTTGATCCTGTTCATCTGACAAATTGGAGGCAGCAGATTTCTTCCTTTGTTTCTCTCATTTTTTTTCATGTTTTTATGTCAGCTGACTGACAAGCACAGCATCACTCTGCGACGTCTGCGTACGCATCCGCATCTGTGTGAACAACTTCTCCAAAACTACAAGACCTGTTTTTTTAACATACTTTAACTATTGAGGATGATAAATTGTTCAAGGCATGCAGATCTGTTCATTTGTCTGTTCTCTAGAGCAGTTACAGAGCAGTGCCCCCACCCAAAGTGTGAAAATTGCAACACTTTACCACATTTTTCTCATTCACTGTTGCAGGAATTTTTCTCTCATCTTGCATATATGTACTAGGCCACAAATAGATTCCCTTGTGTGAGTATCAAGCCTGGATATTTTTTCATTATTTTTTATGATTTTTTTGATAATTTTAATGCATTAAAATTCATGAAATCATGGACTAAATTCCTTACAACTTGTTCCCAATAGCTAAGTGAGTAATAGCTACTTTCTGACTTTCCAGTACCTTCCATAATGAGTAAAATCACTGGTAACTTGAAAACTA
The DNA here is from genome assembly GCA_964017235.1 of Sabellastarte sp. h YS-2021. Lineage (NCBI taxonomy): Eukaryota > Metazoa > Annelida > Polychaeta > Sabellida > Sabellidae > Sabellastarte > Sabellastarte sp. h YS-2021. The sequence goes on from OZ024929.1 coordinate 139,535,778, forward strand.
TTGTATATAGAGAATTTTGTACAAAATATGTTATTCAGCTACTTTTGGGTCAGCTATAACATAGTAAAATTTCAGACCTGTAGCCCATCACATAGCTGAGTAATAGCTACTTTTAGGTTATCACTTTTGAGTAAATTGCTTGTAACTTGAAAACTGTTGCATTTAGAGAATTTTGTATAAATATGTTATTCATGTACTTTTGAATCAGCTATAATATAGTGAAATTGCAGACCTGTAGCCTATGGCATAGCAGAGCAATAGCTATTTTTAGGTTCTCACTGTTGAGTTAATCAGTTGTAACTCGAAAACTGTTGCATTTACAGTATTTTCTTTAAATATGTTATTTACCTACTTTTCTGTCAGCTATGACATAGTGAAATCGCAGACCTGTAGCTCATTGCATAGTTGAGCTATAGCTACTTTCAGAGTATAGCAGTTGAGTAATTCAGTTGTAACTCAAAAACGATTGCAATTACAGTATTTTGTTTAAATATGTTGTTCACCTACTTTTGGATCAGCTATAACATAGTGAAATTACAGACCTGTAGCTCATGGCATAGCTGAGCAATAGCTACTGTGAGGTTCTCACTGTTGAGTAAATCAATTGTAACTTGAAAACTAATGCATTTACAGTATTTTTATCTCCCGCCGGCCGATAGGCCCGGTACGGGAGATTATAAAATGCCCTGTGTCCGTCCGTCCGTGCGTGCATCCGTTCTTCACGTTTTTACAAAAGCCTTTCTATCTCTTAAAATATTATAGCTAGAGCTTCCAAATTTGCAGGATAAATTCATCATTGGAAAAACTTGCCTGGGAATCTTTTTCGGCTGATTCGGCAAAACAAGATGGCCGCCACGGGTGTTAACAAGATGGCTGCCATGGTTTTTTTTTTCAGGTGTTCTGCCATGGGTTTTTTTTTCGTTGATTTAGATGGCTGCCATAAGTGTGTAGTTGCACATTTATACAGCCTAAAAATAGCCTGCTTGGTATTTTTCAGACCTAGGTCCATAGCTAAGTGAGTAATAGCAATGGTGGCTACTTTCAGTAAAGTGCTCATAACTCCAAAAGGACTGCATTTAGAGCATTTCTGTAAAATATGTTGTTCAGCTACTTTCTCCATGCCTACAAGATGGTACCATTTTTACCCCACAGCCCTGAAGGGCTGTCGGGGTATTGTTTTCACCCATGGTGTCCGGATGGGCGGGCGGCGGGAAATAGTTTGTCCGGGCTGTATCTCAGAAACCGTAAGGTGTAGGAAGTTCATACTTGGCAGGGACATTGGTTGGGGGGTGTAGGTGTGCACCATCATGGTCTGACCTTGATTTGACCTTTGACCTTGCCGTAGTGACCTTGAGTTTGAAAATCTTGTCCGGGCTATATCTCTGCAACCATAAGTTGTAGGAAGTTGATACTTGGCAGGGACATTAGTTAGGGGTTGTATGTGTGCAACGTCATGGTCTGACCTTGATTTGACCTTGCCGTAGTGACCTTAACCTTTAAAATCTTGTCCGGGCTATATCTCGGAAACCGTAAGGTGTAGAAAGTTGATACTTGGTAGGGATATTGGTTAGGGGGTGTAGATGTGCAACGTCATAGTGTGACCTTGATTTCACCCTTGCTGTAGTGACCTTGACCTATAAAATCTTGTCTGGGCTATATTTCGGAAACTGTAAGGTGTAGGAAGCTGATACGTGGTGAGGACATTGGTTGTGGGTAGTAAGTGTGCAACATCATGGTGTGACCTTGATTTGACCTTTGTACTTGCCGTAGTGAACTTGACCTATAATACCTGGTCTGGGCTATATCTTGGAAACTGTAAGAGGTGTAGGAAGTTGATACTTGGTAGGGACATTGGTTGAGGGTTTTAGGTGTGCCACGTCATGGTGTAACACTGATTGACCTTTGACCTTGCTGTATTGACCTTTAAAATCTTGTTGCACCTTTGGGTCTGTCTGTTGATGCAGATTAAGCACTGTTAAAGTTATATTAAAATTCATTAAGAATTTCCTTTTGCAAGTTCCCATTGTAACAGATGGAATTTCATCAAGTGAGCCACAGGCTTTTCTCCAACACCACACATAAGCATTCATTGAATGTATTGCCACTTCTGTATGCATGGGTAATATTCAAAACATCCAAACCATAATTCAGCCATTTTTAGTTTACTGATAAGTGCTGTCATTTTATTATTGAATTGTCTTTTTTTAAAACTTCATCTTTATATACATTTCTTTTCCTTAGATATTATTTTCTCTACGTAAGCATTATTTGGACCTTAATATAACTTACACTGCTCTGAAAGTATCTTGAACTTTGTACTGTTACACTACTTCTATATCTCATGGTGTTGAAAAATATTTCCCCAGGCTGTGGGGTACGGGCATCTCTGATGCTATTTTTAGGGGTCTATCTTGATAGCTAAGTGAGTAATAGCTATTTTCTGTGTTTAACAATGACCAAAATGAGTAAGTTGCTTTTATCTTTGTAACTGTTACTTACAATATTGGTCTCAAATATGTTGTTGAACAACTCCTTCATGTACTATATCATGGTGAGGTTTCCAAGGTGTAGCACCATAGCTAGCTGAGTAATAGCTACACTAAGTTTAACATTTGACAATTCAGCAAGTCACTTATAACTCAAAAACTATTGAAAATAGAGGATTTTTGTCAAATATGTTGTTTATCTACTTTTTGATGTACTGTGTCGTGGTGAATTTTCAGAGCTGTAAGTCCATAGCTAACTGAGTAATAGCTACTTTTAAATTTCTTAATTTCAACATTGAATAAATCACTTATACCTCCAAAACTATTGAATTTAGGGAATTATTGTCAAATATGTTAATCGCTTACTTTTTAATGTTCTGTGTCGTGGAAAAGTTTCAGAGCTGTATTTCCATAGCTAACTGAGTAATGGCTACTTTGAATTTCAACAATGAGTAAATCACTTATAACTCCAAAACTATTAAATTTAGAGAATTATTGTCAAATATGTTGTTCACTTACTATTTGATGTACTGTGTCATGGGAAATTTTCACAGCTGTATCTCCATAGCTACCTGAGTAATAGCTACTTTGAGGGTTTCCATTGAGTAAATCACCTTTAACAGCAAAACTATTGAATGTAGAGGATTTCTTTCAAATATGTTCTTCACCTACTTTTTGATGTACTGTGAAATGGCAAATTTTGAGAGCTGTAGGTCCATAGCTAACCGAGTAATAGCTACTTTAATGGTTCTCCATTGAGTAAATCACTTATAACAGCAAAACTGTTGAATTTAAAGGATTTTTCTCAGATATGTTGTTTAGCTACTTTTTTATGTACTGTGTAATGGCAAATTTTGAGACCTGTAAGTCCATAACTAACTGAGTAATAGCTACTTTGATGGTTCTCCATTGAGTAAATCACTTATAACAGCAAAACTATTAAATTTACAGGATTTTTGTCAAATATGTTGTTCATGTACTTTTTAATGTTCTGTGTCATGGCAAAATTTCAGAGCTGTAGGTCCATAGCTAACTGAGTAATAGCTACTTTCATGGTTTTCCATTGAGTAAATCGCTTATCACAGCCAAACTGTTGAATTTAAAGGATTTTTGTCAAATATGTTGTTCACCTACTTTTTGATGTATTGTGTAATGGCAAATTTTGAGACCTGTAGGTCCATAGCTAACTGAGTAATAGCTACTTTAATTTTTGCGGAAAATGAAAAAGTCTTAATATCTCGAAAACTGTAAGAGATAGAGCGATTTTGAGTGAATTTTTGACCTGCAGGGTAGTACATGAGTATACTATGCAAAAGGGAAAAAATTCAATTTTCGCCACTTTTGGCGGCTATCTTGGATTTTTAGCAGAAAATAAACATTGAAAATATCTTCAAAATGGCAACAGACAGAGCGATTTCGAGCGAATTTTTGACCCACGGGGTAGTACAACAGTATTCTGTGCCTAGGGGAAAAATGTCATCTTGGATTTTAGCGGAAAATGAAAAATTGTGAATATCTCGGAAAAGGTATTTCCTCCCCTTTAATGCTCAGCGGGAGATACACACTGCGGCAGTGGTCTTGTGTTTAAATATGTTGTTCACCTACTTTTGGGTCAGCTATAACATAGTAAAGTTGCAGACCAGTAGCTCATTGCATAGCTGAGCAATAGCTACTTTGAGGTTTTCACCGTTGAGTAAATCAGTTGTATATTGAAAACTATTGCATTTAGAGAATTCTGTTTAAATATGTTATTCATCCACTTTTGAATCAGCTATAACATAGTAAAATTGCAGACCTGTAACTCATTGCATAGTTGAGCAATAGCTACTTCCAGGTTCTTACTGTTGAGTCAATCAGTTGTAACTCAAAAACTATTGCATATACAGTATTTTATTTAAATATGTTGTTGTCCTTCTTTTGGGTCAGCTATAACATAGTAAAGTTGCAGACCTGTAGCTCATTGCAAAGCTACATTGTTCTCATTGTTGAGTAAATCACTTATTACTGGAAAACTATTGCATTTAAAGAATTTTGTTTAAATATATTGTTCACCTACTTATGGGTGAGTTAAAACATAGTGAAATTGTAAACCTGTAGCTCATGGCAAAGTTCAGCAATAGCTACTTTAAGGTTCTCACTGTTGAGTAAATATGTTGTAACTTCAAAACTGTTGCATCTAGAGAATTTTGTTTTTATATGATATTCACCTACTTATGGGTCAGCTATAACATAGTGAAACATGTAGACCTGTAACTCATAGTATAGCTGAGCAGTAGCTACTTTGAGATTGTCACTGTTGAGTAAAGTGAAAACAATTACGTTTACAGTTTTTTAGCCCTGAAGGGCTGTCGGGGTATTGTTTTCACCCATGGTGTCCAGATGGGTGGGCGGGCAGGTGGGTGGTAGTGATGGGACGATTAGACCAACGTTCGATTAATCGTCGGCGTTATGGTACAATCGCGTTCGGTCACTGACAACTTCTAGAAATCGATTAAATCTTACCGTTCCTTATGTGTCTCAATATCCACGTGTTTTTTTATGTTTTAAGCTATTTCCTTAACTTTCCTTTGATAAATAATGAGATTTGTCACGAATTTGGGTTTGTTTATGTCTACCGCCATATTTACCGGAAGTGAGTGCTTTTGGTAGGTTCTAAATGTCGGAAACACCATTATTCTTACGGATTGACAAATACTTCATCCCGGAAAGTCTTTCATAATATATTTTCCTACAGTGGAGTAAAAAAGTCGATTAAGGGTCGATCATCGGTCGGAAAATTGGACGAATAATCGACCGCGAAAATTGAGGCGATTCCACTCACTAGTGGGTGGGTGCGGGAAAAGTTTGTCAGGGCTGTATCTCAGAAACCGTAAGGTGTAGGAAGTTGTTATTTGTTAGGGACATTGGTTAGGAGGTGTAGGTGTGCACGTCATGGTGTGACCTTGATTTGACCTTGCTGTAGTTACCTTGAGTTTGAAAATCTTGTCCGGGCTATATCTCGGAAACTGTAACGTGTAGGAAGTTGATACTTGGTAGGGACATTGGTTAGGAGGTGTAGGTGTGCAAAGTCATGGTGTGACCTTGATTTGACCTTGTCGTAGTGACCGTGACCTATAAAATCTTGTCCGGGCTATATCTCGGAAACTGTAAGGTGTAGGAAGTTGATACTTGGTAGGGACATTGGTGGGGGGTGTAGGTTGGCAACGTCATTGTGTGACCTTGATTTGAACTTTGACCTTGTCATAGTGACCTTGACCTATAAAATCTTATCTGGGCTATATCCTGGAAACTGTAAGGTGTAGGAAGTTGAAACTTGGTAGGGACATTGATGGGGATGGGGGTGGGGTGTGTGTGTGTGGGGGTGCGTGTTGTAGGTGTGCAACGTCATGGTTTTCATTGATTTTACCTTTGACATCGCCGTAGTGACCTTGACCTTTAAAATCTTGTCTGGGCTATATCTCAGAAACTGTAAGGTGTAGGAAGTTGATACTTGGTAGGGACATTGGTTGGGAGGTGTAGGTGTGCAATGTCATGACCTTGATGTGACCTTGATTTGAATATGATCTTTCCGTAGAGACCATGAACTTTAAAATTTTGTCCGGGCAATATCTCTGAAAGCATTAAGTGTAGGAGGTTGATGCTTGGTAGGGACATTGCTTAGAGGTTGTAGGTGTGACACATGATGCTGCAATCCTGATTTGAGCTTTGACCTTGTCATAGTGACCATGAGTTTTAAAATCTTGTCTGGGCTATTTCTTGGATTCCGTAAGATATAGAACATTGACATGAACATTGGTTTTATATCTCATGGTGTTGAAAACTATTTCCCCAGGCTGTGGGGTACGGGCATCTCTGATGCTATTTTTATTTAAATATGTTGTTAACCTATTTATGGGTCAGCTATAACATAATAAAATTGCAGACCTGTAGCTCATTCAGCAAAGCGGAGCAATAGCTACTGTGAGGTTCTCACTGTTGAATAAATCAGTTGTAACTAAAAAAGTATTGCATTTAGAAAATTTTGTTTAAAATAAGAATTATGTTATTCACCTACTTTTGGGTCAGCTATAATATAGTAAAATTGTAGACCTGTAGCTCATGGCACACTGTTGAGTAAATCAGTTGTAACTTCAAAACTATTGCATTTAAGATATTTTCTTTAAATATGTTGTTCACCTACTTTTTCAGTCACCTGTAACATAGTGAAATTGCAGACCTGTAGCTCGTTGCATAACATAGCAATAGCTACTTTCAGGTTGTTACTGTTTAGTAAATCAGCTATAACTTGATAAATATTGCCTTTACAGTATTTTCTTTAAATGTGTTATTCACCTACTTTTGGGTCAGCTATACCATAGTAAAATTGCAGCCCTTTAAGTCATTGCATACCTGAGCAAAAGCTACTTTGAGATTCTCACTGCTGCGTAAATAAGTTGTAACTCGAAAACTATTACATTTGCAGTATTTTGTTTATGTTTCCACCTACATTTTATTCCTTAACAGTTAACTTGGTAATTTACATCTGAATACATTTGCTGGGTGCAACTTTTGTGTCCTTTCTTCTTTCACTTCTACTCTGAAACCCAAAACACACAGTCAGCTGACACAGAGCCCATTCACGGGCACTGATTGTTTTTTTTTATCTTCGGACTTTGATGAATTGTGGCGTAGCGTGATGAGTACCCGTCTCCCCACTGAAGTTAAGCAGCAATGTGCTACGTTAGTACTTGAATGGATGACCATCACAGTTCACTACTTGTGTTTCTGATGGAGTTGCAGCTCGTTTCGGCCTTGTTTTATCTTGAGAACCTGGCTGTCCTCCCTGTCACTGCAATAGCCAGGTTATTTGGTGGTTTGGGTGAAACTCTGTGACTTTCTGGGTCTCAGTAGACTTTCATCAAGTCCTTTTGTCTTAGGTATTATATGAGGACTGAATGACTTTTTGGCCAGAATGTGGGGCTGACAAAAGTTTGTATTTCATCCCTCAGTAACTTCTCCACCCAGCATGATGGGTTCATAATAATTCCATGTATGTCAGATGTGGTGGCATAAAAAATACAAAGACTTGGAGCAAGTTTAGTGTCTCAGGAATCACGCGAGACTTGGGTTGTGGGTGCGTCTGTATCCTAGTCATCCTCCTCCTGTAGGGGGAGACACACCCTCATCTAGCAGCACTGGATGAGCTATGAATGTCTTTGCTATCGGTTTAGTCCCAGTCATTATGTGTCACATCATATGTATGATAACTGTGCTGGATAGGGCCGAAAGAGTCAGGAATCTTCCAGAATGCTCATGGATCATTAAGGAAGACCTCCAGGATCTTTACAATTTAAGAAAAAACTTGCAAATTTTGGGGATTTGGGGATAATACAGGAGCTCATAAGTGGAAATAGAATGGACCTATTGTTAACTAGAGTTCTTATCTTTCCACTGGATACAGTTATGTGTCAGTTCTACAATGCTCTAGGTCTAATTATATCCCCAGACGAAAGTCGGGGATATATTGGATTCAGGTCCGTCGCGCCGCCGCCGTCGTAGAAATTTCCTTGTGGACGCGATAACTCAAAAACAAATTAATATTTTTTTTTCAAACTTGGTACACATGTTAAGGGTGCCCAAAGGAAGATCCCTATTTTAAGGTGACCTTAAACTCCCAGTAAAAAAGAACTTATGGCCACCTTAAGGTCAGAAATTGGACTTTTGGCCACTTAGAGCCCTGTAGGTCACAAACTATGATGCTCAGCTGGCTGAAATTTTACCTGACGACACATTAATATGTTCTTAGTACATGTGCCGAAAATCACGACTTTAAGTTGAGGAGAAAATTGTCTTTGAGGCCCATAAATACCCCCACTTAGGGATTTTTTGCTATACTTTTCACATATTTTGCCCTATAATTTGGAAGTGGTAATTCTGATGAGTCTCAAACTGCGATAGGTATAACTTTGATATGTAATCCTTGTCTGTAGAAAATTTTAGGGCTGTAGGTTTACCCAAAAGGGTCGACTTAAGGTCTCAAAAGTGCCCACAGAGACCCAATTTATGCACTTTTTGCCACTTTCAAGCACTGTAGCTTTCAAACTATGTCTCTCATCTAAGTTAAATATCATCTGGGAATATATCTATGTGTTTTCTTATATGTGCCCCAACATTTAGGCCTTTAATAGACAGTTAACCTGTGTATCAGGACCATAAACACCCACCCGAGTGACCCTTATAAGACATTTTTCACATCTTTTTCCCTGTAACTTGGAAATGGTAAGTCTGAGAAGTTTCAAACTGTATTAGATATATATTCTGTGTGTAATCTTAGTATGTAACAGATTTTAAGTCTGAAGCTTTAATTTTGAAGGACAAATTGAGGTCTCTAAAAGGCTCCCAAAGACCCAATATTTGGACTTTTTGCTACTTTTAAGCCCTGTGACTGTCAAACTATGTGACTGATAGAGCTCAAATCCTATCTGGGAAGATATTAGTATGTTATTTTTATATGTGCCAAAAATTAAGGCTTTAAGAAGACATTTAACCTGTGTATGAGGACCATAAATCCCCACCCGAGTGACCATTTTTAGACATTTTTCACATATTTTTCCCTGTAACTTGGAAATGGTAAGTCTAAGAAGTTTCAAACTGTATTAGATGTATATTCTATGTGTAACCTTAGTGTGTGACAAATTTTAAGTCTGAAGCTTTAATTTGAAGGCCACATTTAGGTCTCTAGAAGGCCCCATAAAGACCCAGTATTTGGACTTTTTGCCAATTTTAAGCCCTGTGACTGTTAAACTATGTTATTGATGGAGCTGAAATCTCATCTGGGAATACATTATTATGTTCTTTTTACATGTGCCAAAAATCAAGGCTTCAAGTAGACATTTAACCTGTGTATGAGGACCTTAAACACCCACCTGAGTGACCCTTTTAAGACATTTTTCACATATTTTGCTCTGTAACTTGGAAATGGTAAGTCTGAGAAGTTTCTAACTTTATTAGATACATATTCTATGTGTAATCTTAGTATGTAGCAAATTTTAAGTCTGAAGCTTTAATTTGAAAGCCACATCGAGATCTCTAAAAGGCCCACAGAGACCCAATATTTGGACTTTTTACCAACTTTAAGCCCTGTGACTGTTAAACTATGTGATTGATGGAGCTGAAATCCCATCTGGGAATGCATTATTATGTCCTTTTTACATATGCCGAAAATCAAGGTTTTTAGTAGACATTTAACCTGTGTATGAGGGCCATAGACACTCGCCCAAGTGCCTTTTTTGACATTTTTTCCGTATTTTGCCCTGTTATTTGGAAATGCTTAGTGTGACAAGTCTTAAACTGTATTATATATAATTTTTGTTTGTTATGTATGCCCCCCAAAAAGTTTCAGATCTGTAGTATAATTGCTAAGGTCTCTTTAACAATTGTAAAATGCCCACAGAAACCCAATTTATGGACATTATGCCACTTTAAAGCCCAGTAACTGTCAAACTATGTGGGTTATAGAGCTGAAATCTTTGAATTTTTAAAAAGAAATGCCTGTCTATTTAAATTTTGAATATTAATAATGTTATGGCTATCTTAGTCTTTTAAGAACTTATTTTTGTGTGTTATACCTCTGCTTGCTGAGTTTTTCACTTTTTAAAATGAAACTGGTTAAACATATTCAAGTAGACAAAATGGACACTTTAAGTGAGCTTTAAGTCCCAATATTAATGAAATTATATCCTTATGTAGTAAAACTAGGGGATTTTTAACCCTCAACTAGCCCAGTTTTATTCAACTTGCCTCAGTTAATTTTGACACAGCTCCTACAGTTATGAACTCATTTCAGTTGATAATCACATACTTAAAATTCTCAATTCTTTTTGTATTTGAGTACCCCTTTTATATAGATTGTTTGTTTACCATTTATGCTGTAGCAATCCATCTCTTTGTAGTCCCAACCCGGATTCCCCCCACCCACCTCTGGGACCTCCAGCTATATTGAGTGACACTAAATAAACAAAGGTATTTAATGATATCAGATGAGAAACAAAGAACTCAATGTTTTGCAGATCTTGTGTAATAGTGAGAGAGGTGTGGAGAAGGGGAGAGGGGTGGGGGTGGGAGGTGGTGGGCTTCATTACATATAACACAAAGGGGAGTCAGAACTGAGATTGTGTCACATATTTAGGTTGCATTTTTATGGACCACATATATAGGTATAGAGGAAATGAATAACTGAAAACAATTTGCAAATTCTAAAAATAATATAATAAAATAATAATATAAATAATTTTTTTTTAAATAATATTTTATTTGTGAACAAATATAGAAACAGATATGCGCTTTTGGGATTATGACTTTTAGAATGGACATTGAATCATCAATCATTTAAATACTTTGAAGGAAGATTGAAAAGTATGATGAGTTGAGTTAAAAATAATATTTTATTTGTCAACAAATATAGAAACAGATATGCTCTTTTGGGATTATTATTTTAGAATGGACATTCAATCATCAATCATTTAAATACTTTGAAAATAGGTTTAGAGTTATCATTGCAGGAAGATTGAAAATATAATTTGAGTTATGTATTCGGCGTCTGGGGATACACCATCTTCCTTGGGAAGATATAAACAGAGTAGATTGATGTGCTGAAGTTCATATAATAATGGGTAATTATGTTTTAAAAAATTCCCGATCAAAACCTGTGGCGTGAGTGATGACCTGTCTGGGGATATGTTGGCGCCGAGTTGGCCCAATCTAGTTTATAATGCCTTAGAGGATTCAAATGAGAAACTTTCATACCAGGATTAAAATCGAATTTAATTCATTTTTGATGTCTTGGAGACATTATCAATGAACAAAATCAGCACAAACATGGAAATATCTCATAAAAACATATCAGACATATATGCTTATCAAACAAGGCCAGCATTCCGCTAGTCACACAGATGATACGTAATATCTCAACAGGCAGTTGGGTTTGTTGATTCATGTTGATAACACCTCTATAGGCTCTGTATATATGTCAAAAATTTGAGATTGAATATGTAATATTTGAAGAAGCAGATTTGGCAGATTATCACTTGACTTAGTAACTTATGCCTTTATCTTTTTATAGTCATGGGTTTGATTCAAGATTAGAAATGGTTAGTATGTTTTAACATGTTTATTTTGGCATTGTATTTCATGGTGGAGCCACATTCTAGCATGAATAATTAACTACTCATGTTAAAGAGACAAAACAAAAGCTAAACTTGACTAAATGGAAACATATTTCAACAAAATTTATTTAAAAAAATGATCCATGTGAAGATTGCCTGTTGTCTTGTTTTCACCCATGGTGTCCGGATGGGCGGGCAGGAAGACAAAGTTTGTCCGGGCTGTATCTCAGGAGACTGAAGGTGTGGGAAGTTGATACTTGATAGGGACATTGGTTAGGGGGTGTAGGTGTGCAATGTCATGGTGTTACCTTGATTTGACCTTTGACCTTGTCATAGTGACCATGAGTTTTAAAATCTTGTCCGGGCTGTTTCTTGGATTCTGTAAGGTGTAGAAAATTGACACTTGGTAGGGACATTGGTTAGGGTTGTAGGTGTGCATCGTCATGGTGTAACCTTTAACTTTGGCCCTGCCAAAGTGTGTTCACCTGCCATATTTGAGACATGTTTCTCCTATGACAAAGATATATGGATTGCTGCAACTGATTATTATCTCCCGCCTGAGGCCGAAGGCCGTGGTCGGGAGATTATAAAACGCCTTCCGTCCGTCTGTCCGTCCGTCCGTTCCTCACGTTTTTGCATAAACCTTAATATCTCATTCATTTATGAAGATATCTTCACCAAATTTGCAGGGAATGTTTATGGCTATGAAAACCTGTCTGAAAAATTTTAGCCTCATTTTGAAAAACAAAATGGCCGCCATAGCTAATTGTTTGAAAATCGTAAAGGTGCTCTAAATCTTGAAATATTCCAGCTAGCTTCATCAAATTTGCACAAAAGCTATATGGCTAGAAAAGCTAGCCTGATAGTAATTTTGGCCTAGTTCAAAAAACAAAATGGCTGCCATATCACATGTTTAATGTCAAACAGGGTTATCCTGTTAAAAAGGCCTTATATCTCCTCAAATATTGCTCCTAGAGGTTTGGAATGTGAAAACAACTTGTAGAAAGTTATGACCTGGGAATCTGAAAAATTTTAGCCTGATTTTGAAAAACAAAATGGCCGCCATAGCTAATTGTTTGAAAATCGTAAAGGTGCTCTAAATCTTGAAAAATTCCAGCTAGCTTCATCAAATTTGCACAAAAGCTATATGGCTAGAAAAGCTAGCCTGATATTAATTTTGGCCTGGTTCAAAAAACAAAATGGCCGCCATATCACATGTTTAATGTCAAACAGGGTTATCCTATTAAAAAGGCCTTATATCTCCACAAATATTGCTCCTAGAGGTTCGGAATGTGAAAACAACTTATAGGAAGTCATGGCCTGGGAATCTTTTCCAGGTGTAGAATTTGGCCTTTGACCCCTGCTTCAAGGTTAAATGAAGTCACATTAAAACGTCCTTATTTCTCCCTTATTATTGGTACAATGGCTTCAGATTGTAAACACAGACCATGAAAAGCATAGGTTGTGGTCGAGAGATTGTAAACACCTTCCATATGTGTGTCTGTTTGTGCATCCGTCCATGCGTCCGTTGGTCAGGTTTTAACATAAACCTTAACATCTCATTCATTCATAAAGATATCTTCATCACATTTGCAGGGAATGTTTATGGCTATGAAAACCTGTGTCTGCAAAATTTTGGCCTCATTTTGAAAAACAAAATGGCTGCCATCCAACTGTTTAAAAATCATAAAGTTGTTCTAAATGTCGAAATATTCCAGCTAGCCTCATCATATTTGCACAAAAGATATATGGCTAGAAAAGCTAGCCTGATAGTAATTTCATCTAGTTCTAACAGGAAAATGGCCGCCATATCACATGTTTAATGTCAATCAGGGTCATTCTATTAAAAAGGGCTTATATCTCCCCTAATATTGCTCTTAGAGGTTCAGAATGTGAAAACAACTTGTAGGAAGTCATGGCCTGGGAATCTTGTCCAGGTGTTGAATTTGTCCTTTGACCCCTGCTTCAAGGTTAAATGGGATCGTCACACTAAAATGTCCTTATTTCACCGTTATTATTGATGCTTTGGCTTGAGAATATAAAGACAGATCATCAAAAGTCCTAGCCTTCAAATGTTTTGCTTGAGAAAAATTTTGTCCTTATTTTGAAAAACAAAATGGCCGCAGTAGACAATTATTTAAACATCATTAAGATGCTCTAAAACTTGAAATATTGCAGCTAGGTTCATCAAATATGCACACAACATATATGGCTAGGAAAGTTTGACCTCATCTTCAATGTCAAGTGGGGTTATCTTACTACAAAGGCCTTATATCTCCTTTAGTTCTCCATTATTACTGATTCTAAGGCGGGAGATAACTGCTGCGGCAGTGGCCTTGTTATATGTACTTTTACATAATTGTGCTATTTCCATTGGTCCAGTTATTTCACTGCTTCTATATCTCATGGTGTTGAAAACTATTTCCCCAGGCTGTGGGGCACGGGCATCTCTGATGCTATTTTTCAAGTATCTAATTTGCATGACATAGAAAGATAGAATCTGCATTTCAGGAAGACTAATCAGTACTTTTTGTTTAGAATTATTGGAGAAATATACACCTTGTGTAGACATCTCAACAGACTGGAATAGATTGTAATTTTTTGTATTTATGTGTTATCATTATTCTACTGTTCAAAGATTATCTATAATACAGAATTAAAATAGCCAGAATATACTTTATTTTTATTTATTATGTGTAGGAAATTATCATTTTAGGTCATTCATATGAGAATCTTTGCAAAACTACCTAACGGTAATGGCTACCTTAATCACCAATTTAGGTACTTGTAGACAGTTTTAAAGTTCTTTTGGTTCTTATTATATGTGGTAATGGTTTTGTGACAGTAATTTATGTTCAGGTTGGGGTTGATGTCATTAGTATTATTATAGCTAAGGCCAAAGGTTTTAACAGTTTGGCTCAGTGGGCTTACAGTTTACACAATTTTAAGATATATAAAAATAATTTCTGGCATAGTGATAAGTATATAATAAAACTAAAATCATTTTAAAAAGTTGTATTTAGCTAAATATGATTTAGTATGAAGGTTTGTTTAGGTTTTAAACTAATAGTTATATTTTAAAGCTGTTTCTCTAGTAAAATATCATAATTCAGGTTTAAGAGCCATTTAAGATTTGAGAGACATGTTTTTTTTCGAGTTGAGTAAGTGTTCTTTAGATGTAGATGTGTTCTAATTCTTTATTTTTGTTTGATGAAAACAATTATTATATCCACAGACGAAAGTCGGGGATATATTGGATTCAGGTCCGTCGCGCCGCCGCCGCCGCCGTAGAAATTTCCTTGTGGACGCGATAACTCAAAAACGGATTAATATTTTTTTTTCAAACTTGGTACACATGTTAAGGATGCCCAAAGGAAGATCCCTATTTTAAGGTGACCTTAAACTCCCAATAATAAAGAACTTATGGCCACCTTAAGGTCAGAAATTGCACTTTTGGCCAGTTAGAGCCCTCTAGGTCACAAACTATGAGGCTTATCTGCCTCAAATTTTACCTGAGAACACATTAATATATTCTTAGTACATGTGCCGAAAATCAAGACTTTAAGTTGAGGAGAAAATTGTCTTTGAGGCCCATAAAGACCCCACTTAGGACTTTTTTCCTATATTTTTAACTTATTTTGCCCTATAATTTGGAAGTGATAATTCTGATGAGTCTCAAACTGCACTAGATGTAACTCTTATATGTAATCCTTGTCTGTGAAAAATTTAAAGGCTGTAGGTTTACCTGTTAGGCCGACTTAAGATCTCAAAATTGCCCCCAGAGACCCAATTTATGGACTTTTTGCCATCTTCAAGCACTGTAGCTTTCAAACTATGTCTCTCATCTAAGTGAAATATCATCTGAGAATATATCAATATGTTTTTCTTGTATGTACTCCAAAATTTAGGCCTTTAATAGACATTTAACCCATGTATGAGGACCATAAACACCCACCCGAGTGACCCTTTTAAGACATTTTTCACATATTTTGCTCTGTAACTTGGAAATGGTAAGTCTGAGAAGTTTCAAACTGTATTAGATATATATTCTATGTGTAATGTTAGTATGTAACAGATTTTAAGTCTGAAGCTTTAATTTGAAGGTCAAATTGAGGTCTCTGACGGGCTCCCAAAGACCCAATATATGGACTTTTTGCCACCTTTAAGCCCTGTGACTGTTAAACTATGTTATTGATGGAGCTGAAATCCCATCTGGGAATGCATTATTATGTCCTTTTTACATGTGCCGAAAATCAAGGCTTTAAGTAGACATTTAACCTGTGTTTGAGGACCATAAATCCCCACCCGAGTGACCCTTTTTAGACATTTTTCACATATTTTGCCCTGTAACTTGGAAATGGTAAGTCTGAGAAGTTTCAAACTGTATTAGATACATATTCTATGTGTAATCTTAGTATGTGACAAATTTTAAGTCTGAAGCTTTAATTTGAAGGCCACATTGAGGTCTCTAAAAGGCCCCATAGAGACCCACTATTTGGACTTTTTGCCAGTTTTAAGGCCCATGACTGTTAAACTATGTGACTGATAGAGCTGAAATCTCATCTGGGAATACATTATTATGTTCTTTTTACATGTGCCAAAAATCAAGGCTTCAAGTAGACATTTAAACTGTGTATGAGGACCATTAACACCCACCCGAGTGACCGTTTAAAGACATTTTTCACATATTTTGCTCTGTAACTTGGAAATGGTGAGTCTGAGAAGTTTCAGACTTTATTATTAGATACATATTCTATGTGTAGTCTTAGTATGTAGCAGATTTTAAGTCTGATGCTTTAATTTGAAAACCACATCGAGATCTCTAAAAGGCCCACAGAGACCCAATATTTGGACTTTTTGCCACCTTTAAGCCCTGTGACTGTTAAACTATGTGATTGATTGAGCTGAAATCCCATCTGGGAATGCATTATTATGTCCTTTTCACATGTGCCGAAAATCAAGGCTTTTAGTAGACATTTAACCTGTGTATGAGGGCCATAGACACTTGCCCAAGTGACCTTTTTTGACATTTTTATCTCCCACCGTGCTTTAGCCCGGGAGGGAGATTATGAAATGATGTCTGTGTGTGCGTGCGTGCATGCGTGCGTGGGTGCGTGCGTGTGTGCGTGCGTTAGTTAGTCACGCAGATTTCTCCAAAACTACTACAGCTACAGATTTTTTGTAAATTAATTGTCCCAATGAATTTTCATGCCCTTGAAAATTTTTTTGGTTTTATTGACTTAGGCCTAAAGATAAGTGAGTAATAGCAATCTTAGCTACTTTGAGTAAAGGGCTCATAACTCAAAAACTATTGCAGTAACAACTTTTTCTTCAAATATGTTGTTCAGCTACTTTGTCCTTAGCTATAAGATGGTACATAGTTTGGGGTCCCATTGCATGCCATAAGTGAGTAATAGCTATTTTCTCATTTGTAGCTAAATAACAGAAGAAGTAAATGTCAAATATCTTCAAAAGTATTGAAGTTAGGGAAATCTTTTCAAATATGTTGTCCATCTTCTTTTTGGTAAGCTATCACATACTAAAGTTTCAGACCTGTTGCACCTTGGATAGCTGAGTAATAGCTACTTTGAAATTCTGACTGGTGAGTAAAGCGATTGTAACTCCAAAACTATTGCAGTTAGAGTATTTTCCTAAAATATGTTGTTCAGCTACTTTGTCCTTAGCTATAAGATGGTACATAGTTTGGGGTTCTATTGCATGCCATAAGTGAGTAATAGCTATTTTCTCATTTGTAGCTAAATAACAGAAGAAGTAAATGTCAAATATCTTCAAAAGTATTAAAGTTGGGGAAATCTTTTCAAATATGTTGTCCATCTACTTTTTGGTAAGCTATGACATAGTAAAGTTTCAGACCTGTTGCACCTTGGATAGCTGAGTAATACCTACTTTCAAATTCGGACTGTTGAGTAAAGCCATTGTAACTCCAAAACTATTGCAGTTGGAGTATTTTCCTAAAATATGTTGTTCAGCTACTTTGTTCTTAGCTATAAGATGGTACATAGTTTGGGGTTTTATTGCTTGCCATAAGTGAGTAATAGCTATTTTCTCATTTGTAGCTAAATAACAGAAGAAGTAAATGTCAAATATCTTCAAAAGTATTGAAGTTGGGGAAATCTTTTCAAATATGTTGTCCATCTACTTTTTGGTAAGCTATAACATAGTAAAGTTTCAGACCTGCTGCACCTTGGATAGCTGAGTTATAGCTACTTTGAAATTATGACTGTTGAGTAAAGCCATTGTAACTCCAAAACTATTGCAGTTAGAGTATTTTCCTAAAATATGTTGTTCAGCTACTTTGTCCTTAGCTATAAGATGGTACATAGTTTGGGGTTCTATTGCATGCCATAAGTGAGTAATAGCTATTTTGTTATTTGTAGCAAAATCATGACATAAGTAAATGTCAAATATCTTCAAAAGTATTAAAGTTATGGAATTCTTTTCAAATATGTCATTCATCTACTTTTTTGTAAGCTATCACATAGTAAAGTTTCAGACCTGTTGCACATTGCATAGCTAAGTAATAGCTACTTTGAAATTGTGACTGTTGAGTAAATCCATTGTAACTCCAAAACTATTGCAGTTACAGCTTTTTCTTCAAATATGTTGTTCAGCTACTTTGTCCTTAGCTATAAGCTGGCATGTAGTTTGGGGTTCTATTGCATGCCATAAGTGAGTAATAGCTATTTTCTTATTAGTAGCAAAATAATGACATAAGTAAATGTCAAGTATCTTCAGAAGTATTAAAGTTACGGAATTCTTTTCAAATATGTCATTCATCTACTTTTTTGTAAGCTATCACATAGTAAAGTTTCAGACCTGTTGCACATTGCATAGCTAAGTAATAGCTACTTTGAAATTGTGACTGTTGAGTAAATCCATTGTAACTCCAAAACTATTGCAGTTACAGCTTTTTCTTCAAATATGTTGTTCAGCTACTTTGTCCTTAACTATAAGATGGTATATATTTATATCCCCAGACGAAAGTCGGGGATATATTGGATTCAGGTCCGTCGCGCCGCCGCCGCCGCCGCCGCCGTAGAAATTTCCTTGTGGACGCGATAACTCAAAAACAAATTAATATTTTTTTTTCAAACTTGGTACACATGTTAAGGGTGCCCAAAGGAAGATCCCTATTTTAAGGTGACCTTAAACTCCCAGTAAAAAAGAACTTATGGCCACCTTAAGGTCAGAAATTGGACTTTTGGCCACTTAGAGCCCTGTAGGTCACAAACTATGATGCTCAGCTGGCTGAAATTTTACCTGACAACACATTAATATGTTCTTAGTACATGTGCCGAAAATCATGACTTTAAGTTGAGGAGAAAATTGTGTTTGAGGCCCATAAATACCCCCACTTAGGGATTTTTTGCTATACTTTACACATATTTTGCCCTATAATTTGGAAGTGATAATTCTGATGAGTCTCAAACTGCGCTAGGTATAACTTTGATATGTAATCCTTGTCTGTAGAAAATTTTAGGGCTGTAGGTTTACCCAAAGGGGTCGACTTAAGGTCTCAAAAGTGCCCACAGAGACCCAATTTATGCACTTTTTGCCACTTTCAAGCACTGTAGCTTTCAAACTATGTCTCTCATCTAAGTTAAATATCATCTGGGAATATATCTATGTGTTTTCTTATATGTGCCCCAACATTTAGGCCTTTAATAGACAGTTAACCTGTGTATCAGGACCATAAACACCCACCCGAGTGACCCTTATAAGACATTTTTCACATCTTTTTCCCTGTAACTTGGAAATGGTAAGTCTGAGAAGTTTCAAACTGTATTAGATATATATTCTGTGTGTAATCTTAGTATGTAACAGATTTTAAGTCTGAAGCTTTAATTTTGAAGGTCAAATTGAGGTCTCTAAAAGGCTCCCAAAGACCCAATGTTTGGACTTTTTGCTACTTTTAAGCCCTGTGACTGTCAAACTATGTGACTGATAGAGCTCAAATCCTATCTGAGAAGATATTAGTATGTTATCTTTATATGTGCCAAAAATTAAGGCTTTAAGAAGACATTTAACCTGTGTATGAGGACCATAAATCCCCACCCGAGTGAGCATTTTTAGACATTTTTCACATATTTTTCCCTGTAACTTGGAAATGGTAAGTCTAAGAAGTTTCAAACTGTATTAGATGCATATTCTATGTGTAATCTTAGTATGTGACAAATTTTAAGTCTGAAGCTTTAATTTGAAGGCCACATTTAGGTCTCTAGAAGGCCCCATAAAGACCCAGTATTTGGACTTTTTGCCAATTTTAAGGCCTGTGACTGTTAAACTATGTGACTGATAGAGCTGAAATCTCATCTGGGAATACATTATTATGTTTTTTTTACATGTGCCAAAAATCAAGGCTTCAAGTAGACATTTAACCTGTGTATGAGGACCTTAAACACCCACCTGAGTGACCCTTTTAAGACATTTTTCACATATTTTGCTCTGTAACTTGGAAATGGTAAGTCTGACAAGTTTCAAACTTTATTAGATACATATTCTATGTGTAATCTTAGTATGTAACAAATTTTAAGTCTGAAGCTTTAATTTGAAAGCCACATCGAGATCTCTAAAAGGCCCACAATGACCCAATATTTGGACTTTTTACCACCTTTAAGCCCTGTAACTGTTAAACTATGTGATTGATGGAGCTGAAATCCCATCTGGGAATGCATTATTATGTCCTTTTTACATATGCCGAAAATCAAGGTTTTTAGTAGACATTTAACCTGTGTATGAGGGCCATAGACACTCGCCCAAGTGCCTTTTTTGACATTTTTTCCGTATTTTGCCCTGTTATTTGGAAATGCTTAGTGTGACAAGTCTTAAACTGTATTATATATAATTTTTGTTTGTTATGTATGTCCCCCAAAAAGTTTCAGATCTGTAGTTTAATTGCTAAGGTCTCTTTAACAATTGTAAAATGCCCACAGAAACCCAATTTATGGATATTATGCCACTTTAAAGCCCAGTAACTGTCAAACTATGTGGGTTATAGAGCTGAAATCTTTGAATTTTTAAAAGGAAATGCCTGTCTATTTAAATTTTGAATATTAATAATGTTATGGCTATCTTAGTCTTTTAAGAACTTATTTTTGTGTGTTATACCTCTGCTTGCTGAGTTTTTCACTTTTTAAAATGAAACTGGTTAAACATATTCAAGTAGACAAAATGGACACTTTAAGTGAGCTTTAAGTCCCAATATTAATGAAATTATATCCTTATGTAGTAAAACTAGGGGATTTAAACCCTCAACTAGCCCAGTTTTATTCAACTTGCCTCAGTTAATTTTGGCACAGCTCCTACAGTTATGAACTCATTTCAGTTGATAATCACATACTTAAAATTCTCAATTCTTTTTGTATTTGAGTACCCCTTTTATATAGATTGTTTGTTTACCATTTATGCTCAACCCACACCCCCCACCCGGATTCCCCCCACCCACCTCTGGGACCTCCAGCTATATTGAGTGACACTAAATAAACAAAGGTATTTAGTGATATCAGATGAGAAACAAAGAACTCAATGGGGTTGCAGATCTTGTGTAATAGTGAGAGAGGTGTGGAGAAGGGGAGAGGGGTGGGGGTGGGAGGTGGTGGGCTTCATTACATATAACACAAAGGGGAGTCAGAACTGAGATTGTGTCACATATTTAGGTTGCATATATATGGACCACATATATAGGTATATAGGAAATGAATAACTGAAAACAATTTGCAAATTCTAAAAATAATATAATAAAATAATAATATAAATAATTTTTTTTTAAATAATATTTTATTTCTGAACAAATATAGAAACAGATATGCGCTTTTGGGATTATGAATTTTAGAATGGACATTGAATCATCAATCATTTAAATACTTTGAAGGAAGATTGAAAAATATGATGAGTTGAGTTAAAAATAATATTTTATTTGTCAACAAATATAGAAACAGATATGCTCTTTTGGGATTATTAATTTAGAATGGACATTCAATCATCAATCATTTAAATACTTTGAAAATAGGTTTAGAGTTATCATTGCAGGAAGATTGAAAATATAATTTGAGGTATGTATTCGGCGTCTGGGGATACACCATCTTCCTTGGGGAGATATAAACAGAGTAGATTGATGTGCTGAAGTTCATATAATAATGGGTAATTATGTTTTAAAAAATTCCCGATCAAAACCTGTGGCGTGAGTGATGACCTGTCTGGGGATATGTTGGCGCCGAGTTGGCCCAATCTAGTTTGGGGTTGTATTGCATGCCATAAGTGAGTAATAGCTATTTTCTTATTTGTAGCAAAATAACAACATAAGTAAATGTCAAATATCTTCAAAACTATTAAAGTTAGGGAAATATTTTCAAATATGTTATTCATCTAGTTTTTGATAACCTATCACATAGTAAAGTTTCAGACCTGTTGCACATTGGATAGCCGAGTAATACCTACTTTGAAATTGTGACTGTAGGGTAAATGCATATAGTTTGGGGTTCTATTGCATGCCATAAGTGAGTAATAGCTATTTTCTTATTTTGTGGCAAAATAATGACATAATATTTCTCAAATAACTGCTTCATCTACTTTTGGGAGAGCTTTCACATGGTGAAGTTTCAGACCCGTAGCTAATTATTCACCTACTCAAAATGAGTAAATGATAATTATCTCTAAAAGTATTGCGGATATCCAATTTTTATCAAATAACTCATTCATCTACTTTTGGGAGAGCTTTCACATGGTAAAGTTCCAGACCCGTAGCTAATTACTCACCTACTCAAAATGAGTAAATGTGAATTATCCCTAAAAGTATTGGGGATATCCAATTTTTCTTAAATAACTCATTCACCTACTTTTGGAAGAGCTTTCACTTGGTGAAGTTTCAGACCCGTAGCTAATTATTCACCTACTCAAAATGAGTAAATGCTAATTATCTCTAAAAGTATTGTGGATATCCAATTTTTATCAAATTACTCGTTCATGTACTTTTGGGAGAGCTTTCACATGATGAAGTTCCAGACCCGTAGCTAATTACTCACCTACTCAAAATGAGTAAATGTGAATTATCTGTAAAAGTATGGCAGATATCCAATTTTTCTCAAATAACTCATTCACCTACTTTTGGGAGAGCTTTTACTTGGTGAGGTTTCAGACCCGTAGCTAATTATTCACCTACTCAAAATGAGTAAATGTGAATTATCTCTAAAAGTATTGCGGATATCCAATTTTTATCAAATAACTCATTCATCTACTTTTGGGAGGGCTTTCACATGGTGAAGTTCCAGACCTGTAGCTAATTACTCACCTACTGAAAATGAGTAAATGTGAATTATCTCTAAAAGTATTGCAGATAGCCAATTTTTATCAAATAACTCATTCACCTACTTTTGGAAGAGCTTTCACTTGGTGAATTTTCAGAGCTGTAGCTAATTATTCACCTCCTCAAAATGAGTAAATGCTAATTATCTCTAAAAGTATTGCGGGTATCCAATTTTTATCAAATTACTCGTTCATCTACTTTTGGGAGAGCTTTCACATGGTGAAGTTCCAGACCAGTAGCTAATTACTCACCTAGTCAAAATGAGTAAATGTGAATTATCTGTAAAAGTATTGCAGATAGCCAATTTTTCTCAAATAACTCATTCACCTACTTTTGGGAGAGCTTTTACTTGGTGAGGTTTCAGACCCGTAGCTAATTACCGGTATTCACCTACTCAAAATGAGTAAATGTGAATTATCTCTAAAAGTATTGCGGATATCCAATTTTTATCAAATAACTCATTCATCTACTTTTGGGAGGGCTTTCACATGGTGAGGTTCCAGACCCGTAGCTAATTACTCACCTACTGAAAATGAGTAAATGTGAATTATCTCTAAAAGTATTGCAGATAGCCAATTTTTCTCAAATAACTCATTCACCTACTTTTGGGAGAGCTTTCACTTGGTGAAGTTTCACACCCATAGTTAATTATTCACCTACTCAAAATGAGTAAATGCGAATTATCTCTACAAGTATTGCAGATAGCCAGTATTTCTGAAATAACTCATTCACATACATTTTGGAGAGCTTTCAATTAGTGAATTTTCAGATCCGTAGCTAATTACTCACCTACTCAAAATGAGTAACTGCCTATTATCACTAAAAGTATTGCGGATAGCCAATATTTCTCAAATAACTCATTCACCTACATTTTGGAGAGCTTTCACATGCTAAATTTTCAAAATAATTTTTAATGCATTAAAATTCATGAAATCATGCAATAAATCAATTATAACTTGAAAAGTATTACATTTAGAGCACCTTGTTAAAATATGTTAAAATATGAATTAAATATAAATTATAACTTGAAAAGTATTACATTTAGAGCACCTTGTTAAAATATGTTAAAATATGAATTTTTAAAATAATTTTTAATGCATTAAAATTCATGAAATCATGCAATAAATCAATTATAACTTGAAAAGTATTACATTTAGAGCACCTTGTTAAAATATGTTATCTTTAGTACATCTAATTTATATGGCGGGAGATAAATGCATGCGTCAGAATGCTTGTTTTTCTGTATTTTGCCCTGTTATTTGGAAATGCTTAGTGTGACAAGTCTTAAACTGTATTATATATAATTTTTGTTTGTTGTGTATATCCCCCAAAAAGTTTCAGTTCTGTAGTTTAATTGCTAAGGTCTCTTTAACAATTGTAAAATGCCCACAGAGACCCAATTTATGGATATTATGCCACTTTAAAGCCCTGTAACTGTCAAACTATGTGGCTCATAGAGCTGAAATCTTTGAATTTTTCAAAGGAAGTGCCTGTCTATTTAAATTTTGAATATTAATAATGTTATGGCTATTTTAGGCTTTTAAGAACTTATTTTTGTGTGTTATCTCTCTGCTTGCTGAGTTTTTAACTTTTTAATATGAAACTGGTTAAACATATTCAAGTAGGCAAAATGGACACTGTTATTTTCTGGTGAGCTTTAAGTCCCAAATATTAATGAAATTATAGCCTTATGTAGTAAAAATAGGGGATTTTTAACCCTCAACTAGCCCAGTTTTATTCAACTTGCCTTAATTTTGACACAGCTCCTACAGTTATGAACTCATTTCAATTGATAATCACATACTTAAAATTCTCAATTCTGAATTATTATTATAAATCTGTTCTTGTCGTTTGATAATTTATATTTAATTCTGGAGGTATATAATCTTCCTGTTGGACATTCCTTATTTATATATTTTATTTTATTTTTTTGATAAGATTAACTGAGCTTTTTGTATTTGATTACCCCTTTTATATTATAAGTGTTTGTTTACCATTTGTGCTGCAGCACTCCATCTCTTTGTAGTCCCACCCCCCATCCCCCACCCACCTCTGGGACCTCCAGCTATTGAGTGACACTAAATAAACAAAGGTATACAGATCTTCTGTAATAGTGAGAGAGGTGTGGAGAAGGGGAGAGAGGTGGGGTGGGGGTGGGAGGTGGTGTTTGCTTCATTATCTAATTATCTAAGACAAAGGGAGTCAGAACTGAGATTGTGTCACATATTTAGGTTGCATATATATGGACCACATATATAGGAATTGAGGAAATGAATAACTGAAAAACAATGCAAATTCTAAAAATAATATAATAAAATAATAATATAAATAATATATGATTTTTAAATAATATTTTATTTGTGAACAAATATAGAAACAGAGATACGCTTTTGGAATTATGAATTTAGAATGGACATTCAATCATCAATCATTTAAATACTTTGAAAATAGGTTCAGAGTTATCATTGCAGGAAGATTGAAAATATGATCTGTTGAGTTATGTATTCGACGTCTGGGGATACACCATCTTCCTTGGGAAGATATAAACTTAGTAGATTGATGTGCTGAAGTTCATATAACTTTTCCCAATATTTATGGCATACAACAAATGGATTAAATAAAAAATTCCCGATCAAAACCTGTGGCGTGAGTGATGACCTGTCTGGGGATATGTTGGCACCAAGTTGGCCCAATCTAGTATTTCTGTTGTATTGACTCGGATTTGGTTTCTTAAAACCTTGAGTCTTGTTATCTCAACACACTGGTGGGAGATTATAATTTGCACCATGTGTGCGTGCATGCGTGTGTCATGCAGTTTTCTCTGAAACTACTACAGTTACACATTTTTGGTAAATTACCTGTCCTAATGAATTTTTACGCTCTTCACAATTTTTGGGTTTGGTGAACTTTGGCCTACTTTTGAGTGAGTAATAGCACTTTTACCTAATATAATTATATGACTTCTAACTCTCAAACTATTGCATTTAGAGTATTTTGTTCCAATATGTTGTTCAGCTGCTTTCTCCACAGCTACAACACGGTCAGTAGTTTGAAAATGTATCTCCATAGCTCTCTATAGTGAGTAATAGCTACTTTGTCAATTTTTAATGATAACCATAATGATTAAAATGGCTTATATCTTCAAAAGTATTGCGGCTACACAATTTCTCTCAAATTTGTTGTTCATCTACTTTTTTGTGAACTGTAACATATTTAAGTTTCACTACTGTTGCTCAATGTACAAGTGAGTAATGGCTACTTTATTGCTACTTTTAGTGAAAATGTGAAAAATCACAAATATCTTGCAAACCGTAAGAGATAGAGCGATTTCGAGCGAATTTTTGACCTATAGGGTAAGTAAGTAAGTAAGAAGCACCTATAAAGAGCCGAATTGATGTAAACATCCTCTAAGGCGCTGATGTGCAAAAAAGGATAGTCCAGTTCCAAAACAAGGTCCGTTACCATTAGGGCTGCAAGCGAGCCCGAAAATGCGCCTCGATTCCTCGTTTTAGAAGAATCGACTCGGACTCGGTTAATCGCTTGATTATCGCCCACAAAATAAACTGCTTCATATTTTGACATATCATGCCTTATAAAATGGTTACAAACCACACAACAGGAAAGAAATTTGATAATTTATTGAATTTTGGGAAAAAAGACGCATTCATAATGCAAAATATAAGAAACTTTAAACATCTTTATATTGCGAGGTTTGAGGCCTCTTCGAAATACGTTATAATAAAATGCTGTCTTATAAAACATTGTTACACAAAGAATTAAAGTTTGCAAATACTTAAAATATAAAAACCTGAAACGGAAACGCCTTATATTAGTAAAATATATAAAAGTATTCATATATTTAAAGAAAATATAGAATTTTGTAGTAGATTTTACGTCTATGTTTAGTTGTTTTCGAAGGCCCGCTTCACTTTTCTTGCCTCGAGTATTGAACTGAATCGTTTCGTTTCCGAGTAACCGAAGAATCGTTGCAGCCTTAGTTACCATATTAGCGTCCGATAGGGGAGATAGGCTATGGTGGAGGATAAGCTAATCTGAAAAGATATGTTTTCAACTGTTTTCTGAAACCAGAAATGCTTTCTATGGTTCTAATGGCTTGAGGAAGCTTGTTCCACTCTGTGGGAGCCCCTACTATGAAGCTGCACAGCCCTGAGCGTTTATTTGGTTTAGATGAGGAAATTGATAGGCGATTGCCTGTGTGAGATCACTCCGCCTAATTAGAGAGGAAAGATATGGAGGTTGCCTAAAATGTATTGCTTTATAAGTAAGGAGATTGTATTTGAACAATATACGGTAATGAATGGGGAACCAGTGTAGTTTGTGCAGGAAGGGTGTGACATGACAATATTTATTTAGCTTGCATACTGTACGACGTAAGGCATTTTGAACTCTCTGTAGTCTGATAGTATATGCCTTTTTTGTGTTGTAAAGCAGTGAGTTACAGTAATCCAGGCGACTGCTAACCAAGGCATTTGCCACCTTTACAGCTGTTTCATGATTTAAGTACCTGCGGACCCTTCGTAGTTCCCGGAGATGGTAGTAACTTATGCGACAGAGAGTAGCCACGTGTCTTTGCATTGAATTTTCCGCATCCAGGATGACACCAAGGTTTTTGACCGATTCAGCTGGTTCCATGCTGTTGCCAAGCAAACTCACTGGGAAAGATGACTTCAGGGAGCCTCTAATTTGATCATCACCAATCACTATGAATTCCGTCTTGTCGGGACTTATTTTAAGTTTATTATTTCCCATCCAAGCCTGGACCGCCTCGAGGCAATTTGTCAGTTCAGTGATACTAGAATCGAAGTTCCTAGAGTCAAGTTCCAAGTAAATTTGTGTGTCATCTGCATATAAGTGATGGGTCACATTGAATTTAGATATGACTGAACTGAGAGGGGTTGTATATAGGGTAAAAAGGAGTGGGCCCCAGGACTGAGCCCTGGGGAACCCCATAAGGGAATTGAAAAACATCTGAAAGATGTCCAATCTATTTTGATCTGCTGTTTCCTTGAATTGAGGTGTGACTGAACCCACTTAAGCACTCAATGCCACTTAACCCCATCAATGCCATACCAGTGCTGAAAGCAGTTGAATAGGATTGAGTGGTCTATTGTATCGAAGGCTGCAGATAAGTCCAAAAGGACTAATCCAACAGCTGCACCCTTGTCCATTGAGGTGGCAATGTCATTTTGTATTTTTAACAATGCTGTTTCACTTGAGTGAAAAACTCTATATGCTGACTGATTTTCTTGTTGGATATACCCTCGTGAGCAATGTACTCATTTATCTGCCTAGCCACAGCTTTCTCTATGAGTTTGGAGATTTAGCTGAGGTTTGACACTGGTCGATAATTCTTGAGAATATTTCTGTCAAGACCAGCTTTTTTCAACAAGGGTGTAACATGTGCAGTCTTAAAACAGGATGGGAAACTGCCCTCCTGTAGGGAGTAGTTCACAATATTTGTAATAGGAGTCAAGAGCACACTGATATAATCAAGGACCAATGATGTTGAGATTGGATCCAAGTCATATGATTTATTTGGTGTGGACTTAATGATTTTAAGGACTTCTTCCTCTGACATGGTCCGGAAAGAAACAAACTTATTTTTGTAGGAACCTGAGACAGGGGGATCGACATCAGTAGACAATAATCCAGATCTTAGTTTAGCAATTTTGTCTGTGAAATACTTGCCAAAAGTGTTAATTAAACTGTTCATGGTAGTATGATCTGGAAGCACAATTTTTGGTGATCTATGGAGGACTTTCTTTATGGAATTCCACAAGGCCTTGGGGTTATCCTCATTTTTCCTAACCATATTACTATAGTATTTGGTTTTCGCACATTCCAAGAGGCGGTTGAAATGGTTCACTGCAGCTCTATACCTACTGCGATTAATGGCAGAGTTGTCCCTTCGCCACTCCCTTTCGAGTTTGTGCTTGCGTCTCTTTGCTGCCATAATCTCACTGTTTATAAACCCTTTCTTGACATGTTGTGGAGATTTGCGTTCATGTACAGGTGCATGTTTGTCCAGTAAATTCCTAAGGGTATGAAAATACTGGTGTGATAGTAAGCTGGCTGTTTTGTAAGGCGCCTGGATAAGCTCAGAATTTGCGATATCACACATGAATTCGGTTTTGTTTATCTTGCCAAGTTTCTTATTTTTAAGGGTTTTACTCTGTAGTACTGGAGGTAGTACAGGAGGGTACAGGAGTATCCTGTGCCTAGGGGAAACATTTCAATTTTCCCCACTTTTGGCGGCCATCTTGGATTTTAATGGAAAATGAAAAATGTGAATATCTCGGAAACAGTATTTCTTCCCCTTTAATACTCAGCGGGAGATACACACTGCGGCAGTGGTCTTGTGGCCTCAATTTTGATATTTTATTGAATTCAGTCGCCGTTGCCTCAGACTTAGTATGCTCAAACACTGGCTTTGAGAGCTGTTGCCTTCATTTTAGTATCTTTTAATCACTTGCTTCTTTCTTCTGTGATTGTGGGTTTGAAATCCAGCTTGTGGCAATATGTGAGATGCACTGGGGTCAGTGAGGACACACAACTTTAGGTTTTAAAAGGGATGTTTAAAATAACAACATTTAATTATATCCCCAGACGAAAGTCGGGGATATATTGGATTCAGGTCCGTCGCGCCGCCGCCGCCGCCGTAGAAATTTCCTTGTGGACGCGGTAACTCAAAAACAAATTAACATTTTTTTTTCAAACTTGGTACACATGTTAAGGGTGCCCAAAGGAAGATCCCTATTTTAAGGTGACCTTAAACTCCCAGTAAAAAAGAACTTATGGCCACCTTAAGGTCAGAAATTGGACTTTTGGCCACTTAGAGCCCTGTAGGTCACAAACTATGATGCTCAGCTGGCTGAAATTTTACCTGACAACACATTAATATGTTCTTAGTACATGTGCCGAAAATCACGACTTTAAGTTGAGGAGAAAATTGTCTTTGAGGCCCATAAATACCCCCACTTAGGGATTTTTTTGCTATACTTTTCACATATTTTGCCCTATAATTTGGAAGTGGTAATTCTGATGAGTCTCAAACAGTGCTAGGTATAACTTTGATATGTAATCCTTGTCTGTAGAAAATTTTAGGGCTGTAGGTTTACCCAAAGGGGTCGACTTAAGGTCTCAAAAGTGCCCACAGAGACCCAATTTATGCACTTTTTGCCACTTTCAAGCACTGTAGCTTTCAAACTATGTCTCTCATCTAAGTTAAATATCATCTGGGAATATATCTATGTGTTTTCTTATATGTGCCCCAACATTTAGGCCTTTAATAGACAGTTAAATCCCCAGACGAAAGTCGGGGATATATTGGATTCAGGTCCGTCGCGCCACCGCCGCCGCCACCGCCGTAGAAATTTTCTTGTGGACGCGATAACTCAAAAACAAATTAACATTTTTTTTTCAAACTTGGTACACATGTTAAGGGTGCCCAAAGGAAGATCCCTATTTTAAGGTGACCTTAAACTCCCAGTAAAAAAGAACTTATGGCCACCTTAAGGTCAGAAATTGGACTTTTGGCCACTTAGAGCCCTGTAGGTCACAAACGATGATGCTCAGCTGGCTGAAATTTTACCTGACAACACATTAATATGTTCTTAGTACATGTGCCGAAAATCACGACTTTAAGTTGAGGAGAAAATTGTCTTTGAGGCCCATAAATACCCCCACTTAGGGATTTTTTGCTATACTTTTCACATATTTTGCCCTATAATTTGGAAGTGGTAATTCTGATGAGTCTCAAACTGTGCTAGGTATAACTTTGATATGTAATCCTTGTCTGTAGAAAATTTTAGGGCTGTAGGTTTACCCAAAGGGGTCGACTTAAGGTCTCAAAAGTGCCCACAGAGACCCAATTTATGCACTTTTTGCCACTTTCAAGCACTGTAGCTTTCAAACTATGTCTCTCATCTAAGTTAAATATCATCTGGGAATATATCTATGTGTTTTCTTATATGTGCCCCAACATTTAGGCCTTTAATAGACAGTTAACCTGTGTATCAGGACCATAAACACCCACCCGAGTGACCCTTATAAGACATTTTTCACATCTTTTTCCCTGTAACTTGGAAATGGTAAGTCTGAGAAGTTTCAAACTGTATTAGATATATATTCTGTGTGTAATCTTAGTATGTAACAGATTTTAAGTCTGAAGCTTTAATTTTGAAGGTCAAATTGAGGTCTCTAAAAGGCTCCCAAAGACCCAATATTTGGACTTTTGGCTACTTTTAAGCCCTGTGACTGTCAAACTATGTGACTGATAGAGCTCAAATCCTATCTGGGAAGATATTAGTATGTTATTTATATATGTGCCAAAAATTAAGGCTTTAAGAAGACATTTAACCTGTGTATGAGGACCATAAATCCCCACCCGAGTGACCATTTTTAGACATTTTTCACATATTTTTCCCTGTAACTTGGAAATGGTAAGTCTAAGAAGTTTCAAACTGTATTAGATGCATATTCTATGTGTAATCTTAGTATGTGACAAATTTTAAGTCTGAAGCTTTAATTTGAAGGCCACATTTAGGTCTCTAGAAGGCCCCATAAAGACCTAGTATTTGGACTTTTTGCCAATTTTAAGGCCTGTGACTGTTAAACTATGTGACTGATAGAGCTGAAATCTCATCTGGGAATACATTATTATGTTCTTTTTACATGTGCCAAAAATCAAGGCTTCAAGTAGACATTTAACCTGTTTATGAGGACCTTAAACACCCACCTGAGTGACCCTTTTAAGACATTTTTCACATATTTTGCTCTGTAACTTGGAAATGGTAAGTCTGAGAAGTTTCAAACTTTATTAGATACATATTCTATGTGTAATCTTAGTATGTAACAAATTTTAAGTCTGAAGCTTTAATTTGAAAGCCACATCGAGATCTCTAAAAGGCCCACAGAGACCCAATATTTGGACTTTTTGCCACCTTTAAGCCCTGTGACTGTTAAACTATGTGATTGATGGAGCTGAAATCCCATCTGGGAATGCATTATTATGTCCTTTTTACATATGCCGAAAATCAAGGTTTTTAGTAGACATTTAACCTGTGTATGAGGGCCATAGACACTCGCCCAAGTGCCTTTTTGGACATTTTTTCCGTGTTTTGCCCTGTTATTTGGAAATGCTTAGTGTGACAAGTCTTAAACTGTATTATACATAATTTTTGTTTGTTATGTATGTCCCCCAAAAAGTTTCAGATCTGTAGTTTAATTGCTAAGGTCTCTTTAACAATTGTAAAATGCCCACAGAAACCCAATTTATGGACATTATGCCACTTTAAAGCCCAGTAACTGTCAAACTATGTGGGTTATAGAGCTGAAATCTTTGAATTTTTAAAAGGAAATGCCTGTCTATTTAAATTTTGAATATTAATAATGTTATGGCTATCTTAGTCTTTTAAGAACTTATTTTTGTGTGTTATACCTCTGCTTGCTGAGTTTTTAACTTTTTAAAATGAAACTGGTTAAACGCCGGTTAAACATATTCAAGTAAACAAAATGGACACTTTAAGTGAGCTTTAAGTCCCAATATTAATGAAATTATATCAGTATGTAGTAAAACAAGGGGATTTTTAACCCTCAACTAGCCCAGTTTTATTCAACTTGCCTCAGTTAATTTTGACACAGCTCCTACAGTTATGAACACATTTCAGTTGATAATCACATACTTAAAATTCTCAATTCTTTTTGTATTTGAGTACCCCTTTTATATAGATTGTTTGTTTACCATTTATGCTGTAGCACTCCATCTCTTTGAGAGAACATGTAAACTGTGTAAAAAAGATGTAGAAGATGAGATACATTTTGTTTGTGTTTGTCCAGCTTTAGAGCTGATTCGTATGAAATATTTCAAAATTTTAAATATAGATAAATCTGAATTATTAATAGATCAATTATCAAGGGTATTAACTCATATGAATGTCAATATGTTTATTAATTTTATTTTTGATTTGTGGCAAGAAAGAAAAAGTAAATTATATTGTTAATTTTTATGTATTGAATTGCTGTCTTTATTTACTGTATCTTACCTCAAAATATGTTTGCTCTGTTTGTTATTAACTCTCTATTTAAAGTGACTTATAAGCCCATATAGGGCTGGGTATTACTTCAATAGTTTTTGTATAATCCTTGTCAACATAATACATGTCACTATAATAAACTAATAAACTAAACTAAGTCCCAACCCACATCCCCCACCCGGATTCCCCCCACCCACCTCTGGGACCTCCAGCTATATTGAGTGACACTAAATAAACAAAGGTATTTAATGATATCAGATGAGAAACAAAGACCTCAATGGGGTTGCAGATCTTGTGTAATAGTGAGAGAGGTGTGGAGAAGGGGAGAGGGGTGGGGGTGGGAGGTGGTGGGCTTCATTACATATAACACAAAGGGGAGTCAGAACTGAGATTGTGTCACATATTTAGGTTGCATATATATGGACCACATATACAGGTATAGAGGAAATGAATAACTGAAAACAATTTGCAAATTCTAAAAATAATATAATAAAATAATAATATAAATAATTTTTTTTTAAATAATATTTTATTTGTGAACAAATATAGAAACAGATATGCACTTTTGGGATTATGAATTTTAGAATGGACATTGAATCATCAATCATTTAAATACTTTGAAGGAAGATTGAAAAGTATGATGAGTTGAGTTAAAAATAATATTTTATTTGTCAACAAATATAGAAACAGATATGCTCTTTTGGGATTATTATTTTAGAATGGACATTCAATCATCAATCATTTAAATACTTTGAAAATAGGTTTAGAGTTATCATTGCAGGAAGATTGAAAATATAATTTGAGTTATGTATTCGGCGTCTGGGGATACACCATCTTCCTTGGAAGATATAAACAGAGTAGATTGATGTGCTGAAGTTCATATAATAATGGGTAATTATGTTTTTAAAAATTCCCGATCAAAACCTGTGGCGTGAGTGATGACCTGTCTGGGGATATGTTGGCGCCGAGTTGGCCCAATCTAGTTTATATCTGGAAGTTAAAAAAAACATTGAATACTAGACTGCTGCAGCCTCAGATCTGAAAATGTGTAAACAAGGGTTTGGAAATGTATTTCCTTGGTTTTTGAAAACCATTGAATTAGATTTGTGTGGCCTTTAGTTTAACAGGTGCTTTGTCCACCTTATACCTGTCAACCTGTGTCCATTAGATGGCAAGTGGTGAGACTTAATTAGGGCCTTCCTTCCAAGAGTATGGAGATTTGGCAGCCTGTGTAAACAAAGAGACAGTGTGTGATTGGATTCTCTGGACTGGTGCCCATATTGACATAAAGCTGTACTCAAAGACATTGGTTTACAACCGCAAACCCTGCATAAAATACAGAGAAGATTTTTTTTTTTTGTTTGTTTTTTTTAAAGTAGAAGAAATTTTTTTTGAGGTTATGTTTTGGTTTTATGTCCTGGTCAACAACCAAAGTTATATTGGAAAAAGCCTCTGCTGAATCCTGTATTTTGCCACAAACTGGCCACAATAACCATCAATACATCGTTGAGAGCAAAGTAACTACATGCCAAAATTTGAAAACCCAATAAGTGGACTCACTCTTCCAGCCCTAAAACTATCCTTAATGCTGAAATCCATACAATGTGTCAAACTGTTAATGTGATGTTCAAATATAATCAAATTCTGCTGTTACTTTATATTCTTTCAATAACTAGAAATAAGAGCCATAATAAATCTTAACACTGCTGGTTAATATCTGTTGCAAAATGGTCTGTTGAATCAAATCAGTATACCACTTGGGACTTTTTATTTGAGAGTTAAACTGAAACTATTTGCGTTGACACAGTTACATTCAGTCTTTAGTGGTAACTTCACTGCACTTCTACTTTATGTCTTATGAAATTGATGACCTGGAGTGTTTACATGCTATCTGGGGCCTGAGGTTCAGGTCGTGGCAATGACTCATATATTTAGGCAGATTTTCTGATTGGTTTGCTCTTGTATGTTTGTGGGAGTTTTTTGTCTGACTGGCTGGGCCAGTTGGTAGACAATCAGTAGCCTGGCACCAGGAGCAGACTTGCCATATTATTATAGAACTTTATCTCTGCAATGGGAGATTTAAAGGAACACAACTTAAGTGAGCCTCAGTGGTCTTGTGGTTATCAAGTGTGGTAAATCATCACTTGACTTACATTCTTTGGTCATCACTTTGAATTCAACTCATAAAATGTGATATTTACAAAGGCCTGTGCTGATATGACTCTACCTGTGAAAATGAATCTAGCAAATGCGTTACCATTAATTTAGACATCTATATGCAACTTCACAACATTTTCTCATGTAATACTCCAAGGCTTTAGAATATTTCTATCTCATACACACACTATGCACCAAAGTAATTACTTGAGATGCAGGCATGCTTATAAATTTAATTAATTTGAGTAATCTGGTGAAGGAAAGCAGAAGCAGCTCTAGGTTCTGGGTTCCATTCCTGGCCCCACCTAAAGTGATAAAGTTGGTAGTTACTTGCGGATGCCTGATGATTTTCATTTTTCAGTGCAAAATTTCAACTATAAACTAGTATGCCCTGATTTCTATCATCCCTCAACTACTATGATATGACCAGGCAATGAATGTGTTGAAAGTGATGTCAAATCAAATTCAAACTCAACAGCGTGTCTGGAATTACAATTGCCTGTAATTGTAAAGCAGACCAGACTATTTTTTCACAGTTAGTTGGGATCATTTTTAATGTTTCAATATATAATATCATTGTATTTTTGTCTATTAAAATGCATATACAAATACAGTCAGTTTTTCAGTGTCATGTCTAGTAACTCAGAGGGTAGTATTTTTAAGAAGAAAAAAAAATTAAAGGCTTTTTATCTACCAATGCCTTTCATGTGTTTGCTTGCGTGCATCTGTCCATCATGTGTTTACATAAACCCTTATGTCTTTTCATTTATGTAGATATCTTTACCCAATTTGCAGAGAATGTTTTTGACTATGAAAAAAATGTAAGACAGTTTGTCCTCATTATGAAAAAAACAGCTACCACAGCTGATTCCTGGAAAATCATGAAGATGTAAATCTTATAGCTTTATCAAGTTTGCACAAAATGAGTATTGCTAGTCAAGCTTGCCTAAGAGTAATTTTGACCATTTTGAAAACAAAATGGCAGGCATATCACATTTTAAGGTCAGTTTTTTCATCACATTAAAAATTCCTTATATCAGTATCTACTAGGCATAGATTGGTACCAAAAATGTGTACATCAGGAGGTCATCAAAGCAAAACCGTACCGATTCTGGGACTCCACGTTTTAGTACACCCCAACCAAACATGGACGTTTCCTTTTCACGACATCACAATAA
Organism: Sabellastarte sp. h YS-2021; assembly: GCA_964017235.1. Classification (NCBI taxonomy): domain Eukaryota; kingdom Metazoa; phylum Annelida; class Polychaeta; order Sabellida; family Sabellidae; genus Sabellastarte; species Sabellastarte sp. h YS-2021. The sequence continues at coordinate 139,572,120 of OZ024929.1, forward strand.
AAGTCCCCAAATGCACAAAATATGAGATAAACATGTACGATTTCTTCAGATTTCATGTTTGTTCCAAATATTTTAAGTTTTCCTTTAATTATATGAGTTGACAAGCGATATTAAGGTTATAAAGTGTCGTAACCAAAACATGGCAGTTCTGCTCAACGTATTCGCCACTATAAAAGTCTGTAAAATGCATGAAAATATGGGATAAAAGTTTGTAATTTCTTCAGAATTCGAGTAAGTTTCTAATATTTTAGCTCTTTCTTCCATTATATATGCTGACAAGCGAAGTGGCATTTGTAAAATCTCATCACGGTATTTCAGTAAAATGCTCTCGATACCGAGATACTGGGCCTTACCAACCCATCCCTAGTATCTACCCTTCGATGCTTGCAAAAGAAAGAAAAAAATTGTGAGCTATGATTCCCTAAATATTGTTTCACATTACAAATACCTGGGACTAACAGTTAGGCCTGCCAAACCATGACTTAGCCTAGTTTGTTTTCACATTTTGAAGATCTTGGAGATATAAGGCCTTTTTAGTATGATGACCACACTTGACCTTGAAGAAGGGATCGGAGGTCAAATCTAACACTCTCCCTTGTTATTGGTCCCAGGCTTCAAAATGTGAAAATAACTAATCAGAAATCATGATCTGCAAATATTAGCCATACTACTTACACTTTTGCATAATACCGGGGGGAAATGATTATCATGCAGTGGTCTTGTTTATTTTTAAATCACTTATTCATAAATTCATATCTTGTAAGATGTATTGTGTGAAATTGTTTTCCTTTTGCTGCATTCTTTTATTTCATTGTTTATTTATACTCCGTGGATACTGTTACTACAGGATTCAAATCCATTTGACCAGTCCCGACCACACAAGTACAGCCCAACCTCTCTTGTGACTGACAGTCCCCTAACTGAAAAACAGAGTCTCAGGAATGATCATTTATGAACATCTTAACCTGCCACCAGGTAGTGGTGGCATTGTTTACAGAAATCAAAACCGGTTACCGGGGCTTTGAAATGAAACAAAATCCGGTATTTCGTATGCTTGTTCTGTGCATTGAAAATATTATTCGCGGGCATACATGAGTGATAACTTGTAAATGGAAGTGGATTTCGCGAGATGTTTTTATGTATGCAAATATGATTTTTCCTCAATATAAGGTAAAAATGTGACATATTTTACAAAATATGTATGTTTTTTGTCGTTTTGATGAAGTATCAGCCATTAGAAAGCCTAAAATAATAACGTCTTCAAAAACCGGTTCCCAAATATTCTTTGCGGATTTCGTTTTTTCTACCAAAACGAAACGATATTCTGCATACCGGTAAATCGTTAACAACACTACCACCAGGGAAAGGACCTCTCGACTATGTGTCTACTTGTAAATGGGATCGAACTCAGCTCTTCTGTGCTCTTAGTTGAGTGTGTTACCAACTAGGCCACCTTGACAACTTTTAATAATTTTTAAACTTTTTTTATGTTATTCATATGTAATAATTTGGGCAAATGAGATATCAGTGACCCAGTTGAACTTGAAATATTAATCTTGATAGCCATGCTTAAGGCTCATATTTATACCATATTTTTTTTGCACATGCATACAGATATTTGGTTTTCATAAAACACCCATACATGCCAGGAGATATAAAGTCCACAAACTTTGCTGTATACCTGTGTAAAATCCAGTACATGTGTAAAATTATGTATATGCAAGAGTACATTATGCAAATTGATAACTTTTTTCTGTACATTTCCCTTAATTACAAAGATACTTGAGCCAATATCAAGGCTATAATCTTGATAATCAGACAATAACATTTAAAGGCCCATATGCACCAAACTGATCCATCTGATATGACACAATATGAGTCCCCTTTAGCTGTATAAAAGGGGGAAAATAATTTTAATTCCGTACTTCAAGGATGGTCAATTGTTTGCTGGAGTCATATGGTGTATGCCGACAATAATTAACAATCTTGAAGGACTTTTATTTCCAACATCTTTGTCTGTGAGCCACAAAGGAAATGTAAGTTGCAAGAGTAAGGTTAGAGAAGCAATTTTAAATAAATATTTTAGTGGTTAGATATACTGATACTTAAGTGTCACTAGTGTTTAAATTTTGAAGATATTGTGATATCATCTTGAATCTTGGTGATGTCTAGCAGTCTCAGTAGCAGATATATATGAACAGAACCTGCTTGTGTGCAAACCATGTGTAGTGTTGATGAGATGCATACAAGTGATGGAATGAGTAAGATCTCACTGTGACTCAGTGGCTGTATGTGTAGAGTAAGCTTTTAAGAAGGCTGTTCCATTTCTTTGATATATTGTAAACCTTTCTCCCGATTGTGAAAATTTGGGAATCAGGAACTGAATCTTATGTATCTTTATGATCTTAAGGCCATCATACAGGGATCCTGTATGGAAAATACGGAACTGCCCGATAGGTTTACGAATACAGCAGTCAGGAGTCTATGGGGAACAGTTTATGAGTAATTCAAACAGTTTGAAATTGTCATACACCTTTCCTGATTCATATCAGATTTTTGACATCGTAAACCCATCGTATTGTCATCTTTTTAATCTTACAGCAATCTTAAACCTATCTTACAGTTGTATAGCAATCTTTTTCATCTTATAGCGATCGCAAATCTATTTGTTTCATCTCAAGTCCATCGTAAACCAATCAGATGGATCGGGAAACTATCGCAATCCTAGCGGAAGATTTTCTGAGGCGCAAGATTTTCTGAGGCAATGGCAATGCCAATCAGGAAGCTATTGGGAAAATATCTTATACATCGGGAACGCATCATAAACACATCTTAAACCTATCGCAAACTATACCTTGAATCCTGCATGGAACAGCCCCATAAGAAATGCACCTGTGTTAGATTCTCCACATGATGAACCTGAGCAATGCTTTAAAAAGATCCAAAGTATCCAGTTGGAGAGTAAGTGGACCTTGCAGTTTTGTAAAAGAATATAAATATATGTTTGCATGTATGCGATCTGCAATTAGTGGACAGGATTCGTATTGTTGAGTTTTCATATTATTCACAACAATAAATAAAAAAATCCCACTCAAATTAATGTTGGTCAAAATTGAGGCAAAATTAAATTTGTAGTATGCATGGGAACAGTTTGTAACACTTTGAAGGAGAGCGGAAAAACTTTGTGCCGCAGATTGTGTACTAAGAAACACATGAACCAAACCAATCCCATACAATCTATTTCAGATTAGAGCTCTGTTTAAACTGAACATAATAGTGGAAATATTTTCAAAATCGAACCATAAATAAGGAATTATTGCCACTATAGTTAAAGCCTTCTATTGTATTTTTGCTGACAATATCTCTCAATCCCACAGAAGTTGGATAATTCAAAAGAGATGCAGCTTTCCATGGCTATTATGGGTGAGCCAGCCAAGAAAAGCAATATGTTATTTTTGGAAACTCAAACAAATGTGAACTAGTCATGTAATGAGAGAAGTTGAAAACAGGGTGGATTTATGAAAACATGATTACAGTGGCATTTCTCCATGCAGACATCTTTAAAAATTGTACATGCCATACTCAAAATGAGTGTCCAAGGGAAATGATAATTGTAGTCTGACTTAGGCAAATGTAAAATCTGCCTAAGACAAATTTCATGTTTTAATTGTTCTAATAGAAATAACACTAAAATAAGGGTGCTCCAGTATTCACATCTGATTGTAAACCCAGTTCCCAATTGGAAGAAATAAAAATATTCATGATCCATAGGTGTAGTCTGAGATAGGTTTAAAATACTAGGTTCCAGATTTTTCTTTATAGCTTTCTGATGGATGCTTCGATTGCTTTAAAAAATTTTCTGATAGGCTTTGATAGAATTGCAATAATTTCCTGATCCATCTGATTGGTTCACGAACCTTGAAGATCAACTTAAGATGGAAGTGATGGGTTTAAAATTGCTAAAAGATCAAAAAGATTACTTTATGAGAGGTAAGATAGGTTTAACATGTGTTTAAGATGATAAACATTTGATAAAGATCAGAAGTAGTTTGCCATCATTTCAGACATTCCTGATGGACTTACAAACATATCTGATTGGGAACAGACATCGGGGAGTACCGGAACTAATGTACACGATTGTACAAGACAGATTTAAGATGGATTTTAAAATGATAAACATCTGCCGAGGACTGGATCATTGTGCGATTATTTCAAACAGTCCTGATGGGTGTACGAACGCATCCAGTCGGGAGTAGTTTGCAATAATTTCAAACAATCTAATGGACTTGCGAAGGTATCCAATTGAGCAATTAAAAAAATCGACCTCCTGAATGGCAATATGAGGGATTGTATTCTAATCGGGGAGATGAGTGCAATAGTGGAACACCCCTATAACTCTTTGATGTAAAATTATACTTAAAATTGACAGTGCAGATAAGTTCCTTTATGGGCTTTTGCCATTAAAAGTTGCCTTATTTATCTGGAATTTGTGGTTAGGTTCTTCAATTATATTCATATTTTGAAAGAAAAAATTTCTGTTTATGATTTAGTAGATTTACACTAGTAAGAAATTATATTGGTAATTGAGTTTCTGATTACTTTTTACCTTGAGTCTAAGTAAATATGTCACAATATCCATAGTAATAATTATATCCCCAGTTGAAACTTGAAAGTCAGGGATATACTGATTTCACCTCCATCGCGTCACCGCTGTATGTTTTGGCTTGTGTGCAGGATAACTCAAAATCGCTTTCACAGGATTTCATTCTAACTTGGCACATACATGTATTTGGGTCAGGAGAGGAACCCTATTTTAAGGCGACTTTGAACTCGTAATTATAGACCTTACAGTTAGAAATTTGACTTTTGGCCACTTAATGCTCTCTAGGTCAAAAACTATGTGGCTCATCTGGCTCAAAATTTACCTGGGAACATATTAATATACTCTTCTTGGATATACCAAAAATCAAGACTTTTTGTTAAGATTGAAATTATGTTTGAGGCCCATAAAGATCCTACTTAGATATTTTTTTGTCATTTTTCACATATTTTGCCTTGTGACTTAAAATTGGTAAGTCTTAGAATTCTCAAACTGTAGTAGATATTACTTTAATATGTAATCTTTATCTGTGCAAAATTTAGAGTCTGTAGCTTTAATCTTAAGGTCACCTTAAGATCTCTAAAATCGCCACAGAGACCCAATTTATGGACTTTTTGCCACTTTTAAACCCTATAGCCATCAAAATATATGACAGACAGAGCTAAAATCTCATCTGAGAATACATTAAGATGTTCTTTTTGTATATGCAAAAAAATAAGGCTTTAAATAGACATTTAACCAGTGTAAGAAGACCATAAACACCCACCTGAGTGACCCCTTTTTTTGACATTTTTCACATATTTTGTCCTGTTATTTAAAAATCGTAAATTTTACAAGTCTCAATCAGTATTGGATAAAACTTCTGTATGTAATGTCACCTTTAGGTCTGTAAAATGCCCACAGAGACCCAATTTATGAACTTTTTGGCATTTTTAAACCCTATAGGTGGCATACTATGCGACTGATAGAGCGTAAATCTCATTTGGAAATATATTAATACGTGTTTTTATATGTGCCAAAAATCAAGGCTTTAATTAGACATTGACCAAAAAAAGAAACATTAGTTTGACCCCCAAAAATATAAAGAAATAAAAATAAATGAAAAATAATTCATAATACTTATGAATCACACAAAATTGGTGCTACAAAAATACCCAGTGAATGCCTGTGGCGTGAGAGATGACCTGTCTGGGGATATGTTGGCGTCGAGTCGGCGCAATCTAGTTTATAAAAGATTTTGTTATCAAAGCAAATTTGCTGACATATAAGCACCTGACATACCTCCTGATTGAGCAGTAATTGCTATAAATATTGTGAATAATACACCATGAAAAAGAGTCGGTCAATGATTCAAATATATAATCATGCACCATGGGTTCTCGGTTATAATGATATCCAATTGAGAAATTTTCTGTTCAAAAACATATTTACTGCTGTTTGGTTTACCTTGTGTTTTTGGGCCTGTTTTGTGAGTACTATATTCATTTATTGAGAGACTTTGCAGTGCTGTCCATCCGCCAAAGTGGGCTCTTATATGGAAGCAGTAAGTTTATGGCTGCTTTTCATGCAGATAGAGATGCTTGATCTCACACTATTATGAGGTATTTCTTGCCTGTCTTTTCAAGTGTGATGGAATCCGCAGAGCTATGTGTAGAAAAGCTCTCCACATTATATCAGGTAGGCTTCTGTGTATTGAATTAAGCATTGTTTCCATGTAAAAGACAGCGGATTGCTTATGGCCAGTCACTTATGCCCAGCTGTCAATGTCAGTGTTTCTGTGCACCACATGGCCAATTTTACAACATCAAAAGAGGAAAATTTCAGAAAAGTTAAAAATTATATGCGTAAGTTCTGTAACATGCCGCTTATCATGATCACATTTCTATGTTCTTATAAAATATTTACAAGCACGCATCTGATGGCCAACTCCATTCTCCCTCTGGTCTAAATTGCATTATCAGACATGAGTGTCTGGTATCTGAAAACTCATGAAAATATATGTATATTAACAAAACAAGACCATTGCCACAGTTGATATTGCCCGGGTTTTAAGCAAAAGTGGAAGTGGCATGACCTAAACCAGGAGTCGGAGTCATGTAATGATACTTAACTGTAACATTTACAGCACTTTCGTTTCATCAAGATGATTGCCATTTTATTTTTCAAAATGATGCCACAAAAATTGTTTTAAAATAAAAAATCTATCAGACCAATTATAAGGGAGATATAAGGCATTTTTAATATGAAGATCAATGTTTTAAGTTTAGAATATCTTAATGATTTTCAAACAATCGGCTGTGGTGGCCTTTTTCTTTTTATGTCAGCTGACATTATGGTATCACTCTATGATACACATCTACTTGAACAACTTCTCCTCCAAAAGTACAAGGCCCAGAGACTAGCCTTGCTTAAGGCTCAAATTTGCATGATATCTTTTCAAACATACACACAGATATTTGGTATTCATAAAGCACTCATGAATAATTTTAATGCGTTAAAAAGTTCATGAAATCATGCACTAAATCACTTACCAGTATAACTTGAAACGTATTGCATTTAGAGCATTTTGTTAATTATGTTATTCAGCTACTTTTTTCATAGCTACAACATTGTGAGTAGCTACTTTAAATATGTTATTAACCTATGTTTGAGTCAGCTGTAACATAGTAAAATTGCAGACCTGTAGCTCATTTCTTAGCTGAGCAATAGCTACTGTTAAGTTCTCACTGTTGAGTAAATCACTTGTAATGTGAAAACTATTGCATTTAGAGAATTTTCTTTAAATATGTTCACATACTTTTGGGTCAGCAATAATATAGTAAAAATGGAGACCTGTAGCTCATTGTATGGCTGAGCAAAAGCTACTTGAGGTTCTTATTGTTGAGTAAATCACTTGTAGCCTGAAAACGTTTACATTTATATTATTTTCATCTACTTTGGCATCATAACATAGTAAATTGCACACCGGTAACTCATTACATGGCCGAGCAATAGCTATTTTGAGATACGTCCTTTTCTACTTTCACGTTTGCTCTGAAGCTCAAAAGACAAAGTCAGCTGACAAAGAGCCCATTCACGAGCACTGATTGCGTGTTTCAAAATGAGACAAAACATATCTTTATACATGTCTTCATAGCCATAAACATTCTTTGGTAATTTATTGAAGATATCTAAAGGGGCTTTCCCATTTGTGCGATATATCGTAAACCATGCTCCCAATTGTGAAAATGTAGGATTCAAGGTATAGTTTATGATAGGTTTAAGATGAGATAAGATATTTTTCCACTAGCTTCCTGATTGGCATTGTCATTGTTTCAGAAAATCTTCCACTAGGTTTGCGATAATTTGATGATCCATCCGATTGGTTTAAGATGAACTTAAGATGGAACAGATAGGTTTGTGATTGCTATAAGATGGAAAAGATTGCTATACAACTGTAAGATAGGTGTCAGATTGCTGTAAGATTAAAAAGATGACTGTACGGTGGGTTTATGATGTCATAAATTTGATAAGCATAGGGAATGGTTTACAACAGTTTCAAACAGTTTGAATTTCTCGTAAAATGTTCGCGATTGAATCTTCCCAAATTTTCACAATCGGGAGCAAGGTTTACAATATATTGCAGAAATGGAACAGTCCTCATAGAAATGAATGAGATGTCAAGGCTTATGTATAAAACATGCCTAACACATGCGCACATGTATGCACATGCGCACAGACATGATTGCATGGAAATTTTATAATTTCCTGACCTAGGCCTTCCAACGGTGGAAGAAAACAAGTCATAGAATGGTTGTTGGGCATCAGCTCTCAACATTATGAAACGTGTAGTTATGTGACATACATCAAAATGTGCAAGATTCTCTCCAGTGATAAACACAACAGCCCTTAATGATTTATTGTCTGTATTCAGTGAGGATTTTCTTGTATTTTAATCACAACAATTTAGACCTGGAAAGATAACTGGTATCTCTGATGAGTTAGTTTTGTAGACTAAGGACTTCATTTCATGTAATTGATAAATATTCTTCTGTATGTATGTGAAAAGGCTCTAAGCACAACATCAAGGAGACTTATGTGTATGTACTTCTGTGTTTTTAAAACATCTCAGTTTCTTTACAATGAAAAAAGTGATGATTCACTTCCCATATTCACTATTGATTTGATTTCATGTTTTAATCATAGACTTGATTTAAAATAAACTTGTATACATAAGCATCATCGGTTGATGTATGTTGGTGAAAACTCAACCAGGCCCATGGTAATATGAGTGGTGTGGTGGGATGAGGCTTAAAGAACTTCATTTCCTTCAAATAATATCCTCTATTAATTAACAGATGTTTAGCATCATCACAGGCACATTGGTCGTCTCATTTGGAAGGGACTGAATAGTTTTAGCTTAAGAGAAATGTCAACATATGCTGTCAGACAACAACACATGTATATTTAAAAGCAACTATTATTAGATTAAGTACAGAAATACTTAAGCAATTTTAAAATGTAATAATAAGATTTTGCTGAAAAACACCATGAAAAAATCACTTCCATGTCAAAGATAAGGTAAAGCTGCATACTCAGCATGTCTTAAAATTCATCTCACGCCATGCTGTTCAAAGTCCCGAAGCAAAATTCAGATTGGAGTTTTAACTGGGATAGTCGGTGATGTCACCTAAATCAGTATATTCTAGTTGTCAAATGACCACAGCTGATCTAGCACTTGCAGTTAATAATTAGTCTGAGACCAAAACACCATTACCTGTCAATTAAAACAGGAAAATAACAGTTCTTAAGTACTAATCGTACATGAACCAGCCAGTGGCTGTAGTAATCAGGGGTATAGCTTATGTATGAGCCAATGTACACCCAGGCATACTATCTTGTTAGTAGAACCATGAACTACAACTTTCTGAAAAATAAGGGTGTACCAAATCAAAAATCCTAGCTTCGCCAATGGTAATTCAGTGCCAATTTGTCCCATTTCACTGTTGTTTTATGTTTGGCACTTGTAAACTGTCAGTGTAACCCATTCCTTTGTCAAATGTGATGCTAAATCAAGTATTCTAAAATATAATCCAGGACCAAAGAAATGTTTGTTTGCCAAACATGACAACAACCAGGCCACTTAGATGGCTCTTATGTTTGTAATAGAATGTCCAGTCTCTATGATTGTCATAAATAACTATCAACAAGAGCCTTCAACATATGAATGTCTTACAACAGGTGCCCTGTTTGCAGTCTGTTTAATCTGCTCTCTGTATACTGAACAGAAGTCCTTGTCCTGCACACTCCAGATAAGTCAGCATTTTTAAGTCTGATCAGAAGATATATAGTATTGGCAAGCCACAATTGAATAAATTGCCCATTTCACAAAATAGGCAAGTCAGTTGCCCATTTCATGAAATGGGCAATTTCATGGAATGGGCGTAACATATTTTTACACACTAGAGGAATGTATTGTCCATTGTTGTGTCAGTGGTGTAAATGTTTTTCACAAGTTCAAATTATGAAATATACCATAATATAAACTACAGCTATGTTCCTTAAGGCTAAAGTTTGTCCCAACATCCATTGATGAAAATCGTCTAGCCACAAGAATCAACAAAAAAAGAACTGATTGTTGAAAAAGTTGAGGTATTATGTCCCATTTAAAAGCCAAGGTCATATTGGGACAGGTCCACAAGACCACAACATTTGCCACTTTCAGGTGTCAAACCCACACCAGGTGACAGCATATGATTTGATACTGAAACTTGCAAATTATAAGGCTATGGAGTACCTCTGACTGTTGAGTTATTGCATGTCATTCACAATTGTAATACTTGTTTCAGTGTTTTTGTATGCGTATGAATTATGATTTATGAATTACTTGCGATGTTCATGTCAGGATATTTATTTTAGCATCATATTCCTTGACAGAGAAATGAGTGATTCTGAAGTCTTTAAAATGACTGTTAAGCGTAACTGTAAGTTTTAAGTGAAATTCATCTTTAAACTGTGGTCAAATATATATAAAACAACTAAAAAAAGAATTGAAGCTGCATATCTTTTAAACAACAAAAGTAGTTCTGTTGTTTTGAAAAGCAGCTATGCTGAGCTGTGGAAATTTAAGTTCCAGAAATTAATATAAATTGAAGTGCATAATGGGAAGAAGAAAAAACAAAAAGTTTTCCGATCTACAGGCGTGAGCTGCAAAGCCATCAGAAAGCTCACCCTTTAAAAGTATGTCCTTGTACAGTTTAACACTGATGCTTGCCACCCATTAAAGGTTTTTTTTTGTGTGTGTGTGAAAAGTTGTAACTCATCCAGTGACACACATTGTATGAGTTAACAGGCATAAAAAGAATACCAAATTGATATTGCTGTCTCAACACTTTTTTTTTCCAGTGTGAGAGTAAACAGATATTGCAATTTCAGTCATGTGCCTCTCACTGGTAGTCTGATACAGACCATTGGTTAATGCTGATGTTCCTTTAATTGTTATACTATAAACACTTTTAACAGCTACTTAGCCATTACTCATTGATTCCTGGCAATTAGTCATGGATGTAGTACAATTGTCTGTGTTTTCTGAGTTATTACAGTAGAACCTTTTACTATCAAAAATCTTAATATTCAATTTCGTGAGCTCCTTTCCAATTTCCAAATTTATATTTTTCCATTATTTGATACTAAAATGCCTCTTTAAATGTATAAGTCTTCTATCATCTAAACAAAATCTGACTCTCCAAACTTGTTTGGATAATAGAGCCTGAACTGTTTAAGGTGCACTTAAGACCCCAGTTACACATGGCTGGATGTACTGCCGGATTACGGCAGGTTTTTGATTTGGAAAATGTTGAAAAATGTGAATGATTTATGGATCATATTTTCCGTCCGTAAGGGCATCCATAATGTCCTTGTGAGACCCGTAACAGCATGCTGCGATCCGTAGCGGCATGCTAAAAATCAGATAAGATCCCTAGACCATTACGGAAAAATCAAACGTGCCGTAGCTCATCCGTGAGTGCCCTTATTGTCCGTATACCCATCCTGAATATCCTTGTGGCATCCCTTTCATCTGTGACGCTTCCGTGCCAACAAAACATAGCCGGATCTAACTGGATCTACTATGGATCTGCTACGGATTGACACGCAAAGGGTTTGCAGATTAAAAAAACAGTCAAAAGGACATCCGTAGCGGATCCGTGGCAGATCCGTAAATCTTTTACATGATCCACCCTCATCCGTGTCAGTTTCCATATATGGAACCATGGCCTATATCCGAGGGGCATCTGTGAAAGTGTAACTGGCCCCTTATAGACTGTCAATGAATGTCCCCTGATGCATGACTGCCTAGGCTAGTAGTCACTTTCCAAATTTAGGACAACACCATGGCTAGCCATGTTCTCCAGAATGCCACAATTTTTCCTATTTTTTTGTAAATATTTACAGCAATCATTTCTTTCCTGGCAGTAATAAAATTAGACACTGCCGTTGTCTGGGCTATGAAGATGCCTATATATATAAAATGGCAAGTAAAAGGATCAGAGTTGGAAGTTGGCCATGATTATATGGAAACACCCACTTATAGTACAAGCTATAGTACAATTGTTATGCATGTGTGGGGTAAATTAATTTTACAAAATGGAAAGCTCTGTTGGACCCTATTGGAGGCAATGTTTGATGTTTACATGCCATTGAGGTTATGTTTAGGCCCCCTGGGGCATGTGTTATGTTATTGGTATAGTTAATGTATCTGCTATTCAAATTACACATGCCCTTGTTTACGAAGTCTATAGATCCTAAATGTATCCATATAAACAAGCCCAGAATCCACAGTAAAGATTAAATGCTGTATAAAAATGAGCTAATAAGTTCAATGAATATTAAACATCCAGATTAATACTTACCATATTTTATTGCATGAACATCCCCTCCATCCTCACTTCCCCTCCACTTTGTGATTGTGGGATTCCAAAAAGATACATTGCAGTACAGCGCTAATTGAATAACCACTTAAAAGAAACAAAGTTCATCAAGACAAAACATCAAAGTTTTGATCAAGAATTCTTTAAAATCTACAAAATTACATCAGAAAAAAAGTTTATATTTTCTTCAGATTTAAGATATGTTTCTAATATTATAAGCTCTCCAACAATTATATGTATTGACAATCTATATATGTGTTGTAAAGCATTCAATTATCATTCATTATCACTAGACACTTTAATTGTTTTTATCTGTAATAGTGTAGTGTGCCGAACAATAGATTTGGTAGTGTTTTAGAAGAATCATAGTTAAATGTAAGAAACAAACATTTATTGGAAATAACAAGAATTATATAGTACAGAATATACAAGTTTTACCAGCAAAGCTGGGGCAGAAATGGTTACAGCATCAAAGATCAGATAAACAATATCTTAATTAATATAACACAAATATTAACTCTGCTTTAAACTTCCCTGTCACCAATGTTGCTATAATGTGAATAAAAACTTCCCTGTCTAGGTTCTGCCATTAAAGTTAGCTTCCCTGCAAATCATACAGAAAGTTCACAGTTATTTTAGTAATAGTGTTGTGGTTGAATGCGAATTATGGAACCGGTTTCCGAAAGCAGAAATTCGGCGAAAAACCGGGTACGTTTAAATTTATTTAAAACGCAAAGAAATAACTTTTTGAAACGCATATATGAGCTTTAACTTGTATATAAATAAGAACCACAAGGGACTTTTTTAAGACTTTTGAGGACAAAACGTGTGATATATCAATAGAATATTGTAAAATTCTGGGAAATATTTGTTATAGTTCAATATTTTGGAAAACTTAAGTTAAAATAATGAAATATGTGATGAAACCGGTTTTGGTTAGAAGAAAACGAAACGTAACCGGATCACTGTCTTTCGGTCGGCAAATAGGTTTCCGGTTTACCGTCTTCAACACTATTTAGTAATAACAAAGATCAAATTAGTTTGCAGATTTCACCCTGAAACTAGATTTCCACAACAACAAATTCACATCACTTCCTGAAATACCATCTCACAAGATTAAATATACACCTTCCCAAGTTTCACCCTGAAAGAACCCTCAGAAAACTACTAATTCATACCTTAATAAACTCCCATGTTTTACCCTGAATGACACTAAGTAAAATATTAATTCATATGATAAACTCCCAGGTTTCACCCTGAAAGGAAATTTAGTTACAGAACTAAATGCACATCATATGGAACACCCAGGTTTTACCCTGAAAGCAAAGTCTCACAAAACTATATATTTATCATAAACATAGTTTTCAGGTTTGACCCAGAAAACTCACTGTACAACTTAACCACAGGTTTTACCCTGAACAGTTGTTCATCCTGCCTAAACCCTGACAAACCCAGTCATAGAATGAACAACTCGGAAAGTACAAGGTTGAAGTCTTCTGATTGGTCCAAGCTTTAGTTCCTACCAAAACTTCAGTGAACTTCCTGTATCACATTGTTGCCATAAGCATGAAACTAAATATCAGCATGTTAACGAATAATACAAATAAAAAGGTAAGATAGTTTAACAAAATAAATATACAACCTACAAAATACAAATTATAAACAGCTAATCATAAATACACAATTCGGCCGCCGATAGTTACAAACTACATATATATGAAACGCTAATCAATAAAATCCATGGCCAATGTGCTTCATTAGTAACCCCAATCCCCCTCCCCTTTGTAAAATGCATTGCCCCTGGGGTATTTATAATTATGGTAATAGTACTTTATTTGCAACAGTTCATCTTGATTTCAATGTAATCAGTTTCTTAAATTTTTCATGAGTGATTTTTGGTGTTAAATTTAAGATTACTATACATGCTGTAATGATATATAGTAATGTATAGTTAAGCGTCCCTGAAAGGGCGCTTATTTGTTTTCGCCTCAGTTTCCTCGCCGCCGCCGCCGCCACCGCATTATGGTCTCCCTTGAATATCTCCCTTATTATTAGAAGGTTTCAAACCATATTTGGCAGTTATATACTTTAGGCGTGGGAAAATTTTTCTGCATACTTAAATACTAAAAAAACCACTCCTAGAATACAGAAGACTCCCAAACCTAAGGGACATACTAACTTCTAATAAAATAAGTTGGCCACCCAAGGAAATCAAAATCAATAACTCCAAACTCCCACCAGTTTGTACCAGATTAGGTAAATGTACTTACTGCCCTAGATTACATAAAATCAAAGAATTCTATAGTACACATACCAAAAGAATACATAAATGTATAAACTTACCTGAAAAACACAGAATAACATGTGAAATATACAGTATAATATATCTCATACAATGTACTAAATGCCACAAACAATATATAGGCGAAACTGGGAGACCTTTTAGAGCAAGGATTTATGAACACACAGCTAGTGTTAAAAATCCTAAAAAGTCACTATCGACACCTGTATCAAGACACTTCACCACTGAAAACCACTCTCACAAAGACATGAGATTCAGTGTAGTGCAATGGTTAGGAAATGAGACCCCCCCCCCCCCCCCCCATCATCACAGTTCAGGAAAAACTACTTGGTACAGAGCCTTATAATTTGACACACCTGTTCATACTATCGAAAACGCGAGCTGATTAGATTTTGGGAGCAATCCCTTGAAAAATGTCTCATTTATGAGTGATTTTCTGACACCTTCCAATCTGAAAGCCTTAAATTTAGGCCAACCCCCCTATTATCTTCTTAAGTATTGGATTTAGAGCTATAAAATGTACTGGGAGGTAATAGGAAACCATATGTGGATAGTCTAAATAGCCGGTCAGTTTTACCCCACGGCCCCCCCTTATGGGTCAAACTGGGGTCATAAAATAGCTGATTTTGAGTTTTTGCCTTATATCTCCTTTATTGTTGCTTTTATAGCTTCAGAATGTATTAAGAGGTATTGAGAAAGAGCATGTGGAGAGTCTAAATAGCCGGTCAGTTTTACCCCCCAACCCTCCCTTATGGGCCAAACTGGGGTCATAAATAGCTGCTTTGGAGTTTTTGCCTTATATCTCCTTTATCTTTGCTTTTATAGCTTCAGAATGTATTAAGAGGTATTGGGAAAGCATATGTGGAGAATCTAAATAGCCGGTAAAAATGGCGGCCATTTTGAATTTTCGAATTTTTCACAAAAATTGCAAAACATAAAAATGCTTATATCTCGAAAACCGTGCTGGATAGAGCGATTTCGACAAAATTTTTGACCCACAGGGTATCTCTGCAGAGTAGCCATGCCAATTTTCAAAAAAAAAAATTCTCGCAAAAAATGAAAATGGAGGCCATTTTGAATTTTCGAATTTTTCACAAAAATTGCAAAACATAAAAATGCTTATATCTCGAAAACCGTGCTAGATAGAGCGATTTCGACGAAATTTTTTATCTTCAGGGTATCTCTGCAGAGCAGCTATCCCAAAGAGCTTTCACTCAGTGAAGTTTCAGACCCATAGCTAATTATTCACCTACTCAAAATGAGTAAATGCTAATTATCTCTGAAACTATTGGGGATACCCAATTTTTATCAAATAACTCATTCATCTACTTTTGGGAGAGCTTTCACATGGTGAAATTTCAGACCCGTAGATAATTACTCACCTATTCAAAATGAGTAAATGCGAATTACCTCTTAAAAGTATTGCAGATAGCCAATTTTTCTCAAATAACTCATTCACCTACTTTTGGGAGAGCTTTCACTCCGTGAAGTTTCAGACCCATAGCTAATTATTCACCTACTCAAAATGAGTAAATGCTAATTATCTGTAAAAGTATTGCGAATACCCAATTTTTATCAAATAACTCATTCATCTACTTGTGGGAGAGCTTTCACATGGTGAAGTTTCAGACCCATAGCTAATTACTCACCTACTCAAAATGAGTAAATGCGAATTATCTCTAAAAGTATTGCAGATAGCCAATTTGTCTCAAATAAATCATTCACCTACTTTTGGAAGAGCTTTCACTTGGTAAAGTTTCAGACCCATAGCTAAATTACTCACCTACTCAAAATGAGTAAATGCTAATTATCTCAAAAACTATTGCGGATACCCAATTTTTATCAAATAACTCATTCATGTACTTTTGGAAGAGCTTTCACATGGTGAAGTTTCAGACCCGTAGATAATTACTCACCTACTCAAAGTGAGTAAATGCGAATTATCTGTAAAAGTATTGCGGATACCCAATTTTTATCAAATACTCATTCATCTACTTGTGGGAGAGCTTTCGCATGGTGAAGTTTCAGACCCATAGCTAATTACTCGCCTACTCAAAATGAGTAAATGCGAATTATCTCTAAAAGTATTGCGGATACCCAATTTTTATCAAATAACTCATTCACCTACTTTTGGGAGAACTTTCACTTGATGAAGTTCCAGACCCGTAGCTAATTACTCACCTACTCAAAATGAGTAAATGTGAATTATCTCTAAAAGTATTGCAGATAGCCAATTTTTCTCAAATAACTCATTCACCTACTTTTGGAAGAGCTTTCACACACGAAAATGATAAATTGTGAATATCTCGGAAAAGCTATTTCTTCTCATTTAATGCTCGGCGGGAGATACACACCGCAGCAGTGGTCTTGTCAAAAATTTTTGTCTCCCCAAAAATGGTGGCCATTTTGAATTTTCAAAGTTTTTGCAAAACACAAAAATGCTTATATCTCGATAACCGTGCTAGATGGAGCGAACTCAACAAAATTTTTGACCTGCTTGGTATCTGCAGAGTAGCCATGCCAATTTTCAAAATATTTTTGTCTCGCCAAATATAGCGGACATTTTGAATTTTCGATTTTTTTGCAAAACACAAAAATGCTTATATCTTGAAAACCATGCTAGATAGAACAGACTGCGCTGACTTTGGTTGCCACAACAGTGTAAGGCTAAAAACTAAGCATTTTCTTAATACTTTAGCACTCACCTTTATATCCTTTTTGGGACGCTTTGTTTTTGCTATGCAAAAACATTATCTTTTTTTTTGCGAGCGATCCTCTAGTTTGGTTTTCCTTTTATCTTTAACTTGTTGGTTATACAATGTAAAAGAAATAAAATGTTTATCTCATTACTTTAGCTGTAGATGCAGTTGAGGAATATGTATTGATAAATGACAAAGATCAGTTACCAGTTAGAACAGCTTGTGATTTACTTGTGTGGAAGAGTGTCCATGTTCCATCTCCATAATATTTCCTGGACAAATATCACAGAAATACTGAATCATCTAATAAAACAAATATATAACCTCATTTACACTGAAGTACAGTTCTATAGTATCCTTGTGTGCTTCAAGGTCAAGTTTCCTGAAACTTTGACATTAAAAATGTCAATATCTTTATTTTATCATCCAGACAATGCAAATGTTGCAAGGTGCCATGATCTCAACAAATGATGTTGATGAAATGATAGTTCAGAAATTATTTCACAATCGAAAAGACTTTATTTTTGCTCAAATTACCAATGAATCAGAAATAACAGAAAATCCCATTCCATATGTGTTATACTAGTTTTAAATGCCAATTAACACAGATTTTAAGGTTGGTATGAATTGGTCAAAAGCTGCTAGATTGGTATGGCCTCCTTCATTTTCATGTATGGAACTTGAAGCATAACATAGATACTCACTTCACAGGTATTATTATACAAAATCCCTGGTATGTGTCCTCAAAATGATTAGGTTCAACTAAAGGTCTACTAGGAAGTCTACTGCTTGTTAATGTTATTAGCCCCACTATATAAGCATGATCCACCCAAAAAACACCACCATAAAAAAACACCACTGCTTTGGGGAACCTCATAAAAAACCCTACCCTCACAATTGTAAGAGGAATAAAAAACCCTCTTTTTAAAAAAAAAATCCATCCTACAAAATCTACATCATATTATTACACATTAAGAATGTCAAATGGGGTAGTGTCCGGCTATAGTTACTTGTTAATTGTTATTAATTTCACACACTTGCTATTGTCCATTTTTATTGTGGTATTATTACTTGGATTATTTCATACAGTTGATTAAATAAATGAATGGACTTTGTCATTTCTCCATTATAGTTCAATTTTTGGTATCCTTAGAGTAGTTGAAGTTATATTTACAATCACAAACTACATATTTTTAAACCGTCACTTAGAATTTTCGGAGTGGTTTTTTTTATGCCAGCGAGATTTTGAGGGTGGAGTTTTTTATACATTTGCCAAAACCAGTGGGGTTTTTATGGTGGGATTTTTTAGGTTCCCCTTCTGGAGATCAGACCAGAAACAGTAAGTGCTTGTTTTTTTTTGCTTTCACAGGTAAAACTATGGCAGATTCCAGAACAGGGCCTGACTGAGACGCTCTCTGATTGGCTGGTGGATCTCCATGGACACACACGCAGAGTCGGCTACCTGGACTGGCACCCCACTGCAGAAAATGTACTCCTCAGTGCAGGATACGACTTCAATGTAAGAAAGTAAAAGATAGCAATTGCCAATTTCTAGAAAAGTTATAAATGCACTGAAGATAGGAATAAAATAGAATGTGACATTTGAAATTTGATATATAATATCTTTTGAATACTCCATATGTAGTGATACCTAAATGATAGTGTCCAGCAAACATGCTACTGTGTAGAAATTCATTTAAGGAAGGTTAAGATTCTTTGCACACAAACTCTCAAGCAGAAATTATAGGGTTTATGATATCTGATTGGGGTACTGAGACATGACAGATGTGTTGATCAGATTTGACCTCAGTGAAAGCACTCAGAGGTTTTGAGAAATGTGTGGAATATTGAAAATTTGAATGGAAAAGACCAAATGTGACACCTGGATATGATAAGTGTGCTGCTTGTCCAAGATATAACTGTAATGTAAGGACTTAGAGATTTTGCTTTGATTTATTATCCTGTGAAGATTAAAACCTAGGAAATTTCATTTTCAAGGTTACTTGTATGTAATTAACAGGAGTTTTGGCTCTAGTAAAAAGATGCTACAATAGCTTACCATGTGGAACTGAATGCTGATCTTGGATGGCCGCAGGCCCCGGCCAATGTCCAAGAAAAATAGATGTCTAGTACTGGCCGGTACCTCACAGGGGGGTGATCCCTGTCGTGAAATACCGCATGATCTCCCTCCTTTCTCATTGACCATGATATGAAGTGTTTTTGTTGCAAGGAAAGAAGCTATTTTTTTTCTTTGGATATACTTGTCGTTGGACACTAAAACTTCATCAGTTTCTTTATTTAAAATCATAGAATGTCAATTTTGTGACAATTCACAGAACAGATAAGCGTATTTAGCATATTTTACAACTTAAATCCACTTCCGGGTTCATGTTGTAAAGAAAACTGTGGGTGACAACGACTCGTGGTTGTAGCCTGTATACAGGAATATATGCCTGATGAAATCAAATAAAATAAATATTTTAAGGGTTTATCCCCATTCTGCTGCAGTATTTGACCATTTTAAGGGTTAAAATATGAAATAAAGCACGGAAACTAACTTGGGAAATCCTTGGGCAAACCCCTGTGGTGGTGTCATCATCTAGAGAGCATCTGCTGAGAGTACTATGAACCGTGTACGTAGCTTTTTGTACAGGACCTTTACCCGGCGAAATAAAATAAAATATTTTATCCCCTATTTGCTACATTATTGACCATTTAAAGGGATTAAACTTAAAAATAAAGCAGTAAAACGACTCCTTGTTCAAAAGGATCCGAGGTTCCAGGCTTCCATTATGGAAACCATATCATTCCAAGTGGGGGTGGATGAGATCTCCAGTTGGGTCTGAAGTCTTTGTCTAGACAGCAGGTGCTTGCAAAACAAGGTTGCCATGTGCTGTTGGGGAGACCTTGGTTTGGCAATAAAAAGTCGCCCCCTTTTCTGTGCATTTTTATTAAAGATTCAAAATATATTTGATATAAATATGAAGATATAAAATATTTGAAATATTTTACCTACAGGTTCTTTGTAACATAGATGAATATTACTGCACAATGGCAAGGCTGTTAAAATGTGAACAATTGTTTACGCAATGCCTGCCTTCTCTCCAATTGCTTCAATTCAACAACAAATAGTGGTTGTTTTCTAAAACTATCTGTTAAAGCAATAAATGGGGAGGTTCCAGGCTTCCATTATGGAAACCATATCATTCCAAGTGGGGGTGGATGAGATCTCCACTTGGATCTGAAGTCTGGTTCTAACCTACACACTTGCTTTCACCCGAGTTATAACCATCCAAGAGTTTGGATGTTCGGATGATTGAAGCCTGGTCCCAACCACAGCTTGACTTATCCCCCAAGTACTAATCATCTGAACATGGTCTGATGCTCGGATGATTGTTCAAACCTAAAAACCCAAACGCTCGGATCTAAAAATCCGAATGTTCGGATGTTTGGATGATGGTTCCAGATCAGAACTCTGAACAATCCTTAAGCAGACACTTAGATTAAAAGTACACAAGTCTTGTATTAAATATCACTTATTTGAGGCTTTGGTGCAAGTCAAAAGTTCTCAAGCCTAAGAGGGCTTCTTCTGAACAAAGTCCTTCACTCAGACCGGACTCTGTATTTTTATAGGGAAGTAGATTGCCTGACTTAACCCTAACCATATTCCGAGGACATTGAAACTTTGGTATTTTTTAATCTCCCTTACCAGGACCAGTATGCCCAGGTCCTCCACAGTCTGGGCTCTGAATGATGTAGCAGGCCAACAGGAGCTTAGGCCAAGGGGCCTTCAGCTACTCCCACTCAGTCCTCAACTAGATGCTTTGATAAATTTAAACAGGACTTTCAGTCCATTAATTTGCCTGAAAATTAATCTATAAACCCATGGTTCAACTAGTGGGTATATTGGGACAACCTTGTTTGGAGGACAAATTACAAGATTACAAATCTGTATCTCCCCTAGTCACTCTGGGCCCCCTAAGGGCTAGGTCCACTACTGGTAGTCAAGAATTTGAGCTTCAGGCAAGGCAAAATCTCTGTACCGTAATTTCTGGCTGCTCTTACCTAGGTCATTTCTGAATACTACCTGGCCAGGAAACTGTTAAGACAGTATCAAGGGTTCCTCCTCAAGGCACCCGTAAAAACACATGAGGTTTAGGCCCTATCAAATCAGCCCTTATACAGTCCCCACAACTAAGAGACTCCTACAAGGAACACCCCTATGGGGGTCAATCCATTCCAAGCAGTAGCCATCGTTTTCCCTAGGTAGGGGGAAATTGAGTTGAAGAGGATCGGGAGGTCGTTTTCGACCTCACACAAGGGGATGAAGGTGTGGAAACCCCTCCTCCCAATGACTTCTTTCAACCTCCCTCAGTCCACCAGTAGGAGGTCTCCCCCACTCTTTCAGAAGAGACTGGCAAACAAACAAATGCTCACACAACGTGTTAAATATTCTTACCAATGTTTATGTTCTACCATTCATCACCAATCCAAATTAGCCAGAGTTCCCCGATTCACTCAGGATACAAGGTCCATCAAAATCTAGCTCTGGCCTCTTACATCCAGTCTCCCCTGTCAAGAACAAGGGTGGAAATTGTAAAATCTCTCAGGTTTTAGAGTCACCTATTTCTAGTCCCCAGCCTCACCAAAAGTGGAGACCAGTGATAGACCTAGGCAGGCTCATTGGTAGTGGTGGAACGATTCGACGAAAATTCGATTTCCAAACTCAAGTCCACATTTTAGCATCTACATCGATACCTATTGGAAACGTCGGCGATGAAAAAAAACCCGAAACCACGGAAGATGTTTTGAGTGGACGATAATAGAAATACTAGTTACTGGCTACAATGAAGGAATAATGCACACTAACTGGCTACAAGGTACAGTCTCAGAAACGTCAGCGGTAACTAAAGTGGTTTTATATGGGCGATAATCGGGAATTTATGTGATCGCGGTACTTCGTTTTTATGTTTAATGTATGTTTAAATAGCCATAACTTACTTTTTTATTGCGTAAAATACCCTTACCTTATCCTCACTAGTGCTTTCGCCTTGGCGGGAGCAAACAACACGACCAAACGAGAATATTTTTAAAAGAAATGTTCTTGTCGGTACCAGTATGTACACGCATGACCGCGCATGCGCCTCCATTGGCAAACCCTGTTTAGCCTCACTTCAATTTTGGTCGTCAGGGAGCAAATATCGTTTGTTTACAGTGCCGAGTTCGTTTGGGAAATTTGAGGAAAGATGGCTGAAAGTCAGATTAAATCTAAAGGACAGAAGATTGCTTCTGGTTGTCGACATTTTACTGCAGAATGGGACTCTCATCATTTTTGTTGGGCTTGCCGTGACAAGAAGAAGGGTGATGATGTTTGTGTAACTTCTAAAGAGGAGGACTGCTATATCTGTCTTCAGTTTTCTTCTGATCAGAAGAAAAAATTGAAGGCTAAGAAGGCGTATCAATTGAAAAAATCCAAAGATATTTCTAAAGATTTAGAGGACTCTTTATTAGGACCAGAAGAACCTCCATCTACAGCTTCAGCATCAACTTCATCTTCAGCCACTCTTTCTTCTGATAAATCTACTTCTTCAGATCCCCTTTTACGTATTCTAGAGAGGCTTGACAGTATGCAAGGTAGATTGTCTGCTCTAGAGAAGGGAAGTACCTCTGTCTCCTCTAAAGAGGTGAATATGACAGAGGCAACCCCTCATGAAGTGTCTGAGACGCAAAAGAATGCATCGCGTTCTGCTTTTGCTGTGATAGAGGAAGAATCTCAAGATTATAGGGAGTCCAGATCGAAAAAAGCTCATTCTTTGTCTCCTTCTTCTGACAAACCTACAAATTGTAAAGACGAGGAGGTGGATGATGACCCCTCTTACAGGCAGGTTTTGGTTCAAAGGACAGAAGGAAGAAAATTCCTATTCTACCCATGTCGCTTCCTCCAGTGGGTGAGATCAATTCTAGATGATCCGAACTTGAGAAGAAGGTAGCTGGCAATCCTTCGGAAAATGGTGAAAGGTTGCTTTCAGCTCCTTATAATTCAGACAGTTTCCTGCCTTATACTAGACCACTGATGAAATTTTATAGATCTACTTCATCAGAATTCACTACCATGGCACCCAAGTGTCAGGACTCCTTCAAGAGTGTGTGCACAAAATCTTTCACTACCCCATCCTCCATTTTAGTACCTACCAAGCAATTCCCACTATGGAGGCAGTTAAAAGAGAACATGTCCAAATGTTAGGGTTTGTGAGTATGTTCATTAGGGCTATTGAGAAGTGTGCTACAAATATGGAGGACGTGCTTCAAGCCTGCTTTGGTTCAATGGATGAGACTGTTCATAAGGACATAGAGGAGGCTTTGGGTTACATTCATGTTCAGTTGGCGGCTATTTCATCTACAGAAAGGGCATTGGAGACTATCACTGAAGCCTCTATGACTATGGCTTGCAACTTAGAACTGGCAAGAAGGGATACTATCCTAAAGCTATGTGCTCCTCAACTACATGAACATGATAGAAATAGACTCCGTAGATCTGGCTTTACTTCTTCGGATTTATTTTCACCTTCAGTCCTCAACAGTGTAGAGAACAAATATGACAGGGATAGATCCCCAAAAAGACAGAAGTTAGATAGATCTTCATATGCTTCAAGGAAGAGTACTTCTTATAGGCAAAATTCTAATCAGGCCTTCAATAGAGGTTCTTTTCATGGCCAAGGTGAATTCAAAAGCCAGCACAAAGCACCACAGTCCAACAGAGGGGGCCATGGTGGCAGAAGGAAGTGACTATGTAAAGTCACAGATCTTACTTCCTGGAGGTCGTTTGCAGCTATTTGTCAAGGTATGGGAGCGAAACGAATGCCATCCCAGAGTTGCACTCATTCTAAAACACGGTTACAAAATACTGTTGAATCAACCAATCGAATTGTCTCTTACACCAACCATTCGAAGCGGTTATGCAGATCCACAAAAACAGAAATTTCTGTTGGATTGTGTTCAGGAAATGCTTCAGAAAAACGGAATTGTACCAATAAGAATGAGTGCAACTCTGGGATTTTACAGCAGGTTGTTTTTAGTCCCGAAACCGGGGAAAAAATGGAGGCCAGTGATAGACCTAAGTGTGTTAAATCTGCATCCATCGGTTCCCACATTCAAGATGGAGACTGCCTAAATTATACGAAACTCCATTTGCAAAGGGGAGTGGGTCGTATCTGTAGATCTTACAGACGCTTACTTCCACATTCCTATCCACCAAAAGTCGCAAAATCTGCTTCGATTTCATGTGGGAGGACGTTCTTTCCAGTTCTTTCCTTTCGGTATAGCCACGGCTCCACTCGAATTCACTCGAATTGCCAGGGAGGTAAAGCTAATGCTTCAAAACAGGGGTATACGCATCCACCAGTACTTAGACGATTGGTTACTGCGAGCTCCAACTCAACAGATTTGCATGGAGCAGTCAAAACAGCTGCTCGCGTTTGTACAAGAACTAGGTTGGGTAATCAACTTCAAAAAATCAGAGTTAATTCCAACCCAAAATTTTGATTTTCTGGGGTACAGATTCGACTTGATCAAGGGCAAGGTCCTACCCACACAGAAAAAATGGCTAATTTTGACAACTGCCATAGAAAGTCTGAACAACAGTCTAACAACAACTCCCAGGATCCTGATGTTCATAGGCATTCTGGCATCTCTGGAGAAAACAGTCCCAATGGGCAGATTACACATGAGGCCCTTCCAATGGTATCTCAAAACTCATTGGAAGTATCCCCAATCTTTGGAGAAAATAATACCATGCTCAGAAATTTTGAAAAAACATCTGATATGGTGGAAAAATCCCCAAAATGTGCTGAAAGGTTGTCCCCTTCATGCAGAAGAACACAATCTCCTGTTATTTACAGATGCTTCGGTCAAGGGTTGGGGTGCTCATTTGGGAGACCTGACAGTCAGTGGACTGTGGTCGGACACAGAGGCAAATTTGCATATAAACATTCTGGAATTGAAGGCAGTGTTTTTGGCAATAAGGTCTTTCCAGACCCATCTTTTGAATCAAAGGGTCTTGGTGGCCTCGGACAATGCAACAGTGGTGGCCTACCTCAACAAACAGGGGGGGACTCACTCACTGGAGATGTGTCTCATGATCTGGCGTCTGATGGCTTTTTGCAACCCCAGGGCAATTTTGCTAAGGGCTCGTCATATCCAAGGGTGTCTGAATGTGATAGCAGACAGTCTGTCTCGCAGGGACAAGATTATTCAGACAGAATGGTCCCTTCATCCCAAGATTTTTCAGGGAATTTGCCAAATTTGGCACAGACCAATGGTAGATATGTTCGCAACCAAGATGAACAACAAACTACCTCTTTATGTATCTCCAGTCCCAGATCCAAATGCAATGGCGGTAGATGCATTGAATATCTCGTGGCAGGCTCTAGACGGCTATGCCTACTGCCCAGTTGCTCTCATACCCAAACTAGTTCAAAAGATGAGAACTTATGCTTGCCGAATGATTGTAGTAGCCCCAGGGTGGCCAGGGATGAGCTGGTTTTGGGATCTAATAGAACTGTCCACAAAAACCCCACTACTACTTCCTCATTGGGAAACTCTCCTCAAACAACCGTTCAGTCGCAGGTTCCATCAAAATCTCCAGTATCTGAATCTACATGTTTGGCTTCTGGATTCAAGGCCAAATCACCTAAAAAATTCTCTAAGTCAGTGGCAGAGAGAGTTAAGGCACCTCAAAGATTTTCATCAGGAAGGGTCTATGAATCAAGGTGGACCATTTTTGAGTCATGGTGCAAACAGAGTCAGGTGGAGTTCAAAAAACCTACTCTTTCCTCAATAGCTGATTTTTTGACCTATTTGTTCAATGAAAAGGCTTTGAAACCTACTACTATTGCAGGCTACAGAACAGCAATTGCAGATCATCTTGGACCTGCAGGGATTGAGATCAGTCATAGTTTTGAACTCAATAGATTGATTGCCAGTTTTCATAGGGATAGGCCAGTGAAGGATAGGAATATACCTTCTTGGGACTTATCTTTAGTGCTCTTGGCTTTGACGAAACCTCCTTTTGAGCCACTCAAGGATGCTCCTTTGAAAATTTGACTTTCAAAACGGTTTTCTTAATGACTTTGGCTTCAGGTAGAAGGAGGGGTGAAGTTCATGCTTGGACATTCAGGTCTTTGAAACATAAGTCTGGCTGGAAGGAGATCACAGTGTCCCCTTCATCAGTTTTTCTTGCTAAGAATCAGTTGGCTTCAGATGGTCCAAGCATTGTCCAACCAGTGGTCATTCCTGCTCTTAAACCATCTTTGGATCAATCCTTAGCTGAGGATATGACCTTGTGCCCAGTTAGATCTTTAAGATATTACATTGACAGGACTAAAGATCTGAGGAAAGCATCTTTTGTTTATCTCCTTCAAAGGTGGGTTTTCGGGGGATATACAAAGATCTACCATATCTTCATGGATAAAACAGTTATGCTTGCGTATCAGGGATCTGACCTTGAAACTCAAAATTTGTCCAAGGTCAAGGCTCATGACATACGCTCAATGGCGGCTTCCTTGGCTTTCAAGGGGGGAGTCTCTCTTGACCAAATTCTAGGTGCATGCTTTTGGAAATCACATTCCACATTTACAAACTTCTATTTGAAAGATGTGGCTTGGAGGTCAAAGGAAAGTTCAGAATATTCCTTGGGTTCGGTGGTTTCTGCCCAACACATAGTAAAATTATAGTAGGTATTACCTACTTGTGTAACTATTATGCATTTTTCATATTTTCTATGTATCTGCTCTATCTTGCTTTAACTTGTGCATGATTTTAGCTGTCATGATTATATGCTGTATTTTCATGTATTTACAGGCCATCCAGGAAGATGTTTGTAAATAAGAAGTTAGTTTGTTCCAGTTGTTGTGTTGAAACTACCATTTTTAAGCAAGACAGAAAACAGCCTTTGATATATGCAAAAACTCAAACTGAATATAGGGCCAAGGCACCGTGGAAAAGGGGCCAGGTTAGTGCTTACAAATATAACATAAACATAGTGTTATTTTGTTGAGTTACTTTTGTGCTTAAAATAGTCTAGTACTTTATCCTCACAAGAGTGCCTGATCTTTGTACTTTGGCTTATTGTTTGATTATACCTACTATTTGGTGTCAAAAATATTGAAAATCCCACCACCAGTATGGTTGTAATCAAGCACTAGTGAGGATAAGGTAAGGGTATTTTACGCAATAAAATGTAAAAATTTTATTGTAATTTAACTTTTTGTAAGTTAAATACTTACCTTATCCTCACTAGATTCGGATTCCCACCCATCCAACCCCACATTTTCAAAATTTTTGGTTTCTCAATACATTACATTGATTCCAAAATTAAAGTGAGGCTAAACGGGGTTTGCCGATGGAGGCGCATGCGCGGTCATGCGTGTACATACTGGTACCAACAAGAATATTTCTTTTAAAAATATTCTCGTTTGGTCGTGTTGTTTGCTCCCGCCAAGGCAAAAGCACTAGTGAGGATAAGGTAAGTATTTAACTTACAAAAAGTTAAATTACAATAAAATTTTTACAATTTCTTGTCCAATTTTTATAATTTTTTCACCATTGTGTTCAGTTTGATTAGCTGTATTCTGTCACACGAGGATATTTTATGTTATTTCAACACATTTGTCACTATTTAGAAGTTTACATGTTAATTATCATCTATGAAACTTAACTGCAAGTTGTGAAACTTCTTGACAATAAAGTGACAGAACTTACATCCATTTTATTCCAGAAAATAACTATTATAATATAATATATATTATAATAACTATTTTTGTAAATGAATTAAAGATAGCATAGAACCACAGTACAACATATATATCATTAAAATATCGGGAAAGATTGATAGATTTATAAATTACCAACAGTTATTTCTACTGGAAACCAAGATCAATATTTGTAAATCTGTCACTGACAGTAGTCCAGACCGTATTTTTTTATGGAAGTAATTTTGTAAAATTCCCTGTATGACTCAAAAATCGATTCGACTCGATTAATCATCTCTGGACTTTTCCGATTAATCGATTCGGATTTTCAAGTCCGATTCCCACCACTAGTCATTGGACATCCTCCTTCCTTGGTCAGAGACCATTTCAGCTCACCTAGAGTAGTGGTAAATCCCTCAAACATGATGAAGTGTTAGACCTCCACCCCAAGACCACAGTATTCAAATCTTTACAGACCCCTAAAACAAAGGTTGGGGCACTGACTCAGAGCAAGTCTCTACAAAGGTTTGTAGTCAGATGGAGATATAAAGGCTACACATAAATCTTCTAGAGTTGAAGGCAGTTTCTCTGGCCCTGAAATGGTTCAAGGACCAGTACCAAAACCAAAGTGTTGGTTGCTACAGACAACCCAACAGTAGTAACCTACATAAACAAACAAGGAGGAACCCTCTTGGTGGAGATGCATGCTCACCTGTGGAAAATCATGACCAGGTGTCATCATTCCCAGATAACTCTTAAGAGCCAGGCACATTCCAAGGTGCCTCAATGTGATAGCCTACCTTCTATCCAGTCCAATTAACAGAATGGTCACTGCATCCGCAGATGTTCAAATAAATCTGTTTGCCACTCATCCGAACCACAGAGTTCCATTGTATGTATCTCCAGTCCCATATCAACATGCTTGGGACATAGATGCTCTGAATATAATCTGGTCGGGTCTCTCTGCTTATGCTTACCCTCCCACGGCTTTGCTTCATAGTGTGATACAAAAATCAGGCAATGTAACTGCCTCATCATTGTAATAGCCCCAGGCTGGCCAGGGATGCCCAGGTTTTGGGACCTAGTGCAGCTCTCAACAGACATCCCACTTCAACTACCAGCGTCAAGAATTCTTCTCAAACAGTCCCACAACTAAATGTTTCACAGCAGTGGAGGTGGCAGTGATAATTGCTGCCCCTCAAAGGTCATCAACAAGGACCATGTACAAGTCAAAGTGGGCTCTCTTTTGAGAAATGGTGCATAGAAAATTCGGTGGATTTTGTACCTCTACCAAGACCTAAACAGGTGCCCTTTCAACCATTGATGGTTATAGGACGGCCATTGTTGACACCTTGGGTCAATTGGGGCTCCATGTTTCTCAAAGTTCAGACCTTACTCTCCAGTTTTCACAGGGATTGCCCCAAAAGTTTCAGGAACCTTCCAAAATGGAACCTTTCTGTTGTACTTAATGAGCTCACAAAAGCACCCTTTGAGCCTATGAAAGACACAGACCTCAAACATCTTACCCTCAAAACTGCTTTCTTGCTAGCTTTGACCTCCGGCAAGCACCGCAGCAAAATTCATGCCTGGGTTGTAAACAAAGTATCTAATTTAGGCCAATGGGAAAAGGTTGCTTTGGTCCCTTCTTCAGATTTCATAGCCAAAAACCAACTAGCAAGAGAAGGTTCTCAAAGTGTGTCTCCGGTGACTATTCCTGCTCTAACTATTAGATAGACATTTCAAAGAGGACAGGACCTTGTGTCCGTACAGGCCCTGAGGTAGTATTTGGATCAAACGAAAGACCTAAGAAGGTCTCGGTCCCTTCTCTTTATCTCCTTTAAGAAAGGACATACCTCAGACATCAGACCCGCTACACTCTCTTTTTGGCTAAAACAAATTACCTTACTTTGTTACAAACAAGCAAATCAACAAGCCTTGGACTTGGTCCAAGTTAAAGCGCATAATATTAGGGCCTTTGTGGCCTCTAAGGCCTTTTACGGTGGGGTTTCGGTGGACCAAATCATGCAAGCTTGTCACTGGAAAACTCACAACACATTTTCAAATTTTTTACCTAAAAGACCTTAGTTAGTCAGACGACAACAATATGTATCTGGGTCCAGTAGTAGTAGCACAATAAGTCCTAGACTCTTCCCCTCAGACTAGTTAAAGAGGGGGGCAAATCCGCTGCAACCAAGTCTTCAGGAGTCTAAATCCCAGGGTCTAGGTATATGTCTACCTCCTCAGGATGTTTGGGTATGGTCTTTCATCTTATATATTTTATTTCAGTTACAGTATTTATCATGTATTAACTTATTAAGTACTTATTCAGATGATCCCATAATCTTATCATAAGGGTGGCAAGTTGATTAGATCTTCAATGCTTGTTTTCATACGTGGTGAAGCCCTTGGGGCTATATACCGTTTAAGTGAGCCTGGCTGCACTTACCCCTTCAAATCCAGACATCCAGGCAGCTTT
This sequence comes from Sabellastarte sp. h YS-2021, assembly GCA_964017235.1. Taxonomy (NCBI): domain Eukaryota; kingdom Metazoa; phylum Annelida; class Polychaeta; order Sabellida; family Sabellidae; genus Sabellastarte; species Sabellastarte sp. h YS-2021. The sequence continues at coordinate 139,602,852 of OZ024929.1, forward strand.
AGTACTCTCATTCATTCAAATATTCTGGTTTTTGGCTTCTTACAGGCCCAGTTTGCAGAACCGGGGCACTGTAAGCGGGACTCAGACTGGCTTTTCTAAAAACATTCATTCTAATCTAATTAATTCAAATCCAAGAAAAATTGACAAATACCTCCAGTCTCAGCTGTAATCCCTCCACCGAACGGTTTGATTCAGCATTCAGGTCCACATGGTAAGCTATTGTAGCGCAAGAAAATTGAAAATTTTAATTACCGGTACTTAAATGTAGCTTTTATAAGCTACAAGCTTACCATGTGGAACTGAAGAGAGTCCCACCGTGCCTCCCCACAGCTGAGAGGGTACGGGCAAATTACAACTCGAAAGGCGGGAGATCATGTGGTATTTCACGACGGGGATCACCCCCCTGTGAGGCACCGGCCAGTATTAGACGTCTATTTTTCTTGGACGTTTACCGGGGCCTGCGGCCATCCAAGATCAGCATTCAGTTCCACATAGTAAGCCTGTAGCTTATAAAAGCTACATTTAAGTAATTAAATTTTTCAAATTTATAAGAATACGCATAACAAGACCCGAAAAAAAAATGACAACCACACCAGTAACAAGCATCAGCATTGCTAAGTAACATTCTCACTTTGTGACTATTCCTCAAGGTGACATGATACCTCTACAAAAAGACAAAGTGCTTTTCTTGGCAAATGTATCCTACATTATTTATCTTTGAACAGTTTACACTGTGTTTTATTGAAAGCATGTTTCACTTACCCTATATCCTGTATTATTTTATTTTCATTGGTTATTTAACACTACTTATTATTATTTACTGAAAGCTTGATTATATACTTTTGATGGACAATGTATGCTGCATTTTGTTGTTTGTTGAACAGTTGACGTTTTACTATGTACTTGTTTCTACTTTTTTATGCAGTGTATCCTGTGGAATGTAGAGACAGCTGAGCCTGTTAACATTCTAAGTCTTCATCCCGACAACATTTTCTCCATCTCCTGGAACTATGATGGCAGTCTGTTTGCAACGACCTGTAAAGACAAAAACCTCCGGGTCATTGACCCCAGACAAGGAAACATAGTGTCTGTAAGTGGCATTTACTTGTATGTCATGGTCCCTAGACAGAGAAACAGTTTATTGATAAATGACATTTAATTGTATGTGATGGACCCTAGATAGGGAAACTGTGTGTCTGTAGGCTAGACCATAGACCCAAACATAGTGCCTGTGAGTAATCTTTAAATGTGTGTCAGATAGCGAAACAGAGTGTCTTTGAGTGGGACTTAGATATATGTTATCAACTAGGCTTGGGTCGGTAGGCCCGGTATCTCCCTATCGAGAGCATTTTACTGAAATACCTTGATGAGATTTTACAATCGCCACTTCCCTTGTCAACATATATATAATGGAAGGAAAACTTAAAATATTGGGAACATACCTAAAATCTGTAGAAATTATAAGCTTTTATCCCATATTTTCGTGCATTTTGCAGACTTTATACTGTACTAGTAATTACGTTGAGCAGAACTGCCATGTTTTGGTTACGACACTTTATAACTTTAATCTCGCTTGTCAGTACATATAATTGAACGAAAACTTCAAATAGCAGGAACAAACAAGAAATATGAAGAAATTCTGCACTTTTACCTCATATTTTGTTCTTCTAGGTACTATTATTGTGATCTTGTTAAGAGGAACGTCCATGTTTGGTTGGGATGTACTAAAACGCGAAGTCCCGGAATCAGTACGGTTTTGCATTGGCGACCTCCCGATGTACATATTTTTTGTACCGACCCATCACGATTATCAACTAAAGACAGGAACATATTGTCTATCAATGTTGCCCATTGTAGTTCATAGACTCCAGACAGAGAAAAGTTGTGTCTGTAGTTACTACTTTATTGAATGCCGTAGGCCCATGATAGGAAATCTTTACAGCTCTAAATGGTTTAAAAATATGATCAGATTAATCATCATATCATACAGGCCAGAGTTCTTGGTAAGTATAAACTTTGGGCAAGAATATCATTCTTTGTTCTGATGTGGTAACTCATTTCGTAACGAGTTATAATAAAGTAAGTTGGTAGGATGACAGGCTACTGTTGCTCTCTGGCTTTATTTAAGTGCAGTACTACCTCTGTCACCAAGCATGCTTTCAGAGTAAGACTGTTGTTTGTCAGTAAAAGCCTGTGAAGTAGAAGATGATTCTATTATAAAACAAAATGTAAGTACATATTGGGCTGAGTGGAAATGGGGTGATATAATTGAACTTGTATACAACAGCAGGTTGAATGATAGATGGTTCTGCAGTAGTTCTCTTGTTTGAAATTTTCACATCTAATTTGGCCATTGCATCCCATGGTTTCAACAAATTATTGTTGGGAAGCATGTCAAATGTGTCTTGTTTATTGAGCCACCATTTCACTGTCAATACAGACTTCACTATACATGGTTTAACCTTTGTGTCTATAGGAGTGCGCCAGTCACCAGGGAACAAAAGCCTCCAAGGTGAAATTTCTCGGCAACAAAGGCAAGCTGTTCACAGTAGGGTTTTCACGCATGAGTGAGCGCCAGTATGGCATCTGGGACGTGGTGAGTGAACATATTCAAGGTCAAGTTCGGTTGAATTGTACAATTTTCTTCCAGAAAAATGGTAAAGTATTTCCTTGAAGTTGGCAGTTCATTCATTTGCTGACCTGTTGTTTGTATACCTACTTGTACATTACAGTCTTATTAATTACCAACTGGCTGTCCTCATCACCTGTTTGAGTCTTCTTTTATAACATTTGTCCAGTGTATGAAATTAACACTGAGCCCCCTATCCGAGACTGGTAAGTAATCTCACACACCTGCATCTATTACAGGTCCAGATGCCCTGTAACTTAAGAAAAATCTTTGTATAGATATTTTCTTTAATCGCCATAGTATTTCTGGACAAAGGTCGCACCAACAGACATTCTTGCCATTATAGAAAATAACATTAAACCATTTATTCTTTTGCACTTGCCATTTGGTCAATTTAAAACAAAATGTTGATGTAACCTGCATTGATTGATGGGCTGGCAACTTTTGAGTTGTCCTGGAAAGTTTTCTGGTAAACTTTGTACACTGCATTTGTCTACTTGCCGGCCACTTTATTAATTTAGCAGGAATGATATATTTAGGGAAAAAAATCACGTATCAAACATTACTATGCCTATCTAATCGGAAAGGGGAATATTAAACTACTTCCTTAAATTGGACTCAAAAGTCAATGTTTTTGAAATAGGATGAAAATTATAAATAGGTTTAGTTTGTGTGTATTTAGCGTGTTATCTATAAGAATAAACAAACTCAGCTGCATGTGACACATTAAATATCATCTGTTTTCAAATTTAATCCTGTATTAACCCATTAATTCACTAGATCTAATTTTACTAGATTTGGAAGTGCATTTGTTGTGAGGTACTTTCTAGGTTTATATCAGAATCTTATGTCGTCACTTATAACTAAGGATTTTAAATGGCCCTTTGCTATATTATAGGATTGATCTGTTAATGATTTTGTGTGTGCCTTCTTTAATATTCCTTTCATGAGGGATCTTTCAGATTCGCAAGTTATCAAATTTTAAGGGGACTTCTGTGGCCTAATGGTTATCCGTAATTTACACTTAAAAATGGAGAAATCTCTAATGAATGAAAACATTCTATAACGTTGTTGTATGTTACATTTTCTGAATGTGATTCTATGGTAAACTTTAGGTTTCAATGTTTGGAGAAACAGTTTAAAATGAATTAGAAAGCACTTCTGGAGTGCAGACCTCTGCCAAGGTAGCCAAAATTCCCCAAATCATAATTTCAGCCAAATACTGCCTTTTTACTTTAAATCTCATAATTAAATAGTATGACCATGAAAATGCAGTGAAAATGGGATATTTTGAAATTTCAGTTTTTGGGGGGGTTTTTGGGGTTTTTTTTTGTATCCAGAATATGATCCAGATCTTCCCCAAAGTCGGATCACTCCCCCCTTTGGTCAAGCCTCTCCTACTTAAAAAAATTCATGCAGATCCTCTGATTACTTTTGGATTAATGTTGAACACAAATGTAAAAACATTAAAAATTCATTGAAAATTGGAGTATCTGGATTTTATTGTGTCCTGTGTATCTGCCAGATTTTTCCCAAAATTTTATAACTTAATCACTTCTTCCTTTGGTCAGGCTGTACCTCAAAATAGAAGTTAACTACTGTTACTTTCATTTTAAGTTGAATTGTTTGTGTCCTTCATTGGACCAATCAGAATTGGGTTTGAACATATCATGCTCTGTGTTCCACCACCTGCTTTGGTACTGAGTTCACCGACTACCTATGTATTTTGATAAAGTGATATTAAACAAGAATCAGTTAAAGTCTGATGCCATACATTACTGAGTATAGATAATTCCAGGGGCTTTGTCTCTTCACCAGACATATACAGATAGAAGGAGATATTCTGGATTGGGCAAATATCACTAGACAGGGCAGCGTTAGCGGCCTAAGTATTTCTAGCAGAATGGGATTTCTGGAGTTTTATGAAAAATAGATTAGAACATGCTACAAATGTGACTTGTAATTCTTTTCAGCGTAACATGACCAAAGCTTTACATATGAACACCATTGACAATTCCAGTGGAATCATGTTTCCCTTCTACGACAGTGACAACAATGTGATGTTTCTGGCTGGGAAGGTATGTATCTGGTGCATATGATGAGCTTTAAAGTTTGATATAAACAGAAGGGGAAACTTAAGTATGGCAGTCATCTTGAAGTTTCAACAATTCTCTATAAGTTTGTTGATGAAAACACTGATTGTAGACTACACATTGAAACAAAAAAGCAGGAAAAAAATTAATGCGAAAGTGACCAGAGTGAGTTATGTTTAAAGCTGCAAGTCTGATGCAAATTTAAGTAAACTTCAGTATGGTATCTATCTTGAATGTAATATAGTTCTTGTCAAACTGAAGTTACCAATTTTTATGTTTTACACAATTTTATCATATAGAGAATTGTTTGCAATAAGAAGTTTTAAAAATTTGAAATGAATATTTGTGTTAGTAATACTTAAATATCCGAAAGGTTGTTTCATCTGAAGGGTGAACTAAAGTAAGGCAGTGATCTTGAAGTTTTTTAAAAATTTATGAAAAGGTTGCACTTGATTTGTAATTCATAAATTTGCTATGGTTATGTTCAGTCTTAGAATAGTCTCAAAAGGTGATTATGTGTATTTTTATATCCCCAGACGAAAGTCGGGGATATATTGGATTCAGGTCCGTCGCGCCACCGCCGCCGCCGCCGCCGCCGCCGCCGCCGTAGAAATTTCCTTGTGGACGCGATAACTCAAAAACAAATTAATATTTTTTTTTCAAACTTGGTACACATGTTAAGGGTGCCCAAAGGAAGATCCCTATTTTAAGGTGACCTTAAACTCCCAGTAAAAAAGAACTTATGGCCACCTTAAGGTCAGAAATTGCACTTTTGGCCACTTAGAGCCCTGTAGGTCACAAACTATGATGCTCAGCTGGCTGAAATTTTACCTGACAACACATTAATATGTTCTTAGTACATGTGCCGAAAATCATGACTTTAAGTTGAGGAGAAAATTGTGTTTGAGGCCCATAAATACCCCCACTTAGGGATTTTTTGCTATACTTTACACATATTTTGCCCTATAATTTGGAAGTGATAATTCTGATGAGTCTCAAACTGCGCTAGGTATAACTTTGATATGTAATCCTTGTCTGTAGAAAATTTTAGGGCTGTAGGTTTACCCAAAGGGGTCGACTTAAGGTCTCAAAAGTGCCCACAGAGACCCAATTTATGCACTTTTTGCCACTTTCAAGCACTGTAGCTTTCAAACTATGTCTCTCATCTAAGTTAAATATCATCTGGGAATATATCTATGTGTTTTCTTATATGTGCCCCAACATTTAGGCCTTTAATAGACAGTTAACCTGTGTATCAGGACCATAAACACCCACCCGAGTGACCCTTATAAGACATTTTTCACATCTTTTTCCCTGTAACTTGGAAATGGTAAGTCTGAGAAGTTTCAAACTGTATTAGATATATATTCTATGTGTAATCTTAGTATGTAACAGATTTTAAGTCTGAAGCTTTAATTTTGAAGGTCAAATTGAGGTCTCTAAAAGGCTCCCAAAGACCCAATATTTGGACTTTTTGCTACTTTTAAGCCCTGTGACTGTCAAACTATGTGACTGATAGAGCTCAAATCCTATCTGAGAAGATATTAGTATGTTATTTTTATATGTGCCAAAAATTAAGGCTTTAAGAAGACATTTAACCTGTGTATGAGGACCATAAATCCCCACCCGAGTGACCATTTTTAGACATTTTTCACATATTTTTCCCTGTAACTTGTAAATGGTAAGTCTAAGAAGTTTCAAACTGTATTAGATGCATATTCTATGTGTAATCTTAGTATGTGACAAATTTTAAGTCTGAAGCTTTAATTTGAAGGCTACATTTAGGTCTCTAGAAGGCCCCATAAAGACCCAGTATTTGGACTTTTTGCCAATTTTAAGGCCTGTGACTGTTAAACTATGTGACTGATAGAGCTGAAATCTCATCTGGGAATACATTATTATGTTCTTTTTACATGTGCCAAAAATCAAGGCTTCAAGTAGACATTTAACCTGTGTATGAGGACCTTAAACACCCACCTGAGTGACCCTTTTAAGACATTTTTCACATATTTTGCTCTGTAACTTGGAAATGGTAAGTCTGAGAAGTTTCAAACTTTATTAGATACATATTCTATGTGTAATCTTAGTATGTAACAAATTTTAAGTCTGAAGCTTTAATTTGAAAGCCACATCGAGATCTCTAAAAGGCCCACAATGACCCAATATTTGGACTTTTTACCACCTTTAAGCCCTGTAACTGTTAAACTATGTGATTGATGGAGCTGAAATCCCATCTGGGAATGCATTATTATGTCCTTTTTTACATATGCCGAAAATCAAGGTTTTTAGTAGACATTTAACCTGTGTATGAGGGCCATAGACACTCGCCCAAGTGCCTTTTTTGACATTTTTTCCGTATTTTGCCCTGTTATTTGGAAATGCTTAGTGTGACAAGTCTTAAACTGTATTATATATAATTTTTGTTTGTTATGTATGTCCCCCAAAAAGTTTCAGATCTATAGTTTAATTGCTAAGGTCTCTTTAACAATTGTAAAATGCCCACAGAATCCCAATTTATGGATATTATGCCACTTTAAAGCCCAGTAACTGTCAAACGATGTGGGTTATAGAGCTGAAATCTTTGAATTTTTAAAAGGAAATGCCTGTCTATTTAAATTTTGAATATTAATAATGTTATGGCTATCTTAGTCTTTTAAGAACTTATTTTTGTGTGTTATACCTCTGCTTGCTGAGTTTTTCACTTTTTAAAATGAAACTGGTTAAACATATTCAAGTAGACAAAATGGACACTTTAAGTGAGCTTTAAGTCCCAATATTAATGAAATTATATCCTTATGTAGTAAAACTAGGGGATTTTTAACCCTCAACTAGCCCAGTTTTATTCAACTTGCCTCAGTTAATTTTGGCACAGCTCCTACAGTTATGAACTCATTTCAGTTGATAATCACATACTTAAAATTCTCAATTCTTTTTGTATTTGAGTACCCCTTTTATATAGATTGTTTGTTTACCATTTATGCTCAACCCACATCCCCCACCCGGATTCCCCCCACCCACCTCTGGGACCTCCAGCTATATTGGGTGACACTAAATAAACAAAGGTATTTAATGATATCAGATGAGAAACAAAGAACTCAATGGGGTTGCAGATCTTGTGTAATAGTGAGAGAGGTGTGGAGAAGGGGAGAGGGGTGGGGGTGGGAGGTGGTGGGCTTCATTACATATAACACAAAGGGGAGTCAGAACTGAGATTGTGTCACATATTTAGGTTGCATATATATGGACCACATATATAGGTATAGAGGAAATGAATAACTGAAAACAATTTGCAAATTCTAAAAATAATATAATAAAATAATAATATAAATAATTTTTTTTTAAATAATATTTTATTTGTGAACAAATATAGAAACAGATATGCGCTTTTGGGATTATGAATTTTAGAATGGACATTGAATCATCAATCATTTAAATACTTTGAAGGAAGATTGAAAAATATGATGAGTTGAGTTAAAAATAATATTTTATTTGTCCACAAATATAGAAACAGATATGCTCTTTTGGGATTATTATTTTAGAATGGACATTCAATCATCAATCATTTAAATACTTTGAAAATAGGTTTAGAGTTATCATTGCAGGAAGATTGAAAATATAATTTGAGTTATGTATTCGGCGTCTGGGGATACACCATCTTCCTTGGGGAGATATAAACAGAGTAGATTGATGTGCTGAAGTTCATATAATAATGGGTAATTATGTTTTAAAAAATTTCCGATCAAAACCTGTGGCGTGAGTGATGACCTGTCTGGGGATATGTTGGCGCCGAGTTGGCCCAATCTAGTTTGTCATGATGTCACTCTGTTTCTTTGGCTGCAGGGAGATGGTAACATCCGTTACTTTGAGATTGTGGATGATGCTCCCTTCATTCACTATTTAAACCAGTACCAGTCTGGTTCCCCACAGCGAGGGCTCGGTGAGTATAATCTATTCCGGATTTTATCTCACATAGTGGAGATATGTAAGGAAATTGTATTGTTGTCCCAGATATACCTCAAATATATATCCCAGTAGTACATCCAGCGAGGCATAGTGAGAAGAGCTGATGGTATACATACAATATAAATATTCTAAATTGTCCCCTAAACCTTGCAGTGGTAAAAAGTCATTTCTGTGTGAGAAAATCAAGAAACACTGATATCAAATCCTAGCTTAGACATTGTATTTAGTTTACTTTGTGGAAGGACTCAAGATCCTTGTATGTACTGGTAGTTAAGCAAGTTTAGATGTGATAATGCAGTCATATAAAACTCTGAGGACTGGCCGTAAGTGAGAGGAGGTTTGAAATATCCGAATGTATACTGTCTATATTAATACTCAGGCTTCAAGTAAGTTTCCCCCAAGCCAGACTTATTAAATAGCCAGATATGTGGAGTTTATTTCTCTGTGTTTGCCAATCAAAAGAGCCACATGGGATATCCTTGCTGACCCATTGATTTATTTACAGCATGGTTTGGATGGACTGATATGCCTTATTCTATCACTCTCTGTGTCTTCCATGACCAAGGATCTCCTGAGGACAATATAGTAGAACCTCAATTAGTCGACTCTTGTGGGGGGGTGGGGGTGGGGGGTGGTTTGGTAGTCAAATACCCCCCTTCCAGGTGATGGGTTTGAATCTTGGTCCATTTCTTAAGTGGGAACGGTGGTAGTTGCTAATGCCAGGTTGTTTACAAAGCACAGTCTTGACTTCTATGTACTGCTCTTTTCCACAGCTAAAATTGTAAGTACACATTGTGATATGATCTATGCAATATGTTCAAACGGATTACTGTGCATACTGAGGTCAGTGTTTTGAGTTTCTGTTTGATACAAGTTCTTAAATTAGTTTGAGTAAACTTGAAGCATTAACATATCATTAGTTTGTACAGTGCTCTTTTAACACTCTAGAATATCAAGTAAATGAAGTTTAAATTTTTTTTTGGTTGAATGCTGTAGTTGGAGAAATCATAATATTAATTTCATATTATCAATGAACTGATATGATTAAAATATGTCAAGATAGAACGCATATTCATCATAGTTTAAAAAATAATTTTAAAAAAATTTTTCCCATAAAATTCTAGACAAAAATTATAACTTCAGTGGGAATTTTAATTGAAGCCTGAGGTTTTCTGTTATTTTCCTAATCATTTTAAGAAATCAGTGGCTTTTGATGTCATTTTGTCATTAATTGTATAGGGGTGATGCCAAAGCGAGGCTTGGACACATCCCGCTGTGAAATAATGCGATTCTACAAACTGCATTCCGTGAAAGCTCTAGTCGAACCCATATCCATGATAGTGCCAAGAAAGGTGAGGAGGAAAAGTACTCTTTTATTTTTATAGTCTTATTTTGGGGTTTAAAAAAGTATTCAAAATTTGTAAGGAAGGAAGTAATAAGTAGTCTGCAAAACTGAAAAATAAGTACTATTTCCTGGTTTTGTATTTATATTTGTTTTTGTTGGAATTCATATGCCGCCGCCGCCGCCGTAGAAATTTCCTTGTGGACGCGATAACTCAAAAACAAATTAATATTTTTTTTTCAAACTTGGTACACATGTTAAGGGTGCCCAAAGGAAGATCCCTATTTTAAGGTGACCTTAAACTCCCAGTAAAAAAGAACTTATGGCCACCTTAAGGTCAGAAATTGGACTTTTGGCCACTTAGAGCCCTGTAGGTCACAAACTATGATGCTCAGGTGGCTGAAATTTTACCTGACAACACATTAATATGTTCTTAGTACATGTGCCGAAAATCACGACTTTAAGTTGAGGAGAAAATTGTGTTTGAGGCCCATAAATACCCCCACTTGGGGATTTTTTGCTATACTTTTCACATATTTTCCCCTCTAATTTGGAAGTGGTAATTCTGATGAGTCTCAAACTGCGCTAGGTATAACTTTGATATGTAATCCTTGTCTGTAGAAAATTTTAGGGCTGTAGGTTTACCCAAAGGGGTCGACTTAAGGTCTCAAAAGTGCCCACAGAGACCCAATTTATGCACTTTTTGCCACTTTCAAGCACTGTAGCTTTCAAACTATGTCTCTCATCTAAGTTAAATATCATCTGGGAATATATCTATGTGTTTTCTTATATGTACCCCAACATTTAGGCCTTTAATAGACAGTTAACCTGTGTATCAGGACCATAAACACCCACCCGAGTGACCCTTATAAGACATTTTTCACATCTTTTTCCCTGTAACTTGGAAATGGTAAGTCTGAGAAGTTTCAAACTGTATTAGATATATATTCTGTGTGTAATCTTAGTATGTAACAGATTTTAAGTCTGAAGCTTTAATTTTGAAGGTCAAATTGAGGTCTCTAAAAGGCTCCCAAAGACCCAATATTTGGACTTTTTGCTACTTTTAAGCCCTGTGACTGTCAAACTATGTGACTGATAGAGCTCAAATCCTATCTGGGAAGATATTAGTATGTTATTTATATATGTGCCAAAAATTAAGGCTTTAAGAAGACATTTAACCTGTGTATGAGGACCATAAATCCCCACCCGAGTGACCATTTTTAGACATTTTTCACATATTTTGCCCTGTAACTTGGAAATGGTAAGTCTAAGAAGTTTCAAACTGTATTAGATGCATATTCTATGTGTAATCTTAGTATGTGACAAATTTTAAGTCTGAGGCTTTAATTTGAAGGCCACATTTAGGTCTCTAGAAGGCCCCATAAAGACCCAGTATTTGGACTTTTTGCCAATTTTAAGGCCTGTGACTGTTAAACTATGTGACTGATAGAGCTGAAATCTCATCTGGGAATACATTATTATGTTCTTTTTACATGTGCCAAAAATCAAGGCTTCAAGTAGA